>OY728127.1:1880145565-1884945565 GCA_963277665.1 Viscum album | reverse complement strand
CTGAGGATGCCTCTTTATTATCTCACCCATAGTAATGTGATGGGTCAGAAAATTTGGAATGACATTTCCACATCCATCATAAGTGAAACCCAACCACTCCCTCATCAACATTGTATTCCTTCGCATGAATGAAAAATTCAAAACACATCAACACTATATTCATCAATCCCTTACCATGCTCAATGATATAAAAAACATTGGTCCTATGGAAGAACCTCCTCTAATTCCTATCTATAATGTCATGACCCACCAAGGAACAAAAATTTCGAAAACGTCTATGTTTTTATATCTCCACATTCACCACTAATATGCCAGGGGATAGAAACTAATGTTGAGAGGTAATATCACACAACTAGGAGGACTTAGCCTATTGGAACTGTATTCAATTGCACACATTCAACTCCAAGAAAATGAATGTATCTAAAAATAAAAATTATTGATAAAATTCATGAATACATATACACCACTATCATAGAATAGAAAATATACTGAAATATAGAAGTGGAAAAATATAATCCAACCAAAAACTACAAAAGAGGCCAACCAACATAGAATGAGGGTAATTCTGAAAAATAGTACACCCATTACACACCACATTAATTATAGATAGAATTACTTTGATTGCTTTGGGTTCTCCATGGATCCATTAGGGACACAAGAACATACAAAATTAAGAAATAGTGTGGATATATCAAATGAACTGATATAAAAAATTCATTCATGCATCTATAACCCAATCAGAAAATATAACAATTAATAAAAATATGAAAGAAATTAATATAATCCCACAAAATCAAAATGTGTCTAACCTACTCAGAAGGAATGGACTGTTGAAAAATGAAGTCACTTGTACAAAACATGGTCTGTCTAGCTTGCAATTCTCTTCATGCTCTGGTACCCTCTAAGAGTTCAGCAAAAGGCCAATTTTCTGTGTAAGAAACAAAATGTATGGACATATTCAATGAATGTGTGGATATAAAAATAACTAGTTTCATCCCAAATAAACTCAAAGAAAAAGGTATAAAATATATGGAAACATTTTTCTCCACCCAATCTAGAATTGTAACCCCTAAAAGAAATTACGAGAAACTCATTTTTGAAAACTCATATTCTATACATGAGTATTAAGCTCATCTCCCCATAGAATATCATTCAGAATTCAATGAACGTAACCCCATAATAACCCATAAATACTTGTACCATACTTCATGTTTTAATTGGTCACATCCCCACACACTTCCATAGGATTACATTCATGGTCCAATGATCATTCTCATCCAAGATATCTCACTCCAAGAGCCCTGAAAACACTGATGGATATAATTTTAGAGATTTAAATCTTCAAAAAATTCTATGATATTCCCACATATATGCCATCCTTGATTAAATTCATATTATAGAACCATCCCATTAGGGTTGTCAATAATAAAATTCATGACAGAACCTAGTAGATCTTGACACTCATAAAGAGGATCTTGCCCATCCTTGAAAGGGGACTCCACTAACCATATAGGTATCCCAAAATATATCATCATAATGAGAGGGGACAAAAACCATGACCACTAGGGGATATCAAAAATCCAATTTGGACCTTTAGAGAACATTATCATTAGATAAGGGATCCTACCTCAGACCACCGGGGGAAGTTGCAAACCCTATTGAGACTTGGAATTATGACACAAAATAGGGGATCTTGACCAGGAACACTAGGAGATATTGAAAAACCCCAAATTGGATCTAACTCGAATGTATGGGATCTTATAGCTGATCATTCCCCAAACCCCACTGAAACCAACTGGTATATCGAGGAACATATATAAGAATACATTAAAAACCCAACATGAACAACCTACTATGTTATGGATTATATATACAATGATATCACAAATATTAATGGGATAACCTACCTTATTAGGTATATCCTATATGTATTTTAATTTTAAAATAATACCACGATCCCTACCAAGGGAATATGAATTTGGCCTAGCATCCTGAAGGAATACATGAACTTAATCTAAAATCATTCTATGATGGGGATTATAATCCATCACTAAAGATGTAATGATGTACTGTAAATTCATAGGATTGGACCATGAAATAACTACCAATTTATATTGCTCTACATGACTGTGAAAGAATTTACGTGATTGCATCACCTTACCTCCCATCTCTAACACAAAAATCCTGGAAACCATCATGTTCAACATGAAATACCACTCCTGATAGGATAATTACTAGCCTCTAACTAATTACTAATGAAAAATATGTGTGAGGTAGAATACTCAAAGGTAAGTACATGGAGTTAGAATAATGTGTAAAATGTGCTTCTCTAAAAAGACCTCTGTTTGTTTCCCCACTTTATACCCAGAGTGTACAAGAAGCCTACATGGAATTCATCAATGTGACAGGGCATGTAGCCACAAAAAAACAATTGAGCATGTCCTTGCCTATAGATGGACTGGATATCTATATGTCAATACATGTAATTCTCCCTTGATACATGAAATGTTCATCCTTGCTCCCCCAAGCCTGTTTTCTTCTTTGTTCCTATGAAACACAATACCTTCTCATGTCCTTGACATTATACTTCCTAACAACCATGGCCCATTAAAATTCATGTCTGGAATTTTCATCGACTGCATGGCCTAGGATCACTATATAGTGTGTTCCCCCATTACATAGTGTGTAGTCCTAGAAGGTCATTTTCATTCAATGGGATGAAAAAACAAAGTGTTCTAATGCATTATAAACCATGTCATTGGGATTTATGAATAGGAAATCAATATGACCACCCCAAACCCAACCATTTCTCCATGAAACCCAATATTCTTCCCCCATGGCCAGTTTTTATATCATTATAAGGATATCAAATTAAAATATTTTCATAAATGGGGGATGGGATGTATGTCAAATAAATCCACCAACCTCGTGAACAAACCTTTAAATTTCAGGTTTGAAATGACAACCCTTACCTATTTTACACCATTTAGAATATGATGAAAGTATAAAATCGGGCTCAATGGAACTTACTCACATTAATTTTTCATTTTCAAATTTGTAACATAGAGGGTCCACTCACTCTCCTATTCCTTTCATGAAAACTCATGGGGGTATTAGTTCATTCATTTTTAATAAACTAATATATTAGAAACAATCCCAGCCATTGTCTTTCTCATGAATAAAACTAAGAATGAAAATATATAATTAAAATCATGGGTAAAAACCATATTTTATACTCTTATATTGTATTATATTTTCAATCCAAGACTCAATTAATGTGTTAAACCTAATTTGTAGAAAATAAATGCCCAAATAATGTTAAATATATAAAATTTTAAATAACACTGCACTGAGGGTAACTGAGCCTTAAAATCCCCCGTTGGCTAAGCACATGGATTCTTAAATATTCGTAGAAATATTCCAAATTCTTATAGAAAAAAAATAATATTCTATTTAATTTTTGACTGATATTTCTTATTGAATAATTCTATGTGGTTATCGAAATTAAGATCCTATCAAATATGATGGAACAAGGGATGTTTCAATTTCATATCCTATTAGGTCCTCTAATTTCTAAAGGAAACATTTCTATATGGGGGAAAGAATCAATTTTATGTTGACAAATGTATTTCAGAAGATGGGGTTGGATAAATTAATTCTAATAATAGTTCTTTCTTTTCTTTCTGAAAGACGAGTCAAATATCCATAGGGTAGCCTTGAATACATTCATGTTGAAGTGTAGAAATTTACTATACTAGAAAATTCATTGATCCATGAAGTGGTGGAGGAATGATATGTTTCTATTATTTTAGCAACACCATTCCCTACTAAAATGATGGTGATGATTAGTACAAACCAATGGAGAGTAATATTTCAAGTTGGGGTGGAGAAAGTTGTTTGGGATCATAAAAATGTTATGAGGAAAATAACTAGTTCAATGGATGTTCATGAAATTTTTAATACTGAAAATGGGGAACCATCAGTTTATAATTTATAAGATGAAGGGGATGATAAAATGATGTATTTCATTGAATATATAATGAAGGATAAGAATAGTCCTGGCAAGGGTGAAAAAAACACCATAATTGGAAATTTATTTTCAAATGAATTTCTGTTAAATGGAATCTTATCTACAATTCATTCCATTAATCCAAAACCCACTAATGCTCGAATTTAATCCAATACTAAATAAACTGTTATATTCATGTTTTTGTGATAAATAGACTTAACTATTCATCATAAATTTATGTTTAATAATACAACATTATAAATGTGGTTTGTAGTTTTGAAGAGATCAGGTAAGAGGTTGTTTGGGGTTTTGTAAATATTAAATGTATTTTTCCCATTAAATAAATAAAAATATTAATATTAGAAGTGGATACTAATCCAAAAAATCAACATAAAATAAAAAATTCACCACCAAAAAATGAAATTTTGAGGAATGATGTTCTTAAAATATTAGGTGTAGTGAGAATATTTTCGGATTTTATAGTGAATGGGTTATACCCTTACATGGATTATCTAAAATAGTCTTGGTAGTGGTGAAAATAAATATAATTTCCTCATCAACAAAAAATATTTATTGTCTTGAGAGAATTTGTTGACTATAGGAATTTCATTCCATCTATAAGAAAGGATCAAATTCTCAAACCAATGATGAAAAAAATATTCGAAATACTGGTCCGATAATATTTCCATTTTATTCTATATGTATACTTCTTCAATAAATTTTTTTGTTAGACCTGGTTGATAAAAAAAATTAACCAAACCAAACTGAACATTATGCTATTATCACATGTCATTTTAATTATTAAATTCATCAATGGATTTTCATAGGCTCTTGACATTTATATTCCCTGTAATGATGGATAAATTGATATAAAAAATTTTATTTACATTTTTATATATTGAATATTGATAAAAATGTATTACAATAATTTTTATTTTTTACTCAAATATTTTGAGGAAAAGTGCATGGTATACAACTAGGATATATGAGGCATCATTGTAGAATGAATCATTTTACTTTGGAAAATATATTTAAAGAATTGAATTTATGTTGGTCCTATGAAGGTAAGGGTGTCCAAACACATTCTAAGTCTAACCAAGATAATATGGATTAAATGATTTTTTAGACATAAGGGATTCTACCACTCATTCATCCAATATTTCTCTAGGATTTAATAACCAACCAATCATATATTAGTAAAGTATACTATAATTTACTTCGATAAATCATGTTAATAATCCTTTACTACATTAAAAAGGGATTTTTTGACACCTTGAGTATAGTCTCTCTAGAATATAAAATTTATTTTGAGATTATATTTGAGGTGAATGATTTCTCCCAAGGGGATGTGTTGGGTAGTAGATTTATTATATTATCTGTCAAATTTTCTATACAATTCCCATTAATATTGACACCCAAATTAACTAAATTAAGATAGATAAAGAGCATCATACTATAGTATAAGAATATGATAAATTTAGGTCACATCATATCCAATTTATGGTTATTTTTTCACAACAAACTTTTCATTTTTAGGTACTAATTAGGCAAGAAAATTTAAAAACTAAGGTTTGTTCGTTCGATGTTACTTTCATAACATATTTAAATAACAATTAGAGATAAAAGGTTTTTTAGACTTTTGGGGTTGATCCCTTTTTCAAGGATTCATTTACTTTAGGTGGATGAAAATTAAGTGATTAATATCATTGTTGTGTTTTAGATAAAATTTCTTCTACGAAAATTTGAAAGACCTAATAATATATTGTGATCGAGATAATTATTTTGGAATTATAACTTTTTATCCTCATTTTTATATTAATTCTAGAATATAATTTTTGAAGATAATACCTACTATTTCATGGATTATCAACTTTTATTCATGTAATTTATATATGGAATAAAATAATTTTTTGTACATAAATATGATAGGTGATATATGTTGGAATTCTTCTATTCCTAACCAGCTTGAGGATAGAAGAGTCCTGACCGAAAATAAGAATTTAATTTTGAGAAGTGGATTTTATAGTACCCCTCTTCAAAAATATTATAATTATTTTGTACAAAGATATAATTTTTACTATAAAATGGGTAATTTTTTAAAATATTAATGTCATTTAAGAACACGTGCTACTCGAATGCTATGAATTTAAATTCTAAGGAATATTTTTTTCGGAACTCCCCATATGTTCTTGGAAACAAAAACCTTCTAGTATATGCTTATTTTTTATAAAAATGGGTGGAAATGGAAAGAGGTTGTAATAATACATCCAATATGGTCATTAAATTCTTTGAGGAAAACATCTTATCCCTGTTTAAATTCCATGGTTACTGATTACTGACAATGATACCCACTTAAACAAAAATTGTATATCTTGATTCCATGTGAATTATGGAACATGATAAAATACTATATCCCCTTACCAAAACTGAAAAATGAAATTTTGGATATATATAACTAAGAAATCAAACACATTTTAGATAAGGTATTCAAAACTAGTATGAGGGATAGTGATAATAAATTACACAATATATTGTTGGAATATAGGATAAAATTAGGAAATTAATTTTTATGAAAATAATCATGATTTTCATTGTTAGTCCTTCCATTTTACAATGGTTATTTATCAATGATCCAATGAGGTTGTGAGGAAGATAAATATTTATATATAGTAATATGGGGAGAAGATACTGCTATATGTAGATTAATTATAGGTTCATAGAAGGTATTGTTATGAAAATGTGAATATAGAAAAGGAAAAAAAATATGAATTAGAATGAATAATGGATTAAAATATGAGAATTTTACTTGGAAGATATAGTATGGTTATTTAACTCACTCTTGAAATTATTTCAATGGAATTTTATATAGTATTGATTAGGACCATTCATGGGGGTTAAGGTTTTTCCACAACGAGATATCTAGATTCAAAGGGATAATGAACCATCATTCAAGGTAAATGGGTAGAGATAAAAGAATTAGAAGGTTTATTTTCCTAATGTTTTTATTCTCTCCACGATGTCTATTATTTTTTAGAATGTATGTCATGTTATTGATGTAAAATAAAACACTAACATAGAGGCAAAACATGAATATTTTATTATTATAAATTTTTCATTCATATTTATTAGTTGAGAAGATAAAATAGGGTATAATATATGGTTAGTATTCCATAAAAAATTTCTTATCCTCAAAGTCAAATACATTAATTATATATAATAATTTAGTTTGGATATATTATATTATAGTGCACCCATATGGCTATATTATGAATCCTATTTAGGAAATTTAGTTCATGATGCATCAATTTTATTCATTTAATGATAGCGGAAAGGTATATATACATATAGATATTAGATTTTCATAGGGTACCAATTGTGTTATGAATTAAGGCCAAGAGAAATAAAGTAAAAATGTTGATCATGGTTTAACATTAGTAACTCTTTTCATGACACATATAGAGGGAATTCAAAGATTACTAACTAATGACCTACTTATATTATCATGTTTTGAAGGATGTGACCAGTTGTGTGATATTTCATATGTATACTACCATGAAATTAAATGTCATTTACAATTTTATTATCTTTTTGTTTTGTAAGGGATTAATTTAGTGACACGTTATAGGGATATCAGTTTTTTAGCTTTAACCCTATGAAAAACCATGACATCCATCCTTTTACTCAATAATAAATCCCTTGATTTTTGTTTTATAGTATCCTTTTTGTATCCAAAATGATCTTAGAACCAATGTATCAATTTTTTATTTGTGAGTTAGAACATTCCCAGTTTAACCTAGTACACATCAATTTCAATTTTCTGTTTCTAACTATATAAACATTCAAATTATTTTCCTCACCATTCCCTACCTCTCCCCCCGCCAAAACAAATGATTTAATTTACTCCCCCTTACCATGTTTTTAAAACCCCACATAAAAAATTTATCATTAATTATCATCCATAGTTTATATCCCACCTTAAACAATATATATTTAAACGCCAGTATAAATGGATATTCAGAAAAATCCTAGCCATGTCCTTAGAAAACCAAACTTGATATAAAATAATAGAATACTAACAATATATAATAAAACCACCCACTAGAAATATTAATCGAGAAAATCACCTTATAATTAATCTAATGGTTGGGTGGTGGAAAACAATAACACTTCCACCCATGTATACAATTCATTGATATCAAATATAAGGAGATATTTTCCAAACTAAATATAAAGGATATATTTACAAATATGACTATGGATATAGGAATCTTGCATCTTTTTAGAAGTAAAAAACTACGAATATAGTGTATCACTACGATATAAGTCTAGATTATAATTTATAGGAAAGAGAAATGGAATTATATGAGTTTTTGTATATTTAAGGACTACATTAGATGTTTCATTGATGATGTCTAACATATGATTTGCTTGGCGGTGGAGGAGCATGTTATTAAGGATGTTTGGTTAAGTATTGGTAATTTATAGGCCTAATTTTGTGAATTATATGGAATATATTGATATAATACATTATCCTAATACTATTTTGGAAACAAATTATAGGGAAACCATATTTGTAGGCCCCAAGAGTAAACATAGCACACAGACTGTAAAATGTTATAATATTTAGGGTACCCTCTTGATCATTATATAGTGCGTAATATGAAATGAATTTTTATCTATGGGATATTAAAAATATTATGGGATCCAATAAGAGGTTTTAATTATTTTGACTATTTAATTACGGATTTATATTTTCATGACAAGATTATTTTCTCTCTATAAAGATATCTAGGTTTTGAAAACCCATTGTCATGTTTGTTATATTTATTAAGTAATATCCGTATATTTATTTATTTTAATTATTGTTTTAAATTTATCTTTAGTGTTATGAATTTTTAGGTATTTTTCACTTGGATACCAATTCAAGGTGTTTGTATAAAGTGGGAATCAAGTGGGATTTCCAGCAAAAATTGGAAGATCCATGCTTTTGTAGGGAATTTGTTTCGTGGGGTTTCCCTATGGGAAAATTAAAAAGTGGCCTCAAAAAGGTATATGGCTATTTTCATGTTGAAAAATATGTGTAAGATTATTAATTAGAATTTATGGACTAGTTCTATACATTGATAAGGGTGATTCAGGGTCTCTTTGCTTCCTAGATGAGGTGGACTATAGTGTAGTTTTTGAGACCATGCCATGGTAGGATTTTTCAAATCATTTTTACGTGTTGAAATTCAATTTTATCCAATTTGGTCCATATTCTATTCCGTATATTATCTTATTTTTTATTATAAATCCTAGGAATAACCTAGGGATATTTATGCTCTCTTATTCTTGATGTAGAGGTCTATTTCTATGAATTGAAATGGATTCATCTTGAACATACCTCTTTCCTCTATGGCCCACCTTATATTCTCTCTCTTTCCCATTTCTCCTTAGATTGGACTGGTATGAAAACCCCTATGAGATATTTGTATGAGTATAGGGTTTTAGTGCGGGCGTAATTTTGTTTGATTAGGTGTTTTGGTATTTTTGAGTGTTCCACTTTTCGTGGATGCGATTTACCTTCAATGTTGACAAGTTGTGACGTAGTTCCACTAAATTAATTTTGGTGTTTTTTTTGTTTACATTATCAAATATTTTAATGAATTCAATTTTTTTCAAACCCATTTTTCTTGATATATATATATATGTATATATATATATATATTTAATTCTACCCATAAATCATTTTATGTGATTCATTACATGGAATATTTATCATTCTAATGATATTATAAATTTAAATATGGTTTTTTGGTTCCATGTTTTTGAAAAAATTACAATAATGATATTTTTTTTAAATAAATGTTATTGTTAATGGTGTTTTAAACCATTTTAATTTTGAATTTGGTGAATGTTTTATTTATTGAATTTTTTTAAAATGATGGGAAATGCATCGATTTAACAATTTTTTTCAACAAAGTGGAAATAAATTATGATTTGTTCACAATGTGGTTTATAATGATTTATATTAAAATTGGGATTCAAATTATGTTTTAAAATATTGTGAAATATCTAAGAATCATAATTAAATTTTAGGGAAGGATCATTTGGTATATAAAATCATACTTTTCTCATGTGAGTTTGACATTAATATAACACAACTTTATTTATTTGTTGTACATGGTTTCGATTATGACACATTATGGATGTGTAAATTTTTTTATCATTTTTTATTATTATATTAATTGATCCTGAATGTTTTCATATAATAATATAAGAGATGAGATCCGATTTATTTTAAATTACTATTACATTTTTCATTATTCTTTCATAATATCTTTCACCTCCGATGATTTTATAATTGAAATATGAGGAGTCTAAGTAGGAGATCTAAGTGAGTGAGATCCCTAGTGTATATTATTATATAGCTATTGAATGTTTCCCTGTAAGAAAATTTTATTTATAATTGTATGAATTATTATTATTATATTATCATGAGTTCTCATTGGATGGATAGAATTACTAAAATAGTTCTTATGAGTACTTGGATATTGAAGAGTTTGTTTCGGCTAATATAGGGTTTCATGTCACTAGTTATGATCATGTTACTTCTCCCATAGAGACTCTTATTTGATGTTTAGTTCCTATTTAGTATTATATTGAAGAACCATTTTTAATTATTCTTTTAATCACTTTCCATTTATTTGTCACGACCCGACCCTACTCGGGCTCGAGCCGCAACTACCCCAGGCCCGCCTCCATAGGCCAGGGGCTGGCGACTAGCGCTGAAGGCACAAGAACTTGGGCAGGCCTTTGCCTAAGCAACTGTACACACGCACACGCCGGAAACTCAATGCAAAAGTGCAGAGTAAATGAAAAGACAAGCAAAGAAAAGAAAAGGGAAACTGCTATATATATAAACCTCGGATGTGCATCGACGTCTAAACAGTACAAAGTACAAGCTGAAAAGGAAAGGGGCAATCACACGCCCAACCAAAAATTGCCACAACTCGGAAACAGGTAAACGAAAAGAAACAGCCGACGGGTCTGCCACCTGGAACCCGGCCACGACCACTGCACGCGGTCCAAGCTCCCAAGCTCCTACGCTCCACTGAAGTCACGGTCCACCTGTCTGTCGTCTGCAAGGGCACACCAAGTACGGGCAAAGCCCAAGTAGGGGTGAGTATAAAAATACTCAGTAGGATACCCCGAAGGCTCGAGGGAGCAACAAAGGAGGTACCGAAAGATGAGCCGTAGAGCGAACAGGAAAAGTAAAGGAGTACAACAATAAGTGCAGTAATGAGTCCAGCTCAACCCAACAAGAGAAACGTAGAAGACTCGTCCTAACACAAGGAGCTAGGAATGGTGAGAAGATGCACTTCTCGTCAAGCTTTCGCTGCCTATAGCAGGAGAGTAGACTCGTCCAACCACGAGAAGCTAGACACAGAAAGCATGTGGCATACCCCATGCGTCTTCGCCTCTCCTAGAAGGAGAGCAGCCAAACCCAAGGAGTGGGTACCAGAAACAAGGTATATACATATCCTTATACTCAACAAGAAGCCCGAACAACATCGTAAGGGGATCTCTGTCCTGTAGCTCAGCCCAAGAAAAGTGTCGCCAACAGTCCCAGATATAACACCATCGATGCCCAGCATCCCGCACGTCTGCCCTGAACCGCAAGCCAAGGAGCTCAGTCACCGCACCTTGATACTATCGGCATTGGGCGGCACTGACTCGCCTGCACGGTTTTAGATCGAATCGCAAGAACATGTCTCGGTGGGGAAAGTGCCCCTCGTACTTGAGAGTCCTAGGGAAATCAAACCACGCCTCGTCACTGCCCTGGAGTCAAGAGGTCTCCTCACAGCCAAAGGTCGTCATAACACTGACCCGTATCCAGGGGTCCCGCTCCGGTAATCACGGAGGAAAACCACAGGCTAGCCTAGTAGAAATGATTGAGCCTGGAATACTGACGCGTGCCCCACTGCCCAGCCCTACTGGAGGGAAATTCATTTCCAGATATCGGGTGACCCACTGCCCAGCCCTGCTAGAGGGTAAACCCTAACACATCATCGAGCGACCCACTGCCCAGCCTTGCTGGAGGGTAAACCATATTAAGATACTGGGTGACCCACTGCCCAGTCCTGCTGGAGGATAAACCATAATACATCGTCAGGCGACCCACTGCCCAGCCCCGCTGGAGGGTAGACCTTAATACATCATCAGGCGACCCACTGCCTAGCCCCGCTGGAGGGTAGACCTGGAATAGGTCGACAGGCGACCCACTACCCAGCCTTGCTGGAGGGTAGACCTGGAACTAGATGACGGGTGACCCACTGCCTAGCCCTACTGGAGGGTAGACCCTAAGAGGTCATCGGGTGATCCACTGCCCAGTCTCTGCTGAAGGGTAAACCCTAAGTGCATCGGGTGACCCACTTCCCAGTCTCTGCTGGAGGGTAGACCCTAATAGCGTCGGGTGACCCACTGCCCAATCACTGCTGGAGGTTAAACCCTAGAAGTCAGTGGGCAACCCACTACCCAGCCCTGCTGGAGGGTAAACCCGAAGAGGTCGATGGGTAGCCCACTGCCCAGCCCCGCTGGACAGTAGAACTCAGAATTGCCCAAGCCATCTCCACTAGAGGATATAACACTGGCCAACCGAACATGGAGGGGGCATCACGCAACCACCCAACTCCAGTACAACTCACCCAAAGGGGTTCAGCACCTGTTCCATCACATGGTGTCACTAACTCCTCTACCGTCCGATCCATCGAGAACGAAACTAGAGGGAGACCACTCAACCCTGCTGGTCAACAAACGAGCACAGAGGGACCCTCTACGCCACGAGAGGTCCAAGTACGTAAGGCAGAACACGACACGCACATGGGGCCCACACGACGTGTGGCCCCAAGTAAACCCCAACCAAGCACACGAACATCTCAGGTACAAACCACACGTACCTCCAAGCACTCCCGTATACTCCCAGAGTATACCTCGTTCCAGCCCATAGGCTATCGTGCACACGGCACCCAGCGTCAGCGCGAAGGCATGACACAAAAACTCCACCTCAAAGGACCAGGCACGGCCATCCATGTCACCTCAAGCATTTACATCACTCACACGGGAGTGCACACGATCACTCGCCAAAGGTCCGCTACAAGCAAAGTAGGGTGAACCACCATTGGAGCACCTTTCATGCTTCCACATTTAACAATATCGTGCAAGAGGCTCCGCACAACCAAATGGATTGCACCTTTGTAATCCTTGCGGAAAAAAACGTGAGTTAGACTACTCACTCGCCCGAAACGGTCAACAGGTGGAAAATGTACTATTCACCGTGACCAACCCACGTGGGGCCCACCCAGAATACCGAAACTGAACCAACGGACCATGCCACTGTGATCCCCTCGTAAAAAAACACAGGATTAACTACTCAATCACCCAAAACAGTCACCTAGTGAAATTGGTACTATTCACCGTAGCCCGGTCGGGTGGGACCCACACCACATCTCCGAAAGAGGTCGGTCGGACTGCGCCATCGCAATGCTCTCGGAAAAGCACATCAAAAGCACTAATCGCTTGAATAGAACGGGTATCCGGAGAAAAAGATGCATTCCGGCACAACACACACGAGCGGCTCTATGTGGGACCCGCAATCTGGTCCCGAAACTCCACGAACGGATTGCACCGTTGCGATCCTCTCGAAAAAGCACACAAGATGGACTGCTCATTCGTTCAAAACGGTCGCCCGGTGATACTACTACAAAAACACCGTCAACGCCTGAAACAGCCCTCACGGGGCCCGCACCATCTTGCGGAAATTAAGCGGGCAGATTGCGCCATTGCAATCCCCTCGGAGAAACACCCAGAAACGACTGCTCGCACGCCCCGAACGGACGTCCGATGGAAAATTCGTGAAACGTCGCACGCAGCTCAAGAGTCGGACCATGGGACCCACGCCTCAACTCCATCCTCAATGCCTGGAACATCACTGGAAACCTCCGCCTTAGTGCCAGGGTCACAAGGGCGCTGACGGCGCTCAAAACGGATGTCGGACGCTTCCGCGCCGTCCAAAACAAGAATCCCGGGAAAACGCTCGTCCACTTAAGGAAGCGTCGAGACTCAGCGGCCCCTCGTTTCGGGAATTAAAAATTCCCGAAACCATCTCAAAAACTCCTTCTTGACGCATGCTCCACGCTGCCGCAAACGACACGCAAAACGGGCGCCCGTAGCCCGAAATACGGGCGTCCGAAGTCTGAGGGGCAATGCCCCTTGGGCCGGACCGGCCCGGTCCGCACAGCCGGCCCGCGGCGTAGCCGCGGGTCCGGTTCACCCCGCCGTGGCCAGCTTGGCCGCGGCTTGCTCCAGCCGACAGGCCGCCTTGCGGCCGATTGTCTCCCCACAGCAACCCGCAAGACGCGGGTCGCGGTCGACGCACGCGGCCGCGCGCTTCGCGGCCCCCGTCTCCTCCGCCTGCAGGCACCCACGGCCGGCGCCGCGGCCGGCTCCCGGCAGCCGCCGCCGATGGCTGCCGCCGCCTCCCGTCAAGCGCCGCCGCCGCCGCCTTCGAAGCCCCCGGCCGACCGCCCTGCTGCACCGCGCTCCACCCCGCGCCGCCGCCATCTGCCGCCTTCGGCCCTCGCCGGAAACCTGCCTCACGGCCGGAAAATTCCAAGGACCACCGGGAACGATCTGGTGGACGGAATTTTGATCCGGATAGCTTTCTAGAAAGCTCGGGATGGGATCTACGCAACCACGGTATTTTTTCGACGATCCATTGGTGCGATTGAGCATAAATGAGGATTAAAACGGGAAAGTGGAGAACAACTCAAATCCGCCTACCTCGTTGGGCTTCGCCCGGCGCTTCCCGCGCGATCCACCGCGCGCCATCGTCTCGCCGGAGCCACCTCACCGGAGTCGCCTCGCTGGAGCTCGCCGGAGCTCACCGGAAAGGAGGAAGGGAGGGGAGGGGTTGTGAGGAAGAAGAAGAAGATGAAGAAAGGGGGGGGGGTCAGTGTTTAAATAAAAACACCTAAACACCCCACCAGGCACGCCCCTGACTCCGCTCCCGAAGCAGAAAAAAAGGAGGGTGACCCTGGGGCAAACACAACGCTTCTAGCACAACGGCGGTCTCAGAATTTTAATCCGAGACCCCCTTCAAAAGTTATTAAACTTAGAGCCCGAGGCCGCCAAATTACGAAAACACCCCTTGGTCCATTTTTCACAAACGGCCCGCGCCCGCGAAACTTATACCCCTCCAAGGGTAAACAGCACGCTCCGAACTCAACGGTGCCCTCAGTTTTCCAATCCGAGCCACCGTCTATGAGATACTAGCGTTTCACCATTAAACGAATTAATTAATTAATTAATTAATCCGTTTAACGTTCTAGAAGAGGGCGAGGGGTCCAAACATCCCGCGCCGATAAGTTTTATGTCGTTCCTAGGGTAAAAACCCCATTCTGGACCCATCTGTACACTCGGATCCCTGATCTGGAACTCTATTTAGGAGCTATCCCATTTATTTAGCATTCCCAGTGTGAACGCACTGAAAATTTAATTCCAGCCACTACGGGGCTCGGATTCGCACTCCGTCCGAAGGCGCTACTCTGGAATATCATCAAGAATATTCCAAAGTCTTTTGTAGCAAAACCCAGGTTCTTACATCATTCACTCCTTCAAGCTTTTCGTCCTCAAAAAGCAAAACCAGGGAAGAACACAGGGTACTAAGCCCACACCTGGCTTTCCCATACCTAGAAGAACCCACTCACAAATCTGCGTCACCACACACAGACCAAAGAGTCGATCCGTTCACGCGAGGTCGGCCCATGCCGACGTCATGCACCCACTCCAGACTTTGGTGTTAGGGCAAGGCGGTAGGGTACCTCGCCATCCATTTGCATGGTCTCAAACAGCCCGAAGGCCCTCGGGGGTAGCTCACCTCCCCGGTCAAACCTCTACATCGCACGCCGTGACTGGAATCACCGCCCGCACCTGAAACAAGGCCCGGTGATTCCCTCCTTCAGAATATCTATATGGTGAAACACCCAAGGATATCTGGTCACGCAAGAGGCTCCACAGTCGATGTTCTCTTACACGCTCAAAAGGCAAAGGAGTCAACACCATCGACTAAAGGAAAAGGTCTCGCGCCTTTCTACTTACCACCACAGGGTTACACCTGACGCCCTGCGTCACCCTGGTAACACCTCAAACAAAGAGCCAGGAGAGAAGCATTTCACACACAGAGCCTAACAATTATACTCCAAGCAGTAGAAGGGTCGCAAGGGGTACCTCTCGCCATCCCGTGGTCTGCATGATCGTAGACATCCAAAGCTCGCGGCTACCCGCGGTCCCAACCGTCAGCTCCCGGAGCCTAACGTGGACTGCCTAGTGGTGATGGGGAGATCTCGTAACGTCGTCCCCCACCTCTAGCTCCTCCCGCTCCTCTTCTAGCACCACCTCTCTGGGTACCACTCCGATCATGGTGCTGCCTCTGCCGTGGCGGTGCGCCAACTGCCTGCCCGATGCTCCCAGCAACTCGGGTCGGGCAGTCTCATGCCAAATGACCTCGCCCGTCACAGGCATAGCACCGGCGCTCTCTGGCCTACCCTGGTTCCATCCGGCGCCACTGTGGTGTACGAACATGGCCCGGGATCCACTCACGGAAGGGCATCCTCGGCTGAGGCCCTGCGCCTTTTCACCACAGTTGTATAGGACCACGTCTCCAGAACCGGCAGTGGGAAGGCCACGTGCATCGAGATCCTGTCCTCCGGCGCCTGCTAGCTACGACAGACGCCCCGGCTCTATCGCACCCACTCCCACTACCAACCGAAAAAAAACATGAGAGGAATCCCTCTGTCAACAACGCCTGCTCTAGCACCACGACATATGTAGAAATGCCCAAGGGTATTATGACATCACGAATCTCTCGGCGGAGACCCTGCTCAAACTTCCGTGCTCAGAGGTTGTCGTCATGAACCAAGTCCAGATAAAAGCGTGCACGATCTGCAAAACTAGCCGCGTACTCGGCCACCATCATCCCTCCCTGCTGAAACTGCAGGAGATCCTGAATCTGAACGGGTCACAAGCAGGTGGAGAAAAACTCCTCACGGAGAAACAACTGAAAGTCGTCCAAGGAAAGCGACGACTCGTCAAGAAGCTGAGTCACCAGACTCCACCAACGCCAAGATGCTCCATGAAAAAGGGTGGCTGCCAAAGCCACTCTCTGACTTGTCGGCGTCTGCACAAGCCTGAAGAGACCAACAACTACCTCTAGCCTACCCTCTGCTGCCTGAGGGTCTGACTCACCACTAAACCTCAGCGGTCTCTGACACTGGATCTCACGGAGCGCGCACAAACTGCGCTCAAACTCGGCCTGCACTACTGAAACTGTCTGCTGCTCAACAGGTGGGGGTGCTGCTACCGGCCCACCCAGAGAAAGGGGCTCGCATGATGGGTCCTAGACTGTGGCCTCGTAGCTCACAGGGTAATCGTCACGAACCAAAGCTGGTATCCTGGCTGGCTGTCCTCGCGGATACATCCTAAATATTATCAAGGAGTGTCGCGGTCAGACGCGCATATATGTATATACCAATAACAACAATGGGGAGTTGACTCAAGAAGGACAGTCAAAGACTCAATCCTACGTGATGCTCAAACAAATTTCCCTGAAACAAGTGTCTCACCATGCCGAGTCGACAAGCGGGTTATCAAGGTCCCGGTGAATGGATACGTCAGCCGCCACACCATCACTGGACTCCCTGGCCTGAGAGCCGCTCTCGAGACACGTTAAAACTATTGCCCTATATCCCAACCAATTCCTCTGTTAGGGACGTCTGCACAACGTCCCAAGGAACGAACCACCTCTGATACCACTTTGTCACGACCCGACCCTACTCGGGCTCGAGCTGCAACTACCCCAGGCCCGCCTCCATAGGCCAGGGTCTGGTGACTAGCACCGAAGGCACAAAAACTCGGGGAGGCCTTTGCCTAAGCACCTATACACACGCACACGCAGCAAACTCAATGCTAAAGTGCAGAGTAAAAGAAAAGACAAGCAAAGAAAAGAAAAGGGAAACTACTATATATATAAACCTCGGATGTGCATCGACCTCTAAACAGCAAAAAGTACAAGTTGAATAGGAAATGGGAAAACACACGCCCAACCAAAAAGTGCCACAACCTGGAAACAGGTAAACAAAAAGTAACAGCTGTTGGGTCTGCCACCTGGAACCCGGCCACGACCACCGCATGCGGTCCAAGCTCCCAAGCTCCTACGCTCCACTGAAGTCACGATCCACCTGTCCGTCATCTGCAAGGGCACACCAAGTGCGGGCAAAGACCAAGCAGGGGTGAGTATAAAAATACTCAGTAGGATACCCCGAAGGCTTGAGGGAGCAACAAAGGAGGTACCAAAGGGTGAGCCGTAGAGAGAATGGGAAAGGTAAATGAGTACAACAAGAAGTGCAGTAAAGAGTCCAGCTCAACCCAACAAGAGAAACGTAGAAGACTCATCCTAACACAAGGAGATAGGAACGGTGAGAAGATGCACTTCTCATTGAGATTTTTCTGCCTATAGCAGGAGAGTAGACTCGTCCAACCACGAGAAGCTAGACAGGGAAAGCACGTGGCATACCCTGCGCGTCTTCGCCTCTCCTGGAAAGAGATCAGCCAAACCCAAGGAGTGGGTACCAGAAACAAGGTATATACATATCCTTATGCTCAACAAGAATCCCGAACAACGTCGTAAGGGGATCTCTGTCCCATAGCTCAGCCTAAGAAAAGTGTCGCCAACAGTCCCAGATATAGCAACATCGATGCCCAACATCCCGCACGTCTGCCCTGAACAGCAAGACAAGGGGCTTAGTCACCGAACCTTGATACTATCCGCTTTGGGCAGCACTGACTCGCCCACATGGTTTTAGATCGCGTCGCAAGAACGCGTCTCTGTGGGGAAAGCACCCCTCGTACTTGAGAGTCCTAGGGAAATCAAACCACGCCTCGTCACTGCCCTGCAGTCGAGAGGTATCCTCACGACCAAAGGTCGTCACAACACTGACCCGTATCCAGGGGTCCCTCTCAGGTAATCATGGAGGAAAACCACAGGCTAGCCTAGTAGAAAGGACAGAGCCTGGAATGCCGACAGGTGCCCCACTGCCTAGCCCTGCTGGAGGGAAATTCATAACAAGATATCGGGTGACCCACTGGCCAGCCCTGCTGGAGGGTAAACCCTAACACATCATCGAGCGACCCACTGCCCAGCCCTGCTGGATGGTAAACCATATTAAGATACTGGGTGACCCACTGCCCAGCCCTGTTGGAGGGTAAACCATAATACATCGTCAGGCGACCCACTGCCTAGCCCCGCTGGAGGGTAGACCTTAATACATCATCAGGCGACCCACTGCCCAGCCCCGCTGGAGGGTAGACCTGGAATAGGTTGCCAGGCGACCCACTGCCCAGCCATGCTAGAGGGTAGACCTGGAACTAGACGACGGGTGACCCACTGCCCAGCCCTGCCAGAGGGTAGACCCTAAGAGGTCGTCGGGTGACCCACTGCCCAGTCTCTACAGGAGGGTAGACCCTAAGTGCATCGGGTGACCCACTGCCCAGTCTCTGCTGGAGGGTAGACCCTAATAGCGTCAGGTAACCCACTGCCCACTCACTGTTGGAGGTTAAACCCTAGAAGTCAGTGGGCAACCCACTTCACAGCCCTGCTGGCAGGTAAACTCGAAGAGGTCGATGAGTAACCCACTGCCCAGCCCCACTGGAGGGTAGAACTCAGAATTTCCCTGGCCATCTCCACTGGAGGATACAACACTGGCCAACCGAACACGGAGGGGGCATCACGCAACCACCCAACTCCAGTACAACTCACCCAATGGGGTTCAGCACTTGTTCCATCACTTGGTGACACTAACACCGCTATCGGCCGATCCATCGAGAATGAAACCAGGGGGGAGACCACTCAACCCTGCTGGTCAACAAATGAGCACAGAGGGACCCTCTACGCAGTGAGAGGTCCAAGTACGTAAGGCAGAACACGACACGCACATGGGTCCCACACGACTTGTGGCCCCAAGTCAACCCCAACCAAGCGCATGAACATCTCAGGTACAAACCACACGTACCTCCAAGCGCTCCCGTATACTCCCAGAGTATACCTCGTTCCAGCCCATAGGCTATCGTGCACATGGCACCAAACGTCAGTGTGAAGGTGTGACGCAACAACTCCACCTCAAAGGCCTAGGTACGACCAACCACGTCACCTCAAGCATTTACATCACTCACACAGTAGTGCATGCGATCACTCGCCAAAGGTCCGCTACAAGCAAAGTAGGGCGAACCACCACTGGAGCACCTTTCATGCTTCCACATTTAACAAGATCATGCAAGAGGCTCCGCACAACCAAACGGATTGCACCGTTGTAATCCTTGCTGAAAAACACGCGAGTTAGACTACTCACTCACACGAAACGGTCAACAGTTGGAAAAGGTACTATTCATCGTGACCAACCCGCGTGGGGCCCAGCCCATAATCCCGAAACTGAACCAACGGATCATGCCACTGCGATTCCCTCGGAAAAACACATGGGATTGACTAATCAATCACCCAAAACGGTCACCCGGTGAAAAAGGTACTATTCACCATAGCTCGGTCGGGTGGGACCCACACCACATCTCCGAAAGAGGTCGGGCGGACTGCGCCATCGCAAAGCTCTCGGAAAAGCACGTCGAAAGTACTACTCGCTTGAGTAGAACGGGTATCTGGAGAAAAAGATGCATTTCGGAACACCGCACACGAGCGGCTCCATGTGGGACCCGCAACCCAGCCCCGAAACTCCACGAACGGATCACACCATTGCAATCCTCTCGAAAAAGTACACATAATTGACTACTCATTCGTCCAAAACGGTCGCCCGGTGATACTGCTGCAAAAACGCCGTCAACGCCCGAAACGGCCCTCGCGGGGCCCGCACCATCTTGCGGAAATTAAGCGGGCAGATTTCGCCATTGCAATCCCCTAGGAGAAACACCCAGAAACGACTGCTCGCACGCCCCAAACGGACGTCCGATGGAAAAGTCATGAAACGCCGCACACAGCTCAAGAGTCCGCCTGTGGGACCCGCGCCTCAACTCCAGCCTCAACGCTTGGAACTGCACTAGAAACCTCCGCCTCAGTGCCAGGGTCACAACGCCGCTGACGTCGCTCAAAACGGGTGTCGGACGCGTCCGAGCCGTCCAAAACAAGAATCCCGGGAAAACGCTCGTCCACTTAAGGATGCGTCGCGCCTCAGCGGCCCCTCGTTTCTGGAATTAAAAATTCCCAAAACAATATCAAAACCTCCTTCTTGACGCAAGCTCCGCGCTGCCGTACACGGCACGCAAAACGGACGCCCGTAGCCCGAAATACGGGCGTCCGATGTCTGAGGGGCAAAGCCCCTTGGGCCAGAACGGCCCGGACCGGCCGGCCCGGTCCGCACAGCCGGCCCTCGGCTTAGCTGCGGGTCCGATTCACCCCGCCGCGGCTTGCTCCAGCCGACCGGCCACAGCGACCCGCAAGACGCGGGTCGCGGTCGACGCACGGGGCCGCGCGCTTCACAGCCCCCGTCTCCTCCACCTGCCGGTGCCCACGACCGGCGCTGCGGCCGACACCCGGCAGCCGCCGCCGAAGGCTGCCGCCGCCTCCCGGCAAGCGCCGCCGCCCCCACTTTCGAAGCCCCCAGCCGACCGCCCTGCTGCGCCGCGCTCCGCCCCGCGCCGCTGCCGTCTGCGGCCCTCGCCGGAAACCGGCCTCACGGCAGGAAAATTCCAAGGACCACCGGGAACGATCCGGTGGACGAAATTTTGATCCAGATATATTTCCAGAAAGCTCGGGTCGGGATCTACGCAACCACGGGATTTGTTCGACGATCTATTGGTGCGATTGAGCATAAATAAGGATTTAAACGGGGAAGGGGAGAAAAACTCAAATCCGCCTACCTCGTTGGGCTTCGCCCGGCGCTTCCCGCGCGATCCGCCGCGCACCATCGTCTCGCCGGAGCCACCTCTCCAGAGTCGCCTCGCCGGAGCTCGCCGGAGCTCGCCGGAAAGGAGGAAGGGAGGGGAGGGGTTTTGAGGAAGAAGAAGAAGAGGAAGAAAGGGGGGTGCGTGTTTAAATAAAAACACTTAAACACCCCGCCCGACATGCCCCCGACTCCGCTCCCGAAGCAGACAAAAAGGAGGGTGTCCCTCGAATAAAAACGACGCTTCTAGCACAACGGAAGTCTCAGAATTTTAATCGGAGACCCCGTTCAAAAGTTATTAAACTTAGAGCCCGAGGCCGCCAAATTACAAAAACGCCCCTAGGGCCATTTTTCACAAATGGCCCGCACCCACGAAACATATACCCCTCCTAGGGTAAAAGGCATGCTCCGAACTCAACGGTGCCCTCGATTTTCCAATCCGAGCCACCATTTAAGAGAAACTAGCATTTCTCCATTAAACGAATTAATTAATTAGTTAATTAATCCGTTTAATGTTCCAGAAGCGGGCGAGGGGTCCAAACATCCCGCGCCGAAAAGTTTTATGTCGTTCCTAGGGTAAAAACCCCATTCCGGACCCATCCGTACACTCGGATCCCTGATTCGGAACTCCGTTTAGGAGTTATCCCATTTATTTAGCATTCCCAGTGTGAACGCACTGAAAATTTAATTTCGGCCACTCCGGGGCTCGGAATCGCACGCCGTCCGAAGGAGCTGCTCTGAAATATCATCAAGAATATTTCAAAGTCTTTCATAGAAAAACCCGCGTTCTAACATTATTTATTACAAAACACTGTGGTTGGGATTGTTTTTTTATGTCTTAGTGCCTTATTGTGGTTATATAATATTTCAGTTATGGTTTCTCATAATTTAAAATCAAAATGTTAAAATAATTTCGATTTAATGGGTTAGGAAATGACTGTGGTGTGTAGATTATGTATTATTATTTGTAAAATGAATTTTCAAATTAGAAAGAAATTTTCATTTTATCCCCCAATTTAAAAAAAATTCCCTTTTAATAGTTTAAATGTATTTTCATAAAAACATTGGGTTTTTACCTTCTATTTAGTATGACATGGGAATGTTTTTAAAAAATAATTACGGATCATTATTTTTCTTCTATATTCCACATAAAAACTTATTTTTTTTTCTCAAACTATGAATAATGAACGTTATATTGAGAATAAATAGAACATACTCTTTGCTGAAATTGAAAAATACAATATATTCATATATTTTACTTGGTATTTTATATATTTTAATACCACCTTTTTTAATTTATGGTGATTTAATACATGACATTGTTTTTTGATTAATTTGGATTTAATTAAGGAAAAAATTAATTCTTGATTTTTATTTGTAATATATCTTTTTGGAATTTTAGAAATATATCATTTTCCCTTTTTTAAGGAAATTTTTTGATGATCATGTAACTTATCATTTTTGAAGATTTCTAGTCTTCATAATGATATAAAAAGTTCAAAAAATATATATTTAAGAATTATAGAAGCTTGTATATAAACGATTCTCTGTTTATGTAAACATCATATTCATTACCACAAAACACTCCCTTTATAGATTTATTCATTTTATATATCACACATGATTCAAAAGATTCACTTAATCCACCATAAGTATCATGAAATATGAGCATATCTCATTTTGATCAATATAACATTGATTATAAGTCTACGTAAATATATATTTTAACTTGATGAGTCATGATCCGCATATTTAAGAGGATGAATCTTTGTTCCACATAAGAATCAATCGTTTAATTTAATTGATATAGCTTAGACCCACACTCTAAAGCCTACAGATAAGAAATAATTATTTATATACTCAATATGATACCATCTAATCTTATCTATCCTAAAATCACCTATAATACAATAATAATATACTTTACATCTCATAATTGATAAATAATTGACAAGAATGAGTGGTTTAGTGTCTTTGATTATCTACAACCTAAATAACATTTTTTTTTGTATAATAGAAAATAATTCTCTATATTTGAGCCATAAAAGATACACTTATAGACATATATTATGTCATAATCATCATTATATCATAGGTAAAGAAAAAATAAGATCTGGTCAAGCATAAAAGAATAGTAAGAATTTTTTTAAATAAAGAATATTGTTTTAATCATAATCATGTGAGACAAAATTTATAAGGGTATAAATATCTGATAAAAAATTCTTATGAGAATAAGGCCATGATAAGGTAATCAAATAGGAATACTAATTATATCATATATTTGAATAATATATCATAAATATTGAATCATGTACACATGAATGGAATTTGTAATATTCATAATAAATGGACCAAACATAATAAAAATGACCATGTATTATAGGAATCACATCTTAATTCAAATATCATTGTAGTTTTTGGATGAAAACATGTGTGAACTCATTCAACATGGGTTAAAACTCACATACTTATTTATAATTGGGAAAAAACCTATGAACCTATTTTTGGTAGGGAAGAATTCTTTTGTGACACTTTAGGCTTGATCTACAACATGTTTAGCTATTTAGTATTAGAAAAAAATATCATGCACATTTTTTGGATTAGTAAACAACTTTTTTAACTTTTTAGTCTTTGGATAAGACCCATATATAACTTTAGGGTTGGGATATAACATGTGTACCAATTTTGGATTGGGTTATAATCCATTATTCCTTTTTGAGATTATAAGATACTAAAAATTTTAAAAATAATTTTTAACAGATATTTGACTCCACTTTTTACCTTTCACAAATATGTGATCCATAAGATATAAAAAACTCTTTATATTAAATTAAATCTTGAAAATAAAATAGTCTTAATAACTTCTCCAAATATTATCACGTAAATTTAATTTAGAAAATTTTTCGGCTGATACCAAAAACATAATCACCCAAAATAATTGTTAAAAAAAGATTCTAGCGGGTTATTACACATGAATAAAATAATTGAAGATATATATATTTATTTTAGAGAAAAAAAAATAATAAAAACCAAATAAATTTCATTTATAAAATATATTATAACCTTTTATAATAAGATATTGATCTTATTCATATTTAGAATATTTTTTTAAAAGTTGAAGTGATTGTTTTTATAAAATAATAATTTATATTGATTATTATAAAATGGTTAGTTGAAAAATATTTAAATGTATCCAATTAAATCTGGTATATATTACAAAAAATTTGATCATTAAAGGTAATCATCTTTTGATATTATGAAATTACTATTATTAAAAATCAGCATCATAAAAAGAGTTACAAAACATTATCTTAAAAATGATAAAGAGAAATATGATATTATTTTTTTTCATATAATAAATGGTTTTATAATATTTTAGTAAATCATTAATGGGATGGTTAACCATGGATATGGATTATAAATATCTACTTATGATAATTGAGAATAATTCAATACATATTATATTCTTATGGAAAATGAATTTATTCATTGAATGACTTTTTTTGAAAAATGATTTCCACCAATGATATATAAGAGATAATATCTAATAAAATATGATATTTAATTATATAGAGTACTTAAAATGACTATGTTCATGAATAATTTATATAAGGGAAATAAAAAAGTTTGATAAACCAAAGATCACATATGGGAATAAAAATTCATGAAGTAAAAAACTATAGAATAGGGGATAATGTGGTAAAAAAATAAATCCCCATAATTTAATATAAAATAAAAACATATTCACAAATAGTGTCTAATGGTTAAAATAAATATGAAATATTTATAATAAGAAAAATCATATCTGAGTGAATAATAATTGAGTTAACGAAAACTAGTAAAATTTGAAGAGTATTTAAATGAAGTCCTCAAGAAAGAAAGACATTCAAATTTAAATTTAATAATAAGAAATAAAATTCATGTCATCATATAATATACAAAATTGTTAGTACAGACCCCACATAAATTTAATTAGGTACAGAATAAAAATCATGACTAAAATAAAGGAATTTACTATGAAAACTAGTACATTATATCTTGAAAACCATAAATGAACTGTAAATTATTATATAAAAACATAAATATTTTAATAAAAAATATTTAATTATTATTAATATCTATAATATTTTATTAAAATAATATTTAATTATCATATTTATATAATAGTATGTTATTATCCATTTTCCACATCAGATGTGATAAATATTGATTGTTTTGAACTAGTATGATAATAACAATATCATTGGTTGATATTATTTAAAATTTTAGCATTATTTGACCACTAATGGCAAGTTAACTTCCTTTTTATTTTCATCTTTGATGTTATCATTTAATTATATAGGATTTTTTATTTATGATCCTTGAAGGTGATATAAGTGGTGGTCATTTTTTGATGATTTTTAACAACAAACGATGGTATCTTAATTAATATTTCAAATATTGAGGTATAAATTCTTCGGAAAACACATTAAATTATTACTTAAATCATATATTATCATAAATTTATTTCTAATATTCATCCATGATAATAATTTATATCAATTTTTATTTTGGTGGTTAAACCGACCCAAAAAGCACACCATAATTTAATGGATTGTTATGTAGTGATTTTGGTTTATTATCACATTAAAATTAGAATGATGAACATTTTCAGTTATTATTAATGTTTTATATAATAATATTAATTAATTATAGAAATATTGTTACCTATAAAATATTATTTCATAGAATTAATAATTTGGTTTATGTTCCTAAAAAGATATTTGAAGGCTTGAATTGGCCATGAGTGATAATATCGTAAATAGATTTTCAATTATATCATAATAGAAAATTAATAATTTCAATAAAATCATATTTATATATTAAAAACAGTAACATGATAGTCCATTTAAGGCTCTTAAGAAGAAAATAATAGAAATCGATCATTCCAGGGAGGTAGTACTCCACACATTTGCATGGATGATGATTTCGATTTCCATAAAATGGGGATGAAAAGTAATATAATTTATCATTAAAAACATATAACAATTCATAAACATCATAGTTTTATAATATATCTTGTAGTAATACTATCCATTTATGGTGAAAAAAGGAATAATAAACATGTTTCATTGTGGATGCGGTAGTCCACACAATGCAGAAATGTAACTTTCAATTTTTTCAACATAAAAGTGTTAGGTGGTAAATTATTTTACCAAATTTATAATAATATATCAGTATATTAACGATAAGAATTTTTTCATTTTATGTTGGTTTCATTGAATTTTATGAACTATAAGTGCGCATAATATAATTGAAATACTAAAGTATTGGTAAGATATTTTTTCCCACTTATTGTACAATATCATTGAAAATGGGGTTAAGACAATGAGGGATGGAATTTAAAAAAAATCAGAATATCTTTCATTTGGAAGTCAATTTTTTAATTGGACTGGGTAGATTTTGGTAAATTATAATTGGTTTTAAGTTTGAGGGGATGCAATCTCAGAAGAACCATTTTTATAAGTTAAAAAGGATTTTATTTTTTTTACAAATACAGAAACCCTTTCAGCATTGGGAAGTCACACTCCAAGATTGTGTCTCCAAAATTTATAAATAATGTAGAGGGTAATTGATAAGGTCAATAATTCCCTCTACCAAATAGTCCAAAAATGTTTTAAACATTTTTATGTTATTTTCACTTAGGTTTTAACTTTTAATATTTATACTTTCACCATGATGACTAGTATTTACCTAAGTATATTATCCTTTATGATTAAAAATATAATATCAATTTTTATATAATTTTGAAACACTAAAAAATTTATTGAAATTATTTTAATTTATATCAATATTTAAAATTTATTGTATTTATTTTAAAATGTATAATTTAGTATAATCATCTCTTTAAGAAACATTACATATGCTAAATAATATAAAATATATGTTTTTATTAAAAAATAAAATTTTATAATATATAAAATAACATATAAAACATATGTTTTCTCAAAATAAATTAATAGGTTTTAGTTTATACTTATATCAATGGGTTTTCATAAAAGCCACAATATTTTCAAATTCAGTATTTTACACTACTCACATAAAAATCACTAATTTTAGAAAAATATAAAAATTACATCTTATTATTATATATTTCTTCCTAATCAAATTATGTGTGTATTTTTTTAATATAAAATTTATGATATTTTATAATTCAATATTTTAAAAAAATCACAAAATATAGTGGAAAATAGTTCTTATAAAAAAATATATTTAAATTGAAAATTACTAGTTTTCATTACTTCAAATAAATTATAAAGAAAATTATTTTTGATATATTTTTCATGTTAAAATATATTTTGAAAATATAAAATTATAAAATAATTATTTTCTTGAAATGAAACAAATTTTTTTGAAAAATGTATTTTTAAGAAAAATATGATTTATTCTGTATTTTAACTATGGTAATGGAATTTCATTATTACTAAAAGTAGTCATTAAAACCATTATAAACATATTAAATAAACCAGTTAAATTGATTTATTCAAGATAATTTAGTGACTAGGTTTTAATTAGAATATTTATACTTTATATATTACATATATATATCCTAATTTTTATTTTAGTTTACAGTTTCATCTCGAGAAAACTATCAAACATAATTTAGTTTAAAGAAAACAAATATTGAATTATCCTATTGTTACATTATCCCGACTAAATAGAATTTATCATTTATGTTCAAATTATTAGATATTAATGAATGTAGTTTATGGAATCCACATGTTAGATATTACCTAAGTGTTTTTTTCCAATGGGGAATAAACCTTACTAATTTGGGTGACACTATAAAACTAGATTATTCATTCCTAAGAGGAATATCTAAATATTAATTTTATTTCCAACCATTTTCTCTAAATATTCCTCATGAATAAATCCCATAGATATTTCAATGTCATCCTTGATGTGATAGATTATTATAGGTTGAATAGAGATATGAAATGTGACTTCCCTATTTTATAATTTAATATAGAGTTGATTTGTTAATAAATAATCCTTCCAAAAAATTGCATTATTTTTTCCGAATGGGATAATGAAAAAATTCATACTCCTGTAAAATCTTTATTGTGATACATTATTCTTATAACTAGATATTTTATTTGATTCTAAAATTATCTAAGTATCGATTTAATGTAGTTATAATACATCTTAGATACATTATGGAAGAAAAAATATAGTCTAATAAAAAATATAAAGTAGAAGTGAATTTTTACTTAATTATAAAAATCCACATTAGTTTTCAATTCATGGGAATTCTTCTTTTAATATAGTTAAAGTGATTGAATATGTTTATTGTCCATTTCTGTCATAGGGTTAGTTAATTGACTTAGATAATACCCAAAATCAGGGTATCTGAAGTGATGAACATTTTTCTCCTTTATATAGATGATTGAATTATTCCCCATAGATTGATAGTTTTGAATTTATGGACTATATTTCCACACATAAAACACATTATGCATCACCTGATTCATTAAATATAGTGATTATTCATGTATTATTTACTTTTATAAAGTTAAATCCTTTATGATTTACCATTATATTTTATTGAGCATCTATGAATGTCAATCGTAATATTCTTTGGACAATTTTGGAGATTCAGGTTGTTAAATTTATTTTTCATGACTCGTGCTAGATGGTTTTGAATAACAACATGATTTCTAACACTTTATTTTAGCCCATTGGGTTTTCAATGGGACCATCACAGTGTTGTCCATCATGTCCATTATTACCATGATTTCACTTAAATATATGAGTTAATATAACAAATATGGTTATAGTATGTCATTAACTACATCATCTTGATGGAATTACATAAAAACCATAGAATATTTCAACTTAATTTTTCTAACCATATCTTTAACCGATAATTATTTTAGTTCATTATTTATCAATCTTCGTTTAACATATATGAACTATATTTTAAGCAATAAAATTCTTGATTCATCCCATTTTACATTATGTTTCATTATTGAATAATTCACATCCTAATCACTGAATGTGAAGAGTATATCAATATTTCCTAGAGTTTTGTAAAGTGTGTATGATCAACCAAATAATATCCTCTATGATTTTCAAACCATGGGGATAGAAATCCCACCATTTCATGCACTAATTTATGGAAATGTTAATACCTTACCCCCTTTTCAAGTAAATTTCCACTTTTTTATATCTATGAAATAGAATATATCAACATATTATATCCATAAAGAGATGTAATTACAATGATAACCCAAAAATATTAACATTTATATAACATTAATATGTTATCCAATACATTAAAATATCCCTTAAACTTATCAAAATGGGTTTAACTAATTTTTTCTAATCCTAGTACCTAATAAACTAATCTAATAATCAAAAATAAATAAACCCTACTCTAAAACCAATTATGAGAACCCAGACACACAATCATGTGTTTAGAGATAAAAAAAATTCTTTACATACTATCTTTGATGCCATGTGACCCAATCTAAACTAAAATTATATATATTATGAAAATATTGTACATTACATATCACAATAGTGATTCATATTCCTTGACTAAAATATTGAATGCCTTTGTGGTTAAAATACATAAGAAAATTATTTTGGGACACTTATACACATTTATCAATATTTTAGCTAAATTATATCAACCTCTAGATGTATTCTAGGTTATAATATTCATTAGAACACTGGGAAATAAAAAATGAAATGGGTTAGCTCAAATTCTCATTATGGGAAAATTTATAATAAATCACAATGGTTAGAATATAAGAATGTGAATTTACATGAATAAGGATAGAATTATCTAATAAATATATTATATGTGGATATGACAATTTTATGGTTGTGATAGAGATATAAAATTCATATCATTTCATTAAAGAAGAAAACAATTATCTAGAACCATGGAAACACAAATATAATTTGGAATATCCTAGAAATATAGAACAATGATTATTAAGAAATTTTACCAAGATTAGTAGTAATCAATAACAAATTCTCATAACCTAGTGGGCATGGGATAAGAACCAGTGAACCCTTTTCGGTATTGGGATATAACCCTTCACCTATTTTCTATTGAGTAACAACCTTTATATAACATTACGACCCTTAAATTACCAAAGAACCTCATTGATCTTGGGATACAATCCATGTTTCTTTTTTTGGTTATTAAAACCACATGCGTATCATTTTAGGCTTAGTTAATTACCCATATACCTATATAGTCTTTGTCTATATCTCATGTACCACTTTAGTCTTGGGATAAAACCTTTTCACCTAACTTGTATTAGGATACAATATATATAACTTATTGATCTACCAATATATATTAAAAATTAAACAATTCCTAGGAAGGTAATATAATAAATCACCCTTCACCAAAAATAAATATATTCTCCCAAATATAGAAATCTTTCTTCATATAAAATGAACTAATTACTAGAAAATGGGTTTTATAACATTCCCAATAATTATCATATAATATGACTTTATAATTTGATTGGTTGATTTTGAAAACATAATTACAATAAAAAATTATTTCATAATGGTATTTAGATGGATATTCAAGAAATATGACTCAATTTAAGAAATATGTTTTCATTTGAAGAGTAAAAGGGTTGAAAAAACATAAATCGTTTCTTTTATAAAACATTTAAAAACCTCCCATAAAGAGGTGAAGTAATAGATCCTTTTCAAAAGATTTTTAAAGGTGAGATTACTTTCAATAATGTTTCTTTAAAATGATTCATAAGAAATTGGTCTTAGAAAGAGACATAATTATATCCAAAGAAATTTTTTATGAACGTTATAAAATAATATTTTTTATTGTAAGAACTTTCTTATATTTCTAAACTACCATTGTGTAAAACACACATCAAAAAAATAGAAATAAAATATTATCTTTTAAAAATTAATGGGAAATTTGGTATTCATATTAGTTTATATATAATAAAATTTTATAAGATGATAGAAAAATATTTTTTGGAATTAAAATCATGGATATAGAAGATAGATCCAAACTTGAGGAAGATAATAATTCACAACATTTTATAAATATATGAAAATTATTTTATTAATGGAATGGAATTTGTATAATAAAGTATTTTCCCTGGTGGGATAATAGTGTGAAAAAAATTAATTTTAAAATTGAATAATATAGAGAATAAAATTGAAATATTTTCTTGATGAATCATTATAACTCAATGAAATAAGTCAATGTTTCCTAATATTAGTTACTAGAAATATAGTTCATGATATAAGAAAATTTTAATTGGGGATTGATGAGGTAAAAATATGTATCCACATAAGTTAAGATAAAATAGTAAATAATTAATTAATAGGTTATAATTTACTCAAAATATATGAAATGTGTTCTATAAGAACAGTTATTACTCGATGAATGAGAATTGAGTTAAAAAAAACCCTTACAACATCAAGAACACATAAATCAAATAATCATAAAAGTGGAGGTATTAAATTGAAAATTAATTAACCTGAATAAAATATAATTCATGATATAGTAATTAAAATAGGTAGTATAGACCATATCTAAATAGAATTAGGTACATAATAAAAACATGACTCAAAAAGATTCATTTAAAATAAGAACCCTCACCATATATCCAAAATTCAATGAATACACTATAACATCATTTATAAAAAAACATAAATATGCTTAAGAAATATTTCAAAACATTTTTCAAGTCTATATTATTTTAAAAAAATTATTTATAATTATTATTTAGATATATATTAGTTTGTTCGTATCCATTAACAAAATCAGATGTAAAAATTATTGATCTTTTATAACTATTTTAATAATAGTAGCATCATTCATATTTATTATCCTAAATTTTATAATTATTCAACCATTAAAATTACTATAATTGATTTTTAACAGTTTTTTATATTATAATTTCATTCTACTATATGATTTTGTTAAAAAACATGATGTTGAAATCAATGATGAGCGTGTTTCAATGATTTTAAGAACATTTGGTTGTATATAATCTAATTATTTAAATATTAACGATACCATTTTATAACAAAAAAATAATTTAACTACTTATTTATAACATATATATTATAATTAATTTATTATCAATGTCTACAAGGATATTATTTTACTGCATTGTTTATAAGATTTTTCAAATTAATCCAAAAAAATACACTAATTTCAGGGATGATTATGAAGTTATTATGTTATAGATTATTTTTTTTGAATAATAATGATAATATTTAGTTTTTATTAGTATTTTTTAAATAATTTTAATGGATTATAAGAATAATATAATATAAATTATGTTATATCATAATATAAAGAATTTTTTTTCTAGAACACACTTTTAGATGGTTGAGTTTACCAAAACTGACTATTTACCATATTTAAAATTGGTTGTAAAATATATCATTGTTGGAAATTAATAATTTAATAAAAATAATATTTTTCAATTTAAACTATTCTCATTACTGTCCATGGAACGAAGAGGTGAAGTGAAAAATAGAAATTAATCGTTTCATGGAGGTGGTAGTCCAGACATACTCAGGGACTGAAGATTTCATTTTCTATAGAATGAGGTAAAAATTAATATGATTTAGAAATAATAATATAACATATGTCATAAGTTACATAATTAAATAATAAATTCTCTATCTGTACTATTCTTATATGGTGGGGAAGGAAAACACAACATATTGCATCAAGGATGTGATAGTCCTCCCAAAGCACAAATGAATTTTACTTATTTTAAAATAAAAGTTAATTGTGGTTTATTATAATAAAAAAATTATAATAAAAAAATATATCAGTAATACTATTTTTATCATATTAATATGGATTAATTGAATTTTTTGAAGAAGAAAATCCCATAAAGTTATTATCTTGAGAAAGGATAGTAATATATTTATACCTCACTTCATGGGTTATCTCCTTTGTAAAGGGGTTGATACATTGTTGTATGGTATTATTAGAATAAAAAACTTCTAAAATATGTATTTTAATGTTGATGATATTTTTGGGAAAATTGTTTTCCAAAATAAGCGGCTTTTGTTGTGAGGTAAACTAAAGGGAGGTGATCCACTTTTATTAGTGAAAAGAGATGGAATTTTTTTTAAATTCAAAAAAAGTTCTAAAATGTGAAGTCATGGTCAAGGTATATGTCTAAATAATTGATATATACATTTTATTGGAACTATTAATGTTTTTAATGTTTTGAAAAAAATATTCCAACACAATATATAATCATGTTCGTAGTTATGTATTCATATATTTTTACTATTACCATTTATGCTCTCATAATGGTAAAAAGTTCTCACCTATCTAATTTATTATTTATGATTAAAAAAATTTCCATTCCTATATAATTATAAAATAATTATAAAAAATTTAATATTATTTTAATCTAATTCAATTTATAATATCTATAAAAATTATTTTTAAAAATAATAAATATTTAATGTATTAAAAAAAAAGTCTGAGAAAATATTACTTATGTTCAAAAACATCATATATTGATTTGAAATTAAAAAATAATAATTTTAATTATATAATTTTACATATAATAAAAATAATTGGTTAATAAAATGATTTCAATATTTTTATGTTATACTTATATACATGTGATATTAAAAAACACCTGATATTTTATAAATTAATATTTCGAAATATTCGCATAAAATTGAATTATTTTACAACAATCCACCAAAATTCTTCAAAATAAAATATTTTAAATCTTAATAAAAATTTGGTGTTAATTTTTTAAAATTAAAATTATTTAAACTGAGGATCTAATATTTATGTAATATCACAAAATATAGTGGACCATTTGTTCGATATGAAAATAATTTTTAAAATTAACAACTATTATTTAATATTTTTTCATATCAATTAGTGATTATTTTATTGGCATTATATTTTTTGATATTATCAATATATATTTTTTATTAATTAATACTTTAATTATATTCCTTAAAAAAATCCCAAATTTTATATAAATTCATTTACATGCATAATATAATTATTAGTTATATTAACATTATTAATTGAATTTCAATAGTATTAAATGTAGTATTTTTCTATTATAAACATATTTTTTATTTTTTATTCAATTATTAATTTCTTATAATTAAAAATATATTCTTAATTTAAATATTTAATATTTATATTTGACCCAAATATATCTATGTTTTCATTTTAGTTCAGTATTGTGTGTGGATGAAACTGTCAAACATTGTATTATTTAAGGAATATATATAATTAAATCCTTATTTGTCATAGAATCAATAATTATAGAAGAATATATATCATTCCATTGTTAAAATACGTGGAAGGAATTTGTGTTAAGGGGATTTTATAATGTCTATCTACACTTCAAGTAAATTGTTTAGACTATAACGTCAAAATTTATACAACCAATTAAAGGTTACCACATGATTTAAAAAATTCGTAATATTTTGATCACATTAAAATGATGAATTTTTTTAATTAATAATGACTTTATGTTTTTAATGAATTAGAATCCCAAGGATAAAAATAAATGATTCAAGAATTATAAATACTAATGATATCATAGTTTTGAATGAACACAAATAGAGCGAATTCATGATTCCAAAAGAGGGGTATAGGTTGTACAATTAGAAACAGAGAACATGGTTTTATTATTAATGATTACTATATTCATTTTAGATTCTATTTTTTTGTTCGGTGATGACATATTCATCCGCTTTATCTCTAAAACCCTTTGGATTTAGTGGTAAATTTGAGTGATCATGGAAGGGAAAACATTACTATTATAATTCTTGATTCTTGTTCTTAATAGATAAAACTATAATCTAATTAATTAATTTTTAGGGGATATTTGATAATTAATAATATAATTTTGGTATTTATATTTGAACCTGTTCAATTCTTTTCGAGAATTGTTGATAACTAAAAATTTACCTTCCACCATGTGATTTTTATATTAAAGGAATTAGCTATATTGAGTGTTCAGTTCCTATAGTTTGTTGGTACATGTGTGAGGGAAGTGAGTTACTCTAGGATCTATATATAACCCTAATAAAAGATTTTATATCTCCTTATTAGTTATTAGTAATTAAATTTTTATGTCTCTAATGCATTTGAAAAACATAGGAAGGAAGTTTTATCATGGTAGAAATAATTTTAGATCATTTTATACAACAAACTTTATCATGCACTTTTTGACGAATAAATTGAGAAGCATTTCATTTTTCAATGAATAAAATGAAATTTTTTTTGGATGACTATTATATTTTAAAAAATGTCAATCCAACCATTAACCCATCACATTCTTAATCATATTTTTATCCAAATCATAATTACTATACCCCATTCTTTACATTAAAGATAATTTCAATTCACACCCTTTTTATAAAACATTATTTCGAAAACTATTTGTGAGAACTTTTATTTGAATACAATAATATAATGAATGCAAATTCTATATTTAGACTAGAAAAATAATTTCAATTTTCAAACTCTATGATAGTTTCATTTTCTATAGCATGGTTTCATTTTCAAGAAATTAGTTTGAAAATATAAAGTTATTGTTTTCTTAACCATAAACACTATAATAACCTTTTCCGTTAAGATCGTGATAGTTAAAGGACATTTCTAAATTGATTTATGTATCCCATATCTGAACTAGAATTTGATGAAATTTCCTTGATGATTTTTCTGATATTTGTAGCATTCACACTAATCTAGAAACCATGGTAATAAATCTTAACCAATGTCTAATAACTAATGTATAACATAATCTATTTATCAAAAAATAAAATTTCAATCATTATTATAAAACATTAGTTTGAACTAATAATTGGTTTCATTCAAATAATTACCAATTTCATTTATATATAGGTAAATATATAAAAAATACTATCATAGAATTAACATTTGTTAGTTCAACATTGAATCCAAATGGTGTTGCAAATGAAAACATTATGTGAAGGGCATTCCACTTTTAAATTAAATTATTAGATAATAACTGGTTGTGCATTGTAAAACCGGGATAATTTAATTAAAAATATGTCTTATAAAGATCCATTATTTATATATTTTTCCAAAACTCTATAATCATGGATATCATTAAAGAGTTATATGCCAATAGAGCATTTTCAAGGCATAATCTCATTGAGTATTGGGAGGACATTAAGATTCCTTATATACATTTATGAAATCAATCCATATAGGATCACTATATTATTATTTTATTTTACCATGATATACTATAATGTTATAGGAATTGATAGTACCTCAACTAGGGGAGGATTGATAGACAAATCGCTAGTTGAAGACAAGGCAATCATTAGGAGGATTTCCCAAAATTCATAGTCATTTGGCATTATTGGAATAAACTTATAAGGCATTCACAAATTAATAACTTTTGATTCATCATATTTTTTTGATTGTAATCATATTTTACAGACTATTATTTTCATATTAATGAATTTAAATTAGAAAGGTTAAAAATAGAAATCATCTAAATTTTTGGTGTTAATGTTCATCTACTACACCATTTAAAGATCAGGGAACCGACATACATGGCATGGATAACCCTTTATTTTTTCAACAAAATTGTGAATATCCAACTAATAATAAAATATGCATAGGAAACCACAAATTTCAATTTTGAAAGAAAAAAATAAGGTTAAATACCATTTTCAAATCTATAGCAACATCATATCTCTAACTAGTAACAAGGAAAACAATTCCATCACACACTGGCTACAAAATTGGAATAAAATCAATCGTATAAACAACCAGTATTCCACCATATCCCTCTTTTCTAAAATTGAATATTTTATCTTCCCTACATTGCTTCACAATCCTTTGTGAAATATTCACATTTCAGAAAAGTGGGGTAGCTGATAAAAAATGACTACCAATTAAAGAATTGGATTACATTTTTTATAGTGATAGTATCTAGATAATTGTAAAATAAAACTCAATCCAAACCTATTGAAAAATATAATGACATAGTGAAAAAACATATGAATTTTCAAGGAAATACCTTAACTATCGTCTCCTAAAACTATAATAAAAAAACCCAAAAATGAGGAAATATTAGTATAATTTTTTGTATAGATATATGAAAACATCAATATAAATAATTAATTAAATTGAAAATGAGAAGTATGGAATAGAATTATGAATCAATAAACATTACCAAAAGGTTCACAACTTTGGAGAAGTATATTCCACTCATTATTCTATTATGAATCATCTAATATAAATACATTAATGATGAATATCATCAAAGTGAAATTCTATAAAAGTTTTCTAAAGATGTTAAAATTCTCATTATAGAGGCTCTCAAAATACTTTTCATGTATAAAATGTTACTAAATCAATACTATCAATAAAATAATAATACAAGGGAATGATAAGGTCAGCATCGGAAGAGGTTCTCAAACCCTTATTTCACCATAACTTCTTGTAGAGTTTCACTATGAACGGATATATTCCATCACATTTACTATCCATTCCAAGATTTTTTGAAACCTTATGTGATTTTAGTGCTTCAATAAATGTCATTTCTCACTTAATTTTAAATTATTTAAAAATGATAGTATTAATGAAAAATAAAATTCAAGTATAACTTTCAAAAATATATACTACATTTTTTGTATGAGTTTTGGAAGATTTTATTGTTCTTGATCAGAACCTGATTATCCAAATGAATATGAATGACCACAAAATGGAGGAATATAAAACACCATCCCACTCAAAGATTATTTCATCTAGAACATTCTAATACCATTATATGTAAATCATCAAATTTCATGAAGCTACCCACCATATTTTATTTGGAAAATAACACTACCCACTTCAATATTTTTGATTCTACGAGGAACCCATTAGATCATCATTCACTTATTATACTATCCCACATCTAAAACGATGAAACCATTGAATATATAAGTATGTGAAATGAAAAATATGATATATAAAATAAATTTTGATTGAAAATTATATAGGTAATTAAGCTAGTCAATATTATATAGAAAATGTTAATGGTCTAAAGGAAGTTGAAGTCCATGCAATAGAAGTAAGAGACCCAAATATGTCCTCATCATTTGAACAACCCCTTAATCTAGAATTAAACCTCTACCCACTAATTTCAAATATTTTTAACTATGGAAATTAAATAAGTAACAAGTTATTAATTCTTAAAATAAATAACAAAACTATTAAAAATATAAATTTCACATTGAAGGGAAATTGTACATGAAATAAGATTAATTTTTTTAAATATCCTAGGAGTAAATCATAAAATGTGAATGAAATAAAATTTAGATTGAGAATTTAAAACAAGGTATGAAATATATATAAAGGATAAATCCCATCCTGATTGAGCTACTAAAAAATATAAATATGTTATTATAAATTCACCTGATATACCCAATTAAAGACTCACAATGGGTAACCCCAATTTATATTATTTCCAAAATATTTGGGCCATACATTGTGAAGAATGAGTAGAATGAGTTTAGAGTAATTAGAATTTAGAATATTTATATAGAATATATAGACTAAAATATAATGATTCATGTAACTAGGAAAGATCAATATAATGTACCATTTTCTGACCAAATATTAGATTTATTGGTAGGTAAAACACATTACATTCCCTTATATGGGGTTTTTGGTTATTCTCAATTATACACTACCCCATATGATTTGGATATGAATATCCATAAATGTATATTTTTTATATTTTCATACAATATTATTCCATTATGATTTTTAATACCGAAAATAAATTTAACAGGTATATGGTATGTTTCATTTCGTATCCCATTGATGTTTACATTGAGATTTTTTTAGTTGATTTCACTATTTTTTATAATCCATTTGAAAATTTTATTATAAATTTAGATTTTTTTAGAAAATATATATTCAAAATAACCTTGATCAAAATATATAAAACATTGTTTTTTAGTGAAAAAGGAATAGTCCATGGGATTGAAATTTCACAAAAAAAATTAATTAAGGTGGATAAATCTATAATAGATGTGAAAAATTAATTACCTTAACAAAATTTTGTGAAAAAGGATAGAAATAATATTGATTATGTAGGATTGTATAGATTTTTTTATAAGGGCATCATTAAGATATACTTTTATATCAGTAGGATCATTTTAAAATATGTTTAATTTGATGATATTCATATTGGAAGGAATATTTTTATAAAGGGAATATGAAACTAATCTCCCCACCCATGATGTGGTGACCAAATTAGATGAACCCTTATTAGATAATATATCGTTATCTAATAATGATAAATGAGTAGTTCTCTCCAAAATAATTTATAAGAGACCACATGTAATTTCATATTCCAAAGGATTATTTGATTTTTATCAAATCAACAACACAACAACTAAAAATGAGTTTCATTCTAGTATTTTATACATATACACATAAATACACACACACACACACAGATATATATATATATATATATATATTACTTAATTGCAACACATGTCCAAATTTTTTTAAAAAAATTATACATTACATACATTAAAAATATAGATGATGTAATGACTACATTTTTTTTAATATTTATACCCATTGGATATCTCTATGTATATATTAGGTGATTAAGTAACAACATTCATGGTTCTATGGTTGTCACATAATCCATATTTTGATATAATAAAAATTTTAAATATTATATACCATGTGCTCACATATTTTTAGAAGTAACAGTTGTTGAATTCATTGGATTATGAAATGGGAAATATTAGACCACAATTTGTTTTAAAACATATGATTTTCCCTATATATGATATAATGTTCATTCGTGTAAAAATGCTGGTGGACACATAGTCATGGGAAGATATTATGTAAAATAAATTAGTAAAAATATTTATTTCATTTATTTGTATAGATTAATAGATAATCCAAGTAAATTAAAATTTAATACATTTTATAAAAATTCAACTAGTTTAAAAAGATAATAATGAATCATTAGAGTTACACCATTGAGAGTATCTTCGATGAAGACACATGAGAGGTACGAGGAAAAATGGTCAATTTCCTAAAAACTCATCACTGATAAAAATTTTGAACATTAAAACCCATTAATCATTAGAGATTGATATTAAAATATGGGAGGGATTTATTATTTATATAAGTTCAATGATTAATTGTCATTTCAATCATGTATCTTCTATTCTATTGGGCTTTATGATTCTATAATATTTATATCGCAACCTAATTATGAATTTTATTTTATTCCACACTGAGTTTATTCATTGCACTATATCTCACTAGTTTCAATGGTTAGGATTGATCTATTTTTTCTCTAAGGAAAATTATTATTGATATTCATTTATTAAAATTTTATTCTTTGTTTCATCACCTTTTGGTCGTTAGCCTGTAGTAAGGTTGGACTATATGACCATTATAATTGAAGACATGATCAAACCAAAAATTCATGTTGCTTTCTGTATATGATAAAGGATATAGTTATTTAATAAAATTGATGATACATAGTGTATTCATGGATGAAATATAGAGTATTATAGCCTTGGATGATGATGTAAGTGTGATGGTATTCATGTGGGTTGATATGAAATCATATTTCTTGTCACAAGAAAATGAAAATAAGTGACCAAAAGAGTCTCCATGAATATTTAAGACATAGATGAATATGAAAGAGATATTGAATATCGAAAAATTAGAATTAGAAAGATTTGTCGAAAAAGACAACCAAGTATAGAATTCAAGACTACATAATATGTTATATCAAATATGACATGTTGTGTAGTCTAATTTCATTGGTATATTTGGTTTATAGAATGAAAAAATCTCACCTAGCACTCTTGTAGGAACACATTCCATATGACCCCAACTAACCAGAAGATCCATGTATAAAGAGTATAAGAATTTGAACCAATGTGGCCCCAAATGTAGAATTACATGTTTATCAAACTATGTCCATGAATCTCCTCAAATCGAGTGGAGAAGCAGGGGAAAATCATGCTTAGATGTCAGAGTAAATCCCATGTACAATATGGGACACACTTTTATATGAATGTTCTACCACCCATATCTCCTTCACAAGGACTTGCAATTGGACTTAAAGGTAGTGCATACTAAGTATAACTACATGTATAATGTTATAGTGATCTCCGTTTTGACATTAGTGATATGATTTGCGGTGGAATGAAAATAAAACTCTTTCAAACATGGTTGGATGATTCTAAAAAATGAATGTGATTTCTTCATAGTAGTGGGGTTTCCTTCCCCCGGATGACATGCATAGTTTATGTTGTGTGTCCCACACTTCCTATACATAAATTGTTGGAAACCCCCCATAAAAACCATGGGTAATCGGTATTTTATATAGCAATGAAACCCTATGTCCACCCTAGTATTTTTTACACATTAATTGTGGAATTATTAGGTGATAATACATATAATAAAAACCATAGGATCAAGAAGTATAATGTCATCTAGAAATTACGATCAGAACATAAAAAAATAAAATAGTGGGAACATAAATATTATCAAAATCTTGTTAAACATTATCATAGATTTCTGTTATTCTTAAAATGGAATAGGATTACCATGTGAGATACATAATAAAGGGATGAGAAATAAATCCTAGAATGGGAATAAGGAAAGCATTACATGAATAAACAATTATGTGTTAGGCAATATTTAGTTCACTGATATATAAAATGGGTTTGAATTATAAATATGAATATCGAGGCATTATATACCATGATAATATAGAGGAAACATGGGAATATTATAACAATATTAACTGAAAAACCATAAACATGTGTCAAGGATAACGGGATAGACAACATAACATGGTGAAATATTTAACATAATGGATTAGGTTTACACCCTATTATGATACATTATATTTCATTAGACCAAAAAAATACCAAATATATTATAGAATTATATAATTCTAAAAAAATCTAACACTTTCATATCGCATGCATGCTTACGTGTCATACATAGATCATTAATCTTATGAATGTGTATCATATATTTTAACATCACGATCAAGGAGTGTTGGTTATTTACATAGAATTACAAAATTAATGATAGATATGTACATCTAGTTTAATTCCATTGAGTATTAATGGGGGTGTATATTCCCATAAAAAACTTTTATCATGAAAAATCATAGTGAAATTCATCTGGTATATTGATAACACATAAGGATTAACAAAATAGTTTAATGGGAGTGAAAGGGGATTACCATAATTTAGATATAAAAAGGTAAGTAAGAGGGATATGGAATGGAATATCCCTACACTATTAATTGATGAAAAATGTATTACATAAAAAAGATTTTTTTAATAAAGAGGAGACAAAGAGGATACCTTACCAAATTTCATCATAGTAACAGTTTCGGTATATGCTATAAATATACGAGATACATTATAATGAATTGTAAGAAAATAGATTTTGAAAAAGAGTAATATTTTAAAATTCATAAAAACTTATCAAATTGAGATTCAAAAAATGAATTACAAATATTGTACTTTAATGGAATGGAATAGATATAAATCCCTTTCATTGAGAGGATGATTCCTAAAGACTAGGATGAGATTATTGAGAGAATGGGGCACATTGGAAGGCACATAAAGAGGGTAGAGATGAGTATGGAAATGGGCCAATGTATTCTAGTGATTTGGAAAGGGTTCATGTGTGGGTTTTTATAGTTAATAAATTGGGAGTTCAATATTGATTCTTGAAAATAGGATTTCAAAACTATATAATAATGTAATGAAAACCACAGAACCTTTAATGGATTTTTCTAGGGTTTCTATAAAATATTAGTGGTTTTCATCATTTTACAAGAACAAGGGAATGTATAAATAAACTTTTACCCCTTTTATATGGAAGTGAGAAATTTTTATAAGTATTTAATTTTTAAAACATTAAAATATAATATAGTTTTTTAGGATTCAAAAAGGCTTTATACAATTAACCAAATATAAAAAAATTATTTTTTGGGGAAACATATATCTTGTTGTGGGTATCATTTATATAATTTACTACATCATGTAATGGCAATTTTTATATCATAATACACAACATATTTTCATATTATATTTAATTTTAACCCAAACATTCATCTTCATAAAAAATAAAACATATAAATTGCGGTTTAATTGAAAAATTACAATTCTAAAAATTATAATAATTTTTCCAAATAATATTATAAATAAGATTTTTAACTTTGAAAATAATAATAATAATTAATTAATTAATTCTTTATTTTTTAGAGTAACATTTTTAAACCCTTATAAAATTTAAATTTGAATTTATAAAAATTATATTATTGTTTATATTTAAAAAATATTATATAATTTTATAACTGTATTAATGTTTAATTTATTTTAAAAATTTAATAATTATTAAAAAATGAATATATTAATTGAAATTACATATAAAACACCAATAAAATTTGTGTTTTATCCTATCAAAATCAAAAATCAGTTGGAATGTATAGGTATTAATAAGTACATATAACTATTATTTTATTAAAAATTAAATATATATATTTGTATGATTAGGGTATTGATACATATCCCATTATTACACCATTAAACTCACAATGGGTAATGTGTGAGATGGGGTTGTTTCTTATGTGTGTTTCAGTGTACATGGTTTGGGCTGTGATCATAATGAGGTTCAACCATTCGCATAAATGTTTTCACTTCTACTTTAATTGGTTATCAGCTTTGGTTTAGTCATGGAAAAATCCAAGAGATTATATATCCCAATGAAGCTCTGATTAATGGGATTCATAGGTTACGATCCTTATATTCGAGTCCATAACATACTTTTTCATTATCAATTGTATTTTTCAAAACCTTATATTTATACAAATTATATAGTCAAAATTTGACTGCTATTCAATCAATGGTTGTGATGCCTAATGATGTTTTAAATTTTATGTTGTAACACCCCAAGCTTCCACAGTATGCTTCCCTTTGAATAATACAGTAGCGTGTGTTGTACGCAACTTCGAGTTCCAACACACACACCACAACCAATCAAACTAGCCGTTATGAATAGTAATACCCACTTTTTGATATTTTATACATTTTTTCATTCAAAATGGACTCCATTTTTGGATTCCGAATATTGAAATTTTCCTAGGGTAAAATTCTGGTATTTTTCTGAAAACTTTTAAATTTTGATGAATAGTGAAAAAACACTAAGTTATAGTTTAAAACAAAATTTTTATTTAAATAATTATTTATTTTATTTAAATTTAATTGAGGTCAATATAGATACATATTACCTATATGTGTTCAATGTAATTCATTGGAGTTAGTTTAGAATAATTTTAGATACATAACAATTTTATTGAACTTTTCACCGTCTTTTACCCACCTCCTAGGAGAATTTGGAAATTCACATAAAACATAATTTTACCGCTTCTGTGAGTGGAATCTCAAAATTCCGAGAGACAAGATTAATATCAAGGAGTAAAATTTGATTCAATGAGATGAAAATAATTTTTGGTGAATAGTAACTTTTTACTTGTATTTACCACGGTTAAAACTAAATATGGTAATTAAGGGTAAAAATGATATTAATATTACCCTAACACATGTCCTAATTCTATTGGACAAGTTTATATAGACTAAAAACAACCTTAGGAATAAAATATTATCATTTAGGTCCACTTGGATTAGATTAGTACATTTATTATTATTTAATTCAAAGAAGAGTTAAAAGAGTTAAAATCAAAGTTTATTTACTAAAACATTTTTAATATAGGGTTATACATAAGATAAATTCAATTTTATATATTCATGAGAAGGCTGAAAATATTTCCAACATAATGGTATTTTATTTATAATTTTTATACATTAACTAATTTAATTTATTTAAGACACAATGGTGATGCAGTAATTACCTAATTAATGAAATATTAAAATAATTGATATTATAAATATCAAAATAAATGTAATTTGAAAATTTTTATGAATTACAATAATTTTATAGGTTAATATGATATATTAGTATTGGGTATATAAATTTTTTTCAAAGAAATAATGCTGTTATGAAATTATCAAAAACAAAATACCCAATAGTGTCAAAATTGACAAAAAAGAGTTTTTAAAACAAATATTATATGATTAATTTATATTCTATTCCTAAAAATATACGGTTCATCCAAAGGACTAGTATCATGATAGGTGTATCATTAATGGACCACTTTGGGGTCTCTTGGATGTATATAGTATGTTTATTAACTATATAATAAAAAATACAAAGTGACATGGTAAATGTCCAACTAATTAAATAAGAGTTAAAAACAAAAGGATACAGTTAATATAGTGACCCAAACCAGTCTAAAACCTATTGGTTGAGTGATTTTCGACCCATCCCCACATTAAAATTTAAATAATACACTTTGGAGCCATTAGAAACCGAATATTAATTTATTATAAAATAATATATCTAGGTTTTCCAAAGGTTCCCCTCACCCCTCTTATAAAAGGGCACTCCCCCTTATCACTAATTCACAAATTGAAATACTTTTGGCTCAGACAAGCCCTGCCAAAATACTATATCAACTTTCCTCACTTCAACCTAGAGGACTTAGTTTGATAAGAAAGGCTACCTATGAAGCCCTTTTGATCAAATCAAAAGGAAGAACCCGAAGAAGATGTAATGTTTTCACCACCATCTTTCAAGTTCCTTTCTTCTTAAATATCTTCTTTCTTTGATATTCCCATTCTAAAATAATAACTCCAATATCTTATATATAATGTGATGTTATTATAAATATGGTATAACCATATTTATTATTCAATCCATCCTTTAAATGACATGTCACCATACATGCATACGTACGGCTTACCGTCTCCACGTCATGGTGTAATTGTTATTCAATAAATTATTATTTGGATCAATATAATAATGATGTGTAATTCATGTAAATAATAAATATAATATGATAATTATTCTTTATATATGATATTCCATCCAAATATATATTATTTTAATATCAAAATAATGGTATTGTCGCTCGTGCGTACATACGGACCACCTTCTCCACGAACGCGATGAGATTCATTCCCTATCATATCCATTCAAGACTAATTATCATTTAATGAATAAAAATAATGTTTAAGGACTCGATATAATTCTGGATATGAATACGATACAACCTATCCATGACAATCACAACTTACATAACAAAACATATAAAAGAAAATGAGTGAGTTAACACCTGAAACAACGATAATACAAAAATATTATTAACAAATCAATGTTAAAAGATCATATTTGATAGAATATTAATCTATATGATTCTTGTATAATTTAACAAAAATTATTTCACCATTATACAGGAGGTTAACCTACACTCAACCAATTAAAAGTACAAGTTATGGGTTTATTTCACAATCTCTTCATTATCTGAGGTTGTTTATACATAATTATCTACTGGGACATCTTTATCATCCACATCCATGTTTCGTAAAAATGTATTTCAAAACATTCTTACTATTTTACAGAACATGGGTTAAAGTCATTTATACCCATATTTGACTTTTTATAAGAAGTTTATAAAGGAATCATTCTGTTGTTTTCCAAACAAGGTCCTTTTTATCCTTTTTGACAGAATTAAGGTAAGATTGTCTATGTTAACTTATACGGCGGGTGCGGCTATTTTCCGCTGTTATAAAATCTTCGAAGCTTCCCTTACAAGCATATAAGAATAATTTAAAAGTAAACGTTTTATTTAATAATTATGCGTCTTTTAAATTTTTTCAAAAAAAGAGATTTCTCCCTCAAATAGTTTTGATTTCATCTATGTCAATATCCTTTGATGGATTTTAAGCTTATTTGAAGTTGATTTATTATAAAACAAAACTTCTATATTGTATTGAAGGTTCTGTGATATGTTTGACTATGGATGTGTTATTTTTATACCATTCATGGTTTATGTATGGAGTATTTACATTTCGTATGCTAGTTTTTAATACGAATGATTATGTTATGTTTAATCCTTTTTATATGGGAATGCATTGGACAAAATAAGTGACAGGTGGAGTCTGCTATAGCTCATAGATGCATCGGTAGGTATCATGAGACAAAATAGTTTCTTGGCACAAGGCCTTGACAAAATCTTATTTGTAGTCTTGGAACGAGGCCTTGACTATATGGTTATGATAGTCTGGCATTATGAATTCCATCATTATAAAAGTGGTTATTGATATTGCATGTGATTATTCGACTAGTAGAATATCCATCTGAATAAGTATATGGAATTATTTCATTTTATTTCTTCCATATTATGTTTAACTTCAAGTTTTAAAAAGAATTTGTTTTATTAATACATTGCCTTAAATTTTTATGCTTTTTTATAAATGTTTCCTCTATATTGTTATCATTACGCGGTATTTGAACACACCCCTTTCTATTTTTTATTTTTCCCAGTATGTGAAGAAGTATTTTATGAATGACCTGTAGGGATAATATGAGGGTATAAGAGTGTGGACTATGGATACTATATTGTTGTGGCTTTCATTTAATGATGTAATTTATACTTTATGAATGTATCTAGTTATTCCAAGGCTACTAAACTAATCGGTCTTTTGAGACTTGATCGTTCTTATGATCATGGAAATGTTATGTAACAATGCACCAACATTGGGTAACTGGGGTCGGGGCATTACACATATGATATAATATTATAATATATTAATGATGTTAATATATTTCATATAACTATAATACATAACATGGTATTTATGAAATTATAAAAGTAAATATTATTTATAAATATCTGGGTCTATAAAATATTCCACCATTCATAAAAATTAGTATGAAAATATTCATTTCATACTCTAAAAAAGATGAGTATAATTTTGATTCATCACCTCCTTTAACACCAATATTTTTTATTCATACTTATTTTTTCTTAATAAAACTAGGAATAGGTGGATTGTTTTATTTCATAGAAAACTGGCATTGTGATCTATGATCTTCAAAGAATTCTCCTCTTATGAATGAAAACTATATAATGGTACCAACATTTGATTCCGTACATGTTGGAGGTCTAATATGTACTTCACCATGAGGGATACATGGATAAAATCATGTAATTTTTAAAGGATATATGGTGGTGCTATATGATATGCCACTACAACAATGTAATCGAGGATCACAAAGGGAATGATGTATCTTGGACAATTATTTTCCTTCTTCCAAAATCTCATGAATTTATCCCATGGAGATACTATGAGGAATTATTTATCTCTATGAGACACCCCATTTTTTTATGGAAATTTTTTCCTCAGATAAATATAAATTTTGTTGATATATTTCATTCCACTCATTCCAAAATTCCATTCACACAACACCAATTTCAAGTACATTACAAAAAACACCAATATTGCGTATGATACATGCAACATTGTGTTTCTATAAAAAATATTTTTATATAGTAATTATTTAAATGAGATAATTATAAACTAGTATTTAAACATTGTAATATGAAAAACAAAACTAACTTTAAAATATTGATAATGTATAATTTTATAAATAAAATTTATTGGCAATGAAATATATAATTTTTATAATGTCCTTAAATGCTTAAAACTACTATATTCTCAAATGAACTACTTTTCATATCCATATGTGAAACAGAATAAAATAAATATTCGACTAATTTAATATTTAAATTTGAATAAATAATAATCATTTTTGAATTTATAATTTTTAAATCATCTTAGGGACATGTTTTTTAATTTTTCTAATATTCTACATTTTTAGATGAATAATGAAAATTAACAGATCTTATTCCAAAAATACCTTTTCGTCTAATTTTTTAAAAAGGGAATATTATATTTTAATTTGGTTAAAATTTTTAGTTTGATCATTTTTTTGAATATTCAATCCAATGTGTGCCATTTTATGCAATTTCACTCTGAAATTGAATACAAAAACATAGAAATCTATTGTACATTTTCAGTTTAAAACCCAACATTTTCAAGCCAAATGTGTAATTAAATATAAATTAATTTTATCCACTTCCTTTATTGGAATTTTTAAAAATTGTTTCATTATTTGTAAAAATAATAATTTGTAATTACTTGAAATGTCAAATTAGTTTTCGAGAAATATATTGTTTAATGTTATTACAATTAATTAAAATTATTAAGGTAAAATTAAACATAATAAGGGACTAAAAATTAATCTTAAGGGATCAAATGACTATAAAAATTATACAAGAGGAATTTTATGGATATATTTTGACCCTATGATCAAAAAGACAGACATAGGACTATTATTAGATCCACTTCCCATGGTAAAAATGTTGGTGGAAATCGTTTTTCCAAATTTAACAAAAGTGCCCCTCCTCCTCCACTATAAAAATTCCGCTGATCCTCCCACTTACTCACACATCTAAATAAAAATTAGATTGAAATATTATCTAAAAAATAGATCTTAAACATCCATCACTAAAAATTCAATCTTTTTTAGGTATAAATTAATCCATGGAATCCCTTCGGTGTAAACCAAATAGAGTTACTCGAATAAGAGGTAACATTTTTCTTCATGTTTTTTTTATTTCAATTATCCACCAATAAACACTTCTTATTCCAATATTCTAAAAAAACTAGCATACACTTTATAATATTTTGTTTTTATGATATAAGTTCAACCTAAACATACAAACACTTACATCTAATATACAACAAACATATTGTTTATGATTACAACGATCTACCGCCTCATAAAACGATGATTGTTCGATTTTCATTTACCAAATCTCATGCTGGAAATTATGTTTGAAAAAATTTTTATAATAAAATTAAAATTATTTGATTATTTTAAAATAAATATCTTTATACATTCCATTTTGAAAATAAAAAAATTGTTTAAGGATGTGTGGACTACCAACCCCTCAAAGCGATGTGATTCATTCACACACTACATAGAATATATTTAGGATGGGTATAATGAATTTATTTGTAACAATAATGATACTGAAATAGTGATATATATATAAACATATATTTCATTTACTATCTTCATTTCAATACAACAATAAAATGGAAATGATGATCATGCATACCTATGGGCTACCGTTTCATTGAACGGTGTCTTCAATTTTATACTTCGATGTTAAATTGATTATTATAGTTAAAATAAAATAAATATAATTTATATTTATATAATGGTTTATATTAGTGAGATCATGAAATATGTATAAGAACCATATATATAACAAATTAATTCACATTCGATGAACAAAGAGGATATTACCCGAAGTGAAACCTCAACATATAATTGTTTACAAGATGGTAAAATAAAGTAATAGTAAAAATATATATATGGAGTTATATATAATAATATTATACCTCAAAATATTTATAATAAACTTATATTTACTATATAAGAGGTTTTTAAGAGTACTATGTGAGTTATGTCTTAAGGTAAGAGAAATTTCATCTCACTTTTAATTTCCATGAGATATATTCCATAGAAACCACCCTATATTTTGTGTAGTTTATATACATTACATGAATGTGTCCCATTATTCTTATTTTTAAATTTATTTTATTTGTATATCCATTCAATAATATTTATTTTATAAGGTTATTGTTTCAAAAGATACCAATTCAGAAAGAATGTTTTGTCTCGATTTTCCTTCTTGAGACATGTGTTTTGTTATGTACCTTCATTTGATTTAGAGGTGTATATACATCCATTTTAAATGATATATAATGAATATTCTTCTTCATATGATTGATTATTTTTTATGAAATTTCATTTCCTTACAATAGAGTATAATCAAAAGTTACCAAGAGGTAAGAGTTTATTGAAGCAATATCCTCTTTTATTGAGATTATTTATCAATATAATTTTATTGATGAAATAATTTTATTCACCTCCCAAGGAAACTCATGTGTTTTGTTATCATTTTTTAAATAGTGGTTTCTCTATGTATTAGTACCATTTTCTACTATTTGGTATAGAAAATAATTAAGAAAATGTTTTTATGAAAAATTTAACTATATTTCCCTCTTCGTTCAGAAATATGTTTTATATTAAAAACCAATTTAATAAAATTATAAAATGTTTTCAAATGATAATTGGAGATCATTTTCATGAAAAATTAATTTCTAAAAAAAATTAGTATTTTCAACACTTCATTTATTTGTCTTAAAATATATTTTAAAATAAAAATTATTTCTAAAATGGGTTTTTATTAAAAAATTAATTTTCAATGGAGAAAAGATATTTTACTCAAGAAATGATATTAACGGATATCTCATAATTATTTCCCATATAAAGTGATATCCATTTTTTTTACTCATTTCTTTCCTTGAAAATGATTTACTTTTTCCATATTTTCTTTTAATGAATGGATTATATTTTATGGAATTATGTATATGAATATTTTTTCTCTTTCATAGGTTTTATACTTCTGAAACCAGATTATTTTCATAGGTTATGAGAATGAAACATGTATATTTTTTCACGGGTTTTGGTATGAATATATGTTTATGATACCCATTTAATTTCATGGGTTTATGGTATGATTATTCATTATTTTTTGGAAACTTGTATGTATGATTTAATTATGAGATGACTGTTGTGACACCTCAAACTTATTTGTTATGTAATAACAAAATTTTATGATTTTACTTCTTCCCCTTATTGTCCAAAACTATATTTGAAAATAAACAGAGGAATATCATTATTCAATGATCACTGAAATTTTTTACATTACAACAAGACTAGATAAACTCAATACCGTAGGATACCTATTAAAAGACCCATTAAAATCACAGGGAGACCACTCAATACAACAAAAAGCCCAAGGAAATAGTAGGGGTCCTTCATATCTATCATGCTGAATATTAGTATAACCTGAGCCACAACAATCGTGCTAAGTATTAGAGGAAAGATTAGAATAATCTTCTCCTAGTTGTTTTGAAGTAGGAACACCTTATTCACGTTTTTATAAGACCTTAAATATATCCCATTAATTGCCTCTGTTAGGTGACCGTTGAGTATCTAATGGCCATAAGACCATATAGCCATTGGGGTTTTTAGTGGTTTAATTTAATGTGTCTAGGTATAATGCGATTTCCATGTGTTTAAACTATACATTGAAGTTATATCTATAAACCTATTTGTAATAAAATATTTTTATTTATTTTAAAAGGATAATGATTTAATGTTTAAAATGGTTTTGAATCATAACCCTTGTGTTTTAAAATAAATACTAGAAGAGTCACACATTTGATTCTACATGGATTTGGTACAATGAAACATATTTTTTGAGTTGGAAATTGAACCTTTATGAAAATGGAATTAATAATTATAGTTGTATATTCCATTACATAGTAAATTTGGTACTTAAATTTTTTAGAATGTTACCTTGAAATGTTTCTCATCCCTAAATTTATAAAAGGCATGTTTTAGTTAAAAGTAGGTATGGATTTTTTATATAATATCAGTTGGGATTTCATTTATGATATATTTACCTTTATGTTTTGAAAACATAAATGTTTATTAACTAATAAAATGTTTGGTTTAAAGATTTTTTTAATAATTTTGGGAAATTATATTCTTTATTAATAAATATATTAAATTTATAACCATACTCTTCAAAAAATGGTGATTACCCTATATTGCCGAGGGAAACCTTGTAGGGAAAGCCACTCAAGGCCTTGGTGGGAATCTCACAGAACCCTCAGCAAATGGCCCAGGGCTATGCATGCATTGTATGTGAAAAGTCACATTCCTATGCATGCAGAGTAGTACCATAGAACTCATAGGTGTGTGCATGAAAGGGTGATAGAGTGTTCCACCATGTGATGGAGCACAACGGTAGGGATGGGAGATAAAGCACGCCCATAGATACCATGTAAGAGGTAGTACCATGGAGGGGGATTTTTTCACTAATTCAGGGAGCTCTAGCCATATAATGCTGGAGTAGAGTTCTATTTTATTCATTGTGGGAAAAATATTTTTTGCGAAAATTGTATCTGGACCGTCTGATCTTGTCGTGAGATATATGATCCGTCCAATGAGTTTAGTCCTCGACTCCCTGTAGCCGATGTTTCTCTACGTTTTATATAGCTATTCGATCCTGACAAATCTAATATTGACCATTCGTTACATTTTGAAACAATTTGTTTCTTGCAGCTGTCTGATTAAATCTAATTTAATCGTGACTGTCCGTCTATTTTTTAAAAATTGAATCTTTGGTAGTCATCATTTCTGATCCAAATTAGATCTCAACCATTCAACCATTTTAATACACACGGATACACCTCATCCACTTCATCGTTGTTTCGTTAAATTGTGACCGTCTGTTTTTCTCTTCACCTAATCCTTCACCTTCATCTTATTCTTCTTCCCACGTGCACTGCACTAGTTACTCTCTACACTCAGTTTCTTTTTACCACACCTGTGACCTTATGATACCCCTCTTCATTCTCATTTTATAGAAGACCGACATGCTCAGTGTTATTTTTTTTACTGAGGATCCTCAGTTTTCATGAATGATTTATTAAATACATATTATATATTGTTTATATATATAACTCATTTTTCAATTGAACAGTATGGGTTCTCATCTTTCTATCTCCATCATCAAGTGTCTTCGGACTTTTTCTCCCACTTCAAAATAGGTAAGGGCCTTGTTTTTACTTTCATTGATATGTTTTTAATATACATAAATCCATATATATGTATGTATTTACATATATATACACATATATATATATTTGGTTGAGTATGAGATCTACTGATTCCTTCAATGGTAGTCAATTTTTGGCCCTAAATAATTTTCGTAATTTTTTATCATGCAAGGATGTGTGAAGTTTTGTGATTCTATATATTGATGTATACATAAACATATATATGTATATATTTTATAAAAAAATTGTATTTTATGAAATGCTTTGAAAATAATGAACCCTTGTTTAAAAAATGTTTTTAATATGTTTAAAACGTGTATGTATCATTAAATATTTGGTGTAAGACCCTTATATATACTATGTATATTTGGTTATACACACATATATATTTATAATCCATGATCTGAAATCTAATTTAAATTTTCCAAAGGTTCATAAGAATGAATAACAAATTTTTTTGGAATATGGGAGGATTAGAGTCAAAAAAATTTAAATATAATCCTTTATATACACATTTGTGAATACACAGATTATACAATGCTTAATCCAAGATAATTTTGGGATTTTACAAATATAATTTTGATGTAAAATTTTTTTAGATGAATGTATATACATATGTATGACTCAATTATTTTCATAGGTATTTAAATGGAATTAGGTATGTTAGTAACTATTGGGGTCAATATTCATGATTTTCAATTCATAAACTTATGTATAAATAATTGAGAGTACCCTTATGTTATGTTATACATAGACATAAAAGTAATTCATGTTTAGAAAATATTGTGTTTAATACCTCACATGAAATATTTTGTTTACCTTTAAATTAGTTATATATTCAATCCCTGATGAATTTACATTATGCAATTTATATAATTTTGTTATAATGTTTTGGAAATAAAGCTTTATCATTTTATGTGACAAAACATGTATTTGTTTTTGTGAATTAGTTATAATCCTTGCAATAATTTGCCTATTATACTTGTAATTTTCTAAACATCAATGCAGTTGTTAGTTTTGACACCTATGTACTTGATTCACTATATATATGTGAATGATAATGACTATAATTAAATAGTTATGACGAATTTTGGATTAATGAACTATATTATTAAAAGTGGTATGGGACACCTTGAATAAAATGAAATGAGAAATTAATTATTCACGGAGGTATGAGACACATTGAATATACGACCTTACTTGGGATATGAGGAATGTATTGGAATCAATATGAAATGGGTTGGGGACCAGTTAATGAAATCCTATGGGTTGGGGACTTATTAATAAAAGCCCTATGGGCTAGGGACCGGTTAAAGAAAGTGGAAAGATTCTTCGGTAGTTCTCATGAGACATATTACGTCATGGCATGAGGCCTTCACACAGTCCCACATTAAACATTACATCATTCTATTTATGATATTTAATTAAACAAGTTAAAATTTTAGTTGTATAATATACTTGGATAAGAGCCTATACATATGTATAGAAGAAGAAGTATATAATTATGGCATAATATTTATTCATAATTCAGAGTTTCAACTACTAGTTTATGATTTACAGTTAGTAAGGAAAGGTATTAAATTCATTATTTTATGCACAACTCTAATAATTTTTTACTCTCAGTTGAAAATTTAGAACATCCTCTTTTCCATGTCATGGATATTAATGATATAAGTAATCTTACTTTATTTGATGCACAACTTATATTTTGTACGAGCATTCTAATTATTGGGTCATGTTTCATTGTGAACCTTTTAGTATTCCTCATAATGGTCAAATATTCTTTTTGGAAAAAATGTTAGGTTATGATTTAGGTACTACAAATATCCTTTAGAGAATGTTTTATGAATTATTGTAATCGAATATTTTCAAAATGTTTTAACTGAAATATTATTACTTTTTGAGCCCCTTACTGGGCATTCATATTCTCCCCTTATGTTTTAAATTAAATTTTATAGGTTTAGTAGATTTGATTTAGACTGATTGGTGGAAGCATTGTGGAGATTCTTTTATCACTCATTTTATGATGTATTGTAATTTGTGTATCTGGTTTTCATGAATCTAAACCAAAAATATCCCCTTTAGTGGAACCTAATGTGTAATAATAGACATTAAAAAAACAAATTTTACACCATGTTTTCTTGAAACCGCAGCAGCTCCGATGCAGTTTGTGGTCAGGGCATGATAGTTTTTATCAGAGGATAGGTTTAGAAAACCATTGAAAATTATGACACCATTAAAAACTTGATTATGTATTAGTATGTATAAGTTATCTTGAACATTTTTATATGGTATCAAAATCAAGCCTTATGCATCTTCCCACAGAAGTATTAGAATTTATTTTGTGAAAATCAAGTTAAGAAGGATACGAGGTTTTTTAAAACCTTTCTTTGTCATGAAAACACCTCTACCATATATCAAATTGTCATCGTGCACTCCAACATCACATAGAAAGTGGTTTGGATTATTTTCTTATGATGAATGCTCAATTCCCATTCTATGCACATAAGGGTAATTATTTTGAGGGTTTATATAAATGCTTTACCATAAGTGGGAATGCTTCATATTGAGATGAAGTCCAAGAGGCTTCCTAGCAGGGTGACCTCTCAGAAGCATACCTATGTCAAATCATGACCTACGGTCTCCTTTGTTATGTTATGGACATTGAAATTTTTGGGGACGAGTATTCCTGATCATTTTATATATGACTTGTTCTTACTAATGTCTCTCTACTTAATTATTGTCATTCTTCTCTCACCCTAATCATTAGATGTCCACATGCGGTTATTTCTAGTTTCCCACGTTGTATCTGAACCAAAGATATTGCAGAATTTGCAACTGCTTTGGGGATCTACTTATCTGGAAACTAGGGAAATCTCTAACATTGGTGAAACTAATGAAGAGTCAACATGGAGGGTTCTAGGAAATCCTTACCAGTGAGTTTTGAGAGGCAGCGAATGATAATGTAACATGTTGGGTATTGTGAACCTTGTATAAATGGATATTTTTTATTTATGTTTTGCTAATTTAACATGATTTTACAAATTAAATTCTCTATATTAATAATGTTATGAATTTTAGAGTAATAAATGTGTCTAGAAATATTCAGGTGGAAGACGTGAGTTCACCAACCGACCTCTTATCACTCCCCACTGAATTACTAGAACATAAAATTGTCAAGTCATGTTCATAAGAATACAACCCTTTCATAAACCTATGCCTGACCTATAAAAAAATTTATAAAGTTACCTCATCTTAAATATCCTCTTTTTCTACAGTAGAGAGAGATATATCTATGAGTATATGGAAAATGCTCAATTTTAAGAGTTTGGGTAGAGGGAGAAGTACTATAAAGGTCTTGTCATATGTCTCACCTTAACTGAGAACTATCAAGATTTGAGAAATATTAAAGAATATATTTTGGTGGGTGACCATATAGGGGATAATATGATCCAAATTCAATGTTTTACTATGTATGAGATACTCAAAAACTTCATTTTTTTCAAACATGATGTAGTTTAAGGGATTTATAAAGATCTAGACCGCTCTCAAATATCTAATTTCCAAACTGCTCATGACTTCCTCTAGAAATCCAAATTCATTACGCATAAGGATGTTCCTAGATTCTATCATTGTATATGGGTCAATGAAGTTGAGGGATCAAAATCCAATGTAGTGATCCACTTGGGGGTAATCAGATGAATGTCCCCATTGGCCGACTTTGTGAGGGGATATTGGAGGTGATGTGTGTTTGCTTTTGCTGGTTGGCATGTATGAGTGTTTTATAATTATTATGAAGAAATTCATTGAAGGGGGGGATAATGTGATGCCCCCAAAATATTTCATATATAATAAAAATAATTTTGATTTTACTTCATTCTCTTCTCGTCCAAAACAATACTTGCAAATAAACACAATACATTTTTATTCAATGAATGCTGAAAATATTTACATTAAAACAAGACGAGAGAACCTCTCTAGCCTAGGATAACTAATAGAATACATATTAAAATCATAGTAAGACCACCAAATAAAAAAACTAAATAAATAGAGGGGTTCTTTCATATTTATCACAATGAACATTAGTAGAACCAGAACAACAACAATTGTTCTTGAATCAGAGGAATGATGAGCATCATCTTCGCCAAGTTGTCTTGAAGTCAGAACACCTTAGTCACGTTATTATATGTCCTTAAAGATAACATACCCATTTCCTCCGTTATGTGACCGTCGATTATCTGAAGGCCATAAGACCATTTATTAGTTGGTTTTTCTAGTATTTTAATTTAATGTTTTTAGGTATAATGAATTTTCCAAGTGGTCAATGTTTGAATTAGTGTTAAAACTATAAAAATGATTGTAATGAACTCTTTTTAAATTTTTTTTCATGGATACTGATTTAGAGTTTAAAATGGGTTTGAATCATAACCCATTTGTTTTAAAATATATTCCTGGAGAAGAAAACATTTGATACCACATGGTTTTAGTACAATGAAACATTATTTTTTGGGTTTGAAATCAAAACTTTTGGAAAATGTAATTAATAACTATGGTTGTATTTTTCTATAAATAGTGACATGGGTATTTTAGTGCTTGATAATGTTACCTTGAAATGTTTCTAATCCATAAATGAATAAAAATAATGTTTCAATTTAATGTATGTTTGGATTTTAAATATTTTACTAGTTGGGATTTCATTTATGATACATTAACCTTTATTTTTTGAAAACATAAATGTTTACATACTAATGATAATTTTTGTTTAAGGTTTTTTTAATCATGATATGGAAATAATAATCTGTGGTTATAAACATATTAAATTAATAACCATACTTTTCTAAAAAAAAATGTGTGTGTACCCTACCTTGTTGAGGGAAACCAAGTAGGCCATGCCACACAAGGCCTTTGTGGGAATCTCACAAAACCCCTGGAAAATATCCCAGGGATGTGAATGCATGGTGTGTTCTATGTCACACACACATGTGTGCATAACAAGGCCATATAATGAACATGATTGGGAATTATAGGGTGTAAGAGTGCACCATCGTTCGGGGAGTCACAATGGGAGGGGGGCATAGAAGCGTTCCCACAGAGACCCAGTTTGGGGTGGTACCAGGGAGGGGTGAGGGGTATTTCTAGACTAATGCTGGGTGCTCTAGGATCATAATGTCGGATTTTAGGTCTCTTAGATTTATTGGGGGTTGATGTTTTTTGAGAGGAAATCAGATTGGGACGGTCTGATCTTGCCACATGAGATCTGAGCCATCCGATTGGTTCGGTCCTCAATTCCCCATAGCTGCGATTCCTCCCCTACATTTTTTCTACATTTAGATCCTGATTGATATAATATTGGACATTTGTTCAATATTTAAATTCCATGTTTCTTTTAGTCATCCAATTAAATATGATCTAATCGTGACTATTGATCATTTTCTAAACACTTAATCTTCCATAGCCATCTGATCTGATCTACAATCGATCTTGACCATTCATCCTTTTTAAAACCGATGGATGCACATCAGCCACGAGTTGTTTTTCCGTTAAATTATTACCTTCCATTTTTTTCCACACCTAACCCGTCACTTTATTCTTCTTCTTCTTCCCGCGTGTGCCGCACTAGTAACTCACTACTCTCAATTTATTTTTGTCCACACTAGTGACCTCGGGAGGCCCCCCCTTCAATATCATTTTTCAAAAGATAGACAGGATTGGTCTTATTTGAAACTGAGGAGCCTTAGTTTTTTCATTTTGAATTAAATAATTATTATATATGGTTTATATGTATAACTCCTTTTGTACATGAATCCTATTGGTTCTCCTCTTTCCAACGCCATCATCAGGTGTCACCAGACATCTTCTCCATCTTCGAACCAGGTACCGAATTTGGTTTTTATTGCCCTGTTATGTTTCGAATATATATAAATATGTATATGTATGAATTTACATAGATATAAATATATATACGGTTGAGTATGATATATACTAATTCGTTCAATGGTGGTGATTTTTTGCTCATAAATAAAGTTCTTAAATTTTCATCATGCAAAGACATCAGATATTTTGTGATTCTATATATTGATGTATACATAAACACATATATGTATATATTTTATAAACAAAGATTTTGTATTTTATGGAATGATTGTAAATTAATGAACCCTCATTTAAATAATGTTTCTAATATGTTTAAAACATTTATGTATCATTTAATGTTTAGTGTAATAACCGTATATATACCATGTATATTCGGTTATATGTATATATATAAATATAAATTTCAATCCTAAATATAACTTATATTTTCTAAATGTTTATAAAAATAAGTATCAAATTTTTTTGTAATATGGAAATTTTAGAATGAATAATTTGAAAATATAATCCTTTATATACACTTTTGTGAATATGCAGATTATACAATTCTCAATCCTAGATAATTTTGGGATTTTCCAAATATTATTTAGATTTAAATTTTGTGTGTATGAATGTATATAAATATTTATTAAGAACTTATTTTCATAGGTATTTTAATGGTATTAGTTATGTTAGCAAGTGGTATGGTTGATTTTCATGCATTTCAATTCTAAACATTATGTGTAAATAATTCAGAGTACCCTTGTGGTATATTATATATAAACAAGAAATTAATAATTTTTTTGACAACTATGTGTTTAATACCTAAAATGAAATATATTTTTTACCATTAAATTAGTTATGTATTCAATCCATGATGAATTTACAATATTCATTTTGTTTACTTTTTTAATAAGGTTTTGGAAATATAGGGTTATCTTTTTATATGACAAAACATGTACTTATTTTTTTCCATTATTTATCAACTTTTCAATAATATTCCTACCATAGATTTCATTTATTTAATTTTGATCCAGTTGTTAGTTTTGAAAACTATGTACTTGATTAACTATATATATTTAAATGATAAAGAATGCAATTAAACTATTATGACCATTAATGGATTAAGAAACTAAATTATTAAAAGTGTTATTGGACACCTTAAATAATATGTAATGAGAAATTAAATATTCCAAGTGGTATGGGACACTTTGAATATACGAAATTACATGGAACATGAGGAATGTATTGGACTCAGTATTGAAACAGGTTGGGGACCGGTTAGTGAAATCACTATGGGTTGGGGACCAGTTAATTATTGACCTATGGGTTGGGGACCGGATAAAGAAAACATCATGATGCATCCATAGTTCTCAAGAGACAAATTTAGTTATGGCATACTGCCTTGACATAGTCCCTCATTATACATTCCCTCTTTATGTTTATGATAATTAATTAAACAACTGAATATTCAACTAGTAGAATATACTTTGTAAAGATCCTATACTTATGAGTATTAGAAGAAGTAAATGCTTGTAGCATAATGTTTATTCAGCATTCAGAGTTTTATCAACCATTTTATGATTTATAGTTATCAATTAAGGGAATTGATGTCATCATTTTATGCAAAAATATAAACACGTATAACTCTTATTTATAAATTCTGTACTTTTACTTTGTTATGATACACTTATTAATGATAGAATGACTCTTTCTTTATATTCTGCACACCCTATAATTTATATGAGCATGCTTATTATTGGAACATGTTTCATTGTGACCCAATTAGTATTCCTCATATTGTTCACTTATAATTCATGGAAAAAATGTTATGTTATGATTCAAGTAGTACATCTTTCATTATGAAAATGTTTTATGAATTATTTTAAAGGAATGTTTTCAAAAAGGTTTTAATTGAAATAATATTTTATTTTAAAACCCCTTACATTACATTTGTATTCCCACTATACATTTTAACTTATATTTTATAGGTTTAGTAGATTTGAGTCACACTGATTGGTGGCATCATTGTAGAGATTCTTTTATCTCTCAGTTTCTGACGGATTGTAATATTAGTATCTGGTTTTCCAGAACCTAAATACAAAAGATCCTTTTTATTGGAACATGTTCTGTAATAATCAACATTTCCATTTATAAAAAAAATACAAAAAATGTTTTATTGAAACCACACCAGATCCAGGGCAGTTTGGGGTCAGGGAAAGATAGGTGGGACCTTTACATTACTCCAATACAGTGGGTAAAGATTTATTTCTTCTAAAACAAACAAACATGGTCCTAGGAGCGAACCATGACTATCAATTTGTCCATAAGAGTGAAGCATGACTACAAGGATGGTTTGCGGAGTGAACTCATGATACTATGATGTCCATCTTAGTGAATCGTGACTACCATGATGGTATGGGGAGTGAAACTAGACTACAAATGTGGTCTTGCAAGCGATACATTGAATACTATTTAAATCATATTACATTATTTTTTATTTTCCACAATTCCATGTTTTATTATTATGTTATGCTTTCATTGTTTATATTATTAATTTTCTATGATACAGGTCTTATAAAATGATAATCATTAGGAAATAGTTCCAATTTATGATATTTGATATTAATGATATTATATTCTATTTTCATGGACAAGTTCTCATAAAATTATACTCATGATTATTCATACATAAAACCTTTTTTTACCCCTACTAAGAATCTAAGATCCCCCATTTTTATGATTCCTTCCCCCCACGTAATGATGATATGTGTAATGTTTGATGTGTCCAAGAGTTGTTCTATTCAAGAAGAATCTAGTGGGAGATAATGGAGCACACTGGTTTACTAGTGTTGATGTTTCCATGTTTCCAAAGAAACTAGACTTGTATAGTCTTCAGGTGTCTGTTTGTATATTGTTATAACTATTCCAAAAAAAATCTATGTAATTTTTTTATGTAAATTTATAATCTCTATATATTTTATCATATAAATGGTTTACTTATCCTTTTTAATCTAGGATGATAAAACCTCAGTGGGAACCCTAAGCACATGTCTATGATTAAGTCTAATGATAAGTAAAAGTATAGGAAAATGTACTAAAATTTTTGTAAATGATATAATGAATGGTTTCCTACAAATATGTCCATGTATATATTGTTCGTGTGGATGTAGCTCTGTAATAGAGACACATATGGGTAGAAACTCTTAAAATATGTTTCAAGACTGACTCAGGGAAATCTAGTACACAACAACAAGACTTGCTACACAATTGGTTTGACACTCTTGGGGGATATTCTTTAGGAATTCAAAAAATATTAACAAGCTAACAAATATTTTAAAAAAGATGTTGGATATGGATTACATAGTATAATAATATGGTGTTTTAAACAAATAATATTTCATAATTTAGACATCATATAAGTGTCTTTTCATGATTATGTGGTTCCCCATTACGAAAAATATTTATTACTCTATAATTTTGTTTTTAGTTAATGGATGTAACCCAAATAAACCTCATTAATGTTCACTGTGATAGAAAATGTAATTATTTTCATCCTACGAAATGGAATTCTATGGGAGGTAAAATGAAATTATTATTCGTATTCTCACACATCTTTTTCTAGCTCTGAATCATGATGGACTTTTGAAAGAAAATGGAGGGAACAAAATTCTGTTGAGTCATTCATGACCCAATGTACACCTTCATTCAGATGGTATTATGATCCATTTTATTAATAAAAATGGTTCTTTACAGCTAAAAACAAATCTCCACTATCCTTTGATCATAGAATGAGAAATTTATTATATCTATTTTTCAGTTATAATGCAATGAAGAACTATGATGGATTCTAATCAAGAATACGAGGAAGCGTGAAGAGATCAAATACATGGATTGGGATGAGTTCAAGAATATATTTTTAATAACTAATTTAATTAGTTTTTTCATTCCATGATAGAGAAATAGTTACTTGAGTTTATTCAAAGTGATGACGAATCTATCAGTTCCTATGATGCTAATTTATTGAGACATGTGTGGTACAATTTGAGAATTATTATCCAATATTAAATAATAGTTAATAGATTCTTCAGTAGCTTGCAGAAAATTATCATAAAGAAATTATAAATAATAGAATTTACCATCTATGATTATATTGGTCATTTTTAAATAATGTTTTATGTGAAGGTTGGTGGACCATATCAATCTCATGGTATTGACTAGAAAAGGAAGATAAATTTTAATGAAAAATTCTAAAACCATAAAGATTATAAGATTAACATTACATTATTCTCTATATGTGGGATGAGGAATGGTGGAAATTTACGTAAGGGGTATTAAAATTGTTTTAAGTGTGTATGTGAAGGCCATCAGACATTTTTATACTTGTGTGATGGGAAAAAGTTGTCAAATGGTGAAAATGGAAGAAAAGAGACATAGAGTGTACCTCCCCCGATTCAGTGCTACAAGTTCTATGAATAAGTGAATTATGAAAACCATGGAACAAACCTCTAAAATGATGATGACTAACACCATAAAAAATATCTTAATAAAATGGACAAAGGGAAATGACATGAAATTTCTATTTGTAATGAGGGGTGAAATGACAATGTGTTGAAATGTACACTTACCTTTCACTCTAGAACTACTAGTGTATTATTTGGTTCGGGATCTACCTACTCCTTCAAAAATAAATTTTTATTTAAGATTGTTAAGATTCCACCAAAAATATTATATTTGGAATTAGAAATGAAAAACCATATGGTTTTTACTATTTCATCCCTTATCTATGATTCCTTTCTGATTGATGTTTGTACGAATGTGATTCCTACAAATCCAGTCATTATTGCTTTGGTTTATTTGATTTCATATTATGTATGAAATGGATTTCTCTACATAAAGAAGAAATCAATATTCATGGATTGGGAGTTTTGTATTATATTTGAAACCCTCATGTTATCATCCATCAATATGGTTGTAAGAACAAAAATCATTTGGTGATTACATCCAGTCTATGGGTCTAAATTCCCATTCTGATGGGTTTTTCATCTCAAATGGTTGGCGAGAAAAGAGACATCGATGATATTCTTATTAGTTGAAAATTTGGATGAAATTATATAATAGTTGTTAAAAATTCATCAAAAATCTATATTATGTTCTCCATAAAACTCATACCAATATCCACACCAATTTCAAATACTCTTTATAGAATATCATCAATTGATTAGAATGAATTGTATAAGGTACTCTAAGAAAAATATAATATGGGATTCATTAAGCAATTTGTTTCCTGTTGAGGGTATCCTATTTTATTTAGGAAAATGAAATATGGATCAATGCGAATATAAATTGATTATAGGGATTTAGTGGAATTATAATCAAGAAAAAATATCCTATTTTCTATATTTATGACTTGTTTGATCAATTGTGTGGAGATCAAAAAATATACAAGATTGAAGTTAGATATGTATTTCATAAATTGAGGGTCATGAATGTGGATATACCCAAGATGAAATTACATAAATGGTGTGGACACTATGAATATATATTGATATGTTTTGGTCTTAATAATTCCCCTACTATCTTCATGTATTTGAGGAATAGAGTATTTAGGGATCCACTCTATTAGTGTGTGGTAGTATATACAGATGAAATTACAATCTATTAAATGTTAATTTAATATCATTATGGTAAATTTATAATTATATTAAAGACACTATGGAAGGATAATCCTTATGAAAATTTTACAAATTATGAATTTATAGTGAAAAAGGTTTCATTTTTGGGTAACATAATCTGAAGAGACGGTATATAAGTAGATGCATCAATGAGGGTGGTTATTGAATGTTCGAATAGACCATACATAGACATTATGATCATAAATATTTCTTGTTTATCTAGATATTATTGAATATTTGTGGAAATGTTTTTATAACTATCAAATATAATGAATAATTTTGAATGGAAGGGTGTCAAGTACCTCTATATAGATGAATGTGAGGAAACTTTCCAGGAACTGAAAACAAGGTTAGTTTTCCCACCTATTCTTACATTAACATGTAGTGTATAAGAGTTTTTATTTTATATTGAATCTTATAAGAATTTATTGGAATTTTTTCATATGAAAGATAATATGGTTATCAGTAATGTGTCACCATAATTGAAGATCAATTAGTAACATTTCTTAAATCATGATTTTGAGTTTGAAGTGGTAATTTGGGTATTAATGATATGAAGGAATTATATTTATGGAGAAATGTGTGATATTTATATCAATTATAAATGTATGAAATATATAATCACACATTAGGAGTTGAACATGTACCCGGGAATATGATTAGTGATAATAATGGACTATGATTTCCCTATACATTAACACCATGTGATTCAAAACGAGGTGGTTCATGCTTTGTGTCAAATATTTTATTCTAGATTATCTGTGATAAGGGTCACAAAAGATCCAATATTAATGGAATTTGAAATGATAAATCTAAAAATCCTGAAGGAAGGATAAAAATCTTATCTTTCTAAAATAAATGTTCAACTCTTTATCCAAGTGATGATTAAGGAGGCGTAGATGGAATATTAAGAGCTAAAAAGAAAGATATAAATCTTCCCATGTTTAACCTTGATCGGGATGGAATGATATGATTCATGAACTATGTATGTATAATTTACATACTCTATTTGAAGATGGACATATTAGATGATGGTCATTTTTATTCATTATCTATTTTTTCTAGAATTACAATGAAGTGTTGGGAATTGAAGGAATACTTATGGTGGGATTTAATGAAGTCACATATGACAGATTTTTGTATCTTAGTGCATTGTATGCGAACATGTTAAGGATGAAATAAAAATTTCTAAATTGATGTTGCATCCATTACCCTTACCAGAGTGGTTATCGGAAAATATCACTATGGATTTTATCGTTGGACTACCCAAAACCACTAAATGATTTCATTCTATATGGCTTGTAGTTGATCACCTTATAAAGTAATCACACTTCATATCTATCATAGAATAATTATATTGTGTCCTATTTCATATGATATACATTAAATAAGTTGTATGATTTTTTGAAGTACTACATTCTATTTTATAATATCAGGATCCGAGGGTTACCTCAATGTTTTGGATAATTATTCAACAATCACTTGATATGTATTTATTTCTCATCACTTCTTATCATACTCATAATGGTTGTTAGCTTGAAAGAACAATTCAAACTGTAAATGATATTTTGAGATTTTGTTTCCTCGATACAATATGTGGTTGGGATCAACACATTCTTCTAGTTGAGTTTTCATTCAACAATTGCTTTCACTCAAGAATTTGGATAGAACCTTTTGGGAACAAATGTATAGATCCAAAATGATGGGATTAGGTTGGATAAATAAAGCTACTAGGAACTAAATTCATCGATGAAATGGTTGAGAAGGTTAGATACATTTAAAATCTTATAGAGGTATATCAAATTCACTTGAAAGGTTATATTAATAACTGATATAGATATCTATAACTTGATGTTGGTGATAAGGTGTTCCTAAGAATCTTTCCCTTATATAATGTTATGAGATTTGGGAATAAGGGGAAAATATTCACTACATATACTTGTCCCATTGAAATTATTTATGGTATCAGTACATAACCTTATCACTTGGAACTTCACCTAAATCACTTTAAAGTATATGATGTATACCAGGTATCTCTGTTGATTATGTATATAACAATCACTTCATAGGTACTGTAGTCAGAGGTCATACCACTAGAGTAGGATATTACCCATGTGGAATGACATGTTAAAATTCTAGATTATTTAGACAAGGTTCTATGAAACAAGACCACTATCCTGGTAAATGTTTTGTTGAGAAATAACTAGTTAGAAGAAGATATATGGAAATATAAAAATATTATGAAGGATAGGCATCTATATTTTTTTAACTAAAAGATGTATTTTGAGGAAAAATTCATTATAGTGGTGGGTAGAATGTGACACCACATGTTTTTTAATGATTTTTAATCTTTAATAAATTAATCACTAAGTCAAACATTCCTTACACATGGAATTTACATGGAGTATGATACATACAACACAAACTTGTAATATGTTACACAAAACATTGAATTTTTATGAAATATGTTTTTTTTATGATAATTATTTTATTGAGAGAATTATAAACAACTCCTTAAACATAGTAATATTAATAGTAATAACTAGTTATAAGATATTATTTATAATTTTTATTATTATTAAAACATATTAATAAGTAAATATATAATTTTTGGTAAAGTCCTTATATTCTTATAAATATTATTTTCTCAAATGAACTGATTTTCATGTACTTCAATGAAAAACCATAAAATTAATTATTGAAACATTATGAAATTTATTTTATTATAGTAAAAATTATTTTTAAAATTTATAATTTTGAAATTATCTTAGGGTGGGTTATTGAAATTTTTCTGAGAACCTTCATTTTTATATGAATAGTGAAAAATACTGGAATTTAATTAAAAAATTCCCTTTCTTATAATTTATTTATAATGATAAATTATATTTCAAAAAGATTTTAAAGTATATATATATATCATATTATTATGAATCAACCCAATTTGGGACATTCAATTAAATTCCACATTTAAATTTAATATAAAAACATAAAAATCTTTTGAATGTTTTTACTTTAAAAACCTGCTTTGCAACCAAAAAATGGGATTAAATTTAGAATAATTTCAAACACTAATATGATTAGAATTTTAAAAAATGGATCCAATATTTTAAATAATAATAATTTATAATTTATAATAAGGTCAACATTGTTTTTTACAAAAATTATTAGTAAATTTATTTAAAAATAATTATAAAAATTAGGGTAAAATTAAACATAATATGGCACTAACCATTAATATTAATGGCCCAAATGGCGTATAAACATGTCCAATATCCATTTCATGGACATATTTTGACTCTATAATCACGTTTCATGAATGTTTACCATTATTGGAAAATATTTCCATGGGAAAAACAAGGTCGGAATTTCATTTCCCAAAATTTACAAGAGTGCCACTCCTTCTTTAGTATAAAAGGACTCCCCTCCTCTCACTTACTCACTCATCTCAAGCCATTTCAGATCAAAAATGATCTTAAAAAATAGAACCTAAAAATATCTCCCATCAACCTAGAATTATCCATTATTACATAAATAAATCCAAGGACCCATTTGGTTCAAACCAAAAGGAGTTACCCGAATAAGAGGTTAAACTTTTCTTTAAGTTCATTTATATTGTTTCAATTATCAACCCATAAACCCTTTTTATTCTATGATTTTATATAATAAAATATATCCTAAATAAACTAAGATGGTTTTATTCTATGTTTTATTCCTATAATTACACACACTTCCATCTAATGGGTATCAAACATACTGTTTACATATATGGAGAACTACTCCCTCATGAAATGATGATTGCTCATTATTTCCTTTAATGCTTATCATGGTATAAATGATGATTGAAAAAAATATTTATATATGATATATAATATATTTATAATGTATTTAATCTTTTTATGTATTTTACAATACATATGATTATACTTTCTATTCTTTGTAAATATTAAAATTTTGTTCGAGGAAGTGTGGACTACTTCCCCCTCAATGCAATGTGATTCATTCACACACTACAAGGAATGTATGAAGGATATGTTTATTTTAATTATATGATATTTATGATTATATAATTCTAAATAAATATTTCTATATATTTATATATATATTTATAGATAATTTACTTTCATTCATTCAATACGATAATAAAAAACAACGTTTATGCATAAGTACAGCGAACCATCTCTATGAACGGGGTATTCTATTTTATTGTTCCATATTAAATAGATTAATATGGAACAATGATACTGGATATAATTTAAATTTATATCAATTTTTATATAATTTATATAATTATACAATTATAAGTACCAAATATATTAAAAATTAAGACACATGGAAGAACTAAGAGGATATTTCCTCAAGTGAAAACATAGCATATAATTGTTAAAAAGTGGGTAATATAGTCACAAACCGTCCCCTAGGGCCTATTCCTTGACTACCCTAAGCCCTCCTTCCATAGGCCAGGGGAAGGCGCCTTGCACCGAAAGGTATATTCTCTATAAACTGGGAAGGTATTACATTTATATGCAGTAATCACATGCAACCAAGCACACAAAAAGATAAGATCACAAGTAATATTTAGTAAAAAGAGTGTGTATAGTATGAAAAAGGGGCCAGAATACATGCCTAACTGGAAGTACAATAAAACTAAAAAGTACAAGAAAACTAAAACAAATCCTGGGAACACCAGACATGGATTATACATGAAGGGTAGGTACGGACCTTGAAAAATCATCTCTTTGGTATGCCTCGTCTAAATTCCACCTCCGAGAAACCTCATGTCCTATTACCCACATCCTCAGTCAGCACTTTCCGTCATCTACACCAAACACAAAAATGTGTGGGCATAGCCCATGTAGGGGTGAGTATAACATTACTTAGTAGGGACCTCGAGACCCACGATGGTCTCAAAAAACCCCCAATGAATAAGCCACAAAGCATGATAACATTTGAATACCATATATAGTTATATGACCATAAATATACCTATATTATCATGTATACCCATCTCATTCACGAGGAAACTAAAGGCCCGAATCTGTAGCCAAAGTACAACTGTTTCACAAAGGAAAGAATACTACGAAGGTAACACCACAACGGTAAGTACCACAAAAGTAATTCCACACAAATGAATACAACAAAGATATCACCACGAAGTTAAGTACCACGATGGTAACACCACAGTGGTTAGTAAAACATAGGTAACACCATACAGAAGAATACCACAACGGCATCACCATGAAGGTAAGTACCACAAAAGGTACGCCACACAAAAGATTACCACAAAGGTAAAGAGTCATCTCAAACAAGGTATAACATAGGTATGATAGTAAAAATGATTAGATGTAACTAACAAATCATCTTACCCTTTTAAGAGGCAGAACCACGTAGGATCCTAAATCATTAGACACACATATGATCCTAGTACAGCAGACCCACGAAGGATCCTAGAGTTTTCCCACATGGATTCCCTAGAGAAGATCCTAGAGGGACTCTTGAACATAGACCCACATTGGATCCCAGAGCACAGACCCCCATAGGAACCCAATGCACATACCCACATATGATCCCTAAGGACAGACCCATATAGGATCCCTTTTTCATGTTACTGCTAGCTATTGTGTTTTTGCACTAAGCTCGCTTGATTCAGGGAGGGTCCGCTACTCTTGCCACAAGTTGATACTCCAACTCCCATGAAGTCCCACGAAGATGTATCCCAACGGACCATCACATAAAATGGGTGTCAATGAAATAGATGGTGCGACAATTAGACACCCAATCTATAATTTGATGGCCTTTTAGTGTCAATGTCCTTGTTGGATTCTTGTCTGATCCAACTTGTCTGTACCCCTACATTATACAAATATCATGTTTTGTATACCAAATGCACGGTCTTGATCTAAGGTTTCTGGTTCCACAGATGGTTCATCTAACGGATGCCCGAAGGTCCTTGTGTGGATGAAAAGAGAAAAGTTTCCATGTTTTTTTGGGTCCGGCCCGACCTATCTTGCATTGGGAAGCCCGCTAGGATTCCCGTGGGTGCAGCCCATGCTGGGCGGCCCACTGGTCTGCGTTGGCTGGATGAGTAGCATCCTCCGTGCGGCTCGGTTATGAACCATGGCATCACCGTTGGCCAACAGTGAGTCGGCCGCCCTACCTTTGCCACAACAGCCTTGTGACGCAGCTCTCGCACATTTGGAAGTGTGGATGCACATTGCCACCTCCCTATTGCACGGCCGACCGTGCACTGACCACCGCCTCTACTCTGGCACGACTGATGGACCATGACCCTTCTCCAGTGGAGCGGTCGCACCGCCACTTTCGTTGCGGCTGGCCATAGTTCGGACTTCCGTTCCTTGATCCCCATTGGTGTCATTCATCAGCACGGTCGTTGGAGATGTTCTTCGGGCCACAGGGCATGCCCTGGTGTCTTGTTATTAATTACATAGACATCCGCACTCATCTTAGGACGTCTCCACAATTTCAAGACCATCCATATTCTCAATAGTTTCGGAGAGGTCGGGCCGTGTTCGTTTGGCCCAAACCCTCCATGTTATAATGGTATCAAGCGACTTATTTGTTCATGAATCATGGATAACCTCAAGAACATGTAATGGGGTATTAACCAACAACAAAACCAACCTTGAAGTTTCTTTGACATTGGTGAGGAAAGAGGAATGATGGACTTCAGTTCATCATTGTTGAAGACATTCCACATTGTTGATCCTTTGAGGGAGTTCTTCGAAGGAGAATGCATTCTTCATTGGAGAAAGGTGTTTCTCCAATATTCTACCCTTTGCCAACACTTCCCCCCATTCCACATAAAATGAACAGAAAACATTTTAAATTATGTTTTATTAATTTAATTAGAGTTGTCCATGAAATATGTTGATGTTGGAATAATAAATTAATGGAAGGCGACACAATTAATTAGGAGAGAACCAAGAGTCACCTCCCTAAGTAAATAGGGAGTTCAAGGGTCAGGTGGTCCCCACCATTAATTTTAAATTTGGATGGGGGGGGTTCTAGCTTAGGTGGTCCCCACCACCAATCATTCAAATGGGATGTTAAAAATAAAATAATAGTTTGTTCTTTATTTTATATTTATTTCCACAAAAAACATGAAAACTAACATTGACCCTCGTCCTTCTGCGGTCGAGGTGAATGTCTCCTTAAGTGAATACCAGCACTGTGAGTTCAAAGGTGTCCTCAGATTTCAATTCATAGCACCAGTTCAAAGGTTACAAAAACCTGCTCTCGCTTTTATTAAACATACCTAAAAAATGTACAGAAATTTATTCTGGGAACAACGAGACTCAGAATCATGCACTGTCAATTTTCACACACTCAAAAAATTACAATATAATTAATAAATATTTACATGTATATTTTGGGTCATTACATTCTCTCCACCATAGGGATTTGCATCCCTAAAATCGACCTCCCAAAATCTAGGAAAACAAGTGGGGGTACTGAGATTGAATATAAGCCTCCCACTCCCTTGTGCTCTCCTATAGGTTCTCGTGCTACCAACGAACACGCATTAAAGGTATCGACCACCCACAATGGAACCACTCTTGTCAATCCTCAATCTCTATTGGAATATCTGAAAACATCACCCCATCATCGATGTCCATCTCTCCCTAGTAAATGATGTGTGATGGGTCATGAACCGATCTCCTCATCTCATATACGTGAAAAATGTCATGCATCCAGTGCAATTGAGGTGGAAGAGATTAATGGTAAGACACCTCGGAAACTCTGCTAAGGACTTGAATGGGTCGGATAAACCTCAGAGATAACTTTCTGCCCTGGCCAAATCTATACAATCCTCATCGAGCTGAGACCCGTAGAATGACATGATCGTCATCCTCAAACTTTAGAGGTCTCTGTCTCCTGTCGTCATAAGATTCCAACCTACTATGTGCATTTTTTATCCACCCCTGGATGATTTTAACCTTCTCTTTGTTAGCCCATTCCATATCTGGTCCCATGAGTACTAACTCCCCTATGTCAGTCCAGCACAAAGGTGATCTGCATGGTCAGTCGTACAAAGCCTCGACAGGTTCCATCCCAATGGTAGAGTGATAACTGTTGTTTTATGGAAAAACCACCAAGGGAAAGTGATCCCCTTAGTTGTGACCAATGTCAAGGATGCAGGTGCGATGCATGTCCTTGAGGGTCACAATGGTCCACTCAGTCAGGCCATCCTTCTTGCGGATGAATGGTAGGTGCTCAAACGAAGATGCATCCCGAATGCCTCATGCGACCCCTTCCATAGCCAGGAAGTGAAACAATATTCACAATCAGAGACAATCATCGAGAGAACTCCATGTAGTCTAAAAATCTCATGCATATAGAGGTGTATCCTGCTCTCTACTGAACGCTGCTCTATGATCGGCATGAAGTTGGCTGACATGGTTTTTTGGTTGATGATCACCCAAATAGAATCATGACCCCTAGGTGTACGTAGAAGTCCTCTCACGAAGTCCTTGGATATCCCATTCCACTTCCACTCTAGGACCTCTAATGGATGAACTAAGCCTGTAGGTACCCGATTCTCTACCTTAAGTTACTGAAAAATGAGACACTGAGAGACAAACTATGCTACTACTTTTTTTCATTCCTGTATACCAGTGCTATCGTCGAAGGTCTTGGTACATCATCGCTACTCCTAGATGTACCTCTATATGGGATGTATGGAAATCCCTAAAAACTTCCTCCTAAAGTGACACAGGTACCATGGTATATCCTCTGGAAAGGATTATGTGCTCCCCACCTTTAGAAAATCCCTTAGGTGAATGTCCTGTGTATAATTGAGCACGTCGAGCCTCCCAGTTATTGTCCCCATTTTGTGCCTCCCTGAGTCGTCGAAGGAGTGGGGGAGTGACTGTATTAGAAAAAAGAAAAGCTTCTCCATTTGGATCCACAAAGGATATCTGCAAAGTAGACAACTACTCCATCGCCTCGCCTAGTAGTTGTATACCAGATCTATGGAAGAGTGAATCTGGTACAATGTTCCTCTTCCAAGGAGTATATATTATCTCAACGTCATAGTCCTAGAGGAACTCAAGCCAAAGTCGTTGTCTAATGTTCAGGTAATTCTAGGAGAATTTATACCTGAGACTTCGGTGATCATAGTAGACTGTAAAACGCTCGCCCATTAGATAGTGTCACCACATCTTCAAAGCGAAGACCACTGCTGCTAACTCAAGGTCATGGGTAGCGTAAATTTTCTCATGTTGTTTCAACTTTCGAGAATCATATGCTATAACTTCTCACTCCTGCGTCGCAAAACATCCGATCTCGGTCACAGATGTGTCGTAGTAGACTATGTACACAACTCCCTCCTCTGGAAGCCTCATGATGGGGGAACTAGTCAGTCTATGCCTCAACTCCTGAGAACTTTGCTAGAATTTCTCTGACCACACCAATGGTTTCCCCTTCTTCGTCAATTCGGATAAAGGTGATACTAATCTGGAGAAATATGGCTCAAATATCAAGTAGTATTTGGCCAATACCAGAAAATTTCTCACCTCCATCACACTCCTAGGTGGATCCCATTCATGTACCGCCTCCATCTTCGCTGGATCCACCTCAAATCCAACCACCGATATGACATGTACCATGAAGTGAACCTCTCGGATCCAGAATTGGAACTTCGAAATCTTACCATAAAGCTGGTTCTCTCAGAGTGTGTCCATAACTAACATAAAATTATAACCATGCTCCTCCTTGATAGCCGAGTAGATCAAAATGTCATCGATGAAGACTAATACAAAACGATCATGTTATGGCTAGAAGATATTATTCATGAGTCCCATGAACACTACTAGAGAAATGGTCAAAATGAATGGAATAACCAGGATATTGTAGAGGTCATACCGACATCAGAAATCCATCTTCTGCACATCCTCATCTAGTACCCGGCACTGGTGATAGCCAGATCTGAAGTCTATCTCTGAGAACCACCATGCACCGTTCAGCTGATCAAAGGGGTCTTCAATCGTTGTATGTGGGTACTTGTTCTTCATGGTCTCCGGGATCAAGCGTCGATAGTAAAAAAAAAGTCTCAATCTCCCATCCTCCTACTTGACAAAAAAAATCCAGACTTCCCCAGGAGAAACACTGGGCCGGATGAACCCTTTCCACTTTAAGTCCTCCAGCTGTACCTGCAGCTCATGATTATCTACAGGAGCTATAAAATACACTACTGTAGATATCAGTTCTTTCACGGGGAACCAATAAATATTAAATTCCACCACTCTGTGTGGAAGTACTCCCAAAACATCATCAGGGAAGACATCAGTGTACTGGTCCACCGTTACAGGATAGCTCGAACTCTCCAGATCAAACGCTCTGAGGCTAAGGGTATCCAACTTATGAGTGATCTACTGCACTTTCATCTGGGTAATTCCATCCTGTGTTGCAAAGGCTCTATTCTTTCCAGTGAAGGTAAAACTACTCCCATCAATGTGGACACACCAATATTTGTGTGTAATACAGATAATCTGAGCATGGACTGTAGATAAAAATCCATAACCAATATGACGTCAAAAGGCCGTGATTCCAATACTAGGATATCTTTGCCGAAGATCTCGCCTCCTATAGAAATCTTTCACTACCAGAACTAGTGTGTAATTATCAAATACTCAACTATAGGAGTCTCTAGCCATAAAGATCTAGCCAATGGATCGACCAAAATCTTCGATCTCCGTACGAGGGCAGTGGCAGTAAAAGAATGACTTGCACCTATGTCTATAAGTACTACAGCTATGGTTGAGTAGACCCAGATCATACCTCATATCATCTCCAGAGTGCCATGGTTGTAGGCCTCATCTTCCTGGTGTTGATATTACCCCTATCAACCTACTCATTGATGTCTAGGTGGACCACCAGGTGGTGGTGGTGGTAACATCTTGAATCGTCTCCCATCACCAGCTACACATCCATCTCTTCTTCCATGTCCACCTACTCCCTGCGGACCTCCTCTGTCGAACCACTGTCATTGCCTAGGCGGTCCGTCGACTATATATGGATCATCTATATGGTGGGTTGGGAAGTCACGCGCCAGGTGACACTGCCCGCTACATGTGTAACATTGTCTGCTCTTCGCATGACTGGATCTATCTCTGGTGATCTACACAACCAACCCTGAATCATGTGGTCATCCACCTATAGGTCTGGTCCTCTTAGACCATAGTGACATCTATCTGTTTCCAGCTACCGAAGACTCTGCTACGTGATGACCAGTGGTGGGTCTCGCTGCTGGTGAATACTCAGTAAGAAAACACTTCACTATGAGGGCTCACTCTAACAATCATGCCTATGTCGGGATGCTGAGAGAAATCATCGAAGCCCTGATCTTTCTTATTAGTCCCTAAAAGAAGGTCCAGGACTGGAATAATGGGTCAGACACCATATCAGTGGAGTAGCGCGAGAGGTCGGTGAACCTCGATGAGTACTGATCCATAGTCATGTAACCCTACTGCAGATGAAGAATCTCATGTATGCGCACTCTGCGATGGGTCGTTAGGACAAACTCTACACGAAACAAGCTCTCAAAGTTTGCCCAGAGAATTGTCACCTCATCATGAGCCTAGAGCATCAAGATCACCCATCTACCTACTACTGCCTGTAGATGACTAGAAGAAAGGATCACCATGAGATTAGCCGGTGTGCTCAATAGTCGGAAGAATCTCACCACGGTCTCCAGCCAATCCTCAACCACCTATGGGACCATCTAACCCCAGAACCTAGGTGGCCTCTAGTGCTGGAAATCGTGAAACTTGCTCAAGCGGCATGCACTCTCCACTGCTGGGGCTAGTGGCATCAGTGGCCCAATAGGTAATGATGTTGAGGATGCCTCCGCTGTCACCCGGATGCCTCCGCTGTCACCCCTACTGATAAAGGGCCCCTCACCGAGGCCTCATCGCTCGGTGGGCTGTCCTCACAGACAATACCCAGAACCCTATCTGGATGTCTGTGTGGAGGAATCCTAAAAAGAAACAAGTTCTCCATGATCAATATGTTATACTTGGTGATATTACTTAAAAATATCACAAATAAAACTTTTCAAGGCACACACAGAATTAGTGTTTTCGTGCACTGAGTCAGAAATTAGAAGTTAGTGTCTTGGTGTATGGATACGTCGGCCGCCACACCAAAACGGGATTTACTAAACTGATTACCACATTAAATACAATTAAAACTATTGATGTTATAAAAATCTGCGTCCAATGTTCTACGGTAGAACCAACTCCTCTGATACCAATTTTTCATGACCCATCCCACATGCCTCGTGTCGTGACTACACCAAACCAGCCTTCCATAGGCCAGGGGCTTGAAAGTAGCACTGAAATGTGTATTCCCAATAAACAGGGAAGGCATTGCCATTATAACATGTAATCACTCACAACCAGGAACACAACAAGATATAGACACAAGTAAACTATTGAAAGAATAATGTGTACAGTAAGAAAAAAGGGCTAGAATACAAGTCCATCTGTATGTACAAGAAAACAGATAAGTACAAGTAAAATGAAACTATTCTTGTGAACACCTACCAAGGATCCTACATAAAGGGTAGGTACAGCTCTCAAACGGTCGTCTCTATAGTACTCTTCATCTAATGTCCACCTTCGAGCTACCTCCAGTCCTGGTACTTTCATCCTCAGTCAGCATTGTCCATCGTCTGCACCATACACAATAAGGTGCAGGCATAGCCCGTGCATGGGTGAGTATATTGTTACTCAGTAGGGACCCAGAGACCCTTGATGGTCTCAAAAAACCCACAAAGGATTATCCACAAATAATGATAAAATATGAACACCATACTTAGGTATATGACCATACATATACCTATGTTATCAAGTATAACCATCTCATTCATGAGGAAACTCAAGGCCCAATTCCTTATACAAAGTAAAACTATTCCATGAAGGAATGAATACCACAAAGGTTAAACCACAATGGTAAGTACCACAAAGGTAACACCACACATAATAATACCACAAAGGTATCACCACGAAGGTATGTACCATGAAAGTAACACCACAAAGGTAAGAAAAATATAGTTATTGCCGCACAGAAGAATAACCCAATGGTATCACCATGAAGGTAAGCACCACAATGGTACGCCACACAGAAGATTACTACAAAGGTAAAGGCTCAACTCATACCAGGTATAACATAGTTATAGTAGTAAATTTGATTACATACAACTACTGAATCATCTTACTATGTTAAGAGGCATACCCACATAGGATCCTAAATCATCATACCCACATAAGATCCTAGTACAGTAGACCCATGACAGATCCTAGAGTAGTCCCACATGGATTTCCTAGAGCATATCCAAGTGGGACTCTAGAACATTGACCCAAGTATGATCCTAAAGCATAGACCCACAAAGGATTCCAAAGCATAGACCCACAAAGGATCCCTAGGCACAGACCCACATATAATCCCTTTCTCATGTTACAGTAAGCTACATGGTTCCCGCACTGTGCCCGCTTGATTCTGGGAGGATCCGATACTAAAGACACAGGTCGATACTCCAACTTCCACGAATTTCCCATGAGGAATTATCCCAATGTACCTTCACATAAAATGGGTCTCAACCTATTAGACGGTGCATCAATCAGATGCCAAGTATGTAAGTTATTGGTATTTTAGTCCTGAGGGCCCAGTTGGATTCGTTCCGATCCCACCCATCCATAACCCAAAATTATCCAAATCGCAATTGGGGTACACCAAAAGTACCATCTCGGTCTAAGTTATTCATCTCTGCAGACAGTTCGTCAGATGAATGCACGCATCTCATGTTATGGCCGAAAGAAAGAAAAGGGTCGAAGTTGGTCCGAGTCCAGTCCGACTCGATCAGACCGACCCGGCCCGACCTGTCCTAGGATGACCTAACATGGTTTGGGTAGATCCGACCCGTTTGGTCCGGCCTGGACTACTAGTTCGGGTGTGGCCCGATGGTGCCCCACAACCCACTGGGTGGCCAACGTTGTGCGACCCGCCTTGCTACCCTTGGTCTACGGCCAACCGGACGACCAGCCTCCTCTGCACGGCGTGGTCATGTGCCATGCCATCACTAATAGACGATAGCATGATGGGAACCCTTCCTTCACCACCACGGCCTTGTGTCATTGATCCCGCATTCCGGACAACACGAATGCGTGCCGCCGCCTCCCCTTCGCATGACCGGTCATGCTTCGGTAGCTGCCTCTACTCTGCCCTGACCGATGGGCCACGGTCCTTATCTGGTGGTGAAATCACACTGCCGCTGTCGTTGTGGCTGACCGGAGTTCCGACCACCTTTCCTGAGCCCCATCGATGTTGGTCGTCTGCACGGTCGCTGGAAACATTCATTGGGTCGTCGGGCATGCCCTGGTGGCTTGTTCTTCATTCCGTAGACATCAACACACGTCTCAGGATGTCACCATCATTGCAAGACCATACAAATTCACAAAGGTTGTGGAGAGGTTGGGCTATGTTTGTTTGTCCCAAACCCTCTGCATTAGAGTGGTATCTAATAGCTTATTTGTTATTGAATCATGAGGAACATCATGAATTGGTAAGGGGGTATTCAAAAACAAAAAACGCTACAAGGTATGTTCATTGATGTTGGGGAGGAAAGTGAAAATACAAAATTTGGTTCATTTTCATTGAAGACATCCCATGTTGATGATCCTTCGACAGAGTTCTTCTATGGAGAAAGTGTTCTTTGTTGCATAAATGTGTTTCTCCAATTTTCTCCCCTTTTCCAACTCTTCCCTTAATCAAATCAAAAATGAATAGCCAACATATTCAAATATGTTTTATTAATTTAATTAGAGTTGTCCATTAATTAAGTTTATTTTGGAATAATTAATTAATGGATTGTAGCACAATTAATTTGGAGAGAACCAAGAGTCACCTCCAACATTAAAGAGGGATTTCAAGGGCCAAGTGGCCCCACCATTAATATTAAATTAAGGGGGGGGGGGGGGGTTTCTAGCTTGGGTGGTCCTCATCACCATGAATTCAAATGGGAGGTTAAAAATAAAATAAAATCTTCTTCAATATTTTATTTTTATTTCCACTAAAAACACAAAAAATAACATTCATACTCGTCATACTGCGGTGAAGTTGAATGTCTCCTTAAGAGAATACCGGTGCTGTGAGTTCAACGGTGTCCTCATATTTTAATTATGTGATCCGATTCAAAAGTTACCTAACCCCATGCGCACATTTACTGAACATACCGAAAATGCTCTGAAATTCATTCTGGCAACGCCGGGCCTCGGAATCTTGCACCGTAAATTTTCACAGACTCGTAAAATTCCCATATAATAAAGAAAATTACATAGAAATTCCAGGGCTTTACAAATATAAAGTAATAATAATACCATATATTGTATTATGTATACATATGATTATATAACTAATCTATAATAAATGTGAATTTATTATGTATGCGTTTTTTATGACTAATAAGATAGTCAAAACATTATGTAATGGAAATTTTGTCTCAATATTTAAATCTGTCAGATACTTTCATTAGACACAACTAATTTCCGTTGTATGGTGTATTTACATCCCATGAATGTATTCCATGATTCATATAATAAAATTTATGTATATATATATATATATTGTATTATCTTTCTATCATGTTGGTAATTTTTAAAAGTTACCAAATCGGTAAGATGGTTCTATCTCAAATTTCGATCTTTGCGACACATGTTTAGTTTTGCACATACTTTTTCATTCATGTTGTATATTAATCTATTTGAGATGTTATTTAATGAATCTGATTCTTTTACTGATAGTTTAATATTCATGTAATGTTTATTAATTACATGTAGAGGATGATCAAAATTTTTCTAGTGGTAAGAATTTATTGATGCAATGTCGGCTTTTATCAATATATATTTTGATTAATCTTTAACTAATGAAATTTTATTGTTAATATCTCATTGAAACTCTTGAGTAATCTTAACACTATTTATTCAATTTATATCCATGTATTAGTACCAATTTTCAAATCTTTGGTTCTTAAAACAATGAGAAAATGTTTTTTCTGAAAAATCTGACAGTATTTTCCTCTTCAGTGAGAAACCTTTATTATTTAAAAAACCATTTTTTAAAAATATTTTTAATTTTTTTAAATGGACCTTACTGATAATTTTTTATAAAAATTATATTTAATAATTTTTGTTTCAAAATCTCCTATATAGGTTTTCAATGATAATTTCAAAGAAAATGGTTTTCAAAATAGTTTTATGTTTTCAAAATCATTTTTCAATGACGAAAGTATATTTCATTCAAGAAAATGTTTATTGAATATTTAAAATTATTTTCCATATAATATTACATACATTGGTGTTACTAATCACATTATATATAAATTATTAATTGTTACCATTCATATATTTTTGTTAATGGGTTATGTTTTAATGAAATGATGTTTATGAAAAAAATTTCTCTTTCCCAGGTTGTATGGTTTTTAACGATGATTCTTTTTAGGTGTTATGAAACCTCCATCATATTCTACATGATATTATATGATTACATATTTATGATTACCATTTCATTTCATGCGTGTTGATATAATTATTTATGAATTTGTGGCACATGAATTTATCATTTCATTCTACGATAAGATGGTCATATATCTCCTTCCAATGCATTGGGTAACAATTTATATCTCATGAGAAAGAATAATTTTGTATTAGGAGTGATCTGTGTCTAGCAAGATAGACATGCGAGTAAACCGTGACAACCATGATGGTATGTGGAGTGAGCTCAATCTTCTAATATGGAAAATAGAGTGAACCATGACCACTGAGATGGTACGGAATGTGAACCCATACTATCAAGATGGTCATTGAAGTGATGACTTGGGTATTATTAAAATCATGTTATATTGTTTTCTTCTTTCCAAAATTCCATGATTTATTCCTATGTTATGATTTTATAGATTATGTTCTTCATTTCCGGTTGATTCATTTCTTATGAACTACTAATCATTACTCGTTGATTAATGTTTATTGTCTCTCATATACAGGGTATCATTGTATATTTTTAGGATCATGTTCTCATACCAATTTTCTCATGATTATTCTTACATATATCAATTTTTTACCATTAACTAACATTTATGATCACCCATTATTATGTTTCCTTTCCCCAGGTGATGAAGATATGTTTTAGTTTTGATTTCCTTTGTGGGGTTCAAGTCATGAAGAACATAGTGGGAGATAATGTAGCTCACTTATGTACCAGTGTTTATATTTCCTTGTATCAAAAGTGACTCGACTAGTAATTTATTTGGGCATCTATTTAAATATTTTTTTTAATTTAATATGAAAAAGCTCTGTAATTTTTGTGTATGAAAATTGAGTTCCTTTATACATCTTCCTCCATCTCCAAGTCTCATCGATGATTTTTAGCATAACTCATATGTAGACTCCTAGTAGCCCCGATGTGATACTGAATGGATTAAACCTTTTCTACCATTTCTTAAACCATTTTAATATCCATATGTTTTCATTCCAAAAATTCATTACAAAATATTTTTTTTCTCAACCTCTTCCGATAATGGGATTTATGGGGAACCGTTTGGAATAAAGAGTTGAAACTATTATTTTATGAGAACTAAACCAATGAAATATAGTGATCTTATAAACCTAAAAAGTATACCAAAAAAGATAAAAACATTGCATCATGTGTCTGAATATTATATCTATATTGGACTTCAGTTTTATGGTGATAATCCATGATAAAGTTCCGCTCAGTTTTAAGAGCATGTTGTAGACTCTTACAGAATAGGGAGATCAATCTTGTATATTTTTTATATTTTATAAATAGTGATGTTTCATGTATCCTCACCACTTTTATAATGTATATCCATGAAAAATTATCAAGTTATGATTCCACTAAAATTTAACTGAGGGGATAAAACATTGAACAATGATACACTATATCCCATAGAAAAAATTTTCTTAATGATTTCTTATTAATACTAATGATAAATTTCATCGTTATGTTTTACCATTTATATGTTGATATGGGTAATGGTTTCCTCATATTCTTGAATTCATTCTTTATAACCATCACATGTTGACATAAAAGACATAATGATTTATACTATTAAGTCTATATATTAATATTGTCTGAGGAAATGTACTCTTAAAGATCTCAATACATCATTTCCTCCCTAAAAGGATGGATAAGGTCAAGCAATCTGTAGCATACAAAATATCTTTTATTAACTCCTATTTTTATGGTACACATATTCAGGACCCTAATAATAAAACTCCTTCTGAATTAATTTTCAAATATAAGGATTTCCCTTTTTTATAGCTTCGACCTTCTTTTGAATTTTAACATCTTCTCTTTGAGAAAAAATTATTATCCCATGAATGGATGATTAAGAAATCATTTCTTAACTGATCACTGACATCCTTCCATTTTTTTCCCATGGATATCTTTTTCAAATCATATATAATCATATTTGTCACTATTTTCATTAATGAAAATATTTCAGTATCCCACCTACTTAGAGTGTCTTAAACATTATTTTATTTCAAAAAATAGTATTAGATTGAGCTGTTATTTTTTATAATCTGTTATATCTATATTAATGGGCCAATATTCATAGATTTTATTGAGAATAAATATTTGAGGCTCTTATGATCTGTATATATTTCAAAATTTCCCAAAAGATATAATGTTTTTAGATTTTTTATTTAATGATTCCAGGTGCCAACTCTATGTGCATGATCTCTCAATAATACATATTTGGTGGCATGATGAACTACATCAACATGATGGAATAATAATTTATCTAGTTTAATAATTTGATATATTTTTTTCTTCATTTTTTATTTCTCAGGTTTAATAGTTTCATCCCTTTTTGGGGAAAACATTATATCTCATGCCAATGACTTGTTCCTTTTTTTTAATAAATTTTCATCCTGAGGGTTGGTTTACCAACTCGTTCTCATACATTTTCAAAAAAAATTAGTTTAGTATTTCTATTCATAAACATACTATTTCCTTATGAAATTGGAAATAACCTTATCAGTAAATATTGTCTCATATCGTAGTATTTTTTTCGATGAATCGTTTTACACTAGGAAAAGTTCCCCACTTGTGAGTAGCATAATCACAGGTACAGTGATAATCCACCATTTCAACACCTTAAAGGATTATTCAAATGAATAATTCTATTAAAACAATACTCAATTCTATGTTAGTATAGGAGGATGGGTAGAGAATTATATAAAATTTCTCTCAAATTGACGATTGTACCCATCTAATTCAAGGACACTACATATTTCTATAACAGTGTGAGGCCTTTTCAATCCATAATTTCAACTATTTTTGAAGGGCCCGAAGATATATCATTTTATGTGTTAATGTTTCTTAATTATGAGAATTCATTTAATGAGAAATAACATTTTCTGTACATATCATAAAGAATCTACTTTCATATGGTCTTTAGAATAATTCTTAGATTCTCCACATTTCTTTTTAGTGTATTTGAATATAATCTATATAGACTACCGAACATTGGAAAAGGTGACATATAAAGTATATATTGATCATGTCTATGAATATTGGTGGAATATTATTATTTCCAAATTGAATTACAATTATTCCATAGTACCCATACCATGTATGGAAATCAGTCTTGGTTAATCCTCCTTCTCAACCATTAGTTGAAAATAACCCAACCGAAGACCCACATTGAGTAGATTTTTTGATCCCCATGTATGATCAAACAATTCATAAATATATGTAATCAGATACTTGTTTATTATCATGATCTACATGATCTCACAATAATTGATTTAAAGTATAATTGATCCATGTTAATTCATGATGAAGAAAATTGGTGCACCCTACGGTAAAACACATTGGCGTATGAACACTTTATCCCAATTATTTTGTAGTTTCTTCTTTAAATAAACATGTTCCAAAAAAACCATTATATATGGGGTTTTAGATATTTTAAATTCCTCACATATAATATCTATTGAAATTTCTACATCTCATATAGGGGGAAGATAATGAAATTAATTTAAAAACACATCAACACATTCCCACACAATGAGTGTACCATCAAGGATTATAATTTCATTAAGCTCAAAAAGGTATCATAAATATGATTTATCATAGTGAAATATTTGTTATTCTTGAGATGTTGGTTCCAATGAATATTCACCATCCTCTTTACACTTATATAGAATGATATTTTGATTCCTGATACGTAGAGTGATTTATTTAGCACAATAATTTATGTTGGATCTATGTAATGAAATGAAATACATACCTAGAATTGAAAAAAATTACAAAAAATATTGTATGAAAAGGTTAGATGAGATGTTATACCCATATATTTTGACAAGAGTGGAGTTATATACATGAGATGCAATAATTACCCCATTTTCCATTTTCATTGATAACTCATCTTCCACAATATGTGTTGGTGTTTTAATAGTTATACTATACATCCATGTTATTAATGAATGTGTTGAACTAGAATAAAAAAAATTCATTCCTTTTTATTTAATTAATTAGTAGAATATCTATCACCATTTCATTTTCCGGATCTACCACAGTAACTGTGATGGAATAAGCTATCCCTTCATGCCTTTATTGTTATTGGAATTGATTGTCTCTAGCCACCCTTGGATTATAGATTTCATTTTAAAAGTTTCATTTCTATTAGTAATAGAAGAAATGAAAAATTTTATATGTATTGATAGGATAATTCCACTAATCCACCACATTTTTCTCTTTATCCCCTCAAAAATTGCTATCTTGGTTCCCTTCATTCCCACACCTAATGAGTTTTATTTTTCACTTGTGTAAATTTCACTGGTGCTTCTTTTCACACATTTGATAAGTGGTGTGATGAAATTTTATACCACCATTATATTTATACATCAAAACACCATAATTGAACTCCACATTCTCTTTATTTTCCTTGTGAGACCCTTGAGATTCATTGATACACATTTTGAATGTAAGGGGACATCACATAATTTCATCAAAGATATTAATGTCCCAAATCACCTGGGATTTTCAAAGACTATACTTTATTCCACATAAAAGGTTCCCTAATTTTAATTCATGGGTAATGAAGAAGACCAATGCATAATGTTAATTCTATGAGATGATTTCCTTATAAGACCTGGTTGATTAGTCATCCATTTTTCCTGTGGTTATTGAAATCCCATTCCATTTTATGTAAGAGAATTCACAGAAGTTTTTTTTTCAGGAACCCCTTCCACCCCATCACATCGACCACTTTATAAAGAATATTATTCATAATTATCATTCATCATTGGTCAACATATCCCCTTTAAGATAAATTGATAGTACAAAATTATCTTGCTCAGAACATTGAACGATGGAGATGATAATAGCAATGGATTTGATCCATTTTTCCATGATTAAGGAATCATATGATCCATTGAAATTCAATGGCGATTTCGTATGAAGGTACCAATTACATCTTATTATTTCATTGTAATATTTTGGATTTCCTTTTAATTAAAGATTCTATTCAAATCCTAGGTCAAATGAGATTTTATCATTAAATATTTCACTATTATATACATCATTGGGTTAGTCATATCATTTTTTCATTCACAATATTTCCCTTAACATTATCTTTTTACTGTATTCCTCCTATTTTCGTCTGTTGGCTACAATATAGGTAAAATTAGGGAAGAGTAATTCTAAACTATCAAACAGATAAATGGGAATACATTAACTTTAAATGGATAATTTATAAATGATATTTATTACATAACATATGAATATATAGGATTCAATTTATTTTATAAATGATATATTTACTATCATAGAATCCAATGAGAATTTGTATTCCCATAATGAAGACTCATAATTATATTATAAATTTACCAATGAATATCCCATGGGAGTGTCAAACTTGGTATGAATCAACGTCCATTTTCATGCACTATGTGATGATTGAGTTCATCTCAATGTGTACTTTTTGGGGATTATTACCCAAATGTACATTTGTGCCAATTCCACTTATAGTGGTAGTATATAGACATTGATTCATTTTCATGTAAACTACATACTTTATAATTTAACGAAATCGACAAACGTTTTCTTATGTTTAGTCTTATAGCTTATTATTTCTCTAGTGCTTCCTAAACCAATACCACAAATAAGTATACATTTCTCTAATGCCAACTATGACAACCCTAGTCATTATCACACATTAATTTATGATTTATTACATAATAATACACACAATACGACCCAAAGGATTAATAAGTCAAATATATATTTTTCAATTAGGTAAATATTCTAACAACTTAAATAAAAAACATAAATAGACATTATTGGAAACATTCTTAACATGATCAGTATTTTCCCTAATTCTTAAAAATGCATGAGATAACATGGGGATATACATAATAAATGAATGAGAAATGAATGATTATTGGTGGTTAGAAAAATAATAACATGGTGAAAGTATTACATGTTAGTGTATATATTTTTAATGGGATTTAAATGGTATGATAATAATAAATATTAACAATGAGGCATTATATCACATGATAACATAAAGGAATCATGTGATTGAGGTAACAACATTAAACAAGACATAATAAAATTTTTTCAAGGATAACCTTCGATGAATCCTTAAAAGGTTGAAAAATTATTTTAACAGATTATATTAAAACCCAGATATCATAAATGACATCTTAGGATCTAAAATATTACCATTTGCATTGGAGACCTATATAATTTCAGGTCCATCCATTGCATTCATATCATGTACATGCATATGTGTGGGATATATATCATACAAAATAAAAAAATTTATCATAAATTTTATCAATAAAATTAATTAGTGTATGTTAAATCCATTTAATTCCAAAATCAATGAATGATAGGATCATCTAGGTGAATACCCATGAGTGGATGTGGTGATGGATATTCTCGACACAATCATTTGGCATGAAACCCCATAATGAAATTTTGGCATCATATCAACAATACATAATAATTTATTAAATCTTTTAACAATAGTAAAAGGGTTATCACGCCATTTTTATATCAAAATGGAAAAAAAATTTATTTTAAAAGGAATATCCAAGAATTAGGAATTGTAAAAAAATTATTTAAATAAATAAGTTACTTGAACAAAGAGGAGAAAGAGAGGATTCATTACTAATTTTGTTCATTTTAATGGATTAGCTAAGTTATATAATAATAGGGGATAAATGATATCTAATTATTAAGAAAAATATTATATTGTATAAGGATCATTATAAATTCACTAAAAAATAAATAATTGATATTTTAAAGGAAAATTACAAAGAAGGTTCTTAAACTGAAATGAAGGGAGGGAAATAAATATCCTTGAGAGGGTTATTACAAAATCTTGGGAGGTGATTTTTGTGATCTTGGGTGAATATGAAGATGAATTTAGAGGGGTATTGGATGACTAGGGTTGTACTTTAGGGTTATTGATTTAAGAGGAAGTGGAGTGTGGGTTCGATTATATAGGAAAATGGAGGGGAGTTATTTATTATTTCCAAAATATAGGATTTGGACTCTATATAACAAATTAATCAAAAACACAATAAATGTGTTGCATTTTGTATATATATTATAAAATATATGATTGTACATCATTATTTTATAAGAAAAATTTACATAAATAAAATAAATTTATACCCTTGGTGATTGGGATCTAAGTCTTGTTTATAAAAAATTGATTTTTAAACAATTAAATATATTATTATTTTTGGTTGATTCATAAAATATTTATAAAAATGATCCAATAAAATCAAAATACATTAGTTTAAAATGGAAAAATATTTTTAGTCAATGATAATCATTTAAGAATTTATTATACAACATTTGGGACATTATTATGTCATAATAAACACTATATATTTACACCATATTTCTTTTTTACCAAAAAATGTGGTTGTCTCACAAAATTATGAAAAATTAACTATTATAAAATTTCAAAATGATGATTCCAAAAATAATATTTATTTTATCACAATAATTTTATTATTATTTATATTTTCACTTATAATGTTGTATATAAATTTATTGATAAATTCTTGTTTTTTGTATTGTAATTATTTTTGAACCCTTATAAAAATAAAATTGGACTAAAATGAAATTATATTATAATTTATATTTAATAAATAATTTTCAATTTTACTATTTTATTAAATATCTTTGATTTTTGAAATTAATGAATTCATTAATATGGAATATAATAATTACAATTTCATAGTACATTGAAAAATAGTTTTGTTTTTATCATATCAAAATCAAAATCATTTATATAGTAACCATAATAAAAAGTAATTATAAACATTATTATTTTGAAATTAAAATATTAATATTAATATTTCTCAGTTCTTCATGCATATAACTTTATTAAAAAACAATATAGGGTATGTTTCATGATGGATAGATTTTAATTGGTTGGTTCGGCGTACATGTCTTGGGTTGTGATCTCGTTGAGATTATAAATTTCCCAAATAAATTTATTCTCTCATAATTTAGTTGTTTGATGTCCACTTGGGAAAAGTCTTTAGAAAATACCAGTGATTGTATCTCCCTTGTAATCTATAAAAAATGGGATTTAGATGGTTTAATCCTACTGGTTTGGGCCATCACAAAGCTTGTTTTTGACAATTAAATTTATAAAAACACTATATTTCGAATAATTATATGATCACTATCCAATAACTATATTATCAATGTTTATATGTAGTAACATTATTTTTAATTGTATATGATGTACATTTACAAAAAACCAAATAATTCAATTTGTTTTATATAACAATAACACAAAATATGATATTTAAATCTATCCAAAGGGAAATTTTTATTAAAATATTCAGGTAATTACAAATTCTCTAACCATTGAGCTAAGATGATTCATGGATCATCCACAGTCTCGGGGTCAACACCCCCATGCCCATTATGTCCGATCCGTGTGGCTTGGGTCCAACCTAAATTCTGTGGTTTATATTGAACAATTTTTTATTGACACTACACCAAATATTGTATATATATATAGCATCATCATATTTTTCTAGATATGAAATTATGGAGCTTCAAATCTATTTTTCATCATTTTGATCTAGGAGGGTATAAATTGTTTGGTTTCCTCTCCCCTCATCATCTCGTGGAATTGGCCGATAGTTTTTTCTATTTTCCCTAATTTAGTTCTTGGGGATTACTATTGTGTATGTATATACTCACCCATTCATGGGATTTTCCCACATGTGTAATATATTTTAAATATGGTTGATTTTAAGATGATGAAATTGACAAGATTTTTGTTATGGGATCCTAACAGTAATCCATATTATTGATCACAAGATGGTGGTCTATATCAACTATTGGGAGAAATACATTCCACGTTAGAAATTATTTGGTTTAGAGTAAATTTATTTTCTTGGGCATGTAGTTTTACCCTTTTACCCAGGGTTACATTTATTTCCCTTTACTATGGTTATTTTGGAGGTAATTATTTTCATTTTTTACCTTTGGGATCAGTATACAATTTTATCCAAAATGGTTTAGATGAACATAGGTATGTTTGTGTATGTGTGCGTGTGTATGTTTTTATTTTGAAAATACCACCCGTTTTATAGATATTCATACTCAGAGTTAGTTTACACCCCACCCTTTTGGAGGTAGATATGGGGTATAATAGTCATCTTACTGCTAGTCTAGGTGAGGCCCTGGTGGGTCGAGTCATGATTGAGTTATATTAGGGAGAGTCTATATTAGATTTGGTTTTAAGAGTTAATGTATTTGGATGAATACTTTGAGGAAATAGGTAGAAACTATTATTGTATATCGAGTACCTATTTCAGGATCAAATAATCCAATGATGGTGTAGTGAACGATGTTTTTATACACTAATACAATGGTAAAAAAAATTTCAACTCCTTATGTCGAGACACCAATAATAGGGAAACTGATAGAGCATGTATTATATATTAATGGGACATTATAACAATAATATATTTTAATATATAGTTATATAAATAAATTTTATCTCTTTGATAGGTTTCTTTATATGAAACACCAAATTTTAATGGTTTGTGATATAGTATTAAAATAATAATATTTAATATGAAATTTATATCCAATATATTTTATTTGGTGGGTATGAATATGAATAAATAAATTTTTAAAAGTTTATGAATTTTTGAATAAAATGGATTTATTGGTTATAATCTATTATAAATGAAAATATAAAATAATTTGAATGTAAAAAGGTTGTTTTTATTAATTTTATATGCATGAAATGTGTTTTTATCTTAAAAACATAATTGATCATAGATTTCCATTTATTTTTTTGAAAAGTATTTTTGATATATTCATATTATTTTATTCATTTGTAAATTTTTTTCTTTATAAAGTTATTATAATAAATTCTGTTTTATTCATAAAAAATTATTTTTTTAAATAATCATTATTATGTTTTGAACGCTTATTTTTAAATTGAATTTCAGACACATATAGAAACTGAATGATAGAAAATAGATCCCATATGTGGAATAATGAGGGTAAAATATCATATGTATTCCCCTTATATTCTTTATCAACATGAATGTTTACCGTAATACATTTTCAGTCGAATCTGGAAGGGTAAAAAGGGAAAAATAAGTTCAAAACATCAGGATATGGCATTAAATATTCCTTAACACTTACCATTATGAACTTTTATGTGTTTAGTTCATCCATTTCTATCATATTCTCAAATTTATGTAAACATGGGATATATTTCGTTGATTATGATCCTTATATTAATTTATTAAATGTTTACATATAATATGTATCCCCCTTTACTTAAATAACCCTAATGTTTTTACATAATAATAAAATGAGGATAAGATATGTTGAAAATATTTATTTGATATATAAATTTACTTTTTACCATTGTAATTTAATTTTAATTTTGAAAAATTAAATAATTTCCAAAACATATTATTCAAGTTTGACATAATATTTATTTAATTAATTGAATATAAAAAAATGATATTAAAAATATTTAATATAATACAATTTAAATAATTATTATGTTACATTAATTCAGTAGATGAATATAGAATATTATGGTAATATTCATAACCCGTTAATTTTGAAATATTTATGATAATATTCATAACCCTTTTTAGAAACATTCACCATTTTCAATTTATGAGTTACATATCCATTTATGGTAATATTTATAACCAAATCATATAGAAATATTTGGTAATATAGTTAATGAAAAAATGGTTAATGAAGGGGTAAAAAAAGTAAGGTTTAAAATGAATCTATAACTTATATAAAGTTCATTTTATGATGTTATTTATGCCATAAAAGCATTATATTTTATATAATGTCAATTTTTAATCATTTATCTATGTAATTAATATATTATATATAAGTATTCCATGAAATTCAATGTGTGCCTTTCCTATCCATTATAAACGGACACCAATAAATCTAATTTTGACCACAAATTGATTAATTTAAATTTTACATCCAATGAGAAATAATATTCTAAACAAAATTATGCACATTCTAGAGGTTTTGGTCTCCCAAAAAGACTAACAGAAGGGGTTTTAAGAGTACATATAATGGTTTCATTTAATGAATAGATAGTCTTTGTATCTGATAACATTACATTTAAATATTATTTTACCTCTATTATATCTGTGTTATTTATCAATAAATAAATTCTTTAGTATCCTAAATATATTTAAATGTTATTATGAATATATAACCACAAATTTCTAGCCTCAAGTTCAGCAAATTAGAAGTGAAAATATTGTTTGTTGGAATTTGTGGACTGCCACCTCCATGTAATGATACAATTAAATTTCGACCACCATAATTAATGAGTGGTAATTATCATGGGATTAAATTTTATATATGAAATTTATGACATAATTATTCTTCTGTAATTTTTAAATCACATTAAACTTATTTTCTACAAATCCATTGGAGAATAATAACATCACTTGTACATCGGTGTGGACTGCCACCTACAATAATCGATGTGATTTTATTTTAATTTTAGTTTCATGTTAATGATAAATTTTTTTTATTTAATTTAAATATATGATCCAATTAATAGTATGTAAACATAAATTATTACTTATCTTTATATCAGTCCAACTGTGGAAATGTAAAAAGTACATTCGTAGGTACGTACAACATACCATCTCTATGAATGATGTAATTAAATTTTCATTTTCTATATTTTATAGATGAATATAAATATATATATTATTAATATATTTTCTTTTTATATAATTATAATCATTTAGAAGTATATCAAAAAATGGTCAATTTACAAGGATTGGAACCACTGAATATATATTCTCATGAAAAAACAAAACACTTAACACCTAGAAATGATAATTTTGGTAAAGAATTTATAATAAATTGGTGATGAAATGTAATAATGGGATGATATATGATATCATAAATATGTAAGTGAATATTTTATATAAATATGATAAATGTATATTTATTATATAGGACGTCTGAGCAATATTGAAGATAGTAGAACTCAATGTAAGGGTTTTATATTACAATCTCATAGTTTATCAAGATTATTTATGATTAAGATTATTAAGGACAATTTCATCATATATCACTGAAACATTAAAATAATTTTCATATAATGTAGATAATTCATAATAATACCTATTTTCCTTTCATTTTAATCACTTTTGTAGTAAATATATTGTAACATTTTTAAGGAAAACCAAATGAATTTATATATTTGGTTAAAAATAATTTTACTCAATATCCCTGAATTCTAAATATTATTTGAATAAATATTTTAAAATAGTCATTTAATATTAATGTCATTTTTACCCATGATTTAATTTTTACAATATTTTTTAAAAGTAATCATATTTTTCTAAATAATTTAAATTTTTAATTTTTATAAAAGAAAAATGAAATATTCCTCTTTACTTATACGAAATGAACCAAATAACATGTATTCATGAACCATTAATTATTTAATGATTGAATTTTTATTTTTCTATTTTTAATTTAAAATAAATAATTTTCATGAATTTTCAGTAAATTTTTATATTTTAAATAATTATTTCAAAGTGAAATTGGTGTTTTCTTCCAAAAAGGTTTCAGGTGATATTTAAAAGGAATCATCATCAATTATAATTTATTTTTTATACTACTTATTATTTATAGGGGTTATGATAGACTAAAAATCCATATTATATATATGGATGGTTTATGATTTTTAACACAAGAATATTTTGTGAATTGTTTTCAAATAAATTTAATCTATTTGATATTATTTCATTTCATGCAACACTGAATATATGTTATATTACATGAATGAACAAAATTATTATTTATTTTTATTTTAAAAAATTTTAATATTACAGTAAAAAATTAGAATATATTGTGGTTTATATATTACTATGTTTGGATAGTGTTACTAATAATTTTGAATTCATTCAATTTCTTGTGTTATAGGAAAGGCCATGTTTGACTACCTTCTAATGTTTTCCATACATTAAAAAAAAATTTAAACTTTTATAAATATATTTTTTAAAAGAAAATAATTTTTTAAATTATAATGTAAAAATAACCATAGTGTAATATTGGGTTTTTTCTAGGATGTTTCATTTTTTGATGAATAATATAAAATACTACATTTTAGTTAAAAAAATTGTTTTTGTTTAAAAATTTGTTAATGTTTAATTATATTTTTTATTGGGCACTAAAGTTAAAATTGAGAAATTATACATATATTAATATAATTTTGGTCATTTGTATCATTTTCATATTTTATGTTCCTAAAAAACATGTTGAACATTTTACCATTATTACGTAACAAAGTCTCATTCACACCAAATATGAGGGATACACTTTAAATTTAATTCACCCACTTCTGTTAATTAAATAATAGAAAAAATGGACATAAAAGGTTATAATCAATATGATATCTATAGTTTAATAAGATAAATTTATTTTTCAACTAAAAATATTAGTAAAAGTGATTAAAATGTATTACAATAATTAAGGTAGAATTATGCTTAACAGGGGACTAACTTTATACATAAGAGCCAAAATGATCATTAATGTAATCATAAATCCCTTACAGATACCTATTTCTATAATATAATTTCTGGTATATAATTTTATGAGTTAGTGTGATACTACTCAATAACATTTTCCAATTTCATATGCTTAGTAAAAAAAGAAAAAAATAACTTTCTGTAACTTTATCAGTTATGAAACTTTGATTTATTGAAATATAAATATATTTAAGGTTGTATATATAAATTTGAATGGTAAATTGGAAATTTTTATAATAAATATTTATTAATAAATTTTATATATGAATTAGTCAGAATAAACTGTCAACGAACTATAACACCTTGATTATTTAATAAATAATTAAATCAAATAAATGATTCTAAAATGATTAAATGTAATTTAAATTTAAAAAATATTTTTTCCCATTATTTTTATAGATGAATATTTCATTTTAAAAATATTTTAACATAATACAATTGAATTATTTCATTTTATTAATATTTTTAAAATAAAATAAAATTATTAATGTAAAAAATTGACATTAATGTTATTTTTAAGTAAATTATATTTTATTAACAGTTTTTAAATTAATAAAAAACCAATTATAACACCCCGATGCCACTAGACTGGATCTGATGCATTACTAGTTATATTGTAATGGTTTGACGGAATGAAACCATGAAGGAACAATTAGTTTAGTAGTCTTCAAGAAACTACATACATATATGTATCTCAAATTACATTGGAAAAGGTTACAAAATATAAAATATAACAAAAAATAAAAATTGCATCAACAGAATCTCAATAAATGTTCTCATTATCATCACATGTTAAGGATAAATAAATGAAAGGGGAGATCTCAATTATCAGTATGGGTAAAAAATAGTGGGATCATGAATCAATAACAACTGAATCATAATCAATTTGACATAGTCAATATAGATAGGTGAATAAATCAAAAACTCAAGACATTAATAAACTAAGAGTGAAACTTTATCCCTAGAATTTTTCATAGTGAAAACCTCATGATTAGTAATAGTTAATAATGTATAAAGGGATTTATTAATAATTGGAAATCATGTATCCAGAACATGATAACATAATATAGTTAAAATGGTTCAGTTATGGGTATAGAAACATGTCTGATTTTTGGAAACAAACTCGAAGGGTTTGTCACCAGTTGATTTGTTTAATGAGACCCACCGATGCATTGAGGGGATAAATACCTCATATGAAGGATAATATATTATCTCTACCGAAAAAGGTGCATTGTGTGACAAAATTTCATGTTGTCCAATTCCGTATCTGTGGAGAACATGCGAATTACCCAAGTCAAGGCCATGAACTAAAAATTTTATTTTAAAACAAGGAATTAAACAAATTGGAAAAATCATTATAGAGGAATGATTTAGGTGTTTAGGTATTTGGGTTACTAAATATTATTTCTGAATTATATTAGAATTTTTCCATTTATGTTTTTCCTTAATGTATTACAAAAATTTATTTAATAGTTTCGATGGATAAGAAAATTAATTTAATCTACATATGATATTCATGGGAATCATATAGTTAATAGAATTATAACCTTCAATATGTTCCTTCTATTAAGATAATGAAATTTAGAAAATGATATATTGGATATGAATAATTAAATTGGATAGTACTTATTACCTTGGAACTGATTACAATATTTCAAAACAATTAGTTTATGTTATCACGGATAGAGTTTAAAACATTTTTATAATTCAGTAATATATCCAAAAAAAAGTATAGAATTTGGAAACATAAATGTTTTTAGAAATAATTATTGGTAATACAGATTAACAATATGTTTAAATATAATCCGTGATAATGATATTCACATGTTTGGTATGTGAAAAAGAAGAGACACCTTATAACATGTGGGAAATCAATGTTATTCTTATTTATTGACCTTATTTCAAATGTTTTGGATTTTTTTCACTCATAAGGATTACAAGGTTTAACATTTAGGCAATGGTTTCAGCTGAAATTCAGATAAGGTTTTAGAGATTGATATATTGTCTTGTGTTACACAAAATTGTTAATTATATTGATAACTCACGTTACATGCATGTCTGCATTTTACTATCGTTCCTTGCGGATGATACATTAAATCTAAATTTTGAATATTTTTTTTCAAAATAAACATAATTTATTTATTTATATGGTACAATATTATATTATGTTTATTATTTTAGTAAATTTATGTGATGTTTCATATTTTTATGAAATGTGAAAATTTATGCATTTTAGTTAAAAAAAATCCATTTCATTTACTTAATTACCAATGTTAAATTGTTTTTGAAATTGATTTTTAATATTAGAATAGATACATAATAAATATATTAATATAAATTCTGTTATTTTAATTATTCAATATTTAATTTTTATATGAAAACTTATTTATCTTTTGAACAGTTTTCCTTAGAAACATGATTTATCACAACGTGTGTAGGAATAGATTAAAAATAAATATAGTCACTTATGTTATATTGACTGGGAAAAAAGGGAAATTAAAAAATATGATATTTATATTCTAATTATATAATAATAAATTTTTACCAAAAATATTTCTGAATGTTATTTAAATTAATACAACAATTAATGTAAAATTATGACTAACATGGACCTAATCATTAAACATACTTTCCAAAATGACATATAATTATTTATGTAATTCATCTGAGAACATATTTCAACTACATCATGTCATGGTTATAATTTTTGAGTTATTGAAATACTATTCAATAAAATCTCCATTTTTTGTATGTTAATTAATGAGAAATCGAAAAAGAAACTTCCCTTACCATTAACATTTATAAACATTCAGATATTAAATATATATATTTAATGTTATATATATCATTCTTTAATATAAATGTGTTATTTTTATCATATTGACATTGTATTAATTTTACGATATGAATTAGTAAAATTAAATTCTAAAAAATCTCTAATGGAAGTATTATTTACTTAATTATTAAATAAAATAAATGATTCTAAAAAATATAAGTAAATTAAATTAAATGGATTATTTTCATAAATTAATTTATAGATGAATATATCATGTTAATACTATATTAATTTCATATATTTTAATTACATAATTTTATTGATATTTTTGAAATTAAAATAAAATTAATAAGGTCAAACTTTACATTTGTGTTATTTTATAATAAAATTGATTTTATTAAATGATATAAAATAAATAAAAATACTTCAATCCTCTAAGTTATTTATATGTGTTAATAAATATCATATATGGTCTATTAATGGAACAATGTGACGTCTTATATTGAATAAGTGGTGTAACTCTCTGACCCCAGCTACCTAGAGTTGCTGCATTATTACATAACATTGGCATGATCACAAATGATCAAGTCTCGAAAGACCGATTAGTTTAGTAGTCTTGGAAACACTAGATATAATCATAAGTCTTTCATTACATCATAAGGTAAAAAACTAAAACAACATCTTGTCTTCATATCCCCTCATATTATCCCTGCAGGTTATTCATAAATTACTTCTTCACATCTTGGGAAAAATAAAACATTAAAATGGGTGAGCTCAGATGCTCAGTAAGGATAAAAATATAGAAGAATCTTTCATAGATAAGCATAAACAATTCAGGAAATGTATAACTAAAACAAAAACCTTTTAAACTTGAAATTCAGCATAATATGGCAAAGATAAAATGAAATAATTCCATTTACGCATTCACATGGATATTATACAAGTCGAATAATCACATGAAATATCAACGACCACTTTCATAATGATGGAATGCATAATGCCAGACAATCATAACCACATAGCCAAGGCCTCATGTCAAGACTACAAATAATATTTTGTCAAGGCCTCATGCCAAGACACTAGTTTGTCTCATGAGACCTACCGATGCATTGAGGAGCTATAGCAGGCTCCACCCGTCACTTACTAAGTCCAATGAATTCCTCATATGAAAAGTTTATAATATAAACATTAGTATTAAAACTAGCTTACAAAATGTCAATACTTTAACCACAAACCATGAATGGTATAAAAATAGCACATCCACAGTCAAACATAACTCATTCGATACAATATGGATGATTTTATTGTGTCATATTAACCCCAATCGAGAATAATGATGGATAATGATATCGATTAAAATAATCATCAAACTATTTAGAGAAATATCCCCCTTTTTCTTGAAAACCTTAAAAAGTCACACTATTTGTCAAGAAGACATTTAATAATAAATTTTTGAATCAAAGTGTCCCATACCACTTTGAAACTTTTAAAATGAATTTTGATTTGAAAACATTAATGTCCATATAAATAAATCCTTAAACCCATTTTTAAAACATGGACATTAATGAGAAAGATTTAGAGTAATAAATCATTAAAACATTTTCAAAGGATATTTTTGTTAGAGTTCCTAACCAAAAGAGAGACACTTGAATAAAAATAATTGAGATAATAAAAAACTTGTAATATCATGAGAATAAAGGGATTCATGATATACTATGTCAAAGTAAATTATATACACTGTATAAAAGTGATTTGGTGTATAACAACAAAAGAGTCCGAATGGAATGTAAATTGAGATTAAATATCTCAGAAAGGTCATATCCTTATGTTAGGAATAAATCAATGACATAATTATGTGTGAAAAATATAAATACACTCGATATGATTGGATATTCAGTGTAAAACAATCAAAGGACATTCACACATATTCTTGAAAAAACAACACCAACGGATTGGATGTTTAACTCAACAAATCAAGATTGAGTAAAAATTACTCTTATCAAGTTCATAACGATGAATTGAGAATTTATCAATGGAGTGATTATGTGTATCAAAATTATATCCATATAAAGGGGAGTGTAAATTATGACATAATAAAATGAATAGTGATTCCACAGATAATCATGGAGTAAAATAATCAACGAAGTATGAGTAAACCCGAATGAGTGGAAATTGAAATTTCAAATTCCCTTATCGATTTGGTAACATACGAAACATATACCCATGAAAAAGGATCATAAAATGATGATGTAAATATCCATAAAATAAATTATATTACACAATGAATACAATCATGGGCAGTACACACACCACATGCAATAAATAAGGGGTGAACAATGGAAATCTCACGGAATTAAAAGTGAGATAAGAAACCCCTTACTTTGTACTTTTTCCTTGGTAGATGGTAGGTTAACCTCCTGTATGATGGTGAAAGAATTTTAATTCATTTATTTAATTATCATTTAAATTAATATGATATCATATATGATCTTTTAACATTGATTTGTTAATAATATCTTAGTATTATCGTCATTTCGAGTATTAACTTACTCATTTTCCTTTATATTCTTTTTTATGTGAGCCGTGTTTGTTATGGATAGGTTGTATATTATTCATATACAAAATTATATCAATTACTTAAACATTATTTTTAATCATTAAATTAGAATTAGACTCAAATGGATATGATGGGGAATAAATCTCATCCCGTTCATGGAGATGGTAGTCCGTACGTACGTACGAGCTACAATATCATTCTTTTGATATTAAAATAATATACAATTGGATGCTATATCATATAAACAGATTCATTATCATGTTATATTTATTATTTAAAAGAATTATACATCATTATTATACCCATGAAAATAATAATATATTGAATAACAATTACACCACAACATGGAGACGGTAGGGGGTACGTACGCACGTATGGTGACATGTCATTCAAGTGATGGATATAATAATGAATTTGTTTGTTCCATATTTATAATAACATCACCGTATATAGAAGATACTTGGTTTATTATTTTAGAATAGAAATAAAAAAGAAAGAAGACGTTGAAGAAGAAAGGAACTTGAAAGAGTGTGGTGAAAACATTACCTCCTCTTCGGGTTCTTCCTTTTGATTTGATCAAAGGGGAACCGTAGGATGGATTTATGATCAAACTAAATCCTCTAGGTTGAAGTGAGGGAAGCTGGGAGGATACTTCGGCAGAGTTTGGCTGATCCAAATGGCATTAAGGTGTGAATTAATGAGAAGGGGAGTTCCCTTTTATAAGAGGGGTTAGGGGCTCCTTTGGAAAAGATAGAAATATTATTTTATAATAAATCCATATTCGGTTTCTAATGGCTAAAAAGTAAATAATTTAAATATTAAGGTGATTATAGGTCGAAACAAACTCAACCAATAGATTTTAGACAGGTTTGGGTCACATTATTAACCTTACCTTTTAGTTTTAACTCTTAGTTAATTAGTTTGACATTTATTATGTCTCTTTGTATTTTTATATTATATGGTTAATAAACTTACTATAATCTTCCAAGAGACCCCGAAGCGGTCCATTAATGATAAAACTATCATGATACAAGATTTTAGGCTGAGCCTTAGATTTTTAGGAATAGGATATGAATTAATAATATAATTTTTTTGAAAAACTCTTTTATGTCAATTTTGACACTATTTGGAATATGATTTTTGTGAAAATCATAACAGCATGATTACTTCTAAAAAAGTTAATTAAATAATTACTAACATGTCATATTATCCTAGAAAATTAGTTTAATTCATAAAATCCTCAAATAACATTTATTTGGATATTTAAAATATCAATTATTTTAATATTTCATTAATTTGGTAATTACTCAATCACCATTGTGTCATACATAAATAAAATTATTTAACATATAAAAATTATAAATAAAATACCATTATGTAGGAAATCCTTTTATATTTCTAATTAATATTTACAATCGAATTTATCTTATGTATAACCCTATATTAAAAATGTTTTTGTAATTAAACATTGATTTTAATTCTTTTAACTCTAATTTGAATTAAATAATAATAAATGTCCTAATCTAATCCCAGTTGACCTATATGATTATATTTTCTTCCCAAGGTGGTTTTTGGTCGAGATAAACTTGTCCTATAGAATTAGGACATGTTTGAGGTTAATATTAATATCAGTTTTATCCTTAATTACCCTATTTACTTTTAACCGTGGTAAATAAAAGTAAAAAGTTACTATACACCAAAAATTATTTTTATCTTATTGAACCACATTTTACTCCTTGATATTAACCGTTTCTCTCGGATTTTTGAAATTCCACTCACAGAGGTGGTAAAATTATGTTTTATGTAAATTTCCTAATTCACCTAGGAGGTGGGTAAAAGACGGTGAAAAGTTCAATAAAATTTACATATATCTAAAATTATTCTAAAGTAACTTCAATGAATTACCTTGAACATATAAAGGTATTATGTATCTATTTTGACCATAATTAAATTTAAATAAAATAAATAATTACTTAAATAAAAATTCTGTTTTAAACTATAAGTCACTATTTTTCACTATTCATCAAAAATTAAATGTTTTCAGAAATATACCAAAAATTAGGCCTAATATATATTTGATATTATGAATTAAAAAATGATGTCTATTTTACCAAATTCAAAACATAACAGTTGCATTAATTAATTTAAAAAGTAATTCCCGTTGTAAAAACAAATAGTGTGTTTTTAAGAAATAATAACTATCAAAAGATTGACACTTGTTTATGTCTGGTTTAAATGTGAAATTATGTCCAATGACCAACATTGTATTAAATTGTAAATATGTATTCTAAATATACTTTAAAACCACTCAAATTCATAATTTATCCTTATTAATTATCTCGATTGAAAAAGTTTTTTTAAAATAAAATTTAAAATTTTCACTATTCATCAAAATATGAAAGTTATCAGAAATGTACCAAAATTACACCCTAAGCTAATTTAGATATTAAGAATTCAAAAATGAAGTCCATTTTGAATGATAAAATTTATAATATTTCAAAATGTAGGTATTACTATTCATAACGGCTAGTTTGATTGGTTGTGGTGTGTTAGAATCTCGAATTTGCGTATAATGCAAGCCATTGAAACATTCAATGGGAAACCTATCATGGAATCTTGGGGTGTTACATGCTCCCCTCCTTCAACAAATTGAATCCACGCTATTCATAAAATTGGGCTTGAGATTATAATTGAATGTCCCACATCGGAAAAAGAGTCAATAAAACTATCACTTTAAATGAAAGAAGGAGAGGTATAATGGTCACCCAAGATAACCCATACTAGGATTCCATGTAGGAAAACATGGATATGGAAGATAAACTAAGTGTCAAGTTCTGATGGAGAAGAATAGAAAACATGATCAGGAGAAAGTTAACAACATGAAAACCACAAACCAATGTTGGGACAAATGGTCATTAGTTTCCCAGTAGGAAAAGTAAACGGACAACATTTTATGTTTTAGGATACATTACATAAGGATGGGGAATTAATTTATGATATTGAATAAGAAAATAAATAGATATACTTACTTTTTATGTAGAGTTTAATTCATTAATAAATTTCTACCACTAAGTCATTTTTTTGAACAATGAGTATTCAAGAAGACTTGGTCACACTGGAAGAGCCAGAATAAACTTCTATAGAATAACATGATCCACGTAGGATAAACTATATATTTACCTTGTCTTTAGAGATTAATCAAAAAAAATTATTAGTATAAGATCTGATGATCCCCCAAATGGATATTCTATTAGAGAAAAAAATACTAATCTTAATTTCTAAAATTAAACCAAAAATACCCCAATGTTAAATAAATACCATTCAATAATCAATTGTCATTAAAATCTTTAAATATAATCCAAACTAATATTGAAACCCAAAACATATAAGAATTTGGTAATGTAGTCTTCCACGTTAAATTGTATCTCCAAATGACATAAACTACTCTTAATGTCACATACTTAAAATTAATTATCCTAATCACATATTCTTTATTATAGGTTAATCATTTCCATAAATAACCCAAATCACTATAAATCAATAATAAAAACATAGATAAAAATCCACCATTACACCTCAAATGAAATCCCATAGTATTCTATTTTCCATGGGCATATCGTTTTCCCAACAAAGTGAACATCTTCCAAATAAAATTTATCACTTAATCACCAAATCATTTTCTTATACTATGGGTATTCATTTGATAAGACATAAGATCCCAAATCAAATTATTATTGATTAATAATATTATTTGACTAAAATAATAGTTACACTAACTAGGGACTTCACAAAGTCCAATGGTAGGAGATAAATCCCAATCGCACTTTGGGTGTGGGTTCAATTCCCACAGCTTGGTCCGATGCGACAGGTTGTCACATGGTCTGCGTGTTGTCCCTTTTCAAAAACTATATTTTATAACATCTCCAAAATGAGATAAATTACTCAAAATAACCATAACATAAATTATCCACAAATATTATCTCATACCTTTCATTTTCATCCTAAAATAACTTGTAATTTCCTCAAGCCCAATGATCATATAAAACCAAATGGTTATTTATAACTATATCCACAAGAGAAAAGATAATTCTTCCTCCAATATCATTCTCACATGGAAAACTGCAGTGTTACAAATAAAAGAGAAAATTCTTCCTAAGAAATACCATCAATAAAGAGCAATAACACTCTTAAACATTTCACCATCTATTTATTTCCACATTGGTTATTCATCATATGTTCCTCGGGTTCCCAAATTACCTCTTCCATATTATTATTTCTCCATAGATCTTTTACCAGACGAGTCATCTGGTTTCTCAACACTTGATCTTTGGTATGAAGAATTCAGATAGGCTCTGTACAATAAGATAGATCGGGTTCCAGTTCTAATTCTTCATAGGTGATTACATGTTTTGGGTCAGGCATGTATTTTGCCACTAGTGATATGTGGAAAAAATCTGGAAATCTAGAGAGACTGGCTAGAATTGCTTTTTAGTATAATGTTTTCATGTGTCACAATGGTACCTCCGGAATTTTTCAAAATCATCTACTTCCTTTACCCCAAAACTCCTCATCCATCTTGGAATATATCGATTGATGCATCGATGAATCATAAAAAATAGGTATTTCTTATATATAACTTTGAGAGATTGTCTTTAACATGTTTTTTTAGAAAAATTCTTACTGTTTCATCTTCAAGTATTTCAAAATAAGGTTTTGGTAAATCAGTATCTTTATATCCAAAAAGACATAAATATATAATTTGATACGTATAGGCTACTCGAAGGTCTCCATCTTCTATATCATCTAGAAACTCATTTAGTTCATCGTAAGTTTGAGATAATGTGAAGAATTTTAAAAGACCCTGGTGGTACTTCCCACGCTTAGTATGGTAAGAATGTTGAGAGCACAATATTATCTCATAGTCGGTACTTGATCCTTGAAATAATCATACAATGCTAAAGGTATTTTATGTCTCATAAATTTGTTTTCATGTAACTTGGACATTTGATAATGTTTCCACAACATCTGCGCATGAATTCTGGATAATAATTGTAAGTAGTTCTTTAGGAAGTGAGAGAAGAGTTGTTCGTGGTCTTGCTCCCTCCATGTTCTAACTAACAAAAAGAAAACACAATTAGGGTGTTTGAATACTTATCTAATAAAAATGAAAAAAAATTAGACATAATAGGATAATCTTGTAATTGAACAGCGTATCCTAACTTGGGGTACCCTATGTTAAAATCTAGGTTATCCACTATCTATTTCCCGACATACATTCTTAGGGGAATTTTTTATATTCCCTTTATAATTTTCTATTCTATTATTGTGAATTTACCAAAGCATATCCCCTGGGAGTGTTGTAACCAAGAGTGCAGTAAAACATGTTGTCGTGCACCAGTTCCCGTTTGAGTTTAGCTCAAAGCGGTGTTTTCGGGTTTTAAGCCTAGGTACATCTCTGCCAGAGCCGCCTCTACCTGCTCGTATCCAGACAGAGATGTATTTATTGGATAACTCAAAAAATATCTTCACTACCAAAATTATAGTATGTTCTTCTATACTAATCCCCAATGTCATTCTTAGGGCTATGTGATCTAATCAGAGTTTATCTAAATCTATCTTCCAAGGTTTATACTAAACATCCTCTGATACCAACTGTAACGCCCTGACCCCAATTTCCCAGAGTCGGTGAATTATTACTTAACATTGGAATGATCACAAAGGATCATGAATTGAAATACCAATTAGTTTAGTAGTCATGGAATCAATAGATATATTCATAATTATTACATTACACCATAAGGTAAAAAACGACAATAACATCTTGTCTTAATATCACCTCATTCTATCCCTGCACGTCATTCATAAATTACTTCTTCACATCATGGGAAAAATAAACCATTTAAAGGGGTGAGCTCAGATGCTCAGTAAGGATAAAAATATAGCGGAAGCTTTCATAGATAAGCATAAACACTTAAGGCATGTATAACTAAAATAAAATCCTTTTAAACATGAATTTCAGCATAATTTGGCAAAGATAAAATGAAATAATGCCATTTACATATTCACATGGATATTCTACTAGTCGAATAATTACATGAAATATCAATAACCACTTTCATAATGATGGAATGCATAATGCCAGACTATCATAACCACGTAGCTAAGGCCTCCTGCCAAGACTACAAATAAGATTTTGTCAAGGCCTCGTGCCAAGACACTAGTTTGTCTCATGAGACCTACCGATGCATCAACGAGATATAGAGGGCTACACCCGTCACTTACTAAGTGTAATGCATTCCTCATATGAAAAGTTTATAACATAAACATTTGTAATAAAACTAGCATACTAAATGTCAATACTTTATCCACAAACCATTAATGGTATAAAAATAGCACATTGACAGTCAAACATGACTCATTCGATACAATATGAAAGATTGTATTGTGTCAGATTAACCCCAATCAAGAATAATGAAGGATATTGACATCGATTAAAATAATTATCAAACTATTGAGAGAAATATCCCCATTTTTCTTGAAAACATATAAAATTCACACTATTTGTCAAGAAGAAATTAAAAAAAAATTCAAATCAATATGTCCCATACCACTTTGAAACATTTAAAATTAATTTAATTTTTAAAACATTAATGTTCATATAAATAAATCCTTAAAACCATTTTTAAAACATGGAAATTAATGAGAATGATTTAGAGTAATAAATCAATAAAACATTTTAAAATGATATTTTAGGTAGAGTTCCAAACCAAAAGAGAGACACTTGAATACAAATAATTGAGATAATAAAAACCTTTTAATATCATGAGAATAAAGGGATTCTTGATATACTATGTCAATGTACATTATATACACCATATGATAGTTCTTTGGTGTATAACAATAAAGGAGTCTCAATGGAATGTAAATTGAGATGAAATCTCTCATGAAGGCCGTTTCCATAGGTTAAGGATAAATCAACGACATAATTATGTGTGAAAAATATAAATATACTCAATATTATTGGATATTAAGTTTAAAACAATCAATGGACATTCACACATATTCTTGTAAAAACAACACCAATGGATTGGATGTTTGACTCAACAAATCAAGATTCAGTAAAAATTACTCTTATCAAGTTCATACCGATGACTTTAAATTTTATCAATGGAGTGATTATGTGTATCAAAATTATATCCACAGAAAGGGGAGTGGAAATTATGAAATAATAAAATGAATAGTGATTCCACACATAATCGTTGAGTAAAATAATCAATGAGGTATGCGTAAAGCCGAATGAGGGAAAATTGAAATTTCAAATTCCATTATGGATTTGGTAACATACGAAACATAATACCATTAAATAAGGATCATACAATGATGATATAAATATCCAAAAATTAGTATATATTTCACAATGAATGCAATCATGGGAAGTACACACACCACATGCAATAAATAAGTGGTGAACAATGAAAATCTCACAGAATTAAAAGTGAGATAACAAACCCCTTACTTTGTACTTTTTCCTAGGTCGATGGTAGGTTAACCTACTGTTTAATGGTGAAATAATTTTTATTGAATTATACAAGAATAATTTATATTAATATGATTTCATATATGATCTTTTAACATTTTTTTGTTAATAATATCTCAGTATTATCGTCATTTTGGGGGTTAACGTACTTGTTTTCCTTTATATTCTTTGTTACGTAAGCGGTGTTTGTTATGGATAGGTTTTATCTAATTTATATAAATAATGATATAAATTCCTTAAAAAATATTTTTAATCATTAAATGAGAATTATACTGAAATGGATATGATGGGGAATGAATCTCATCGTGTTCGTAGAGACGGTAGTCCGTACGTACCTACGAGCGACAATATCATTCTTTTGATATTGAAATTATATATAATTGGATGGTATATAATATAAAAAGAATCATTATCATGGTATATTTGTTATTTACATGAATTATACATCATTATTATACCCATATAAATAATAATATATTGAATAATAGTTACACCACAACGTAGAGACGGTAGGCAGTGTGTACGCACGTATGGTGACATGTCATTCAAGGGATGGATAGAATAATGAATTTTTTTGTTCCATATTTATAATAACATCAGATTATATATAATATACTTTAGTTATTATTTTATAATTGAAATAACAAAGAAATAAGATGTTAAAAAAGAATGGAACTTGAAAGAGTGTGGTGAAAACATTACCTCTTCTTCGGGTTATTCCTTTTGATTTGATCAAAAGGGCTCCTTAGGTTGGATTTATGATCAAACTAAGTCATATAGGTTGAAGTGATTGAAGTTGGTAGGATATTTGGGCAGATTTTGGCCGAGCCAAATGTCTTTGAAGGTGTGAATTACGGAAAAGGGGGAGTTCCGTTTTATAAAAGGGGTGAGGGGTTCCTTTGGAAAAGCTAGAAATATTATTTTATAATAAATCCATATTCGGTTTATAATTGTTCCAAAGTAGATTAATTAAATTTTAAGGTGGTTATAGGTCTAAAACAACTGAACCAAAAGATTTTAGACAGGTTTGGGTCACATTATTAACCTTATCGTTTAGTTTTAACTCTTAGTTAATTAGTTTGATATTTACCATGACTCTTTGTATTTTAAAATTATATGTTTAAAAAACATAGTATAAACTTCCAAGAGACTCAAAGTGGTCCATGAATGATAAAAGTATCATTATACAAGTTCTTTGGCTGAACCTTCAATTTTTATGAATATAATATGAATTAATAATATAATATTTGTTTTAAAAACACTTTTATGTCAAGTTTGACACTATTTGGAATTAGATTTTTGTGAAACTCATAACAGCATGATTACTTCAAAAAACGTTAATTAAATCAATACTAACATGTCATATTATCATATAAAATTATTTTAATTCATAAAAGTCTAAAATTACATTTATTTGGATATTTAAACTATCAATTTTTTTAATATTTCATTAATTCAGTAATTACTTCATCATCATTGTTTCATACATAAATTAAATTATTTAATGTTTAAAAATAATAAATAAAATACCATTCTGTATGAAATATTTTTATATTTTTAATGAGTATTTAAAATCTTATTTATTTTATGTATAACCCTATATTAAAAATGTTTTAATAATTAAACGTTGATTTTAACTCTTTTAACTCTTCTTTGAATTAAATAATAATAAATTTCCTAATCTAATCCATGTGGACCTAAATGATAATATTTTATTCCTAAGGTTGTTTTTGGCTGATATAAACTTGTCCAATAAAATTAGGACATGTGTTAGGGTAATATTAACATCATTTTTACCCTTAATTACCATATTTACTTTTAACCATGGTAAATAAAAGAAAAAAGTTACTATTCAACAAAAATTATTTTTATCTTATTGAACCGAATTTTACTCCTTGATATTATCCGTGCCTCTTGGATTTTAGAAATTCCACTAACTAAAGCAGTAAAATTACGTTTTATGTAAATTTCCAAATTCTCCCAGGAGGTGGGTAAAAGACGGTGAAAAGTATAAAAAAAATTTATTTATCAAAAATTATTCTAAACTAACGTAAATTAACTACATTGGACAAATATTGGTATTATGTATCTATTTTGACATTAATTAAATTTAAATAAAATAAATAATTATTTAAATAAAAATTTGGTTTTAAACTATAACTCAGAATTTTTCACTATTCATCAAAAATTGAAAGTTTTCAGAAAAATACCAAAAATTTGGCCTAAGCTGTATTTGATATTATGAATTCAAAAATTATTTCTATTTTACCAAATTCAAAACATATAATTTTCATTAATTAATTTAAAAAATAATTTCCCTTGTCAAAAAAATAGCATGTTTTTAAGAAATAATAACCATCAAAAGATTTCCACTTGTTTATCTCAGGTTTAAATGTGAAATTACATCCAATGATAAACATTGTATTATATGGTAAAAATATATTCTAAATATACTTTTAATCCACTCAAATTCATAATTTATCACTATAAATTATATCGTTTAAAAAATTTGTTTTTAATTAAAATTTATTAATTTTCACTATTCATCAAAATATGACAGTTATCCAAAAAGTACAAAACTTTTACCCAAAGCTAATTTAAATATTAAAAATCCAAAAATGAAGTCCATTTTGAAAGATAAAAGTTATAAAATTTCAAAAAGTAGTTATTATTATTCATAATGGCTAGTTTGATTGGTTGTGGTGTGTTAGAATCTCAAAGTTGTGTACAATGCAATCCATTGCATAATTAAAAGGGAAACCTACCGTGGAATCATGGGGTGTTACAACTTGACACCAAAATAGTTATAAAATTTTCAACATAGTTTATGTTAAAATCTTGTTTTTCGTGTTACCTAAAAAATTTTAAAATTAATTTTTAAAACACTTGATAATTATAGTTGGTAAATTAGATATATTTTTTTATAAATAATAGGTTCAATATTTTATAATAAATATGACAATAATTTATTCTTTATGGTTAAATTACTTATGATATAAAACTATTTAATTTAATAAAATAACAAAATGTTGAAAATAATGAACATAATGAAAAAGGATAAAAATGGTAAAAATGATTTTATTTTTCTGTGTTCAGAGTGTTTCTCGCTCATAAATCCCATTTAATACATTATTTTACAATTTTGGAAGATCATGAGGTAAGAGGAAATACCAAATAGTTCTTGTCTTTTAGTATTTATAAGAATGACACTCCTCATCCATTGTAATAATGCATTCACTCTTCCCGTTGTTTGAACCATTCAAGACAATTTGGATCTCCCAAACTATGAGAAAATAATCTCCCAAAATTTATCCCTCTATTCTAGAATCACTTATTTGGTTAAAATTCCATACATAGAAGATCTTTGGTAAAAAACAGGAGGAGTTTTCCAAATAAAAGGTAAAATTCTTCCTCAAGGTCCTTTGTTTTATTTTCATTATACATTCCCTCAAATATTCTTATTCCATAATTATATAATAATATAAATATCCCAAATATAAAAATATTTTTTAATTCTAAGTGTTATACCTACACACACACACTTCCATCTAATTGGTAACGAACATACCATTCACGTGTACAGTGAAATACCGCCACATAAAATGATGTTGTTCATTTTATTCTTATATAAAATCCCATTATTTGGATTTACGATGGAAAATATGTTTTCATAGGATATATATGAGATTTATGATTTTTAAATATTCTATAATTAAAATATATAACATACCATCATTTTTTCTATTTATTGTAAAAAAATATTACTTCATTTTTCATCTAGTGGACTACAACCTCCCCCAAGTGATGTGATTGATTCAAACTTTAAAAGAATTTTATTAAGGATTGGTTTAGTAAAATTAATTGATTTGTATAAAATAATAATTACACAATAATGGTAATATATATACATATATTTTAATTAATCACATTCATTTGAACATATTATTAAACAAATATATTGTTTACATGTATGTAAAACCAACCATCTCCATGAATTGTGTATTCCATTTCAATTTTATATAGTTTATAGTTTATTATATATATTTTATAATTAATATATATGATACTTATATAATGTTATACATTTTGGGTAACTGAAAATTATGATCTATGTAAGCATATATGAATTTAAAATAAATTTTTTTTTTAAAAGAACACATATTACCTAAACCGTAACATTAACACATAATTTTAATTAATGGGGTAATATAAATCTATATATGGTACTATTTTAGAGTTTTAATATATATATTTTTATTAAACATAATTTTTTAAAATGTATGATGATAATCATTACTTATGGTATGAGATTTTTCATCTCACTTCTTATATCTATGAGATATATGACTTATTTTCCACTCATTTCATTTATATGGTGTATATAATTTCCATGAATTTATTACACTATTATTTTAATTAAGTGTATGTCTATTTTAATATCCATTTAAATGTATTTATTTCATGGGGATTATGATTGAAAATATTCCAAATTAGAAATATAGTTATGTCTCAATTTTCTTCCTTTGAGACACATGAATTGTCAGGACCCTATATTTTTATATGAAGTCTATATAATAAATTAAATATGTTATATCAAAATATAATTATTTTCATGAGATTTTAACCTTTATATTATTTAAATCCTTCTATATTATTATGATTCACTTCTACTAAATAGGTACCGATTTATTTCTAAAATAACATTGTTTATTGAGATTGTTTATGATTATGCTTCCATAGAGGAAATAATGTAATATATATATTGATAAATCTATAGAATATTATTAACCCAAGGTTATAAAAATTATTTTTAAATAATTATACCATTTATATACTCTTTCGAACATTAGTTAATTAAGAAAATTTTTTCACAAAAATCAGACATTATTTCTCCTTCTAGTCGGAAATCCATGTTATTTCAAACCCCTGTTTTCTGAAAATGTTTTGAAAAATGTTTTAATATAATATTAGTATGATAAAAAGAAAATATTAAACCTTTTATTAACATTCTCATAAATTTCAAGGAATGTAATATTCTTTTTATTTTTCTATCAACGCACTATTCTAACTTTTAGGTGCTAAAGACATATTCAGAATATATATAGTTAACTGCCATCGTGACCATAATTTCCCTGTTTATTCCTTTTTATGATTGAAAAGTTATTTTTTATGAACTTTTTTCCTATTATTCATAAAATTTGTTTGTTTTAATAATATTTTCAATGAATAATGATTTTCAAAAATATTACGTTTTTAAAGAGTTTTGAATGATTTTCAAAACTATCATTATATGTTATGATAATGCTGATTCAAAGAAATGGATTTAAATGATATAAAAGGTTATTTTATATTTTTAAAATTTATATTTAAAGAAAATGTTTTCCAAAATATATTTAATATTATTTTATATATTTTCAATGAAAAGGGTTTTAAAAATATTATCAAGATTCTTTTGTAAGTTTTCATAGAAAAATGTGTTCAAAATGTGTTCAGGGTTCTTTTATAAGTTTTCAAGGAAAATATTATCCATGATTATATTATAAATTTTCATGGAAAAAAGATTCCAAATTTTTTTGAAGCTCTATTATATGTTTTATATGTTATTTTCATGGAAAATATTCAACAAAGAACATTATGTTTAAAACACCATTTTTCAACGCATAAAGAATATTTTCCTCACGATTTATTTTTAATTTATATTTTAAAAATATTCTCAATATAAGATTACATCCATTAGCGTTACTCATAGATTTTTGTAAAAATGATCCAATTTTTTCATTCATATGATTTCTCTAAAAGGCTTATGTTTTGATGTCATGACATTTACAAAAGTAGTTTATCTATCACATGTTATATGTTATTAAAACTACCTTCTTTTAATGGGTTATACATTGATGAAAAGATTAGGAAACCTAACACTTTTCCATGGGATATGATTAGTTTTTTTATTCTATTGTGATATGATTTCGTATGATATCATGGAAAACATATTTATTATTTCATTGTGAGATTGGTGTAACCAATATATATCTTCCCGGTACATTGGGTAAATTTTTATATATCATGGGATAAACATGGATATAACCATGAGTGAAATATAATTATTAATATAATTTATCTAAAAATATAGTGTTGGGAGTTTATCATGAATACTAAGATGGACATGGAAATTAACCATAAATATTATGATGGTGTGGTGTGTGAATCTATAATACTAAGATGTCCATGGAAGCGATGCCCTAACTACTATGGAAATCATTAAATATGCATATGTTTTATCCAGAAATTATATTTCATATTTATAGGTTATGATATTAGGGATTATTCTCTTGATTCCCTTATGATTAATTTCATTTATACCACCACATTTTAATCCATGAATAATTTATATGATCATTGATATGTAGGGTTTGTTCTTCAAATGTTATTCTCATGTTATAATATGATTATGCACACTTTATTCATATGTATCTTTTTTTTACCCATACTGACAATCAATACCCACCTATTTCTTATATTTACATTATAAAGGTTATTACGAAAGGTTTTAAATAGAATTACTAATGTGGAATATCATTGTGAGAATCATTGACGGTATTTCACTAAGTTAGAATATTTTTTTTCTTATTTCCATAGACAATAAACTATTATGATACTTGGGAATTTATTTTTGTAATGTGTTGAATATTCATCTAAAATTATGTAATATCCAAATATGTTAATCTTGGGTGAAAATATTATAAATATGAATATATTTTTACAGAACAACATAATTTCATATGGGTAATTGTATGTTAAATTTAAGAAATTTTTATAAACCCCTTTTAATTCCACAGTTTACTCCATTATGAAATGTTTATGAATAATAATTGTTTTCCATAGATTATTAGTGAATACATATTTATGGATCTTCATAATGTTTCATGGTTTATGAAAATAGTAATTTTTTACGATCCGGTGGCCCACATATGTATGATTTTAATTATGTGATGGGTGTTCCTAAAATAATATATCCCTACAATAAATTAGTCAAATATAGATATCTAATAAGATATAAAGGACTACAATAGGGAGTAAAAATTGTTCTATAATGGAATCAATCCAATCTGATAGTCTTGGGAGTTATCCTTGATTGCTATGATGGAATGGGGAGTGAATTGAATACCCAATGATAATATTTGTAATGAGCCTTTACAAGTACATAATTAATTTTATAACCATTAGTGTAGTTAATAAATCTACACTGTATTCAAAAAAAATCTATAATGGATTATATTCTTTGATTCCTTTATGATTTTTATTTTATGAACATATATGATTTTCTCAAATACTGACGATTATAATCTATTTTATACATGGTATGGTTCTCAAATATTAATATCATATTATTATACCATTATTCCCATGATATGATTATGTTTTAATTAACATATCCTTTATTTAAACTAATTGAGAATCAAAAATCAGGCTTTCTTATGTTTCATTCCTATGGTTATGAATAAAGGTATTAAGTGTGACATACATAGGAAAGGATATAGTTTTTAAGAACATAAAGTGAGATTACGTAGTTCACTTTGGAAGTAGTTGTTTTTATATACCCATTTCCTAATGTACTATAACATTAGGATTGTGGTGTGGATTGTTATGTTATGTTGTTAATATTCCTTAAATAATATGTATTATCTATGTATAAAATTCTTTGTCCATGTAGTTGGTATTAAATAATAGTCTATTTACCTTAGCATACTTGGATGAAAAAACATTGGTGAGAACCCATGGGATATGTCTTTGTATACGATATCAACTTAAAGTATTGGAAATGATCATCAATGGCTTAGGATAAACCTAACATGTCATATATTGGATATAATGTTTTTAGATTCATACATCACATTAATATGTTTTCATGATTATGTGGATTCCACGATGATTATTGTTTCTTACACTACAATTTTTGATTTTTATAAATTCCTAGAACTGAAAGGAATCAAGTTATGCTAAATGAAATATAAAATGTTATGATTGTCCACCTATGAAACCAAATGTTTTTGGAGTTGTAATATAAATTATAATTTTTATATATTCATAACATATTCACCCTATTAATCAAGATAATCTTCCAACTATGTTGTGGAGGAAAATTTGTTTATTCAGTCCTTCATGTGGTTACACCAACTATTATTTAGCGGGTATTCTAACTTATTAGTTACTATGAAATGGATTAATACTAGTGAAAATATGTATTCCATAATATATATTTTGAAACACGAAAAATTGAATTTTTATATTTATTAACTTGGTAGAGAAGTTGATTAATGCTGGAATCATATTAATAACATGAGTCAATGGGATGAAATTTACTCCCTAGTGTGAGGTGATTTTAATATCTTATGATTCAATAATTATATTTCTCATAATCTTCATATGAAAATGGAAAAATATTTCATTGATATAATATAGAAGTGTAATTGATATTTTATTACATATTAGACAAATAATACAAGACTTATGTGGTATGGTTCTAGTCTTATCCTGAAAAAAGAATTTAAGTTTAATAGATTTTTTAGTTGATTAAAACCATTTATATGAAGGGAACTATCCATATGATGATTTATTATTTATGAATAAATAAATATATAATCAATCATGTTGGAGATGGATATTGGATTTACTTATCTACTTCATATTTCTAATTTTGACATAATGATGGAAATAAATGAAAATTATAAAATTCAGCCATAGAAGAAGATTATAATTCATTTATTATCATCGTCTGGTATAAAACATCTTGAAAATATTAATAAAGGTACTATTGGATGTTTTATTTTTGGAAAGTATGGTAATATTTAAATTGAATACTAATACGATGGAATGAAGTTAGTTAATGATGGAGGAGGAGCCCAACATAATTCACCACTCACTCTCTAGTGTTTCATATAAAAGGAGTATGGGAACAATGATAACTAGTTCTCAAAAATGACTATTTGTTAAGATTATTGAAATAAATGTCCACTTAATTATAGAGAATAAAATTATAACTAAACGGATATCTATTGTAAACAAGGGGTTTGGTAATGATATGGTGATGCTTACACATACCAGTCATTCTAGAACTGCTAATTTTTTATTTAATTCTACACCTACACACTATTTTATATATAAATAATTTTCTTAGTGTATTACAATATCACCTCAATGAATATGTTATGAATTATAAATGAAGTCTCATAATGGTATGATGATCACAGATCAGGTCTATAATTTTTATTTAATTGATTTTTGTGGGATTGTTCTAATTGTAAGTCATTTTATTATCTATGTAGTAGAATATGTTTTTATTTTGGGAATGTATTGTAATTATTTGTAAATTTGTTAAATGAATTTATGATTAATAGAAGTGAGAATTTATATTCTAAATAATCCTATGATCATCAATCGGTGAGACAATAAATATGAACATCCAATGGAAATCACATCCACTGTATGTGTTTTGATTCCTATTTAAATGGGATGATTAACTCAGATGGTTAGGGAAAACCATGAAATTGATGACTTGAGTATTGTGTGGTATATTTTTTATGTCTTTTGGATAGAGTTTCGTATTCTTCAATAAAATTGTGAAATTTATTTCTCAATAGATCTATTACCTGGGGATACACCTATTACAGAGACTCTACATAGAATAACACTTTCTGAGTTGTAGGAATTGAAGAAGAAACTCATGGTGAAATTTTAAAAAGGAATTATTTATCTATGTGTGACACCTTGGGGTGAATTTTTTTTTAAGTTTAAATATGGATAAATACAAATTTTCATTCATTATTGATAACATCATAAGTACATTATGAAGGAACACTATTGTCTACCACTTATTGGTGAAATGTCTGATCAAATGTGAAAATTAGATTACCTTTACAAGAATAAAATTTGGTTTGGATATCATAAATTAAATTTCATGAAGAAGTATATATTTAATACTACATTGTGTGAATGATATAGGCTCTAAAGGATTATAAGGATTCTATTTGGCCTTAATAATGACCCAATAATCGTCATGTATTTATTCAAATGTGTGTTTAGATATTACCTTGATTAAATTGGTATAGAATATATAGATGATATTCTTATATATTAAATGTACATTTAAGATCATGAATATCACTTAATTATTTTAATAAAGATCATAAAGAAGGATAATCAATATGAAAATTTTATAAATTTTGAAATTTTAATATAAAAAGCTTCATTTTTTGGATATATAATAATATGTGTTTGTATATCGGTGGATCTATGAATTGTAGAAATTAATGAATCTTTGACAAGATGAAAAAAATTTATAGCCCATAAATATATGGGTTTGGATGGATATTATCAATGATTCGTGGAAAATTTACCATGAATTTCTAATCTACTAACCCTGTTAACTAGGAAGGGTTCGTGGTTACTTTTGATATTTTAATTTGCTGAAAATATCATGAATTAAACAAAAGGTCAGTAGGTGCATCTAATCATAAATTAATAATCTATGAGGGAGGGTTGTTAATCTATGACTCTACATTAAATAATGTACTAAGATCCTTTTTCATACAAAATTGCTTTTATAGCTTATACCAAACACCAATTTATGGTTTGGGATAAAAATTATCCAACTCATGATTTGGAGTTACCTGCAGCGATTTCTTAGTAATGATATAGAGACATTTGCATTATGGATAATTATGTGATATTTTATTAATAAAATAAGTATAAAGTGTATATTCACTAAAACAGAGCTTAATATGTACTTGAGAAAATTGTTGTAGATAATTTAAGATCATGAATTCTAAATATAGAACAACCCAGGGAAAGTGAATAAGATGTCAGATGCTGTGAGTATAAAGAATCATAAAGTGAATCTATGATTAAGATCATAAAAGATCTAGAATTTATATATATTTAATGGATTGATATGTAAATCCTGATGGATGAAAAATAAATTTCTTCCTAAAATGATTGTTCAACTATCTATCCATTTCAGTATTATAGAGGTGAAAGTTGTGGAGATGCAGATTATGGTGGGAAATGTTACAATGTATATCCTTAATTTTGATGGAATGAAATTTTTTTGGAACTAAATATGTGAACCATTAATACAATAGTTGACTAAGGTGTAATTTGATAAAGATCATTATTCATTATTATCTATTTTTTTCAAATGGTTAGGGCCAGAGCATCAATTTTATTATTATAGTAATGAACAGAACACTATCGATTAAGTAGATGGAGAACCATTATATAAATCGAAGGCCCATGAGCATGGACATCCAATTTTTTTCCAAAGGTCTATTCAATTAATAATACTGATTCAGTACCAAAGATGCTATAGTACCAACTTTAGTACTACTACCGCTTCAATTCATGTTATAATTCCTATTCTGCTATAGTCTGTGCTGCTACAGTTCTACAATAGTACTCATACAGTACCCAGAAATATCATCCCAACCCAAAATCATTCCTGGGGATTTTGGAATCCACGAAATATCTTTTACCACTTTGGTACAGGCTCGTTGGCATTGCTCATCATTATATATTAATACTAGAAGTATGAAAACGAATAGATATATGAAATAGTATGTTTGGTAGGGAAACAAGAAGAGATATATTATTATATATGTATCTTGATGAATAATATTTCAGAAATTTATGTCTGAGATATTTAAGACTAAGGGGATGTTACAACCAATAACCATACTATAATTTATGTTTGAAAACACAATCATTTTCTATTCTTCAGACTCCCAAAAAATTTTGATCATAATAATACTACTTGGGTTGTAGTCGATAGCCTTATATATCCACCACACTTCATTGATGTCAAATAATATTTTTCTCATGATTAAATTTCTTGAATATTAATTAATCAAGTGGTATGGTTGTATAGTGTATGGAAATATATTTTATCTAGTCTAGAGCCAGGGTTTACCTCAATGTTTTGGATATGTCTTCAGTAGGTTCTGGTTATAAAATAGTGTTTTTTATAGCCCATTATTAACATAAAAATGGTGTGTTTTAAAGAAACATTTATACCCTTGAGTATATTATACGATATTATTCTATGAATTTATTATTAGTTGGGATAAAAACCATCCATGGTATTATTATTCATATATAAATTGATTTATCTTGATAATTTAGATGACTCATTATTAATCCCTAAATGGAAAGAAGTGAAAACGTTCAATGTTCAGGGATTAATTTAGCGAAATAAAACAATTAGGACCAAATATATCTCAACAAATGTCTAATAAATTATTAATTATTCAACATCATATCAATGAATCTTAGAGTCGCTAAAAATTTATGTTGATAATTGTTAGTGAGATATAGAGTACAATATTTTTAAAAATGTATTTCTATGAATTTATCCTTGGAGTATTGTCTTTAAATTTTGAAAAATGGTAATGATGATCCCTAGGTATATTTTCCCATTATTGATTCTTAATGTATTTAAGAAGGTATATTATTTCATGGGGTATCCACCATACATCTCTGGTGTTTGTGATGTCTTCCATGTATCTCTCTTGAGGAAATACATAATCTATCATTCAAATGGAAGGGAAATAGTTGTCTTACCACGGTAGAATTGTCATTTTTATAATGCTAAAATATTATAAATCTCGAATCATATTGAAAATGTTCCATAGAACTTGAATACTTAGCTGGTGATTGATTATTATAGGAATAAAAAATTGTGAGAAGCTATATGTGATGTTGGGGATATGATGAAATAGAGATATCCATTTTTCTGTTTTAGAGTGATAGAATTTCAATGGTAAAATTATAATGTCCCAGACCCTCCATGTACATCCCATTACCAATTTTTTGGTGTTTTTCATGCCCTGGACCTATCATGTCTAGATCCTAAGGGTGGAATCTCAATGGAAAGATGTCATCGCAGTGTCAACCATCGATGACACCGATTAGTGTGTCACCGATCGGGGCCACAGGGGGGCTTGTCAGGTTTTTCCTCCCCAATTTTTCCCATAATGCCACATATGTGTATTTTTATCCTTTAAAAAGTGGTTCAAGGATATTTTTCTCCCATAAACAATGAATTAAATTCCCAAGAGTTGGGAGACACTCAACTGACTTAATTTCTGTGTCTGTGTTACGAGTTTTAGTTTATTTAAATAAAATATTTTAACTCATAGCTGTTACGACCACCTCCCCAATGAGAAAATAAATTACAATATATTCCATCATGTGTAACCACCCAACCACGTGGTGAAACAATGATCAGACTTCAAATAGGTTCAAAATTATTATATCATAACTCCAGGATATCGGCACATTATATCACACTAGAATTATTTATTTCTTTCTTTTAGATAGGTCTGTTCTCTCCATTGGTTTGTTTGGAATCCACGTCCCAGGGTGAGTGGTGCACCTATGCTGGTAGCCTTTCCTTCTCGTTCTAGTAGTCTGCATAGTTCTTCCCCTTCATGTCGCGCCTCACAGTTCTTGGCATGTGAAGAGAAACATCTATCATTGATCATCCAGGTAGATTTTTCCTTAGTCTCTCTTAACTGTGTATCCTGCGGGGTGGGTATGAAAATGTTTCCTATAGAAATGGATGAAAAAAATCTTTAAGAAAACATAATTAATTAACTTTTAAATGTATGTTTTTTGAATTTTACGGGCTTATGTTTTCTGAAAATCATGGCCGTTGGTTTTCTTTCTTACACACAAATAACCCTCGGGTTTTCTAGATACTTATGCGATTGAATAGATAGAACATGGAAACTGGTAAATCATGTAAACTTAGTTGATTAAATGGATTCCCAATGAATAATAATCCTTGTGTGATCACTCCAGTTAACCAAACAGAATGACAGAACTGAATGAATGGAATATTCATATATGAAAACACCCTTGCTTTGTTCTAGTGATGTTTACAGTTAATGCTTGGGAAGCGACGTGGATAGGGATGGGATCATCGGTTTTGGTGAAATTAATAGTTTTGTATTTGAGGCCATGTGGGGCCATATGGTGGGTCTTGGATTGGTTCTAGTAAATTGAGGGATCTCAATGGTTTATTTGTTGTTGTGACATTACAAGAGATCTGGGTGTGAATGCTTAAATTGCTATTTTGGCTGTTTTTCTTTCCTTGGATTATGGTTATTCCTATTAGTTTCCCAATAGTAAAGAGTTAATTTAAATGGAATCACTTGAATATGAAAAAATGAATTCTTTCAATGGGTAATTGTTTTCTGGGAATGTGTGCGGCATGGTTGTACTTCTTCTTGTGAATGAATAGTTAAGAGGGTGTTTATAGTTGGGCTTGTTTTGGAACCCCTATGTTGGGATGAGTTCTTGTTTGCCTTTATGAATAATATAGTTCTTATGCTTAATATTTGTGCCCCACCCAAGATGAGACCTTCGTGCTGAACACCCCCATTTCACGGGGGATGGTTTTTCCCAACACTCCTATGAGTGGCTGGTTATTAGCTCATTTTCTTGTCATTCTTCTGAGTAGACCAAGTCTCTTCGGGTAGGCTGTGACGGCCTGAGGTAAATTATAACCCAATATTCATTGGGTAGGGTATGTGGTGGTGGTTAGCCTAGGTGTGTACAGGTAAGTGGTTTACCAAGTTCCTTCGGGATGTGGCCCTAGTGTCTTTATGCCTGGTAGTAGTTATTTGGGCCTAAGTGCGTGCAGTCATTGTTATGTATGGTTGCTATGGCCCAGGTGTCTGTATGTGGGATGTGTGGTAGTGAAAGACCTGGTTCTTGCGGGTGGGTTGTGTGGTTGTGATAGCCCAGGTGTGTGTGGGCGGGGTGTGGTAATGGGACTGTAGTTAGAGTGGCGGGAGATGTCTGATGCATAGGATGTCTTCAATAACTAGTGTGAAACTAGTGCGGCGTACCCAAATATCAATGTGCTAATACGAATACATTACATGACTTGTGTTATTTGGGAAGTGTTCTTTGGTGCGGATGGAGTGGATAGTTTCCTTGCTAGGTGCTCTGGTTATCTCCTTTTCTCACGATCATTAGAATGTCTCCCCACTTGTGCATAATGGATTTTCTTCCCTCCTGAGTATACCTGAAAACTCACCCAACATATATAATCAACTTTCAGGTTTCCAGGAAGAAATCAGAGATCATGTGGGTCTATACTATTTTGAACATTGGGATGATTTTTGTTGCTTTTTTTTCTTTTATTTGGTACTTTCCTTTGGAGTATTGTTGTTCTTTTGTAATATTTACTTTTGGAAATGCATATGGTAATGGATTGTTTTGTGTTTACCTATACCCCAGTTTTTGTGTTATTTGTGATTTACTATTTTATTTACCAATCCTAATTATTAAAACGGTTAATGAATTCCATTTTTGTGAGTTATTCTATACGGTTGGTGCTAGTCTCCACTATCGCACCAATTGATGGTGGGTTTCAGGGGTAATTATCGCTTCTTCAACATGAGGAATGAAGGGTCTGGCAATCTACTATCCCTTCCCTCATCATGGCGAAGGATGGTCATGGAAGAATGGTATCTGAGTATACGGTTGAGAGGTAGGGTGGAGCACGAGGTTAGGCATAGTGAAGATTTTATGAAATGGTAGGGAATCAATGTTAGGAAATCTTGGTGCATGAAAAAGGACAAGGAAGACCGAGTTGGAAATGGGATTTTAGGGAACCCATGATATGATTCAAGGACTCTATGCCTACCAAAAGACCAAGTGAGGATACAGTGATTGCAGGGTAGAAACCCTAGGAAAGGTACATGCATCATAATGACTTGTGTTCTTGTGTTTCTTGGGTATTTTGGGGATTTATAATGAGTAAAGAGTCTATGAAAATTTAAAATCAATTTTTCACACTAGTCAGGCTTAGGAATTTTTTGTTTGCCTTGCAGATATGTAACCTAGATGATGACCATGACTACCAAGGGTGATCGAGGACAAACAGGCTGCTACGGCTGACCAGTAGATGGCTGACCGAGAGTAAGAGGATGACCAGTGACAGTATATGCTTCATGCATTCAGTTGCAAACCCTTAATAAGAATGAGGGAAACATCTCGAATATAGAGACATAGATCTAGATCAAGGAGCTGGAGATAGGTTTCAGCTTGATCTGAGCTTCGACAGAGTACTGGGTTCCTCTGGCTATAATCCAGATGCAGTGAGCGGAATGTCAATAGTGGAATCTCTACCTTGGGGAGAAGAGGGAGGATGAGATTGCATGGACTGACATCAGGAAGGAGTTCCGGGTGGAGTTACTCTCTTCCAAGATGGAGGTTGAGAAGATGCTGGAGGTGCTCTCTCCTCAGTAGGGAAGCATGTCATTGAGGGAGTTGGGGATCAAGTTCAAAGATCTCCTTATTTTTACTTCGGACCTTTTTCTGGATGTGGAGTCTCGGGCGAGATGTTTAGAGGAGGCTCGACGACCATCTCTTTAACATGTAATTACTCCCTTCACCCTACCGGTGTACATGGTGGTCCAAAATATGGATTAAGTGGTGGAGAGGATGCACATTCTTGGAGGTTTTCCGTGAGGGGGAATCATGTTTGGATTGTCAACGGGGAAGGCAGTTAACATTTGGCCTTCAACGTTAGGGCCTTCTAGGTTTCAACTAGTGGGGAGCAGGCCCCAACACTTCTAGTTTCGATCTCATTGTCCTCTCCATTTCTAAGAGGTCCCAAGACTGAGGTGTGTCTTCTGTGGTAGTCTTGGGCACCTTCAGAATCAGTGCCCATACATAGTGTAGTAGAGTGGGGATGTGTGGATTCAGTTCCCACCTCAGATGTAGCAGTTTCCATCATGGCCCTTTCAGCAGCAGTAGTAGGGACAATGAGCTCCCACTCCTCTGACATCATACATTACAGGAGGAGACCAGCCTTAGGGTGCTCCTTAGGGACCTTGACCAGGGCATGGTCAGGGAGGCAGCCTTCAACCGAGGGGCATAGGAGCTAGGCGTGGGTAGTTACACACTGTAGAGGCAGCAGTTCCAACAAGTCCAGAAGTCATTCGAGGTACGATCATCTTGTTTAGTTCCCTTTCTTATACATTGTATGATACAAGAGCATCACAATCATTTGTTGCACTTTGTATATCATGTGATTTGGGTTTAGATGTTTAGTGACTTCCAGTGCTCCTGGTGTTGAGTACGCCAATCGGAGGTCATACCAACTTGTTTTATGTTTTCTGAGGGTGTATAATGATGACAGGGCAACATCAGTCTAACAGGGATCTTCTACTATTGCAGATATAGCTATATGATGTCATCAACTGGCTATTTTCTATAAAATCTATTATGAACTATTTCAGTAGTAGAGTCATGTTCACCGATGAGGATGGCTAGCATGTTACTTTTCCCAGATGAGCGGGGTTTCCAGGAAGGTTCTAGAGAGTGGAGCCCCTCCTTTCCTTGTTAGATGAGATATCAGTGGAGTCCGCAGATAGAGAGATGGTGGATGTACTAGAGATAATCAATGTGTTCATGGACGTCTTCCTAGAATAAGTGGAAACTCAACCCCCTCGACGTGATTTTGTGTTCAGGATAGACTTGTTACACAGAACCCATCTGATTTTGATGTCTCCTTATCGGATAACGCCTTCTGAGATACGGGAGTTGCAGATTCAGATTGAAAAATCGATAAAGAAGGGTTTCTTCTGACCTATCGTGTCACCATGGGGTTATCCTATCTTTTTCATGAAGAAGGTATATTATGGCCTCAGGCTGTGCATAGACTACCGGAGACTGAATCAGGTAACACTCATGAACTGTTACCCTCTCCCAATGATAGAAGATCTCTCTGACCATCTGAGGGGAATGAGTTGGATTTCTATGTTCGATCTATGGTTAGGGTATCACCAGTTAAGGGTGAAGGATAGTGATATCTAGAAAACTACTTTCAGGTGCAGGTATGGGAACATTGAGTTCATAGTCATGTCGTTCAGTGTTACTTATTCACCTGTGGTGTTCTTGGGGCTCAAGAACTCTATTTTCCATGAGTTTCTAGACCGGTTCACCATTGTGTGAATCGATGAAATTTTTATCTACTCAAGATCATAATAGAAGCATACTAATCACCTCAGGATAGTGTTGGAAATCCTTCGACACCACCGAATATATGGGAAATTTTCCAAGTGTATGTTCATGAAAGGAGAAGTCCATTTCGTTGGACACGTGGTGTCTCAGCAAGAGGTATCATTTTATCTTTCAAAAGTATAAGTGATTGTTTCTTGGGAAGCACCCATGAATTTGATAGAGGTTTGCACTTTTCAAGCTTTGGAAAGCTATTATCAAAGGCTTGTACCCAACTTCACTGAAGTTGTAGGTCCTTTGATAGCTTTGACCAGAAAAGACTAGGCCTTCGTATAGAGTGGCCAGAGTCAATTAGCATTCAACTATCTGATGGAAAGGTTGGTCAGCACTCTGGTGCACAGGTTTCCAGAGGAAGGGATGTTGTTTGAGTTTTTTTATGCTTCTGGACATGGCCTGGGGTGTGTTATGATGCATCAGCAGGTAGTGATATCTTATGGGACTAGGAATTTATCTCTTAAAGAGCGTAACTACTCCACCCATTACCTAGAGCATGCATCAATAGTTTTCACTTTGATGTTGATGTGACATTACCTCATCGAGGAGAACATTGGGGTATTCACTAATCCCAAGAGTTTTAGGAATATCATTTCCCAGCAAGACCGTAACCTGCAACAATGATGGTTGGTGGCTTTTCTTCAGGACAACAACTTCAAGATCTCTTACACTGAAGGTAAAGGGAATGTTGTGGCTGATGCCCTACCTAGTAAGTCACGGAGGGAAGCTGTTCAATAATCTATGGACACTTGGAATGCAATGGAGGAGATGGATGCCCTACACCTAGATGCAACGGTGGATGGTGGTATAGGATGCCTGTTTCAGTTGACAGTGCAGTCCTCTATATTACGGTAGGTGGTGGAGTCTTAGTGGGGAGACTTTGAGAATGAAGTGATGTGCGATCAGGTTAACCAAGGTAATTCTTTCGAAGGGTGGTCAGAGGATGGTTGGAGTCAGTTGAATTTCTGAGGGATGTTTTTCATCGCATATATGATGCGCGAGGTTGTTATCTGTGAGTTCCATAACTCACTCACAGTTGTACACCATGGAGTTTCCAAGATTTACCAAGGCCTGAGGGAATAGTTTTGGTGTCCTGGGGTGAAACGGGTAGTGGCGCGGTTCGTGGAAAGCTGCCCAGTGTGTCAATAGGTAAAGGATGAACACCACATACTAGGAGGTTTGTTGCATCCCTTAGATTTCCCTGAGTGGAAGTGGGATGACATCTCGATGAATTTAGTCATAGGGCGACCTAGGGTTCAAGGAGGTTGTGATGATATCTAGGTTGTGGTAGATAGATTGAAAAAATCAGCTGACTTCTGGGGAATCAAAGAGTCGAGTGTAGTGGATTCCTTAGAACATAGATATGTGGATGAGGTAGTGAAAATGCATGGAGTTCTGAGGTCCATAGTCTTGGATAGGGATGCACAGTTTACCTCACAATTCTGAAGGGGATTGCAGATTTCCATTGGCACCCAGCTATATCTTAGCACTGCTTTCCACCCCCAGACAGATGGGAATATAGAGAAAACCATCCATACATTGGAGGATATTCTAGAGGTATGTGTTTTTGATATCAGGGGATCATGGGAACAAAATTTTCCCTTAGTTGAGTTTGCACACAATAATAGCTATCACTCTACTATTGTCATGGAACCGTTTGAAGCATTGAACTAGAAGTCGTGTCGTTCACCCGTGTGTTGGACAGAGGTTTGAGAGGTATGTTTTATTGGACTAGAAGTATTGTAGGGCACAATGAGGAAGGTTCAGATTGTGTGTGAGAGGATAAAGGTATCCCGGGACTAGCTGAAGTTGTATGCTGATCATAGGATGAGGCCCTAGGAGTTTGATGTTGGAGACCATCGGTTCATGAAGGTTTCCACTTGACATGGGTATTTAAGGTTCAACAAGGGTAGAAATATCTATCATAGGTTCAACGAGCCTTTTTAAGTGTTGGGTACAGTCAGTGATGTGGCATATCATCTGTAACTTCCACTTCAGTTGGAAAAGATTCATGACATTTTCCATGTATCTCATATTAATTTATATCTACACTATGACTCCCATGTCATTAACTAGGGAGAGATGGATATAGGGGATGATGATACATTCATAGAGAGACCAGTGAGGATCGAGGATCAAAAGGAGAAAGTGCTTCGTGCATGATCTATCCCTTTGGTCTGTGTGTTGTTGAGGAACAGTGTCCTTAAAGAGAGTTCATAAGAATTGGAGGCACTGATGCACGCCCAGTACCCAGAGTTGTTTTGAATTTTGTACTGTTTTGTTTTGTACTTGAGGATGATGTAATTTTGACCTTAGCAGTTTATGGGATGTTTTGTTTCCTTAACTAGTGAATGTTTTATAAAAAGAATAGATATGTGGGTAAGGGAGGACATGATACCTAATCAAGATGAATTAAGGTGGATGTGATTAAACTTGTGCAGGTGAGTCAGTGCTTCCCAAACCAGATAATATCATTACATTAAAGAATGAACTCCCCGATCCATGTTTCAGGGCAATGTGATCCTTGGATTTGGTATGGCTATTTGGATAGTTTTTCCCAGAGATGTATCTTTCGAGGTGTTTTTTCAGACTCCTCTCTTCTCCTCGGGTCTAGCTTTGATTCTCGAGGATTATCATAGTTCAATAAGTTTATAATGTAATGGCCCAGACCGTCATGGCCCATCCCATTCCCAATTTTTTGGTGTTTGGTATTCCCTAGATCCATCAGGTCCAGATCCTAAGGGTGGAATCTTGGTGGTAGGATGTCAGCATGGTGTCAACCACCTGTGAAACCGATCGGTGGGTCACTGATCAGTGTGTCACCAATTAGTGTGTCACTGATTAGTGTATCACCTATCAGTGCCACGGGGGGCTTGTCCAGATTTTCTTCCCCAGTTTTCCCGTGACCCCACTTTGAAATTTTATGAGCATTCTAAATGTGGTTCAAGGCCATTTTTAGCCCCATAAACAATGTTTTAAATTCCTAAGTGTGGGGAGACCCTCAACTAACCTATTTTGGGTGTCCGTGCAATGCGTTATACACTTTTTAAATAAAATCTTTTAACTCATAGCTATTAGGGCCACCTTCCCAAAAGGAAATTGAATTACAATAAATAACATTGTGTGTAACCACCCAGCCACGTGGTGAAACCACAATCCGCCATTAATGTGGTTCAAAAGTTTTATCCTGTAACTGCATAATCTCACCTTTTTATATCACACTAAAATTCATTTCTTCTTCATCTTGGCTGAGTTTATTATCACCATTAGTGCGTTTGGAGTCCCCTTCCTGAGGATATTTGTGTGCCTTTGCTGATAGCCTTCCATTCCCCTTCATGGAGTCCATGGAGTTCCTACCCTTAATGTCGTGCACCATAGTTCATAGCACTTGAAGAGAAACATCGATTATTGATCATCCAGTTAGGGTTTTTCCTTAGTATCTCTTTACTGTGAATCATGCGAGATGAGTACAAAAATGTTTCCTATGGAAATGGATGAAAACAAACATTAATGATGATAATCAACAAACATTTAAATAATGAAGGTGGTGTGCTAGATGTTTCTACTGTACTATTTATTCTTGAATATGTTTTTTTAATTGTACAAGCATACATCCTATGAAAATCAAGGACTTTGGTGGTCTTTCATGCGCACCAATAAACCTCTGTTTTTTTGAATATTTATCCTATTTAATGGTTGTAACATGGAAACTGGTAAATCTAATAAACACAATTGATTAAATGGATTCCCAAGGAATAATAATACTTGTTTGATCACAGCGTTTAACCAAACAGAAAGATGAAACTGAATGAATAGAATATTCAAATTTTAACAACAACTTACTATTTTATGTTGATGTTCACATTTGATTCATGGGAAGTGACGTGGATGGGGATGGGATCCTATATTATGATGTAGTTAATGATTTTGTATATAAGGATGTGTGGGGTCATATGGTGGGGATTGGTTTGGTTTTAGTACATTGAGGGATCTCATGGACCCCTTTGTTGTTGTGACATTACAACAGAACTGGGTGTGAATGGTTAAATTGCTATTTTGGATATTTTATTTTCCATGGCTTGTGTTTATGCGGGTTTTATTCCTAGTATTAAAGAGTTAATTTAAATGGAATCACTTGAATATGAACACAAGAATGGGTTCAATGTGGAATTGTTTTCCAAGAATGATTTGTGACATGCTTGTACTGCTTCTTATGAATGAATGGTAATGAGTGTGTTTGTGGTTAGGCTGCTTTTGGATCACCTAGGTTCGGTTGAGTGCTTGTTAACCTATATGTATAATTTAGTTCTTATGTTTTATATATTCTCTCTCCACCCAATTGGATCACTTCGTGCCGAATACACCAATTTCAGGTGGGAGGGTGATTTTCCTATCACTCCTATGAGTTGCTGGTTATTAGCTACATTTCTTATCACTTTCCTGAGTATCCCAAGACTATTCGAGCAGGCCGTTATGGTTTGAGGTCCATTATAGCCATATATTCTATGGACAGGGTACATGGTGGTGGTTTTCCCAGGTGTGTGAGGGGAGGTGGATTCCCATGTGCCTTTGGGATGAGGCCCAAGTGTCTCCAGGAATGGCAGTAGTTGTTTGGGAAAAGGTGTGTACGTGCATGGTTATGTTTTGTTTTTGTGGCCCATGTGTCTACTGGTGGGATGTGTGGTAGTGATATCATAGGTTTTTGTGGGCGGGATGTGCGGTTGTGATAGAATAGGTGTGAGTGGATGGGTTGTGGTAGTGGGACTGTAGTTAGAATGGTGGGAGAGGTCTGATGCGTAGGATGTCTTCAATAACGATTGGGATAGTGGTGCAGGGTACCCAAATATCGATGTGCTCATACAATTACATTATTGACTTGTGTTATTTGGGGAGTGTGCCTTGGTGAGGTTGGGGTGGATAGTATCCTGGTTTGGTGCTCTGGTTATCTCCATTTCACATGGGCATTAGAATGTATCCCCACTTGTGCACGAGGGATTTTGGTTTTTGCTACTGAGTATACCAGTATACTCCGAAAATGTATATAAACTTCATTCAGGATTCCAGGAGGACTTTGGCGTTCATGTGGGACCGTACTTGTTCAGACATTGGGATAATTGTTACTGCTATTTTTTTCTTTCCTTTGGTACATTCCTTTGGATTTTTCTTGTACTTTTGTAGAATTTAAATTTTGACATGCATATGAGAATGGTTTGTTTTACCTTTACATATACAGCATTTTTTGATGTTGTTTGGGATTTACAATCTTATCTATTGATCCTACTTAATTAAAAGTGTAATGCCTCACTTTTTTGTGTGTCATTATATACCTTTGGTGCCATTAGCCACTATGGGACCTATTGAAGGTGGGTTTCGTGGATCATTCTCTCTCCTTCAACTTGAGGAAGGAATGGTCTTGAAATCTGATGACCCTTGCCACATCATGATGAAGGCAGGTCGTGACAGAAATAAATTTTATTGGGGTAAATTATATCACCCTAATTTTAAATTATAATTTTCTTTAAATGAGTTTGATTTATTTAATATTTTGTTTTATACGCAACATCATGTTTAAACAAACCTCAATATACTAATAAAACATTATTCTTTAATTGATAGTTTTTATATTTCAATTAGATTGATGTGTATGGATTGTAATATTTTTATTATTGTTTATGGTTTACAAATTTATAAAATTAAATCATTTTTATCAGTTTATTATAAATGAAAATGAAAAATAATTTGAAATTAAATAAGTTGTTTTTTTAAGAAACAGTTCTTATGAATGAAATGTGTTTTTATCTTAATAATCTAAATTGATCACAATTACAGAATGATATTAATTTAATATATAAATTTAATATTCAATAGTTTTTTTAACACTCATCAAATATTTTTTTCTAGGTATTAGATAATAATAAATACCATATTATGATTACTTTATTTTTCAGAAAACTTTTTTTCTTCATATTCATTATTCAATTGAATTTCTACTAATTATAAATGTTGAATAATTAAAAATTTATTCAATATTAGGACCCATGAGTAATTTTTTTTTGATTTATTCTTCTTTTATTTTTTGTTAATATTAATTTCAATAATATTAATATTTTTGTCTCCTTAGTTAGGAAAAAATGTGTAAAATATAGTGAAATATTTTGGTTAATGGTTTAAAATTTATAAAACACTAGTATTTATAATATTTGATGAGTTTTGTTATTTTATTTACTTCCATGTATTGAAAATATGGAAGCATTGTTCTATAATCAATTGAATATGTGTTTTTTATTAATTTAAGAAAAGAATAAATACATTATGTTCCTCTCTTGAGTATAATACTTATAATGTTTTTCATAAGGCTAAATACAGAATTATATTAGTTATAAAATGATATTTTAAAAACACATTATTATTTTTTCATAATAATATATTTACAATTATCAATGATTTAATAATTATCGTAATTTCATTTTCCCCACTTACAATGTATTTATTCAATTAATAGGACAATAAAAAAATGTTTTTATAAATATTAAGAGTAATAAAATATTGTTCAATTATGGTGTTCAATGAATTTTTAGATAAATATTACATATTACTGATGTTTAATTGTAATATATTATTATAATATTTTTTTCGTGGGGTCTATAAAGTCAATTTTAATGAATAGATCCAAAATAGATATTAATGATATTTTATAATAAGAAATATTTTATAAAATTATATAATTTTTTTTAATCTAATGTCAACAGAAAATATAATTTATTATGGTTAGACTTATCAAACATGAACTATTTATGGTAACATTCTCAACATTTTAATATTGAAATATTTGTTATCCAGATTTAGGTGAAAAAATTTTATAAAGGTGTAAATAAAAAATATAATTCTTAAAATGACACAAAACTAGGATAAATTTCATTGTACAATTTTATTTTAACCATAAAATCTATTTATTTTTATTGATTCCATTTTCAAGTCACATTTCTTGTGAATGACATTATATCTTTAAATGATAAAAAACTTCTAAGGATGTCCTCTCTCTACATTATAAAAGAACCCCCGGCATTCTATTATTTACACTACATGGAATCTTATATATTAAAAAAACTGACCAAATAATCTGCTAAATATCTCTAGACAAATTGTAGTTGTTTTTTATCCGCACAATACAAAACCTTTTTTACATAATAGGTGCTCTAAATAGTTTTCTTTCCAAAAATATGCAATCATCTCAATGGATCACATTCATTTTACATATAATTTTTCAACTTCTAGATCAATGATTTTTTTGATAAAATAATAAATAATAAATACTTAATATAATGAATTTTTATTTTGATAATTTAAAAACCACTATCCACCCTCTATTTCAACATTCGGTAAGGGAAATTGTCGCTTATGCATACGTGTGGACTACCACCTCCACATAACAATAAAATTCATTTCAGATCACTATTTTTCATCAGTGGTTATTATGATGGGTTTAAATTCTGCATATTATAGTTATAAAATAATTATTCTTCCATAATTATATCATCACATCTAATTTTTTACCTTATAATTTATTATGAAATGATAACATCACTCGTACATACGTGTAGATTACCAAATTGATGATGTGATGTGATTTTTCTAAATTTCCATTCTAATTGGTTGGTAATAAAGATATATATGTCGAACATATATGATATTTATGGTATTATAATGATTCTATATAATTAAATTACTATTTATATTTCTTTTATTTCGTCTGTCAAAATGTGAATGCATTGTTCTTGCTTACGTGCAACCTACTATCCCCATGAATGGGGTAATTTATTTTTCAATCTCCAAATTTTATGGATGAATATCTATTATAATTATATCATTTTTAATATTTTTTATATTATAGAACCATGGTCAATGTAAAAATACCATAAGTACTAAGATAAAATTCTTATGAAAAGTGAAATAGTAAACACAAAAATTATGATTTCTTTAAGAAATTATTATTGAATGTGTGATAAGATGTCATAAGGGAAAAACAAGATATAATAAATATTAAAATTATTTTTTCATATAATTATAGAAAATATAAATTTAGTATAAAGGAGGCTAGAGGGGTTTGGAGTCATCTCAAACTGATTGTAAAAGATTTACATTAAAATCTCATGCTTTATCGATATTTTTTATGTTTATGTTTCTCATGATGAAACTTCATGAAAAATTTATAACTAATACATTAAATATTATTTTACATTAGTTAATTATGAACAATACAGGTTTTTCTTTATTTTAATTTATTTTTTATTCTCAAGATAATTGAATATTGTTTTTATGGAACACCAAGTTTATTTCACTATTCGAATAAAAATTATTTTCCCTATTTTTCAATTTTTTCTAATAATATTTCATATATTGTTTTTTGATATTTTCATATGATATTTTAAATTTATTTTTATGTATGATAGAAATTAGAAAAGGTATTTACAAGAAATATTCACTCCATTTTCATAATAAGTTATATTTTTTGTTTATATAATGTCTGACTGAAATGTTTTCTTTTAACTTATATGACACAAATTGTCACGACCCCCTCCCCACAAAGTGTACCCCTCCTGGGCCGGCAATGTGAAAAGGGAGATAATGACCCCCGAGTCCCGCCTCCAGTAGGCCCCGGGTTGGCGACTAGCACCGAGGGTATAATACACACACAAATGGGAGGCATTACCCTCTAAGAGAACACATGCAGAAGAGAGAGATAGAATAGAATCCAACCAACTCCAACTCATAACTGAAATGTAAAAGAAACCCAAGTACATATATGAAATGTCATGCAAAAGTACTACAACTGAAAGGGGAAACTAAAAGTACCCAAAAGAAAGTAAAACGACAGCGACCACAAGCCCGAACAGCTCCTCCTCCAACCGCAAGCTAGTAGTAACCAGCTTGATCTCCAACCTGCTCCAAGTGACCTGAAAAACAGTTTATATGTACATAGGGTGAGTATAACAGTATACTCAGTAGGATCCTCCCCAAGCCTCTCGTGCAAAAGTAAAGAAAGCATGCTAAAGCCCAGTGAACAACAAGTGAAACTAACTCGTCACCTAAACAGGTATACTATGTTCCCAACCTCACCAAGGCTACTCTCACCAAGTAACGCATACAAGAATATAGCATGTAGTAAAGAATATCAAGGGTACCCCGCTACTACTTCCCCACTGGTTTGCCGCTTTGCCCCAACGACATACGTCCTGTGCATCTCTCTCCAAAGGCTTGCCCGTATCAACATGGGTCAAGCTCCACAATCTGCACCACGTGCACCACATAGGCTTGCCCGCAGACACCTGGGCTAAGCTCCACACAATCCTCACAACCAAAAGTAACTAGGTAGTTTCCGGGAGCCACCACAGCTCGAATAACGTGTATCATACGTCGGGTATTATACCTGAAGCCATTACAGCCCATACACCGAGTAAGGATCCTCAAGCCATCACAGCCTATACACGTTACACCTATAGTAGTCCATAAGATACTATATCCAGAATATATGTGTGTGAAATAACCACAAGCCATTACAGCCCTCTACACACATATATGGGTAAAACTAACCACTGTGCCTACCAGCACTAAGATCTACCAAGAGAAGAGAGCGGGGCCAAAGGGGGTAGTCAGCCATTCAACCTCCCATCAGAATGTTGGGGAAAACACCCCCCAGGGCTCAGAATCCCCGGGGTGTCAGTTGCCCTTACCGACAGGGTGGAGTAGCGTATAGAAACACAAAAAGTACAGAGTATATAAGTAACTCACATCCACACTATGGGCATTACCTAGTCTTAGATACAACTGCAGCTAACGTCTCTCAGACTCCAGGCTGCTACTTCTAAGACTAGGTATCCTATAAGCACACAACCAATTGAAGAGCTTTATTAGATTACTCCATTCTTATTTATCAGTTCCACTGTACATTAGTTAATTCTTTAAGCATTAATTAAGATTGAAAAATTCCTCATTTAACTGAAATGGCGTCACTTTCAAAAACAACTGCTCCTTTTTAAGATTCACATCACCTTTAAATTCCAGCATCTCCATCCCCGTGGATTTTCACCCTTTAATTAAACATTCATTACAGAAATACTTTTCCACATTCCCAGGCATTCTAGAAAAACATACTATGCTTCTAAACACAAAGGAGGCTCAACACGGTGAGTAGATATACTACCCGTCGAGTCTTTGCCGCCTATAGAAAGAGCATAGACCCATCCTCCATCGAGAGGCTAAACACGGAAAGCACGTGGCATACCCCGCGTGTCTTCGCCTCCTTCGGAAAGAGGGTAAGCAAGACCAGCTGCCTTGAGCAGTGGGGAAAAGTAAAGAAGATAATCAATCAAACCAACCACCAACATCAAACCATCACATTCATCTCATACCATCACCCTTGGTGTCCTCCCCGACACCCATATGCATAAACCGATGCATCTCGCCACACTAGGCATCATCCGCTGCCACAACTATAAGGCCTCCATGCCTCCACATATCACAACAACCATCCAGGCTCACATCACAGCACAAGCAGCAGGAAAACAAACATCACAAAATGGGCTCTCGGCCCTTTAACAAACAAGAGGGTAACTCAGAACCCTTTTTTAAATTACCACATAATCTGTTCTCTAAACCATATTGAATTAACAGATTTGTTATTCGTAGGTTCCAAACATGGATACCTAATCAGTAAGCTATCACAATTAAATAACCATGCTTACTTCCCTAATTTGATTATCCTCAAATTAGAACAACTACAACAACGACAACAACCAGATTAATTTACATGCCTCTTTATCTTTAGCCAATTAATCAACAATTAATTCCGGATTTACGTTCGTTATCAATTTCAATCATGAACGAACAATAAATCAAAGAAAACATAGATATCACTATATCTAGGAAAACATGAGGCAAACCGTTATCACGGTATAAAGCAACAGCATGCGATCAACCAATTCTTTTAATCCGGTTCAAGTATTTAATTAGGTCAATTTCATTGTGATCCAAAGGAATAAATCATGCTAATTCTACGATTGCACATATATAATTAGAGAAGCCATGAATCCCCTACCTCGAAGAGTTCTTGACGTCCTTTATCCACACAGCAGGTCACGATCCTCCCCTCGCGACAACTTATGTGGAAGAATGATCGACACGGCTTGGTTGCATCCAACAGAGCGGGACTGATCCTAGGAGTAAGGGTTGTTTGTGCAACTCCTACGGGAAGTATTGAAAGGTTCTAGTGCCTCTTAATCGAGAACAAAGGGAAAGAACCAGGAAGAATGATATCTCGTCCCTTTTTTAAGATTTAACGAGGTGATGGTTTAAGATCCGGTTAATTCTCCATTAAAAACGGATCGCATTAACCCACGCGGTTTGACCACGTAAAACATTCCAAGACTTAGGAATAATTAATATAGGATTTATGGCATTTGAAACGGCCTTAAGAGCCCTTAAAATAAGGCTTTAAATATATTTTACGTCAAAGGAAACGTCAAAAGGGGCAAAACTGTAGGAGTCTGGAAACACTGTTCACCCACCGTTACTGTACATGAAACTGATCTGTGAAACTGATCTGTCACACCGATCTGTGAAACTGATCTGTGAAACTGATCTGTCACACCGATCTGTCTCACCGATCTGTCTCACCGATCTGTGAAACTGATCTGTGAAACTGATCTGTCACACCGATCTGTGAAACTGATCTGTGAAACTGATCTGTCACACCGATCTGTCTCACCGATCTGTCTCACCGATCTGTCTCACCGATCTGTCTCACCGATCTGTCTCACCGATCTGTCTCACCGATCTGTCTCACCGATCTGTCTCACCGATTTGTCTCACCGATCTGTGAAACTGATCTGTCTCACCGATCTGTGAAACTGATCTGTCTCACCGATCTGTGAAACTGATCTGTCTCACCGATCTGTGAAACTGATCTGTCTCACCGATCTGTGACACTGATCTGTCTCACCGATCTGTGAAACTGATCTGTCTCACCGATCTGTGAAACTGATCTGTCTCACCGATCTGTGAAACTGATCTGTCTCACCGATCTGTGGAACTGATCTGTCTCACCGATCTGTGAAACTGATCTGTCTCACTGATCTGTTACTGTTCATAAAACTGGAAACACTGTTCACAGAACTAGAAAATTGGCAAAGTGTTGGGGATAAGTCCCCTTGACCTCCCGGAACACCTCCAACACCAACATTTCACAAAGTAATGGACCAGAGAGGTCCGGGCCATTACATTAGATACCTCTCAAAACATTCTCGTCCTCGAGAATTAAAAACCAACCCAGAAGAAAAGAGGGGTCCGAACAACCACCCCATAAGATACCTCTCAGGGGAAAACCACCATGAGTTGTTCGAAAGCTGGAACAAAACTATGACATCCGGGAACAAACAATCCATACCCAAACAATTCATTCACAACATCACATCAAATGTACATAAACAAAACATGAAAGGTCCAACCACAGAGAAAACATTATTACATGAAAGGAGTTAAACATTAAACAACTCTGGGTACTGAGCACGTATCTGTGACTCACGCTCCCAGGTACTCTCCTCCATGCCACCGTGTCGCCACAAGACACGAACTAAAGGAATAGAACGCCCACGCAACACCTCCTCCTTGTGGTCTTGGATCTCCACAGGTCGCTCCTCGAAGGTTGCATCATCATCAATATCGATCTCTCCCCAATCGATAACATGAGATTCATCATGAAGATAATGACGGAGCTGCGATACATGAAAAACATCATGTATCCGACTCATCCGAGGGGGAAGTGCTACTCGATATGCCACAGCTCCAACACGAGCTAACACCTCGAAAGGCCCAACAAAACGGGGAGAAAGCTTACTTCCGCGACCAAACCTTCGCTGCCCACGACGGGGAGTCACCTTCAGAAACACATGATCCCCAACATTAAACTCTAAGGGTCTCCTTCTTTGATCCGCATAAGATTTCTGACGATCTTGTGCTGTCTTCATCCTCTCACGAATCACTTGAACCATCTCCGTCGTATTCTGCACTAGTTCTGGTCCGAGAATTGCTGACTCTCCGACCCCAGTCCAGCACAACGGAGAACGGCATGGCCGGCCATACAAGGCTTCAAACGGCGCCATGCCGATGGTAGAGTGAAAACTATTATTGTAAGCGAACTCTACCAAAGGTAAGTGCTTCACCCATGAACCTCCAAAATCAAGAACACAAGAGCGAAACATGTCTTCAAGAGTTTGAATGGTTCGCTCTGTCTGACCATCCGTTTGAGGATGAAAAGCAGTGCTAAGGCATAGTTGAGAGCCAAAAGCATGCTGGAGACCTCTCCACACCCTCGAGGTAAAACGAGGGTCTCGATCAGAAATGATCGTCTTAGGAACTCCGTGAAGCCTCACCACCTCCTCCAGATACTGCCTCGACAAAACCTCCACTGAGCTCGACTCCTTGATTGCTATGAAGTGGGCCGATTTAGTTAAACGATCCACTACCACCCATATAGCATCATGTCCTCCCGGAGCTCGAGGTAAACCTGTAACAAAGTCCATTGAGATGTCCTCCCACTTCCACTGAGGAATCTCTAAGTGCTGGAGAAGACCACCAGGAACACGGTGTTCGGCCTTCACCTTCTGGCAGACTAAACATCGAGACACACATTCTGCAACTGAACGCTTCAGCCCAGGCCACCAAAACTGACTCCTCAAGGATCGATACATCTTCGTCACACCAGGATGTACAGCTAAGGGCGAGCTATGGAACTCTCGGAGAACCGTCTCGCGCATTGCCAAGGGAACAAAAAGCCTGTCATGATACAACACTCGGTGTTGTTCATCCTCTGACCAACCATCAGGGGCCTCCCCACAAACAACTCTATCTCTTAAAACTTCCACCTCTAGATCACCCAACTGAGACTCTTCCACCTTTTGCATCAGGGATGACTGCACCGTCATCTGGAAAAGACAACCTCTTCCTCCAACTTCTCCCATATCAAGATGCAAAGCTGCTAGCTCTTCCATCCCTCTCCAGGAATCACCAGATTCACGCACAACATCATTACGTGACTTTCGGCTCAGTGCATCAGCAACAACATTTCCCTTCCCAGGTGTATACGATATTTCGAAGTCGTATTCCTGCAAGAACTCCATCCACCGACGCTGCCGCAAGTTCAAATCCCGCTGAGAGAAAACATACCTCAAACTCTTATGATCGGTGAAAACCACAAAGCGCTCTCCAATGAGGTAATGTCTCCACAACTTCAGCGCAAACACCACGGCTGCCAACTCAAGATCATGGGTGGCATAGTTGCGTTCATGGGGATGCAACTGCCGAGACCCATAAGAAACAACTGACCTCTGCTGCATGAGAACACAGCCTAGCCCCAGATGTGAAGCATCACAGAAAACATCAAACTGGACTCCCTCCGTTGGAAGACAAAGGACTGGAGCACTTACCAACTTCTCCTTTAGATACTCGAAAGCTGTCTGACACTGATCAGTCCATATGAACGCTTGATCCTTCCTGGTCAAAGCTGTCAGAGGAGTCGCAACTCGGGAGAAATTAGCCACAAACCTCCTATAATATCCTGCGAGACCAAGGAAACTTCGCACCTCTGACACGGTCTTGGGGGCTGACCAAGACACCACTGCTTCTATCTTCGAAGGATCCACAGCTACTCCCTGTTGGGACACAACATGTCCCAAGAAACGAACTTCTCGAGCCCAGAACTCACACTTGGACAACTTCCCAAACAACCGATGTTGGCGAAGAACTCCCAAAACAGCTCGTAGATGTTCTGCATGCTCTTCTTCAGATGTGGAGTACACAAGGATGTCGTCAATGAAAACCACAACAAACTTGTCCAAGAATTCACGGAACACAGCATTCATCAACCCCATGAAAACAGCTGGAGCATTTGTCACGCCGAATGGCATTACAACAAACTCATAATGCCCATGACGACAGCGGAAAGCAGTCTTCGGGATATCCTCATCCTTTACACGCATATGATGATATCCTGACCGCAAGTCGATCTTTGAAAACCAACTTGCACCCTTCAGTTGATCGAATAGGTCATCAATCCGCGGGAGAGGATAACGGTTCTTTATTGTCACTTTGTTTAAGCGACGATAATCGACGCACAACCGCAAACTGCCATCAGCCTTTTTCACGAACAAGACTGGTGCACCCCACGGTGACACACTTGGCCGAACAAAACCACACTGCAATAGACCATCGAGCTGAATACGTAGCTCTCGTAACTCAGAAGGGGCCATCCTATATGGAGACATAGAGATGGGAGACGCCCCTGGCTGTAGCTCGATCCCAAACTCGATCTTCCGTCGAGGGGGTAAGGATACAACCTCTTCTGGAAAGACATCAGGGTACTCTTCTACGACCCTAGGAAACGCCAGCTATTGAACCTCTGAAGAACTCAGCATCATCCCAGCCATCATGGATGATAAGGATGAAACTCGTCTATGACTCATCCGAGGATCTCTCTCACCAACAAACACTACTTCCTCTCCATCTTCATCAAAGAAAACGACCTTCTTCCTGTAGCAATCCACAATAGCCTGCACCGAATACAACCAATCCATGCCGAGGATGACATCATATGGTTGTATTCGTAAACATAGGAAATCTCCCCAAGAGCGGTGCTGCCCCAACACTAGCTCACAGTCTCTACATACTTCAAACAAGCTAGCTCGACCTCCAACTGGCGTAGTCAACGCCAAGGGCACTGGAAGCCTCTCTACCTCAAGTCCCAAAGCGTGGAAAAGGGTAGGGGATATAAAGGAGTGTGTCGCTCCGGAATCAAACAAGGCATACACCAAGGTAGAAAACAAGCAAAGGGTACCTCGGACGACGTCTGGCTCGCCTGGAGCTGGCAACGCTAGAGCATGAAGCTGACCACGACCACCTCCACGGCCTCTCTGACCCTGATGACGACCACCACCACGGCCGCGCTCTGCTCTCTGAGGACGGGGAGCGTCATGGGGCTGTCCTCTGCCTGCTCCATCTACCCTCTGGTGATCGAAAGCTGGTGCAACCTGCTGCTGTTGCCTCGGCTGGAACTGCCTCAACGGAGGAACCTGGAGTGGAGCGCCTGGTGCACGATGACTGCTCTGAAAAGTTGGGCACTCCCGCTGCTGATGACCACGTCCACCACAAGAAAAACAAGCGCCTGATCCCTTGGCATAGGTCTGAGAGTTGCTACCTCCGGAGAAATGAGATGGGAAGGGCCGGGACCTACCCCCAGGTGAACGGAAACTCTTCTGTCCTGAAAACCGGGAACCCCTGACCACAGCTCTGCTTCTTGAGGAATCATGACGATTCCCCTCTCGTGATGATCCGGTCCTAGCCAAAGTCCTCTCAACAACCTCTGCCCTCGCCAGCACCTCAAGATATGTCTTCAGCATAAATGGGGTGACCTGACGCTGGATCTCCGGACGCAAAGCCTCCTCGAAATGCCTCGCCCTGGCCTCATCATCTGGTAACAGGTCTGAAGCATATCGTAGAAGGTTCCTGAAACGGATTCCAAACTCCCGAACACTGGAGCTCCCCTGTCGAAGGGTAAGAAGCTCCTGGCGACTGGATGCCTTCGCAGTCGAAGAAAGAAACTCGACTCTAAACCTTTCTCGAAACTCCTCCCATGAGATCGCTGACTCCTCACGATCTCCGAGGAACAAGAACCACCACTGTCTCGCTGCTCCACGCAACATCGTCACAACCAAGGACACCCAGTGTTCCTTCTGAGCACGAATCGAACTGAAGCCTATCTCGACCTCCTCCAACCAGTCTTCTGTGACTGCATCTGAAACGGAGCCCTCGTACTTCTGTAGACTCTAGCGCTGAAACTCTCGGAGTGTCTTCCTCCAAGTGTCATCGTCATCAACCTCTACCCGGCGGCGATCTGCTGGAACAGCCTGCTGGGCACCTTCTGCGCAAACCTGACGGGGACGCCGACCTGGAGCCATACCTGTAAAATAACAATCGTTAGAGCTCCTAAGCCTGGAATATGGAAGACTCAACATTAATTAATTAATTATTTTGTTTTATTAATTTTAGGTTACCTATCCCAAGGTCTACCCATTCAAACACAGGCGCAAGGAATAATGATGCATGATCCTTTCCTAGGTCTCTACCCTGCAACCAGTATCACTTTGTTTAGTAGCCATCGTAAACTTAAAGGTCCGTGCAACAGATCATAGGGGGCCCTGAACGCCTATGTCTCTGCCGGTCTCCAGTGTTTACCCCACTTGCTAAACATGAATGACACCGTTGCCCTACCATCCCATGCATCCTCACCTGTGCCTAACTCCAAACTCCATCCTATCCCTTGACCAGACCTCTGATACCACTCTGTCACGACCCCCTCCCCACAAAGTGTACCCCTCCTGGGCCGGCAATGTGAAAAGGGAGATAATGACCCCCCGAGTCCCGCCTCCAGTAGGCCCCGGGTTGGCGACTAGCACCGAGGGTATAATACACACACAAATGGGAGGCATTACCCTCTAAGAGAACACATGCAGAAGAGAGAGATAGAATAGAATCCAACCAACTCCAACTCATAACTGAAATGTAAAAGAAACCCAAGTACATATATGAAATGTCATGCAAAAGTACTACAACTGAAAGGGGAAACTAAAAGTACCCAAAAGAAAGTAAAACGACAGCGACCACAAGCCCGAACAGCTCCTCCTCCAACCGCAAGCTAGTAGTAACCAGCTTGATCTCCAACCTGCTCCAAGTGACCTGAAAAACAGTTTATATGTACATAGGGTGAGTATAACAGTATACTCAGTAGGATCCTCCCCAAGCCTCTCGTGCAAAAGTAAAGAAAGCATGCTAAAGCCCAGTGAACAACAAGTGAAACTAACTCGTCACCTAAACAGGTATACTATGTTCCCAACCTCACCAAGGCTACTCTCACCAAGTAACGCATACAAGAATATAGCATGTAGTAAATAATATCAAGGGTACCCCGCTACTACTTCCCCACTGGTTTGCCGCTTTTCCCCAACGACATACGTCCTGTGCATCTCTCTCCAAAGGCTTGCCCGTATCAACATGGGTCAAGCTCCACAATCTGCACCACGTGCACCACATAGGCTTGCCCGCAGACACCTGGGCTAAGCTCCACACAATCCTCACAACCAAAAGTAACTAGGTAGTTTCCGGGAGCCACCACAGCTCGAATAACGTGTATCATACGTCGGGTATTATACCTGAAGCCATTACAGCCCATACACCGAGTAAGGATCCTCAAGCCATCACAGCCTATACACGTTACACCTATAGTAGTCCATAAGATACTATATCCAGAATATATGTGTGTGAAATAACCACAAGCCATTACAGCCCTCTACACACATATATGGGTAAAACTAACCACTGTGCCTACCAGCACTAAGATCTACCAAGAGAAGAGAGCGGGGCCAAAGGGGGTAGTCAGCCATTCAACCTCCCATCAGAATGTTGGGGAAAACACCCCCCAGGGCTCAGAATCCCCGGGGTGTCAGTTGCCCTTACCGACAGGGTGGAGTAGCGTATAGAAACACAAAAAGTACAGAGTATATAAGTAACTCACATCCACACTATGGGCATTACCTAGTCTTAGATACAACTGCAGCTAACGTCTCTCAGACTCCAGGCTGCTACTTCTAAGACTAGGTATCCTATAAGCACACAACCAATTGAAGAGCTTTATTAGATTACTCCATTCTTATTTATCAGTTCCACTGTACATTAGTTAATTCTTTAAGCATTAATTAAGATTGAAAAATTCCTCATTTAACTGAAATGGCGTCACTTTCAAAAACAACTGCTCCTTTTTAAGATTCACATCACCTTTAAATTCCAGCATCTCCATCCCCGTGGATTTTCACCCTTTAATTAAACATTCATTACAGAAATACTTTTCCACATTCCCAGGCATTCTAGAAAAACATACTATGCTTCTAAACACAAAGGAGGCTCAACACGGTGAGTAGATATACTACCCGTCGAGTCTTTGCCGCCTATAGAAAGAGCATAGACCCATCCTCCATCGAGAGGCTAAACACGGAAAGCACGTGGCATACCCCGCGTGTCTTCGCCTCCTTCGGAAAGAGGGTAAGCAAGACCAGCTGCCTTGAGCAGTGGGGAAAAGTAAAGAAGATAAACAATCAAACCAACCACCAACATCAAACCATCACATTCATCTCATACCATCACCCTTGGTGTCCTCCCCGACACCCATATGCATAAACCGATGCATCTCGCCACACTAGGCATCATCCGCTGCCACAACTATAAGGCCTCCATGCCTCCACATATCACAACAACCATCCAGGCTCACATCACAGCACAAGCAGCAGGAAAACAAACATCACAAAATGGGCTCTCGGCCCTTTAACAAACAAGAGGGTAACTCAGAACCCTTTTTGAAATTACCACATAATCTGTTCTCTAAACCATATTGAATTAACAGATTTGTTATTCGTAGGTTCCAAACATGGATACCTAATCAGTAAGCTATCACAATTAAATAACCATGCTTACTTCCCTAATTTGATTATCCTCAAATTAGAACAACTACAACAACGACAACAACCAGATTAATTTACATGCCTCTTTATCTTTAGCCAATTAATCAACAATTAATTCCGGATTTACGTTCGTTATCAATTTCAATCATGAACGAACAATAAATCAAAGAAAACATAGATATCACTATATCTAGGAAAACATGAGGCAAACCGTTATCACGGTATAAAGCAACAGCATGCGATCAACCAATTCTTTTAATCCGGTTCAAGTATTTAATTAGGTCAATTTCATTGTGATCCAAAGGAATAAATCATGCTAATTCTACGATTGCACATATATAATTAGAGAAGCCATGAATCCCCTACCTCGAAGAGTTCTTGACGTCCTTTATCCACACAGCAGGTCACGATCCTCCCCTCGCGACAACTTATGTGGAAGAATGATCGACGCGGCTTGGTTGCATCCAACAGAGCGGGACTGATCCTAGGAGTAAGGGTTGTTTGTGCAACTCCTACGGGAAGTATTGAAAGGTTCTAGTGCCTCTTAATCGAGAACAAAGGGAAAGAACCAGGAAGAATGATATCTCGTCCCTTTTTTAAGATTTAACGAGGTGATGGTTTAAGATCCGGTTAATTCTCCATTAAAAACGGATCGCATTAACCCACGCGGTTTGACCACGTAAAACATTCCAAGACTTAGGAATAATTAATATAGGATTTATGGCATTTGAAACGGCCTTAAGAGCCCTTAAAATAAGGCTTTAAATATATTTTACGTCAAAGGAAACGTCAAAAGGGGCAAAACTGTAGGAGTCTGGAAACACTGTTCACCCACCGTTACTGTACATGAAACTGATCTGTGAAACTGATCTGTCACACCGATCTGTGAAACTGATCTGTGAAACTGATCTGTCACACCGATCTGTCTCACCGATCTGTCTCACCGATCTGTGAAACTGATCTGTGAAACTGATCTGTCACACCGATCTGTGAAACTGATCTGTGAAACTGATCTGTCACACCGATCTGTCTCACCGATCTGTCTCACCGATCTGTCTCACCGATCTGTCTCACCGATCTGTCTCACCGATCTGTCTCACCGATCTGTCTCACCGATCTGTCTCACCGATCTGTCTCACCGATCTGTGAAACTGATCTGTCTCACCGATCTGTGAAACTGATCTGTGTCACCGATCTGTGAAACTGATCTGTCTCACCGATCTGTGAAACTGATCTGTCTCACCGATCTGTGAAACTGATCTGTCTCACCGATCTGTGAAACTGATCTGTCTCACCGATCTGTGAAACTGATCTGTCTCACCGATCTGTGAAACTGATATGTCTCACCGATCTGTGGAACTGATCTGTCTCACCGATCTGTGAAACTGATCTGTCTCACTGATCTGTTACTGTTCATAAAACTGGAAACACTGTTCACAGAACTAGAAAATTGGCAATGTGTTGGGGATAAGTCCCCTTGACCTCCCGGAACACCTCCAACACCAACATTTCACAAAGTAATGGACCAGAGAGGTCCGGGCCATTACACAAATAGTATTTAGTTATATTTTGACTTCTTAATTCATTGATTCAAACATTAAAATATTGAAATATAAATTTCAATGAAAAACTTTCAATAATATTTAAAAAAATTATGATTTTCATAAGTTATTTAAAAGTGAAAAGGATATTTTCCACAAGAGACCTTCCAACTGATATTTTAGGGGAAATTATCATATATGACAACATACATTAGTATTATAAGTAAATTTTTGGAGATATGATCCAATGATAAACACATTATTACATCCCTATAACGTTTATGATTTTGATAAAAAGTTGTTTATGATACCTGTTCCTTTTCCAAAGGTTTTGTTTTGATATACTGTTGTGATGATTATGAAACATCTTCATTTTACATAGGTTTTTACATGGTTAAATATTCATGAAAACCATTTCATTTAAATGTGTTATGACATGGTAAAATTTTAATGAATCCTATATATTTTTCATGGTTTATAATATGGTGATTATTTTATGAACTTATGGCACACATATGTATGATTTGTATTATATGGTTTGTAAGACTAGAATTATATATCTCAGAAAATAATTATTTAATGATTAATAACTCATGTGTTAAAATAGAACAAAATGTTTGAATAACCCCATTCATGAAGGGACTATATCCAATATAATAATATTTTGATTGAACCTTTATAATTATGATGGATTGTGGAGTTAACCCAATACACTATGATTATCTTAGAATTGATCCTTGTGTGATATTAAATGATAATATGTGATTATGTGTAAGAAAGAATTTATATCTCTTTCTAATGTTATTATATCATGGATTATGTTATTTTATCTAATTATTTTTCATGTCATATGATATTCCATGATTTGTTTCATGAATCTTGATAATGAACAACAATATAAATGTTATGGTTTTTAAATGTTAAACACAAGTTATCAGGCACTTATTATCACATTATTTTCATATGATCATTGATATATCAATTGATACCCCTTCTATGTATTTTAGATCACCCTTTATTATGTCTCTATTACCCAAGTAACGGTGAAATGTGTTACGTATGAGCTACCTATGAAGGGATTTGTTATGATGAACATTTTGGGAGATGATGTAGTTCATTTATGAATTTTTGTTTATATATCTATGTTTTTAAAGATAATATACCTATATGATTCTAGCATAGATCATTATATTATTTATTTATTATTCAACTAATGATGTTTATTATTTATTCATTTTATGTATTTGTTACTATAGTCTATTAATTTTGTGTCCTTCTTATGTTTACACTATATATATGATCAACATTCAATGATATGTCTTCTAAAATCTCGAGATTCCTCCCTGAAAAGTACCTTATTGGATTCATTGAGAATGTCTTGATGATAACCATTTTAGTGGTGATGCATCAATAGATGGGCTACTTCATGAGGAGTTTCCTTTAGAGTAGTAGAGAGTTGTGGTTTCACCGAAAGAGAGTCATGTGAGACAACACCACGTAGTTAGATCAGATGATTGTATGTGTGTTGAGAATTAAATTATTCAGCTGGGGAAATATGATGATGTGAAAATTATTAGAATATTGTACATGTTTCAATGATATAGAGAATTTTAGTTTCATATATTTATATTCCCTTAATAAGTGGGTGGTTTTCTTGAGTATTATGTTCATTTTTCCATGGTGTTTTATCACCCTGTCACGTGGAGAAATGAATCTCACATTGAAAGTGTATGATAATATCATTTATGGAATGTACGAACCTTTGAACCTCCACTATCTGTGAATTATTGAGTTCTTACACTTTCATTATAGTGATATGAAAAATGTATAAGACACATCAAAGTTCATCAGCCTCACGTTATACCCTCTTATAATGGTGTAATATTGAAACATCAGGGTGTGTAATTTTGATAAGGGACACTCTATAGACATATGAGAAACCATGTCCTACCAATGTTTTCCCACATATACTAATTTTATATAAAAGGTTTTTTCAATTGATAGATTCCTAGTAGAGGGGTTCAAGGGATATTTAGTTGGTATCAAACATTGTTCATATTCCTCTTCTATTACTAGAGGATATCGAATTTAATGATTTTAATGCATGAGGTATTCATAGAAGTGAACTCAAAATCAATGACCAGTACTGATGGGATCTCACAAACGATCTAGTTAACCATAAGATTGTTGGTGTTATTCTAGATATTTGTGGGGTCCAATAGAAAGTGATTTCCTAACCCAGTGCACTACATATGGTGTTAATGTAGTATGAAAACCACTATAATGGAGGTAGAAACAAGGTCAGGGATCCCCCATGGGAGGTCTGAGAGGAAATCATGGAGGGGGTTCTAATAGTGGAGTTGGGGGATCCCTAAGAGGAGGATATTTATGTGGTTGATGACAAAAATAAGATACCTATTCCACCACAACTTGGTGGACTAACTTAGTTTCAAAGGGATAGTGGATGAGGGAATACCCCATTATATGCTACAGAGGGATGTGATCTAGATATTCATGGTATGATTCAAGGACTGATTTGTGTCTTGTCTTCATTTTAAAAAATACTTATAGTCAGTGGAGTGAGTCATTATTTCACATCGAAATACATTTTTGATAAATTATAGTGGATCCTTTATCTTACAATATGTGGATGGATATTATTATTAAATTTTATTCATCTTTTTCTCACATCTACAATGATTATGAGTTTATTCTCAGTGGAGAGAAATTCACACTGAATCTCTTGGTAGATTCGATGAATCTGTTTGGTGTTATTTTTGGTAGGGACCGGTTATCTATGTTATGTTTCAAGATATACTACCATTATCGGAGTGTTAAATTTATGTTTATATATTGTATGAGATTCTAATTCAGTGGAGAGATGGAACTGTTAGAGATCAAGTGTGATTTTGAGTTGAAATACGAATACAATATTGCATTAGTTGGTGTATTTAGTCTATTTGTAAATGATATATTTAGACTTCTTGAATCGAGTTTAAATGGATGAGTACATGTATGTCTTCCCTGATGATGTTCAAGGGATACATCTATTATGATCGATCGACTTATGTATTTAATTTCATGTAGAAAAAATACAATAAATTCTATGACATACCATGTGACAACTTCTAATCTCGAGAAGATGAGGATTAATTTTGAAGTACTTAGGAGAAGGGTTTAATCAGATCTAGTTGTCCCATATTCCTTTCTGGTGTTGTTCACGTAGATGGTAGATATCAATTTGCGGTTATATTTTGATTATCATCTCCAAATTAATTTTATGGATAAGATTAATTACTCATCCATAAAGATTACATACCACTTTGTCCAACTAAATAATCGCATGTGGTTTCAAATATTGATCTCAGGTTCGACTACCATCGCATATGGTTATACTAGAAGGAGAATCTACACTAAAGAATGAGAACACGTAACAATTGATGATTGTTGTAGACATCCTCAAGAGCACTAGTCATATGGTATTCTCTAAATATTATAGTTTAGGGTAATAGAGGATCACATTAAGTGGCATGCCATCAAAAATCATGGAAGAAATGTGGAAATAATTTTGATTGTGGAGTTGATATATTGGACCCATATAATAGAATATCTAATTTGGGGAGTTTTATTGGATTTCATGGGTAATATTGGAGGTTTTTGACGACATTTACAATACAATTTCCAACTTTATATCTTTTACATGAAAAGGGAATTAATAATATAGTGTCATGAACTGTGAGATGGATTTCAAGGAGATTAGGTAGTGGTTCCCTAGCACTACTATTTTGAGACTCCTAATGGAGGGTGTTAGGTAAACGGTGTTCTAAAATTCCATTCAAGATATAATTTTGTTAATGTTAATTCATTGGAAGGTGTTTGTTTATTATGTTTCTATGTAGTTTTCAATAAATGATTAAAAAAATGTTGACTAGTATATGGAGAATGATATAATGATATTCACCCTAATTGTGAGGAAGAATTATCTTTTAGGTTAGTAGTATTTGGTTTAATAATTCCACTATAATATATTATAAACATTTTCTTGAAGATACTTCATTCTAAAATATGGATATTAGATAGTGTTTCTATTAGACATTAAATTATAGATAATACTTACTCAACAGTAGGGAAATATTGTAAAACATTTCCTTACCTGGAAATATTGGCCTCGCTTGGTCGATGTGGAATTAGAGTAATACGCCACTTTCTAACATTCCCTGATAGAGGATAGTAGGACAATATATAACATGTCTATTATAATTACTCTACAATTTCATTACTGTTTCTAAGATTCATATTTGAGATACATAAATTATGATGTTTTATATAACTATATATATTAATGAGATACCCCAAATATATTTTTTAAAAGGGGGAATTTTCATACTGGTATAATGATGGAGAGTTTTTTTGATTTAATTTCATGAGGAGGTGATTAAGGAGTTCAAAACCTCCATCTTGGGGAATATCCTGAATTAATTAAGATATACTGGACCTTCAGTGTTTGTTTTTGGTTCTTCGTTTGAGGTAGAGTGTTGTTGAGTTTTTTTTGGATTCGTAACCTATCAACCAGTGATGCAAGAGAATAAGGTTTTAGTAAGGTCACTAAAACTCTTAAAATACCTAAGTTTATGTGGGATATCATATTTATGGAATAGATAATAGGGAATTGATGTAATGTAAATGGAAAACAGAATATTTGACTGATTTTTGGATCATCTTATTATGATAAATCACTTTCATTCCATTTAGAAGTTGAGATTAGTTGATATTTTGTGGAAATTGTTTGTATTTGAGATCAATCATTGTCAATGGGTACCGGCAATTGGTGTCACTAGCTGTGATGGTATGATTTTTTAAATGATTTAGAGAACAATATATGAGGTTTCTATGACATAGTTTTGGACGAGAATGATATTTCACAAATAGATATATGGCTGGATAGAATGAAAAATCCATTTTTAGAGGACATGATGAGAGCCTATATTCTATAAACATGATAGAGTTGGGATGATCACTTTTTATTTATTTTGTTATCTTACATTAAAATTTATCACTCTATATGCATTATAAAAGTATTCCAATATCGTTACTAGAAAAACTGTGTTCCCCCATTGTGCAATGTAGAGATAAATTATTCATTGCATATGGTATATGAGCTATTGCAAAAAATAATCAATAAAATTCATGTGATCCATGAGAGAAGGAAAAACAATTAGATATAGAGGAAAACACATACCTGGATACACCATAAACTCTTAGAGTTTGAGTACGGATATCATTTGTTCTTGTTAGTGTCTCTATGATGTGTTTTTTGTAAGATTTTTCTTGTTATCATGATCACCAAAAAATTTATCTTTCCATTTAATTCACTAAATAGGGTTACAGTGGTTTCTTACCACCAAGACATACCCCATATTTTGACTTGGTTCATTAAATCTTCCATGCTTCGTAGTTGCAATGTTATGTCAATGAATCATCACACATTACTAACATGGGTGATATGGAAGTCATGTATGGACCCATGTTCATAGAGTACCATGTTTCCATCAGATTTCGATCAGAATATATATTATAGGTGTGAGTTGTCCCAATAGTTCATGTTATTGGGTTGTATAAAAAAACTCTTAGAGAACTCATGGGATCACGAGATGCTGATATCGTCTTTGAAACCTCACTATTTTGAGTTTTTTATTCTTTATAGTTTGAATATAAATGAGGTGTAGAGAATGAAATGAATATATTTTTGATAAATGGGCCATTTTGATATTTTAATATATATATATGGGGTTTTCTTCATAGATGGTGTGATGTTATGTTTATTTTAGGGCGTAAAATTAAAATTATTAATTTTATTAAATATATTAATCCATGAGTACATATTTTTTTAAACAATGTCTTTGAAGTTGATCAGAGTCTCATATGAGAAATATTATAATTTCATTGGTTTAATAATGTGTGGTTTACCATAGGCGTGATATATAGTTCAATCTCATCAGAACATTCACCGATGAATAATCACATAACGATATTAGATGAATTTAATTAATTATATTATTACATTAATTTTTTTGTCGATGTTATTTTATAAACCTATAAAATCTCTATTTAATCGCTTCTATGTTAATTCTAAATTTTTTCCATAACCCTAAATATTGATACATCCACCATTGGGAGAATCTTCGATGAACAAACATGAGAGGATCTAGAATAGATGATTGAATTTATCCGAACTCACCACTAATTATTGAAGATGATCATTAAAAAATGTTCTTTATCAGCGATCAATCATACAATATGGTAAGCGATTGATTTTTAGGGATTTCATTCCCTTCATTTTTGATTATGAGAATGGATCATATATTTTATTTAGATTCCTACTTTTACCACTTTTATAGATAGAACCAATTATTTAATCATTCATTTGGCATTGGTTGTATTAATTGTTCAAGATTTTACTTGTTTTTATTGATTTCCAATGATTATGATTGATATATTTTTTATTTATGTTCCATGATTATTTCACATAATTTATACTTTTTTTCAACTTTTTTTCTTCACATGTTCATCATCATACTATGGAAAACAATATTCAATGACCAATCCTATTTGAGATGAAATAAAACTCAAAATTTAAGTTGGTTAGAGAATTACACAATAAAGATAATGATATATGTATTTAATTATGATAAATTATGGATTTCAGGAAGAAAAATTATTGTTTGGACCTTTATATTGTGTTAGAATCCGGACATAATTCACATGATTTTATAAAAAAATGATTTATAACCAAAGAAGGTAAAAAATATATGACCATAAGAATTTAATTTGAGATATAGAACATTTAGGAATCTCTCAAAAAGATTTAATTTTGGAAATTATGGAAAAAATAAAATATAAAAAGGTGATATCATGGTTTGAAATTATATTCTACATGTAATGTAATATTGAGGAACAAAATCAATGTAAGCAGCTTTATATGGTGTCTGGGGTTTCCAGTTGAGTATAATGTAAGATGGTCATGTGGTGGGCAAACAAACTATGTGACACTACCTACCCACCTAATCCATTTATAGAGAGTATATTGATGGGACCCCATGTGGTCCCACATTCCATGTTCTATATTGAACATGTTCTGAATGTGAATCTCCACATGTTGAGTTGAGCACCAGGATATTGGTGGGATTAGACATGGGAGAACAGCTCATGTCCACAAATGTAAAAGTTGGTTCCTTATTATACATGGATCAAAATACAGAATCTCATTCACCGTGACACTGAATTGTACCCATGTGTAGAATTTACTTTTTTAAAATTATACATAAAAAATATGGTGTTATTCATTTTTTTCATCAGAGATAGGACATGTGGTGTAATAAATAGATATATTATTTTATAATGATTGGATATTATTGATACAAGAGTGTGTAATATATAGATAGAATGATGTTAAAACCCCAAAAAAACATGAATGTTATGTAATAGTTCCCTCATTTTTTATAGATTGTATTGGAAAACCCCGTAATATACTTAAATGTGTGTGTCTTCTATCTATTGAGTAGAACCCTCTCTCCCTTGAGTACATGAAATGAATGGGTCCTACACCCTTTTTGAGTTAGTATCCCATTTAATGTGATGGGTCATCAGGGAGGGGAGAGACCCCATATCTAATGATGTTTATATTGAGCTACTTATATCTTGAAAAAACTATCAAATAGATCAGCATACCGACTCATAATCCTTATCTAGTTGTGATGATAAAGAGATTACTCTCTCATTTCATTTTTTTAATTCAATGATCATATCAGATTTTGGGTTTCATCCTCACTATTTGAATCATTGTTCAAGATAGCTATATGTTTTAAGTGATTTCAGTTTTGGTATTTCAGGGTTTCCTACTAGGTATGTATATAATCACACCAATACAATCTTTTATCAATGGTGTTGATTTTTGTTCACATAAAAAGCTGTTATATGGTGTCATTGGATAAAATGGTATAGATAGAGATTAATATTACTCAATAATGGTGATTTACGAATAGTGGTCTGTCTCAATGATCACGAGAAAAAATAGCCTCCCCCTTAGTGGTTTGGTTTTGATTCACTTTATTCATGGCCATGAATTTATTTTTCATCATTCACCCTGATTGTGATTATTTTATATCATATTATATAATACTGAGATTATCAAATGTATTTTCTTATTCTTGGGTTTGTAAAATATTTTTTCAAGATTCATTTGGATATACATAGGGTTGTTCTTTTGTAAAATATTATTGGGGTAATAAATCCCATTTATGATATATTATTTCTTAATGTTTTCCTCTAATTAGTGACTTTGTTTTGAGTACTTCCATTGTTTAAACTATAACCCTTCATTCACTATTATTCCCTACATCTTTTAAGTGAAAAATTTTAAATTTTATATCAAAAGTAAGTGGAAAAGGTTTTTCACATGGTTGAGGGAAACCATGTGCCTATCCCAGGAAACTGTGCAGCCATGTAACGTTTTTGGATTGTGGGTAATTTCATGTTTTTGACATAGTTTTTCAATCAATGTGGGGTAACTGTTTGACATATTACTCTTGGATTAGGAGCAAAGCATAGTTTCCGCACTTTTGGAAAACTATGTGGGGAAATCATTCACCTTGTTGAGGTCATTAAAAATTATAAAAATCAATATGTGTTATCTTGGTATTTACACCTAATTCTCATCTCATATGACCACTCAGTATATTCAACCATGGTAGATTCCAATAGACTTTCCTATACTCCTTAGGAACCATTCCCTTAGTGTTTTTCACACTAGTTCATCATTAAATCTTCAACAAATTGGTTCTAATATTGAATCATCCCTGTTTCTAGGGTTTTACTACCCTCATTCTTGAGATACTTTTTAAATCAGGTAGAATGATCTAATGTTGAACTTATCATTTTTTATTGAATAATATCATAAGGATTGGTGTGTAATATTTTATTTATATGGGTTTTTGGTGGGGTGGTAGATATTTCAATAAAATTATAATATGTTTCTATATTTGAGGTAGGAGGTTCCATGCATTCACAATATTGGATTATTTTAACATTCTTTCTCGTAAAATTATATTTGTTCTATGGGTTATTTATGTGTTCCATTCGTGTTTTTGAAAGGATTTTACATTCTTATGTGATTGAAATGGATTTTATAATGGAAAATGAATATGTTTTTGTTTGTGCCTTAATGCAGTACTTGTTTTAGGTGTTTCATGGTTTGGTTAAATGGCGTGAATTGTGTTTTAAAAGGCATTTGAGGTGGTAAAGTATTTTAAAATTATTTTTTCAAATGAAAATGATTTTTATTTCTTGTCGGGTATCATTGTGTGAACACTAAATATGAAATAAGAATTTTATAATTGACCAAATCACAATTGAATGTGAATTGTGTTTATGTGTGGATTATAATGGATCTTGCCCCTAGAAATTATTTAATTTTTTATGTTTTATTCTAATGAATCCAAATGGTATTCATGAATGTGTATGTTTTGTGAAAAAAATTTCCAAATGGTTTTGTGTGTGTAAAATTGAAAGTGGATTATTTATAGAAATGGAGGTTTCCATGTTATTATTTGTGAAAGAGGTGATTTCATTATGTGATTATAATTTTTGGCTTGTCTATATAAAATTCATAATTTGATTGACATGTGAATTGAGGAATTCAAAAAAAGGGAATCTCTAGCACCTCGGTGGGAAAACTAGAACTAGGTTGCTACTGATTCAGAAGTGGAAATCAAGGATTCTTCAAATGGATTCATGGTACATGACTTGGAAGTGGAATGTCCCAGCTTCACATAGAAATATTTATGATTAAAAAAATATGTAATATATGATGATTAATGGAGAACACTAGAAATTGGGATGTGTTTTTCTCTAGTGGATCGTTCTGGAAGACATTATGGGTTATGGTTTCTATATCATGTTTCACTAATGGATGTGGTTTCTAGGGTCCTACTAGTGCTAGTTACCTATAAGGAGTTAACCATAGCACTCTCTTTTGATGTTATTCCTATGTTATATAGTGCTATATTTCAACATATTTTAGATCATGTGTGTAATTTTATTTAATGAAAGATTATTTCATAAAAAGATTTTCATTAAAAGAAATTTTTCTTTAAAATTGATCCCCAAAAATGTGTTCTTGTATTGTTTCAAAAGTTCAAAAAGAAATAAAAATGTTAATTTTTATAGTAATGTTATTTTAGGTAAACATTTATTTTGGGTGGAATCCTACAAGGATTCTTATCACACCCTACATACACCATTGGATGAATGTAGACTTTGTTAAATATGTCCCAATTAAATGCTTGATGGGTTTTGGCAATGATGATACCGATTCTTGTGTTCCACTTGTTGCAGGTGTTGGTGGTGGTAGATTGAGTGTCACACCCCACCTATGGAATGAATGTTTTTGTGCATCGTGTGGTCATGATTTTTCAGTTATGTTTTGTTTATTATTACTGCATGTTCATATATTTGTAAATTGGGTGGAACTACTCCCAAATTATATTTTTGATATATAGTCACTGGATTCAATCCCAAGGGGATTGGTAATTCCCTTCCGGCCTTGTGTCAGATCATTTAAACTGACCAATTTAGGGTAGACTCAAGTTTCTTCATGAAAAATTTTATTATAGGAGGTTATAATCCTTATATAACCTTGATTTTGGATCACGATATGTTAGTTTAGAAGTTAGGGTCGATGGAGTAGTATTTTCAATGCTTGGGGTGTAACGCCCTGACCCTAGTTACCCAAATTCGGTGCATTATTACATAACATTGGCATGATCACAAGAAAGATCATGTCTCGAAAGACCAATTAGTTTAGTAGATTTGGAATAACTATATACATTCATAAAGTTTACATTACATCCTATAATGAAAACTACAATAATATAGTCTCCAAAGTCCACACTCATAATCCCATATACTATCCCTGCAGGTCATTCATAAAATACTTCTTCACGTCCTAGGAAAAATAAAACATATAAAGGGGTGAGCTCCAATGTCCAGTAAGGATAATAATATAGCGAAAACATTCATAAATAAACATCAAAATTTAAGGAAATGTATAACTAAAACAAAATCATTTTAAAACTTGAAATTTAGAATAATATGGCAGAAATAAAATAAAATAATTCCATATATTTATTCACATGGATATTATACTAGTCGAATAATCACATGCAATATCAATAACCACTTTTATAATGATGGAATGCATAATGCCAGACTATCATAACCACATAGTCAAGGCCTCATGCCAAGACTAGAAATAAGATTTTGTCAAGGCCTTATGCCAAGACACTAGTTTGTCTCATGAGACCTAACGATGCATTGAGGAGCTATAGCGGGATCCACCCATCACTTATTAAGTCCAATGCATTCCCATTTGAAAAGTTTTAAACATAAAATAAACATTCATATTAAAAACTAGCATACGAAATGTAAATACTTCATCCATAAACGATGAATGGTATAAAAATTACACATCCACAATCAAACATATCAAAAAACCTTCAATACAACATAGATGTTTTATATCATAATAAATCAACATCAAATAAGCTTAAAATCCATCAAAGGATGTTGGACATAGATGAAATATAAACTATTTGAGAGAAATATCTCTTTTCTTGAAATCATTTAAAAGTCACATAATTATTAAATAAAGCTTGTAATTTGAAGATATTTATATAATCTTGTAAGGGAAGCTTCGAATATTTTATACCGGCAGAAAATAGCCGCACCTTCCGTATAAGTTAAAAAAGACATTCTTACCTTAATTCTATCAAAAAGGTTAAAAAGGATCATGTTTGGAAAACTATGGAAAGATTCCTTTATAAAATTATTATAAAAAGTCAAACTAGGGTATAAATGAAATTAACCCATTTTCTGTAAAATAGTAATACTGTTTTGAAACACATTTTTTAAAAACATGGATGTGAATGATAAAGAGTTCCTCGTAGATAATTACGTATAAAAAACCTCAGATAATGAAGAGATTGTGAAATAAACCCTTACCTTTTACTTTTACTTGGTTGAGGGTAGGGTAACCTCATCTATATTGGTGAAATAACTATTATTAAATTATACAAGAATCACATACGTTAATATGATATCATATATGATCTTTTACCATTGATTTGTTAATAATATCATAGTATTATCTTTGTTTCGGGTGTTAACATAATCGTTTTATTTTATATGTTTTGTTATATAAGCCATGTTTGTCATGGAAAGGTTGTATATTATTCATATACAAAATAATATCAAGTCCATAAAAATTATTTTTAATCATTAAATGAGGATTTGTCTTGAATGGATATGATGGGGAATGAATCTCATCACGTTCGTGGAGACGGTAGTCCGTACGTACTCACGAGCTGAAATATCATTATTTTGATATTAAAATAATATATAATTGGATGGTATATAATATATACAGAATATTAATCATGTTATATTTATTATTTACATGAATTAAACATCATTATTATACCCATCCAAATAATAATTTATTGAATAACAATTACACCATGACGTGGAGACGGTAAGCTGTACGTACGCACGTATGGTGACACATCATTAAAAGGATGGGTAAAATACTGAATATGGTTGTAACATATTTATAATAACATCATATTATTTATAAGATACTATATTTATTATTTTAGAATGGTAATAACAAAGAAAGAATAATTTGAAGAAGAAAGGAACTTGAAAGTGGGTGGTGAAAACATTACCTCTTCTTCGGGTTCTTCCTTTTGATTTGATCAAAAAGGATCTTAGGTTGGCTTTCTGATCAAACTAAGGCCTCTAGGTTGAATTTAGGGAAGTTTAGAGAGTATTTGGGTAGGTCTTGGCCGAGCCAAAAGGCTTTGAAATTGTAAATTACTGAGAAGGGTGAGTTCCCTTTTCTAATATGGGTGAGGGGCACCTTTGGAAAAGCTAGAAATATTATTTTATAATAAATTCATATTCAGTTTCTAATGGCTCCAAAGTGGATTATATAAAGTTTAAGGTGGGTATGGGTCGGAAAATACTCAACCAATAGGTTTTAGACAGGTTTGGGTCACTATAGTAACCTTATCTTTTAGTTTTTAACTCTTAGTTAATTAGTTTGACATTTACCATGTTAGTTTGTATTTTTATATTAAATGTCAAACTAATTAACTAAGAGTTAAAAACTAAAAGATAAGGTTACTATAGTTTGATTGGTTGTGGTGTGTGTGTTAGAACTCAAAGTTGCGTATAATACACACTACTGCATTATTCAAAGGGAAGCATAGCGTGGAAGCTTGGGGTGTTCCATTCTCCCCTACTTCAAATAATTTCATCCTCGAAATTTCTAGAATACTACCACATGAAAAGACTCGGGTGGTTCTTCATCATAAGTTCCTCAGGTTCCCACATTGCCTCTTCCAACGTATGGTTTCTCCATAAAACTTTTACCAGACGAGTCGTGTAGTTTCTTAGTACATGTAATCTCGTATCAAGAATCCTGATGGGATCTTCGCAATAAGACAGATCAGGTTCTAGTTCTAATTCCTCATAGGTAAGTGCATGCGTTGGGTCAGGCATGTATTTAATCAATAGTGATAGGTGGAAGACATCGTGAAATTTGGAGAGACTTGGCGGCATTGCCAAACGGTAAACTACAGCCCCAATTCATTCTAGAATTTCGAAAGGTCTGACGTACCTAGGACTAAATTTACCCTTCTTACCAAAACATATAACTCCCTTCCATGGAGATACATTCATGAAATCTTATCTCCTACCTAAAATTACAAATGCTTCCTTCGGATATCGGACTAGCTCTTCTGCCTACTTTGAGCTCCTTTGATGTGGTTTTGGATTACCTTTACCTTTTCCATTATTTCCTCCACCAGTTATGGACCTACAAGTTTTCTTTCACCAACATCATCCCAACAGGTTGGTGTGCGACATATCTTTCCATATAATGCTTCATATGGTGCCATCTGGATACTAGAATGAAAGCTATTATTATAGGAGAGTTCCACCAGAGGTAAATATTGATCCCACATACCCTGAAAGTCAAGTGAGTATGATCTCAACGTGTCTTCTAAGGTTTGAATAGTACGTTCTAATTTTCCATCTGTTTGAGGGTGGTAGGCAGTGCTCAAACGAAGTTCAGTATCCATGGATTTCTGAAGACACTTCTAGAATATTAAAGTAAAACGGAGATCACGATCAGAAACAATCGATAGGGGTACTCTATGAAGTCCCATCACATTATTAATATATATCCCTGCTAGACGTTCAAGTGGTAAATCATTCCTTATTTCAAGAAAATGTTCTTACTTGGTAAGACGATCAACAATGACCCATATTGCATCATTCCTTCTAGGATTCTTTGGTTGTCCCATGACAAAGTACATCGTAATATTGTCCCATTTCTTCACCGGTATGGTAAGAGGTTTCATGACTCCTCCAGGCCGTTGCCTTCCAGCTTTTACTTGTTGACAAACCATACATCTTGACACAAAATCAGCATTCTCCCTTTTCATGTTGTCCCACCAAAAAATGTTCCTTCATGTCTTTATACATTTTGGTGCTCCCAAGGTGTATAGATAAATTAGAACTATCAGCATCGTCCAACAATTCCCTTTTCAGATCAGGTATATTTGGAACACAAAGCCTCTTCACAAATTTCAAAATTCCATCTTCATACCCAACGTCATTCAATCTCCCATCATTCACAGCTTTGTTCTTCTTTTGAAACTCTTCATCACCGGTTTGAAAACTCTTTATCCTTTCTAGTAAAGATGGTTTGGAAACCATTTGAAAAAGTATTGATGTTTCACCATCTATGGTAATTCCAATATCCATCTTCACTAGATCCATGAAAATAGGATCCATTTCAATTGTCATCACATTCAAAACTCCACGATCTTTTCTGCTCAAGGCATCTACCACCTTATTTGCCTTCCCTGGGTTGTAGTGTATCATGCAATAATAATCCTTGAGTAGTTCAAGCCAACTCCTTTGCCTCATGTTGAGTTCTTTTTGTGAGAAAATATACATCAAACTCTTATGATTAGTGTAAATCTCACATTTTTCACAGTAGTGGTAGTGCCTCCATATCTTCAAAGCAAAATATCACAACTGCCAACTCGAGATAATGAGTAGGATAGTTTTTATCATGAATTTTCAAATGTCGTGATACATAGCCAATAACCCTATCATTCTGTATAAGGACACAAACAAGTCCTCTCTTCGATTAATCACTATAAATAATGAATACATCATTCCCCGATGTTAGAGTAAATATAGGTGAATTGACTAATCTTCTCTTCAGTTATTCAAAATATTAGTCACACTCTTTTGTCCAAACAAATTTAACCCCTTTACGTGTAAGATTTGTTAATGGGTTAGCCAACCTGGAAAAATTCTGGAAGAAATATCGATAATAACCTGCTAAACTAATAAAACTGTATACCTCAGTTATACTCATCGATGCAGGAAATTCTTGGATTACCATGTTCTTAGAAGGATCAATACAGATTCCATATTTAGAGAAAATATCTCCAAGAAAAAAAATCTACTGAAACTTGAAATCACACTTGCTAAGGAACCCATATAATTCATGTCTTCTCAGAGTCTTCAGGATAATGTGCAAGTGATTTTCATGATCTTCTTCTCTTTTAGAGTATACCAAGATATCATCAATAAATACCACCACAAAATAATTGAGATATTCCTTGAAAACTCTATTCATTAGATCCATGAATATAGAGGGTGCATTAGTCAGCACAAAAGGGATTACCGTAAACTCGTAATGCCCATACCTTGTTCAAAATTATGTCTTCATAATTTCATCGTTCTTCACACACAACTGATGGTGTCCATATCTAAGGTCTATCTATGAAAAGTATTGAGCTACATGCAGTTAATCAAATAAATCATCAATGTGAAGTAGGGGATACATGTTTTTTATTGTTATAGAATTGATCTCCCTGTAGTTGATACATAACCTCATAGATCCATATTTATTATTAACAAAAAGAACATGGGATATCCATGGAGAAACACTAGGGTGAATAAATCCCTTATTACTCAATTACACTAGTTGTTTCTTTAGTTCAACTAATTCTTCAGTGGCCATTCTATAAGGGGTCATCAATATAGGCCTTGATCCAAGAATTAAATAAATGGAAAACTCTACTTCTCGTTTTAGAGGATGTCCTGGTAAATCTTCTCAAAACACATCTACATATTCATTCACAATAGGTACATCCTCTATTTGAACATTCCTTTCCTCACCCACATTCATTTCATTCTCTTCCTTCCCAATAATTGAATTTATTTGAGCTACTGGGGGTGGATCTAGAAAATAATTAGGTGGTGATGATTATACTCTAAAGATATGGTGTTCCTTATCATCATCATAAAAACTCATAACCTACTTCTTCTTACAATAAATCTTCACATCATGGTCTAAAAGCCAATCCATACTGAGGATTATATCAAATTCAATCATAGGTATGCCGATGAGTTCAGCACATAAATAACATTTCTGTGCTCTAATGGGGACTGATTCACAAATCTTTTTTGCAATGATACTTCCCTTAGGAGTTTTAATTGAAAAATCCTTTGTTAAATAAAATTGGAAATATATAATTTTCTTAGAAAACTGGGAAGATTTGAAAAAAGGCGATGATCCAGAATCAAATAATGCATTTTATAAACATGAGGAAACCATTAAATAACCTGCCACTATGTCTTTCATAGCTTCTACCGCAGCAGTAGTGATAGCCTATGCTTGGCCTTAATCCCTTATCCTTTTCTGAGGTAAGTTCCCCTGACGCTTAGGACATTCATTTGCATAATGTCCCATCTCCCTGCAATTGTAGAAATGAACATTGACAGCTTCCTTCTTCCCTTTTCATTCACGAGCTTGGTGGCCTTTTTCACCACACTTGTAACAGACACCCATTCCCTTCAGGAAAGTACTGGGGTGTTTCTTCCCACATTTACCACAGGATGGACATTAAACCGTTCCCTTCTTCCCCTTATTTCCATTCCCAGATTGAACAACAGATATCTTCTTCTATTTCTTTTCTTTAATGTCATAATAATCAGATAATTCATTTTCTATTTTGATAGCACATGAGACAATATCTTCGTACGACAAGAAGGATTGTGAGACTAATGCTCGACAGAGAAATGGTTTTAACTCATCAACGAAATGATCAATCTTACTTCTTGGGTTATGTATATAATCTCTAGCATACCTTGCTAACCTTTTAAAGTTATCCTCATACTCTGCAACATTCTCATCCACCTTTTGTCTCAGACTCAAAAATTGCCTTTCCATATCTACTTGATGGTCACGAGGAAAGTATTTTTCTGAAAATAGATCTTTGAACTCTCTCTATTCCATATTTGATACTTCATCATCTTCCTTCATGTTTTGTATCAATGACCACCATTGATCAGCATTACCAATGAGGTGATAAACTACCATGAAAACTTTTTCCCTTTCCCTACTCCCCAAAGCCTGAAATATTTTCTCTAGGGAACATATCCATTTCTCAGCTACTAATAGATTTGAACTCCCATTTAATGTTGGTGTTTGCTACCTCATGAAGAGAGCTAACATTGATGCTCCACACTGTGGATCAGGGTACTCCATACGGGTAAGGTTATTATTCATAACCTGAGTGAGTTGTCCCGGTATGGTGATTAGCTGATCAGCACTAGATGCATCACTAGCTCCAATATAATTATATTGAGCAGGAGGGAAATACCTATATGGAGTGCGTGCATTGATAGAGTTTCCATTTCTTCCACTAGGTACCATTTATAAACAATGGCATAAACTAGATCAGATTATAAATCAAAATACATAATTCCATACTTATAAAACACATAACATAAATTGAACTATTTATGGACATAATTCATAATCATAAAAATGTTTTCTTTGAGGAATTATATACTCATAAACTCATCATAATGATTTTTAATGAAAATGAGAGTTATCCTAATCATATCCCCCAGGAGTGTCGTAACCAAGAGTGCAACAAGGCACATTATCGTGCACCAGTTCCTGTTCAAGTCTTGCTTAAAGCGGTGTTTTTGGGTTTTACCCCTATGTACATCTATGCTAGAGCCGCCTCTACCTTCTCATATCCAGACAGGGATGTATTGCTCAGAAAACTCAAAAAATTTCTACAATAACAAAATTATAGGATGTTCTTCTATACTAATCCTCAAAGTCCATCATTGGTCTATGTGCTCTAATTAGAGTTTATCTAAATCTAGCTTCCAAGCACTGTACTAAACTTCCTATAATACCAAATGTAACACCCCGACCCCAGTTACCCAATGTCAGTGCATTATTACATAACATTGGCATGATCACAAGAAAGATCATGTCTCGAAAGACCAATTTGTTTAGTAGCCTTGGAATTACTAGATACATTCATAAAGTTTACATTATATCATAAAATGAAAACTACAACAATATTGTCTCCATAGTCCAAACTCTTATCCCCTCATACTATCCCTGTAGGTCATTCATAAAATACTTCTTCACATCCTAGGAAAAATGAAACATAGAAAGGGGTGGGCTCAAATTCCCAGTAAGGAAAACAATATAGCGGAAACATTCATAAATAAGCATAAACATTTAAGGCAATGTATAACTAAAACAAAAGAGTTTTAAAACATGATCTTCAGCATAATATGTAAGAAATAAAATGAAATAATTACATATTATTATTCATATGGATATTCTACTAGTCGAATAATCACATGCAATATCAATAACCACTTTCATAATGATGGAATGCGTAATGCCAGACTATCATAACCACATAGTCAAGGCCTCGTGCCAAGACTACTAATAATATTTTGTCAAGGCCTTGTTCCAAGACCTTAGTTTGTCTCATGAGACCTACTGATGCATCAATGAGCTATAATGGGCTCCACTCTTCACTTATTAAGTCCAATGCATTCCAATATGAAAAGGTTTAATCATTACATAAAAATTCGTATTATGAAATGGTATACAAAATGTAAATACTTAATCCATAAACCATGAATTGTAAAAAAATGACACATCCATAGTCAAAAATATCACAAAACCTTCAATAAAATATATAAGTTTTGTATCATAATAAATAAACTTCAAATAATCTTAAAATCCATCAAAGGATGTTGACATAGATGAAATCAAAAATATTTGAGATAAATATCTCTATTTTTGAAATCATTTAAAAGTCACATAATTATAAAATAAAACTTTTACATTGAAAATATTCTTAGAGTCTTGTAAGGGAAGCTTCGAATATTTTATAATGGCAATAAATAGCTGCACCCTCCGTATATGTTAAAAAAGACATTCTTACTTTAATTCTGTCGAAAAGGTTAAAAAGGACATTGTTTGTAAAACGACAGAAAGATTCCTTTATAAACATCTTATAAAAATTCAAAAAAGGGTACAAATGAATTTAACCCATGTTCTTTAAAATAGTAATAATGTTTTGAAACAAATTTTTAAGAATCATGGATGTGGATGATAAGGAGGTCCCAGTAGATAATTACGTATAAACAACATCAGATAATGAAGAGATTGTGAAATAAACCCTATCCTTGAACTTTTCCTTTGTTGAGGGTAAGTTAAACTCCTGTATAATGGTGAAATAATTGTTATTTAATTATAAAATAATCATATACATTAATATGATATCATATATCATCTTTTAACATTGATTTGTTAATAATATCTTAGTATTATCGTTGTGTCAGGTGTTAACTCACTCATTTTCTTTTATATGTTTTGTTATGTAAGTCATGTTTTTCCTGGATAGGTTGTATATTGTTCATATCCAGAATTATATCAAGTCCTTAAAAATTATTTTTAATCAGCAAATGAGAATTAGTCTTGAATGGATATGATGGGGAATGAATCTCATCGCGTTCGTGGAGACGGTAGTCCGTACGTACACACGAGCGGGAATATAATTCTTTTCATATTAAAATAATATATATAATTGGATGGTATATCATATATACAGAATAATTATCATGTTATAGTTATCATTTAAATGAATTAAACATCATATTTATACCCATCCAAATAATAATTTATTGAATAACAATTACACCACGATGTGGAGACCGTAAGACTTACGTACGCACCTATGGTGACACGTCATTCACAGGATGGATAGAATACTAAATATGATTGTACCAGATTAATAAAAACAACATAGTATATATAATATACTGGTGTTATTATTTTAGAATGGTAATAACAAAGAAAGTATAAGTTAAAGAAGAAAGGAACTTGAAAGATGGTGGTGAAAACATTACCTCTTATTCGGGTTCTTTCTTTTGATTTGATCAAAATGGCTCTTTAGGTTGGCTTTCTGATCAAAATAATGCCTCTAGGCTTAAGTGAGGGAGGTTTAGAGAGTTTTTGGGTAGGTATTGGATGATCCAAAAGGCTTTTAATGTGTGAATTAATTAGAAGGGGGAGTTACCTTTTATAATAGGGGTGAGGGGTACCTTTGGGAAAGCTAGAAATATAATTTTATAATAAATTCATATTCGATTAATAATGGATAAAAAGTGGATTATTTAAATTTTAAGGATGGTATGGGTCGAAAAACACTCATCCAATAGGTTTTAGACAGGTTTGGGACACTATATTAACCATATCTTTTAGTTTTTAACTCTTAGTTAATTAGTTTGACATTTACCATGTCACTTTGTATTTTTATATTATATAGTTAATAAACTTACTATATACATCCAAGAGTCCCCCAAGTGGTCCATTAATGATACATATATCCCGGTTCAAGTCATTTGGTCGAACCTTAGATTTTTAGGAATAGACTAATAATTAATAATATAATATTTGTTTTAAAGACTCTTTTATGTCAATTTTGACACTATTGGATATTTTGTTTTTGATAATTTCATAACAGCATTATTACTTCGAAAAATATTTATATAACCAATCCTAATGTAATATTAACCTATAAAATAATTGGAATTCATCAAAAGTCTCAAATTACATTTATTTTGATATTTATAATATCAATTATTGTAATGTTTCATTAATTAGGTAATTATTGCATCACCATTGTGTCATAAATAAATTTAATTATTTAATGTCTAAAAATTATAAATAAAAGACCATTATGTATGAAATCTTTTTAGTTTTCTAATTAATATTTAAAATCGAATTTATGTCATGTATAATCCGATATTAATAATGTTTTAGTAAATAAACATTGATTTTAACTCTTTTAACTCTTCTTTGAATTAAATAATAATAAATGTCCTAATCTAATCCAGTAGGACTAAATGATAAAATTTTATTCCTAACGTTGTTTTTCTTCGAGATACACTTGTCTAATAGAATTAGGACATGTGTTATGGTAATATTAATATAATTTTTACCCTTAATTACCCTATTTAATTTTAACCGTGGTAAATAAAAATTAAAAGTTATTATTCACTGAAAATTATTTTCATCTCATTGAACCACATTTTAATCCTTGATATTAATTGTGTCTCTCGTATTTTTGATATTCCACTCACAGAAGAGGTAAAATTATGTTTTATGTGAATTTCCAAATTCTCATAGGAGGTGGGTAAAAGACGGTGAAAAGTTCAATAAAATTTTTACACATATAAAATTATACTAAAATAAATCCAATGAATTACATTTAACTTATATTGGTATTATGTATCTATTTTGACCTTAATTAAATTTAAATAAACTAAATAATTAATTAAATAAAAATTCAGTTTTAAACCATAACTCAGTGTTTTTTCCCTATTCATCAAAAATTAAAAGTTTTCAGAAAAATACCAAAATTTCACCCTAGGCTAATTTCGATATTCTGAATCCCAAAATGATGTCCATTTTGAAATATAAAATTTATATAATTTCAAAAAGTGGGTATTACTATTCATAACGGCTAGTTTGATTTGTTGTGGTGTGATGTTAGAACTTGAAGTTGTGTACAACACACGCTACTGTATTATTAAAGGGAAGTGTACCCTGGAAGTTTGGGGTGTTACATGGGGTGTAAGTATAAGGGAGATTCTTGATATTCCTTTTTGGAATGAACCTTGAGTTTCTATAGGATTTGGGGATTTGTTGATATTTTTGGCTATTGCGGTTGTTTCGTGTTTGGTAAATGAAAAGGAAGTTCGGTCAATGGTCTCATTGAGCACATAGGGCCTAGTAATCCATGTAGAGATAGGGGCATAGTCTTAAAATACCCATCATGACATTTTTTTGATTACCTTTTGACCACCACCCATTTTCCCAAGTCACTCACCAATATTAGTTTTATCTTGTGAATTGTTTTCTGTCTTCTGGGGTTCTAAAAAATATTTTGAAAAATATTTTTTTTGAATTGTGAAATAGTATATAAGGTGGTAATTCATTTTTTGAATGAGGAAAATGGATTTCTTGAATAATTTTGAAGTCAAATTTAAAAATGAGTATTTTTATGAAATTATTTTTTAATGATAGGAATATTTTACCATGATTCAATTTATATAACAAAAACATGATAATTAAAAAAGTATTTTTTGGAAGAGAAATATATTTTAATTAAGGATATTAAATTTTTTTCAAATGAGAAAATATTTGTTTTAATCAAATTGTTTTGAGGAAATGGGATTCATTATTCTACTAAAAATAATTTTAAAATCGATTTAATTTTGATTAGGAATGAAAAGGTATTGAGGTGTGGAGTTTGAAAATTTATTTTTGATTTGGAGGATAGTTATATTATTCAATGATATATCTATTTTTGAACATTATAACTGTACTGAGAAGTAGAATAAATGGTTTGGATGATTTAAAAGAATTATCTTGAACATTAGTATCTCTATAAGTGACCATATGCATGGATATGTGTGGAAAAGTGAATGAGTGACCCATTTTTCACAATAATAGGCATGTGTGAGGGTCCCTGGAATACCATTGTGTGTTTTCATCACAACATGCTTTTTTAATATTTATAAGTGCTTTTAATATATGGTGTGATTTTTTATGGAAAATTAGTTGTGAGGGTTGTCTTTTTCTGTTTTGCGAAAGTTTCTTCTGAGGTAATTTTTGTGTTTGAGAACTCTTACGTTTAAAATAGTGTTTCATGTTTGATTATATTTCAATGAATTTGTTTTCAAGTAATGGTTAGTGGGTTATATTAATGAAAAATGAAATGGGAAGATATTAATCTGGATCAATTTTGTGTGCCTAGTGTTTATCTGTGGTAATTTCTACTAAATGTATTAGATTGATTTGATTATTCGTTATTAATTGGCTAGTATATCCCCCATGATGATTCTATGGATATTATAAGTATGTCTAAAGGTGGTTTACCATTGGTAGTCCCTCATGTTGATAAATCCATAAACTTTTATCTTCAGATTTAAAAGTTTAATCCTCGTCTCTTTTTTCAGTCAATTAAATCATCTCGAAGTGGAAGAGTGGATTTAGAATGTTGAAGGAAACATTCTTTTCATTGAGTTTTTTAAATCATTATAGGTGATGTTTGAAAACATTTTGTGACAAGGTTTGTCCATAAATTGTTTAAGGGAATACTAGTAATAATAAGCGGACTGATGATGTTGGTTTTGGGAACAATATTAAAATGGGCTTTGGACAATTCATCACCTTCTCTTAGGAGTATAATCACTACTGCATTATTCAAAGGGAAGCATAGCGTGGAAGCTTGGGGTGTTCCATTCTCCCCTCCTTCAAATAATTTCATCCTAGAAATTTCTAGAATACTACCAAATGAAAAGACTCGGGTGGTTCTTCATCATAAGTTCCTCAGGTTCCCACATTGCCTCTTCCAACGTATGGTTTCTCCATAAAACTTTTACCAGACGAGTCGTCTAGTTTCTTAGTACATGTAATCTCGTATCAAGAATCCTGATGGGATCTTCGCAATAAGACATATCAGGTTCTAGTTATAATTCCTCATAGGTAAGTGCATACGTTGGGTCAGGCATGTATTTACTCAATAGTGATAGGTGGAAGACATCGTGAAATTTGGAGAGACTTGGCGGCATTGCCAAACGGTAAGCTACAGCCCCAATTCATTCTAGAATTTCGAAAGGTCTGACGTACCTAGGACTAAATTTACCCTTCTTACCGAAACATATAACTCCCTTCCATGGAGATACATTCATGAAATCTTATCTCCTACCTAAAATTACAAATGCTTCCTTCGGATATCGGACTAGCTCTTCTGCCTACTTTGAGCTCCTTTGATGTGGTTTTGGATTACCTTTACCTTTTCCATTATTTCCTCCACCAGTTATGGACCTACAAGTTTTCTTTCACCAACATCATCCCAACAGGTTGGTGTGCGACATATCTTTCCATATAATGCTTCATATGGTGCCATCTGAATACATGAATGAAAGCTATTATTATAGGAGAGTTCCACCAGAGGTAAATATTGATCCCACATACCCTGAAAGACAAGTGAGTATGATCTCAACGTGTCTTCTAAGGTTTGAATAGTACGGTCTGATTTTCCATCTGTTTGAGGGTGGTAGGCAGTGCTCAAACGAAGTTCAGTATCCATGGATTTCTGAAGACACTTCTAGAATCTTAAATTAAAACGGAGATCACGATCAGAAACAATCGATAGGGATACTCCATGAAGTCCCATCACATTATTAATATATATCCCTGCTAGACGTTCAAGTGGTAAATCATTCCTTATTTCAAGAAAATGTTCTTACTTGGTAAGACGATCAACAATGACCCATATTGCATCATTCCTTCTAGGAGTCTTTGGTTGTCCCATGACAAAGTACATCGTAATATTGTCCCATTTCCTCACCGGTATGGTAAGAGGTTGCATGACTCCTCCAGGCCGTTGCCTTCCAGCTTTCACTTGTTGACAAACCATACATCTTGACACAAAATCAGAATTCTCCCTCTTCATGTTGTCCCACCAAAAAATGTTCCTTCATGTCTTTATACATTTTGGTGCTCCCAAGGTGTATAGAGAAATTAGAACTATCAGCATCGTCCAAAAATTCCCTTTTCAGATCAGGTATATTTGGAACACAAAGTCTCTTCACAAATTTCAAAATTCCATATTCATACCCAACGTCATTCAATCTCCCATCATTCACAGCTTTGATCTTCTTTTGAAACTCTTCATCACCGATTTGAAAACTCTTTATCCTTTCTAGTAAAGATGGTTTGGAAACCATTTGAAAAAGTATTGATGTTTCACCTTCTATGGTAATTCCAATATCCATCTTCACTAGATCCATGAAAATAGGATCCATTTCAATTTTCATCACATTCAAAACTCCACGATCTTTTCTGCTCAAGGCATCTACCACCTTATTTGCCTTCCCTGGGTTATGTGTATCATGGAATAATAATCCTTGAGTAGTTAAAGCCAACTCCTTTGCCTCATGTTGAGTTCTTTTTGTGAGAAAATATACTTCAAACTCTTATGATTAGTGTAAATCTCACATTTTTCACAGTAGTGGTAGTGCCTCCATATCTTCAAAGCAAAATATCACAACTGCCAACTCGAGATAATGAGTAGGATAGTTTTTCTCACGAATTTTCAAATGTCTTGATACATAGGCAATAACCCTATCATTCTGTATAAGGACACAAACAAGTCCTCTCTTTGATTAATCACTATAAATAATGAATACATCATTCCCCGATGTTAGAGTAAATATAGGAGAATTGACTAATCTTCTCTTCAGTTCTTCGAAATATTATTCACACTCTTTTGTCCAAACAAATTTAACCCCTTTACGTGTGAGATTTGTTAATGGGTTAGCCAACCTGGAAAATTTTTGGAAGAAATGTCGATAATAACCTGCTAAACTAATAAAACTGTATACCTCAGTTATACTCATCGATGCAGGAAATTCTTGGATTACCATGCTCTTAGAAGGATCAATACAGATTCCATATTTAGAGAAAATATCGCCAAGAAAAAAAATCTACTGAAACTTTAAATCACACTTGCTAAGCAACCCATATAATTCATGTCTTCTCAGAGTCTTCAGGATAATGTGCAAGTGATTTTCATGATCTTATTCTCTTTTAGAGTATACCAAGATATCATCAATAAATACCACCACAAAATAATCGAGATATTCCTTGAAAACTCTATTCATTAGATCCATGAATACAGAGGGTGAATTAGTCAGCACAAAAGGGATTACCGTAAACTCGTAATGCCCATACCTTGTTCAAAATTATGTCTTCAGAATTTCATCGTTCTTCACACACAACTGATGGTGTCCATATCTAAGGTCCATCTATGAAAAGTATTGAGCGACATGCAGTTAATCAAATAAATCATCAATGTGAAGTAGGGGATACATGTTCTTTATTGTTATAGAATTGATCTCCCTGTAGTTGATACATAACCTCATAGATCCATCTTTATTATTAACAAAAAGAACATGGGATCTCCATGGAGAAACACTAGGGTGAATAAATCCCTTATTACTCAATTCCACTAGTTGTTTCTTTAGTTCAACTAATTCTTCAGTGGCCATTCTATAAGGGGTCATCAATATAGGCCTTGATCCAAGAATTAAATAAATGGAAAACTCTACTTCTCGTTTTAGAGGATGTCCTGGTAAATCTTCCCAAAACACATCTACATATTCATTCACAATAGGTACATCCTCTATTTGAACATTCCTTTCCTCACCCACATTCATTTCATTCTCTTCCTTCCCAATAATTGAATTTATTTGAGCTACTGGGGGTGGATCTAGAAAATAATTAGGTGGTGATGATTATACTCTAAAGATATGGTGTTCCTTATCATCATCATCAAAACTCATAACCTACTTCTTCTTACAATAAATCTTCTCATCATGGTCTGAAAGCCAATCCATACTGAGGATTATATCAAATTCAATCATAGGTATGACGATGAGATCAGCACATAAATAACATTTCTGTGCTCTAATGGGGACTGATTCACAAATCTTTGTTGCAATGATACTTCCCTTAGGAGTTTTAATTGAAAAATCCTTTGTTAAATAAAATTGGAAATATATAATTTTCTTAGAAAACTGGGAAGATTTGAAAAAAGGCGATGATCCAGAATCAAATAATGCATTTTATAAACATGAGGAAACCATTAAATAACCTGCCACTATATCTTTCGTAGCTTCTACCTCAGCAGTAGTGATAGCCTATGCTTGGCCTTAATCCCTTGGCCTTTTCTGAGGTAAGTTCCCCTGACGCTTAGGACATTCATTTGCATAATGTCCCATCTCCCTGCAATTGTAGCAATGAACATTGATAGCTTCCTTCTTCCCTTTTCATTCACGAGCTTGGTGGCCTTTTTCACCACACTTGTAACAGACACCCATTCCCTTCAGGAAAGTACCGGGGTGTTTCTTCCCACATTTACCACAGGATGGACATTAAACCGTTCCCTTCTTCCCCTTATTTCCATTCCCAGATTTAACATCAGATATCTTCTTCTATTTCTTTGCTTTAATGTCATAAGAATCAGAGAATTCATTTTCTATTTTGATAGCACATGAGACAATATCTTCGTACGACAAGAAGGATTGTGAGACTAATGCTCGACAGAGAAATGGTTTTAACTCATCAACGAAATGATCAATCTTACTTCTTGGGTTATGTATATAATCTCTAGAATACCTTGCTAACCTTTTAAAGTTATCCTCATACTCTGCAACATTCTCATCCTCCTTTTGTCTCAGACTCAGAAATTTTTTTTCCATATCAGCTTGATGGTCACGAGGAAAGTATTTTTCTGAAAATAGATCTTTGAACTCTCTCTATTCCATATTTGATACTCCATCATCTTCCTTCATGTTTTGTATCAATGACCACCATTGATCAGCATTACCAATGAGGTGATAAACTACCATGAAAACTTTTTCCCTTTCCCTACTCCCCAAAGCCTGAAATATTTTCTCTAGGGAACATATCCATTTCTCAGCTACTAATAGATTTGTACTCCCATTTAATGTTGGTGTTTTCTACCTCATGAAGAGATCTAACATTGATCCTCCACGCTGTGGATCAGGGTACTCCATACGGGTAAGGTTATTATTCATAACCTGAGTGAGTTGTCCCGGTATGGTGATTAGCTGATCAGCACTAGTTGCATCACTAGCTCCAATATAATTATATTGAGCAGGAGGGAAATCCCTATATGGAGTGTGTGCATTGATACAGTTTCCATTTCTTCCACTAGGTACCATTTATAAACAATGGCATAAACTAGATCAGATTATAAATCAAAACACATAATTCCATACTTATAAAACACATAACATAAATTGAACTATTTATGGACATAATTCATAATCATAAAAAAGTTTTCTTTGAAGAATTATATACTCATAAACTCATCATAATGATTTTTAATGAAAATGAGAGTTATCCTAATCATATCCCCCAGGAGTGTCGTAACCAAGAGTTCAACAAGGCACATTATCGTGCACCAGTTCCTATTCGAGTCTTGCTTAAAGCGGTGTTTTTGGGTTTTACCCCTACGTACATCTATACTAGAGCCGCCTCTACCTTCTCGTATCCAGACAGGGATGTATTGCTCAGAAAACTCAAAAAATTTCTACAATAACAAAATTATAGGATGTTCTTCTATACTAATCCTCAAAGTCCATCATTGGTCTATGTGCTCTAATTAGAGTTTATCTAAATCTAGCTTCCAAGCACTGTACTAAACTTCCTATAATACCAAATGTAACACCCCGACCCCAGTTACCCAATGTCAGTGCATTATTACATAACATTGGCATGATCACAAGAAATATCATGTCTCGAAAGACCAATTTGTTTAGTAGCCTTGGAATTACTAGATACATTCATAAAGTTTACATTACATCATAAAATGAAAACTACAACAATATTGTCTCCATAGTCCAAACTCTTATCCCCTCATACTATCCCTATAGGTCATTCATAAAATACTTCTTCACATCCTGGGAAAAATGAAACATAGAAAGGGGTGGGCTCAAATGCCCAGTAAGGAAAACAATATAGCGGAAACATTCATAAATAAGCATAAACATTTAAGGCAATGTATAACTAAAACAAAAGAGTTTTAAAACATGATCTTCAGCATAATATGTAAGAAATAAAATGAAATAATTACATATAATTATTCATATGGATATTCTACTAGTCTAATAATCACATGCAATATCAATAACCACTTTCATAATGATGGAATGCGTAATGCCAGACTATCATAACCACATAGTCAAGGCCTCGTGCCAAGACTAGTAATAATATTTTGTCAAGGCCTTGTTCCAAGACCTTAGTTTGTCTCATGAGACCTACTGATGCATCAAGGAGCTATAATGGGCTCCACTCTTCACTTATTAAGTCCAATGCATTCCAATATGAAAAGGTTTAATCATTACATAAAAATTCGTATTAAGAAATGGTATAAAAAATGTAAATACTTAATCCATAAACCATGAATGGTACAAAAATGACACATCCATAGTCAAAAAAATCACAAAACCTTCAATAAAATATATAAGTTTTGTATCATAATAAATAAACTTCAAATAAGCTTAAAATCCATCAAAGGATGTTGACATAGATGAAATCAAAACTATTTGAGATAAATATCTATATTTTTGAAATCATTTAAAAGTCACATAATTATAAAATAAAACTTTTACATTGAAAATATTCTTAGAGTCTTGTAAGGGAAGCTTCGAATATTTTATAATGGCAATAAATAGCTGCACCCTCCGTATATGTTAAAAAAGACATTCTTACTTTAATTCTGTCGAAAAGGTTAAAAAGGACATTGTTTGTAAAACGACAGAAAGATTCCTTTATAAACATCTTATAAAAATTCAAAAAAGGGTACAAATGAATTTAACCCATGTTCTTTAAAATAGTAATAATGTTTTGAAACAAATTTTTAAGAATCATGGATGTGGATGATAAGGAGGTCCCAGTAGATAATTACGTATAAACAACCTCAGATAATGAAGAGATTGTGAAATAAACCCTATCCTTGTACTTTTCCTTTGTTGAGGGTAAGTTAAACTCCTGTATAATGGTGAAATAATTTTTATTTAATTATAAAATAATCATATACATTAATATGATATCATATATCATCTTTTAACATTGATTTGTTAATAATATCTTAGTATTATCGTTGTGTCAGGTGTTAACTCACTCATTTTCTTTTATATGTTTTGTTATGTAAGTCATGTTTTTCCTGGATAGGTTGTATATTGTTCATATCCAGAATTATATCAAGTCCTTAAACATTATTTTTAATCAGCAAATGAGAATTAGTCTTGAATGGATATGATGGGGAATGAATCTCATCGGGTTGGTGGAGACGGTAGTCCGTACGTACACACGAGCGGGAATATAATTCTTTTCATATTAAAATAATATATATAATTGGATGGTATATCATATATACAGAATAATTATCATGTTATAGTTATCATTTAAATGAATTAAACATCATATTTATACCCATCCAAATAATAATTTATTGAATAACAATTACACCACGATGTGGAGACCGTAAGACTTACGTACGCACCTATGGTGACACGTCATTCACAGGATGGATAGAATACTAAATATGATTGTACCAGATTAATAACAACAACACAGTATATATAATATACTGGTGTTATTATTTTAGAATGGTAATATCAAAGAAAGTATAAGTTAAAGAAGAAAGGAACTTGAAAGAGGGTGGTGAAAACATTACCTCTTATTCGGGTTCTTTCTTTTGATTTGATCAAAAGGGCTCTTTAGGTTGGATTTCTGATCAAAATAAGGCCTCTAGGCTTAAGTGAGGGAGGTTTAGAGAGTTTTTGGGCAGGGATTGGATGATCCAAAAGGCTTTTAATGTGTGAATTAATGAGAAGGGGGAGTTACCTTTTATAATAGGGGTGAGGGGTACCTTTGGAAAAGCTAGAAATATAATTATATAATAAATTCATATTCGATTAATAATGGATAAAATGTGGATTATTTAAATTTTAAGGTTGGTATGGGTCGAAAACCACTCAACCAATAGGTTTTAGACAGGTTTGGGACACTATATTAACCTTATCTTTTAGTTTTTAACTCTTAGTTAATTAGTTTGACATTTACCATGTCACATTGTATTTTTATATTATATAGTTAATAAACTTACTATATACATCCAAGAGTCCCCCAAGTGGTCCATTAATGATACACCTCTCCCGGTTCAAGTCATTTGGTCGAACCTTAGATTTCTAGGAATAGACTAATAATTAATAATATAATATTTGTTTTAAAGACTCTTTTATGTCCATTTTGACACTATAGGATATTTTGTTTTTGATAATTTCATAACAGCATTATTACTTCGAAAAATATTTATATAACCAATACTAATGTAATATTAACCTATAAAATAATTAGAATTCATCAAAAGTCTCAAATTATATTTATTTTGATATTTATAATATCAATTATTGTAATGTTTCATTAATTAGGTAATTATTGCATCACCATTGTGTCATAAATAAATTTAATTATTTAATGTCTAAAAATTATAAATAAAAGACCATTATGTATGAAATCTTTTTAGTTTTCTAATTAATATTTAAAATCGAATTTATGTCATGTATAATCATATATTAATAATGTTTTAGTAAATAAACATTGATTTTAACTCTTTTAACTCTTCTTTGAATTAAATAATAATAAATGTCCTAATCTAATCCAGTAGGACTAAATGATAAAATTTTATTCCTAACGTTGTTTTTCTTCGAGATACACTTGTCTAATAGAATTAGGACATGTGTTATGGTAATATTAATATAATTTTTACCCTTAATTACCCTATTTAATTTTAACCGTGGTAAATAAAAATTAAAAGTTATTATTCACTGAAAATTATTTTCATCTCATTGAAGCACATTTTAATCCTTGATATTGATTGTGTCTCTCGTATTTTTGAGATTCCACTCACAGAAGAGGTAAAATTATGTTTTATGTGAATTTCCAAATTCTCATAGGAGGTGGGTAAAAGACGGTGAAAAGTTCAAAAAATTTTTTACACATATAAAATTATACTACAATAAATCCAATGAATTACATTTAACTTATATTGGTATTATGTATCTATTTTTACCTTAATTAAATTTAAATAAACTAAATAATTAATTAAATAAAAATTCAGTTTTAAACCATAACTCAGTGTTTTTTCCCTATTCATCAAAAATTAAAAGTTTTCAAAAAAATACCAAAATTTCACCCTAGGCTAATTTCGATATTCTGAATCCCAAAATGATGTTCATTTTGAAATATAAAATTTATATAATTTCAAAAAGTGGGTATTACTATTCATAACGGCTAGTTTGATTTGTTGTGGGGTGATGTTAGAACTCGAAGTTGTGTACAACACACGCTACTGTATTATTAAAGGGAAGTGTACCCTGGAAGTTTGGGGTGTTACATGGGGTGTAAGTATAAGGGAGATTCTTGATATGCCTTTTTGGAATGAACCTTGAGTTTCTATAGGATTTGGGGATTTGTTGATATTTTTGGCTATTGCGGTTGTTTCGTGTTTGGTAAATGAAAAAGAAGTTCGGTCAATGGTCTCATTGAGCTCATAGGGCCTAGTAATCCATGTAGAGCTAGGGGCATAGTCTTAAAATACCCATCATGACATTTTTTTTGATTACCTTTTGACCACCACCCATTTTCCCAAGTCACTCACCAATATTAGTTTTATCTTGTGAATTGTTTTATGTCTTCTGGGGTTCTGAAAATTGTTTTGAAAAATATTTTTTTTGAATTGTGAAATAGTATATAAGGTGGTAATTCATTTTTTGAATGAAGAAAATGGATTTTTAAAATAATTTTGAAGTCAAATTTAAAAATGAGTATTTTTATGAAATTATTTTTTAATGATAGGAATATTTTACCATGATTCAATTTATATAACAAAAACATGATAATTAAAAAAGTCTTTTTTTGGAAGAGAAATATATTTTAATTAAGGATATTAAATTTTTTTCAAATGAGAAAATATATGTTTTAATCAAATTGTTTTGAGGAAATGGGATTCATTATTCTACTAAAAATAATTTTAAAATCGATTTAATTTTGATTAGGAATGAAAAGGTATTGAGGTGTGGAGTTTGAAAATTGATTTTTGATTTGGAGGATAGTTATATTATTCAATTATATATCTATTTTTGAACATTATAACTGTACTGAGAAGTAGAATAAATGGTTTGGATGATTTAAAAGAATTATCATGAACATTAGTATCTCTATAAGCGACCATATGCATGGATATGTGTGGAAAAGTGAATGAGTAACCCATTTTTCACAATAATATGAATGTGTGAGGGTCCCTGGAATACCATTGTGTGTTTTCATCACAACATGCTTTTTTAATATTTATAAGTGCTTTTAATATATGGTGTGATTTTTTATGGAAAATTAGTTGTGAGGGTTGTCTTTTTCTGTTTTGCGAAAGTTTCTTCTGAGGTAATTTTTGTGTTTGAGAACTCTTACATTTAAAATAGTGTTTCATGTTTGAGTATATTTCAATGAATTTGTTTTCAAGTAATGGTTAGTGGGTTATATTAATGAAAACTGTAATGGGAAGATATTAATCTGGATCAATTTTGTGTGCTTAGTGTTTATCTATGGTAATTTCTACTAAATGTATTAGATTGAGTTGATTATTTGTTATTAATTGTCTAGTATATCCCCCATGATGATTCTATGGATATTATAAGTATGTCTAAAGGTGGTTTACCATTGGTAGTCCCTCATGTTGATAAATCCATAAACTTTTATCTTGAGATTTAAAATATTAATCCTCGTCTCTTTTTTCAGTCAATTAAATCATCTCAAAGTGGAAGAGTGAATTTAGAATGTTGAAGGAAACATTGTTTTCATTGAGTTTTTTAAATCATTATAGGTGATGTTTGAAAAAATTTTGTGACAGGGTTTGTCCATAAATTGTTTAAGGGAATACTAGTAATAATAAGCGGACTGATGATGTTGGTTTTGGGAACAATATTAAAATGGGCTTTGGACAATTCATCACCTTCTCTTAGGAGTATGATCATAATATACCATTAGTATTGAATTTCTAGTCATAAAAAGTTGTTATGTCCCAATTATTTGAAGGCCTTCCATTATTATGGAATCCTATGTCACATGAAATAGTTCTTTTACGGTTTTTCCTCTATGATTCATGGATCTTGGTCCAACTCTTTGAAAAACAACATGTTTTTGCATGAGTAGGGATCTATTTGGGGCTTTGTTTAAATCCCCTTATTATGTGTTTTTATTTTGTTGAAATTGTTTTTTCTTGTGGTGTTTTTTTGTGATTCTTTTTAGTATTGATATTTATGATTTGGATTCTGAATCTATTGAGAACTTATATTTTGATATAAGCATGTTTTTCTTCCATAAATTCAAAATTTATCCATTTCAAATAGAAGTGTATTCCATGTGTTATTTTATTATATTGTTTCTAGTTTTAGGTGAAAAGGTATTATGTGTGTAAAACATCCATGTTCATTTTTTTGGTGAATGTTCTATATTAAAGGAATTGAGTCTCGTGGGGTGTTGTTTTATTTTGGTTCTTCTTAGACTAATTTGTGGTCACTCATGAGAAAAAAAATCAAGAGTTCATGATGGGGACTACCTACTTCTATCTGTGGGGTGGATGATGCCTGAAGTACTTAGAAATGTATCCATAGGTCCTAGAGTGAGAATTTTCATGTAGTCATGAAACCATTGAGGGTATGGGGACCATGAGGTTGCCCATGTCTCCAATATTTGGGTATGGGATGTTTAAGGGTTCTTACTGTAGTTTTCATTATTATTTCAATTTCCTCTTGGGTGAAAAATTGGCTGGTTTTATCTTCATATAATTCCACTTGTTTTCTCTTTTGGATGCGAATCAATATTGGGTTTTCCTTGTCTTCTTAGCCTTGTAAATATATTTTTGTTTGGGTTGTGCCCATCTGGGTAAGGCTGTGTTCCATAGAATTGGTAAATTTTTTTGTATTTTCTTTTTGGTTTAGATTTTCATTCATTGGGCCCCTTGTGGTGAGGGTTATGCCTATTCTTGGGTCTCCCTAGTATAGTTCATTCCAGTTTTCCTATGTTGGTTTATATTTAAAAAGGTGGGAAGACCCAACCTGGATCTCATTGTGGATTCTTCTAGTATTGGTCAGGGTCAATTGGATTTTAATGGTGGGGAGTCTGTTTGGACCTTCAATTTTGATAATAAAATTTCATCTCCAGTATAACATGGAATTGAGAACATTTTTTGGAGGTGATGAATTTGAGTTGTCATTCCATGTAGACATGGTTTTTTGGGAGTTAACCCAATGGTCTTGTTTGAAACAAGATTTGAAAATGTTGTGTTTCATGTTTTCTAAGGTTCTTTATGATGTTCTTTGAGTTTTCCTTCTCATTTCAAGTAAGAGGTATGAATTTTTCTTATCATTAACTGAGGTGTTCCAAGATTGAGAGGTTGTATTATGTGGTTGTGAGTCTTACTTTTCTTTTGATAAATAAACTATAGGTGTTATAGATTTTGAGGAGTAAAAAGAATATTTTGGGGGGCCCATTCTAGCCTCCCATGTTAAATCCTAAAAATGTTTATTTCTATTCATGGTTTTATTTATTTGTCCTTATTTTCATATTTATTTACAATATCCTTGGGTTGTGGAAGAGTATCATATTTTGTTTTCAGATTAATGCTTGGAAGGACTTTCTGAGGGCTAAAAGGTTTCATGGTGGGGAGAATGGTCATATATCTGACTTTTTTTAGGAACCCAATTTTATAAACTCCATGCCTTGGATAATTATTAGTTTTCCAATGTCTTTTGGATGATAAAATTAAAATTGTGGCTCTAAAGAAGTTGGTGAATAGTATTCAGATGGTTAAGGGAAACCGTGCACCTACCCCAGAAAACGTATAACCACATATCACTTTTAGATAGTTGGAAACCACAATGATTCCACATTGGTTGTCATGTCATGCGGGGTAACTATGAAAATCCTTCCCCTTGAACAAGGATGGACAAAACAGTTCTCAGACGGTTTGGAAAACCTTTTGGAAAGACATTGTTCCTTTTCAAGCTCATTAAAATGTGTAAATTCCAATTTTTCCCTATCAGTATTATCCCATTATTCCCCTCTCCCTACTCACTAATGATTTTCATCCATGAGAGCCTCCTTCAAACTTTACATGGCTCTTTCGGAACCATTACATGGGTAGTTTGGATCCGGATTCTTCAAGGAATATTCATGTTAGTGGGTTCTCTCTCTATTTTTCCCACTTTTTGGGGTATCATTTCCATCTTTATTGAGTTTCTTTTTTCAGCATGTATAATGAGCTTATTTTTGCCTGATCGTATGTTGTTGATTAAGATTATGATGATTATTTTCTAATTATTCCATTATAGGTTCTCATGGGGGTGTGGATACAGTTTCACACCAGTTTATAGAAGTTTCCATGTGTGAGGTAGCTGGTTACATGATTTTATATTATTTGATGAGATTAACATGCATTTTTGTTTAATTATAGGTGTTTTATGGTATATTTGTGTGGTTAGAATCATGTTTTTGAATTTTTTTTACATGATTGTGAGATGAAAATGGATTTTATAAATTGAAATGGTTATGTTATTGTGTGTAAATTATTGTGGTTCATATAGGAAGTATTCTATGGTGCTTTTGAAGGATAAAAAAGTATTATAAAGGAATTTTTCATGATAATGTATTTGTAAGTGATTTTTTCAAAAGTAATGGATTTTAATGGCATGTAGGCTTGTTTTTTCACTCTTAAAATGAAATATTGAAAAGTGTATATGATATAATAACATTTTAAAATGAATTATGTTTACATTATGATTTTAAAGGGTTTTGGACAATGGAAATTATTGAATGCATTACATGTTTTTCTTTTATTTTTTCCGAATTTGTTTCATGAAATGTTTAAATGGTGTGTAAATTCATTTAAATGGTTTTTGGTGAATTTAAAAGGGAATGTAGGTTATTTATATTAATGGTGGTATCCATTTGATGATTTGAGGTAATCGTTATTTCCCAATGTGATTATAATTCATGGAATGTGTATTTGAAGGTGATAATTTCTGTGACATGTGAAATAAGGAATTGAGGACAATGGGAATATCGAGTAACTAGATAAGAAATATAGAACTAGTATGTTAGTTAACTGATCTCAATGGTTGTTTTTCGTCCTTGGTAGAATATAAAATGTTGAGATTTGTGTACCTTTAATAATCTATTTCATTACCTCTATATTTGATCATTCACATAATCCTAATCCAAATATTATTAATCATTCCGTAAACATTTAGATCTGTGAGGATTTACCGTTTTTGTTAGCTTCTAACTTTTTTTGGATTATTAACATAATTTCTACGAGAATACATTATTTTCCCAATGAGGGATGGTCGAGAAATTATTTGAGATGTAAATTAGGATGTTCCTTCCTTAATTATTCAAATGTCCATCCTTTTATGGACTAATAATATTATATCCTTTATAATTATCATGATTGATAAAGATTGATGTTACTTCTAACATATAGATTCTCTCACCTTAAATGCCTGATCATGATTATAGTGGACTGAGTAGTAATAATCCCTATGGAGATATAAATATATACTATAGATCATATTATGAAACTTCTATGTTAATATATATTTGAGACTCTTGTAATCAATATATATCTCATATTTCCCTATATATATATAATGCTTTATGATTTTGAATGCAAAGATCATAACAACTACTTCTAAATTAGTCACAGGATAGTTTTTGGTTAATATTAAAATTCTTTGAGGCATAGGATAAAAAAATATCATTTCAAATTAATAAACCACCTAAGACACTCTTTTATGAATCAATGTAATCCACAAAGCGTTCTACAATTTTTGGAAGTTTGAGCACGAGTGTAGTGATAATCCACATTTTAGAATCTTTAAAGTAGTCTTGAAATTCTCTGGTTGAGACATTCATTTATCCCTTCAGAGTTAGCTTTCATTTGGGCACTAAAAACCATGATAATTTCTTAAAATTCACTAATAATATGAGATAATTTAAAGAAAAAATATATCTTCATTATAGATGTTATCCTGGGCCACTATTCAATTTCTTTTTTCTTAGAATGGTATAGATATATCCATTTGTCGGGGATTACATGCACTATGAATGATACTTCCTACATCCAGAACTCAAATTCATTGTACTTTAAATATATTTTTTCCCACAAAATGTAATTACATTAGTATTATAAGACTCCACATGTTCCTCCCTTCTCTTAGATTATATTTTTATGTCATCAATAAGGAGTAAAATAAATTTGTTGATATAATATCTAAAGACTCTATTCATTAAATACATGAAAATTGTTGGATCATTAGTGAGTCTAAATGGAATCACTATGAAATCATAGTGTCTATACATCGTTCAAAAGGTAGTCATGGGAATATAATAATTATCTACAATTAGTTAGTGATATCCTTACCAAGGGGCTCACTTATAGAAAAATTTTCCCATTCAGTTGATTGAAAAAGTCATCTATATGTGGAAGGGGATTCATTTTATTTATGGTGATTTTATTGAGCATAAAATAATCATTATAGATGTACATTGATCAATAATTATTCTTGAAAAATATGAAAGGAAACCCCCATGGTGGATCACTTAGGTATGAGAAAACATTTTATAGATTATTTTGTAACATATTATTTAGTTTTTCCAACTCAATATTGGCCATTCATAAAAGTTTCATTGATATATGAATTAATCTAGGAATAATTTCAATTGATAACTCGTAATCTCTTCCAGGATAAAGACTAGGAAATTCTTTAGGGAACACACAAGAATTGTTCCTCACAATGGGAATGATTTCAAGCACGATTGTATCATTTATATCAATAATTTTATATAGATATATTTGATCATAAGGATATAATATAAAAAATTAAGACAATTATTTTGATGGATATTATGACAAATGCTTAAAATTATACAAAATTAGAGGATGCTTCATGATGTAAAAAATTATATACCTTCTCAATATATGATGTTCGATCTATATAATTATAGCCAATCTAAGACCAATATAGAATTGAACTCCACATAAGGAAGTAAGAAATGATTTTCTACGAAGTTTTTTCCTTAAAAATTATCAAAGGAGGAGTTATGTAAATTGGATTCAATAATTTCCCAATTTTATATTCTCAATGATAACTCAACCTCTATATTTTTATGTGGTGATCGAAGCGTTTCACTAAAATTTCATGATTTGAAGGAATTTATAGAAATTGAATCAAATAGTACGTTCACTAATCTTGAATGAATGACTAGTGTACCTATCACCACATCATTTTCAGGAACCACCTTAGTAGTAGTGATAACGTTTTTATATCCTTTCTTAATTGGAGGATGTTTTTTATTTCTTCCTACAAACCTTGGATTTGGAATTTTTTTATTGATTCCAATAATCCATCAATTTTAAACACAACCCTACAAGTTAATTTTTGATCTAAAACTTCCCTTATTCTTACACATTAGTGGGATTCTTCATATCCCATTGTATGTTATTAGCGATATACCCCATTATTACACATTTGAAGCATTTCATACTTACCTTTAGATAATTCCCAATATGTTTTATCCCTTAATTTTTACATGTGAAATATAATGGTTTTCATCATGGGATTTATCTTTTTTTATTCTTATATTATACTCTATTTTTGTTTGTCATTGTACCCACTAGACAACTGAGAGTCTCTGATCTCCATTTCAACCATGAGGGAAAAATAAAAAATCTCATTATCGATTTCAACATCTCGAATCAACAACGCCTTTCGTTTGTTCAACTTTAGTGTATTACAGTGGTGATCCACAAGTCTTTCAATGTTCATGAAAAATCCGGAGGTGTATCTTGCAAGGTTTTTAATGTTTACCTCATATTACCTAGTAGAATTGTCTTCATTTTTATTACGATTGAGGAAACCCCTCTACACATTATGAGGGAGAGTTCACTAAAAATATTTATTGAAAAATATTTTCTTTAAATCTTCCCATTCCATGGAATATATTTATTTCTTGTACTTAGTGTTCTTGATTACTGTCTTCTTTTTATTAGCTTCCCTATCCCAAGGGTATATTGTATGAACTAAAATCTCATCTTTTGAGAACTAGAGGACAATGAATATATTCTCAATAGAGTTTAGGATTTATTATATGAGGATAGGATCAGAAGATCCAAATACATGGGACGGCATTTTCACATAAAAGATTCAAAAATATCATTATATTTATATGGAGGAATAGGGAGTTCCACACAATTCAATTTATTATTAATATCATGATCTTATTTATCATGTATCGACATTATTATTTGAGAACCCATTCCCATAATATTTGGAATATCATTTGGTAAATCATCACATTTCCTATCACATTGATTATTAGAATATTTTCTTCTATTTCTAGCCAATAATTATGATTTAAGATTACAATTATGGGGGTTTTAATACTTAGATGATATGAATATAAAAATAAAAATTTCAATGGAAAATTATAAACAAGTAAATGAAAATTATATCCTAACTTGTAATACATTAAGATTCAATCTAGCATATTGGTAGTGAAATAATAATCTCCATGTTTAATACTAAAGATATATACTCCGAATCTCCAAAATACCTAGACCTTTATCTGATGAAAACATTTATGGACCAATCCTTTTCTACATATTATTACATAATTTTTAGCATAATTAGCCTACAAATAAAAACCATGTATCATAATGTCTAATGTATTTTGAGGACTAGGTACATAAAACCAAAAACATTAAACCAAAATAAAAAACCTATTATTTATTATTCTTAATGAGCTCTTAATACCCTTTTAGAACATACATATACATAGGATAACATGTGGAAAAAATGAACAACGTAATTATCTAAAAAATACATGGGAATAAACATAATTATTAATCATAGCATAATGGTTAGAAGGAATAACATGGGAACATAAAAGGCACAAAATGGATTCATAACATTAAGAACATGGGATCATGGAATCATGGAATCATTGTATTATGGAACCAATATAAAAAAAGAAATAATAATAAATCAAGTCTCATCTTACATGGAGGATCATGAGTCAAGGCTAACATCCAAGACTATACCTCACGAAGCATGATTCAAGGCTAACCACTAACACAATTGCACATGATGTCTCATGAGATAAGAAAATACCCAATGGATTGGATCACTATATGGGATACACCCATCAAAACATGTTCATGTATATATGGTCCACATAAATAATAATATATAAGCAATAGAGAAAAAAAAGGTTACCCATATAAGGAATTGGGTATCATAATCACATCAAAATGAATATCAAATGGGAATATAATAATTGTGTCCATGAAATAGTGGATGTAAAACCTTACCGGACATTTATATGGGAAAATTTTCATATACCATGATAATTAATATCAAGTGGACATGAAGACATGTTAACCAATTGTTTAAGAGTCATTAGAAATAAAACATTTTAGTGTTGTTTAAGGAAAATATTAAATGGAATTTGAATCATAAAATGAATATGTCATTTCAAAAAACACAAAATTAACCGGGTTATTTTTTTCTTGTTAAAATGAGATATTTTAGATAAATATATTTTTATTAAAAAAAGTTATGGATTACACTGGAGAATGGGTATGAAATCAGGGTGTTTCCTTTAATCGTTCTTCTTTATCAGGAATAATTCTGATGGAAACCTTTTTAAAACATGTATATCCTTGAAATATAATGATGTAATGGTATTGATTCAAGATTTTGGAATGTATAAACATAATTTAGAATAATTATATAATAAAATAAGAGTCAAAAAATGTAATGATATAGAATGTGTAACCCGGAGGAAAAATAGTGGTTCATTAAGAATCCCTTACCTTAAATGTGAATGTGTTCCCCACATGATCATAACATCATTGATAATAAAATTAAATATATTAATAAATTTATTTAGAATATTTTGAACATATATATTATTTATTATAATTTCATTAAAATAAATTCTTGCCTCTTTAATGGGTTCTGATACTCAATTTCATCATTCTGGAGCATTGGTATCCATATATTACATTATTGGTATACCTATATACATGAAAGGTAAAGTACTTTAAACTGATAAATGCTATCTATAATTTTTTCCACAAGTTATTAATTAACATCTTGAAGAATAAGTGGTTATGTAATTCAGATAGTTATATCATGTGATGATAAATCATTAGATAATACATTAGTGATAATCATTTTGATTAATTTGGATGTTTTTGGATCATCATAATCTAATTTTGTTTTATTAATTAATATCATTTATAAATAATTTTCAAACAAGATAAATTGGATTTAATACCTTTATTATAATATATATTAACTATAAATTTTTTTTAGGACCACCTTGATGGTGTTAATGGAAATAGAGAACTCTTTGTCCATGAATGTGATAAAGTTACATATCAGAAACGATGTTTTCATTCATAAAAAAGGGAGGGGAAAGAAATGATGAATGTTTATTCCATTAAAATCATAAAATAAAATTATATGTGAGATAATTATGTTTACATGAAACATGGATAAGGGTAGGTTATGAGATAATAATAAATGAAATTAATTTTAATGAAATTAAATAAAAAGGAAAGAGGTTTTTACCTCTTGAATTATTCTCATTGAGAACCTCTTTTTGGCACTTGTGATTTGTATTTTATTCAAATATAAGTCTCTTAAACATGGGGTATTGTCTTGGGGAGAGTATTAGACAAATAGTGGATAGTATTAAAGGCTTTAATGGTTGAGGATAATTGGGGTTGTGGGTTTGTATTTATAGTGTAGGATAGGGATGTTTTTTCATTATTTTATCCATATTTTATTATTTTTATTCATGACAATAAATTGTGATGATTACTTTACTATATCCTATAACTAATGCTAGAGAGTTTGATTAAATGGCCACATACATCATCTATGACTCTAGAATGATAAGAAAATTCCTTCATTTACCTTATACTATAAATTATCATATTTCACTTTTTATAAAATATTCATCTATTTTAGAAAAATAGAAAAATTTCTCCGTAACCATTTCTTCATATTTATAATTACAAAATTGATTTTTTCGTGAAAATAATTTTCTATATATGAAAATTTTAATTTTTAATTAAATTATTCAATTACACAAAAAATACCAATTTCAAAATTATAACCGATTTTATAACATTTTGGAAAATTAATTAAAAACTTTTAGAATTATCAAATAATAATAATATAACGAAATATATATTTATAAGTTAAAATTTATGAATTTAAATTGTCATTTAAGTAATTAATTTAATTTTATAATTTTATATAATCATTTAGGTTATATAAAAATACAAATACTTTATTAATAATTGTGAAAAAAATTATTTAATTATTACATGATATAAATATGTCATATTTTAATTTATGATATGGATAAATTTTATTTATACATTCAAAGGTGAAGTTACAGTTATATAGTCTAGTATACTATTTATAATAGTCATATTTCTATTTTAATGGTCATATTACTATTACATTGGCATACGTCTCTTAATTTCTATAGATACATCTTATTTCATTCATTATGCATTCATAATTTTTGTATTGTGTTATATATATTATTTTACATTATTTATACTATATAAACTAATTTAAAGAAGGTAATTTTCAATAATAAAATTTTGGGACTTTACAAAGTAACCATTAATATATAATTCATAAGAATATTAAAACTATCATGTTTTGATCATAGAATAACTAACCCATGTGAATGAAATGGGTTTCATGAAAACCTCCTCAAAACATCATCGTCAAAAGTCATCATGTGAAAGAATGTGGATGATATCAAAATAAAATATCCTAAGTGAATTAAAAATAGTGTCAATGGATAATGATTTAGTATTAAAAAACTGTTATGATTATTTGATAAATGACATTGAAAATAAAATATGAATAAATATCCCTTGGTGCAATTTTTGAAATATCCATCATATGATTTTATTTAAAATGATTTTCTTTCACCAGGATAAATAATTTAATAAATTAATCATTAAAAAAAGAGGTTTTTTTGGTAAAAACCATATAAAGTAAGAATACTGACTAAAAAACACTTTTATGGGATGTAGAAACACTAGTTATTTTAGTATTAAATGTACAATACTTTTATATACATTTAAAAATGAAAAATTTCTATTTAAATTAAACGATTAATTTTGCAAAATATAAAACTAGATAATTTTATGTTAAAATTACTTTCTATCGAAAATCATTTTTTATTTTAATTCATAATATGAAAATGAATCTTTTTATTGGTTAATTACCATAAGATAATGTGTTTCTGTTGAAAATTTTAGAAAAGAAGTTCATTTCACATTTTTGATAAAAAAAACTCTGTCAAAAATGATGAAATATATAAATAAATATCCAGTAACATAAAAGAATTATTATAAAATTACCTTAATCAATTATTTATAAATAGGTATGAAAATACATATAACAATCCAATATATGTGAACATAGAGGTCAAAGATTTTGAAAAGAAAATATGTGGTGGGGCTGGTTTCACTTATAAGCTTCACAACAACTAAATAATTTTTATATTCAATAAATTTTTTAGGAAATGTCAGAGATCAAAAATAACCAAAGGATAATAAAATGGTTTTTTATTAGAAATAAATTTAAAAAAAATCCACATATGGAAATTAATTTATAAAAATCATGATTATAAAATCATATTTGAATGACCCACTTATAGTTTTTGGAAACATTTAAGCCATGATACAATATAATATAGTAATTTTGTCGATATGAAATATATTTTTCACAGATTTAAATAAATGTAAAAAATATCTTTGTATTTTATATAAAACACAATATAAAATATATTGTCAATATAAATCATATGTCAAAGAAGGGAAATTGAGATAATGAAACACTTACAACTTCATAAAAAATCAAATAAAAACCAGTAATGAATGTGAAATAAGTCAAATTTTGAATAAATTAAATTACATGATAATTATATTAAAAATTAAATAATGTTCGTTAAACACACATCAAAATAAATTAATTTGTTAATATAATATGTGTCTTAAAGTTGGATGATTAGGAATAAAATCATTATCTTTAATTCTCAGCATCCATGAAATAATGAAAAACTATTGTTTAATAAAAACAAATATATAAAAACCTAATTTAATAATGTTATACATATATATAATTCAATTTAATATTTGTATTTGATGATTTATTTTACATTTATTGGGTACTTATTACTTATTTTTATTATCAGATGTTATTTTTTTCGTACATGTTTCGTAATGGAGATGTCAAACCCAATTATTTAATATGAATTTAATCATAAATAGATTATAAAAAATATATAATTAATTTTTTCCCAATTATTAATACATCCCCATGTTAACAACATATAAGAAATGGACATGTTTTATTATAATTGGATACATGATGTAGTAGTTTTTAGAAATTTAATGATATTAATAGATCAATTTATAATGATTATTTATTTATGAGTAATAATTTTAGAACCATGATGATAAAATATATTAATAAATAATGTCATATTTATTATTTAATATTTTTTAAAAACTATCCATTTATGGTTCTGATGATTAAAATAATTGGTCACTCCATAGATGTGTTAGAATGCATGTACACATGATAGAAATTTTTTTTTCAATTGAATAAAAATTTGAATAGGGTTACCTCCTTATAATTTTAACAATTTTTAAATATGATATTTATTCATTAAATAACCCCTTTAACCATCCATTTATGGATGGTTTGAGAAATAGAAAAAGTCACTCACAGTGGTGATAGTCTTCACGTAACATAATCAACATTCTTAGTTTTTGAATTGATGAGAGGGGAATATTCCACAAATATGAAATAAATAAAAGAAAACAAGAGTGTAAAAATGGTACTTATGTTATTATGTTATTATTTTATTATATAATAAAAATTATAAAAAAAATATTTAGTGACGTATAAATGAAATGTAATTATTTGGGATTTTTACCATACCCCTTGGAATAACTCCATTAAAAATATGATTATTCCTTTAAGAGATTGTGTTATGAGGGAATTACAATAAATAAGAAATTTAAAAGAATATTTTAGAGGTTTTTGAATATATTATTAAGTGGAAATATATTTTTATAGTGTATGAAATGGGGTGGTGGAGGTCTCCCTTTATAAGTTGGGATATTTATACTTCTTTGAATAACTGTAATATTATATTATAGTCATATAAAATTTAAAAGGAAACATCCTATATAAGTGAAATAAGTGGAATTTGGAAAATTTTGGATAAAAAAATTGATTGGAATTTATATGGATGATTTTTTGGCAAGTGATTTAATTATATTAACATTTTATTTAAGATTTAATTATTTTGAATTTTATTATAGTAAAATTTTTTCTTAATTATTTTATTTTTATTCATCCAAATATTAAAATAATTTTTTTGATAATTTGCATCATATTACTCCAAATATGGTGTCATTTATTTTGATACAATTTTTTAACGTGATAAAAATTAATTATAAAATAGTAAATGTTTAACACAATATAAATAGTAGTATATAAAAATATAACATATGTTTTCTAATATGAAATATAAGTCTATAAATTTAATTTGTTTTAAAGAATAATTATATTCAATATCTAAATCTTTGATTTGAAAAATGGTTTAATAAATATTAAATCCATGGTTACATACTAATTGTTTCATAAAAGAAATAGTATTTATAAATCCAATGACTTTAATATTCACCTAATAAATATTTTTTTTTAAAATGAAAATATTAATCACAATCTATTATTAAAATTATATATAAAAACTTAATGATTACTCTTTAATATGTATATGCTAATATTTAGTTATTTATCTTTAATATAGAATCATAAAATTTATCTAAATATTATTTTAATATGAAAATGACTTTTGAAATATTAACAGATTTTTTTCTTATTTAATTATCAATTCCAAAATAAAATTGTATTTAGATATTGTCAATATAAATAACATATTTTATAATAATATAATCAAAATATACATAGATCCCTAAAAAATACATTGTTAAAAAATTGTAATTTATTAGTAAAATATAATTACATGACTAAATGGATTTCATTAGTTTTATAGATTAACTAAATGAAATTTATCAATGATTTTATATTAAATAGAAAATTATTTTATTTCTAAATATATTTTAGAATTCGGTTTCTTCTATTTATACTTATGATTTCATTATCTACAATATAACAATCACACTTTAATACAAATATTTTTATATTTATAAATTGTTTTTAGTTAGTATATATTCTATGTTAATATAGGGAAGGCCGTTATATATAAAATTTAACTTAATTAAAATATATATTAAAATATAGGGGAGTTACATTCCACCAAATTAAATAAATTTAAACATTATAATATTTATTTCTTAAATTGATGAGAATTGTTGATGGTGTTCTTAATATAGTCATCACTTGAGATATTATTTATAATGAAATATGAATCTCACTCTCATTTTACATGGCAAGAAAACTCGTCTCATAATATATTATTGAGACCCTTATAATGGGTTTAATCTTGATAAGGAGTTCATAGAAATACATACATTGATATATGATCATTGTTTGGTTTATGATACAAATAGAAACATCCTTATTATAGAAATAGATATCAGATATATGTAAGGAGTGATGGTAAATTTCTAAATTCAATTCAAATTTCTCCAAATGAATAATAAAATTATTTGATTAATTTTAATTATCAAAAAAATAAAAATGAGATTCAATAATCATTTAACACATTGTTTCCCTTGAAAAAAATTAATTATATGGATATCTTATAATCATAAAAAACATTTATTTAGATATTTTGAAGTGCCTAAAACCATATTACAATAATATATCTATAAATCATAAGTATAATATTATATCAAATCAATTACCAACATCCACTTCATCGATAGTCATTTCATAGGTTTTTACTTTTTCCCATAGAGTTTTCTCATACATATTTTCATCATTATCCCATTGGTTAGGGAATATATAATTGTAATACTGAAACTTCATTAATTTTAAGCATCAAAGTGTATGCTATATATTTTATTACACCATAATTAATTCAACTTATCTTGCTAACATCAATATCACATTTTTTAAAATAATGTGCTTGATGGCCAATAAATCTATTCTTGACACACATTATTTTTTCCCTTTAGACATTCCATTGGGGGGATTTTACATCATTTTTGACACATATGAAGATGAATCTCTCATTTGTACATATTCATTATCATATGAACATATATGAAGCTCAATTTTTATCATATATTGTTAATTTTAAAATTAACTCAATTAATATTTATAATCATAAATTTATATAGATGGATAGGACTTACCGTAATATTTCCCACATCATATATTATCTCATTATATTTTGTATGGATGGTCATCGCATTATCCATCATGTACATTTTTGAACAATTTAATACTCGATTGATAAATTTGTCCTTTAATCTAAACTAGTGGATTGAGAATACATAAAAATAAATGTATATAATGAATCTAAAACATAAAATACTCTACTAACAAATGAAATGTATAAATAAACTTTTGAATCTCTATGTTTCAATCACGGTTATCCATAATCACTATCCTATTAGGTTTTCCAACAAAACTAGTTATATATTAAATCCTCATGTTATATTTAAAACCCTTATAATGGTTTATGATGTACATGTGTATAAACTAAAGAATATCCCTCGAGATTGTCAACCCATTTTCGTAGTTTTTCCCACATCTGATGAACTATGTGAAGATTGAGTTATTACCAAACCAACCATTTTAAAAATTATCACCCAATAATTCCTCTATACTAGAGGCTATATAAATTTTTTAGTTTCTAGACTATGACATCATTGTTTGGAATCCAATGAATCTGTAAATTAAAAAAACTTCATTGTGTTATCCTATAACTATACGTATCCCTAATATTATCAATGATGTATTATCCTCATAATATCAAAAAAATAACTAAACAAATCCCTAAAAATAACTAAACCTTAATTTGATATAAACTAAGACGCACTAAACCCATACTCTTGGATATGTTGATGAGAGAAAATATTTTTTATTGGATTTGATAAAAATTACGAGGATCAAAGATAAAGTAGCTCATGACTCATTCTTTTTCATAATTTATGTGTCACATCAAAAAAACTAATCATACAACTATGAGAACTGAATGTTTTAACATCAATGGAAAATATCATCATAAAAAATATTATTGTGATCATTTATCTATAATAATATATTACCATATCCCCTTATATACATCTCCTTTATTATAATATTCATCATAAACTAGAGAATTGAATTATAATAAGGTGGGGAGATCAAATTCTCAGAGGGGTAAAAGTAAGAGATAAAAATTGATGATAATTTGTGATTGTAACATAAACTTGTGGTTATGAGATAATATTCACAATTTATGAACCAAACATTATATATTTATAAAAAAATTAACATAGATCATAAATATTAAATCATGGTATATGTTTCTGAGCATAAATAATTTATCTGTAATCAAAATATGAAAATTTTCATATATTATAATAGAATAGATATAATAAAAGAAAATAAGTTCCTTTTCATGATTGAATTCCAATAATGTTATACCCCATGATATGAAAATAAAATCAAGAGTCAAGATAAAAATCATAACCATAATAAAATAAAAGAGTTATAAGAGTACAGAACATTATACAATCTCATAACATTGTTAGTAATATAACACAACTGTTTCAGATAAAAATAGTCATAGAAATATTTTTTTAGGCTACCCACTAATATATTCATAAAATCATTGGTTTGGGATATCACATGTGTGCCTTAGTAGGCTAGACAAACCACACATGTACCCTCTCACGCTTTGTCATACTACCTATGTTCCTTCCTAGTCTTAGGTTAAACAATTTTTTACCATCATATGATTGATTTAACTGCTTGTTTACTATATTACTCTTAGTCTAACTACCCATGTACCATTTTAGGTGTGGGATAACACATTTTTTACATTCATAGTCTGAGGTTAACCATCTATGAACATTCTTATGGTTATTGTAATTACACATGTACCTTCTTAAGCCTGTATAAATACCAATGTAATTATTTTATCTCTTGATATTAAAATATTACCAAGGAAGTTTAGTAATTTAATAGGATAATACTTTTATTAAAAAAACCATTTAGATTTATTCCACATGAATGTAAAAAAAATCATAATTTCATCATATATTAGTTTAGATATGTGAATGAAATGTGTTTAATGAAACATTCCACAAAATAATATCATCATAATATATCCCAAAACATACGATAGATGGTATCATATTGAAATATCCAAAGTGTAACATAATGGTAATTTAATGATTTTGAGATAGGTGAAAAAACCAATTAAATATTTTTAAACAAGTAACCATGAAAAAAAGAATAATTATATCTTTTATTATTTAATTAAATCACCATAAAAGTGTTTTCATAATAAAATAAATTTACAATGATAAATTATTTTAAAATTTACTATTTAAAATTCAATTTAAAAAAATATAATAGATTTATACATTAAAAACAATTCTTTGAGAAGACATAAAAACTATAATGTCTTATTTTATAAATACCTAACCCTTTAAATATATTTTAAAATTTGGAATCCATTATCAAATTCAACCTTTTGCATTTAAAAAATATAGCAATATTTTTTTCTTATAAAAAATATATATAATTAGAATCATTTTGATTATAATAAATAAAACATTAAAATAATCTGGACAATGAATAATGGTCATAAAGGAATGTTTTTTCTTGGAAAACATTAAAGAGTATGATCATTTCAATTTTTTCTAATAAAATTACTAGTGAAAAATAAAATATTTCCTAGAAACATTCTCATTGAAATTAATAATTTTACAATAAAAATATAATTAATTATTGAATAATATATAATTGAATCCATAATGTCATACAATGAATTTAGATGTATGGGGGGATGAATACATATTGAAATGAAGAATCATGTTTTATTAGTGTCTCTAAAAGTAAATTACAGAAGAAGGGAAATGAAAATGATATGGGAAATATAACACCTAAATAAAAAATATTGGATATGATTTTTGTTTGGTTCATAGGGATAATTTTCAAAAAATATTTCCACTATTGGAGATTACTAAATTATAATCTTGATTTAAAAATTAAACTATAATTACATCCTTTGGACATCAATAAACATTGAGTAAAAATTGCATTGATGAGTATACATGGGATTGATCTGTAATTTATTTTAAACTCATTTAACATATGATAAATAAACCTATGTGAAGAGTATGTACTCTACAAAAAGAATATGTGGGGAATACAAATCACATTTTAATAAAGATAATTTGAGATGTGAAAACCCTTAAAACTATAATGTCATTCAAATAAGAAACCCATTAAAACTAGTGAAAAAGATGGATTTGGAATCCATTAGATTATATGAAAATTATGGTAAAAAATATCCATGGGTATTATATATATACCAAAATTGAATATAAGTTATGAATATCACATGTGTCTCAAAGAAGGAATATTGAGAAGAGAAACCCTTAACATAATTATTGAATTACATGAATATTATTTTTCCTCATATATAATAAATAAAAACATCTTAAAAGACAATTTTAGGAACTTATTCAAATGTTTATCCATATTTAATCTTTTATTATAATAATTTATTAGACATTCATTAATTATTTAGCTATTATTTTTATTCTGGGATTTTTAAATATGATTATTATATCCTTGTTTCTTATATGTGATGTCATATCCCATTTTGTGATACTATGTTCAAAATTATCATAATATAAAAGCGACATAAATAATTTTTCAATGACTAATGGATTCTGATGTTCACATGATAGAAATTATAATAATGTTCTGTTAGTACATAATATAAGATGAACTTTTTTATGATAACAATATCAACCTTTTAGAATACATTTCCTGCATCAAATTAGCATGCTACGGAGTAATAGAAAGTATATGCCTTAAAATCCCACTGAATATATTAGGCTAAAATTGATTCCATTAATTCAATGAGAAATATACTGTACCCAACTCAAATGGTGGATCTGAATAAAGAATCATGGAGTTTTATACATGAATAATAATATTTTTTACTCTCCAACTTTTATGATTTTCAATTTGGGGTTTATCTTTCATTTTGTATTTTTTTTGTTTTCTACTAGGAGTTCATTTTATTTTCTAACTCATGTCATTATTCAATGAAATATATTATTTATACATGTAATATTTTTCATATAGTAATTTTTGGGTATTTTTTTACATTAAACAGACACATTAAATGAATGTGTATTTTTTTCACTCCAAGAATCACAATACATTTTCAAACAATACTTTTTTTTCAGGATCACCACAAATTATGATGTGAGGGAGGGAAATATATTCCAAAGGAGATGTTTATGATTCTATTGTCTTTAGTTTTTCTTTTAACTATTTTTTATTATGGATTTACGGTCTACCTTATTTGTATTTTATTTAATAGTGTAGAGACTATTCGATTTGAAGAGTGTGGGGGGGGGGGATATTCATGGAACCAAATTAAATTTTATATTAGAACAATTATTTTATAAAATGTTTTACATTGGAAACATTATTTTTGATCTAATAATTTCAAAAAAATTAATATAATTATATGTAAATGGTTTTTTTGGAGTTTATATAATATAAAATGTTAATTTACATTGTTGAGGAAATCTACATTGTTTAATAAATTTAATTTTCCTCATAATTATAGTTTTTTGGAATATTTTATTGATTTTATGAATACATATTATTTTGGTATTGTGTGATTGAATATTATTTTTAAATTCAAATACCTAGAAATATTATTATCCATATCTATATATTCATTAATCTAACCACTTTCTTTGGATGACTCTAAACAATAATCACTAAAATAAAATAAAAAGTTATCTCATGAGACCGTAAATAATTTTCAAATTACATTGATACGATAAAAAATATTTTCATAATATTTATCTTAGAACTCACCATTTTTCCAACCTTCTATTAATCCAATATCAGTCTTTAACTACCTTTTTGGAATTCCATGTTAAATGACCAGTTTTTATTTATACTTTAATTCTTTTATTATCAGGTAATTATTTTTATATTGACCTTCATGAGGGATATATATATGAGACATAGACCTTCGTATGATAATTTCACAAAAGGAATGATGTGGGATTTCCATTATATTGTGGGGATTTGATTCAATGATTTATGTACACTATACTCTTTTAATTCATCTAATCATTTTTAATGAAAAATAATAGTTCAATGATGCATCCATGAATATTGTATGCAACACTCACTAAACAAATAACCTGGTTAAATTATTAAAATATAAATCATTGATATAAAAAATATATGTAATGTGATGGGGTTAAAATATATTCTATGTACATTTCTATTAATAAAATGGAAATAATAAGATTTTTTTTCAATGTTTCTTTACAATTCAAGTAGAGAATCAATATAGAATAGGAAATTACTGTGGGCCCAAAATATTTTTTAACACGTATACGATATTTTAAATTATTTTAAATAGAATAAAATATATTGAAATAAATTAATTGATCCTTTTTTAAGGTAGTAATTTTTTATGATTAATTTATGATCCACCAAAATTAAACATCAAAACCAATATATCTTCAATGAAAATAACTCTTTATGAGTAATATTTCATTCTTATAATGTGCAGATTGGTTTGTAGTTAATGAATATATATATAATTATTACTCTTGAGATTGATTACAATCACATCTTATATTTGTCATGAGTAATGTGTGAAAATTATTTATAAGGGACGATCACAACATGGACATGGACATTCAATGAATATTTCAAAAAATAGTAATTAAATTAAAGAGTTATTAAAGTGAGATTTTAATTATAAATCTAGAATGTTTAAATGAAAAGAATCAGTTTAAGAAATTTAATTAATTTAATTTAATTAATTTCTATACTTTCATTCTTCTCTTTTTTATATCATTTTTATGTTTCATATTATTTATAATATTTGGTGAGATGTTTTTTTCACGGAGATAACAAAATTTTTCCAATTTTATGAAATTTTAATCTTTTGAATTACATAACTATTTTTAGTATTATACTTACTGATTTCACAAAATAATACCACTGAATGTGGGGGTAATTATAATGATTTTTTTAAAATATTTTATGGAATTAATGACTATAAAAAATTGTAGTTATTTTTATAAAACTATATCTAGGTTGTTTTATTAATGGTGTGTTCACATTGTGACCATGTTGAAAAAATATTTAGAGCTGAGAAACCATGGAGTCATGGTATTGACCCTAAGAGATGTGGAAAAAGGTATATTGAATTACAGGGTCATCATTTCAATCATATGTTCATTATGTGGGGACAGATGAATAGAATCATGTCCTAAAAATATGTTTAAAATGGGGAAAACATTATCTTGAACCACATGTGTATCCAGCAACTAATTAGAGTTAATGAACGTGATTAATGATTCAAAAAGGGTGTATTGACAGGGATGGAGGACATATAATAGGGATTCACTAAGTGAGGGTAGCTCCATAGTGTAGGGTGGGACCTAGGGACATGTTGGATTAGTGTGGGGAGGAACAATTATAATTAACTGATCCCTAGAATCCATGAAGAGCATAATAATGTTGTGGTCTATCCAATGGAATAATTTATGTCATATTCATTCTAGATCCTAATGTATCATGAGGTAATTTTATATACCACAAGCATGGAGTAATTAGATTGGCTATGTACCTATCACAGGGATCTTGGATGAAGGTTTCATCAAAATGTGAATATAAAGTTTTTAGGGATTTATTATTGAATTTAGTTTGTTTTACTTTTTAATTTATGATTTTCATTGGTGCAACATGAATAAAAGTGTCAAAAATGACAATAGATTAGAATAATTACTGAAATAAAATCATAGTAGGAATCATCATGAATAATTATGACCATATTTAGAGATAAATTATTCAATTGAGATAGAGAATATTTTATAAATCATAATAATGACCCAATTAATTATTTTACTACCATTTTTATTCTAATATAAAAGATATACTATATCATTTTATATATTATGACACTGCAAAATGTTCTTAGGGTAATATATAGTTCATAAATGTAAATTAATTTTGCATACTCTACTGTATAATATTTCCCTATTACATGACCAATAGAAGATACTATGGAAACAAAATTACTATAAACCCAAAGGGATCATGATGTGATACTAGATTCCATATCATGATTAATAGCATACTATATGTATGATGTTTTATTGTGTTAAAATGGCGGATTAAAATTTTAATGATATTCTTATAGCTTTTTGGGTCTCCTTTGTGTGATTTTTACTTCCTATAATTCCATAGCATTATTTATTAATTATAATCAACGATTCAAGCACCCTTATTTTCCATTAATTTTTTTATATTTTCTTTCTTCTATATTTATAATTTCAGAATAACTTCATATGAGGGTCTAGGAATAAGTAATTAGTCTTCCCTCGGTCATTCATCGTAAGTTTTATTAATGGTTGGGCGGGATGAAAAGTTGAAAGATTTGGATATTATGTTATTTATTAACACATTCATGGACATTCATTTTGGATTATGAATTTTTAGTATAGTTTATCATATTCCTTTATATAAATCTTGTGATGAGAATCATTGAGGATGAAACCCAAAATCAATTAAGTCAATCAATCTATTAACAATATTTTTTATTTTCCTTTTGATATATTTGACAATATTAAAGCATCTAGTTTGTTTAATTTATCATCCAAATTTATATTACTATTTTTGATAGAATAAATGAAAATATCAATATGAATATGGTAATTTTTTGATGATTATCAAATAAATCAACTAGACTACTCCTAGAATAAGAGAAATAATTAATTTTAAAATAATATTTTGAAATTGATCTCAAGGCCCTATTATATAAAATTTCATTCACCATAATAATTAATTTGAATATTTAATTATATTAAATAATAAATGAACAATAATGTTATTAATATTGTCATAAAATATTCAAATACCACTCTTTCTCATTTTGTGATGAACTCAGATATTTTTATATTTTGCTTTTAGAATCAGTGAATAATTGTAATTTTTTAATAATTTATTAACATATAGTCAATATAGGGGATGTAACGACTCCCTATGGGTACCAATTTAATAATATTAATGATTTAATATAGATCTTGTAGTATTTTTTTACATTATAGTAGTGTTTCCCTTGGAATTTGGAGATGACCTCCTTAATGGGAGGTTCAAACATTCCAATAGGTTTCTAACCGGTTTGTTCGTAGAACTGGAAACATCCAATGATTCCACATCCATTTGGACCTACATTCCAAAGGTAGGCGCTCATTAGTTTGTGGACTAATGAGGCTTAGGAATTTGCATTGGTCTATATGATGGGAGGTCGGACTCATCACACCTTTTTTAGGGAAATTATTGTCTACTCTATGACTCTATTTATAGATTTATGTTATGTTCGTGAATCCTTATTACATTTCCAAGTATAAAATGAACTTTCCTTCAGATTTGAAAATCAATGCTTAAATATGTAGGAAATTTATAGAATCTTTTATATGTATTTGAGGTTCGTCATCAATAGAGAATCATCTGTATTTATTAGAGATTCTTGGTAAATGGTATCCTTCGACACATTTATATAGAAGTATCTTGGTAATTATGATGACCATGCTGGTTTTAAATACCCTTAGTGGGGAACATGAAGTTTATTGTCATTCAGAAGGACATGGATTATTTCAGAGTTGGGATCGAACCCGCAGATGGGCTACCTACATATCCATTGTTTAGAAAAGTAATCAGAACCCACGTAGTTCGAGTAAGGGATTATGATGTTTATGATTGATGGCTCAAAGAAGGATGTCATAATTACTTTTACACTCTATGATCACGTGAGTCATGATCGGTGTGAGAAACAAGATGTATTTTTAAAAATTAGCCAATTGTTCCATGAACGAAGCAATCATAAGAAATAATGTGGGACTTATGTATGTATGACTGCCTAGATAAATGAAGATTATGATTTTCTCCAGGGAAGAAATCCAGGAACAGGGTCTATAAATGTATATGTGCATCATGGAGATTTGAATACTCTAACATGGGGCTTACTCCTGAAAAGGGGGACCAAATTAGGAGATGACTTATGGTTGGGTTTTATTCCTGAGAATGAATCCCGGATCAAAGGTAAATTAGGACTGGTTAAGAGAAATTAAGACGGGGGCTTACTTCTGAAAAGGAGGCCCAGGTTAAGAGACATGAAACATTAAGGGACATGGGGCTTACTCCTGAAGAGGATGCCCATATTTATGACTGGGGTTTACTCCTAAAAAGGATGCCGAGATTAGGGGATTTGGAGATTACTCCTGAAAGGATGCCCAATTTAATGAGGACTTGGACTGGAGATTACTCCTGAAAAGAAGGCCCAGGTTAATGAGGACTTGGGTCTTACTCCTAAGGAGGATAATCATATTTGAGACTGGGGCTTACTCCTAAAAAGGAGGCCCAGGTTAATGAGTTATCTCATCATAAAGGATGAGGTTGAATAAATGAAATCTCAATCTTTAGTGACATAAAGATGTGTAAATCACTAGGTTTTCAGAGATATTCCATAGAATTCCTTTCAGATAAGGAAGGAAAATTAAGAAACAATTCCATAAATGGATTTGAAGAGTGTCTTGAATACTGAATCTTGAATAGGAGAGGTGGAATGGATTAAGAGGGGTGAAATGGGAAAGAAGGGAACCCAAAAAGGCAGGGGCGCACAAGTCCTAGCAGGCGCGCAGGTACTGCGTGGGCGTGCAAGTTCGGTCGCGCAGTTGTACATGCGCGACACATGGGTACGTGCGCATTGGTCAACCAGCAGGGTAATAATTAGCGACTCTTAGTTAAAGCCTTCAAAATCATCTTGAGGTCCTTCCAGAAGAGTGGCGCGCAAGTTCTATTAAAGGAGTAAGGCGGTGCGCAAGTGTGGCCATTTCCCTTAAGGGATGGCCACTCATGCGTGCACATGTTGATTATTTTCAACACTTAAGACTTCCTCCCCCTCTTTAGATCTTTCTTTCTAGGTAAGAAATTAACTTAGAAGTGTTTCAGAAGCTTTGAGAAGAGACTAGGGTGCTGGGAGCTCAAATCTGAGTTTATGGAAAAATTCCTCCTCAAAGGGGGGCCCACATGGACTATTTATAGGCTGAAGAAGACCCGGGAGGTTATCCTTTAGGGCGCACAAGTCAATTGCGTGACCACTAGGCATCGCACAAGTGGACTTGTGCGAATGTGACGAAACTTGCACGGTAAATGTGCTTTTGAAGCCTTGTTCATGCCTTTATCGATTTTTGATGTTTTCTACAAAGGATGAATCAATTTGTGCTAAGTCATTTCCCTTTACATGCTTTTAGATAATGTGACAAAAACGGAGTGTCAAGAAAAGTCCCCCCTCAAAGTTGGATCCGAATGAAATGAGGATGTGACTCTGATGAAAAAAATAAAACCAAAGAAATGGTGGTGTGCAAGTCTATCAGGGCGCAACACTTGGCACACAGGTTTGAGTTGCGCAGGGCTGGAGTGCACTGGGTGTAGGCGCGCAGATGGGCTACCTGGACTATAAATACGTGGTCATTTTTTGTGCATAGCCTCTGATTCCGGATTCTCGAGCTCTTGCCGCAGAGGTCACCTTCGCTGCGCAAGTTTCTCATTTTCCGCTGTGTCTTTGTTTTCACGCTGTTGTCAAGGTAATAGGACTTGCGCGGTGATACTTGCGCGCCAAAAACATGCACGACACATTAACACTTGCGCGACGCAGCCATACTTGCACGCCTTAATGCCTTAGAAATTTTTCTGAAATTACATCACCAATTTTATGAAAAATCAACTTACATAAAAGTTAATTTATTCAAATTTTGTGCAGAATCAATAGATCTTAGACCCGGAATAGTTGATGAACTGGCTAGCAAGCGGATTGATGATATGATGAACATCATTGGCCACGATTATTATACCATCAATGATATCACTCTTTCGGATTTGGCTAATTATTTGAAGAAATGTCATCACGACTTCCCCCAAATCACTTATCTGCCTTTCTTTGGCTATGGTCATTTGCGAGAAGTCACCATTCCAGAAGCAAAGAACTATCTTCCATTTTCATGGTTTCAAAGATACAACAACTTTTCTTCAGCAAATATCTCATGTGGAGGAGGATTTATAAATGCTAGAACATCAGAGAAGGCCTAAATGATGCATCATAGCCCTTGTAAACTATATTTAAAACCTCATATGCCCGAGCTGCAACCACATTGTCATCCTTGCATTTTCTGAAATGCTCAGATGGATCAATCCAAAGGATGGAAGAAAATTTGGGACTTCCGTCATGGGGGAGGTGTGAAGCCAACTTAGATGTGGGCATACTGTTTGTGACAAACTTGTTCAGAGTTTGTCGAATATCTGAAAGAAGTGGCGATATACGAAGCTGTTTGGGTTGGGCAAACACATGTTTACAGACATGATTACTTCTTGCCAGAGATACTCAGTCACTAGAGCCCAGAAACTAATACTTTACATCTGACTCATGGAGAAGTAGGTATCAATCTGTGGGATGTCCACAAGATCTTGATGGATCCAATTTTGGGCAATATGTATGATGAATTCATTCCTCACAAGGTGACTTGGAATGATTCAGAGAAGACTCCTGCTTTATCTTGGGAATTATTTAAGATCTTCCACGGGCTTAAGAGTTCAGAGACCTCGATATCTAATTCTAGAAAGGATATTCATTCGGAGGATTGGATGAATATATTTCTTATTGCGAAGAAAGAAAAGGATCCAAAGGGGAAGGAGCCTAAGGATAAAGGATGCAAGACAAATAAATCCAAGGATAAGAGGCCCAAATGTCCTACCACCTACCCAAAACCTAAGAAGAGGGGTGCTCCTGGAAAATTCTGGCTAACTCTAGAAGTAGGAGAGTTTGAGAAATGGGGATATGAGGTGAGTCAAAGGATCCAAAATAAGACTCATCTGGAGGGCTTCTTGGAAATGTGGCTCATTGTTTATATCTTTCCAGTCAGGGATTCGAAGGGAGGTGTCAGGCCAGGGACCTTCGTCATTGCGGGAAAGTTGGCTGAGGGAAAAATGGTTGGGTTGGATACCCCCATTTTATCAAAGAATAACATGAGTTTACTTAATGTTTTCATGGGTAAATCTCCATTATGAATAGTGGGACCATTCCATGTTTTATGGTGATGAATTTCCACTCAATTCAGGACTTACAATGTACAGAATGGATTACAAATTCAGGGAAGTCCTTTCAGGCCGTCAGTGCAAGAATTTTCAGGAGTTGCTCCATTAGATGTTAATGCCTATGACATGAACGTGAGGCTGAACATGTTTTAGGAATTAAAATTCTTTTCCTATGGATGTCCGCCAACCGGGCAGTTTGTTGATGATGGAACAACCCATTGGTATTTGGGGGCATACATGCTAGCTTGCAGGGATGGTGTTCTAGTTTCCAGGATTGATGGAGAAATTATATGGGAGGCCCATGCTCCATATAGATTTGCACGTCAATTCAAATGTCTGCAACAGATTTCTATATCTCCTCCAGTATATGTCAGGTTAGAAGAACATCTGATGGTTGCTCAGCAACTATTGTTGCTCACATCAAGGGAGAAGATTGGGGTAGTATTTGATCTACCAGTTGAAAAAGAAGCACATAATTTGACTACATATTATGCCAAACACTGGATAGCATCATACCCCAAAGGGATATTGAATCACCATGTTTATGAGGTGGGGAAAAGGAAGAGGACTGTAGAGAAATAAACCCTTCCTCATGAAGGTGATGCTTCCCCACCTGATGCTAATTCGCCAGACTCCTCCTCTAGGACTGATTCACCAGATTCCCATGATGGGGATGATGAGGAACAAAAAGTGGAAAAGTGGCCCTGTTCCCGATATAATCCTCCGGTAAGAATCAAGAGACCTACTCCATCAAGTCCTAGTGAGTTACTTCATTGTGGTAATTTAATCACTGCTACATTATAAATCAATAATTCTTATTTTCTTATTCTCCATCTGCAGTTGCAGGAGCTAGGAAGAAATTGAAGTCAAAGATTGTAGGACCTTCCTCACAGCCTTCATATCTAAGACCAGAGGTTGTCCAGTTATAGTAGAGTTTGTATTGTGGTACTGAGACTGCCGAGCTGGATTTATATGAGGGCCTACAACTTCATGGAATAGGGAATCTTTTGGATTCTACAAATATTCAATATGAGGATAACCCCAATGAAGTGCGGGCTTACATCGGAGAGCTGGAAATGCTCATATATGCCACTGATGAGTCCATTCCAGTCACCAGGCGGGTGAAGGAAATGATTGATCGTGGCGCCACTAAGGGGGCTGGTGGTTCTGGAGATGAGGAGTGGCATGAGTATGTGGCTCCTGAAGATGTATGTTTTCTTTCCTTATTTTTATTGAAAATTGATTAGTGTCAAAGATTTGTTACGTAAGGAAGTTATTTTCTTCATCTTGCAGCTTGAAAAGAAAAGAACTAAGGTTCCTTCGCCATAGTATAGCCCTGGTTGTACTGCCATCGAGGCTGCTGCTGATTCTCCTCGCGAACTGGGTGAGATATCTCTAGGCCAACATGCCATGAATGAGGCGTTGGCCATAGCCTTCCATTTTCCAATCCAAGTTCCAATAAGGGAGACTTCCGATACTCCCAAAAAACCAAAGAAGCAAAGGCAATGAAGGAGGAATTCCATATCTAAACGCTTCATTAGTAGTGGTAAGTCGTTTGGGTAATCACGAGTCTATACCCATGACCACATGGTTACTCATATTTTTGGGGATTTCAGGGGCTTCATCAATTTCCCCCCTAAGGGAAAAGACTAATCCTCCTTCAAAGACCATAGAGGGTGTTGTGGAACAATCACATATCCAAGATGACTTGGCTACTCCAGGAGAAGAGCTAGCATCTATTCCCAGTATCCCTCCTACTGCTGTTGCAAGAAGAGAAGAACCTGTTTTTGGTAAGTCAAAAATTCTTAATAAAAATTTTGATCGAAACACCGACTGACTTCCATTCTGTGATACTTCAGGTTCAACTCTTGTATTAGATCTTCTGGTGACTTTTGCAACTGATGCAACTGATGCTGTGATTTTACCCGAAGATGCTGTCTAGGGTCAGGGGCTACAGGACTTAAGTCGTCAAGAAGACACATCAAATGCTCCCACTGGTGAGACTAACGAGGATTCTGAAATATCATTGGATGAAATGATGAATCATTTCATGCATTCGATGAATTTTATGATCATGCTAAGTTTTCATGTGATTTAGAAGACCTTGGGCATGAGTGTTAACCATCGCCCAGTAAATTTTATTATAATTTACACTTTTAATCATGACTGAAAATAATATGCAGTTTCATCCATAAGAGATGCTGAACTGCCAATGCCTGAAGAGGGTGTGGACATTGATATCAACCCTACCATTACAGAAACATTAGCTCAAGTAGAGCTAAACCTAGTAAACCCTTTTGAGACCAATCTTGCAGATCCTGTTGAGACTGGGAAATATGGGTAGGAGTCTTCTCAGGTTGCCGATCCACTGTCGGGTAAGGGATAAAAATATTTGTGATTGTACTTAATTTGCAAGACAATGGATTATTTTTTTATTCTTTGAAGCTAACCAAAGCTTTCAATTAATCATGCAGGGCCATCAACTGCAGTGGCTAGATATGGAGGTGAGGCCTTATCCTCTTCCCCAACGGGAATTGAAAGCGAAGAAGCACATTTCAGGAGGAAAGAGCAGAATAGGGCACTTCATTAAGTTCATTAATCCCAGATTACATGCCCCTTGTGATGATGATGTTGAATTAGACCCATAGGTGCTTAAATCGTTCATATTTTCACGACGCAAGGCATGGAACAACATATGGAAAATCATATCTGAGGTTCCTTTAGAAGAGCTATCATCAAATATACCTCGATTGTCATCACAGTTTGTCATGCTAGGACTTGGCGGTTTTGTATATGAAAAGATCCATGCTGCGGTGAAACAGGTCATCTTCAGGAGGGAACATGAGCAAAAGTGTTGCGAAGATCTGACCAGTGTGAAACTGTCAATTAACATCGGAAAATTTAAGGATGCGGTATCCCGAGCTGAGGCTGATTATGCTACCAAGATGAAGGAGCTGAAGCATAAAATCAAAGAAAACGTCGTCCAATAGGTGCAGCTCCAACAACAGTTAGATGTTGTTACTGGGGAACTTGATCAGCTCAATAATTCATTGGAGGGAGCTCAAATGAATGGTATGAAATCCATTGCATATGCCAAGACGACACTCCATCAAGATGAGAAGAGTGAAGCTGGTCGAGTGCACGAGCTTCAAGTAGCTGCTGATGAAGCTTGGGATTCATTACATCAAATGAAGACTTATGTTGACAGTCTTTTGTAATATCCTGAAAAAAAATAAGAGGCTCCAATCTGTGGATGTCCCTCAAATTCTTGTGCATCAATGAAGAGTACTTTTATCTTCAATCATTTATGCTTGTAAATTTTCGGTACCTGCTTTAAATTTTATCTAAGCCAATGGGCCTAGTAAGAATAGTTTTATTTTTACTAGCATTATTATAAATAAACCTACAAACATTGAATCTTTTAATTGCTCAATATTACCTAAATCATTCAAAATGTCTGTTTAGTGAGATGGAACTTGACTTTTATTTAGAGTTCCATTGTCTTTTTGGGCAGTTTAAAGTTATGCATGTCAGACATAAAGAGGCTACTATTTAACGTCGAAATATCTTTGAACGAATGAATTAGAATTGACACAATTCTTTGACAATTTATCTGAAACCATATTACCATACTCAAGTATGAGGGAAAAAATGTAAACTATGGCTTATGAATAATTAAATCTGAGGAATGATATGAAAAAGAGATAAAAGTCATCAAAAGAAGTAGTTTTCAAGAATGAAGTTACTATTATTTAACAAACCCATTTGGGGTTGAATTATGCAGGTCCACCTAAGGGTATTGGCTGCATAGTCAAATAAATAGCATCTTTTGGTTAACAAGTCTGTTATGTAGACTGTTTATGCAAGTCAGCCTAAGGGCACGTGCTGCATAGTCAGGCAAAAGAACCCTGAGAAATTTACCTTTCTACCGCTAAAATCCAGTGAATGTTTATGGAGATTCAAATTTTCCAAAGTATAGAGTTTTTTGTATGGAAATAGGTACTTGAATATGAAGAAGATATTTCCAAACAAGATTATCAAAGAACTGGATGGATATTACCTCTACGAAGGTCTAACACAAACATAGGGAAGGAGAATATAAACCATAGACTTGAATAATTTCAGATTATGAAAAAGGATATAGGACAAATATGTTAAGGATAGCTATTTTAGCGGATTCCTACATACTACCTTTTAAGACCAATAAGGACAAAAGAGACTTTCTTCCAAAGAATGACTTTACCAGTATTCGACAAACCCATTAGGGGGTTGAATTATGCAGGACCACCTAAGGGCATTGGATGCATAGTCAGACAATAGTATCATTTGGATGAAAAATATGTTATGGAGACTGTTTATGCAAGGCCTCCTAAGGGCACATACATCATAGTCAGGTAAAATAACTCTCATAAATTTGACATTTTTGTAACAAAAAGTCAAGAAAAGGGTTATGAAGATCTGAAAATATTTAAGGTTAGGATTATGACACATAAAGATGGGTATAGTTCAATGTATACAGAGATACATTGATTAATGCTAACCATAATCATGTTGTGGCCGGTACCTGACTGGAAATGTTGGACTTCACTACATATCCCATAAGGATGGGAATCAAGCCATACGTAGTTATTAAACTAGAGTTTAACATTATGTGGGACAAAAGGATTAGAGATCTTAGTTTAGGGTAATAGAGCTTGGACAATTATAAGAAATACACAATGTGTGTTTTTATAGGGACTTTTCAGCCAAGGGATTGAATGTGGAATTTGGGGTTAGGCCCAAAGACTTGGGGCTATATTCGAGGGACACTCGAATGTTCCTACGTATCCCATAAGGATGGGAATCAAGCCCACGTAGTTCTAAAAATACCCTCTGTACAAATTTGGTTCGTACATGTGAAGGGTGAAAGGGGACATTAGTACAATGATGGTTTTGCCCAAGATAAATGGTTTGGGAATTGCCATTTATATAGGTAGTCTTTGAAATGAAACATGATTGAAAAATCAATGTAAATAATGGTTCCCTCATAGGTGAGGGTATCAAAGAATATTGAAGATTATTATCATACTGGACAAAAGTGTTGTATATTTTAACATCGTATAACATGGACGAAAGTGAACCAATGTAAAGATATTGATTCTAGGGGCGGTTTCACAAATCAACATCATATGAGATGGAGGTGAACCAATGTGAGGAGATTGGTTTTGGGATTGAACCTTCAGAGGTTGCCTACGTACCCATCTTGGATGGCAAGGATCATAGTCCGCATAGTTCAATTGAAGAATGAATTAGTGATGAAGTTGTTTTTGGGGACAACGACCTAAAAATGATGTTGGTACTTACACATGGTTAGCGGCCCAGAGAGGGTGTTATGGTTAAAGTTTACTCTAAGCTCACATGAGTCATACTCGATGTGAGAAACAAAAGGTAGAAACAACCTTAACGATACACAGTTTAACGTCATGTAGGACGTATGAAGGGACTACGCAGTTTAAAGTTTTGCACTTAGGACTATTGGTGATGCACAGTTTAATTTCATGTAGCAGGGCCAATGTACATTTTAGCATCATGTAGTTGGGATGATGGGGACAATATAGTTTAACGTCATGTTGGATGAAAGGGGGACTATTCAGTTTAATGTAATGCAGTGAGGACAAAAGAGTACACCATTTAACGTCATGTTGGACGTATTGGGGACTTTTTTCCCACAGTTTAATGTTATGTTGGACGAAAAAGGGATGATACAGTTTAGCGGCATGTTGGACGAAAGTGTGAATAGTTTAAGGTCATATGCATGGACCGTGGATGGTGCAGTTTAATGTCATGCTGGATGTAAGGGACTTCTGTACAGTTTAGCATCATGTAGTTAGGACGTCACAGTTTAATGTCATGTGAGACGAAAGGAATACAAATAGTTTAATTTCATATGTATGGACCGTTGCTGTATAGTTTAACGTCATATAGCACGGACGATGAAGGGGACACAGTTTAACGTCTTGTTGGACGTATGTGCAAATAGTTTAGTGTCATATGCATGAACCATGGGTGATGATGAAGTTTAACGTCTTGCTGGACGGTGGTGTAGTTTATGGTCATACGGGACCATTTAGGGAACTTTTTCACAGATTAACGTCATGTGGGACGAAAGTACAAATAGTTTAAGGTCTTATGTATGGACCATTGATGATGATACAGTTTAATGTCTTTCTGGACAGTGGTGTAGTATAAGGTCAGACCGGACGAGTGGTGTAGATTAACGTCATACCGGACCATTTAGGGAACTTTTTCATAGTATAACGTCATGTGGGACGAAAGTACAAATAGTTTAAGGTCATATGTATGGACCATTGATGGTGAAGTTTAACATATTTCTAGACGGTGGTGTAGTTTAAGGTCATACCGGACCATTTAGGATATATATTTTGTGTTTATACAAAATACTTCTTAAAAAATCTGGCATTGGTTGGAGTAGTGATTAATTCTCCATCCATCATTATTAATGAATAAGCTCCATTGGAGTAGACCCTATGTATTGAGAAAGGTCCTTCCCATTTTGGATCATGCTTGGGATGATTATTTCTTGGTATCATTGGTGTTCTGAGAGCTAATACCAATTCTCCCCGAGTGAGTGAACGAAGACGAACTTTTTTGTTAAAAGCTCATGTTATTCGATTCTGATAGACTTCCAAGTGGTGAAAAGTGCACAATATTATATCATCTAATCACTCCAATTCATTCAATCACTTTTGAGATTGTTCATATGTAGATGATTGATCAAAAATGGAAACTCTGAGTGAGGGTAGTTGAACTTCAATTGGCATGACTGCTTCTGTTCCATATACCAGTGAATATGGAGTTGACCGAGTTGTAATGTGGGTGGTTGTCTGATAATGCCATAAAGCAAGAAAGAGTTTATCAGTCCATGACTTCTTATCTTTATCCACCATCTTTTGTAGTATATTTGATAGAGTCTTGTTGAAAGATTATATCTGGACATTGGCCTCTGCATTATACCGATATGAATGGTTGGATTTGATGTTGTATTCTTGATAGAACTTCTTCACCTTGGATGAACAGAAGTTGGTGCCATTGTCCGTCAATATGGTATGAGGGACACCAAATTTGGTAATGATGATAGAATTGATGAAGCTAACAAATCATTTAGAAATGAATTCCTTGAGAGGTATCGCCTCTGCCCATTTGGAAAAGAATTCAGTAGCATTAAGAATGTACTTAAACAGCTTGGCCGTAGCCGAAGAGTAAGGTCCCACCACATCCATTCCCCAAGTGGAAAATGGCCATGATTATTTAGCTGTATGAAGAAACTATGGAGGACAATGAATGAATTTGGTATGTACTTGGCATGGATGACACTTCTTTGTGAAATCGACACAATCTTGTATTATTGAAGGCCAAATGTATCCAAGCCTTCGAATCTGATCATACAGTCTATGTCCCAATTGATGGGCACCATAGACTCCTACATGCACTCCTTTAATGGAAACCATTGTCTCTTCACTGTCAATGCATCTAAAGAGAAATCCATCAAAACCACATTTGTAGAGTATTTTATCTAAGTGACTTGGCCTATCATAAAGAGTAAAATTGAACACACGTCACCGGATTTGTTCTTTCTCGGCTCTATCAGGTGGAAGTGTTCCATTTTGAAGGTATTCCCTGATAGGTGACATGAATACTATAGTTTGACCATACGGTTCATGAATGGGACTAATTTCATTAATTTCCTTGGTTATGATTCGAACATAAGGTGAAATTTCACGACGGTGGGCAATACTGATGGTTGTCTCATCCCGATTTGGATCTTCCAGAGCTGTGGCTATATTAGCCAGTGCATCAGCTTGAGTATTTTGTGTTCTTGGGACATAAGAAAATGTAGGTTTCGAAGGTAATTCTACCATAAAATCTCTGACGTAATCATACAAAGGGATTAGTTCTTCTTTTTTGATGGCATAATCCCCATTGACTTGTTTGATTACCAGGTCTGAATCACCTTTCACCTTTAAGTGATTCATTTGTTTTTGAAGCTCTAATTCCAAGCCTGCGATGAGAACATGGTATTCAGCTTCATTATTGGTACCACCTTCCCACAATAAGAAGGAATAAGGTAACACTGACTTTTCTGGAGAAATGATCACAATTCCTAAGCCAAATTTGTTGAATTTAGGATTTTCCATTTTCCTCCCTGTTGGCCTTCTCGAAGCACCATCAAAATACATTTCCCATGCATGAGGACTTTCTTGAATAGAGAAGACTTCCTCATCAGGGAGTTCAATATCTGAAGATGTGTCTTCCACTAAAGGGTGTTCAGCCAGGAAATCAGCCAAATCATTGACCTTTATCACCTTTTGAGACATATACTGAATGTCGAATTGCTGTAAAATAAATGCCCACCCTGCCAGACGTCCTATAAGCATTGGACGACTAAGATGAATTTGAGCGGGTTATTGCGAGATACCAATTGGACCTCAGGATGTTACAGGTAGTGTCTCCACTTCTGAACTGTAAAGATTAATGTCAGGCAGCACATCTCAATACTTTAATACAGGGATTCTACTACAAGAATAGTTTGACTGAGATAGTAGAGACTGTTTTCATTCCCAACATCATTATTTTGAGCAAGAAAGGCACCTAATGATTGCTCTAGAGCTATCACGTAGAGGATAAGTGGTCTTCCTTCAACATGTTGCATGAGTACTGGTGGATTCAAGAGGTATTTCTTGAGAATGTCGAATGGTTCCTGACATTCTTCATTCCACTAGTAAGTGACTCCCTTCTTCATTTATTTGGTGAAGGGTAATCTTTTTCCTGCCAAATTGGTGATGAAACATCGAATATAGGCTATGTGTCCTTGAATTCTTCTTAATTATTTCAAATTTTGAGGAGGTGAAATACCAAGGATTGACTTGGTCTTCTCAGGATCGACTTCAATACCACGATGGCGTACAACAAGGACGAGAAATTTTCCTGAGGTTACACCAAAAGCACATTTTAAGGGGTTTATCTTCAAATTATATTGTCGAAGCTTGCGGAATATGACTTCCAAATTAGCCAAGTGATTAGAACGATGTTTTTATTTAACCACCAAAATTTCTACATAGAATTCAACAGACTTCCCTAATAAGGGTTAGAAGATACGATGCATGGCACATTGATATGTTGCACCTGCATTTTTTAAGCCAAAAGGGCATTACCCGGTAGCAAAACACACCATGAGGGGCTCTGAAGGCTTTGGATACCTCTTCTTCTAGGGCCATTCAGATATTATTATACTCGGAATATCCATCCATGAAGGATTGTTCTTCATATCCAACTGTTTCATCAATTAAAAGTTCTGTAATCGGAACTGGGAAATCATCCTTAGGACAATGCCGATTAATATCTCTGAAATCGATGAAAACTCTAATTTTTCCATTCTTCTTCATTACAAGTAAAATATTAGCCAACAACCTGGGATACTGAACTTCTCTGATGAATATAGTTTTTATAAGCTTATCATCTTCAGCTTCAATTTTAGAAGCATAAGTTGGGTGTGTTCTTCTCACAGCTTGCTTAAATCCTCGATGTTCTTTTGGTAAACCCCAATGATGATAGAAACATCAGGATCATGCCCGGGAATTTCTGTATAGTTCCAAGCAAATATATAACTATTTTTCTTTAGAAAATAAATATACATCTCTTCCTCTTCAAGAGTCATGGGGGCACTGATTAATGTTGGGCGTGGATCTTCTTTTGTACCCAGATTTATTTCTCTGAGTTCATCCACAGTGGTAGAGATTCCCTCTTCAAATGCTGGAGGCGAATCTCTGAGATCCTCCTCTTCTTCTTCATCACATGTTATTTCTTCCGTTTCTATTTTCATAGTAGATGATAAATCAGAAATTTCATGATCAGAAGAGATGTCAAAATTTGCACACCTTGAAGAAGAAGCTTCCATTTCCGACCCGATTGATGATGAAGGGTCTTCTTTGGGTAATAAAGAGGAGATAATGGATTGAAAGTCAATATAAATTTTCACCTATGATTTTGCTATAATATATTCTAGCCTAATTGAAGAAGTATAGACTTGTTGGATTTAAGAAGATGAAATGTAGACGTCACCATTTGTGCTTTCATCACTGCTTGGTGGGTTACCAATTTCTCCAATGTTTTCTGGATCGATTGTTGTAATTGAAATTATGGATATTTCCATAAGAGTATTTGGATTGGGGTCTATATTGTCAATTTGACTGATAGGAAACACATAATCTGTACTCACATGTGTAAATGGATTTACTGGAATCTGCTCCAAACCATATGGAGCATTAACTTTGGTAATCTCCTTTATTGTGGATTTCTCCCTTCCCTTCATGTGATAGTATTCCGCCTCAATTTATTGAGACTCACATGTCTTGAATGAGGCCTTATCAACATAAAATGTAACAACTTGACCATAAAAACAATATTTGATACATTGAGGGTAGGATGAAGGGATAACCACATGCTGATGTAGCCAGGGTCTTCCAAGAAAGATGTTGAAAGCTAAGTCTTGATCAACAACCATGAAATCCGAATTGGATACAAGATCTCCAAACTGAGTTCTGAGTGTAGCTTTTCCCAGTGGATCCTGTTCATTTTTATCATATCCTTGTAACATCATGGTAGAAGGAGATAAATCAAATTCCGTGAGGCCCAATCGACGAAGTGTATGAATGGGAATGAGGTTGACTCATGAACCATTGTCAATGAATGATATTCAAACGTCTACACCATAGACCATGCCAGATAAGTACAATGGTCTAATATCCCTATGAACACCATCATCTTCATCTGCACCAGTAAAAGATATTATTTCATGGCATTCTGCAGGATTATTCTCTCTGTGATAGACTTCAGCTGCAGCAATTTCAGTTTCAAACTCCTTAGGACTTGACAAAGCCTCGATGAGTGCTTCCGGAAGATCTTTTCACAGATTCATAGCATCCAGAATTGATAACTTGTATGGTACTTGGGCCATGTGATTCAATACATCATACTTTTTATCCAGATGTATGCGTTTCCCAATAGGAATATGTGGTTTAGTAGGTACCTTGGAAGAAGATGTTTTGGAAGTTGATTCATCTTGTATCGGGATAGGAGTTGGAAATATACCTGGTTTTGGAAGATTAGACCGATTAGATCCACTTACATGATGAGAGGAAGAAGTTGGAAACTTCAACCAGTCTTCCAAAATAATTGTGCCAGGACTGAATTTGATATGGGTAGAAGAACTTGATTATTCTTGCTGAGCTCACTGAAGGGCTCTACCACGCGTTTCTGCTGCGTACACAGTTCTAGTAGGGGTAGAATTAGAATAGTGGATTTTGAAAGATCCACATATTTTGCTGTATTTTGAGCCTCTGGAACATCCTCTAATTCCCCTGTTTGATATAGGGAATTCGGCCTCATCGAAATCGAAACTGCGACTCGCATATGGATCTGTTAATTGAATCATATTAACAGAACCGAAAATTAATTCTTCATCTAATGAAGACTCTGCCTGATTAGCCTATTTAGGCTGTTCCGTTTGGTGGGGCAGTGCCCGTGGCTTTGAAGTAGATGGCATGAAGTCTGCTAGAGTCAAAGACAACTTAGGCTTTGACACATACTCATCTTCTTCTGATTCTTTTTCATTATTTGCATTATACTATTTATTTGAAGACATTCTCTCTGATGAAGAGGGTTTTTCCACAACATTCATGGTAGAATACACAATCAATTTCTTTAATTGTGTTCGAAAAATAGCATGTGTTCGGTTGATTGTATTTCTGACCATCCAATCATCATAATTCTGTGCATTTTTGCTTTTGACTTCTTGCAATTCGCCTTCCTCCTCTGGAACAGTAGCAGTGACACAAGCTACCTGGGCTGAAGAGCCTTTCAGTTTGACTTGTCCCGAGTCAAACATCTTTTGTAGGAGGACTTTGAAGACAAAACACTCTTGGATGGGATGCACCAACATTTGATGAAAGGGTCAATAATTCGGATGGTCTTAAACTCCTTCCTCGTTTGGCCACTTGGGATTTGGGAGCTGAACCAAATTATTCTCTAGGGCCGAAATGAAGTAACCAGGAACTTGTTCATTTCAGAAAGAGTATGTTTTGCTCTTCAGATCCTCAAATTGTTTTCCTCTTTGATATCATTGATCATCTGGACGAAATGGTCTTTGTTGTTGGTGCTCAGGAGGTGGATCCCTTCGAGAATATGAAGGTTTTGAAGTAGAAACAGGTACAGGTTGTTGTTTAAGCGTAACTGTAGTTGTTTCTGCTTTACCCATTCTCCTTATTGGAGCTGATGGAATTTCACGAGATTTAGCCTTAGCCTGTATAAGGGAATATTCAATCTGTTGAGTGATTTAATTAAGGTCTCGAAACCCTCTTGTTTATTTCACAGGGATTAATGGCGTGCATAACTCTTCACAGAAATTTGCCACATAGATTGGCAACAATTCTTCTTTAGGGAGTGCTAATCTTAGGGAATATGTTAATCCCTTCTAGTAAGCAATGAAATCTGATAACCTTTCATTCTCCCTTTTCTTACAGTTTGTATGATCGAAAATTGTTGTCTTTGGAAATGTTGAGCTGAACTGAAGAAGGAATTGATGACGGAGATCCTCCCATCTGGTAATTGACCGAGATTGCAAGCTTGTATACCAGACAAAGGCTGGTCCTTGAAAGGTCCATGTGAAGCATCTGTGTTTTACTGCTTCTTGCTTCTCTGGAGATCCCATCATAGGATCACAACAAGACTTGTAATGCGTCAAATGTTGTTCAGGGTCACCTGATCCATTGAAAATAGGGAATACAGGGTTTTCAAAATTGGATGGAGGAGAGATTGAATCTACCCTTTCAGGGTACACTTTATTTTCTGGTTGAACCTATGTATGTTTTCCTTCTATAGTTTCTAGCTGATCTGTTAATGATTCAATTATTGTTATTAACTTTTGAGAAATATCCGGTTGAAATTGGACCTGGATAGGTGCAATGACTGGAGCGTGGACAGATGTGGTGGTTGGTGCTGCAACTGCTGGGAGCACTGCAAACTGTTGTTGAACTTGACCCGTAGGATTAGACCTATGAGGGTGTACTGATAGAGGAGGATATTCTTGATCCATCTCAGTAGCTTTAACAAATTCCCTTAGCTGACTGGCTCTAGCACGCTCACTAAGAAGAATACCCTGAAGTAGTTCTGCATTCAACCTCCTTAATTCCTTCATTTCTTTCTCCTGTTGTGAAAACCTTTGATCTAGTGAGAGCAATTGGCCTTCTCCAGAGGCAAGATATGTAACCTGATTCTTTCACCTCCCTTTGTTGGATCTTTTTCAGAGAGGGGGAAGTGGGTTACTCAAAAGATTACCTAGAATCTGAGTAATCCTTTGATTTCATGTACACACTCCTTCTCCATTTGTGTAGTTGCGTACATCTTCTTGAGCAGGAACCTCTTCATCTGAGTCCCCTGAGTGAGCCTCATCTGGTGGATCAGAAACAACGGAATTGATGACATTGATTGACGCATAACGCATCACATCCCTTCTATAATCATTTCTGTTATATTGTATTCTTCCATGTCTTTGATGAGACATTTCCTTTTTGTTGATTTTATCCCTCAGGAACTTCTTGATAATCCATAATTTGGAGGGAATATCTTGATAATTTGGCTCTTAGTTCCTCTTAAGGCTTCTTCCCCAATCAGGAAAAGACCGAATTTATCTGAGGAGGGGAATGATGATTTGAAAAGTCCCTAGTCCGGTGGACTGGGGCTGTTCTTGCTATTCCTGCTCAATTTCTCGAATCCTATATGTTGATTCCGAGGGTGGGTTTAAAAGAGTCCACAGTCTGGCAAGGTGGGGTGGCTCTTGACATGTAATGTATGATACTTTCTCAAAATCACTTCTGATCTTGCGAACCTTAGTCTGGAAATTAGTTGGATTCATTAACCTGTATCCACTTTTATCACCAGGTTCAAAAGAATGTTGGATGATATTTGACACATTTGTCACTTGATGATGTGCTTTATCTATATGAGAGGCATGTTAAATATTCTCGTTTGCATGATGGAGGAGTAATTAAATAACTTGTTCTCTATATGCTTGATTTTGAGAGGAAATAGTTGAAGCCTGTTCTTTGGAAAGCTTTTTATTACAAACAAAGCCCGTTGACTATGGCCAACCATGGGCAATAACATTGCATGAGACCATTTTCGGCGGGCTTTGCTGACTGGAGAGCACCGTGAAATGTAGTGCTCCATGAACACCCCATCCTCTTACATGAATACCAGATGGTGCATTGGCAATTTACTGACGCAATCTTCATAGTGCGCCAAGGCATGAACATTGAAGGGCTCTCTACTGCTTTTCAGCCTTCAGATATCGAGAGACTGATAGAGATTCCAAATCAATATGACGTTGTAACCCTTCTATTATCCTAAGATGATTTTCATATTCATCATAAGATAATAATTTCTTCTTCAACTGATAAAGATTTTTCCATATGTTGAGATGAATATCATAAATTCCATCTTCCATCAACATATTTGGAATGTCATACTGAGGGTTAGCCAGAGGCCAAAACATGACTGGTACTTCACCTTTTTCCAGTTTTTTTCTCTTGTTCATCATTTCCTCTTTATCATTCAATGAAGATTATTCTACCTGATTTGACCAGAGTTGGTTTTTCTTTGTTGCTTCATCGAATTCAACAAGATTGGTATAGAAATAATTGATCAAACTATAAGATGCATGAATTAGGGGTGGTTCAGAGAATGACCTATACCCTAGGATATCTTCTGATTGAGAAAGTATTTCACCTACTAGCGATGAAGCATCAAACATGACTGGTTTCACAATTGAATGTGCCATAAGATAAGAGGGCTTTCTCTGCACTACATTGTCCACTGGAGCATTTTCCGGGCAATGTGAATCACTACTGTAGAGAGGACCTTCACAGCGAAATTCATCATCATGGGGAGGACCACCATAATGGGTTATATCAAAAGTTGAGATCTCTTTCTCCTCGGTCTTCTGACCACACAGAGGGTTCTTGTGGCTCTCATCTGATGATGAAACTTCGAGATCGACCGAATATTCATGAAGCAAGCCTTCATGAGGAAGTGTTTTTTAAAGTCCTTTGGAATTAATGTTCTCACTATTAGGAAATGAGGGAGTAGAATCTTGGATTCCAACAGATAATTGTATGTGGGCTTCAAGAACACCATTATCGAGAAAGGCCTTGTTAAAAATTGTCTCTTGATCTCATGACTATGATGGGTGGGTATTTTTCTTAGACTCCTTATTACTCGCTTTGAAAACCACTTGTTGATGAACTTGGATGCTCTGAGCAGGTGTATGTGCCTAATCAAGAAAGATGGCCTGGATAGGATGACTATATCCACTCAAATCAGGTGTATGTTCCTGACTTGGTTGTCCATATGATATGGGGGAGTATGCCCCACAATCCTCTTGGACTGGAACAGATGTCTGTGTCTGTTCCAGAGTGAACTGTTGATGTGTCACTCTACAGGTAGGGATAGATTTATGTGTCTTTCCTTGAGATGCTGCGGAAGCTGTTATAATATCTTTGAATGCATCCAGAATATGAGCGGGGATTTTCTTCTGCTTGTTCACCATTGATAGAATATGGTTGGTGACTTCAGCTGCCGGAATGGGGATATACATCCATTCCATGATTGGAGTAGGTGTATGTGCCTGCTTCTATCCTCCTTTTCCTGTCAGTGAATCCTGAAATTACTCAAGTGTGGGGGCAGAGAGTTGAGTCTGCATCCTCTTTGTCATCAGATATTTCCAACTGACTTCTCCCTGTGCTTCCTAGCGAGAATATTGGTAGGCTTGATTAGTATTAGCAGGTGTATATGCCTGCTGATTTCACTTTTCCGAACGTGGTTGATGAGCTTCATCATATGTAGTCAGACAAACCTGATGACTAGCAGATGATGTATAAACAGGAGTATGTTCCAGCCTATAGTAATCTGCCAGAATTGCTTGGCGGGATTGGCGTGATGCTGCCAGACGAGACTGCTGGACAACAGAATTAAAACGGGCAGGTGTATCTGCTCACTCGTTGCTTTCCACCAAGTTAGGTTGGTGAAATTATCCAGAGATAGTAGAGATGAGAACCTGCTCACTGTTGACCGGATTCCACCTCTGGTGGTTCGTCTTTCCTACTCAGGTTCGAGAAACCTGAGCCAAACTCCTGGAGTCGGTACCCTCATCATGTTGAGGGAGTACTGCCGCACGAGTCTGTAGGAGATTGTTGATAGGATACCTCTGGAAGGACTCCTGTTTCATTGAATTAAGGCCCTGGGGTACCGGCTCATCCACCTACCTAGATTATGGGAGTGAATGGTGATTGTGTTCTGGGGATAACATCCCGAAGTGGTTGGAGACAGTGGTTAGCACCACCTGCTTCTTGATCACTGGTCATCATTGTTAAGAAAACTGGTGTGAGTTGTTCAATTGGAGGGCTTGTCGGGAAGCCTCCATAGTTGGGATGGTACCGTGTTGATGGTACTCCTTAAACAACACATTTGATACCCAAAGTTGAAGATGCTGAGTAGGTGATGTCTTCCTCAGAGCGGACGATGATCCAGCAGGAGTAGCAGTATTGGAATTTGCACCAGCGGTATTCAGAGGTGTGAACTTGAGAGCAGCCATTCTGAAAATGTAGAAGATCTTGGAAAAGAGTGCATTTTGATATAACAGACATAATCAAGATAAATTCAGCCACTACATCTTTTGGATGAACACATATGTCAATGATTTTTTTAGTTGTCCCTCTCATTGAGTTTTAAATAGGGGCCTAACAAATAGGTAAAAAATCATTTTAACATGGTTATGGATTCACGTCTGGTTCACCATTTTTTGTTTACCTTAGAATTTGGGGATGACCTCATTGATGGGAGGTTCAAACATTCCTATCGGTTTCTAACGGGTTTTTTCATAGAACCAGAAACATCCAATGATTACACATCCATTTGGACCTACATTCCAATGGTAGGCTCTCATTAGATTGTGGACTGACGAGGCATAGGAATTTTCATTAGTCGAGAGGATGGGAGGTCAGACTCATCACACCTTTATGAGGGGAATTATTGTCTACTCTGGGACTCTCTTTATAGATTTAAGTTATGTTCGTGAATCCTTTTACATTACCAAGTATAAAATGAAATTTCCTTCTGATTTTACAATCAATGATTAAAAATGTAGGAAATTTAGAGAATCTTTTATATGTATTCGAGGTTCACCATCAATAGAGAATCATTTGTATTTATTAGAGATTCATGGTCAATGGTATCCTTCGACACAATTATATAGATGTATCTTTGTCATTATGATTACCATGCTGGTTTTAAAGCCACTCAGTGGGGCACTTGAAGATTATTGTCATTCATAAGGACATGGATTATTTCAGATTTCGGATCGAACCTACAGATGGGCTACCTACATATCCTAGGTTTAGAAAAGGAATCAGAACCCACGTAGTTCGATTAACAGAGTATGATGTTTATGATTTATGGCTCAAAGAAGGATGTCATAATTACTTTTACACTCTACGCTCACGTGAGTCATGCTTGGTGTGAGAAACAAGAGGTATTGGTAAGAATTAGACAGTTGTGCCATGAAAGATGCAATCATAAGAAATAATGTGAGACTTATGTATGTATGACTACCCAGATAAATGTTGATTAGGATTTACATCAGGGAAAAAATCCAGGAACATGGTCCAAAAAGGTATATGTGCTTCATGGAGATTTGAATACTCTATCTTGGGGCTTACTCCTGAAAAGGGGTCCCAAAATAGGAGAGGACTTATGATTGGGTTTTATTCCTAAGAAGGAATCCTAGATCAAAGGTAAATTTGGACTGGTTAAGAGAAATTAACACTGGGGATTACTCCTGAAAAGGAGGCTCGGGTTAAGAGACTTGAAAAATTAAGGCACTTGGGGATTACTCTTAAAGAGGATTCCCATATTTATGACTGGGGTTTACTCATAAAAAGTATGCCTAGATTAGGGGACTTGGGTCCTACTCCTGAAAAGGATTCCCATATTAATGAGGACTTGGACTGGGGATTACTCATGAAAAGAAGGCCCAGGTTAATGAGGACTTGGGGATTACTCCTAAGGGGGATGCCCAGATTTGAGAATGGGGCTTACTCCTGAAAGGGGGGCCTGGGTTAATGAGTTCTCTCATCTTAAAGGAAGAGGTTGAATGAATGAAATCTCAATCTTTAGTGACATAAAGATGTGTAAATCACTTGGTTTTGAGAGATATTCCACAGAATTTCTTTCAGATAAGGAACTGAAATCAAGAAACCATGCCATTAATGGATTTGAATTGTGTCTTGAAGACTGAATATGGAGTAGGAGAGGTGGAATGGCTTAAAAGGGGTGAAATGGCCAAGAAGGGCACCCAAAAAAGAAGGGGCGGCCATGTCCTGGAAGGCGCGCAGGTACTGCGTGGGCACACAAATTCGGTCACGCAGGTGTACGTGTGCGACACATGGGTACTTGCGTGACGATTAAACAGTAGGGTAATACTTTAGCGACGTTTAGTTAAAGCTTTCAGGATCATCTTGAGGTTCTTCCAGAAGTGTGGCGCGCAAGTTCTATTGGAGGAGTTAGGGGGCGCACAAGTGTGGCCATTTCCCTTAAGGTCTGGGCACTCAGGCGCGCAAGTGTTGATGATTTTCAACAATTAATCCTTCCTCTCCCTCTTTAGATCTTCCGTTATAGGTAATAAATAAACATAGAAGTGTCTCGCATGCTTTGAGAAGAGACTAGTGCGCCGAGAGCTCAAATATGAGTTTCTGGAAAAATTCCTCCTCGAATGGGGGGAGCACAGGGTCTATTTATAGGTTGAAGAAGACCCGGGCGGTTATCCATTAGGGCGGGCAAGTCACTTGCACGACCACTAGGCATCGCACAAGTGGACTTGTGCGACAGTGATGGAACTTGCACGACACATGTGCTTTTGAAGCCTTGTTCATGCTTTTGTAGATTTTTGATGTTTTCTTCAAAGGATGAATCAATTTGTGCTAAGTCATTTCCCTTTACATTCTTTTAGACAGTGGGATGAAAAAGGGGCATCAACAAATATTTTATAAATCCTTGATCCCCTATGAAAAACCACATATCATGCCTCTATATTATATTTTTAAATTTTAATGTTGTGTAAAGGTTTCATGTATTAAATTTAGTATGACTATTCACTAGGTACCTATGACTATGTAGTTTTTTATTTAACTAGTCATATATGAGTTACGAATGAAATATAACCATAATTTATATAATAATAAATCTTTTAATTTTTGGGGTGTGTTAAAATATATAATTTTTAACATATATTATAATTCCTAGACCTTGCCTTTTCTAAATGTTCATTGTCCTAGTCATTCCATAAGACCAAAATAATGCCTCACAACATGATAGAGGTGTTTTATTAGTGGTCTCCATCAATAAAATATATTTTGGAGACTATGTTATCTACATGAGAAAAAAAAATCATAAAATTAAAAAAATGGATACATAAAATTAAATACATGGATTTATTCCCAATATAAAAGAAAAAATAACGTATGACGTCAACATATAAACAAAAATGGACTAAACATGAAATTTTATACAATATTAAAATTATTTATCATTGGTTTGATAAAATAAACTACGAATCTAAGAAAAAAAATTATAAATAGAGACATAAAAATAAATCTTGAGTCTCTCCGAAGTCCAATCTTCCCAAACCATCATGATACATCATCTAGGATTCAAATGAAACCTATGAATATTGATTGAATTTATCATAAGATTAATTCATCTACTAAAATTAAATTTTTGGTATCATTATTATCCTTAAGAGGGATCCAAAAATGGGATTATGATATATTACACAATATAAATGAATTATTAAAAATAGGGGAAAATGTAGTATTAATAATCAAAAAATAAAAAACACCATGTCATCATTTGCTAACTAGGCCAACAAGACACCTAACCCCACCTATTTCTGGTAATACAAATAATTAAAATTTAACTTCATTATGTCTCAAAAAATATACATTCAATTAAAAGTTTGGAACAAATCTGATAAAATCCAACAAGAATGTAACCACAAAGGAAGCACCGACCTATTTTCTGAAATCCTTTATCATTATATAAGTTTTTATTATATAAAAATAAGGAAGATAATATAATCCAATCACAACACTCATGATATAAAAATGCACCAGATTAATGATGATAACCAAATCATGTCCAATTTATTTAGAATTAATGATGAATACAAAATATAATACCAAATCATTTCAAATATCAAATAGGTGAATAATGCTTCAAAATATTGAGACGAATATGGTACATCTACGTAGGGTTGAAAAATTATTCCAAATAAGTAGGTGATCGGAATCATGTCTCAATAATTAATTATAAAATTATTAATTTAAATAAAAAGTAAATCCTAATCATTTCTAACCACTCTATAATTATTAGTGTGTGGGGTCAAAAAATCTTTTATTGGAAAAAATTCTAGAAACCCAAATCTCAAATAACTACCAAACCATACTTTTCACCATATACGAATTTGATACACAATCAACCATTAACCAAATAATCTGATTCCAATTTAAACTACAACACATATCCTCTTACTTTATCCATTACATTTGATGACAAAAAATAAAATAGATTATGTCAAATCTATCAACTTTTTTTCAAATCATACATAGGTAAATAATTCAACTACATTAGTATTTTAAAATGTGATATCATATTTAATTGAAATTATGTTCCACAAATTTTTTTATTCTTATAATCAAAATGAAATTATCCCATGATGATTTTAATTTCTGAATATTACATTCCACTCAGCCATGTACCATGGTTGTAGGAAAATCCAATTGATAACAAGTGATCACTAATGTATTGATATTGAAAAATCACCCACATAATGTAACTCATACACAAATTTTTTCTAAATTCCATTTCCAATAAAACCTCAATTCCTCTATCAATGAAAATATAATGCCCAGTGGGATTAATTTAGACTCCTTCACTGATGTTTCTAAAAATTACACATAAAATAAGATTTAAAAGCCACAAGACACTCTAAAAAAAGGAAATCACATCAACTCATCAAGACTAATAGAATAATCATTGTGAAAAAAACCACTTAAAATCAATCAATATCATTCATTGGAATACATTTTTCCCATGTTCATACACATATAACCATGCCACACGAATTACTTGTTAAGACAATTCCATGATCTAGAAACAAATAATTATCCTACATAGAAGTACATTGCACATAATATAATGTAACCCTCCATGGTTTATATATTTTATAACATAAATTTATGGTGTTTTTTTTCAAAATATACCATGGAAAAAGATCATTGGGATGTATTTTCCATGATTATCTACATTTAAAAAACCCTAAAAAAGGTAATTATCTACCTTTAAAAGTATCTTCCCTATCCCCTTAAAAAATTAAAACACAGCTAGTCCCTACCAAAATTCACCATCCCAAAACCTTAAGTATAAAAGAATAATCCCAAATATAGAAATATGTTTTTAGGTAATAAAAGGACCACCAACTTCATTTTATTGGAGTTACTTATCCTTCCATATTCATCCATGCCCAATCAACCACAACATAATCTCATATCTAGAATAACCATGAGCTCATTCCCATGAATAATAAAAAAAGATCATTAAATAATTTATAATAATTTAAAATTAAAATTATATTTTAATCCATTAATAAATTACACTAATAGACTCTGGAATCATTATCGTGACTCATAAATATTCTAAATGACATATTAAATTTCCTTGTCATGTGTCTTGTAAAAATAATTGAATAATATTAATGATTCAATAATAAAAAATCACATCTTTTAAAATAATTTTATGTTATAACTAAATAGACCCACCAGTAAATTTAAATCAATTTGAATTCAGTGAAACAATGTAACGTTATTATTCTCTCACGTCTTAATTACATTGCATGAATAATCCCTTTATGAATACCGTATTTCCCCAAGGATTGATGAAATATTACGCAACCACAAAACTGAAATCCAATCAATTAGTGGGTGATGGAGAAGATAAAGTGTTAGAAATATATATTGACAATATCACATATATATACCTATATAAAAGTACCCCAAATTATATTCATTCATAAAGTATCAATGAAATAAGAAGAGGGGTGGATATGACAGAATGTCCCTCCCAATAGACCCCTGTTTTATTTTATATTGGACGTCAACTATGAAAAAGTATTAATGTTAACCCTTTTATTTTGAAAACAATAGTTAAATGTTTATTAGGTACACAATTCAATCATACAACGTTCTTGGTAGCTCAATGTGAACTTGGTATATTATCACATATTTTTTGGTTTGGTGAATATATGATACTACCCAAGGGAGAAATAACAAGGAACCTGGTGACCCATATGGTGTACTTTTAGTCGTCATGGGACTAAAATTTTAGTATATAGTCCACCCCACCCCTACTCAGTTTTTACTGTATCACCAGAAATCTGTCAAAAAAATGAATACTTCTCTTTCATTAAATAACTATTTCTTAGAAAATTGACCCAATGTAAAAACATTTAATACCCCTATCTCAACATGAAAAAACATATATTTTCATTAAATATAATTGAAAACATATTACAGTAAAACCCCTTGAAAAATGGATTATTATCCCGAAGAGGTTATGAAAAATACTATTTTACATAGTTCATCCATTAAAATATGATATGATTACTCATTTATAAATATGATTAGAATAGATAATTATAATACATGTTTATAATATAAACACAATATCTTTAATCAATATCCTAGATTTTATAATTTATAAACATGTATAAATCCAAAAATAACATACATAACAATACTACAACCTCATCAATAATTTGATTAAGACAAAATCTATTAGTATACCATGAATCACACCAATAGTAATACTTCTGGAATCATTTTAATGTATTTATTATAATGTTAATTTATTTTAGATTCCATTTTATATGTTTATATATATTTTTGTAATATTTAAATAATTTTACATGTTATAGATTAATTTTCCACAGTCCCTTGATTATTAAATCTGACCACAATTCATTTGGGGGGGTTATAGTAAGAGTATAATTGTTGACACAAGGCCTTAATGAATAGATTGGTTAGATTATAAAGGGGAGATATTCTTAGGTTGTATCCTCTGGGTAGTTAATTCATGAGGAACCTGAAAATTTATTTAAACCCTAAGTCACATTATATTTTTGATTTTTTTCATAAATTTTTATTTCTGTAGGTGGAACCACATTTTCCCTTTCACTTCTAGAGATTCAAAATATTTCTATAACAGTAATAGCCCACACATACACTTCCTTCCTGTCTAATTTAGTACCTAGATTTTTACATCAAAACTAAATATTTACATATCTTTGTAAAACTAATACATTATTTTTAACATTCTTCTTATCAATTTATATATTTTGTTCCACTCACAAACATTAGTGCATTTTTGTCTGGATATAATGGGTATTAACTTTTGTATTCTTGATTATATAATTTTACATTATCATTTTGGGATCACTTCTCATCTCCTTTTATTGAATACCCATTTTATGTTCATTCATTGTTTTCTACACGAGTATCTATGTGAATATGTTTTCAATATGCTCCATTTTTTTAATTTATATAAATAATAATATATTAAATATATTTAATATTGACCATTTATTGTAATATTTTAAATTTTTATCATCATATGTCAGTTATTTTTCAAAATAGTTATTTGAGAATATATTTAATTTTTTAAGAACTGTTTTTTTTATTTTGTTGATGTTAATTTTTTTATGTTCCTATAGAAGTTTATATTGTATAGATATGAAATTTTTTACATATAAACATATATTTGGGAATTAATAATTTTACAATGTTATTAGCAATAATTAATATCTTTAATTTAGTTATTTATAATGATTTTAAATATTTTATGTATGAATAACACAAATTTTTAATTTTTCCCTATTTAACATATAATATTTACTATATGATATTAGTTAAATATTAACATCTATGGATGTGGTTCATTTATATTTTTTTATCAACTAGCATATATAATTACATATTTAAAAACTCAAAAAATATTCGGATTTTGGATGGTATCATTACACATGTGTTGAAGGTAATTAATGAGGGAACCACCCTATCTCATTACATCCTAGTCATGAAGAGACTCATACTAGGATAGATAGTCAGGATGCGACTGAATCAATTCCTTCATCGGTTTCTCTCTAGTTTGAGATGAGTATCTTATTTTTCTACACATGTAGGTTGATATGGGATTTGATTTGACTATGAATATTGTTTATGGATTTCAATTAAAGTGGATACAATTATTTCATTAATTTTTTAACGATTTCATAGAAATTATACACCACATAAATAAAACCTTTTCTTTTTGAAATGTACTTCATGAATTTCATATTATTTCAACTTTTTATTTTTTCATTTACCCTCCATAAATTATATTATTTTAATTTTTGTAATTATGTATAATGAAAAACATTCATGGTTATCTTTTTAACATTCATAAATTGGTATTTTTTATAGTGGATATAAATTGGTATTGTCATGGAATCCTATCAGGATTGTTATTCTCACTCCAAATATACATAATTTGGTGTACATAGATATTGTTTTGTATAAAAAACTATAGAAAATTATTATTTATAATTTTGTAAGATAATTTTGTCTAATTTTGTTAATTTTTAGGATGTATGAAGTTGGGATATTACCCCTTTTGACCTATAGTTTAGAATTATCATTTTATGTTCTAGAAATTTTTAGATTATGAATTTGTTATCAACTATGAATCAACAACATTATGTTCCCATCATGTTTTCTCTTTATTGTCTTAATGGGATTGATGTTTATTTTTTTTTGTGTATAATTAATATTTTTTTAATTTTTATCAAAAAAATTGGTATATATTTTTATTATATACATTTAAAAATAATTATCCTTCATTTACATCCCACCAGTTTTTGGTATGGAAATTTCAAACTTCTGGGTATGAGTAATTTTATATCTATTGATTGAATAATGGAATTAATCCATTTTGATAATAATGAAGTCAAAATACTATTTTTCTCATTATTGTAATCTATAAAAAAACATTGGGACCTATGATGGATTTAATTATTTACTAATATGAGGTATATTTGTTTGGTACACTATTATAAATATTATTAGAACCCCAATGTTTTACTCTATATATTGCCTAATATCATAAACAATTATTTATTTCTCCACATATCTGATGTGTAAAAAAACAATCCTTCTACTACCTATATGATTGACCATTATTCTATTTCCAATACACTATAATATTCATAAATAAACTCAATTATCTTCATAAAATACCCTCCAAGTACCGATATAAGATGCTACATGAATATCACTTAGTATTTTCATTAAATAACATCTATTTTAAACCAGCATGCATAAAAACATTAACAAATAATTGAATATAAATAAAAAAAATTTATATAAAATTGAAATGAGACATACATATTATAAATGAATATCTTAGTGAAATGTTAATAACTCAACTCCAATATCCTTCACTGATCAAGAATCACCTACTGGTATGATCAAATAATCAACATATTCATACATAGAACTACTAATAGGGTGCACAACCCAATTAATTTATCAATATCATTAACCTATAAATTTTATATTACATGAATACTAACATTATCTGGATATTAACACATAAAATACATACAAATAAAATTTTACCAGTCAAAACCATCGAGTTATACTCTTATGTTATGTAATGTAAAAATATTCGTTGTATCCCCTATATACTGTAATCACCTGAATGGACCAAAGGCCTTATTTTTTATTTTATTATAGATAATCACCCTTTTAAGGGTTGAAGGGGAACCCATACATGACCCGTAGGCCTAAGGCACAAGGCCCAACATGACCTGTAATACATGAGCCGAAGGCCCAGAGGCATACGATGCCCAATACATGACCCGTAGGCCCATCCCACTAGAACTGCCCCTCCCCAGCTTCTACATCATTGATCGTCTTTATCTCCCCACCTGCATTGTTGATTGGCTAGAATTTCCCCGTACAAAGCTACATGGTGCCTAGTCCCGATGGCGGTTGCCATACCCTCTCATTCTTCCAATCCAGTTAGCTCTGCTTCTGGTGACTGCTACTAGTGCTATGATCCTCATCTAGGGGCTGATCATTGTGAACTGGGCTATTTCATGGTCTTAAATGGGCTGAAGGCCCTGTGTTCCAAAGGCCATTGATAGCCTGAAGGTCCTAAGACCCATAGGCCCAAACCAGTGGCCTGAAATCCCAAATCAGGTGAATAGTCTAGCTGCTACAGTACTGAACAGTGCCTAATACAGTACTGCTACAATACTGCTATAGTACTCAGAAATTCGTCTCTACTCGGTTTTGAACCTAGGTCTCTTGGATGCCAAGAAGAATCCCTTACCACTTAGGTACAGGCTCGTTGGCTTATATACCGTAATCACCCTATAGAATTAATTATCGACAATCATTGTGATCGAGCACCTTTAGAATCACCAATAAAAACCTATGAAAACAATTTTATCATATATTTATAATACCTATCCATAAACCCCATCATCCTTATTACAATTTGTGATAAACCACATTCATCCATGGAGAGATGGAAAAATTTCCACCGATATCAATACATGAAATTTCCAATAAATTATGATTGTCCATTTCAATCTATTAGAACCTCACTACCAAGAAGAATTACTATTTTTTCTACCAAAGCTAACATATCATTATATCCACCACATTTTAAACTAAATAAGACATATATAAAATACATACATAAATTTTTAATGTTCAAAGACCATAAAAAAGTTTGTGTGACTACATATATAAACTCAACAAATATCGAGACACATAAATATACACATGTGAACCAAATACTAAGGTTATTAAACAATTCAAAACAAGATCACACCATAGGTTTTTTAACATGGTATAATATAATGTATATTCTCCCTAATCGTACATGTAACTATATTAGTGATTTTATCTTAGATATTGTACACCAATTAATGATGTCTGAGACATGATAGAGCACCCATAAAACACTTACAATGCCATCAATGAAAAAGAAAATCCTTCCTCAATCTATTTCATTTAAAAACCCCAATATCTTTTAAGATAATCCACTCCAATATTTTAACACTATCTCACTCATTAAACGACCATATCTTTCATGTGTCTTATAATTTTTCCCTGATATTAATTTTATATATACCATTGTATGTCTCAACATTGGATTACAAAAAAGTAATCAAATGTGAGTTACGATACATAATCCATTCCCAAAATTCCAAAACATTCACACAATGAACTAATACTTAATTAACTTCTAAAATAATTTTTGATTTACTAATAAAAATGGAATTCTTGATATTAAATCAGTTGATGTTCATTCTCACATAAAAATCATTTCTCCTTGATCCTAACAAATCTATGTTCCATAATCCTATGTATTGAGTACCACTTGTGTTAACTACTCACTTTTATTCAGAATTAGGAGAATAACCAAATCAAATTCCTATAATGTATGTGATGTTACATTATCAAAATACCTAATGGTCATGAAAAACTATCTAACATGTATGAATAATAATATTACCATTTTATTCATCATGTATTATACATATAATTTCATATCCAACCATCCTAAGGGAGAATCACAAATATATCAACCCACAAGAGGGTCTCTACTTATCTAAAGCATCTTATGTCAATACTTCATATCCTAAAGAATACAATACCTTAACAAATCAATATCAATTAAATTTGATAACAATACATACAAACTATTGGATTATGTTTAACTATTTAGAATGAATATAATAACTTAATATGATCTCAATAAAATATGATATCTACTATGACATTTTCATTAAATTAAAGATATATTAACATTTTCTTTTGTAAATAACTTATAACATATTATATAATTATTAAAAAATGAAAAACTATTTACAAAATCTATTTCTAATAATTTTATTACCAAAAATACATTTTTTAATGTATTTTTTTCAAAATTAATTCTCACCCACAATCACTAAACCATAGGGCTTGTTTTTCAATATTCATTATATGATATATAAACTCATACACTTGTTCACCCAAATTTTTTGAATAAATTGATAAATATTATCCTTAATACAAATCAATATTCAAAAAAAACACCTTACCTATGAAACATTAACATTACTATCATACATGTTTAATTATAATATAACACCCTATAAGTTTGAATAACGAAAAAGACTGCTCTAGTCACTATGTTCGGACCCGTCCTAGCCTTGTCTAACCTAAACCTCTATAGTATGACATTGAAAAAATTATATAAATAATTATTTTAATAAAAAGGCCTTGGTCACCTAAATAAATATTGGGTTAATGATGCCAGAAAACCTCATTTATTCCCTACCATCTAACGGAATCTAAAAGATAATGATGATCTTTAAATAATCAAGGGAAAACTGTACTCTTAGTTTCTCAAAAAAAAAATAAAAAAAATTAAAAACCTATATCTCATTACAGTATATATGAGGATTTACATCAATTAGATTACCATCAATAATATAATACATGATCATTCAAAAATAACCCTTTGAATAATATACAAACACAAATAAAAACAATATCTAAAATAACCGATCATATATTTAAGAATAATACGTAAAAAATGAAAATGTTATATAATAAAAGTGATAAAGACTCTCATTAGTATAATCTCTTATCAAAAATAAAATACTCTATTTTAAACACAATATAGTATGAACATAATTTGATATGTAGAAAAGTTTTTTAAATTTCATTCATGTTCATGTGTAGGGTTTAAGTAAAAAATTAAATAAGAAACCACCAATAAAAAAACATATATTTTATATTATATCTATGTATGTATTTATGTTAAAATAAATAATGTAGGTTAAAAAATTATGGAAATCATGTGATGTTATAACATATTAACTAAAACACTAGACACTAGACACAAAACCCATTATAATTAAGACAATATAGGTAGTATATTTTATTTTCATTATTTGTAACTACAAATATTATCTAAAAATAAGGATAAGGGTTCAATCATGTCCAATATATTTGGAATGTAACCATCGAGGTAACATAGAAAAATCAGTTGTCATCCTTTATATGAACATCACAAGGTAGTGAATCATAATTTTAATGACAGAATAATCAGGGCACACATAATTGGTTGAAACAATGCATTCTTATAATTGTTATGTTCCAATAATATTTAACCTCTTTGAAAATAATATTGTATCAAAAAAATATTTTTCCAAACCATGTCCAACACCTATAGAGAGGTAAATGTATGTAAATAATGATGAAATCTGAAACATGAATACCATCTTAAGAATTAAATAATTAATTAGAAGATTTAAAAATTATTAATCATGTAAAATATATAAGAAAATTTCGATGTATGGGTCTCATTAATTATTTGGAAGAAAATATCCAAAAAACTAACTATTTTATAGATATGAAAACATAAATTGAACTATATTAAGTAAAAGCCAATTCAAATATCTACAAAAAAACCTATATCATTATAAATAACTCATGTTTACCCGAAATACTAAAACCATTAAAAAAATATTTTTTGGTTGGAGTAGATCACTCAAGAGGGGGGTGAATTGAGTATCTATAATTTTTTTTGTTATAATTTGTTCTTAAATTAAAATTTCCCTATTTAAAATATAATCAATGCCAGTTTTGAGTGAATTTATAAATGTCTTAAATGTTTAATTAATATATCAAAAGATTGATTTGTTATTAAATTTAATAATATAATGATTAGTCAAATTTTTGAAACTAATTTATTGATAGAATAAAGATATAAATACTTGATAAGCTAACTATCAACAATAAAATTTGTTTTAATTGAAATGAAATAAACATTGATCAGATGAAAAAAACGAAAATAAATAGAGTCTAAGAAAGGGAGGTTTAGTATCAATCTATGACATAGTCCTCTCTACTTGGATATCACCTGCCACCATGATGTTTAAAATAATAAACATTTTTTTATCCATACCATAGATTGGGGTTCACAATAGCACACAATGTCGTCCACGTCACAGTTGACCTTTACCACATTTATTCGTGGGAAAAGATACAAACAAATCAAACTTGATATCTTCCACTATTCTATGTGGGATATGAGATTAAAAAGTTAGTGAGTGTGAGGACATTGAGAATCCTCAAGTTATTCACATAAGACAGTGTGTGAAACAAACAGAAGCACACACTTCATGGAAAAGTAAACACAAGACCACAACATAATAATAATAAAAGAATATAGTTTACAAATATCTATTTGTTCTGCAGTGAAGCTCTGGAATATATTGAAGGAATAAATATATATTGGACTTGTTTTCTTGAAGATGGATTCAGAATAGAGTATCAAATCCTCTGTACTCTGGATTTCAGGTTTGAAATTATATGAACTTCAATGTTAGGATGTTCAAGGAAATTTAGCAGGTTCTTTCATAACATATTGAACTCCTTGTGTACTATAGATTCGATTTCATGGACATTTTAACACATCATTTCATGTTCTACTATTTTAAATATTTATCACATTCTCTCGGTCTTTCTCATACCTTTCTCCATGGTTTATCTTGTAATCCATTTATACTTCAAGGTCTAGAAGGCATAAACATCTCCCCATGTGCATGTACCTCATACTATCTATGGATAGTTCTAATGGTAACATAAAATAATTTAAGAATCATTTATTTATCTAAATATCACCGTTAAAAATAAAATTGAATGAATAAATTTGAAATATTATGTATAATTATCAGTGAGTCATAAGTATCAGTGACTCATTTTTATCGGTCAGTCGCCATTGGTCTGTCAGCATCGGTCTATAAGCATCATTTTGTCATTATCGGTCTATCAGCATTGGTGACTCTAAGAATTATTGAGTGATTTGCATCCTTATCATTTACTTAGTGTATCGTTGAGTCATTTGTGTTATCGGTCTCTTAACATCAGTGAGTTGCCATCGGTGACTCATGTTTTCTATCAGTGAGTCGATCATCAGTGTGTCTTCCATCGGTGTGTCAATAGTTAGTGTGTAGCCCATTGGTGAGTTGTTCATTATTGTTTTGTACAACGGCGAGTCCATCATCAGTGTGTCTCCTATCAGTGAGTTGATAATCAGTGTTTTATCCATCGAGGAGTCGATCTTCAGTCTGTCGTCTATCAGTGAGTCGATCTGACCTAACAGTGCGTGGGACTTTGAGAAACTTATGAAGTATCTGTCTGACACAGAGCACTACTATATTAAGTGACATACATAAATTCATGGAAATATACACTTTTATATATATTTAAGCATAAATATAGTTTTTTGAGTTATTGAAATGTATTGTATAGTATTCCATAATATATTTAATTAGAGATATTAAGTGGTATGAAATAATAGAATCTATAGATTAAAATTATTTTTGATAATGAAATCCATTATATCATAGAGGGTCCATCAATCGTCCCCTTTTTTATCATCACAAATAATAGCATACATGTGATGTTACAGGAAAAAATTACTTGACATAGCATATGTCACTAAATGTGTTTCTTCAATATAACTAAGGCATTACCTTTTTTGCGTTTTTAATATAAATCACCCCCTCAATTTCTAAACCAGACATAATATATATATATATATATAATGGTGAGTACATTCCATGTGGCCTATTCTAGAGTTGCTCACCCTGAAATTAATAATGAATGCCTACACCTTTCTCCTCCTTTTGGGATGAGCATAAAAATGAATAAGTTAAGGACAAGGAATAAAGATAAATAAAATAAAGAAATTGAGAAACATAGTGAAGAATTGGTTTTCCCATAAATGTTCAAAATAGTAAAATAAGAAAAATAAAGAGAGAAGTACCAATCAAATATTCAATCCACCACTAAGGGTTTGTCTTCTGAGGGGCTTTTCCATTATCTGAAAGATAGAGTGTAAGGTCAAATGATTTTGGTTTTGTAGTGGGAAGAGTAGGTCTTATGAAAACACCAAGAAAAGAAACAACTGTTGGGGAATTTTTTGCATGTCTATGTCTCCTTTCAGACAAAACATGGCACTGAGGTTTCATGGTAATTAATGTTCAATTCTGGTAAATATCCTGAGATACTCTCATCTGAGTAGGAGGCCGAGAGGTAGTGCCAACATAAGTAGCAAGAGGAACCACAATTTATTCATCATGAACACGCACATACGATTTTATGATATTAACAAAATCATTAATGATTTCACCACCATAATGGATGGACTTATCAAAATGATCCTTATTCTCCATATAGTTATTAATCAGAGGGGTAAAATCCTTCAATTGAGCTAATTGTTTCTTGAAGGCTTCTTTTATGGGATTATTTCTGATATTTTTTTCCTAAAAACACAAAGTTATTGATGAGATCATACTTGGTTTAGATCTTGGTAAAGTACTTATCCGCATACTCTCTAATATTTTTATGAGTAGCAGAGGCTTCAATTGTGAACTGCCTTAAAATATTGTGAACTAGGTCGGTATTTATATACACATTTTCATGCGTTTCTTTGTCTAAATCACTTTGATGATTCTTGAGTTCTTTTCTTATCACATCCTTGAGAGACTCCAAATCAGCAACAACACCTATCCCACTTCTAGAACTATATGGACCAGTGATCATTTTTCCAAGCTCAAATTTTAATTTCATCAATTCTACACTCAATAGATCTGTAACAATGTTCCTAAGAACTTCTATAACACCATTGATAGAGGTATAGAAATCAGAGTTCAGATAATTAACTCATTTGTCATATTATTTACTTATTCTCTTAGAAAATCATTATGTCTAATGATGGTTTCAGCTATGGTAATGAGATTAGGTTGAATTTTATGGACCAACATCCTTGGAAGTTTTGTATCATAAGCATATGTAATACTCAATGATTTAGAGGCTTCACTCCTGGATCCATCTGAGGCTCTCAGTAGCTCACATATACCATTTTTTAATTTCTCTAAATCATCCTTATTGACATAGTCACTGGACACTAGATTTTTTAATGGCTCAACTGTAGGGGGTGAAACTGGTAAGGCATGTGCAAACGGTCCTACTTTAGCTTGATCATGAGGAGTAGGAGGAGGTGATGCAATTTCAAAATTTGAGTGATATTCCAATCCAAATAGAATGTATCTGGGACTTTTATTCCACTCTCGAGTATAGGTCAAATCTCTTTTCTTAATAGTGTAAATATAGGATCTTCATCCCGGGGGCTCACGTACAATCTCATCTTCATCTACTTCTTCATCCTGACCTCAATCTAGAATAACATTTATGTGCATAGGTACAGACTAAACTTCAGGTTCTGCATGTACTCCATCCACTTAAAATTCTCCAAACACTTCTTCATTATAAGGTACATGATCCTCAACCTATTCATCATAGACACCAACCACAATTTCATTCATCACCAGAATGATTTCATGATTTTTATCATCAGGATGATGAGGTCCGTCCTCAATTCAAGCATTTGCATGATCAATAGCCTTCTTTCCAATAGGATCACCATCATCAGCAACCCCATACAGATATTACTCACTGGATTTTTCAATCACCTATTGATCAAATTTCAAATAATCACCGACAACCTCATAATCTACCTCATCATCATCATCATCATCATCACAATCATCAGATTCCTCATCTTTCTTAGTTACATATCCTACCACACTAGTGGCCTCTTTGTATTCCTCATATTCATCACCTATAAATGGTTTCTATGAGGGTAAATCCAAAGGTGGACTAGTTGGTCCATAAGATATGTATTTTGTGCTTTCACCAATATCAGGATCACTCTTATCAAGAAAAAGATATCCATCTTCCCTTGTCAACTCATCCTCAGCTTCTTCACCGAAATAGATAGCTTCATCTCCTAGTTTTAATCCTGGATCAACATGATCCTTCAGTCTATTAGGATGGTCAATAAGATTGAACACCTCATATTGTATTCCTAATTCTCCTACCCAACATTTCATCCAAAGGTTATAAAAAATCTTCATTCTCTTGAAAATCACTTTCTGAAGGCAGAAACCCCTATAAGAACTAATCATTTCATCTTCATCTTCTACACAACCCAACATCTGTAGCATTTTAGAGATCATCCTAGTATAGTACAAGAATGTTGATTTCATGGAGGGTTTTTTCATATCAGAAATGTGCACCATTAGATACCTATAAAGTGTTAACTTTATCCCAATTTTTAATAATAATAAATAAATAATACATCATCATACATCACAATGAAAAAATCTTCCTTCCTTGGGAATATTTGATGTTGAATAAACTTAAAAAGTAATATTTCCTAACCATCAAATTCACTGGAAGTATCTCTTTATGATTATTCACTTCTAGTCAGCTCCTTCAGAGCATTATCATAAGAAAATCAATAAGAGGAAGGAGGAATGTTACCATGATAATCAGAATAGACACATTCATGTGAAATTTTCAAACATTTAACTCATTCCAAATATGAAAAATTTATCTCTTCACCGATTACAATAGACATCATCCTTGCTTATTCAGATCCATCTAGAAATACCTTAATGTTGAGATAAAACTCGTGCTCATGTTGGGGATAGAATGGTCTATCATTGTTTGAGAATCAGCTTATCCATCCTTGAGATTCGAGCACCCTCCACAAGAGTGACCTTCTAGAAAAAAGTCATTCTTCAAAAACATCTTTCTCAAATATATCAACTCAGCTTCCTAAACCTGGCTTTGTAGTACAACTGTACTCACCCTTCTCACTCTTTGCTGATAGAGATTCACTCTGCTATTCCATGTCATGCATGGTCCTTTCCATTGCGAGGGTTCATATTCGAAGGGGTCGAATGGTCGATGGTAGATAGGTGGAGTGCTGAAAAGAAGAAGGTTTAAAGGTAGATAAGATGGTGAAAGGTAGAGATAGATTGAATTAATTATACCATTTATTGATTGAAAATTGTAATGCACAAAAAATGAACAATATTAAAAAGAACACTTCACTGTGTCATTTCACTTAAAACAAACAGAATTATAAGAGAGTCCTTAAGACATCAGTTTCATAGGATCAGTTTCCCAGATCGGTTTTAGAGATCAGTTTCATAGACAAGATTCACATATCGTTATCACAGATCGGTTTTATAGATAAAAAAAAATTTCAAAGGAAATAGAGGTTTCACAAGATATTAGAGATTTATCATTCCTTTTTCATGTCTGATGTAGTTTATTCTATTATAGTTTAAGGGTTTAGTGAATATTAAAGAAACTTGATGCTTAGTCTTGATGAACTCAAGAGTTACATCCCATTATTAATAACAATGTCTCAAAATGTGATGTCTTACATCAATATGTTTTGTTCTATAATGAGAATTGGATTCATAGAAATGATAATGGAACTTGTGTTGTCATTGATTATGGGGATATATTGGAATTGAAATCCATAGTCTAATAAGGTGTGGTTCTTCCAAAAAATGTGTTCACAGCAACTACCAATATGAATGTAATCTGCTTCTAGATTTGATAATTCAACATAATATTTCTTTCTACAAAACCGTGATATTGGAGGATTTCCCAAAATGTGACATGTTCCTGAGGTACACTTTCTATATAACATACATCCACCAAAGTTAACATCTAAATATCAAACTAAATAAAATGGATGTCCTTTAGGATAACATAGTCTTAAATTAGTTGTCTACTTGATGTATTTGAAAATATTGATAACAACATTTAAATGCCAATCATGGGGGATTTCATGTAATCATGCCCACATGTAGACACTGAAAATAATATCCAGCATACTAGCTGTTATGTACCACAAACCCCCAATCAGTCCTCTGTTTATAGTTTGATCAATATAATTTCCATTTTTATCATGATCTATCAGACATGTAGAACTCATAGGGATTTCACTACACTTACTACGACCAAGGCCATATCTTTTGAAAATATCTTCAGTGTACTTATTTTGATTTCATATTATATCTTCATTATTTTAAAAAAATTTAAATCCAAAAAAGTATTTATGTCCACCCATCAAAATCATTTCAAAATAAAATGGCATTATTTTTTTATAAATCATTATATAAATAATTTTTAGAAAATCCAAAGATAATATAATATATTTATTTGATCTATTAACACTTATTTTTTAAATTCATGTTATAAATAAATAAGGATCTTCAAGTCCTTTTGTAATGTCTTTAGAAATAAGAAAGTCACTTAGTCATTCATACCATGCTTTTGGATCTTGATTCAATCCATATAAAACATTAGATAATTTGAACACATTATTCGTAAAAAGTGGATTTCTAAAACCTAGTGGTTGTCCAACAAAAACAACCTCAATTATATAACCATTTAAGAATTCACTTTTGACATCCATTTGGTAATGATTAAATTCCAAGAGTGTTGCATAGGCATGCTAGATTCTAATGTCTTCAAGCATAGCTACTAGTGCAAATGATTCTTCATAATCAATTCCTACTTCTTGATTATATCCTTGTGAAACCAACCGATCATTGTTTCTAAGTATATTTCTAATTTAATCCACTTTATTTATAAATACTCATTTAGTTCCTATAGACAATGTATCTGATCGTCTATCTACAAGTTTCCAAACATTATTTCTTTTACAATGGTTATGTTCTTCTTGCATGGACATTCCCCAGATTTCATCATTGATTGAATCATTGATATTTTTAGGGTCAACATGTGACAAGAACGCTTGATGTTCAACCTTGTTTGAAAAAGAATATCCTGTTTGTGTTCCCCTATCTAAATCTCTAACAAAATCATACAAGGGATGATTCTCCAGGGTCTATGTGGGTATAGTAAAGAGAGGAATAGTTATTTCAGATTCTTCATTTTGATCTAGTTCATTATGGCTATTATCTATTGAATTTCAAGAACTGGGAGTTTCCATAGATTCCATCAGATGATGATTTGAGGTTTTATTATTTATTTCCCAAGTGTTAATATTATCATTAATATTTTCTAGTGAGGTCTTAGGCTCATGTGGATCTATTTAATCAAACTATACATTTATAAATACCTCCACACATTTCATTTTCTTGTTAAAGTCTCTATTTGATTTTCTTGATGTAGAATATCCAGGAAATATTTCGTCATTACTTTTGGAGGAAAATTTATCTAAATTTTATTTAGTGTTCAGAATATAATCATTATATCCAAACACTTTAAGATAACTTTCATTGGGTTTCCTATTTTTACAAGACTCATAAGTGATTTTAATTTGGATGGGTCTGATTAATAATCTATTTATTATATAACAGGCTGTATTAACGACTTCAGCACAGAAATAAATTGGTAGGTCATATTAATTTAGCATAGTTCCAGAAATTTCCAACTAGTTTCTATTTTTCTTTAAACTACACCATTTTATTGAGCTGTCCTAGGGGCAGAGAATTTATTATTATAACCATTTTTTGAGAAAAATGTTTCAAAATATTGATACTTAAAGTCATGACCATGATCACTTCATATGGATTTAATCTAAAGTCCACTAAGATTTTCTATAGTCTTAGAATAAATGGTGAAGTAAGAACAAACATCACTCTTGTGAGCTATGGAAAAGGTCTAAGTATACATAGATAAATAAACTACAAGAACATAAAGATAGTTCTTCCTATTATGACATGAATCTATAGATGCTCAGAACAAATCCATGTAACCCAACTCAAGAAGAAGAGAAGTAGTTACTTTATTCATTGGTTTGAAAAAGGTTTTATGTTGCTTTCCTTTTTCAAAATTATTTCACACATTATTATCAAGAAAATCTAATTTGAGTAGGCATTTAACTAAACATTTTTAGTCAACATTTTAAGAATGTGTATTTTGCAATGTCCTAGTCTTCTATTCGAAAACCAGGACTCTTTGTGAGAGGCATTTAAACATGAACCATTCGGTGTGGTTAGTGTGTCAAGATTTATATCATATATATTATCATTTCAAAGATCAGTAAGTATTAATTTATTTATAGCATAAAAAACATAGCTTGAACAATTTTTGCATTTTAAATTAAATTAATCATCAAGCAATTGAGATATTCTAAGAAGGTTATTCTTTAATCCATCAAAAAAGTACATTGTAGATTGAAATAGAGTTACGGTTACCAATCTATCCTATGCCAACAATTTTTACATTACCATTGTCACCAAGTGTGACACACCCTCCATAAATCTTGATAATACATTTAATGATTCCACAGACCCATATCATATGTCAGGAACACAAATTTCCTTAGAACAACATATTTCTATAGGATCTCCGTAGGCAGTTTACCTACAAAATAGTTTATCGACGAAATGATTTTTGTACCCATATTTGTCTAGGTCCATGTACATTATTAATATATGTATTTGGAACCCATGATTGTTTTATGTGAATCCTATATGTTGAGAAAATATTGTTTGTAAAATAAACATTGTTTGGTCCAATGAAATTGGACAAAGTGAGAGGGTTATTGGAACTAGAACATGAAATAAAATATTGGTATTCGAAGAACAAAGTTGAATTTCATGATTTGCTTAAAAAATGTGGTTTCGAAATAAAATTTCGACCTGGTTAATATCCTATCCCAAAAGTATATATATGATCTATTTGTTTAAAAATCCTTTGTGTAAGGGTATTTTTCCCATTGGTAAAATTTTCTTAGTCCTTTTCCAATTTCTCATCAGGCATTTTAAACTCATGGTTTTCTTTATGTAGTTGAGAATTTTTCTTCGATTCAGTTATAAGTTCATAATTAATAGTCATAGTAAGAGAATTTTGGTTAATTAAATATTTATACTTATCTTTTATCTCGTTACATGTTTTTTCTAGCAAGCCTCAATATTCAAATATCTCATCATTTATAATATTCTCAAACTCACTTTCTTTTTCAGAATAAAAAGAATTATGTACTTTAGAGTATATGGTTACCTCAGTTGGGTTTCTCATAAACACATATTTGCCTTATTCTACTTTTAATTATGAGAAGAAGAAGAGTCATTGGATATATCTTCAGAGGCACTTCAGGTGGCCTTTATTTCATTATTATACTTTCTATCCATAATTTCAAACTTCTTGTATTTCATCATTAGACATTCATCCATGACATCTCCTTTCCTTTTACATCTGTAGTAAATTATGGCTTTTGTCATGTCATCTCTCTTCCAATCCATCTTCTAATTGCACTTGTTATCATAATTTTCGTTGTAATTGACTTTCTAAAAAACATGATTTTCCTATAATTTTTTGGAATCTCCTAGCCATTTTGGCCATTTATTCATCACTACCTGAAGATGATTCTTTACTAATGGATCTTCCAATAGAATCTTGTACTTTCTCATTGTCTATATATTTAGAGGTAGTAGTGTTGAAGGCTACATATTATCATTTTGGTTCATCCTCTTCTTGATTTACCTTTAATTCATCTTCATACATCATTAATTTTCTAATCAATTCCTTCACTGAAATCTTATATATGTAGAATGATTCCCTAATAGATTGGATTTCCCTCACCATATCACTAGTAAGAATTGTAGAATCCACTTAATGTACTCTTTTCCAACAACTTCTCTTCCAAAAAAATCATGGTATTTACAATTTCATTGAACCTCTAATACAAATTATAAATGCCTTCATCAGAATTAATTATGAAGTTGTCATATTAAATAGTATATGTATTTAATATCAGTTCATTAAAATTATATTTTCCCTCATGTGAAACAACCAAAGTGTCCCAAATCTCATGTGCAGTTTTACAAGAAGAAATTCGACTAAATTTTGCATGTCCTAGAGCAAAATATAGAGTATTAATTTATTTATAATTATTGTTATAGGATGTCTTTTTAGGTTCATCCCAAGTGTTTTTAGTAGTTTTAGGAAATGCATATTTACTTTCCATAGGAGTCCGGATTTCAAATCCCATACTTTCTAGATGTATTTTCATTTTCATCTTCCGCTGACCATAGTTAGTTTAATTAATGAAATTTGTTCTACTAGTAGAATCCATTTCTAATATATTATCCATGATTTAAATAGTAAAGGAATTTTAATGTGATAAAAATTTATAAATAATAGAAATATTAATATCTTTTAAAAACAACTATTGTCATAGTTGGAAGGATTTGAAAACTGATAATAATTTTTAAACCCTTAGATTAATAATATTTTTCAGAGTAGATCACTCAAGTGGTGGGTGAGTTGAGTATCTATAAAAATTTCTATTAGAATTGGATCTTAAAATAAATTTCCCCCAATTAAAATATAATCAATGTCATTTTTCAGTGAATTAATAAATGTATGGAATGTTAAAATAATTTATCAGAAGATTGATTAGTTCTCAGATTTATCAATTTAAAGATTAGTCAAACATTTGAATCTAATACACTAAATCAAAAAATATATAAACACTTTCTAAGTTAACTATAAATTCTCATTTTAGTAATACTTTAAATAAAATAAACACAAATAAGATTTAACTAAAAATAAAATACACAGAGGATAAGAACAAGAGGTTCAGTCTCAGATGTGACTTATTACTCATTACTTGAGGATCACTTAATTTTGATTATTTTAAATTATAAACCATTTTTGATCCACACACTGGATAGGGGTTCACAAAAGCACAGAATGTTGTCCAGGTAACACTTGAACTCAACCACAGTTATTCATGGGAAAATCAATTAACCGATCACACTTAATCTCTTCCACTATTCTACGAGTGATACAAGAGTAAAAAGTGTGTGATTGTGAGGATATTTAATATCCTCTAGTTATGAACATGAAAAAGTGTGAGAAACAAACAAATGTAGACACTACTCAAAAAAGTAAACCGAAGACCCCAATAGAGTTATAAATGAAGAAAATAGTCTAGAAGTACTATGGTGTTATGCAATAAAGATATAGACATGATTGAAAAAGAGAATAAGATATTTGTGTCCCCTTCTAGAAGATGGATTCTGAAAAAAGTATCATAGCCTCTATATAATATGTTTCTGGTATGAAAAGTTTAGTTCTTCGATGTTAGGATGTTTTGAGAAATTCAGCAGGATATTTTTGTCGTATTGAACACTTTTTATACTCTAGCTTTGAATTCTTGGAAGTTTGAACACAACATTTTTAGATCTTATATTTTCACTATTTAGCAAATTTTCCATGTCTATATCACACATTGTGGCATGGATTTTCTTGAAATACTTTTATACTTCATGGTCTAACACGCATGAAGATCTCCGCACATTCATGTACCTCATACATTCTACGAATAGTACTACAAATAACACTAAATAATTTGAGAAACAATAAATTCTCTATATATAAACATTATAAATGAAATTTAATTAATAAACTCAATACAGTATTTATGACTATTGGTGAGTGAGAAGTATCAGTGACTAATTTTCATCATTCTTTCACCATCGGTCTGTCAACATCAGTTTGTGAGAACCAATCTATCTGCATCGATGACTCTGAGTATCGGTGAGTTATTTCCATCTGTATCAGTGACTTAGTGTATCAGTGAGTTGTTTGTGTTGTTTATATGTCTACCTCAGTGAGTTGTCATCAGTGACTCATGACGTTCTATCAGGGAGTCAATCAATGGTGTGTCTTCTATCATTGTTTTGATCATTATTGTGTTGTCCATTGGTGAGTCGATCATCGGTGTGTCGTCTATCGTTGATTCAATCATCGGTGTGTCTTACATATATGTGTCAATCTGAACATACGGTGCCACGAACAATGAGAAACATGTGACATGTTTTTCTTATACTGAGAACTTCAAGATTAAGTGACATCCATAAATACATTGAAATATAAACATTTAAATATATTGAAGAATAAATATAGTTTATTGAGTTATTGAAATGTGTTGTACAGTATGAAAAAAGTGATTTACATAGAGATATTAAGTTTCATGAAATAATAGAATTTTTAGATTGAAATTAATTTTTATATTGAGAACCATTATATAATAGATGTTCCATCAGTTATCATTGATGCACCAATAATAATTGGATGAATCTATCATGTATATTAGTCTACACTAAATAATATAATATTTTTTTGAATGTATCTACATGATATTTCTTATATATTATTCAATTAAATAATGAAATTTTAAACGTATTTTGTAACACCCCAAGCTTCTACGATATGCTTCTCTTGGAATTATGCGATAGCATGTGTTGTACGCAACATCGAGTTCTAACACACCACAACCAATCAAACTACCCGTTATGAATAGTAATTGCTACTTTTTGAAATTATATATATTTTATATTTCAAAATGGACTTCATTTTGGATTCAGAATATTGAAATTATCCTAAGTTGAATTTTTGGTATTTTTCTGAGAACATCCAATTTTTATGAATAGTGAAAAATACTTTAAAACAACTTTTTTAATCAAAATAATTTATAGTGATAATTTATATTATTTATTGGTTTTAAAGTATAATTAGAATATATTTTTACCATTTTATCCAATGGTGTTCATTATAGTTAATTTCAATTTGAAATTGGACATAAACAATTGTCAATCTTTAGATGTATATTGTTTTTTAAAAACACGATATTTGTTGTGATAATAGGGAATTAATTATAAATTTAATTAATGAAACTTTTATGTTTGGAATTTTGTAAAATAGACATCATTTTTGAATTCAGAATATCAATTACATCTTAAGGTGAAATTTTGGCATTGTTCTGAAAAACTTCAATTTTTTTGATGAATAGTGAAACTACTAAGTGGTAGTAAAAAAACTGAATTTTTCATAAAACATAATTTTACCACTTCTGTGATTGAAATTTTGAAAATCCGAGAGACAAGGTTAATATCAAGGAGTAAAATGTGGTTCAATGAGATTAAAATAATTTTTGGTGAATAGTAAATTTTTTCTTTTATTTAACACTGTTAAAAGTAAATAGGTAATTAAGGGTAAAAATGATATTAATATTACCCTAACACTTGTCATAATTCTATTGGACAAGTGTATCTCAACCAAAAACAATCTTAGGAATAAAATATTATCATTTAGGTCCACTTAGTTTAGATTAGGACATTTATTATTATTTAATTCAAAGAAGAGTTAAAAGCGTTGAAATCAAAGTTTATTTACTAATACATTTTTAATATAGGGTTATAAATAAGATAAATTAGATTGTAAATAATAATTATAAATCTAAAACTATTTCCTACATAATGATATTTTATTTATAATTTTTATATATTAAATAATATAATTTATTAATGACACAATCATGATGGAGTAATTACCATAATAGTGAAAAATTAAAATAATTGATATTATAAATACCGAAATAAATATAATTTGATACTTTTAATTAATTACACTAATTTTCTAGAATAATATGACATATTAGGATTGATTTAATTGAATTTTTTCGAAGTAATCATTCTGTAATGATTTCTAAAAAAATCAATTATTGAATAGTGTCAAAATTGACATTAAAGAGTATTTTAAAACAAATATTATATTATTAATTGATATTAAATTCCTAAAAATCTAAGGTTCGGCCAAGAGACTTATATCATGATACTTGTATCATTAATGGACCACTTTGGGGTCTCTTGGATTTATATAGTGTGTTTATTAACCATATAATATAAAAATACAAAGAGATATTGTAAAAGTGAAAATAATTAACTAAGAGTTAATACTTAATGATAAGGTTAATATAGTAACCCAAACCAGTATAAATTCTATTGGTTGAGTGGTTTTTGACCCATAACCACCATAATATTTAAATAATCCACTTTTTAGACATTAGAAACCGAATATGAATTTATTATAAAATAATATTTCTAGCTTTTCCAAAGGTGCCCCTCACCCATCTAATAAAAGGGCACTCTCCCTTCTCATTAACTCAAACCTTCAAAGCCTTTTGGATTGGCCAAACTCTTCCCAAATACTCTCTCAACTTCCCTAACTTCATCCTAGAGACCTTCATTTAGTCAGAAAGAAAACTTAAGGATCCCTTTTGATCAAATCAAAAGTAAGAACCCGAAGAAGAGTTAATGTTTTCACCACCCTTTTCAAATTCATTTCTTCTTCAACTTCTTTTTTATTTGTTATTCCCATTCTAAAATAATGAATCTAGTATCTCCTTAATACTGTGATATTATTATAAACATGGTACAACCATATTCAGTACTCTATCCGTCCTTTTAATGACATGTCACCAAAGGTGCGTACGCACGACTTTCCGTCTCCACGTCGTGGTGTAATTGTTATTCAATATATTATTATTCGGATGGCTATAATAATAATGTGTAATTAATGTAAATAATAAATATAACATGATAATGATTCTGTATATATGATATATCATCAAATTATTTATTATTTTAATATCAAATGTATGATATTGTCGCTCGTGCGTACGTACGGACTACCGTCTCCACAAACGCGATGAGATTCATTCTCCATCGTATCTATTCAAGTATAATTATCATGTGATTATTTAAAAATAATGTTTAAGGACTTAAAATCATTATGGATATAAATAAAATACAACTTATCCCTAACAAACATGGCTTACATAACAAAACATAAAAAAATGAGTAAGTTAACACCCGAAACAACGATAATACTAAGATATTATTAACAAATCATTGTTAAAAGAGCATATATGATATCATATTAATACATATGATTCATCTATAATTTAATAACAATTATTTCACCATTACACAGGATTTTAACATATACCCAACCAAGGAAAAGTACAAGGTAAGGGTTATTTCACAATCTCTTCATTATCCGAGGTTGTTTATACGTAATTATCTACTGGCATCTCTTTATCATCCACATCCATGTTTCTTGAAAGTGTATTTCAAAAAATTCTTACTATTTTACAGAATATGGGTTAAAGTCATTTATACCCTTTTTTGACTCTTATAAGATATTTATAAAGGAATATTTCTGTTGTTTTCCAAACAAGGTCTTTTTTAACCTTTTGGACAGAATTTAGGTAAGAATGTCTTTTTTTAACATATACGTCGGGCGTAGTTATTTTCCGCCATTATAAATTATTTGAAGCTTCCCTTACAAGATTATATGAAAATTTTCAAAGTAAATGTTTTATTTTATAATTATGTTACTTTTAAATGATTTAAAAAAAGGGATATTTCTCTCAAATAGTTTTGATTTCATCTATGTCAACATCCTTTGATGCATTTTATGCTTATTTGAAGTCAATATATTATGATATAAAACTTCCATATTGTATTGATAGTTTTGTGATATGTTTGACTATGGATGTGTTATTTTTATACCATTCATGGTTTATGAAGAAAGTACTGACATTTCATATGCTAGTTTTAATAAAAATGTTTCTGTTATGTTTAAACCTGTTCATATGAGGAATGCATTGGACTTTATAAGTGACGGGAAAAGCCCACTATAGCTCCTCGATGCATCGGTAGGTCTCATGAGACAAACTAGTGTCATGGAACAAGGCCTTGAAAAAATATTATTTGTAGTCTTGGAACGAGGCCTTGGCTATGAGGTTATGATAGTATGGCATTATGCATTCCATCATTATGAAAGTGGTTATTGATATTTCATGTGATTATTCGATTAGTAGAATATCTATGTGAATAAGTAAATTGAATTATTTCATTTTATTTTTTCCATACTATGTTGAAGATCAAGTTGAAAAGGCTTTTGTTGTCGTTATACATTGCCTTAAATGTTTATTCTTATTTATGAATGTTTCCTCTATATTATTATCCTTACTGGGCATTTGATCTCACCCATTTTCTATTTTTTATTTTTCCCATGATGTGAAGAAGTAAATTATGAATGACCTGCAGGGATATTATGAGGGGATACGAGTGTAGACTATGGAGACTATGTTATTGTAGTTTTCATTTTTATGATGTAATGTAAAACTTTATGAATATATCTAGTGTTTCTAAGGATACTAAACTAATCGGTCTTTCGAGATTTGACCTTTCTTGTGATCATGTAAATGTTTTATAATAATGCACCGACTCTATGTAACTGGGTTCAGGGCTTTACAGTTGGTATCAGAGGACGTTTAGTACAAACCTTGGAAACTAGATTTAGATAAACTCTAATTAGAGAACGTATACCTAAGATGAATTTTAAGGATTAGTATAGAAGAACTTCCTAGAATTTTGGTATTGTAGAGATTTTGTGAGTTTTCCGAGCAATACATCCCTGTCTGGATACGAGCAGGTAGAGGCAGATCTAGACCAGATGTACCTAGGTGTAAAACACGAAAAGACCGCTTTGAGTTTGACTCAAACAAGAACTAGTGCACGACACCGGGCCTTGCTGCACTCTTGGTTACGACACTCCCGGGGCTATGCTTAGGATAACTCTCATTTTATTTACAAATCATTATAATGGGTTTATGTGTATATACATCCTCAAAGAAAACATTTTTATGATTATGGATTATATCCATAAATAGTTCAATTTAGGTTAAGTGTTCTATAAGTATGGAATTATGTATTTTGATATAGTTTATGCCATTGTTTAGAAATGGTGCCTAGTGGATGAAATGGAAACTGTATCAATGCAAACACTCCATGTAGGGATTTCCCTCCTGCTTAAGATAATTATAGTGGAGCTAGTGATGCAACTGGTTCCGATCAGCTAATCACCATATTGGGAAAACTCACTCAGGTTATGAATAATAACCTTACCTGTATGGGGCACCCTGATCCGTAGCATGGAGGATCAATGTTAGATCACATCATGAGGTATCAACCACAAAAATTCAATGAGAGTACAAATCCCTTAGTAGCTGAGCAATTGATAAGTTCCCTATAGAAAATATTTCAGGCTTTGGGGAGTAGTGAAAGGGAAAAAATTATCATGGCATTTTACCACGTCACTGGAGATGCAGATCAATGGTGGTCATTGATTCAAAACATGAAGGAAGATGATGAAGTATCAAACATGGAATGGAGAGTGTTAAAAGATCTATTTTTAGAAAAATACTTTCCTCGTGACCATCGAGCAGATATGGAAAGGGAATTTCTGAGTCTGAGACAAAAGGAGGGTGAGAATGTTGTAGAGTATATGTCTAACTTTACAAGGTTAGCAAGGTATTCTGGAGATTATATACTTAACCCAAGAAGTAAGATTGATCATTTCTTTGATGGGTTAAAACCATTTCTCTGTGGAGCATTAGTCTCACAATCCTTCTCGTCGTACGAAGACATTGTCTCATGTGCTATCAAAATAGAAAAGCAATTCTCTAAGTCTTATGACTTTAATGAAAAGTAAGTGAAGAAGAGATATGCTGATCAATCTGGGAATGGAAATAAGGGGAAGAAGGGAAATGTTGAATATATATTCTGTGGTAAATGTTGGAAGAAACACCCCGGTACTTGCTTGAAGGGAATGGGTGTCTCTTTCAAGTGTGGTGAAAAAGGCCACCAAGCTCGTGAATGCAAAGGGAAGAAGGAAGCTACCAATGTTCAGTGCTACAATTTCAGGGAGATGGGACATTATACAAATGAAAGTCCTAAGCGTCAGGGGAAAGTACCTCAGAAAAGGCCAAGGGATCAAGTCCAAGCTTATGCTATCACTACTGCTGAGGTAGAAGCTCTGAAAGACGCGGTGGCAGGTAATTTAATGGTTTCCTCAAGTTTAGAAAATGAATTATTTCATTCTGGATCATCACATTGTTTCATATCTTCCCAGTTTTCTAAGAAAATTAGATATTTCCAATTTGATTTAACAAGGGAGTTGTCAGTTAAAAATCCTAAGGGAAGTATCATTGCCACAATGTTTTGTGAATCAGTCCCCATTAGAGCACATAAATGTTCTTTATCTGCTGATCTCATCATCATACCTATGATTGAGTTTGGTATAATCCTCGGTATGTATTGCCTTTCGGATTATGATGCGAAGATTTTTTGTAACAAGAAGGAGGTTACAATTTTTTATGATGACGATAAGGAACACGTTATCTTTAGAGAAGAATCTTCACCACCTAATTCTTATCTAGATCCACCCCCAGTAGCTCAACTAAATTCAATTATTGGGGAGGAAGAGAATGATATGATTGTGGGTGAGGAAAGGAATTTTAAAATAGAGTATGTACCTATTGTGAAAGAATATGTAGATGTGTTTTTGGAAGATTTAGGTGGACATCCTCCAGAACGAGAAGTTGTGTTTTCCATTGAATTAATTCCTGGATCAAGGCCTATATCGAAGACCCCTTATAGAATGGAAACTATAGAATTAGTTGAACTAAAGAACCAACTAGAGGAATTGAGTAATAAGGGATTTATTCACCCTAGTGTTTCTCCATGGGGAGCCCCTTTATGTTTTGTTTAAAAGAAAGATGGATCTATGAGGTTATGTATCAACTATAGGGAGATCAATGCTATAACAATAAAGAACAAGTATCCCCTACCTTGCATTGATGATTTATTTGACCAATTGCATGGAGCTCAATACATTTCAATGATTGACCTTTGATCTGGATACCATCAGTTGTGTTTAAAGAAGGAAGACATTCTGAAAACAGTATTTCGAACCAGGAATGGGCATTACGAGTTTACTGTAATGCCTTTTGGATTGACTAATTCCCCCTCTGTATTCATGAATCTGATGAATAGAGTTTTCAAGGAATATATTGATGAATTTGTGGTGGTATTTATTGATGATATCTTGGTATACTCTAAATGCTACGAGGATCATGAAAGTCACTTGCAAATTATCCTAAAGACTTTGAGAAGACATGAATTATATGGGAACCTTAGCAAGTGTGAATTCTGGCTTCATGTGATTTCTTTTCGTGGCCATATTGTCTCTAAAGATGGAATCTATGTTGATCCTTATAAGACCAAGGATATCCAAGAATGGCCATCACCTACAAGTATAACTGAGGTACACAGTTTTATTGGTTTTGCAGGTTATTATCGATGTTTCTTCCAGAATTTTTCTTGATTGGCAAACCCATTAACGAAGCTCACATGTAAACGGGTTAAATGTTTTTGGACAAAAGAGTGTGAAGAATGGTTTGAAGAACTGAAGTAAAGATTATTCAATGCTCCTATATTGACTCTACCATCGGGGAATTATGGGTTCGTTATTTATAGTGATGCATCAAGGAAAGTACTTAGTTGTGTCCTTATACAGAAAGATAGGGTTATTGGATATGCATCACGACTGTTGAAAATTAAAGATAAAAACTATCCTACTCATGATCTTGAGTTAGCAGCTGTGATATTTTTTTTGAAGATATGGAGGCACTACCTCTATGGTGAAAAATGTGATATTTATACTGATCACAAGAGTTTGAAGTATATTATCTCACAAAAAGAACTCAACATGAGGCAAAGGAGATGGCTTGAATTACTCAAATATTATGATTTCATGATACACTACCACCTGAGGAAAGCAAACAAGGTGGTAGACACTTTGACCAGAAAAGATCAGGGAGTTTTGAACAATATGAGAATTGAAAGGGATCTAATTTTTGTGGATCTTGTGAAGATGGACATGGGAATAACCAGGGAAGGTGAAATGTCAATGCTTTTTCAAATGGTTGCCAAACCATATTTACTAGTAAGGATTAAGAATTCTCAGACCGATGATGAAGAATTTCAAAAGAAGATTAAAGCTGTGAATGATGGGAGATTGGGAGACTTTGTGTATGAAGAATGAATTTTGAAATTTGGGAAAAGGCATTGTGTTCCCGATATACCTGATCTAAAAAGGGAATTTCTGGATGATTCTCATAGTTCCAATTTCCCTATACACCCTGGGAGCACCAAAATTATTGAGATTTGAAGGAACATTTTTTGTGGGACAACATGAAGAGGGAGATTGCTGATTTTGTGTCAATATGTATGGTTTGTCAACAAGTGAATGCTGGAAGGCAACAGCCTGGAGGAGTCATGCATCCTCTTCCCAAACCGAAATGGAAATGGGACAATGTTATAATGGAATTTTTCATGGGGCTACCAAAGACTCTTATAAGGAATGATGCAATATGGGTCATTGTTGATCGTCTTACCCAGTCAGCACATTTTCATGCTATAAGAGAAGATCTACCACTGGAACATCTAGCAAGACTATATATTAATGAAGTTATGAGACTTCATAGAGTACCCCTGTCAATTGTTTCTGATCGTGATCCCTGTTTTACTTCACGATTCTGGAAAACTCTTCAGAAAGACTTAGATACTGAACTCCATTTGAGCACTGCCTACCACCCTCAAACAGATGGACAATCAGAAGGAACTATTCAATCCTTAGAAGACATGTTGAGATCCTGCTCACTTGATTTTCAGGGTATGTGGGATCAATATTGACCTATGGTAGAGTTTTCCTATAACAATAGCTTCCATTAGAGTATTCATATTGCACCATATGAAGAGTTATACGGAAAAGAGATGTTGCACACCAACCTGTTGGGATGACGTTGGTGAAAGAAAACTTGTAGGCCCAAAACTGGTGGAGGAAATGATGGAAAAGGTGAAGGTAATCCAAAACCATATCAAAGCAGCTCAAAGTAGACAGAAGAGCTATGCTGATAATCGAAGGAAGAATTTGGAATTTAAAGTTGGTGATCATGTTTTCTTGTAGGTATCTCCATGGAAGGGAGTAATACATTTTGGTAAGAAAGGTAAATTGAGTCCCAGGTACATCGGACCTTTCGAAATTCTAGAACGAATTGGGGTTGTAGCTTACCGATTGGCAATGCCACCAAGTATCTCCAATGTTCATGATGTGTTCCACATATCTCTATTAAGGAAATACATGCCTGACCCAACATATGTAAACACCTATGAGGAATTAGAACTGGAACTTGATCTGTCTTATTGCGAAGAGACCTTTAAGATTCTTGATATGAGAGAAAAAGTACTGAGAAACCGGACGACTCGTCTGGTAAAAGTCTTGTGGAGATACCATAAGATGGTAGAGGCAATGTGGGAACCCGAGGAACTTATGAATAAGAACCACCCGAGTCTTTTCATGCGGTAGTATTCTAGAAATTTCGAGGACGAAATTATTTTAAGGAGGGGAGAATTTAACACCCCAAGCTTCTACGGTACGCTTCTCTAGGAATAATGTGATAGTGTGTGTTGTACGCAACATCGAGTTCTAACACACCACAACCAATCAAACTAGAAGTTATGAATAGTAATACCTACTTTTTGAAATTATATATATTTTATATTTCAAAATGGACTTCATTTTTGGATTCCTAATATCAAAATTATCCTAAGTTGAATATTTGGTATTTTTCTGAGAACTTCCAATTTTTATGAATAGTAAAAAATACTTAAATTTTTTTTTAATAAAAATAATTTATAGTGATAAATTATATTATTTAGTGGTTTTAAATTATAATTAGAATATATTTTTACCATTTTATCCAATGGTGTTCATTATAATTAATTTCACTTTGAAATTGGACATAAACAATTGTCAATCTTTTGATATATATTGTTTCTTAAAAACACGCTATCTGTTGTGACAGCGGGAAATAGTTATAAAATTAATTAATGAAACTATTATATTTGGAATTTTGTAAAATAGAAATAATTTTTGAATTGAGAATATCAATTATAGCTTAGGGTGAAATTTTGGCATTGTTCTGAAAAAAATCAATTTTTGATGATTAGTGAAACTACTAAGTGGTAGTTAAAAAACAGAATTTTTCATAAAACTTAATTTTACCACTTCTGTGATTGGAATTTCTATAATCCGAGTGACATGGTTATGATAAAAGAGTATAATGTGGTTCAATGAGATGAAAATAATTTTTGGTCAATATTATCTTTTTACTTTTATTTACAACTGTAAAAAGTAAATAGGGTAATTAAGGATAAAAATGATATTAATATTACCCTAACACATTTCCTAATTCTATTGGACAAGTGTATCTCGACCAAAAACAACCATAGGAATAAAATTTTATCATTTAGATCCACTTGGATTAGATTAGGACATTTATTATTATTTAATTCAAACAAGAGTTAAAAGAGTTAAAATCAACGTTTATTTATGAAAACATTTTTAATATAAGGTTATACATAAGATAAATTCGATTGAAAATATTCATTAGAAAGATAAATAGATTTCGTACATAATTATATTTTATAAATAATTTTAGATATTGAATATTTTATTTTATTTATAACACAATGATGATGCAGTAATTACCATAATAGTGAAAAATTAAAATAATTGATACTATAAATACCCAAATAAATATAATTTGAGACTTATAATGAATTACAATAATTTTATAGGATAATATGACATATTAGGATTGATGTAATTGACTTTTTTTGAACTAATCATTCTGTTATGATTTTTACAAAAATCAATTATTGAATAGTGTCAAAATTGACCTAAAATTGTTTTTTAAAACAAACATTATATTATTAATTGATATTAAATTCCTAAAAATCTAAGGTTCAGCCAGGAGACTTATATCAGGATAGTTGTATCATTAATGGACTACTTGGGGGTCTCTTGGATGTATATAGTATGTTTATTAACCATATAATATAAAAATACAAAGAGACATTGTAAAAGTGAAACTAATTAACTAAGAGTTAATACTTAAAGATAAGGTTAATATAGTAACCCAAACCTATCTAAATTATATTGGTTGAGTGTTTTTAGACCCATACCCACCTTAAACATTAAATAATCTACTTCTTAGCCATTAGAAACGGAATATGAATTTATTATAAAATAATATTTCTAGCTTTTCCAAAGGTGCCCCTCACCCCTCTTATAAAAGGGCACTCTCCCTTGTCATTAACTCACACCTTCAAAGACTTTTGTTTAGGACAAACTCTGCCCAAATACTCTCTCAAATTCCATAAATTCATCCTAGAGGGATTCCTTTAGTCAGAATTCAAACTTAAGGTTCCCTTTTGATCAAATAAAAAAGAAGAACCCGAAGAAGAGGTAATGTTTTCACCACCCTTTTTCAAATTCATTTCTTTATCAACTTATTTTTTATTTTTTATTCCCATTCTAAAATAATGAATCCAGTATCTCCTATATAATGCAATATTATTATAAATATGGTACAACCATATTCAGTATTCTATCCATCCTTTTAATGTCATTTCAACATACGTGCGTACGTACGGCTTACCGTCTCCACGTCGTGGTGTAATTGTTATTCAATATATTATTATTTGGATGGCTATAATAATGATGTGTAATTCATATAAATAATAAATATAATATGATAATTCTTCTTTATATATGATATACCATCCAATTATATATTATTTTGATATCAAAAGAATGATATTATCGCTTGTGCGTACGTACGAACTACCGTCTCCACGAACACGATGAGATTCATTCTCCATCGTATCCATTCAAGTATAATTATCATTTGATGATTTAAAAATAATATTTAAGGACTTGATGTTATTTTGGATATGAATAAGATAAATCCTATCCATTAAAAACGTGGCTTACGTAACAAAACGTATAAAAAAGAGTTAGTTAACACCCGAAACAACGATAATACTAAGATATTATTAACAAATCAATGTTAAAAGATCATATATGATATCATATTAATATATATGATTCATGTATAATTTAACAAAAAATATTTCACCATTATACAGGAGGTTAACCTATCCTCAACCAAGGAAAGGTACAAGTTAAGGGTTATTTCACAATTTCATCATTATCCGAGGTTGTTTATACGTAATTATCTACTGGGATCTCTTTATCATCCACATCCATGTTTCTTGAAAGTGTATTTCAAAAAATTCTTACTATTTTATAGAATATGGGTTGAAGTGTTTTATACCCTAGTTTGAATTTTATATGATATTCATAAAGGAATATTTCTGTTGTTTTCCAAACAAGGTCCTTTTTAACCTTTTTGAAAGAATTAAGGTAAGAATGTATTTATTTAACTTATACGGCGGGTGTGGTTATTTTCTGCCGTTATAAAATCATCAAAGCTTCCCTTACAAGCTTTTAAGAAAAATTTTCAAAGTAAATGTTTTATTTTATAATTATGTTACTTTTAAATGATTTTAAAATAGGGATATTTCTCTCAAATAGTAATGATTTCATCTATGTCAACATCCTTTGATGGATTTTAAGTTTATTTGATGTTGAATTATTATTATACAAAACTTCCATATTGTATTGAATGTTTTGTGATATGTTTGACTGTGGATGTGTTATTTTTATACCATTCATGGTTTTGAAAGAATGTATTGACATTTCGTATTCTAGTTTTAATACGAATGTTTATGTTATGTTTAAAACTGTTCATACGAGGAATACATTAGACTTAATAAGTGGCGGGTGGATCCCGCTATTGCTCCGTGATGCATCGGTAGGTCTCATGAGACAAACTAGTGTCTTGGAAAAAGGCCTTGACAATATATTATTTGTATTCTTGGCATGAGGCCTTTGAAATGTGGTTATGATAGTCTGGCATTATGTATTCCATCATTATGAAAGTGGTTATTGATATTGCATGTGAATATTCAATTAGTAGAATATTTATGTGAATAAGTAAATGGAATTATTTCATTTTATTTTTTCCATACTATGTTGATGTTCATGTTTGAAGGGATTTTGTTTTAGTTATACATTTCCTTAAATTTTTATTCTTATTTATGAATGTTTCCGCTATATTGTTATCCCAACTGGGAATTTGAGCTCTCCCCTTTTCTATGTTTTATTTTTCCCAGGATGTGAAGAAGTAAATTATGAATGATCTGCAAGGATATTATGAGGGGATAAGAGTGTAGACTATGGAGAATATGTTGTTTTAGTTTTCATTTTTATGATGTAATGTAAAACTTTGTGAATATAACTTGTGTTTCCAAGGCTACTAAAGTAATCGGTCTTTCGAGATTTGATCTTTCTTGTGATCATGCCAATGTTATTTAATAATGCACTGACTCTAGGTAACAGGGGTTAGGGCGTTACATATTTTATCCATTTTTCACTCCATTCCACCAATTATACTCTATGTTATGGGAAACTCCATCATAAAGATACCTTAATACCTACTCATCGGTGGAATGCTTACCCATACGTGGTAATCCATATAAGGCCTCTAGATAAATGCATAACACTATGAAACAAAATCATAAAATCTAATTGATCCTAATAGACTAATCATGTGTCATTACACATATTCCAATAAATCCATTTAATTATAGGGAAATATATGATAAAAAATAAACATGTATATATCCTTATCACCCAAAATATTATTTTAGATGCTAACATTAACTACTACAAAAGAATTAAACACATGGTATTCCTATTACAATATCATAGACATAATTTTAGAGACCCAAACAATTTTTGACATGATCTATAATTATTTTGGATATCTTCATACATATTAGTAATAATAATCCTTACTAATGTAGTAATGATGTTTCTCATATGATCAAAATCCATAGATCATTAATAATCTTCTCCCCTAAAATTATCTACACCAATACCTTATACCATTGGAAAATGGATATTCCATACAAGCATCCTATCATAAAACCCCATGAATGAAAAATAATGTACATAATATAAAACAAATGTCATAGTATTAAATAGACCACCTAATTCATTATTTAGAAGTTACAATAATTTAATTCAATATATATATATATATATATTCATCCAACCATATCACTTCTGCATATCAAGTCTCTACAAGTTACATAGATCGTGGCAAAACAATATTAATCCATTAATCTTCATGAAACATTTAATATTGAAACTATAATTTATTCAAAATATAGATTATGTTTAAAAACACATTAAAAATGTCACTACACTAAAATTATGTTCAATTTTGTATAGAATCCCCACACATGATTTTTACTCTCATACGAGTAAAATTTTCTTGATTAATCCCTGAAATGATTACCAATTTTTTAACAGTTTTTTAAAATACATACATAATCGGAATTTTGGATTTATATCCATCTAAATGGTGGAAAATATGGGTTTTTCATTATAAATTTGAATTGTATATTAATTCAGTGAAAAATACCCATTATTTTTTTTAATATTTTATCATGTTAAATTGAAATATAAAGCAACCATAAATAAACCATCATAAAATCAGAGGAGTATGACTATATAAATAAGATAAATACATATATGGGAGAAATATATATCTAATCAACATGGAAAATCCCAAATTTAATAATTATTCATCATGATTCAATGGAACAATATTGTAGGTGAAATTTAGTAAACATTCTCAACCTTGCGGTCCCTTTTATATTTTATATCAGAGGGGTATGATCACCAAATTACAGTTATGTTCCCAATTTTTTATTAATGGGTCATAGGAATTGTAGTTACCCAGTATCTTGTTTAACATATGATATAAAATACCTACTGGATGATGATACATATAGGGACTACACCAACCTAAAGAAGGAATTCGGTACATATTATCCCATGTTAGTTACCTAGTGTCTTTATATATCATAAATTTAGCTACATGTATATGCTTATGATTCTATTCTCATTATCAAAAATCCAAGAACAATTGATTTCACAAACAATCAAATTAAATTTAATAAATATTTCATATAAACACAATCAAGAATAAAATGATTAATCTCCACCATACCCCTTACAAGAAAAATAAAAATTTATAATAAAATGATTGACTCATAATGATAACATACATTATATTATATTTTTTGTAGAAAAAGTATTTATTCATTTAAAAGGTACTATATAAATACTATAATGATTCAAATAAGAAAAAGGGAGTGAACTATGATACCATACCTCTGTTCCATTATATCACCAATTTAATGTTTCATGTGGCCTCAAGTTTATTACACTATAAATAGTGTCTAGGGACCTATTATATATAATTCAGTATTAATTTTGGTATAATTTTACCTTAGTTGGATCATTAAAAACAATAATAATTAAATAAACAATAATAATAAACATAAAAAATGACTGATACCCAACATCAATTAATATTACACTAAAATATTCTGAACAATACCACATATTTTATTTGACCATCATAGAATAATATATAACACAGGATAATTTATTATAAAATTTCACAACTACAATATTCCCGAAATTAATGTGGGAAAAAAACAATAAACATACTCATTAAAGTAATTAAAAAATACTTTGAATTATCTCAAAAACCAAATAATAGCTTCTTTAGTTATTTTTGATACCTATATATATATATATATAATTTACCAATTATAATGAGATGAAAATGTATATGATTGCAAGAAATACATCTATGTTTGTTACCACTAACGATTCATAACATCTTCTGGATCTATATATATTAACATTTATATAGACAAATTTATACTATGAATATTTTATAATCATTCAGTACTCATTAAAATCATATCATATTTTTTTCAAGATACTATAAACATTTTTCAATCCTTATTCAATGAAAAATGAGAGTAAATAAATGTATATTTTGTAAAAACTAATACATTCTAATAGATTAATTATATTTATAATCAATCACATGACCTACCACTCGAATTGAATGTCCTCCCATTATAGAAATCATAACAAATATATTTATAGGGAATATATCACCTGTTTAAAAAAATCATTACAAGGTAAAACTGTTAAAGGATCCCACAAATATATGATGTCCCATTATTGAAAAATTCATGTCTTGTATCATTGTATCCCAACATAAAAAAATAAAAACTCCGATCAAACTCATGGGTTTTCTATATCATTTCTAAAGGATTCCTTCAAATTTAATTCAATATATTGTTTTTCTTTATAAATTAATCATGTCACAATACAATGTAATTTCTATAAAAATTATAGAATATATAAAAATTCTAATATTGGAATTTTTTCATCATACATTTATAACATATGTAGTGTGTTTTGAAAAATATGTAAATTTGAAATTTAATTAGTTAAGTATCATTATACTTGTAAAAGTTCATAATTTGTGAAATTTTTCTTATACATATGATATTCATTAAAAAAACCTTTAATTACCATAAATCATATTATAATAATCATATTATATTTATAAATCCCAAATTAATTTCAAAATATTAATTGATAATTACAGAATCAATTTTAAAAATATAATAAATTAAAAATACAGTATAAAATTACGTAATGAATATTATTTCAATTAAAAAACTCTATAAATAAATATGTATCCCCTAATAGGACACCCAAATATATTTTTAAGTTTATTCGTATAATGGGGTATGCAACTCTTTGAAGAGAACTATCAGCTACTATTGGATGATGGGTTCCTTATAGCAGCACCCCTACCATTTGAGGTGAAGCCCCTCCCAAAAATGAGAGTAGTGGGTCAATCATATTCACTATGTAACATCCTATTACCATTTTCCAGTTATGTATTATCTTTTGACCCATTTCCATATACTTTAGTGCATTTTTGGACTCTTGTGGATAAAGATTATGGGTGATGGTTTTAGATTTTGATCAAAAACTACATATTTCACAACCTGTAGAACATCTACACACTGTTTAAAGTGATTATATGCCATGTAGTTTTTTTTAAGAATATATCATGAACTAGAAACAAGAAATGAAAGGATTACATAACATGTAAAATGTAAACACTTCTGAAACGTGGAAATAATGATTTTTAATTTTAAATGAAACATTTTTTAGTGTATATGGGTTTCTTGGATCACAAGACATGGAAAGGGGTTTCACTATTGGAAATTCCCTTGTGTTGTGTTCTCATAGGTTATGTATAGTTTCTTATTATTTCATTCATCTAAATGATATTTTTCTCTCAACCTACAATATCTCCAAGTTTATTTTGGAGACCTTGGGTCAATTTGGATAGCATTATTTTTCATTTGATCATCTTGGCTGATGTTTTGAATCGCATTGGGTAAAAGATCATTTTGGTTCATTTGTTTCCCTTGATCATGGTAGTACTACTCTGTTGTGTTTATTAATCAATTAATCTGTCACATTTATTATTCTTGTTTGCATCTAGATCTATTGTTTGATCTTCCACCATTTGATTACCCTTACATTGGTTATGGTCTTGAGTAAATGTTTCTTGATATGTGAATTATTATTCTTCTCTAATAATTTTTTTATTTAATTGATTATATTAATTGGTAATCTATTCATAGGGAATTTTTGTCATCATTAGGATCTTACATATTAGTGAACCACATTAAGGAAATGTGAGACCCACGTTTTAGGTAGCTGGTTTTATATATAGCATTTGTTGGATCAACTATATTTCAATGGATTTGATAAAAAATTTATAAATGAAAGTTAATTATTGATTGATTGCTTTGTGTGTGTAGAAATGGATTTATGATTAATGATAGTTTCGCCTTATTTTGGTAAATGAAAAAGGGGTTTCAATTCATTGTTAAATGGTTTTATGAAATTGTTTACAAAGAATGAATTTTATGATTTTTTAAGAAATATAGAAGTTTAGATGCCAGAGGACCTTGGGTGGATGTTTTATTAATAGGAATCATCTATTGATATAGTCAGGGGGAACTCATTAGGTGGGTGATCATATTATTCATAATCCTATTGTTCTATGTTAATTATAAACACTATTGAGATGTGCACATTATGGGGTATCACTCTTCATCATATATTTGATAAATCTATCTAGGGTCTTAATGAAGATAAGATTGTCTATATTGAGGTAATGGGTGTTCCAGCTTCCATTAACTAGTGTGACAATGGGATTAATGTCACCTTTTCATTTTCTTTTTTATTGTTCTATTTTAATTGTAAATTCATTCAATTGATATAATATACAATTTGGGACTCTTTTTTATATAAATGCTCTAGTATATGTGAAATGATTTGAAAATTTTTCCCCTAAATTATTTTGGAAATGTGTAAAATATATAATTAAATGTTTTACCACGATTTTGATGTGAGAATATTTATATTATTACTCTGGCTTTATTTTATAAATACCTTTCATGTTTAAATTATTTTATATATACATTTATGGATCTACAAGGTGGGATCACACTATGCCTATTAACATATACAATTCATATCCCTCAGGTGGTGAATAGACCATGGCATGCCTTTCTATGCAGGTAATGGAAAGGTTAAACTATGGGATAGTGATGATTTTTTTTCATTTTTTCGGTGTATATGTGGGTTACATGGTCGGATTTTTCCCACACTATCACATGGAATAGTTAGTTTTTCATTTTTTATTCCATTTATGTAGGACATATACACGGGGGGTTTTGATTTCTTTGGAAATGTATCATTTCTACATTCTTCTTTCAGTTATGGAATATAATTGAATATTTCAATGTTTATCTCTATTATATATATTTACCATATTGTTGATCTATGTTGGAAGAAATAATTCCATATTGTTGTTGTTTAATTAATGAGTGATAGTCTCTAGCCCATGGGGTTCATGAAATCCCTTCAGGTTTGTTGTACTTCAGATTGGATTCATTATTCATAGAGTATCTCTATTGGGTTAATCACATTTGTAAATTAGAGTTGGATCATCCTCAATTGTCCTTGTCTTGGGGTTTTAGGTAGATTAAGAACTTTTTTAGGATTTTGGAGGTAGGTTACTAGGACTTTGAGACCAGGTTTTACAATGGAAAGACTCGTGATGTAATTAAAATTTTGGATGTGTGTCTCCTATTTAGCTTCATGACCTTAATCTCAGTTTTCTTTATTGGTTTTCTAGATTGAAAAGAGATTATTCAATTCTATGATTTGTTTTTATGATTCGTTGTGCAATAGTGAAACCCTATGATTTCTTCCAGTGGTTCCTTAGTAGGGTGTAGTGGATTCTCCTCAAGTGAATAGAACTATATATTGGAACCATACCATGGATATCCTGTGGGATGTTTTTCTACCTACCATAATTTAATGAATGTAAAAAAAAAAATCTTCAGTTTCCTCCCAATGATGGATGGGAAACGAATTAGTCATGTGAGAACATTCATGTGAAGCCACCATCCATTAAATGTGAAAATTAATATCAAGAAGTGGATGATTATACTAACATGATCGATGAATTATTTGGCTTCTTGGATAGAATATTGAATATTAGGTTGAAATTTAGAGCATTCAAACTTGAGGGTCCCAATATGTGATGGGGGGATTCTACCGTGTAGAGTGATATGCTAGTCTCTTTAGATTGGAATGGTTTCATAAATATATTCCTCTAATAGTTTTTTCCAAATTCACTAAAAATGGTGAAGTATATGGTGTTCTTCTCTATGAAGCTAAGAGATCATTTGGTGTTGTATTACACTAATTAGCTTGCAGAGCTAGTTCAGTTATCTCCATAGGTAGTAAATAATTACTATTTGAAATATAAGAAGTACCATCAGGGTTTGCAACTAGATATCAGGTTATAGATATTTATAATAATTCTTTAAACCTATGTAATGATGGTGTATAGAGCTCGGATATATGAGAAGAACATTAAAGGAAATTATAGTTATTATAACCCTTCTATTCCACCAAGTGGAACTATTAGTTGTGTTCAAGGGGAAAAGAAGATATAGAAATATCATTATAGGAGTAGTGGGGGTTGTTCATAGTGTCATGCTTCATATACACCCGTAGTTACATCTAATACCGTGCCTCTATCAATCTCTCAGTGTAACATGGACATACACACTAGGTGTTCTTGTCCCACACCAATAATGATGCGTAATAATTGTCGACATTTTAACCATCTGGAACATTTCTCTTTGGATATGGATATTCCTCACTATGTTAATAGATCATCATCTCCAAATTCTACCATTAAATAGTTTTATGATTCAAATATTAAATTTCTTTATCTATAGGCCTCATGATTGAATCACATTATGTTGTATAAATAGTACTAGAATAGATAGATGTTGGTCGAGTGAATGCGAGGAACCATTTGTACTGCATCCTTAGTTGCAATTGACTTATTTGATACTGGATATTCTAACTCAATTATAACATGATGTTATGTTTATATGATTCAACATTAAGTGTATCTCATCTTAATTTTTATGGATGTAGAGACAACTCTTGAAAATAGTAAAGAGTTGGGATTTATTTGGCTTTCTAGTCTGTTATTGATAGGTAAAGCAGTGTATGTTTTGGATTTAATTTTTTTGATCTTTATTTGTTTGACATCATCATCAAAATTGAAAATCTTACACCCTCAATGATGAGGTTGATTACTATCATCATGGTGGTTCATTTTATGGGACTAATGGGTGTTATCTGGTATTTCATGGTGTTTGGGATCTGAGGATTCAATGTATGTGACTTTTCCTCCCAGAGATCAAGAGTTTTTGTTTTAATATAGTAGTTCATTAGGATGATGTTTCCTCAATTTTCGATCAGCAAGCTATTGTTATCTACTATTCATAATTTTCCCCTAGAATTTCTGTAGGGTTCCCCAAGTGAGGGAGTTAGAGTTTATAATTGAATTATTGGAATGTACGCAAATGATTTTGAAAAAATATTATCGTTTGAAATTAGAAAAGCTAAAAGATCTCAATATTTAGATGGATGACCTAATGATGAATGTATTTTTTACCTTAGTGTTTCATATTGGGATTCCACAATTCACTTTTCCAAAAATGAATATGGTTCACTCTATTTGTGCATAGACTTACAGAATTTTAATCGAGTGATTGTTAGGAATAAGTATCATTTTATTTTGGTGGGTGATTTTTTTTTGATAATTTAAATTGGGGAATGTGGTTTTAAAAGATTGATCATTCATCATCTTATCACCACATTAGATTTAGGTAGTTAGATATTACAAAGATGGATTTCAATAGTATATATGGCCATTATATATATCAATTAATGCATTTCATCTTAACGACAATCTTGTAGTTAATATGGATTTGATGAATCAGATAGTTCATCATTATCTCGAAAATTTTATGGTAGTGTTTATATATGATATCATGGTTTAGAAAATAGGATCATGAGAATGAGAAACATTTTTGGCTGGTTCTTGAAATATTTAAGAGTCTTCATTTTAATTTAATGAATAAAATATGTAATTTAAGGATCCATGAACTGATGTTTCTAGATCTTTTTATTTACGAAAAAAATAATCAGTTTATTCGGAGTAGGTGATGATTGTTTTTTCATGGAAGGACCATGTAATGTTTCTGAGATTCAGGTCTTATGTGGTCATGTTGGATACTATAAAAACATCACCATGGATTTATAAAATTATATGTCAACATTGAATACTATTACCAGTAATGGGGTGAAATTAAAATTTGATTCAATCTACCAGTCTTCATTGGAAGAACTAATATGTATTCTAAAATTGGATCCCACTAAGATCTTACTTGATCCTGGTATGGTGTATGTGGTTTTCTATGATACATATGGTGCTGATTTGGGTTTATTTCTTATGTATGATGTCCATGTGGTGTCTTACATCTAACATTATCTTCAACCACAAGATAATAATTACCACATTCAAAATTCTGTGATTGTAGTGGTTATTCAGGTGGTTAGGTATTGGGGTAAATAACTTTTTGGTAGTGATTCATAGTATTTTGGGGCCATAGGATTTTGAACTATATATATATACATATAGAAAAATGTGAATAATATAAAGAAGTTTTGGGTTTAATACCTTCAGATGTTTGAAATTATCATCACCTACACCACAGGTATGGATAATGTGGTTGGAGATTTTTATTGTTGGAAAGCACAAATATAAGATTTTTTTGAATCAATGAAATAGAAAATCCTTATTGGTATATTCTCTCATATTCATATAGATTCCAAGTGTGATTCTATTTTTATTCTTATAACTAGTGTTTAGTTTTCATTATCTCTCCTAGTATCTATTATGAAGAATCCTTAGGTGGAATATGAGTTCATAGGAATTCAAGAAACCCTTTATGTTTGGGAGACCTTTTCATTTTAGTCACTTTCACCAGATGATATTCTCAGATTTGGGGACAAGGTTTCCATTCCAATTTCATTGAGGAGAATATTTTTTTTGTATTTTCAAATTTAATCATGGGAAATTCATAAAATCACCTTGAAGAGGTATTATGACATGAGATGATGATTTCATTGGTTATGTATAGAGAGTTATATTTCTTATAATGCATCTCATTATTACAGATAAAAATAGTAAAAGACAGAGCATCTGAAAACTTTTGGTTTTCTTCATCCTCATCTGGTGCCAGTTTGAATATGGAATGAGGTTTCCATTGAATATATTGTTTTCTAAACATGGACTCCATGAGGGAAAAATTATATCATTATTGTGAGTTTTTTACAAAGATAGAACATTTTATTTTGGTAAGGGACTATACTAAGGTTAATGATATGTGTAAGATGTATCTATATGTGATCATGTGGAAATAAGGGGTTCCTATTACAATAGTTTTAGATAGGAATTCAAGGATAAAATTAAGGTTCTATAGGAGTCTCTCTGAGGAAATTGTACTCATGTCATGTTTAGTACATATTTTCTTTCTCAGATGGACAACCATACAGATCATGTTACTTAGATCATACAAGATAAAGTGTATACCAGTGTCTTGGATTTTAGTTAATCTTGGGATATCCATCTGAGAATGATTGAGATTTATTATAACAATTTTTATCATTATTAAATCAGAATGGTTCATTATGATTCTTTTAATGGTCACTTGTGTAGGTCAAATCATTTTTGGGTAGTGATGGGTGATGTATCTTTAGTGGGACTGATTCTTATTTAGGTGAGGTCACCATTGATTTATATTATTTTTTAGTGTCCCATTATAGTTTAGAATCATAAAATATATATGTTTTTATTATAGACATCATACATTGGAGTTAACCATCAATGATTAGGGTTTATTGAAAATCTCTCCCCTATTGGGTATCTATTGGCTTGCATATCTAAGAATGTTGGATTCAAGAAATATTTGATTGTTTGGGGTCATTGATCAGATAGTATAGGTTTCTTAATAGTTTTAATTTCATGTTCTGATTATAGAGAGTTATTATGTATTATACAAGTCATAGATTAGGAAATACAATTATGACCCCTCTGTAATTTTGACGTGGGAGGAGATTGAATTATGGAAAGATGTTTCTATTGTAGGAAACGGGTAGATATCAATGAATATGAAGTGATTTTATTGAATGGGAATTCAATTAATTTTATTAGCGTGTTTTTAAGAAACATTTAAAATGATCATGAAATAAGGTAGATTGATTATTTGATGAGGGATATGTTTCTTTATCTCTTTTCCAGGCCACATTCATCCCCATGACTTCCTAGGGATGAAAATTCTAATAATTGGTTGTTTGTAACATCCTTTTAGCGTATTTTAGGTATATATCATCTTTGTTCATTTTCCCCCATTCTTTATGTGTTGTAACACTATAAGATAGAGAACATGGGTTAGGATTTGATCTATTTAATTGATACATGACTTATCGTAGCCAACAATTGATTTAAACACTGTGTAATGAGATTTTATTTGAAGTATTTTTCACCTTGTAGAGTGAATTAAATGGATCCTTGGATTCAATCGATTACTTACCAGGTGAAATATACACTCCATGTAAATGGTAATATCATTATTTTTAGTTTGAGGATATTTTTTAATGTGTATGTGGTCTTCATATATCAGAAAACATCTAAAGGGGTTACACACCATTCAATTCTCACGAGTAGTGGTTTTTATGACACCTTATGAGGGATTATTATTTCAATCATCAACACAATAATTTTTCTCTCAACAATGGATATAAACTAGGTAATTTTAGAGAAATTCCCTAATTTTGTATATCTGCATTCATCATTTGATCCTCAAGGAAGTTAAATTAATTCTCTCTAGGAAAAATATCCTCTAGTTTTCTTAATTTTCCTTGATATTGGTAGCATCATTTTATTTTATTTAAAAATATGTCAATCATTTATGTTTATTATTATTTTTCTATTATATATATAGTGTGTGATCATCCATAGTGGGGATCCCCTACATTCATTGTTGTGAAATATAAAAGTTTCTTGCAATAGGTTTTTTCTACTTCTCCACCAATAATTTTATCTATAGAAATGGTTATGATATGTTGGGTTTGGGTCAAAGGACTACATTTTCATAATTTTCTAATACTTTTTGGTTTATTCCATTTTGGGCATGTGTGACCCAATTCTGATGTAGTTGGTTCTATATATAGCTTGTATTGGAGGAAGTACATTACTCTGGTTTTGAAAAATGGTTTCATAAGGTAAATGGAATGATTTATTGATTACATCATGTGCATGGAACCATGTTCTTGATAAATGATAGGGTTCCTATGAATTATGAAAATAGAAAATTAGATTTCCTATAATTTTCAATTTTTTTATTAAATTATTTTCAATGAATTTTATTGATGAATTGGTTTGAAAAACATTCCACATGGGAAGTCTTTACTAAATAGGTGTAAGGTTTAAAAATATTCCTCATATGTTGATACTATCAAGAGGTTCACTCAAGGGGAGTTTCACAGCTCCCTAGCCCTATTTCCCAAGGGAATTGGTCGACACTAATTGGATTTTGGATTTCTAGGGTATTCCTATTAATCCATTATCCAATTCCTATACATATATATACGGGCATGTTGTATGAAAGATTATATATGATTAGGGTATGTGCGTCACAACTATCATATACTAGTTTGTTCCTCAACCATATGTTCCCTATGATTTTTCTATAGGATTGTTATATTATTGTTTTATCTAAAATGAAAATTATATGATATGTGATACATGATTTGTTTTGATATGAAATCTATGATATATGTGAAATTATTTGAAACTTTTTTATCTAGATTAATCTAAAAGTGTAGACATTGGTAAATTTAAGCATATTACTTTACTTTTGATATCATCTATCTAAATTTCAATCATTACATATTTTCATTAATTTTGATCATGTTCAAATTATTTAAAAAAATAATTTTTATACAACACCTTGGTGGGATCTAACTGATCCTATTATCTCACACCCTATGCACCCATTCGACATTGTGTAGACCATTGAATGTATTTAGATGTAGGGAAAGAAAAATCACTGTTGTTAGGTGGAAATGTTTATATCTTCTTTTTTGGGTAGAGTTTAGGGAGATAATAGGTGTTTTCACATACTATCATAAATTATATCCAGTTATATATTTTGGTAGTCCACTGATGTGAAAATCATACATGAGATGTTCTAAATTTTTTTGTTATATCATTACCATTATTTTTTCATTATAAAATATATTTACATTTTCTATTATTTCTATGTGTAATGTTTTTATATATCCCATATTGTTTTCTATGTTTATGATGAAATCATTTCATTTGGCTAGTTCCCAAAGCTTAGGTTCTAGTTTCCAACTTATATGTATCAGGAAGGGAATTCAGGCATATAGGAAAAGCGGTTGGTTACTATATTGATAGGTAGTTCAGGGCAGGTTCATGAAACAATATATATTGAAGGATATCAATAATTTGATGCAAAAAAGGTTTCTCTTAGAAGAAATAATGTTTATAGGACTTCATAAATGATGGTTGGATGAAAATTTTGTGGCTAAAAATTGTTATGAAATTGATATTTATTGCCTTATGAAATGGTTTTTCTATATTTACAAATAGAAATTCTTTTACAAGTGAAATATAGAATTTTTATAGCACATATATAATGATATATTTTCAAGATGGAATACATCACATAATTCAATGACTTATAATTTCTTTCTTTGTATATGGGAGATGTTGGGGACTAAGGAGCCAATTGGTTTGATATGTGATCGAGGGAAATATGTTAGATGCCAACAATGAAGATAACCCACTAAATTCACTATTGGAAAATGAAGAAGGTTGTTTGGTGGAGAAATTTTTTTGACTGTTAATTACCACTAGTATATCAATTGGTGGTTGAAATTGGTGCATGAAACAGTCAATTTTAGGTGGATACTAATATGTTAGTAATGCATAAAAATTTCTAACCACATTATAGGAGTCTCATATTCAATTACATTAATGATGTCATGTAGAAAACACATGGTTTAGTTTTCCATAAAATAAAAATATGTGCCACTAGTGTAGGTGGTATTGTCATATTTAGATGTTTTGTTAGACAACAAATTTTATGATTATTAACAAGTAATTGTAAGAGAGTACACCCACAAATGTTAAATTATGAGTGAAATATTTAGGGATAATCAACACACCATTTAGAATATCTAAATGGAGAAACATGTGACATGGTGATAGTTAGTTGGAAATGACACCTTCACTAGGGATGAGATTTTATACATATAATATTGATGATAGATTAATATGAAATTTTATTTATGATCTATCAATATATAACTATTTGGTAGGCCCTTATATCGTGTGAAATAAATTATTTTATCTTATATCTATTATTGTAAAAAATTTAATTTATTAGAGTCCCATTATTTTATATTAGTGAATTAATTCCTTATATGTGGATAGAATTAGAATCTTATTATAAAATCCGAAGAATTGATACTAAAATGGGTATGAGGTTAGAGTGGAGTGAGAATTCCCTTTCATATCCTCTTATGGTAGGATCATTTAGTAATTTAATAGACTTATGTACCCTTTATATGAAAATGTATTTTGTTATCATGGATTTTGAATTGATGGAACATATAGATTCCAATGGTTGGTGTGACACATTGGAATGGTACAATCTACATTAATCAAATTGAAATGTTACATTATAACATGCATGCAAACTCATATTATCGGATTTGTTTGAAAATATCTTGGGGACATGATATTTCCATGGAGAGATAAGACCCTTATTCCATAGCATAAAATCTTTTTAATATATCATATAATTTATTTTCATTATACATAAAAGAATTAGTGAGATTCCCCATGATAAATAAAATTATATAGATAATTCTTAGCAAGATTTAAGAAAAAAATCTCAAAATCAACCAATGAATGTTCATAAAAATCCCAAAAAATTTAAATATAACTAAAAATAAAAACCACATTGCCTTGTTCAAAACCATTAACATATATTAACATGAAATAACCTATATGAATAAACTATAAAATACATAGTATAGATTATTATTACATATGATCCTCAGAATGTCTTAGGGTCCAATAATATAGGGTCACATGATTAGGGTGTATGTAATAATCAATTGGCCCTAACAAAAACCATCCATAATAAATATATTAAAAAATTTATACAAATTATGATATGCTTAAAATAATTACTAAAAAACATAAATATGTCACGAACAATCCCCCAGGGCTCATGTCATGACTACCCCATGCCCGCCTCTCAATGAAAGGGGGATGGTGAGTTGCACTGATGGAATTATCCTACAAGTGGGATGAAATTTCCGAGTACCTTTACACACTCACACTCACAACCCCATCCCAAAAATGAAAAAAGGTATAATATGCATACAACTAAGACAAAAAATGAGAGTAGTGGTACAAGATTTATATAAAATGGGCTAAAATAGAAACCCCACAAAAGAAAAATTGTAAACAAAAGAGTACAATGTCTCTAATAATAAGATTGTATAAAAATCGTAAATAATGGGTAGGTGAAGTTTAGTATCTAGACACAGTAAATGTATGCCATGCCTATCCGATCACACTGGGAACTACCTAGTATTAGAGCACTATGGTCTTTGTCAAAGAATCTGTCATCTGCACAAGACAAAACATGTGTGGGTGGAGCCTGTAAAGGGGTTAGTGACACAATACTCAATATGGACCCCAAAACACAAAGGCAATACCACAACAAATAGTATAGAAAAAGTATACTTCCAAAATGGTACATGGACTCAAACCTCTAAGTACTAAAGTTGAGAGAGAGTTACTAGAGATAGCTCACACTGGTAAAAATTGATGTATAGAATGAAATATTATCAGTCATAAGAATTAACATATTTTACTGTAGAGAGACACATCCCTAATGATTCACTGATGTCAACTGGGCCATTGAGGTATACTTATCCACTAGGCCACTATGGAATGTCTGCTACTGAGGTCTGTTGGGCCACTCAGGATAATTCATCTGTCAGGACACTATGATCTGTTGGTTTGTTAGGCCTCTATGGTATACTCATCCACCAGGCCACTAAGGTCCATTCATGACGTAGGTCTACTAATCAACTAAGGTTCACTAGTTTGTCGGTCCATTGATGTCTGCTCGGCTACTAGGCCACTGAGGTCCGCTCGTCTCTCGGGCCACTGATGTCTACTCTTCAACCAGTCCACTAAGGTATGCTAACCTACGTGGCCACTAAGGTATGCTCCAATCATCTATTGGGATACTAAGGACCACACACCTACCAGGACACTGAATTCCCCTTGTCAATTCCTTCTCATCACAACCAGTAGGAGGATTCCTACTCGTAGCAGGCTTGATTCCTGGAGAATAAAAAAATCCATCCACTATATGTTTTTAAACATCCAAAAAATATCACATGGATTATGTCAAATGTACCATCTCATCAGAAGGGTACGAACATTGCAAACAACTCATCAGTCAGATCCACAGTTAGGATGTTATGGATGTTTTAGTAAAAAGGGTGTTTGTTGGGTCTGGGTCTGATCTGAGCCGGTTGGATCGACCCGACCTGACCCAACCCGCCTTTTCCATCTTGGAACACTTTTATTAGACCATATTGCCACACATTGAAGCAGATATGGTCTCTGGGTCTGCTCCTAGTCAACATGGTAGGTTCTCTATGTGATTTCCTCAAGGGTGACCGCAAGGTACTCCTAGTGTGGTCCCACTGGACCGTGGCCTACAAGCCTTCTGACATGGATCAATTCCACATCCACTAGAGACCACACAGTTAGTTATTTATGATTTCCCTTATCCTCCACTTCTTGGTTGATGTTGTATGGTCCTCTACGGACGTGGTGCACCACCGGTTCATGCGGCCTCCCACATGCGGCGACCGCCATTAGTGCCGACATGCCATATGTTTCTACCACATGGAACGAGACATGATCTTGTGGATCATTCTAAATTTTGGGATTACATTCAGGATCCCTGGGTTGTTTTCATCACAGAAATGTGCAACAATTAATCTCACATTTTACAGGTGGTCCGATCGCACTCGGAACCTCTCGGAAAATTCTGACACGACCATGTGGGTCTTTCGATGAAGAAAGATAGGACAAGGGTATGAAGGTATCCAAGAACACCCAAGTTATGAACCATGGAATTGTTCATTCAGCCTTTATATGTCCCATTATAATTAAAAATGAAAGGAATAAATTAACATGGTCATACCCTTCAAGTCCCGCAATATTTTACCCTTCCCGCATATATGAACGAACCATTAATCAACTTGTTAATGGGATGATCAACTTTTTCCAGTCAGAAATAAAGAACAAGTAAAATAGATCACAAAGAATAGAACCACTACCACGAGTTTGGATCATTCTTATATGTAGATCGGACTGATTTTTTATCATTCTTTGATTCAATGCCCATCGTTTTTGTTGGTGACAATTCCATGTATAGATGAATAGAGGGAGAATGGTGATTGTCTCCACGGGAGATTCTTTGATCTTCACTCACCAACTCCAAATCTCAATGTTCATAGATATTTTCGATCATGCCAACTATTGGTCTTCAGATAACCCATTAAATGGAGAAAATATTTTTCAACATTTCTATTATGATTCATTATAGTGTCGTTACATTTTTTTTAATTATTAAATAGTGTTTTGATTACACTAAAACAAAATACAAAATTCAAATAAAATAAATTAATTGTTTATTATTTTTCCTTATGGAAATACCTTTATTATATTTTCTTAAAAAATACAAAAAAACTATTTTTTCCCTCGACCCATGTTGATCACAATTATGTTATTCCTTAGTTATATTCATTGTTCCAGACGTAATGGTTCCAACTGATTTTTAATCATGGAATCCATATAAAAGATTCAAAAACTTTTCATGTGCCCTATTTCAAATAATATTAAAAAATGTTCAAACACATATTTTAGGCTCACCGGGTCTCAGAATCAAGTGTCGTCTGAGCACCTAGATGCGAAATAATCACATATAATTTTAAAAAAATTACACGTAATTTCAGGGGCATTACATTACCGCTACTTATAGGGATTTGAATTCATCTAATCCAAAACAAGGTCTAAATAGAAAAATATGTTTACTAAGAATGGATATGATCATCCTGCCCCCATGTTCTCTCCTAGAGATTCTTATACTACAATTGAACACACAAAAGAGGAATTGACCATCCATGAAGGACCTGATCATGTCGATCCTCAATCGATACCGGGAACTCCATAAACATCCACCAATCATCAATATTCAACTCAACGCAGTCAATGATGTGTGATGGATCATGCACATACCTCCTCAGTTATGATATGTGGAATACATTATGCACCAGTTGAATCTGTGGGGGAGTGATAGGCGGTATTCCACCTCTTAAAATGTTCTCAAAACCTGAAAAGTGCTGATGAACCTCTGGTACCTCTTGTCTCCCCATCCAAATCTCAGTAATCCCCATCGAGGTGAGACCCAATGGAACACATGATCAACCTACTTGAACACTAAGGGCCTTCATCTCCTGTTAGTATAATAGTATTTCATTCTATGTGTAGTCCTCAACTGCTTTTAGATGACACAAACCTTCACAGAGGTAGCAGGTTCCATCTCTAGACTGATTTGTGCTGACTCCCAGGGGTCTCTACAAAAATATGATGACCTCAAAAATCTCCCATAAAACACCTTTAATAGTTTCAAACCAAGGGGGAAGTTGTAGTTTTTGTTTTACAAGAATTCCACAAGTGGTAGGTGATCCTAAAAACTATTCTCGAAAACCATGATTCACGCACAAAGAGTATCATCTAAAACCTAGATAGTCCTATCTATATGAACATCTATATGGGGGTGGAATGTTGTGGTCAAGCATAGCTGATCCTCAAATGCCTCCTATAATACCTTCCACAACTAGGATGTAATGTGTGATTCTTGATCTGATACAATCAGCGATGGGTCTCCATGGAAAAAAAAAATATCTTGTATATAGTGGTGTCCCAAGCACTTTACTAAACGCAACTACCAAATGGGTAAAAAGCGGACTAACTTGTAGTGTCAGTCAACAATCACCAATATGGTATCATTCCTCCTCAATGTGTTGGGTAATCATTTCACAAAGTCCTTCAAGATACCATCACATTACCACTCTAGCACCTCAAGTGGATTGGTCATGCCTGCTCAAACCTGCTTCTCTACATTAACTTTCTATCAATTGAGGCACCATGAAATGAATAATCCCTCTTCCTTATTCATCCTTGATCACTATTAAGGACGTCAAATATCTTGTTATATCTTTTTCACTATTAGATTTACCACCAAAGGGGAGGGGTGTATCTCCCTCAAAACCAAATCACGTGTCACCACTAGTAAAAAGGTGTGTCCCTTGAAAAAGATAGTGTGATCCCCACCTATTTAAAATCATCTAGGAGCTTTTCTTAAGGACAACTGAGCATGTCGGGCCTCACAGACAACATACACAAGTTGTGCCTCCCTAACATGATGAAAGAGACATGGAGAGATAGACATCGAATAAAGATATGATTCTTTGTCACCATCCAAGATGGATATCTATGTCGCATCTAATTGCTCCAATGCTTCACTTAGCAATTAAAATACCAAACTTCTACTAACCACATCTGATATCACATTTTCCTTCCAAGGAGTATATACTATCTCAAAGTCATCCTCCTAGAGAAACTCAATCCACTAACACTACTTCATGTTCAGGTACTTCTTCGAGAAGTTATACCATATACTTTTGTGGTCAGTGTAGACGGAAAACATCTCTCCCATCAAGTAGTTCCCCCACATCTTCAATGGAAAGACCAATGATTCTAACTCCATGTCATTAGTTGCATAATGTTTCTTGTTCTTCCTCAAAAACAATGAAGCGTAGGAGATCACTGCATTCCCCTGCATCGTGACACTACCTAGTCTGGTCCCTAATTCATCACGAGACACTACATATGCATTTCCTTCCTCTGGTAGTCTCTAGATGGGGGCACTCGTCAGTCTCTGCCTTAACTTCTAAAAACTATATTGGAACATATCCATCTACATGAAAGGTTGTCCCTTCCATGTCAAAGCCGATATGTTTGATGATACCCTAGGAAAGTCTGGCATGAACCTCATGTAGTATATAGACAATCCCAAGAAACACAACACCTTAGTCACACACCTAGGTGGCTCCCAAGAAAGCACTACAACAATCTTGGCTGGATCCACTAAAACTCCAACCTATTAAATGGAATGTACTAGAATGTTGACCCTCTGAATCTAGAACTAACAAACCATGATTTTCCCATAAATATTGTTCTATCAATGTGTATCTAAGACTATCCATAGGTGTATAAAATGATCCTTCTAAAAAACAAATTACACCTGGAATACATCAATGAAGACCATGAAAAACTATTCAATGTAAGGATATATGATCATGTTCATGAGTCCCATGAGCATTTCTAGGGAATAGGACACGGAAAAAGGCATCACCAAGAACTCATAGTGGAAATAATAACATCTGATGGTTGTCTTCATTAGATCCTCATATAGTACATAAGTTGATGATTGAATGATATGAGTTCTATATTTAAGAACCATATCACTCTCTTAAGATGGTTTAGGAGGTCATCAATCCTTGGTATTGGGAAAATGTTCTTCATGGACACTTGATTCAGGGGCTGGAAGTCCACACACAACCTCAAACTCCCATATTCCTTCTTGGAAACAATACTGGGGATACCCATGGTGAAACACAAGTCCTTAAGAATCCATTCTCCTACAAATACTCGAGCTTCAACCTAAAATCATGAAGCATCATGAGATCCATCCGATATGCTGGTCTGAATATCGGTGTCATCCTAGGGTAAATGTCAAATTAAATGTATTCCACTCAAGAGGGACATAATCACAAAACATCCTCAAGAAAGAAATATTCATTCACATCCACCACTACAGGAAATTTAGGAATCCTATCATCCACCTCACTGAGGGTAAGGCTAGACAACTGGTGAGTGATCAGATATACCCTCCCCTGATTATGTTCATCCTGCACTACAATCTCTCCCTTTTCACCAGTGAAAGAAAACATGGTCCCATCTCTATAGACAAACTACACTCCACAAGTAAAAAAAATCGATCTAAGAATGATATGTGGATAACATTTCCTTACCCATTATAACATCATATGGCTTTGAAACCTCCAACAATAGATCCTAGTCGAAGCTATAACCTCCAAGATTAATCTCACACCACCAAAAATAGTTCAAAATCATCAAATACCCTCCTGTAAGAGTCTTTAATAATAAGGATTTAGCCAATGACTCCACCAGAATTTCCGAGATCCGAAAAAGGTCTTGGGAAAGGAAAGAGTGATAGATGCCTCAGTCTATAAGAACTACAGCTACAGTGTAGAATATATAGATTATACACATAAAAATCTCTATAGAACCATAGTGGTAGGCCTCTATTACCTGAAGCTAGCCTCGCCCCTTCCCACAACCTCCTGGAGCCCGTGGTAGACTATATGGTGTTCGTGGTGGTTCTAGAACCTCAAACCTCCACACACCACCTAATACTCTACCAGCTCCACTACCATGCCCTCTTTCCAAAATAACACCCTTCTTGACCATCTTCCTCTACCTCAGTTGTATCTTGACTGTCTATTGATCCTATGAATAGTTAGTCAAGAAATAACGAACCATGTGACTCTGCATGCCGAATTAGTTGCAAACCCTTCTGCATTAATGAATCCTTCAACCATGGAGTTCTCATACTACCGATCCTATGTCCTGGGGTCATTCTATGGAATTCATTTCCGACTTGGTCCCCTGTTTTAGTTTGTTTCTACACCCAACTGAAGACTCCCCTTCCTGGTGTTTTCTAGAAACTCTCACAAATGGCACCTATTGTGCCACGATGCTATCCAAAAGTAGGTATCTCTCTAGAACCCCAAATTGAGTAGTGATATTAAGTGATATCAAGGATTCCCTGATATCTCCTCATATTCCCTAATCAAAAGCTAATGCCTAGAATAAAGTGTCTCACACCAAGTTTGTGGAGTAGCGAGAATGTTCAATGAATCACACTGGGTACTCTCATACTCTCATGCTACACTGATGTCGGTCTAGTATGTCATGTTTGTGCACATAGACCAACATTGCTAGAAATAAATCCACTCTAAATAAGAACACAATTTCTATCATGGTGAGAGTCATCTCGTCATCTGTATGGATAATCAAGATCCACCATCTCCTTTCCGAGAGTAAAGAAGGATTGTGGCTATGTTCTACCTCAGTTCGAGTTGCATACTCACTAGACACAATTCACATGTAACCGCCTTAAGCCAATCCTTGGCCACCAGGTGGTCAGTCTCACCCCTGAACCTGGGGGGTATCTACATATGGAATCCATATAAGGCATTGAACTTGCGTGCATCGTCAACCGATAGCTTCAGTAGAAACTACAGATCTACAGGTGGTGGGAACACAAGTGAAGCTCCTTGTGTGTACATCTCTAGTACTGGTCCCTATCCTAATTCCTCATCACAGGGAAAACAATTCTCGTAGTTATGTAGTGGAATCCATGTTGTTTGTCTACGTGGAGGCATACTTATACATACCATGATCAACCACAATCAATATATCAGACCTGGTGAGCTGACTCTGACTCAAGAATTTCATGAGAACACTGCATATTCCTATATGAAATATGCAACCAGTGTTTTTATGTACCAAGTTGAAAAGTATAATTCATGGTCTTGGTCTATGGATAATTCCGCCATTTCACCAACACTGGACTCCCAGAGGCTAAAAGACCAACTCAGATCATTCCACACTGTGGTCCAGAAATAAATCTATAGAAAATTGATCCTTAAGTGATAACCAACCTCCTTTGATACCAATTTATCACAACAAATCCCTCAGGGCTCATGCCACGAGTAGCCCATGATTTCCTCCCAAAGTTCAGGGGATGGATACTACCGTAGAGGGCATAGTCCTATAAGTGGGAGGCAATTTTTGAGTATCTAGAAACATGTAAACTTATAAACCCAACCCACAATGAAAAAAAAGAAACATATGCATACCACTAAGACAACCACTTAGAATAGAGGTACAAGATGTAACTAAAATGGGATTAAATACAATCTCGAAAAAGAAAATAGGTAAACAAGAGATTACAAGGTCTCTGATAATCCATTTTTAAAAAACCCTACCAAAAGGGTAGGTGATGAGTAGCTAAAGAAAGCCACAGTTTCATGCTTCACCTGTCTGATCTCACTGGGCATTGCATGGTCATTGACCACCAAAGTCTCTATCAAAGCATTGTTCTTCTGCACAATACACTACACGTTCAGGCAGAGCCTGTGCAAGGGTGAGTATGACAATACTCAATAAGGAACCCAAAATAAAAAGGTAAGACTACAATAGAAATATACACAATGTGGCCAGCCAAATAGGTACACAATGAGAAGGCTATAATAAGTATAGTCAAGAGAGAGTTACCAGTGTTATCTTAAACATGTATAACCTAAAATATATAAAGCATGATTATAAGTCATAAAGATCAAAATCATTTGTTGTTGAGAGACTCATCCATGATTACTCACTGAGGTCTGTCGTGCCACCGAGGTCCACTTGTTCAATGGGCCAGAGAGGTCCATTTTACACTAAGTCTTGCTGGTCCACTAATCTGTTCTCCTTTATCAGCCCACTGAGGTCCTCTCTTTTGCGAGGCCCTAGAGTTCTACTTATCTACCTGGACACTAAGGTCCACTCATTTATGGGGAAACTAAGGTTCACTCATATTTTAGGCTGTTGTGGTCTGTTCTGCTCATTTTTCAGACCACTGAGATCGTCTTGTATGCTGGGCCACAAAGGTCCTGTTGCCATTTCCATCTCATCACCGTCAGTCATTGGATTAACGCTCATAGCGGGCTTGATTCTAGGAGAATATAATCCTAAGACATAGATCATATTTCAACATCCATGATATCTCACATGTATAATTTCAAAATGAATGGCTTATCACGATGGTCCCAATATCCTAAATAGATCAAAAATCAGACACATAGTTGGGAAGATATAAGGATTTTAGTAAAAAGGTGGTCGGTGGGGTCCAGGTCTGCCAACCCATCATGGGAATGAGACAACCTGGATCTAACCTAGTATTGGTCTGACCCGACCTTTTGGGTTGCAGATCTTGTCCACCTTATGATACCTGGACCACTATGAGTTGGCTAGCTGGCCACACTCAGACATGGCAGTGATCACCGCGTCCACTGTAGTCCTTACTGTCAGATGTTACTGGAGAATCTTGTTGTTCATCCCACAACTAATTCCACGAGGACCTCCATTATTGCAGCGCACCACAGGTGTGCACCACCACTTTCTTCCGCGGGCCACCAGACATTCCCTGGGGATCCGTTCATTGATCCATGAGTGACTTTACAATACCCAGGTCGATGTGGTCACTGCTACATGATCCAAGGTATCTGAACATCGATCTGTGGGGGGGGGGGGTCCAGTCAGGCTTAAAAACACCAATAAAATTCTGACATGACCGGAAGGATTTGTCAGGGAAGAATGATAGGACCAAGGTAGGAAGAACACCATGTACCCCTAAGGGATAGATGATGGACTTTTTCGTTAGTCCTTAGATTTTCCCGTTAGAAATAAATAGAGAAAGGAGTAATAAACAAGTTACAACCCTTCATTTAAAACTATATTTAATCCATCCTCCATGAGCAAATGACTCACAGATCAAAATATTAGTTGGTTTATCCATGTTTTTAATTTGGAATGAAAGAAGGGAGAAACAATATCACAAAATGAAAACCCCTACATCAATGTTGTATCATTCGTTGGAAAAGATCACACCACTATCATTCATCGTTTCTTGAATTGTATCTCATCGTAGTTGTTTGAGACCATTTAATGGATAGAAGAACAGAGGGAGAATGGTGCCCTTTGTCGTGGTCGATTCATCAATCATCACACACCGGCGCCAAATCTCCATGTTCAAAGTAATCCTCGATCATGAAAGTGATCAGTCTTAAGGTTACCCATTAAATTGAGAAAACATGTTTCATCATTTCTATTTTACTATGCTGCATCATCGTTACATAGTTTCATTTATGAAATTGAATTTCTCTTACAGTACAATGAAAATAAAAAACATATAATAATAAACAAGAATCTTATATTATTTTCCCTTAAGAAAATTATTTTATTAAACGTTCATAAGAATTATAAAAATTTACTTTTTTCCTCGACCTGGGCTGGATGAGGATAGGTTCAACCTTAGGTAAAGTCGTCATTATAGATTGAATGGTGCCCTAAGGATTTTAATCCGAGAACCTGTTTGGATGTTCACAAACCCGATCAAGTGCACTATTTTAAATAATAATAATAAAAGTTTAAATACTTATTCCTGGCTCACCATATCTCAAAATAAAGTTTCTTCTAAACACCAAGTCTCGAAATAGTCCGATATAAATTAAAAAAGCACATACAATTTAGGGAAAATTTTCTAACGTAATAATTAAATAATAATAAATTCTTAAGTCCAATGGTTACACTCATGATTATCCATACCTTATTTTTCTTGTTCCAGGTCTATAAGTGAATGTCACATCACCACCCAGGGGGAGAAAGTCAATCCATGTAACCTCATATAGAAATTAAAAACAAGGTGTACCCAAAAAAATCCTCAAAAACCTGTCTAGAATATCAATAACAGGGTATCCACATCCACCTAAAAATATTATCATGAAAATAAATACCTTGGGGGGATGTTCATAATTGAAACATCTTCTATAAAAAACTACTTATGGTATATACCTCCCCAAAACCATAATTCAAATACACTAGAGGGGAAAATCCCTCCCTAAAACCACATATATAATATAGTAATGGGTTCCTCTAACCAATTAACATTATATAACATACACATTGGGATTATTCCCACCCTGAAACCTTATATTGCATACAACTAGTGGTTCACATTCCACCATGGAACTTCTTATAACACACACATGGAAAAATAGTCCCTACTAAAAATTTCATATAACATAAAACTAGAGGTCTGATCCCTCTTTTAAATCACATATTGGATTAAAAATGGGGGATGCATCCCACCATGGACCCTTATATAGAATATTAATATAAATGATAGTGTAACTTTTCTATGCCCAAATACATCTCTTATGTTAGCAACTCACTCTGCCAACCTATTCTCATTTCAATAATCATGAGAATATAAGACTATTTTAGCCATCATATATTAATCCTCTCTATAGTAAACACAATATTAGGGAATACATTATAATATGTTGATTTATATCAAGGTATTGACACACAAAATGAGTTCTTTTACCTCAATTTCAACCTCAATGGTCATGGTCCACCGCTCTATGAAATAATATACATTGATATATTCATACATTGATATATTCTTAATATCAAACCAATTTAATACCTACTATGAAACAATACAATGTATGGGGAACATAGCTTCTCTCTATTTGTGGTTATGTTTTGTTAGTCCTTTTAAACAAAACCTAAAAATATTTTTTTCCATTTTATATGAACCTAAGTACTCACCCACAATTGCTTGTTGAAACACTCACCAAGCACCCTACTCAATTATCAAATAGGCTATAAAGTAATACCTGGTTCTAGATGGACTAAAATTCTATTAACAATTTCTAATAAATTTTTAATGTCCCTTTTTTGTATATTGTCTGATTTCAATAAACAAGGATTCCATAATGTTGAGTATAATGAATGACAAATTATATAAATTTATAATACATAATTTCACAATATTGCTTATTTTAAATCACAATTAATCACAAGTTTAGTTTATTTAGTTTTAAGAAACATAATAATCTAATTATAATATATATTCATCAAATGAAATAATATAATATTTACACACATCCCCTATAATGCATCATATATAATAATATCCTTTATAACCAGTGTAAATGAATTGTAATAGAGGTTGATCTCAGTTACATTTAATGGGAAATTATTCAAGATAAAAATCATAAGTGATTATAAGATTAATATATAGACATGGGCACACTATAAAAATATAATATCATTGGGAGATCATATACATGTAAACATGAATTGTAAATCATAAATAGAGGATATAAATATATCATAAAATTTAAGTCATTACAAAATGTGTAATGTGTAAGGAATGTGGTTGTGTCATAATAATATGTATATAAATAAAAAAAAAATGTGTATATAAAATAATGATTAGGTTTAGAAACCCTTTTCCAGTAGGAATCGAGGCCCCTCCGACCATAATATAGTTGATTGGGATACATATTATTTCCTTCCACAACATAGTGTATCATGAGTCAAGCTTCTAACGACCATAACATAGCGATTTATGAATCATATTCGAGTCATCCAAAATATAGTGCATTAGGAACAAAATTACTTCCTAACATAATTATACCATGAGATATAATATATACCCAACACATTAGAGATACATATAATTCAATACCTATGGATCACATATTGAAAAACCTACCAATGTTGGGAATATAAAAACATTCTTCCCCTAAACATCATTGAATTATCCCATAAAAAAGAGATGGGTTTTATAACACTTATATATAATATGCCATTTACTTTATAAGAATGAATTTTTTTGGAACCATACAAATATATTTCAAGTATAACATAAGGAACACAAAATTATTATAATATTAATGAAAAAGTATTTTCAATAATATTGGATGAATCAATTTTTTAAAAAATAAAACTCTTTTTAACAAAATAATTTTTATTTAAAATCATTCAGAAAACCAATTAAAATATTCCAATGCAGTATTTTAAATGTACAGTTCTCATACCAATGATTGAATGTGTTAAAAAAAAGATTAAAATGATTTTTAAAAATTTCCTACATAGAAGATGTTAAATGGATACAAGAATACATAGGTTGATATATTAAAACTGGCAGGGGATGAATTAAATCAATTAAAAAAGTAAATATTAGGGAATCCATAATAAAAAAAAATGAATATGGACATAAAGGAGCATATTTCTAGAAAGAAAATAAGTTGATGGTTATTTTTCAGTCAAAATATTCACATCATGTATATTATTTTACCATATATAATGAAATAGAGATATAAAATTTAAAACCAAAATATTGACCATAAAAGAAAAAAATGGTTTGTGTAATATATATAATTTTAAACCAATTTTCCACTTGTTGCAAATTAATTCAAATCAATCTCGATTAAATATTGATGTTTGAATGAATCCAATACCTTAATTATTGACTTCAATGATTGTTGTTTAAAATCATGTATAATAATATAACAAAAAATATAACTTTAGAATATTATTACTTCCTATTATCTTTTATAATAATTAATTATAATATTACTTATACATTTACTAGTTAGTTATTGTTTATATTCGTAATCAATTTGTTAATGTCTGAAAATTATACACAATTAGTTTATAACAATGATTTTGAATCCTATACGATTATATCAATTTCACTATTTATATATTATAAAATATATTTAAATCATATTTTTCAATGATTTATTCATACTCATGTTCATTGGAGGGAATCTACATGAAATGATCATGATAAAATATGCCTTTATAATTATTTTTATTTTTTATCCTTTTAGAATAATATTCATTACATATATTAATCAAAATATGATATAAATTTAAAAAAAATATAGAAAAATACATGTTATGTGGTAATGAAAAATTGAACATGTTACTCAAGGGAAGAGGTATTATGTATATACACACATATTTTTTTTTCTTTTTTCATATAATAGACAGAATTTTTAAAGTTATTAACTTTTTTAAATTTATAATAAGTTTATAGATATCATAATTATTCTTTAAATTCCCCTTTTTAACTAGTGGGTAAATTCTAGGAAGGAAGAGAAACCAAATCACTTTGTGGTGGTGATATTCCACACATGCACCCAAATGATATTTTCATTCTTATAATAGAAAATGGAAAAATAAATTTTATACCATGGAAATTATTTCAATAAATATGTAGATAATAACAATTTCATTATATATAAATTGGAAAATTAAATTTAAATGATAATGATGAAAAAAAATAATTTTTGGAGTGATTAATAAACATGTTGAGAACATGAACCTTCCATTATTGGAATTTTTTTAATCGATATATTTTTTATATTTATTTTGAAAATAGTATTATGTTTGAGGAGGAAGAAATTAGGGGAAGTAATGTTCTTAATGTTTGATATATAATTTTATTTTTTACAATGAAATTTATGGTGTGGTGGAATCACCATTTATTAGTGAAGGCATTAGTATTTCTGTAAATTTAAAATTTTAATATAAAAGATAAATATGTTTCACATGTCAAGTTGACTAAATAATGGGAAATAATAAGGATTTTTGGCCGATCCAAATCTCAAACCCTATTTTGGAGACATGTTTTTCTTGGTCTTTACCATTAATAAAATTTCTTTTTCAAAATCTACCTATACAATAATATCTATACTTTTTTCTTTGGTAAATAGTTTTTAATACTAATATTAAAAATAATAATTTTTAATTGATATATTATGTCAAAATATGATTATTTTTAATTATATTAAATTTTGAAACCTAACAAAAAATAATTTTAAAATATAATGTGCACAATAAATTAAAATAGTTTTATAAAAAAATATTTCATAAGATATAAAATTTGAAAAAAATATTTCAAATTTAGAAAAAAAATTAATATATAAGTTTGCATATAAAAATAATATTTTTTCAATAAATACCTTTACATATATTTTTTTTGTGTAAGATCCCAAAATTTTTTAAATATGCATCTTAATTTAAATTTTGGATAAATCTTCTATATTTTGAAAAATGAGGTAGTTCATGGGTGTGTTTGGTTTTTAGGGGGGTGTCTTAGGGGGGTTGGGAAATGAAAGGAGGGGAAAAGAGGCTAAAAAATGTGAAGGAAATAATTGGCACACTATTAGTAAAAACTGTGTGCCAGTCCCAAGAATCCAGGATGCTCAGGGAAATTTTTGGAAAAACATTGGCACACAGTTATTGTATGGTTTTTCATATAATTTGGGTGCTTCCAGAAATCAATGTGATATAGTATCTCTTAGATAGGGTGATCCACACGGTTGGCACACAGTTTGGTTAACCATGCAACCGAACCATGTATCCCTTAAAAATGTGTAAATTATAGTTTTTCACTGTTGTTATTTAAGTGTTCATACACTATTTTCATCAGTATTTCACCTTTAATAGCTTGTGTGCCAAACTAGTCAGTCCAAGACATCCAAGATATTATTATCTATTGATTCAAAGGTGTTTAGAGTGAATTTTGGTGTGTATAGATGATCTAGGTGGGTATTACACCCCAACTTTTCTCTCTTTTCAAGATTTGTGTTTGTAGATTCTCTCCTTTTCTTCTAAATAACTAAAACTTACACATATCTAGAATATTCTATTTTGGTGATTAAATGTTTGTTTCAGTATGAATCCATGGTGCAGGTTAAGAATGTGTTCATCAATTAACATGTGGAAAGTGGTCTTAAACCTTTTCCCCATTTTTATGCTGTTATTAATATGTTTATGTAGTTATTCTAATATATTACACTTCTAGATTTTTTTGTTTTTTATTATGGGAAATGATTTTGGCCTTATATTGATTTGTGAATCCCTTCAAAGAATCCATTGGTATATTCATGAGTGAGACCAAAATTAGGGCTACCCATGGGGTGAGACATAGCCTTGTAAATGGTGAATAAAATTGGTAAACATTTACATAGTGGAATTATAAGAGCTAATGGGTTGCAAAATTTTAATTGGTTATATGGGTAGAGTAATGTGTAAATTTATATGATTATATGTTGGATTTTATAAATTCATAGGAGTTTTTGAAAAATAATTAATGGTGTGTTTTGGGGATTTTACTAGATGTGAGATTTATTTATGGAAAATGATGGTTAAAAGTTAGTAATGCTTAGAAAACAGGTTATGACCTCAATGTGATTCATAAATTGGTTTTCTTAATATTTTAAAAATGATTTTTGAAACGAGTGGAAGGTTCCATTTTATAAAAAAAAATTAATTGGTATCTTGGATGGTTGAAGTGGAAACGAAATCCTTGTGGAATGTTTTAGTTTTCCATGAGTAAGAGTTGTTTATTTAAGATTGGTTCCAATATTATTTTAGATAATAATTTTGAAATAATTTTTATTCCATGATGTATTTTTAATAATCTATTGGGAATATTGTATTTTAAATGATTTATTTTCTAGTGATATAGAAACCACGATGATAATATTGTCATGTTAACATGATTAAGATATTAACTAAATCACAAATGTACATTTTTTATGACAAAATATAAGGTGGTTTTAGGCATAATGATATATTTGTTTAATAATTACGGTTTGAGCTAAACAAATCTGAATTGGTTTTTAAATGAGATTAATGTAAATTTGTTACAATTGGAAACATGTCATAAGTTAGTGATGGGTATCATGAATGTGCATTAATGTGATATGAAATGAAAAAAGTAAATATTTTTATCGTGTAATTCAGGGTGGTGATTTATGTGTTCAATCAAATATGAAATTCGAAAATTATTTTTATAGTTTAATAATGGTTTCTTAAAAGGTTTATGATGTAAATGGTTTAGAAAATACTATTCTCATGGATTGGTAATTTTGGGGTATTAGACATGAGAATCTATAACCACATGTTGGGTTAGAATGAGTCTCTAAACCATCCCCTATACTTCATGTGTTAGGGAAGGGATGGAGGATTTATTCCCCTAATAATATAATTTATGTGACTACCTTCACTTGGACTCCAATATAAGTGAGTTAAAACAATTTATGATATGTTTATCCCTGCTGAGATAGGGGAATTCACTTATGCCCTTACTCATAGTAATAGTCAAACCTAATATGTAGTGTACTTTATGTAAATTCCAAACCTATGGGTCATATGATAAAATGGTTAACAAGTAATTGTTAGATGTGAAGCATGTTCTTCTATAAAAGTTGATTAAATGACTAATTGTTAAAGGTGAAACATGATCCTTATTTCCATGTTTTTTGGTTGAACTTGTTTTCATGCTATCTATATTGTACATGCTAGTTTATGGAATAGACATAATTGGGGGTATATTACTAAGTTAGACTCACACACTACCCAAGAAACTATGGCCTTGGGTTGCCAAGTAGATGCTATTTTTTATGATATTAGATCAGGAAAAGAACCCCATGTTTTGGATAGTATGGTATGATGAGTTGGAGCATGGGATATCATGATTGAGTTATTACATGGATCTGAGTTCTTGGTATTTTATTCATTTTGATTTTGGATTGTGATTTTTTAAGGGTATAAATATTTATTAGTCATCATGTTGTAAAAGGATGTGATACTTGGTTACCTATTGGGGTTGTAACATGCAATTCTTTTAATTTTTGTACTCGTATCTATATTTTTTTATATCATCTTTTTTTCTTATTACTCTGATAAGCGGTTATAGTCTCCCCATTGTTGATCCATAGACCCACACTACTTGTAGGAATACATTTGAGTATGGGGATCCACACATGATGTAATGTGATGACTAGGCTCATGGAACCATATTGTGCCTACCAGGTCAGGGACATTAAAATGTTTTATCATAGCGTGTATTTTATTTTACTATTTCGGAAATGTTATTTAAGATATTAGGATATTATTAGGTCATAGTGATGAACTTGTTCCTGGGTGCCCACATCCCCATGTATTAAGTAAAATCTATGTCTCTAGGTGTGGGAAATTGATGTTTGATTTATGCTTTTACGGATGATTATTATTTCAACCTAGAGTGGCACACTTGGATGTATTGATATTTAGTTATGGGTTTATCTCTTTCACTGGTATGGAAAGAGAGTGCGTCTGATTTCATCCATCAGGCTAGGCTCATAGGACTGGTTGATAATTCTTATGTTTCCTCGGATTGATAATACCTTGGTATTCATATACTTGTAGTGTATTAGTCAAAATTTAAAATTTTTATGTTATTTATTCAATCAAAATTATTGCAAAATTTTATGGTTAAAAATGTGAATTTGAAAAAATCATTGATTTTTAAAATGATTGTTTTATAAAAAGGTTTTTGAAAGAATAAATACATGAGGTTTTGAATGTAGAATGTTTTTAAATATGAAACTATTTTTTATAATTGATAATGTTTAATTAGGAATAGAGATGTTTCAAGATGGAACTATTTGGGATGTTGGAAATGGTTATCCCCATGGTTATGTATGGACCCATTTTATGGGGGTTTTGTGTAGTGAGATTTCCCTTGACTGAGACCATAATATTGGGGTCATGAGGGTTTTTTGGTTTTTATTGTGTGGTGAGAAAGATGTTCTTCTTGTTCCATTGATAAGACTAAGATCATGGTTTATTTTTTTGTCTGGTGTTATGTGTGTTGAAACTATTAAAGATTTTCATGATGAATGTTTTAATTTTGAAGCTAATGTCATTGTTCGGATCATCGTGCTGATGTATGTGTGTTGGAATTCTTGGTTTGATTCCTAAGCGTACATTGGTTTTGGTTAGATGAAGTATGATTTGGAGTGGGGGTTAGAGTGCCTCCATTAGTAGTGAGTTAGTTATGGATTTATTTGTATGTCATTTATAGAGAGATCCATTGAAATTTTGTTGAAATTAATCTACATTTGAAATTTGGTATTGTTTGATATTTAATGATGACATGTGAGAGAGTAAGGCAAGGATGTTAGTGAATTTTCATGCATATGACATAGGAAGATGTTCTGGACTTTTTCAAAGGCACACAATGAGAGTTTCAATTAGTGGTTTTTCCCAAAAGAGATAAACAATAAAGTAAATTGATTTTGAGATGTAAAACAGGTTGTGGTTTTGAGTTGATTGTTTATGGAGTTAGAGTGTTTCCATAAGGATGGATGGCCTAGTTTTTAATGATCATGAAGATGCGAACCACGATTGGTTGCTTTAGAGGACAAATCAATTCATGGTTGGTTCCATCTAGTGTAGGTAAATTATATTTTTGTACCTTATATTCATTCATTGAAGTTATATGCAAGTTTTTTTGTTTTATGTAATGTTTTTGGAATAGAAAATTTCATTATGAGCCTAACCTTGTGTCCTTGATGGTGGTTGATGTGGGAACTGATGTTAACTTTTGGGAACAAGAGAATAGTAACTAGATAACGTATGTACACTTCTTATATGAAAGTGACACACAAGGATGGTGGTTGTCACAATTTTGTTCTTTAATGTATGAATGGTATGCTCATTGGATGGGAATGTTGAGAACTCCTCAAATTCAATGAGCTAGATAGACCTGGAAGCACGGTTTGATTAGTGAGAGGGTGCTATGCCTAGATCTGGTGATCCACAATTCATGTGATCTAAATTTGTGATCAATGTATGATCATAGGAATGTGAGAGTCAATGAGGGCCTTGAGGAGGTCAATATGTGGGATCCTTTTAGGAAATACCTGATGGTGTTGGGTTGGATGAACATCTATGTTGGAATGAACACCCATCGTAAATCAATATGGTTATAGTGGGAAGCACAAGTTATGTGTGAGATATTTCAGTTGTAGATCAGTGTGGTGGATTATGTGTTTCCATGTGGATAACCAATTTCATTCTAAAATGATCTGATCTGGGTAATTGCAGTTATTCAAGTGCGAATTTTCTGTCACGATTACATAATAGAGGGTTGTGATGTGGTAGTGAGTTTTTGTTTGAAATCCCCTTTGAGATGTGTTTTTCTAGTGTGGATGAAGTGATGGAGGGTCCAGAAGACCGTGAATTGTGGAAGGTCTGGGTTCCTCCATAGTGTTGTGTTACATTAATTATGGATTGTTTTCCAGGGTGTTTTTCTACTTATCATACTTTTTTTCTAGTGGTGATATTATCCAATATCTATAAATTTTATAAGGATAACTAATAAGTGTCTAGATTTATGCTATGATACTTGAATGTGTTTCAGTTGTACATGGGTAACCATAAGGGTTACTCTTTGTGGGGAGGCATATGTGGTGTTTTGGGGTTGGTAGAGAACCATGAACTTGTTATGAGATAGGTCCTCAGGATTAGTCAGATGTCAAAAAAACCATGGGTTCTATTCTCGTAAGACGATAATGGGAAGAGGTTGATATCGGTTTTTTTCTTAGAAACATTGATAACCATGTCCTTGATTGAGTTTTAGCTTATTATTGAAGTGTGATCCATAGTGGTTGAAATATCTTGATTAATGTGGTAAGAATAATTCTTCCATGGTGGGGAGTGGTATGTCAGTCAGGGATGATAAGGGAATATTGTGGAGTGGACATTGTGGCATCGAGATGCCAATGATAATTTGGTAAGTGCATGTTTGGATTACATAGGGGAGGCATGGTGTGCCTCTATTATAGGGGTAGATCGAACTTGGTGATATCCATAGACTCAGTATTGTTTTTGAGGTGATCTGAGTATTTTCATCCAAGCCATGTTTTTGATAATTGTAGAGCCTGACAATGGTTTTTGGGTAAACATATGTTATGGTGGTTATTTTTCACTGGAGGATGGTGATGTCCTTCCTTTGTTTAGTGCAGATGAGGGTGGTATTTATTAAGTGTGAAGGATTCCTGCCTAGGTAGAGGGGAAAAATCCCAATAATGGAAGTTGGGAGTCAAAGATATAATTAAGATGAGATGGATCGACTTAGTTCTATAAAATGGAACAAATGTGGTGGTCAATAATACTCCTCCAGCTAATGTTGTGTTCGTAACTGCACTCTAGGAATTGGAATGTGTTTTTAGATAGAACCATGTTGTCTTTTGTAGTGAAATAAATGTTGAAACCAAGACCAATCTATGTGGTTTCAATGGACATGTGGAATTCCAAATTTTTTTGGAGTTCTCATGGATGATTGTGCTTTGTGAGTTGGTAAATGCATCACGCATGTTGAGAAACTTGACATGATTCCCTATTCTCCTATTTTTGATGATTTATTTTTTCAACACTTGATAAAATGGTTGTGAATGGATATAGTGTATTGTGGGTATCCCTATGTAAGGAATTGGATGGGTTGATGAAGTGAGTGGTATTATGGGATGTAAATTTATAGATAAATGTTTTGTATGTTTTTTGGATCTGGTAGTAATCACCTGCTCTCGTTTTCACTGGAGAGTACTTTATGATTAAGGTTATGCCTTGGTTAGGCCTTTTAAATGTTTGGAAATGGATGGAGGTCATTTGGACTTCATTTAGGGACCAGAGTTGGATATGGTAAATTGTTATAATTTGTATTTTCACTCAAGTTATGTAGTGATTGATTCATAGTTATCAATTTGAGGATTGTGGTGAGAGTGTTCCATGCTAATTGGGCCATTAATTTTGGAGATTATTAGAAAAAGGTGTTTTAGTTCCATCCCCAAGGGCAATGTATTTCATTATTGGTGTCCATTTGGCGGTGGTTCTCTGGTGTTACAAAGACATTCTTATTATGATTAATTTTGATAATGATGATTTTCAGGTAGTTGTGTTCTTGAGTAACATCAGCTCATAGTGGTGGAGTATGACCTGGATGTTTCTGTAGGGTATGACTATTTCCTTGGTCCAAGTGTTTTGAAATTGTTAGTAGTTTTGGGATTTATCCTGGGAAATGAATGTTGAAAGGAGGTCCCCATTGACTGACCATTGGAATTGTAGGATCAATACGGTTTGTATGTATGGATTGAGGAAAATCCATTTTAAGGTAGGGATGGTAGCAAGATACCAATATTTCATAAATATTCGTTTTTGTTTATATTTTGGTTAAAAACCCATTTTTTCACCAATGAGGGGTTTATCAGGTGTATGATGAGCTTTGGGTTGTCCTATGGTGTCCAGGACATGAATTTATAGGATATTATTCACAAAATTGTGTAGCATATGATTTTTTCATAAATAGTATAAACCGTGCTCCGGGCCAAGTAAACAATGTGGCTTGGGGACCCTTAATGATAAAGGTTGTCACACTATTACTGTATAGTTTCTCAAACCCTGCATGTTCTTCTAGGAAAATGTGTGTATTGGACCCTCTTGGATGGGGGGATCTTCATAAATGGTAACTAATTTGGTTAAACGTTAGAACAAATCCACAGGACAAATAAAAAGTGGAAAATTCGAGTTTTTAACTTCCATGCTTTATGTTTTATGACTTTATTTTCTTCTATATACCTCCACCCACAGATTGGATTACAAAAAAAACCTCCAATACATCTAAGATATTAATATACTACGATTATTATTATTTTCTAGGGCATTTGGGTGTGATTAAATGATTACAGTGAGTCTAACACTCTTGTTTTTTCCCATTTTTGGATTAGGTATTGTAGAATATCTCTTATTCTTCTGAATCTCTAAAACCCCCAATTTTCTAAAAGATTCTATATTAGGAATTAAATGGTTGTTTCAGTACTAATTAAGGATAGTGGATAGCCAAGTGTTTTATAATGAATATTTGGTAGTTGTCTTAATGATTTTTCCTACAGTTACATAGTTATATTTAAGATTATATAGTTGTTCTGATATATTACCTTACCGTTTTTATGTTTTTAATTAGGTAAATCGATTTGGACCTTACATTGTTGTGTGAAGCCCTTCAGGTTTCCCATTATGTCTATTGGTGAGTGATACCGAACCTATATATACACATGGTGTGAGCCAGACTATTTTAATTGGTGAATAAAATTTGAAAACATTGAGATATGGGAATTCTAAGAGAGCATGATTAGTAAAAGTATAATCGGATATCTAGGTAGAGTTAATGGGTAAATTTATAATATTATAGTTTGTATTTTATAAATTCCACTGAGGTTAATACATGGTTTTAATGGTGTGTTTTGTTTTTTTGATCCAATTATTAAATTATTGAATCAAAAAAGATGATTGAATGAAATGTTTTTGAAGGAGGTGTTGACCTAAAAGTAATTCAAAAATTAAATATCCTAATATATTTCAAAGGATGATTAAAATTATTGAAAGGTCCCCCTTTTTAAAATGGATTAATGGTTTTTTTGATGGATGAAATGGACATAAAATCCATGAGGCATGTCTTAGTTTAAAAATAGTATGACACATGTATTAATGTATTGATTGGAGTTGATTTTAGATAAGTATTATGAATTTTTTTTTATACCATTATGTAGTTTTAATAGTCTCATCAGACCATAGTAATTGAAATGATTTATGTACTTGTGATATTGGAATAATCATGACAATGTTTGACAGTTAAAAGGGATATTAAATGAACCAAATGGGGAATATTCATAGTTAATGAGATAGAATAAGGTTGGTAGGAAATAATGATAAATGTTTTTAATCATTACAGTTTTTGTTGGAAAAATTGAAATGGTTTTTAATGAGATTTATTTTAATTATTTACAATTGAGAACATGCCATAGGGACTGTTTTGAATAAAGAATGTGGGATAATGGGTTATGAGATGTAGATGATAAATGTGATAATGGGTTATAAAATTAATGTGATATATGTGTTCAATGAAATATGAAATTATATTGTTAATTTTATTTTTTGAGATTTGTTTGTGAAATGGAATATGTGAAAAATTGTTCAAAGTACCATTTGGCCATGTCTTGGTTAATGCGGGGTTTTGGTCATGAGGATTTACGTCATTGGGTTGGATTATACTGAGGCTCTAAACCATAATCCTTTAATGCATGGGTGGGGGATGCAGATTGGGGGTATATTCCATGAAATATTACATTTCCAGAAACTACTATTACTAGGGCTCTAAATTATGTGTGGTGAAATTGTTTATGAAATACCTATCCCAAGTGAGAAGGGAAACATGAATTATTACAGAATGAATAGTAATTTATTGACATAGGCTATAGTTCACTGGATATAAAGGCTAAACTTATAGGACATAAGATAAATTTATTGATAATTAATTGATAAAAGTGATTAATTTTCCTTGAAAATATTTTGTTAAATGGGTAATTATTAAAGGTGAATAATGTTAGTTTTTCCCAAGTCTGTTTATTATATCTGTTTCATTTCATTATTTTTTTACTGAACTGTTATTTCTTTAGACACCATCGGTGGGGTGCCCATCTATGTTGTACTCACTCCCTACATAGGCCTCCATGGAATATGGTTACCCAAGTATGGTACTTAATTTCTATTACATACCAAGAAAGGTAATTCAATATTGGTTTTCATGGGATGAATTATTGGATCATGGGAGATTATGACTAGGTCGAGACTCTAGTATATGTCCAGAGTCATTTATTGGGTTCTATTTTGGTTTATGATTGTATGAATGCATGAAATATAGTTTATTCTTTATATTGTGATAGAATGTTCTACCTCTCTATATGTTGGAATTATCACATGCTATCCCTTTATTTATTTCTTATAGTTACTATACCTGTTGATATCATTTATACCATCAAATTAATTAGATATGATGGTATTGGCTCCCCAACATTTCTCCATATACCCGGTAGCTAGTCAGCAACCTCTGTTGTATGAGCGTCACACCTCAAGTCATGTGACGACCGACTCAGTGCACCATATAGGGGTCATAGGGTTAGGGATGTTACATTATGTTATGCTTATACCCAAAATATTTCATTAAAGTCATGATATTTGTGAAATTTTAATTTTTCTCTATTCACCAAAGAATAACTTTTTGTAGAAAATCAAAAAAATTAATCATAATATTATATTTTTATATCAAATACAAAAATAAAATTCATTTTTTCAAATTGAAATTAATATATTTATTAATTACACGTATAAATGTATATATATATAATATAAATTAACTATGATTTTATAAAAAAATGACCTTTTTTATGTTAAATGTTATTGTAATTATTTTGTATAAATCGAGGAAAAAATTAGTATTAATATATTTACAATTAATTTTATCTTTATTTTATAATAATATATTTACTTTATAAAAGGAAAATTTAATAATCAATACAATTTTAATGATTAAATGACCTTAACAGCTAAATTTCATCACTAATTGAATTTTCTTGTATAATATTATTTGATAACATTATTATTTTTCTTTTATATTTAGTAGTTTTTAACCTATTTTTTATACCCTCAAATTGTTTTATTAATATTTAATACCTTTATTTTAATAAAAAGTAATGAGGATCATTTAGGATTAGTGGTGTATGTAAAAAATAGAATAAAAAACAATCATAATTAAATGAAAATATATTAAAATGTCTTGGGATATTTCATCATAACCCTATATAAGAATTTTACGACAATTTTTTTCTCCAGTGAAAAAAAGAGACGATACATCTTATTTATTGCCTCTTCTTATCATTATGTCTCCTCCTCAATCTTATGATTCCTATATAGATTTTCAACCATATGAGTTGACATTTTTTAACTTATGGTATCTATATGATCAATAATTTCAACCAGTTATTCATTGTATATGTGATTATGTTCCATTTATGTAACTTATGAGTTTTGTACATGAGAGGGATCATTTATCTACATTCTCGAAAATGAAACACGGGACACATCATGTACTCTATAAATATTTGGATAATGTATGATATAATCATATATTATCCCTTCATGATATATGATTTAAAAATTTCCAATTTTTCTAGAATTTTACTTCCCCGTCTCTCACAATCCCATAACATTATTTAATATAGATATTATTTGGAATATCTAACCTCCAACTTCAAATATCAGATCACATCAGTAGTTGTTAGAAAATATCTTTTGTTGACATTGTGTAGAATTAATTGGTAATTAAATAGTTTATATTTTATCCCTTATATTCTAGGAAAGGTATGCTCCCCCAAAATTATTTTCCCATACTTCTCTCAATTATGTTAAATTTATACACCTTTTTCGATTTTGAACCCATTATGATACCATTTTAATTAAATAATGTAAATCACAATTATTTGGTAAAAATACGAGGGGACAGTGGTGATCCCAATCTATTTTGAAATCCACAGAATAATATATTTTTATATCCACTAGAGTTTGAATGTTTTGTTTCATATTATGTTTATATAATAGGGTGATAATAAGAGATGATGACTAGATATTTGTTCATATAATATTGAATATTTCGCCAAGAATTTGAGGTGAATGTCATATCTTGATATTATATTGTGGAATCTAGTACACCTTGTGGCCTTACCACTACCCTTATGCATATCTATGATGTTTTCCATGTGAAAAATACTATCTTAAGTAAATAAAAAGTCATGAAATCATAAGCCAATCAACTATAACCTAAATAGTACTGTTTCTATATGGAATTTTGGTTAATCCATTAATGAAATCCATGGATATATACTTCCATTTCAACACTAGTATGTGCATGGGAAACATTATACCATTAGTCCTCTATTTTTTATCCTTAACTTGTTGAAATACTAGGAACATGGATATAAATATCCCATTTTAGGTTATTCAATAAAAAATTCTCTCTTAGATTCATATATGTTTTTGTACTTCTATTGTTTGTAAAGAATGATGATCTATGATCATCATAAAATTATAAATTTTACATATTTTGTTTTGATGGAACAAAAATTCATTTATGAAATATTAGGATTATATTATAATCAAAGTTGATATATTGAGTATTACTGACCATATTCTACATCCCAATATCCTTCTTAGGCACCACTTTATTATTTTAAAGGATAGATTATTGATACATGATTTGGTACAAACATGATTTCTACCTTATAATAATGATTTTTTAGTATATCATATTCAAATATAAATGTTTTGTATCTTTTGAAATTCTCATCAATGATAGTGGTGTAAGATCCATTATGCTTGGATCCATGACAACATTGTTTTCCCTTCTGAGGAGGTATAGTAATTAGAAATCGAATTATATATTATTTACAATAATATCAATTAGAACATTTTCAACTCTTTCGGTCCAAAAATATACTTTAATCCATTATTTCAAAATTAAATATCACACATTTCACCCTAGATAAAATTCCACCAAATTTCCATTTCATAGAAAAATATCACTATCTCCTAGTCAAGAGTTGGGTCATTTTTCATACATGTCATTAATATAAATGAATCATAATTTATTTTCCTATTATTATTATTCAAAAATATTCATCCCAAAATATTTAATGATCCATAAATGTATATTAAAACAACATATCTATAGCTAGGTATTACATGCATAGGTGGAATGCCCAATCTATTATTAATCCCCTTGAATATTTCCACAGATTATTTTTTCTAGAGTAATTTCATTCCTCTCTATGTTTAATTGGTTATGTTAATGGGTAACCCTGATAAATTTCTCAAAAATCATTGTTAGTATCATAACAATCCATGATAACATTTCTTTTCAGTCTGAGGGGTTAGTGTTGGTCATTCTTCTAATAAAACTATCTTCGATTAATCCACAAAAATACCACCATTTTGAATTACATGGCCCAAAAAGGATACCCTTTTAGTATGAATTTAATCTTTTTGACCATGAAATATAATTTTTCATTTCACTAGGAATTTAGAACAATCCTAAAATAATGTAAATGTTATTGTTTAAATTTTTTATTAAATTAGGTTATCATAATTAAAGACCATAGAAAAACAATCAAGATAATCCCAAAAAACATTAATTGTGAAATCCATGTATATAACAAGGGATTTTTTTGTCTAAAGGTAATCCCAATGAATTCATAGTTTTGATAGCTTCTGTGGATGTGTGTCATGGATATATCATACCATTTCACTAATAATTGATTATATCTTGATCAAAGTTAAATATTAAATATATATTGAGATCCCCATAATTGAAAAAAGAGATCATCGATATATGGTATATTATATTTTTTTCATCATCTTGATATTGGTATGCTCATGATTCTTAATGAAGAGATGAATTAATAAATCCATCTTCATGAAAAGTAATAAACATGCACACCATTTTAGAAGAACTTTAGTGAATAAAAACCTTATCTAAATTTCCAAGGAGTTATTTATAAATTACTTCAATTAATCTGAGTCCATTCTATAAAAAATCATTTGATATATGTAAAGGACCATGGATGTTATCAATTGAAAAGTATATATCCTGATGTGGGAGAATACCCATAAATCCTTTAGAAAATACATCAAATTTTTAGACACATTGTGAGTATATCTAATTCTATTTTCTTTTTTAATAATTTGAGATAAATAACTCTCATCATTGGGTATTAATATAAATATAAAATAATAAATTTCAATAAGATATTTATTATTAAAAATAACTTAATAGACAATTTCAGAATGATTTGGGATTTTAAATGTGACATATAAATCACATGAATTAATATAATATCCATATACTAAATTTCAATCTATTATAAAAATAACATAAAATTAAAGAAGAAAAATAATTATATGATTTTTAGATGTCACATTCTTATAAACATTTATCAAAATGGATTTCAAGACATGAGTTAATATTCTCCATCCACTTGGAGTTTTCCTGGAAAATTCAGGATCTAATTATTGGGGTGATGGTTTTATTTCATTAATAAATATTCCAGATATAACGTAGTGGTTAAACATAAAATAAAATAAAACATTCATATGTCTACTGTGGTTTATAATTATTCCTTTCATAACATCATTTTTATGACCCATGTCCTCAGTTACAACCACAAAAGAGTTCAATTATCCCATTATATTAAGAGTTTTTTGATGTATATTAACACTTTGAAAGGATTAATAACAAGTGTAATGCTAATAATCCTTATAAGTAAACCACAATTGTCTTTATACTGAATTTGATTGACCATTTTTCTCTTTCCATTAATTAAGTAGCCTTACTACACATTTAGGACAACCAATTTCCAGATGGCCAATATTTTCACATAATAAATAGTTCATAAAACAGTTAATAAAATTCATCTCAATGTTTTTTTAATATATTACTTATAGAAAATGAATAAAATTCTTACACACATGTGATTTTTCACATAATATTTCATGAAAATCTGTTTTTCTTTTGTTATTCCTTAATCCTTGAGATGAATGGAAGTATATAATATATATATCGACTTTTAGAGAACCAAAAAATATATTCATATTCTTTAATGAATGCAGTAGCTAGAAACAATCAAATACTTGGTTTTATGTCAAAGAAAAATAATTAATAATTTAAAAAGTTAGTGAAAAAACCAATGGTGTATCTTGAAATCCCCATTAAGACTGATACATACTCATCAATGGATTCTTCCTTATATTGTTTCAACTGCTGGAATTATATCTCTATTTTTAGGTGAAGTGTTAGAGGAGAATATTTAGTGAATAATATCATCTCAATCTACACCCATTCTATAGATTCAACCACATTCATAAGAGTTTCATTTTAAATAAGGGTGCACCGTTGGTCAATCGAATCATCTAGATGACAAAAATATATTAAACCCTTCTCATGGCCTAATATTTGGGAATGTATAATATTAACCATATCACATTAATCCAATAATAATCAATTTTTGGGTTAGGAGATCCAGTAGAATATGGTTTTCATTGAAACATTAGTGAATCAATATAAAGATACTCATTCCATGGTAAATTCTGGAGATCAAAATGATATAAATTATTATTTAGAGCTTGAGAGGGTTGACTGAGAATATTACATTGATAATTACACACCTAATCACATACCGTCTAGTTTTTCATTAGTAAAATAACTACATTTCCCATTGAAAATATTGTTATCTTGCATTTCATCATTCCCAATCCATTTATTTAATAAATAAATGTTGTGAATGAGAATAATTACATTAGTACATGAAATGAAATAAAAATATGAATATATAACAAATAATCATAATAATAATTAAATAATAGCCTATGTATTTATATGTATTTAAAATAAGGTATCAATGGTTATTTCCTGTTATATTCTCTACCAAAATATATTTTTATACATTAATTTTTTAAAATTTCTATTGAATAAATAAATAATATCCCTTGATATTTTCTATATAGGTGAGAAATTTTGCCTCCCATACACTTAAAAAGTCATGATCAGTTTAATAAACAAAATTGGTTTTTGGGTTATTACTCAAAGGTGAATATAAGATAGAAATTTTTTGTGAAAAGGCAGATATCATTAATGATGAAGATCAGCATACATACATATGCAAAGCCAAGAAGGGAAATTTTCCAGCCAGAGGTGGTTGGAATTGAAGGGGACTGGTGATGCCAGCTGCTGGGATGCATTTTTTCCTTATCTTTTGGTAAGGGAGAAGGTGCAGAATGAAAATCTTTGGCGGAGCGAGATAATTCTCCTGATGATGAGGACAAATGACAAGATTCCACTGTTATTGTGGTTAATGGCATCGATCACAGGGAGGAAGTCAGACTCAATGATGATATCAAACCATCCATATTCCAAAGCCAACATCATTCCAGCCAGGATGGCATTAGACTCAGTTACAAAAGGTTCCCAAAAGGAATGATGTGATTTATATTTTTCAGCAATGATTTTCCCCAGATGATTTCAGTCCAGGAAAGTGGGGGAGACAAGTCCATCCTTGGGGGGAGATGCATACATGTTGATCTTATGAATCCCTTCCATTTCGGGGTTCTAATGAGGGAGACAGGAGGGGGAACATATGGAATTTGATGTCAATTGTGGTGTTTCCAGCCCTCAATCTCTGAAGTGGCCCATTCAATCCAAAATTCAAGAGGATTAATTATGTGTTGGAAAATATCATTGTTACGCTGGACCCAGATGATCTAGTCACGGGTGAAGAGTGAACCTACATTAGTGGATGAGAGAGAGGATCACCAATGCATTATGAGAGCAGGGAGGTCAGAAGCCATGGCCGGTGATGCATTGGGAGTCAGTCCCCATTTATTCCAAATTTCCTTAGCTTCTGGGCAGTGAATGATGGCGTGAATAGGGGTTTCTAGGATATTCAGGTAGGAAGGGAAGAAAACAGAACTAGACATATATCGGTAAATGAGAAGGCTCATTATAGGGAGGGTGCCCATGCACACCTTCCACCCAAAGTGGCGTATTTTTTGGGGGATGTTGAGCTTCCAAAGCAATTTCCATGGTCCCTCATTCTAGCTGATTGGGTGGTTGCCAAGAGAAATTCTGTATCTGGATCTCACTGTGTAGTCGCCCGACATGTCATTGCTCTAGAAGAGAAGGTCAGGGCCTGCGTCAGGGACCTAGGGGATTATTATTATAATTCTTCAGTCTCTTTTGTTAAACCATTCTTGAATCTTATCCAAACACCACCCCATCCCTTCGTCAGAAAAGAGGCATCTGACATTGGCGTCATCAAAGCCTAGTTGGGCGTGGTATGTGGCCTGAATACCTTTCGTATCGATCACCCATGGATTGGTCTAGATGCTGATAGATGATCCATCCCCTATCCTCCCAGCCCAGTCCTTTTTCCAAGAGCAATCTGGCCCCCTAAATGCTTCTCCAAAAGAATCTAGGACGAGGGCCAAGAGAGGAAACATGGAAGTCCGTGTCGGGAAAGTACTTAGCTCCTAGTACCCATGCATAGAGAGATGACGAATGGTTAATAAGGAACCATCCTTGGTTGGACAACAATTCTTCATTGAAGAGAAGATGATTCTCGAATCCCATCCCTCCCACAGACTTGGGTATGCAACGTTTCTCCCAGGCCATCTAGTGTGGCTACTTCATCCATCATTTTTGTCCCACTAGATGTTGGCTATATGTGTATGGATCTGGTTGATGATTTCCACCTGGAGAATAAATAGGGACATAAAATATCTAGGGATATACTGGATGATAGCTTTAATGAGGGTCTCTTTGCCTGCTTTTGATATTCTTTTTGGGTTGCAGCATTGAATTTTCTTCCCAATCCTATCCACCAGTGATGCGAATATTTCTTTTTTGGTCTAGAAAATCATCATGGGTAGCCCTAGATACTTCTATTGTTTTTCAACCATATGTATGCCTACTGCTGCACAGAGTTCATCTCTCTTGGAATGAGGTACCCCTACACTGAAAGAGATTTCTGATTTTTCGTGATTGATTGACTGGACAGACTCCCTCTTTTACTGGTGGATCTCTTGGATGATCACCCAGCATAAATTAAGAGTTGCTCTAGAAAAAAGGAGGCAGTCATCGACGAAAAAGGGATGTGACACTAGTGGAAATACATGGCAGACCTTTTCCCCATGAATAGATTTAGCAGCTGTAGCCCTGGAAATAAGTTTTGAAAAAACATCAGCCACCAAGATGAAGAGAAAAGGGGAGAGGGGATCTCCCTGGAATAGGCCTAAGGATGAAAAAAATCCTACATTGATCTCCCCATTGATCCGGATTCTGAAGGAGACTGTCAAGATTCATTGCATGACCATATCTGTCCATTTAGTGAAGAAACCCATTTTCAGCATCACGACTTTATGGAAATGCCACTCCACTAGATCATAGGACTTGGTCATATCCAGTTTCTAGGCCACAGTTCTGCTTTTTGTGGTAGAGCCTACTCTCATAGATTGTAACACTTCATGGGCCACAATTTCATTTTCAGTGATCATTCTCTTGGCCACGAAGGCGCTCGGGTTATCTGAGATAATATAAGATAACCATAGTCGCATGAGATTAATAAGGATCTTAAAGAAGATCTGTAAAAGACATTATAGAGGCTGATAGGCCTAAAGACAGGGACCAAAGATAGAACATAAATTTACTTGTAGTATCGATATAACAATATCCTTACTATGAAACCACACACTCTTTAAATTATGAAATTTTTTATGATGTTTCCTAATATTCAGGATTATCAATAATTATTTCACTATTTCTATGTAGTCCTATTTCGAAAAACAACTACACTCCTAGAAAATCCTTATATTTGGTGAAATATATTTTTTCAGATGAATTACTCTTCTTGATATTTTTCATTACATGTAGCACTGAGTTTATATGAAACATGACGTACAATTAAGAAAATATGATATGATATGATTGTTTCCACATTACTATAAGAATTATAGGTATGCATTTCTTTCCAAAATGTTTTGAAATATATGGTTTGAAAATAATATAAAATAAATTCTTTTATTACAAATTATTTAGATAAAAAAATAAAAAAAATTTGAAAAAAAATTATATAATTTTTTGAAAAATATTAAAAAAACATGATTTATTTGAATAAAAAATAGTGATTTATTTTAATAAAATTTAAATATTATATATTAGATACAATTTTATACCGTAATCTTATGTCTTTTATATAAAATATTTGTGAATAAATTCAATTGTGTGCTTATAAAATATATTTTTCTAAAAAGATGTTTGTCATATTTGGAACAATTATATTAAATATATTTTCTAATTTTTTTAAAATGTATTTGTAAATATAGAATTAATTATATAAATCATCATTTTGAATTAATATTTTGTGATTGTTTTTAAAATTTTCTAAAAACTAATATATAATTATGAATAGTTAAAAATATGAGGTTTTATAAAAATCAACAATTTATTTTAATGAATTTTGATACATAAAATTCGTTTTATAAATTTTTATATGAATTATTAGTTAAATTATATACCTATTAATTGAGGAAAGGTACAAGGGATCAGATTCATATTGAATTTTGATATAAAACATTTTAAACTGTTGAACATTTTCTCTTTTAAAGCCTCATTCTCCTCTTGACTGTGAGATTTATTTAAAGTACATTTTTTCAATTTTGGTAAAAGGAATTTAGAAAAAATATTCTATATATATAATATAATGATTTATATTATACAATTAGGTTAACTATACTGTTTACTATAATGAATAATAATAAAAGAAAAAATTATATGCCACATTTATGGTAAATATTTATTTACAGGGGGTGGACTAAAAATATATGGGTTAAAAATGAACCAAACATTTGGAAAACCCATTTAATGAACATAATCTGGCCTTATATATTTTATGTTCTAAAATTAACCATTTCAGAGGTTTTTTTCAGGTTACAAAATTTGGTACACCTTTTTATTTAAAAAAATATCAATTATTCCACTCACATAACATATAAAAGGACACTCTTTTCCAATCCTATACAAAATTCCAAAACCCAATATCTCATCCAAAAATTCACCCATTAACTTCCAAAATTCTATCCACTCATCTTTTATAGATTATTCTATTCAAAATTATAACGTATGAATCTCTATGTTGTGAGATAACATAAGTTGTCTAAAAAAGAGGTATCTTTCCTCATCAATAATTTTTTTATTTCATCCTCAACATACATAAATTATTATTAAAAAATAAATATATAATAAATTCTGTATTATATTAATAATGATATGTAAATATTTAAATTTAGTAACTGAAATCCTTCTCCTCTTTTATATAATTTGTTATGTTATCATCAATCATTTTTACAGAGGACTACTGGATAATCATTTGATGTTACCCATTCCCCATCTACACCATTCAATAATTAATATGATGATGATTTTATAATTTATATAAAACATTTATGATATAATTTGTCTTATGGATTCAAGGCATCTATTTGTTTTCTTACTTTTCATTTTGTGGGAGTACGATAATGTCGTCCATGTGTACATCGAACTATCACATCGTGAAGTGATGTGATTCGTTCACAATTTACATTGATACTAAGAATATTTTTTTTAATGAAAATATTATATGTATATAAAATAAAAAAAATATTATTTAATTTTAATATATTTTAATACTTCAATTCTCCATTTCTATAAAAAAAATTGGAAACATCCCTCTTGCACAAATATTGTCTACCATTTTAGTAAATTGCGTATTTCAATTTTTATCTACAAAATTGAAGGATCACAATAAATACATGTACACTGAATATATATATGATATTTATATTATATTTATCATATTTTATAGGATTTCTGAAATATTAAATTATGAGGACCAAAAATTAATAGTGAAAACATAAACAAAAGACTATGACTTTATTGTACAAAATTGACCTTATCCTAGAATTAATAACAATTTTTTAATAAAAGATTATATGTTAATGATATATGGTATGATACACATATATATATATAATATTTATAATAAACTTATATTAATTATATAGGATCTTGAAATGTTTATGAATGGGGTTGATACTTATGGTAAGGAATTTATGTCTCACTTTTTACTTATGAGAGACACATGTATTATTCAATAATTACTTATTTTATTTGTATTATATAATTCTAATGAAATGATTTTATTATTCTTCTCCTGAATTTTATTATTATCTACCTATCTATTTTTATTATATCTTCCTAATGGGGTATAATATTAAAATGTTACTAATGTGGGTAGAGTTTTTTGTCCCAATTTTTCTTGTTTAAGACATATATTATCTAATGAACCTACCTTATTTTATAATGTTTATATAAATACCCTTTTATATGTAACATCATTATTTTTTTTCTCATGATATTACAAGACTCATTTAATGTTACTCTATTATGGTTCTTATAGTTCAATGTTACCATAGTGGTATGTGTTTTATATTACCATGTCATCATTTCTGGACATTGTTTCTGAATATTTTTTCCAATAATGAAATATTGTGATAAATATTTGAATTTAATCATGATTTATATTCTTATATTATAATTTCATGATATTAAATATTTTCCCATCATTTTCATCTCATTATCTACTGAATATATCAAATGACTTTTTATTTATGTTAAATCATATTTTTGGTGGAAGAACCACTATCTTCAAATAACATGTCTTCATAAAATATAATTTAAAGAAACATTTCATCATTGATTACATGATTTTATAAATTGGGTTCCCCAAATTTTTTTATTTTGTTTATAATTTATTAATAGGAATGTTAAGGTAAATTTTCAATGAATTATTGTTTGGATTTTACAAATTTTTTTAAATAAATCATTGTTTTAACATGTACTCCATGAAAGGAATTCATTATCATCCAGATCGTTATTTACATTAAATATTCATTTATACATATTCAAGATTATTTTCAAAGAATGGGATTTCTAAAATATTTTTATTTTTATAGTGTTTTTAAAGTGGAAATGATATTTCCATCTGGAGAAGATTTAAATTATTTTTAAGGTTATATTTCTAAGTGTTCATGTTTATTTTAAAAAAATGGATTTTGAAATTTTTTTAATATGTTTTTTTTCCATAGGGGAATATGTGTGTTCCTAAAAACAAATTTAAATAATTTTTTATTCATCCCTTATAAAATTACATGTTTATTTTTAAATACATGTATTTTACATTTTTTTAATAATTAATTTTTTTCTTCTATGTAGAAAGGTTATATCCTTAAAAAATGTGATCCTTTAGATCATTGAAAAACATGTTCAATAAATGTTGAACTACATTTTTGTTAATTATTCTTTACTAGAGATAAATTTTTATTATTATATATTGATTATTTATATCTATGGTTAATTATTTTTTCAATGAAACAATTATTAAACAATTTTTTATTACATGAGTTGTGATGTGATTGTCTAATGAGTGTATTATGATATTATGGAACACATAATTATGTTTTTAAATATAATATTGATGTGACATTTATCTTACTCCAGTTAGTTGGGTGGATATATATACTTAATGAGATAATGATGGGAAAATAGTCGATGGGATGGACCCAATATGGGAAACTTCAGAGTCTTGATACATTATGGAATACATGTAAATCTTGATCCATAATGGGGAATTTGGGATTATTCCTGATCCAATATTATTTTAATGGTATATAACCATGAAATTAAAATTTGGTTTCTATATTATATTCCTTTTTCTTAATATTATGAAATTATATTATGGTTCATGATAGATTTATTATTATTTCTCACTCATGTGGCCAATATTTTTTAAAATGATAATTTCTTCTAACATGATAACTATTTATGACATATGAATAGGGGGATATGAACATATAATGCTATGTTTCTGTTAAAAAATAGTATTCTTATATTATTTTTTCATATCATCATAGATATATGTTTTATATGTTTTCAAATATTATGAATATGAGGTCACTTATTCTATTATTCCCATCCCTAGGTTATGAAGAAGGGTTTTGGTAGGGTATGAATTATTAGAGTAATATAAGGGAATATAATTATGGAAGATGTTTAATATCATTTTATAAAAAACAATACTATGTTTCTAGCCTCCCAATGCACAAAAATATTATATTCCTCAGGCGTGTGTTTATGAAATGTATTTAAAATTCATAAAAAAGATATGATATTTATGTATGAAATTTCTAGGTTTCAATAGATGGTATTAGATGAAATTTTTATTTAAAAATTATAAATATTTTATTATAAACGTTTATTGGGATATATAGGGATGTTTCAAAGGATATTTGTAGTGATGTATCTAATGATAAGTCTAAGGATGACTCAAAATATTGGAAAATATCCTAGAATTTTAATAAAGGATAGATCTCGTGGTATAAAAATAACTTCATCCAAATGTTTAAATTGAAAGTGTATATTTTATTTAGGAAAGAGGTATCAAGGTGTAATAAAACAAAAAATGGAGCATATGGATGAAATAGATCATCTCCTCATGTATACCAATGAGCCTTTCTACTCAACCAATTTTACACTCCCGTGGTAGAATATTTGTAAACTAAAAAGATATATATGAACCATGATGAAGAATTTAAATAAAGATAATGAATGAACATGGATAAATATAAGGTTTTGTAGACTAAAAATAATTATCCTCAATTTGGACACTATATATGTGATTTTTTATATTGTGTTTTCCTCCCATATGATTATTTATTCCCACAATATGATTTTTGAATTTAGTCAATTGAATGAAATATAAATAAATTGATAAAAATTGAAATTGATGGAAAATATATTAACTAAAAACAAAATTTTATGAAAACATGAGTGATGGATATTGTGATTATTCGAAAACATTTATCCTGATTTTTGTTTGAAAATTTTCCCTTTGATAAATATTATACTCATTGATGAAGGGAAGGATAGAGTCCAGGACTGTTCAGCTAGAGGATACCATATATGAATAATGATTTAGTTTCCTATATGTTATGAATGTGCGAAGAATAACTCAACTGGATGTCTTATATGTATTGAAATATGATTTGAGTGTGAAAATATAGGACACATATCATTTAATTGTAGAATAAAAATGAAAATTTTGGTTAACACTAAATATTTAAATAATCATCTCCCTAAGATAACATAGACGAATTTATCTTTAATATGTGAAAAGTGTAGGAATTATGAAAATAAATATTCTAAGGGGAATTAACATGATGATAAGAAATGAGGGGGTTTGACTAATGGTTACATTAATGTTGATGAATATGAGACTACATATGACATATGAAAGGAAAGGAATGTTCTGGTAGTATTTTTTATATTAAACCTAAAAAGAATGGTTAAATTCACGATGATGAGTTTTATGAGATGAATATTATTATATAATGTTGGTAATCAGTATTAAAATGTTTGTTGATGAATACTATTTATTAATTTGATAAGGATGTAGGATGATTGAAGTATTTATGTCTTGGAATTCAGGAAAATATTATATTAATCATGAAGAATGTATGAATTATTCCTTATATTTTTTTATGACGTTTTTTAAAAAATATTTATATTTTTTTAATGACCTAGAAAATCGATTCAATAACAAGGATATATTTTTATTTTTGAAATATAACCGTTAATTTATTTTTTATGTTCATAAGATGGTATTCTTTTTTTGATAATGACATGATTGATATTAATAATGTAATTTATATATTATTGATGAACTTGAAAAGGATTAATGATTTCACGAAATGTGGTTTATGCTATAATTGATTGAGTTTACAATATTAATTTATTTATGGAATATATTTAATAATATATGTTTGTATTCTTTGAATGAGAAAGTGTTTTTTCATTATAGTTTTATGGTAATTATTTTTATTAACATGATTAAAGAAAAATATTTTACTACGGTATTCACCTATTTGGTAAATGAAAATAAATAATTACTTTATGACATTTGTGTGCATAATGTAAAATTATTTTGAGATATTTAGTGACCTTATTTATAATTATTAATTTCATAAAGGGTTTAAATGTGAACCATTAATCAAATGGTTTGTGTTGAATATTTTATGATATTTTATGAGATTAATTTATTTTTTTCTCCATTTTAGGATTAATGGATAACATATGAAAACAAATTATAAATTTAACAATATATAGTGATTGATGGAATGACCAATATTGTTTTTATAAATCTTATTTATTTCATAATACAAGAAAATTCCATAGTTTAAATTAAAAGATGAGGTGGGGATTTATAAATTCAAAAAAGGATGATATTGTGATTATGAAATTGAATAAAATAAAGTATATATTCTCATGTGAATTCCCCAAAATTTGGAAATTGATATTGAAATAATTTTTTTCATATTACCATATTTTTTATGATATCAACAACCTTTTCACACCTCTTTTAATAATGGATTATATATCATTTACATTATCCTAATTTTTTCGCTATCACTCTTTATTAGTATCTGGGTGATTGTTTTCTCTTTTATATAATTTTCAATCTTCATTCCTTTATTATAATATTTGGAAGCATATTACGTGTTATTATTGATAACCTAAACTCATTCACTTATGTAATTTGAAGATGATGTATTATTAAACTATTATACGACTGGGGTTTCAAACAAAAGGATTTTTAATTGATAAAACCTTTCATACTATGCTCAATTTAATATTGTGAGGATGTAATAAATTTGACGGTGTGGAATAAAATACCCCATTATTTTGTGTTTTTTTCAAATGAATTTAAAACTATATATATTTTAACATTATAGGAAACCATGAGTTTACAAAAAACAAAACATTCAATTAACATATTTTTACTTTCAAGGATAGTCGTCAAGACAACATTATATAAACATATGTCTCGTTAAACTTTCTAGATAACAACAAATTGTTCACATACCCCGATAATGTATTGGGTTCACTCTTTATTCTCGTACATGTATTTTTTTTGAGATTACAAAACTTCTCAATGCATTTGTGGGATATATAATTTAGGTACAACCCATGAAATTAATTTTATGTACATAAAGTACTGTTACACATAAGGATGTCAATCATAAGGGACAAATTTTAATGTTTCCATAAAAAAATGGGTTTCATAATATTCTCTTATACCAGTATAAAAAGTGATTTATTAAAGAATTCATTTGAGAAATGATTATAAGTATTGAATTACAATATAAATTCAAGGGAGTGTGAGCTATTTATATATGTAAGTGACAAATATAAAAAATTTATAATCATTATTTCACAATAAATATTTTTTGGATGAATAGAAATAATTTTAAATAGTTTTAAATTTTTTTGAGGAAATTATCCTTTCCATTTTGAAACTAACATTCGAAAACTAAAAATATAAAAAATCACATAGAAATAAATTTATTTGAAAAAAAATGAAATGATGAATTGTAATATTGAATAAATTAAAAAAATGAGAGTAGATAATTATGTAAATGTTGTATAAGGTACAATCCTACCTTTCATATTGTTGTAAAAACGATAAATAACCCTTTATTTAGAACATTACAAGAATATTCAAATTAAACCATTTTTAAAAACTATTAAATGGGTAAAAATTTATTTAATATATCATTTTACATAAATTTACAAATGTGTTTGATTTTTTTATAAAATGGATATGGAAGAGAAATTATTTTTGTCTAAAGAGTGAAATAAAGTCATCATTTAAAAAATAATTTTTTCAATAATTTTATGAACCAATTATATGAAAATTGTAATTAAAATAGAAAATATGAATAATAACATAAGTATAATAAAATAGAATTGTTTTATTTGACACGAAATACACAATTTCCTATAATGGAAATTTATGCATAACAAAACCAAATTTAAATGATATTGAGTAAAAATACTTACTGATTTGGTAACTAATTAATCGAAAGATATGATAAAGGAAGTAGATGAATTATAAGATGAAATTACATGAAATTTTTAATATTATTTTTAAAATATGTAATTGGAAATTATATATAAATATTTAAATAAATCATTATGCATAAAAGAACAAGGGACTTATAGAAAGAATATTTGAGATGAAAACCGTTACATATAATCATTATTTTCCATTTATATCATTTATCCAATTTTTTGTCAACATAAATCAATTAAATTTTTTATTTATAATTTTATCTTGGTTTTAACCTTTTTATTTATAAAATTAAAATATTTTATTATAATTAATTTTTTTGTTACATACGCTGTTATTTTCACATTGGGTGTTTTGTGTATGTTCGTTTATTAATTTCAGAACAACATGGATGTGTTGTCTATAAGCAAAGGTGAATTTGTTCAATAATGTCAAAAAAGTATTTAGGATATAATTATAAATTTTTATATACATTATTCTTTTTGGAATTTGCATGAATTGTGGTTATGAAAAATGAACTATATGAAAAACAATGGGATGATGTGATATATCTATGCACATGTGACATTTCAATTTTTCAACGATCGTGATAGAAAAAAGATAATTGTTATTTAATTATTAAATAATGATAACAATATCATAAATATTTAATTATTTATTTAAATAAATTTACATATATCATATATGTGATTTGGTAATAAAAAACTAATTACATCGCTTCTTGATGAAGTAGTTTGTCATACACATGAATGACATTCACATTTTTCTATAGATGATAAGGTAAGAAACAATATAATATGTTAATTTTATAAAATTATTATTATTATTTTAATAAAATATATAAATCATAAATAAATTATCTTGAGTATTTGTGGGGGATATGATGGAAAACAAATTACAATGCTACGTGAGGTGGTTGTTAGCCATATATAAGAACGATGGATTCATTTCAAAATTGACAGAAGAGTGGATGGATGAATATTTAAATATAAACACAATAACATATAAATATATAAAATATACCAATATTATTATAATGGAAATTTTATGAAATAATTCAATGTATATAGATAGAAATAAAAAATAAGGATCTCGATTAAGATGATTACATTTTCTTAAAAGAATATAATTTTGATCACTTATTAATGACCTGAAGATTAATAGTATGGTATGAATAGATGCCCTAGAATGTGGTTAATGATGTTTTGGATTTGTTTAATCTTCATTTATCCAAATGGATTCCATTTAATGGAGATATGAGGTGAGTGATTTCCCTTTTTTATAGTGGATGAGTGGTGTTCCAGTTTGTACCCAGAAACATTTAATAATTAGAAGTTTCTATGATGTAATGTTTCAAAAAACATAAAAATTAAAAGAATATAAAATAGATAATTCTATTAAAACACAATAAAATTTAAAATGTAAAAAGTTAAATAAATTTTTCTATTTATCTATATGTTCACACACTAATGCAATTTTAAAACTTTTACAATTTTATATATTTTTTTACGATGTTTACATATCATTAAGACCAAAAACTATGATACATATTATATAATATAAATTATTGTGATTAAAAATATGGAATAATTTTTATAAAATCCAAATCATATATTTTTTATAATTTTATTTAAAATAATACTCACTAACGTGTCAAAAATTATTTATAAAGAAATTTAATTTTCAAGCATAACATGATTTTATAATGAAAAATATAAAATTAATAACAACTAAATTTATTTATATTTATGTTTATAAAATTAAATATTTAAATTTAGTTTCATTATTTATTCAATATAGGTTATTTTAATTAATTAAAATGAATGGACATTAAGAACATTACATCATTTTTTACGTAAAATATACTGTTTTAATCCTTAAAATAATTTTATAAAAAACAATTATGAATATTATTTGTATGAAATTAATTGTATTAAATATTAATTAATAATATATATGTAAAATATTAATAAAATAAAAAATATTAATGGTTATTTTAAATTACTTTAATATTCTTATCAGGTGATAGTTTTACAAGAATCAATTATTTCACAATTCACTAAAAAATCAATCTTTTTTCTAAAAACCAAAAAAATTAATATTTTTTAATATTTTTAATCATAATTAAAAAAGAAATAAAATTTATAAACTATACTTTATCAAATCATTGAAAACTAATTATAATATTTTCCCTTAATATAAAATGAAATAATTTTTTAGGGAAACATGTTTTTATATATAACAATAAAGATTTATTTACATTGAATTATTATAAATTTATAATTTATATAGAAATATATATTGAGTATTACTTTAAAATATATTTACTATTGAAATTAATAGTATTAACACAATCTAATTTAAATTATATATTATTTCTATCACATTTAAATAATAATATATTAATTTTATATAGTGGTTCATTTAAACTCAGTGTTTCATGTTGAATAACCTATGGTGCATAGAGTAATTATAATATAACGGAGTGTTACAGGAAAAATGTTTTAATGTGATCTTTTTTGGGGGTGTTGATGAAAAATATATTCACCGTGTACTCATATGATTTATGAGAGCTTCAAAATGAATTTTAGATATTTAATGAAGTTTCAATCCAAATTTAATGGTTTGATGTAATGATTTATGTGGAATAATGTTGTTCACTATGTTATGGTAACTTTTTCATTTTGTTTTATGTGTAATCATAGGTACACGATTCCAAAATACTAATAGAAATCCATTTCTATGTTTAGATAATTCTAGACCTAAATTACATGGTTAGAACATGATTATTGGACTGTGAGGATAGGTGATACACATTGGGCTGTTTTATAGTAGTTTTAAATTCATGGTCAGATCATAGTTTGTAAAATCGTTTGAACAAACATTTTCCCCCTTTAAAATTAAGATTTTACAATTATTCCAATAAGATATTATAACCCAAACCCTCCTTTTCACCTATCCTGTGACCCAGAATCCTCAAATGATTCCCCTATCCCCCCAAACATCCAATGTCGAGATACTTAATTTGTTATCCATTTAACCTTATTATAGATTCCATAGCGGGATAAAAGAAATTCTATGAATATATATCATTTAATTCCCCATTTATATCACATTAAAGTGTTTTATCATTATTTTTATCAAGTATTCCCTTCATCCCTGGATTTTTTCTACTTTCTCATTTTCACCAATTAAGGAAAACAATAATCTTCATAATGGACTTGCTTGATCTTCCAAGGATAAGGTAGATGATCCCTCAATTTGACTCATTGTCCTATTTTTTATAGTGATTCATTGTGTGGTCATGTAATTCTTTCTATTAATTGATTTAACATTAATTTAATGATTTAATTGGATCTATTAATAGATAGATTCAAAAGTAAAATATGATGACCCCAAGTAATGTATTATTTCATTTTAATGCCATTATTTTATAATTTAATATTGATTATGGGAATATTAAATTCATTTGTCCCCTTGACATAAGATATAAGGTTAGTGATACTCATAGTTTACATGAATTAATAAATTGTTCTTTAAAATGATAAAATGATAAAACATTTCGATGATGATTTTGAAATGGAATTCCATAGTAATCTATGATCATAAAAATAATTATTTTTTGAGTTTATTATAAAAGTAAAATTAAATAACCTAGAAATTATGGATTTCTAGGCCATGATTTATAATGGTTAAAAGTATTTATAAATGTATCTCATTTTTAATGTGGTGAGTGTTAATTTTTGTAATGGGAATGATTTTTAAATGGTAATTAATTATGGGATGGTAAGTACTAAGTGGGATTGTAAATTATATTGCATTTTATGTAATTATATCAATAATGATAATTGGTAAACAATGGTTTATAGTGGAATAATTAATCCATGTGATGTAATGTGGTGATATGTGTTATGAATGTCCTTTTGTAAAATGAACACAACATTAAGGTGTTCATAATGATTTTGATGGTAAATTATAATATGGTTAATTTTTCTATAATTAATGTATTGTAAGATTTATTAATATTGAACTATTGGTATATAAAATCCCTATAGGTGTCATTGTATTAAATTCTATAAAAAAATAATATTATTGGAGTTCGTGGATATTATCTAAGGGTGGGTTATGAAAAGATTATATAAAGAGGTTGTGTATAATCCCAATATGGAGGTTGTAGATACTTTTTATGGAGAGGTTGTGAATAGATACATTATAGAGGTTATGAATACTCCCTTTGAGATTGTTTTGAATACTCTCTATTGGGGTATCGAGAATGTTACATCTATGAATATTGTTCCACTATAATAAAAAAAAGCCTTTATGGTGATATTGATACTTATATGTGTTGGGACCAAAGTCGTTCTATGCATGAATTGGAGTTTGGTTTGTGTTTGTTTTCAATACTCAGTGGATGTTCATGAATGTGTGCCAACAAAGTGATCATACAGAACAAGAAGATAACAGTGTTGAAGGTGGCATCGTTTTCTAGTGTTTGCAATATTTTTGGGCCTGAAAATCGACAAATGAAAAAAGTGGTTTTTGGAAAGGATACTTGCATGCTGTTGACTTGGAAGATAGGAAACTTGCACGCCTTTTTTTAAAGATCAGGACATGAAAATATGGCCAAGGGAGAAGGGTGCCCAAGTTTTATGTTTGGTCACGCAAGTGACATACGTGACATATACTTGCGTTCTGAAACTTGCGCGCCAACGGAAGAATTTCACATCATCCCGTAGCATATCCAAATGACTATAATTAGAGGTCAACCCCTCCTCATTCGGTGCAAAAGTTCAGATTTAGAGAAAATCAGATTTCCCATCGCACAGGTGTTATGGTCGCACAAGTTGTGGTGGTTCACAAAGGTTGAAGTTGCGCTACAGTTGTTTTCTATGCATCCAAGGTGTTTTGGGTGAGAAAGGGGTTGAGTCGTCCATGTTTGGAGTTGGTGAATGAGGTGTCACATAGGTGTTTTGGTGACACTTGCGCACTAGGATTTTAAGAATTGCGACAGTTCATTGTTGCGCACCAAAATCTGTTTGGCCATAAAAGGATGTGAGTTTCACAAGATGGATGTTTAAGAAGTGAGTGTCTCTCAAGTGGGATAGGTGAGCTTATGTGCCATATTGAAACTTGTGCGCTGGGATTGGAGAATTGCGCCAGGTGTGGTTGAAGTAATCCAGTCTTTCTAGGGCTGTGAAAAAGCTAAAAGTTATCCCGATACCTTTGGTGATATGTGAGATTTGTCTAGTGGTGTAAGTTGGACTTCAACAGAGAATCTACATACAACAAAGGATGTATTTGTTAGCGATGATGAAGAGACCTTCACGTCTATAAACATAGTGGGACTTCACCAATGGTAGTGAGCCAGGGGGAGTCAATGGGAATGACCCGAGGGATGTAGTGAGCTATCTCCGAACTTTTGTAAAGGCAGTGAGCCTGGGACAGAGTGAATGTGCCCAAAACATTGTAATCCACATCTACTGAAGTTTACTAGAATTAGGTATAACAGAAAACCTGTCGGTGTATGCTCCTTGGATGATTGCCTTAGTGGTGAACCAAGTAAAAAGTGACGTGTCATCCCTCTGAATGTTAATGTTTTCTACCTGATCAAATCCATCTTAAAGTTTTAACAAGTTCTACCATCTTGGGAACAAGATCCATCACTTTAAAAGAAAAATTTGTCACCATGATTCTCCCCTCAACTCTCAGGGTATCCCAGTGCCCTACAAGTGGTATCATAGGGAAGGTTTCTACTGTTAGATCTGTCCTTTGTTGACATGGAGAATTTAGTCAACACATGGGGAATATGTCTCTTCAATGTAAGTAATTTTCAGATTTGGAAGAACTGAATGAAATCTAATTTAGCATCCCTTGGAATGGAAGTCTTATTTTTTACTGTGCACGAAATACAGGAAACAGATCCAACAGGGCTTGTTGTGACTGATAAAGACATGAAAGTTCTTGACGCTGATGTTAATGCTCAGAATGATATCACTGCATCTCTCTCAGATCAGATCTATTTTGAGGTGATGAGTTGCACCTCAGCAAATTTTATTTGGGATAAACATGAAAACATTTATGAAGGAGACAGGAAAGTGAACGAGGAAAAACATGAAGTATTACACAATAGGTTTGACGATCTAAAGATGCATCCTAATGAGAATACATATTCATTCTTCAATCGAATTACTGAAGTTGTTGGAGAAATTATAGTTCTTGGAGAAGAAATCAAATACATTGTTATCGTAAAGAAAATCTTGAGAAAACATCCTATTTTTTACAATGAAAAGGTGTAAGCTGTTGAGTAATGAGATCCATCTAAACATTCTCTGGATGATCATTTAAGTATTCAAGAGGCATATGATATGAGAGCCAACACGAAGATGCCACGACTCTTGAAAGCAAGGAAATGGAATTCAGAGCCATGGAAAAACGGAAAATTTTAGAAGATAGTGGAGGTGAAGAAGAAGAGGAAAAGTAAATTCTTTCTCTCATCACTAAGAAGATGAAGAAGGGAAAAGGTAAATTCAAATGTAAGCATCCTATGGCATTTTTTCATTGTGGAAGAGTCAGACACATTACCTCTCAGTGCAAAATAATGTTTGATGAAGATGAAAGTGAAGAAAAATACATCGAGATGTCTCGAAAAAGGTTTTTCAAAATGGGAGACTTCAAATCTAGAAAGAAAATACAGTGGAAGAGTTTTTTCTGTGAAGAGGAAGATGATGATATTTAATTTTGTGAAGATGAAGAACCAGAATTTAAGATAGTAAACCATGCTTCCATGATGGCTACCATTGAAAAGTCAGATTACTCAATCAAAAGAGGCATAGATAGTCAAATTACTGCTAATGGTGATCCAAAGAGTCAAATTAAGGATTCCCTTTCAAAGTGTGGGAATAAATGAAAGATATTCAATAATTGGAATGAAATGGTTGAAGAATCATCATAATATATCAATGAGCTGGAAGAAGAAATTGAACGACTAGAAGAACAAGTGAAAGTTTAGTCTTCAATCCTTGAAAGTATAGAGGGTGTTGTGGAACTAAATTTTAGTATTAAAGAACAAGAAAAGATCATAAATGACGTTTCATCCATACTGGATGAAATGTACAAAACTGTTGAGGGTCTTGAGGAAGAATTTATTACTTTTAGGAGTAAAATTGAATGTCAATCAATAGAAAATGATGGTAAGAAGGAAATTCATTTTGAAACATTTTCAGATGCAGAATTACTAGAAAGTACCAACTGTGGTTCAGATGGGGTAGGAAATATCTGGAGTGATCAAAGACCTGCTTTCTTGGGAAAGAGTGGAATTGGGTGTGAAGATGATACATCAACTTCAAGAAGTGAAAAGAGCCGAAAGAAAGATAGGATGAAAGTTGGACATGCTGAAATGTTGCCTAAAGTGCTGAAAGAGGAACCCCCAATCCAAACTAAAAGGAGAACTAAAAATTATCCGCAGACAGTCAGAAATTAAATGCATTCTAACTATTCTCCTAAGCGAGAAGGTTTGAGGAGAAATTCATGTGAGAAGAAATTTCAACTGATGAAGTATCAGTTATGTGGCTACTAGGGCCATACCATGTCATATTGCAAAGAAGCAAGGAGATACTTTAATGGGGAAGAACTGGGAAGTCAAAAAAAGAGACTTACTCCATATCCTCCATCTTATAGACAAAATAGTTTCTATAGATACTATTTTCATTATTCTAACTGTGGCAAAAAAATCTATGTATAGCAGGTAGAGATTTGATAGAAGAGATGCATACAACTCTCAGAAATGAGTCAATATTCATCCTTCTGATGGTGTTCATCTCACAAAAATGTTTTCTCCTCTAGAGGAAGATTACAGGTATGAAGAATCTGATTATGTGGAATAAATATTTAGAAGGCCGTCAATATCTTATACTCAATCCAAAACCTCATGTAAATAAAAAAGGATGATCGAGAAATCCAATATTGTAGAAGTAGCCTTCAAATCTACAAAGAGAAGCAGCACCTGGATTCTTGATAGTGGATTCTCTTCACATATGATAGGAAATTTTGGCCTTTTGAAGAACATTCAAAAGATGGTTTATGGAACAGTAAGGTTTGGTAATGATGGTTCTTTGATGATTAATGGCTGTGCGAATATGGCTCTCGCCAATAGAGAGTTGAAGAAGACTGAATTTCTTTATGTGGAAGGTCTACGCCACAGTCTCCTCAGTGTAATTCAACTCTGTGACTCAGGGCTCATAGTAACATTCAATAAAAAATGCTTCACTATAAAGAGAAAAATAGGGAATTCTCTTATTAAAGGTTGTATAATAGATGGAAACTTATATTAGGTTGACAACAAAGTAAACACTTTTTATTTTTCTATTGAAGAAGAAAACAACCTCTGGCATTGAAGGCTGGGGAACATTAACCAAAAAGACATGGAAAAGATATATAATTTGAAGATTGTTAGGGATATCCCCATTCGGAAACATCAACTGGAAAATACTTGTGATGCTTGCATACGAGGGAAGCTAGTATATAATTCATATCGAACAAAAAAGAAATGGCCATCACACCATCTTGATCACATCCATACATACATATGTGGATCGATAAAATTTTCTAAAACTCATGGAGAGAGGTACTTCGTCCTTTTCAATGATGATTATAGTAGAATTTATTGTGTAATGGTGATTCACATGAAGCGACAAGTACCTGATTGCATGAAAACTTATCACCGGATTGCCGAGAATGATACTGGAAAAACAATAAAAGTCGTACAATCTAACAATGGAGTGAAATACACGTCCATTAATTTTAATAATTACCTTGAAAAACATATAATACAGCATGAGTTAGTTGTTGTGAGAACTCCACAGAAAAATGGAGTTGTTGAGTGCTGAAATCGATAGGTCAACAATATGTCTAGGACTATGCGGATTGAGAGTTGTATCTCTTGCCAGTGCTAAAAAGAATTTGTTAAATCTATAGTGCACATTCAGAATCAAACAGGGCTTTATATGGGAGAAACAAAGACCCCATATGAATTGTGGCATGGAAGGAAGTCTTCGTTGAAATATTTTCGTTTTTTCGGAAGCAAATGATTTATCTGAATTAATGAAGGAATTCATGGGAAGTTTGGTGATAATGATGATGAAGGAATTGTTCGTGGGTATCCAATGAATAGAAAATCCTATAAGATTCTCAATAAATTTTTGGGGAGGATTTTGGAAAGAAATGATGTTAGGATTTTTAAGGTAAAACCTCAAATGATTCAAATAATTCTTATGCTGAGGAGATATCAGATGAGGATGAATGTGAACATGGATTAAATAAAAATACAGAAATAGAGGAAGGTGTAAAAAACACTCAGGGATCACATCATGATGTTGACTCAAGAGAACAATCAGAAGAGGAAAACATGGGTGGAGAGAATGAGACTAAACCTCACAGGAGAAATCAATGAGCGGATATTGATCCATATAACATAATTGGGGACAAGAGTGCACCCAAAAAAACATGGAGGATATGGAATAACACAAAATATTTATTTTTTTAGCCATGGATCCATCCTCATTTGAAGAAGCTACAAAGGATGAATCCTTGGTGAAAGCCATGAATGAAGAGTTATATTAGATTGACAAGAATCAGACATGGTATCTTGTCCAAAGACCTGAAGGTCACAATGTGATTGGTACAAAATGGATCTTCAAGAACATGTTTGATGATCATTTATGTGTTTTTACAAACAAGTCAAAACTGGTCTATAATGGATATAACCAGATTGAAGGTATTGATGTTGAAGAAACCTTTGCTCCAGTGGCTAGACTGGAGTCAATCAGGGTTTTTCTTGCCATGGCTCTCCAAAGAGGATATAAAGTATATCAATCGTATGTAAAGACAGTGTTTTTGAATGGTGTACTCGATGAAGAAGTCCAAATTGAACAACTAGTGGGTTTTTTTTGGTAATAATGAAACAATGGTCTGAAAACTAAAGAAAGCTCTTTATGGCATGAAACAGGCACCACGGGCGTGGAACACTCGACTGGATTCTTACCTCAAGAATCTGGAATTCAAAAAAGGATAAGTTTATCACAATCTATATGTGAATAATTCTCAAAAGAGAAGTTCATGGTTCTAGTCTACATTGATGACGTTATATTTGGTGGCAGTAGGAAGAAATCAGTGGATGAGTTTTCTAATCACATGATGTCAGAATTTGAAATGTCTGTGATTGGGGAGATCACATATTTCATGGGGCCGTAAGTGATTCAAAGGAAGGATTACACTTTCATTTCTCAGGAAAAGTATGCAAGAGAGCTACTGAAGAAGTTTAACATGCTAGACTCCAAACCAATGTCACCTCCGATTGTAGTTGGTACCAAACATGGAAAGCATTGGGATGTTACATCTGTATACCCCACCATGTATAGGAGGATAATTGGGAGCCTACAATACCTGAGAGTGAAACGACCAGATATTGTCTTTGCAGCATGTCTAGCGGCCCACATTTAGAGTAATCCAAAGGATGAACATATGGTAGTATTATAAATAATCATGAGTTATATTCAAGGTACTCACAATTCTACCTCATACATTGTTGTAGGAAGGGACAATGAATTACCAGCATTTTCTAATACTAATTGGGATGTCGATGTAGTAGACAAAAAGGCCACCAGTGCTGGAGCATTATATATTTGGAATAAATGTGTTGGCTGGTAAATAAGGAAACAAGAAAGTACTTCTATTAGTATCTTTGAAGCTGAGTATATATCCACCACAAAGGCATGCACTCAACTTCTATGGATGAAGCAACAATTAACATATATTGGTGATGAGGTGAAACAACCAATGGTGATTTACTATGATAACAATAGCATAATTTATCTTACGAAGAATCTAGTTTATCATTCTCGTACAAAACATAATGAAATTAGGTATCACATTATCACAGAGAATGTTGAACAAGGCTTGATTAGAATGGATCATGTGGGAACTATTGAGAAAGTGGCTGATATCTTGACCAGGCCACTATCTACAGCTGTGTTTGAGAAGCATCAGTTGAACCTCAGTGTTCAGCCACCTCCCTATTAATAAAGAGGTTACAAAATTCTCCTCTCCCTAGTTATGTAAAATGATTTTAATTTTTTTATGGATGCGATGCAGGTTTGTGGGGGAGATAATATCCAGGGGGAGTGTGGTTTGAGCTAAACAATGAAAAAGTATCGGTCTTTGGGTTTATTGTCAATTGGGGAGAAATTAATAAATTCAGGCATGTAATTCTTTTGTTAAACATTGAGAATTCATGTTCGGTGATAGGCTGGGAAGGAATACAATTGGACGAGAATCCAATTCAAGCATCCTCTCTTGTTTTCTACACCGAGCATTGCTCACGTAGACTTAAAGTGATGGCTGAGCTGATTCTTGCGTTTGTGGATTGCCTATGGTTGGTGCTCTATTGAATTTATTTACTTATTTCCAAAAAACCCAAAGGGGGGATTGTTGGAACCATGTTCATTCTATTCATGAATTGGAGTTTGGTTTCTGTTTGTTGTCAATCCTCAGTGGCAGTTTAGAATGTGTGCCAGAAAAGTGATCATATAGAACAAGAAGATAACAGTATTGAAGTTGGAACCATTTTCCAATTCTTGTAAAATATTTTTGCCTGAAAATAGATAAATTAAAAAAAAGTGATTTTTGGAATAGAGACTTGCATGCCGTTTACTTCAAGGAGAGGAAACTTTCATGAATTTTATTTTCAAAGATCAGATCATTAAAATATGGAAAAGGGATAAGGGTTCCCAAGTTTTATGTTTGGTTGCACAAGTGACTTTCATGGTAGAGACTTGCATGCCAAAACATGCACACTGAGGGAAGAATTGTGTGTCGTCACGTAGGGTATCCAAATGCTTATAAATAGAGTTCGACCCCTCCACATTCGGTACAATATTTCAGACATAGAGAAAATTAGAGCTCTCGTCATGTAGGTTTTGTGGTCTAGCAATTGGTGGTTGGTTTCATAGGTTAAAGATGTGCGATAGTTGTTTGTTGCACAACAGTTGTTTGTTGCACATCAAAGGTGTTTTGGGAATGAAAGGGGTTGATTTTCCCTTGTTTTGAGTGGGTGAAGGAGGTGTTGCGCAGGTGGTTTGGTTACACTTCCATTCCATGATTCAAAGATGCATGACAGTTCATTGTGGCACGCCAAAATTGGTTTGGGCGTAAAAGGATCTCAGTCGATCATGTTTGAATTTGAAGAAGTGAGTGTCACACAAGTGGGAGAGGTGAACTTGCACGCCGTCTTAAAACATGAGCACCGGGCGTGGAGAAGTGTGCTAGGTGTGGTTGAAGTATTCCAGGCTTTCTGGGGCTGCAAAAAAGCTAAATGTTTTCCTGATTCCATTGGTGAAAATTGAGATTTGTCTACGGGTGGTAGTTGGACATGAATAGAGCATCTACATACAACAGAGTATGTATTCATTATCGATGATAAAGAGACCTTCACATCTATACACGGAGTGGGACTTCACCAAAGGCAATGAGCCAGGGGGAGTCAACGGGAGTGACCCAAGGGACGCAGTGAGCTATCCTTGAACTTTTGTAAAGGCAGTGAACCTGGGATAGAGTGACTGTGCCCAAACCATTATAATCTACATCTATTGAATTTTAGTGTAATTAGGTACAACCGACAACCTGTCGGTGAATGATCCTTGGAAGTAGCCCTTAGTGGTGAACCAAGTAAAAAGTGATGTGTCATCTCTCTGCATGCTAATGTTTGCTTTCTACTAATATCCATCTTACATGTTTAACTAGTTCCTACCAATGTGGGAACAAGATCCATCAATTTAAAAGAAACATTTGTCACCCTGATTTACCCCTCCTCTCTCAGGGTGTCTCGTGGACCTACAATATGGTAAAAATGTGAATTTTTAGTGGGGATAATATGGTTAAGATGGTCCACAGAGTGTGCCTCCAGACAACATGGTATTGGAGGAAGTAAGTATGATCAGTCGGGGTCAAAGACCTATGGATCGACTATGAAATGAACTGAAATCAGGTATTATCATAGAGAATGTGTATTGATTCTTATTTAATACTTATAATTGAAAATTTAAACTGTTAAATGTATTATTTATTTCAATATAGTTGTTGTAGATAAAACATTTAATAGATTGGTTATATTTTGGCACTCTATAGATGGATAACAACATAGTGGTTTTCACACTATATTCATTATTCCAAGTTACTTGGGTTACCTGAGAAGATGTTACATGATTCTATAGTTAGGTTTAGGTAAGAACATATTAACTATGTTTGAGGATGTTAGGATAATATTCATGAATCTAAAAAAGGCCTAAAACGTTGGACAATTTTCAAGGTTATCTACAGTTTTAACTTTTAACCTTTACGGTTTTTAAATTTTACTTCCAAACATGTTTTTTATAGTTCATTTTTTTCATAGTTAACTTTTTAAAAAGATTTTATGTAGATGGATAGGTGCATGATTATCAATTTCATAGAAGGGGGATGTTATTTCTTTTACTTCCACCATTTTTTTCTTATATGTGGGTATAGTCTCTAAAAAAACCTATAATATTATCAATAAAATTTCTTTTATAACACACTAGCATTATACAATATGGATGTTCATAAATAAATTCATTTACTTCAATAGATCACTATGTACGTAACACCATTATAAGTTAGTACTACACACAACAATGGGTTGTATTATGATACATATAGGGCCACATTTTACCGAACAACAATATATTATTAAAATAATAGTATTTGTAACATAATCGTTGATTTATAAGTTATGAATATTGTAAAATTTAATTTGAAAATATATGGTTTAATTTATTGGTTACTTTTTATATAAGAACCAACTGAATATATGGGGATTTTTTGATAATGAAATATTTTTATTTTACCCCAATAAATTAAATAAATTACTATTATATAATGGTATTAATGAAATAAATATATATTTTATTTAAAATAAAATATTTTTTATATTCATCTAATATTTTCGATATGCATAAGAATAGAAAAAACTTAATACTAAACATAAAAGCCTGTATTTTTTATGTATTACCACTATTTAATGGTGCACATATTTTGAAAATAAATTTTGGAAGTCTTATAAATTTTATTTTCCAATATATACATCATATTTTTATTTGGAATCTCAAAAATATCTTATGTTTAATTTCTTGTAATTTTCTGAGAATTTTTATTTTTTTAATAACCAGTGAAAAACACTGCTTTGTAGTTAAATTTTGACATTTGGTTTAAATAATTTATATATATTAAATTGAAATTTAATGTAAAAATATATAAATAATTCAAATTTTAATATATTTTTTGTTTTTAGAGTCATTTTTTATTGAAATTAGATATAAAAACTAATTTAATATTTGAAGGTTTTCTTTTACCTGCATTCTCACCAATTCTTTTTGATTACTATGAAAATTATTGTAGCATTTCCTGGGAATTGAATTTATAAAAGATTACATAAATGGTTGTAAAAATTATGATGTTTAGAGTCAAATTGGATCAATTTTTTATATTATTAATAGTATCTTTAATAAGAAAATTACTAGACATAAGGGTAAACTAGGTAATTAAAGGGTAAAATAATATCATAATATTATAATGATAGCCTAAAACCTCACTTATTTATATTTTATTAGTTTTCTTTGACCAAAATAAACCTCATTCCAAAATTATAACACTTTTTTCCACATTGGTATGAATATGAAATTTATTATATTGTATTTAAAAATTAGTTAAAAATGGCATTCTCATATTTTTAGTAAATAAATATTTTTTAATATTTTTTAATACAATTCATAAATTCAACTATAAAATGTAATTTTAAATATAAAAAATTTATCTCCATGAGGATATTTAATTTTTAATTTTTAGAGAATAAATAATTTAATTAAAGATGTCCATATTAATGATGTAGTAATTGTTTAATAGATGGAAATATAAAATAAATCATTTTAAAAATATTAATGTAAATATATTTTAACATAATTATGACATAAATAATTTTTATTGATGATTTATTCATCTTATAGGCATTTTAGAAGTGTTTTTTTTAGGTTTTGATATTTTTATGATATTATTAAAAATAGAAATAATGAATAGAATCAAAATTGACATAAATGTTACATTAAAATAAATAAAATTATATTATATGATACAAAATTCATAAAAATATAAAAATCTTAAAACATACTAGAATAAAAATAAATATTTCAAAAATAATACATTTGGGGTTCTTTCTAAATTTTATAGTTATTATATTAACCCAAAATATTAAAATGACTAGTTGTGAAGGTAAGAGTTAAAATGATAAAATAAGGGTTAAAAACAAAAGACAACGATAATAATTTGAAATAAAACTGTAAAAAAATAATTGGATAAGATTATTTAGAAACATATTCATCTTAGATTAGAAATAACTCATTTTTGAGGAATTTTTATTTAAAAAATAATTTATATTAACTTATTAATTTAATGGATTCCAAAAGTGCTACTCACCTCCCTTGTTTTAATGTACCTCCTCCCTCAATCGTCACACCACATTGAGAAGTATTTATTGAGAAAAAGATGACCATTTATCCTTCAAAAAGACTTATCTATGTTATCAAGGTCTATTTCGTCTAAAAAAACCAATCCTAGTGTCCCGAAGAGGAGATCCAAAGGAAGCCCATCAATGTAGAGATAATTGTTTTACCAACTCCTTCATGTTATATTCATATTCTAATTTCTCTTTATATGTTGTTTCTATAAAAAAGTAATAAGTGCAGTATCATATATATTCTGAGATTTTATTATGATTATGGATAATCAGTATTCATCCATTTACAAATCCTATGATAAAAGTATCATGATACATGCGTACCTACGAGTTACCATCTCGACACTATGTATAAGTTTTTTTCATAAATACTTTATTTGGATGTGTATAATGATAAATTTAATAGATATAAATATAAAATATGACATGATAATTATTATTTATAATTAATATACAATATAATTCCATACCATTTTCCTAATAAAGGAATGATACCATCCTTTGTGAATATGTATAACTTATCGTCTCCACAATATGGTGGAATTCATCTTCCACATTAACTATTCTAGAATTATTAAAAAAAATTACATATTGAATTAATATGAAATATATGACACAATAATTATAATTTAATAATATATATATATATATATATATATTTACCTGGTTCCATTTAGTGTGATAAGAAAATAGAAACATCGTTCATGAATACATACGACTTACCATATCTCTAAAAAATTTATTTAATTTAATATAACTATATTATATATATATATAAATATTTAATAAATATATATGATATATAAATAATTTTTACATTATATAGGTATTTATATCATGATTTAAGTAATAGGATAAATATTTAAAGTTCAAAACATGTACACTAAAAAATATGTTATTACCAAAAACATTGCATTAACATGGAAATGTTAACCAATGGATAATATAAAGTCATAGATGAATAATATAATATATCATAAATATTATTATAATTCTTGTATAAGTTATTTATATTTTTAAAACCATTATACAAGAGTTTTTTTCATGTATATAGAGAATCATACCTAAGGTAAGGATTTATATCACAATCTCAATATTATTTTCTAGTGTTTCTATGTAAGTATATACACGGTAATATTTATCATCCACATCTACATATCTTCAAAATATTTGAAAATATATATTTTCTCTGTTATCCAACCTATGTTTTATGTATTTTTACCATGTTTTACATTTTATAAAATGGTTTGAAAGAAATCATTTGTTCTTTTCCAAACAAGGTATTTTTTACTATCTCAATAAAGATATGGAAATAATTTTTAATTTAACTTATATAATATGATAATATTTTAAACCATCATGATTCCTTGATGATTTTATTCTTCCATTACAATTATAGATTTTTTATGTAAAATTTTTTCTTATAAAAATTTGGTTACTTTTAAATAAATGATTATAACGAAAAATAAAATTTTTCTCAATATATTTCAATACCTTTTATTAGTGTATTTTCAAACTTGTCAATATCCTCATTTGAATGTTTTTTTATTTAGGTTGATATATTCTGACATAATATAGCTTATATTATTGAATGGTTAATATTAGTTTGACATTAGAAGTGATATTTTGATACCATTGATGGTTTATGGTTAGAGTATTCACATTTCCTATGATATTTATTCAATATGACTATTTATGTTGATCATGTTTTCAAATGAGGAATCCATTGGACATAATAAGTGAAGTGTGGTGTCTCTATAATACCTCGATTCATCATTAGGTCTCATGATAAAAAATCAGTTGTTAAAAAACACTTGATTTTTGATTCACAGATGTTTTAAATTTTCAATAGGATTGATCTTCAAACAAATATGATGACTTTCGTCCCACATATTTAAAATTTCATAAAGATAGTTATTGACATTAATAATTTTTATGATTGACCATGTCAGTTCAGACATTCAACATTATGAATTCCCTCATTATGTGCTTAGTCATTGATATTCACTATAATTATTCTACCAGTAGAATATCCAGGGTTATGTTTTCTAGATCATGTGAATATTTTTTACGGTATTATTTATTCATTCCATATTATTCCAAATATTATTTTTAAATGGATTGGGTTTTATTAAGACACATTAAAACAATATTTATTCTTCTTATAATGAATACATTCCGATATATGATTACCATTACATGGTATATGATCTCCCCACATTATTATGTTTCATTTTTTAAAGGATGCCAAGATGAGTATTATGACTGATATACAATGTTAAGCTAAGAGAACAGTGGAATTATCCAAATATTTCCTATTTTTTAATATATGATTTACTAATTAATGTGTGGTTCATGTGTATAATATATTTTCCTAGACTATTAAACTAATCAGTCCTTTAGGATTTAAGTCCTTGGAATAATGCCAATGTAATAAAGTAATGAAACATGTTTGGGATTCATAGGTCTAGTAATTATTTTTTGTATCAATGGAAGTGTACTAAAAATTGGAAAATATATTAAGAAATAATTTTTTAGGGAATATAACCCTATGATATTTTTTTAGGATAATAATAGATTAAAATCTAATAATTTTTCACATATAGAGATTTTACAGGTCTTCTTTGAAATACATGCCTATATAGATAGTATATTTGGACATTGTTCTAGAACATATGTACCTAGGGTTATGAACTATTTACTAGTGAATCAGGTGTGACTATGTGTAACTTGGTACATGATAATGACCCTTACAGTGAAATTGTATTAGAACTCCTTGGGGATATATTGAGGATAATTCAAATTCTATTGATAAACTATTATGAAGGATTTAAAATTAAATATAACACCAATTAAACAACATTTATAATTATGAGATTATAAAGGAATATGTTTTCAATTTATGTTAAGTGTTTCACTAGTTAGAAATTATGAATTATGATTATAACCTAATATAGAGTATTCTAATGTCATGAATTGTTTTTTATTTAATGGAATGGAAGTCGCAACTGTGGAAGTAATCCGTATAGGAATTTACCTATAATTAAATATAATGATTTTGGTATTAGAGATGAATCTAATGCAAAACCACATATTACAATATATGGATAGTTGATTCAAGTTTTGAACAATAACATTACCAGTATGAAGATGAATGATCCAAAATGTGGAGGAACAATTTTATCTTGCTTCATTAGATAAAAACTACATCATTTAATCGGACTAAAAATACATCTGAGGATGATAAACTATTATGTTCATGTTGACGCTCCTTTCGTCACAGAATCTAAAGATCGGAAAAGGGGAATATCTGAGCTCAATGTGATTCATCCTTTGAAGAAACATCAAAAATCGACAAAGGGATGAACAAGGAGAACATTGCCCATAGGCCGCGCAAGTTCCCTCATGGTCGCGCAAGTACACTTGCGCGCCGCCTAGTGGTCGTGCAAGTACTTGCGCGACACCTTATGGTCGTGCAAGTGACTTGTGCGACCTAAGTGGTAACCGCTCGGTAACCGCTCGGTAACCGCCCAGGGCCTTATTTTGCCTATAAATAGACCCTGTGGGCCCCCCAGTCATGAGGATCTTTTTCCAGAAACTCGGATTGAAGCTCCCGACGCCCAAGTCTCTTCTCAAAGCTTCCAGAACACTTCTAAGGTAATTTCTTACCTAGAATGGAAGATCTAAAGGGAAGAAGGAAGGCCTAAGTGTTGAAACTTATCAAACACTTGCGCGCCTACTTAATTCCTTCAATATAACTTGCGCGTCCTTCTTCTGGAAGAACCTCAAGAGGATGGTAAAGGATTTAAAAAAGAGTCGCTCAAGTATTTCAAACTCTGGTTGAAAATCGCGCAAGTATCCCTCATGTCACGCAAGTATACTTGCGCGACCAATACTTGCGCGCTGCCGCAAGACTTGCGCGCCTCTCAAGACTTGCACGCCCCTATCTTTTTGGATGCCCATCTTGCCCATTTTACCCCTCTTAAGCCATTTCACCTTTCCTATTCAAGATTCAGTCTTCAAGATACTCTTCAAAGCCATTTATGGCATGATTTCTTGATTTGACATCCTTATCTGAAAGGAATTCTGTGAAATATCTCTCAAAACCTAGTGATTTAAACATCTTTATGTCACTAAAAGATTGAGAGTTCATTCATTCAACCTCATCCTTTAAGATGAGAGAATCCTAACCTGGGTCTCTTTTTCAGGAATAATCCCCAGTTATAAAACCTTTAATCTTGGGCATCTTTCTTAAGAATAATCCCCAAACAAGTCCTTTAATCTTGGGCATCCTCCTCAGGAGTAAGCCCCTAACCTTAATCCCTAACCTGGGTCTCCTTTTCAGGAATAAGACTCAGTCATAACCTTGGGCTTCCTTTTCAGGAGTAAACCCCAAGTCCCCTAACCTGGGCTTCCTTCTCAGGAATAAGTCCTAGTCATAAATCTTGGGCTTCCTTCTCAGGAATAAGTCCTAGTCATAAATCTTGGTCATCCTCCTCAGGAGTAAGCCCCAAACCTTAATCCTTAATCTGAGTCTCCTTTTCAGGAATAAGACTCATTCATAAGTCCCCTCCTATCTTGGGCATCCTCCTTAGGAGTAAGCCCCAAGACTAGAGTATTCAAATCTCCATGAAGCACATATAACTTCATGGACCATGTTCATGGATTTTCTCCCTAAAAGGTAAATCATAAACCTTCATCTATCTGGGCAGTCATCCATACATAATCCCCAAATAAATTCTTATGATTGCATCCTTCATGGCACAATTGTCTAATTTTTACCAATACCTCTTGTTTCTCACACCGAGCATGACTCACGTGAGCTTAGAGTGTAAAAGTAATTATGACATTCATCTTTGAGACATCAATCATAAACATCATCCATTTCTCAAACTACGTGGGTTCTGATTCCTTTTCCAAAACAAAGGATACGTAGGTAACCCATTTATGGGTTCGATCCCAACATTGAGATAATCTCTGTCCCTCTGAATGACAATAAACTTCAAGTGCCCCACTGAGTGGCTTTAAAACCAGCCTGGTCATCATAAAATGACCAAGAGACTTTTTATATAAATGTTTTGTAGGATACCATTGACCAAGAATCTCTAAACAAATATAGATGATTCTCTATCAATGAAGAACCTCGAATACATATAAAAGATTCTCTAAATTTCTTGCATATTTAATCATTTATTGTTAAAAATAAAGGAAAGCTCATTTTGTACTTGGTAATGTAATAAGGATTCACGAACTTAACTTAAATCTATAAAGAGAGTCCCGGAGTAGACAATAATTCCCCTCAAAAAGGTGTGATGAGTCCGACCTCCCATCCTCTCGACCAATGCAAATTCCTAAGCCTCATTAGTCCACAAGCTAATGAGCGCCTGCCTTTGGAAAGTAGGTCCAAACGGATGTGGAATCATTGGATGTTTCCGGTTCTACGAACAAACCCGTTAGAAACCGATCGGAACGTTTGAATCTCCCATCCGGGAGGTCATCCCCGGATTCCGCGCGAAACAAAAATGGTGAACCCGACGTGAATCCTTAACCAAGTTAAAGTGATGTTCTTCTTATCTGTTAGGCCCTTTGGGCCAACAAGGCAATCATTGACATATGATCATCCAAAAGATGCAGTAGCCAGATTCATCTTGATTATGTCTGTTACATGGTACAGGCACTCTTTTTTTCAAGATCTTCTACAAAAATGGCTTTCCTTAAATTCACCCCTGTGAATACTGCTGCTGGGAACACCTCTACTGTGAGGTCTGCCGCTGTGAAAACCAATGCTGCTACTCCTGCTGGAACGTCATCCGCTCTGAGGATGACATCACCAACTCAGCGTCTTCAACGCTGTGTTTCAAATGCACTGGTTAAGGAATACCGTCAGAACGGTACTATCCCAACTCTGGAGGCCGCTCGTCAAGCCCTCCAAGTTAAAAATTCTACCTGGTCGTCCGGACAATGACGGCCAGCAATCAAGAAGCAGGCGGTGCTGACTACCGTCTCTAACCGTTTCGGGTCGTTATCCCCGGAACGCAGTTTCCACTCACTCCCTTACTCCGAGGAAGTGAATGATCAGGTCCCGCAGGACCTTAATTCAAAAAGGCAGGAGTCCTTCTCAAGGGCTCCCATCAACAATCGCCGCCAGACTCGTGCGGTAGTGCGCCCTCAACATGATGAGGGTACCGGCTCCAGGCATTCAGCTTAGGTTCCTCGAACCCGAGCAGGCAAGATGAATCACCAGAGACGGAATCCGGTTAACAATAGGCAGGTCGTCATCCCTGCCATCTCCGGAGAAGTCCACCAACCTAACTTGGTGGCAAATAACGAGCAGGCATACACACCTGTTCGTTTTAATCCCGCTGTCCAGCAGACTCGTCTGGCAGCATCAAGCCGATCCCGCCAGGCAATTCCGGCAGAGTGCCATAGGCAGGAACATACACCTGCTTATACATCAGCAGTTAGTCAGCAGGCTCGTCTGACTACATATGATGAATCTCGTCAACCGCGTTTGGATAAGTGTAATCAGCAGGCACATACACCTGCTAAAACTAATCAAGCCTACCAACAGTCTCGCTTGGTAGCGCACGGAGAAGTCAGTCGGAAAGCCCCGACGACAAACAGGAGGCAGACTAAACTCTCTACCTCCACACTTGAGTACTGTCAGAATTCACTGACAGGAAAAGGAGGACAGGAGCAGGCACATACACCTACTCCAAGCCCGGAATGGACGTATATCCCTGTTCCGGCAGCTGAAGTCACCAAACATATTTTGTCAATGGTGAAAGAGCAGAAGCGAATTCCTGCTCATATTCTGGATGCTTGCCAGGATATCATAACAGCTTCAGCATCATCTCAGGGACAGACACATAAATCTATCCCTAGCAGTGGAGTGACACATCAACAATTCACTCCGGAACAGACACACACATCTGTTCCAGTCCAAGAGGGTTATGGGGCATACTCCCCCATATCATACGGACAACCAAGTCAGGCACATACACCTGATTTGAGCGATGATTGTCAGCCTAACCTGACCATCTTTCCTGATCAGGCACATACACCTGCTCAGAGCAATCACTTTCGTCATCAAGTGATTTCTAAAGCGAGTAAGAAGGCATCTAAGAAAAAGATCCGCCCAGCACAGTCAGGAGATCAAAGGCCAATCTACAACAAAGCTTTGCTCAATGCTGGAGTTCTTGAAGCCCTCAGACATTTATCTGTCGGGATTCAAGATTCTACTCCCTCAGTTCCCAATAACGGGAACATTAATCCCGAAGGTGTTCAACAGACACTTCCTCATGAAGACTTGCTTCATGAAAATTCGGTCAATCTTGAAGTTTCTTCTTCAGATGAGAGCCACAGGAACCCTCTGTGTGGTCAGAAGACCAAGGAGAAAGAGATCTCATCTTTTGTTGTAACCCATCATGATGATCCTCCTCATGATGATGAACTTCGCTGCGAAAGTCCTCTCCGCAGTAGTGATTCACATTGTCTCGAAAATTCTTCAGAAGGAAATGTAGTGACGAGAAAGCCCTCCTATCTCGAGGCACATGCAAACGTAAAACCAGTCATGTCTGATGATTTACTATCGGCAGGTGAAACTCTTTCTCCATCAGAAGATAGCCTGGGGTTCAGGTTATTCTCCGAACCTTCCCTGGGTCATTCATCTTCCATCATGAATAGTGATTTCTCTACCAATCTTGTTGAATCCGATGAAGCAACAAGGAAACACCAACTCTGGTCCAAACAGGTAGAAGAATCTTCTTTTAATGATAAAGAGGAAATGCTGAACATGAGGAAAAAACTGGCAAAAGGTGAAGTAACAGTCATGTTTTGGCCTTTGGCTGACTCCCAGTATGACATTCCAAAGATGTTGACGGATGATGGAATCCATGATATTCGTCTCAACATATGGAAAACTCTTTGTCAATTAAAGAAGAAGGTATTATCTTACGATGAATATGAAAATCATCTTAAGATAATAGAAGGGTTACAACGCCAGATTGATTTGGCATCTCTATCAGTCTCTCGGTATCCGAAGGCTGAAAAGCAACAGAGAACCCTTCAACGTTCATGCCTTGGCGCGCTGAGAAAATTGCGTCAGTTAATTTCCAATGCTCCATCTAATGTTCATATCAGAGGATGGGGTGTTCACAGAGCACTACATTTCACAGTGCTTTCCGGTCAGCAAAGCCCGCCGAAAATGGCCTCATGCAATGTTATTGCCCATGGCCGGCCACAGTCAATGGGCTTTGTTCGTAATCAAAATCTTGCTCGAGATCAAGCTTCAACTAGTTTCTCTCAAAATCAAGTATATAGAGAACAGGTTGTTGAATTGCTCCTACATCAAGCAGGCGAGAATATTGCACAAGCCTCTCGTCTGGAGCAAACACGTCATCAAATGACAGAAGTTTCGGAAATCATCCAACGGTCTGTTGAACCAGGTGATAAAAGTGGATACAGGTTAATGCATCCAGCTAATTTCCGAACTAAGATTCGCAAGATCAAGAGAGATTTCAAGAAGATCTCAGACATATCATGTCAAGAGACACCCCAGCTTGCCAGACTGGGGACTTCTCTAACCCAACCCTCAGAGTCAACAAATGGGATTCGAGGAGTTGAGCGGAAGCAGCAGTAACATCCCCAGTCCACCGGACTGGGGACTTTTTCAAATCCTCAATCCCTCCCTCAGAGAAAGTCAGTATTCTCTCGATTAGGGAAGAAGCCTCAAGAGGAACGAAGAGCCAAGCTATCAGGAGATTCTCTCCAAGTGACGGTTCACAAAGAAATTCCTGAGGGGTCAAGTCAACGGAATTCCATGTTTCATCATGGACATGGAAGAAGACAATATCACAGAAATGTTGATAGAAAGGATTCTATGAAATACGCATCCATTAATGTCATCACTGCCGTTGCCGCTGATTCACCAGATGAGGCTCAATCAGAGGGATCAGACGAAGAGGTTCCTGTTCAAGAATTTGCACACACAGACCTAAATGAAGAAGGTGTGCGCACACGTAATCAAAGGCTTACCCAAAATCTGGGTATTCCTTCAAGTAACCCACTTCCCCCTCTCCGAAAAGGATCCAATAAAGGGAAAGGAAAGGATCAGGTTACTTCTCACCCTTCCTCTGAAGGAGGTCCATCGCTCTCATTAGAGCAAAGATTTGCACAACAGGAGGAAGAAATGAAAGAATTAAGAAGGTTGATTGCAGAACTACTTCAGAGTAGTCTTCTTCTTAAGAATGCTGAAGTCCGACAGCCGAAGGAATTTGTTGTAACTACTGAGATGGATCAAGAATATCCTCCATTGTCAGTACACCCACAGAGGTCTAATCCTACGGGTCAAACGCAACAACGGTTGGCAACACTACCATCAGTTGCAGCACCAACCTCCACGGCTGTCCAAGCTCCATTCACTGCACCTACCCAACACCAAGTTCAACCTGACGTTTCTCAAAAGTTAATAACTACTATTGAGTCATTAACAGCTCGGTTAGAAACTATGGAAGGGAAACGGGCGCAAGTTCAACCTGAAAAGAAAGTTTACCCTGAATGGGTAGATTCAATTTCTCCTCCATCCAGTTTTGGAAACCCTATTTTCCCTACTTTCAATGGATCAGGCGACCCTGAACAACATTTGACGCATTACGTGTCTTGTTGTGACCCTATGATAGGAACTCCAGAGCAACAAGAAGCAGTGAAACTCAGATGCTTCGTGCGAACCTTGCAAGGACCAGCTTTTGTCTGGTATACAAGCTTGAAATCCCGGTCAGTCATCGGATGGGAGGATCTTCGTCAAAAATTCCTTCTTCAGTTTAGCTCAACTTTGCCAAAAACGACAGTTTTCGATCTTACAAACTGCAAGCAAAGGGAGAATGAAAGAGTCTCTGATTTCATTGCTCGTTGGAAGGGATTAATGTATTCCTTGAGTTTATCACTCCCTCAGGAGGAATTGTTGCCAATCTGTGTGGCAAATTTGCGTGACGAATTACGCACGCCATTGATCCCTGTGAAATACACAGGAGGGTTTCGAGACCTTACTTCAATCGCTCAACAGATTGAAGATTCCCTTATACAGGCTAAGGCTAAATCTCGTGTAATTCCATCAGCTCCTGGAAGAAGAATGGGTAAAGCAGAAACTGCTACAATTATGCTTAAACAGGAACCTGTACCTATTTCTACTTCAAAACCTTCATCTTCTCGAAGGGCTCCACCTCCTGAACGCCAACAACAAAGTCTGTTTCGTCCAAATGATCAAAAAGATCAACGACAAAAACAATTTGAGGATATGAAGAGTAAAACATACTCTTTCCGAAGTGAGCAAGTTCCTGGTTACTTCATTTCAGCTCTGGAAAATAATTTGGTTCAATTACCAGTGCCGAAGAGACCAAACAAGGAAGGAGATGAAGACCGTCCCAATTATTGTCCCTTTCATCAAATGTTGGGGCATCCCATCCAGGAGTGTTTTGTCTTTAAAGACCTCCTGCAAAAGATGGTCGATTTGGGACAGGTCAAATTGAAGGGTTCTTCAGCTCATGTAGCGTGTATTACCGCTACAGATCCAGAGGAAGAAGGCGAATGGCAGGAAGTCAAAAGCAAAACTGCGAAAAAATATGATGATTGGATGGTCAGAAAGACAATCAATCGGACCCATTCCATTTTGCGAACACAATTGAAGAAGCCAATTGTGTCTCCTACAAAAGCTGCAGTAAAGCCTCCATCAAAGGACAAATCCTCAAAAGGGCAGAGCAATTCAAAGAAGAAAGAGGAATCAGGAGAAGATGAGTATGTATCAAAGCCTAAATTGTCTTTGACTTTAGCAGATTTCATGCCATCTACTTCAAAACAACGGGCACCGTCCCACCAAACGGCACAGCCTAAACAGGCCATCCTGACAGAGTCTTTATCAGACGAAGAATTGATCTTTGGTTCTGTTAATATGATTCAATTAACAGATTCATATTCTAGTCTTGATGAGCCTGAATTCCCTGTATCAAATAAGGGAACCCGAGGAAGTTCTAGAGGTTCAGGATATAGGGGAAGACGTGGATCTTTCCGAAGCCACTACTCTAATTCTACCCCTGCTAGCACTGTATATGCAGCAGAAACTCGTGGTAGAGCCCTTCAGCGAGCTCAAAATGAACAAGCAAGTTCTTCTGCCAATGGCCAACACAGCTTCGGAACAGTTATTTTGGAAGACCGATTAAAGGTTCCATCTTCTTTATCTCAGCAAGTAAATGGATCTAATCAGTCTAATTTTCCAAAACCAAAGATGTTGCCAACTTCAATACAAGAGGCATCAGCTTCCAAAGCATCTGCTTCCAAGGTACCTTCTAAACCGCATATTCCTATTGGGAAACGCAGGCCTCTAGATCAAAAGTATGATATATTGAAACACTTGGCCCAAGTACCAGCCAAATTATCAATTTTGGATGCTTTGAATCTATCAAAAGATCTTCGGGAAGCACTCATCGAAGCTTTGTCAAGTCCTCAGGAGTTTGAAGCTGAAATTGCTGCAGCTGAAATTTATCACATAGAGAATAATCCTGCAGAATGCCATGCAGTGATATCTTTTACTGATAAAGATGAAGATGATGTTGTGCATGGGCACATAAAACCTTTGTACCTATCTGGCAAAGTCAATGGTATAGATGTTCGAAGAGCTTTTATTGACAATGGTTCAGGAGTCAACCTCATGCCCATTCGCACACTTCGTCGATTGGGCCTCACAGAATCTGATTTATCTCCTTCTACCATGATGTTGCAAGGATATGATAAAAATGAACAAGAACCACTGGGAGAAGTTACGCTCAGAACTCAGTTTGGAGATCGTGTTTCCAATTCAGATTTCATGATTGTTGATCAAGACTCAGCTTTCAATATCTTTCTTGGAAGACCCTGGTTACATCAGCATGCAGCTATTCCGTCATCATACCATCAATGTCTCAAATACTGTTTCGATGGTCAAGTTGGAACATTGTATGGTGATAAGGCCCCGTTCAAAACATGTGAGTCTCAATACATTGAGGCGGAATTTTATCACATGAAGGGAAGAGAAAAATCTACAATGAAGGAAATTACCAAAGTTAATGCTCCATATGGTTTGGAAAAAATTCCAATAAATCCATTTTCACATGTGAGTACAGATTATGTGTTACCTATCAGTCAAATTGACAAAATAGGCCCAAATCAAAATACTCTTATGGAAAGATCCATAATGTCAATTACGACAATCGAGCCAGACAACATGGGAGAAATTGGTAACTTACCAAGCAGTGATGAAAGCATAAGTGGTGACGTTTTCATTTCGTCTGCTGAAATCCAACAAGTCTATACTTCGCTAATCAGGCCAGAAGAAGTTATAGCAACACCAGAGGTGAATGTTGATGTCGATTCTCAATCCATCATCTCCTCTTTATTTCCCAAAGAAGACCCTTTTTCATCAATAGGGTCGGAAATGGAAGCTTCTTCTTCAAAATGTGAAAATTTTGACATCTCTTATGATCATGAGAATTTCGTTTTTTCATCTACTTTGCAAGTAGAAACGGAAGATATAACACATGATGAAGAGGAAGAGGAAGATCTTAGAGATGCTCCTCCAGCATTTGAAGACGGTATCTCTACCACTGTGGATGAACTCAGAGAAGTAAATCTGGGTACAGAGAAAGATCCACGCCCCACTTTAATTAGTGCGGCCATGACCCTTGAAGAACAAAAGATGTATATTTCTTTTTTAAAGCAAAATAAAGATATTTTTGCTTGGAATTATACAGAGATGCCTGGCCTTGATCCTGATGTTGCCACCCATCATTTGGGTTTGCCAAAAGAACATCGAGGATTCAAGCAAGCCGCGAGAAGAACACACCCAACCTATGCTTCCAAAATTGAGGCTGAAGTGGATAAGCTTATCAAAGCTAACTTCGTCAGAGAAGTTCAATATCCCAAGTGGATGGCTAATATTGTCCCAGTAAAGAAAAAGAACGGACAAATTAGGGTTTGCATCGATTTCAGAGATCTTAATCGGTATTGTCCCAAAGATGATTTTCCAGTTCCGATTACAGAACTCTTAATTGATGCGACGGCTGGCTATGAAGTACATTCTTTCATGGATGGATATTCTGGATATAATCAGATCCGAATGGCCCCAGAAGATGAGGAATATACAGCCTTCAGAGCTCCTCAAGGTGTGTTTTGTTACCGGGTGATGCCCTTTGGTTTAAAGAATGCAGGTGCAACATATCAACGCGCCATGCATCGTATCTTCAAACCTTTTCTAGGGAAATTTGTTGAATGCTATGTAGATGATCTGGTGGTTAAATCCAAACAACGTTTTGATCACTTGGCTGATTTGGAAATCATATTCCACAAGCTTCGACAACATAATTTGAAGATGAACCCCTTAAAATGTGCTTTTGGGGTAACCTCAGGAAAATTCCTTGGCTTTGTTGTACGCCATCGTGCTATTGAAGTCGATCCTGAGAAGACCAAATCAATCCTTGGTATGTCACCTCCTCAGAATTTGAAAGAATTAAGAGGACTTCAAGGACACTTAGCCTATATTCGGCGTTTCATCGCCAATTTGGCAGGCAAAAGTTTACCTTTTACCAAATTATTGAAGAAAGGAGTCACTTACCAGTGGACTAAAGAATGTCAAGAAGCATTTGATGTTCTCAAGAAATACCTCTTAAGTCCACCAGTACTCATGCCACCTGTTGAGGGTAGACCTCTTATCCTCTATGTGACAGCTTTAGAGCGATCATTGGGTGCCTTTCTCGCTCAAAAGAATGATGCTGGGAATGAAAATAGTCTCTACTATCTTAGTAGAACTATGCTTGAAGCAGAAACCCGGTATTCAAGTATTGAAAAGTGCTGCCTAGCATTAATCTTTGCAGTTCAGAAACTGAGACACTACCTGCAACATCACGAGGTCCAATTGGTATCTCGTAATAATCCACTCAAATTCATCCTTAGTCGTCCAATGCTTACAGGACGTCTGGCAAGGTGGGCGGTTATTCTACAGCAGTTCGACATCCAGTATGTGTCTCAAAAGGCAATTAAGGGCCATGCTCTAGCTGATTTCCTGGCTGAACACCCTTCAGTGGAAGACACGTATTCAGATATCGAACTCCCTGATGAGGAAGTTTTTTCTATTCAAGAGAGACCTCAAACATGGGAAATGTATTTTGATGGTGCTTCTAGAAGTCCAACAGGGAAGAAAATGGAAAATCCTAAATTCAACAAAGTTGGTTTAGGAATTGTGCTCATTTCTCCAGATAAGGCAGTGTTACCTTATTCCTTTCTGTTGTGGGAAGGTGGTACCAATAATGAAGCTGAATACCAAGCTCTCATTGCAGGCTTGGAGTTAGCGCTTCAAGCACAAGTGAATCACTTAAAGGTGAAAGGTGATTCAGACCTGGTAATCAAACAAGTCAATGGGGATTATGCCATTAGAAAAGAAGAATTAATCCCTTTGTATGATTACGTCAGAGAGTTAATGTCGGAATTCCCTACAGAACCGACATTTTCTTATGTCCCAAGATCACAAAATGCTCAAGCTGACGCACTGGCTAATATAGCCACAGCTTTAGCAGATCCAAATCGGGACGAGACAACCATTTGTATTGCCCACCGTCGTGCAATTTCACCTTATGTTCAAGTCAGAACAGAGGAAATTAATGAAATTAGTCCCATTCCTGAACCATATGGTCATACTACAGGATGGATGTCACCTATCAGGGAATACCTTCAAAATGGAACACTTCCACATGATAGAGCCGAGAGAGAACAAATTCGGCGACGTGTGGTCAATTTTACTCTTTATGATGGTCCAAACCACCTCGAGAAAATTCTCTACAAACGTGGTTTTGATGGAGTTCTCTTCAGATGTATTGATGGTGAAGAGACAATGGCTGTCATAAAAGAAGTGCATGCAAGAGTCTGTGGTGCCCACCAGTCTGGACATAGATTGTCTGATCAAATTCGAAGACTTGGATACTTCTGGCCTTCAATGATACAAGATTGTGTTAATTTCACAAAGAAGTGTCATTCATGCCAAGTATATGCCAATTTCATTCATCAACCTCCAGAGTTGATTCATACAGCTAAATACTCATGGCCATTTTCCACATGGGGAATGGATGTGGTGGGACCTTACCCTTCAGCTACGGCCAAGCAGTTTAAGTACATTCTTACTGCTACTGATTTCTTTTCCAAATGGGCAGAGGCAGTACCTCTCAAAGAAGTCAGTTCTAAATGCATTGTTAGCTTCATCAAGTCTAACATCATTACTAGATTTGGTGTCCCTCATACCATATTGACAGACAACGGCACCAACTTCTGTTCTTCTGAGGTAAAGAGATTGTATCAAGAATACAACATTAAGTCCAACCATTCATCTCGATATCATGCAGCGGCTAATGGCCAGATAGAGGCCTTCAACAAGACTCTTTCAAATATACTGCAAAAGATGGTGGATAAAGATAAGAGGTCATGGCCTGATAAACTCTATCATGCTTTATGGGCTTATCGGACTACCACTCGCAATGCAACGCGGTCTACTCCATATTCATTGGTATATGGAACAGAAGCAGTCTTGCCAATTGAAGTTCAATTGCCCTCACTCAGAATAGCCATTTGTGATCAGTTATCAATAGATGAGCAATCCCAAAAGCGGTTGAATGAATTGGAACAGTTAGATGAGAAAAGATTGTGCACTTTGCACCACTTGGAAATCTATCAGAATCGAATAGCACGAGCTTTTAACAAAAAAGTTCGTCTTCGTTCATTCATTCAGGGAGAATTGGTATTGGTTCTCAAACACCAATGATACCAGGAAAGAAGCCTCCCAAGCTTGAACCAAAATGGGAAGGACCTTATTCAGTACATAAGGTCTACTCCAATGGAGCGTATTCTCTGATTTCAATGGATGGAGAACACATCACGACTCCAACTAATGCCATATTTCTGAAGAAGTATTTTGTATAAACACAAAATATTGTTCCCAGAACCAAGACTTACAATTGGTTCATACAGAAAAGGTCCGGTATGACCTTAAACTACACCATGGTCCAGTATGACCTTAAACTACAACTTCGTCCAACATGACGTTAAACTGTGTCACCTTCAATGTCCGAGATGACATTTAAACTAAATTTTGTCCCTGCAACATGACATTAAACTGTGCAGCACCAATAGTCCTAACTGCAAGACTTTAAAATGCATAGTCCCTGATTTTGTCCTACATGACAATAAACTGTATAGAAGTTCCTATATTTTGTCCGAGATGACATTAAACTATATTGTGTCCTAGCAACATGACATTAAACTGTGTGGCTCTTCCAACGTCCAGCATGACGATAAACTGTAAAAAGATCAGAACTGATATCCTCATATTGATTCACCTTAGTCCTAGCTACATGACTTTAAACTGTACAGCACCAGTTCGTCCTTGCTATATGACGTTAAACTATACAACAATGGTCCTGTATGACTTTAAACTGCATCATTCCTGGTCCATGTATACGACCATAAACTATTTGAAAATATGTCCAGCAAGACGTTAAACTGTGACGTCCTAACTACATGACGCTAAACTGTATAAAAGTCCCTCACGTCCGGAAAGACGTTAAACTATATAATCATCAAAAGTCCAGCATGACATTTAAACTGCACAATCCCCCTTTCGTCCAATATGGCGTTAAACTGTATTGTCCCCATCGTCCTAACTACATGACGCTAAACTGTACAGAAAGTCCTTGATATGTCCTACATGACATTAAACTTTGCATCGTTAAGGTTGTTATTACCTCTTGTTTCTCACACCGAGTATGACTCACGTGAGCTTAGAGCGAACATCAACCATAACACTCCATTTGGGCCACTAACCATGTGTAAGTCCCAACAACATTTTTTAGATCATTGTCCACAAGAACAACTTGATCATTAATTCATTCTTTAATTTAACTACACGGACTTTGATCCTTGCCCTCCAGGCTGGGTATGTAGGCAACCTCCCAAAGGTTCAAGCCCAAAAACAATCTCTTCACATTGGTTCACCACCATCTCATATGATGATGATTTGTGAAACCACCCCTGGAATCAATATCTTTACATTGATTCACTTTCGTCCTTGTTATATGACGTTAAACTATACAACACTTTTGTCCAGTATGACAATAAACTACAATATTCTTTGATTTCCTCATTTGAGAAGGAACCATTATTAACATTGATTCTTTTTCAATCATGGTTTTCATTTTTCAAAAAGACTACGTACATACATGGTAATGCCTAAACTTTTTATCTTAGGTTAAAACCATCATTGCACTAAAGTCCCTTTTCACCCTTCACATGTACGAACCAAATTTGTACTAAGGGTAATTCTAGAACTACGTGGACTTGATTCCCATCCTTATGGGATACGTAGGAACATTCGAGTGTCCCTCGAATCCAGTCCCAAGTCTTTTGGGCCTAACCCCAAATTTCACTTTCAGTCCCTTGGCTGAAAAGTCCTCAAGAAAACACACACTGTGTATTCATTATTATGGTCCGAATTCTATGACCCCAAAAACTAAGATCACTCATCCTTTCGTCCTGCACGACGTTAAACTGCATTTCCAGAACTACGTGGACTTGATTCCCATCCTTATGGGATACGTAGGAACATTCGAGTGTCCCTCGAATCCAGTCCCAAGCCTTTTGGGCCTAACCCCAAATTTCACTTTCAGTCCCTAGGATGAAAAGTCCTCATGAAAACACACACTGTGTATTCATTATTATGGTCCGAATTCTATGACCTTAAACTAAGATTACTCATACTTTCGTCCTGCACGACATTAAACTGCATTTCAAGAACTACGTATGGCTTGATTCTCATTCTTATGAGATACGTAGTGAAGTCCAAGTTTCAATTCAGGACCCAGCCACAACATGATTATGGTTTTCATTGACCTATGTATCTCTATATACATTGGAAAATACCCATCTTTATGTATTATAATCCTAACCTTAAATATTTTCAGATCTTCATAACCCTTTTCATGACTTCTAGTCACAAAAATGTCAAACTTCTGAGAATTCTTTTGCCTGACTATGCAGCACGTGCCCATAGGTGGCCTTGCATAAACAGTCCACATAAAAGACTTGTCAGACAAGAGATGCTATTTATTTGACCATGCAGCCAATGCCCATAGGTGGCCCTGCATGTTTTCAACCCCCTAACGGGTTTGTTAAATAATAGTAACTTCATTCTTAGGAAGAATGCCTCTTTTGTTCTTATTTGTCTTAAACGACAGTATGTAGGGATCCGCAAAAATAGCCATCCTTAACATATTTGTCCCATATCCTTTTTCATGATCTGAAAGTATTCAAGTCTATGGTTTATTCTTCTTCCCTACGTTTGGGTCAGACCTTCGTAGGAGTGATATTCATCCAGTTCTTCGATATTCTTGTTTGGAAATATCTTCTCCATATTCAAGTACCTCTTTCCATACAACAAACTCTATGCTTTAGAAAATTTGAATCTCCATAAACTTTCACTGGCTTTTAGCACTAGGAAAGTAAATTTCTGGGAGTTCTTTTTCCTGACTATGCAGCACGTGCCCATAGGTGGCCTTGCATAAACAGTCCACATAACAGACTTGTCAGCCAAAAGATGCTATTTTATTTGACTATGCAGCCAATGCCCATAGGTGGCCCTGCATATTTCAACCCCCTAACGGGTTTTGTTAAATAATAGTAACTTCATTTTTGGAAACTACTTCTTCTAATTCCTTTTAGCTCTTTTTTCATATCATTCCTCAGATTCAAATATTCTTAAGCCATAGTTTACATTTTTTCCCTCATACTTGAGTATGGTAAATATGTTTTCAGATAAATTGTCAAGGAATTGAATCCATTTTAATCCATTTACGGTCAAAGCTATTTCGACCTTAAACATTAGCCCCTTTATGTCCGGTGTGCATGACTTTAAACTGCCCACACAAAAGACAAAGGAACTCTGAATAAAAGTCAAGTTCCAGCACACTTGCGCGCTGACCTCTGTGCCCTGAAGACTTGCGCGCCCCCTTTTCCTTTGAATGTATTCAATTTCCTCAGAGTCAAATCCTCATTTCATTCCGGATCCAACTCTGAGGGGGGACTTTTGTTGACGCTCCTTTCGTCACAGAATCTAAAGATCGGAAAAGGGGAATATCTGAGCTCAATGTGATTCATCCTTTGAAGAAACATCAAAAATCGACAAAGGGATGAACAAGGAGAACATTGCCCATAGGCCGCGCAAGTTCCCTCATGGTCGCGCAAGTACACTTGCGCGCCGCCTAGTGGTCGTGCAAGTACTTGCGCGACACCTTATGGTCGTGCAAGTGACTTGCGCGACCTATGTGGTAACCGCTCGGTAACCGCTCGGTAACCGCCCAGGGCCTTATTTTGCCTATAAATAGACCTTGTGGGCCCCCCAGTCATGAGGATCTTTTTCCAGAAACTCGGATTGAAGCTCCTGACGCCCAAGTCTCTTCTCAAAGCTTCCAGAACACTTCTAAGGTAATTTCTTACCTAGAATGGAAGATCTACAGGGAAGAAGGAAGGCCTAAGTGTTGAAACTTATCAAACACTTGCGCGCCTACTTAATTCCTTCAATATAACTTGCGCGTCCTTCTTCTGGAAGAACCTCAAGAGGATGGTAAAGGATTTAAAAAAGAGTCGCTCAAGTATTTCAAACTCTGGTTGAAAATCGCGCAAGTATCCCTCATGTCGCGCAAGTATACTTGCGCGACCAATACTTGCGCGCCGCCGCAGGACTTGCGCGCCTCTCAAGACTTGCGCGCCCCTATCTTTTTGGATGCCCATCTTGCCCATTTTACCCCTCTTAAGCCATTTCACCTTTCCTATTCCAGATTCAGTCTTCAAGATACTCTTCAAAGCCATTTATGGCATGATTTCTTGATTTGACATCCTTATCTGAAAGGAATTCTGTGAAATATCTCTCAAAACCTAGTGATTTAAACATCTTTATGTCACTAATAGATTGAGAGTTCATTCATTCAACCTCATCCTTTAAGATGAGAGAATCCTAACCTGGGTCTCTTTTTCAGGAATAATCCCCAGTTATAAAACCTTTAATCTTGGGCATCTTTCTTAAGAATAATCCCCAATCAAGTCCTTTAATCTTGGGCATGCTCCTCAGGAGTAAGCCCCAAACCTTAATCCCTAACCTGGGTCTCCTTTTTAGGAATAAGACTCAGTAATAACCTTGGGCTTCCTTTTCAGGAGTAAACCCCAAGTCCCCTAACCTGGGCTTCCTTCTCAGGAATAAGTCCTAGTCATAAATCTTGGGCTTCCTTCTCAGGAATAAGTCCTAGTCATAAATCTTGGGCATCCTCCTCAAGAGTAACCCCCAAACCTTAAACCTTAATCTGAGTCTCCTTTTCAGGAATAAGACTCAGTCATAAGTCCCCTCCTAACTTGGGCATCCTCCTTAGGAGTAAGCCCCAAGATTAGAGTATTCAAATCTCCATGAAGCACATATAACTTCATGGACCCTGTTCATGGATTTTCTCCCTAAAAGGTAAATCCTAAACCTTCATCTATCTGGGCAGTCATCCATACATAAGACCCAAATAAATTCTTATGATTGCATCCTTCATGGCACAATTTTCTAATTTTTACCAATACCTCTTGTTTCTCACACCGAGCATGACTCACGTGAGCTTAGAGTGTAAAAGTAATTATGACATTCATATTTGAGACATCAATCATAAACATCATCCATTTCTCGAACTACGTGGGTTCTGATTCCTTTTCCAAAACAAAGTATACGTAGGTAACCCATTTATGGGTTCGATCCCAACATTGAGATAATCTCTGTCCCTCTGAATGACAATAAACTTCAAGTGCCCCACTGAGTGGCTTTAAAACCAGCCTGGTCATCATAAAATGACCAAGAGACTTTTTATATAAATGTTTTGAAGGATACCATTGACCAAGAATCTCTAAACAAATATAGATGATTCTCTATCAATGAAGAACCTCGAATACGTATAAAAGATTCTCTAAATTTCTTGCATATTTAATCATTGATTGTTAAAACTAAAGGAAAGCTCATTTTGTACTTGGTAATGTAATAAGGATTCACGAACTTAACTTAAATCTATAAAGAGAGTCCCGGAGTAGACAATAATTCCCCTCAAAAAGGTGTGATGAGTCCGACCTCCCATCCTCTCGACCAATGCAAATTCCTAAGCCTCATTAGTCCACAAGCTAATGAGCGCCTGCCTTTGGAAAGTAGGTCCAAACGGATGTGGAATCATTGGATGTTTCCGGTTCTACGAACAAACCCATTAGAAACCGATCGGAACGTTTGAATCTCCCGTCCGGGAGGTCATCCCCGGATTCCGCGCGAAACAGTTCAGTAGAAAAGACATTTATCAATTTGGGATTTAATGAATGGGAGATGGTTTTCATGGTAGTTTTTCACCTCTCATGAGATGTAGCTCATGGGTGGTCACTGATTCTAAAAATGAAGGTAAAGGAAAAATATTAAAACATTGAAAAAAAATATTTTAAGGATATTTTAATGGAAATATTTTTCCTGCACGAATAATGAGATGATTTAGAGAGATAATATTTGAGTCTAAGGCTAAATGATGATAAAAATGTTGCTAAATATGAATCCAATGTTACATGGTTAGTAAGGCATGATATGGATTTATTACCTAATCCAAAAAGAAATATTGATCGATTATTAATGGGTAAAAACCATTCCATTGAATGGCACTAGTCTCCCAAAATTTATCATCATATAAATATATAGTCTTCTATGACATCAAGATAGATACATAATTATCTATTTCTTTCACATTATTTGAATGGAAGAGAAGAAGAGGACGATGGTGAAGGAGATGTGTAAAGGGTGAAACATAATGAAGGATTTAACCTTATGTGGTATTTATGGAGAGAATAATTTAGTGAAGTGCTTGAAAGGGTTTGGTGTTTTTTATAAGTGCAGAGTAAATAGTCAGTAACAAAAACAAAGCAAAGAGTAGAAAGAAAATATTGATATTCAGTTATTCAATGGTATTGAAATGGGGCACTATGAAAATGAATCTCTTAACCATCAAGGAAGTATAGCTCAAAAAAAAAGAAAAGGGATAAAGGTTAAGGATATTATATTTCTATAGTCTGTGTGGAATAATTAATATATTTGTGTATTTTAATTCCTGAATTATGTTATTATATTCTATTTATATGAATCTTGAGTTATATATGGACAACCCTCTATTACTTCATTATGGATTAGGAGGCATGAATGTTTTCATTAATTTTTTATTGTTGACAAAATATTTTTTATATGAAAATAAGTTTTAAATTATGTTATTTGGGAAATCTGATGTTACAATTTATTTTGGAAATTTAGAGACCATTTTGAACAATTAATTTGGACAGATGTATTTGGTATAAGTCTTAAGGATGGAATTTATTGATATTAACATTGTATTTTATTATTTCATTTTAATGAATGATTTACTAGATACATTTAGTTAACCATTATAGTTTTCAAAATACTTTTGAGGATGAAGGAAATATTTATGGACATAATGATTCATCAAAAGAGATTTAGGTGTGAAAAACTAATTTCAAAAATTCCTTTCCAGTTATATGGGATTATGTGAATATATATTGAAGAACTACAAAAGGGTGAGATTATTCCTATGATCTGGAAAGAAATATAATCATTCCATATGTGAATTGTAAAATAATTCAGCAAATCCCAAATAAATGATCATAAAACCAAAAAACATTATCCTTGTACCATCTTTTCTGATGAATCATATGGTCCCATAGAACATCATAGATTTATAACTTTTTGATTTTGAACATTATTTTGACCATGTTATCTACAAATATCAATAAGAACATGAGGTTTATATATAAATTCCTTGTCTATAATTTTATATATAGAAACCAAAAATGTGTTATTTCTAGTGACCATCAAACATCCAATTCATTATTTTAATTTGGAGATTTCATTAATCCAATTTTTGATGTGGGACTTCAATATTGTTATTTTGGATAGTCAAAACATTAGTTTTGATCTCATGTTTTAATTGAGAGGACACAATTTATTATAGGAGGGGAGAATTTAACAACCTAATATTTTAGAGTATGTTTCTTATTCAATAAATTCAATTTCATCTATATTATACTTTGTATGCAACATCCGGATTTGATTACGGTACACACAACAATGGGTAAGATTTCATTACTCGCAAGGCCGAGTTGTATCGGACATCAATATATTATTCAAATACTAATATTTATAAACTAGAAAATAAATAATTAGTTATTAATATAAGTGAAAAACATATGAAAATATATGGTTTAATTAATTGGTAACAAATTATATAAGAACCAACTGAATATATAGTAAATATTTTTATAAGGAACATTTTTTATATTGGAACCAATATATTAAATTATATAATATTATAAAATGATATTAATGAAAAATAACTGATATATAATAAATAAAATATTTTTTATATTCATATAATATATTTTATAGGAATAATATAAGATGAAACCCAATATTACACAAATAACCTATATTTTTATAAAATAAGGTTTACCTCTATTTAATAGATAAACTATTTTAAAACTAAATTTGGAAATTATCTTAATTTTATCATTAAAAATATAAATCATTTTTAAATTTTTAATATCAAAATTATATTATGGTGAATTTTTATTATTTTTAGAAGGTGTTTCATTTTTTGATTAATAGTGAAAAATACTGCATTGTAGTTAAAAACTGACTTTTTGGTTTAAATAATTATTATAAATTAAATTGTTTTTTAATTAAAATTGATAAATAATACATATTATAATGTAATTTATATTATTGGAATCATTTTTTATTCAAATTTGATATAAAAACTTATTTAACATTGGAATGTATACTTTTACCTACCTTTTGGCCACATTAGTGGGATTAGTGTAAAACATAATTTATCCTTTTCTATGAATTTAATTTGGAAAAATTACTTATATGGTTTTAATATGGATAAATTTAATATTCTAATAGGATGATCCAAATTCTAAAATAGTATGAATAAAAAAAATTGATTTTTTTATTTACTATGGTTAATGGTAAATGGGACAATTAAAGGTAAAAATAATATTACAATATTATAATGTAACCCTATGGTTGTACTAATTTCATAATATTGGTTAGTTTCCACCAAAACAACCTTTTTACAAAATTATAACCTTTTAAAGCTAGTTGGGTTTGAATATTACATTTTTTATATTTTTTAAAGATTGGCTAAAAATTTGATTCTCATATTTTTAATAAAAGTATCATTTATAATGTGCGGTTATTGAAAAGATTAACTAAATTATAAATATTCATAAAAAGAATAGAAAATTAATCATCATCTTATTAATTTATTTTAATTTTTATATAATGAATAATTTATTTATTGGTTTTCATAATAATGAATCATGAGTTGTTTAATCAATAGAAATATCAAATGAATGTTATAAAATAATTCAATACAAATATATTTTGACATAATTAAAGAATTCCATTAATTTAATTGATAAGAATGAAATTTTACTGATATATTTGAATTGTTGGTTCGATAATATCATATTTTAATTATATTTGTTTTTAGACTAATAATGAATATAATAAAATATGAAATAAATTTTACATAAAAATAAATAACTTTTTAATAAATTATAAAAAAATCATTAAAATAAATTTTTTAAAATAACTATTATATGTTTAAATATGTCATAAATTAACGTTTTTTTCTATTTTTTCAATTTATTGCAATTACATTAATCCTAAAGAATAAAAAGTTATATTTGGTGGCAATAGTTAAAATGTTTAACTATGGATTAATCCCAAATGAAAAGTTTACTAATGTTACCAAACCTTGTATTAAATTAATATGATATTATATTTTGGACCCATACTAATACTATATTCTAACTAACAGAGATTTTATCCATATTGAATATAAAAATAATTTATATTAACTTCTTATTTTAAATTATTCAAAAATTCCACGTTGCCTATCTTAAAAAAGGCACCTCCTTCCTCTCTTTCTCTCACAAATTTTATCCTTATATATAAATGAAAAACTCTAAATTTCTCTTAAAAACGTTATTAAATAATGTATTTTAGGTCCTCCTATACTAAAAATTCCAAACCATGTGATATTAAGATGATATCTATTGGAAGTCCATCAAATAAGAGGTAATTGTATTACCAACTCATTCATGTTGTTCTCTTCTTCTAAATATTATTCCTACTTTTTTCCATAATAATGTAATAAATATATTAATAAATATATTATTGTATGTTATTATTATTATGGTAAAACCATATTACTCTTTTTACTCATCCTATGAAAAAGTATATCACTATGTGTACGTAAGTACAGATTACCATCTCCAGGCGGTGGTGTTATTTTTTTTCACCACCACATTAATTGTGTTAGTATAAGGACGAATATAATAGATATAAATAATTTATATGAAATTATAAAAAAAATTAATTACTTTACCATATAATTCCTTTCCCACATACCATTAAGGGAATGATATCTTCACTCATGTGTACATTCGACCAACTATCTCAACGACGTGATAAGATTCATCTTCACCGATAACCATTAAAGAATGATTATAAATTGTATATAATTATTAAATATGAAATATATGACATTATATTTCTAATATAATAATATATATATATATATGTCATTTACATTCTTTCACTCAGTATGGTATGAAAATAGTAACATCGTTAGTGCGTATGTATAGCTTACAATCTCCATGAATGATGTTTTCCATTTAATATATCTATCTTTTATAAATATATAAATATAAATATATATTAAATATAAATAATTTTTTACATTATGGATGTATGTAAATCATGATGTAGGTAATTGGATCCTGAATAACTAGTCAAAACATGTATGATAAACAGAGTAGTTATTACATAAAATTTTTATTTAACTTTTAATTGATAATAAATGGGTGATATAAAGTCATAAATGAATCATATATGAAATAATAAATATTATTATCATGGTATAAGTTGATAATATTTTAAAAATAATCATATATGTGTTTTTCACATGTATTGCTGGAATTATACCTATGGTAAGGGTTTATTTCATAATATCATTATTATTCAAGGTTTTTATACATATCTATTTGGGAAAATTTACCATCCATGTTTATGTTTCTTAATAATATTTTTAAAAATATTTTCACTATGATCCTTCCAATTTTTTATGTCTCTTAAAATGTTTTAATATTAATAAATAGTTTGTAAAATAATATTTTTGTTTTTTCCAAAGATGTTGTTTATGATTTTTTTAAAATACAATATGAATGTCTATTACTAACTTATATATAATGGGTGTATCTAACCACTATCATTAGTCCATGAATATTTTAAGAATACATTATAATTTTAAAATGATTTTTTTAAATAATAATTTTTCTTTTTCAGATGTAAGGCTTTTAAATTTATGATTCTAAATAAAATGTGCATTGTTCGAATGATATTTCAAATGGTTTTATTATAGTTATCAATATCAGTATCCTTTAATGAATTTTGAGTTTAATGGTGTTGATATATTATTATACAATCTAGCATCTTTTATTAAAGGGATTATGATCTGTTTGACTATAGATGTAAAATTTTGATACCATTCATGGTTTATGGTTCAAGTATTTACATTATGTATGATATTTTTTCAATATGAATTTTTATGTTAATTATTTTCTCAAATGAGGAATCCATTGGAATAATTATGTGATGACTGAGGCCACTAGAAAACCACAATTCATTAATATTTCTCTTGAAATGAAATAATTTTTTGAAAAACCCTTGGCATTTTTTCTAAGAGGATTTAAATTTTCTAGTGGATATATCTTGACAAAAATAATCTATGATTATACCAAAAATTTATAATTTTATGAGGATATATCATGAAAACAACAATTTTTTATATAGATATTGATATTGAATATGTAAAACATTATATATTCCCTCATTATGAGAATATGTATTGATATTCCATGTGATTATTATATAAGTTGAATATATGTGGTTATGTTTTCAAGCTCACATGACTATTTTTATAGTATTATTTATTCTTTCCATCTTATGATAAAGATTAATTTTTGAATATCTTGTGCATAAATTGTGCACATTTATTTATTTTTTATTCATATTTTTATGAATTGATACCATTTTTCACTTACCATTACTGAGCATCTCAGGCCACCCAATTGAAATGTTTTAATTTTTCCAACATGCGAAGTTGAGTTTTTTGACCGATATGTAGGTTTATGCTAGGACAATAATGGAATTCTCATAATATTTTTAATGATTTACTTTTGGTTTTAAAATTTCATGTAAGGATCACGTATGTTGTATATTTTCTAAGGCGGCTAAATAGAACGGTCCTTCAAGATTTGATTCCTTGTGATTACGCCAATGTAATAATGTAATGTATAGACTCTGGGGTTTTGGGTTCATGAATTTACATTCTTCTTATAATTATTTCATAAAACAGATACATCACATAAATTAGCTAATAAGAAAATTATTCTCATGAATTAATAAGAATATATTAGTTATCAAATAAAATAATAATAATTCTTATTATCATTGTGGGGAAATAAATAACAAACAAGATAACAAGAATCTGAAAATTTGGATCTACTCAATATACTAGAATGACCATAATGAAGAAAAATTATATAGAAATAATTTTTTTTAATAATATAATATTAAATTTTAAGATGAATTTATAAATAACATTATGAGGAAATATAAGTGAACTAAGAATCAATAAAATAAGAGGTATTTATAGAAATTAATGAACCATTTTTATTAGAATAGTATCATGATCATTAGATAATTGATATAACCATTTGGAATAGTAATATAGTAGATATAATAGTAATATAACACATTAATTTTTTAATATATTTTATGTGACATATAAACATAAATATGATATCTTTATATCAAGTTATAAGAAAATTGATATTTTAAAAAAGATAAACCAGGTCTATGTGTTTTGGTAATGTAAAAGATTATATAATAATTTATATTTAATAAAATAATTTTATAGCAAATATATTTCAATAATATATATAAATTAATTAATATTATTTATTATTATAATTATAAGAAAACATTAGGTGACCTTTATTCATATTTAAATTGGTAACAAAATTGATTAATATATTTAAATTTTTTTTATATAAATGATTATTATCTAAATATTAAATTTTACTTATTTGGAAATAATTTTCCTAAAATAGATTCAATTTCTGAAATCTAAATGTTTAAAAAAATTGTTTTATTTTTTTAATATTTTTCTAAAAGAGTTACTCATGGATGTATATTGAAATATGAAAATTTTCAGTAATTAACATTATAATAATTTTTTGAGCCTTGGATGATATAATCATGATGTAAGATCCCATTAGTTTGAATAATCCAAAATAAGTTTCTATATTTAGTAATATTAATCAACTCTATTGAGAATATTGATTAAAAATAACAAACTAATAAATATTGTAATTAAAAACACCCATCTCCTTCCCTATAAATACCACCCTCACCACCTCTTCTCCTAAGTCCTTTTAATCCTTATGTCTTATAAACATTCATTCTAATTAGCATAAAAATCCTATTCCCCACATCCAAGATATTTGCATCTCAAAAAATTTCAGAACCCATGTGCCATAAAAAGGTTCTCAAGGAGATATCATTCAAGAGGTAAAATCACCAACAATTCTCTTTTATTTTATTTTTATTTATTGTCCTCCACTAGCCTACCATATCCAAAGAATAATGGTAAATATTGTACAACTTTATATAATGTAATTATATAGTGTAAAATAAATATCTATAATAAAATATATTCTCTTCTCTATTTAACCTAAATAAGAATACATCTTCCGTGATATGGCAGTTCACTACATTCATGGATGATGGGTTTTTACTTTCCATTGCAAACTTAAAGGATGGTCCTAAAACCATTTGTATGGTAAATATGATTTTAATAGGTATATTATATCTTTTTTCATGTTATTTAAAATATATATCATCAAAATATATAATAATATGAATCTTGATTTCAATCGTTGTAAAAATCATGAAAATAAATATGACAATTGAAATTTATAATTTATCCAATGAATTATCATCCTATCATAATAAATGATATTTGTTGCCATTTAGAAAATTTTATATTTATTAATTATATATAATTTAACATTTGGAGTACAAATTGAATATTTATTGAACTTCCACAATTTTACAATAGTGAACAGAACAATAAACCCTGAAACAAATGCTCCCAGAATGATTAAATTGAACACTATAACTCATTGAAATAGTCATAAATAAACAATATAAAATAATGATAATTTAAATAAATATATATTATTTAATAAATTATGTAATTAATTAGTCTAATATTATTATATTGGACATTAATTGAATGTGTAAATCACATTTAGACATAAGGTAAGGGATCGCTCAGAAAATCAATTTTTCACTGGGGTTATGATTTATCTCTATTTACCCTAATTTATTTCATAATTATTCTTATATAATTTATATAAATTATCTTTATTTGTTCCTCATATATTTATCTAGTTCAATGCTTCCATATTTTTGGGAATTAATTATTGTAAAAGGCCTCCTTCACAATTCACTCCGATAAGAAGACCCGATTAAAGAGAAATTCCCCATTTTTTACCCATTCTCAAGTATACTCCATAATCTATTTAAATAAAACATTTTTTCTAAAATATAATATCTTACCCTTAAAAAATATTATAGTTATCTTATATTTTCAAATATTATATTATTTTATTTCCACATTAAACACTCTTAAATATTTTCTCTTAAACAATATTATCATGGATCATTTCTTATGTATCTATAACACTATTTTTTACATGTTTCCAATTTAGTTGGATATAAATTATCATTATATATTATTATTTTCATTTATTAATGTCCATGTCTGATTTAAATCCATTATTTAATTGGCACAATTATGATACACTGATGGGTTACTACTTTTGGAAATATTAGGATACACATTTCATTCCACGGTAATCCCTTTTCTTTGGTCCTTATGTTTAATTCATTATGTGGATCAAATATGAATGATAATTTATTGATTGGTGCTCCAAAATAGAAACAAACTAAATTTGTTAATTTTTAGTCTCATGAGATGTCCTTTATGGTATTAGGGAATAAATAAAGTGCTTTGTGGGACTTTGTTCACTAGGTGATACCATTTTTCAAGTTATCCTTCACAGATTTTCATGTAATGTTCTATATTACTTCCAAATTCCTATATTTCAATTATTATATGATTCCATGGTCTTTATAATATGAATTTACATGTTTATTGATGTTTTATGCCTAATATACAATAATGTTACTACTTTGAAACCTTTGTTATGCATACTTTCAATTCTTACTCCATAACATGGAAATTTAGATTATCACTTTTCTCTATGTATTTACCCTAGTTAACATATGTTGGTCAAGGAGAACAAAGGAACTTAGGTGATCATTATTTAAAGTAATGAAAAAATTTATTTGGGTTCTATGTTTTCAATTATATATTCCAATTTTTTCAAAAACACTAGACTTCAAAATCCTAATTTTGTATATTCATGGGTAAATATGAATAATATCATTTAATAACATGTGAAAATGATAAAGGCTATTATGGAGGAAATTAGATGTCCAATCAAGTTATTTTTGGATATTAGGACTATAAATCCTTATTGAAAACCCTATTGATAATTATATTAACTTGAATATCCACTTTTGAATATAAAAAAATTATTTATTGAGATATAATATTAATTTATAATATATTACCTCTTTGTTTTGGGTTTCATTTTTATATTCACATTGGATAAATATTAAAGAACAATAATTGAACATTTTTTCATTAATGGTTTAAAGTAAGATAACTCCTTATAATAACAAAATTTATAAGAAATTTTATGATTTCCCTAATGATATGTAGAAAATTTTAGGAACGAGAGCCTTGAATATCATAAAAATACATTAAAAACATGATAAATTTATGAATGGATCACGCTAAATAACATCCATTTCCTAAAAAAAGTAGTATTTCAATCATTTGGGTGAGAAAGGCCTCTTATATTTTTTGGATCTTCTAATCCAATCATTTAATAATAATGGTTTTACATAATTCAGATGGTATTATCTTTTATTAATTTCCTAGAAGAAGAGAAAGGAATACTTGCGGTTTATCACTTTTATGGGGTAGGTGATCAGTGGTGGAAACTGACCAAAAACATAAATTTTATAGAGGAAGTTGACTCCAAGGATAAGGAAGGTTTTACTAATGTTAATCCAATAAATAGTATCTCTAAAATATTGATCGTAATTTGGAGATGAATTTCCTCACACCGATGAAAAATAGTGATGATTCTATCATTGACTAAGAGACATACATCACAAGGATTTCATGATATTCCAAATTTATTTTTAACTCATATTAAATGTAAGGTATATTGATTATTTAATGGAATACAACCATGAAAATAAAAAACTTTATAATTTCAAGAATTTGACATCTTTGAGGAGATTCTATGATGTTTCCTAATGGTTGGGAGGAAGATTATTGGCTCTCAGTGGTATCATGGGTCAGAGAGAAAATGTTTAAAATGATGTTTAATATGTGATAATTAGTATATAAATCCATTTAGAGGAAGAGAAAAACAATGAACATTTCTAAATTGAGATAATAATCATCCCTAGAATTATTTTATGGGAACCTGAAGATGAATTGAATGTGGATGATAGGGAAATGTAGAAAATTATTCCCAATGCTAATTGAGGTATCCCATTTATGTGGATGAATAAAAAAAGTTTCATATAAATAAAAAACTAGTATTTCAATGTTTCAATAGATGGGAACTTGGGAATTATGTGGTAAAACTCCCTAAACAAAGTGTTTTTTGAGGAAATAATTAAAAAACCTCCATGTAATTAAGGAATGGAAGATTCTATCACTACATCTGAGGAAGAACAACATAATTTTGTGGTGACTCATATGCCTGATTTATATTCATGAATATAGAACATACTATTTGAATCTAGTTTTATCCATTCCTTTATATCATGCATGTTTAGAATAACTATTAAAAACCCACCTCAAAATGTGTTGGTTTTGTTATCTATGATAATAGTGAATGGGAACAATCTTTCATCTAAATTTCTCAACTCCACCTGGTTAATGTTTCTAGAATGAACATTCAAAAAAAATTTTACTTCCATTCGGGGAGTTTGATGCTATATTGGAAATGAATGGGCTCTCTTTATATAAATCTGACATCAAATATTAGGAATAGTATATAACTCTCCACATCCCATGGAATCTACCACTTTTTATATGTTTATAGAGGAGTATTAAAATCCTTTAAAATTATCATTGAAATTATGGATGTCATTTAATTATGTAAAATCATATCTAACTCAAATGATTGAAGAAAATGAGATAATAATGATCGAATAGATGCGTAATGTTAGTGACTACATTGATGTGTTTCCTATATAAATCCTAGGTATTTCTATACACCAAAAGTTATAATTTTAAATTGAACATATTAAATACTCCATATAGATATTAATCCATTTAATTTCAATAAATAATCATGTAGTTTCAATAAATCCATGGAAAGGATTTCATATGCCCAAGTGCTTCACTAAGATGTGTTCTAGTCCCTTCCTCCAGATGTTGGGTGGATAAATTTACCTCTTCATTTATTATCATGGGATAAAAAATTCATGACAATGAAAAACCTTCCATTACCATGCATGGATTACTTTTTCAATCACCAATTATTTCTCTAAGATGGATCTTCAGTCAAGATATCAAAAATAAATATTCTGGAAGGAATATATTCAAAAGGATCTCTTTTGAAAAAGTAATGGACACTATGAGTTCATAGTGATTCCTTAAATGCATAACATTGGGAACCCAATAAAAATGATATTGTCATAAAATAAAAACAATATATTATTCAGAAAATAAGCTAATAAAAATTTCAAATATTATATTGTGACAATATATAGAATTTAAGATAATAGGAATGGAAGAAATTGGATATCTTCAATACACTACAATGTCCTCACTAATTAGCCCTGATGTTGAAAGAAAATAAAATTTAAATAATATAATTGTAATTTTTTATATGAAATTATAAAAATCATTTAAATAAATATTATATGAATTATGAATTTAAGAAATAAGTGGTATTTATAATAATTAGGAACATATACTACTAGAATTGTAATCTCACCATTATGAATATTAATTTGAAATCAGAATTATATCATGACCAGTGAAAGTACAAACAAAATATAGAAATCTTATAATTGGAAATTTTATAAATTTATATAATTGTATACAAAAATAATTGTTTTAAAAATAATTATCTATGTGGTGGTATTTTTGTAAAATTTAAATGTGTATTTAAAATTTTATAATAAATATAATGATTTGAATGAAAATTTAATTTCATAAAATAAATTCCTAAAATAGTATTATGTTTTATTTTAATTATAATATAATTTTCGGTGATCTTAATTAAATAATTAAATTGTCAAAAAATTGATAATTATAATAAAATTTATATTTTTAATAAATAATGATTAAATTAAAAAATTAAATTTCAAAATTTTATTCAATTGTTATCATAAAGTGGAGTCTATTTTTGAATTATAGAGATCAAAAAATGGTTGGGTTACTTTTTGGGATTTTTCTAAAATAGTTGAATTTTTAGTGAAGAGTTAAATAGGAAAATTTTCTCTATTTAGCTTTATCTGAATTTTTAAGTAATGGATGATGTATGAATATATGTCATAACCCATTAGATTAAAATATCAAGAAAATTTTAATATATTAATTTATATTAAACAATAATATTGATAATCTTGATCCAAAATAATAAACAAATGAATATAATAATCAAAACCACCATAGCCATCCCCCAATAAATTCCACCCCAAACCACACCTTCACCTCACACAATATACCAGAATCCTTTTTTTGTATTTTTCAAATAACCACATTTTGGAAAACTGAATTCCATACAATATGGTTCCCACATACCCCGCATCCACATAAACCACACACGACACATTCAAAATTCAAAAGTACCAACTTTCAAATTTCAAAAATCATGATTCAGAAAAACCACCATAATCCACCTTAGAAAATATAAACCATGACCGTTTTCTATATTCCACCAAAATCCCTCCCCAACCATCTTACCCATATTCATAATCTATTTTTCTGAACAAAATACCAACCCCATGTTCCTCATGGAGGTTCTCATAGAGACAACATTCAAGAGGTAAGGTCCTTAATCATTCTCTTTTAATTATTTATCTTTTATTATCATCCCCTCACCAACCATACAAAAACAAGGTTGATAACATCAGTATCATATATATAGTATAATTAGTGTTTTTATTAAATTTAAACCATCACATCTTTTCTATTTCAAATATATTCTAAAAATGAAAATATTGTCCATAATATGTCAGTTCATCGCCTTCAGGGATAACAAGTTTTTATTTTCCATTATTACCTTCACGGATAGTCATAATAGAATTATTGTTGCCAAATATATTTTAATTTCTATATTATAATGATTAGACATTCTATAACTAATATATATACATAATATTAAATAAAATCAAACTAATTTGTGATGATTATAAAAACTAAAAAAATAAACTAACCCATTATCATTATTGGTTTATCAAACAAATCGTCACCATATGAGAAAAAACCGATATAAGGGATCATTTAATCTTAATAAAATTTATTAAAAATTTATAATTTCACTCTTGGAGTTGCATTTAACTTTTATAACAACTTACATATTTTTAAACAAGATAAATGATCATGATACATTCTAGAGGACACTCTCGGAATAAATAAATTAGCCACTATAACTCAATTAAATAGTAAAAATTAATCTTAGTAACAAAAAAAAGTTATATAAAATGTTCTGAATTGTGTAATTAGTGAATGTAATATTATTATATAAGATATTAAGTTCGTTTTCATAATACATTCATATATAAGGTAAGGGATCCCTTCAAACTCCTATTTTTCATTTGGATTAAACATTATATCTATTTACCACAATTAATTTATTTATTTGTCTTATATAATTTTTATAAATAATTATTATTTTTTTTTCAAAATGACTTATCTTATTCAATTAATCCTTATTTTATGGAATATACAATTTTTAGAATTTTGTATTAGTAATTCCTCCCGATAAGAAGACCAGATAAACGGGAACATCCCCATTTCATTCCAGTACATTTTTAAACTCCATAATCTATTTTAAGACACCATTATTTTCAAAAAAATATAACATTATATCCTAAAAAATTAAATTAAATCAATTAATTTTTTTATAAAGACAATTACACATTATTCCACTTTATACACTCTTTAATGTTTCCCCTTAAACCACACGAATGTTTCCAATTAAAAAAGTTTCTCAAACACACATTTTATCTGTTCTCACATTTGTTAGCCATCAATTATCATAATCTCTTACTACATTCCCTTTTGATTTTTCATGTGTTTTTTAAATCTGATATTTTATTTACCTCATTATGATATTCCAATTTTTAATACCTTAGTACATGATATCAATACAGATTTAAATCAATTGGTAACCCTTATGTTTATTCCATAGGGTTGATTTTTTTCACACATATTCATGTAAATTTATTTAATGGGAACAACCAAATAGCACTATAATAAATTGGTTAATGTTTTTTCCCATGAGTAATCATGTATGGGATTATAGAGTCAACCTAATCAATTATTGTAAGTTGTCCACTCTGTGAAATCATCGTGGAAGTTATCCATGACACAAGTTTAGTTCATGATATATGTTTCTGTCATATTCCTATATTTATAAGTTTTTTCTCTCCATTTTCTCTATAAATTTACATATATCATACTTTCAATGTGTAAGAGACAAAATTATGTTAGAAATTCATTATATAGATTAAAAAATTTATTCTGGTTTAATGATTTCAATATTATGTTTCTTGTCATCTAAAGACATTAGACTTGGTGATCCGTGGTTAGAATTTCAGGGGTAAATATGATTAAAATTGTTTAGTAAAACAAGTAAAAGTTTATATTCACTATATAATACCCATAGTATAAAATTTGAAAATATATTCAAGTTAGAAGCTTTTAACATATGCTAATACACTCCGAGGTATGATGGTGACCACTGGACTATGAACTTATTAGTAGTATAGGGATTCTATCCATTATGGATTTGAAAGATAGGTATAACTGATAGTGATCATCATTTGTCAAAGATATTTATGAAGTTACCATATGGAGAATATATTATATAGGAGGCTGAAGGAGGAAGGTCTATTTCAAGTGGTGTTCAAGTGACCTGGTGTAAAAGGAGGACTTTCTTATGGATCTATTTTTTAATAAGTATTTAGTGGGAAGGTTTAGTGTTTTTAGTGGGACACTATATGGGATCAAATGTTTGACTCTATAATGATTTGATTGGAAATAATTTTTTTTTGAAAACATTCATTTATAGTTGAGAATATATCAATGTGGAATTTCACAAACATTGGAAATGAGTATACAATAAAGATGACCAAGGTAAGTAAATTCTACCTTTATTTGTTTTCTTTTATTGCATATGGGTGAGTGTGAGATAAATCATTGGAGTAATGTGTCTAATATTAATTATTAAAAAATATTGAATTATATGGAACATATTCATAAAATGAAAAATTATCACTAATTTACCCCTTGGGATATCTAAATACAAAGGCCCTATATCTGGTATTTGACCTAATACATGATACTTTATTTGATCCCACAATTTATAAATAGTGGATTATTTAAATAATATTAAGAACACGGGTTTCAATACATATGATGGAATGAACATCTATAACCATAAGTGTAGGGTAATATTATAACTTTTGGGTGATTCAAAAATTTTACATCATTTTTTCCATTCCTTTAGTCATGTAAATCCAAATCACCAAATTAAAAATATGCCTACTTACTTCTTATATTACATGTGTTTTGGTATGTTTTTATCGAAAAAAATTCATTTTACCTAACATTGAAATAATTATAATGTACTATGAATGAAAACATATAATTATTCAATACAATCCATTGAATTAATAATGTTCCCATCTCAACAGACTAAACTCATTCTTCATAAGTGGTTAGAAGTGATCATTTTTTATCATACTGAATTGTGAAGTTAACACTTGATATCCATCTGAGGATTTGGAATATTTGGTTTGATTTGGAGTGGGTCTTCGACATTGGGGGTCATGGAGTTAAGCACTATCGAGGGGGATGACCACTTGTTTCTCTTCTATTACTCTAGGAATCCACCACTATCTCTGATACAGACCTATGTGGTGGTTTCTTGGTGCTTTTAGATTTGAGGGTGAGTGATCATTGTCTCCTTGTGGTGGTTTCACCTCTGTTTTTTACTGGAGGTTGATGTTGTCACAAAGGTTCTATGATCACTTCAATGGAATCTGATGTATGAATGTGTATTGAACGACTAAGAATCTACATGTTGTCTTTTGGTGTTTTTGTTTCTAGAATGTGAAATATTCTTGATACACTATAAGGAACTACTATAGATGAGGATTCATAGTTGGAAGTCTTAACCAACGCTTGGCCATTAGGATTTGGAAGATCGAGAGGGTATGACCTTTTTCATTAGTACCAGACCTATGCAATCCTACATGGGAAAGTTAGTCGAGTGGTGTTGTGAAGGTAGAGACTTGACATAACATTTTAGCTGCTGGGAAGGGTATGTTCATGTAGCTAGCTAAGATTACATTACTTTAATGGTTTTTGAATAGTTTTTGTTTTTTTGGTTCACACTTACCCTTAAAAGTGTCATTTTAAAATATAAAAAAGATGGATTCATGCATATTAAGTCTATCATATTGATAAATTATTATGAAGTCTATCATACTTTCCTATTTTTATAATTGAACATATAGATTTTGTTTCTATATTAAGGGATACACTTTAAAAATGTAGTCATGATAAAAAATGTTGTTGGACATTTATTTTTTCCAGAACAAGATGAGTTGTCACATGAATTTTTTTCCAAGGAAATTTCAACTTAATCAATAATATGAAAATTGGAGCTTTGACTATAAATATAATGACATTTTATGTGTTGGGAGATGAAACATTTTTGAACATCATTCATTTTAATGTTTTCCCTATATAAACATTTCAGTCCTAGTTGTTGTAGAACTTTTTGGAGTTTTCATTCCATGGAAACCTTATTATGGTTTTTTCCTTCAGAAAATTTACATTTTTATTCTATGTCAAGTCATTATTTTGATCACTGGATTCTTGGGATTGGATAATAGTGAATCCAATCAATCATATCAAGGGTATGTAAGGTTAGGAATAAATACATCGACCAATGTCTCAATGGATTATGAGGATAACATCATGGACCATCTGATTAATTTATTTTGGGTTTTCTTGGTACACAATGAATGAATTTTCATTATATATAAAAATATGGATACCTTTAGTCATGGTCTCTCACTACCATTACTTATAATGTTAAGACAATGAATTCTTTTAATATATCATATATTTAATTATTATGTAATAATAATTTGTATTGATTTTTTAAATTTTTGTTATTATACTTTCAATATTATGAAACAATGTTTTTAAAATATTTATTATCATTTATTTTATCAGTGTATATGTAATAAAGATAAAATAATACTATGATTTATTTGGATAATTTGTTATTTCAATTTATACATAGATCATCGAATAATATCTAGGTTACATATTTTATGATGAAAAGGTATTGTGTTTTGTTTTGGGTAATGATTATTGGAAAAAAGAAATCTAATATTAACTCAATGAGTTTTAAAGGAACCATATCAGGACTATAGATGAATAACCTAAAAATGAAAATTATATTTTGTTCATTTTCCAATAAACCACTTTTTGGATGAGCAATAACTGAAATGAATTAAATAAACAAACTTCTTTAATTGGTGTTAAATGGATTTTTAGGAATAAGTGAGATGAAAATTGAATAATAATTAGAAATAAATATATTCTTGTTACTGGGAGATATAAAAACAAGCGGGAATATGATATGGAAAAACCGATGAACTATTAGTTATATATAGTGTTATTCAAATACTTTCATCGCATACATCATTATTTGAATTCATAATTTTCCAAATGGATGAGATGTGTGATTTTATAAATGGATATGTTCATGAGGATTTTTTTTGTTGAAAACCACTATGTTTGAAAATAAAAAAATTGACTGACATGTTTATAATCTAACCAATCCACATAATGGACATAAAAATCAACTAAATCATTGTATGATAGGTAAAATATATTTTTATTCATATTTAGTGCCATATAAGAAACTATTTGTACTTTGATTACATTAATATTAAATATATTTAAATATTAAACATCATATTTTATATTATCCATTGTTCTGCATGACTATATTGTAAAAATGTTAACTATATTTATTGCATTGAAAAGGTTATATAAGTTACCCCCTATGATGAGAACATTGAAGGGTTATGAAAAATATCTTAAATAAAGTTATGTATTAGGAAGACATAATATAATGGGACACATAGTATAATGAACAACATGTGTGAGTACTCATAAGCATATGAGTCTTCTTCTAATGAATTTCACACATTGTAATCTCTATGATTGGAGATAATGAGAACATACCCACCAATATGAATTCCCCATTTTTTGGTGTCATCATATATTCCTATATTGGAGTGTGTGTAACGGTACATAGACATGAAAAATATCATTAATACATGTCATTCCCAATGCACATTGATTTATTGATGAAAATTATCATTCATATAGTAGGGGGAATTATGGTACATTGGGTGAATCATGGATGACATGTTTTTAATGGATAAGTTGAGGATGGTCTTTTCCCTTCCACTTATGAAAGTTGATATATAGTTCATTTGATTGGAATAGAAACTTTAGACAATTTCAATGAACATGGTGTAATGATGAGTTTATTTTAGGTTGTCAAAGAACGACATATCAATCATAAAGGTTGATGACATAATTATGAAACCTTATTGATGAGATTTTGAGATTAATGGATTATATTAAACAGTGTCAATTCTTATGTGGATGTCATTGTTGCGACATTAGGTTATTTACCTAAGGTACCTTGTCCAGTTTCTAGATAGTACTCTAGGACTTTAGTTAACCCCACCTAATGCCAATGAGAAATAATCCCATAGGGTGTCACACTAAGTGTTTCTGGTGGTCTCTGTTAAATTCTATATAAATTTTATTAATTGAATAAATATTATTCTCAAGAAAATGGAATAATTTTATTCAATATTTATTCAATGGATTGGGAATAATAAAATATTTGTCTATTTTATTGAACATTTTAGAAATATTTACTTACTAGTGTCAAATAAAATATTTATTTTAGATAATAAATTTTTTACTTATTAATTTAGGTGTTATATAAATTAAAATGATTGGAAGATGGTAAATAATTATTTAACATTTTTGCACAAAATAATAATAATGTTGTTTTGATTATGGGGAAAATGATTTCATTTATGATTTTTTTCACAAGTTGGAGCACCAAAAGTAATGATGTGGTTATTCTTATGATGTATCATGGGTTTTCTCAATGATTAAGAATGTATTTAAATGGATTTAAACAATTATATATTTTAACAAAATCCCTATGTCAATAAATAGAAATGTACTTATATTGTACTGGTGAAAGGAAAACAGTGTCTCATGAGAAATTTCATGTCATTAATTTTCCCTCCACTTATCTTCTCTTCCTCTCATGATTGAGATACATTTTTAAAAATTGATGAACCAAAGATAATGATTGAACGATACAAGACATTTTATTCACCACACTAGCACCCAGAATGTGAGTGGCATCAATCGGATAGTATTGGAGGATGTGGGGATCACCTCATGACGGATTATGATATTGATCCTCAAAAGTGCAATGACCCATTTTGAATGTCTAATCCCGGATGATCAACATCATCAATGAGGTAAGCATAGAGGAACCACAAATTTAATTTTTTTAGAAATAAAATTTAAATTAATTATAAACATGATGGGCAAGATACCCTCTAAAGAGATTGATCCTCTTCATTATTTATCAAAATCGTTGATTTTATTTTGTGGAGAATGGATTTAGTAATTATATTAATAACAGAATAATCAGTGATCATGGTAAAAATTAGTGTTGGGTGAAGACCCACCGTGCTTCCATAGCGTTCAGAACCTACAAGTTGTATCAGAGGGATCATAACATAGTTTATAATTATTTAAATAATTAAATAAGGATTTATGGTTTTATAATTTTGTTTCTCAAATCAAGGTCAATCGTTCAAATAATCTGGATTTCAAGATATGTTCTCACTCTTTTTGTTTTCCACATATTTCACAGAAACAATTGATTTTTAAAATTCAATTAAAATAGAGAACTCATCATGAGGCACTGGTAAATCTCCCTAAGAGAAATTAAAGTACATGCTATGTGTTCAAACATATATTTTGTTTTCTCATCCATACACACCGTGTAATTCGGACTCATTTCATGCAGTCATGTTCAGAGCATCAGGAGTAATTCAGAAATTACTCTAGCCATGTGACTTTATTACATGCGGTGTAGTTAATTCTACACCGCATGTTGATAGAGAAATATAGTCACATTTTTACATGATTACATTCTATGTGGCCCACTACACACAGTATATAGTCCCATCCGGTCAGGGGGAAAACCATGTATCCCATACATGGCTAAGAAGACTGGTAACTGTGTAACACATACACTACACGACATGTTTTCCACTGTACACGATGTGTACTCCAAAATATCTGAAGTAAGCTTCACAAACCGAGTCTATAAGAGTGTAAGTTTTGATAGATGGTGAAGGATGTACATCTAATGTAGTTGAAACTACATGTCGTGTACTTTACCAGATTACACAAAGTTATAACATTAATGATTCTGTATTGTTCCAAAGTAGAAATCATGTTTAAATCACACTACAAGTTGTTAATCTATTCAATAAAACATCTCACATTCCATATGTCATAAGAAGTAAAATTGTATGCAAATATAATACATGATGGGTAGATTCAAACGGTTATTCACCAGGATACCTCCAATGTGCATTTATGGACTCAGAGGATAATATCATGGAAACTCATAAAAGGTTTAAGATAAAAGTGTTGATTAATTAATGATAATAATTAATCAATTAAAGTGAAATTCATATTAATAATAACAATAAATGATTTGAAATATATTTTAATTAAATGTGTAACTCATTGCTTGAATGTGAGTTATCAAGAGATAGACCAAGATATTGTATGTGATTTGTTTCCATTTAATTTATTTATTAAATTAATTGTTTTACTAGAATCCAATCTCTCCAAATTAATATAAAGGGCCTCTATACCATGGTTTCTTTTATGTAAAACCCTTTTCACCTCTCACCTACATGTAATTTTAAAAAGAAAATGTAATAGATGGAGCTCTAAAGATAGCAGATGAGGTCTAAGACGGAGCCAAGGTGAAACCAATCCAAGGAGATATATAGTTGGACAAGTGGAAAGACGTAAGCATGAAGGTGTTTCTCCCCTAGGATAGAGATAGATTATCAGCCATTATATAAAAACCTAGTATAGAACTAATATCATTATCATCTCCTTTATTTTATTTTATTTTGGTTAGACGAATGATTTTTCATTTAGGATGTGTTTTCGTGATCACTTAATTTATGAACATAAAATGTAGAAAGATGTAACTAAAACAAACCATATTTTTTCATAAATATTATCAATAAATGATTAATCACATAATTAAGTTCCACATAATATTAACAAGAATGTGATGAAGATTATAAGGCAATTTATTCATATGTGATAAAAACCTCTATCCACAAAATTTTATGTTAGACTAATCTTACTATTATAAGATTAAGGGAAAGACTTAATAAAACTATGTGTTTGGCCAACCCTTGTTGGGAAATTTACATTTATATATGAATCACTTATTAATGTTTTGGGATTGGCTAAACCATTCTACATCAAAAAGAGTAGCCCACTCTAGACTTGGTGTAATATTTGGTGAATGTGTTGTGGAAATACAAGTCATGATTTAAAGACTAGGGAGTCCACTCAATAGATCAAGGAGTTGAAAGCCTATAGTTGGAAAATAACTACCTACTTATACACCTTCAATCAGATTGACCAACCATTTTGGGGTTTTTTGAAGAGGAATATGGATCCTTTCCCGTAGAATGTCTTCAAAAAGGGACATTCCAAGTTCAATAGAGTGGGCCTTTGAGAATTGATAAAATAGTGGAATACTTAATAAAAATAAATTATTATTTCTCAGGAAAAGGTATTCATGTATGTTGTAATAATAAGATTTTTTTTAGAATAAAATTAAAATCTCATCAACCAAACTATCCCTACTATTGATTCTAGATAAAGACAACACCCTCACTGAAATTAATATCCAAGAATTGTTTAGATGCCTTCAAATTATTCTATGCCATGAATGGGAGTCTTACGTGATGGTGTCACTATTATCGGATTCTCCTTCCCATGAGGTTTGTGATGAAGATTTTGTAGTCTATATCAATTATATGAACAACGTGGTCGAAATTCATTGTTTGATGGTATCATCAATATCTAGTGATCTCATAAAGTCTCATGAAAACATGGCTACCTATAGCATTCTCGAACAACTCAATGGTATTTAACAAGAGAGATCAAGAAAAAAAAGTTTGAGATATCGAAGGCACACTTTCTTAGTATGCTTGGAGACGATTCCCCAAATGGGCCGCACGTAGTCATGTACATTTGATACATTGAGAACTTTGAGGTTCTAGGGTTTAAACTCCCAAAATATAATGGTATCGTTCTCATTCAATCATCACACATTCGTAGAATCTCTGGATTTGATATTAATTTCAATATGAAAATAATTTAGACGTCTCTATTTAATCTTCTTATCCTCATTTTCCAAGTTGACAAAGATATGAAGCGTGAAAATACATCTATCCTTATAATGAATCTATGGAAAAGGAAGGCGAAGAGTTTTATGCCCAAAGCATCTCAAATACCTTCAATGAAAAGGTTGTAAAAGGGGAGGCAATTTAATATAATTATTTCTTTTCATGTGGAAAGAAGGGACACTAGAAGAAGAAATACACCCAGCCTAAGAAGTAAGGGGAAGGGTCATGTGCATTTGTTATCGAATGCAATCAATCTGTTTCTACAAACACGGAATTAAATACATCTTTAGGTGCTCACATATGGATCCAAATAAAATAACCATATAGTTTCACTAATATTGATCTAGGGGAGGTAGATTTACATGTAGCCAACAAATTCAGAATTATTGATGTAGTTATAAGGGACTACAACCTCAAACTGCCTACTAGGATGAGCGTGGTGTTTAAAGGTTTTTATTATATTCCCTCTATTACTAAAAAATTATTTCTATACCTATATTAGATACAGATGTATTTGTTTTGAAATTTGGAAATGAATGTTTTATATTTTACAATGATTGTAGTCGTTTTGGTATGTCACATTTATACAATAGTTATTATGACTTTGATTAAACAAACCAAGTAATAGAAATTAATAACAATGATACTTTGCATGACTCATTCCACACCCAAATTTGGAATCACCATCTAGGTCATGTAAACATGAAACGATTCAAAATTTTACATCAGGACAGATATTTAGACTCTTTCAAACTAAAACCACATGGTGTATGTGACCCCTGTTTATGAATAAAAATGATCAAAGACCCATTTAGTGGAAAATGTGAAATGACTAAAGAGATTTGTGAATTAGTTCATAGAGACTTCTGTGGACCATTTCGAGTTGATGAAAGGGTTGGGTACTCATACATCATAACATTTATTGATGATTTTAGTAGATATGGATATATCTACTTAATGATGTAAATGACAGATTCATTTGATAAGTTTAATGAATACAAGAAAGAAGTTGCCAACCATCTTGGTATGAGGATTAAGAAACTCTGCTCAAAAAAACGTGGAGAATATCATAATCATGACATCATGGATTACATATGAGTGTTTTGGATCCTATCCCAAAAAACTCTTCTAGACATGACCTAGTGCAATGGTGTGAGAAAAAGTAGGAAACACACCCTGATGGAGATGGTGAGATCAATGATGACTCATGTAAGTCTTCCATTATCATTTTGGGAATATGTGTTACCAAAAACAACATACATACTGAACCATGTACCAAAAAAATCGATAAATGGTATTCCAAGTGAGTTGTGGAGTGAAATGGAATCTATGTTATCGAATTTACATGTGCGGGGATGTGAAGTGTTTTTCAAGGCCTCTTAAATTAAGGAACATTCACCTCAAGGACCAAAGTTTACCTTTATTGGATACCCCTTTAAAAAAGGTCGTATTACATATAAAACCCCTCACACTAAATGGTTATAGTTTCCATACATGTCATATTTCTTGACAGTGATGACATATCGAAAATAAATAGTGTGAGACAGATAGACTTTGATGAATTCGAGACTCAAGGTACACAAGAGTTGGTACATGAAATAATTCCACAATTCCCTGTGGATGAAAGAACTATACCAGAGGGAAAAGGTCTCTATAAGATTACCAGATATGATAGAGAACTAGAACGGTACAATACTCTAGTCACTAAGTATGGTGATGGTTTATGAATTAATAAAAATGACCCTATATCCTACAATGTAGCAGTAAGGGTAACAGATTTTCTAAGTGGAAGGAATCCCTGAATTCTGAAATGGAATCCATGTACCAAAACCAAGTGTATATTTTTGTAGATCCTCAAGATGATGTAAAGAATGTTGGTTGAAAATGAGTATTCAAGATGAAACTGGACACTAATGGGAAAGTATGTTCCTATAAGGCACGACATGATTCAACAGGGTTTAATAAGCATCAATTAATTGACTGAGAATAAATCTATTCACCAGTTGAAATGTTGAAATCCTTTATAATTATATTTTCCATTTCTTTTTACCATGACCTTGAGATTTGGAAAATGGATGTCAAAAAACCATCCATAATGAGAACCTTTAGGAAGATATGTACATGACACATCCGGAAAAGTTTATGACTCGAAATGATTCAAATAAGGTATACAAGATGAAGAAAGAAATTCCTATTATGGATTAAAAAATAATCACAGTCATGGAAGATTTGTTTTTATGAATCCATAAAAAATTTGGTTTTATCAAGAAAAAATGTGAGCCTTGGGTCTGCAAACAGTTTAGTGGGAGTGATGTCATTTTATTAATAGTATATATTGATGATATATTACTTATTGGATATGAGATACCATTTTAATATTCTGTTAATGAATGTTTGAATCAATTCTTCCCTACAGTGGACTTGGGTGAGGAAGCATATATTCATGTGATCAATATTCATTATGATAGATCCAAGAGATTTCTAGTCCTATGTCAAATTACATACATTGACAGGATACTAAAAAGATTTAGTATGGATCAATCTATGAGGTACTTGTTCCCATCATTACATGGAATTCATATTTCCATGAAAATGTTTCCTCAGACAAATGAAAAATGAAATATAATGGAAAGGACTCCAAACACATCAACAATTAGGTCAGTCATGTATGTAATGCCATGTATTAGGCATGATATCTCTGACGCATTGAGTGTGGTAGGCAGATATCATGCTAACCCAGGTGACTATCAGAGGATAGAAATCAGGACTATCATAATGAATCTAGAATGTACCAAGGATTTGTTCCAATTTTATACAGTAGAAGAGGAATTAGTCATAAAAGGAAATGATGATGATAGTTACTAGATATATCAGGATGACATGAAGTCAAAAGTGGGTTTTATATTCACATTGAATGTTGGTGAAGTGAGCACATTGAACTGAAATAAGAGTGTGGTTAGAGATTCCACATCAGAATAAGAGTATATTGTAGCTTTTGAGGTAGCTAAAGAAGTAGTTTGGATGAAGATAATAGTCTAGTATCTAGATATGTTACCTTATAGAGAAGACCCCAGCAAATGATATTATGATAATACTACTACGGCGACTCTCACAAAAGAGATAAAGTCACACTAGCAGACAATGCACCTACTTTGTAAGTATTATCTAGAGATGGAATTTTATCATAGAGGTGATGTTTTAGGGAGATGTGTTTCCATAGAAGATAATGTGGAAAACCCCTTGACTAAAACCTTCACTCAGAAAAAACATGATCATCATGTGATGTATAGGGGATTGAAATTCATAGGACATTGGATCTAGTACAAGTTAATGTTTTTAAGAGTTGGTGACCTAGAATCTACTATTGGTACATTTATTAGATGAATATTTAAAATATTTAAATATTGAACATCTTATTGAATATTGTTCATTGTTATGAATGACTATAGTGTAATAATTTCATGGAGTACTTGCCACATTGAAGAGATTGTTGCAATTCCCCGCTATGATGAGAACCTTGAAGTGCTATGAAAATATTATTAAATATTTTTCTTCGATTGGATGAAATAATTAAATGGGACACATAATATACTAAATGTTAGGTGTGATTACTCTTAAGTATATGAGAACTCTTCTCATGATTTTCTCAGATAGTTATCTCCATGATGGAAGATTATGGGAACATACCCAACGGTATGAATTCTTCATGGTGTCATTTGATATTCCAAATTACAAGAATTTTTAATGGTCCTTAGACTTTAAGATTATCCTTATCATGTCCCATTAATAGATCAATTTGATTTACTAATTAAAACATTCATGTAGAATGTTAGTGGGAAGTAGGGGCCATTGTGTGTATCGTGAATGACATTATATTAATGGATAAGTTGAGGAATGATTTCTCACATCCATTTATGGATGATGATATCTAGGCCCTTATAATTAAATAAAATTGTCCCACAAAATTCCATGGGCATGGTGTAAGGACGATTTCATTACAGGTAGTCAAATAATGACATATCATGCATAAAAGATGATGAAACTATCATGTAACCATATTGATGAGATATTGAGACTAATGGAATATATTACACTATGAGTGTTCTTATGTGGAAGTAGTTATTATGACATTATGTTCTTTATGTTGGGTGCCTTGACTTGTTTCTAGATAGTATTATTGGACTTTATGAAATCCTGCCAAATGCCAAATGATAAATAATTCTAGAGGGTCACACACAATTTGTTTTTTGTGGTCTTGGTTAAATTGTATTTTAATTTAATTAATGGAAGAAATATTATTCTCAAGAGAGTGGATTAAATTTATTCATGTTAAAATGATTTCAATAATTAAATAAATATTTATTCGTATGAATTTGAAAAAAAAAATATTTATGTACTTTATTGAACATTTAATCAATATTTATTTACTAGTTTAAAAAAATATTTATTTAAGAGAATAAATTATAAATTTATTTATTTGGATATTCAGTAAATAAATGTGGAGTTTGAGGTAACCAAGGTCAGTCCAGTAGTAAAATAGATATTTTCATGGTGATAAATAATTTTTTAACTAGTTGGAAAAATAATAATTATAACGCTGTTATAATTAAGTGGCTTGACATTTCATTTCTGATTCCATTTTTCAAAAGTTAGTGCACCACAAATAATCACACAATTATAGTAACTATGATTCATGGGTTTAATCTATGGTTATGAATGTATTTAATTTCTATTACTCAATTATATATTATAATGAAATCCCCATGTCAATTAATACATAGGTACATCTATTATTCTAGTGGCATGAAACCGTTTAGACAAGAGAAATTCCAAGTCAATAATTTTCTCTCGATTCCCCTACTCTCTCCCTATCAATAATGAGATATTTTATTCTAGATCGATGAACACACGATAAAGATAAATCAACACAAGACATATGCTTTATCGTTCTGGCACCCGGAAAGTGAGTGTTGTCAATCAGAGACCATTGGAGAACATGTAGATCACCACAAGTGGGGTTCTATTTTGGATACTCAAATGTGAAATGGGAAAATCCAAAAGGGCCATACCAGATGATGAACATCATCAAAGAAAAATTTATTGAAGAACCATGTATTTTATTTTTTTACAAATTAAATTTAAATTAATTATAAACATAATGTGATAGATGCTATCTAAAGGTTTCTGTCCTCTTCCAAAATTATCTAAATCATTACTTTTATTCCATGGAGACTGGCATTCATTTTCGTATTAATCATGGAATAATAATTGATCGTGTTAAAAATTAATATTGGGTGATGGACCAACCATGATTCCACTGTGCTCAGAAACTAAATTTTTGTTACAAAAAATTTTTTTAATGTAAAAACCAATCCAAAATGTTTTAAAAATAATGTAAATACAAACAATATGAATCTAAAAATAAATTTTTATATCATTACATTTGGTTCAAATGAAAAAAAATTAATATATTTCATTGAGGATTTTATAATATCGGAGTTTGAAATGTGATTGATGGGTGAGTTAACATATTTTCATTGTTTTCAAAATTCATAAAAACCAAAATTTATATTCATATATCAAAATAAGAATATAAAATATTTACTTAAGAAATATGGTTAAGAAATTAATAATAATATTATTACTACTATTGATACCTCCAATAATTTAGTTCTCGATGAGGCTGGGAAAATAGTTGTTCTATTTTTTTTAGAGTTATGATAAAAGGATTAATTTACTTAATTATTATTCAAACCGAATTAATGTTTTTATTATATTATATTATGGATATCAATCTAATAAAATATAATTTCATCTAAATGATGTAAAAAAAATTTCGTTATCTTAATGGAACTCTAGATTTAGGGTCATTCTATTATATATGAAAATATTTTAAACATAATTTTTGTTTTCTGATGATGGCTTTGTCGGATGTAATATGTATATAAAAATTAAATTAAAATCATGTTATTTAATAGGAACCTATTTAGTATTTTGGTGTTTTACAAAGGAATATTCAATAGCAATTTCATCTTCTAGTGGTGAATATGTAGTAGCAGTATGCTGTGGATAAAAAACATACTCAACGATTATGGCATGAGTTTGGAATCTGTTTTGTTAGTTGCTTCAGTTTAATTACCACAGACAAGAAATAATATTATGGAAAAATACATTCTTTATAGAAAGTCACATTGAATGAAATCTCTATGATAAGTATTATTATATTATTAAAGTAATCATCGATTTTCATGGATGGGTGGAAATATGTACATAAAAAATTGATAATTATTTTGAAAAATAGTATCCTCAAATCATGAAAGGGTTATATTCTAAAATTATGTTTGTTAAAGAAGGTGAAAATGATCTAAATTCATTCTCTTTTTATTGTAAGAAAAAAATTGATAAAATATTTACAGATTCATTTGAAGGTCTTACTAATGGATAATTTTTTTTGACCATAACACAAACTTCCTAAAAGTCATGGATCTTTTGAATGAAATAATAAAGAAGAATTTTTTTATCTTTGTATCCAGAAATTAATTAATTTAATTCATCTAACATCATTTTTTATCATTATGGAGATATGTGTATCTAATACTTGAGATGGGTGATTGAGATAATCTTATGGAATAATAAATTTTTTTCAAGGATTACATGTTATATATGAGAAAAAAATGATGTAATTTTTTTTCATTATTTTAAAATCCCCGATGAATATATCAATTAATTGTAAGATTATTACATTTTGTAATTTCTTAAAAATATACTTATAAATAATATGAAACATAACAATGTTGAGAAAAAAATGTACCCAATACAAGAGAATGATTATTTTTTGGGATATAATATTTATAGAATGAATCTAGTATTCAATTCAATGGCAATGAAGTTTCTAAATAAGGTTTGAAGGAGTTGTGTTTGAATCTCAACCCTCAAATAGATATGATGTTGAAAAGAAGAAAATGACAGAAGATTCATCCCATCCAATGAAAAAATTATATATTATAGTAAATTCAATTTTTTGATGGAATATATGGCTAAAAATAATTATAGAGACCCAGTACCTGGTCCTGATATATCTGAGACTATGGATATAAACATTCAGATAGTTGACCTGTTAGTAGAAGAGGAGGTGAAACGAATGAAGAAATGTAAAAGGAAAGCTAATGCTTGAGTTGTATAATGTTTATTAAAAAATATGTAAATAGACTACAATAATATACTCCCTCTAGTTTCTTATACATATCATGTTATTCATAATGTTGGACTTGTTTTTCATAAATCATATGTAATAATATCAGTTTTCATTTCTACTGCAGGTAATGGAAAATGAAATGAAATAATGGAATATGTATTTATGTAGGTAATGGTAAATGATTTTATTAATGATATAGTAAGAAAAAATGTTATTAAAACCTTACATAAATTATAAAAAAATCTTGATGAATTTTAAGAAGAATAAGAATAAGTAGAAGAAGAAGAATAAGATTATGTACATGAAGAATTAGATGATGAAGAAAAATAAGATGAAGAATCTAATAATGAAAAAACATTGATTGATGAACACAAAAAAGAAATTATGTCTTTAGAATCATTATCTTCATCTACATTAGAAACTATTTCTGTTAATTATTCTCATTTATAAGGTTTCCATAAAATATCATCATCCTTAGATATTGAAAACCAACCATCAAATAAAGAAATTGGAGATCAATTATAAAAAATAAATGTTACTGAAAATTTCAAATTTGAAAAAAAATGTGTATTTTTCTGAAGTATCATATGATAAAAAAGTTTCCAAAAAATGGAATGATAAAGGGGTGGTGAATATTGATTTTGAATCCTCAATAGAGAAATATCCCAAACATTTTTTAGGTTCATCAGAAGTAGAGGAAAACATTACCCAAATGGATTTTATTTCATTTTCCAAAATTTTAAAATGTTATAAGACCCCATTATTTACATCCCTATGATTGAGGAATAATCTCAACTTATTCAAGATAGACTTAATATAACATAATAATAATTGAATGTTTATTAAAATAAAATATCCATATAACTCTTGAGGTTAAAACATTTTAATTAAATTATCATACTCATAAAATATCATAGAATCATATGGTGAAGTGGTAACTCTATGTGGATAATTATGTTTTTAATCATGAGATTAATTTCATTAAATTAATAAACATTTTTTCGAAATGGATGTATACTTAAATAAGTTGGATTTATTGTTTTCAGACTGAGTAGAGATATCTAATGAATTCAGGGATTGTATTGATGAAAATAATAAGGAGATGAATGTTTTAAATGAAATAATTTGTGATTTTTTGATGGAGAATAATGGAATGAGATCTTGTAAAAATGAATTGATCATTATGAAAGAAGAATTTCAATATCTGAAGCCTGAAGTCTAAACTCAAGAAGTTATTGAAGAAAATATTTTGATGTTTTAGATGGATAAAGATGATATCTAGAAGTTGAATTCAAATGTTAAAAAGTTAATGAAGAAAAATTTATTCTTTTACTTTTTAAATAATGATATGTAATTTCATGAATTATAATGTTTGTAGTATATAAATGAATTTTAATTCAAAACTTTTTTCATGAATATTATCCAATTTTGAATGGACTTATGTTATTTTATTTTGTCCATGAATTATTTTTTCTCCCATATGATGATTTTTTTCATTCATTATCTCTCACTGACATTATAGTTTCTATTATTTCCCATCCATTTTTGGAAATCATGATGGGAAATAAGTTTATATTAATGGGAGAAGTAATTTAATAAAAGAGGATAAACTTTCCTTATAAGGATATGTATTTTTTGTGGGTATAGTTTTTCTTTATGTGTGGTATGTTTTAATACTTTACCTCATATCATGAAGTTTTTATAAACTCAAGAGGAGTTGTAGAAAATATTTTCAAAGTACTCAATATAAAGAAGAGAAATATGTTTTTCATGTTATTATGTTCATTTTTGTTTTTGTTTTTTTTCTAAAAATAGGATGATTATCATTTTATATGTTTTACTTCTTCATTTTCCATTCCTTAATTTTGAAAATTAAAAAAAAATTCATAAAAATATTTTTACTATCTTTTTTTATGTGTATTTAGTATATTCTTGTTGAAAAAATAACTTTTTATCTGCCATAGAAATTATTTCAATGTATTACAAGTGTAAACATATTATTATTGTATACAATCAATTAGAATAATGATTAACATACTCCTTATATTGACCTCTATCATGATTAGTGGATATATTGTTTTGTATATAGTACTACTAAAAGTTAGGACCATTACAGAAATAATTGATCATATCAATTTGTCTAGTCATTATAATGAATATTAAGTTGAAAAATTATGTGGAAGTCCGTAAGAATATCCTAATTTTACAATATAACATATATAATATATAAAGAATAAAAAATTGATAATAAAGAATAAAAAATAATAATGTTTCTAAAAAATTAGAAACAAACATAATATATATTTCAAGTGAAAATATATATAAAGAATAAAAAATGATGAATATTTTTTTCTATTATATGGAATAAAAATATTATAATAATGTTTCTAAAAAATTATGTCAGACATTTACTAATTCCATATCATGATGATATTTCAAGTGAAATATATTAATGTCGATTGGAACAAACTCTGAAATATTACCATTGTAGCTTCACCTTTAAATTTATAGAAACTTGAAGAGATGGGAGACAATTTATTTTCATAACTAATGTTTACTAATGTTTTCTCCAGATGATCATATCATTCCTATTCATTGTTATACTTTATATATTTTTAGTTCTAAAGAATCATTTTTTGGATTGTTTCTGTTATAAAATTTACATTTCTATTTTGTTTCTAATCATTGTTACAATCGATGTATTCCATATAAAATATGAGGGTGAATTTGATCCATCAGATCAGGGGCTTATAAGGCTAATAAGACCATAAATAGTCATCATATCAAGGGATTCCAAGGATTTGAAGACAATAATTCTAATCATCTTATCATGGGATTTAATTGTAAGGAATGTCATAAATTATAGTAACTTTAAAACTATTGGTACATTTAGTTATTGTTGATTAAGAACAATAATCATAGTTTTAGAAGACTTAATACTTTTCATATAGCATGTATGTAATTATTACGTTATAAGATTTTATATTTCCTGTTTTTACAATTATTTATTCCAGAATTCATATAACAAAATATTTTCTTACTAAAAACAACTGTAATCATTAATTAATTAGTGGATTTTATTAAATTATAAAATAATTCTATGAAATAATCAGATAATATAATATTCTTATTCATACTCTAAGAATTATAATATCTTTGACTCTGATATGTTTACTAAAATAGAAAATGTGTTTCGTTTTAGGTTAAATTTTTAAGCTAAAATTCACTCCAACTTTTGTAATAGTAACAATCATAATTACTCTTTTGATACAAAACATTTATCACTTGTTTTAGATGTAATTTATTCACATAATATGGTATTTCCATCCATTTCAAAATATGGTATGATGTATTATTTGGATACGTGAAATTAAAATGTAGATGGGAAGTTAAAAAATTCACATTTTTGCACAATATCCAAAAATATACACACTAATGTCATGTATCTCCAAAATAATAAGAAGATTTGATAAAATATAAATTAGTTATAAATTAAATCGTAAAGTGACATAATAAAAAATATAGGTTTAGAAGAGAAAATTTAATGATATAATAATGATTACGTAAGAATATATTTATTATTATATCACTAGACTCGATGAAATAGTCATTAATATTTTGGGATTTAGTTAGATATTGGATGGCTATACTAATGTCTAAAAACTAATGTGAAATTTTCTAGATATATTTGAACACTAAATTTTATCATTTGAAGGTAGAATAATGAGTATTGGAATATTTAGGGTTGAAGATGATTCAAAATAACTTGATTTTGAAAATTTGAGATTATTATAAAGACTTCAAAAATGTTATTGATCTTCCATAAAATAAATTTAGATAGTTTCAGAAGAATGGAAATGTTAGAAAATAGCTATGGTGGTACAATATTATTTTCATTGTACAAGTTTCCCTAAATTACATGATGTATAATGGTGAATAAAATGAATTATATGATGACAATAACAGACATTAGAAAAAAAATTGTGTAAGAGTATGGAGAAGAAATATAGTATAAAGAAAAGAAATTTTATGCATCATAAAGAATATTTTGACTCATAATAATGTATCAAAACAAAATATAATGTTAATTCCCTTACACATGTTGATATATAAGTTTATACATCTATCAGTGATGATGATGGGAAAGAAATAGTATAGCTAGAATAGATATTAATAGATGATCCATAGGCATATCTGTAGAAAAGAACAATTTTTGTTAAGGATAATCTAATGTTGATTAGTGGGTAGGATAATTTAGATAAAGCTAAAAGTTAGTATGTTAAACAAATTAATCTTATATTTATTAGAAAATGAAATAAAAATTTAGTTTTGTTGAATGTACAACAACTTGAGAGATAGTTAATAAAACTAGCTATGACAGAAGAACAGAAATATGAGAAAAAATGAATATGTTTTGAAGGTCAATGTTTTTTGACGAAAATAATAAAAGATTTCAATATTTACATCAATGGGAAAAAGTTACTCATCTTATATAGGAGCATCAAAGGGTCCATAAAATCTTGTAATTTCTATTTCAAATAAATTTCATAACAAACAATAAATCTCAAAACATAAATTTTTACCAGAAAAATCAATAATGTTTAGAGATTAAAGTATTGTGGGGGTACTCTTACATGTTTATTAAAATGGTTAATATTTCATGAATACCACTACCCCTAGAAAACTTAAGGATAAATATAGTGAAATACAACAATAATAAATATTTATACATATTTATCTTCTATATGGAAAACAAATTATGATGGATTTTTTTGGTGTTCTGTTGTGTTTTGAAACATAATATTCTCTTTAGTTCAGAATTTCATTATTGGGTTAATGTCAAGATTCATGGGGTATAAAGGGAAAATGTGAGTAGACCATTAATGAAAGAATTTTCATTCTAGAAAAAAAACCTATCTACAAACATAAATAAATTTATTTGATTAATATAAATTTTTATAAGATGTGAGTAGTGTGGATGTGGTTATTTGGGAAACATGATGATATTACATTGAGAGATAACCTATTTTGTGACAAGAAAAAATATATTCTTAATTTCAAAGAAGATCAATCATGTATTTATAATGATACCATGAATTCATGTTAAAAATAGACATATCATGAGTATAATAATAATAAGTGATAAACTATTTAGTCAGTCTAATATGAAAAATCTAATAATAGGTTTTAAGAAAATATAATCCATTTTTTAATGTAGCCAAAATAATTTCTCAAGATAATATATTATTCCACTACTACAAACACGGCCTTTATCAGGGCTAAAAATGGCCTTTATCAGCACTATAAAAGCACTGATAAAGCCATCATAGATAAGGGGGGGGGGGGGTTCCCCTTTATCAGCGCTCTGAAAAGCACTGATATAGGACCCCTTTATCAGCGCTAAAAAAAGCGCTGATAAAATGGGTCTTTTATCAGCGCTAAAAAACGTTCTGATAAAAGTACCCCTTTATCAGCACTTTTTTAGTGCTGATAAAGGGGCCCTATATCAGCACTTCCTTTCTCAGTGATTTTTTTAGCGCTGACAAATGACCATTTTATCAGCGCTTTGAAAAAAGCACTGATAAAATTTAAAAAAATTTACAAAATTTAAAAAAAATTAAAAAAATTAAAAAATACTGCGAATCGGGTTGGATTTTATATCGCTTCAGCCCCCCATTTTAAAGTGTTTTTCTGCCCCTATACAGCACCCTACGCACCCCACGCACCCCCTTTACCCTTTAACAGCGCTTGCTGCTATATTCCCCGATGCGCGCGCACCCCTGCCTCCCAAAGGATTTGAACTCGAGACCTCCCCCCTGCGCGCCTAAGCCTTTACCACTACTCTATTTTGATTTGTCTTCCAATTCAATATATATATATATATATATTTAGTTATAGTTATTCGTATAGTAATATATATATTTATATTAATAAATATATATATATAGTTATTAGATTATAATATATATATATAGTAATATTATAATATATATATATATATAGTTATATTATAATATATATATATAGTTATATTAATATATATATATAGTAATATTAATATATATATATCGTAATATTAATATATATCTATATCTATATATATATATTTAGTTATATTTATTTGTACAGTAATATATATTTATATTAATATATATATATTTAGTTATATTTATTTGTACAGTAATATATATTTATATTAATATATATATATAATTATATTAACATATATATAGTTATATGAATATATATATAGTTATATTAATATATATATTTATAGTAATACTAATATATATATATGTAGTTATATTAAAATATATATAGTTATTATATTAATATATATATATATAGTTAGATTAATATATAGGTATACAAATATTCATATATTGGTATTTTAAATAAAATAGATATTAGTTATTATTTAGATAAAGCTAATATATTTTATATGTAAATATGTATAATTATTTATTTAAAAAAAATTAATTTTTAGGTGTGAATATATAAAAATTATGTACGTACAGTTATATATTTGATTATAAATAGTAGTTCATTATAAAAAGGGATGAAATTTAAAAGACATAATATCAATATGAATGTAATACCTTGGAATAAATTCAGTCCCCGCCAAAAAAAGCCAATAATACCCCCTTAAACGAGTTTGAAAATCCACAAAATGTTAAAAAATCTGGGTACCCCAACAAAAAACTCAGTTTTGGAGGCCTTCTGGGCCTCTTTTGGCCTCGAGAAATGCTTGACCAGGGTCCTTTGTGGTCACATCGACGTAGAGCTTGTTGCATGCTTCGATTTGATATGTGGTAGAGCTCGAACGGACACTCAGATCAAAAGTTATGGCCGTTTGATGTTTGAGTTGTGTTTTCAACATATTTTGGATCTTTTTTAAATTTTTTTTAATTTTTTAGTCCTCAAATTGTTATTGAATGACTATTACTCCATAATGATTATCAAATTATTAATTAAAAATATTTTTTTAATTTTTTATGAAGTCATTTTCACTAAATATCTTATATATTAAGTATAATAAGTGTAAATGTAGATTTATACTTATCTAAAATATATTTAAAAATTATATATTATATTTATATAAATATATAACTATATTTATATATTAATATATTTTTTAATTTTTTTTTTCAAGTTGACCCTTTATCAGTGCTTTTAAAAAAAGTGCTGAAAAAGGCCCCCCCTTTATTAGCGCTACTAAACAAGCGCTGATAAAGGGGGGCCCTTTATCAGTGCTAACAAAAGCATTGATAAAGGGGGGTCCCTTTATCAGCACTAAAAAAATCGCTGATAAAGGGGGGTGCTGCGAAAAACTTTTTTTGTGGTAGTGTTTCAAGAGATTATTTATAAGAAATATGATCCAATGAAAAATAATATTTTTTCTGGAAATTGTAAATAGGATGGACACGTATTAAATAATCTTTTGACCATTCCACTAATATAAGTAAAATTATTAAAAATATGAAGCAGTAATAGAATAATTCATTTGGTTTTATGGATGAGAAAAAAAAAGACAGTTCCATAGAATGAAAAAATTTAAGGTAAAAAATGTGAATTCAACAAGTAGAGATTGACAATGAGAAAGAAAACCTAAATAATTATCCTCGTGAGTAGATTAATATGATTTAAGGATCTTTTTTTAGAGGAAACTCTTGGACTTTTTTATTCTTATTATGAAACTAAAATGTCCGTCCATTTTTTACTCTATATTTTCTAGTATTGAATTAAAATTAATGTAATTTAAGGAGATATTAAAAAGGCATCTAGATTAGTTTTATTGAAGACGTATATGAGAATTATAAGAGACTTTTCATTAAAAATATTGAATCCCATGATAAATTTATTGGAGCTACAATCTTGAGGGGAAGAAAAAAAGATCAAGCATACACATTGTATTCTTTTATATATCTCTATTATTTATAGGGGATACATAAAAAATTAGAGTTTGATTTATTTTAGTGACAATTTTTGTCTCTAGATTGATTGAAATAAATATTTTTGTCTAGCTTAACTGTTAATTAATGTTTTTTAATATGAAGGATCAATAGTCTGAGATTAGGTTAAAATTTATAATCAATTTACTTTTATGAGTGTTTTTAAACATAATATCCTCTGAAAAATATGGTAAGAAACTCATATATAATGTAATTAGTATATATTGTAGAATGATATTACATCTTCAATATATTTATATATAACCTTGATGACACGTGTAAGTAGTTATTGTTTTGTAAATATGTTTAGTGCATGTAGAGTTAGAGTTAACTATCTAGAAGCTAATTCAAATATATGTGTGTGAAGCCATCCGACTCTTCACATGTGGATAAAGATGAAATATTAAATAAAATATGGATAGAAATCTATAATATAGTTTAAATTACAATTAATCCACTTGAAATACACATTTATTTTTATTGTTTATATAGGGTAAATAAAAGTAGTGAAGAGTACACACATTGAAAAAATAATTATTTTATATTGTTAGTAATAAATAAAAAGGGGGATATTGATGTTATGATGTGTGGATAATACTTTTTTTCAAAAATGAAGGTTGATATAATTATGAGGATGTATCAATATATATTGGAAAATGAGAAAACTCATTGTGTTTATATACCACTACAAATGGAAAAGTGAGTTGTATTATCTTCTTTGAATATATGTAATTACATATTCATGTAGAAGACATTATATTTGTTGATTATTGGGTTTTTATTCATGTTAAATACTTATTTTACTGACAAAGAACCTATCAATTATTTTTAAATATTTTAATATTGTATTTTAAATTAAATCATAGGATTTATATATGATGTTTCCTGTAGAAATTGATGATGATAACCATGGATTTATGAAATTTCACAATGATGTTATAGAATATGAAGAACCTTTGGATGAAATGTGATCATAAATCATAATTTTTTTATAATTACATCTAATGATTTTAATAAGTCATTATGTTAAATGAGTGATGTATATAATTATACACAATGACGAATAATTATCTAAGTTAGTAGATGGTCATAAATATCTCATAATTCATAAGTGATACCAGATATCATAAGATACATTTCGATCTATGTAAAAGAGTTTTTGAAATTCACCAGTGGAATTTACATTCTAAATAAGAGAATTTCATAAATAATATAATATAAATTTATATAAATTTTAACAATATTTTGAGGAATATAATGGAGGTCTGTGTAATAAAAGATACATCACATTGTTCATAATAAGAATTACCTATTATATATTATAACATGTAATAAATAAATGAAGATGGATATTTCATGAATTATATACATTTTTTAGAGGAAATTATTAAACGATTCTAAAAACTAATCTTCTTGGATTAAAATATCCCAATTATTTGTAACTCAATATTATGAAAATTTATTATTCTAATGATGTTTTATTTAAATATGGGGATACGGATCAACCATAAAGGTAATGTAATCTGAAAACCAAGAAGACATGGAATAAATATTATAATTAATTTAATCCATACATTTTATTGAGAAAATACTTCTTGAATAAAATATAGACTAAATTGATTAGGAATATTTGAGTATTTGGGAGATTAAAAACTGATTCTTAGTCCCTAAATGAAGATGATTATATATGGTTTATGATATTTATAATTCCAACAATAGAATGGGATTTATATAGAAATATTTTAAAATGATATAGAGTTAGTTTTTTAGAGAATATAAAATGTAATATACATTTGAGTTCTAAAAAATGATCACTCAACAACATAGAATTTATTGAGTCTCTATAATTTGATAAAGGAAATTAGTATTCACTATTATTTGGATTAAAAAAATTGAATAATAGGGGAAGAATTTATTAAATTTTTTATCTTTAATTTCATTTCTTTTTTGGTGAAATATTCACCTCAGTGATGATAAATAAGTATGATAAAACCCATGATACATCTATACTTTATGAAAACCATAAAAAATATGATAAATAAAATTACGAATGAGACAAATAATTTTAGACCTTATTATGACCATTTAATTCCAATGATCATGATGATATGATCAAAAGTAAAATTGATGATCTAGGAAATAGGTGGGGGATGTTCTATTTCATGTAGTGTTATTCCAACCAATAGATTGATGAGATATTTTTGGGTGTTTTTTAAATTCTTTAATTGGTAGTGAGACAATGTATTTTTATTAAAAAGTCTCTAGAATGGATCATATTGTGACTCTATACTGATGATATTGGGAATATCTATGATGTAACAGAATTTATTTATCCTGTAGAATATATGGATATGGTGTCTAAATAGACAAAATAATGAGTAGGCTTCAAAAATGTAGCATTCAAATCATTTTTTTCATCTATATGTTATTTTTCTAAAATATGAGTGGGTGCGAAATATATCTTTAGAGTAGAGTATTTGATATTAATTATTCATAAAGGTTCAATTAAAATAGTAACATTAATAAAAGGTTTCAGTATCCCAAATTAATAACCTCCCAATCATACTGTTCTTATAAAACAACATAATTATACATTTCACTCCATATCTCAATGGGATCTAAAAAGACCTAATTCGAGGTTCAAAATATCAATAAAATAAATTAATAGGATTATAAGGACCATATATATCATTAAAAGACAATATGGAAAAGACAATTGATATCTATGACCGAGGCATCAAATATATGTTTAACGGTATATCATTCAAAAATAAAAATGTATTCTACACATAATAATTCATGGGAAAAAATAATACCTAATTTAGGATTGGTAAATCATTAGTATAGGGACTAAAAATCACATTATATATTACAAAACATATAATAAATTGAGATATTATTAGGGATATTAAACTTAATGTCAAGTTATACCGTTTAATGAAGCTGCAATATCTTGGCTTAATATCATCCATTAATATAAAGATCAAACAAAAAAATAATTATTTAATAACTAAAAAACTGAATAGTGATTATCAAAATATATTCCAAAATTAATTCACATGTCCTAAGAAATGAATAAATAAATGGGTGGTCTCATTTGACCAATTCCATTAACAAATTTGCATTAGCCACCCCCAATATCAATCTAGATATCTAACATAGAAATTTTATAATTTGTTATTCTATTACATCCCTCAATTTCTACAAGAGAAATAGAAAACCATAAATAAATCAAAGAAGAATGATACCACCTTGAATCAATACAAAACATCCACAAGGTTTATCTTTAATCAATTCCATGAAAAACCCCATTATATCCATATGGTTCAATTGAGATTCAGTAGAATTTAAATAAACCCCAAAACAGGTTATAAAAATCATAAAGGATGAAGTAGGAGATTAAATTAATGAACAATTGAGAATGAGTGGTAGACACACCTATATTTAGCACCTTGACGAAATGAAAAATGATATCTTTTATGAACTAGATAAGATCATTTTTATATTCAAAAAGAGTAACAAGATGGGAGGGGGCTTGGAATTTTTTCCATTGCCTAGTTGAAAATACCATAAATATTATATTATATATATATATTATTTCATTTGAATATAATTCAAAAAAATCCTTAAAAACATCAAGATAATCATTTTTCGACAAGCACTAGTAAATCCATAGCACTTATATATGGTGTTCCCATACATAAGAGTAATTATTTATTTCTTTCATATCACTGTTATTTTCAATTAGATATAATTTGGAAGACACTAGTAAATTTTGAAATTAATTCCCTAATTAAATTTACTTAAAATGGAAAATTATCTATACTGGTCACAAAGAAGTACACATACCATTAGAACATTAGAAATCGCATGGCCCATGATGACCCTTATACATCACTATTGGTCATCTTATGCATCATATTTCACCCCAACATGTAACTAATTTCAAAAATAACCAATTAATGTTTACTATATAATGATAAGTTTACATTAAATATCATATGATTACTCCAATAGTTATAAAATTTCCAATAATTTATCACCCTTTTACATCAGGTTAAAATAATGTTACATATTTCTATAAAAAATCTGGGTCTCTTATATAAATAGAGAGAGTGTGTGTTTCTAAGACTTGGATTTACCATTATATATCACATAATCATATTTTACACCTTAAAGGGAGGTAAAAAAATTTACATTTTTCCCACTACAAGGTGTCTTTTATGTATTAAGGTGTTACAATTATACAAGTACATAATAAATTTCGGACCCTTAAATATCATAAAGGATCTTATGAGAGATAATTTCATAAATTAAGAGTACCCTCATATACCAAGGAGTAACCCTTACATATTTTAGGAATTTCAACACATGTAAATTTCCCACCATGGAATGTCATGATGAATTTAATATATAAGTTTTTTAAAATTTCTATAAATCTACTATAACTCAATAATATCCCGAAAAAACACATATATGACTTCAAAGTACACTGAAATACGTTTTAACCACCTAAAAATCCTTCCAAAATATCATGATCCACTAATATTCACCTAAAAACCCGCAAATGATTTTAAAAAATTAAAATTCCTCCATAGGATTAGTTTTTTTAATTCCTTTCATTGATTAGACCACATCATTTTGGCCCTTAGATGTAGAATGGCCAATAGAACACATCCCAATACCTGACTATCTTGGCCCAACTACACTATCTTAATCAATCACCCAAAATATATCCTATGGAGTTAGAAACATCCTAACATCTATTAATGATGTTACAACCCAAAAAATATAGATCCAAATCACAATTAAAAATCATACCATTATATTGGGAAAATATTTTCATTTCTATTATATTTACCAACTCTTATTGAAGTTCATATTTAAAGCACCCCTACCATAACAATTAACATCACTGATAATTAACCTCATGTAACTTTTATAAACCATCATAACTATCATGAACTGATTCATAGTCTAAATGTTATGTACATATATTGTTATAGTTACACATACCCTATTCCAAAACCTATCCCACAAATTTAAACCATGGGAACCTCATGCCCCAATTTTCGATTATGTTCATTGTTGCTAAAATGACATTTTATAACTACTTGTAAAATAAAAAATTAAATCTTCCATGAACTCCCTATATATTAATCCACAACAGTAAGAACTCTAAAAAAATAGAACAGTCCATGAGATGTGGAACACATTTTTTCAAACATATGAATGATTTTCCCTCAATTAAAAATGTATTTATGAATTCTAAAACCAATGACTCCATGAAAATTTAATTAATGGTATAGGCATACACCAAAACATTTATAATATAGAAAGACTTTTGAGCATCACTATTTTTTTTCATTTGACCATTTTTACTTGCTTTTAAGAAAATATCATTTACTCAAGGCCTCTCCTCTATGAAAAAAATGTCATATATCTCTATGAGTATAGATATTCTATTGAATAAACTACCTAACCGGTATGTTCCCTAAAGTATTACCATATTACATATAATTAACTACGGTGAAACATTTATACACATTTAAATATTTAATGTACTAACTAAAACAAATTCCCATCGATAAATACATATATTTTAATATTTAAATATTTATTATATATACCCCATTTTCATACACTTATGTATCATTACAATGTATCAAAACCCATCTGGTTGGGTCCACAACATGGTCTCACCAATGTTTACCAAGAACTGGTCATAATAAACACCTTATTCTCTAACAATCCATCAGTCACTCCATAATATAGTGTTTTTAAATTACTTATGATAAAAAGTGCCACCTATGTTGGTTGTATGCAGATAATACCCCCAATCCAACCTCTAACAAGATAGATTCATATCACTTCCACTTAATAGGTGAATCACTCAATACATGAGGCCTTAGACTATATCAATCTATAATAGTAACATATATTTACTATTAAAAAATAAATATAAGTATATTTATATATATAACCAACTATTCTTTATAAAACACATGTATTACACATCAAGAACAAATAAATCACAACAAGGTAAAATAAAAAGTCACTTTATTTCAAAAAAATCATTGAATAGTGTAGATATAAAATAATAGAATCCCTGGTTTTCTGTAAAACATGATCATCTTCTAAAAAAATCTTCATCACAACCATCAACATCCTCAATGATCTACCATTTGTCACCATACATCATCAGTACACAGATACAATAAAAAAACATGACAGGAATATGAAAATACGATTTAGATATTAACAATGAGCCAACTACGTAAACGGAATACGTTTGGGAATAAGTCCTAGGAAGTGTTGAGATAAAAAATATCCATAATAATTCCTTAAAATCATAATGAAAATTATATTAAACAAGCCATCCCAAGTCACCCCTATTACATGAATGTGACAAATGACTTTCAAGATATGGGAAACTAGACTGGTTATGTAATAAAAATTAAAGGAACACCATGTTTTTAAAATAATGATACCTCCATCCCATGATGTACGTAATTCATTAGAGTAATTGAATTCCTATATTATTTAAATTTCCATAAGATCATAAGTAGATATTTGAAAAGTATATTTCTCCTCGAAAAATACCAAGGACGACCCAAAGAGTCACTAATACCAAAGTATCTGATTATCACAAGCATTCCAATTTCAATATCACTATAAAAACCTATAAATATAGACTAATCCCCAGATTAGCGTATGTGTATTTATAAGGGATATCATACCCTGTTGTCTAGAAAAATCAATACTATGAGACCATTCTGTAAAATCATAGGGGAATCATTAACCTAACCCAAGATATATACTAGTTAGGGATGAAATAACACCAGTTAACTTATACACCTAGGCTATGATAAATCTAACAACACCATAGTAATACTGTACTAGGGGAACAGTACCTCACTAAGGAAAATTACATCGTTGTGGGGGATAGAAATAGACCCTTGTGGGAGACTCATTCCAAGTGTAGGTAAAAAATATAAATGAAGGATATTTCTTAAAATTTAGTAAATTGTCACTCAATTTCTCACATAGATGGTGGAGGAAGAACAATGTGTGCGTGGGGAAATCATAGAGCCAATGATGGACTCACATAGGTGATTATGGAGTGATACTTAGATACATATCTATCTAATGATCATTCATAAACCCCATCACATTTTTTATAGATAAAAAAAATATTGGTATCCCTCCTCTATAATGGTTGTTCATAGATGAATGAAACACATTATTTTTGTCATTGTAGAGAAATACATATAAAAATATCTTTATTTGTTTGAAATCTATTCATGGTCATGAAATTCTAAAAACATGTCACTCTGGTGAAGGGAGATCATACGGTGTCCACCTAGTTTTGTTGTATGATATTCAATGTATAAAATACATTCCAATGAGTAAATGGTCATAAGATACATGAATGTGAGAAAGTGGAAACATACACATGTATATGCAATCCCAGTTTTAGAAAACATTACCCAAATTCTTCCATATAGACTACTATGCATTGGGTTGGTGTATCAGACATAGAATAAGAATAAATAGGTGACCAGACCACTCAACTCAACCAAGTGTGTCAATTATAATCATATCCACACCAACCAAATTCCATTTGGAGAATTAGGAATTAAAACCCATCAAGGGTTATATGGATGGGGAAATCCTATCACCAAAACCATACTTGAATATCATGGAACGTACAAAAGTTGTCATCCTAGTTACTATAACTAATATGATATATTTCACCCATGATAAACCTATGGAAAATGATATAATATCCAAGAATATTTTGATCCATCAACATGTGAGTTTTTAGATTTTGGATCCTTGAGATGGGATTCCGGAGGATAAAGATCGATCTGGAGTCAAATCTACAACAACATTTGATGATACAATCCATCAATAAATGGTCCACTATGTACAATGTTTTTTATGTTGATTTATGCTATTTTATTTAATTAATACTTGGATATATAAATAGTTTTATATGTTTTTTAATTCATGAATGCTGGTGTATTATTTTTTGTTCTTCATTATAAAGGGGTTCATAATGTGGGGGGATATATTAATTAAGGGAAATTCCATTGGAGATTTTATATTCAGAAACTTTTTATGGAAGATAACCATGCGAGGTTCATGTAATGAACCAATCTTTCATTCTATAAATGAGGTGATTTCTAGGCTACCTTAAAATTCAATGCGTCTTTCCATTCTATTGATTATATATTTTATTATCATGGAATATTGGATATCCTAAGGATATTTTATATAAACTAAATATCTGATGACTTTTTTATTCATCCTCATTTTATAATAATTCAATATTAAACATTTTTGTTTAGTTATTCTTATATATTACGGTTATAATTCTTTATTATTTCCTCATATTAGTCAAAGATTCATTTTTTTTGTTAAGGGATTTCTTGTGATTATATTTATATAGTAAAATACAGCATTTTAGATTTATTTTAGGATTCATATAGTGGTCGGGACCTCATGGTTCATTAAATCTCTCATAGTGAATGTGAAGGGAGTTATGAATAGAATATTGAGAAAGGGGATCCATGTACACTTGATTTTATGTGAATATATGTAATTATCTTGTTTTTTATTTCTAGTAGGTGGATGATATATATTTTCAAAATATTGATAATAAACTAGACCAGTCAAATTGATAGTTTTTAGAGTTATAATTTTGCATTTACTCATATCCCTTAAGTTTTTTCTTGTTCTTGTTTTCCGTTTTATAGTGTATCCTTGTTATGATTTTATTCCATCTAGGATTTTATAGATACGAAAATTCCCTTTAAATGACTAAATACTTAAATTCGATGAAATTAAATATGTTATATTGAAATTATTATTTTATTATTTACATTTTATAATGGAAATAATTTACATTGTTTATTGGGGCTTGGTGTCATAATTGTTGTGACAAAGTTTCCATGTTATGTGAGGCTTGGTAGTGTTGTTTGATTACGGATTTTTGGCCATGGATGATTACACCTTTTTAGAATTTTTCATTTACATGTAGTTTCCTAATTGTTGAAATGATGGTTCAACATGGGGGTCTCTCAATAATATTTTTTTAGTAATGAAATAATAATATTTACATACAGAGGTATTGTTTTTTCTAATGAATTAATTTGGAAAAATTTAAATAAATTAATAAATAAATTAAAATGGTGGCTGAATTTAAAAGATAATAATGAGAAATAGAAGCTATGTTGTGGCCCATTTTTTTAATTTTCTTCTTTCTTAATATACATAAATATTGTGCCTAGGGTAATGGCATAATTGTTTACCTAATGAAGGGTTTGGTGGTGTTTCTGGTGTGAACACATAAGTGTGTTCTTATTTGAACTAATATATAAATATGTTTTTGGACTTAACAATGAACTCCATGGAAGTTAGATATCCATATTAACCCTCAAATATATTTTGGGGTATATTTACAAATATCCTGATGGGGAGGAAACTGATGTCATAATATCCCCTCTCCCTTCTATCCCTTCATCAATATCTCTTGGTGATACTCATGAGACACAGTGTGGGGTGGTACCTTGTGATGGATATTGAGACATGTGTTGGGGATTATTAATGGTGGTAGGAGGACACATGTTTGATGGCTTATACATTCAGGATAGCCTATAACCATGGTAACAAGAAATGAGATGTGTGGTTGGATCCACAAAATTTGATATATAGTTAGTTCCATGAGGATTGATGTGTGCTTGACATCATGATGTGTGATGTGTAGTTAGTTTTGTAATATTTGATATATGATTCATATCATTTTTAGTGTATATGCTTGGAATTTGATAAAAATTTGTCTTCCCATTGAGAGAGTGTATAAAATAAATGTGGTAGTAGTTGTGGGAAATTTTTATCAACAATTTTATTATATTTATTTATTACTATTGTAAGACTTTTCTGGTGAGAAAAACTTAGTGAGGTTGGCTATGTTGTTTAAATGTGTATGTTTTTTGAGTTCTATTGTTTTTTTACCAAGATAATCATATTATCTATTTAATTTCCCTTGAGATACCTCATGCATGATCATAATGATTATATATTTCATGCTCACCTCATATATATATAAATTTATTTGCAAGTTTCCAGGATGTATTTGGGGGTCGGTATGGTTAATATCTGCTCAAATCATTTGATATTGAAGTCACATCCCCATGACATACATTGGAATTATATTCTCTATATTGATAAATTTTATAAATTTTATATTAATATATTAAGGATATTTATTAAATTGTTTTTTAGTTTCATTTTTCATGATATATTTGTTGTAGATTCATTTTTGGGATCTAGATTAATTTAGGATAATGCCTCTAATATTACTGGTTTAATACCGTTGGGTTTGTCAGAATCCTAGGTTCTATTTGATTTGGGTCTCATGGGTCACTCCTCTTCCTTTCCATCCTAGGAGTCATACTTGTGGATGTTTTTAATGAAAGATTTGTATAAACTTATTTGGATATGTTATAGGTTTGAGTTTAGAATTAAGAATGGGTAATGACTATATAGATGGGTAAGATGGATATTCTATTCGATATATGTTTTTGATGAAAAAATGGGAGGCTAGATAGGAAATAGTATTTTGGGGACCCATGTGATCTGAAATAGAAACCATAATCTATAATAATGTTCAATTTAATTTGACATTGATTTTATGGTATGAACCTAGAGATGCACATGAATAATTAATTACCGAGTTCAGTTCTGAATGGAGTAGTTATTGGAAATAATGAATGAATTTATTAAATGAATCATGATTAATCCATTTCAATGAGACATAGTTTATTATTTATTCATTCCACATATTCAAATAAATTTCAACTTGTTTTTTCTATATAAGGGAGGTTTAGAATGATGGAATTATTGATAATAAAAAAGTCAACCCTAATTAGGGGGATGAAAAATGGTAATAGACATTGCACACCATTTATCGTCATGGATGAGAAATGTATAATGACAACATCATTGATCTAGAGATACTGAACGAGATAGAGGAGTTGGTGAATTATTTCATATTGATTCAAGATCAATTAATTATTTGGGTTCTCCTTATAGATATAGTGTATAGTGGATTAGTGATTTAGGTGTGGGTTTAATATCACAAATAACAGAAAGAGATTAATGTATCATGTTATAATATTCAGTATGATTTCAGAAATCAGTTCTTGTTAATGATTGAAAATTTAGAGGAGAGACATGATTTTCTCTCCCTTCATTTTGGGATCATGAATATTTAGAAATTAGGAATTATGTTTAAATAATTTATATGTGTTTTCTAAAAATGTACTTATTTTCTTGGAGACCCGGGCATATTTCTTGGTGGAGAGATTATATTTGTATATTTATTTTTTAGTTTCTATATTTATATTGACAACAGTTTTATAATTATAATGGAATTTATAGGTGATGAAGAGGTTGTATTATTGGGATGGAGAACCAATAATAGATATTTATCAGATACCTTTGTGGATCATGGTTTTAGATAGAGGATCATTGATGAATTTCCCTTCAAGTATTCAATCATATTGGAAACAACCCCATTAATCAACTTCTCATTTCATAGGGGGTGTATGTTCTACGCATCCATTGAGAGAAATCCTATGTATTATTTGGTGCTAGAGGTCCATGGCACTATCAATTGCAATGTGTTTTCCCCCAGAGTGTTAGTATATATTGGGTGGTCTACCTGCCATTGAAAAGTAATTATAGTTTCCCCAATAAGAGGTTATAATAGGGATCCTTACAATTTATGTTTAGTAGATTATTTAGCTGGATTATTCACAAATGGGATGTGGTTGAGTTTGTAGATGGAAACCCTAGGCTGGACCTCACTATTATGTACCACGACCAGAGCATAGACATTAAGTATATAATGATGATGCATATGAGTTATCTGAGACCAGATGCATGTGATATAGGATTGAGTTCCAAAAGGTTCAAATGACATTCGTGGTATGATATATTTAATAAATACCCCATTTTTTAATTTTATTGATTTTTTCAATTCACAATCATTTGTTTGACCCACATTTTTTGGGAAATTGGACTTGATTAGAATAGGATTCCTACAACCCTAGTGTTATACATACTATTCAGAGTCCATACAAAGTTGTTTGATGTCTGATGGGGTTGCATACTAAAGATGGGGAAAATCTATTTTTGTGAGATTTCTTTGTGTTTTAGATACATCCATACTAATATCATTCTCATCAAAGATTGGTTATATTCCATTTTCATGCTGGAAAACTATTTTTAGAGGAGAGTAGATTTTTTTTGGAATGAGTGATGTGTGATGTTGTCTAATGATATTGTTTATTATATGTGCTGAAGGTTAGTATATCAACTTCATTCCTTGATGTATCAATCATCGATTGAGTCTTAAATAAATCCCTACATAAATATCCATAGAATTTGTATAGAGTTTCTAGATTTTATCTCGAAGGATGTTATTACCCAACACCATTAATGTGATGTTGACTTTTTAATAGGGATTTAGTTTTATTCAACACTGATTTTGATGTCTTTCCATTGGATTAATCTCTTGATGATTAAGGATATGAGTATGTTAATTGATGAACGAGGTAAAAAAATTATCATGTGTATTATTTTTTCAAGGAGAGATCATGTTTCATTTTATTTGAATTAAAATATAATTTTGTGTTTTTTCAAAGGATACTAATCGATGAATCATTTTAGTTTCAAAAATCATTACCATCTTTTGAGAATTGAAAATCTATTTAAAAAACGATAATCGATTAAAATAATAAATGAATTATAAAGAATTTATAGTATATTAAATATTTATTTATTTGATATATTTTTAATGAAATTATATTCTAAAGTAATATTAATTTAATTTCCTTGTATAATTTTTAATGAAAAAATTATCTTTGGGTGAAATATTAATATTTTTCAAAAATATTTGATTTTTTGATGAATAATGAATAATAATGAATTGAAAAGAACAATAAATTTTATGATATTATAATGATATGATAATAACATTAATGCTAATGAAAAAATTTTTATAGGAAAAATTTCTATTGAGTAATGAATATTAAAATATGAAAATATATTGTTTAACATCAAACTATTGTATTTATATTCTCAAAATCAAAATTATTGTTTTTTGAAATAAAAACTACTTTTGGTTATTATATTAAAATTACTTATTTAATAGTTTTTTATTTTGTTTTTAAGGGGTATAAAATCTCATTTCATTGATCTTAATCAATTTATGTTAATAATAATCATCATTATACATTATTTTTCTAAAAAATAATTTTTATTAGTTAGACAAAGTTTATTTTAAAAATAGTTCTTATTTAATTTTGATAATGTATATTATAATTTATATCTTCATATTATATGATTTGAATAATGAAAATGGATTCCCAATTTGTAATAAAAATAATTAATGTTATATACTATATTATGATTAAATTTTTGTCATACTGAATAGTAAAATAGGTAAGTATGGAACACCTTATTCAATTCTAAAACGAGTTAATGTGTTAAAAATAATGGTATAAGGAATAAATAAAACATAAATACATTATAAATACATAATTTTGGTTTTTCTTTATACAAAAAATTATCATATTTTAAGAATACCCATTTATGGTTCCTTTTTTATGAGTAAACCAATAATATATTTAAAATATTTTCAAAATTAAATGGTTGTCATATCCTCCTTATATAAAAGAATGACACCTATCCTATATAACTCATTATTAATTTTCCTTAATGATTAGAAAATATCCAACAAAATCATTTCTTTACATCACTCACTAGGATCTATAGTACAAGGATTGATACAAATACCAACCTTATAGTGCTTATGGTGTAAGCCACAGGCAGTTGTCCAAGGAAGAGGTATAACTCTTAACGATATTTTTTCATTTTATATATTCTCATAACTCTCTAAATTTTATTCCAATAATAATTATATAATAATTTATATATCTCCCATATTTGAGATATTATTATTCAAAAGGTGAAACTGTAATTTATCTCTATCAACATTGAATGGGAAACTAAAGCATCGTCGAAGCATATGAGCATACTATAGATTAATAAATTGTTGTATATTAGTTTTCATTACCACCATTCACAAATTGTTTTTATCTTGGATCTAAAATTTATATAATATATTTATTTAATTATTATGATTCCATAAAAATAATAAATCATTTACATTTTAGACCTTCTATGTATTAATAAAAGGTGACCTTTTGGGTGTGTATGTGTTGTTTACGACCTCTATGATGCAATGTGAATAATTTTTCATATCAACCATTATAGAATAATTTGAAATAACTATATAATTAATATGTATATTATTTGAATAATTACTAAAATTATGAACATGATTTAATTAATATCAAGATTTAAGGACATAATCTACCGAATCAAAACCTCAATGAAAAAATGATACCGTTAATACTCGAAAATGAAAATTTTAATGAGTAATTACTAATAAAATTAGGTTTAAATGTTATAAGTAAATAATATATGATATTATATAATTAGTTTTCCACAGATTTCCTACAATTTTAGAATAAATTATGGCATATTTTTTGGTTTATCAACATAATCATTACAATATATTTTGAATTATATGAAATTTTTTTTGTGATTTATAACGACCCATACTTTACATACATTGTTATTACATCAGAATTGAAGCACACTTATTACAACATATAACAAAACCAGGAAAGGACTGTATTGGTATAGTGTCTTTAGAAACTGGGAAACATAAACAACTAGTTCATAAAGAGTCTACACTGTCTCCCATTTATTTCATCATATATATAGTCCCTTTTGGAATATCATACTTTATAACCTTATTCCTGACCTGGGGAAAGAAAACATAAAAAAGGGTGAGCTCAAAAGCTCAGTAAGGGTAAACAAAAGAAATATCAATCACATCATATACATAAGAACATAACTTTTGGAAATCTTAACCTGCAAAAGAAATCGGAATTTCATAACATGGGATAAATAATAGTGGTGAAATGTAATCCCAATAATCATAAAATAAAACATTCAACTTTGTGTCATACACACATAATCATAGAGAATCATTTCTTATTAGTCAAGGATCATTTCCAAGACTATATTAGTGGAAAAAGTCCATTTCTGAACCGAGTTCACTCCTCGTTTTAGTCCTGTTTCACTGAACTGGAATAACCTGCCGTTGCAGCCATGTCTATCTCATGAGATATAAAATCTTTACCCAATGCATTTGAGGGAGATATAGGTCCCACCCATCTCATAATTATACCATTCTTATGTGTGCCACAAAATCATAAACCATTCATTATAGCATAACCCATGTACTAAAAATGGGAATCTTAAGCATCGTGACATCATAAAACAATTCATATAAGGTAAAGGAATTCATAAAAATATTTCCATCACAACATAATCAAATCAATGTAATAATAGGGATAGAAACAGAACCCATTATTATCTTAGATGGAAAATAATTTTGATAAAACACTTGAACTCCATTCTTGAGGAAAATATCTTTTCTACTTTAAAAACCTTTTTCCTTTCTTAACATATCATACAATTTTAAACTAAAAGAAGTTGATTAAAAATAAACATTAAAGATTGTAAAGGAAGTTTCTTGGAAATAATGTTTTAACAATACATTCATGTCGTATATGTAAAAAACATTCATCTCGTACTTTTGTCGGAAAAGTGAAAAAGTACCTCATACGAAAAATGACAAAAGATTCCTTTCATATCATTTACTAAAAACTCACCGAAGGGTAATATTGGATTTAAATAATTGTAGGTGGATGGAAATAAAATTACATATATAGGAAACATAAATTTGGATGATAAAATACACCCTAGTAAATTTCAAAGTATAAACAATCTCAGATAAAAATGAGATTGTGATATTTCCCTTACCTTAGGTATGATTTGCTTCGTAAGTGTCCGAACCTCCAGTATAATGATTCAAATAATGTTATTGACTTATTCCAGAATCATAATTATTGTTATTATATCATATATTGTCATATTATGAGGTTCTTATTAATAATATTTCATTACAACTTGTTATTCGGGTTTTTATTACTTTTTGTTCTTATGTGTGTTTGGTCGAATAAATTCTTATTCTTCTTTTTAGGTTATAGATACAACATTTCCAGAATTTTATTAGTGTAATATATATCATATTCATTCATTCAATTCATTTATATAATCATTATGCAATGAAGATCATGTAGAACGAGTCGCATCACATCGTGGAGACGGTATTCCGTACGAACGCACGAGCGATTATATCATTCCCATGATCATGGAATTGTATTGGAGTGTAAGTATACTATTTCAGAATCAATATAACTTTACAATAATCATATATAGTCATTATTTACACCATTATATCCATCCATGTAAGGTGGTGGAAAATAGATTACACCACGGCGTGGAGACGGTATTCCGTACGTACGCATGCGCGGTGATTTCATTTTCCATAGGATGGATAGATGGTAAAATAGGGTTGTTTCATACTTATAATAACATATTAGTATATGAGTTATACTGATGTTATTACTTCATAATGAAACAACTAAAGAAGAAGAAGTGTAAGAAGAAATAAAGATGAAAGAATCGTCAAGGGACATTACCTCTTCTTTAAAGTGCTTCTTGGAGACCTCCTCTTAGGGCACTAAAATTAGTCTTTGAAGAAGACCAGGACATCTTGGATGTCTCTAGGGAAGTGGATAGGAGAATGTGGCAGGGTTTGGCCGAGCCTGAAGCCTCGAAGTGGTGTGAGGAAGAGGGGGAGGAGGTGCCCTTTTATAAAGGAGGAGAGGGGCACCTTTGGAAAAACTTAAAATATTATTTTATTATAAAGTAAAGTTCGGTTTTAAATAGCTCAAAATTGATTTATTTCGAAGATAAGGTGGATATGGGTCTAAATACTCTCATCAAATAGAATTTAGACAAGTTTAGGTTCCTATTTTAACCTTATCATTTAGATTTAACATTAAGTTAAATAATATTTATTTTACCATGTCTTCTTGTGTTCTTATACTATATCGTTAATAATCTTACTATAACAAGCCAAACGAACCCTAAGTTGTTTATTATTAATATATATAACCTTATCTAAGTCATTTTTCCGAACCTTAGATTTTTAGGAATAAAATAACAATTAATAATATAATATTTGTTTTAAAAACTATTTTCTGTCAATTTTGACACTATTTAGTAATTGATTTTTGTGGAAATCATAACAGAATGATTAGTTCGATAAAAGTTAATTAAATCAGTACTAACATGTCATATTAACCATGAAAATTAGTGTAATTCATAAAAAGTCTCAAATTACATTTATTTTGGTATTTATAACATCAATTATGTCAATATTTCATTAATAAGATAATTACAGCATCATCTATTTGTCATAAATAAATTAAATTATTTAATGTCTAAAAATTACAAATAAAATACCATTATGTAGGAAATCGCTTTAGATTTCAAATGAATATTTATAGTCGAATTTATCTTATTGATAACCTTATATTAAAAATTATTTACTTATTAAACACTGATTTTATCTATTTTAACCCTTCTTTAAATAAATTAATAATAAATGTCCTAATCTAATCCATGTGGGCCTAAATGGTCATATTTTATTTCTAAGGTTCTTTTTGGAAGAATTATACTTATCCAATAGAATTTGGACATGTTTTAGGGTAATAATAATATCATTTATACACTTAATTACCCTATTTACTTTTAACTGTGGTAAATACAAGTAAATAGTTACTATTCACCAAAAATTATTTTCATCTCATTGAACCACATTTTACTTACTAACATCAACCGTGTCTCTCGGATTTTTTAAATTCCACTCACCGAAGCGGTAAAAATTAGTTTTATGAAAACTTCAGTTTTTTTAACTACCGCTTAGTGGTTTCACTATTCATCAAAAATTGAAAGTTTTCAGAAAAATACCAAAATTTCACCCTAGGCTAATTTCGATATTCCGAATCCAAAAATGAAGTCCATTTTGAAAAATAAAATTTATAAAATTTCAAAAAGTGGTTATTACTATTCATAATGGCTAGTTTTAATAATATTTTAATAGCATATCATTGTTTAGTGAAACTCGGTATTGCGTACGACGCAAGCTATCGAGGAAGGTCGCGATTGTGTGTAAAGAAAGCCAAGCTAGTGTTGTGTGTAGTGAAATATTCCTTTTATGATTTATAAAAACCAAAATATTTCTCATAAAAGTCTCAGGTGTTACATTCTACCCCCTATAAAATGAATTTTTCCCTCAAAATTCATCACTTTGTAACAAAAAGATGAGGATACCTCTCCACATCATATCCTCAATCTCCCATGTAGCTTCTTCTAATTGGTGGTTCTTCCATAAAACTTTCACCAATCAAGTGGTCTTGTTTCGTAGTACTTTTTCGCTACGATCCAGAATCTCTATCGGCTGTTCTTCATAAGAAAGATCTTGCTCCAGCGGTACAACTTATGAGCTGAGTACATATGAAGGATCAGGTATGTACTTTCTCAGGAGAGATACATGGAACACATTGTGAAATTGAGAGAGATTCGGTGGAATCACCAATCGGTAAGCTACCTTCCCAACACGATCCAGTATTTCGAAAGAACCAATATATCTAGGGCTCAACTTCCCCTTCTTTCCAAATCTCATGACCCTCTTCCAGGGGGATATTCATAAGAATACTTTATCACCCACTTCAAACACTAGGTCTTTTCTTCGGTTGTCGGCATAACATTTCTGCCGACTCTGAGATTCTCTTCTGTGTTGTTGAATAGATCGGACATTTTCTGCAATTTCATCAACGAGATCGGGTCCTAATAGCTTTCTTTCCCCAACTTCATCCCAGGAAGTTGGAGTCCTAGATTTCTTTCCATAGAGAGCTTCATAAGGGGCCATCTGAATACTGGAGTGAAAGCTATTATTATATGAAAATTCCACCAAAGGTAGGTGTTGATCCCAACCACCGTTGAAATCCATAGAGCAAGCTCTCAACATATCTTCTAGAGTTTGAATTGTTCTCTCAAACTGACTATATGTCTGAGGATGATAAGCAGTGCTGAAACTCAACTCTGTATCCAGAGTAAGCTAAATACTTCGCCAGAACGTTGAGGTAAACCTCGGATCCCGATCAGATATGATAGAAAGTGGTACTCCATGCAATATTACCACTTCCTTCACATATATCCTGGAAAGATGATCCAGATAGAAATCCTCTCTAATAGTGATGAAGTGTGCAGGCTTTGTAAGATGATCAACTATGACCTAGATATCATTATTGCCTTTGGATGTTTTAGGAAGTCCGATGACAAAGTCCACAGTGATGTTTTCCCATTTCCATTCGGGTATGTATAATGTTTGTAACATCCCCTTAGACTTCTGTCTCTTAGCTTTAACTTGCTGACAAACCAAGCATCGAGAGACATATTCAGAAATATCTCTTTTCATGCCATCCCACTAGAAGTACTCTTTCAGGTCCCTATACATCTTCGTGCTTCCAGGATGAATAGAGAATAAAGAACTATGAGCCTCATCCAACAGCACCATCTTTAATTTGGGGATGGAAGGAACACACACCCGATTCCTAAACTTTATTATCCCATCACAATCAAGGTTGAATTCACAAATATTTATCACCTTCTTTTGTAACTCGACATCTTCTTTCTGTGCCTCTTTAATCTTCACATGTATAGATGGTTGAACATTCATTTGAGAATGATACGATTTTTCCCCTTTCATTATAATTCCAAGATCCATCCTTTGTAAATCCATAAATATTGGATCTTTTGTGATCCTCATCATGGATAAACTGACATGGTCTTGTCGACTTAATGCATCTTCCACCTTGTTTGCTTTCCCAGGGTGGTAATGGATTGAGAAGTAGATATCCTTAATCAGCTCCAACCATCTTCTTTAGCGCATATTCAGATCCTTTTGTGTGAAAATATACTTTAAACTTTTATGATCAGTATAAATGTCACACCGTTCTCCATAAAGATAATGCCTCCAAATCATTAATGCAAATATTACCGCAGCTAACTCCAAATCATGAGTTGGATAATTTTGCTCATGTATTTTCAATTTTCGTGAGGCATAAGATATCACCATATCATTTTTCATAAGAACACACCCCAATATCTTCTTGGATATATCACTGTAGATCACAAACCATTCTCCACTACAAGGCAGTGTGAGCACAAGTGCACTGGATAACCTTCTTTTCAACTCCTCAAAATTCTCATCACATTCCTCCGTCCAAACAAACTTAACTCCATTCTGAGTCATCTTGGTGAGTGGATTAGATAATCCTGAAAAATATTTCACAAAACGGCAATAATATCCATAAAATCCAAGAAAATGTCAGATCTCAGTTACTATTGTTGGTCTCGACAATCTTTCGATAACCTCTGTTTTTGCTGGATCCACAGATATCCCCTCTTTTGAGATTATGTGACCCAAAAATGAATCTTTTTGAAGCCAAAATTCACACTTGGTAAATTTGGCATAAAGATTTTCCTTTCTCAGGGTCTTCAATATAATTCTCAAGTGATCTTCATGTTCTTCCTTGATATTTGAATAGACAAGAATATCGTCTATAAAGACTACCACAAACTAATCAAGATAGTCTCTAAAGACTCTATTCATCAGATCCATGAAGATAGCAGGGGAATTAGTGAGACCAAATGGCATTACTATAAATTTATAGTGTCCATACCTTGTACGAAAAGTTGTCTTTGGTATATCCTCCCTTTTTACCCTTAATTGATGATACCCTGAGCGAAGATCAATCTTGGAAAAGTATTGAGCTCCGCGTAGTTGGTCAAGTAAGTCATCAATGTGTGGGAGAGGATATTTGTTCTTGATAGTGATCTTGTTAAGTTCTCGATAATCAATGTAGAGTCTCATTGATCCATCTTTCTTCTTAACAAACAGAACAGGTTCTCCCCAAGGTGACGCAATAGGGTGTATGAACCCCTTATCAAGATTCTCTTGGAGTTGCTTCTTCAATTCCTGCAACTCAATTGGGGCTATTCTATAAGTTTTCTTTGAAATAGGCAAAGCACCCGGTGCGAGTTCTATTGAAAGATCAACTTCCCGATTTGGTGGAAGGCCTGGTAATTCTTCCGGAAAGACATCATCAAACTCCCGTACAATGGGAATATTCTTAAAAATGAGTTTTTCACCAACCATTTGAGATAAATAACCATCATTTAGTGGAATCAAGACCCATAAGATAGAAGAAATTTCCACTGGAAGGTTATGGTCATCCTTGCATTGATAGTCGATCATATATTGATCTGGAATATAAAATGTGACTTCCCTTCTTTGGAAATTGATATGAGCTACATATAAAGAAAGCCAATCCATGCCAAGAATCACTTCAAATTCCAATATAGGGAGGATCACAAGATTTGCAGGAAGCACTTTCCCACAAACTTCGATCGGAGAAGAATTATAAACTTTTGATGCGACTGTTGTGCCATTAGGGGTTGTCACAGCTAAATCAACATCTAATTGTTGAGGTAATACGGTGATATCCTTAGAAAATTCTTCAGAAATAAAAGAGTGGGTGGATCCAGAATCAAATAAAACATTTTCTACTTTAGAGTGGTTGGTAAGTGTACCTTTCACCACATCGTTATCATACACCACATTGCTTATAGAAATTTCATGTGACTTTACTTTGTCTTTAGCCTTAAGATTTTGTTGACATCGACCATAATCATCAACCCTTGTATTTGGGCATTGATTGGAATAATGCACCATCTCCTTGCACTTGAAACATTGAAGTGTAGTAGTTTCATTCTGTGTATCCCTTCCTTTGTTTGTATCATTAGACATCTTCTTCCCATCATTGTGGCATTCAAATTTCCTATGGCCTTCCTTTCCACATTTAAAACATTTACTTGTCCCTTTAAGACAACTCCCTCCATGTTTATTTCCACACTTTGAGCATAAGGGAAAGCTCATCTTCTTTTCAGTGTGCTCTTTAGATTTTCCTTTGAATTCCATTTTCCTCTTTTTATCAAACCCATATGACTGATGGGTTACTCCAATCTCCATCTCGACTTTGAGAGCACATCGAACGATTTCCTCGTAGCTATTGAAGTCCCTTATGGCTAATGCCCTTCGAAGACTTGGTTTTAAGCCACTAAAGAATCGATTGATCTTGCTCTCAGGTTGGATAACAATACCAGAAGCATACCTTGCAAGTCATGTAAAATTTTCTTCATAGGCAACAACAGATTCATCATCCATTTTCTTTTGTTCAAGAAACTCCTTCTCCATCTTTGTTCGGAGAATACTAGGGAAGTACTTATTGAAAAATAAGATCTTGAACTCGTTCCATTACACGGACTCAATTTCCTCGCTTTGCCTCGTATTCTTAATAAGATTCCACCATTGATCAACATCACCTTCCAAACGATACACTACTAAGATGACTTTATCATGTTCAGAACATTGAAGAACTGAAAATATCTTTTCAGTAGTACTAATCCATTGTTCAGCAACTAATGGATCATTAGACCCGCTAAATTAAGGTTGACGCTGTCTCATGAAGGATTCAATAGAATGTTGCTCCTTCATTTTCTCGTTTGGAAGTCCTGCATGATTCAAAGCTTGAGAATTTTGTGTGAGCATGGCTACATGATTTTTCATTCCAACTCCCATAACGTTCGGTTGCTCAGGGGGACAATCTTTGCATTGCCCGTCGCATTCCGCATTAACATGGTTCCTTCAGGTTCCATCCATTGACTAAAAACAAGAAGAATAGTGTGAGCAACACTAATTATAATAGGAAAACCACATAATCAAGAATAAAATTTCACACTTAAGGTCTTATCCTAGGTATTCATGGCCATTTCTAAAACACTAAGATTGTGTTCTATGCTTAGACTTATCCTTAGGATTCTTACTAAGGCTTTCAAATCCTAGATTCCAAAGGATGACTATACCTTTCCTCTGATAAAAAATATAACGACCCATACTTTACATACATTGTTATTACTTTTGAATTTAAGTACACTTATCACAACATATAACAAAACCAGGAAAGGACCTTATAGGTGTAGTGTCTTTAGAAATGGGGAGACATAAACAACTGGTTCATAAAGCATCTACATTGTCTCCCATTTATTTCATCATATCTATATTCCCTTTTGGTTTATCTTACTTAATAACCTTCTTCCTAACCTAGGGAAAGAAAACGTACAAAAGGGTGAGCTCAAATGCTCAGTAAGGGTAAACAAAAGAAATATCAATCACATCATAAACATAAGAACATAACTTTTGGAAATCATAACCTGCAAAAGAAATCATAATTTCATAACATGGGATAAATCATAGTAGTGAAATTTAATCTCAGTAATCATAACTTAAAACATTCAACTTTGTGGAATACACACATAATCATATAGAATCAATTTTTATTAGTCAAGTCTCATTGCCAAGACTATCTTAGTTGACAAAGTCCATTTCTGAACTGATTTCACTCCTCGTTTCAGTCCTGTTTCACTAAACCGGTTTAACCTGCTCTTCCAGCCATGTCTATCTCATGAGATATAAAATCTTCAACCAATGCATTGGAGGGAGATATAGCTCCCACCCATCTCATAAGGATACCATTCTTATGTGTGCCACAAAATCATAAATCATACATCATAGCATAACCCATGTAATAAAAATGGGAATCTTAAGCATCGTGACATCATAAAACAATTCATATAAGGTAAAGGAATTCAAAAAAATATTTCCATCACAACATAATCAAATCCATGTAATAATAGGGATAGAATCATACCCCTTTATTATCTTAGATGGAAAATAATTTTGATAAAACACTTGAACTCCATTCTTGAGGAAAATATCCTTTCTACTTTAAAAACCTTTTTCCTTTCTTAACATGTCATAAAATTTTAAACTAAAAGAAGTTGATTAAAAATAAACATGAAAACATGTAATGGAATAATCTTAGAAATAATGTTTTAAAAATACATTCATGCCGTATAAGTTAAAAAAACATTCTTCTCGTACTTTTGTTGGAAAAGTCCAAAAGTACCTCATATGAAAAACGACAAAAGATTCATTTCATATCTTTTACTAAAAACTCACCGAAGGGTAAAATTGGATTTAAAAAATTGTAGTTGGATGGAAATAATATTACATATTGAGGAAACATGGATGTGGATGATAAAATACACCCCAGTAAATTTCAAAGTATAAACAATCTCGGATAAAAATGAGATTCTGATATTTCCCTTACCTTAGTTACGATTTGCTTTATAAGTGTCCGAACATCCTGTATAATGATTTAAATAATGCTATTGACTTAATCAAGAATAATATTTATTGTTATGATATCATATATGGTCATATTCTTAGCTTCTTATTAGTAATACTTCATTACAACTTGTTATTCGGGTGTTTATTACTTTTTGTTCTTATCCGTGTTTTGTCGAATAAAATCATATTCTTCTCTTTAGGATATAGATACCTCATTTACAGAATGTTATTATTGCAATATATATCATATTAATTCATTCAATTCGTTTATATAATCACTATTCAATGAATATCATGTAGAACGAGTCGCATCACATCGTGGAGATGGTATTCCATACGCATGCACGAGCGATGATATCGTTCCCATGATCATGGAATTTTATTGGAGTGTAAGTATACTATTTCAGAATCAATATCACATACAATAATCATATATAGTAATTATTTACACCATTATACCCAACCATGTAATGTGGTGCAAAATAGATTACACCACGGCGTGGAGACGGTATTCCGTACGTACGCACCAGTGGTGATTTCATTTTCCGTAGGATGGATAGATGGTGAAATAGGTTTTATTCATACTTATAATAAAATATCAGTATATGAGTGATACTGATGTAATTACTTCATAATTAAACAACTAAATAAGAAGATGTGGAAGAAGAAATAAAGATGAAAGAATCGGTAACGGACATTACCTCTTCATTGAAGTGCTTCATTGAGACCTCCTTTTAGGCACTAAAATTGGTCTTTGAAGAAGACCAGGACCTCTAGGATGTATCTAGGGAAGTGGAGAGGAGAAATTGGCAGGGGTTGGCCGTGCTTGAAGGCTCAAAGTGGTGTGAGGAAGAGGGGTAGGAGGTGCCCTTTTATAAGGCAGGGAGGGGCTCCTTTGGAAAAACTAAAAATATTATTTTATTATAAAGTCAATTTCGGTATTAAATATTTACAAATTGATTTATTTAGAAGATAAAGTGGGATGGGTCTAAATCCTCTCATCCAATAGAATTTAGACATGTTTAGGTTCCTATTTTAGCCTTATCATTTAGATTTAACATTAAGTTAAATAATTTTACTTTTATAGTGTCTTCTTGTTTTCTTATACTATAAGGTTAATAAACATACTATAACAAGCCAAAAAAACCCCAATTTGTTTATTATTAAAATATATAAACTTATCTAAGTCATTTGGCCGAACCTTAGATTTTTAGGAATAATGTAACAATTAATAATATAATATTTGTTTTAACAACTATTTTATGTCAATTTTGACACTATTTAGTAATTGATTTTTGTGAAAATCATAACAGAATGATTAGTTCGAAAAACATTAATTAAATAAATAATAACATATCATATTAACCTATAAAATTAGTGGAATTTATAGAAAGTCTCAAATTACATTTATTTTTGTATTTATAAAATCAATTATGTCAATATTTCATTAATAAGATAATTACTGCATCATCATTTTGTCATAAATAAATTAAATTATTTAATGTCTAAAAATAACAAATAAACTACCATTATGTAGGAATTATTTGTATCTTTATAATGAATATTTATAGTCGAATTTATCTTATGTATAACCTAATATTAAAAATTATTTACTTATTAAACTTTTATTTTAACTATTTTAACCCTTATTTAAATAAATTTATAATAAATTTCCTAATCTAATCCAAGTGGGCCTAAATGGTCATATTTTATTTCTAAGGTTGTTTTTGGTCGAAATACACTTATAAAATAGAATTAGGACATGTTTTAGGGTAATAATAATATCCTTTATACCCTTAATTACCCTATTTATTTTAAACCGTGGTAAATAAAAGTAAAAAGTTACTATTCACAAAAAATTATTTTCATCCCATTGAACCACATTTTATATACAGACATCCACCGTGTCTCTCGGATTTTTGAAATTCCACTCACAGAAGCGGTGAAATTATGTTTTATGAAAAATTCAGTTTTTTAACTACCAATTAGTGGTTTAACTATTCATCAAAAATTGAAAGTTATCAGAAAAATACCAAAATTTCACCCTAGGCTAATTTCGATATTCCGAATCTAAAAATGAAATCCATTTTTAAAAATAAAATTTATAAAATTTCAAAAAGTGGTTATTACTATTCATAACAGTTAGTTTTAATAATATTTTAATAGCATATCATTGTTTAGTGAAACTCGGTATTGCGTATGACGCAAGCTATCGAGGAAGGTCGAGATTGCGTGTAAAGCAAGCCAATCTGGTGTTGTGTGTAGTGAAAGTTTTCTTTTTATGATTTATAAAAACAAAAATATTTCTCATAAAGTCTCGGGTGTTACATGATTTGAATAAATTTAGAAATGTACTAATATTTTAATTCTAAGAAAAGAAAACACCAATTTAAAAAAAATTAGTTTTAAATGAGATTTATAATATTTTAAAATAATTAATAGGAAATTATTCATCTTTTAATAAATTATTATTACCCAAAAAAACTTTTCTTGTGTATAGAAATATAAGAACATAGAAAAACAGTTAAACATTATTATAATAATAAACATCTTCTATAAATATGTACAAGTTCATCTGGGAAGAGTAAAAGGATATGAAAATGTAAGAATACTGAATTCAATAAAATAAATTCAATGGGATTTAATTAACCCAGGAATATCATCCATACCAAAAAGATCGTAAAACTAAAGGGAATCATTTTGACAGCACATAATATTATCATATGATGTGTAAGGACCACTGTAATAGATATAGTGAAAAATAAAGAGAGAATGATTGTTTATTTTTATATGAATGTAGTTGTACAGTATTTTTAATGTTTGGAAATACTGACAATGGGCAGTATGATTAGTGATCAATAATATTTTTAGTTATTATTGTTGTTTGTTTAATTAAGAGGCCATTAAGATTATTTTTTGATTGTACATTTTGAAACTATTAAAGTAACTAATTTCTATTAAAAAAATTATCATGCTTTTATTTGTTTTATATAATTTTAATTTTCTTCTTAGAAAACTATTTTATAATATAATATTAATTAATTATGTCTAAATAGATTTTTATAACGGTCAAAAATTTCATTACATAAAAAAACATATAATTTTTGAAAATAAGTTTTCTTTTAAATATATAAAATTATCATTTTTAATTTGATTATTTATATAAAATAAACCTAATTTTCCAATTAAAAACATCAAAATATCTATTGATTAATTTATTTTAAATTTCAAAAAATGATCCTTTTTAGTAAAAAGAGAAAATATCATTTCATAAAAATTGTCATAACTCCTATGATATAATCATGATATCTTCATGAATTCAAATGTCAAAATCCTTATATTTTATCAAAATTTATTTATTTAATTAAATTTATACATAATATTTTATAATTAGGTACACATTCATAACATCTTTTAAAAACATGATTCTATCTTTTCTAAAAAACACATTTGTATAAGATTTTTGTGTATCCTATTAGAGTTACAATTTTTCATCTTATCATATTGAATAATGGAAAATGGATTGAAAATTTGAAATTGTATTGTATATTTTCATTAATATGATGAATTTAATTTTTATGTACAAAAAATATATTGTGGTGGAAAAATAATTTCCATACATTAGGTAAATGAATGTAACAGGGTAAAACTAAAAGGTAATGAAATAAGAAAACTAGAAATGTAACCATTGAATGGGTGGTTTAAATATTATCATCCATAAAAAAATCATCAATAAAAATATCTAATTTATTAAAAATTTATTCCTCACAATATTGATTTTTATTAGAGAGTATATAATCATTAGTTTATCCCATTTTGACACCCATCCTGTATAAATTCCTCCCAATTCCTTCCACACACTCCAAAACAAATACATTGATTTAAAATATCTTATCAAATCTCCTGTAAAGAGTATCTCAATTGGGGTTATATATTTTTAGGGATTCACTCTCAATCTTTAAGAAGCATCCTCTCAAGGTAACGGATCTCTTCCCCCACTTTTTCAGTTGATGTGCTTATTTTGTATTATGGTTTTTATATCATTTTTTTGGGTTTTAAGGTGATTAATATAATCTAAATTATTATATATATTACTCTTTATTAATTATATATTTCCCTATTATATCAATATAACCATTTGAAGGTCCCTTTTGTGTACCTCTTTTGCTGCCAAAACAATCCATTGGTTTCCCATGCCCTATTTTCACATCTAGAATACCGACGACTATTTTTATTTAGTGTTATTAAATATGTATCTCATTGATTTTTTTCTAATGATTATTAACTAAATACATATATGTATCATTGATGTTTATCTTTATTAATCTCCCTTTTTTACTGGTTAATTCATACAATAATTTTATTTCTCAATTTTAACATTTAAATTATCATTTGGTGATGTTATGTGGAATAATTATGAAACCCAATTCAATCAATGGGTAATTATAATGATTATACATTATGATTTATTTAATTATGTGTAACAAATAATCATGTACATTTTTGATGTGTTTTTTGAGAATGTTCTCTAATGAAATTGGGAATGTGTTTTTCTCAAGATAAAATATTTATTGGATTAGGGAGAAAACTAAAAAAATTATTGGAGAAGGTCCACACTGTAATTTTTTCATGGTGTTTACCCATGACTTAGGATTATAAAATGACATATGTTTCATCCAAAAACATATTATTACTTGATATTTTTATTAAACTATTATTTTTTCATATATATCGTTCTTCATGATCCTTTCTATATGATATCAATTTTTTCCATTTGAATAACATCTTAAGATTCATTATCATGTTTTCTAACATTGTGATATTTTTTGTCACAGAATTATTTGAAATATTACATAATTTTATCCTCTGAGGATTTAGGATAACAATGGGTTTTATTATGTCATTGTGGATAATAAAATTTTGATGTTCTATTTTATTTGATTATTAACCTTTTATGTACCTAGTCTTCCAAATACACTTGGACTCGTGATACTTTAGATTTATTTATAGTATATTTATGTTAAAAAATAAGTACTAATATTTGTAAATGTATAGGTTCTCAATAGTTAGTATCAATGGATCATTTGGTTATATTTCACAAATTATGAGCCGATTGTATTAATGAAAACCCATCGATTAAGACTATTTATTGGGAATGTATCCTAAAATTTCAGTAACAATTTTTTTAAATAGATTAAATGAAAATTAATCCCTTTCTAGATGAAATAATATGAAATGGTTTTTACTTGAATGAATCTAGGGATAAAAACCTATAAACACAATGGTCGGGTATATCAAAATCATCATCTTGATGCACAGTTAATGGTACCTTACTATGTATATAGTTTGATACTAACGGGGGATATACATTGTAAAATTCACAAACTCATTATGAAACATTAATTAAGGACATCGATAGATTCATTGTTTATAAATACAAATATGAACCATTACTATGTGTAACCGATATTGAATCATAGAGACTAAAAGTCAATCATTAATATGTCATTTATAGGTTGTTACACTTGTGTTCATAGTTTACCTTTTATATTTCTTCTATTTAATCTATTCTAATGAATTTATTAATTTATTTTAGTTAGTGGTGGAAAATTAGAAACATATTTCTAAAAATGATTGTGATTTTCAATGTAATGATTGACTTAATGATATCCCTAACATTAACGGAGATTTATCTATGTTCATCATGATTGTAATGTATATAATGAATAATGTTACGCGTAATAAAATGAATTTTCTGGAACAACAATATTCTCAAAATAAATAGAATGTTACGATAGAGTCCTTTATGGGATAATTGGATAATTTTTATAGTGAATATTTTGAACCCATATTCATAGAGAAGTTGATTATATCATTAAGAATATATTATCTATACTCTAATATATAAAATAAGAGAATGTCGTACTGACCATTTATCAATTATATGAGGAAGAAAATCCATTGTGAAAATTGATTAAAAACATAATTTAGAAATAGTAAATTTGTGTAATGGAATATGAAGCACTTATGAAACAATTTTTTATAATTATTTTTACATAATTTTCTATCATAAAATTGAGATGGATTTACTGAAATAATAAGAAAATTAATATCTATCTGTCAATGAATATAAGGAAAATTGTATAAGACATGCACGCTATGCCTTCAGCTTCATTATCAACATCAACACTATAGTGGGATACTAATTCTTGGATTAATGTTGAATTCATGAAATGATAAGAAAATAAAATAATTTCCAATATATGAAAATATTTTTTTCTTCCCTCAATGTTGAGATAGTGACGGGTGAATCTCAATGATCTCATGGGCTTGGATAAAAAAATAATAAAATGGACTTTTTTTGTTGTTGGATCAATACATAATTCTCAATGAGTAACAAAACCCTATCTACACACATATTAGAAATGTTGGATTAGTAATCCTGAATAATATATAAATAGAACTATTAGATACATAATATTTGTAAAATAAAGGCATTAGGTAAAAAAGAAAATGAAAAATGAAGAAACCGACTAATGTGATGGAAGAAAATACTATCCATTTCAACACATAGCCTATATTAAAATGTTTCAATAGTAAGGAGTGATGAAATTATGTAGAACACCACAAAATTCCAAGGGTTTTTATAATTAATCAGTGAAAACATCTTGTTTGGTATAGAAAGTAAAGAAATGAATTTATCATCAGTACAACTAAGGTGGATCATGATGACGATGTGTTGATAGGTAAACTGGTTATTTATTCAAGAATTTATAATATAATTAATTATTTATGTTCGAAGAATTCCTTTATATATTGATAGATTAATATAACTATTAAATTACCACCTCTAAATAGTTTGTTGTGTTATATGTGAGAATATAAAACAAAGAAATTATTATTGCTCAAGAATATAAAAACTCTCTAGTCAATGTTTAAGGACCTAAACTCAAGGAAAATATTTTATAATATACAATAGTAAATTTTCATGATATATTGGCATAGAACCCAATGGTTAATATAAATAGAAATTCAGTAATTTTATACTTGTATTTGATACATTACACAAACTCATTCCCAAGGACTATAAGAGTGTAGGGCCATTAGAGCATGAAAACATAATCATCTAACTTGTTGAAAGATCATCAATTTATCCCCTAAATATCATCAAATTTTTTACACCTAATTAATCCCTCTAATCATAGCGTTTGGAATGGACACATAATAAATGGTGATCTAAGATGTTTTTAATGGTAAATAATGAAGATATATATGATTAACATGAACATAAGGGTATGATAACTTTAGAATAAAATATGAAAAAACACACCCTACTTATCAAATATTATTACCATAAGTAATCGAAAAAATATTAGTTATTGGTAAGAAATCAATTATAATAGAATAATGATCATTATACATTAGATAATAACATATTAATATGGAATGGAATTAAGGTTGAAACACAATAATGTGAAATTATTTCCGTAGTAGTGAAGGGTAACTAATTAAGATATCTTAGATTAATGGGTTCACTCACAAAACAATCTAAGTAGTCAAGGACTCAATTGACCACATTAGTAGTAATTGTTCGCTCCAAACACCATAATATTAGTCAAGATCCACTCACATTACTATCATAGTAGTCAATGTTCTCTTCTAATACAATCTTAGTAGATAAATTCGCTTACTGAACTTAGTTCACTACCCATTCTGGCCATGTTTATATCATGAGATATAATTCGATACCCAATGCATTGTAGGGATATATGGGACTCACCCATCACATAATAGTTATAAATATGTGGTATAAAATATAACAATACATTCATCATATCTTGACCCAAAAAAGTAATGGGTTTCATGAACATTATATCATACCCTAGGAAATGAAATCAAATTCAGAAAAAATTAATCACATCATATCTTATGGAAAATTAATGTTTTAATAATCATTTCATTATTGAGTATCCCATGAAATGACATTGGTTTCATAACCATATTTTCAATATTTAAAACATTATATATCATTAAAATTAGTGTAATCATGATATAAAATGTTTAATGGGATTATATAAAACTAAAAAAATTAATATAGGTTCATGACATAACATACATGCCAATGAAGACAATTTGAGATGATAATCATTTACCTCGAGTTCCTCTTGTATCAAAATCACTCTAACAGCTAGTATAATAAATTTGAATTTATTATAATTCAACAATAGACTCATTTACATACTTTTAATATAATATATTATCCCTTTATAAAATTTAAACACGCATTTCTCAATATTTCCTTATTTGAATCATCATTCTGGTAGTTTACTATTTCTTTTATCATGAGTATTTCAGTACTGTATATTGTGTACATGAACATTGAGAATGGTTCCATCATATCCCAAAATTTTAGAATTATATAAATATCAAATATATTTATATATATTTTATTCATCCATAAAATATAGACATTTAAAAATTAATTACACTATTAATTTAGATGGTAATTCATACGAATCTATGAACATGGTTTTCTCATTTCAATAGATTAAAGAAGAAGAAGGTAAATAATAATTCACCTCTCTATAATTATTATTATATAACAAATCATGTATATTAAGTAAATATATCCTTATAAAAATCCATGTCAAATAGAAGTGAAAACATAATCATCTCTCTTTGTGGATGTGGTTGTCCACATGTACACACATGCTATCTTATTGTTTTAAAAAAATCAGAATGTAAGAAGGTAGTAGTGATATTGTAATTAATTTTTTTAATTATGTAATTATTATTATATATAAACATTAAAAACATCATAATAACCATACATTAAATATGGGTATTGAAAATTAATTTTATCACTACAAGGAGATGGTATGTCATTCGTACACATGAGATATACATTCACTTTTTTAGTGAAATGATTTTTGAAAATGGTGATTTAATAATAATAATTACAATATAATTTAAATATATTATGGGTAGTGCTTTTATTTTGTATTTTATATAACATATATTTAGATAAGTTATAAAATATTTACAAACAAATTTAATGATAATGTGATTTCTTATTCTTTGAAAAAACTAATTTAGATATCCTTATTAAGTCATAAGGTTTGTCTCCTAGGAAGTAAAGAACAAAAAATATTTTCGATAATAATGTTGAGATTTTTTTAAGTAATGGATAATCTAGATGACTCAATGTGTTTTATGGAAGAGGAAGGAGGGCTCTACTTTTTTAAAGTATGGAGATGACAAAATTCTAATTTCATAAAAGATTAAAATATTTCAAAGTCATTTTAATTCAAAATTATTGAAAATTTCTCTATATTAAAAAGTACTATCTATTGTTGAAATAATATAATGACATAGAATTTATAATGTTTTGTGATTTAGTTTAGATATTATATTTTCATTAAACCCCTTTGTTAACTATTTTTACCATAACCATGGTTACAACAATTTTAATAATAAATTTTTAATAATGTTATAATAAAAAGAATAGTGACTTATAAATGGACCCTGGATGATGTACTAAACCATAATAAATTCAAATCAATGAATATCAGTATGTTATGAATTTAAAATAATTTAAAAAATATTTTATTACAAATATCATTAATGTAAATTTTGGAAGTATTCATTTAATTTTTATTTAATGTAACCAAGGAATAGATAAATTTAGCATATGATCATTTAAAAAACATATTCATTATTTTTATTATAAAAATTAGTGAAACACTATAACTCAATAAAAGTATGTGACATTTAATATTTTTAGAATTAATTTATGTAATTTTTCTATTAATTGTCATAATATTTTATTAGAAATTCCAAATAATTAAAGATAATAATTTAATCCCATAAAATTAAAAATAAATTATAAGAAAAAAAATAATTTCATATTGCAAAATATTCCCATTAATAATCATTCATAATTTTTTTCCAATTTTCAACACATTATAGTCATTTAAAACCAAGAGAGTGACATTTTAGATCATATATTCTTTAAAGATAATATAGATAATTTTCATTAACATGTTTATCTTAAAAAATAAATTTCCAATAAAATTTTAATACATGTATACATACTATAAAAATTTAAATTTAGAAGATAAATTATGACATTAACACATATATTAAACACAGATTGACATGATTACCCGTAATATCGTGATAAATTTCAAATTTATTAAAATTCATAATACATTTAAATAAAAGATATCAATTTAAAACATTTGAAAATATTATTTTAAATTATGGAATCCATTTAAAAAATTGAATACCTATATGTGTTGTAAATTAATTTCTATGTATATTCAAAAAATCTGATGAAAACATCTATTTAGAAAAAGATACATTTTTCTAAAAAAACATGATTTATTATTTTTACATTTATAGTTGAAAAAATTATATGAATGCCAAAAATTATAATTTAATTTTAATATTAAAATTTTATTCATATAATTCTACAATATTTATTAATTATATTCATTATTATAAAAATAAAATGTCTGAATGAGACCAATTTATTTAAAAACATATCTCTTACTTTCAAATGATTTAATTTTTTATTTCAAATCCATTGGTATCCAATGAATTGATATTAAACATTTTCAAACAATTAATTATTTGTAATTTAGAGAATTATATTCATACAGACCAATTTAATGGATAGGTTAAAAATATAAAGTATATTACATTTCATTTAGATTCAAGGTTGTCTTTATCTCACGGTTTCAAAAAATTATAAAAAGGGAAATGTTTTTATCGCCATCCATGAGTTCAATAGATAAAAATAATACAGGATTAAGTGGAAGAACTATAATTTGTTTTAGTAAATAATCAAAATATTCGCATAAAATTTGAATATATTTGATTCTATATTTCTCCCTAACCATCTGAGATAACAAATATCATTAATAAATATCAATACCCATATAAAATATATGATTTCCTTCAAAATTTCACCATTATCATCCCATCGTTTGAAATTCCTTTGATGTTTCAGAATATCAAACATGAATTACCATCCATAGAAATCTATTTGGGCCTAATGTAATAAAATCCAATTCATTCCCAAAATTACATTTAATTCAATAAGAGTGAGATTAATGATATTTTATCGAAGCACATTTCCACATAACCCAATTAGATGATAATAATAGTCTTATGACGAAATCATCATACCATTAGTGTTTTTTATTTCTAATTTTACATTTAATCCTTATGGTGTACAGTTGATACCTTTAGTATATTATTTAAATATAAAAGTGTTGATATATATAAATTAAAATTATACATTATTTACCCTGGAGTAGATGGTACGTTTACTATTTATCACTTATTTATCCACATTAGAAATGGTGACCGCATGAGGTTTCCGTTGATTTCTAAGCTTAAGTGGTTTATAACAATGATTATCATCTTGAACCATCAAATTTGAGCACTGTTCAGAAAATTCCAAAACTAATATCATTTTGAAACATTAGTGTGAGAGTAGTAAATTCGATGGTTCTTTTTCTTTTTTCTATTCACTAACCAATCACATCAATCTAATCAGCATTCTATTCACCCAATTACCATACTTTTAATTCATGAAAAATTTTAATATACTTATAAAATTTTTTCCTTGTTTCCTTCCACAAATTGAGCCTATGAGAAACCCCATCTAATTTAATAATTCATTTTTTAGAATTTACATTGAATTTCGACATTTTTTTCTTATAAAAACTATTTGATGGGTATTAACTCCAACAACTATTTCCACCTTGATAACACAAAGAATAATTTTTTCATATTCAATGAAATATATTATGTTAAAACCATCTATGATATTTTTTAATCCACTAATGTGTTGATCAACACTACATTCTTATTTAATGAAAATACTAGAAGCATACCTTGAAATTCTAATGATCTTTTTCTCATATGTATTAATATAATCATTATCCTTATTATTTATCAGAAGTAATTCCTTCTCTATTTTCAAAAAAATATTATAATAAATACACTTTTTTTTAAAATAATCCCTTAAACTTATCCCACACCCAGCATTGAATTTATTCATGATTCATTTTATTATTGATAAGAGTGGATAATTTATATTCTATTCCTTTAACATTATAAAAACAAAAAATGATTATTTGTTGATCATAACATTGGATAATGGATAATATATTATAAATGGTAATGATCTATTTCCTATGTACTAGTTAATTTGTGGAACCACAAATATATGGTGGTCGTTTCCCCAATAAGTAATCAATATAATGTTATTCCCTCTTTTAATCATTTGTAATCTCATTATGATTCATAACATTAGAATGTTTTTTAAGTGTATCATTGAATTATTGAATTTTATCTTCCCAGAAACTTTGTTTCATTGGAGTGAAATTTTTTCATTGACCATCACAACAGAATTTTCATTATTCATTTAGTTTATATCCATTAAATAAATACAATGTGAGAGAAATAAAAACCATTATGACTAACAACCAAATAATTTAAAAAATCTATAGTGTTTCTAGGTCACGAAACCATAAGTTAAAACTAAATATCCATTGGGTAATACTAGACAATTCGTGAATATTAGTAGAGTATTTAGATTTTATCATATACATAGATAGATCCCAAAGGATATAAAAATCATTTCTCATCCTATTTTTCAAATGATAACTAATCCATTATATTATACTAACTATGAAAATCATTAATTTTCAAATATATTTATTACATTTTATTAGTTTAATCATCATTATGATCCACAATTGAGTCATATAGGTATTTTATCCTTGGAAACATAAAAACATAATCAAATGGTTCATAAATGGACGACGTCATCTCATTTTTTTCACCAAAACATCAACCCTAATTAGATATATCATACATAAAACCATTCTACATAACTTGGCAAAAAGAAACATAATAAATTTGTATCTTAGAATATCTCTAACGGATAATAAGGCATATATTTTTGATAAATTGTGCATAATATCATTATAATATAATGAATATATGAGAATAAGATTACAAAACCACACCCTTTATATCATAGATCATAATCTATTATCATTGTATAAATCATGGTTGTTCATATTATATGAAAAAAAATTAATCAAAAAATATGGGAAATGAAATAATAAAATTATAATATGATAAACATTTTTTACATAAATATAATCAAATAAAATCATATCCATATTGTCCATGGAACACTTACAACACTATAACTATGGTTGGGTTCACTCACTGAACCGCCATATTATTCATGATTCACTCCTAGGACTATCAGAGTGGACATGGTCCCTTATTTAACTATGTTCAATTCCGATTACATTCATTTTACTGTCATTAAATATCAATATATAAAAAATTTATTTTAGGGATATATAATTTTGGACCACCCATAACATAATGAAAATCATATAGATGTGTTCTAGAAAAATTGTAATGCGTTCAACATAACATAACTGGTTAAAAATATGGGGTATACAAATATCTTGTAATCATAATCATAAAACAACCTGTGAAATATTAAGTATTTTATCATTTGATCATATCACTATTAACTGATAAGAAACATAAAATGATGGAATCATAGATAAAAAAACTATCAATGATATGTTGAAATATTTATGATGGAAGATATCATTTTTTACATTGAAATCACTTATACAATATATTAAAGAAAATATTTTGTTTGAAAATATCATTTAAATAATATTAATGTATCATCAATGTATAAAATGGTCATGATTGAGGAAAATTATATAATATTTTTATCAGTAAAAATAAACCATTCCTTACAAAATTTTATAAAAATAAAAAAAGAACCTCGTTCAGAGTGGTACATGGAGATTCCAATTAATTTTTTTTTGAATAAATAAATACATGAATAAAAAATTGTATAAAAACTAATATTATAATATTAAAAATGTATCAACAACATTTCTAGAAATCATAGATTTGATAAAAAATATCATTGATCAAATAGAAAAATAAATCTGGGTTTTCCTTGAAATATTATTTTAGTCCATTGTGTAAATAATAAGACGATAATTAAATAATAACATATAATTATGGTATATATCTATAGTATAATAAAAATTCATGTGTTTCTTGAGATTTATTTCAAAATATTTCACCATTATGTCATAATCATAAATAATCCCAACATACAACAATATTATAACATCAATCATTTACAACCTTGGTTGCATTTGAATCATAATCCAAATGAATGAATAACATAAAATGAAACTATAAATATTGTAATTATTAGGATATTCATGAGATTACTTATAATATTTCATTATCTACCACCTATAAAATATTATAGGTTTATGACATAAATCATGTCATAAAAAGATAATTTGAAATGATAAAACACTATATCGAGTTCTACTTTACTTGAATGAAATATAACCACATGTATAATAAATATAAATTTATTATTCTTATATACCAAATTTAATTATATAAATATAATATCATTTAATTTTTTTTACATTTAAACAACAAATTATGAATAATCGATTATTAAAATTATAATATCTAGGTGTTAACTACTTCATTAATCATAAATAGTTTAGTTTAGTTGTTCTAGTTGTTCATCGGTAATCATGGGGTCATCATAACAAAAATGATACTAAGATATAAATATCATATATATTCACTAATGGTATATTTTGAGTAATACATAATATTTTTATATAGAAAATATAATTACATTTTTTATAGAGATGGTAGGTCGAACGTACGTATGAATATTGTTTTACTATTTGGTAGATGATAAAAATAATGGAAAATAAAATTTCACCTATCAAGTACATTTATATTATATCATTAACAATTTATATTAGTTAAATGTATACTTATTGCCTTCCAATTAATATGTAAATCAAAAACATATCATATTATTTTATATATGTGGTAGTCCACACGTATGCTTATTGAGATTATTATTTTCTATTGGATTGAAATATAATAAAGTCAACGTGATATGAAATATATATGACTATAATTATTAAATAATAATAATATATTCATATAAAACACATCATAATATCTATCCCTGAAATATAGTGGTGTAAAATTAATTGAAGCTCGACATGGAGAATGAAAGCCCAATATACGTATAAGCGTAACATTGAAATCCCATTTGATAATAATGTGGGTGAATATTGTTTATTTTATAATAATAATAGCATTTTTTGTAAATTTAGGATACTTATGTTTTTATTTTACGTAGATTATAGTATATTTATAATTATTAAAAAATATAAAAATTAAGTTTTCTGTCTAAGGTGATTTCATATTAATTGAACAAATTCCTATATATATTCTCTTTAGAATCATAATGTTGGCTATTTAATAGGATGGGGAACTATATAATATGGATAAGGATGTTAATAAGTGATTTAGGTAGTGTATGGTCAAGCTTGATGGCTCAACATGTTGTAAGAAATATAATGAGTAAAGTACTTTTATAAGTTATAGAGTGGGAACATGTGGAGTTTAATAAATTATTAAAACATAATAATATAAATCCAATGAAATATTATTTAAAATTTTCATTAATTAAAATTAAAAATTTATAGGGTTTCAATAAAATCTTATAATGATGTGTATATTGGTTTTGGCATCTTTTTGACCAAATATTTTTTATTAACCTCTAAATTATTTATTTTTATCATTAACCATAGTAACCATTATATTTACAATAATGGGTTACTAATGTGATCATAAATGGAAATTTTAGCCCTAAATGGATCACAGATGAGCTATTCGCCCTTATTCAATTCACATGACCAAATATATTATTTTTATTCATTCCAAATGGTTTCATAAAAAAATATATATTATATAGATGAAATTATAATATAATACCTTTAATCGTCAATAATATGTTATATTTTTCTAAACAAATCTATGTAACACAATAAAATACTCAAATTATATTTTTTTTAATATTTTTAAAAATTATTATATTTTGTTGTATTCGTTGAATTAGAATGGCTTCTAAACACATCTATTTTATTATGAAGGGTGATCAGGATATTGATAAGGATAATGTTCTCTCAGAGCATGTAATTGCCTGTTTCAGTGACCTTTTTAATGGTTCTTGTAGCCAAAATGATCCAATGGAGAGAATCATTCCTAAATTGTTTAATCAGAAAGATAATTCCTTTCTCACTTGTGTTCCATTGAATAATAAAATTAATGAAGCTACTTTAAGTCTTAAATCTGAAATCTCCCCAGGTTCGGAAGGTTTTGGAAATTCCTTCTTTCAAACCTATTGGTATATCATTAAATATGATGTCTGTAGACTTTTCATTCATTTTTTCAATGGTGGTGTCCTACCCCAAGGTATTAACACTCAATTTCATTCTCTTATAACTAAAGTGGGAAGTTCCAATGAAATTAATTTGTTCAGGAATGTTCCTTTGGTCAATACAATATAAAAAATCATTGGTAAAATCCTACCCACAAAATTAGAATAAATTTCTAGAAAGATTGTTTCCATTAATCAGTTTGGTTTTATCAAAGGGAGATGTATTAAGGATTTTGTTGTTTCTACTTTTGAATGTGTATATTTTCTCATGAAATCTTCTAAAGGTGGAAAAATTTCTATCAAGCTTGATGCTAGGAAGTCCTTTGACGCTATGGATTTGGGATTCATTTGCATGGTTATTCATATGTTCGAGTTTTCTAACACTTTTATTTCATGGGTCACATCCATTCATTGTTCTGTACATATTTCCATTCTTATTAATAGATCACCCAATGGATATTTTACTTGTTCAAGAGGGGTCAGGCAAGGTTTTCCTCTTTCTGCTATCATTTTCTCCATTATAGAGTATTATTATAGCAGACTCCTATCCATTATGGATGGAAATGGGAGAATGAATGATGTCAATGCTGGCAGAGGGATTCGTGCTCCTATCCACCTATTATATTCTGATAATATTATCCTCTTCACTGTGGGGGACATAAGGAACATTAAAAATATCAGAAGGTATTCTTTTCACTATACTTCAATCTCTAACCAAGAGATTAGTTTAGACATGTCCTTTGTTTATTTTCAGAAAAAAATCGTATAGTTTCAAGGAAGAATGATATTGTTCAAGAGTTGGGCATTCAATAAGGTTTTCATCCCTTCAAATACTTGGGGGTTCTATTGTTTGGGGAATACAAACATTCTTATTATTTCTCAGATATCATCAGCAACATTCATAGGCATCTTACTATATAGAAAGTTATGTATTTATTTGTGGATGGTCTAGTTTGTTTGGTTAAATATTTCATTTTCTCCAAACATGTTCACTATTTTAGGGTGTATAAATGGATTATATCATTGATTAGGAACATAAATTCCTCACTAAAAAAATCAATTGGAGTGGTAACATCATGGAATAGATGTTGGAAATGGTTTCATGGAATGATTTTTGTATGACTTAAGATGCAGGGGGTTTGGGAATCAAAAATATTGTTCATTTAAATTATTCCCTACAAGCCTTGTTTATCTTGAAACACTTTAACAGCAATTCTGAGACCCTTGATTTTATTCAGAAAAAATTTCTGAATCTTCTCAAAAATAGTGTTTTTAATCTTCTTGATTCATCTATTTGGCTAGTCTTTATGTTCACCTATTCTTCAATTGATTCTCATTATATATGTCCTGTTTCTAGAGATTCATCCATTAGCTTTTGTAAAGATAATTGAATAGGTAATCCCATTTTGACGTTATTTCGGATGTAGATAACTTTGATATGGATATTACTATCAAGGACCAACTTGAAAACTGGAGGGTCTTCCATGTCAAGTATTGAACATTGTTAATAATCATTGTTTCTACAACAAAAAAGATTTGTAATCCTTGGAACCTATAACTAATGGTATGATTTCATCAAAAATTTATTAAAGGTTCTCTTTGTACTATAGCTCTAATTCAATTTGGATGATGGAATTTCATTGAAATTTTATTAGACCCTCTCTCTCTATTTTGGTTTTGAGAAAATCTTAGAGGAAAATGCCTACTGATTCTTACCTTGAGAATTATCGAATCTCATTGTGTTCCTCTTGCGTTCTTTGTCATCATCATAGATTGGATGTTGATTATTTTTTTCTCAGTAGTGTTATTATTACCTCTATGTGGAATGAGTTCTCAGAAAAATTTGAATTTTTCATCAAAAATATGTTCTCCATCTAGGATTTTATTTAGTCTAGTAATTTTCTTCCACTTTCACCTCATTTGATGGATCCCTTTTCATGTTGTAGATTTTAATTTATTGCATCATATCTAGACAGTTCGGAATCAAATCCTACATGGTGGTCATCATTTCTCTGTTAATGCTGCTTTTTCAATCATTTGTGATGCTATTCATTATGCAGGATTACCCAGGAAGCACTTATGCTTTAATTCAATTCATGATTTCTTAGTTCATACTCGAATTGGTATAAAAGTACTTTTTGGCCTCTGTATGGTACTTTTGAGGTCTTAAGGAATAATCCTTTTGTTGGATGGATTAAGTTTAATTTTGATGGGGCCTTAAGGGGTAATCCTAGTCCCTCTAGATATGGTGATATTTATAGGGATCACCAAGGGATAGTTATGCACTGCTTTCAGGGTTCGTGTGGTATCGCCTCTGCAATTGAAGCTGAAATTCTTGGTATCATTTTTACCGTGGGGTAATCTATGATTTGTGGATGGGACAATATTTGGCTGGAAAGTGATTCTTCTATTATTTTCTCTGCCCACAGAATGAGTTCTTTTCATCTATCTTGGAAGCTCGCTAATAGAAGGATTAACATCTTTGACTCTCTTCTCACCAGGAATCATATCATCACTCAGAATTATAGGGAATTAAATTCAGTTGCAGATATACTTGTAAACAATTGAGTCGATGGTGCTGATTTCAAATGGTATGATCATTCTCCTGCAGGCATTTTATCCCTTCTTAAAAAAGATTTTGAGATATCTCCTCTTTTCAGGATTGTGTATGTTGAACATTATTTTTTAATTATCAGAACCTTTCTTTTCAAGGCATGGTTTCATCTTTCTTAAAAACTGTATTAGTGGTGGACAAGAATTTAATTTTTCACCATCCAATAATTGAAATAAATATCCTACATGAAGATAATTTCATTAATTTGTATCGTTAAATTAATATTCAATTGTAACATTCTTTTGGACTTCAGTGACCACATAAAATATTTTTTAAAATAATATAGTGAACTTTTTTAACATTCATGGATTTTTGTATTATATTTGGACATTTTTTGGGATATGTGTTTCTTAATAAATTAAATTTCAATCATAATGGGGTAAATGTTTAATTAAATTAATCCAATAGGAATTTAGATTAATAATGTGACATTAATATTTATTTTTGCAAATATTGACTCAATTTACACTTTACCGAGGTGATAAATATTACCATAGTGTCTATTAATTATGCCTAAATATTTTACGTATCTATTTAAAATATTGGATAATCATAAATCAATATATAGAATAAAGTTTTTCAAACTCATTACTAATAAGGTTATGAGATTAATTATAATGTATTTGTTAGAAATGTGATGAATGTCACATTTTAAATAAAATTAAAAATTTAATATATATTTATTTGATTCCCACATATAATAAAAATTATGATGAATATTAAAAGTTATAATTGAATATATAATATTAAAATTTAATTATAATAAATCAACTATATTTATTAATTAAATTTACTACGAAAAAGAATACATTGTTTTCATGGAATCAATTTTCAGAAAAGCATCTACTTAACATTTAAAGGATCCCATTTTTTTTATTTTCTAATTAGTTGATATTGAATGAAATTATTTTATACCTATGTAGACCATAAAATATTCATAAATTATAAATTCTTATTCATACACATAAATTTATTTTCTAGAAAAAAATGGCATATTATATTACTATTCATTTGGACTCAGTGTTTTGTATATCAAAAGCCGCTAGAAAATTATTTTAAGTGAAATATTTCAAAAATAAATAGTGTTACACAATGATTATGGGGAGTGATTAAAATAATTAAAAAATATTTATATAACTACTCAAATGAACATTCTTCCATAATATTGGGATGTTTTTTTATAGTTATGGAACAAAGAGGAGCTTGGGATGGATTCTATTTAATAATGATAATGTTATAGCCAATTCCTCAATGATGTAAAAATTTCGCTAGTAGAACTATCTAAATTATGATTTGGAATTTTCTACAACAATATTAATTTTTAATATATGATTGTATTAATTTTTGAATATTTTGAAATATATATGGATCATAGGAGCCTTAAATATATAGTCACATAAAAGGAGATTAATATACTCCTATAAATATGGACAAGTAAGTTAAATGACTATGAATATTTAGCTCACAACATTGTCGGAATTAAAACAAATTAGATGATGATATAAGCAAGAGAGATCTTATAACCATACCAATAATGGGATTTTAAAGGGTTATAATCAACTTAGACTAGAAAAAGATGAATATTAAATTCATAAAGTAAAGGACATAATCATTACATTTGCAAATGATTTCCCAACCATGTATTATGGGAATGATAATGGAGTCTCAAAGATATTATGTTGAAATATAAAAGATGGTAGATGTTATAATAAATGTGAAGCCAATTGTGTTTCTATTTTGAAGGAAGGATTTTCTTGAGTTGTTTCATGAATATGTGTAAAATTCGATCCTCTGATAATGATAGAGACATTGAATGAAACACGTTTCTTGAACATCTCCATCCACCAAGAGAACATGATCATATATATTTAAATATTTGATAACACTATCAGTGGGAAAATATTAATAATGGAATCACTGTGTATACATCACAGTGTCTTATATGTTAGTATATGAAAGCTTAAATGAAGACTAAGAGTGTGATGTAATAATTAAACATACACATACGGAAATGGGATCGCATCATCATGGAATTATTCACTATTCATAAAAATACATTTAGAAGATATACTAAAAAATTACATATAGTGGATCATCTAATAGTGACTACTCACTTTATTTTAATTCATGAGGTCTTATCACTCAATCATCATAAAAGGGTATACATTAGAGAAGTGGAAGTCATTTATGGAACACCAATATAAATTTTAACTTATATGGAATTGATATTTTACTCCATGTCCTCAAGGAGTATCCAACATATACTGAACACTTTTAGAACTATAATATGGATTATCAATAACAATTTGAGGTCTAGTCTAAGATAAAAATCTAGGTATTGAGAGACATGTTAAGATCATGCTTGATGAACATTAAATGAGGATGAGATCAATGTATTTTTCTATTCATTTTCTTATATATTAATTGTTTCACTCATTTACGTAAATGGAACCGGATAGGGAACTTTATTTCAAAATATGTTGAACACATACATGTTTGGATGAATGTGGTTAAGAAAACCTACTAATTCCTGAAATGGTTGAGGAAAAGGTAGAAAATGTTAAGACAATTTAGCATCACCTTGGGGATTATCATAGTTGATAAAAAGTGTTATGGCTACAATAATATATGAGACCAATAGTTTGGGGTTAGATATAAAGTTTACCTATAGATATCTCAATTGAAGAGAGTCAGGAATTTTTGGAAAAAGTGTATACTATTTCCAAGGTATATAGATAACTTTGAGAATCTCGACTACATTGAATTTTTGGCTTCTTGAAAAGAACTCCCATGAACCCTTTTATATATATGTTAGGTATTCCATGTATCTATCTTAAGGAAGTACATAAAAAACCATAATATGTAATGAATTTATAGGTTTCTCAACTTACAAATGATCTCTTATATGGGGATAATTCAATGAATATCTTAGACTATAGAGAGAAAATAATTGACCATATATTAAGTATCCTAGTAAAAGAAGTATAGAAAGAACTATAAATAAGATGAGGTGACATGTGAAATATATGGGTCCATAAATAATAATTATCATCCCCTATTTCAATCTATGTATATAAAATTAAATTTTGAAGTTGAATTATCTTTATGGGGAAGAAAATAACTACCTAAATTTTTTTTCTTAATTAAATAAAATTACTCACGTCTATCAACACCCATTTAATATTATCATACAATATATTAACATAGAAAAACATTTACATTTCATAATAAATACCACATCATGAGTAAATATGAAAAAAAAATCAAGAATAGTTAAGGGATACACACATGGAAGACTAGTTAATTCCATAAAATAAACTACATCTTCATTAATTCCCCCATGAATCTCTCCACTACTATAATGATTATAAAAATAAAGAGAAATGAAAGGAAAAAAATACATTATAAATGAATGTTTGAAAAAAACTATTAGTTACATAGTGTATAGTTAAAAGATAATTATGGGGAGTTTTTAGGGAAATATTTTTTTATTATGATTATAATAATATTTTATGATACTTGAATCAATTTTTAAATGTTTCATAAAATTAGTTAAAATATTCAAATCCGTCTTTTTTGAATAAATTATGATTTTATTTAAAAATTATATTTCAAATATATAGAAATTTATTTTCAAAAAAATGGGATCCATTTTCAGAATTTCTACATCAAAAAATGGTTAGGTATAATTTATGGATATTTATAAAATTGATGAATTTTTAATGGTTAGTGAAATAGGGAAATTTAATCTATTTTGCATTGTAATAAAATAAATTAGTTATTTAATCATGGATGATATATGGATTTGGTAATAACCCATTATTTTGAACTAACATACTCTAATTACTATATTTATTAATAAGATTCATTTAAATTGATAGCCTTGATAAAAAATATAAAAATAATTAATAAATTAATCAAAAACAGTAATCTCCTCCACTTTAAATAAAAACCCTCACCACCCCTTCTCCTCATACATTTTAAAATTTTAACATTCATATATTCTTATCAAATACTATCTTAAACATCTTTCCCTAAATTATGGTATTTATTTCCTTATAAAAAACCATTTCCAAACCCCATTCAGATGTTATCAAGGAGATGACACTCAAGAGGTAAAACCAACCATCTCTCTCTTTCAATTGATTTTATTTTCTAATCTGTTACAAAACTACCTTATAAAAAGTAACATGCTAACTATAATATCATATACATTCAGGAATTTTAGTATGTTAACGTTATATCCATCATCAAATATCCTCTTGTAATTCCCTGACCAAATATAGCCGGGGGATGGTGCATTACTTTATTACAATAGAAAAATTAAAAGGAATAAAACCTTGAAAGATTGATTAGTTTAGCAGTATTGGAAATCGATATTACATAAATGATATAAATAATACATTTTGAAATATAAAATTTAAATATGATAAGTAATAAAATGGAATAAACTACACCCATAAATGCTTATTCATATAATTCTTCTTCCAAACCTGGGGAAAATAAAACATAATAATGGTGAGCTCAAATGCATAGTATGGGTAAGTACAATAGAATAAATAATGAATCAATCTGTATCTAAATTTAAATAAATGAACACTATTTAAACTTAAAATAAAAATAAGTCATAATCAATATGGAAACTTAAAAAACTAAATCACATGAAATTAATTAATAAAATGTATATAAAATAAATCCATAGATATGTCGACACAAAATCTCATATAAAAATAATAAATTAGTATAAAAGAGAGAAATTATTAATTATTAGATTCCATGTTTCCTTGTACATTAACATAGTACTATCAAGACCTTTTATAAGATGATATAACTATATGGTCAAAACCAATCTATTTTGACCAACAATTTTTTCTCATGAGACTACTGATGCATCGATGGGATTTCATTCACCGGTCCCAAACACGTATCATACCAGTTAAAAGGATTCCTAATATATAAAATATATCAGTTTTCTTATAAATATTCATATTTAAAAATGAATATGTTTTTATAAATAATGACATATAGGTGGATAATTACACACAAGGATTTTTTACATTAAAATAATCTTGAGAAAAAAAATAACATATAAACATTCCAATGTGTCCCATACCACACTAAAACATTAAACTCATAATTACCCATGATATTAATGATACTTATAATATCCAATGATTAATTAGAATCAGGATATAACATGTCAAGGGGATTTATGTTCACCAAATAGAAGTGAATTGTTGCATAATAAACATAAGTCTCAATGGTAAGTAAGTTGAGGTGAAATCACTTACATTAACCTTAATTAAATTGTGTGGTATTTATCCTCCTTTATAGTGGTTTTAAATTTGTTACTCACTTATACTAGAATAATAATCATTTTTATAATATCATATATTAATTCTTTATAATATTTTATTACCCGTTGGTTATTAATGTTTCTCTATTTTGGCTATTTTGGGTGTAAATTTCCTAGTTCTCTTAAGCATGTTTCGAGAAGTTATTTTTTCCATTAATTAATTATAAGATGGTATCAAAATATCTATAATAAAAAACATTAATTAATTATATTATATTTTTATTACATATGTATTTAAAACAATCTATAATGTTAGGAGATACGAAAGGATGTGCACCGTTCATAGGAATGGTAGGTAGTACGCACGCATGAACACTACATTCAATTCATAGTTGAATTAAAAAAATGAAAAGTAATTGATACATATCTATAGTATAATTCCATTATAATATCTATATTATATATCTTATTTGCTTTTATTACAAATACCTTTTATACATATCATATATGGAATTAACGAGTCACATCACTTTGAGGGGAAGTTGTCCAAACATCCTTAAACGAAATTATCGTATTTACACACGATGAAAAGAAAAAAGGTGTGATATAAATAAAAATTACAACATAATAAAGATATTATAATAAAATATTTATCATATATAAATATCTTTTATATAATAATAGACACCATGAAATGTGGTAAATGATAATTGAACAATCACCGTTTCATGATACAGTAGTTCACCATACACAGAAACAGTTTTTTCATCACCCCTTAGATGGAATTGTGTGTCAGTTTAGCTAGAAATATAAAAATAACATAATAATGTTATATTTATTAGATTGTTTTTGTTATGTATTCATAAAATAATTCTAAATTTGGGGTTGTATAATGGAAATTGAACTAATAATCCAGAGAAAATATGTTACCTCATAATCAGGTAGCTTCTTTTTATCAATACCAAAAGGCTTTATCGATAATATTTATTCATAAAGAGATGCCTAATGGTATATGGGATGTATTTTGGCAGTCTATTTGGGAATATATTGTCTTATCATAAGAGTTTTGAGAGGTGTGAATAAGTTGGTGAAGTGGTGGCATTTTATAGGGAAGGAAAATGAGTCAGTTGAAATTTTTGGAAACACGTGAGGTATACATGACATATAACATAATAAAAATTCCTAAAAAATCATAACAAATATATAATGGAATTTTTATGGTCTAAATATATCAATAAAATGGGTTTTAACTATTATCTAGGTCAGTTGGTCCCCTAAGATTACTGTTTAGTCCCAAATTAAGCATAAGCTGACTTTAATCACTGTGAATAATTTTAAACAATTTTACTAATATTTTTTGTGAACAACTAAATTGTTCTTATTAGAAAATAAATATTATACTGAATATAGTGATTTGTTTATTATTTTTAAAAATTAAAATAACATAAATAGGAAAATTATGATTTATTTAAATCTCACAGACAGACAAATTAACAAGTTTTAGTAGAAAATGTTCAAAATATTGTTATGTTTTTATATTCAATTTCAAAGTGAAATTGATTCTAATAAACTAAATTTACTTAATAAATATATAATTGATCTAAAAGATCTTCCTAAACATTTATAATATAATTATTTAAATGAATAGATATTTTTTAACTAAAATGAATTACTTTTCGGGATTTTTAAAAAATGGTATTTCTCAAAAAATACAAAAAAAAATCACCCTAAACTAAATTTGACATTATGAAATCAAAAAATAAGTATTTTTAAAAAATTAAACTCATAAATGACTCAAACTTCATATTTTTCGTAGAAGGATATTAAAATGTGGTTAAATTTCTTTAATAAAAATATAGTATTTTATGTGTAAAGTTGGGTTGGTTATTATCTTAAGCCAGTCAAATCTATTTGATGAATATAAAAAATATTTAATTAAATATATAATATAAAATTTTAAGGAAAATAAGTAATTAATTGTAATTATTTATTTTTATTAAGATAAAAATCATTTACAAGCATTAAAATAATAATATTTCTTTTTCTAACCAATCAATTCTTATATTCATTTATAATTATTCAGCAACCTATTATTTCATTATATAAACTATAGATTTTCATCATTTAGTTAATAATATTAATAATTTACAGTTTTTATCTTAATATGTTACATAAATTTTTTTAGTAAAATATTATCTTTTTGTAATACTTGGTCCTTATAATGCAAGATAATGAATAAGGTTGTTGTTTCTTACAATGCTTGCTAATATGGTGTTGTGAGAATAATCAAATATATAATATATCAAATATATTTAAAATATTAAATATATTTTAATTTATTTTGTTATTATATTTCCTCATGTTATTGGTTTCATGTGTCATACTGGTTATTGAATATAATATCCATACTCTAGAATTTCAGGGTGTTACATTCTCCATATATTAATTAAATTTGTCCTCACAATATAAAACATTATCTCGATAATAGAGGGACTGAAATAAATTTTTTTTAGAGACCAAAATCATAAAAATATTTAATATCACATATTCATAATAAGATCGAAAGGAATGCAAAATGGTCACTTAACTAGGTTCTCTAATAGGACAACATATATGGGGAATGGAAACATGGATATGGAAGAAAAAGACCAAAAATAGATTTTTTAGGGAGGGTGAGAAATAACATGTTTAGGTGAAATTATTTGACCACAAAACCATAAAACATATGTGTCATTTATATCATCAGATATTATGTTTATAAGACATCATTTTTGTTTCAAACTATTTTTTAATAATTAGGGAATTCATTCCCTATGTACCACATATACAATTCTATAAACATAATCATTTCCTTTGATTACAACATGAACTATTTTGTATTAAAATCAAATAATATGATGTATCATATTAACCTCTATAATCAGATATAATGTTCATTTAAACAATTTGAAAACTGGTTGACTTCTCTAGCAGATTATGATCTAATCACTTCTGGAAAAAATTAACACAATTTCCAAACTGAACATATCATTAACCTTTATTATACGTGATTTAACTCAAAATTATAAAATTACATACATGTAAATAATATAATATTGTATCCAATTTAAATGGTAATAAATCAAATCTCCATAAATCATCACTAGAAACATGCATTCATAATAATTCATTATGAAAGGAATAGGTTATTGGATTTATTCATTTAATATAAATGTCTATAAAACTGAATTAATAATAGAATAGATTACATGTCGTCAAGTCATTAATAACTTATAAGGTAGTCAAAACATTTAAATATCTATTTTTTCTTCATTATTAACTTGACATCGGTAAAATATTAAATGTTTTCATTCGATTGATCACAATCTTCCAGAAATGATTATCTTTCTATTGAATAACTGTTATTGGTACCATTCAACATATGATTTTAAATACTCAATGAAAAATTACTTCAATACAACCTCATATACAACATAATTCTTATAACCTTCATATTGATGAAATAATATTAAAATGAAATAATACTTGAATACGTATATTAATCATAACTCTTCATCTACAATAGTAGCATAGCTCGGTCTGTATCCAATAACAACATTTGGTTGTATGTTCCTGTGATGCTTGGGACATTGATTCACATAGTTTGATGTACCCATGCAGTTGATGAATTGTACAGTGAAAAAAATTCCTTATAATTGAAAGTAAACACATGGATTTATTTTCTCCATATTTATAAAAAACTCCCATTACATTCAATAATTTACCATGGTGGTTCGTTCCATATGTATAACATGTGGGAAAACCATTATTTCCCTTATGCCCTTTATTCACCATTTTCTCTACCATCCTCTTCTTCTCTTACTTCCCATAAAATAAATATTCATCAGATAATTATCTTTTTATCCTATTAAAACATGATATGATTTTATCATATGGGGATAATACATTGGATAATATTTGCCATCAAATTACAAGATTAAGGCCATGAGAGATATAATACTTCTAAATATTTTTATCACATGAAATAGTGGATTTTTCATTCCTTCTTCTAGGAGTCATATATAAACTATTTCATATACTATATTAGCTCATAAAATTATGAAATTTCATTAAATTTAAAAATTATATGGAACAAAACTTAAATTTATGCATCTTAAATCCTATAATTATATACATTAGTTTCTTTGAGAAAATAATTACGTATAATTCCATCATAATATTAGGTATAAAAAATCTAAACTATCAACAGAATATCCAGGAGAGTGTAAAAAAAGGAGTATATTAATGACCATTTTCATGTACTAGGTCACCTCGAGTCAGACCTTGAACACCCTGTCAGAGTTATTACATTTATGTTCATCTGTTTTAGAACCAAATTTAATTGAAATATCCAGACATGTATGTATTTCTAGGAATACACACATAATATCTACCATACACAAAATTTAGGATCTTATTCAATAATAATATTCAAAATATATACTTGGGTTATCATCTAGAATTATTTTTTTCTAAATATTGTTTGAAAGTATGCTGTTAAACATTGATTGATACCAACTATAATTCCCTGACCATATATAGCCCAGATTCGAGAGATTACATTATTACATTGTCACTATTACAATGAATGAAATCAAGAATTTCAGATCAGTTTAGCAGTCTTATAAATCTATATTACATAAATTATACACATATTAAATTGATAAATATTAAATGAAAACCTGATACATAATAAATAATGAATAAACTGGATCCATGAATTCTTGTTCAATTATTTCTTCTTCATAACCTTGGTAATGGAAACATAACAAGGTTGAGCTCAAATGATTAGTATGTATATGTAAAATTGACGGAAAAATGAATAATTCTATATAGAATAGTAAATAATTGAAAAATATTCCCATTGAAACATCTAAACAAGGAATAATCAATAAGGAATGGTAATAATGTGAAATACAATCAATTAATTTGATAAACTGAAAATGAAATAAATACCTAGATATGTTAATGACAAATATCCAGGATAAATAATAACTAATTCAAAATCAAGGAAATGTTTAATTATTGGATGACATGATTCTATGTACAAGGAACTCGTACTATAATGACCATTAACAATTGGTTTTATCTATTTTGTAAATTCCAATCTATTTTTTCCAACTATTTCATCTCATGATACTAATAATGTATTGAGGGGATTTCATTCACCGATCCCCAAATTTTTTCATTTTATTCCAATGAATTCCTCATATATAAATAAAATATTGATAATAATATATCCATATTTTAAATAGAATATGGATTTTTCAATTATTCTACAAAGGAGGATAATTAACATGGGTTATTGACATTAAATCAATTTTAAGGGAAAATAATTTTATATATTCAAATGTGTCCCATAACACATTGGAAAATTTAAATCATAATTTTCAATTAATTAAGTGAAACTTACAATATATGATTTTAAATAGATTAATGATTCAACATGTTAAGGGGGAGTGTATACCCAAAATAAAAGTGAATTGTTTCATAACAAACATAATTCTCAATGGTATGTAAGTTGAGACAAAATCCCTTACCTTAACCATTATTTTGTTAATTTATACTCTTATTTATTGGTTTAGAATATGTTACTAACATATAACAGAAACATAATCATGTTTATATTATTCAATATTAAATCCCAATAAAATTTTATTACATGTTTTTTAATAATATTTCACTATATTGGTTATTTCAGGTGTTAATTTCCAAGTTCTATTAAGTACATTATGAATTATTATTTGTTGTTATTAATAATTATTTCAGGGAATAATAATATCTATAATGTAAAAAATTAATTAATTATCTTATATATTCCTTAAATATGTATTTAGAATAGTTTATAATGTATAGAGGTAAGAAATGAAGTACACAGTTCTGGGATATGGTAGGGGATATGTACGCATGAACACTACCATCTTTTCTTAGTCATATTAATATAATGAAAATTAAATTATACATATGAATATTATAACTAAATTATATTATATATGTTATAAATTTTAAATATGTTTATTATGACCATGATTTATACATTCCATACATGGTATGAACGAGACACATTTCTTTGAGGGGGCGATAGTCCAGACTTACTTAAACAAAATTATCATATTTACCCAAGATGGAAAGTATAAAGGTATTTTCTAAATTAATCATATATAAGAACAATGATGTTATAAATATATAATATATCACATATAAACATAATTTTCGTCATAATTCCCACTATGATAGGTGGTGATGGAAAATTAAACAATCATTATTTCGTGAGGTAGTATTTCACTGTACAAAGAAACAATATATTTATTACCCATTATATGGATGTGGTGTAAGTATTGGTACAAATATTAATATAACAATATACTAGCATATTTTATATACTTTTTTTGATATTTAATCATTGAATATTAATAGTATAGGTGTTTGATATTGAAATGAAACTAAGAAACTTGATAAAAGATGTTACCTCATAATCGGTTAACACCTTTTGTTTTATACCAAATGGATTCCTTGGAAGGCTTTATTCCCATTAAGATGATTCTTGGTAGAGGGGATGGATATTATGATACTATTTTAGATGATATTTTCCATGATTAATACGAATTATTGGTGTGATATAGTGGGAGAGGTGGTGTCATTTTATAGGGTAGGAAATGGACTCACTTGAAATTTCTGGAATCATGTCAGTTATACACATGTTATTATTCAAAAAAATTTATACCAAACCATCCAAACTCAATAATGGAATGTTTTGGTCTAAATATGGCCAGATTTGTTTTATAAATAATAGGTAATTTGAGGCCCTATGATTAAGTATTAGTCAATAATTAATTTTAATTTGAACTTTATCGTTTTGATAAAAATTAATCACATTTAATAGTAACATGGGTCAAAAAATAACATTGTGTTATTAGAATATAAATATTATACTAATTACAATGGTTTATTTATGATTATACAAATTCAAATCACAGAAGAGATAAAATTATGATTAATGTTAATCTTATAGACGGACAAATTAACAGGATTTAATAGAAAAATGTTCATATGGTTGTTTAATTTTTATATTCAATTTCCAAGTGAAATTGATTATAAGAATTTAAATTGTATTAATAGATGTATAATTGATCTAATATGACTTTATAAAAATTTAAAATATATTTTTATAAATTAAATTTTTGTTTTTAACAAAAATGATGTATTTTTTACTATTCTCCAAAAATTTATGTTTCTTAGAAAAATCAAAAAAAAGTACCCTATAAAAAATTTGAATGTATGAGTTCAGGAATACAGTTTATTTTATCAAAATAAATTCATAAATATTTTAAAATTCATATTTAAAATAGTTTTCCATTAAATTGTGCTAAAATTGACTTAATTAAAATAAAATATTTTATGTTTAAATTTTTGTTTGTTTTTATCTTAACTGTATCAAATTTATTTGATAAATATAAAAAATATTTAATATAATATATAACATATATATTTCATTAAAAATATTAAATAATTTTAATTACTTATATTTATTAACATAAAATTCCTCTGGAAGTATAAATATGATAATATTTCTTTATATATCCATTTGGTTCTAATATTCAATTCTATATAATTTGTACCCTATTAATTCATTATGTAAACATTACATTTTCATTATTTATTTAATAATATTCATAATGTAATGTTTATATCTGACTATATTAAATAATATTATTTTAATAAAATATTATTATTCAGTAAAAATCGGTCTTTCTTATAACGCAGGCCAATGAAAAAGGTTTCTCTTGCATGAAACACAAGATTACATGGTGTTTTGAGAATTATCAGATATATAATATATCAGATATTTTTAAATTAATAAGAATATTTGAAATTATCACAGTATTATATTCCCTTACTCGATTGGTTTCACGTGTCACAAAATCTTTTGAATATAATATCCATATTCTAGAATTTCTAGGTCTTATATTCTCCTCACCATAATTAAATTGCGTCCAAACTATTTAAAATTGATCTTGATGATAGAGGGATTGAAAATCAATTAATATAGAAAGACCTATCTCATAATTTTTTTAATATCACATCTTTTTAATAATATAAAAAATAAAGTACAATGATAACATAACTCAGTTCCCTCATAGGAGAAATTGGGTGGGAATCTGAAATAAGGATATGAAAGAAAATTTCCAACAATCAACATTTGATGGAGAGTGGTAGAGAATATATTACGATGAATGTTATTGACAAAACAACCATAAATCATAGGTGTGAGTAAAATTCATTTATATAATAAAAAAATGATTATTACAGGACTAATTTTTTGTACTAAAAACATTTGGTATAGTTATTTAATAGTCTCACTATATAAAGAAATATACATTTCTAAAAATATAATAACTTCTTTTGATAAGAATGTAACTCTTTATACTTCACCTTTATAATAGGATGAATCAAAGTACCCTCTATAATTTCATCCAATTTTCATTTAATCCATTTAATAAATTCTTAAATTTTACAACATTTTGAGATCCATTCACTTCTGAAGGAAATTCATTGAATTTAAAAAAATGAACATATCATTAGCCTTTAATCAACATGACGATCTCTAAATTTTCACATTCCAAACATGTGAATTACTTTATCATTTATCCAATTGAAATTTTAATAACTCAAATCACCATAAAACATGAATGAAAACATTTATTATTCCTTATTACATAATTAATACACAGGTTATTGGATATATTCCATTAATCAAAATGTATAGTAATCTCTATCAATAGTAGAATTGACAACTTGTTGATAAATCATTAATCAGTTCCACGGTAGTAAACACTAATCCAAATCAATATTTCCTTAATCATTATTCTAACATCAGGAACACATTATGGATTGTCTTACTAGCAATCATGTTCTTCCCGAAAAGTGTATCTTTTTTCTAAATAACTTTTTCTTGGTACAATTTATCATGTGATCTTAAATCCTCAATGAGAAAATGTTGTAGTAAAATATTCATTAATTCTGTAATTATTATAACCACTTCATTTCAAATAAAGTATTAAAATTGAATAATTAATGAATAGGTATATTAATAAATAATATTTATCTTCGAAAATATATTAACTTCTGAATTATCCAATAACATCATATGGTATATATTCCATTTACTCTTGGGATTTTTATTTTTATAGTGCGCCAATCTCTTTTTATTTTTTGAAAACATTTTGTTATACATGCAGCCATGAACATGGTGTCATTTTTCTTCACACATATAATAATGTCTCATTCACTACAATCATTTACACGAGTGATTCTTTTCATAATTATAAAATGTGGGAAAACACTTCATTCATTTATTCCCTTTATACTTCTTGTTCTCTTATATCCTCTTATTCTCTTGATTCCCTTCAAAGATGTAGGACGTAGAGAAAATATTAATTATCTTGTAAACACGGGATACCGTTTTCCTATATGCTGATAATACATGGGAGGCTATTTACCTTTGAAATTTTAATTAATACTATTAATGATATGATTATTGTTACATTATTATCATACGAATTTGTGGAGTTATTATTCCTTATTTTAGGTTCAATTTATAAAAAATTATAAATACTATAATATCTCATAAAATTATGATATTTCCATTTCTATAAATTATTTATAACACTTAACACAAATATTTTCATCAAAAAACCTGAACATTAAACTATAGTTACTTTAGGAAAATCCCCACAATTAAATCCCTCATAATAGTAGTTATAGAAAATGAAAAATATCCTTAGCATATCGCCTAGTAGTTTTAAACTTGGTGCACATTAAATACCATTTTTGTGTACGAGGATACAACAATTCAGGCTAGAACACCTTGCCATAATTATTTCCCTCTGGTTATGTCTATGCCTGACCGACGTACACTTGTACTATCAAGATTGGGATATATTTCTATGAATAACAACATAATATCAACCTTACCTAAAATGATATGATGTGTTCCTATACTCATCATCACAATATATATTAGGGGTTTTCTCTAGAATATATTTTTTCTAAATGTAATTACCATGTATTCATGTAAACATTATTTGATACCAAGTGTATCACCCCGAGCATAGATATCCCATAGCTAGTGCATTTATTTATTACTTTGGAATTTTTATATGGAATAAAATCCAGAAGGACCATTTAGTTTAGTAGTATTTTAAACATAGATTAAAAAAATGATACCCATAATAAAATGGCAAATAATAAATAAAAACATGATACATAATAAATTGGAATAAACTACAACCTTGAACACTTATTTTGGGATTTATTCTCCTTAACAAGGGGAACAAAATCCTAATAAGGCTGAGCTCAAATTCTCAGTAAGGGCAAGTAAAATATAATAAATAACGAATTCTTCTATAATTAATGGTAAATAACATAACACTCTTTCAATTTAAAAAACATGATCTATTATATTCAATATGAAAGGATAATAATCTAAAACACATGCCATTAATTAGTAAACTAAAAATGAAATAAATCTAAAAATATCTCAATTCAAAATCTCAAGGATAATTAATAACTAAGTCTAAATGAGTTAAATGTTTAATTATTGGACACCATGTATCTTAGTTACATTGAACCAAAACATTAAATACCTTTCACAAGACATTTTAGCTATTGGGTAAAACTCCATCTATTTTGGCCAACTATTTCATCTCAGGAGACTACCAATGTATCAAGGGGCTTTCATTCAACAATCCCCAACCTAATTCCTACCAGACCAAAGAATTCCTCATATATAAAATAAATATATTGTGTTATAATATATAAATATATAATAATGAAGACATGTTTTTCAATAAAACCTCATTTTATGATAATTAACAACAAGGGGTGTTGACATTAAAAAAAATATTTTGGAAATATAATATTTCAATATATCAATGTGTCTCATTTCACATTGAAAATTTTATATAATAATTCCCCATTAATTAAATGAAACTTATAATGTCATTAAATTACGTTTATTCAGGATATAACATGTAACGAGGAATTATATACATCAAATAAAAGTGAATTTGAGCATAACAAACATAAGACTCAATGGTGAGTAAGTTGAGATTAAATCTCTTACCTTAAACATCTATTTATTGTGTGTTATATAACCTACCATATTGTATTTTAAAATATGTTACTAAATTATACCAAAAAATTCTTTTTATAATATCGTATATTAATTCTCTATAGTATTTTATTACACATTTGTTAACAATCATTCACTATTTTGGCTATTTCGGGCATAAATTTCCTAGTTCTCTTAACTATGTGTTGACTTAATATTGGTGGTTATTATTAATTATGTCATGGTATTATCATATATAAAATTAAAACATGTCTTAATTATCTTATATATTCAGTATAATTGTATTTAAAATAGTCTCTAATGATTGGAGACAAAAAATGATGTGCACCGTTCATAGAGACGGTAGACCGTACGTACGCCTGAACTCAACATTCATTTCATTGTTTTATGAAAACAATGAAATGTAAATGACCATATGTATATTTTTATTCCAGTGAAATATCTATTAGATATATGTTACATATTATTATTAGGACCATCCTTTATATTTTCCAAATATGGCATCAATGAGTCACATCGCTTTGAGGGGGTGGTTTTCCACACTTCATTAAAATGAAATTATCATTTTTAAACAATATAAAAAGATAAAAGGTATGTTCTAAATGAAAATTATAGAACAATTAATATTTTATAAATATTATATATATAAATATTATATATATAAATATATATAATATAAACATAGTTTCCCTCATAATTCTTACGAGAAGAGGTGTCAAGGAAATATTGATCAATCGTCGTTTTGTGAGGTAGTAGATCTCTATACACAAAAAAATTATTTCTGTTACCCATTAGATGGATGTGTGTTCAAGTGTTGGTATAAATAACAACATAAAAAATCCTATTATATTATAGATACATTTTTTATTGAATCATTGTATATTAATATTTTTGGGGTTGTAAAATAGAAATGAAACTAAGAAACTAAAGGAAATATACTACCTATTAATTGGGTAACATCATTTTTGTTTACACCAAGAATATTCCATAGAATGATTTATACCAAAAGGAATATGATTCATGGTCAAGGGGGGTATGTTGGGTCACTATTTGGTCAGTTATTGGCTGATCCTAATATGTTTGAGAGGTGTGAAGAAGTGGTAGAGGTGGAGGCAAGTTCGATATACACATGTTCTAGCCTAATAAAATGTCATAAAAATAACTAAAAAATAAATAATGGATATTGCTTGGTTAAAATAAGTAAAAAATGGGTTTTCATACATGTTTCTTGGTTATCCCCCCATTATATTAATGTTTATCCCTAATTAATATTAATTTGACATTAATTACTCGGAATAATTTTTATCACATTTACTTATCTTTTTTTTGTAAAAAATCATCTTATTCATATTATAATATAAATATAATACTAAATAAAATGGTTTATTTAAAATTATCAAAATTCATGTAATAGAACTAGGAATATTAATATTAATGTTAATCTCGTAGACGTAAGAATTAATTTTTTTTAGTAGAAAAATGATCAAAATATTGTAATTTATTAATATCATATTTCATAGTGAAATTGATTATAACAATCTAAATTGTATTAATTGATTTATAATTTATCTAATATGATTTTATAAAAATTTAAAATATTATTATTTAAATTAAAATAATGTTTTTAGTTAAAAATATGTTATTTTATCTATTTATTATTAAATTATATATCATAGAAAAATAAAAAAAATTAATTCTAAGATAATTTTCAGATTATGAATTTGAAAAAGAAGTTTATTTTGTCAAATTAAATTCATAAATTTCAAAAAAATAGTATTTAATATAGGGTTTCATTAAAAGGTAGTAAAAATACCTTAATAATAATATAATATTTTATGTGTAAAAATAGTGTTGTGTTTATCTTAAGCCTATAAATTATATTGGATGAATATAAATAATATTTAATTGAATATACAACATATTTATTTCATTAAAATAATTAAATAAGTCTAATTATTAATTTTTATTAAGATAAAAAATCTATTGAATCACAAAAAAAAATTATATTTCTTTTTATATCAAATTGGTTCATATATTCATTTCTAATTAATTTGTAAACTATGTATTCCTTGTGTAATCTATATATTTTAATAATTTAGTTAATTATATTCATAAGGGATTGTATATATATTATATATTAAATAATATTTTTTACTAATATATGATCTATTGGTAAAAATTGGTTTTGTTTATAAATCAAGCCATCGAAGAAGCTTTCTCTTGCATGCAATGCAAGATAACACGATTTTGTGATAATTTCCCAAAAAATAATATATTAAATATATTCTGAATAATAAATATATTTCAAATTATCAGTTTTTTATATTCCCTTAAGTGATTGCTTTCACGGTTTATACATTATATTTAATATAATATCCATACTCTAGATTTTTGAGGTGTTACACTTCTCTCCACTTTTTTCTAAAAATGGAGTCAGTGTCCAGGAGGTATCGATTCACCACCTCCATGGATTATGATTTTTCATTCTCTACTACCACCAAAATGGATGGTCATAAAACAATTCTAAGGTACAAAATATATATTAATTTATATATTACAACTAATTAGTTTTCTAGAACCAGTATATAAATATAATTTTAATTAACAAAACCAAACTTCTGCATGATGATCAAAAAAACATTAAAAATAACGTAAATGGTTATTATTAACGTTTTTTCTAGTAAATCATCTTTATATACGGATGAACTGATATATAACCATTAAATCCTTTTGATGTTTAGTAAAACGTATAATTTCAATTATGGACATATATTCTAATTTAGGTGATATTTCATGTATGTAAACAAGTGAACCAATAATGAAAATCGGTTGAGAAAACCCTACCAAATGGAAAAATTGAATCTTTTAACTAATCAAAAAATGCCATAAATTTCATTAAAAATATAATAAACAAAATACATGTTAAATATGTTATTAATTTAATTATTAATGAATCTAGCATCATTATCCCAGAAATTTTGTGAATTTGCAGAACAATTTAATACATGATGAAATTGATTCTCCCTAAACATCCATTTTTTCTTTTCGGATATTATTTCTCTCAATTTATATATATTTATATCATAATTATTCTTATATATTTCCCCAATATTATGTTTTTATGTTACAAATATATGTATCAGGATCATTTGTTCTTTATTTGATGGGAAAATAAATGCTTTATAATTAATATTTTTCAATTCCCTCTGATATACATTCCCAATTAAAGGGAGGATCCCAACATCTTACCCGTTTCTTGTAAAGTACCTACTATGTGTCAAGATAGCAATGATTTACTATAATCACTCTATTTATCGTGAAAAATATCTTATTTTATTTGTAGTTTTAAGAAGACAATTATTCCTTTGTCTTCTTTAAGGACACATTTATTGTTTCCCTTAAACAACACAAAATTGGATCTTTACGATAGCTTATTAAAAAATATATTAATGAATTTTCACTTTTTTGGACATAAAGTATCATGATATATATCTATTTTCCATTATTAGTGTTTATTTATTATTTAAATGCATTCTTTCATGTAAACCATTATGATGTGCCAATTTTTTTCTTTATGACATGACAATGATACCCATTTCAATCCATGGGTAGTCGTTATGTTAATTTATTATGATTAAATATTGTATATTTTTTTGATACCATCAACTATATTTTATTAAATAGTTTATGATCACTATGACTAGGGAAGTACTATATTATTACAAGTCTCTATATAACTCTAGATAGTTTATGTTAATGTATGCTGATGGGGTGTTGTTTATAAATATCATATGATACATACAATATTAATGTATATTTTTATTTTGTTTCACCCACTTAATGTTATGAAAGCATTTGAATTAGTTAGTGTTGGGAGGCGCACACTATAATACCTCGATACATTGGTTGGTCTCATGACACAACTCGTTTGGGTTTTAGATGATTCATTACCCAATTATGTATGTTATTTTTTATGAATCCATGACTATATGTATATTAGGTTCAACATTATGAATTCACTCATTGTGTGATTAGTTGTGATAATTCATGTTATTATTAAATTGTATTATATTCATGGTTAGGTTTCATTCTCATTTGATTATTTATATTGGGTAATTTTATCATCTTTTATTTCATCTATATTATGCTCACGTTTATGTATTAATTGAAAGTATTTTTAGTTATTCAACGTGAATTATTATTAAGGATTATTTATGATTGATTCTAATTCATTTCTTTCCCCAACAGAGAATCTGGAATCACCCATTTCTTATGGTTTATTTATCCCTAGTATGCCATGACTTATAATATGATTGACTAGTAGGGACAATCTAGCAAATAGTGATATTTTCAAAGAGGATTCTACGTTGTATTTCACTACATGTTGTAATGTAATATTTATTTTTCTATCTGGTTTTATAACACTTCTAGACAATCCATTTCATTGGTATGTGATCACTTGTTATTAGTACCAACGTATGAAATTAAGATACTAGTTCCATGATAATAGGATCAGGGTCATCACATTCAGTCTCCGAGTAATTTTAGTACAAAATTTTGAAACTGAATTTTTTAAAAGAAATATTAGTTAAATATAACAATATGACTAACATTGAAAATATTATCTAGGTAACAAATATTATGATTTTGATATTATCTATTCTTTAAATGTTATAGTGTTTTTAAAACAATAAATTATAATGTAATATATGCCATTATTTAGAAATTGTTTCTAGTCTAAGAAGTAGAAAAAATATCAATGCATGAATTCCATTTTGGGATTTCAATCCTATTCCAAATAATGATTTGGGAGATAGATATCCTACAAGAATCTAAAAACTTATAAATATTCAGGTATAATTGACTCGGGTTATGATAAATTACCTTACTCTCATGGAGTAGCTCAATCTGGACTACGATGTTACAATATTATAAATCTATATGGGATGGGAACCTCCATCATTCAATGGGACTAATTACCCATTTATAATAAATAAATATATATGTTCCTTAGAAAAAACACTTATAAATTAGGGAAGTAATGAAAGTGATAAGTATTTATTGAAATTTTATCATCTCATGAGATATTTGGATCAATGGTGATCATTAATTACAAATAAAAATGTATAGGTTGAAATAAAATGTAAGGAATGGAAGGTTTGTAATGATATTTTCATGAAATAAAATTTCCCTTGTGAACAGTTAGTAGATATGGAGAATAAATTCATTATTCTATAACTGATAGATGATGAAAACATCACTAAGTATGAGTCCATCCTTACATGGATAGAAATCCTATTTGGGGTTATATATGTAATTCAAGGAGCAAGATTTCAAATTTCATTGATATTACTAAAAATATTATATGAATAGAACTAGTATCCCAAATATTCTCAACATATAAGTATATGGTATCATGTTCCATCTAAATGTTGTGATAATTTTCCAAGCCATATGGATTCAAAGGGAGGAATGAATAGAAGGGGGATGTTTAGTACTCTAGAAATGAAAATAAATTAGAAGGAAATAAAGGAATAATATAATTTAATACTTACAATATATGTTGATAGAAACATCATTGAACATGCCTATTGGAAATTAGATTTTGCTTCATGTGTGAAAGAAAATCCCCCAAATCCAAAATTTTTAAGGGAAATAAAAAGGTTTGTAATGTGAGAAGATTTAGTTGTAAAGAGATGGGATTATATTCACATCAATATCCTAGATATTCAGGATTCATTCCCCCAAATGAATAAGGGAATAATTCCATACATATGAAGTCACAAAAAAATAATATGAAGTTCAAAATGATGTAGTGGTAGGTAAATTAATCATCTCTTTAAATATATATAATGATTTATTTTATTATATATAATCTCATTCATTTATAACTTCTAGGGTTTTATTGAAAATTATATATTTCAAATTCACATTTAAAAGGGTATTTCTAAGCACAACTCCTATTGGAAACCTTATTGAAATGATGATGTGCCGAGTAGTTCCTATTATGACACCTAAACATGCTATAAATTAGTATTTAATTTTAAAAACTATGGTTTATTTTGACATAATCCATGGTATGGACTGAATATAAAAATATAATGAAAAATAATATTTCAATGAAAAAGAAATTATTAATTGACCCGAAGATATTTCATTTCCAATCCTATAGTGAAGACTTTGTCATTTGTGTTATACCTGGACCCCCCACAGTAGCTCTTCTAAATTAGTTTCTAGGAGAAAAATATAACATATAACATACTGATGAAAAAAGGGATAATTCAATTGAGGTGGTAGCTATTGTACAATAATACATTGATGTATTTCCTTAGTATTACCATGTAAATCCTGCAAAGTGATATGTTGAGTTTTCTATTAATTTATTTCTTAATACCATACCTATATCAAAGAATCCCAATAGAATGAAAATGTTGGAGTATATAGAGTTATATAAAAAAGAGTGGAATTTAGTGATAATGGATTTATACACCCCAGTTATTCACCTTGAGGAACTCCTATTATTTTTTATGAATAAAGATGGATATATTTGGATTTTCATTGACTATATGAAGATCAATACTATTAAGATATATAAAATGAATCTAATGCCTCATAAAATTACTTATTTAACCAAATTCAAGGATAAAAATTTTTATCAATCATTTATCTTATTTCTGGTTATCATCAATTACATGAGAAAATAAGATATTCAAATGAAATCATATCTAACAAAGTATAGTCATTATGTGTTTATAGTTATTCTTTTTGGAATAACTAATTTAGCATATGTATTTATCAATCTATTTAACATTGTATTCAAAGAATTTCATGGAACTTTTTTTGTGGAAATTAGTTATGATATCATATTGTACTACAAATATACGAGGACTATGAGAACCACTTACAGATAGTTGGGGAAAGTTTTTTTAGAATAGAGTTATATATGATTTTTAGAGAGTCTAAATTCTGGCTTAAAAAATTATTTCTAAAACCATAATGTCTCCGTGGATGAAATCCTAGTTGATCCTACAAATGATAAAGGCGTTATAAGAATGAATTACACTGGAATACATAACTAAGGTACATAGTTTCAATGGTTTATCATGTTACTATTGTTGTTTTATTCATAATTTTTCCCAATTAGCTAACCCATAAAATTGTCTTAATATTTAATTTATTATGTTTTTTCAATAAAGGAATATAAATAAAGATATAAATAATTGAAGAGTATATTAGTGAAATCTCCAATATTGAATCCACCACTGGTAAATAGTGCGTTGGTGATTTAGTGTGATGAATCAATGAAAGGACATGGTTGTGTACTTATGTACAATGATAATGTTATTAGCTAAGCATATATTTAGTTAAAAATCATGAATAGAACTATCAAACTCGTGATCTAGAGTTAGTATTTGTATTATTTTCTCTGATGATATGGAGAAAATATCTCTATGGTGAAATTTGGGACATATATACATATCACAATATTTTGAATTATATATTCCCACAGAAAGAACTCAATTTGTGGAAAAGGTGATGGATCATGCTAATCCAAGATTATGATTGTCCAATAGACTACAAAATATGGAAGGAAATTATGGTAGACGATGTATTGATTTGGAAGGATCAAGACACTATAAAAAATGAGGATTTAAATTTATCCAATGTATATGGATCTAGTAAATATAGGTATGAGAATAATCAAGGAAGGTGAAACATTACAACTTTTTCAAATTATTTCGAAAATATCATCATTGAAAATGAAAAAATGTTATTTGTCTAATGATAAAAATTTTAAAAATAAAATTATATAATAGAATGATGTTTAATTGTTATATTTCATATAAGATGATAGAATTTTGAAATTCAGGAAAAATATTTGGGTTCCCTCTATTTGCAATCTAGAAATGTAATTACTGGATTAATCTTATAGATCAAATTTATGTATACAACATGGTATAACTAATATTTATTAATATATTAAGGAACATTTTTGGTGGGATAATATGATGCGGGAAATTGGGGATTATTTATCTATATGTATTTTTTTCACAAGGTGATGGATAAAGGACTACATCTAAGATGATCCATGAAAACACTGCATATTTATAATTGAAAATGGGTTGACAGAACTCAAAAATTTTCACTCGATCACCAAAGACCCAATGAATGAATTATATAATTTGGTAAATAATTGATAAAAATAACAAATATACTCTTTTGTTTCACAAAATGGTTGATTTTCTATTGTAGCACCTTTTATGACTCAATATTAATGTTGTTGTAATACATCATATAGAACCTAAATCTATTGTGTTTGATCATGATCCAACTTCTAAATCAAAATTATTTAAAACAATCCTGAATGATTTGGATACCAAGATTCATTTGAGAACTACTTGTCTCCCTCAATCAAATGGGATGTTAGATATAACAATCCAAATGTTAAAACACATGTTATGGTCAAACTCACACGGTTTTCAATGTATTTGGGGTTAATATTTACCTATTTTATATTTTTATTATAACAATATTTTCCATTAATGTATTTAAATGTAACTATATGAAGCTTTATATGGAAATAGATAGTGTACACCAACATCATCGGATAAATCTAGTGAAAGGATGCTAGAAGGCCTGGAACACGTGGATGAAATAACCAAAAAGGTAAAGTATATTTAAACCCATTTAAAAGTAGCTCAATGTAGGAAGAAGTGTTATATTGGTTACCCGATAAATGATTTTGATATTTAAGTGGGTGATCATGTATTTATAAAGGATTATCTATGGAAGTGTTTCATATGGTTTGGTAATAAAGCGACATTAATCCCTATGTACATTGGACCTTTTGAAATTATGGAGAGAATTGGAACTATAGGTTACCTTTTAGAAATTCTAGATAGCCTTTATGAAGTACATGAGTTATTCCACATCCCTTTGCTATGGAAGTAATTTCCATACACAATGCATGTTCTCACTTATAAAAAATAGATTTGGAACCGGATTTATCTTATAGTGAAGTTCCTATACATATTATGAACACTAGGGAATAAGATTTGACTAATCAAAAAACTCGGGTGGTAATGGGGATTTGGAAAAATCATATTATTGATGAGATGACCTGGGAACCGCAGGATATTATCTTTAAGAACTAACCTAATCTTTTTATAAGGTTACATAATCAAATTTACGAGGTATATCATTTAGATGAATGGTAGAATTTAATCCCTAATATTTTATGGTATGTTACATTTAAATATAACATCTTATATAACATATGTTTCACATAATACCAATTTCCAAACCATGATATACTGTAAAATATTAATATCAATCGTAAAATAGTAATGTGACCGTTATGGATTGTAATCTAGTGAATATAATAGTAACCTCACTAATGAAACAATAGATAATATTTCAATATCGTTTGAATAAAAATATAATATATTTATATCATGGAATAATGAAATATTTTATTAAATAATAAATTTAATATTTTTATTTTTTGAAAAGAAAATATTAATTAAATTTTTTGATGTAATATAAAGATTTAATGGAATATTTAATATCAAAAAATAGATTCATAAAATAATATTTTTTTCATATGATTAGAATATAATTTTATGATTCATTAATTAATTAATCAATGTGTCCTAAAATCAATTATAATATTATAGTAGATATTTATCAAACAAATTGTTATTTTATTTAAAGAATAATATTAACATATTTGGAAAATTATTTTCATAAAATTGACTCCATTATTTAATTCTACACATAACAATGTTATTATGGTGAATTTTTGGGATTTTTCTTAAGTAGATGAATTTTTGATGAGTTGTGAAATGTTGTAATTTATGGTATTTAGAATTATAAGTAAATAAATGAGTTATTAAGTATTAGATGATGTATGGAAAGTTAAGAACCCAATGGTTCATAATATCCTTCTATAATAAATTTAGTTTGTCATAAGAATCAATATTATTGGTGGACATTAGCAAAAATAATAATATAATGAATAAAAAATCAAGAAACCCCTATCTCCTCCACTATAAATAAAACCCTCACCACCAGTTCTCATTAAACATTATAAACATTGTAGTTTACTTATATTCTACCAAATTTTTATCCAAATCATATTCCTCTAGTTTTGGCATTGTTGGTATCACCAACATTCAATTTAAATGTCCCATAATAAGGTTCTCAACGATATGACACTCAAGAGGTAAAACATTCCCCCTATATTTCAATTTCCATTCATTTAATATCTTTCCCTCACTATACCTATCCAATGTAAAATGATATTTCTAGAATTATATTTATACTAAAATATTTTTTTATTAATCTTGTATCTTTCATAAATATTCTTTTCCTATCCTTCCCCTTTTCATTTTCTAGTACTTCCTTCATGGATAGTAATAAAACTATTATAATGGGTAAAACAAAATGTAAAATTTATATTAACATATTTTTGGTGTTCTGGAACTGGATTATATATACATAACATTAATTAATAAAACAGAAATATTGTGTGATGATCGAAAAATCCCCCAAAAATATAAATGATTATCAATAAAAAAAATTCTAATATATCATCCTCATATAGGGAGAAATAATTGTAAATAAGAACATAAAATATTTTAATAGTTCATTATTAAAATATAATATTAATACTAGATATATATTCCCATTTTACATGATATTTCATATATGAAAAAAAGTTATGAAATCTTGAACACCAAGTAAATGAACAATATAAAATAATGAATTCAACTCATGTAACTCATAAAAATGTCCACAAATAAACTTAAAAATATTATAATGTATCAAGTAAAATTTTATGATATTCTAAATTAAATTATTAATGAATCTAATTTCATTATCCAGATCATTAATCTTAGGTGTGTAACACTTTTAGACATAAGGTAATGTAATGTCCCCAAACATATATTTTTTATTTGCGTTATTCATTCTCTATATTTACCCCAAATTTATTGCATAATTATTTTCATACAATCATCATAAATGTTGTGTTTATGTTCCAAATATAAGTACCTAATCACAACTAATTTTTCTTTAATGGGGGTATACTTGATTTTTAAAGGTTCCTTTTAAATTCCACACGATAATTAGGATTCATTAAAGGGATCTCCATAGTTTCATACACATTTTCGTTTATATTTAGTATTATTTTTAAGAAAAAAATATTTTTCTAAAATAATATTTTTTATCATGAAATAATATCATTTTTCAATTATGGATTTATGAAATCTATTATTCCATTGTATGTTTTTATGACACTTTTTTATTTTCCCTTGAACCGTACTAAAGTTCCTCATTTCTATATATTCTTAAACACAATTTTATCATGTTTTAAATTCATATGGATGAATAATATCATGATTTAAGCCTTTATTTTCCTATTAATTTTCATTTATTATTTAAATCCAATCATTCATGGTCACCTTTATGATACACTAATTTGTTAGGCCATTTGAGATGATTACAATACCAATGTATTTTCATGGGTATCAATTTTCTTAATTTCATATTCTTAATTGATATTCATATCTAATAATAACCCTGAAAATATTTTATTGAATGCTTTGTGATCATTTTTACTATATATATACTATCTTGTTACCATTACCCATTTTACTCTTGATAGTTTATGGTTACTTATACTGATATGGGAAATTAATTACATATTATATGATAGTTTCAATATGAATGTATATATTAATTATATTTAACCACATTAATATGAGGAATGAATTTGACATAAAATTATTATGATAGACTCTATATTGTTACTCCTATTCATCAGTAGATCTCTTGAGAAAAACTAATATGCATTTTGGCTGATGACTTAGTGTATTTTATATAGTGTCTTGGCCAAATCCCTAAAGATATGATTATGATGCCCCACAATTTGTAATATTTCATAATGATATTATTTATTGATAATCAAAGTTATTGTTTGAATAATATAATATATATTGTTAAGTATTATTTTCCAGTGATTACTTATATGGAGTTATATTATCTTTTTTTATTCTTTCCATATTTTTCTCATGTTTATGTTTTAATGGAATGTATTTTTAGTTATTCACTATTATTTATTGATTATGTTTATTTATAATAAATTCCATTGTATTTCTTTCCCATACTGAGCATTTTAAGTAACCCCTTTCTGATGTTTTATTTTTACCTAGAATGCCCAGATGTATATTATGATTGAAAGTAGAGATATTCTATAATAACATGGATGATTCCAAAAAAAATTAAAAGTAATATTTCCTTTCAAGGTCAAATGTAAAAAAAAATTCTTCCTGGTTTTTACATTAAACTATAATATTATATCCTTTGGGTTAAGATTTCTAGTTCATTGTACCAATGAAATAAAGAAAATCATCAGATATAGGATAATACGGTCAGGATATTTACATCATACTGGATATATTTTTTAAAATTTTTATATTTAAATTAAATTAAAATTTATTTTATATTTTTAATTAGATGTTTCATATTATTTAATATGGAAAATTTCATTTTTAAGCACAACAAAGTCAATATGGTTAAAACAATTACTATATTAAAGGTAAAATAATGTAAAAGGTTTAAATTAAAAGGAAAATACATATAAAAACAGATGAGGAATATTTTATATTGTTGCATAATATATTTTCCATCCATAACCAAAAAACTGTACATTTATTATCATCTAAATTAATTTAAATTATTCCCACAAAAATGTGTATAGCTTTAAAGAAATATTAATCATGATTTTGTCCCGTAAAACCACCCTTTATCAATTTTAAATACAAACATTCCTTTCCCACACTACAACCCAAACACAATAAAAAATAATAATCTTTAAATCGCACTATATTGAGTCTCCCCAAGTTATTTTTTGTTCTATGAAGTCTCTCTCCCTCATTATGATGAATCCTCCCATGGTAAGGGATATCTTTTTCCACTTTTTTAATTAAATAACATATTTTTTACAAGTATACAGATTATAATTTTTTTAAGTGCTTACAAAAATCCCTATTATGGTATAATTTATTTCATTATAATCATATATTTTCATTCACCTAAAATTAAACCCATTCCAACATCCAACTTCTATTCTTGTTATGTTTTCTAAAATCAAATAATGATTTCTCTATGCATATTTTTAGAAAAAGAATGAAAAATAAAATTTTCAATCAAGGTTATTCATTTTATGTATAATTGAATTTATGTGATTAATACTATATATATATATGTCTCATACAAATATAACCATATTTTTTTTCATTATAAAATGGTGTAATGTACTTCTTATGTTTATTTCGCAAACCCATTATTTAGAATATTAATTTATTACATTATGGTGAATGAATATGAAACCCTTTTCATTAAATGGGTAATTAAAGTTTTTATTACTTGTGATTAATTTTTTAATATGGAAAACATAATGAAGTCAATTTTATGATGTGTGAGCCTAGATAACACTCCACTTATTGGGTATTATTTTTGTATAATGAGTTGTTATTTATGGGATTTGTGAGTGAGGTAAATCAATGATGGGACCTTGTCTACCATGTGTTGTGTCTTAGTGGTTAGAGAAGAATTAATATTATTCAATGATATATGTTTCTACCACATTCCTATATTTCATTGGTCTTATGATTCCATGATTATGTTATGCCTCCATATGTTTATTCATGTCCATTTATTTTATGATAACTTGTTATTTCATTTGACGCATATATTATGCTTCCTAATCTAGTTTACTCACTTAATGGGAGTGATAGCTCACCCCATTCATTTATATATTTCATTTTTTGTTTTATACCATTTTATAAGATCATATATATTTAGAATCTCATTATAGAGAATAAAAAAATGATGTTATGTTATAGTTTTATGTTGATGTTTTAGATACCTAGAATTAAAAAGACACTAGTCATATCAATTCATCTATAGTTTTTGTTGGATATTTTTGTTAAAAATAATTTATTAATATGTGTAAACGGATTTGGTATCTATATTTTATATGGTTTAGTATTTATAATGAATTGAAAAAATTTTGTACATTACATTATTTAGAAATAGTTCATATTGGATGGAATGGAATCTTTATCAGTGCAAATAATATAACACGGTTTTTTCCTCTAAGGAAATTAAATGAAACTAACATTTGATATAGATAAAGAGATAGTGATGAAAATATTATAAATAAATCAAGGTATAAATAAATGCTTATGACTAGTGACCAAGCCTATATAGAGGATAATTATGAGCCCTAACACAACATTGTAATGTTACACTACAGCATGTGTCAATGACCTCAATCATTTTATGGGACTACAAATCTGATAGTATCTATGTAATTAATCAAATTCTTTTAGAATATATTTCTCATTTTGGGAGGTAGTGAATGATAAAAGTTATCATGGATGTTAACCATCTTAAATGAGACACATATCAATGGTGTTCATTGATCCATAACACTAAATATTTAAAGAAAATAAATAGAATGTGGTGTAATACATTTAAGAGATATTCATTAAAAAATAATTTACCCAGGAATAGATAAATGATTTGGAGAATAAATTCCTTAATATAAAGAAATTATATGGAGAAAATGTTATATAATATGAAGATATAATTATAAAGATAGTAAATAAATCTTGGTATTATGTTATTAATAAACCATCATATTTTCATTTTTATTCAAGGAAAATAAATAGAAACAGATTAGGACATGATGGACAAGGGCCTAGGGGATATACAATAGTGTAATAAAAATGAATAACCATTAATATAATTAATACCCTCATGTTTAATGTGTAAAATTTTGGAAATAATAGTCACATAGGATCTATTTTTCTCCATGGAGTAGGATTAATTATGTATTAGATGGAAAAAATCCTAGCAATCAAAGGGAATTTGTCACTTATCAATTTTTTGTATTTGAGGATATAAAATTATGTTTCATTTAGACATCGAAATAATTCCACAAGGATTATAGTTTCTATAATTGGATGGATCTGAAAAATGGAATATTATATATATAATGTGAATAATGGATGTCTAAATATCCAACATGTAATAATTTTTGTATGAATCTTCATGGAGCATGCTTTCATGGAAAGGGAGTTTCATTAAAGTATGGAGAGATTTTTCATCTATCACAATATTTTATTGTAAATAAATAAGATCCAAATGTTCAATGATTCATCTATAAGTTGACGGGGAACTATTCAACTTAATTCCCCAATAAACAAGTGAATTTATCTAAAAAGGCTAACAGAGATCGGTGAAGATTTTTTTCATCAATACAGTTGATGTTGATGTTATTAATGTAAAAGTGGTAGGTAAATTGTTCATATACTCAAATTTGGATAATTAATTATTGTATAATATATCTTTACACTCTTTTATACTGTCCATGTTTTCAATGAAAAATATATTTTTCCCTAGAACAAAATTTTTTAATTAAATAATCATAGTGGAAATCTTGACACAACAAGGATATGACACATAGTTCCCACTAATCAATGTATAATTAATATATTTTAAAAATTTATAATTTTATACATGGTTAACTTTGGTGTAATAATTTCTATGTATTGGATTTAAAATAATAATATGAGAATTTATTAGATAGGGAAGGTGATTACAATCTCGGATGGAGATATGAATCCCTTTCCTTCAATGGAGAGACAATATGATTTGATCAATGTATGAATCCACTTATAGTGTCTCCCATTAGTTAGAATTCAGGATAAAAATAGAAGAAAAAACGTTTTAATACAAATTGATTCCTAAAAATTGCATATGTAATGATTATACTAGAATAAATTGATTATAGACGAATAAATTGATTTTTTTTCAAATTAGAGGACACAATTATTATACAATAGTTGTGTGTTCCCCACCATTTTTGATATGTTGGTATGTATTTTGGGTGGATTTATGGGAAGGCTGTGGGGTCATGTCCTTAGGATTGCGGTTTACTACAATTTTCTTCCTTGTGTTATGTTATGGGATTTTGGATGTAATTGACTTTTATGATAATATTAGTTTCGTAATAAGGGATTTATAAACCCAAGGATTCCCAATTAGTAACCCTTATTATTTTTTAATGATTAATTTTGGGTCTACGATGCTATGCATATATTATATGTAAATACATTCCTTTCTAATAAAGAAATATTATTCAATTCCCAGAGTGAAGTATTCCTTGACCATCTATAAGGAGATAAATATTTTTCAAATAATTTTACTCATTATTTTTATAGTTATTTAAGGGTAAATAAGATGTATTTTATAAATATTATTATTTATATGGGGTATGCACATTATGAATTTATATTAATTTACTATAGATTGAAGAAAAAAACATATGGTTTTTTGGATATGATGAATATAATGTTCAATTGTCTTGTTGATAATTTATTACTAGAATTTATTAATTATATCTTAATATAATCTAAAATATATCATCAACATATGTGAATTTTTTTAATCATTTGTATAAATCTTTTTGAAATGGAGTTATATTAAAAATATTAACAATGATAATTTTTTACCCTGAATGTTTCTTCTCAGGGAAACATTTTCTCTAATTATGGAATATATTTTGATACTTCACATATAAAGAAAATTTGGAATCACCAATTTCATCAAATATAACCAATGTACGTAGTTTCCAGTGTATAATAAGTTACTATCAATGATTTGTAAAAAACATTTTCCCAACATGATAAGTGGTTAACCAAGTTGACATGTATATGGTCTTAGTTTATATCCATATAAGAATGTATGGAATTTTTTGAATAAATTAATATAATATTAGTCATTGAAATGATATTAATGTTACAATTTTTAAGGTATGGATTGTTATATATATAATTTTAAATAAAAGTACATTGATGTGACCATATATAAAATTATTGGGTCGTTTCCTATGCATTAAGGTAATTAATGATTCGTTAATAGAATTATTGAACCCACGATACTTATGTGGTAGTAATAATATATTAATTGATATTATCAAGTAATTTTCAATATGGTGAATTATATGAAATATATAATGAACATAAATTTTTAATAAACATCATCTCATAAAAAATATCAACACGAGTCAATGGATATTGTCCTAATAACTTAAGGATTACGATTTATCAAAAACTACATCTATGGGACGGAAAAAAAGTTTCCACGTCTATTGAAAAGGAAAGATTATTGAATTTTAATTAAAATGATGATGGATAAAGATCCTACTTTCATTGTTTTTTAAATTTTGATGTGGAAATTTTCATGGAATGGGTAACGTCACATTATTTTAGAATGACTTCAATATTATATTTATTAGATAAAATAATAAGTTCATAGTTTTTTTAACAAAGAAATTAAAAATAATGACAAATCAATGACTGATCGGAAGATGGTGTTATTCATCATTGGATATTTTATTTTAAAATCATGATTGCTACTATATTTTCTATCCATACTTTATAAGAAAAGGGAAATACTAGTTTAATCCCATATCTTAAAATTATATATCAGCCCTAGTACTATGAAAATGTATCATGATATTAAGGAAATATTTTTAAAAAAAATATGATATAAGAGAGTTTATATTATGTTTTAATATGATTGTCTTGTATATAAGTAATGCCTATAAGACAGTATCATAACAGCCTAATACAACATCTTCCTATTTTTGGGAGAAAATATAATTATATTAAGTGTAATTTTTCGCTATATTTTTCAATACTCCTAGAATGAATGATGAAACTTAGGGTATTATGAATCACCTTACCTACAATTAACACTTACATTTAATAATAGATGACATAAAACGTTAGTTTTACCTGTGTTTATGTATTAATGATGTTAAAGCACATCTTGGTACACCCATTTCAATTAAATTTGACATGAACCATTATTTACATTGAAATTATTAAGGGTAAGTTAAATGTCCCTTAAAAAACATATTCATATTAGTATACCCTATTTTCCAATCATTAATGGGTTGTAAAAAACAGCTCTTTAGATAGTATAAGATCTATTTAATTGTTATTGATTTACATTCAATGCATGTGAGATAAGTATTTTTCATTGGTAAATTTTTTATAAAAAAATAGATTGCATTAAAAATTAAAATGGAACGACATAATGATTTTTTTAAGAGGAGTTTTATTAAAAATTATTGGGATGATGATGGTGAAAATAAGCTTCTAGGACCTAATCTCAGGAACACGTAAATGGTTAATGTGGATAATATTTAAAAACATATATCAAGATAACTGAAGGAAGGATATATAATTTCATAGGAGGGGTCATGTATTCATAGAGTTATATATATGGAAAGGTGATCTATTTTTTATATGAAATTGACACAATTTCCTAGTACTAAAATTCATTTTGAATCAATGGAAGGAGTTATAATTGCAACATATCATTGGAAATTCCACATATCCTCTCTATGTTCATGATGTGTTTCACGTTTCATTCTTAGGAATATAAATTCTAGAACCAATTCATGCACTAAAATCTAAAAAAATATAAATGGAATATGTTTTATGTTTCCATAAAGAGCCTATTTAGATGTTGTACTGTAGAGAATACGTGTTGAAGAATATGACACTCGATTGGTAAACATATTTGGAAAAATTGTAAGATAGAAGCAGCGATATAGGGACCTAATGATGTTATGAAAAATATCTTATCAGAATAATCCTGAATATTATCCTTAAGATCCTATTTAAACTATTTATTATTTACATGATTTCATAGAAAATTCACCAAAGGTAACACATTACAATAATGGTCCTTCTCATTCTGATCTCAATCACCACCAGGTACTATGAGATGGTTGAATCACACACAATTATAAGCTCACAAGAATCAATAATATTTGAAGAACCACACATGTACCTCATCATTTGTAACATTAGTATAAAATTTTATAATTATTATTTATAAGGGGGTATATATATGAATTTTGAAACCTCACCCTTTCATTTAAGAATATATTTCAGTATAATTAAATTATGGGATAAATTACTTACCAATATGAATCTACATAACTCACATAATAGAATTTTCTTCAAGGACAGATGACCTTCCTTTTTGAACTATGAAGACATCAATCCTTGATATATTTTGGGATTATAAAGAATCATATTTATACTCATTCAATCCAAGATAATATACAACTTATTTCTAATAATTATACTAGCTATGACCCCATAAATGATGACCCTATAATCTTAATCTAGAAGAGGTTTTTCATACTATGTATCCTATATGAATACTGAAATGATACCATTACAATAATTTATTGATATATATTTTATCTCTAATACTCATATAATGGAATTTTGTTCTTATATATTTTTCCTGATAAAAGAACCCAATCCCTCATAATAACTTTAATAAACAAAAAGCATATATATTTACCCACATATTTAATGGGGGAATATTGTACTCAATAAAAAATTCAAACTAAAAACATCAAATAAGATTATAAAAATTGGGAAATGAATAATGAGTTTTGGAAAAAAAACAAAATTCCATGCTACTTCATAAATACTAACAAACTCATCTATATATAATCATCTCTAACTCTTTAATAAATGATACTCTAGAATAAGAATGAAATGAACCATCATGGTTAATATATCAATGATATCCAATATCACATTTTGAATGTTTTTTGGCATTACATTACTATCATGAAGCTTATTAATATTCCATATGATACACATTATAAAACCAAAAGAAGTTAAAACAAACTCACTTGGACCACAAGACTGGTATTCAACTACTAATCATTCTGGAAATGTGATCAATTGCTAAAATTGGTTCTCCTCATACCAAGTCAAAAATTATAAAAATTTTGATCATTGTAGATATTTTTCAAACCTAGATACACCATTAAGTGTGTAATTATAAATACCCATAATACATCCCCACAATAAATGACTAGTCGAATTTTCTATTATTGGAATAGCATGATGAGCATCACACAATTAATGAATTAATAGTGGGGACTAACTATGTATATTATCTTATATTGGACCTAAAAAAGTATCATATTACTAGGAATCTCTCATATTATATATTAATTGGACATACCACCCCATTACCATTCCCTTGATTATATAAAATATAATTGTCATGTTATTTTTGGTACTCCAACAAATACTTATTCTACATATTATGATATATCTAGGTGAAGAAGTATATAAGTCTCTCAAGGTACAAGAAATAAATGAAATCTCACTTTGAAGTAAATGGATTGATGAATTCTATGAAAAAACCCAACACTGTTATATCAATATAATTGGTAATATTGTCATACTCATGACATATAAATTTCAAAGACCCATATCTAGTCAATATCACCCTTTAAATCAGATCACTGTGAATCTAATTCACACTACTTTAACTAAACACAATATGAGTTGATCCTTCTTATAGAAAATTAAAAAGACAATCCCACATTATGTCTATTATAGATATATGGAACATCAATTTAAAAATTAAAATCATTTTAATGGATTAATTTTATAGATATGAGAATTCATGGGGTCTTCAATATAAGAGTTTTTTCCTATAATCCATAATGAATATAGTATCAAAAATAAGTAGAAAATCATACAGTCATTAGAGAAAAAAATTACAAATATATTTTGCTAACAAATATTGGTAATATTCATAAGAATTCATTTCGGTTTGACTAATAGTTTTGATATTTGTAATTATCTATAACCATGTGTTTTTTATAAAACAAAAGGTTTTTTCTGGGGAATATATTAGTGTTTCTATATGAATATAGCTATATCCCCCAACTATATCAATTGTACCAGATATATATTTCCATAGTCTAGTTCCCATGTTTATATGTCACAGACTATTGTATGGTTACCCACTTTTTATTTCATAAATGATTCACTATATGTATACGTATTTTAGAATATGAATGATTTTTAATTGTTTTTCAATATGGATATAGAAAACATAACACATGTAAACCTAAAATTTATTATAATCTACTTGAATTCGGTTTTAATATGTTCATCCTTTTTTTCATCATCTTATATCCTTGGGACATCTATCCAATAAAGTGGTGAGCATAAATCCATGTAGAGGAATAAACAAAGGATATATTTAGAATGTTACCAAAATTCATATCAATTAGGAATTATCATATGAGTAGTTTAATATCATAATATAAATAATGGGAATCAAAACATGGTAATGTGGCTATAATATAATAGTGAGACATTTTTAATAATATCACTATGGTTAATCACTTGGGTTTCATGAATGAAAAGTGACATGGTTATTCAATAAGGTATAATAAAACATGTAATTTGATGATATTAAATCATTAACCACTTAATTGAATAAATATATGGGGCCACATTTAATATTTCTAAATTCATGTGTTCCATATAGATCATAATGAAACATTTCTTCAATAACCTGAGAGGAAAAAATTATCGGTTTTATATAAAATCTTCTAGTTCATAGGTGATTAAAGACATTACAATTACATAATTATTTTAGCAAATTATTGGGAGTGTGGTTTTAATACATGTAAATCCCATAATAATTAAATTTTTTCATTTTGGATAATTCAAATTTGTAATTATTTTTTGGGGTATTCTATGTATAAAAATATTTCATCAAAAATGATATAATTGCATGAAATAATTTCAATAGCATGAGAGTATAAAAAATATATTAATGGGAGGGAATAATGAGAGGAATTGAAAGTATAACACTGGTAAAAAACATTTATTTATGATTAGGAATGTAAAAAGGTGAATGAAAAACAAAACACATTAACAATAAGAATAATCAAAACAACTAAGTAGTAGAATGAAATGAAAAAAATATGTGAATTACATTAACTTAAATATTTACTTCCTAAATCAATATTATGGAACCATTAGACCATGGGGAAACCAAAAAGGACTCTTTGGGATGTACAATGACCAGAAACTGATGTATAAAGAGTTTAGAGTGGAGAGGAGTGGGGAATGATTGGTATTTGTAATTAAAGAAGTATGAGTTTTTATGGATTAAATATATGTTTCATTACTTATAAGACAGAAAATTATAGGAAAATATTATTCTATCAAAATTTATGGACAATTAATTAGTGGGATTTGGTGGGTAGATGTTTGTGGCCTTTGTAAACTGAAACATAAATTCCAAACGAAAAAATTAAAGGATCCACACAAAAAAAATTATTCCAAAAAATTAAATTTTTGATTGAAAAAAGTAAACTTTAAATTTATAAATTCAAATTAAAAAATAAAATTTATTTATATTCTAATTGAAAAAAAAATTATAAAATGTATCGTACTATTTTTATTCATTATTAAATTTTATTTATTTCATTATATTATCTTTTTCCTATTGTTTATATGTTTACCATTTTTCTTAAAACCTAGCTTAGTGAGAAAATTACCAAAACAAATAACACAATACTAATTTTAACATGTATTGTGTAATTATTTTTTTCAAAATTATTCAACAAATATTATAATTTTATATGTAAAATAAAAATGTTGTTTAATTGATATTAAATAATTTTATCATATAATCATCTCTCTGACCACAAAAAAAATTCATATGACATTATTAATTTTAATTATCATTTAAAATGAGTTTTATTATATTATTTCATGATAATAAATATATATTTCAATGATATACATTTATCATAAAAAATAGTTTAAATGGAATATATTTATTTTCTCTAAAAATAATACAATTTGGTTTAAATTAAAAAAATGATTATTATTATATAAATGCATCTACAGAATAAACGCAAATAATGAACAACCATTTTGTTAACTAATTTTCACAATTACCATCAATAAATTTGACATGAACCCATAATTAAAAAACAATATTTCCATGTAAGTACAACATAATTATCATTTTAGGACACAAAACTTCTCTTATGAAGGTTCTTACAACTCCTTTAATAATGTCAATTAATTTACCATAACTTATATTTATTTTTACATTCATTATGATATGTGTTATCTTATTACCTGAATTAAGACAAATTGAGGTAGTTTAATGAATTTATTATTCTTCCAGGAGCATATCCCATTACTTTTCATTCTTTTATTTTTACATATCATTGAATGATGTGTAAGTATTTTTATAAAATATAAAATTCATTTATAATTTTTTTGTAAAACAAATTAAATTTTGTTTATAAGAAATAGTTTATTTTTTTAAATATGAATATTATTTGGGTCATTACACCCCCTTAAATAAATATCAATATCTAATTTTTATATATAATAACATTAAAATATATGAGGTTCCATATACTTAAAGTATTATTAGTGTTGGAATGTATCCTCTTTAAGCTTTTCATTTCTCTATAGGACCATCACAAACAATGATGACTTGTTCCTCATCATTTGTTCACTTATTTCGAGGATCTGAATTGGGTTCACTTCATATGAAAATAAAACATAAAAATAGTCACCATTAGTACAATTTCAATGTGATTTGTAAGACATACTATTTCTCTATAAGGACATGTAGAAGACAACTTGTGAAATGGGATAATTTCATTATAATTTAAAATTGATATGAAACTAATCCAACATTATTTAGAATATCAAAATTTTCATTGATTTATTGAATTATTTTCCCCTTATTTCCAGATCTCATAACTCTTTTCCATGGTGGTATCATAATTAACACATTATCCCCAACATGAATCTCTAATTCCACCCATGTTATATTTTCATAAAATTTTTTTGACTTGATATGCATTAATGCATTTCTAGATAATTTGTTTTTTTTATTCATTAAAAATGTCTGGTCCTAGCTGATTCTTTCTCCAACATTATCCCAAAAAGATGTATTTCTTCAAATTTGTTTGTATAAATCCTTAAAATGCAATATTTTACTTCTCCATTGGAAAATATGGTTATATTAGAATTTAAAAGGTGTAATATGTTGATCCCAACACCTTTGTAAATCATGTGAGCTTGCCCATAACATTTCTTCCAATATTTTAATAGTCTTCTCAAACTACCAATGAATTAGATTATGCATGGTTGTTATCTAGTTTACGTCTATGTTTACTTCCTTTTAAAATATCCTTCTAAAATTAGACGTAAATATTGTACGTCAATTAGAAAAAATAGTAATTTTTACTTCTTTGAGTCTCTGTACCTGTTAAATATATAGGTGATATAGCCTCTCTATAGTGAAATCCTCTATTACGTATATGAAATTGGATGATTATTGAAATATACCAATGATTACACATATTGTATTGTAACCCTTGGCTACCATTTGAATTCCACTGATGAAACCAATGGTTATTTAATCACACTTCCTTATAGGTATAAGATGTGTATTTAATAACCATTTAATAATTTCTGACTCCACCATTACCTATTGACACCCCATGATCCTTGTAGTATAAGAAGAAGTATTTCTTTTAATGTTATCCCACATATATTTATTAAGAACTTCTATATACAATTTGTAAATTCTAGGATGTATATAAATTGTAGAGAAATGTTCAATATTCATTACCTCATTCTTTTTATTGAAACTGATATGACCCATAGCATTATAGAAAATGTTAATACACTATGTTAATCAATATTAAATTCCTAAAACATAAAATATTTGATATCCTTTATCAACTTTTTCATAAATGGTTTCTGTCTTTTAGATTTCATGATATAATCTTGTAATATTGTTTGAGAAATAATTTCTGATAGGATTTATGATTTCCCTTCCCTTATAACTCCAATCTCCAAAATTTATATGTCCTAGGTCAGTGTATCTTGTCCCTTCCCTTATAACTCCAATTTCGAAAAGTTATTATTTCGTAGAACAATGTATATTATCCAATCCTCATCATTGAATGATCACCATTTCATTTCATATCCAATTTAGTGAAGATTTTACTCTCTCTTATAGGGAGATAATGAATTGAACAATCATAGTCATTAAAAACCTATAACCATATCATTTGTCTCATTTTATGTTCATTATGTTTGAATACAAACTTCAAATATGTGTTGTATGTTTATATATCACACATTTACACATAATTATATTGGATCCATATTTGTAGAGAGAGAGAATAGAAACTAACTCCAGATCAAGGGAAAGATTATTATATTAATGGGTATTTAACTATAATGATGCATAGGAAATAACTTTATCACTTTTCACGATTACACATCAAAGTACCTTTTTTGGATACACTTCTAAAAATTTAAAATCATTCATCATGAAAGGGTAATGATATAACTAGTGCACTATCCAACATACACTTTATTTCTTGGATGATTTCTTCAAAATCTGTTTCTAGAAAAACTTAACGGCCTTTTGAGTTAAAATTGATAATAGACTATAAAAAAATATAAATCTTTCAAAAATATTATATATTATCATGAAAGATTAATAACACTAAAAATTGGTACCAATTGAATGGAATGTGTAACATCCCAAGTAATTAATGAATAATATTTATTTTTATATACGTCTATTTATGAATTAGATAGTGTTTTAGAGGCTTAAAATGAGAATAAATCCAATCTTAAGCATGGAATACACTAATATTTTTAAAAGATTGTTTTAATGCCTTTTGATGGAAAACCATTTTTAAATATATATTTTGACAATTTTATAAGCTATATTTGTCAAAATAAACATATGATTTATGATTGGGACATTGAAATTTACTTTGGATAAATTTCTGGTATTTTTCTGATAATGTTCTTTTTTTAATGAATAGTGAAAAATGTTGTATTTTAATTCAAAACCTCTAGTTAATCTAATTTTATTAAATGATTATATTATCTTTTTAATTGGTTTTAAAGTGAAATTATAATATATATTCACCATTTAATCCAATGGTGGTAATTGGAATTAATTTCACTTTGAAATTTGTCTTAAACAAGTGTCAATCTTTTGATACTTATTGTTTCCTAAAAACATGCTATTTTCTTTGAGAGCCGGTATTAATTATAAAATTAATTAATTTAACTTATATGGTTTGAATTTTGTAAAATAGAGATCATTTTTGAATTCAGAATATCAAATATAGCTTAGGTTGAAGTATTGGAATTTTTCTGAAAAACGTCAATTTTTGATGAATAGTGAAACCACTAAGTGGTACTTAAAAAACTGATTTTTTGTTTAAATGAAAATCTACCACCTCTGTGTTTTGAATTTCAAAAATCCGACATACATAGTTTTCATTAAGAAGTAAAATGTGGTTCAATGGGATTAGAATACTTTTTGGTGAATAGTAACTTTTATGTTTTAATCGCGATTAGAGGTAATTAATGTAATTTAAGGTAAAAATAATGTTTTAATAATATGAAATGACCTAAAAACATGTCCTATAATTATTGGATGTTTCATGTCCGACCAAGATAATCCATGGGTCAACATTGGGACCCCATGGATCCACTTTGGTAGAAAATGACATTAATATCTTTTTATTTAATGTTAAAGTAAAAATGTCACAAACATGAGTTGTTTTACTAAAACAATTTTCAAATGGGGTTATACAAGTCAGATTTTTGACTATAAATAGTTATTGGAAATATAAAATGATTTAATACATCATGGTATTTTTTTATAATTTTTAAAATTTATATAAATTAAATTATTTATGACATCATATTGATGCAGTGATTACCTCATTAATAAAGGATTTAAATAAAATGAAAAGATAATGTAAAATATAAGACCTACACATGTCAAAAATCTATTGGATGGGTATATTTAGAACCCTTATCACCTTATCCTCGAATTATATCATTGTGGGACCTTTTATATCCGAAACTCATTTTAAAATAATGTAACCTTTTATACCTTTCCAAGATTGCCCCTCCTCTCCTCTTATAAAAGGCCCCCACCTCTACCACCATACCCACATTTCCAAAGCCTTTGGCTCGGCCAAACCCTAACAATTTTGTCTCTACACATCCCTATCTTAATATTTGAAGCCTCACATTGGGAAGAAGTCTTCCCAAGGAAGCGTTTTAGCTCAAATCAAAAAGAGTTACCCGTTATAAAGGTAGTGTTTTCTCTTTTGTTATTATGTTTTATTTTGTTTCTCCAATCCTCTTAACGCTTTTTATTCATTTCTTTTGTAACAAATCCAGTATATTCAATATAATAGGATGTTGTTTTAAGAATTATTAGAGCTAAAATTACATACACCTACATGTAATGGTTAAAGAACATACAATTTCGGTGGATTGCGAATTTCTGCCTCACGAAACGATGATTGTTCAATATTCTTTTAACACCTTCAAAGGTGGCCATTAAGATGTCACTATATTTGTTTATGATATATAATATGTTTATGTTTTCCTTAAGATTATGTATTTTTCATTTATTTCATACCTTTATGGTTTCCATTATGGGCAAATGCGATATCTTCATTTTAGGAAGTGCGGACTACCGCCCCCTCAAAGTGATTTGATTCGTTAATACCATATGTGGTATGTATAAAGGATGGATTTAATTAAATTATATATGATATTATATTGGAATTATAATATACCTTTATGTAAGACCCCAGTTATTACTACGGAATACATTGGAATATTCTTGATGATATTCCAGAGCAGCGCCCTCAGACGGCGTGTGATTCGGAGCCCCAGAGTGGCCGGAATTAAATTTCCAGTGCGTTCACACTGGAAACGCTAAATAAATGGGATAACTCCTAAATGGAGTTCCAGATCAGAGATCCGAGTGTACTTATGGTTCCGGAATGGTGTGTTTACCTTAGGAACAACATAAAACTTGTCAGCGCGGGATGTTTGGACCCCTCGCCCGCTCCCGGAACTTTAAACAGATAAATAAATTAATTAATTTATTCATTTAATGGTTAAACTCGAGTATCTCTTAAACTGTGGCTCGGACCGGAAAACCGAGGGCAACGTCGAGTTCAGAGCGTGGTGTTTACCATAGGAGGGATATAAGTTTGGCGGGCGCAGGCCGTCTGTGAAAAATGCCGCCAGTGGCATTTTCGTAATTTAGCAGCATCAGACATTAAATTTTACAACTTCCAGATGGAAGCTCGGAATCAAATTTTGAGACCACCGTTGTGCTCTAGATGTGGTGTTTACCCTAGGGGAGGATTAACCTTTACCCCGTCGGGTGTTTTTTTATGGGATAATTTGGGGTGTTTTGAAATTAATTAATTAAAATTTATTTATTTTCTAATTAAGTAAACCCTCCTCTCCTCCATTATTTCTTCCCCCTGGAAGAATCGCTCAACCAAGGAGGAGAAGCTCCTCCTCTCCTCCTCCCCTCCGAAAAGGCAACATCGTGGCGGCAGATCCTCCGTGAAGCGTCGGGCAACGCCCTCGCAGGTAGGATCATTGCGGTTTCAATTTTCATTTCTGCATCTACTTTGAGCCTGAATTCTTATATCAAAACTATGTCGAATTTGCAATCAAATCACATGATCGCGTAGCACATTTTGTTAGCTTTCCATCTGCTATTTTGAATTGAAAAATCGAGCTTTGGGGTGTTAACAATCGTCCACCGAAATTAGCGGGTTTTTTATGTTTTCCACCGAGTTTTGAGGTCTCTGGCGATCGGATGAGGGCAGCGCGGGTCTTCCAGGCTGTGGCGGACAAGGTTAAGGCCGGGGGCAGCGCTCCAAGGCGAGCGGGCTTGGCCGGGTGGAGAGCGAGGCACAGCGGCGGTGCTCAGCCTCGGTCTGTTGAGGGTGTTGGTCGGGGCTTGCGGATGGCGAGAGGAGAACAGCATAGGCGGTTCCCAGCGGGTGAGGCGGCGGTTGGCCCGGGTGAGCTGGGGCGACGGCGGCTCGTGGTCGAAGGGGGGCTGCTGAGGGCATCCAGCGTGCCGCCGTGGTCTTGGGAGTAGCGGAGGAAGACCAGCCGCTTGGCCGGTCTGCTCGGAGATGAGGACTCGCAAAAAGTGGGTCCAGTTGGCACCGTGTGGAAGAAGGTCGTCCCTCCTGGCCGGCCTAGTTACTTAAAAAAATAAGTTTATAATAATAATTATATTATTATTATTATTATTATTATGGAAATGATTTATTTTTATAAATCATTCACAAGGCGCCCAATTTGAGCGCTGTCTGTGTTGACGCCATTCTCGAATCGAGGAGAGCTTTTTGAGATGGTTTCGGGAATTTTTAATTCCCGAAACGAGGGGCCTCGGAGGAGCGATGCGTCTTTAAGTGATTGATGTTTTTCCGGGAAAATTGTTTTGGACGGTGCGGGTGCGTCTGACGTCTGTTTTAAGCGCCGTCAGTGGAGTTGGAACCCTGGCGTCGAGGCGGAGGTTTCCAGGGTGGTTTCGGGCGTTGAAGCCGAAGCTGAGGTGTGGGCCCCACGACCCATCTTTCGAGCTGCGTGCAGCGTTTCACGCCTTTCTCACTGGGCATCCGTTCGGGGCGTGCGAGCAGTTGATTCTGGATGTTTTTCCGAGGGGATTGCAATGGTGAAATCTGCCCACTCTAAATCTGCATGATGGTGAGGGCCCCACGAGGGCCGTTTCAGAATTTGACGGTGATTTCTAGCTTTATCACCAGCTGTCCATTTTGGACAAATGAATAGTCCATCCTTTGTGCTTTTTCGAGAGGATCGTGACGGTGCGATCCGTCCATTGAGTTTTGGGACCGGGATGTGGGTCCCACGCAGCACCGCTCGTGTCTGGTGCGCCGAAATGCACCTTTTCTCTGGATATCTGTTGCACTCAAGTGAGTAGTTCTTTTGATGTGTTTTCTCAAAGGGATCACAATGGTGCGATGCTCCCGACTGTTTTCGGGACCGAGGCTCGGGATCATGGGACGCCGTTCGGGCGTGAGGCGGTGTTGGCGACTTTTCCATCAGATATCTATTTGTGGTGAGTAAGTAGTCTATCTCTTGTGTTATTCTGTGAGGATTACAATGATGTGATCCGTTTGGTTGTGTGGAGCCTCTTGCGTAATCTTGTTTAATGTGGAAGCAGGGAATGTGCTCCAGTGGTGGTTCGTACTACCTTGTTTGTAGCGAATCCTTGGCATGTGATCGCGCACGCTTGGGAGAGAGATATAATTGGTTCATGAGATGTGCTTGGTCGTGATGGGACCTTTGATGTGGAGTTGTTACTTCACACCTTCGTGTTGACGCTCGGTGCCGTGGGCACAATAGCCTTTGGGCTAGAATGAAGTATACTCTAGTAGTATATGGGAGCGCTTGGAGGTACGTGTGGTTGCTTGTGCCTGAGGATGTTTGTGCGCTCAGTTGGGGTTGACGTGGGGCCACACGTCATGTGGGCCCCATGTGCGTGCGGTGTTCGTATTTTCATATATTGACCTCTCGCGACGTAGAGGGCCCCTCTGTGTGTTTGTTTGACCATCAGGGTGGAGTTTTTCCCCTGGCTCTATGCTCGTTTGTTGACCAGCAGGGTTGAGTGGTCTCCCCCTGGTTTCGTTCTCGATGGATCGGCCAGTAGCGGTGCTAGTGGCACCCCGTGATCGAACAGGCGTTGAACCCCTTTGGGTGACTTGTGCTGGAGTTGGGTGGTTGTGCGATACCCACTCCATGTTCGGTTGGCCAGTGTTGTACCCCATGTGCGTGCGGTGTTTGGATTTGCGTATATTGAACTCTCGCGACGTAGAGGGTCCCTCTGTGTGTTTTTATGACCATCAGGGTGGAGTTTTTCCCCTGGCTCTATGCTCGTTTGTTGACCAGCAGGGTTGAGTGGTCTCCCCCTGGTTTCGTTCTCGATGGATCGGCTAGTAGCGGTGCTAGTGGCACCCCGTGATCACACAGGCGCTAAACCCCTTTGGGTGACTTGCGCTGGAGTTGGGTGGTTGTGCGATACCCACTCCATGTTCGGTTGGCCATTGGAGATGGCCAGGGAAATTCTGAGTTTTACCCTCCCGCGGGGCTGGGCAGTGTGTTACTCATCGGCTTCTAGGGTCTCCCCTCTAGTAGAGACTGGGCAGTGGGTCACCTGACACTCTTCGGGTCTACCCTCCAGCAGAGACTGGGCAGTGGGTCACTCGACGACACCCTTAGGGTTTACCCTCCAGTAGGGACTGGGCAGTGGGTCACCCGATGACCTCATAGGGTCTACCCTCCAGTAGGGATGGGTGGTGGGTTTCCAGTCGTCTAGTTTCAGGTCTACCCTCGAGCAAGGCTTGGCAGTGGGTCGCCTGTCAACTTATTCCAGGTCTACCCTCCAGCAGGGCTGGGCAGAGGGTCCCCTGATGATGTATTAAGGTCTACCCTCCAGCGGGGCTAGGAAGTGGGTCTCCTGATGATGTATTAAGGTGTACCCTCCAGCGAGGCTGGGCAGTGGGTCGCCGGATGATGTATTAGGGTTTACCCTCCAGCGGGGCTGGGCAGTGGGTTACCCGATATCTGGTTATGAATTACCCTCCATGTAATAACCCAAAGTTTCATTAATAGAAAATCCATCTTGATCCAGTTAAATATTTCTTTATGTAAAATGTTTTTATAAGATGTCAACTTCTTTAGTTTTACTTTAAGATTTGTGACTGTTACTTTTATAGCTGTTGAATAGTGATCATTTGAGTAGTATAAATATAAGGCTTTAACGAACCCATTTCTACTCATACAAAGGAAGCTATGGCCTCATCTAGTAGAATTGCCCCTTATGAAGCCCATTTGTCGGAGCTCGGAAAAGTGGTGGCGTCTTTGGGCTTCTCCCTTTACCAAGCCCAAGCTGAGCTTCATTATGTCAAGCTTGAATGGGACCGTATATGGGAAAAGTGGAAGTTGATAGATATTACCACTCGAGCGATGTTATCCGAGCCGCCACAAGAGTCTGTGACCATCGCGCACCTTACCCTTAGGTCTTATGCGACTATCTCAAGGGGTTATGTAACAAATGAGTATCACCATGTTCATGTAAATTATTTTTGTATATAATAATGAATATAATTTCTAGTCATTTTTGATACATTGTAATTAGTTTTTAAAGTACAAATGTTGTTTTTAGTTATTATTTAATTAAGAATTATATTTTATTAAATTAAAGGATTTTTTAATTAAATAATATTTTAATAAAATATTATTATTAATATTAAATTAATTTTTATTAAATATAAATGATCTTATAATTTTATGAATGAAATTATAATTTTTATTAAGGTTTGAAAGCCATTTCTGTCAAAACCCGTGAATTTTTTATAAATGTCGGTTTTTATTCTAAAAGTAAAAATTCACATATTTATAAAATTATTTAGATAAATTAAATATTATTTTTGGAATCAGGACGTCGAAATTATCCAACGGTGAATTTTTCATAATTTTCTGAGATAGTCAAATTTTTGGGTAAAAATTAAATACCATTTAAATATATTATGTGTTTTATGACATCATAATGACCCAATGGTGATGTAATAAAGAACCATAATCCTTATGTTCGGCCAATATGTGTTTTATCTTTATAATAATGAGGTTTTGGGTTTGTTTGACTTACTTTTCAAAGCATTAATGGAGCCCTCAAGACTTATTCAACACGTTTCCCTTTTAAATTAATTTCCATGGGAGTGTGACTCACTTCCACATAATAAATCCTAATTTTTTAATAATTTCGGACCTTCTCCTTGTACAATATTGTTTTCCTCTTTCCTTTTCTAGAAACCATGGGCAAATACCATGGGATGGTTTGTTGTTTGGATTATTTTATTATAAGGGGTCCCAAACCTGAATAATAAAGAATTCCCTCACCTTTCCTATATAAACCCACCCAAGCTCCCAATTCCTCCTCACTCAAAGCCCTTTGAGTTCGTCCAACCTCTTACCTACTCTCTCTAGAATCCTCTCAAGGTGACCCAAGCACCCAAGAAGCCCCTCACAAGCCTCTATCTAGCCTTTGGAGGCACACTTCCAAGTAAGGGTTTTTCTTCCTTTCTCATTTTTGTCAATTTTCTTTAAGTTGTATTGCCCTTTTAATTTCAATTATGAATGTTTGGGTATGGTTTCTCACCTCCCCCACACTTCTCTCTTATTGTTTGAATAATGGGGGACCCCTTTCTCTCTCATTAAATGCCTCCCATGTACACTCGTTACTATGCCGAAATTCCGAAAGGAACTTTTTTCTCCTCTTTTATATTCAAGAAATACTTTTGTATCATGAATCTAAATTCCATTTCAATTTTTGGGACATGTATCTATATGACCTCCATACTGTCCATTACATGTAAATATGATGAGGAACCCCTTTCTCTCTCATCAACCATTTTTTTTTGTGAATTCTTATGCCACGCCGCTACGCTGCCGAAATCACACCGATTTTCTAAGCCAATGTCATTGTGTAGTGAATACCATGCCCATTTCTCTATCAAAGCTATTCACCATTATGCACATTTACTTATTGATTATAAATATTCATGTATGAATTCCACATTCTTTTATCATGGAATAAATTATTATGTTTTATGTATCCAAGTTTTATGATCCATGTGGCGCACTTATGCATGAAATCAAATGTTTAAGATGGGTGCACCCTTATAGCGCTCCAATGCATTGGGTAAAGTATAGTATCATGATACGTAATGTGAAATGAGTGTTGAATCATGATAGTTCAAGTGCAATGAGGGTTTAGTCGTGCTTCAAGTGCAATGAGGGTTTACTCCTGCTCCATGTGCAATGAGCCTTGGCTCATGCTAGTTCAATGTTAAGTGTTGTTGCCACATTTCCATGTTATGATTATCATGATTTATCATTCCTTTATGTTCATGTTACTCTTATGCTCTATTTATATTCCTAATGCCTAAAATGTATTGAACTCATCATGTTATTCATTGTGTACTCCCTTACTGGGCTTTATAGCTCACCCTTTTCTTATGCATGTCCTCAGGTTATCTCATGCAATGCTAAGTATGAAGGAATGTAGTGGTTATGTAAAGGATGTTTTCAATAAAGATGTTGTATTTCAAGTTTAAAGTTTTTATTAAATGATCCTAAGAACCTAAGACACTAAACCTATCGATCTTCATTGTTGTATCAAGTGAAGTTATATGTAATAAAGCATGTTTAAGTTGTAATAGAAAGCAGGGTTGTCACAGTTGGTATCAGAGGATAGGTTTAGTTATTTTTGGGATTAGCAAACCCTAGTAAAGCCTTAGATACAAGACTAAGTATAATAAAAACATCCCTATGTTTTGGTAAATACTAATTAAGTGGTTTATCAAACAAATACATCCCTGTCTAGATACAAGCAGGTAGAGGCAGCTCTGGCACAAATGTATCCTAGGGGTAAAACCCGAAAACACCGCTTTGATCTAGACTCGAACGGGAACTGGTGCACGACAACGGGTCTTGCTGCACTCTTGGTTACGACACTCCTGGGGGATATGTTTTGATAAATTCACAATCATAATATGAACCCTTATTAAGGGAAAAATGCCCCTAAGAATATATGTTAGAAGGAAGATCATGAAAAGCCTGGATTGAATCCTATAGACTCATGAGTTAAAGAGATTAAAGATTATTTATAAGTCATCAAATTTTTTCTTTGGATTACCCTTTATGTGTTACCCCTAACTTTCCTTTTATTCTAGCCAATGGCCGGTAATATGAGAACTCGGGCTAACAATCGTTGTGAAGATCAGTGTGATGATTGTACTAATGAGATGCCCAACCCAATGGGAGCAGGAATTGAAAACATTGTCACGCTTCTCTCTCAGTTAACTCATGTTTTTAATAGAAACACGGGTCAATAGGAACGTTCAACACCCCCTAAGAAAGAACAAGTCGCTATCGAGAGCTTCATGAGACAAAGGCCTCCTAATTTTAGTGGATCATCTGATCCCACGATCGCTGAGCAATGGATCAACTCCATTGAAAAGATCTTCTATATCCTTCAATGTTCAGAAAAAGAGAAGGTTCTCCTGGCGGCATATCGTATGGAGGGTGAAGTTGATCAATGGTGAACATTGATCAAAAATACAAAGCCAGAGGAGGAGATCTAGGCTTTTGAATGGAAGGAAATCCAGAAGATATTTTTTGATAAATATTTTTTGTGCACCCTCCGTCTTAAGATGGAAAGGGACTTCCTTTCCCTCAAGTAGAAAGATGATGAATCTGTGGGAACGTACGAGAAAAACTTCACAAGGCTTGCATGATACGCTTCCGGCTTTGTCGTTACCCTCGAATGCAAGGTTGACCGCTTCTTTGGTGGGCTGAAGCCTAGCTTATGGAAAGCATTAGCGATTCGTGACTTCGATAGCTATGAAGAAATTGTCCGATGTGCCCTCAAGGTTGAAATGGAGATCAGAGAATCACAAGGGTATCATGGGGACAATAAGCGTAAGGTGGAATTCAATACTGGTGGTCCGATGGATAAATCCTACAGTTCTAAGAAGTTCCAGCACCCCACTTGCCAAAAGTGTGGAAAGAAGCACCCTAGAAATTGCCATAGGGGATAAGAAAATGCTTCAGGTGTGGAAGAGAAGGGCACCTAGCTATTAACTATCAGCAAGAAGGACCCGCGGCTACGACAGAGGAGAGGAACGCTCCGTTCGAACCTCAACGCGTTGTTCAATGCTACAAATGCAAAGAACCGGGTCATTTTGCAAATCAGTGCCCTAATCCATGGGTTATCGGAGGCAACCAGCAACCTCTAAGACAGCAAGGAATAACTTTTTCCATCACTTCTGCCGAAGTGAACCCTGACACCGAAGTGGTGACAGGTACGCTAGTTATTCATTCAAGAATAGTGAACGTCCTTTTTGATTCAGGTTCTACGCATTCTTTTATATCTCAAAAGTTTAGTAGAACAATCCCTGCACCACCACTAATCATGGAAGTAAAGATGTCGGTGAGTAAGGAAAATGGGGCAATAATTGCATCCCATTAGTATAAGTCCTCCCCTGTTATAATCTATGGATTTAATTTCTCGGCGAACCTCATCATACTCCCTTTTGTGGAATTTGATGCAATTCTTGGCATGGATTGGATTTCCTTATATAGAGACAACATAAATTGTCGGGAGAGGGAAATCACACTCCATATGGAGAATCGACCCCCAATTCATTACAAGTGTCAGGAGGAAGATGAATCTAAATTAGCTCCATCATCTCAAGCATGGATATTACTGCCTTATGAGCACGCATATCTGGCTCAGATGACTGAGTCCAAGGAAGAAACCACCCTTCAAGAAATGCCTATTGTGAGGGAATTCGCTGACGTATTTCTCGAGGAACTTCCTGGTCTTCCTCCAAGAAGAGATGTTGAGTTCTCAATTGAACTTATACCTGGGGCACTACCAATATCCAAGACTCCATATAGAATGGCTGTTGTTGAGCTTGAAGAGCTGAAGAAACAACTACAGGAGAATCTGGATAAAGGGTTTATACGCCCAAGTGCATCACCATGGGGTGCACCAGTCCTCTTCGTCAAGAAGAAGGATGGGTCAATTCAACTTTTCAACGTTTATCGTGAATGTAACAAAATCATGATAAAGAACAAGTATCCTCTCCCAAGAATCGATGACTTGTTTTATCAGCTGCGTGGAGCACAATACTTCTCCAAGGTGGACTTGCGGTCGGGATTTTATCAATTAAGGGTGAAGAAGGAAGATATCCCCAAGACTGCTTTTCGTACAAGGTACGGGCACTATGAATTCATATTAATGCCTGTCGGTCTCACCAATGCTCCATAAATATTCATGGACTTGATGAATAGGGTCTTTAGAGATTACCTAGACAAATTTGTGGTAGTCTTTATAGATGATATTCAAATATACTCCAAAACCAAGGAGGACCATGAGGAGCATTTAAGAACTGTACTGGAGACTTTGCACAAGGAGAAGCTCTATGCCAAGTACAGCAAGTGTGAGTTCTAGTTTAAGGAGGTCTCATTCTTAGGCCATATCATCACAAGCAATGGGATATCTGTGGACACCTCCAAAACAGATTCAATTGACGGATGGCCGAGGCCAACATCGGTAACTGATATCCGTAGCATCTTGGGGTTAGCTGGATATTATCGACGATTTGTGAGAAATTTCTCACGATTTTCCAACACTCTTACCAAGCTTACTCGAAAGGGAGTAAAGTTTGCTTGGAGTGATGAATGCGAAGAAAGCTTCAAGGACATAAAAAGGAGGCTTATCACTGCACCCGTGCTCACTTTACCCCCAAGTGAGGAGCTTTTTGTGGTATTCAGTGATGCTTCGAAGAAGGGATTAGGATGTGTGCTGATGCAGAATGATAAAGTGATATCCTATGCCTCAAGGCAGTTGAAAATCCATGAGCGAAACTATCCAATGCATGATCTGGAGTTGGTAGCGGTGATCTTTGCCTTAAAAATCTAGCGGCATTATCTCTATGGAGAAAATTTGAGATATATACTGACCACAAGAGTCTTAAATATATATTCACACAGAAAGAGCTTAATATGCACCAGAGAAGATGGATAGAGCTCGTTATGGATTATGACTGTTCAATACATTACCACCCTGGGAAAGCGAACAGGGTGACAGATTCCCTAAGTAGAAAGGATCCAGCGATTCTATCAATGATGAGAATTGAGAAGGATCCAATCTTCTAAGTCTTAATTAAGATGGATGTGGGAATCATAAAGAATGGAAAATCATCAATCCTTTCACAAATGATTGCTCAACCATCTCTTTTGGAATGGTAAAAGGATGCTCAAAAGTATGATGCGGTAGTCCAAGAAAAAGTGGAAGCTATGAAAAAGGGAAAATCCTCAGAGTTTAATGTTAATGAAGAAGTAATTGTTCGTTTTGGGAAAAGACTATGTGTTCCATCAAGTTCAGAGCTGAAGAAGGAACTTTTGGATGATGCACATAGTTCAAATTTCTCTATTCACCCAGGGAGCATAAAGAGGTATCGAGATCTCCGAGAAAACTTTTGGTGGGATAATTTGAAGAAGGAGATCGCTGAATATACATCAAAGTGCATGGTGTGACAGCAAGTGAAGGCAGAGAGGCAGAAGTCTAAGGGGATAATGCAACCATTTCCCATACCAGAATGGAAATGGGAGAACATCATCATGGACTTTGTCACTGGACTTCCAAGGACATCCAAAGGAAACAATGCAATCTGGGTTGTTGTGGATCGTCTTACAAAGACTGGACACTTCATCTCTATTCGATAGGATTTATCTTTGGATCAACTAGCACGAATATATATCAGGGATGTGGTACGGTTTCTTGGAGTTCCACTATCTATTATTTCTGACCGAGATCTAAGATTCACCTATATGTTTTGGAAGAGTCTTCAACAAGATCTGAATACTGAACTGAACTTCAGTACGGCCTATCATCCTCAAACAGATGGCCAATCCAAGCGGACTATCCAAACACTTGAGGATATTTTGAGAGCATGCTCAATGGACTTTAAAGGAGGATGGGATCAAAATTTTCCTCTGGTTGAGTTCTCTTATAATAATAGTTTCCACTAGTGCATCCAAATGGCACCATATGAAGCCCTGTATGGGAAATGGTGTAGAACACCGACATGTTGGGATGAGGTCGGTGAACGTAAGCTGCTTGGACCAGAAATGGTTGAAGAAATGGTGGAGAAGGTGAAAACTATTCAGCTGCATATCAAGGCAGCCCAAAGTCGATAGAAGAGTTATGCAGATAATCATCGATGAGACCTTGAGTTTAAAGTCGGAGACATAGTGTTTTTACGCATATCTCCGTGGAAGAAGGTCACGAGGTTTGGAAAGAAAGGGAAGTTAAGTCCAAGGTACATCGGCCCCTTCGAGATTCTTGATCATGTTGGGGCTGTGGCCTATCGACTAGCACTTCCACCTACTATGGCCAAGGTGCATGATGTCTTTCATGTATCCCTCTTAAGGATGTACATACCGGACCCTTCACATGTACTCTCTTATGAGGTGGTACAATTGGAAAATGATATTTCTTATGAGAAGAAACCAGTGATGATCTTAGATCATAGAGAAAAAGTTCTACGAAATAAGACAATGCCCCTCGTCATGGTGTTGTGGAGAAACCACAAGTTTGAAGAAGTAACTTGGGAGTCGGAGGATATGATGAAGCTGAGTTACCCACATTTTTTTAGTGTGGGAAAAGGAAAATTTCGAGGGAGAAATTTCTTAAGGGGGAATATTGTAACGACACAAAGTTTCATTAATGGAAAATCCCTCTTGATCCAGTTAAATGTTTCTTTATGAAAAATGTTTTTATAAGATGTCAACTTCTTTAGTTTTACGTTAAGATTTTTGACCGTTACTTTTATAGTCGTTGAACAGTGATCATCTCAGTATTATAAATATAAGGCTTTAACGAACCCATTTCTACTCAGACAAAGGAAGTGATGGCCTCATTCAGTATAATTACCCCTTGCAAAGACCATTTGTCAGAGCTCGGAAAAGAGGTGGTGTCTTTGGGTTTCGCCCTTGACCAAGCTCAAGACGAGCTTCATTATGTCAACCTTGAATGGGACCGTCTACGGGAAAAGTGGAAGTTAATAGAGATTACTGCTCGAGCGATGTTATCTGAGCCTCCCCAAGAGTCTGTCACCATCACACACCTTACCCTTAGGTCTTATGCGGCTATTTTAAGGGGTTATGTAACAAATAAGTAGCACCATGTTCATGTACATTATTTTTGTATATAATAATGAATATAATTTCTAGTCATTTTTGAAACATTGTAATTAGTTTTTAAAGTACAAATGGTGTTATTAGTTATTATTTAATTAAGAATTATATTTTATTAAATTAAAGGATTTTTGAATTAAATGATATTTTAATAAAATATTATTATTAATATTAAATTAATTTTTATTAAATATAAATGATCTTATAATTTTATGAATGAAATTAAAATTTTTATTAAGGTTTGAAAGCCATTTCTGTCAAAACCCGTGAATTTTTTATAAATGTCGGTTTTTTATTTTAAAAGTGAAAATTCCCATATTTAGAAAATTATTTAGATAAAATAAATATTATTTTTGGAATCAAGATGTTGAAATTATCCAACGGTAAATTTTTTCATAATTTTCTGGGACAGTCAAATTTTTGGGTAAACATTAAATACCATTTAAATATATAAAGAGTTTTATGACATCATAATGACCCAATGGTGATGTAATAAAATACCATAATCCTTATGTTCGGCCAATATGTGTTTTATCATTAAAATAATGAGGTTTTGGGTTTGTTTGAATTACTTTTCAAAACATTAATGGAGCCCTCAAGACCTATTCAACACTTTGCCTTTTAAAATTAATTTCCATGGGAGTGCGACTCACCTCCACACAAGCAACCCTAATTTTGTAATAAGTTCGTACCTTGGCCTTGTAAAATATTTTTTTCCTATTTCCTTTTTCCATAAACCATGGGCAAATACCATGGTATGGTTTGTGGTTTGGATTATTTTAATATAAGGGGTCACAAACCTAAATAATAATGAATTCCCTAAACTTTCCTCTATGAACCCACCCAAGATCCCACTTCCTCCTCACTCAAAGCCCTTGGAGTTCGTCTACCCTCTGCCCTACACTCTCTAGAATCCTCTCAAGCTGCCCCAAGCTCCCAAGAAGCCTCTCACAAGCCTCTCTCTAGCCTTTGGAAGCACAATTCCATGTAAGGGTTTTTTATTTCTTTCTCATTTTTATCAATTTTCTGTAAGTTGTATTTCCCTTTTAATTTCAATTATGAATGTTGGGGTATGGTTTCAAACCTCCCCCATACTTCCCTCTTATTGTTTGAATGATGGGAGACCCCTTTCGCTCTCATTAAATGCCTCCCATGTACACCTGTTACTATGCCGAAATTCCGAAAGGAACTTTTTTCTCCTCTTGTATATTCAAGAAATACTTTTGTATCTTGAATCTAAATTCCTTTTCAATTTTTGGGACATGTATCTATATGACCTCCATTCTGTACATTACATTTAAATATGATGAGGAACCCCTTTCTCTCTCATGAACCATATTTTTAAGAATTCTTATGTCACGCCGTTACACTGCCGAAATCACACTGATTTTCTAAGCCAATGTCATTGTGTACTGAATACCATGCCCATATCTCCATCAAGGGTATTCACATTTATGCAAATTTACTTATTGATTATAAATTTTCATGTATGGATTCCACATTCCTTTATCGTGGAATAAATGATTATGTTTTAGGAATCCATGTTTTATGATCCATGTGGCACACTTATGCATGAAATGAAATGTTTAAGAAGGGTGAACCCTTATAGTGCTCCAATGAATTGGGTAAAGTATATTATCATGATACGTCATGTGAAATGAGTGTTGACTCATTTTAATTCAAGTGCAACGATGGTTTACTCGTGCATCAAATGCAATGAGGGTTTACTCATGCTCCATGTGCAATGAGCCTTGGCTCATGCTAATTCAATGTTAAGTGTTGTTGCCACATTTCCATGTTATGATTATCATGCTTTATCATGCCTTTATGTTCATGTTACTCTTATGCTCTATTGATATTTCTATTTACTAACATGTATTGAAATCCTCATGTTATTCATTTTGTACTCCCTTACTGGGCTTTATAGCTCACCCTTTTCTTATGCATGTCCTCAGGTTATCTCATGCAATGCTAACTACGAAGGAATGTAGTGGTCATGTAAAGGAAGTTTTCAATAAAGTTGTTGTATTTCAAGTTTAATGTCTTTATGTAATGATCCTAAGCCCCAAAGAAACTAAACCTCTTGATATTCGTTGTTGTATCAAGGGATGTTATATGTAATAAAGAATGTTTAAGTTGTAATAGAAAGCAAGGTTGTTACACTCCAGTAGGGCTGGGCAGTGGGACACTTGTTGGCATTCCAGGATCAGTCCTTTCTACTAGGCTAGCCTGTGGCTTTCCTCCGTGATTACTAGAGTGGGACCCTTGGTTATTTGGGTTAGTGTTGTGATGACTTTAACTTTGAGAATACCTCTCGTCTGCAGGGCAGTGACGAGGTGTGGTTTGACTTTCCCTAGAACTCTCAAGTACGAGGGGCACTTTCCCCACCGAGACATGTTCTTGTGACGTGATCTAAAACCATGTGGCCGAGTCATTGCCTCCCAAATCGGATAGTGTCGATGTGTGGTGATTGAGCCCCTTGTCTTGCGGTTTGGGGCCGACATGCAGGATGCTGGGCATCGATGGAGTTTACCTCTTGGACTGTTGGCTACTCATTTTCTTGGGCTAAGCTATGGGGCGAAGATCCCCTTATTAGCTTGTTCAGGCTTCTTGTAGAGCATATATATATGTATATACCTTGTTTGAGTACCCACTTCTTGGGCTTGTTTACTCTCCCTCTAGGAGAGGTGAAGACGCACGGGGTATGCCACGTGCTTTTTGTGTCTATCTTCTCGTGGTTGGATGAGTGTACTCTCCTGCTATAGGTAGCAAAGACTCATCGACAAGTTCATCTTCTCACCGTATACAGCTCCTCAGGCCTGGACGAGTCTACTTTCATTCTCTTTTTGGGTTGATCTGGACTCTTTACTGCACTTTCAGTCGTACTCCTCAACTTTTCCTGTTCGCTCTACTGCTCACCCTTCGGTACCTCCTTTGTTGCTCCCTCGAGCCTTCAGGATATCCTACTGCGTATTTTTTATACTCACCCCTACTTGGGCTTTTCCCGCACTTGGTGTTCCCTTGCAGACGACAGATAGGTGGAGCTTGACTTCAGTGGAGAGTAGGATCTTGGGTGCTTGGACCTCGTGTGGTAGTTGTGGCCAGGTTCTAGGCGGGAGACCCGTCAGCTGTTTCTTTTTGTTTACCTATTGCCGGGTTGTGGCACTTTTTGGTTGGGTGCGTGTTTTTCCCCTTTTCTTTTTAGTTTTTACTTTGTACTGTTTAGAGGTCGATGCACATTTGTGGTATATATATATCATTTGTTCTTTTTACTCTGTTTGTTATCTCTTTTACTCTGCACTTTTGCATTGAGTGTGCTGCGTGAGTGTGTACAGGTACTTAGGCAAAGTCCAACCCGAGATGTCGTGCCTTCGGCACTGGTCGCCAGCCGCTGGCCTATAGAGGTGGGCTTGGGGTAGTTGCAGTTCGAGCCCAGGTAGGTTCGGGTCGTGACATTTATATCATTATGATTCCATTCCATAAAATATGAAATAGAAATGAAAGCAGCATTCATGCGTACGTATGGCTTACCGTCTCCATGAATGGTGCATTTCATTTATTACCTCTAAATGTTATGCAATATTATAAATGCATGTATATAATGGATATATATGAATAATTTGATATATACATCATGAGTATAACTCTGGATATAATGGATATATGAAAAAATTGTAATAATAAAGAGCATACTTTTGACTCAAGTACCAATGATCAATAAAACGACTGTTATTAACTTAAATAAATATATAGTGTTCATGACATAGTAATAAGAGATATAAAAGGAATAATGACCTTGAAAAAGGTTCTTAAGAAAGTATAAATTAACTCAATTTTATTATTCAGGACATTAAAGAACGGTCGAGTCAAGTCGGACCCGAGGTATGGGACTTCGTCTCAATCTCCTTTCATTGAGACTTATTTTGTTTTATACAAAACCTTATTTTATATGGTGTATAAACCACTTTTACTTTTACGTTTATCCAAAAGGAATCTTTTTTATACGAAGCATTTTACTAAAGGACAAAAGGGAATGTTTTTGTCGTACGTATGTGGCGACAATGAATTCTCTGTCGCCGTGACCATTACTTGAGCTTCGTCTTGCTCAAAAAGCCATAAGTTTTTTTAAAAGAAAAATAAATATCATTTTTTACTTTTCTTTTATTTTGGTATACAAAATGGTTTTCATAATGTTTTTATATCAATGTGTTGTATTGATATCTTGTGATTAAAAAGTGGTAATGTTATGTTTTCTTTATGCATGTTTTATGTGTTACTATTATGTTATGGTTCTTGGGAATTATTATGAAGATGAGTGGATCCGTGATAAACTAAGGGCAGGTGAGCCCGATATAGCTCTCCAATGAATTGGGTAACGTGAAGGGGTTAAACGTTGAGGTTTCTCCGAAGATATTTAGGGAATATACTGTGATGGGTATTCCAAATGTAACCAAGAGGGTCACTCCCTATGTAAGGATGTTATGAATGCCTCAAGTTACCTTTATGCCTTACGATATCTATGATTTATTCATGATTTGGATGAGGTATGTTAATGTGCTTATGTTTTAAAGGTAAAGTATGATTTCATTCTTATGTATATATGTACTCATGTTTCCTTTGCATATTTTTATATCCCTTACAGAGCTCTTTATGCTCATCCCAGGTTTTTTTTAAATTTTTTTCACAGGTCAAGGGAAAGGTACATGATATGATGATAGTGTCAAGGACGTGTGAAGAAAGAATCCATGTTTTATTTTTAATAGTTTTTCGTTTATGGAAAAAATGAATACTACCTTTTATGTAACCACTTTGTTTAAATGTGGAATGTAATGCATGTTTTATGATCTAATTCTATAATACTCTAAACCTGAAAATATCCTCATGGTGTAATCTTGTAATAACTCAAGATTAAGTAATGTTTAAGGCTGGGGCCTTATAGTTGGTATCAGAGGTCGGTTTAGATAACATTAAGAGTTAGAATTTTATTAAATGATTATCCAAAAAAATTTATGGTCAAATTGAAATGATATAGCATTTGAATATTACCATGTTGCTTCTCCTATGATATTTCTTTGTTAAGAATGGTTTTTCATAGAGGAAATAGAACAGATTTCTTGGGAAGGCATATAGAGGGAAATGACCTTTCAAATCAGTATCTTGAGATGGTCAGAATCATGACTAAATAGTTTGTTGCAGTGATGGCACGGTTGACTCATGTGAAAAATGTTGGTTGTTTTCATTGATGATATTTTGTTGTTTCCTAAAAGTAAATTGGAGCATGAAAGACATTTAAGGGTTATTTTTCAAACCTTTAAAGAAAAGAAATTGTATGGGAAATTCAGAAAGTGTGTGTTTTGGTTGCAACAAATTTCTTTCCTTGGTCACATTATTTCTAATGATGGGATAACTGTTGATCCTGCAAAAACAAAGTTTTTTGAAGAATGGCCAAGAACAAAAAATTTAACTGAGATTCGTAGCATCCTTGTTTTGGCTGGCTATTACAGAAGGTTTGTTAGAAATTTTTCAATTTTATCTAGTCAAATGGATAAGATAACTCGGAAGGGTGTTAAGTTTATCTGGACAAAAGAATGTGATGATTGTTTTCAGGAATTGAAAAGAAGATTGGTGAATGCTCCATCTTTGGATCTACCTTCTAGGAATGGTGAGTTTTTTTATCTACAGCGACTCTTCCTTGAAAGGACTTGGTTGTGTCCTAATGCAAAATGATCAGGTAATTTCTTATGATTCACGTCAGTTGAAAACTCATGACGTAAATTACCCTACACATGATTTGGAATTAGCTGGTGTTGTTTTCGCTTTAAATTTTTGGAGGCATCATTTGTATGGATTAAAGTGTGAAATATATACCGATCACAAAAGCATAAAGTATATATTCACTCAGAATGAATTGAACATGAGACAGAGTAGATGGCTATAATTAATCAAGGATTATGATTGTACAATTCATTACCATCTGGGAAATGCAAATAAAGTGGCTGATGCTTTGAGTCGAAAGAGTAATGCTTCATTAACAATGTAGCGTTTGGAACATGATCCTTTGGTTAAGTATTTGATGAACATTGGCATAGAAGTTTTTGGTGCAGGATGTTCTTCTGTTTTGTTTTAGGTATCAGTGAAATCGTCTCTATTAGACAGAATCAAGCAAGCACAGAAGCAAGACAGTGAGTTGCAGAAAAAGGTAGAGGTGGTTCAGAAGGGTAAGTTACCTGAATTAAATGTTGATAATTATTGTGTTTTGAGATTTGGGAAGAGATTGTGTGTGTCGTGTGATTCACAGTTGAAGAGAGAGTTTTTATGTGAAGCTCATAGTTCTCCATTTTCAGTTCATCCAGGCGGTACTAATATGTATAGAGATCTTCGAGAGTATTACTGGTGGGATGGAATGAAAAGGTATATTGCTGATTTTACTGTGATGTGTACGAATTTTCAGCAGGTTAAAGCAGAGTGGAAGTTACCAAAAGTGATGCTTCATCATTTATGAGTGCCATAGTGTGAATGGGAAAATATATCCATGGACTTCGTTTTGGGATTGCCGAGGACACCTCGAGGTAATAATGAAATATGGTTTATTTTTTATGGCTTGACAAAATATGATCATTTCCTTGCTATACGAGATACTTTTTCCCTAGATCGACATTCCCGTTTGTATCTTAAAGAGATAGTTAGGTTACATGGAGTTCCTCTCTCCATTGTATCTAATCCTGATCTCAGGTTCACTTCTATCTTTTGGAAAGGCTTTCAGAAGTCATTCGGTACTGAATTAAATTTTAGTACAACTTTTCATCCTAAATCAGATGGGAAATCAGAATGAACAATTCAGACATTGGAAGATATTCTACGTGCTAGTTCGATGGATTATCAGGGAAGTTGGGACCAACATCTTTCTTTGGTTGAGTTTTCAAATAATAACAGTTTTTATTCCAGTATACAGATGGCACCATTTGAGGCGTTATATGGGAAGCGGTGTCGAACTCCAGATTTCTGGGATGAAGTGGGTGAAAGGAAGTTGATGGGACCAGAATTGGTAGAAGAGTTGGCAGAAAAAGTTCATCTGATACAAAAACACATGAGAACAGCTCAGAGCAGGCAGAAGAGTTATGCGGATAATTGGAGGAAGGATCTATCTTTTTAGGTAGGTGATCATGTTATTCTCAAAGTCTCACCATGGAAAAGTGTGATGCGATTTGGGGTGAAAGGAAAGTTGAGTCCAACGTTCATTAGATCATATAAAATTCTAGAGGGAGTTGGATCAGTTGCTTACCAAGTGGCTTTGCCTCTGATTTTATCTCAGGTACACGATGTTTTTCATGTTTCGATGTTGAGAAAGTATATGCCAGATTCAACTCATGTTTTGATTCCAGAGGTAGTTCAGTTAGAAGAGAACCTGTCTTATGTTGAACAACCGGTCCAGATTCCTGACCACAAATTCATCCGATAAAGGTGTTGTGGAAAAACCACATGATTGAAGAGGCAACATGGGAATCTGAAAATGAAATGAGGGATAAATACCCCCAATTATTCGATATTTAAATAAATTATGGGGAATCAATTTTCTAAAGGGGGGGGAAGGATGTAACATTACAAGAAATTAATGAATAATAGTTATTTTTATCTATGTCTATTTATGAATTAGATATTGTTTTAGTGGCTTAAAATGAGAATAAATCCAATCTTAAGCATGGGATAAACTAATATTTTTAAATGATTGTTTTACTGCCTTTTGATGGAAAACCATTTTTAAATATATATTTTGACAATATTATAAGTGATACTTGTCAAAATAAACTTATTCATTATGATTGGTACATTTAAATTTACTTTGGATAAATTTCTGGTATTTTTCTGATAATGTTCTTTTTTAATGAATAGTGAAAAATGTTGTATTTTAATTCAAAACCTCTTTTTAATATAATTTGTTTATATTATTATATTATATTTTTAATTGGGTTTAAAGTAAAATTAGAATATATTTTTACCATTTAATACAATGGTTGTCATTGGAATTAATTTCACTTTGAAATTAGACTTAAACTAGTCTCAATCTTTTGATACTTATTGTTTCATAAAAACATGCTATTTTCTCTGACAGGGGGAAGTAATTATTAAATTAATTAATGTAACTTATATGTTGGGAATTTTTTAATATAGGTATCAATTTTGAATTTGGAATATCAAATATATCTTAGGGTGAAGTTTTGGTATTTTGTTGAAAAACTTCAATTTTTGATGAATAGTGAAACCACTAAGTGGTACTTAAAAAAAACGATTTTTCATTTAAATGAAATTTTACAACCTCTGTGTTTTGAAATTCAAAAATCCAACATACATGGTTTTCATTAATAAGTAATATGTGGTTCAACGGGATTAAAATAATTTTTTTTCAGAATAGTAACTTTTAAGTTTTAATCGCGATTAGAGGTAATTAGTGTAATATAAGGTAAGAATAATATTTTAATAATATAAAATGACCTAGACACAAGTCCTTCCCTTATTTAATGTGTCAAGGAAAATCCATGGGTCAACTTTGGGACCCCATGGATCCAATTTGGTAGAAAATGACATTAATATCTTTTTATTTAATGTTAAAGTAAAACTTTCACAAACATGAGTTATTTTACTAAAAAAAATTAAATGGGGGTATAAAAGTTATATTTTTTACGATAAATAGTCATTCGAAAGCTAATACGATTTCCTACATCATGGTAGTTTTTTATAATTTTTAGACATTAAATAAATTAAATTATTTATGACATCATGATGATACAGCGATTACCTCATTAATAAAGGATTTAAATAAAATGAAGAGATAATGTAGAATATAAGACCTAAACATGTCAAAAACCTATTGGTTGGTATATTTATAACCCTTATCACCTTATCCTAGATGTATATCAATGTGGGACCTTTTAAATCCTAAAATCAATTTAAAATAAAGTAACCTTTTATACCTTTCAAAGAATTCCCCTCCTCTCCTCCTATAAAAGGCCCCCACCTCTACCACCTTACCCACACATAAAAAGCCTTTTGCTCAGCCAAACCCTGCCCATTTTGTCTCTCCACATCCCTCTCTTACACTTTGAGGCCTCACTTTGGGAAGAAGTCTTCCCAAAGAATCCTTTGAGCTCAAATCAAAATGAGTTACCCGTTTTAAAGGTAGTGTTTTCTCTTGTGTTCTTTTGTGTTATTTTGCTTCTCCAACCCTCTAAACTCTTTTTATTCATTTATTTCGTAACAAATATAGTATATTAAATATACTAGGATGTTTTTATAGGAATTATTTGAGCTACACTTACACAAAAATACATCTAATGGTTAAAGAATATACTGTTTCTATGGATGGTGAATTTCTGCCTCACGAAATGATGATTGTTAAATATTCTTTTAACACCTTCAAAGGTGGCCATTAAGATGTCACTATATTTGTTTATGATATATAATATGTTTATGTTTTCCTTAAGCTTATGTATTTTTCATTTATGCCATACCTTTATGGTTTCCATTATGGGTAAACACGGTATCTTCATTTTAAGAAGTGCGGACTACCACCCCCTCAAAGTGATTTGATTCGTTAATACCATATGTGGTACTTATAAATGATGGATTTAATTATATTATATATTATATTATACTGGAATTATAATATACCTTTATATAATTATGATTAAATTCCATAAAATAGGAAATACAAATGAAAGTAGCGTTCATGCGTACGTACGGCTTATCGTCTCCATGAACCGTGCATTTCATTTCGTACCTCTAAATGTTATGTAATATTATAAATGCATGTATATACTGGATATATATGATTAATATGATATATACATCATGAGTATAACTCTGGATATAATGGATACATGAACAAATTGTAATTATAATGATCATATTTTTGACTCAAGTACCAATGATAGTTAAAACCACCGTTATTAACTTAAATAATTACATAGTGTTCATGACATAGTAATAAGTGATATAAAAGGAAAAATGAACTTGAAAAAGTTTCTTATGAAAGTAGAAATTAACTCAAGTTTATTATTCAGGACATTAAAAAATGATCGAGTCAAGTCGGACCTGAGGTATGGGACTTCGTATCAATCTCCTTTCATTGAGGCATATTTTGGTTTATACAGAACCTTCTTTTGTACAGTGTATAACCCCCTTTGACTTTTATGTTTATACAAAAGGAATCTTTTTTATAAGAATCATTTTACTAAATGAAAAATGGGAATGTTTTTGTCATACGTATGCGGCGACAACGACTTCACCGCCGCCGTGACCATTATTTGAGCTTCGGCTTCCTCAACAAGCCATACCTTTTTTTTAAAAGAAAAATAAATACAATGTTTTAATTTAAATTTATTTTGGAATTGAAAATGGTTTTCATAATGTTTTTATATCAATGTGTTGTATTGATATCTTGTGATTGAAAAGTGGAAATTTTATGTTTCCTTTATCCATGTTTTATGTGTTACGATTATGTTATGGTTCTTGGGCATTATTATCAAGATGGGTGGTTCCGTGATAAACTAAGGGCGGGTGAGCCCGATATTTCCCTCTAATACATTGTGTAATGTGAAGGGGTCAAACTTTGAGGTTTATCCGAAGAGATTTAGGGAATATACTGTGATGGGTATTCCAAATGTAACCAAGAGGGTTACTCCCTATGTAAGAATGTTATGAATGCCTCAAGTTACCTTATGTCTTATTATTTATATGATTTATTCATGATTTGGATGAGGTATGTTAAAGTGCTTACGTTTTATGTGTAAATTATGATTTCATTCTTAGGTATATATGTACTCATATTTCCTTTCCATATTTTTATATCCCTTACTGAGCTTTTTATGATCATCCCAAGATTTTTTGAAATGTTTTTCATAGGTCAAGGGAAAGGTACATGATATGATTATAGTGTCAAGGAATTGTCAATAAATAATCCATCTTTTATTTTAAATAGGTTTTTGTTTATGGGAAAAATAAATACTACCTTTTATGTAACCACTTTGTTTAAATGTGGAATGTAATGCATGTTTTATGATCTAATTCTCTAAAACTCTAAACCTGAAAAGATCCTCATGGTGTAATCTTGTAATAACTCCAGATTAAGTAATGTTTAAGGCTGGGGCCTTATATAATGGTCACTACTATATGGATTTTTTTTCTACATCCACTGAGATTTATTAATTGGTTAGCATGTTTCCAACAAATGTTACATGTTCTAACTAAAACTCTCATTTTTTGAATATACAAAAACAACATATCCTTACTTAGAGTTCATATTAAGAAACATATATGATCATAATTATCATTGTGATTTTTTTACAATATCATAATAAAATCAATTAAGGCCACTATGAAATGATCAAGGTAGTCCTTAAGGACATTGTACATCAAATAAATAAATATTATAGTATAATTAGTTAATCAAAATTTCATTAAAACCAATTTATAATATATTTATCATTTTTCTAAGGTAGACTTCGGGATATATTCATTATCCACTCTCAACTAGTGATACATAGATGAATATTAATCATGAAAAACAATTGATCTCTATGATTTTATTTGAATTAAATCATCAATCCTCAGAAGTGGATATTTTTTCCACACTATGTTCCCTATATGTTTTCTATAATCAATGTACATCCTCATTGATCAATCCTTCATTATTATAATTTCAACTGACTCTCACAATGGAGATACACATGGTCAAATACTTCAATTTTAAAATCAATAATGGAGTTTATTTTTTAATTTCTAAGACTCCACAAATTCCAATTTGATGTGGTTTTTGATATTGGATTGGATCTATGTAAGTTTTCTATTGATAACTACCCAACAATCTATGGTGTAGTTCATGATAACTCTTTGGGAAATACAACAATATATTATTAAAAAATAATCACATATGTTATCATTTGGATCTCTCATACATCATATTCCCCATAAATAATTTCCAAAAAAATTTAAATAGGAGGTGGTTCATAAAAATACTACATTTTTTAAATATATTCTTTGAATATTATTATAGATTTTACATTAATATCTTTTGATAAACTCCCTAATTATAAAATATATATTGTAATTATACGTTGACAACCAATATACCCCATATATTATGTTAAATTCAAAAATAAAAATGATCAAAATGTTATTTGAGATATTTTACTCACCAAAGCTAATAGGGGAATCCTTAAATATCATTTATTATTGAATAGTTCCTATATGATTTTTTAATAAAAATATCCAATACTAGTTGTTCAGGGTTTGAAATAAAGTTGTTTGAAAACATGAATGAAATAAATGAATCTGTATAAATAGAATATAAAAATGTAGAAATAATTTTTGAGTGTACTATGTGTGTACTTTCCACAAAATCATTTAAATCCTCAACATCAGCCATTTTAATTTCTAAAAAGGAATTATTCTATTTTCCTTTTTATGAATGATAGGGGTTAACCTCCATTATCCAATTATTTAAATATATCTTTGGTAAATTTCAAAGTTCCCCATAGTTTTAGAATTGCTGAGTAGGTTTTTATTTCATTATATTACCTTTGTTTTAGTATTTAGATGTAGATATTTTACATCTCCATGTCAATTTTGAGATATATATACATCTCTTCCAAACATTTAGCCCATTAGACTTCCTTGAATGTAATTCCCCAATTTCTTCTTCTATTTTTTAACGTGTTATGTTTTACTTTTTTCTCATTTATATTCTTCCAAAAATTCATTTCTAACATTCTATTCCATTCATTATATCCATGAGTCCACCAGGAAAATAAAAAAACCCCCTTGAAATTTAAGAGTACTTCATACCACATATTAATATCTTTAATATTATTGGATTTTCAAATCATTCAATTTATGAGGTCTCATTCTTACAAATAATTTATTAGTATTATGATCATTATCTATAAAAAATAATTAATCATAACACATAATACATGTAAATTTCATCTCATAACTCTCAATATATTAATTTTTTTTTCAACATTGGTAATTTCTACTCCATTTTTGAAGAGATGGCATAAAGAAAATACATTATAAAACTATCTTTATTGAAGCCTTCCCAACACATGTTTTCCATCAAATACATTATCCTGATGATAATGATAATTAAAACCAAATAATAATATTCTTAATCAAGGAGATATATTGAAAAGATATCTTTATATTTTTTTGGAATGAATGAGTAAAAAAATTAATATAATATATTGTTTATACATTGTTTAGGTATTTTATAGATCAAAGGTTCCGCTAAAAATTGTTGGACTTTTGAACGTGAAGGATTAAATTAATTTCTATTACATACTTATTGAATCATTATTTTCCACCTAGTTTTGATTGAAATCCAATACTAGTGTTTATTTATTATTTATCATCATGATGTTTTCCAATCTATTTCCCCACATATTTGGATGTCCCACATAAAATATTCTATTTCATACAATTTTTGAAAAATATCTTATATAACCTTCCATTTCCCTAGAATGAGAAAACCTATGAAATAAAATTTTTACTATTGGGAATCTTGTAATAAAATTTTTAAAGGATATAATAAACCTATAATTATCATAATATCTATATTTTAGGATGATATCCTTCAGTCTATATAAATATTTTACATTATCCATATACCCTTCATAATGGTTTCTATAAGAAAGTGATTACCCAAAGAATATACACCGATAGCATAAAACTATGAGTGTATTAAGGAATATTTTTTATTCACATAGTGGTGACAAAGTCTAGCTAAATGCATAATTTTAATTGTTATTACCACAATGGAAAACTGTGTTAGATCCATATCCACTCATATCATCAAGATAGAAATGTATTTTCATAAAATCAAAACAACTAATAAATCACCAAAATACCATGATATTTTCGTATATTTAGAATTAACTCTTTGGGTTTTACTAATCTTTTACTTATCATAGTTTATATAAAAACCAAAAATCCTTTGAAACCAATTACTCTAACATAACTTGTTATTTTATAAACCATTAATTACCTGGTACATAATTTTACAATTTAGAGGATATATGAAGTTTTAATATGTTGGATGTTTGGAATATAGTATACAAATAAAAATTATTATTATAAATATTAAATAAATATTCATAAGTTAATCAAAATTTAATTTTACTGCATCTCATATCATGGCGATATACATTATTTTATGGGATGAGTATTAATTCCAGAAAGGGAATAAATAATGAAGATACTAAGCATGTGACCAAGATTCATATTAATAACATGTTATTATATGAACATGAGGTATATCATATTACAATTTCCCTGAATCATAACACAAAAATGTGTCCACAACATAAAAAACACAATCATTTTCATATAAACATGGTTTATCATCTGGGTGTCATAACTCAAAAAAAACCAAGGTTATTCCCCATGTAATCATAAAAAGTTTTTTATCTAGTGATTAAATCTTTTCCCAATTCACTAGATTGATATCAGGTGAAACCCTTTATATGTTTAAATTCATGTGTTTCGCCTAGATCATAATAAAACAATTCATCAGTAACCTATATAGAATAAAGAATATGTTTCATATAAAATCATTGAGTACATTTGTGCATAAAGAGTTGAACATCACATCATTTTTAAAACACAACAATATAATTGGGGTTTTACACATAAAATATCCACAAATAAATATATTTTTTTAAAAAATTTAGTTAAATGACTAAGGATATTATTGTTTTGTATTCACTATATAACAATATTTGATAAAAATTATAACCACATGAAATAAATTTTTTAGCATGATGATGTACAATATAGATTAATGAGAGGGAATATTATGAGAAAATTAAAGTCTCCCATGGGATAAATTACTTCTTTGATGTATAGGTAAGATAATAAGTGCATGAAAATAAGATTCTTTAACATTAATTGGACTCACAAAATAAAGCACTTAAATGAAAATGAAGAATTGATGAATTCTATTCCCATGAATATTTTCATCATAAAAATTTGGTATGGAAAAATGTGACCTTGAGGGAACCATAAAAGGTTTTTCTAGGGGTAAAATGAAAAAAAATAATGGATTTTTAATTTTTATTAGAGATTAATTTTGATTTCTTTTTATTTATACTTGAAAAGTGTTGATTTTTTATGTATTAAGTACTAGTTATTTTATTATATAAGTCCACCACTTATGGGTCAATTGAATTAAAATAATTAATCAAAGTAATTAATTAGTGGGAGAAGTTGGGTGGATGTTCACATCCTTTCTATAAAAGATATACCTTCTAATGCACTCAATTAATGATCACATACAAAAAATAAATTTTTACTAAAAATCATTTTGTACTTCAAAAATATAAACTATAAATTTATTAGTCCAAAATTAATATTTAAATATTCTTTTTCTCACATATGAAATTAAATTAATATAGAATAAAATGATTCATAAATATTTTTATCATGAAGAAAAAAATGATGTCATAAAATTATAGTGCTAATAATGTAGTAATTTTTTCATTTTTTTAAACAACTAATTTTTTTAAAAAAAATCACAAATATCAAATTATGCTAATTTTAACATGAAAACTCTATAGTTGAAATTAATTTTGGTAAATAATAATCTAAATAGGATAATCTTAACTTCAAATTTATATCATTATTTAGGGAATTTTTTTAAATTTAATGATATACTAAATTATATTATTCTTATAATATTTACTTAAAATTTTATTAATTTAAATTATAATTTAAAAATTATTGTATAAGTTAGTTTCATGATATTAAATATTATTCAAAATGTATAAATTTTTCATAAAACATATTTGAAATGGAATTTATTTATTTTTTCAAAAATAAGTCAATTTTATTAACATTATAAAAAAATCATGATAATCCCATAAATTTATCTTTGTAACCAATAATAATAATTAACTACTATTTTATTGAAAACGACCATATTTAAAATTGTTATAATATACCATAATAATAAAAAAAATAAAAAATCTTCCTAATAATTACATGACCATTATACCATCATCACACACCGCATCACTTAATATTGTTCTTACAAATTGTATGACCATTCAATTTTTTCATACTTATTTTTATTTTCATCATCATTATATAAGTGATGATAATATTTTTGGAATTAAACCAATTGAGTTATTTAATTTATGTATTATTATTCCTTTTTTATTTCACTTCACTATTTCTGACTTTATTATTCTATATCAATGAATGATGTGTAATGTTTTTATGAAATATAATGTCTTTATATAAAAATGTATTGTAAAACATAATAAAAAAATTTCGGTTTCATCAAATGATTTGTTAAGAGATGAATGTATTTTTGTTCATTTCATATATGTATGGGATTTATGCCAAGGTAGTATGTTGATATTTCCATGGAAATATGTATGTGGATATTTTTAAATTAATTAATTTTTTGGATTCAATTCCTTGACCACATTGATGTACAATATTGATGTAACAATTAATTCAATTTTTTATTTAGTTATATATATATATAATTAATAATAACATTTAAATATAATTATTGTAAAAAATAATATGTGGGGTCCACAATGGATCAAATACACATAAGAACACATACTTGATGGGATATGAGGTCCATTTTATAACAAATTTTCTTTATCACTCAAACCCATGGAAAGATGTAGTCATCATAGGGCCAAATATCCTTAGATATTTGGACCCATAGTGGTGGGCTTTCTCACTACCATCCTATGTACTTCCTTCACATTCAACAAGGTTCTTACATCACTCTACCACTATAGGAGATGTTGTCAATATGGTAATGAAATCCACCATGGAACATACTATCATGTGAAAAATAAATTAAATAGAGGATTTATAGTATATAAAATTACATTTCCCAGGTAAAAATATCTCTAACCATACATCTAGAGACTCTAGCTATAACTAATTTCATAGTTCCATGCAATATGTCTATCTAAATATAAAACTACTACCACAATATTATTAACATATATATATATGTATAAATATTAATCCCTGGGTATTACCACATTGAAATAATTACATACTTCTATAAGAAAATTTCATGGTTATATCTAGTTTTCTATAATATTTCTAGTAGCTTCCATAGGTATGATCCTTGGATAATGGAAAATTCGAATGAAAATATCTTCTTTTTTATATCCACTCCATTAATGGCCATGATATTAATTCCCATTATCAAAAGCAATTTGTTTTAGGAAATTTTATAAATACACGAGTTTTTCAATGAATATAAACATTTTTTATTATATTTACAAGAAATATATACTTTAGTAATTTTAGTTCAATAGATACTACACCCATTGAGATGAAATGCCTCAAGTAGTTGACCTCTGAAATCCAATATCCAAACTTAAAGATATCACTGTCAATCTCATGGTCTTAATGAATGTTCAAAAAAATTCTTAAATATGTATCATTCTTATCCTCTAATTTTGACAAAATGTTGATATCATTAACATAGAAAACCATGATGTTGTCCATAATTTATATATGATCTTATTCTTACATCCAATGAGCACTTCTAGTTATTCATTTATACTAATGTGAATCCCCAAAAATTCATGATGTCCTTTGTGACACTGAAACACATTTTTTGTGATATCTTACTTGAGAATCAGAAGTTGGAGATAAAAAACCTAAAAATAGTATTTTAGAATAACATTTATCATTTCATTTGGACAATGAGTTCATAAATAATTAATATATGGGATTCTATTCTATGACACATGCCTATCATTGAGCTCCATGTGGTTGTGGGCATGAATGGCATGGAAATTTAAAAATAAAAACATTGAGATGTCAATATATAGAGCTTTGTCCTATAATACTGACAACGCATCAACCAAAGCATTTTCCTTGAGGATCACACTTTATGCCGTGTAAGGGTCACTAATATCATTCTTTCACATGAAATAGTGGTTCATATACTACAAAATGACACTATGAAGAATGTCAATTTTGTTAGTAATAATTCATATGACCTCATATGGTTGAGGAACATGATAACAAAAAATCATGGTCATTTAATATGGAATAAACTCATAAATCACACATTACTTATGTCCATCCTTGTCCATACCCATTTTGATAATATAATAACCATCATGTGGATGTTTGTCTTTGTGGGATACATTTGGGGGTTAAATTACTACACTATTAGTGGAGGAATGTTACCCCACATTCTATATGTGTACTTCTAATATTATTGTTCCAATATCTAATCTCTATAGATGGTCATGTTGAAGAAATGTGGCTTAATAATCACATATTGTACATCGATACCATACCTAGAAATCCTAGATTTGTTTCCACGTTATTGTATTCAACACATAGTAAGATAAAAAAATTTCATTAATGTATATATGGAATTTTTATATTTCAAGGACCTTAAAATGAATCCACATATGTTTCATATATCAATTTGTTATTTCCCACAACTACTGATTTTGATATCAAAGTCAATAATTAGGATATGAATATCTTTGAAAATGGATACATTGACCACCAAAAAAACTGTTGGTTTCTTATTCATATAGCTAAACTCAAAAACCAATGACATTATCACACATTGTTCTTAGTCTAATAATCACCAACACTGAACAAAAAAATTATTTTTGAACAAACTAATCTAATTCCACAACAGCATGATATAGACCACTAGTCACGAACTATACTGGTTTCTAGTGACTAAAACATTGTAGGTATATCAGAGATTATGGGAGGAATTATCCTAATTCAATAAAATTTTGACACAAACTATACATATAATATGATAATTCATGATAGATAATAAAGAATATAAATATAAATAATTCATTATAAGAATTATTTTTTACACATATGAGAGCTAGATAAGAATATATATTTTAAAAATGGTTTAAAATAAATTCCTAACTAACCTAGTGAAAAATCATCCAAATGTATATGATTTAAAGGGATCTCTACAATGATCTAGAACATTACCCAAACAACATTTTATAAAATCACCTCTAGGAACCACTATGGTAACAATCCACCAACATCGTTTCCACTAAGGTCACAACCAAACTTGATCTTGTCTATATTTGATGTTATATTTTTTGGAGAAAATCCCATACCTGGCTATGTATTTTCATACCATGTCAAACTCATTGAAAACAACTAAGGGAAAAAATAAGTTCCCACTTAACTGAAAACCACTCAGTTAGAAGATACAATACTTAGGTAAAAATAGTGTGATCAGCAAAAAATTTAAACTTTCTTTAAGATATAGAACTCTTAACACCATGTCAGAATCTTCTAAACCCATCCCATTAACAATAACCTTAGCCAATGTTACCCAAGAATCTAAGATACCACACTAATAAAACCACATATCACATCACTAACTACAATATGGGACTCATTCCACTCTATGATTTTTATTGATTGAGGGATTACAACACACATGGTAGAGGACCTGTGACTCTAAACAAAATTTCATCAAATTAGGTAGTACAAAACAATGATGGGGGACATGTTCCCCTTCAAATTAGTTCTTCTAATGATAAAGTAACTAATACTATAAAGATATTACCCATTCATCTATGATTCAATGAACATTTATCAAGGACGTACCAAACTCTATTGACCATGTTGAACACACTGACCTTTTTTGATGAAATGGATTAATAATTATTTGCATGAATTATAAAGGTCCTATACACAGAGAATATTATGGAGTATAGTTCTATATTACTCTATGAAATACCCATTCCCAATTATAATGAAAAAACCATATGATTAATAAAAACATAAATATTTATAATCATTGAAATAATACTCATTTACCCCCCCCCCCAAGATAAGTGTGTTGTACCAAAATAATGATATTGTATCCCACCAATGTAGCTGAAGAGGAATAAATTATGATGTTCTATGATAAAAAATGATCAGGATATGATATATCCCCACCCAAATCTACTTTACATGTGAAAATATGCAGAAATTCTTATAATTATATTATGTTATTTCATATCCATAGAAGTCACCATAATCATGGTGGAAGATATACTACCATGTTGGAACACCAAAACCACTAGTTTTAAACCTCAGTATAAATCTTAATTTAATTTGGTTTCCCTTAAAAACATTTATAATGATTTAAAAAAACATTCCCAATGTGGATATCACAATCATTTTTCATCTATAACATCCATACGACAAAAAAATTACACCTAAGATTAATTTGGTATACATATCCATTATGAAATATTAGCAAACGTCAACTCTTAAATACCAATGAGTAAAGAGTTGAAATGATTCAAAAAACCTTATTATGGTGTGATCCAACATTAATATCTAATTGAAAATTTAAAATACCTTATATTGTATTAGGATATGAATTTTCATGTAATGAAATAAATATTTATAGCATATATTTTCGTTTATATTGATGTCAATCCTATATAATTGAAATCATTTCATGCATTTGAAACCATAAAACAATGATATAATCTTAAGTTATAATTTCTAGTGATTTTTTCAATCAATCCATGATAATAGTTATGTATTAAATTAAATGCTTCAAAAATGAAACATTTAATATTTGAAAATAATCCTAATGATTTATTATGAAAAATTAAAATTCTTGAAATAATTGTCAAGGATTTATAATTGTAATATCATAAAGAAAATTATTAAAACTTTGTAGATAGAATCTTTATAAAATATGCTATAAAACAATATTTTTTGTTACAAGTATCGGTTCATTAATCATTATTTTCATTGTTTCATAAATCTATACACTATGAGAAATTAGGGATTACTACCAAATCATCATCATTCACATGATATTCAAAGATGATGAGGGCCCAAAAAGTAAACCAATAGTGGAAGAGATGTTGTGGGAGGAAAATATGACCTACTGGGAGAGGGGTTGTAATATCTATAAATAATCAAATAACTTGATATAAAATAATCACAAACTAATAACAGTGATCTCAATTCAAAACATCAATGTTAAAACAAACCCGTAATGAAAAAAGATTCCTCACAACCCAACAACCCTTAATTATTGTAATATCATAAAACTGCTATATGGTAAAATCACATCATAACTCACTATAAATCATGATATACAATTATAACTCAAAAATCATTACTCCATGTTGTGGTGTAATAAAAAGTAAAACATTGAAATTCATACATCCCCATAAAACAGAATGTGAATGCAATCATCTGAATACCATGAATCATATGTATGATAAAATAGATGGATCCAAAAGTATAATTTTATTTTTGAGACTATCCTAAGGGATGAAGACAACATCTATTTAATCCATAATTATTGTTATATAGTGGAAAATAATAATAGAAATTAAATACCACATTATAATGCCACAATTTATCTTAAATTTTAATAAAAGGGTTGAGAGAAAATTCAATTATAGTTCACAAGGTATAAGATTATTATTCTTCCATATGTCTAGAATGTGTGTCAATTTAGGGTATTTATGTGGTGACTTATTGATTTATATATCTACAATCACACATAATTATTTATATAACAAAAAATATAGATCTTCAAATTATAGTTCCTATTATGAGGATCTGAATTCACAACATGATTTGTGAGAAATGTTTGGTTTAAATCAAGCACAACATCAACAAAAATAACTTTTCTCAGAGATATAATAACATTAGATACTATTGAGCTGTTGAATATTTTCAGTTATTTGATGTTGAATAATTATAAGCTCTTGGAAATGGAAATATAGAATATGATACCCTCAATTTGAATTATAAATTATGTTATAGGAAAAGGATTTATATATATATAACTAGGATTATATCATCACATGGGAGAGAATTTATAGTGGGGGAGATCCTATAGGGATTGTCAGAACATTATGGTTTCTTAATCCATTTCTGTAGAGGTCTACTTGTCCCAATTTTATGGGAAAGGATTATGAGGGATTATTACTACTACCATTAGGTTTTTATACTCTAGATTTATAGGATGTATCATGACTTGCATTATTAGTTTTGGTGAAAAATAATGAAAGAATATATATCTAGATTCACATCTCAAAAATATACGAATAGATGTGTCTATTCATGCCAAAAAAATTCCTGAGTTATGAAAACTACAAATATTATTTTTGGAATTTAATAAAGTAACAATATATTTCATGGGGTTAATAACAAAATAACCAATGAAAAAATATATAATTTTTGTAATTATAGTCCTCCTATCATTAACTTCTCTCTTTATTCCAATATGGGAGATTTCATTAGTTGGTGTCCAAAGATTACTCTAGGTTTAAAATAATTAAAATAAACATGGGGTATCAACAAGTATATTCACTGAACAGCACCCATTTTTATTAATTTTTCTAATGATTAAAAAATAGTTTAAACAATATTTGTATTTTCATATTAAGGAATATTTTAACCCTAAGAAGACCATTCATATTCTAAAATATTTTTTATGATACAATATATTTTATTTTAGTTTCCCTTGAGGGGATTATTTTACCTATAGTTATTATATACAAAAATAATTGTCACATTTCTATCAAGAAGAAAATATTTGAGGTACTCATTGGTGGAATTTATTATTCTTCATTATGATATATTGATATGTGAGAGTCATACTTATCAAGTGCCATCATTGTTCATAGAAATTAATAAAGAAATGAATTCAATCTAGAAGTGATTGATGATTGTAAAAAATCAAAAAAAAAATCATTAAGCTTACCAAAAATAAAAAACATTGAAATTTTGGATAAATTATCATTTATTTCCCCAGGTATCCCCTCATTTAGACATCGATTAATAATATATCAAAGAAATCAAACAACTCGTTTTATTGGAAATAATAATATTTTCTATATTTTTATTATAAATTATGTTTACCACCTAAATTTAATGTAATGTATGAATCATTATATGTATGAATATTATAATAGAAAATTTACAATAGTACCCATAATAGTTGGTTTGATGATATTGAAATGAATGTGGATGGTTCCTTTATGGAAAACCATGTAGTAATTGTTTATTGTAGTGAGAAATTATTATAGGGATGGTTCTCTCACTTAGTACTTTTTTGTGTTGAATTTATATAACTCTTATGATAATAGCGATATGAATCTGATATGATCTATTAAAGGTTAAACATGTTCCCAAACAAGCCTACATTATATTTCTAAATGTTTGTAAACCTGGTAGTGGGGTGGTTTTAAAGACATCCAAAATTATAAGTTAGTTCCTCCTATAAGTTTTTCATTAAATACTATTTTATTTAATTATTGTAATTTATAATATGATTTGAATAAATTAGTAGAGAATAAGATTAAAAATAATGAACATATAGTGTTATAATGTTATTATGGACCATATAGAACTAGTTGGGGTATGTGGAATCCCCATTCCTCTATAGATACCTATTGTCTTCTATCCAGTAATTGATTTCCCATATAGGTTAATTAAAAACTATAACATAAAATAATCATTAAACACTTTAATAAAATCTTATAAACCAATAGTTTGGTATTTATTCCTCTATTAATACATTCAACCTTAATCGATAATTAATGGATCTAAATCAATCACATTCTTATGAGGTGTGGTTCATCACCCATATTCATCCCAATGTATCCATGGGAGTTTATATTTGATGAAATAATGGTATTTCCTCAATTAAAATACAATTTTATTTTATTTTTATAGTAGATCCATGTTTATATCAATGAATTATTATGATTAAAGTCCACTCACTTATTTTGATAATTCATCTCCAGGTGATAGAGAAGGGTTGTACTCGAGATTCTTATAGTAAGAATGAATCCATACTGATTGGATTTGCATTTTATAGATAGGTTATTAGATGAAATCAATATTTGATATAACATAGGAATCTAAAATTATTCAATGGTGTAATATTTATATTTTACAGTAATAAGGCATCACATCTACATTTTTATTGGTGGGTGATATCTTATTTTTCTCTCATTATTTCACAATATTGTATGTTTTGCAGAATATTATAGAGTAAGGGATCAACCGATCTTAGTTTTCAGTAAATATAATTATATGTAACCGTTTTATTTATATTAATAATTCAAATTGGTTATATCTTATTAAGTCCTAACGATTTATGTGTTAATTTTTACACATTTATGTTAAAATATTAAATATTATTGAGTACATAATCATTTAATTTATCTAAAAATAATTAAATTAATTCATAATATGATTATGGGTCTCTATTTTATAAATCCATTACTCATGGTAATTTTTTTTGTATTGATTGCATGAGTATAAATTATTTATGATTCATTGGTGGGAACTTAATCTATAATCCACATATTCTGATACTTATATATGACACCACTATGTTTACTATCCTAATGGGTTTTCATTTGATGATATTTTATATTTATATATTTGTTTCCTAGTATTTAATATTAAGGTGCATGGAACATTTATCACAGGTTCCATTTTGATATTTGTGTACAAGTTACACCTGAGGACTTCAAATGTACACATTATATCATTCTGTATATGAATAATGATATACCATATAGAGTAGTATTGTATATATAAATATTATGGATATACATATGTGTGTGTCTGTGTGTGTGTGTGTGTGTGTATGTTCCTTCTTATAATAAAATTAGTTTCCTCTTTGGAAATGGTATAAATGATGCACACGGGCAATTATTCTATATACAGGTGGGTGGGGGAAAAAGGATGATGATTGTGTGTCTGTGTCTGTGTTCACTACCTCCAAAAAATAATGTGTCGAAAAATATATCATTTGAAATTGATTCCCTTTGTCAATAAAAGAAAACTATATGGATTCATAAATTTGATTGAAATTGGTGAGGATAATGACGACTATAATTATTAGTGAGTTGTTGAAGAATTGTATAATTTTAAATGATTCTTATATAATTATTTCTATTTTATATACATATTATTTTATTAGTGAGATATCCTTTGGCATATTGGTACATAACTAAATTTTATTCTTACTTTATACACATGGATTTATGAAATAAAATCTATGGTTAGATAGTGAATTATATGATATATGATTCAGTCAGAATATATATATTTTACAAAAAAAAGATTATTAACCATTTTTGTGTGACTTAAGTAATATCATAGATAATAAACATAATAATTGAGTGAAACAGAGCATGGATAGAAATTGTATGTTTTTGTGGTGTTAGAATGGGAAATTTTGATGTTTTTTGGGGACATTTTGGGTAGAATAAAATAGTTTATCCTAGTAATTCTCAATGATATATTAATCATATTGGGCAGTGTTTTATTTTATTAGGAAATGTTTGGATTTCATTGTATTTGGATGTAATTTTTTCTTGATTCAAACATTTTATAGACATTATGCATTTTTAGACCATATAATGACGAATAATATTTCTTCAAATAGTTGTGGTTTCTATTAATTAGTAGAAAGCAAGAAGGATATGTGTTCTACTAGTGAAATACCATTATTTTTGTTTCTTATTTATATCATCCGTATGGGTTATAATAATATTTTCAGCAAACCTTTTTTCTTATTTATCTATTTATTTTTTTAATAGAGGTAAAATAATCTACCACATATATAACGTTAATCCACTTATAGTTACACTAACCACTAGTGTTTGGGAGATGAATCTGCGGTTTTATGGAAAATTTGATCTAGTCAACTTTAATATCAATGTTTGGTCATACATTTATTATCGCAGATAAGTTACAAATTGATTTTCCCAAACCATAACATAAAATATAATTGAGAATTAAAAAAATACACAATACAAGTAGGCTTATTAATATAAATTTTAACACAATGATCGGACATTCTGATATATGCATTGTTATACCAAATTACATAAGCATTTTCTCGCTTGAAAATACTCTTTCTTAAACATTTAATTTATTGAAATTAATATTATATATTTTTCAAACGTAATAAAGATAAGAATATTTTTAAAAGTTTCTAAATACTGACCTTATAAATCACAAATTTTCCATTAGACAACACTTTTTAGGAATGGTAGTTGTGGTTTATAAGGTGGGAAAAATTCCCCAATAATTTTTAGTTAATATTATTTTTCTCTCCCCAATAATTTTACCACCCCTTTTTTATTTTTTATTTATTTTTCATCTTTTATCCCTATTTTAGAATGTTATTCAATTCCAATGAACTATTTATGGTGATATCACATAGCCCTCTATATGGGTCCGCCTCTATATAACCCATAAGTAATCACTTTTGAATATCAATGTGTTATTTTGTAATCACTATAAAATTGAATTTGATATTTATCATCTTTTATCATGTATTAATCCATAAAATATCATAGGATTCATCTAATAAATGAATTAAAATTTTAAAGTGATATACCTTGTTTTATTTTTTGGAACCCTTATCATCCAATTTTTTTTTAAACCACAATTATTTATGGCTTAAATACAAGAAAATTGTATTTGTGATTATATTCAGTATTAATATTATCATTGGTGTACATACCATGGGGTTGGTTCATGGGAATCAATATATCCATTTTATTAATCAATTATTTTAATTTTGTAGTGAATCATCAATTTTTATCATCTGTGTAAAATTTATTCCACAAAACTCCTTTTATTTACTATTAAAAATTATTTCAATGAAATTTTTACTATAAATAATTTCTCCTTCACAATAGCTTATCTCAATAAACAACCAACATGGAAATCCAAGATTAATATCTTTCTTTGGTAGAATCAAGTATCAAAATCTAGAATAAGAAACTAAATAAACAAACCATTATATGGAAAAATTCATGAAAATACAATAAAGCATTAAATGTAGTATGATGTTTTTTTTAATCTATATTAATTTAATTTTTAAAATTTTCTTAGGAAAAATAAATTATTTTAAGGGAAAAAATTAGCACCCAAGGAATATTATTTCCATATCATCCCATATTATAATGGAATAAGGTTATATAATATTAACCCATTGGTATTAAATTTTGATAAATAATAATTTAATGAACCATATTTTTACAAAATAATAAAGAGTTTCATTAAATTTAATAGTATAATAAATATCATGATATATCGACGAATGTGTGATTAGATCAACATATTATATACCACTGAACTATATAAAATTTATATTCATTTATATTATCAAATGATTTATTTTTATTTTATTCCTTACTAGAAGAGGTACTATGATTCTAGGTTAGACCCCTACACAAGCTGATAAATAATACTCTATTAGTTAATTTTTAATAATTTCCACTATTTCACAAATAAAACCTTCTTAGATATGTTATCATACCCATAATTTTTATATTCATTATATGGCCTCATGAATCAATCCTCTAACTATATATTATAGTCCAGGATATCTTATAGAGATTTTATAACCTTCTCCAAAGTTGTTAGTCCACATTCAATTTTGCCTAACATAAAAAGTATAACATGAGAAGACAATGCATAATAAAATACAAGATAAAAAATAAAGGGTTGAGAAAATAATTGTCCAAATCATTGAAAAATATGTATTTACAATATTCACAGTTCCACATAAATGGATCAATATACCTTGAAGACATTTTGTGCATCATTAATTCAAAGTGGAAATAATGTTTGGAAACCTAAAAAGGACCACTTTCTTATCACCATATACCCTGTTGAAGTACATTTCCATTATGATATTAAACAAAAAAATAATGGTGAATATTGGTATTAAAAATTCTATTCAAATGTTAATATTTTGAATATATATTGATTAAGTTAAATATATGGATAATAAACATTCAATTAAAGGTAAAACTATGATTATTGTTTGTGATACCAAGATCATTGTTTTATTTTAATTATAATTTTATCTATAAGTGATTTTGTTTTATTTGTAATTGGATTAATGAAAACTATTAGTCATTGAATTTAATCACTAATTAAAAAATGTCACTTCTACTTTCATTAAATAAAATAATTCATTTACTAATTAGGTGTAACAAAAAAATATTTTACAATAGAAGATAATCTAATTCAACATTCAAGAATGAATATATGCATTATTTCATGATTCTTATTGATGTAATCAAATTTTAAAAAATGATTTTTATAAAATAGATAAAACCAGATATATACAAAGAGATTGAATCTTAAACCCAATAACAATAATTGTTAAAAATAAAATAATGAGTGTATTCAATCAGCAATCACTAAAATACACTACATGAATATTTTTCCCCTAATGTTTTTAAAAGATCCAAACATTTATTCATTATTAGACATGATGGGGTAAAACTGAACTTTAAACTAAAAGATAACATAAATAATTAAAATCATTATATTATCAACTAAAAACTTCCCTTCAGTATCCATACATTTTAAACATATACGGAATAATAACAATTTTCCCAAACATGGTGAAAATTTTCATAGGTATTTAAAAACACATTACAATTCTATTATATGTGTTTTATGGTTAGTAAAAGCCATGTAAACATCTTCCAAGACCTATAAAATGTCTTGTAATAGGGTTTGATTCATATATGGATTTTGAAATTCCACAAAAAACATATCAAAATGTATTATGATTACACTAATACATTTACATGAACCCTCCAACATAATTATTGTCTTAAATTCAGAAAATTTACCCGTTTAATACAACAAAAATTATATTTAAATATAATAAAAAATATTCAAAATTTTACATTGTTTATTTAAAAAATACCACATTAAATGAATAAAAACTGTAAAATTTAATATTTCCATTCCATATATTCATCATCATTATTTAATGGTCTCAAAAAAAAAATTTATCAAATATTTTTGGGTGAGATATTCATATCTAATATCTTAATATCATTGACAAACAAACTACTTAGTTCCTACTGTATTCTAAGGTAATTTTTTTTATGAAATCAATGCTATTTTCACCACTATAGTCATTTTTAATTTGTCGTTTCACATGTATAAATATTTACATCATCTAAATATTCTATAAAATAGTCCACAATCAACCTCTTTTTTTGATTATAAAATCCATGTATTACACAAATTTACCTATTATAATTTTTTTTGTAATTAGTTTTGTCATTATGATGTGATAATGATTTATTTTTCTTTACCAATTTCCCCCCAAAAATTCAATTTCATAAAAACTATTTTTGGGTCTTGAGATAATGATTCTATAGATTCTATAATTTTCATCTCATTATTCCAAATTCAAATCAACCATTCACCCTTATATAATGTAATAAAAATACTAATAAATTTTCTTGATTAAATTATATAAAAATGGATCTATTAAATAAAAAATAAATTAAATATTTGAGTAATACCCTCTTTTGGATAAAGTCCATGTCTTTTAGATTAAGGAATTTTGGTCCAACTAGGATCTGAAGAATGTATCTATGAGACCATATAGTGTAATTATATAAGATAATTGGTAATAGAAGAAGTTTATATGTTATGGGAAAGGGGTGGAGAAGCGTTGTTAATTCAAGAAATTCAAAGTGGTATCTTTGATTACAAAATTGAATGATTTATGATTTATTATTATTAGTTTTGGTTGTGTCAATTATAATAATTATAAATATAGTTTTTAAAAAATATTAATTTTCATGAAAATTAAACACACCCAAAACCGAATTGCATATCAAAAATATTTTCAATAATTTATAGATACTAAAGTAACTTTCCATTTGGGTATAAAATAACATTTATTTGGAATGTAATTAATAGTATTTTAAATTATGTTAATTATATTAATATTCATTATTCTACACATAAAATACAATTCATTTCATAAAAAATGTTTTAAAATTTTTCTATTCATTTTTGCATCATAACGGTTTCATAAAACATACGATATATACGAAAAAAATATACTATTTAATTAAAATCATAATTATAAATAGATAACTCAAAAAATAAAAATTTGAAAAAAATTTCACGATGATTCCAAAAATACTATCCATTTTATAAAAATTATAATTTTGTAATGTGAAATTTTTATTTTATATTAATATTTATTAAAATAAATTCACCAGGATTGTCTTCCTACATTATAGTAAAAATGTTATTTTAATGGCCATATTACTTTTATAGTAACTAATTTATCCAAATGTAATTTTTTCCATAATATGAACTTATTCATGTGTCAAATTAAATCTTTAAATTTAAAATGATAAATACATTAAATAATTGTTAAATTATGAAACATATTTTATAAGATTTTATAAAAGTATATTTTAGAGAATAAAAACATGGGCACAAAATTTGAAAACCACAATATTAACAGTAAAAGAATTATTTCCAAAATTCTAAAGTCCAAAAAAATATTTTTGAGAAAAATCTTCATTATAAAATTTATTTTATCATGCAGCACTTAAAAATTAAATGTTTTCGGTAATAATTATATTATTTAATTCAATGAAAATTTGTGATGGTTATATCATTATTTAATTATGCTAAATATTGTGTAATAAATATTATTTCACTGAGATGATTAAAATAATAATTAACATTGAATAATTAATCTACAATTTATATAAATATAATTACCAAAAAATGCATGATTGAGAAAAAATAATTCAATAATTATTAGATAGTTTATGAAAATATTTTAATAAATAGTTATAACTCATATAGTAAAATTAAAATATATGAACTAAGAATATTATTTTTATTATTTTTTAAATAAAATATTAATACTAGAATATATGGATATATACCCAATTATCTGAATATATATATGTATATAAGGTGAAATTTGCAATACGATGATTTTAAAGAGATATATAAGAGGGAAATTATTATTTCATATTATTTCATTACTAATTATTGTTTAATATTTTTTTTATTTGAATTATGTATTTAAATATTTAAGATCAATAGAAGTAGATTTTTTTGAATATATAAATATTTACGGTGATATTTTATATGAGTATTCATTATAAATATAGGATGTTATGTTTTATACCACAAAAATGATATAATCTTCTTAATTTTAAATCATTGATGATCACTAACCAGTGTTTTATCTTTTTTCTATAAAAAACATGAATACAAATTAATTTTATCTCAAATATTAATTATTTAATCGTTATAATAGAACTGAACATTAATAAATACAAAACATAAATTGTGTCTGATAAAACATGTTATAATTAACCTTGTATTATATATATAATATTTACTATCTAGTGTATTTTATGTAAAATATATCAATCCTAATTCCCCAAAATAATCATTCCCCACTCTAATAATGTAATGATTTGGGATTATCAATATTTTTTTTAAAAAAATTATGGATATAATACGAGCCCGCGAAAATTGACAGCGTGTGATTTCATGGCCCAGTGTGCCAGAATGAATTTCTAAACATTTTTTTGGGTAAGTTTAGTAAACACCTGAGATGCATTTTGAAACTAGTGAACTGGTGCTCAGAATTGAAATATGAGGGCACCATTGAACTCACAGTGTAAATATTTTCTTAAGGTGACCTTCACCTCGATTGCAGTGTGTCGAGGGTAGAAATTTTTTTTCAGACATTTCATTGGAGAAAATAAAATAAACATTATTAATTTTATTTTTTAAATTGAAACCTCCCATTTTAAATTTTGTGGTGTGGACCACCCGGTCATGAAGCCTCCCATTTGAATTTCTTGGTGGGGACCACCCGACCTTGAACTCCTTGAATGTGAGTTAACCATTGGAATTCCCAAATTAATGTGACAATAAATTAATTGATTAATTAATAAACATAATCATATTAATTTGGAACCTCATTTCTAATAGGAGAAAGAATTCACAAAGGGGATGAGATTTGGGAGAACATTCTTCAAAGAAGAACACCCTCTCCAACAAATAGAATCCTAAAGAATCAATGAAAGTGGATGATGCTTGAGTTTGATCTTGGAGTTTCGTAAGGGAGTGATGAACGAAAACATCAATCTTCCATGACTTGGTCTTCTACCTCACACCTCCTCCAATAGAAAATCGAGTTAGGGGATTTACATAAGATTAAATTTATTTATTGATTCTTCATATTTTTGGTCAACAATGATGATTGCCAAACTAACATTTCCATCATCCCGCACATATAACATGCCTCTTCCATTTTGATTCTCCGTGAATTCATTATGCATTCTTCAATTCCAAATAATTAATGATGCTGGAAAAACAATATTTTGTTGAGCGAGACATATGGACGCAGATCCCTTAACCTGAATGTTATTAATATGTGATCATTTAATTTTTCTAGTTATAAACGGAGATGTGGTGACCTGTGTTGGCCTTCCACATGAAGGAATAGAGGCGCGCGCCCGGGCCACTAGATGAGTAGAATTCGCGACCTCTTGGCCGCAGTGGTGACCAAAGAGCGGTCAACACCGAACGGGCCATGGTGGAGTAGCAGCACTTGACAGCCTCACTAGGAGGAGGATCGACCGGATCACCCGGCCAGCCATGGCTTTTTGGTGGGACCAACTTGGATCTTGTAGTGACTTGGTCACACCTAATGGAATTTCTATTTGGACTTCCGAGAATAAGGGGTCCACTCCCCTTCAATGCCACATTGGGTAGAACGCCCTGCCTGGCGGGCCGTGCCAGCAGTCCACGCCAGCAGGCCGCCCTAGCAAGCTGCTCCACCAAGCCGTGCATGCGGGCCGTGCCAGTGGGCCACTCCATCAGGTTGCGCCCAACGTGACCTGGGCTGTGCTATGTGATACAGGTCGGGCCATCCCCTAAGTGGGTCTGGCCGACCCCACCATGGTCCAGGCCAACCGAGCCGGACCCTAGTCAGGCCATGTCGACCCAAACTGGGCCAGGTTGGACCGGGTCGGGTCGGGCCATGTCGGACCAATCCCAGGCCCATCCGGACCCAATTTTTCACTTGCCCATACCTTGAGAACCATTAATCTATTTGGTGAACCATCTACAACCCCCAAATATTTGGATTGATACGGACCGTTTGGTGTACTCCACTTGAGTTTCGGATAAAGTTGGAGTATGACCGGGGTGGATCGAACCCCAAATCCAACCTATCCCTAAGAGAGAAAACACTAATAACGTACAAAACAGGCATCCATGTGACATGTCGTCTGTTATGATGGTTCCCTTAAGATGTTATGAATCTTTGGGATACTTCTCTATGGGACTTTGTGGTGCTCGAGGTATAACTGATATCATGAGGAACATATTTTACAAAACTCTAGCACACTGGGTGTGAGGTATCCAGTGGGTAGCTGTGAGGTGGAGGTCGAAGATAAATACTACAGAGGGTAGATACCAAATGAATCTGTGTAGGTCAGATCCTGTGTGGGTTGTTGTAGGGGTTTTTACCTATCATTCCGGTGTGGGCCTATGCTCAGCGATCTTGTGTGGGTCAGCGTATACCTATCCTTTGTGGGTCAGATCATTTGTGGGTCAGTGCTCAGCAATCCTATGTGGTTCAGCGCATACCAATCATGTGTGTGTTACATCCTTTATGGGTTAGCGCTCAGTGATCCTATATGGGTCAGTGCATACCGATCCTGTGTGGGTCAAATCCTATGTGGGACATTGTGGGGGTTAGTACCCATGGATCCTATGTGGATAAGACTCTTTATAATCTTCACCATTACCGCTTGTCATAATAAGATGAACTATCATTGTGATTAATCATATGTAATTCTATAAATCATGTAAACCAGTGTAAGCTATGTATTATATGATCATGGTGTACTGGTGTGGTACTATTTCATCATGAAGTTAACTGTGTGGTACTCTTACATTCATGGTATTACCATTGTTGTATTCATACCTCTTGTGTGGGATTATTTTGACTTGATAACTTTGGAATATGTTTGGAAATATATCTATATAGGGTTGAATGTTGTTTCCATGAATTATGATTTATCCTCTGTGGATTTTGACTGACCATGAGGGTCTTGGGGTGACTAATGAGTGTGGATATACTCACCCGTACACAGGCTATGCACGCACCTTGTTGTGTCTTGTCCAGACAATAGATAGTGCTAACTGAATATGAGGGTACCCAGACTGGAGGCTACTCGGGGCAGACCATAGATAAGGCATACCACAGTGACGACCGTTCGAGATCTATACCTACGATTTAGGCAGGATCCATTACGGGTGTTTGTAGTAGATAGTTTTCAGTTTTACTTGTACGTTTTAGTTTTCCTTGTACATTACAGTTGGGCTTGTATTCCAGCATCTTTTACTTATTGTACTCACCATGTCTACTATATAGTTTACATTGTGCTTGTATCATGTTGTGTTCTTAGTTATGTGAGTTTACAAGTTCTTAAGGCAATGCCTTCCTAGTTTTAGTGATATACTTTTCCAGTTCTAGTCCTCAACCCCTGGCCTATAGAAGGTGACATTGGGGTAGTCAAGGAAAGTTCCTCGGGGGATGGGTCATGACAAATTGATAAAAGAGGAGTTCAGGTCTACCGAAGAAATAGGACTCTGATATTTTTTATGTGGAGAAGTAGTGTTAATTATTTTTAGTGTGGTTATAGATTTCGATAATCCAGTGTGGGTGTGACGGCTGTCGTATCCATACAACAGGACCCTGACTTTTGATTTACAAATTAGTGCATGAAAACACTGATTGCATATTTGTTTTTGAAGAGTTCTTATTGTGATCCCTTTGACTCAGCTCACTAGTTATAAACCTAATGACCATGAAGCAACAGTTTCTTTTTAGGATGCCTCCATGAAGACAACCAAATAAGGTTTTGGGTAGATTACATGATGGAATCCCACCGAGCGACGAGGCTTCGGTGCTTGGCACCCATACTACAGTTGTACCATCAGATGGTGTACCAGCAGCACCACTACCCATTGGTCAACCAATGCCACCAGCCCCAGCAGCAGAGGGTGCACGCCACATGAGCTCATTTCATGAGTTCCAGTGCCAGAGGCCACTGAGGTTCCTAGACGAGATGAATCCACATGCGGTTGAGGATTGGCTGGAGGTCGTGGTTAGAGTTTTTCAAATGGTAGGGACACCATCTAATCTCATGGTGATCAATGCTGCTATCCTTATTCAATAAGTAGTGGGAAAATGGTTGATCTTGATGATCTAGGTTCATGACGAGGTGACTGTCATCTGGGCAGACATCCAGAGCCTTTTCATGGCGAATTTTGTCCATGAGACCCTAGGCTTAGTGCGTATATATGAGCTTCTCCACTTGTAGCTAGGTAGCATGAATATAGCTCAGTATTCGGAGAGGTTCACTGACATATTGTGAAACTCCATTTATATGGTGCGAGACTCTTTTTTCAGGTCCTGGAACTTCGAGCAGGGTCTCAGATGAGAGATTATAGCTCTGATGGTTTCTCTCAGCATCCCAACATAGAAAGGGGTGTTATAGAGAGCAATCATAGTGGAGATCTTTCTTGCTGAGAAGTCACTGGCAACAAGACCCACCATTGGATGACACATAAGTGAGTCATTGACAGCTGGTAGCAGACAGAAGATGCAGAGGTCCAAGAGGACCAGACCTACAGTTGAATGACCGTAGGATATAGGGTCTGTGGTGTGGTGCTATTGAGATAGAGCAGTACCGATGAGGAAATAGAAGTGTTATTCATGCGACTGGAAGGGTCACATGGATCACGACTACCTAACCCGCCATACAGATGACTAGCATATGGTCAAAGGATTGCCTGGGCAAGGGCGATGAATCAATCATGGAGGTTAGCAGGCTGGAGGCTGACATGGAAGAGGAGGAGGGCTTGCAGCAAGTGGTGGGTGGTGATTTGAGGTTCTACTACCACCATCACCAGGAGGTCCACCTCGACCACAAAGAGCTGGTGGATAGGGAAGAACTCAGAATCCGGAAGCTAAATCCAAAAACAACGGTGCTCCGAAGATGATTTTAGTTGTGATATGTCTCTACACCACCTTAGATAGAGTACATATAGACATATGTGCATGTTATTGTTTTATATCCATGACCCTCGTTCGAAGCATGGAGATACCGGTGGAGCAGTTGGCTCAATCCATATGACTAGCGACTCCTACGAGAGAGGATTCATTGATTACACACTGGTTTAGGCAGTGTGAGCTTACTATAGGAGGATAGAGCTTCATCCAGGATCATCTAGTAGCGGCGTCGAGGGCATATGACGTCATCTTGGGTAAGGATTGGTAATCCACAGTCCATGCTCAGATTGACAGTATTAGGCAAAAAGTGTGGTTTGTCTGCATGGAAGGGACCAGGTTGTCCTTCACCAGTGAGAAGGGAACCATTGCAGTGCATGATGGACTTACCCGGAGGAGGGTGCAGCCAATCACACATCATTTGGATTTCCTTACCCTTAGAGTAGTTTATGTTGAGAGTTTGAGCTATCCTATAGTGGGGGACCAGTATGCTGATGTTTTCTCTGATGATGTTCTAGGTCTAGCTCCTCAAAGAGAGGTGGACTTTTTTCATAGGCTTATACCCTAGGATGGCACTAATATCTACTCCACTATATCATATGGCTCCCGTGCAGCTTTGATAGTTGTGGGTAAAGCTAGAGGACTTGCAAATCAAGGGGTTCATTAGGCCCAGTGTTTCCCCTTGGGCAACCCCAATTTTGTTTTCCAAGAAGGCGGATGGGAGTTTGTGACTTTATGTGGACTATCGTCGACTGAACGAGGTGACCGTGAAGATCAAGTACCCACTCATAGGGATTGAAGATCTATTTAATTAGATGAAGGGAGAACAGTGCTTCTCAAAGATAGACCTCGGATCTGGCTACCACCAGCTCTGGTTACAAGATGATGATGTGCATAACACAACTTGTATATGTTGTTATGGCCACTATGAGTTCTCTGTTATGCTGTTCGGTGTGACCAATGTCATAGCAGTGTTCATTGGACTCATGAACAGTATCTTCCAGCTATAACTCGATCGCTTTGTTTTAGTATTCATCAATAACATCCTAATTTACTCAGTGAAAGGGGAAGATCATTCCTAGCATCTACATGTAGTTCTTGAAACACCCTTAGAGCACCATCTTTATGAAAATATCTCGAAGTGCCAGAAGTTTGTGCCATACTTTTACTGAGTTATGGTAGCCTTATTACCATTGAAAATGAATGGGAAACCCTCTGTGCGGTCTGTGATATGCCAGTATTATTTCCAGGAGATGAGGCAGAGACTGATGAGTGCCTCGATCTTGAGGATACCTGAGTAGGGCGTTGGGTACGTAGTCTACAGCGACACATTGTGGAATGATCATGGATTTGTCCTAACGTAGGAGTGAGTAGTGAAGGCGTATGCTTCTTAACATCTGAGACAAAATAAGCAGAACTATGCTACCCATGACCTGGGGTTCGCTGTAGTGGTCATCTCGTTGATTAAGATGCAACATTACATGATAGGACTACATTTTATAGTCTACACTAATCACAATAGTCTCTGGTATATCTTCTCTCAGATGGACCTGAACATGAGACAATAGTGTTGGCTTGGGTTCCTCTAGGATTAGGACATTGAGATAGTCTATACTATTGGGAAGGGGAATGTAGTAGTAGCTGAACTCAGTAGAAAATATGGTATACAGTTTTTGAGTGAGGCGATGGAGCATCTACATGATTTGATGATATCATATGTGGATCGTGATATAGGAACTTATCTTCAGTCTATGACATTCACTCCCCCAATCCTTCTTCAATTTAGGGAGGCCCAACTTGGTGATATTTATTGCGAGGCTCGACGTGCTCAGATATCCACAGGACATCCACCTGATACATTTTTTGTATGTGGGGAGCACATCATCCTCTTCAGTGGATGTACAATGGTACCGATGGAGCTTCGTGAGAAACTGTTGAGGGAGTTATATATGTCCCCACTAGTGGAACATCTTAGAGTGGCGAATATAAGGACCCAACCTTAAATAGTACTTAATCTTGAGTTATTACAAGAATACACATTGAGGATCTTTTCAGATTTATAGTTTTAGAGAATTAGATCATAAATCATGCATTACATTTCACATTTCAACATGTTGGTTACATAAAAGATAGTATTATTTTTCCCATCAAAGGAGACATATTTAAAATAAAACATTGATTATATCTTGAAATATCCTCGAAACTATCATCAAATCATGTACTTTTCCCTTGACATGTGAAAAACAACTCAAAAACTTGAGATGAGCATAAAGAGCTCAGTAAGGGATATAAAAGTACGGAATGAAGACATTAGTTCATGTATACATAAGAATTGATGAAATCATACTTTACTCATAAAACATAAGCACTTAATCATACTTCATTAAATCATATTATTTATGAATAACTCATAGAAATCATAATACATAAAGGTAACTTGAGGCATTCATAACATTCTTACATAGGGAGTAACCCACATGGTTATGTTTGGAATACCCATCACGGTATATTCCCTACATCTCTTTAGAGAAACCGTAGAGTTTAACTCCGTCGTGTTACCCAATGCATTGGAGAGATATATCAGGCTCACCTGCCCATATTTTATTATGTAACCACCCGTCTACATAAACAATTCCCATGAACCATAACATAATCGTATCACATAAAACATGCATAAAGGAAACATAACATTTCAACATTTCAAACACAAGATATCAATAACACATTAATATAATAAAAACATTATCAAAACCATTTTCAATACCAAAATAAATGAAAATTATAACATGGTATTTATTTTTTCTTTTAAAAATAGTTATGGCTTGTAGAGGAATCTGAAACTCAAATAATGGTCACGGCGGTAGAGAAGTCGTTATCGCCGCATACTTAAGACAAAACATTGTCTTATTTCATTTAGTAAATAACTTAGTATAAAAAAGATTCCTTTTGAATAAATGTAAAAGTAAAAGGGGATGATACACTGTATAAAAGAATGTTGTGTATAAAACAAAATATTCCTCAATGAAAGGAGATTGAGACGAAGTCCCATACCTCATGTCCGACTTGACTCGATCTTTCTTTAATCTCCTGAATAATAAACTACAGATAATTTCTACTTTCTTAAAAAAAATTAATTTTCATTATTCCTTTTATATCCCTTATTACCATTTTATGAACATTATGTAAATATTTAAGTTAATAAGGGTCATTTTGTCGACCCTTGGCACTTGAGTCAGAAATTAACTTTCTGTAATTACAAGTTTTTAATGTGGTAAAATATCCATTATATACAGAATTATATTCATGATGTAGATATCATATATATATTATATATATACAGTATATATATGCATTTATAATATTACATAACATTTAGAGGTACGAAATGAAATGCATCATTCATGGAGACGGTAAGCCGTACGTTCGCATGAACGCTACTTTCATTTTTATTTCATATTTAATGGAATGAAATCATAATGATATAAAGGTACATTTTAATTCTAGTATGAAATCATATATAATATTATTACCTCCATCCTTTATATGTCCCACATATGGAATTAACGAATCAAATCACTTTGAGGGGCGGTAGTCCGCACTTCTTAAAATTAAGATATCACGTTTACCCATAATGGAAACCATAAAGGTATGTCATAAATGAAAATTACTGAAGCATAAGGAAAAAAACACAATATATATCATATATAAATATAGTGACATCTTAATGGACACCATGAAAGGTGTTAAAATAAAATTGAACATTCATCGTTACATGAGGCATAAATTCTCCATCCACAGAAACAATATTTTCTTTAACCATTAGATGGAGGTGTGTGTAATTGTAGCTCGAATCCTTATCATTACAATTTCCTATTATATTATAGATATTGGTGTTTTTAAGAAATAGGAATAAAAATATTTTAGGGGGTTGGAGAAGAAAAATAAAATAAAAGAAAACAATTGAAGTCATTACCTTTAAATCGGGTAACTCTTCTTGGTTTGAACCAAAAGGGTTTCTTGAAGAACATTCTGCCTATGGTAAGGCATCTTGGATGAAGAGAGGGATGTGGAGAGATAAAATGTAAAGATATTGGCTTATCCAATGGCTTTATAGGTGTTGTTAAAAAGGTAGAGGTGGGGGCCCTTATAAGAGGGAGGAGGGGCACTCTTGGAATGTCATGGAATGTTACATTATATTAAAATGAGTTTCGGATTTTAAAGGTCTCGTATTGAAATATTTCAAGGATAAGGTGATAAGAACTCGAAATATACTAATCCAATAGGTTTTTGAAAAGTTTAAGACTTATAGTTTACATTAACTTTTCATTTTATTTAAATCGTTCATTAATGAGGTAATCGTTGTATCATCATTGTGTCATAAAAAATGTAATTTTTTAAATTTCATAAAATTATTAAAAAAAATATGATGTAGGAAATATTTTTATCTTTCCAATTACTATTTATAGTCCATGAAATCATTTATGTAGACAAAATTAAAATTCTTTTACTTAGGTGTTACATACTTTTGTGATATTCTCCTTTCTTTAAAAATAAAATGATAAAGTGCCACTATCACCCGAAAGTGATTCCATGGGATCCCTAAGATAGGAACAAGGCATCCAATGGTCGTCCATGACACAAACAGTAGCATTAGAACACATGTTGGGGTCATTTATTGTTATTATGATATTATTTTATTATCCTGAACTACCTGATTACTAATTAATCCCGATAATTAAAAATAATAACCGTCATTACTATTCATAATGTCCAAAAAACGTTTATTAATTACATAATTAGGACCTTATGATTCCAAATATGGAACCCATTTTACCAAATACCAAACACAGAAATTGCAATAATTAATTTAAAAATAATTCTCGTTGTCAAAACAAATAGCGGGTTTTTTTGAAACAATATCTATGAAAAGTTTGGCACTTGTTTATGCCCAATTCCAATGTGAAATAAATTCTAATGACCACCATTGGATTAATTGGTAAAAATATATTCTAATTAAACATTAAAACAAATTAAAACGACAATCTATCTATATAATTAAATTAGATGAAAAAGCTGTTTTGAAGTAAAAAAGCAGTATTTTTCACTATTCATTAAAAAATGAACATTGTCAGAAAAATACCAAAAATTTATCCAAAGTAAATTTCAATGTCTCAATACTAAATAATAAGTTTATTTTGAAAAATAGATACTATTAAATTGTCAAAAGATAGATTTAAAAATGGTTCCCCTTCAAAAGGCTGTAAAACAGTCTTTTAAAAATATTAGAGAATTATATGCTTAAGATTGGATTTATTCTCATTTTAAACCTTTAAAACACTATATAATTCCTAAATAGACATAGATATAAAAATCCATAATTCATTACTTGGGATGTTACATTCTTCCCCCCTTTTGAAAATTATGTCCCCCAATTTATTTACTTATCAAATAAGTTGGGGTATTTATCCCGCATTGAATTTTCAGATGCCCATGTTGCCTCTTAAATCATGTTGTTTTTCCACAAAACCATTACGTGATGAATCACCTTATTCCGTAACACTTTCTCCCTGTGGTCAAGAATCTGGACAGATTATTCCCCATAAGATATACTCTCTTCCAGCTAAACTACCTCTGGAATCAAAACATGAGATCGAGGGAACGGTGTGTCTTTCCAAACCCTCCAGAATGGCATGACAATCCAAAGGAACCAGCTCAAGCTCCCCCAGCCACCCCATGGGTCGTGCCACTAGCCGCTCCATGAGATGTTGGGCCAGCATACCCCATTGAAGAAACTGCCAACATGCACGTGGTTAGGGATCCCTGTCAAGATAGGTTCCCCTACCCAGATGATCCTATTGATGCACTAATATACCTCCTTGAGACATTGGAAACATGACAGGAGTAAATCCCACCTGATGGTAAGCCATACCCAGCATTGGAGGATGATATGCTGGCACCTCCGGGTTTGGGGAATCCCAACTTCTCCCCCTTTAACGGGACGGGGGACCCACTGTAGCACCTATCCCACTTAAATTGAATGTGTGGCCCATTTTGGGGAATCCATCACAACAAGAGGCTAAAAATCTCCGCTATTTTGTTCAGACATTGGAGGGGCCAGTATTCGTTTAGTACAAACAGCTCCCCGTTGGATCTATGACCAAATCAGAAGACCTTCAAAGGCAATTCCTCTTCCAGTTCAGTTCCACCACACAGGAAACCAGCATCACAGACCATATCAAGTTCTAACAAAGACCTCATGAGTGATTCATAGACTTTATCTCCTAGTGGAAAGGGCTCACACACTCCCTTGACATGACACTATCTTTGTGGAAATTACTGAGGATGTGCATTAGAAATGTCAAGATGTAACTGGTTCCTTCTCTAATCTCCCAGAACAACCCTGGAGGGTTTTGAGACTTCTCTGATAAGGCCCAATGCCAAAAGGATGCCCTGCAAAATGATATCCAGGCACATCTGTTGCCCCCTATAATTTGAGCAATGAGGGTTTCCAAAGGCACGCCTACCATGGTGGCCCAAATAAAAGCCCCCCGGGAATCTTGAATTTCTACCAGTGGAACCAGCCCCGCAGCATCGTAGAGTCCCTCCACCACAAGCGTGACCTCTGGCTCAGCAGATTCCACCTCAAAATCGGCATTCTCCTCGGTCGAACGTGCTGCCACCACCCAGGTGGGAAAATTAGGGTCTGCCTCCTCAACAGGCCCCTCCGGCTCCTCGACAGAATCAAGCTCCAAGGGCCCCCTACCCGAATAGAAGAAACCAGACCTCCTTGTTAAATGAGAATCAGGTCCCTGGTTACTTCTGTAGCACCTTAGAGCAGGGGATTTTACACTTTCCTAAGCGTAGAATTCCAGAAGAGGCAAACCTCATTGATCTCCCCAACTACTACACCTATCATCAGACCTTGGGTACACCGTCAAAAAAATCTATGTATCTAAAGACTAGCTTCAAGAACAGGTTGATAACAACATAGTTAGGCTAGGCCAAGCCTCGACACAAGTGGTAGGTGTCTTTTTAAGGCAAGACAGTAGTATCGATAGTGAAGGTGAGTGGAAGAAGGTTTCTAACAGTAGGTCCTAGAAGTATGATTTATGGATGGCTTGAAAAATGGATGGTCATGCCCATGGAATCATTCGAGTAGGACTGAATCATATGTATCCTTTAGAAGCTGCATCCACTACTTTTGTATCATCATCTCAGCCGACCTCTTCCCAGAAGAGAAAGCATTAGTGCCACAAGAAAAAGAAACATGCCCTACCGGTTCCATCATCGTCCCGCACTCTCAGTGACTTCATGCACCCTGAGATAGGGACCCCCCCCCCCACAGAATCCACCCTGTGATGTATGATTCTTCTATTGATAACCAAGGGTATGCTTTGGTTAATAATGTGGTGTCGGTAAACCCCAATATGACTCCCAACAGCGGGGATCTCCCGGAGAACCTCCCTAACGTCCCCAGCTGACACCAATGTCGGTGGAATCATAGCTATATAGGTCATCGGGGTACATCATATGGAACCTACACTCAGGTCGTGCATGCCACTAAGACCAGAAAGTAGGCCCAACATAGAGCATTGCACACACAGCCTCTTTATCTGGTGTATTCAGGCCCGCCTCCACCACTGTTTGTGCTATAGGATCAGGAAGAGCTACCTCGACCAAGTCGCGGCCAGCCACACCCTAATATAGGCTGATCTCAGTCGTCTTTTTCTCATCTGTCACCTACCCTTCGGGCTTCGACTAGTGAACAATGAGATATGCCCAGTACAAGTTAGCCGCCGGTCCAGCCGGTAGGGCCCGCTATGCCTCCTATCATAGAGCAAACTCCTACAAGAAGAAGTTCGCACCAATCATGAAAGTATGATGTTCTCAAGAACCTTTCTAGAATCCCAGTGAGTCTTTCCACCCTTGAGGCCCTTCACATGTCGTTAGATATGTGTGAGGCGCTCACTGAGGCTTTAAGAAGCCCTCTCCAGTTTGATATAGAGGTAGCAGTTGTGGAATCTTTTCAAGCTGAAGTGGTCAAGAATGCTGAATGTCAGGCCATCATTGTTTTATCTAGAGAAGATGAAGGATCTCCCATACAGGGGAACATCCACCCACTGTACATCACTATCCAGTATAACGGTGTGGAGGTTTGTCGATGTCTTGTTGACACCGGCTCCAGGATTTACCTTATCCCGACATGGGCACTGTAGAAGCTAGGGTTATCCGAGGATGACGTGACTCCCTCATATTTAAGAATCTAAGGATAGGATAGGACAGATTAGACCCCAGTCAGTAAGATCCGTTTGAAAACACAGTTCGGTAGCCTATCTCCCATCACTTAGTTTATGTTTGTCTCTCAAGACACCGTGTACAATGCATTGATGGGCAGACCATGGCGCCACCTGCATGAGCTGGTCCCCTCATCGTATCACCAGTGCCTCTAGTACTCCATTACCGGTCGAGTAGGCATAATCCAAGGTGATTTATCTCCTTTCACCTCTTATGAAGCCCTCTACCTGGATGTCGACTTTTACAAGAATAAGGGAAAGCTGGTTCAGGCTTGTGAGGTTGAACCCGTCGCGGTTACAGCTGACCCCTGGTCAGGTCTGGATGACGCGTAAGTCTTCTTGATCCATCGATTGGAGTCCACAACCCCCGATATGGGTCAATGTTTTGTTGTCTATGGTATAAGGGGAATAATATTCCAAAGTTTAATATACGATGGAAAATCACCTCGTACTCCTACAAAAATAGGGCTCATGTGGTCCCGGAGCCTCCTACCCTTGTACGTTATTGGGATGTCTGCCCCATGGAAATGGTAGTACATCAACCTTACCATTTTCACCTAGAAAGAATTAACCGGATCAAGCCGACTCACCACTACTACTTTGATATCATCAAGCATGGCCCCTTGGGCTGAAGACCAGATGGGATCAGATTGACTGCCTTCATTGAAATTGTTTCGGCAACACCTGAACCTCCCGATATGATGTCCACTACCGCCTAGGCTGGTAATAGCCTCCCTTCAAGATCCATTAACCCAAGGGAAGCTTCTCCCATGGATAATTCCTCCTTCATAGGTGATGATGTGGATCTAGAGGATGCCCCCCCACCTTTGAAGAAGGCTTCTCCACCACAGTCGATGAATAGGTACAGGTGAAGCTTGGTAGTGAGGCATATCCAAGGCCCACATTGAACAGCGCCACAATTCCCTTCTTGGTGCCACAATGGTACAAGGCCATCCTGAAATAGCACCATGATGTGTTTGCATGGTGTTACGAAAATATTCTAGGACTAGATCCTCAGGTATCCGTATACCTCCTCGGAAATTCCAGAAAATCATCGCAAGTTCAAGTAGCCTCTCATAAATATGCACCCTTCTCATGGTGCCATGGTCGAGGCCAAAGTTGAAAAACTCATCAGAGCCAACATCGTCAAGGAGATCATGTACTCCAAATGCTTGTCCAACGTTGTCCCAAACAAAAATAAGAATGGACCGATTAGAGTCTGCATCAACTTCCACATCCTCAACCACCACTGCTTGAAGGATGATTTTCCACTTCTTGTGACAGAATTGTTGATCGATGCTAGGGCTGGGTTTCAAGCCCTCTCATTAATGGATGGTTACTCTAGATACAACCAGATCTGAATGGATCCTATGGACAATGATTCCACATCTTTCAGAGCGACTGAATGAACTTTATGTTACTAGGTTATGCCCTTCATCCTAAAGAATGTAGGTTCCACCTATCAGTGGGCCATCAACCGCCTATCCAAGACAATCCATGGGACATTGGTGGAATGCAATGTGAGCGATCTGGTGGTCAAATATCACCAGTTCCAGGACCATCTCAAGGACCTTGAGAAAGTTTTTTTCTACCTCATTTTCCACCACCCAATGATTAATCCATTAAAATGTTCCTTCGGATTCACCTCTTGGAAGATCCTTGGCTTTGTTGTCAGGTATTGGGGCATCAAGATTGACCAAGATAAGATCAAGGAAATTAGCCAGATGCCTCCCCTCAGTAATATTCAGGAGAATCGAGGTTTCCAAGTCCACTTATCCTACATACATTGATTCATTGCTAATATTTCCGTCAAGTGTAAGAACTTTTCTCGGCTCTTGAAGAATGAATCTATCTACGAGTGTGAAGAAGTGTTCCATACCACATTCGAGGAAATCAAGTAGTACATGCTCCATCCTCAGATCCTGATGCCACCTGTCTCTGAAAAACCACTGATCCTTTACGTGACTGCCTTGGAATGATCTCTCGACACCCTTCTCACCCAGAAGAACAATGAGGGAACTAAAAACAACCACTACTACCTGAGCCGCATGCTCCTCGATACAGAGACCAGTTACTCTCCCATCAAAAATAACTGCCTTGCGCTAGTATTAGTAGTACATAAATTGTGACACTACTTGTAGAATCATGAGGTATAGTTGGTGTATTGGGTAGACCCGCTGAAGTATATCCTGAACCGCCCCATGTTGATCGGCCGAATAGAGTGGAGGTAGGTAATCCATCAGTAGTTTGATGTGAGGTTTGTTCCTCAAAAGGCTATCAAAGGACATGAAATGGTAGATTTTCTATCATCCCATCCAACCCCTGCAGAACCGTCTCTAGACCAGGATTTTTTTGAGGAGTCAATCCCCTCAGTAGATCAGGATATCCTGTGTTGGAAAAACCACTTTGATGGTACCTCCCAGAGTCCCACCGGCAGGAGACTCAAGGATCCTAGACTCAACAGAGTGGGCATGGGCATTGTATTCATTACCACAGTGTAATCCATTCTGTTGTATTCAATCATGTTACTGGAAGGCTAAACCAACAACGAGGTAGAGTATCAGGCTCTTATCAGTGGCCTCGAGCTGTCCCATGAGATCAATGTGCCCCATTTTCATGTGAAAGGGGATTCCGAACTAGTCATCAGTAAAGTCAATGGTGACTACGTCATCAAAAATCCAGAGCTTGTACTATTGTTGGAGTGCACCCTCAGGCCCCTTGGCTTTTTTGGGCCCTTGTACCTGGTTCTCTCTTATGGGATTTTATGATGTGGTTTGGGATTATGTCCTCATTCACATCGGGTTACTCGTCACGTCGTACACCTACCTTGTTTGAGGTATCATACCCCTATCTCTGTTCTCATTACAAGACGTTAAACTATGAATTGTCTGGGCATTCCCATCTGAGGACTACCCTTAGGCCCCTTGGCCTTTTTGGTCCCCGGCCCATGTTCCTATTTTTGGTTGTACGGTGTGTTATAGGATTGTGTTCTCACTCACATCGGGTGTTGTAACAACCATTCCATTTACCTCTTCCTCCATAGATTTTACCATCCTTGTGTGCTATCCTCATCTTTTAAAATCTACCGCTCTCAAGATGAGCCCCTCTTCCATTTTTGACAATTCACCAATATGCCTAAGGGTACTTTGGTTTTGTGTCTGAAACATCAGACTCTGCTCCAACATTATTTCATCCCTTTTTCAGACTTCATGTTCTACCTCATTAGGGATTACCTAACCATTCACACCAAAAGGGGCCCCCAAGTGGCATGGATGCTAGGCCTAAGGGCTCTTCTACCATCATGGGCCTATTTCCTTGATGATTTCTGACAATAAATCGATACAAGTCCCGCATGGAGAACATGTTCAGTAGTTTACACTCATTTGTTTGTCTCCATTTCAGCCTAACACGATATGGATGTTGTAATTCAAAAATGGTCAATAGTTATCCTTCACCATCACACCAACCCCATTGAGCCCAAAATTTCGGTTAAATGATTCACATATTTCCCACCTCATCATGCCCAAGTAGAACTTCAAAATAATTGGTACTATTCCTTAGTGTGAATCCACAAGTTAGGTGGAAAAAAGCCGCAATGAGGTAGTCATTGGGGGCTCCACCGATTTCCCTTTTGCATATATTTCACAAATTGAAAATACCTTATCTACCCTTTTTTCGTACACCGACTTTGGATCACATAGGCTTAGGGATTGGGTTAAGTTCTTCCTTTACATGGGATAGTGCCACTTCTCCACGGCCTGAGTTCTAATACCTTAAACTAAGATTATTTCATATTGCCCCTTCGTAGAACTACCAATAGCTTGATTCCCATGCTCATGGGATACATAGGACCACCCGAACTTCTAAACTTCGGGTCCAGCTCCATCTCTCCGAAATCTCCCTTTCAACATGGTCCCTTGGCCTACCCTTTCCCGGGGAGGGGAGTATATGGTGTGGTATAGGATTATGTCCCCATTCATATCAGGTTGTAACGGACACACCACATGCCTCTCCATCTAAAGAACTCTTTATCCCCTTATTCTCTACTAATCCCTTGAAATTGGTACTCTAATGTTGTGCATCCTCCTCAACCCTTGTCGGTGATTCAATAAAATTTTTAAGAGTACTCTGGTTCAGTGTTTGGAGTGTTGTATTTTACCGGGATATTCTTTCTCCCATTTTTCAGGCTTCATGTTCCCCTCAATTTTGTCTTCCATAATCTTCCACAAATAAAGGGACACCCAAATGGAATGGATTCTAGACCAAAGGTCTCTCCTACCATCTCAGTCCAATGACCTCGAGGGTCTCAGACAAAAAATCAATACAAGTTCAGTGTTGAGAACACGGTCAGCGGTCGAAACTCATTTATTTGTTCCCATTTCGGGATAACACGATATGGATGCAGTGTTTCAAGCATGGTCAATAGTTATCCTTCATCATCATGCCAACCCCATTAAGCCTTGAATGTTGGTTACATGATTCACATCATTGTCCACCCAATCATGTCCATGTGGAACATCATCACTCCTATAACTATCCCTCAGTGCACATTTTCATGTTAGGAGGACAAACCCATGGTAAAGGCGTCATTCGAGGCTCCGTGCTGACTTCCCTTCTCCATGGTCCGAGCTCTATGAGCATAAACTAATATCTCTTCAATAACTACTTATAGATTTATTCCCATCATTATGGGATACGTAGGAAGAAAAATACATCTCGTCTTCGAGTCCAGCTCAGTTGGGAGATAGTATCTCTTTCCCCTTACCCTCTTACCTCTATTTTGGACCCTTGTCCTGAGGATTCCATCAAGGAATCACATACTGTGTGGTATGGGACTATGTACTCATTCACATCAAGTATGCTTAATTTCTCAGTGCACATCCTCCCTTTAGCCTCATCTCTTCTACGTTTGTTCCACATGTCGTTAAAATGCACGCCTCGTGCAATCACCTTACCCTAAACTATGACATCATCTTCTTGGCCGCATGAAGAAAAGCAGAACTACATTGTGATATCCTCACTCAAGGGGACAACATGTTTTCTATCGGTCCCACACCATACCATTTTTCAATTCCTACATATGAATTGAATCTTGTGGAGACACTGGGACTTTCTATCATAGGCCTATCACTTCACAAACAAACCATTCACATTAAAGTACAGACAAGACACTTAAAAACCACTTCTTTGGTGTGAGGGGCACACCTGCATGCCCCCTTTTATCCCTGGAACTAGTACCTTACTGTGCCACATCATAGAACTATGTATGGCTGGATTCCCATACTCATAGGATACATAGAGACACCCATACAGTTCACCTTGGGTCCAACCCTAGGAATCATAAACCATAATCCTCCTTATTTCTGGCTCCATTTCCAGAGAGGTCTTGTCTAAAATAAGGAATGATCCATGATCAATCCAATGCGCCCGTCTAATTTTCTTTACCACGGTGGCATAATTTTGATAGTGTTGTATTTGTTTTCAAACAAAACATCCCTCCATATTCCATGCTTTGTGTGTCACTTTATTCCGACCCTCATCCTCTTTCATTTTTTAGGAACCCCCAAATAGTTGGGATGCTCGGTCTATGGCCCGCCTATTGTCATGGGCCAACGTTCCAAAATACAAATGGATTTAATTTTGAGTCAGGCCCTGTGTTTCGAACATGGTTAGTGGTCGGACCTCATTTTCTATCCCCATTCTAGAATAACACAAAAATAATACTACATTTCAAATATAGTCAACAGATATTCTTTATTGTCACGCCACCCCCACAATGTTCTGAATCCTCTGTATCAAGATTTACACCTTCAATTCCTATCAGTTCATATTGATTCCAGTGCCCTTGGAGTTTCCCCGTTCGTGCACAAGGGCACACTAGGGAAATGGTAATTCGGATGTTCTGAGAGCTTCATTCTCTTGTCAAGTCTCTCCCATTCCCCCACCCCAGAAATCTGGGCTAGTTGTTCAAACCTTGTGTTCCCAAAGCCTGGTCTGCACTCCTACATTTGGAAGATGGTGATAAGTTGGTCATCCCTTTTTTATCACCTCAAGCCCATCCCACATCATCTTAGGGAAAGATCGCTGGAATCTCCATGAATATTACGAGAATTAAATAAACCAATGTAAACAACAAAACTCATCCATGATATGGCATCAAACAATCAAAGCATGAATTTACATTTGAGGTTTATTAATCATTATAGTACCCAAGGGTCATTGCCCCCATGGATGAGTTAACCTTGTCAAACGAGCATAGAAGATCCACCAACCTCTGGATGGTGGCGTCTAGGAGTTGTTGCCACCTATTCAAATCATACTCCTCCTCGGCAGCGATGGGGCACAATTCATCTGTCGAAATCTGGGCCCACTCTATGTTAGTCTGAATAACAGTCATCTCCTCAAAGGCTCACATCATTCCCTCTTCAGCCTCTTCCAGATGGGCATTCAGCCGCGATACGAGATCTGATTGCACTACAAGGGAAGCAGAATACTGATCCGCCCGAGCTTATAGCTATTGAACCCCATCTTCAGCCTCCTATAGCCTCTTGATGTTTACTTATTTTCTCAACAACCATCCCACACCGAGGCCATGATCATACTCCCAAATAATTTCTGCCAAATGTTCTTGGACCAGTATGTGGGGACTCTGGGCATCCACTCCCCCAGAATATAGTTCGCGCAGCCACGAGTGATGTCTGTCCATCTCATCTAGCCATAGTGCTTGGGAGGTGTCATTAATGAAGCGCTTGATCTGCTTCCATGATCGGCAACAGACTAATCTGATATCCTCTACATCAGAGGCAGTCTCATCCCAGTCGGCGAGGTTGGAAAGCTCATATGCAGGGAACGCCCCCAGGAACTCTTCACCAGGGTCCATGACTGGTGTTTGATCAGACATGGGAGGACCTGGACTATCTGACTGATCCTAATCGTCGGATCCTACCACAAGTATCGTGGTTTCAGCTCCACTGATGATCCCTTCCGTGATCAGGAGCGTCACCACTTGGTCAATTTGGTGGTCCGCTTCCATGATAATAGGCATTCCCCATGGAAGGACGTCGTAAGAAGCCTGACCAACCTCACCAAGGTGACCCATGCCATTTGAGGAACTGTATGCACCATAAAAGGGGACATGGATGTAAGTGAACATGGATAGGGGATGAAAATCATAAAATTTTTAAAGGGGACCTACAGAGATTGAATCCCTGATCTCATTCTTTGGTTGAATCCTTCAGGACCCCATGCATGGCACCATGTATATGGTTTGAAGGTCTAAAAACTGCCGAGTTGTTGCCTCAAGAGTCTTGGCCCCACTGGATACAGCAATAGATACAACAGAAGGCATAGATACTAAAGGTCCGACATCTGCATCCACTGAGGGAAAAGAACGAGTTCGGTATATAAGACACTCCTACATTATTCAGATGTAAACAATGAGTCTACAATGACCTAAAAGAATGTCTCAGAGAATGGGGTTATTGATGTTTTCACTCAAGGTCCTTTGTGAACTCTTCATGATCCGAGTATTAATATCCAACTTCTTCCTCCTCCAACGGGCTACCTCTTCCAGCCTCATCTCCCACGGATGACTATTCTGATTCTTTCGGTAGAGGGACATGCCCTCTTAAATCAGTGGCTGAAAATTGCATGGGAGTAGTGTGGTTCAGGAGCACCTTGACACGGTCTGTCATTGGACGTGGGGCATCCCAGGAGTTCACAAATTCCTCCACCTCTGATAGGTACCGCTCCGCCTCTGGTTTCGGCACCACAAAGTCGGCCCAGATATGGGCCATCCTCGTTAAATCCATCCAAAGATGGCTCAAGTGCTTATATTTCTCAGCGGTACTGAGGAATTGCCTATTGACTTCCCAGATGTCCCAGTCCATCATGAAGAAAACATTCTCCAACAAGTCAATATAGCATGGCCGCTTCCCCAGAGCCTGGGTAGGTATCCTGCAGAATCTTCTCAACAACATCCCCTCTAGATGGATATGTTCTTCTTAAACCAACAGGTTTTCTAACACTGCAGGATCTATGGAAACTATCTCACTCTAAATTGGTGTAGGACATGCCTCCACGGTATCCCGACCAACGCGGGATGCCCTTGATGCCTTCCATACCCATCCTCGAGGCCGAGGAGGTTCCCCATAACTGACCCAAATGGTTGGTTGCTTTAGCATCAGCCCTAGATAATCCACCTCCCAGCTTCTGGGATATTCTTCACCAGCCCAAAGATGGTGGTAGGTGGAGGTAGTAAATGCCACATCTTCTCATCCTCCCGTGTGAACATGAGCCACATATTCCTCATCACACATAGGTGTTCCTCGTGGCGCACCTCCAAATATCCATGTGGGGTCAGTCGCTGCATGCAATGGAATTTCCGTGAAAACCAGTGTTGGGTGTATAGCTCGCAGAGGGGCTCACGGTCCACCCTTGCCACCAAGACTCCACATCGAAAAGCCAGGAGATATGCCCGGTGATCTTCAGTTCCCTGGACATCATCAGTGAATACCCATGTAGGCAATGGATACAGGTGAAATTTGAACTCTTCCACCTTCCACACCCGATTCAATATAAATGGTGTGGTCAACTTGTCCGGAATGCTCCCGCAGCGTTCAAGATTGATGGGAGGAAGTTCGATCCCGTATTAGATATAGGGTTAGTTTATTATTAAACCCACCCCCCTGATATGTGCCGCTATCCACCCATATAAGAGGTGGAATGGCCCACATACCCTCTGTAGCCTCTTCCCCTCACTATTATGCAACAACATCTTATACAATTTTGAGAGCATCCTGATTCCAATGCTGACCCACCCTCTTATTTCCAACATGGAAGCCATGATAAATGTTCTTGGGAGTACTCCCATGTTGGTATCCCTTACTAGCAGGATCCAACCATAGATAAGATCTGTGATAAACGCTGCTAGCCTGACTATTGGCTGCTGCTCAATACTAATTCTAAACTCTCAGGTCTCCCACTGGTTGTCCTATAAGAGCCTCTAGTACGAGTTCCCTTGCCGCATTGATCACCCTTCATGAAAGACCGAGGCCTCAGTGGAAACTATCAGTCTACCAGGAAATTCAGGAACTGCTTGAACCACCACATAAAATGGACATCTCCGACTACTTCTTTGTCCTCTCTCGGCACCAGCTCCATCAATGTGAATGCCAGCTGTGACATCTGCTCTAGATCCTCCCATGTACTCATGACAGGGAGTAACTCATAGTATATAGCCCCAGTATCGGGACACCCAAAATCTGGTGGACATCCCACAAGCTAATACCAACCTCCCCATGGTGTAAATGGAAGGTATTAGTCCCCAACGACCACCTTATCAACACCTTCGACATTAGATATTTTAGTTGATAGATTTTGAATTAGGAGGCCAAAGCCGCCTCATACAAACCCACTTTCCTTAGCTCAGACCCAAACTCCTAACATGAGGTGCATAACCAGTAGGCTCAGTCCAAATCATCTGTGAAGTTGACACCCTGGTGCAGGTCCCATTCCTCATACCACCCGTTCCTCAGGTTCCTCAAAGCTGCCTTCAATATCGTGTGGTACAGAGGAGGAGATGTCTCCGGTTGCAATGCCTTACCGTCAACATCATTTAGATTCTTGTATATGCAGCAAGAAATGATGGGTGTGATGTATTCCAGGGCATGGCCATCAGGCACCCTGAACCATTGGCGCTGGCACGACGTACTCATGAACCAATAGGCGGGTTCATCCCTACTTGATTCAGGGATGAAGTAATCATCCCTCAACCCTAAGCCACACAAAGACAGCCTCTTATGTAGTGGGTAGTTCTTCTGGCTCTCTAACAATAGCGCCACCAACGAATCATGGTTAGAATGGCTCCGGACTAACTATCCAAGACCTAGAGCATTCGCCAACACATCCCTCCATGAGACATCCGCAAGAACCCTCTCGAAAGCTTCTTGATGAGCCATTAAGTTATAGAACATGGATGATTTTCGATTTGGTTCGTGAAACTAGTCCATGGAGAGCGTTCGCGAAGCCTGGTCATGGAGTCCTGCCTACGACTTCAAGCGCAAGATTGCGAATCGCAGTTGCGGAGTAAAAAACTCGCTGTGCACCACGAAGCGAACACCCAATATATGGATAGCACTCATGGAGTACAAGGAGCATTGAGAATAGAGGGTGCACAAAGATAATTTTGCAGAGAGGGTAAATGAATAAATAGAGGTCAGCTCCCCTTTATATAGGCGACGTCCTTTAGAGCTTCCTGGTGCATCCATTTCACACAGAGCTACACGGCGTGCTCGGCCTGCGTATCGCCTATCGGCCGTGCGATCCCTATTCATGATATAGATTCACGAATAAATGATAATTTTAGAGATTTACCCTCAGACATCAACCCTAGATTTCTCCATGTCTCCATGTCTAAGGGGAGAATTTTTTGGCACCAAAATGGGAGAAGAAGACGATGAAATGAAAAGCCTCAGAAGGCCGCCTCGCAATGACCACTCGTGGATCCCCAAGCACTCCATGCCCGATGTAGAGTTAGGAGGCGGTTACACTCTGCGAGCACCCTTTAATTTTGTGTGACATGGTAGAGCAAGGAGGTGGGAACGTTCAGCGACTTCAAATGACGTTCGTGAGCCGCCGCGGAGCAAGGAGGTGGTAACGCTCCACGCCTGTACATGACATTCACGAGTCGCCTAAAAGCAAGGAGGCAATAACGCTCCGTGACCACACCTGACATTAGTGAGATGTCGTGGATCAAGAAGTCGGTAATGCTCTGCGACTGCACATGACGTTCACGAGCTACCACAAAGCAAGGAGGTCATAACGCTCCCTGAGCGCCCTTGACATTCGCGAGCCCACCGCTGGGCAAGCTCATTCTTCACGCTAAACGAGCTCTGATTCGTGGTGCCTCTCCCATATAAATATCAGCCTCCCCTGAGTCCCAGGCGGATCGTCTGACCATTCAACATCCTAGCTCCCGAATCGCCAAGCGCCTTCTGATTTGCGTAACATGAGGTATGTGAGGTACTTCTGCTCTGCAAAGTGCCTCCCCCTTGCTTTTCTTTAACCCCATCTTTCACGAGGGACTCCTTTCACAGAGCCTAAGGGCCTCCATGAAGGAAGGGGATCCCAAAGGGGACCTGGATCATCATGGAGCATTTATGATTTTCCAAACACCCTTCTCATACACGTAATCCATATGCTAAATCTAGGTCACTGTACTTCATGATTCACATTGCTTCATTATGCCTTACTTTGCGAGGAAACTTTCCACTATAAGGTAGTGCTAATTGAATGCCTTTCCACTTCTCAAAGCACCTCACATATGCACTCCTTCCCTATGATTAGGCTTACACACTCCACTTCGTGAAGGAAACCCCTTCACAAGTACCATCTGCCACGTGGAGGCCCATACCTATGAACCCCACTTGTATTCAATTCTTTTTCCTAGGCGACCCTCCAGGTATGCACTATGTGATTTCAAAGTCCCTTATATGATACTGCCTGTTGTGTTTCTTCTCCTTATACTTCATCGTATATGCATGCTAACATCTATTGTTTCTTCGCATAGCCACGCTAACGTGGATAGCCCGATGGTTCGCCCCATGACACCCCCAAGCCATGGTATTGATGATTCCATCCCTTCCACAAGGATTAGAGGGTACCAATTATGTAAGTCATAGGGGTTTGGAGAAAACCCACCTCATCCGATCTGTTGGACATTAAACTCCCAAGCACCCTCATCCTTAGCACATGACGTTAAACTGTGACCTTCCCTCATGCCTCACACGCAGGGTTCCCCCCACCTTGGACATTCTGCACGCCCACTAGTCTCCACGAGGATGATATCATCTCTCACATGGGATGATATCCTCCTTATCAGAGTGGCGTCTGTCCAAGGGGAAAGGGTAACCACTCTGGTGTAAGCCCGTAGCCTTCTTTGCATGAGGTAGCGCCTCAGCTCCACCTCTCTTCCTTGGTGCCAAGTACCTCTCCACCCTGGGCCTTGTCACTATTCAGGCCTCCATTCGGGAGTAAGTACCAACCTCTTGGGGTCGCAAACTACATGTAATCCCTACATCACCTCCCACAAATGCACCTTTTGTGACATGATCGTCAGGTCTTTGTTACCTCTTGTTTCTTACACAGAGCATGACTCACGTGGGCTTAGAGTGAGTACCGACCATGACATCTTCCCCGGGAAGCCTACAGTGTAAGCCCCATACCCATCTTAACTATGAGGATTTTGATCCTTGCTAAGGCAAGGTATGTAGGAATCCTCCATGATTTTCAATCCCAACCCCAGTCGTTCGGACCCCATCAACGTTAGTTCACCAACACCGAGCAGCCTAGAGTGTAATCCCCACACCCATCCAAACTATGAGGACATTGATCATTGCTAAGGCAAGGTACGTTGGAAGCCTCCACATGGTTGAGGCCCAACTTCCACCTAAACTAAAAGGACATTGATCACTCCTAATGTGAGGTATCTAGGAAGCCTCCACATGTTTCAACACTAACACCATTAATTCTGACCCTATCCATGTTTGTTCGCCAACACTGGGAAGCCTAGGGTGTAAGTCCCATGCCCATCTGAACTACAAGGACTTTGATCCTTGCTAATGTGAGGTATGTAGGAAACCTCGACGAGGTTCATACCCAACACCCATTTGAACTACGAGGATGTTTATCCTTGCTACGGCGAGGTACGTAGAAAGACTCCATGAGGTTCAAGTAAAACACCCATTCGAACTATGAGGACTTTGATCCTTGTTATGGTGAGGTACATAGGAATCCTCCATGACATTCAACAACAACATCCATCCGAATTATGAGGACATTGATCCTTGACAAGGTGAGGTACGTAGGAAGCCTCTGCGATGTTCAAGCCCAACACCCAACCGAACTACAAGGACTTGGATCCTTGCTAAGGTGAGGTACATTGGAAACCTCTATAAAGTTCAATCACACCACTGGTCATTCTGAAACCATCCACATCGATTCAAAAACACCTAGAAGCCTATAGTGTAAGCCCCCCACCCATCCGAACTATGAGGACATTGATTCTTGTTATGGTGAGGTATGTAGGAAGCCTCTATGAGGTTCAAGCCCAACAACTATCCGAACTATGGGGACATTGATCCTTGCTAAGGATAGGTACTTAGGAATCCTCCATGAGGTTAAAGCCTAAAACCCATCCGAACTAAGAAGAATTTGATCCTTGCTAAGGTGAGGTGCGTAGGAAGCATCTATGAGGTTGAAGCCCAACACCCATCTGAACTACGAGTAATTTGATCTATGCTAAGGCGAGGTACATAGAAATCCTCCACAACGTTCAATCCCCACACCCATCTTATCTACAAGGACTTTGATACTTTCTATGGAGAGGTACGTAGGAAGCCTCCACGAGGTTCAATCCAAACAACGTTCATTCCAACCCCATCCACATTGGTTCACCAACACCGGGAAGCCTAGAGTCCAAGCCCCAAACCCTTCTGTACAATGAGGACATTGATCCTTTTTAAGGTGGGGTACATAAGAGGAATCCATGAGCATCATGCCCCACACCCATCTTAAATATGAGGACTTTGATCTTTGCTAAGGCGAGGTACATAGGAAGCCACCATGAGGTTCAAGTCGAACACCAGTCGTTCCAACACAATCCACTTCGGTTCACCAACACCGGGAATCCTAGAGTGTAAGACCCACACCCATCTGAACTACGAAGACTTTGATCCTTGATAAGGTGAGGCATGTAGGAAGCCTCCATGAGGTTAATGCAAATAACCGATCATTCCGACCCCATCCAGGTCAGTTCACCAACACCGGGTAGCCCAAACTATATGCCCCACACCAATACGAACTACAAGGACCTTGATCCTTATTAAGGTGAGGTATCTTGGGAGCCTCCACTATGTTCAATACCAGAACCCAAATGAAGTACGAGGACTTTGATCATTTCTTAGTTGAGGTATGTAGGAAGCCTCCATTAGGTTCAAGCACGACACCGGTCGTTCCGACCTCATCCATGTTGGTTCAACAACACCATACAGCCTAGAGTGTAGGCCCCACTCCCATCTGAACTACAAGGACTTTGATCCTTGCTAAGGCAGGGTATGTAGGAAGCCCAAAAAAGGTTCAAGCCCAACATTGGTTGTTCTAACCCCATCCACATTAGTTCACCAACACCTTGGGCTACCTCAGAGCATAAGCCCCAAATGCCGCCAGTTGAACTTTGAGGTCTTTGATCTTCTCCACGGCGAGGTACAAAGGAAGCTTCCACATGGTTCAAGCACCACAAACATTGTACCCCAGGTCCTCTTTCACGCTAGTTATCCCCCATCTCATATGACGTTAAACTATGGTCCTTCATTCGGCGGTAAGCCATTGACACCTTTTATAGCTGTAAGCCGTTGCAATCTCATCCAGCGGTAAGCCATTGTGATCTCATCCAGTGATAAGATGTTGACAACCCCAATCAGAAGTAAGCTATTGACACCTTATCCAGAGGTATGAAATTACAATCTCATCTAGTAGTAAGCTGTTTAGAACCCCAATTAGTGGTAAGCCATGATCAGATGAACTACATGGACATTGATTCCCTATCCCGAGGATTCATAGGAATCCTCTTCAAGGCTTAAGCATGAAACCATCGTCATCCTCGTGAAGGTTCCATCCCAATCACCCTCCACTTCATGGAACCTTCCATCATCCATCCTGATTCCTACCCAGGCCTCCACATCCAGGAGGGATCATGCTATTCCATTCCCCATACCATTTAGCAGCATTTAGAAGCCCACCACATGTTGGCCCCAATAACGGTGTTCCCCCCAAGGGGGTTGCACCCATATGATCTACTCTATCCAGTGTTTTGATCTTTCTAATCCACCTCTGCTGGACGTTAAACATGTGGTATACTTTTTGTTAAACATGGGAATCTGAATAAAACCTCAGATACATGACCATGACATATGATTCACTGTATTTTATGTGGGATTCCTCGGGCTTCCTTACCCTCAAGATTCCTTATAATAAGGGACAGAAGAAAGACACACCAATCCCCCAGCACACAGACACGCCAGTGATGCCCAATGTGACTACTCCCCTGACCAAAGGTTGATCCCCTAACTGGACCCCTTCGAATATCCCGACAGAAGAAGTGTAATTAAATGGGGTCCATGAAGATATGGCTCTAGGTAGAGTTTCACGAAAAATGTATTAAATCTATGTGGGAGACCCGGACTATGTGACGAGTTTTGAAGAGAAGTCCATAAAAGGAAGAACTGACATCCCATCATCCCATTTCGTTCATGGAGAAAACATCCCTGAACAAGGAGTGGATACCACCAACCATTGTAATGTGGGAATGCAGGGATACAAGGCCATTCCTTTTTTACTCAAGCAGACGGACACACACGCTCCGGCGAAAGCGTCAGAAATAGTATATATGGGTTATTCCAAATCGAAGGATAAACCTAATTGATATGTCAGTGTCTTTATTAGGTGGAACATAAAGTGTAGATGAAATGAAAAATTATATTTTATAGTTGAAGGGGTAAAAATGTGTTGATCCAAATGGCAATGTGAAGGATTCCTTTAAGGTATTTTAGATTTTTATAAATTTCAATGTTTCATCAATTTTAATTAAATCCCTCAGAGTCCCTTTATTCATTTTATATGATTTCTATCTACCTATGTGTCATCACTAACATATCCCGAAATTACTATAGGGATTTCGTGTAGATTTATCCCACTCTTTTGATTAATTTTATGAAGAATGTTCTATTAAACCTCATACTACATCCATAAACATTATTTTCCTCCTTATTTAACAAAATAGAATAATAATTATAAACCATTGTTTAGTGATTACCTATTTAAATTTGTAATTTTAAAATTTTATCATTCATAATAATTTTATGAGGGATTATGTAAGAAACAATCATAGGATAGGCTGGCAAGGAACCTAAGACAAGCTGTGGAATGGACCAAAAGGTGTCGATGATCACCAATGGTTATACAACAGTTCGTGGCAATAAATGATACAATACAATGGAATGAATTTTTTTTTAAAATAAATAATGAATTACATATGAAATTATTTCATTGAATTTCCATATATTGAATAATATTCCACATATAATAAGCACAAATAAATAATATTGAAACCAAAAAATGTTAAAAATAGAAAAAAAGTTAACCATTCATGATAGAAATATTGAATACATTACCAATGTAAACCCATTATTACAATAATAATATATAACATATAAAAAACATGAATTTGAAATGAAAAGGCTTTTTTTCATTGTTATAGAACACATTAGATAAAAAAAATTTAAAAAATAACATATAAACCTAACTAAATTAATCATGAATGATAGTCATTCCCATGAAACCTTGAACATGGCCAAACTCATATTATGATAATAATTGACAATAAGGAAATAAATCATGTACAAGACAATGAATATTATTATCATTATTGAATCTTTTCAGTTGGTATCAACAGCATACCACATACATAACCATTTAAAATAATAAATACATTTTACTAGTTTACCATATAACTATTAATGTATTATTATCAATTTGAATAATATAAGTTACTTGACATGGATATTATATAAATTTTTTCAAAAGCTAAATACAATATATATTTAAACACATCCAACCAAAAAAGCATTCTAAATTAATGTTATATGTTTTGAACTCTACTATAAATTTTTCCCAAATGATATTATTTTTAAAAACCCTTAAAGGGAAATTTTTCATTACTTTTAAAAAAATGAATCAAAATTCTAACATAATAATGTAAATATAGTTATTATGAGAAAACATTTATGATAAAAATTAAACATGTAAAGCCCTTTCCTTTAAGAAAAAATAATTAAGAAAACCTACAAGATATCACAACAAAATCTAATAATAGATAGCAATTGAATCCATCCTAAATGAACCTAATGATACTCTACTATCCAAAATATCTATTCTACTCTATATAGCATTACTGACATGAAAACCACCCCTAGAGATCATGATCCTAACATTAGGATCACTAGCCATATCATAATTTTAATGTAATGTTTTTGTGTACCTAGATTACAGACATAGTCAACAATGGATTTCAATAACATAAAATAGTGGTGAATAATAAACATGTAACTTTAAATATAATGATAAATAGAAAATACCAATGACACACTCACATAAATAACCCATATTATATGGGGCCCCATTTAGATATAAATAATATATAGAACATGTATTTTATATAGGATAATTATATACAAATGGGAAACCATAAAATTTTCTAATTTTTTTCCAAACCCTAAAAGTGGTTTGCTTAACTTGTATATCATCACATAGGAAAACTATTTTAAATGTTCCAAATAGTCATTCAGAAATTCTATTGAAATGAAATTTATAAATCACCATTGAAAATTTAAACCACATAACCATTTTCAAAGTATCTTATGTAATAAAATAGAATATTGAAAACAACCATTGAAAATACATGTTATAAGTCCACATCAAAGAACAAAATAATAAATAAAATTTCATTATATTTCATATAATGCATTATATGAATGAAAAAATCTAAAAAACAATAACAAAATTTTTACATGAAATATAATACTCGAATAGATTTTTAAACCGAATTTTTTTTTTGTATAAGAATAATATTTTAAATGAGCTATAGAGACATTTTAAAAAACACTTAGTTCTCTTAGTAATACATATAAAAATTTGAACCATTCAATAAGATAATACCTCATTATTCTATTCATTATTCAAAAAATAAACAACTATTTTTTATAATAATGATAATTATACAAATTTTATAACCATTAAAATATTTACAAAAATACATGTAAATGATAAAGAAATCATGGATTGAATTATAATAATTTGTAATTGGAGAAGGATTACATAATACATTACCTTCACTAGACATGCTGTCAACCCAATATAGTTTTTTAACCCAAAATCTGTTGAAAAAATAATGTAAAAATTATTAAATAAAAAACTAATGAAATCCTAATATTATTAAAATTATCAAATTTAATAGAAAGTTGATTAGAAATAATAAAAAGGGATATGGAAAACTATATCTTGATAAAATGCCACAAAAATGAATTGTTTGTCAATTAAATAATATGGAAAAGGAACACATTCTACTTATAGGCTCTCGAGATCAGGACTCATTAAAATGAGGTAGGTAAATGGTTGGATATATTATAATGTTGATAATTTGGATGTGTTAAATCATTAATTTAAAACCAGGACACAACATGTTGCAGTGTTACATCCCCTAAAATGATGTGAATGAATTCCTATACGTCTTGGTGAATTATGGTTTGGGGTCATGTCTCATTGTGTCCTTATCCTTCATTTAAGTTAAACATATGGGTAGTTCATTGTAATATTTCTCTATCCTATAGTAAAACCAAACCATAAAAAATTTCCCACTGTTAATGATGTGGGAGTACCTCATTAGGATATATTGAGGTGGAAGAATAATTTTATCACAATTTTCCAAGGTATAAGTATGAAGGACTCTCACACATTAGGCTTTACATCCAAAGGACATGATGTTGTGTCACTTTTATGGTCAAATCATGAAAAATAACCAATGTTTTTTTTCCAAAACTCCAAAAAAAAACCTCTAACAAAAGAAAAATAAATAATTATACGATTTAATTTTAAAGAAATAGAAATTTAATGAAATAACGAGGAAAATTATTTTTATGGACTGATAATTCTCCACATTATCATACTTTACCCCCACCACCCACCCAATATAATCATTTGAAAAAAGTTGATAAACCAATAGCTATATTTTAGTTCATCATCAAAAGTCATTCCAAAATTAAAATTAACCCCATATAAACCAATATGGTAGCTAAAAATTTTCAAAATCATAATTATATTTTTCAAAAACATAAAAGATAGATTAAATTAAATGTACCAGAAACAACTACTTGGGTAGGGTTGGGTCATGGAATTAAACATCAACCTCTATATCTTGTTCCATTTCAATTGATTAAAACACAGTAAAAATTTTCAAGGTATAGATAACCTATAATAACATACAAGGTTCCCATAACTACACACATCACTCTATTAGGGAAATACATTAATTTCTTAAACCAGATAGACCTATTGTGTTATCCCTATCATTTTATGACATCATTTATACAGTAATTATCAAAATCAAAAATCAATTAATAATATATGATAAAAATATTGTAACCCTATTCTTAATTATTTTATGTGAAATTCACCAACCACAAGGATAATTCAGGATATCAAGTGTAAAATTCATGATGAACCACAATTAGGTAAAATCAATAATCCATTTGATATATCCTCATTTGAAATGTATAGATTCACTATAACCTTAAATATCAGTCAATTTGGTTATATTAAATAATCTAATAAAAATGTAATAATAAATATGTTAATGAATTTCCACATTAACAACATGTTAATATATGCGAACTTGAGGATATAATAAATGTGTATATCATACTCCACCAATATTATGTGAAGCTTATATAGAGAATGTTTTAAAAGGAAACAGTTGAGCATAACTATGATATTAATTGTATGAATTCTGATAATAATTCATCTTCATTACGGACATTCCACACTAATAGAACATCTAAGGCATACTCCTATAATATGAGAATGTAATGACATTGATTTCCACATGATTAAACAACCAATATGATAATTATTTAATAACATCCCTATAAATATAAGAATGAATCCCTCACCATTCATCGAAACAAAATAAATTATTATCGCTTTAATAATTCTCAAAATTCTATCCTATTAACTATTCAAAATAGTTTTAACCAACCATGGGTAATCTAAATCGATGTTTTTATAAAATAACTATTCAAAAATATGAGGCCATTAAATCATAATTTAATTGTAAATTATCTAAAAATTAAACCAATTCAATGAATTTCTATGAATAATTCAGAATTGATTAATCGCTATATTAGAGGAAAAATAGATTCATTTCAATAGATACATTTAGGGATTATTGGATTTATTAAAAAGTTTAATGTTTCATAAAACTATCATGTGAATGGTTATTTTATACTTTTTTCCATGTAATGGTTTCTACTACTTATAATGTGGACCATCAAGAATAAATGTTACAAAAAAATTCTTTTGTAACTCAGAATGTTCAAGATAGTTGAATATTTTTTCAATTCTATCGAACCAATATATTGATTCATCAGATCCTTGCAATCTATTGAAATAAGTATGTTCTAAAATCCTAAAAAAAATAAATGTAATACCCATGATTAGAATAAATAGTAAGAATGTTATGATCTATAAACAAAGTATATGGATCAAATGACATGGATGTGGCTTCATCAATAGAAGGGTTTGCTTATGGAGAACCATCCAAGGATCCCACATTTTATCCCATAAAGACTAGTTTGGGGAATAATATAACAAAATATTTATCACAATTAATCATTATTTAAGTATTGTTTTATTTATTTATTTTTTATTTTTACTTGCATTTAGGGTCCATTAATTCTGAAAATTTTAATAACCATTTTCATTGCACTAGCTGGCCATATGATTGGTCAAACAGAGTGGAATCCATGTGGGTGGGACTATAACCTATTGTGATTAGTTTCATATATTTGTATCATGGTTTTATCAAACATTGTTTACAACCCATTCATTCATCATGTATTACCATTATGGGCTACTATTTTGGTGATCAATCTGATAATTCATGTTTCAATGTCCTGTGAGTAAAAAATGCTTCAAATGTAAATAATAAGAATTTTTAAAATACCAATAACAGATTTTAGTTAATATACCCTCCCCTTCAATTGTACACTCACGTGACACTCATTCCACATGGAGAACTTCTACTTGCACGTGACCCCCTAAGGTCCAAACATCATTCTTTATCATTTTTCCTCTTGATTTTGGATGAAATTATCCTAATAAATTTTCATCATGCTTCTTATTTATTGTCCTAATCCCATAAAATTTATTGTCCACTTGTTTGATCACATGTGTTAAAAACTATATGTTATAGAGTTATCCTATTTTTTAATGATTATCTTATATGTTCAATTCCTATTTCTTATGGCTGCCTCACCTGACCCTCCTCTTGCAGTTCATGAAGGGTTTTTTGGAATCATGAAAATTTACAATAAGGTCTCCTCCATGTTTAAAATTTTAAATTTAGAAGAATTGATTAATTGGATTTTAAAATTTTCATCTTGATTTATAGTAAATTTATTATGAGTGTTTGTATAATTGTCACGACCCATCCCCCGGGGCCCATGTTGTAACTACCCCAAGCCCGCCTTCCATAGGCCAGGGGCTTGTGACTAGCACCAAAGGCGTAAATCCCTATAACTGGGAAGGAATTGCCTTTATAAAATGTAAACACACACACAACCAGAGTAAAAGCAGAAGAAAACACTAATTAATGCAGTAAAACAAGTGTGCTGAAAGTACAAAGGGGCCAGAATACAAGCCCAACATAAAGGTACAACTAGAACTAAATGAAAGTACAACGTGAAGAAAAATAGATGGAAGATGGAAGCTACTCCTGGATCGTCCTCCGAGTTCCTACCTGAAGGGTAGGAACAGATGTCCTCCCTAGCACTCCGCGTCAATCGGTCCACTCCGTGTGCCATCACACCAAGTATCCACCTCCAGGTATTGTCCAATCCTTGTACACTCTGCCTCGTTCAGTGCTATTCGTTGTCTGCATCCAACACAACGAGGTACGTACATAGCCCGTGCAGGGGTGAGTATAACGATACTCAGTATGGACCCCGATACCCTCATGGTCACACTAAATCCAACAAGGATAAACCACAAAGAATGATCTGAACAGATAACCTTTATTTAGGTATATGCCCATACATATACCTATGTTATCAAGTAACCCTTATCAATCATGAGGAAAACACAAAGGTCATTGACTCAGCTCAAACAAGGATTTTCATTATCGATACCACAACTTCTGGAGAACTGCTCCTCCATTGAGTAAATTGTCCATGTCACGAATCTAAGGTGCAACTCACTGACCATATATTGTTGTGGTACTCTTCCTGTCGAGTATTACGGGTCCGCACCCAAAAAACAGTAGTTCTCCTCGCCAGGGGTCTGCCTCCCAAACACATTAGAGGTTCCCCTAATAGCCTACAGAGGTTCTCCTCCTGTCAAGTACCACGGGTCTGCTACCAACTACCAGGCGCTCCGTCCGCCATGGGTCTCCCACCAAATACCTTGTGCTCCGTCCACTAGGCTAGTTGACTCACTCAAAGTTGAATTGGTCAAGCACTTGTCAAGTCCACAGCTACTAGGTCTCCGCACTCCATACACTTGTCTCCGAGAGGATCTGCTCCATGATCTACTTGTCGATACACCAAGTATCACAAAGTACCACAAAGAAATATCACAATGGACTGCCTCGTCACAGGGGTCTCAATGCTATAGACGGCGCGTCAATCGGACGCCTGGTCTGTGAGTTATTAGCCTTTTTGTCCCGGGGGCCCGGTTGGTTTTGTGTAGGAACCAACCCAACTGTATCTCAACTATACCCTGAAATCTAATGGGGTATACTCAAAGGAACAATTTCTCAACGTTATTACCAACGCCGCTGACAGTTCTTCAAACAGACATCCGGTCTGAGAGTTATTAGTAATTCCGTTCAAGGGGCCCGGTTGGTTTATAAGCTAAACCAACCCAACCGTACTCCAACCGCATCAAAACCTCAAGTGGAGTACGCCAAAAGAACCATCTCATCAAGAGAAATCCAACAAAGTTGATGGCATTTCAATCGGATGTCCGGAACACATGTTATAAGAATTTCCACTCCGAGGGCCCGGTTGGTTTCGTGTTCGAACCAACCCGTCCGTACTTCAAATGAAACCTATTAACCAAACTGGTCACACCATTGATATCCATACCGAAAACCACATGAGATGGACTACCTATTTGTCCAAAATGGATATCCGGTAAAAAAAATTCATTTCACCGCAACACGCGTGAACCGGGCCTCGTGGGGCCCGCGCCTCGACCTCGACTTAAATATCCAATATTTTTCTTCAACAATCCATCTTACTTCCAGGGTCGCAGCGTCATAGACGGTTCATCATTCTGACACCGTATGAGAGAGGTATGGTAGATACAACATCCCGTAATAAGAACATTATTATTATCATTGGGTGTTCTGTGGACCCAAGCCACGAACCTGGATTTAGTATCAAAAATTAGAATTGAAGCGAGTGTCTTAAGGACAGGGTCACGTCGCCGCTGACGGCAAGCCAATCGGACGTCGCACGCATGAGTTATAGCAGGCCGAAGATTTAATAATAATATTAAATCTTTTATTTTCCGAGTGCTTCGGTTACCCGATCTAGAAACCCTAAAAAAGACTTCCAATATTGGATTTGAAACGTCCATCTCAGAATCAGGGTCACACTGCTGCAGACGGTTCATGAAACCAAGACCGAATAAAGAAGTTGCGGAGAAAATTGTGTTTTATTACCAAAAGTAATAATAACAATATTTTATTATTATTATTATTAATTGTTTATTTATTTATATTTCATATCTCCAATATCATTCCACACATCAACCATTCATGTGAACAGTGAAAATCCCTCTTCCTTTGATATTTATTTATTTATTTTCATTATAATCCTTTAATACATCCCTCTCTCCAATCTCACTTCCATTCATGATTTAATCTCCGAAACTCCCCAACTGCAGCCTTCTTCCGCACAGTCAGAACCGCCACCACCTTCAGCTACCATGCACCAGACCCCATGTCATGCCACCTTCCGCCTGCACCAGCAGCCACAGTCTCCTTCTCTCCCAACCGAACCATCACCTTGGACTGTTGGGACCCTCGTCGGACCCGCGCCATGGGATCCTTCTGCACGTCATTCCGGCATCGAATCGCTGTTTCATCCTGTTTCAATGTCCCCCATCAATCCTCACACAAATGAACAACCAACGGAGGTTCCGGGCTTGTTCTTTAGCCGTGTCCTAAGCATTGTAGGCTAAATCAAAAATTCATAAATGTCAAGGGTTTAATTTATTCAAATTTAATTATACAAACACCCTGCAATTAAATACCCATGCACGAGGTTTAAATAACATATACACTATATACGAAAACCCCCTACCTCAAAAATGGTTCATTCGTCATAGACACGGAAATTTTTGTTTCTCCATCAACTCCGGGAAAGAACCGTCATCGTTGGCGAGTTCCCCGTGGTTGTATTTCCTCCCTTGATGCGGTGGAAGAAGAAGAGAAGGCAAGACGTCGGTGTCTTCGCATTCTTCGTCAGAGGGCACCACTCTTTCTAATCCTCTAGAGGTTCCCCACCGAAATATTTGCTATCGCAAATGTTAAAAAAGACTTATCCCATTTAAATAAGTGTCATGCAACCCAATATAATTCAAATTGTGATGCCCCAATTTAATTAATGAAACCATTAAATTAATTATCTTGACAAACTTAATTAGAGGATGGTGGAGAGATCTCATTAATAAGGGAGTTGAGGAGTTAACAAATTAATAAAAAAGGGAGGTCTAAGGTGGGGTTTAAGAGAGGTTATGGAGAGATAAAAGGTTGGGTCTCATGTGGGCCCCACCTCTCATTTATCCAAACATGGGTAGTTGGTGGTTATGGGTCTCACACTTAACTCCCCTTTGTATGGTATAACTACCATAGATATAAATAAAATTGTGTACCAAAAATTTTATTTATTTAATTCTAAATCCCCAATTATTAATTCTCAACTCGCTTAAAACGAAACTACGGTAAAGGTTACCTTATGAAATTACTGGCGCTACGAGTTCATCGGTGGCTTCGGATTTCAATTCCGAGCACCAGTTCAAAAGATAGAAAACCACGCATGTACGTTTACTGAACATACCCGAAAAAAATTCGGAAAATTGTTATCAGTAACCCTCGACCCTCACTAGTCGAGGTTAGGCTCTACCTAAGATAAACACGACCCAACGAACCCATCGATACTTTCTGATTTTCAATCTAAGTTACCGTTTATAAGTTATGAATTTAACAGTAAAATAATTGTTACTTAATTATTTTATTAGTTTCCAAAGTCTAACTTTTTCTGGTGGCTAGTGCTGGCAAAAGTTAGTATCTCCATAAGTAAATCATGTCATCACAAGTTCAGAGGTGGTCTCAGATTTTAAATTCATTCTACCGTTTGTGAGTCATAACCATTTGAAAAATAAAATAATTTATTTAATTGTTTTATTTACGGTTATGCCATTTTTATAATTTCTCACAGGAGGCCCGCACCGACTAAACATAAGTCGCACATAGGATAATCCTACCATACTGAGCGCAACAGTTCCCTCAGATTTCTTATCTGAGTAACCATTTAAGAGTAATTCCACTTTTTCAGTAAAACTGCTTATGCATGTTAATTTAAGCTTAACAAAACATCAGAAAATTATTCCAGGCACACCGGGCCTCAGAATCATATGTCGTTAAAAACTGCGGACTCGTAAAATTCCAAAGAATTTATGAAAAAAAAAATCCTTGAAATTTCCTAGTCTTTAAAATACACCCACCTCAGGGCTTTACGTCCCTGTAAAGCAACAACACAAACTAGGGAAACTAAAGGAGGTACCGAGCACACATATGAGGTAGAAAGGTCAGGTGGTAAACCATCTCACCTACCCTGCTGAGGGCCTATAAGGGTCCGATGAACCTCAGAGATAACTTGCCTCTTCGGCCACAACTCTGTAAACCTCATCAAGGTGAGACCCATAAAAAGACACAGTCGCCATCCTCGAACACTAGAGGCCTCCGTTCCTGATTTGGAACTAAAAACTGAAAACACCTACTTCCACGAGGGTAATGTTGGCCGACTCAAGTGTGATTGGCCGCACCCCCCTATGCATGATTCCGTCATGTACTGCCTGGGGTTTCCTTTTCGCCGACCAAGAAAAAAACCATCCCAACGTTGTAGGTAAACCACATCCTTTTTTTCCTAATACCGTCAATTTGTGTATGAACTGTGGTTGCCCAGTACATACCAAAACTAACATCTTAAGTGCTCGATGCTGCCACCAAGAGGTTCCAACTGAAACTCTCGCCTTTAGGGTCAGATCACACTGTCGGTGTAAGTGTGATTATCGAGTCTCCTCTTGAGGTATCTCTAAATGTGAGGGTCAATTCAGCGGATTAACCGGAAACTCTAGGTCTGGGAAAAGATTCATGGATGGAAGGGATGATTCGTATCAATGTCTGTTGTTACAACAGCTAGTAGTAGACACTGACCGTACCTTGAATCATTCCTAGAGCCATTGGGTAACACTCCTTGACTGCGTGCAGCTACTTTCTTCCCCTTCCCTCCTTCTCCTGGAGCCTAGCGGGGACTACAATGGTGGGTGGTTATAACATATCGAAAAGTACAACACCTCATGCTGCTCTCCAAGCTCTGCTTCAATGTCTTCTACTCTGCAGATACATCTTTCCTTAACACTTTCACTTCTTAAAACATTCTACACACCCACGACTCTGAGACAGGCTCAAGTTTCCTGCTTTCCCACTACTAACCTTCACTGGCTGTATCCACTCAGCCAAACAATTCTCATCCACAAAGGTTCTATCTATCACCCTAACATAAGTAGGAATTCATAGAGGAAAAGTGTGGGCTCAGATATCCTTTAAACACACCTCGCTCAGAGGTATGAGATCTAATGAACTGATCGAATCATAGTCGTCATGTACCAGGAACGATCGGTACACCTCAATGAATACCCAGCTACTGACATGTCATCCTGTCGAAGCTGTATAAGCTCTAGAAAACTCGTAGCCACCTCCTCAAGCTAGTCCTCAGCTGCCTGTAAGTCGGGCTCGCCTCGGAACCTGAGGGGTGTCTGATGCTGAAACACGTGTAAGGTACTATGTCTACATGTGTCAACTACCGGTACCGCCAGTTGAAACTATTTACCAACGGGTAGTGATATAGCTGGCACACTACCCGAAGGTACTATCTTAGGCATCGGTCCACGTACCGAAGTACAATCACTATGTCAACCATCCTCATGTTCAATCAATGGGAAACACCAATAGCTAAGATCACCATATACTCTACTAGTGTCTAAAATAGGTGTATAACTCTAGAAATCCCCTCCAGTTAGTCCACTACTGGCTGGGAATCTGGCTCACCTCGTAACATCAGAGGCCTCTACTATTAGACCTTGTGCAACGCGCTCTGTCAGCGTGCACTATCCACTATTACGGCTGGTGGAATCTGCTTCCTAATGGGTGGTGGTGCTGCTGGTACACCACACAAAGGTGCCAACATAGAAAGAAGGCCATGCAAAAGAGTATCATCATTTGGTTGGCCATCATCGAGTACTCTCTCGGAACTCCAACTATCTATCTGCGTGGACTCAACCTGAACAGATGCGACACGGTCAATGATTTATACCTGGTGACCTAACCTTGTTTGATCTGACATTAAAACAATGGGAAACACACACGCAATCAGTGATTTCATGCACTAAGTCAGAAATCAGTATTCAGGGTCCTGGTGGATGGATACGGCAGCCGCCACCCCAACACTGGACTCCCTGAACTGAAGACCACACTCGGTACACTTAACACTATTGATTCACAAAACGGAATGATCAGATTCATGAGTTATACGGTATAACAGACTCCTCTAATACCAATTTGTCATGACCCATCCCCCGGGGCCCATGTCGTAGCTTCCCCAAGCCTGCCTTCCATAGGCCAGGGGCTGGCGACTAGCACCAAAGGCAAAAATCCCTATAACTGGGAAGACATTGCCTTTATAAAACCTAAACACACACACACAAACAGATTACAAGTGGAAGCAAACAATAAGTAAAGCAGTAAAACAAGTGTGCTGAAAGTACAAAGGGTCCAGAATTCTAGCCCAACAGAAAGGTACAACTACAACTGTAAGAAAGTACAATGGGAAGACAAACAGCTGGAAGATGGAAGCTGCTCCTGGATTGTCCTCTGGGTTCCTACCTGAAGGGTAGGTACATATGTCCTCCCCAGCACTTCGCATTAATCAGTCAACTCCATGTGTCGTCACGCTGAGTATCCACCTCAGGGTACCTTCCATTCCTCATACAATCTACCTCGGTCAGCATTGTTCATTTTCTGCATCCAACACAACGTGGTGCGGGAATAGCCCATGCAGGGGTGAGTATAATGATACTCAGTAGGGACCCCGAGACCCTCAAGGTCTCACTAAATCTAACAAGGATAAAACACAAAGAAAGATCTCAACAGATAACCTTTACTTAGGTATATGGCTATACATATACCTATGTTATCATGTAACCCATATCAATCAAGAGGAAAACAAAAAGGTCATTGACTCATCTCAAACTAGGATTTTAATTATTGAAACCACAACTGCTGGAGAATGCCTCCTCTGTCGAGTACAGTGGCCCTGCCACAACTCTGAGGTGCTACTCATTATCCTTAGACTGCTGAGGTACTCGTCCTGTCGAGTACTGTGGGTCCGCACCCAAACACAGTTGTGCTCCCTGCCAGGGGTCTGCTGCCCAAACACAATAGAGGTTCCCTTAATAGCCTACATAGGATCTCTTCCTGTCGAGTACCACAGGTCTGCTTCCAACTACCATGCGCTCCATCCACCGTGGGTCTACTTCCAAATACCAGGCGCTCCGTCCAACGGGCTAGTCGACTCACTCTAAGTTGAATTGGTCAAGTAGTCTTCAAGTCCATAGCTACTAGGTCTCCGCACTCCGTACGCTCGTCTCTGAGAGGATCCGCTCCACGAGTTACTGGTTGATACTCAATGTATCACAAAGTCCCACAATGAAGTATCACAAGGGACTGCCTCGTCACATGGGACTCAACGCAACAGACGACGCATCAATCAGACAAACGGTCTGTGACTTATTAGCCTTTTCATCCTGGGGCCCAATTGGCTTCATGTACGAACTAACCCGACCATATCTAAACTATACCCTGACTCTCATGGGGTATACTCAAACAAACTTTTTATCAATTTGATTACCAATGCCACTGATGATTTGTCAAATAGACGTACGGTCTGAGAGTAATTTGTAATACCGTTCCAGGGGCCCGGTTGATTTATAAGCTAAACCAACCTGACCGTACTCCAACTGCATCCAAAACTCAAGTGGAGTATGCCGAAAGAACCATATCATCAAGAGGAATCCAAAAAAGTCGACATCACATCAATCAGACGTCCAGAGGTCAAGTTATAAGTGTTTCCACTCCGAGGCCCGGTTGGTTTCGGGTTCAAACCAACCCAGTCGTACTTCAAATGACATCGGTTAACCAAACCAGTCACACCATTGCAATCCATACTGAAAAACACACGAGATGGACTACCCATTGGTCCAAAACAGATAACCGGTGAAAAAGTTTCATTTCACTGAAACACGGGCGAACAGGTCCTCGTGGGGCCCGCGTTTCAACCTCGACTTAAATATCCAAAATTGGTCTTGAAATATCTGTCTTAATTCCAGGGTCATAGTTTCGTAGATGGTTTGTCATTCCAACACTGTATGAGAGAGATATATTAGATACAAGATCTCGTAATAATAATAATTTTATTATCATTGGTTGTCTCATGGACCCAAGCCACGAACCAGAATTGAGTATCGAACACTTGAATTGAATTGACCGTCTTAATGAAAGGGTCATGTCACCACGGACGGCAAGCCAATCGGACATCGCACACATGAGTTATAGCAGGCCGCAGATTTAATAATAATATTAAATCTATTATTTTCTGAGCGGTTTAGGTACCCGATCCAAAAACCCCAAAAAGAAATCCAATATTGGACTCGAAACGTCCGTCTTAGAATCAAGGTCACACTACTGCAAATGGTTCGTGAAACCGAGATCGAATGAAGAAGTTGCATACAAAAAGGTGTTTTATTAACAAAATTAATAATAAAAATATTATTATTATTATTATTATTAATAATTTTTTATTTATTTATGTTTCATATCTCCAATCTCATTCCACACATCAACCATTCATGTTCACAGCGCAAATCCCTATTCCTTTGATATTTATTTATTTATTTTCCTTATTATCCTTTAATACCTCCCTCTCTCCAATCTCACTTCCATTCACAATTTCATCTCCCAAGCACCCCAACTGAAGGCTTCTTCTGCACGGCCAGAACGACCACCACCATCAGCCACCACGCACCGGACCCCATGCCGCATCACCTTCCGCCTCCACCAGCAACCACGGTTGCCTGCTCCCCCAACAGAACCATCGCATTGTATTGTCAGGACACTCGTTAGACCCGCGCCATGGGATCCTTCTGCATGTCATACCGGCTTCGAATTGTCTTTGCGGCCTGTTTCAACGTCGCCCGTCAATCCACGCACGAAAGAAAAACTAGCAGAGGGTCTGGGCTTGTTCATTAGCCATGAGATCTGCATTAGAGGCTCAATCCAAAATTCATCAATGTCAAGGGAATAATTTATTCAAAATAAATTATACAAACACCCATCAATTAAATACCCATGCACGCGGTTTAAATCACATATACACTATATACGAAAAACCCCTACCTCGAAAATTGTTCATTCGTCATAGACGCGGAAAGAGTTGTCTCTCCTTCAACACCAGGAATGAACCATTGTCAATGGCATGTTCTCTATGGATGTATTTCCTCCCTTGATGTGGGGGAAGAAGAATAGAAGGCACATCGTCGGTGACTTCGCGTTCGTCATCGGAGGGCACCTCTCTTTCAAATCCTCTAGAGCTTCACCACCGAAATATTTTCTATCGAAAATATTACAAAAGACTTCTCCCATTTAAAGAAGTTTCATGCAACACAGAATAAATCAAATTGTGATGCACAAATTTAATTAATGAACCATAAATTTAATTATGTGGAAAAACTTAATTAGAGGAAGGAGGAGAGATCTCATTAATAGGGGAGTTGAGGAGTTAACAAATTAATAAAAAAGGGGGGTTAAGGGGGGTTTAAGAGAGGTTATGTGGAGATGAAAGGTTGGGGCTCATGTTGGCCCCACCACTCATTTAACCACACATGGGTAGTTGGTGGGTATTGGTCTCACCCATAACTCCCCTTTTTAGGGTATAACTATCATAGATATAAATCAAAATGTGTACCACCAATTTTATTTATTTAATTCTAAATCCCTAATTATTAATTCTCAACCCGCTTAAAACACAACTGCGGTAAAGGTTCCCTTAAGCAATTACTAGCACTGTGATTTCATCGGTGCCCTCAGATTTCAATTCCAAGCACCGGTTCAAAAGATAGAAAAACCACCACGTACGCTTACTGAACGTACCCGAAAAAAAAGTTCGGAAAATTATTACCAGTCACCCTCAACCCCCTATAGTCGAGGTTAGACTTTTCCAAAGTAAAACACTCCCCAATGAACCTATATAAACTCTTGGATTTTCAATCTGAGTTACAGTTTAGAAGTTATGAATTTTACAATAAAATAATTTTCACTTAATTATTTTATTTGCAACCAAAAACTAACTTTTTATGGTGGCCCGTGCTGGAAAAAGTTTGTATCTTCTTAAATGAAGCATGCCCCATGAGTTCAATGGTGGTCTCAGATATTTAATCCGAGCTACCGTTTGTGAGTTATAACCATTTCAAAAACAAAATAATTTATTTAATTATTTTATTTATGGTTATGCCATTTCTAGAATTTCTCATAGGAGTCCCGCGCCAACTAAACATAAGTCGCACCTAGGGTTAACCCGCCATCGTGAGTGCAACGGTGCTCTCAGATTTTTGATCCGAGAAACCGTTTAAGAGTTATTCCACTTTATCAGTAAAACTACTTACGTGCATTAATTTAAGCTAAAAAAACTTCAGAAAATTATTCCGGGAACACCATGCCTCAGAATCTGGTTCCTTCAGAAACTACGGACACCTAAAATTCCAAAGAATTTATGAAAAAATATTTCCTCAAAATTTCCTGGTCTTTACAATAATCGTGAAGAATGAAATAACATTTCATCAAGGATATTCCGTTTATCCCATTTTATCATTCTTCCTTTTAAAAAATTATGTTTTTCCATGAATAAATAATGGATATTCATTATACAGATAAATTTAGAGGTTTAGTCCTCATCAATTATTTATTATTTTTTGAATTTTTAATAGAATTTAACTGAACTGGTATTATTTATTCCACTCTAGATGATTGTAATTTATTAAAAACAATGTTATATCCATTATTTTTTATACTCATATATATATATATATATATTTATGAATGTTTTTGTGTTTAAATATATATATATATATATATATATATTTGTGTATTTATTATGTTCCCGTAGAGTGGATTTAATTAAAATAAATGTGAAATTTTGAATATTCAATATGGTTATCTAAAATTTAGTCTCACATATATGAAAATACATATTTATATACATTAAGGTGTAAAAATTTACTTGGGATCATGTTAATTTATGGAGTAATATGTTTTTAAATTTTTTAATCCCTTATGGTAATAGTGAGAATAAGGCCTTATGGATTTAAAATTATTGTTCATACAAGCCTATATATGAATTTTATATTAAATGTCACTAACTTGGTTGGCACATTATAAATATGTTTGAAAAGATAAGTTAACTCCAATGGAATCCAAGAAATTTATATTTTTTTGGTACTGAGATATATTCATATTGTAATGTTGGTATGACTTGAGAAAGGGGCTTCACATTAGTAGTTCATGGTGGTGAGGTGATGTTGTATGTATACTTTGCACTACTATGTTATTAAGATTTGGTTTTTTATTACACCAACCTAATGTATACAGGTTTTGGGCCAAGAACATGGGAAACATAGGTACGTATATGGGAATACATTATCTACTATGCTAAGTGAGTTTAAGGAATTTGATATACTACACCAATTATTAATAGGTTACAACACTAACTAAACTACATGTTGATATAGGTTACCACTACTATAACATTGGATTCATTATCTATATAGACTCATCCATGAGGATATATATTTTTATTTTGGATTGATTAATATGATTATGAGGATCCTATGACACAAATTAGCTTTTCTAATTAGGATATTTTCTCTTTTCATGATCATATTTGTTCCTATTTCAATTTTATTATAATGATATTAAATTTTCATTAGTATAATTTTTATGTTTAAAATAATAATATTATTTTCCTCTATACATTCTTTTATAAGATTCTTCTTTCCAATATTTCCATTCTATTGGCTATATTATGGTGTTTGATTTCATTTTTCCCCTTTATCATTTTTTATTATTCCGTTTACGTTATTTTAGTAACTTCTTATTCTCTCAATTTTTTAATTTATATAAATTCCCATCAATTTTCGAATAAAATGGTAAAAATAAATTTTTTATTGATTTCTAAAATACATAAAACTTTATTCTGAACTAGTATATTGTTACAGTATATTTATAATGAATCTCTAAATGAAAATTATGAATTTTGAAAGCTTTGTGGTTTCATACTATGAATATTTATGCTCACATGTATAGATCTATTTCAATAACTAGCATCTCATTCAGTTTCTGGGCAATTCATGGATTATATAATACATTTGAGGTTAGTTTTTTTATTTTTTCACATTTGGATAGTTTTTTCAATTACATGATTTTAGAATTAAATGTTTTAATTTTTCCAAGACTTCCATTAATTTTTTCATTTAAATTTTTCAAATTTTCATGTTAGGATTTTAATACATTCTACAGAAAGAGTGTAACTATATATACTGGTGGATGATGAAAATGATTATGGAAGGATTATATTATTTATATTAGAGGGTGACCAGGGTGTGAGGGAGGGTTTTAGTGATCATGTAATTTATTTATTTTATATTATGTTTCATGTTTTTGTTTCCATTATCTACACATATTTTACAAGACTGTCTAAAATTTGGGTAGTTCATGATTGATTTTGGTTATATTCCAACAATCAATTTTACACTGATTATAGGGAGAAATTATTCCCAAATGTGTTCATGTTATTTCCATACACTATTTTCCTTCTCATTGGTAATGGAATCTTCCTTCAATTATTGTTGCATGTCAAATCAGGCATTTGATGGATGGATTGATCAGATGGTTTTTAAAAATATGGTTCATAAATAATGATACAGAGAGATCTAAAAATCCAAATCATCATTGAAATAATTTATTTAAATATAATCGACCTCAAAATAAAAAAAAAATACTTTTAAATTCATTTTGAATACACTTTATTGCTTCCCAATTTTTCTAAATACTTTCTAATGAAAACATCCAAAAAGTTCAAACAAATTATGATAAATATTTTTTAACAATCTTGAAACCCCATCTAAACCCCACATCTAAAATAATTTTACAAAAACCTATAATATAATTATCAAAATAACATAATGAAATCATCTAAATATATCTTAACAAAACCACTCAATAGATGGCACCATAAATCCCATTTGAAAAATAAAACTTCAATTTATGTCAAATTAAATCATATGTCCCCTGAATAATTAATCAAACAATCCAAAATAAATATAAAATTAAATTAGGATTTTTCTAACTATAAAGAACATGATAAAATTATAAAATTAACTACTATGCCTTATTAGTATGCACAATATGTAAAGCCATTAACTAAATAGGAAGAGTTTATTATGAATCATAGAGACTTGGATGTAATGTCTTCTCATGGATATTCATTCTATGAATATATACTGTTTAGTCTAATAGGTCGAATACCCTGAGTGGGGGGGGGGGTGGGTGAATCAGGGTGTGACCAATTAATTTTTTTCATTTAATATATTATTTTGTCATTTAACAAAACAAACATGTTTATCATTAGTGTATCAAATTAAGAACATGTTTGTTATAATGCACGAGACACATCAATTTTAACTAGGTTCACCCTCACTGGGTTACATCCATGGAGCATACAATGGCAGTTTTCCGATGTACCAAATTCAATAACGCTCACTACAAATATTGATTACAAATTTCTAGTATATATTTTATGTCTAGGATAATTGGATTTACAAGGTTCAGTGTCGGCTCAATAAATTCCAATGGTCACTCCCTATGCCTCTTTATCTAGATCACTACTATGGAGAGAGTCATCGGGTTCCTCTTCCTTCACTCACTGCTCATCGAAATAAATCCACTCACATTTTATACACTTGTAGGGAAGACATAGTTTATTGAAATGTAGGTCACTTAATTTTTTTGAATTTAACATCCTCAATTACAGGTATATCCTCTATGTAAATCCCTTATCCACGAATTGATGAAATACACTTTTCAGTTTACTTCAAGGTAATAGAATGGAATTTTACAATGTGACTTGAATCTTTTCCGTGATTCCTTGAGTGTTATGTGAACCATATACTCCACTAGGATACAATTTACTGGTTATGGTACTCAGAACACCTCCTCAGTGTGCCATTGTAGCTTCCATGAACCACCCTCAATTCACGGTGCCTTCACTGTCACATACCGCCTCCGTGTATCCGCTTCGTCAACCTCCTCTTGCAACCAACCATTATCCAAATTTTGTTCTATATTTGTGGAATTCCTTCACTGAAATACTGTTTAAAATGACTTATTTGTCTGCATAATTCACCTTTCACCCCCCCCCTTGTACAACATCCTTTCCAGTATATAGTTTCATAAAAAACCATCATCTTAGTTTCTTCAGCGTGAGCCACTTTATCCTTCAACGGATCCTCCCTCGTGAACATCTATCAGATATTATTGAATTCCAAGAGAAAATATATGTAGAGACCCGTAGCTTGACGTACATTGACATTACATTACATTTTCGGAATACTTAGTACATAACAAAAACACACACACAAGGACCGTAATAGTTTAGTGTCTTTGGAAACTCGGAAAAAAATCTTCTAATCGTGGTGAAAGATCTTCAAAATCTCCCATAAAGAACTTTTTTTTACCTAAAACCTTTCTTCATATCCTGGGGAAAAGAAAACATAAAAGGGTGAGCTCAAATGCTTAGTAAGGGTAAACAAAAGAAATATCAATCACATCATATTCATAAGAACATAACATTTTGGAAATCTTAACTTGCAAAAGAGAGCATAATTTCATAACATGGGATAAATCGTAGTAGTGAAATGAAATCACAATAATCATAAATTAATACATGAAACTTTGTGGAATACACACATATTCATAGAGAATCATTTCTTGTTAGTCAAGACTCATTTCCAAGACTATCTTAGTGGATAAAAGTCCCTTTCTGAACTGAGTCACCCTTGTTTTAGTCCTGTTTCACTGAACCGGTATAACCTACCATTCCTGCCATGTCTATATCATGAGATATAAAATCTTTACCCAATGCATTGGAGGGAGATATAGGTACCACCCATCTTATAATGATACCATTCTTATGTGTGACACAAAATCATAAACCATGCATCATTTCATAACCCACGTAATAAAAATGGGAATCTTAAACATCGTGACATCATAAAAAAATGCATATAAGATAAAGGAATTCATAAAAATATAATTCCATCACAACATAATCAAATAAATGTAATAATAGGGATAAAAATAGAACCCTTTATTATCTTAGATGGAAAATAATTTTGATAAGACACTTGAACTCCATTCTTGAGGAAAATATCCTTTCTGCTTCAAAAACACTTTTCATTTATTAACATGTCATAAAATTATTACTAAAAGACGTTGATTATAAATAAACTTGAAAAATTTTAAAGGAATATTCTTGTAAATAATGTTTTAAAAATCCATTCATGTCATATAAGTTAAAAAAACATTCTTCTCGTACTTTTGTTGGAAAAGTCAAAAAAGTCCCTCGTACGAAAAATGACAAAAGATTCCTTTCATATCTTTTACTAAAAACTCACCGAAGGGTAAAATAGGATTTAAACAACTGTAGGTGAATGGAAATAATATTACATATTGAGGAAACATGGATGTGGATGATAAAATACACCCCAGTAAATACCAAAGTATAAGCAATCTCGGATAAAAATGAGATTGTGATATTTCCCTTACCTTAGGTCCGACTTGCTTTGTAAGTGTCCGAACCTCCTCTTCTTTGAAGTGCTTCTTTGAGACCTCCTTTTAGGGCACTAAAATGGGTCTTTGAAGAAGACCAGAACCTCTAGGATGTTTCTAGGGAAGTGTAGAAGAGAATTTGGCAGGGGTTGGCTGAGCTTGAAGGCTCAATGTTGTGTGAGGAAGAGAGGGAGTAGGTGCCCTTTTATAAGGGAGGAGAGAGGTACCTTTGGAATAACTAAAAATATTATTTTATTATAAAGTCAAGTTCGGTTTTAAATAGCTCCAAACTGATGTATTTCGTAGATAAGGTGGGGATGGGTCGAAATACTCTCATCCAATAGAATTTAGACAAGTTTAGGATCCTATTTTAACCTTATCATTTAGATTTAACATTAAGTTAAATAATTTTACTATTACCGTGTCTTCTTGTGTTCTTACATTATAAGGTTAATAAACATACTATAAGAAGCCAAACGAACCCCAAATTGTATATTATTAATATACATAACCTCATCTAAGTCATTTGGCCGAAACTTAGATTTTTAAGAATAAATTAACAATTAATAATATAATATTTGTTTTAAAAACTATTTTATGTCAATTTTGACACTATTTAGTAATTGATTTTTGTGAAAATCATAACAGAATGATAATTTCGAAAAAGGTTAATTAAATCAGTACTAACATGTCATATTAACCTAGAAAATTAGTGTAATTCATAACACATCTAAAAATATATTTATTTGAGTATTTATAACATCGATTATGTCAATATTTCATTAATAAGATAATTACTGCATCATCGTGGTGTCATAAATAAATTAAAATATATAATGTCTAAAAATTAAAAATAAAATACCATTATTTAGGAAATATGTTTAGCTTTTTGATGAATATTTATAGTCGAATTTATCTTATGTATAACCCCATATTAAAAAATGTTTTAGTAAATAAACTTTGATTTTAACTCATTTAACCCTTCTTTAAATAAATTTATAATAAATGTGCTAATCTAATCCAAGTGGGCCTAAATGGTCATATTTTATTCCTAAGTTTGATTTTGGTCGAATTACACTTGTCCAATAGAATTAAGACATGTGTTAGGGTAATAATAATATCATTTCTACCCTTAATTACCCTATTTTCTTTTAACCGTGGTAAAGAAAATAAAAAAGTTACTATTCACCAAAAAATTATTTTCATCTCATTGAACCACATTTTACTTACTGACATCAACTGTGTCTCTCGTATTTTTGAAATTCCACTCACAGAAGCAGTAAAATTATGTTTTATGAACAATTCTGTTTTTTTAACTACCACTTTGTGGTTTCACTATTTATCATAAATTGAAAGTTTTCAGAAAAATACCAAAAATTAGGCCTAAGATATATTTGATATTATGAACTCAAAAATTATGACTATTTTACCAAATTCAAAACATATCAGTTGCATTAGCTAATTTAAAAATTACTTCCCGTTGTCAAAACAAATAGTGTGTTTTTAAGAGATAATAACTATCAAAAGATTGACACTTGTTTATAAATGGTTTAAATGTGAAATTACATCCAATGACCAACATTGTATTAAATTGTAAAAATATATTCTAAATATACTTTAAAACCACTCAAATTAATAATTGATCAATATTAATTATTTTGATTGAAAAAGTTGTTTTTAATTAAAATTTTGTAATTTCCACTATTCATCAAAATATGAAAATTATCCAAAAATTACCAAAATTTCACCCTAAGATAATTTTGATATTCCGAATCCAAAAATGAAGTCCATTTTGAAAAATAATGTTTAAAAATTTTCAAAAACTGGTTATTACTATTCATAACATCTAGTTTTAATAATATTTTAATAGCATATCATTGTTTAGTGAAACTCGGTATTGCCTACTACACACGCTATCAAGGAAGGTCGCGATTGCGTGTAATGAAAGGCAAGTCAAGGATGTGTGTTGTGCAAGATCCTTTTGGTGTAGCGTACAACACAGGACATTAATGAAATTAATAAGAATATTTTTCATAAAATCTAGGGGTGTTACATTCTACCCCCCTTAAAATGAATTTCTCCCTCGAAATTCGTCGGGGTTATAAATGGTTTACTATTCGAAAGTTTCTTTAATAGAAACCCACATCGTAAAACGGAATACCTAAACCATCTTTAAAAACAAAAGTATGAAACGTAACGGTTACCCAAATAAACTAATCACTGGGTTTCCACGTAGGTGAAAATATTGATATGGAAGAGAAATCTAATCATCATGTTCTGATAGAGAGTGGTAGAGAACATGGGTATAGAAAAGCCAGCAATAATAAAGCCATAAATTTGTGATGATCTAAGGTACCATCTGATTCATTAGATATAAGAGCACTAAGACAACATTTTTGGTTTTCAAGATCATTTCCCTAAAGTTGATGAAATTGGAATTAGAAGAAATGCTTTCGTGATTTCACCGTTTGTCATTCTTTGGACACTTTCCACTTCATCTCTTAAAGAAATGAAGTTGAATTTGTCATTCATGATGTGTTAGCAGATCATGTGATAGAATTATGGGTCATTCCATCTCTTTCAAACAAAAGGTTAGCCAATGTTATAAGCCCATCTTATGGTTAATCTTATATGGTTACAAAAATGAACTTATACGTCATATATCATACCGCTTAATAAAATAAAACTAGTTTCTACTAACCAGGGACTTCCTGTAGGCCTGTGGTAGGTGATAAAGGCCAGTCGCACTTCGGTTGTGGGTTCGATTCCACAGCCTTGTCCGAAGCGATGGGTTGTCGCCCGTCCTGCAGGTTGTCCTTTTTCTAAAACTATATTACTATAACATCCCATTAATAATATCGAAAAAACTTCTATCCTTAAACAATACTAACTTATGTCAAACATAATCCATTCTAATCTTTAGGCTTATCCATAATACTGCAGTCCACTCTCATAACATAGTGAAAACGATTACCAGAGATTTAATACAGTCGTTGATCCCCATATATCATAAGATATGTCTTGTTGGTCACATTCCAAACATTTAAAGGCCTTAATCATGTATTCTCTTGAATACCCATTGAACCATAGTGAAAACATGAATGCAGTTAAAAGTTAACTCTTTCCAAATACCAAAATCCAGAAATTCTATATACTCAAACCATGATATAACCTTCTCCTTATATTAGTCATGAGCTCATGAATACAATCAAAAATTTAATTATCTCCTTATCCCTTCATTATGTGCATATCATCTACATTCCAAAAATATCTCAATCACTTTGAATACCACATTAGACCAATACATAAATATTCCAATACTCCATGATACAACATTATTTTGGAATCCCATTACATAAACACTTAATCATTCCACCACATCGTTGTCATACTCAACATCGCCAATAGTGATCGCATGTGACTTCCCTTTGTTCTTTGCCTTAAGTGGTAGCTCATGTTGATCATCACTAACCCTTGGATTAGTGCATTTATTAGCATAATGCCCCATTTCTTTGCACTAGAAGCATTGAAGTGTTGGTGGTGCGTTCTCTGTAGTGTTTTCTTTATTCACATCATTTGAAATCCTTTTTCCATTACTTCGACACTCAGTGGATCGATGACCTTCTTTTCCACACATAAAAAATTTTCTAGTCCCTTTATGACAATCTCCACCATGCTTCCTTCCACACTTTGAGCATAAGGAAACATTCATCTTCTTTTCACCATTATTCTAAGATTTCTCCTTGAACTCCATCTTTTGTTTCTTGTCAGAACCATGAGATGGATATGTAACACCAACTTCCATTTCTACCTTGATAGCACAACGCACAATTTCTTCATAGCTACTGAAGTCTCTTATAGCTAATTCCCTTCGAAGACTTGGTTTTAAGCCACTGAAAAATCGATCAACATTACTTTCAGGTTGGATGATAATGCCAGATAAGTACCTTGCAAGTCTTGTAAAATTCTCTTCATATATACCAACAGATTCATCATCCTTCTGCTTCAGCTCAAGAAACTTCTTTTCCAACTTTGTTCGAAGAATACAAGGGAAGTACTTGCTAAAAAACAATTTCTTGAACTCGTCCCATTCCATGGACTCAATTTCATCTCTTGGCCTCGTATTCTTGATAAGATTCCACCATTGATCAGCTTCACCTTTCAAACGATATACTGCTAAGATGACTTTATCATGCTCAGAACATTGAAGAACTGAAAATATCTTTTGAGTGGTACTGATCCTTTGTTGAGCAACAAGTGGATCAGAAGACCCACTGAAAGAAGGTGGTCATTGCCTCATGAAGGACTCAATAGAATATTGTTCCCTTCTCTGCTCATTTGGAAGTCTAGAATGATTCATAGCTTGTGTAAGTATAGCAATAAGATTTTGCACTCCATCTCCCATTAAATTTGTTTGTTCAGGAGAAAAATCATTGCATTGTCCATTGCATTGATCAACACGATTCCTTCGGGTTCCAGCGATCCTCTAAAACCCAAAAAGAATAGTGTGAGAGGAAAAAATCATGATAGGGAAAACAACATAATAAAGGGGGAGTACCCTCAATATCTAACATCTTAGGTTAAATTCTAAGATCGTTAGTGAAATTATAGGACTATAACCTATAAGTATACTTATCCTTAGAGACATCCCTAGACATACCTTAGAAATATCTCTAGGGATCTCACAAAAGTTCTCGCATCCTAGTTTCCAAAAGTTGACAAAACTTTTCCTCTGATACCAACTGTAGAGACCCGTAGCTTGACGTACATTGACATTACATTACATTTTTGGAATACTAAGTACATAACAAAAACACACACACAAGGACCGTAATAGTTTAGTGTCTTTGGAAACTTGGAAAAAAAATCTTCTAATCGTGGTGAAAGATCTTCAACATCTCCCATAAAGATCTTCTTTTTTTACCTAAAACCTTTCTTTATATCGTGGGGAAAAGAAAACATAAATGGGTGAGCTCAAATGCTCAGTAAGGGTAAACAAAATAAATATCAATCACATCATATTCATAGGAACATAACATTTTGGAAATCTTAACCTGCAAAAGAGAGCCTAATTTCATAACATGGGATAAATCATAGTAGTGAAATGAAATACCAATAATCATAACATAAAACATGAAACATTGTGTCATACACACATAATCATATAGAATCATTTCTTTTTAGTCAGGACTCATTTCCAAGACTATCTTAGTGGACAAAGTCCCTTTCTAAACCGAGTCTTCCTCGTTTCAGTCCGGTTTCACTGAACCGGTATAACCTACAATTCCAGCCGTGTCTATCTCATGAGATATAAAATCTTTACCCAATGCATTGGAGGGAGATATAGGTCCCACCCATCTTATAATGATACCATTCTTCTGTGTTCCACAAAATCATAAACCATACATCATTTCATAACCCACGTAATAAAAATGTGAATCTTAAACATCGTGACATCATAAAAAAATGCATATAAGATAAAGGAATTCATAAAAATATAATTCCATCACAACATAATCAAATCAATGTAATAATAGGGATAAAAACAGAACCCTTTATTATCTTAGATGGAAAATAATTTTGATAAGACACTTGAACTCCATTCTTGAGGAAAATATCATTTCTGCTTCAAAAACACTTTTCATTTCTTAACGTGTCATAAAATTATAACTAAAAGCAGTTGATTAAAAATAAACTTGACAAATTTTAAAGGAATATTCATGGAAATAATATTTTAAAAATCCATCCATGCCGTATAAGTTAAAAAAAATATTCTTCTCGTACTTTTGTAGGAAAAGTCAAAAAAGTACCTCATACGAAAAACGACAAAAGATTCCTTTCATATCTTTTACTAAAAACTCACCGAAGGGTAAAATAGGATTTAAACAATTGTAGGTGAATGGAAATAATATTACATATTGAGGAAACATGGATGTGGATGATAAAATACACCCCAGTAAATACCAATGTATAAGCAATATCGGATAAAAATGAGACTGTGATATATCCCTTACCTTAGGTCCGACTTGCTTTGTAAGTGTCTGAACCTCCACTTCTTTGATGTTCTTCTTTGAGACCTCCTTTTAGGGCACTAAAATGGGTCTTTGAAGAATACCAGAACCTCTAGGATGTTTCTAGGGAAGTGGAGAAGAGAATTTGGTAGGGGTTTTCCGAACATGAAGGCTCAAAGTTGTGTGAGGAAGAGAGGGAGGAGGTTCCCTTTTATAAGGGAGGAGAGGGGTACCTTTGGAATAACTAAAAATATTATTTTATTATAAAGTCAAGTTCGCTTTTAAATAGCTCCAAATTGATATATTTTGAAGATAAGGTGGGGATGGGTAGAAATCCTCTCATCCAATTGAATTTAGACATGTATAGGTTCCTATTTTAACCTTATCATTTAGATTTAACATTAAGTTAAATAAGTTTACTTTCACCGTGTCTTCTTGTGTTCTTACACTATAAGGTTAATAAACATACTATTAGAAGCCAAACGAACCTAAAATTTTATATTATTAATATATATAACCTTATCTAAGTCATTTGGCCGAACCATATATTTTTAGGAATAAAATAACAATTAATAATATAATATTTGTTTTAAAAACTATTTTATGTCAATTTTGACACTATTTAGTAATTGATTTTCGTGAAAATCATAACAGAATAATAAGTTAGAACAAGGTTAATTAAATCAATAATAACATGTAATATTAACCAATAAAATTAGTGGAATTCATAAAAAGTCTCAAATTATATTTTTTTGAGTATTTATAACATCAATTATGTCAATATTTCATTAATAAGATAATTACTGCATCATCGTTGTGTCATAAATAAATTAAATTATTTAATGTCTAAAAATTACAAATAAAATACCATTATGTAGGAAATATTTTTAGCTTTCTAATGAATATTTATAGTCGAATTTATCTTCTGTATAACCCCATATTAAAAATTGTTTTAGTAAATAAACTTTGATTTTAACTCTTTTAACATTTATTTAAATAAATTAATAATAAATGTTCTAATCTAATCCATGTGGGCCTAAATGGTCATATTTTATTCCTATGTTTGTTTTTGGTCGAATTACACTTGTCCAATAGAATTAGGACATGTGTTAGGGTAATAATAATATCATTTCTACCATTAATTAACCTATTTACTTTTAACCGTGGTAAAAAAAGTAAAAAGTTACTATTCACCAAAAAATTATTTTCATCTCATTGAACCACATTTTACTTACTGACATCAACTGTGTCTCTCGGATTTTTGAAATTCCACTCACAGAAGCGGTAAAATTATGTTTTATGAACAATTCAGTTTTTTTAACTACCACTTAGTGGTTTCACTATTCATCAAAAATTGAATGTTTTTAGAAAAATACCAATAATTAGGCCTAAGCTATATTTGATATTATGAACTCAAAAATTATGTCTATTTTACCAAATTAAAAACATATTAGTTGCATTTGCTAATTTAAAAATTAATTCCCGTTGTCAAAACAAATAGCGTGTTTTTAAGAGATAATAACTATCAAAAGATTGACACTTGTTTATAACTGGTTTAAATGTGAAATTACATCCAATGACCAACATTGTATTAAATTATAAAAATATATTCTAAATATACTTTAAAACCCCTCAAATTAATAATTTATCACTATTAATTATTTTCATTGAAAAAGTTGTTTTTCATTAAAATTTTGTAATTTCCACTATTCATCAAAATATGAAAATTATCTGAAAATTACCAAAAATTCACCCTAAGCTAATTTCGATATTCAGAATCCAAAAATGAAGTCCATTTTGAAAAATAATGTTTAAATAATTTCAAAAAGTGGTTATTACTATTCATAATGGATAGTTTTAATAATATTTTAATAGCATATCGTTGTTTAGGGAAACTCGGTATTGCGTACTACACACGCTATCAAGGAAGGTCTTGATTGCGTGTAATGAAAGGCAAGTCAAGGATGTGTGTTGTGCAAGCTCCTTTTCATGTAGCGTACAACACAAGACATTAATGAAATTAAAAAAAAATATTTTTCATAAAATCTCGGTGTGTTACAAGATATGTTCACTAATGATGTTTTCTCTACCTTCTAATTTGTGGGATTGTCACTCTTTATATAGGCAATGATATCCTATAATTCTGCTAAATTATGTTTTACCAAATGATTAATTCTTCATCGCTTTCACCACATACTTCTTCTCAAACATCAAACATCATGCCACTTTCCAACCATTTTTCTTATTCGTTTTGCATACTAGATATCTTCCTAAATGGTGGAACATTTATCAAACCAATATGCCTCCCTCATAATACACACAATTCATTCAAAACATTCAATGCAAACCATTTTTTGTTCTGCAATCCATTCTGAGACCTGTTGTTCATAACATTTTCTAAACTACACAGTTCCCTTATTATTCAAATTTTCATCACCATTCATTATATCATTCAATCCTATGATGAAATACATCCATTTCTGACATCAAATTCATGATTTTGAGACCGAATTTTTTTCAAACATTGTCCAATAGTGTGACACTAAAAACCTGCTTTTAGTAATCACTAACCATACTCATTCTCAATCATCTGGCGTTGTCAATTAAAAAATCACACAAAAACACATCTAGAGGATTCCGTGAGTGATTTTTTCTAAACAATATCTTCCTTTGGGATTTTTGAAAACTCTTATCAAAACAATTCATAAAATTTTTCTACATTGTAAATGATATATCATTTTTAAATCAACATTCACTTCATGTGATTAAGATTGTGATCACATATTTACTCAACACATACTCTATGCTCACACGAGTCATGATTAGTGTGAGAGGCAAGATTATAATGGAAATTCAACTAATGAATAACTATATTCCCGACACAAACTCATGAAAACATTAAACTAATTTCATCACGGACCTCTACTGTCATTATATAAAATCTTTGACTGATCAATTCTAGCATCATCAGATTTAATACTCCCCCTATACCATTGCTCCCCCAAACAGCTTTTACATTGCTTCTACTCCCCCTACCAGCCTCTTCATTTTTATTTTCTCCAACTAGAATAGACACACATTCTCTCCCTTTTTCAATGAAACTAAAAAATGAATCATGGTTTTATATATTATGGTAAAGAAATCATATTAGTACATTATGAATAAAAACAAATCATGGGTAGAGGGGGTCCCATATCGACACTTTTTCAAGTGTGGGGAGTGGACTGCAGTCCCAGAGCTTGTCAATTTCTTTAAAATGCATCTTTTGGTATGTCCTTAATAAGAATATCTGTAAATTTTTGTTCATTTAGAAATTACTCCATCTTATCCAGCACTTGATCCACTTTCTCCTAAATAAAATGCTCTTTAATATCAATTTTATTTTTCACGATGTGATGTACTTGATTTTTTCTCAGATATATAGAAAATGAATTATCACAATTGATTCCAATCAGAGACATAACATAACCTCCCATATCATCAAGATTCTTCTTCATCTATAGTAAATATGTTAATGCTTGTGTGTCCATAATATACTCAACTTCTACAGTGCTTAATGAAATTCTATCTTGTTTTATTATAAACCAAGAAATATACAATACCGTAAGACAGAAGGAACCTCTGGACATTGATTTCCTATTATCTACCGAACTAGACCGATATGCATATGTATATCCCAATAAATCTTGAAATGATTCCACATTATACATTAATACAAAATCCACTTTTCCCTTGATACACCAAATTATTCATTTCACTGAAATAATTTTGCCATCATTGGGATTGGATTAATAAATCACTACATGGAATGTGGAAAATAAAATATCAGGCCATGTAACTGTCGGGTACAACAATCTACCTATGATTTACCTGTATTCTATGATATCAACAACCTTACCTTCAACATCCCCTAACAGCTTCAACCTAGTAGAAATTAGAGTCATCATCTCATGAGAATTATCCATTACAAACCTTTTCATAACCTCCCTATCATATTTATATTGAGAAATAAATGCTTAATTCCTCCCATATATCACTAGCAAGACAAGAAAAAACACCAACTCACCAATCATCTACATTTCAAACTTGTTTTTCAGGAATTTGGAAAACACTCTTCATTTTTCTTTTGTTGATCCACCGAAGATAATTTTATTGACATAAAATAGGGGCATAATCCTTTGACTACTTCCATTCTTAAAATATATATTGTAATAAACTTCACAATGATGGGAACCAAGTTTCTTTATAAATTGTTCATTCCTTGAATTCCATACTCATGGTTCTTCGATAAAATAATTTAAAGCCTTCTCTAGCCAAAAAAATATTTTCTCATATCCATGAATGAAAAAATAACTTTTTTCTCAATTTAAACATCCTATTCTAGAACTCCATTCAGAAATTATGACTTGACATACATGTCAAAAACATTACACATTCATTGCTCTACTAGATCCATGAACAATCAGATTTTCTTTAGCCTTGAAATATGTTCAAATGGTTTATCAACATCAATACCCTCTATCTAAGAGTAACATTTTCACACTATTCATGCATTGTTTCATATCACAACACCATATTCATTCAGGTTTTTATGAGAAAAACATTTTTTCCCAATGAAATTATTGTCTGTTGGTCTCAATAATATCTCCTAAGATTGATTCTTTTCAATAATTTCAATCTCTTAATTCATAGATTGAACCCAGTTCTTATCTCTAGCTGCTTTATCAAACCATTTAGATTCCACCTGTGATATGTATGATACTTTTTATAGATTAGTCATTCTATTTTCTACATGGGTGGTGTCTGATCCCCAATTATGTTCTACCTGTAAATTTTAGCCCTTCCTGGTGGTCTTTGGGTAGACTATAATTTATTGTCATCATCTAAGTCTTCCCCTAAATCAACCTACAGAGATGGAGCGCCTCCTAACCCGATCATGTCTTCATCACAATCCTCATGAGTCATACCACGTATTTTTTGAATATTTTATTCATTATCAACTTTATTTACATCATGACAAAAAACCATCATTCGTAAATTTTCTTATTAGAGAATTTTTATGATATTTTTTCTTTGAGTATCAATGAGAACATCTTCATCCTAATGGGATACAGTCAAAATGTGATTCTGCTTATTCAGAATGAATCATTTACTTATGAAGACTCAAAATTACTTTAATTATGGATTATTTCCATACCATTACTCATTTAGAGTCCTCTCCTCTTTTGGACATGGAAAATCACAATTTGAAGTGTAGACTACTATCATCACATCTTCATTAAAAAAAATTTCTATAATGTATTTCTCAATGAGAATTCTTATTGCCATATTTATAACAATGTGATTTATTATATCAACTAATACAATATTCTATTGAGTTCGTACCAATGAAACATGATGCCTTATACCATTCTCCTTGAGATAATCTTCAACTTGTCTATTTGTGAACTATGTTCCATTAAATGTTTGAATCATCTGGATTTTCTAACAAATCAACTTTTTACATTCCCATAGATATCTTGTAATGCCACTAAACACGTCATATTTTTTGGTGATTATTGATTTACCTGCCATTATACTATAATAACCAATGAAGAAAATACAATATCTCCTCCCAGCAATAGCCCTTGACAAAATTTTCCAACACATCAATATTCACTAACTCAAGAAATATTCTTGGCATTTTATTCTTTGGATTATATGCCTTTAGTGTAACACCTGAGACTTTTATGTTATATAAATCATCAACGTAATCTTTTTCTACACAACACTTTCTTGGCTTGCTTTACACGCAATCGCGACCTTCCTCGATAGCTTGCGTCGAACGCAATACCGAGTTTCACTAAACTACAATATGCTATTAAAACTAGCCGTTATGAATAGTAATAACCACTTTTTGAAATTTTATAAATTTTATTTTTCAAAATGGACTTTATTTTTGGACTCAGAATATCGAAATTAGCCTAGGGTGAAATTTTGGTATTTTTCTGAAAACTTTCAATTTTTGATGAATAGTGAAACCACTAAGTGGTAGGTTAAAAACTGAATTTTGCATAAAACTTAATTTTACCGCTTTTGTGAATGGAATTTCGAAAATCCGACAGACACGGTTGATATCAGTAAGTAAAATGTGGTTCAATGAGATAAAAATAATTTTTTTGGTGAATAGTAACTTTTTATTTTTTTTACCGCGGTTAATAGTAAATAGGGTAACTAAGGGTAAATATGATATTACTATTACTCTAACACATGTCCTAATTCTATTGGATAAGTTTAATTCGACCAAAAACAACCTTATGAATAAAATATGACCATTTATGCCCACTTGGATTAGATTAGGACATTTATTATTAATTTATTTAAAGAAGGGTTAAAATAGTTAAAATCAACGTTTAATAAGTAAATAATTTTTAATATGGGGTTATACATAAGATAAATTCGACTATAAATATTCCGTATAAAGCTAAAAAGATTTCCTACATAATGGTATTTTATTTGTAATTTTTAGACATTAAATAATTTAATTTTTTTATGACACAATAATGATGCAGTAATTCTCTTATTTATGAATTATTGACATAATTGATGTTATATACACCAAAATAAATGTAATTTGAGACTTTTTATGAATTACAAAAATTTTCTAGGTTACTATGATATATTAGTGTTGATTTAATCAACTTGGTTCGAACATATAATTCTTTTATGACTTTTAGAAAAATCATATATCAAATAGTGTCAAAATTGACACAAAATAGTTTTTAAATCAAATATTATATTATTAATTGTTATTTTATTCCTAAAAATCTAAGGTTCGGCCAAATGACTTATATAAGGATATATATATTAATAATAAACAATTTGGGGTTCGTTTGGCATGTTATTGTAAGTGTATTAACCATATAGTGAAAGAAAACAAAAAGACACGGTAAAAGTTAAATTATTTAACTTAGAGTTAAATCTAATGGATAAGGTTAAAATAATATCCTAAACTTGTCTAAATCCTATTGGTTGATAGGATTTCGACCCATCCCCACTTTAGATTCGAAATAAGACCCTTTGGAACCATTATAAACCGATTTTGACTTTAATATAAAATAATATTTTGAGATATTCCTAAGGTGCCCCTCTCCTCCCTTATTAAAGGGCACCTCCTCCCCCTCCTCCTCACACCAAATTGAGCACTCAAGCTCGGCCAAACCCTGCCAGTTTCTCCTCTCCACTTCCCTAGAATAATCCTAGAGGTCCTGTTCTTCTTCAAATACCAATCTTAGTTCCCTAAGTGGAGGATTCAAAGAGGCGTTCCAAAGAAGAGGTAATATCCATTACCGATCATTTCAATTTCTTTCTTCTTCAACTTCTTCTTATTTAGTTGTTTCATGATAAAGTAATAACATAAGTATTACTTACATACTGATATGTTATTATAAATATGAAACAACCCTAATTCACCTTCTATCCATCCCACGAAAAAATGAAATCACCGCGCGTGCGTACGTACGGAATACCGTCTCCACGCCGTGGTGTAATCAATTTTCCACCATCACATTACAAGGTTGGGTATAATGGTGTAATGAGTAACTATTTATGATTATTATAAATTAATATTGATACTGAAATAATATATATACACTCCAATACAATTCCACGATCATAGGAACGATATCATCACTCATGCGTACGTACAGAATACCGTCTCCACGATGTGATGTGACTCATTCTACATGATCATCATTACATAGTAATTATATAAATTAATTGAATGAATAAATATGATATATGTTACACTAATACCATTCTGGATATAAGTTATATATAACCTTAAAATAATAATAATAATTTATTCGGCAAAACACGCATAAGAACAAAAGGAAATAAAGACCCGAGTAACAAGTAACAATGAAATATTACTAACAAGAAACTAATAATATGACCATATATGATATCATATCAATATGTATGACTCTTGAATATGTCAATAACATTATTTAAACCATTATACAGGAGCTTCGGACACGTACAAAGCAAATCGGACCTAAGGTAAGGGAAATATCACAATCTCATTTTTATCTGAGATTGTTTATTCGTAAGTACTTACTGGGGTGTATTTTATCATCCACATCCATGTTTCATAAACATGTAATATTATTTCCATACACCTACAATTGTTTAAATCCATTTTTACCCTTTGGTGAGTTTTTAGTAATATGTATGAAAGGAATCTTTTGTCGTTTTTCGTACGAGGTACTTTTTGACTTTTCCGACAAAAGTACGAAGAATGTTTTTTTTAACTTATACGGCATGAATGGATTTCTAAAAAATTATTTCCATGAAGCTTCCTTTACAAGTATTCAAGTTTATTTTTAATCAACTTCTTTTATTTTAAAATTGTATGACATGTTAAGAAAGGAAAAGTGTTTTTGAAGTAGAAAGGATATTTTCCTCAAGAATGAAGTTCAAGTATTTTATCAAAATTATTTTCCATCTAAGATAATAAAAGGGTTCTGTTTTTACCCCTATTATTACATGGATTTGATTATGTTGTGATGGAAACATTTTTATGAATTCCTTTATCTTATATGAATTGTTTTATGATGTCATGTTGTTTAAGAATCCCATTTTTATTACATGGGTTATGCGATGATGTATGATTTATGATTATGTGGCACACATAAGAAAGGATTCATTATAAGATGGGTGGGACCTATATCTCCCTCCAATGCATTGGGTAATGATTTTATATCTCATGAGATAGACAGGGCTGGAATGGTTGGTTATACCGGTTTAGTGAAACAGGACTGAAACGAGGGTTACTCGATTCAAAAAGGGACTTTGTCCACTAAGATAGTCTTGGCAATGAGTCATGACTAACAAGAAATGATTTTCCATGATTATGTGTGCATGCCACAAAGTTTCAAGTTTCATGTTATGATTATGGTGATATCATTTTCACTTCTATGATTTATTCCATGTTAAGATATTATGATCTCTTTTGCAGGTTATGATTTTCAAAAAGATATGATATGATTTTTATTTCCTTTATTTGCCCTTGCTGAGCATTTGAGCTCACCCTTTTTTGTTTTCTTTTCCCCAGGTCAGGAAGATGGATATTAAGTAGAATATGCTAAAAGGGACCCTATATATGATGAAATAAATGGGAGATACTGTAGAAGATTTATGAACCAGTTGTTTATGTTTCCCGGTTTCTAAAGACACTATACCTATACAGTCCTTTGTGGTTTTGTCATATGTTGTAATAAGTGTGCTTAAATTTTGAAGTATTAACAATGTATGTAATGTATGGGTTGTTATAGTTGGTATCAGAGGAAATGTATAGTCAACCTTTGGAAACTAGGATGTGAAAGCCTTAGTAAGAACCCTAAGGATAAGTCTAAGCATGGAACACAATCTTAGTGTTTTAGAAATGGCCATGAATACCCTAGGATAAAACCTTAAGTGTGAAATTTTATCCTTGATTATCTGGTTTTCCTATTATAATTAGTGTTTCTCACACTATTCTTCTTGGTTTTAGTCAATGGCTGGAACCCGAAGGAACCGTGTTAATGCGGAATGCGATGGGCAATGCAATGATTGTCCCCCTGAGCAACCAAACGATATGGGAGCTGGAATGAAAAATCTTGTAGCCATGCTCACACAACTTTCTCAAGCTATGAATCATGAAGGACTTCCAAACGAGCAAAGGAAGGAGCAACATTCTGTTTAATCCTTCATGAGGCAGCGTCCACCTTCTTTCAGCGGGTCTATTGATCCATTAGTTGCTGAACAATGGATTAGTACTACTGAAAAGATATTTTCAGTTCTTCAATGTTCTGAACATGATAAAGTCATCCTAGCAGTGTATCGTTTGGGAGGAGATGCTGATCAATGGTGGAATCTTATTAAGAATACGAGGCAAAGGGATGAAATTGAGTCTATGGAATGGGAAAAGTTCAAGAACTTATTTTTCAATAAGTACTTCCCTCGTATTCTCCGAACAAAGATGGACAAAGAGTTTCTTGAACTGAAGCAAAGGGATGATGAATCTGTTGGTACCTATGAAGCAAATTTTACAAGACTTGCAAGGTATGCTTCTGGTATTATTATCCAACCTGAGAGTAAGATCGATCGATTCTTTAGTGGCTTAAAACCATGTCTTCGAAGGGCGTTAGCCATAAGGGACTTCAATAGCTATGAGGAAATCGTTCGATGTGCTCTCAAAGTCGAGATGGAGATCGGAGTAACCCATCAGTCACATGGGTTTGATAAGAAGAGGAAGATGGAATTCAAAGGAAAATCTAAAGAGCACACTGAAAAGAAGATGAACTTTCCCTTATCCTCAAAGTGTGGAAAGAAACATGGAGGGAGTTGTCTTAAAGGGACATGTAAATGTTTTAAATGTGGAAAGGAAGGTCATCGGGCATTTGAATGCCGTGATAATGGGAAGAAGATGTCTAATGACGCAAACAAAGGAAGGGATACACAGAATGAACCTACTACACTTCAAAGTTTCAAGTGCAAGGAGATGGGGAATTATGCCAATCAATGCCCAAATCCAAGGGTTGATGATGATGGTCGACGTCAACAAAATCTTAAGGCTAAAGACAAAGGAAAGTCACATGCAATTTCTATCAGCGATGTGGAGTACGATAACGAAGTGGTGAAAGGTACACATACCATCCACTCTAAAGTAGCAAATGTTTTATTTGATTCTGGATCCACCCACTATTTTATTTCTAAAGAATTTTATAAGGGTATCACCGTATTACCTCAAAAATTAGATGTTTAGTTAGCTGTGACAACACCTAATGGCACAACAGTCGCATCAAAAGTTTATAATTCTTCTCCGATCGAAGTTTGTGGGAAAGTGCTTCCTGCAAATCTTGTGATCCTTCCTTTAGTGGAATTTGATGTGATTCTTGGCATGGATTGGCTTTCTCTACATGGAGCTCATATCAATTTCCAAAGAAGGGAAGTCACATTTCATATTCCAGATCAATCTATGATCGTCTATCAATGCAAGGATGAACATAACCTTCAGTGGAAATTCCTTCCATCTTATGGGTCTTGATTCCACTAAATTAAAGTTATTTATCTCAAATGGTTGGTGAGAAACTCAAGATTAAGAATATGCCCATTGTACGGGAGTTTGATGATGTCTTTCCGGAGGAATTACCGGGTCTTCCACCAAATCGAGAAGTTGAGTTTTCAATAGAACTCGTACCGGGTGCCTTGCCTATTTCAAAGACACCTTATAGAATGGCCCCAATTGAGTTGCAGGAATTGAAGAAGAAACTCCAAGAGAATCTTGATAAGGGATTCATACGCCCTAGTGCGTCACCTTGGGGAGCAGCTGTTCTATTTGTTAAGAAGAAAGATGGATCAATGAGACTCTGCATTGATTATCGAGAACTTAACAAGATCACTATCAAGAACAAATATCATCTCCCACGCATTGATGACTTATTTGACCGACTACGCGGAGCTCAATACTTTTCCAAGATTGATCTTCATTCAGGGTATCATCAATTAAGGGTCAAAAGGGAGGATATACCATAGACGGCTTTCCGTAAAAGGTATGGACACTATGAATTTATAGTGATGCCATTTGGTCTTACTAATGCCCCTGCTATCTTCATGGATCTAATAAATAGAGTCTTTAGAGACTATCTTGATCAATTTTTGGTAGTTTTTATAGACGATATTCTTGACTATTCAAAGAGCAAGGAAGAGCATGAAGATCACTTGAGAATTATATTGAAGACCCTGAGAAAGGAGAAGCTTTATGCCAAATTTACCAAGTGTGAATTTTGGCTTCAAAAAGTTGCATTTTTGGGTCACATAATCTCAAAAGAGGGGATATCTGTGGATCCAGCAAAAATAGAGGTTATCGAAAGATGGTCAAGACCAACAATAGTAACTGAGATCCGATGTTTTCTTGGTTTGGCAGGATATTATCGACGTTTTGTAAAAGATTTTTCACGATTATCTAATCCACTCACCAAGTTGACTCGGAAAGGAGTTAAGTTTGTCTGGACAGAGGAATGTGAAGATAATTTCAAGGAGTTGAAAAGAAGGTTATCCAGTGCACCTGTGCTCACACTGCCTTGTAGTGGAGAAAGGTTTGTGATCTACTGTGATGAATCCAAGAAGGGATTGGGGTGTGTTCTTATGCAAAATGATATGGTGATAGCTTATGCCTCACGACAGTTGAAAATCCATGAGCAAAATTACCCAACACATGATTTGGAGTTGGCTGCGGTAATATTTGCATTAAAGATTTGGAGGCATTACCTTTATGGTGAAAGGTGTGATATTTATACTGATCATAAAAGTTTAAAGTATATTTTCACACAAAAGGAGCTGAATATGCGTCAAAGAAGATGGTTGGAGCTGATTAAGGATTATGACTGCTCAATCCATTACCACCCTGGGAAAGCAAACAAGGTGAAAGATGCATTAAGTCGACAAGACCATGCTAGTTTATCCATGATGAGGATCACAAAAGATCCAATATTTATGGATTTACAAAGGATGGATCTTGGAATTATAATGGAAGGGGAAAAATCTTATCTTTCTCAAATGAATGTTCAACCATCTATACATGCGAAGATTAAGGAGGGACAGAAAGAAGATGTCGAGTTACAAAAGAAGGTGAGAAATGTTCCTGAATTCAACCTTGATTGTGACGGGATAATAATGTTCAGGAATCGGGTTTGTGTTCCTCCCATCCCCGAATTAAAGAAGGAGCTGCTGGATGAGGCTCATAGTTCATCATTCTCTATTCATCCTGGAAGCACGAAGATGTATAGGGACCTGAATATGTCTCTCGATGCTTGGTTTGTCAACAAGTTAAAGCTGAGAGACAAAAGTCTAAGGGGATGTTACAACCATTACCCATACCCGAATGGAAATGGAAAAACTTCACTATGGACTTTGTCACAGGACTTCCTAAAATATCCAAAGGCAATAATGCTATCTGGGTCATAGTTGATCGTCTTACAAAATCTGCACACTTCATTGCTATTAGAGAGGATTTCTCTCTAGATCAGATTTCCAGGATATATGTAAAGGAAGTTGTAAGATTGCATGGAGTACCACTTTCTATTATATCTGATCGGGATCCGAGATTTACCTCGAAGTTCTGGCGAAGTCTTCAGCATACTCTGGATACAGAGTTGAGTTTCAGCACTGCTTATCATCCCCAGACAGACGGTCAGTCTGAGAGAACAATTCAAACCCTAGAAGATATGTTGAGAGCTTGCTCTATGGATTTCAAAGGAGGTTGGGATCAACACCTACCTTTGGTGGAATTTTGTTATAATAATAGCTTTCACTCCAGTATTCAGATGGCTCCTTATGAAGCTCTCTATGGAAAGAAATTTAGGACTCCAATTTACTTGGATGAAGTTGGGGAAAGAAAGCTATTAGGACCTTATCTCGTTGATGAAATGGCAGAAAAGGTTAGATCTATTCAACAACACATAAGAGCAGCTCAAAGTCGACAGAAAAGTTATGCCGACAACTGAAGAAAAGACCTAGAGTTTGAAGTGGGTGATAAAGTGTTCTTACGAATATCTCCCTGGAAGAGGGTTATGAGATTTGGAAAGAAGGGGAAGTTGAGCCCTAGATATATTGGTCCTTTCGAAATACTGGATCGTGTTGGGAAGGTATCTTACCGATTGGCGCTTCCACCGAATCTCTCTCAAGTTCACGATGTGTTCCATGTATCTCTCCTGAGAAAGTACATACCAGATCCTTCACATGTACTCAGCTCAGAAGTTGTACCGCTTGAGCAAGATCTTTCTTATGAAGAACAGCCGATAGAGATTCTGGATCATAGCGAAAAAGTCCTACGAAACAAGACCACTCGATTGGTGAAAGTTTTATGGAGGAACCACCAACTTGAAGAAGCTACATGGGAGCTTGAGGATATGATGAGGGAGAAGTATCCTGATCTGTTTGTTACAAAGTGACGAATTTCGAGGGCGAAATTATTTTTAAGGGGAGTAGAATGTAACACCTGAGACTTTTATGTTATATAAATCATCAAAGGAATCTTTTTCTACACAACACTTGCTTGGCTTGCTTTACACGCAATCGCGACCTTCCTCGATAGCTTGCGTCGTACGCAATACCGAGTTTCACAAAACAACAATATGCTATTAAAACTAGCCGTTATGAATAGTAATAACCACTTTTTGAAATTTTATAAATTTTATTTTTCAAAATGGACTTCATTTTTGGACTCAGAATATCGAAATTAGCCTAGGGTGAAATTTTGGTATTTTTCTGAAAACTTTCAATTTTTGATGAATAGTGAAACCACTAAGTGGTAGGTTAAAAACTGAATTTTGCATAAAACCTAATTTTACCGCTTCTGTGAATGGAATTTCGAAAATCCGACAGACACGGTTGATATCAGTAAGTAAAATGTGGTTCAATGAGATAAAAATAATTTTTTGGTGAATAGTAACTTTTTACTTTTTTTACCGCGGTTAATAGTAAATAGGGTAACTAAGGGTAAATATGATATTACTATTACCCTAAAACATGTCCTAATTCTATTGGATAAGTGTAATTCGACCAAAAACAACCTTATGAATAAAATATGACCATTAAGGCCCACTTGGATTAGATTAGGACATTTATTATTAATTTATTTAAAGAAGGGTTAAAATAGTTAAAATCAATGTTTAATAAGTAAATCATTTTTAATATGGGGTTATACATAAGATAAATTCGACTATAAATATTCATTAGAAAGCGAAAAACATTTCCTACATAATGGTATTTTATTTGTAATTTTTAGACATTAAATAATTTAATTTATTTATGACACAATGATGATGCTGTAATTATCTTATTTATGAAATATTGAAATAATTAAGGTTATAAACACCAAAATAAATGTAATTTGAGACTTTTTATGAATTAAACAAATTTTATAGGTTACTATGATATATTTATGTTGATTTAATCAACTTGGTTCGAACATATAATTCTGTTATGACTTTCATAAAAATCATATATCAAATAGTGTCAAAATTGACACAAAATAGTTTTTAAGTCAAATATTATATTATTAATTGTTATTTTATTCCTAAAAATCTAAGGTTCGGACAAATGACTTAGATAAGTATATATATATTAATAATAAACAATTTGGGCTTCGTTTGGCATGTTATAGTAAGTTTATTCACCATATAGTGAAAGAAAACAAAAAGACACGGTAAAAGTTAAATTATTTAACTTAGAGTTAAATCTAATTGATAAGGTTAAAATAATATCCTAAACTTGTCTAAATCCTATTGGATGATAGGAGTTCAACCCATCCCCACTTTAGCTTCGAAATAAGACCCTTTTGAACCATTATAAACCGATTTTGAATTTAATATAAAATAATATTTTGAGATATTCCTAAGGTGCCCCTCTCCTCCCTTATAAAAGGGCACCTCCTCCCCCTCCTCCTCACACCAAATTGAGCACTCAAGCTCGGACAACCCCTGCCATTTTCTCCTCTCCACTTCCCTAGAATAATCCTAGAGGTCCTGGTCTTCTTCAAATACCAATCTTAGTTCCCTAGGTGGAGGATTCAAAGAGGCGTTCCAAAGAAGAGGTAATATCCATTACCTATCTTTTCAATTTCTTTGTTCTTCAACTTCTCCTTCTTTAGTTGTTTCATGATAATGTAATAACATAAGCATTACTTACATACTGATATGTTATTATAAATATGAAACAACCCTAATTCACCTTCTATCCATCCCACAGAAAAATGAAATCACCGCACGTGCGTACGTACGGAATACCGTCTCCACGCCGTGGTGTAATCTATTTTCCACCATCACTTTACAAGGTTGGGTATAATGGTGTAATGAGTAACTATTTATGATTATAATAAAGTAATATTGATACTGAAATAATATATATACACTCCAATACAATTCCACGATCATAGGAACGATATCATCACTCGTGCGTACGTACGAAATACCGTCTCCACGATGTGATGTGACTCGTTCTACATGATCATCATTACATAGTAATTATATAAATGAATTGAATGAATAAATATGATATATGTTACACTAATACCATTCTGGATATAAGTTATATATAACCTTAAAATAAGAATAATAATTTATTCGGCAAAACACGCATATGAACAAAAGGCAATAAAGACCCGAGTAACAAGTAACAATGAAATATTACTAACAAGAAGCTAAGAATATGACCATATATGATAGCATATCAATATGTATGACTCTGGAATAAGTCAATAACATTATTTAAACCATTATACAGGAGCTTCGGACACGTACAAAGAAAATCGGACCTAAGGTAAGGGAAATATCACAATCTCATTTTTATCCGAGATTGTTTATTCGTAAGTACTTACTGGGGTGTATTTTATCATCCACATCCATGTTTCATCAATATTTAATATTATTTCCATCCACCTACAATTGTTTAAATCCATTTTTACCCTTCGGTGAGTTTTTAGTAATATGTATGAAAGGAATCTTTTGTCGTTTTTCGTACGAGGTACTTTTTGACTGTTCCGACAAAAGTACGAAGAATGTTTTTTTAACTTATACGGCATGAATGGATTTCTAAAAAATTATTTCCAAGAAGCTTCCTTTACAAGTATTCAAGTTTATTTTTAATCAACTTCTTTTATTTTAAAATTGTATGACATGTTAAGAAAGGAAAATTTTTTTTGAAGTAGAAAGGATATTTTCCTCAAGAATGAAGTTCAAGTATTTTATCAAAATTATTTTCAATCTAAGATAATAAAAGGGTTATGTTTTTACCCCTATTATTACATGGATTTGATTATGCTGTGATGGAAACATTTTTATGAATTCCTTTATCTTATATGAATTGTTTTATCATGTCATGTTGTCTAAGAATCCCATTTTTATTACATGGGTTATGCGATGATGTATGATTTATGATTATGTGGCACACATAAGAAAGGATTCATTATAAGATGGGTGGGACCTATATCTCCCTCCAATGCATTGGGTATAGATTTTATATCTCATGAGATAGACAGGGCTGGAACGGTAGGTTATACCGGTTCAGTGAAACAGGACTGAAACGAGGGTTACTCGATTCAGAAAGGGACTTTGTCCACTAAGATATTCTTGGAAATGAGTCATGAGTAACAAGAAATGATTTTCCATGATTATGTGTGCATGCCACAAAGTTTTAAGTTTCATGTTATGATTATGGTGATATCATTTTCAATTCTATGATTTATTCCATGTTAAGATATTATGATCTCTTTTGCAGGTTATGATTTTCAAAAAGATATGATATGATTTTTATTTCCTTTATTTTCCCTTGCTGAGCATTTGAGCTCACCCTTTTTTGTTTTCTTTTCCCCAGGTCAGGAATATGGATATTAAGTAGAATATTCTAAAGGGACCCTAGATATGATGAAATAAATGGGAGATACTGTAGAAGATGTATGAACCAGTTTTTTATGTTTCCCAGTTTCTAAAGACACTATACCTATACGGTCCTTTGTGGTTTTGTCATATGTTGTAATAAGTGTGCTTAAATTTTGAATTATTAACAATGTATGTAAATTATGGGTCGTTATATTTAGAATGATCTTCTCTTATTGGAAGCCATCACACATCTGATTATGATCATGTGATAATCTAAGATGATATTGAGCAGTATCACATTTCACCCGATCTTCCAAGGATTATTGTCTTATATAGATAAGGCACTTGTGTCATAACTTATTTTCTTCATCCTAGGACAGAAAATAAATATCCTATTCTCACCTCACATGGTAGATATACGATTTTCTACACTTTCCTTTCAACATAACAGAACCATCCATTACCTTTATGGTACATAATTTCTTGGGAAAACGTAAGGCATTCATGATTCACACAGTTGATTGACACTAAGCATGTTGTGACTAATCCCTTCATTAATAAAGAAATATTCTCATCTCATGTCTTTTCCTCCTATCATGGATTTTCCTAACACCATAATTTTTAGGCCTCTTCATTACGAAATATTAGGATAACTTCTTTGTCGTACTTGATTGTAGTCACTAGATCCATATTTCTCATCATATGGGATGTGAATCCACTTTAAATGATCCATATCCCAATGTGATTTGATGCCTTAAATGCATTTTTTATAGATGATACCTACTCAGCCCATTTAATTTTGAACCAAGCCTTTGACTTCATACCCAAACTAGAAAGAGAATATTTATTTCCCTCATTATATGATGGACCTGCTTCCACTAATAGACATACAAATTGAATTTGAATTTTCAGCTCCCTTGTTGATACATTTGGCTACTTCTTATGAAAAAAGTCTATCTATCTCGATAGATTCTTCTTCTTTGTTGATGAGAAATATCTTTCCATACATTTGATTCCTTTACAACTAAAATAGAGACATTAAATTATGACCTTGAAGATTGAGATTTGTACAACCACATCTATTTGTATTATTCCCTTTGGTACCTCTTTATTATGGAATATATATTATGAGGGTATCCTATCTTACATCAACAATAACATCTTTTGTTTGGTACAATACTGTGTGGCAATGATGCACCACTAGTTGTAACTCGGGTTATCTGAAAATTTTAATTCTAATTAGTACCCAAATAGATATTCAATCTTAGAGTGGGTTATTGTCATCTAACATGAAACCTAAATGCATTGTATTTTAGATAAACAACCATACCTTCATTATCATTCATATTTTATTGTTTCTTCTATTCTACTCAACCACTCTACTCAAATTTCATCTTCTCTATTTCCTATATTATCTTCATTCCTGATGTCAAACCAAGAGTTTATAGTTTTTCCTGGTCTTTATTTATGTTCTAAAGACTGAAGAATTCCACTTCTAGTTCTTCTCTATGTTTCGTTTGATCTTTTACAGTTTCAGAAAAACTATTTGTTTCTATTTTCTATACATAATTTTGATTTTTTACTCAACCAAATTTTTTGAGATTTATAGAACTAAATACCTTAGATTTTCAATTTCTATATATAGATCAGATTTCGCTTCATCATTCTTATGCATATAGATTTTGGAATCACGAACAACATTATTATCTCTCCTTGTTTTGTCTCTCAAAATATCGATCTCTTCAAGTGTATCTTCAAATTCAACAAGTAGATCAAATCCTCCTTCAGTTTCACTTTCCCCATACCCAATTTATGCTGTTTTTAAATAATTATTGACAACTTCCACCAAAGAATTTATTTTACGATCCTTGAAGTCCTCCAAATTTTCTACCTCAGATTCATTTATACATTCATCCTCCTTTGAAATCATATTCTTATTTTTAATAAACATTCTCATAGATCTTATCTTTCCTTTCACATTTAATGAATATGTTTTTGGGGAAATTTCATCATTGTAATTATTTTCATAGTCGAAATTATTAGGAAAAATTACTGCAAAATTCCCAATGATTCTACATTGAATGCATGAAAATAAAAGTTTATCTTTGAACTTTCATTTTCCTGATTGGAGATTTTAGGAGATAAATGACATAACATCATCCAAATTTTCCTCCTCGGGATAATCTTCAACAAATATAATCTTCATGTCATTGATTTCCACATCTCTTTACTTCCCCTATTCATGTTCATCATTATCATCATTTCTCATTTCATATGCTACAACTGTAATGTGTAGGTTATACAGTGTCAACTCTTTTATGTATTTGACTTCTAATACTGAAACTTTTGGATTGGACTACGGTTGTAGTTTCCTCAAGATAAATTTCACCATCATTAAATATTCAATGATTTCTCCATGCCCCCTCCTGTCTTGCATATTAACATTTACCCTATCGTAGAATGAATCCACAGTATCTTTTCGGTTTATTAAGTGATCCACATAAATGATCCACATAACCATTGTCTTTTATTCTTTTACTTTGGTGTCACCCTCACAAATGATAAAAAAACATTTCCCACATTGCATGTGATATTTTACCAGTCATCACCTACCTATAAATTTCATATGATATGATCCCCCTAATTCATTTATCACTTTAGCATCAACATCCAATTCCCTACCTTCAACATCAGATAAAGAACCACTATTTATGTTAGCGGATAATCCATGAATATCAGGTGTGAAGACATCATATTCAACTAATTAGATGTAACACTGCATCTGATTCACCTATAGATGAATATTATTTCTATCGAATATCATAATTTCTTTATGATTGATTACCTCCATTTCTTATTTTGAGAGATAACCACTGACATTGAACCTTTCACTCTGATACCAATTGTTAGTTTCACATTATCAAATACATTGAGAGGGGGGTGATTCCGTGTATGACATAGTAAAATCTATTCCCCTTCAGATCATGTTTCTTCATTAAAAAACAACTATTATCTCTCATTCTCATTGAAAATTATCAACATAATTTAAATTATGCATGGGAAAAAACAATTTTTACATGGTTCACCCTCACTGGGCTACATCCAAGGATTACACAAAAACGAGGTTCCGATGTGACAAATTTCCAAGGCTCAAAAAAATAATGAGTACAACTTTAGGGATAGATATTCTATGTCCTGGATAACTACCATTACAATGTTTAGGGTCCTCTAAATTTATTCCCAAGGTAAAATCCATATGCCTGATTCTTTATCTCACTTCCAGTGGTAAGGTTCATTGTCATCCTCTTTATTTGATCACTGCTCTTGGAAATGAATCTATTCACAGTTTATAGAATGGTTTCCCAAACACAGTTTATGATCAGGTTGGTACCCCAATTTGTATGAATTTTCCATCCTCAACTATAGACAAATTCTATGTTCATGCCTCTTTCACATATAGGTAAAATCTTCCTTTTCATTTATTTTTTGGTATTGTAAATGACATTCGCAAACTAACATAAAGCCTTTTCATGATTCCTTGAGTGTTCTGCAAAGCACATTTTCCTCCTACGTACTTTTTACCGGGTATAGTTTGTGGAACAACTCCCTCACATACCACATCCACTTCCATGAACCGCCCTTTGTTCACATACTACTTCTTCCTTCACTATCTTCGACTTCCTCCACCTACCCACACCGCAGACATCCTATTCGATCCTCCATCTGTCTATGAACTAATATCTATTCACAGAAGGCCATTGCAAACAACATTCTCACCACACCTTCTAATTCCATATACCACACCTTCTAATTCCATATACCACACCTACTCTAAATGTTTACCACATATTATCTGGGTAGTAGTTTCCCACAATAACCATTTCCAGAATTTCTTCCACCGGATCCTCATCATACTTCATGGGATTCTCCATCATGAACTTCCTTCTGAATTCACCGAATTACCAAGGAAAAGACATGTTATCTAAGAATAGATTCCCTATCTTCTAATAGGTGGGATTAAAACTCTATATATAGACAATGATATACCCTTAGTCTACTAAATCATGATTTACCAAATCATTAATGCAACACCGCCTTCACGGCAGACAACTTCTCCTATAGTGAACCGCAAGCTTCACGGGAATTACTTTTCCTATGTGGTTAACATACTAAATCTATTCCTACATAGTGTAACTTTTCACAAACCTCCATGACTTATTGTTGATGCTCCTTTCGTCGCAGAATCTAATGATCGGAAAAGGGAATATCTCAGCTGAAAGTGTTTCATCCTTTGAAGAAAACGTCAAAAATCGACAAAGGCATGAACAAAGGATCAACAGCAAAACCACCGCGCAAGTGATACCACTGCCGCGCAAGTATACTTGCGCGGCTACCTTGGTCGCGCAGATGACTTGCGCGACCTAATTGGTAACCGCTCGGTAACCGCCCTGGGTCTTCTTTTTCCTATAAATAGACCCTGTGGGCCCCCCATTCGAGAGGATCTTTTTACAGAAACCCGGATTGAAGCTCCCGACGCCCAAGTCTTTTCTCAAAGCTTCCAGAACACTTCTAAGGTAATTTCTTACCTAGAATGGAAGATCTAAAGGGAAGAAGGAAGGCCTAAGTGTTGAAACTTATCAATCACTTGCGCGCCGACTTAATTCCTTCAATATAACTTGCGGGTCCCTTCTCTGGAAGAACATCAAGAGGATTATAAAGGGTTTAATAAAGAGTCGCTCAAGTATTTCAACTCTGGTTGAAAATCACGCAAGTATCCCTCATGTCGCGCAAGTAGACTTGCGCGACCAATACTTGCGCGCCGCCGCAGGACTTGCGCGACTTTTAATACTTGCGCGCCCCTATCTTTTTGGGTGCCCATCTTGCCCATTTTTCCCCTCTTAAGCCATTTCACCTTTCCTATTCAAGATTTAGTCTTCAAGATACTCTTCAAAACCATTTATGGCATGATTTCTTGATTTGACATCCTTTTCTGAAAGGAATTCTGTGAAATATCTATCAAAACCTTGTGATTTAAACATCTTTATGTCACCAAAGATTGAGAGTTCATTCAATCAACCTCATCCTTTAAGATGAGAGAATCCTTAACCTGGGTCTCCTTTTCAGGAATAATCCCCAGTTATAAAACCTTTGATCTGGGCATCTTCCTCAGGAGTAAGCCCCAATCAAGTCCTCTAATCTTTGGAATCTTTCTTAAGAATAAGCCCCATCCTCAAATATGGGCATCCTATTCAGGAGTAAGCCCCAAACCTTAATCCCTAACCTGGGTCTCCTTTTCAGGAATAAGACTCAGTCATAACCTTGGGCTTCCTTTTCAGGAATAAGCCCCAAGTCCCCTTAAACTTCTCTTAACCAGTCATAAATTACCTTTGATTTGGGTTTCCTTTTCAGGAATAAAACCCAATCATAAGTCCCCTCCTAACTTGGGTATCCTCCTTAGGAGTAAGCCCCAAGATTAGAGTATTCAAATCTCCATGAAGCACATATAACTTTGTGGACCCTGTTCATGGATTTTCTCCCTAAAAGTAAATCCTAAACCTTCATCTATCTGGGCAGTCATCTATACATAATCCCCAAAACAAATTCTTATGATTGCATCTTTTATGGCACAATTGTCTAAATTTTACCAGTACCTCTTGTTTCTCACACCGAGCATGACTCACGTGAGCTTAGAGTGTAAAAGTAATTATGACATTCATCTTTGAGCCATCAATCATAAACATCATATCACATTCCTCGAACTACGTGGGTTCTGATTCCTTTTCCAAAACAAAGGATACGTAGGTAGCCCATTTATGGGTTCGATCCCAACATTGAAATAATCTATGTCCTTCTGAATGACGATAAACTTCAAGTGCCCCACTGAGTGGCTTTAAAACCAGCCTGGTCATCATAAATGACCAAGAGACTTTTATATAAATGTTTTGAAGTATACAATTGACCAAGAATCTCTAAACAGACGATTCTCTATTGATGAAGAACCTCGAATACATATGAAAGATTCTCTAAATTCCTTGCATATTTAATCATTAATTGTTAAAACTAAAGAAGAGCACATTTTTTACTTGGTAATGTAATAAGGATTCACGAACATAACTTAAATCTATAAAGAGAGTCCCGGAGTAGACAATAATTCCCCTAAAAAAGGTGTGATGAGTCCGACCTCTCATCCTCTCGATCAATGCAAATTCCCAAGCCTCATTAGCCCACAAGCTAATGAGCGCCTGCCTTTGGAAAGTAGGTCCAAACGGATGTGGAATCATTGGATGTTTCCGGTTCTACGAACAAACCCGTTAGAAACCGATCGGAACGTTTGAATCTCCCGTCCAGGAGGTCATCCCCGGATTCCGCGCGAAACAAAAATGGTGAACCCGACGTGAATCCTTAACCAAGTTAAAGTGATGTTCTTCTTATCTGTTAGGCCCCTTGGGCCAACAAGGCAATCATTGACATATGATCATCCAAAAGATGCAGTAGCCGGATTCATCTTGATTATGTCTGTTACATGGAACATGCACTCTTTTTTTCAAGATCTTCTGCAAAAAAATGGCTTTCCTTAAATTCACCCCTGTGAATACTGCTGCTGTGAACACCTCTACTGTGAGGTCTGCTACTGTGAAAACCAATGCTGCTACTCCTGCTGGAACGTCATCCGCTCTGAGGATGACATCACCAACTCAGCGTCTTCAACGCTGTGTTTCTAATGCACTGGTTAAGGAGTACCGTCGCAATGGTACTATCCCAACTCTGGAGGCCACTCGTCAAGCCCTCCAAGTTAACAACTCTACCTGGTCGTCCGGACAACGGCGACCAGCAATCAAGAAGCAGGCGGTACTGACTACCGTCTCCAACCGTTTCGGGTCGTTATCCCCGGAACGCAATTTCCATTCACTCCCTTATTCCGAGGATTTGAATGAGTAGGTCCCTCGGGGCCTTAATTCAAAATGACAGGAGTCCTTCTCAAGGGCTTCCATCAACAATCGCCACCAGACTCGGGCGGTAGTGCGCCCTCAACATGATGAGGGTACCGACTCCAGGCATTCAGCTCAGGTTCCTCGAACCCGAGCAGGCAAGATGAACCGCCAGAGACGGAATCCGGTTAACAATAGTCAGGTTGTCATCCCTGCCATCTCCGGAGAAGTCCACCAACCTAACTTGGTGGCAAACAACGAGCAGGCACACACACCTGCCCGTTTTAATTCAGCTGTCCAGCAGACTCGTCTGACAGCATCAAGCCGATCCCGCCAGGCAATTCCGGCGGAGTACCATAGGCAGGAACATACACCTGCTTATACATCACCAGTTAGTCAGTCGGCTCGTCTAACTACATATGGTGGATCTCGTCAACCGCGTTTGGCGAAGTGTAATCAGCAGGCACATACACCTGCTAATACTAATCAGGCCTACCAACAGTCTCGCTTGGTAGCGCACGGAGAAGTCAGTCGGAAAGTCCCGACGACAAACAGGGGGAAGACTAAACTCTCTTCCTCCACACTTGAGTACTGTCAGGATTCACTAATAGGAAAAGGAGGACAGGAGCAGACACATACAGCTACTCCAAGCCCGGAATGGACGTATATCCCTGTTCCGGCGGCTGAAGTCACCAAACATATTTTGTCAATGGTGAAAGAGCAGAAGCAAATTCCTACTCATATTCTGGATGCTTGCCAGGATATCATAACAACTTCAGCATCATCTCAGGGACAGACACATAAATCTATCCCTACCAATGGAGTGACACATCAACGATTCACTCCGGAACAGACACACACATCTGTTCCATTCCAAGAGGGTTATGGGGCATACTCCCCCATATCATACGGACAACCAAGTCAGGCACATACGCCTGATTTGAGAGATGATCGTCAGCCTAACCTGACCATCTTTCCTGATCAGGCACATACACCTGCTCAGAGCAATCACTTTCGTCATCAAGTGGTTTCTAAAGCGAGTAAGAAGGCATCTAAGAAAAAGATCCGCCCAGCACAGTCAGGAGATCAAAGGCCAATCTGCAACCAAGCCTTGCTCGATGCTGGAGTTCTTGAAGCCCTCAGACATTTATCTGTCGGAATTCAAGATTCTACTCCCTCAGTTCCCAATAACAGGAACATTAATTTTGAAGATCTTCAACAGACACTTCCTCATGAAGACTTGCTTCATGAAAATTCGGTCAATCTTGAAGTTTCTTCTTCAGATGAGAGCCACAGGAACCCTCTGTGTGGTCAGAAGACTAAGGAGCAAGAGATCTCATCTTTTGCTGTAACCCATCATGATGGTCCTCTTCATGGTGATGAACTTCGCTGCGAAAGTCCTCTCCGCAGTAGTGATTCACATTGCCTGGAGAATTCTTCAGAAGGCAATGTAGTGACGAGAAAGCCCTCCTATCTCGAGGCACTTGCAAATGTAAAACCAGTCTTGTCTGATGCTTTACTATCGGCAGGTGAAACTCTTTCTCCATCAAAAGATAGCCTGGGGTTCAGGTTATTCTCCGAACCTTCCCTGGGTCATTCATCTTCCAGCATGAATAGTGATTCCTCTAGCAATCTTGTTGAATCCGATGAAGCAACAAGGAAACACCAACTCTGGTCCAAACAGGTAGAAGAATCATCATTTAATGATAAAGAGGAAATGCTGAACATGAGGAAAAAACTGGCAAAAGGTGAAGTACCAGTCATGTTTTGGCCTTTGGCTGATTCCCAGTACGACATTCCAAAGATGTTGACGGATGATGGAATCCATGATATTCGTCTCAACATATGGAAAACTCTTTGTCAATTAAAGAAGAAGGTATTATCTTACGATGAATATGAAAATCATCTTAAGATAATAGAAGGGTTACAACGCCAGATTGATTTGGCATCTCTATCAGTCTCTCGGTATCCGAAGGCTGAAAAGCAACGGAGAACCCTTCAACGTTCATGCCTTGGCGCACTAAGAAGATTGTGTTAGTTAATTTCCAATGCTCCATCTAATGTTCATATCAGAGGATGGGGTGTTCACGGAGCACTACATTTCACAGTGCTTTCCGGTCAGCAAAGCCCGTCGAAAATGGTCTCATGCAATGTTATTGCCCATGGCCGGCCACAGTCAATGGGCTTTGTTCATAATCAAAAGATTGCTCGAGAACAAGCTTCAACTACTTCCTCTCAAAATCAAGTATATAGAGAACAGGTTGTTGAATTGCTCCTACATCAAGCAGGCGAGAATATTGCACAAGCCTCTCGTCTGGAGCAAACACGTCATCAAATGACAGAAGTTTTGGAAATCATCCAACGATCTGTTGAACCAGGTGATAAAAGTGGATACAGGTTAATGCATCCCGCTAATTTCTGAACTAAGATTCGCAAGATCAAGAGAGATTTCAAAAAGATCTCAGACATAGCATGTCAAGAGACACCCCAGCTTGCCAGACTGGGGACTTCTCTAACCCAACCCTCAGAGTCAACGAATGGGATTCGAGGAGTTGAGCGGAAGCAGCAGGAACACCCCCAGTCCACCGGACTGGGGACTTTTTCAAATCTTCAATCCTTCCCTCAGAGAAAGTCAGTATTCTCTCGATTAGGGAATAAGCCTCAAGAGGAACGAAGAGCCAAGATGTCAGGAGATTCTCTCCAAGTGACGGTTCTTCAAGAAATTCCTGAGGGATCAAGTCAACGGAATTCCATGTCTCATCATGGACATAGAAGGAGACAATATCACAGAAATGCTGATAGAAAGGATTCCATGAAATATGCATCCATTAATGTCATCAATGCTGTTGCTGCTGATTCACCAGATGAGGCTCAATCAGAGGGATCAGACGAAGAGGTTCCTGCTCAAGAAGTTGCGCACACAGACCTAAATGATGAAGGTGTGCGCACACGTAATCAAAGGCTTACCCAAAATATGGGTATTCCTTCAAGTAACCCACTTCCCCCTCTCCGAAAAAGATCCAATAAGGGGAAAGGTAAGAATCAGGTTACTTCTCACCCTTCCTCTGAAGGAGGTCAATCGCTCTCATTAGAGCAAAGGTTTGCACAACAGGAGGAAGAAATGAAAGAATTAAGAAGGTTGAATGCAGAACTACTTCAGAATAGTCTTCTTCTTAAGAATACTGAAGTCCGACAGCCGAAGGAATTTGTTGTAACTACTGAGATGGATCAAGAATATCCTCCTTTGTCAGTACACCCACAGAGGTCTAATCCTATGGGTCAAACGCAACAACGGTTGGCAGCACTACCATCAGTTGCAGCACCAACCACCACGTCTTTCCAAGCTCCATTCATTGCACCTACCCAAAACCAAGTTCAACCTGACATTTCTCAAAAGTTAATAACTACTATTGAGTCATTAATAGCTCGGTTAGAAACTATGGAAGGGAAACGGGCGCAAGTTCAACCTGAAAAGAAAGTTTACCCTGAATGGGTAGATTCAATTTCTCCTCCATCCAGTTTTGGAAACCCTATTTTACCTACTTTCAATGGATCAGGCGACCCTGAACAACATTTGACGCATTACGTATCTTGTTGTGATCCTATGATGGGAACTCCAGTGGAGCAAGAAGCAGTGAAACTCAGATGCTTCGTGCGAACCTTGCAAGGACCAGCTTTTGTCTGGTATACAAGCTTGAAATCCCGGTCAGTCATCGGATGGGAGGATCTTCGTCAAAAATTCCTTCTTCAGTTTAGCTCAACTTTTCCAAAAACGACAGTTTTCGATCTTACAAACTGCAAGCAAAGGGAGAATGAAAGAGTCTCTGATTTCATTGCTCGTTGGAAGGGATTAACGTATTCCTTGAGTTTATCACTCCCTCAGGAGGAATTGTTGCCAATCTGTGTGGCAAATTTGCGTGATGAATTATGCACGCCATTGATCCCTGTGAAATACACAGGAGGGTTTCAAGACCTTACTTCAATCGCTCAACAGATTGAATATTCCCTTATACAGGCTAAGGTTAAATCTTGTGTAATTCCATCAGCCCCAGGAAGAAGAATGGTTAAAGCAGAAACTGCTACAGTTATGCTTAAACAGGCACCTGTACCTATTTCTACTTCAAAACCTTCATCTTCTCGAAGAGCTCCACCTCCTGAACGCCAACAACAAAGGCTATTTCGTCCAAATGATCAAAAAGATCAACGACGAAAACAATTTGAGGATATGAAGAGTAAAACATACTCTTTCCGAAGTGAGCAAGTTCCTGGTTACTTTATTTCAACTCTGGAAAATAATTTGGTTCAATTACCAGTGCCCAAGAGGCCAAACAAGGAAGGAGATGAAGACCGTCCCAATTATTGTCCCTTTCATCAAATGTTGGGGCATCCCATCCAGGAGTGTTTTGTCTTTAAAGACCTCCTACAAAAGATGGTCGACTTGGGACAAGTCAAATTGAAGGGTTCTTCAGCTCATGTAGCGTGTATTACCGCTACAGATCCAGATGAAGGAGGCGAGTGGCAGGAAGTCAAAAGCAAAACTGCGAAAAAATATGATGATTGGATGGTCAGAAAGACAATCAATCGGACCCATTCCATTTTGCGAACACAATTGAAGAAGCCAATTGTGTCTCCTACAAAAGCTGCAGTAAAGCCTCCATCAAAGGACAAATCCTCAAAAGGGAAGCACAATTCAAAGAAGAAAGAGGAATCAGGAGAAGATGAGTATGCATCAAAGCCTAAATTGTCTTTGACTCTGGCAGATTTCATGCCATCTACTTCAAAGCCACGGGCACCGTCCCACCAAACGGCACAGCCTAAACAGGCTAACCAGGCAGAGTCTTTATCAGACGAAGAGTTAATCTTTGGTTCTGTTAATATGATTCAATTAACAGATTCATATTCAAGTCTTGATGAGCCTGAATTCTCTGTATCAAATAAGGAAACCCGAGTAAGTTCTAGAGGTTCAGGATATAGGGGAAGACGTGTATCTTTCCGAAGCCACTACTCTAATTCTACCCCTGCTAGCACTATATATGCAGCAGAAACTCGTGGTAGATCCCTTCAGCGAGCTCAAAAAGAATAAGCAAGTTTTTCTGCCAATGGCCAACTCAGCTTCGGCACAGTTATTTTGGAAGATCTATTAAAGGTTCCATATTCTTTAACTCATCAAGTAAATGGATCTAATCAGTCTAATTTTACAAAACCAAAGATGTTGCCAACTTCAATACATGATGCATCAGCTTCCAAAGCATCTGCTTCCAAGGTACCTGCTAAACCGCATATTCCTATTGGGAAACGCAGGCCTCTAGATCAAAAGTATGATATATTGAAACACTTGGCCCAAGTACCAGCCAAATTATCAATTTTGGATGCTTTGAATCTATCAAGAGATCTTCGGGAAGCACTCATCGAAGCTTTGTCAAGTCCTCAGGAGTTTGAAGCTGAAATTGCTGCAGCTGAAATTTATCACATAGAGAATAATCCTGCAGAATGTCATGCAGTGATATCTTTTACTGATAAAGATGAAGATGATGTTGTGCATGGGCACATAAAACCTTTGTACTTATCTGGAAAAGTCAATGGTATAGATGTTCGAAGAGCTTTTATTGAAAATGGTTCAGGAGTCAACCTCATGCCCATTCGTACACTTCGTCGATTGGGCCTCACGGAATCTGATTTATCTCCTTCTACCATGATGTTGCAAGGATATGATAAAAATGAACAAGAACCACTAGGAGAAGTTACGCTCAGAACTCAGTTTGGAGATCTTGTTTCCAATTCGGATTTCATGATTGTTGATCAGGACTCAGCTTTCAATATCTTGCTTGGAAGACCCTGGCTACATCAGCATGCAGCTATTCCGTCATCATACCATCAATGTCTCAAATACTGTTTTGATGGTCAAGTTGGAACATTGTATGGTGATAAGGCCCCGTGCAAGACATGTGAGTCTAAATACATTGAGGCGGAATTTTATCAATGAAAGAAAGAGAAAAATCTACAATGAAGGAAATTACCAAAGTTAATGCTCCATATGGTTTGGAAAAAATTCCAATAAATCCATTTTCACATGTGAGTACAGATTATGTGTTACCTATCAGTCAAATTGACAAAATAGGCCCAAATCAAAATACTCTTATGAAAAGATCCATAATGTAAATTACGGCAATCGAGCCAGACAACATGGGAGAAATTGGTAACTTACCAAGCAGTGATGAAAGCATAAGTGGTGACGTTTTCATTTCGTCTGCTGAAATCCAACAAGTCTATACTTCGCTAATCAGGCCAGAAGAAGTTATAGCAACACCAGAGTTGAATATTGATGTCGATTCTCAATCCATCATCTCTTCTTTATTTCCCAAAGAAGACCCTTTATCATCAATAGGGTCAGAAATGGAAGCTTCTTCTTCAAAATGTGAAAATTTTGACATCTCTTATGATCATGAAAATTTCGTTGTTTCATCTACTTTGCAAGTAGAAACGGAAGAAATAACACATGATGAAGAGGAAGAGGAAGATCTTAGAGATGCTCCTCCAGCATTTGAAGAGGGTATCTCTACCACTGTGGATGAACTCAGAGAAGTAAATCTGGGTACATAGAAAGATCCACGCCCCACTTTAATTAGTGCGGCCATGACCCTTGAAGAACAAGAGATGTATATTTCTTTTCTAAAGCAAAATAAAGATATTTTTTCTTGGAATTATACAGAGATGCCTGGCCTTGATCCTGATGTTTCCACCCATCATTTGGGTTTGCCAAAAGAACATTGAGGTTTCAAGCAAGCCGCGAGAAGAACACACCCAACCTATGCTTCCAAAATCAAGGCTGAAGTGGATAAGCTTATCAAAGCTAACTTCGTCAGAGAAGTTCAATATCCCAAGTGGTTGGCTAATATTTCCCCTGTAAAGAAGAAGAACGGACAAATTAGGGTTTGCATCGATTTTAGAGATCTTAATCGGTATTGTCCCAAAGATGATTTTCCAGTTCCGATTACAGAACTCTTAATTGATGCGACGGCTGGCTATGAAGTACTTTCTTTCATGGATGGATATTCTGGATATAATCAGATCCGAATGGCCCCAGAAGATGAGGAATATACAGCCTTCAGAGCTCCTCAAGGTGTGTTTTGTTACCGGGTGATGCCCTTTGGTTTAAAGAATGCAGGTGCAACATATCAACGCGCCATGCATCATATCTTCAAACCTTTTCTAGGGAAATTTGTTGAATGCTATGTAGATGATTTGGTGGTTAAATCCAAACAACGTTTTGATCACTTGGCGGATTTGGAAATCATATTCCACAAGCTTCGACAACATAATTTGAAGATAAACCCCTTAAAAAGTGCTTTTGGGGTAACCTCAGGAAAATTCCTCGGCTTTGTTGTACGCCATCATGGTATTGAAGTCGATCCTGAGAAGACCAAATCAATCCTTGGTATGTCACCTCCTCAGAATTTGAAAGAATTAAGAGGACTTCAAGGACACTTAGCCTATATTCAGCGTTTCATCGCCAATTTGGCAGGCAAAAGTTTACCTTTTACCAAATTATTGAAGAAAGGAGTCACTTACCAGTGGACTAAAGAATGTCAAGAAGCATTTGATGTTCTCAAGAAATACCTCTTGAGTCCACCAGTACTCATGCCACCTGTTGAGGGTAGGCCTCTTATCCTCTATGTGACAGCTTTAGAGCGATCATTGGGTGCCTTTCTTGCTCAAAAGAATGATGCTGGGAATGAAAATAGTCTCTACTATCTTAGTAGAACTATGCTTGAAACAGAAACCCGGTATTCGAGTATTGAAAAGTGCTGCCTAGCATTAATCTTTGCAGTTCAGAAACTGAGACACTACCTGCAACATCACGAGGTCCAATTGGTATCTCGTAATAATCCACTCAAATTCATCCTTAGTCGTCCAATGCTTACAGGACGTCTGGCAAGGTGGGCGGTTATTCAACAGCAGTTCGACATCCAGTATGTGTCTCAAAAGGCAATTAAGGGCCAAGCTCTGGCTGATTTCCTGGCTGAACATCCTTTAGTGGAAGACACGTATTCAGATATCGAACTCCCTGATGAAGAAATTTTTTCTATTCAAGAGAGTCCTCAAACATGGGAAATGTATTTTGATGGTGCTTCTAGAAGTCCAACAGGGAATAAAATGGAAAATCCTAAATTCAACAAAGTTGGTTTAGGAATTGTGCTCATTTCTCTAGATAAGGCAGTGTTACCTTATTCCTTTTTGTTGTGGGAAGGTGGTACCAATAATGAAGCTGAATACCAAGCTCTCATTGCAGGCTTGGAGTTAGCACTTCAAGCACAAGTAAATCACTTAAAGGTGAAAGGTGATTCAGAACTGGTAATCAAACAAGTCAATGGGGATTATGCCATCAGAAAAGAAGAATTAATCCCTTTGTATGATTACGTCAGAGAGTTAATGTCGTAATTCCCTTCAGAACCGACATTTTCTTATGTCCCAAGATCACAAAATGCTCAAGCTGATGCACTGGCTAATATAGCCACAGCTTTAGCAGATCCAAATCGGGACGAGACAACCATCGGTATTGCCCACCGTCGTGCAATTTCACCTTATGTTCAAGTCAGAACAGAGGAAATTAATGAAATTAGTCCCATTCCTGAACTGTATGGTCATACTACAGGATGGATGTCACGTATCAAGGAATACCTTCAAAATGGAACACTTCCACCTGATAGAGCTGAGAAAGAACAAATTCGGCGACGTATGGTCAATTTTACTCTTTATGATGGTCCAAACCACCTCGAGAAAATTCTCTACAAACGTGGTTTTGATGGAGTTCTCTTCAGATGTATTGATGGTGAAGAGACAATGGCTGTCATAAAAGAAGTGCATGCAGGAGTCTGTGGTGCCCACCAGTCTGGACATAGACTGTCTGATCAAATTCGAAGGCTTGGATACTTCTGGCCTTCAATGATACAAGATTGTGTTAATTTCACAAAGAAGTGTCATTCATGCCAAGTATATGCCAACTTCATTCATCAACCTCCAGAGTTGCTTCATACAGCTAAATACTCATGGCCATTTTCCACATGGGGAATGGATGTGGTGGGACCTTACCCTTCAGCTACGGCCAAGCAGTTTAAGTACATTCTTACTGCTACTGATTTCTTTTCCAAATGGGCAGAGGCAGTACCTCTCAAAGAAGTCAGTTCTAAATGCATTGTTAGCTTCATCAAGTCTAACATCATTACTAGATTTGGTGTCCCTCATGCCATATTGACGGACAACGGCACCAACTTCTGTTCTTCTGAGGTAAAGAAATTGTATCAAGAATACAACATTAAGTCCAACCATTCATCTCGATATCATGCAGCGGCTAATGGCTAGATAGAGGCCTTCAACAAGACTCTTTCAAATATACTGCAAAAGATGGTGGATAAAGATAAGAGGTCATGGCCTGATAAACTCTATCATGCTTTATGGGCTTATCGGACTACCACTCGCAATGCAACGCGGTCTACTCCATATTCATTGGTATATGGAATAGAAGCAGTCTTACCAATTGAAGTTCAATTCCCCTCACTCAGAATATCCATTTGTGATCAATTATCAACAGATGAGCAATCCCAAAAGCGGTTGAATGAATTGGAACAGTTAGATGAGAAAAGATTGTGCACTTTGCACCACTTGGAAATCTATCAGAATCGGATAGCACGAGCTTTTAACAAAAAAGTTCGTCTTCGTTCATTCATTCAGGGAGAATTGGTATTGGTTCTCAGAACACCAATGATACCAGGAAAGAAGCCTCCCAATCTTGAACCAAAATGGGAAGGACCTTATTCAATACATAAGGTCTACTCCAATGGAGCGTATTCTCTGATCTCAATGGATGGAGAACACATCACGACTCCAACTAATGCCAGATTTCTGAAGAAGTATTTTGTATAAACACAAAATATTGTTTCCAGAACCAAGACTCTTACAATTGGTTCATACAGCAATGGTCCAGTATGACCTTAAACTGCAACTTCGTCCAACATGAAGTTAAACTGTGTCACCTTCAATGTCCAAGATGACATTAAACTATATTGTGTCCTAGCAACATGACATTAAACTGTGTGTCACTTTCATCGTCCAGCATGACGTTAAACTGTAAAAAGTCCCCAGAACTGATATCCTCATATTGGTTCACCTTAGTCCTAGCTACATGACTTTAAACTGTACAACACCAGTTCGTCCTTGCTATATGACGTTAAACTATACAGCAATGGTCCAGTATGACTTTAAACTGCAACTTCGTCCCACACGACATTAAACTGTGAAAAAGTTCCCTAAACCGTCCAGTATGACCTTAAACTGCATCATCCCTGGTCCATGTATATGACCATAAACTATTTGCAAATCCCTTATGTCCAGCAAGACGTTAAACTATGACGTCCTAAATTACATGACGTTAAACTGTATAAAAGTCCCTCACGTCCGGAAAGACGTTAAACTATATAATCTCAAAAGTCCAGTATGACATTAAACTGCACCATTCACGGTCCATGCATATGACCTTAAACTATTCGCACCTTCGTCCGACATGACGTTAAAATGGTACACTCTTTTGTCCTTACTGCATGACATTAAACTGCACAGTCCCCCTTTCGTCCAATATGACGTTAAACTATTTTATCCCCATCGTCCTAACTACATGACGCTAAACTGTACAGAAAATCCTTGATAGGTCCTACATGACATTAAACTGTATTTTGTCCCTGCTACATGACACTAAACTGTGCATCACCAATAGTCCTAACTGCAAGACTTTAAACTGCATAGTCCCCTTTTTTATGTCCTACATGACATTAAACTGTACATCGTTAAGGTTGTTATTACCTCTTGTTTCTCACACCGAGTATGACTCACGTGAGCTTAGAGCGAACATCAACCATAACACTCCCTTTGGGCCACTAACCATGTGTAAGTCCCAACAATATTTTTTATTAGATCATTGTCCACAAGAACAACTTGATCATTGATTCATTCTTTAATTGAACTACACGGACTTTGATCCTTACCCTCCAGGCTGGGTATGTAGGCAACCTCCCAAGGTTCAAGCCCAAAAACAGTATCTTCACATCGGTTCACCACCATCTCATATGATGATGATTTGTGAAACCACCCCTGGAATCAATATCTTTACATTGATTCACTTTCGTCCTTGTTATATGACGTTAAACTATACAACACTTTTTTCCGGTACGACAATAAACTACAATATTCTTTGATTTCCTCATTTGAGAAGGAACCATTATTAACATTGATTCTTTTTCAATCATGGTTTTCATTTTCAAAAGACTACGTACATACATGGTAATACCTAAACTTTTTATCTTAGGTTAAAACCATCATTGCACTAAAGTCCCCTTTCACCCTTCACATGTACGAACCAAATTTGTACAAAGGGTAGTTCTAGAACTACGTGGACTTGATTCCCATCCTTATGGGATACGTAGGAACATTCGAGTGTCCCTCGAATCCAGTCCCAAGTCTTTTGGGCCTACCCCCAAATTTCACTTTCGGTCCCTTGGCTGAAAAGTCTTCATGAAAACACACACTGTGTATTCATTATTATGGTCCGAATTCTATGACCCTAAACTAAGATCACTCATACTTTCGTCCTGCACGACGTTAAACTGCATTTCAAGAACTACGTATGACTTGATTCTCATTCTTATGAGATACGTAGTGAAGTCCAAGTTTCAATTCAGGACCCAGCCACAACATGATTATGGTTATCATTGACCTATGTATCTCTATATACATTGGACAATACCCATATTTATGTATTATAATCCTAACCTTAAATATTTTCATATCTTCATAACCCTTTTCATGACTTCTAGTCACAAAAATGTCAAACTTCTGAGAATTCTTTTGCCTGACTATGAAGCACGTGCCCATAGGTGGCCCTGCATATTTCAACCCCCTAACGGGTTTTGTTAGATAATAGTAACTTCATTCTTGGGAAGAATGCCTCTTTTGTCCTTATTTGTCTTAAAATGACAGTATGTAGGGATCCGCAAAAAATAGCCATCCTTAACATATTTGTCCCATATCCTTTTTCATGATCTGAAAGTATTCAAGTCTATGGTTTATTCTTCTTCCCTACGTTTGGGTCAGACCTTCTTAGGAGTGATATTCATCCAGTTCTTCGATATTCTTGTTTGGAAATATCTTCTCCATATTCAAGTACCTCTTTCCATACAACAAACTCTATGCTTTAGAAAATTTGAATCTCCATAAACTTTCACTGTATTTTAGCACTAGGAAAGTAAATTTCTGGGAGTTCTTTTGCCTGACTATGCAGCACGTGCCCATAGGTGGCCTTGCATAAAACAGTCCACATAACAGACTTGTCAGCCAAAAGATTCTATTTTATTTGACTATGCAGCCAATGCCCATAGGTGGCCCTGCATATTTCAACCCCCTAACGGGTTTTGTTAAATAATAGTAACTTAATTCTTGGAAACTACTTCTTCTAATGCCTTTTAGCTCTTTTTTCATATCATTCCTCAGATTCAAATATTCTTAAGCCATAGTTTACATTTTTTCCCTCATACTTGAGTATGGTAATATGTTTTCAGATAAATTGTCAAGGAATTGAATCCATTTTTTAATCCATTTTCGGTCAAAGCTATTTCGACCTTAAACATTAGCCCCTTTATGTCCGGCGTGCATGACTTTAAACTACCCACACAAAAGACAAAGGAACTCTGAATAAAAGTCAAGTTCCATCTCACTAAATATACATTTTATGTATGATTTATGTAATATTGAGCAGTTAAAAGGTTCAAAGTTTGTAGGGTTATTTGTAATAATCCTAGTAAAAATCAAACTATGCTTACTAGGCCCATTGGCTTAAGTAAATTTGAAGCAGGTAATGGAAGAATGCAAGTACAAATGATTGAATACAAAAGTGTTTTTCATTGATACACAAGAGTTAGAAGGACATCCACAGACTGGAATCTCTTCTCTTTTTCAAGAATTACAGAAGATTGTCAACATAAGTCTTCATTTGATGTATAGCATCCTGAGCCTTATCAACAGTTACTTGAAGCTCGTGCACTTGACTCGCTTCACTCTTTTCAGCTTGCTGAAGTGCCTTCTTAGCATCTGCAATGGCTTTCATGCCATTCATATGAGTTTCATCCAATGATGTATTAAGCTGATCAAGTTCCCCAGTAACATCATCTAACTGTTACTGGAGTTGCACCTGCTGGACGACCTTTTCTAGGATTTTTTGCTTCAGATCCTTCATCTTGACAGCATAATCAGCTTCAGCCTGGGATATCGCAGCCTCAAATTCGCCTATGTTGACTGACAATTTCACTCTGGTCAAATCTTCGTGACTTATCTGCATTTTCTCCCTCCTGAAAATGATCTGTTTCACCGCAGCATGGATCTTTTCATACCCAAAACCACCAAGTCCCATTATAACAAATTGGGATGACAATCGGGAAATTTTTGATGGTAGCTCTTTTAAAGGCACCCCCGATATGATGTTCCATATGTTATTCCATGCCTTACGTCGTGAAAAGCTGAATGCTTTAAGCATATCTGGATCTGATTCAATATCATCGTCAGAAGGGGGTATGTAATCTGGAATTAGCGCACTTAGGGAGGTGCCTTGTCCTGCTCTTTCCCCCCCTGACTTGTGCTTCTTCACTTTCAATTCCCGTCGGGACAGAGGCTGAGGCCTTATCTTCGGGTCTAGTCATTGCAGTTGATGGTCCTGCATGATTAATTGAAATGTTTAGTCAGCTTCAAAGGATAACAAAAGAATGGATTGTCTTGCGAATAATGTACAATCACAAATATTGTTATCCATTACCCAATGGTGGTTCAGTAACCTGAGAAGACTTCTCCTTATCTTTCCCAGTTTCAACAGGATTTTCAAGATGGGTCTCAGGAGAGTTTATTGGATTTAGCTCTACTTGAGCTAATGTTTCTGAAATGATAGGGTTGACATCAGTGTCCACACCCTCTTCGGGCATTGGCAGTTCAGCGGCTTCTACGGAAGAAACTGCATATTATTTTACATCATGGTTAGAAGTATATTTTTTTAAGAAAAAATTTGGGCGAAGGGTAACACTCACGCCCAAGGTCTTCTAAATCACATGAAAACTCAACATGATTATAAAATTCTTCAAAAGTCATTCCTTGATTCATCATTTCATCCAATGATACTTCAGAATCTTGATTAGTCTCACTAGTGGGAGCATTTGCTACGTCTTCTTGCCGACTTATGTCATGCAACCCCTGACCCTGGACAACATATTAAGTAATAGGAGGGATACTGGGAATGGATGGTAGCTCTTCTCTAGGAGCAACCAAGTCAGCCTGAGTCTGTGATTGTTCTATAGCACCCTCCATGACCTTTGAAGAAGGATCAGTCCCTTCCCTCAAGGGAGAAATTGAAGAAGCCCATGCAATCCTCGGAAATATGAGTAACCATATGATTATGGGTATAAAATCATGATTGTTCGAAGGACTTACCACTGCTAATGAAACGTTTAGCTAAGGATTTCCTCCTTTGTTGCCTTGGCTTCTTTTGTTTTTTCGGAGTATCAGTAGTCTCCCTTATTGGCACTTGGATTGGCGAATGAAAGGCTATGTCCAGTGCCTCATTCATGGCCTGCTGGCCTGGAGATATCTCGCCTGGTTCGCGAGGAGAATCAGCAGCAGCCCCGATAGCAGTACCACCAGGGATATATTCTGGCGAAGGAACCCCGGTTCCTTTCTTTGCAAGCTGCAAGATGAAGAAAATAACTTCCTTAAGTAACAAAGCTTCAACTAAAATCATGTTGCAATGAAAATAAGGAAGGAAAACTTACATCTTCAGGAGCCACGTACTCTTGCCATTCCTCATCTCCAGAACCACCAGCCCCCTCAGTGGTGCCACGATCAATCATTTCCTTCACCTTCCTGGTGATAGGAACAGAATTATCGGTGGCATATATGAGCATTTCCAGCTCTCTGATGTAAGATCGCACTTCATTGGGGTTATCTCCGTATTAAAGGTCTTTAGAAGCTAGAAGATATCCTATCCCAGGAAGTTGTAGGCCCACACACAAATCCAGCCAGGCGGTCTCAGTATCACAGTATAAGATCTGCCATAGCTGAACAGCCTCTGGTCTTAGATATAAAGGCTGTGAGGAAGGTCCTACAATTTTTGATTTTAATTTCTTCCCGACTCCTGCAACTACAGATAGAGAATAAGAAAGTGAGACTTATTACTTTATAAAGTAGCAGTGATTGAAGTTATTACAATCAAATAACTCACCAGGAGCTGATGGAGTGGGTCTTTTAACTCTGGCCGGAGGATTGTATCGTGCACGAAACCGTTTTGCTACCGGTTGTGCCTCATCATCCCCATCGTGATGATCCGATGAATCAGTTCTAGAAGAGGAGTCTGTTGAACCTATTTCAGGTGGAGAAGCGTCACCATCATGAGGAAGAGTTTCTTTCTCTACAGTCCTCTTCCTCTTTCCCACTTGATATACTGGATGATTCAATATCCCTTTAGGGTATGATGCTATCCAGTGTTCGGCATAAAATGTAGTCAGATAATGTGCCGCTTTTTCAACTGGTAGATCAAATACTGCCCCAGTCTTCTCTCTCGATGTGAGCAACCATAGTTGTCGAGCGACCATCGGATGTTGCTCTAACCTGACATGTACTGGAGGGAATACAACAATCTGTTGCAAACATTTTAATTGGCGTGCAAATCTATATGGAGCATAGGCCTCGCATATGATTTCTCCATCAATCCTGGCTACTAACATGCCATCCCTGCAAGCTAGCGTGTATGCCCTCAAATCCAAATGGGCTTTCCCATCATCAACAAACTGCCCGGATGGCGGACTTCCATAAGGAAAGAAGTTGAATTCCTTATACATGCTTTGTCTTACTTTCATGTCATAACCATTAACATCTAATGGAGCAATTCCAGAGAATGCTTGCACTGACGGTATGAAAGATCTTCCAGGAATTTGTAATCCATTCTATACATTGTAAGTCCTGAAGTGAGTGGCGATCCATCCCCACAAAACCTGGAATGGTCCCACTATTCTTAAAGGAGATTTACCCTGGAAGACGTGAAGTAAACTCCTGTGAATCTTTGCTAAAATGGGGGTAGCTAACCCAACCATTTTTCCCTCAGCCAACTTGGCCGCAATGACGAAGGTCCCTGGCCTAACGCCTCCCTTCGAATCCCTGACCGGCAAGAGATAAACACTGAGGCACATTGCCAAGAAACCCGCCAGACGAGTTTTCTTTGGAATTCTTTGATTCACTTCATAGCCCCATTTTTCAAACTCTCCTGCTTCTAGAGTTGGCCAGAATGTGCCAGGAGCTCCTCTCTTCTCAGGTTTTGGACAAGTGGTAGGACGTCTGGGCCGGGTATCCTTGGATTTCTTCTTCTTGGATCCTTTTTCTTTTGGCTCCATCCCTTTCTTCTCAGTTAGAAACACATTCATCCATTCTTCCGGATGGATATCTTTTCTAAAATGAGTTAATGAGGTCTCTGAACTCTTGAGCCTGTGAAAGATTTTAAATAATTCTCGAGCCAAAGCAGGAGTCTTCTCTGGATCATTCTAAGTCACCTTGGGAGGAATGAATTCATCATACATATCATCCAAGATTGGAGCTCCTGAAATCTTGTGGACATCCCACAAACTGATACCTACTTCTCCATGAGTCAAATGGAAAGAATTAGTCGCTGGGCTCCAATGGCTGAGTGTCTCTGGCAGGAAGTTATCATGTCTGTAAATATATGTTTGCCCACCCCAAACAGCCTCATATATTGCAGCTCTCTTTAGATCCTCAATAAACTCTGCGCAAGTCTGTCGCACCCAGTACACCCACATCCAAGTTGGCTTCACACCTCCCCCAGGACGGAAATCCCAACTTTTCTTCCAGCCTTTGGATTGATCCATCTGAGCATTTCGGAAGATTGAAGGATGAAAATGTGGTTGAAGCTCAGGTGTATGTTTTTTCAGATCTGGTGTGCAAGGGCTATGATGCATCACATAAGCCTTCTCCACTGTTTCGGCAGTTTGAAATACTCCTCCTCCTGAGATATTTGCTGAAGCAAAATTGGTATAATTCTGAAACCAAGAAAATGGAAGATAATTCTTTACTTCTGGAATAATGACTTCTTGCAGATGACCATGACCATACAAAGGTAGATAAGTGCAGTGAGGAAAGTCGCGATGATATTTCTTCAGATACTTAGCCAAATCTGGAAGAGTACTATCTTTGACAGTATAATAATCAGGGCCAATGATATTCATCATATCATCTATCCGCTTGCTAGCCAGTTCATCAATTAATCCAGGTCTAAGAGCCATTGAATCTGCACAAGAGTTGAATAAATTAAACTCTTAAGTGGGTTTATTTTTTCATAAAATTTGTGAATGAATTTGGAAAAAAAATGGCTAAGGCATTAAGGCGCGCAAGTATAGAGATGTCGCGAAAGTGGTACATGTGCCGCGCAAGTTTATGCCGCGCAAGTATTATCGTGCAAGCCCTATTACCTTGAGAGTAGCGCGGCAGCGAGGAAACAGTGAAAACAAGAGACTTGCGCGGCGACTAAGACTTGCGCGGCGAGAGCTCGAGAAATTCGGAAATCCAGATGCATGTAACGGAGATGAGGCCGGGTATTTATAGGCTCAGAAGCCTACCTGCGCGCCGTACCCAGAGCGCTTAAGGCCTGCGCGACGCAGACTTGCGCGCCTCCCTCTGCGCACTGAAGACTTGCGCGCCTCCCTTTTCCTTTGGAGGGATTCGATTTCCTCAGAGTCAAATCCTCATTTCTCTCCGGATCCAACTCTGAGGGAGGACTTTTGTTGACGCTCCTTTCGTCACAGAATCTAAAGATCGGAAAAGGGAATATCTCAGCTGAAAGTGATTCATCCTTTGAAGAAAACGTCAAAAATCGACAAAGGCATGAACAAAGGATCAACAGCAAAACCACCGCGCAAGTGATACCACTGCCGCGCAAGTATACTTGCGCGGCTACCTTGGTCGCGCAGATGACTTGCGTGACCTAATTGGTAACTGCTCTGTAACTGCCCTGGGTCTTCTTTTGCCTATAAATAGACCCTGTGGGCCCCCCATTTGAGAGGATCTTTTTCCAGAAACCCGGATTGAAGCTCCCGACGCCCAAGTCTCTTCTCAAAGCTTCCAGAACACTTCTAAGGTAATTTCTTACCTAGAATGGAAGATCTAAAGGGAAGAAGGAATGCCTAAGTGTTGAAACTTATCAAACACTTGCGCGCCGACTTAATTCCTTCAATATAACTTGCGTGTCCCTTCTCTGGAAGAACCTCAAGAGGATTATAAAGGGTTTAATAAAGAGTCGCTCAAGTATTTCAACTCTGGTTGAAAATCGCGCAAGTATCCCTCATGTCGCGCAAGTAGACTTGCGCGACCAATACTTGCGCGCCGCCGCAGGACTTGCGCGACTTTTAATACTTGCGCGCCCCTATCTTTTTGGGTGCCCATCTTGCCCATTTTTCCCCTATTAAGCCATTTCACCTTTCCTATTCAAGATTCAATCTTCAAGATACTCTTCAAAACCATTTATGGCATGATTTCTTGATTTGACATCCTTGTCTGAAAGGAATTCTGTGAAATATCTCTCAAAACCTAGTGATTTAAACATCTTTATGTCACCAAAGATTGAGAGTTCATTCATTCAACCTCATCCTTTAAGATGAGAGAATCCTTAACCTGGGTCTCCTTTTCAGGAATAATCCCCAGTTATAAAACCTTTGATCTGGGCATCTTCCTCAGGAGTAAGCCCCAATCAAGTCCTCTAATCTTGGGCATCTTTCTTAAGAATAAGCCCCAACCTCAAATATGGGCATTCTCTTCAGGAGTAAGCCCCAAACCTTAATCCCTAACCTGGGTCTCCTTTTCAGGAATAAGACTCAGTCATAACCTTGGGCTTCCTTTTCAGGAATAAGCCCCAAGTCCCCTTAAACTTCTCTTAACCAGTCATAAATTACCTTTGATTTGGGTTTCATTTTCAGGAATAAAACCCAATCATAAGTCCCTTCCTAACTTGGGTATCCTCCTTAGGAGTAATCCCCAAGATTAGAGTATTCAAATCTCCATGAAGCACATATAACTTTGTGGACACTGTTCATGGATTTTCTCCCTAAAAGTAAATCCTAAACCTTCATCTATCTAGGTGGTCATCTATACATAAGCCCCAAAACAAATTCTTATGATTGCATCTTTTATTGCACAATTGTCTAAATTTTACCAATACCTCTTGTTTCTCACACCGAGCATGACTTACGTGAGCTTAGAGTGTAAAAGTAATTATGACATTCATCTTTGAGCCATCAATCATAATCATCATATCCCATTCCTCGAACTACGTGGGTTCTGATTCCTTTTCCAAAACAAAGGATACGTAGGTAGCCCATTTATGGGTTCGATCCCAACATTGAAATAATCTATGTCCTTCTGAATGACGATAAACTTCAAGTGCCCCACTGAGTGGCTTTAAAACCAGTCTGGTCATCATAAATGACCAAGATACATTTATATAAATGTTTTGAAGGATACCATTGACCAAGAATCTCTAAACAGACGATTCTCTATTGATGAAGAACCTCGAATACATATGAAAGATTCTCTAAATTCCTTTCATATTTAATCATTAATTGTTAAAACTAAAGAAGAGCACATTTTTTACTTGGTAATGTAATAAGGATTCACGAACATAACTTAAATATATAAAGAGAGTCCCGGAGTAGACAATAATTCCCCTCAAAAAGGTGTGATGAGTCCGACCTCCCATCCTCTCGACCAATGCAAATTCCCAAGCCTCATTAGCCCACAAGCTAATGAGCGCCTGCCTTTGAAAAGTAGGTCCAAATGGATGTGGAATCATTGGATGTTTCTGGTTCTACGAACAAACCCGTTAGAAACCGATCGGAACGTTTGAATATCCCGTCCAGGAGGTCATCCCCAGATTCCGCGCGAAACACTTATGTATATTAAACTTCTGTCCCAGAAAAACATCACCACAAACCATATTCGGTTCTGTGAATCGTTCCCAGACATGGTATACAGACCATGTTCTGAAGTACACAATTCCCTAAATTTGCATATTTTCGTCACAGTTATTCATACCATTCAATATTATGATGATATTCTTACATTTCCAATATTAAACTCCAGATTTTGTGACCTAATAATTTTTAAATCACTAGAAAACAATGCCACCATAAAAAAAATGCTTTCTTCATAAACCAATCATACTCATTAGCATTCATCTGGCTTTGTCAACAAACAAATTCACACCACAAATACAATGAGAGGATGCCTTGATGGATTTTTCCAAAAAGATACATTATTCACCTAATATCATTATTACATAAAATAAAAATAGAAAACATCCTTAATAAAATTATTACTGAATAAATAAAAACATAAATTAAATAAATAAGAGAATTCATCCCAAATAAAGTCATGAACATAACAACAACTCCTAACCAACACATCCTTGAAACCCTACTAACACATCGTTTTACACATAAAGATTTTCATATAAAATTTTTCATATCTAAATTTCATGATTTTACAATCCAATGTCAAATATACTCCAACATCATTACATAATAATCTAGTACCATGATACCTTTTTTTTCATAAACCAACATGGATTACATATACCCAATAACTAATATTGTTTGTTATAATATCCTCGTTTGTTTTTATATAAATCTATTATTATATTTATAACAATTATACATTATAATATTGAATAATCTATATTATGGGTTTTTATATGTTGGTTTTTTGTATATAATGTGTTTTGGAATTGGTGGATTGAGTGATAAGATGATGCAGGGGCTTGTAGTGCCCATAAATCAACCACTGGCTCACTACTGGACTCCACCTGCCTACCAGTGGAGTTATTATAGGTCAGTATAAAATAAGAGATTCCACCAGCTCAAATGTGGGGTTCCACTAGTCCAACAATGGTACTTGATTAACCGATATGGTTCTTCATTTCACACTGGAGCACAAATGGAACCACAATCACTCTGGTGAGGTCAAATTGTAAAGCCTTGCCATGAATTCATTAATACACCTCATGACATTTAATATCACTTGGTTTTTCAATGTGGGTTTTTCATAATTCCAACAAAAACAACACATTAAAAATTAAATACTGCATCCCTTGACCATTACTATCTCTCATTCATATCCTCTTCATCCTGGATGATTAAAAAAATGTTACATTAGAATTTTTAGTTACCTCTAGATCAACACCATATCCATATTATTGTTTGAGAGATATTGATGGATCAATAATTGATCTATGGTTTGTATGTGGATCTAATGATTAATTATTCATATCCCCATATATTAGTTAGGCATATTGAATTTTTATTATATATCAGGATTAGATTGAGATCAACCATCAGATGTAGACATCCTACTGGTATGTGTTTATGGATCATATTCCCATACCTTTTCATGTAGAATTATTAATCATGGTACTCTAATTCATCGATTATGATTTGGTAGATTCAAAAAGTTTTTGTTTTGTCAATGAAATACATTTTTACTAGATATTAATTCCTCATTAATGGTGGAAACATCTGAGTATGTTTCAAGAGATTGGTTATATTGAGACTCCTTTCTTCTTCAATCACATCATGGATATATTTTTTGATGAGGATATAATCATGAATCAAATTTCAATGAATACACCTAATGTTATATTCTAGTTTTATTGGGGAAATCATTTCCCTTATTTACTTCTAAGTGGATATGGTGAATGGATGACATATTATTCGAAAAAACATTGAACTACTTACGCTGATAGAATTTATGAGGTATAAAATTCTAGAAGAACCGTTATGCTAATGAATATTATAAGGTGTTTATATTATAAAAACTATATCTAACAAACTCAAAACTGAGATAGGTATTACTGGTGTGTTATCTAGTTCTCTATTGGAAAAAACAATATTTCTTATTCGATCATTTGTTGAATATTGGGGTAATTTTTCAATAGGATTATATCAAGAAATTATTCATTTGTGTCCCATATTTAAATTATTTCCTCAACTTGATCCTTATTTTTTAATTATTTTTTCTTCCAAGCATTATAATTATCAATTGTGGGTATTTTCATCCCATTAGACCCATTTATGATTCTTGGTTATATGATAATTCTTATTTAGGTTGATATCATGTTATACATTGATCAAATGTTTAAGCATGTTTGTAATTATTTCTTATGATTTAATGCCTTATGTTTCCTATATATTATCAACCTATTATATTAATCATAATTACATTGTAGTAATTTTTTTATTTGGAATATGGGGACAATTGTGATTTGATAATCCCTTATAGAGAGACTGCAGACACCATGTAATGGCTGTATTGTTAGAGTAGTGTGTACTGATTGAAATACAAGATCAATTATTTAGGGATTCCCAGTGACATGTTTTTATGATGCCTTGTGAATTACAAGTGATCTGTTGTGTCAAGATCATGATTATTTAACATGAAATATTTACCAGATGTTTTTTTGCAAGGAGTGTAATGTTAACATTTTGACTTAGGGATGTCAATTGAAATAATATCGATTAACTCTAAAATATGTTATCTACTACCATTTGACGAGGAGTAAAATATGATATGTTTGAGAATTGTGGTGTCTTGGAAATCACCTGAATGATCTATATATGATTATTTATGATTTATGTTTATCGATAATTTATTATTTCATAATCATGTTATAATTGTGCCCATATTTCATGGTCTCATTACCGGTGTCCTACTACGTTTATTACTTACACATTTCATGAGAATCTTCATTCTCCTATAGACTTCATGAATAGGTATCCATGTAAGTAAAATGGGATCATATAATATAGTTCATTTTTAGAGAATAGATCTAGTAATGGAACCATGATAAACTCATTATTATTTCTATAATGATTTACTTATTTATCTTCTTCAACATAAAATTATAGTTAAAATTTCCACATCAGGATCCAAATTAATGTTATTTTGTTACATGTGGTACATATGATAATTAATGTTTATGATTTAACATCCTATTTGATTACCATATGTAATTTTATAAATTATTTATATTCTTGGTGTATTGATTTGGTTCTAATGGTATAGTCATCCCACATACATTGTTCTAACCCTCGCTACTAGTTGACATACTCTTGTATACATAGAGGCACACATGAGGTGTTTTAACTTTTCATCTCAAACCAACTGGTTTGGTTTAGTGAGTTACACTTATGGATAGGCCTAATGGGTGTTCCTAATCCCAACGAGATGTCAACCAGTTCCTAGTAATAAATGATACAATATTTGGGAATGGTTTTTTCCAAATAAAAAAGACTTTTACAAACATATTTTTCATTTAATTTTCATATATTTAGGAATATTATATATATATATTATAATATATAAATAATAAAAATAGTACACATAAATACATAAATATAAGAACTCACAAATTATAATAAAAATTTTGAATTCAGAACCAATGTATCTAAATATAAAAAAAAATCTATTATAAAAAATAAAAAAATGTAAATATAAAACTAAAAGAGGATATATAATGTTCAAAAAAGAATCCATGGAAGAAAAATTCAAAAATTAAATAAGTAAAAATGCCACCATATATATTTTTTTTATGGAATTCGTTTATATGAAACGTGGATAATACATAAACCCGAAGAATTATTTTCATATACTGAAAACATGTGGATCCTTTACTAAACATGAAATATAATAGTTGTTAAAAAATTAACCATTTTTAATCCCCACTACACCCAATGCTGAACCATAAAAACCATAAATCAATTTAATTTAGTTTCATACACATCAAGAGAATTTTTATTTATCATATTATTATATTAACTCACATGTATTTCCACTTTTAATATTAATTTAATCAAATTTTAAAATTTATATCCATAAAAAATCCTGCCAACAAAACGTTTACAAAAATTTATTTTTTATACTCAATTAAATATATCCCAAGTAATCTATATTTTATTAAACTATTTCTATAGAAAGAAAAAATCTAATTTTTTAATTATTATTCCCATTAAAGAGAAAATTTTCATGACAATAAAAAAATTACCAACAAGATAGAAAAATTATTATAAATATAAAATAATCCAAATCATATTAATGAAATACATATCTTAAATAGGATCCTATGAGTGATCATTAGACAATCTAGGATAATGAGAAAATAATAATTCATCATAAGGTCACGTGATACAATTCATCTTCCCCAAAAAATTATTTTACCCAACATAACCACATTATGAGGTAAAAACACAAAGAAATGAATATTCTTATCATTGGGTCAAAATTATAGTCTGTAATTATAAATTATTATTGTATATATAATAACATTTCCCACAATGATTCCCATGGATTCAATTGATATAAAATGATGTTCAAAAATCAATGTGTCATATAAAATATACTGATAAATACAAATAATACAATCACATGGTCACCAATGAACAACCCACACATAAAATTATATTTTAAAAAATATACATATCACATATCAAATATCCATTAGAACTTTATCGACCTTTAACAAGAAAAAAGTATCTTTGAATTTACATCCAATTCAAATAAGATGTTCTTACTTCATTGGGTACATAATATTTTAGAGAACGACCATTCAGTATTTTAGTAATAATATATAACATCCCTTAAAAATGAAGTTATAATGGACATTGAAAAAAATATCATAAACAACATTTATGTTTCACAATTAATTTATAAGAATATTTAAAACATCCTCTGAATTTCCATGTTCATACCCACCCTACCCCCTCCCACCCACCCACCCCCCCTAAGGAACTAGTAACATAAAAATAACTAATTTATCGTATGTAACAAAAAAGTGAATGAAAATATCCTTTAAAATCCAAATAACACAATTTTTATTTGAAATAAAATCCAAATATTAAAAATAAATACATCCCTTGAGTCTAGAGAGTTAAATAAAAAACCACATAAGAATTTAAACACACACTTAGAGTTCTTAGTAATATAAACAATGATAAACCATTAAATATAAGAAAATTACTTCTAATCTGTTGTAAACCAAAATATGAAATAATATCATTAAATAGAATAATAACATGCATTGTATAACCAATAAAATATTGAATACCTGACATAGAAATGGTATTGAAATCATTATTTTAAATATTTAGACGAATGGATGGAGTAAAATTTTCTGAACAATTTTAATAATGATCAATAGTGTCGATCCATAATAATAGGCTTTAGGAGACCATAATACAATAAATTCCCCATTTTAAAAAATTCTATAAATGGAATACCCTAGGCCACTATAAAAATATTAATGCTAGGAAATCAAGATAAAAGTTAGTGTAAAAAAAATACAAGACTGAGACCATTGTACCATGAAAAAATATACATAAAATAAAATTGTTGGGAAATGACCCATGAAATAAGTATAGAGAATAAAATAACAAGATATAGAATTCATTAAATATGAAAATAAGGGAATGGAATTATTAAAACAGTCTTAATTAAAATAAAGGTTGAATTGGAAAATGATATTTTGAAAATTTGGGTATAATGGTCCAACATGTGACCTCACAACTGATGGTATATGGAAAACCCCAAATAACAATGAGAATCATATCATAGGGTGACATCATGGAATGAAACCATATTTAATACTATAATGACCCCTCTAGTTTTTCATCTTGATAAAAAACTCTCATACGGAAAACCCCCAACCAGGGTACAATACACACCCATCACAGCATGGGTATTCAATATCGTGTTGTATCAAAAATTAAGCCTTATCATATAATGATTCCCTGAGGTCATAGTGTGAATGAAACATATGTGTGATACTTTACATCCTAAGTACCAATATTAGAATGAGTCCACTAGTCACAACACGAATAACTCTTCCACATCATACATTGAAGGGTGTCTACCTTACTCATGATGTGATCAATATCACAACCAAAATAACTAGAACCCCAAATTACCTATAGTGTCTTGAAAAATAACTAATTTTTTTTTATTAATGTAAATTTTTTTAAATTAATAAATTAATGGGATATTTTGAGGATATCAAATGAAGATTTCACTAACCATTTATAAGTGGAATGATACCCTAGCTTTTATGTCTTGTGAACGGAGGTTGGATTCTCTACTCAAAACAATTAAATAATAAGAAACTAATTTCCAAGAAATTTAAATATAATATTACAAAAACATTACGAATAATATTACGTGAATATATAGATCATTCCTAGTAAATTTAAATTATCTCCTATTTTTTATTCAGTAAGCAGAGGGATTCTATTTTTTTCCATAACAAATATATTTTCAAATAAATTGTGTATGTAGATTGTTTCCTTTAATTCCAAAGGGAATTTTTTACGGATTCTAAGTCAATGATTGATTATCAAATTTAATAATATTCCCAAATAATTTCATTTGGGATAATTAGGGGATTTTATAAAAGTTTTTAAAATGGTTTAAATGATTGTTTTGAGGGACGTGTACTTTTTTATATAACTTATTTAATTTCTCTAATATTTTTTACATGTCTGTGACGTCCCATAATCATTAAATTTTTTAATATATTAATATATTACTAATTTATATTAATATATCTTAGTAATTTAACTTCAATGTTATTCTTTTCATTGAGTTGTCTAAGATTTCCAATCACTACATTATTCTAAATAATGATTCCCTGTCTTAAAAAGATTTATTAAAACAAAATACCTATTTTCACCTTTTATAAAAAGTATTACATTACATTAATAAATTAATATTTGATCCCCATTGGGTAATTTTGTTTGATAATAATAATTTTTATTTATAGTTATTGGGCTATTATTTGACATATATTATAGATAAAAATTGGTAGATTTTATGTAAAGTATTTGAGGTGACATTAGATATATTTTTATATGTAACAAATACATTGTGTTTTTTATTTAATTAATAATATTTATAACATACATATGGTCTATAACGGTAACCCCATATACATTTGAATGAAAAGGGGACAAGTATGTTTCTAAAAAATGGTTCTTCTATACATATTTCAATATACCATAGAATGGTATTCTAATGTAGCTAGAGAATACTACATTATTATTCTCCCAAATCAGGTTCCATAATAAGAACCCTGCATTACACCATCACTCATTATGTTGTTTCATTGAAAATATGTCATTTTTTCAATAGTTAATTATTACACTCAAGTTTATATCATTAATATATATTAATATAGATTTATTATATACTTGATTAAAAAAATTATTGTTGTTTTCCTCAACAAAAGTCCCATAAGGAATCTTTCGAGCATATCGCGGGGGTTATTGTAATATTAATTGATGATATCATGATTTACTTTTGATTTTCATAGTATCATATTCCCAAATGGTTGTTCCATTGCTATTTTTAAGCGAGTTGACATGATGTTATTATAATATATTTTTTTAATCTTTATGGATTTCTTTTTTGAAACACAATAAATTCTTCATCTTTCTATTTTTAATGGAATTTGAATGATTATTTAATATATGGTATATATTTTTTATTTTTAATGCTTGATTATTTCCAATTTGTAATATTAAAAAAATTTAACTATTATATATACAATTAATGTTTTAATATTTAAATATATTTAAATGGTAAAATTATTTATTATGTTGGTATTTAGTGAATATTTTTAATTAAAATATTAAAATCCATCATTCATTGTTTTGTTTCAAACTAACATGAAATGGATTAAATGTATGGGTAATTCATATTAAATTGTGATGATATAGACTATGAATTATTCTCTCAGGAAAATCATATCATTGATTCAGTGTAGGTTGCATTTGGATCCAATAGAACGCCTCATGTTTTTTAAGAATATGTTAGGGAAAGTAGATGATTTACATAGTGTAAGAAGATGGGTGGTTATGGTCCTTTATTAATTTTTGTATATTAATATTGAAATATTTCATGACATTTTAAATTCATCAATTTGTATTTGTATTTTATTCATTTTTTTCTATTATATTTTTACTTCATTTATATTGATATATATTGATTATAACATGTTTGGTTTTATTTTTTATTAAAAAATATACTTTATATATGTTATTAGTCAACTATTTGGAAGGACTTGATAGGATACTTACTGGAATTATCCTCTTCATTATTTTTTAGCAGAAAAATAATTTAACCCTATATATATTTTTATTCTCATATACTATTTTCTATCCCATGGTGATCAAGGATGCACTTAGAGCCTTTTTTGGGACTCTTGTGGTACCGAGTTAGAAATATCCTTTGTTGGTTCCATAAAATATTGTCTTAATGATTGGTTTTTTTATTATATTTTGGGATTCAATGTAAATATAGGATATGACAATCTAAAATTTGGAGGATAGTACAATGGAGTGGTAAGAAAACACTTTTATTATTGAACATCCAATTACAAAACAATGATCAGAATGTGTAATTTATGTTTAGATTTGGATTTAACAATTATTTATTGGTACAATTCCATGTTTTATGGATTTTGGAATGGGAAGTGGTGTGTTTAATAGATATTGTGTGTGAGCTATATACCACGCACCTTGTCTATTGATCTTGAAAGGATTTGATTTGTTTTCATTCTCAATGGTTCATAACATTTTATACTAATCTTATGGTTAATTATAATTGATATTAATGATTTTTTGTGTGATTTTAGGTATATTTAAACATATTCTATTTTTATATTTGATATTAATTGTATTTTTTTCCTCGAGTTGCTGTAGTTATTTTCCTGATTTTATATCATTCTATATATTATGGGTTTTCTTGTTCTTTATTCAAGGTCTACATAATTTAGTCAAAAGAATTTTTGAAACATTATTGTAATAAAACACAAAAAAATATATATATTTCAAATAAATTATATCAACGATTTAAATTAGTTAAAACCAATAATAGCAGTTTCCATCATCTTTTTGATATTTTTATAGATTATTTCAATGAATCTATTATAGATATACATTAAATGATATATAATTTAACAAAGAATTTTATTATAAAAGTTATAGGATATCAATAATGTAATAGAAATTTTTTTAAAGTATTATGAGGTTTTTATTTCATAATATAATAATTTTTAAATGATTTAAAACGTATTATCTATTCAATAGAGTCATTTTGTTCATGTATTTACTTCTCTAAATATATTTCATGTATACTGATTACTGTTGAGGTCTGATTTCCTTTTTTGTGTATATATAATTATTTGTTAGTGTTCATCATAGGAAGTCAATTTTTACTGAAAATAACAAAAATTTAATGATACATATTATATTTTAATTATCAAAAAATATGTTTCATATCTTTTGATGAGAGAATTATTTTATTATAACCAATTTAGCTAGGGTTAAACTTGTGGGAAGGTGTAAAATAACATATTCATTACATTTTAAAAAATGACCACCTTGTCTAGGTGTCATGTAGTTTATCGAATCTTTTACATCATCATAATGGAATGCGTATGTAATGGTCTATCAGTACATAAGATTCATGATGTGTTTGATTGACCCTTATGAATATTTAAAATCATATATAACTCCCATCATTGAATATATTAATATAAAATACTGTGAAACTTAATGATATGTAATGGTTAAATCAATTGGTTGGAGTATGAAAATTAATAATGTATGGTAAAAGAAGGTGATATGATGATATGTAAGAGTAAACAAAGGCCACCATGTGTTGCTTAAACGTAGATGATTTTTTAGGGTGTAAGAGTAAACCTTGATTTGTAAGGGTCAATTTTGTGGGAAACTGTGATATATAATCAATTTGTATTTGGTATATAAGGGTTATTCTATAATTTTTAAAATGTGTTTTGATACATGAAATACTTCTCTAGGTAGTTTTTAATTGGATTAATCATTGTGAAAATGGTGGTGATAGTATGAAGGGGTATTTGTTCATTGAAGTAGATATTCCTATTGTGATTACTTATAGAAAATTGAGAATTTATGAAATTCCATTCTTTACCATATTTAAATAAAAACCACAAGGTCCCTTTTTCCTCCAAAATAATTACATGCATCCCCAAACTCATCTCAAATTCATCTCTTTTATATGTGAGGCTTCTCAAAATATTTCTCAAATCATGATATTAATTTTTATCATGAAATATATTTAAAAATCCATCTATATTCTCCATTGTTTTCCACATTGTTTTTCCCTTGAGACAATCATGTATACAAAGGTGTAAATTTCAATGATTTGAATTATGTGTTTTTTATTGTAGTGTTCATAATCATCATTTATTGGATTATATGTCATTCTAGCATCAAGTAAATATGTATTCTTGCAAGTTAAAAAATTTAAGGTATGTTTCCCTATGTATAAGACACTAAATTTAATGTCATGATTTATATTCTTATTTCAATATAATGGTTTGAACTATTTCTAAATTCTACAATTCTTTTCTTTAAATTATATTATGTATATCTATAAAACCATTCCATGAATAGTAGTTTTCTCATTATTTCAATTTAGTAAAATCTGTTTGTTACGTTTTTATATTCAAATTCTAGTTTCATAATATTATTTTAGGTAAATATTTTTTAAAATGATTATTATTTTATTTTTAAAGGATCAGTTGTGATTTTAGATTTCCAAATTATTTAATAAATATTATTTACATTATTTAATGAATGTTTTTATAAGGGTTATAGGGTTGTTTTTGTGGATATGTATTTTTTTATTTAACATGATGTGTTTTACTAATATGTCTAGTTTTATATGTTTGAAATGATACATAGACATTTTATTTTCATATTGGTCACAATATTTTTAATTTTTTATAAAAAATAAAAGTCATATTTCATCAATACTGTGATTAAATTTGAATTAATTGGTATTTTGAATCAAAATATGTTTTCAAATAATGATTCAATGTTTCGTTATATAGTATTAAAAACAAAGTAATATTTAGACCAATGAACAGAATGGTTTACATAACACTAACACTTATCAATTTGATTCCATATATCATACAATAAAATTCTTGGTGGTATGAGTCATTGTTTATTTTTTTTGTTCCTCCTTCTTGGTAGTGGTATGAAGTTTTACTTATTAATTAATGGATTCTTTACCCTGTATGTTCGTTTTTAATGGTTTATAGTGGCTTTTGTTATTTATATGAGAATCAGAGTGACATTATAATAGTTTATCATGGTGTTGAACATGGTCCATTATCTAGAATAGTGGTAGGGGTTTTATCTGTAGGATAGTTCCGAACACAGACCATTATATGAAAGTATGGAAGTAGGGAATCCCACTAACCAATTGGTGGTAGCCACTGGATGACATGTGGTGCTCCAATGAGCCCATATAATTATCTAGAAAAACCATCTTACTGGGGATGCATGTGGAAATCTGGTGATTACATTTGGGGTAATGAATTCTAGGTAAGTATTGTAAATTTGTATGCCTTAATATACAATTAAATTTCTTAACACACCTATTTCAATTGTAATTCTACACCCACATGATTATAGATTATATATAGGTGTTTTGGCCCATCCCACCATGAATTCTTAGGAATCAAGGTTTCAGTTGTTGGGTGGGCTCTCATTCAATAATTTTTTTCTTAGTTTTATGGTGAATCAATAATGATCGTCATCTATAACATCCATTATGATTGGTGGATCCTCATCCTTTATAAGTGGTGAATTATTCAATCCTCATTTATCTCATCTTCTTTGATTAATGGACTTAGATCATTATTTAATGGTGTTTTTATTTTTTATTTCCCTATTGATCAATTATAGACACAGAAATATCATCATGTATATATCTCATATTAGGTGATAATTGTCACATGAATTGAGGAATGTGGTTTTTGAGTCAATACCAATATTTTGTAGCTGTGTTTCATTCTAAGTATCAAATAAATATCTATTTGATATCAACATCATGATTTTACTCATTGATAAAACATTTTGAAATGAAATTTATTTCATACATAAATCCAATTGAAGATGGATAATAAAATAATAAAAAAAATTATTTCCAGAAAAATTACCACAATTAAAAAAAATATTGTTTTAGGATTTATTTTGATAATTAATATAGAGAAAATATGGAATGAAATGATCAATAATTTATTGTGAAATTAATTGATATCAAATTGATTAGTTTTTAAAGAAAAAAATTTGATGTTTGGTTTTGAAATGAAATTTAGAGTTCTGAAACATGAACTTTTGGTTCAATGAAATGATTGATTTAAGTGAGTTGACATTAATTGAATTGAATGAAATAAAATTGTATTATTTATTTCCATTATGAGAATAGTTTCATGGGTAGATAGGTGGAATGAACACATTCTAGTTAGGTATTTTTTCATCCATGAAATGGATTAGGATTATAGTGATTACTAAAAATATTGATGGAAGGTTATTGATTCCTAAGTGAACTCCCATATTCGAATGATGCTTAAGATCTAGGAATCTGTGAACACCTGGATCCAAAAATCATTGAGTTTTTTGGGAATTAATATAATATGCTAAGTGTGGGTCTCTTAAAAAAAGTTCTACGATTATAATTATTTAATCATGCTAGTGTTTTATTAAAATTATTTTCCATGCCTAATTTTATAGAGTTGATTATTCTTGACTTTTTCTATTGATTCTTATATCTGTTAATTTTTTTCTAAAATTAACTAACCTACCTATTTTATAATAGATATTGAAATATATTGAAAAGGATATTTGGATATGAAATATTAATGGACGTCCACATCTTTTTTATTTATAATTGACTATATCTGGTATATTTTATATGGATTGCTAGTGAGAAACATGTTGAGAACCTACTAGGTCTTGTTGTTCACACCCTAATTTTCTTATGGTGTTGTTTATTGACATTCAAATACTAGGTCTATGAAAAGGGAAATCAATACTCATAGCTTATGGGTATTCTTTATAATGACAACATTGGATTTGGAAGTGATTGGTGTCGAAATTGACCCATGTGCTATAAGGATATCCTGATATAGTGCATTTTATGTTGACATAATGACTATGGATTGTGTTCTTTTTTTACTTTCATTGAATTCCTTTTGTATTGTTACTATCAAAATCAATTTTGGAATATATACAATTAGTTTGATATTATTTATTGTGTTTACTTATTTTGATATTATTGTGGTAAAGTTGTTCCCTCTGATTATTCGGGATCCCCAAGCACTGGTAGAAAAACAATTGGGATCAGGAACACTAAGTGATCGATGTTTATTTTATGTAGGTTTTAATATAACATTAATGAAAAATTGGTATCAATGATATGTTTATTATCTTCCTTAATTTCTTAATGTAGTTTGGAATGTTTTGGTATAAAAGATATTGGATTTTTATGACATAAGGTGTAGGATACGAGTGATTTAATAGCCAAATATCACCAAAAGAGTTCTTAATTTACCATGGTTTGTTGGAAAAAATAGTATTTGAAGAGTTTTTTGAGATTATTTTTTATATTTCATAACATTTTACCCAATATTTTTATTCCAAAATTGACTTTTTATTTATATATTTCATGATATCGTGTATCATGGTTGATGAATCATTATTATCTTTTTAAAGTTTTTATAAAATTGCCACCAATTTGTTGTTTCCTCATAATTAAATAGGGGTCTATTAATGTGACAGATAGAGTGAACAGTATAGCTGTTCAGAACCTTGTAGAGGTTGCTGTGTGTGAGGTTCAAGCTCTGGATTATGTAGCTAAACCTATTATCATTCAGGATGTTGAGATATACATTTGAGGGATTATAGAAGTGTGTATGTTTATATTTTTATTTATTACATTCCACCATAAATTTTTGTAACTAATGATACTTAAAAGGTATATTATTTTTTAAATTGATGTAGAAACTCTTCTGTGGTTTTTGAGATGTTGAATTTTAATAAATGGAAATGTGTCATATTTTGACCTTAGGGGCTTAGAAAAAGGTTGTAACATCTCAAGTAAATAATGAAATATGAAATTTTAATATTAATTAATACTTGTGAAATAAATATTAATTTTACATTGAAGGGGTTTCTATGTTTGATGACATACCTGATATGAGACAACGAGTTTCTTTGAAATATTACATTGCACACTAACAATATAATATTATTATTTTTAATGGTAGTTAATGCCTATCTCATTTACTGGAGGGAATTAATATATCTAACTATAATATTATTATACATGTTTCTTAAATGTTTTTACATTTATCCAATAAAATTTTAAATCTTAAAATGTGAATCAATCAAAATTTAAGCATAATTTAACTTTAAGGTGGATTTACTACCTTTTAATGGAAAACCCTATTTAAATATAGTTTTTGTAAATTTTATAGGTTTTATTTGAACAAATAAAATTATTTTTTAGAATCGGGGCATCAAAATATCCTTTGGGTATTTTTTTGGAATTTTTCAGATAAAATTGAATTTTTTTTAAAAGTAAAAAAGGCAATATTTTAATTCAAAACTGCATTTTAATCTAATTTATTTATATGGATATATTATCTTTTTAATTGGTTTTAAAATTTAGTTATATTATATTATTACCATTTAATCCAATTTTGCTCAGTGTAATATATTTCACTTTGAAATTTGACATAACCAAGTGTCAATCTTTTGATTGTAAATATGTCTAAAAAAATGTTTTTTGTTTGGATAGCAGGTATTAATTTTAAATTAATATTTTCAAATTCGTTGTTTTGAATTAGGAAAAATAGATATATTATTTGGAATTAGGTGTTCCAAATTTTTTAAATAGGTATCTTTTGTTTTTATACATTATGAAAAAAAATCAGTAAAACTTTTATTTACCATGGTTAAAGGGTACATATGGTAAATAAAGGTAAATAAATATTATTATAATATTATAAAATTTCCCTAACATGAATCCTAATCCTATTAGATAAAACATATCTGACCATGGGCATATTTGGGACTACTTTGGGACCCCATGGAACCACATGTGTGTGATAATGACACATTATTTTAGATAACTTAATCTAAAGACAAAAATGACAGAAACAAATATCTTTTAGGAAATTAATTTTAACATAGGGTTATTTTTGTTATATTTTCTACTATAAATATTCTTTGGAAATATAAAATTATTTCCTATATAATAGTATTTTTTATAATATTTATACATCAAATAAATGAAATTATTTATGACACAATAATGATGCAATGATTAACTCATCAATAAATTATTTAAAAAAATAAGATTACAAAGATTTAATTAATATCCAAAACCTATCAAATTATTATTGGATGATTTTATTTTGACAGTGAGTCATTTTATCATTGACATTAATTATTTTTTACATTTAGAAATAGAAAATCATTATATAATAAAATAATACTTTCACACTATCCTAAAGAGCCCCTCCCCCTTATAAAAACCCCTCACATCTAACCCAATACTCACACCTCTCAAGTCCATTAGGTAGTAGAAAAACTACCCAAATAAGCTCTCAATATCCCTATCTTCCACTTAACATTCTTAATATAGGAATAAGGCAATTCCCGAAGGCCTTTTAGTTCAAACAGAAGGGATTTACCCGAAATAAAAGAGATTAAAGTACATAGGGGTCCAATCAGACACGTGGTTACATAACCTATTAACCCAATATCCATTATATGGGTTGTTCTTCTATTTTGTGTTTATTTATTTCTGTGATTACGTAAGAAATTAATTTTTAAATCTTATCATGTATTTTTTACTTTCTTTCTGTGTGCTTATATTGAATACAAATAATTAGTCTATTTTATTTACTAAATGTTTTTTGTAAGGAAATTAATCTCAATATCATTTCATATTATTTTATACAATGAATAAATACCTTTTACTTTTCATTTCATCCAAAGGGAATCTTTTTCTACAAATCATTTTAATAAATTGAAAAAAACGAATGTTCCTTTTAATGAAAGTGGTGACAACGACCATGCAGCCGCCATGAGTATTATAGGATCTTTGAATTCCTTAACAAGACGTATTGTTTTTTTAAAAGGAAAATAAATACCATATACTCTTTTATGTATTAAGGTATTGAAAATGGGTTTGATAATAGATTTGTTATGTAAATATATTTAAGTGATATGTTGTCATTGAAATGGGGAAATGTTTTATTTCCTTTATTTTTTTTTATGTGTTATGATTTTATAATGGTACATGATCATTAAACATGTGGTTATGTGATAATCCAAATTATGGGTGGTGTCGTAATAAACTAGGATGGGTGGTTATGTTATAACCTCTAATGCATTGGGTATGAAAGTCAGTCGTATGGCTATTCAATTTAGTGATTTTTGTGAAAGTCGACCATATGGTTATTCCAATTATGTATGTTTATGTCCCAAGTTACCTTTATATGTTATGTGTTATTCATATGGGTTTTATTGTAAACTTTTGGTTACAAAAGGTTATTCAATGATCTTTTATTTATTAAAGAGTATTTACTACATCATAAATGTGAAAAGGATTACTCATGATAAAGTAATCATGGTTTACTTGTTCTTTTAAAAAACTAACAGTTTTCCATCTTTTTGTATCTATTAATGATCTTTTTATTCCCATCCCATGTTTTTGAAATGTTTTTCATAGGAAATAAAGTGGAGTCGGGTCATAGAAGGGATCAAGGAAAAGTCGTGTTGTCTATAACATAAAACTAGACATGACTCCTTTATTCAAGAATTTTTATTTTATGAAAAATATGTGGACTGAGTAGTAGCTTCTATATTGTAACTTTTGGGATGTAATTTAATAGTTGTGACCTAATTCTATAATACTGTAAACCTAAAAAGACCCTCAATGGGAATTAATCATTTAATTCAATATTATGTAATGTTTTAAGGTCCGGTGCCTATAGTTAGTATCAGATGATGGTTTAGATAATAATAGGAGTTAAAATATTGTTAAATTAATATCCAAAAATGAATTTATGATAAGATTGATGTGATATAGAATTTACAGATTACCATGTTTCTTCGCCTAAGATATTTTTGTGTTCAGAATGGTTTTCCAGAGAGGAAACACGACAACAATTTTGGGACGACATCAGGAGGGAGACAACCTTCCAAATCTGCGACATGAGATGGTCGAAATCAGAACTAAGTAGTTTTGTGTAGGGATACTAGAGTTGACTCATGCTATAAATGTTGGTGGTATCCATGCACGATACCAGCAAGATCAACCATAGAGGAACATGTCAGTAGTGGAGCATTTCAAGAGGCAACATCCCCCATCATTCAGAAGATCATTAGACCTTGTGCTAGGAGAAGGGTGGGTTAATGAACTAGAGAGAATTTTATATATTATGGGGTGTTCATAACATAAAATGTTTGGTCTCATTTTTTACTATTTTGAAGATGATGCTGATCAGTGGTGATGGATGGTGAAAAATATCAGGGATAGTGAGAAGATTTGTTCTATTGATTGGGATGATTTCAATGGTATGTTTCTTGAGTAATATTTTCCTAATGTGGTTCGACATAGGATTGAAAAACAATTCTTGGAATTGAGGAAGAAGAATGAATCAGTGGCTACTTATGAAGGAATATTTACTCTACTAGTAAGGTATGCTCCAAATTTCATCCATGATCATGATAGTAATATAAATCAATTTTACTCAGGACTGAAGCCTCGATATCAATGATCATTAGCCTCTTGTGGGTTAAAAAGTTATGATGAACTTGTTCGATTTTCGGAGAATGTGTAAATGGAGATTTTTGATGATCAGTTATTCTTTGAAAAACAACAGAATAAGAGATCCACTTGGCATGAAAAGAGAAATAATTTATCAAAGAATCCAGGAGGTAAGAAAACAAAATATCTATCTTGTGAGATGTGTGTTAAAAATAATCCTAGAGAATGTTTATCATAGTCTGTAATGTTCTTCTGATGTGGTAAGTATGGTCATATTTCTCATTACTGTAAGGAAGATGATCATGAAGGCAATGAAAAGGTCGTGGTAAGATGTTTTAAGTGAAATGAAATGGGTCATTATGTAAATGAGCATCCAACGAAGAACTCAAATAACGAAAATCATCCAGACTATAAGTACAAAAGGGTGGTGAAATCATTTTCATCTACTTCAGCAGATGTTGGGAAATCAAATGAAGTTGTATGAGGTATAATGTTTGTTTGTTCATATTATTCCAATGTGTTGTTTGATTCAGGGTATACACATTATTTCCTTTTTGAGATGTTTTCAAGTAAATTGGGAATTCAATATCATGATATGAATCTTGATCTTATGGTGATAACACCTGGAGAAATGTTTAAACAAAAATAAATTATAAGAACCTTCATGTCCTTGTGTGTGGAATGAATCTACTAGTAAACCTTATTTTATTTCCTCTAGTAGAGTTTGATGTTATTTAGGTTATGGATTGTATTTCTGTTTATCATGATAAGATTGAATTCATAGATAAAGAGGTTTCTTTTCATAAAGATTTTTAATTTGTGTATCAGAATGAACTCTTACTATTGATAACATATCTGGAAGCTGAGATACTCATAAAAGATGGAAATGAATGTTACCTTGCATATATTGTTGAAAACAAAGGATGTGTTCAGATTAATGATGTGATAGTGTTAAATGAGTGTCTTAATATTTTCCTAATGAGTTTCCATTTTTATACTAGATCGGGATGTTGAATTTACTATTGACTTAGTTCATGATGCAAATCCAATGTCAAACCCCCCTTTTTCTAATGGTTTAAATAAAATATTTATAAATAAAAATGTAATTTCAGGAGTTATTAGATAAAGGATTCATTTGACCTAACACATCACAGTGGGGTGCTAATCTATTGTTGTTTAAAAATAAAGATGGTTAAATGAGTCTATGAATTGATTATAGAGCATTGAATTACATCACTATTAATAAATAGTATCCTTTTCTTCATATCGATGATTTGATTGACCATCCCTAGGGAGCTCATTGTTTTTCAATGTTTGACATGAGGTTGGGGTACCATCAGTTGATAGTAATGAATGAAGGCATTGCAATGACTGGGTTTTGTACTAAATATGGCCATTATGAGTTTGTAGTTATACCATTCGGGTTAACCAATGCACCTGCTATATTCATGGATCTTTTGAATAGAATTTTCCTTGAGTTCATTGATATGTTTGTGGTTTTGTTCATTGATAATATTTTTGTTTATTTTAAAAGAAAAGTGGAACATGAATGTAATTTAATGGTTGTCTTTCAAACCATAAAAGAAATGAAACTATATGGGAAATTTATCACGTGTGAGTTTTGATTACAAAAAATATCTTTTGTAGGTCAAATTGTTTCAATAAATTGCATAACTGTTGATCCTACTAAAAAAAAGTTGATGAAGAATGACTAAGACCAACAAATATAACATAGATCCATAGTATTCTTGGTTTGGTAGGTTATTACCGAAGGTATGTTGAGAATTTTTCACAGTTATCTAGTTCAATTACTAAGCTAACTCTAAAAGGTGTTATGTTCATTTGGATAAAAGTATGTTATTACTGTTTTCAGGAATTGAAAATAAGATTGGTGAATGCTCCAGTTTTGGCACTACCTTCCAGAATTGATCGGTTTTTTATTTAAATTGATGCTTCATTGAAATGACTTGGTTGTGTATTTATGAAAAATTATTAGGTGATTTTTTATGTTTCAAGTCAGTTGAAACCTCAAGAGTAAAATTACCCTACACATGATTTGGAATTAGCTGTTGTTGTTTTATTCTTTAAAAATTCAGAGGCATCTTCAGTATGGAGTAAAATTTGAAATATATACTGACCAAAAAACATTAAAATATATATTAACTCATAAATAATTTAACATGAGATAGAAGTGATGTATGGAATTAATCCTATATGATTATTGCATGATTCATTGTCATCCAGGAAAGCAAATAATGTGGCTGATGATTTGAGTTTAAAAAGTAATTCTTCATTGACCATGCTACATTTGGAATGAGATCCTTTAGTTTTTATTTGATGAACATTGGCATGGAAGTTGGGGGTGCATGAAATTTATCTTTCTTGTTTCAGGATTAAGTGAGATCATCTCTATCAGACAGAATCAAGCAAGCGTATAAGGAAGTCAGTGAGTTGCATAAAAAGGTAGAGTTGGTTTAGAAGGGTATGGTTCCATATTTTAACATTGTTAATGATTGTGTTTGGAAATTTTTAGAGATATTATATGTTCATTTTGATTCAAAGTTGAAGAATGAGTTAATATGTAAAGCTCATAGTTCCTCGTTTTCAGTTCATCCTGTATGTACAAAGATGTACGGAGATCTTCAGGAGTATTACTGGTGGGATGGAATGAAAAGGGATATTTATGATTTCACTGTAAAGTGTATGACTTTCCAATAGGTTAAATCAGAGCAGCAGTTACCTAAATGATTCTTCACTTTTTACTGGTGCCATAGTGGTAATGGGAAAATATATCCATGGACATTTTTGTGGGATTACCAAAGACATATCGAGGTAATAATGCAATCTGTGTCATTGTTGATCGATTGACTCAATCTAGTCATTTACATTCCATTTGAGATACTTTGTCTCTAGATCAACTTTCATGGTTGTATATTAATGAGATAGTAAGGTTTCATGGTGTTCTACTCTATATTTTATCTTATCATGTTCCTAGCATTGCTTTTATCTTTTAGAAAGGCCATCAGAAGACATTGGGTACTGAATTAAATTTTAGTATAAGTTTTCAACCACAACCAAATGGACAGTCCGAATGAAAAATTCAGACCTTTGAGGATATGATATGTGTTTTTTCACTAGATTTCAAAGGAAGTTGGGACCAACATAATTTATTGGTTGAATTTTCATATAATAACAGTTTTCATTCTAGTATACATATGGCTCCGTTTGACTCATTATATGGAAAGCATTGTCAAACTCCAGCTTTTTGGGATGAAGTAGGTGAAAGGAAGCTTATGGGACCAGAATTGGTTGAAGAGATGGTAGAAAAGGTTTAGTTTATTCAGAAGAACATGAGAATAGATCAGAGAAGGATGAAACGTTATGAGGATAACCAGAGGAAGGATCTTCCTTTTTTAGGTTGGTGATCATGTCATTCTCAATTTTTCTCCATGTAAGAGTGAGATGAATTTTTTATGAAGGGAATGTTGAGTATATGGTTCATTGGACCCTATGAAGTCCTGGATAACATTGGATCAGTTGCATACAATGTTGATTCACAACCATGATTGTTCCAGGTACACAATGTTTTTCATGTTTCAATTTTGAGAAAGTATATGCTAGATCCATATCATGTTTTGAGACAAGAGGTAGTTCAGTTGGAAGGGAATCTCTCTTATGAGGAAGAACCAATCCAAAATCTTGACCATTGAGTGGATGTGTTGTAGAATAATGTAATTTTACAGGTAAAGGTTTTTTGGAAAACCCATATGGTTGAAGAGGAAATGTGGGAATCTGAAAATGATATTAGGGATATATATCCCCATTTATTTGATAAGTGAATAAAATTTTGAAGACACAATTGATAAAAGGGGGAAGGATGTAACATTCTAGGTAAATAAATAAATTTAAAATTTTAATATTTATTAATATTTTTGTATTAAATATTAATTTTACTTTAAAAGTGCTTCTATGTCTGATTGCCTATATGATATGCAACAACAAGTTTCTTTGAAATCGTACATCGCACACTAACAATATTATATTATTATTTTAAATGGTTCTTAACACTAAGCCATTGTATGGGTGGGAATGAATATAGATAACTTTTATATGATTATACAAGTTTTTTAAATGTTTTAACATTAATCCAATAATTTTAGAGGCTTAAAATTTGAATTAGTATAATTTTAAGAATAATTTACCTTAAAGGTTGATTTACTACCTTTTAATGGAAACCCCTATTTATATATTTTTTTGGTTACATTTATATGTTCTATTGGACCAAATAAGATTCTTATTTAGAATAAGAACATAAATATTTACTTTGGGAATGTTTTTTTCTTTTTTTCTAATAAAATTATATTATTAATGAAATGTGAAAAATACTGTATTTTAATACAAAACTGAATTTTACTATAATATATTTATATGGATTGATTATATTTTTAAATGGTTTTAATGTGTCATTAAATTTTAATTTAACCATTTCATGCGATGATTGTCATTGGAATTAATTTCAATTTTAAATTTGACAAAAAATAGGATTCAATATTTTGGTTGTTAATATTTCTAAAAAACATGTTTTTTTGACAGCGGGAATTAATTTTAAAAAAATTTCTACCACTTCAGCATTTTAAATTTACACATTATGAATATTTACATCAATAAATATTTTATTTACCATGGTAAAAGGTTAAATCAAGGAAATAATGGTCAAAAAATATTATTATAATAATATAAAATTACCCTTACATGTGTCTTAGTCCTATTGGATGATACATGTCCGAAAATAGGCATCTTTGGATCGATATTAGGACCCCATGGAGCCACATGGGAGTGATAATGACACTTTATTTTAATTAACATAATGTAACAACTAAACTGACCTAAAAATATCTTTTAGTAAATTAATTTTTACACAGGGTTATATAAGTTATCTTTTCAACTATAAATATTATTTGGAAAGCTAAAAAGATTTACTATATCATGATAATTTTTGTATAATTTTTATACTTCAAATGAATATAACTATTTATGACACAACAATGATGTAATGGTTACATAAGTAATAAATGATTTAAATAAAAAAGACTATAAAGAATAAAATAAAATACCAAACCTTTCAAATTCTCATTGGATGATTTTATTTCTATAATGAGTCTTCTTATCTTCGTCTTTAATAAGTTTTGGACCTTTAGAAACTGAAAATAATTATATAATAAGATAATATTTTCACACTTTCTTAAAGATCCCCTCCTCCCCCTAATAAAAATTTCTCACCTCTAACCCCTTCCACACCCCTCTCAAGCCCCTTAACTCATCCAACACCTGCAGAAAATAGCTCTAACGATCCCTCTATTCCACCTAGAAGCCTCAACATATGCATAAGTCACTTCAAGATGTCATTTTGGTTCAAACAAAAGGTAGTTACCCGAATAAATGGAGATTAATGAATGAACTGGTCAAATCAGACACGAGGTAAGGAAACTTCTTAAACCAATTTTTGTTCATTCGGATGATCTTCTCTTTATTGTTTATATATTTCTTTGATTATTTGAGAGGTGAATTTTTATATATTATCATTTATTTATACGTTCATTATGTGTGATTATCTTGAATACACATAATAAATCTATTTTATTTACAAAATTATCTTAGTAAGGGACTTCATCCCAATATAAATGAATTGAGGCATATTTTATTTTAATAAACAAATTTATTTTTTACACTATATAAACACCTTTGAATTTTCATTTCATTCAAATGGAATATTTTTCTACGGGGCATTTTACTAAACAAAAAAAGAATGTTTCTTTTAATGTAAGCGGTGAAGACAAACTTTCAACCACTACGAGTATTATATGATCTTTGGCATCCATAACAAGCTGTATTGTTTTTAAAAAGAAAAATAAATACCATGTACTCTTTTATGTATTTTGGTATTGAAATTTTTTTTGATAATGGATTTGTAATGTCAATATATTATGTGATATATTCTGATTGAAATGGGGATATGTTTTCTTTCCTTTATATTTGTTGTATGTGTTATGATTTTACAATGGTATTGGAAATTTTATGGGAGGATACATGATACACCAAATGATATGTTGTGCCTTGATAAAACAAGACGGGTGGTTACGTTATAATCTCCATTGCATTGGGTTTGGACATTGGCCATATGGATATTCCATTTAGTGATATGTGTGGAAGTCGACCGTATGGTTTTTCCATTTTATTATGTTTAGGTCCCAAGTTACCTTTATAGGTTATGTGTTATTTATATGGGTTTTATGGTAATATATTGGTTACAAAAGGGTAAGAAATGATTTTTAATTCATCAAAGATTATTTACTACTTCATAACGGTGAAAATTATTACTTATGATAAAGTATTCATGGTTTACATGTTGTTTTAAAAAAATGTTTTCCATAATTATGTATCCCTTAATGAGATTTTTAGGCTCATCCCATGTTTTTGAAATGTTTTTAAAATGACATAAAGTGGAATAAGGTCAAGGATGGGATCAAAGAATATTCATGCTGTCAAAAACATAGAACTAGACATGACACTTTTTTTCAAGAATTTTTTTTTGGAAAAATATGGGAATGGAGTAGAATAGTCTACTTTATATCTTTTGGGATGTAATGTAACAGTTATGACCTAATTATTAAAATCTCTAATCCTGAAAATATCTTCAATGTGAATTATTCATTTAATACAAGATTATTTAATGTTTTAAGACCAGGTCAACATAATGATTGTTGATCATATTGTTATAGAAATTATTTTTTTTCTCACATTGTAATGAATTTAATGAATAATTAATATTTTTATTTTATTTTATTGGTTATGTCCATATATTTATACAACCATCAAAATGGTGAAAAAATAGTGGCTTTTTATGCCATGAATGTTTTTTAAACTTGCTCAGTTCAAATGAAATAAACTATCAAATGAGAATTTGGAATCCCATATGTTTGAGATAGTTGTTTGATTAGTTATCTAATACTAATTCCTCATACAGATCTAATATCATCTAATCTTTTTATCGATATATCATTGATTATGTAAACATATAGTGCTGGTAAGATAGGGTGGATGGTAGTTCCTTCTACTTCTAGCAGTTAATTATGTCGTTTTATTAAAGGTAATATTAAACAGGAAAAATATCATCGTGTAGAAAGTATTGGTGGTAATATATTATATAATTTCATCAAATTATATAAAGTATTTAGAAACGGACCATTAAGTTGTTTCAAATGTTTAAAACATAGAGAATTGAATCATTCCTTCCCTTAGTTACATATATTTTTTATCTCTTGTGAATCATTTAGTCACATATAGATATTTTTCAATATTTTTACAACTATAAATTTTGATATGGTCATGATAGAACTGGGAATACTTGTTTCATAGTCATAGGATTCACAAGATAAATATTACTAGCTATATGCATCATAAATGATGCTTCTTCATGAAGTGGATGATTCCCTTAGGGGAGATGATGTTGTTCATGTGAAAGTTATAGGTACCATAATTATTAATACATATATAGTGACATTTTTATTTGATATCATTTCCATTCATTATTTCGTATCTACCTCACCAATGAAAATTGGAATATTCCGGTGTAATTCAATCCTTATGAAATAGAAATTGAAATTCATCTCTAGAAGATAAGTGAGAAGGGTCTCTATTTCCCCAATTGCACATTATCATAACTATCGGTGAACCTCTTCTAGATTTTTTGGATTTATACATGACACATCTAGATTTCATTTTCAACAATTTTTAGTTTGTCACTCACAAATCACATATTGAATTATATCTTTAGTACGTCCCCTTTATGACTCCTGATGGAGAGTGCTATGTTTTTAGGAAGAATTGGACCTATTTTCTATGAATTCTAGACATCATTTTATAGAATAGGGTACAATTATATCTATATTTTCTTTTTAAATTGCTGATGAATCAAAATATAGTGATCATCCTCCAATAGTAGTTCAGTTTCTGGATGTCTCTTCATTATAAATTTATATTTTCCACCATATAAGGGGTAGAGTTATATATTATTATGGTACCTGATACCCATCCTATCTCAATTTTTATTTATAATATTACACTAGATGAACTTATGGTATTAAATATGTAGATGAATGACTTGATGGGAAATGTATTTATTCGACCTATTGTTTCATAATGGGTAATTTCATTGGGTTTTCCAAAGAATTTTTCTAAGAGAATTCTATTATTTATTTATTATAAAAATCAAAAATAGGTTATAGTCATGAACATGTACTATATTCCATGTATTAATTAGTTTTTAATCATTTAATAAGATCTTATTGGTTCTCTAAGATTGATCTTTGGTCTAGTTATCACCATCATTGGATCAGAGAGTCTAACATAAATATGAACACATTTTGGATATTGTATTGTTTTCTAAGTATGTTTTTTTTTCAATTTAGTTTAATTATAACTCCTACTATAATTAGTTTTCAGATAAACGTGATTTTTTACTAATATCTCCACCCTTTTGTAGTGGTATTCATGGATGAAATCATCGATAACTATAATCCTGAGGAGAGCCATGTGTGTCATATTAGAGAAGTTTTTTACATATACAAAAATCAATAAATTTATGAGAAGATATACTATTTAATATTATACATTTGGGATGTGAAGTTCATGGGGAATACGGTCATGGATTATAAGTTTCTAATTGATTATTAAAATATAGCATCCCGTATTTTTATAACATAAACTTTCATTTCATTACACGAAACTGAGGATGTTAAAGCTTTAGTGTCTTGGAAACAAAGAACATAATACATGAAAACAACATAAAACATTCTTATTAAACACTTGAAAGGCTTCTCCTTAAGTTAATCCTAGGTTCATTACTGCATCTCATAACCTGGGGACATACATCAAAAAAAAGGGTGAGTAGAAGGCCCAGTAAGGGAAACAAGAGAAACATTTTACATGTGAACTTGAGATACTTCAATAAGGACATGAAAAGAACTTTAAGGCTTGAGAAAGAAATAATGAGATACATCATACTAAAAATAACATTTTACATAACTTGAAGATATAGCTACAACATTTAATATTGACAATCGTTTCGTTTCACCAAGGTCCATCCCCTAGGTTTCGATAAAATTTACCAAGGTTATTCACCAAGGCGTCGTTAAAAATGGTCATCTCTAGAGATTAAGTCTTTACCTAATGCATTGGAGGGCTATCTAGGCGCACCCTTGACATGTCTTTATTATCATTTGAGCCACATATATCATCATAAATCATTTCATAAAAAACCCATATAGCATAAAATAAATGGGTTTCATTTCATAATCATAACATTTTAAAAACTGCTTTAATGACATGATCTTTATGTCACTTTAAACCCACAGAAAGGGGAAGCGGGTTTCATGTATGCAAATCCCATAATTTAAAATAGAGAATTTTTTTATATATGTGAATAACCCTTTAGAAATAAGATATTTGAGTATTCACTTAATAACATGAAGTAATTTTGAGAAAAAGAGAGAGGCATTTTGAGACGAAAATTCTGCAGCACAACGGCTACGTTACAAGGTTTTAGAAAACATTGAAAAGAGAGGGGACATGGGTCAAAAAATGATAAATGAACCATAAAACAGTAGAGGGACAGAATATGATGGATTTAAGAACATGGTAAAGAAATTTGAAAATATACCATATGAAATGAAGAACATGAAAGGAAGAGAAAAATAAGATTTCTCTTATGAAAATTCGGCAGCCTAACAGCGTTACATAAACTTCAACCAAAAATGAATTGATGATGTCAAATAGGGTCTCTCATCAAATGAACATAAAATATCAATATGATAGATATAGATATAATATCCCAACATAATAAAAATGAACTTTCAAGACGTGACATGGAATTAGAACATTGAGAAGCAGAAGGGTGAAAGAATCCCTTAAAAATTCGGCAGCCTAATGGCGTTAGTTAAACTTCAAAAAAATGAATTGATGAGATCAAATAGGGTCTCTCATCATATGAAAATAAGAGTCCAGTATGATAGATATAGAGATAATACCCCAACATAACAAAAAGGAACTTGAAAGAATTGACATGAAAGTAGAACTTCAAAACGAGAAGGGTGAAGAATCACTTAAAAATTCGGCAGCCTAACAGCACCACTTAAACTTCAACAAAAATGAATTGATGAGATCAAATAGGGTATATCATCATATGAAAATAAGAGTCCAGTATTATAGATATATAGGTCATACCCCAACATAACAAAAAGTAACTTTAAAGAATTGACATGAAAGTAGAAATTCAAAACGAGAATGGTGAAGAACCACTTAAAAATTCGACAGCCTAACGGTGCCACTTAAAACATCAAAATACTGAATTGAAGAGATCAAATGGGGTCTCTCATCATATGATCATAAACGATCGGTATGATAAATTTAGAGATCATACCCCAACATAATAAAAAGTAACTTGAAAGAATTTACATGAAAGTAGAACTTCAAAACGAGAAGGGTGAAGAACCACTTAAAAATTCGACAGCCTAACAGCGCCACTTAAAACATCAAAATACTGAATTGAAGATATCAAATGGGGTCTGTCATCATATGATCATAAAATATCAGTATGATAAATTTAGATATCATACCCCAACATAATAAAAAGGAACTTGAAATACTTTACATGAAAATCGATCTTGAAAAATGAGAAGGGAGAAAGAATCTGTTACAAATATTTCGGCAGCCTAACGACACCACTAAAAACATCATAAAAAGAAATAATGAGAGTAAGAGGGGATATATCATTATGTGAACATGAAACGGGCAGTAATATGAGTATAAAAGAACACCCTTTAACATAATAACATGGAGCATAAAAGAAATTACATTAAAGATATTTCTTGAAAAGAAATAGAGAGATCGGATCCCTTACCTTAAAATGTAACTCTTAAAACTCAATGGTTGGGACCTTGAGGGCTTGAGGGCACCTTGGGAGGACTAATTGGGAGGTAATGAGACCATAAATTTGTTGGGGAGTGTGGGGAGTCGAAATGGATGAGAGGATGGCGTGGTATTTATAGAGAAAGTGAGGGGACAAGGCATTAATGGCCATGGGATACCTCACATGTGCTTTTCTCAAAACCATGTGCTATCCCTTGGAATTTACCATGGAGTTAGGCCACATGGGGCCCCCAAAACAATAATTCATCACCCTTGGCCGGACAACCCTTAAAATATCTCATGACATCATCATGACACAGTTATGATGTCATTAAACATACCGAAACCATAAAACTGTATTTTTACTATTCACTGAAAATTCAACTTTCTCAGAAAAATCCCAAAATTTCACATTAACCAAATATCAAGGCTCTGACATCAAAAATGAACTCCATTTTATAAAAATGATTTTTTAATTATTTTTAATTAAATTTTTAATTAAAAAAACACTATTCACTCGAAAAAACTAATACTTGACTAATAATTTATGAAACCATTATTTAACCATTTTATTGAATCACATTACTTAATCAAGGTTCCAATATTATACTAATACTTTATTTAAGTGAGATTACTAATCCATTTGGTCATATTACTAATCCTAATCATTAAATCACTATTCATAATTTACTATTCATCAAAAATGAAGTTTATCTTATTAGACTATAAATTTCGTACTGAACATAATTGTAGAAGACCATTTTTTTGAAAATCATTACATATTTTTAATTATTTAAGGTTTACTAAAACATTTTTAAAAATATACTTTTTCTAAAATTCATCAAAAATATTCATACTATATTTATCCAGTCATTTGAAAATTCATAAACTTCATTATAAGAAGAAATCCCAATTTTTATTTAAAAAAAGGATTACACAAGGCAGTTATGATCTCCTTACATAGCCCCTTATCACACCAGCATAGGACCTAAGTTTAAGGTGTGCTAAGGTGAGAGAATATGATGGAGGCTCGACCAACATCGCACGAGTAGTAATTTCTTTCAGTTTGAACTTCTCGTGAAGGAAATCGCGTTCTAGCTTCACACGATGAGGTTCAGCTTGGGTTTGGTCCAGAGAAAAGCCCAGTGGTGCCACCTCCTTCCCAAGTTCTGTTAGATGGGCTTCGATCGGTCCAAGACTACTGGGTGTGGCCATCAAATCTTCTTTCTATATTAATTATCCAAGATTACTTGTCTTTAGAGACAATAATCAAAACGTTTAGTTTCCAGCAGTCATATTGACCAATGGTCATATAACAGTCAAAAACCAACGGTATCATTTTAATTATACTCATGTTATCAAATGAAACATTTTTGATGAGTATAAAAAATAAAATAACACATAAAATTAAGAAACAAGATTTATTCAATATTTCGGGTCGTTACAATCTTCCCCCCTTAAGAAATTGCGTCCTCAAAATTTTGTTAAAATTAGTTTTTGAAATTTCATTGAATGTTCCACATCAGAAAAGGAGTCAGTAAAACTATTACATTAAAATAAAGAAAGGGAAGTACGAAGGTCACCCGAGTTAGCCCACACTAGGATTCCATGTAGGAAAACATGGACATTGAAGAAAAACAAAGGGTCAAGTTCTGAGGGAGAGTGATAGAGAACATGATTAGGAGAATGTTAACCATATGAAAATACCATACTTATGATGTGTGTAAATGGTAATTGATTACCTAGTAGGAAACGTAAACCAACAACGTTTTTGTTTTACATTCCTTTTCATAATTTTGATGAATTCATTTACTACATAGAAAAAAAACATAAGAAAATATTCCTACCTTCATGTAGAGTTTCATCCTTTAATAAATTTCTACCAAAACTAATCTTTTCTCCTAAAGATGAGCATTCAAAACTACTTGGTCTCATCAAAACACAAGAATCATCTTTTAGAGAATCAAATAATCCACAACAGATTAACTATCTATTTCTTCTATCTTTAAACATTATCCCAAAAACAGAAAGGGTAAGGTAAAACAACTATTCAAAAAGAAATAATCCCATAAGAAGGGAAACTATTTTTAAATCTTCAAAGTTCCATGGTACTACCCAAAGTTCATCATAGACCATCACATAAATAACGGTCCTTAAAATTCCTCAAAATAAACCAAACTAAGATTGAAACCCAAATACAAGAGGGATTTGATAACATAGTCTTCCAAAATAAACTTCATTGTTCATATCCAAACAACATCAATCACTCCTAACATCTTATAACAAAATTATCTAAACTAAACATATTTTACCCAAGATAGGTTAATCATTCCCATAAGTAACCTAAATTACTATAAGTCCACCTTAAATTCATTGATTCTTCAAAATATAAGTCAACCTTACTCCTCAATGAAAATACAGTATTAATCTATTTACCTTGATCATATAGGGTCCTCAAAATAGTGAACGTCTTCCAAAATAATAATCATCTTTTAATCCCCTAATCATCTATGTCGTATTAATACAGCAATCATAGCATTTCCTATCGCATTGGTTGTTGGGACATGTTCGTCCATTTCCCGCCATTAACTAAGAAAAGAAGCTATAATTAGGGGGTTAAATACTTAGCCAATAATCATGAAAAGAAACTTAAAGCATATAAGGATAACTTGAAGAATAAAAGTATACTCTAAATTGTGATCCCCTATGTTCCCATCTAGGTTATCCATGATCATATATTCTTATGTGAACCTTTATTTTATTTTATCTTTGTTCCTTTAACAATGGTTCATACTAAGCTTATGAATTTACCAAAGCATATCCCCGGGAGTGTCGTAACCAAGAGTGCAGTAAAGCCAATTGTTGTGTACCAGTTCCCGTTCGAGTCGATCTCAAAGCGGTGTTTTCAGGTTTTACCCCTATGTACATCTGTGCCAGAGCCACCTCTACCTGCTCGTATCCAGACAAGGATGTATTTTCTTTGAAACCCCTTACTCAATACTCACCAAAATATAAGGAACATTTCCTATATTTAAACTTTTCTATAGGGTTCATCCTAGAGTTTTCAAATCCTAATTTCCACAAATAACTAAACCATCCTTTGATACCAACTATAGCATCCCGTCTTTTTATAACATAAACTTTCATTTCATTACACGAAACTGAGGATATTTAAGGTTTAGTGTCTTGGAAACAAGGAACATAATACATTAAAACAACATAAAACATTCTTCTTAAACACTTGAAAGGCTTCACCTTACGTTCATCCTAGGTTCATTACTGCATCTCATAACCTGGGGACATACATCAAAAAAGAGGGTGAGGAGAAGGCCCAGTAAGGGAAACAAGAGAAACATTTTACATGTGAACTTGAGATACTTCAATAAGGACATGAAAATAACTTTAAGGCATGAGAAATAAATCATGAGATACATCATAATAAAAATAAAATTTTTCATAACATGAAGATGTGGCTACAACATTTAATATTGACAATCATTTAGTTTCACCATGGCGTCGTTAAAAATGGTCATCTCTAGAGATTAAGTCTTTACCCAATGCATTGGAGCACTATACGGGCGAACCCTTGACATGTCTTTATTATCATGTGATAAACATATATCATCATCAATAATTTCATAAACAACTCATATATCATAAATGAAATGGGTTTCATTTCATAATCATAACGTTTTAAAAACTACTTTAAAGACATGATCTTTATGTCACTTTAAACCCATGGAAAGGGGAAGCGGGTTACATGTATGTAAATCCCAGAATATAAAATAGAAAATTTTTGTATATATGTGAATAATCCTGTAGAAATAAGATCTTTTAGTATTTACTTAATAACATTAACTATTTTTGAGAAAAAGAGAGAGGTATTTTGAGATGAAAATTCTGCAGCACAACGACTACGTTACAAGGTTTTTGAAAACGTTGAATAGAGAGGGGACATGGGTCAAACAATGATAAATAACCGATAAAAAAGTAGAGGGACAGAATATAATGGATTTAAGATCATGGTAAATAAATTTGAAAATATACCATATGAAATGAAGAACATGAATGGAAGATAAAAATAAGATTTCTCTTATGAAAATTCCGTAGCCTAACAGCGTTACATAAATTTCAACCAAAAATGAATTGATGATGTCAAATAGATTCTCTCATCATATGAACATAAAATTTCAGTATGATAGATATAGATATCATACCCTAACATAATCAAATGGAACTTTCAATACTTTACATGAATTAGAACTTTGAAAAGGAGAAGGGTGAAAGAATCCCTTAAAAATTCGGCAGCCTAACAGCGTCACTCAAACTTCAACAAAAATGAATTGATGAGATCAAATAGGGTTTCTCATCATATGAAAATAAGATTACCGTATTATAGATATAGATATCATACCCCAACATAACAAAAAGTAACTTGAATGAGTTGAAATGAAAGTAGAACTTCAAAACGAGAAGGGTGAAGAACAACTTAAAAATTCAGCAGCCTAACGGTGCCACTTAAACTTCAAAAAAAATGAATTGATAAGATCAAATAGGGTATCTCATCATATGAACATAATAGTACTGTATTATAGATATAGAGTTCATACCCCAACATAACAAAAAGGAACTTGAAAGAATTGACATGAAAGTAGAACGTCAAAACGAGAAGGGTGAAGAACCACTTAAAAATTCGGCAGCCTAACGGCACCACTTAAAACTTCAAAATACTGAATTGAAGAGATCAAATGGGTTCTCTCATCATATGATCATAAAAGATCAGTATGATATATTTAGAGATCATAACCCAATATAATAAAAAGGAACTTGAAATAATTGACATGAACGTAGAACTGCAAAACGAGAAGGGTGAAGAACCACTTAAAAATTCGGCAGCCTAACGGCGCCACTTAAAACTTCCAAATACTGAATTGAAGAGATCAAATGGGGTCTCTCAACATATTATTATAAAATATCAGTATGATAAATTTAGAGATCATACCCCAACATAATAAAAAGGAACTTTAAATACTTTACATGAAAATAGATCTTAAAAAATGAGAAGGGAGAAAGAATCTGTTACAAAAATTTCGGCAGCATAACGACACCACTTAAAACATCATAAAACGAAATAATAAGAGTAATAGGGGATCTCTCATTATGTAAACATGAAAATTTCAGTAATAGGAGTATAAAAGAACACCCTTTAACATAAGAACGTGGAGCATAAAAGAAATTACATAAAAGAGATTTCTTGAAAAGAAAGAGAGAGATCAGATCCCTTACCTTAAAACATAATTCTTAAAACTCAAAGGTTGGGACCTTGAGGGCTTGAGGGAACCTTCAGAGGACTCCTTGGGAGGTAATGAGACCATAACATCGTTATAGGAGAGTGGGGAGTCGAAATGGATGAGAGGATGGCTTGGTATTTATAGGGAAAGTGAGGGGACAAGGCATTAATGGCCAAGGGACACCTCACATGTGCTTTTCTCAAAACCATGTGCTCTCCCTTGGCATTTACCATGGAGATAGGCCACATGGGGCCCCCAAAACAATAATTCATCACCCTTGGCCGGCAAACCCTTAAAATATCTCATGACATCATCATGAAACAGTTATGATGTCATTAAATATACCGAAACCCTAAAACTGTTTTTTTACTATTCACTGAAAATTCAACTTTCTCAGAAAAATCCCAAAATTTCACATTAACCATGTATCAAGGCTCTGATTTCAAAAATGAACTCAATTTTATAAAAATAATTTTCTAATTATTTTTAATTAAATTTTTAATTAAAAAAACACTATTCACCCAAAACAACTAATACTTGACTAATAATTTATGAAACCATTATTTAACCATTTTATTGAATCACATTACTTAATCAAGGTGCCTAGATTATACTAATACATTATTTTAGTGAGATTACTAATCCATTTGGACATATTACTAATCCTAATCATAAAATAACTATTCATAATTTACTATTCATCAAAAATCAAGTTGATCTTATTACACTCTAAATTTCGTACTGAACATAATTGTAGAAGACCATTTTTTGCAAATCATTACACATTTTTAATTATTTAAGGTTTAAATTTTTTTTAAATATGATTTTTCTAAAATTCATCAAAAATATCCATACTATATTTATTCGGTCATTTGAAAATTCATAAACTTCATCATAAGAAAAAATCCCAATTTTTATTTTCAACAAAGGATTACACAAGGAAGTTACAGTCTCCTTACATAGCCCCTTATCACACCAGCATAGGACCTATGTGTAAGGTGTGCTAAGGTGAGAGAATCCGAGGGAGGCTTGGCCAACATCGCACGAGTAGTAATTTCTATCAGTTTGAACTTCTCGCGAAGGCGATACCGTTCTAGCTTCACACGATGAAGTTCAGCTTGGGTTTGGTCCAGAGAAAAACCCAGTGGTGCTACCTCCTTCCCAAGATCTGTTAGATGGGCTTCGATCGGTCCAAGACTACTGGGTGAGGCCATCGAATCTTCTTTCTATATTAATTAAAATAGATTACTTGTATTTAGAGACAATAATCAACACTTTTATTTTCCAGCGGTCATATTGACAAATGGTCATATAAAAATCAAAAACCAACGGTATCATTTTAATTATACTCATGTTATCAAATGAATCATTTTTGTTGAGTATAAAAAATAAAATAACACATAAAATTAGGAAACAAGATTTATTCAAAATTTTGGGTCGTTATATAAAATGTGAACGTTTTCATTCATTATAAGGAACCGTATAATTTTTTTATATACATATCATCTTATTGTTTGTGCGGGTATTACTAGTGGTTTATAAAATATTTCTAAAAATTGGATTCCCTTTTCAATACCATTACTATAAATTTTGTGATTTTTTTGTGATTAAAATATTCATCCTTCCATTTATATGCTGATATGATATTTAAATTGAAATTCAATATTGAATCTTATAGATGCTAAATAGGGCTTTGTGGCCCTTATTTGTGAATCTCGTTTATTTTTGGTTTATTTTCTCATGTACCCTGATCATCTTGTGGATAATGGTTCTCTACAACTTCAAAATAATGAAATGAATTATCCTACACCTTTTCATAAACTCACATCATTGAATATCTATCTTATGATTTGGTGGAATTAACTTTTCAAAGATTGGTTTACCATTTATTCTAATTACAAATTGTTGAGTTATATATTATTATAATTTATTTTTCATCATTGGAAATTTTTGGAGAGACTATAATCTTTTTAAATTGGAATTTCGGACACCCCTATAAAGGGAAATGTTTTTACGGAATATCTATCTAAGACAATTCTATCCAATGCCATGAAATAATCATTATTGGAGTTAAACCTTGTAGAAGGCTTTTCACATATTCATTTGGAATTATGATAGTATGAGGCTGATGTTGTGTTGTTTAGTGTTTAGATCATATTCTCCCAACTCAAGATAATCTCCATTTAAATGAATCATGATAATGGATTCTAGACATTATTTATTCTTCATTTGTTGGGGGGACCAATGTTTAGTTATATTTATCAAATGAGGTGTTCATTTGTTACAAGCTCAACTATATAAATATATATCCTAACAACAAGGATATGATGACGTCTTTTCATCATTCTTAATAGGAGGTACACCTAATTAATAATTAATTTATTCTTCGATAGTAGGAATCATTTCATATGTCACGTTATTAAACAAGACATTACTGATTTTGTTTCTCATTTTTTAAATTTATTGTATATTATGGATGAACATCAGAATCTTTATGGCCTATGTCAACCACTTCCTATATGAGTAATATGTTGGATAAGATATTTATTGATATTTTTGTTACTATTACATATACTCCTGGTAGTAATAATACAATTTGGGTGTATATTGAATGATTCACCGAATTATCTTACATTATTCACAGTTTTGATTTGACTAATGTTGAGTAATTGGGAAATCTACATGTTTAATAGATCATTAGACTACACGGAAATCATTCTACCAAAAATTCTGATAGGGGAATCTAATTCAATTTTCATTTTTAGAGAGTATTCCATGAGGTAATTATATCCTAGGTAAAGAAGAGCATAGTGTTCCATCCTCAGATAGATGGTCAATTTGAATGGGATACATGGATTCTAAAAAACATACTTCATTTTTATTTATTTCACATTGTATGATATTGGTATTACCACTTCTGGATGGTTTATTTTTCCTATTATAATATATATCAATATTCCATTAATATGGAACCCCTTTATGACTTTTTTTGTTACCATTGTATATTTATTCTTTTTTTCAAGGATATTTGTGAAGATTCCCTTGTAGAATATAGTTTCTTCTAGGAGATGAAAAATAAGTTCAAGAGGATTATTTATATAATGGTAATTGAAAGGATCCATTATAATAATAATTCGTATTTTATTTGACATCCGTTATAGTTTTTTATTAGTGAGAGAATGTTTTTAGAGTCTCACGTCTGTTGGTTTATTGACATATGGTAAAATCAGTAATGTTAGAACAATGAAAAATAGGACCATTTGTTGTAGTGGGGTGGATTGGAAATGTGAAATACCTTCTATATTTTACACAATATATGAAAATTACCTATGCCATGTTTCAGGTGTCACTCCTCCTGATACATAATTAAAACATATCAAATGTTTTGAGTTGGTAAGACCTCGATGTGTAACCTGATATGGATGAGATTGTGTATAAAATACAATTTAATAATTTGATAATAAATGTTCCGGATATTACTTGAAATTATTTTGGTATTATTTCTAATTTATAATAGTTCTAATTATCATGATATGTAGGATGGTGAAGAATTTATGAGAGGGAAATAGCCATACCCCTTTTCTATGGAGTCTTCTCAATGGTATTTTTTGAAGTTAAAAAAATTTATTGTTCAGATAAATATAAAATCACATTACTTTTATTCAGGTAATATATTTGTTTGTTCCTCATTTTATGAGATGATCACTATTTTGCATATTTTAGTCGGTTTCCCCATTTATTGAGCCATGTTATGGGTTGAGAGGTAATTTTTTAATTTTACTGGTTGGGTGATGTAAGAAGTGTTTAGTTATAGAGTGGAAAAGGTTATTTGGTATGAATGTCTATAGAAGGTCCACTAGAAATCCAATGTAAGCATAAAAGTATATATTTCCCCTAAAAACCGACATCCATCTTTTGGTTCTCATAAGAGACTCGATTTTCAATCCGGAACCAACAAATGTTGAGTGAAATGTAGTGACTTGTCAGTGATTTCAATTTGGGATAGGTGTGTTGGGGATGTATCATAACGTTTTTTCTCATAATCCCCCTATTAAATTCTAAACACACCTTATTCAAAACTATTTTTATTCTCTTGATCCTTCAAATTCTTTATAAGAATTTGTACCTTCCAAGAATGATTCCTCATGGCTCAAAATTATAGTCGATTCATTATTATTCTTATTATACATGTTATCTCAATTTTCTGGCGAGTAAAAAATTTCTTATCTATGTTATCCTTTGAGAGTGGTTTATCATATTTCAATTGATGAATCATTATCATAATTTGATTATATTTTGTTCTTGGATTTCACTCTGGATTGATAATATGATTTATATTATCATTAGGTGTGAATCACCAATTGAGTGATCATTGATCTCATTAATTTATGTATTTATTTTGATAAGTACATTCCTATCATTTCAAACTATATTTCATTATTAATAAGAAATAGATTTCAAATTATGTTCCAAAACATTATTTTATTCTATGGTAAATGTTTTCAAAATTCAATGGTGTGCATGATGAAATAATTTTTATAATCTCCTTTTAAATAATGTTTTAATTTCCAAAAAATGATCATCAATGGAAGTGATTTCATTGATTCATGATTCTGATGATGGATTTTGAGAATATATTGAATGGAATGTTTGATTATTCAAAATAAAATCTATTTACCTAGAAGTTATTATTTTATATTGAAAAATATTTTATGATGTTTTTAAAAATATAATTTAATGTTTTGAAACATAAACTATATAGTGAAATGAATTATTAATTCAAATGATTTTGATTTATTGAATTGAATGATATCTCAATGTATGATTTATTTCCTTGAAACACATGGGACCCTAGGAAGATTTCTAGGAAGAGAAAATTTGATGCAAGTGTTTTTTCTACCTAAAAATGGATTGATGGTTTTAATGATGAACAAACATATTTATTGATGGTATTTCAAGAGTTGGGGTGTTATCTTATTACCCCAAGGCTTGATATCTAGAGATCTGTTAGCCCATAGAGTCATTTTTCATTAATATCTATGAGAATCCATGTACTAACCTAACTTGTGGCCTCTAAGCCATGATGATATGATTGTAATGATTTATATATGCACATTTTTAATAGAAACTCTTAACCATTCATTTTTTATAGAAATGATTATTCATGCCCAATTTAACATTTTCAATTTTATATGTCTATTTTTAAGGAAATGAAAATTTTATATTATTTATAATAGCCATTTATAAGTCCTGAAAACCATATTTATATATGAATTATGAAGGGATATTAATGTCATGTTTTATTTATAATTTAGAATAGTTGGTTTATTTGATGGAGATTTTTTATAGAATACTATGTGATATATGAATGGGATTTTTTTCTCACACCCAACTTTTTCATTTGGTAATTTCTAGACTTTCTAATTCCTAGGCCAGGAAAAGTGAGAGTACCACTCCAAGGAGATTTGTGTACATTATAGTGGGACTTACTAATTATAAATGACTGCTGGAATATGTTATCCACTTATCTTAAGAAGCTATTGAGATGTGATTATTGATTGATATGTAATGAATCATGATGATATTCTATTTTGGACGTTTTTTGTTTACCCTAAGGAGTTTAAATCTTCATGATTATTTTCATATAAATATTCATTTTTGATTCTTTTCCACCACATTTTCATACTTTTTTATACACATGGAGAAAAAATTTCCAAATGATTTTTCCTGATACACAAGTGCACGTTGATAACCCATAGGTTTCCGAAACACCCTTCCTGTCATGTCAGGATGGGATCAGGTGCCATAAAGGTGGGTTATCTAGGTAATTTCATGACAATACCATTATGTTAAATATTATAATGAATGTGATAGTTGTGTGGAGTTACTGAAATTTCATAAAAATATGATTTACTTGAATAAGGTAGTTTATTAAGTAAAATGATTTTGGAGGTGACATGAGGGATTTTTTATATGACACTATATGTTCACATGATTTATTTCATGATTGGTATTTCTAAACTCTATTTTTTTATCATAAGAGTCTACTGTAGTGAGGATAAACCCTAATATAAGAATTTTCCCTTTGAATGATTCAAATTTAACAAGTTTAAACTATCCAATATTTGAATTCTAATTTTACTGACATAAAATATTTTTGTATTCAACTATATATTATTTCATTATGGGAAACAAATTTTAGATCATTAGTTATTATGATTACACTCTAACATAGATTTTATATTAATAACTATATTCTAATTATTCTTCTCCTATTGTCCAATCAAATTGTGGATAAAGATTGATTAAAGACATTATTATCCCAACAATTCTAGGGTTCCTTTACATGGGGCCCACTTGGACCTCTTCCAATGATGTATGTTTATTTTTTCATTATTGCAATTGATATGTTATTATAAAAATTGAATTGCATATAGAACAATGTTAACAAGACCATTGTTCCTTCCCTATTTTATTGCAAGTTGATTTATGGGGGTTTCCCAATGATTTTAATCATTGGGTTTTTTATTAAAAAATTAATAAAATAATCATTAAGTTGTATTATTATTATTATTTGGAAGCATTTCTATTTTTGGTGATACATAATATATTTATAATGACTTCAGAATTAAAAATAATATTTTTGAAACTATTAATTTGTGTTAAATGTCATCAATTTTTTATGTTTGTTGATGTTTAACTATAATGATTGGGTAAAATAATACAAACTTATGGCCTTATATAACTTATATAATTAAAAAATAAAATCATAATTTCAATGTTATATTTCAAAGTAGCATGAAACATATTTTATTTAAATGTTATTATTTGTGCACGATGACCATTCATATTGGGATTCTCACGACTATCTTGTTATATGTTTGCTGAAAAATACTCCTAAATGTTGTAGAGTGTCTCTATTTTTTGGGTATGTTTTAGTTGGAAAGTGTAGATGAATGAAATTAAACAATGATATTGGTGTTTTTTATTCTTTTTATCTTTCTTTTATTTTATTCATTTAATGTTTCAATATACATTTAATTCCTCACCGTATATTATTTCCGGATACATGTTGTTTTTTATAAAATTTGAATTTAGATCAGTTAATATTCATTGAATTTTCCATATATAATTTCATATATTATTTATATTTATAATTTTAAATATTGGTCTGATATACTTAAGAGGTGGTTATGGAATTAATCCTCTTGAAAATTTCAATTTCATATTTATTTTATCCAAAGAAAAAATTTCTATATGAAAACATTTTTATGACCATGAACAAATTTCCATCATGTAGTGATCAACAACAGGATTCAGTCATTGTCTAGGGATGGCTTAGGAATGAGGTCAATTCCGTCCAGGGTTATTCTATGACATTATTAATATTTAAACACACCCATAACCAAAACATATTATTGAAATTTTATATTATATGTAATAAATGAAACATAATTTTTATTGGAATAAAATTTAACTTTTTAATTGAAGATTGATTTTTTGTTATGTAAATAATTTATATTATTTTATATGTAAATTTTCTATTCATTAAAAAAGTTTTATTTATAATTTTCAAAAAACAAGAATGTCCTATTATTATTATAGTATTTTCAGAAAACATTCTATATTTTCCAATACAATGTTTTTCTCTTTTTTGTATAACATAAAAACATGTCATGAAAATATATAAAATTCAATATGAGATAATTACAACATGATGAAATAAAATTTTATTATATTTATTAAAAAAATTCTTTATTTTTGTAATTTACATTTTAAATAAATATTTATAATTTTTTTCATATAGTCGGAATTAAACAGTATAGTTTCAATAATGTATGGATAGAAATATTTGTTTTAAAAGGAAACCCATATCTATAAGTACTACCCATTTTATGATAATAAGTAACAATATAATTTTGAAAATAAATTTTCAAAAGAAAAATATTAAATAACTCTTAAAGTAATTTATTTTAAATACATGTTATATATCTTTTTTGAAAATAAATTATTTTTTAGGATATATTATCATTAATATATAATATTATAAAAATAGTATTAACTTGAACGAATATTTTACATATATTTATTGATTTAACATAAATTATTATTTCAGGATGAAAATGTAATTTATCTATTTATTTTTTTATATAAATCTTATAAAGATTCACTAGGATGTGAACATTATAATGTTTCATTCTATGGTTATAAATTTCAAATATATTATCAAGAAAAATATTATAATAATATGGTAACAATTAGACTACAGTAAATTAATTTCTATTTAAACAACCATATGTAAATAAATAAATATATATATATATAATTAATATCTTTACTAAAAAATTTATATTCAAAAAGAATCGTGAATACATTTAATGTGATTTTACATAATTGTTTTCATAACTATTTATTTTTTCTAAAATTATATTATATTAAATTTAATTTGAATAATTTATTATTGTTCAGTAAATAAGATATTCATAATAGTATCGTTTGGATATATTATTATTTATTCATTAAAAAATATATAAATTTCAATATAAAAATTACTTATATCTTGATTTTATAATCATAGGTAAGGAATTGATTTTTATTTAATAAAATATCATTATTTGATCATGTTTAACAATAAATTGTATAATTTATAGGTCAATATACCTAAAAATAACATTAATATATAAATATTTAGTTTTAAAAATTTATTAGGTAAATTTTAAAAAAAATATTCATTGAAAATATATTATTTTAAATGATTGTTATTAATAATAATAGGATTACATATCTATCACAAAAATTGTTATGTTATAACATGTGAGGTCTAATAATAATAAACAAATTGAATAACATCATATTTACTTGTATTTTTGATACATCTGAAATCTCATTTTTTATCATGACTGCTTTGTTTGATAAAACCATGGGTATGAAGCCAATGGAAACATATGCACCGGTGTAATGTTTTGTTAATAAAAAATTATATTACATGATAATGTTATAATTGTTACGGGGTTACAAATTTTGATTAATATGATATAATACACTATTTTAATATATGTTTCTAAAAAAGGAGAATGTTTAATAATATTCATTCATGATTTAACTATATAGTTATTCTTATTTGATTAAAAATATATTTTATGATGGAATAAGTATATAATTTTATATAAAGGATATTATAATATATTTTATTGTATAATATTTATAAACATGTTATTGACCATCCATGATCATATTTCACATGTAAAATAATATTTTTATTCCTTGGGGATATCTCACTAAATTTATACTCAACCAATAAAGATAAAAAACAATGAATAAGAATATATTGTTGGAAATGAAGCATGAAAATTGAATAATTAATCACTTGAAGTCGTGACCTTAGATTAATAATAAATATATGGATTGAGGAGTTTTGTGTCTTGGATAAATGATTCACATTATTATTGAGTCAAAAAAATTTCTAATTATTATCATTAACTTATAAAATTTTAATCATTAACATCATATATTTTTTTATATAAATTATATTTAAGTAGTTTATCTTTCCCACGAAAATGTGGTTTATGTATTTTTATGAAACATAACTCTCTCGAGATTTATTTTTGTTCTTTTGATCTATTTCATGCAATAGGTGTTTGTAAAGTATTTTTGAGCAATTAAGGAAATATCCTTTTTTTCTAAAAATTCATATACATTGATATGATCATTAATATATGGTTTTGGATCACTATTATGTCAATTTAAAACTAGTAATCTTAAGTAAAAAGTTGGTTGGGAGAAAATATACCTTCTAAAATGAATAAATAAAATATTTATTGAAAACATAGAGTTTAAAATATGTCCATTTACAATAAATTTTATTAGAAACGTTCTATCTATATTTTCCAAGTGCCATTCCACGAAGGCATAAGATGGAAAAGCATACATATGTCAGTATAGACAAGGTATAACTATATCACATGGAAAAGATTTTGATATTTTTTATTTATATATATTTTCGATGACTCGATGATAGTTTATTTTTCAAATGATTCGGGAAAATTAACTAAAAAAATTGTTTTATTAATTTTAATATCATTTAAAAACAAATAGGATAAAGAGACACCAAGATGTGTATTGGACAATATATGTGTATAAATAAATATAAAATAAAATCTTTTTGAATTTTTATTAATTGATACGATGAACATATCACGTTGATTTATTAAGAGGAGTAGTGGATGTATCCTAAGTAGTTTTTCGACTTGTGAGTGTGAATGGTTAAAATATAAGAGTATTTGAAAGATATTATGCCCTATATGGTATGAGATAAAATAATAGGGAATCATATTCCTTAAAGAAACATCAACCTTACTTCAATATGAGGGTTGGATAAGTCATTATCAATATTGATTTATTAAAAGATCAACATTATCATTATGTTCATAGGAACACCTGAGGATTTTTAGTGAGAATTTAATTATTATTTTCATGAAATTATAGATTTGGAGTTGTGGGAGACCCTAATAGATTAAAAATTTAATAATGATCTTCATTAGAAGGGTTTTTAGATTATTTTTAATTTTCTATATTTTAGTTGGTAAATAAAATTTATGAAGGATATAATTTTTTTATATTATAAGAAATTAAATTTTATAGCAAGGGAGATCACATCTATGTATTAGTTATGCACTATACATTACAGTTTATAATGAGAGAGACCCTTATGTCAAAAAGGATTGATATTTATTTCAACCTAAGGTACAACCAATGTTAATGGTTTTATAGTTACCAACTTTTTCTAGTTAATTAATAAGATATAATTGAGAGAATTATTGCTATCAGTTGTTCTATATGGTTTGTTAGTGGAGATGATAATGTGTTTTAATGGAATTAATATGAAATTGGGAAAATGTATTGAACAAGGATTCAAATTTAATTCATCTGATATTATGATCAAGTATTAGATAGTTTGAGGGGATTTTCTATTCAATAAATTGAAATCATTTTACATTTTATTTGGGGTGGCATGTTTATCATGTATGAATATAAATAATATTTATATAGTTGATAAGGTCCTTTAATTTCACATTATATTTTTGTACATTCACTTTATGGGGAGTGGGGTGATTATTTTTAAAATAGTGGTTTATGTTTTCAATATATTGGATGAATATAATTTTTAAGAAGGTTTACTTTTGGAGACTATAGAGATGAATGCATATTTTAATCATCTCACTATTTTTGATAGGCATCATGAGGTTTTTCCATTTATCTATATTTAATAGAAATAAAATGATATTTCTATGTCTTTATTTATATTTTCATATAATGAATATATTTTTAATTCCTTCAAACAAAATAGAAACTATATAATTATTAGAGTTTATGTCTCAGTTTTGATAATAGGTGAAAAATGGGTTATTTTGTCCATTAATTTCACCTTGCGATATAAATTGATTATTTTTTAAAAGTGTTAATAGTTATTTATAGTTACATATCTTCTACAAGAATCTAAATCACTAAATAAAAATTGTTTAGTATCATTTACCTCATATTAATGAGTTGTTTTTTTCTAAATGGGGTTCGATTGTTTTTGAAGATTATCATTTTCTCATATTGCATCATACAACATCGGGATATGCATATAATTCTTGGAAACTTTTTAAAATTAAGTATGTATATAATGATTTTTTTGTAGTTTATTTTTGTGATATTAATGAGATAATATTTTGATTGATTTAACAGATCATATTTTCTAAAAATAGTTTGGTAATTTTTTTGTTATTGTTCATGGATGAAATATAGATATTCTTAAGAGAAAAATTGAGTCATTAAATTAATTTGGACGTTTTTATAATTTTTATATTCTCATTAGGCATAGATATATTTCTATAAATATAAATTATATATTCAAGAGGTGAATTTATAGAGGCATTTTGTTTCAGATATGTAAATACTGGTTCAAATATAAACAGTGAAGGTTGTGACATCCTAGGAAAATCCAATTAATGTATCAGAAAATCATTGTTTCATAGGAAGGGGTGAATATTACAATAGGTATATTATTTACTTAAATATGTAGAAATATGTAATTATATATTTTGCATTTATTTGAGTTATGATTCATTTGGATAAAAGTTATTTGATGACATCAATCAATCTAGGATAATACTTCAATTATAACCATTTCTTATCCAAATCAACTAGTTAAATATATATGAATTATATGTTGATTCATCTATATTATGATTGAGATGAGCCCATTTGTAAGGATGTTATAATAAGGAATATTGATTTATAAAATGAAAATATATTAAAATAATCATCTTACACATGTTTTGGAGAGAGTTCAAGTGTCCCATCCATTTAGAGGATTATGATATTATAACTTCAGAGAGATGTAAATTTTATATACCTATTACAAGAATTTTGAAATATATCATCTCACAATGTTATATTAATTTTATATGGGGGATACATGTATAATATCTACATGAATAAAACATGAATTTCTATTTTAGAAAACAAAATAATTATGTAGACTCCATTCAACACTATCATGGTTCATCTGTAATGATTGTAACTAATATGTATATCATATGATATTCAAATAGTTTTATATAAAATAAGTTATGGTGTAGATATTTATATAATAATATTTTCTTTATAAAAGATATTCACTTGAATTGTATAATATCATTGTCTGATTCATCAGGATTTTAAAACCAATTGTATAAATATTATTCATATTAAAAGTAATAATATATTCATTTTGTTAAATGGATAGGATGATGTAGTCATATGGTATAAAATATAAAATGTTTAAAAATATCTGACATCAGGTGAATGGGACCATCCACATATTCTTGAATTAAATTTCATTGGTAAGGAATTATATAAATCATTCGTATATAGCCTAAATATTATATTATGATCATTATAATTTTAAATTATAATAACATATCAATGGGAATATTTTATGGATACAATATTACATAATCAAAATGTTGGCATCCATACTCGATCTACTTTTTTTAATGAATGTAGCATTTATAAAAGTTATTATCCAATCTATTGGTGTGTGTGTATTGATTCAATAAGATAATATAATGATATGTTCTTCCATATTGCCAATTTAATTTCTAGGTTATGGTATTATAAAAAATTGTATTTTTTGGGTTCTTCACCATGGTTATGTTGATAATATTGGTCGATGTACTATATAATTATGGAAGAATCTAGGAATTGTTACTAAACAATCTTTCACTGGGATACTCTATTAAGACAGGGTAAATGAGGGTTAATGTACACATGTTTATATTTATTTTAATCAACAAATTCTGATTCTAAAATGGAATATTTGGATAATAAATGTATTTATTAAACTATTTAAGATCATGATATGTTATTAAAATTCCAATTAGTGGTATTAGATAATCCTTCATCATGGAATAAATTATTTTTAATAATGATTTAATAATGATCATATTTATCATAGGGAGATAAATGTGATATCAAAAGTTAGGATATGATGGGGCTATAATTTAATTGTTGGATTTTTATATCGTTCATTATTATATGTGATATATAACAGAACAAATAATTGTTTTCCATAGTAATATGGTATAATATGGTTAAATATAATGTTTAAGTATTAATCTATCATGATTTTAAGCTTCTTCAAAGACATGATAAGATCAATAAAAGGTTATAACCAATAATCCTTGTTCTAAAAATATGGTGTCATATAGGAATGCAGATATATGTAATATTTTCATGTAAACATTTAACCACCCAAAAGGATAGTGAATCTCATAATATATGATATACCTACCAGGGTAAAAAATTTCATATATTGTTATTATATTATATCTTATAATATATATTATCCACCATAAAATAAAATATAAGACAAAATATGAAAATTTCATATTTTCTGAAAAAATTCATATAATTTATACTTTTTTATTATATTTAATTATAATGAGTTTTTAATAAAATATATTTATGTATAAATGAAAAACTATTTTTGAAAATTGATGTATCATGTTAGGATAGAAAATAAACCGATTATTTGTTTATCATTTTAAATATATATCTATTTAAATTGTTTTCATTATGGAGAAATATCGTAGTTTTCATTTTTCAATAAATTTATTTAATTTTAAATTGGAATTCAATGAAATAAATTTTTATTATGATGACAAAATATTTAAATTTACTATATATATAAATTTATTTTTTAATTATTTAGTATCATTCACATGGAGAGTATATATTGTTTATACATATGTGTTATAGTAAAAATGGAGTTTAAGACTCTCTTGGTGTGGTGGGGTGATGGATTTTTTTCATTATTTTAATGTGGTGAGGTTGTTGTTGGTTTTCTATTAATTTATGATGGCGATGTGATGGTTGTTTGGAAATCCTTTTAATGAGGAAATATGATTGTGTGATTGGGAGGCTAACTACTTGTGATGTGTTTTTTTTATACTAGATGCCCAGGATGTGTTGGAATAAATATCATGTTTAATAATGCATCAAATGGAAAGGGATTTTTTTGGTTATTGTGATAAATATTTTGAATGAATAAATAAAATACAGGAAATTTGTTCAAATGTGTATGATTTTTAATAATTTAAATGTTTTCATTGATAATGGGAATTGGATGGTAGTATGATGTGGCATATTTATTATTTAGTGTTATTTATTTATATTTTGGAAAGATATTGATTAAGTTGGGAGTTGGATTGTCTCTATTTGTAAATCCATAGATTGGGATATAGTGGGTATAAATATGAATATTTACATGTATATTCAATTTGATTTCTACTCTCACCCCACCCATGTTGAGGACTATATTCTCAGAGTCACATATTTATACATTTGTTTTATTTCTGATATCTAGAGTGGTGTATGGAGGCCCAAGTACCCATGATTTCCACTCACTCATCAAGGTTTGGTATGTATTTCACATGATATAATGGCCAGAGGTCTATCAGTAAACTAGATGGTGGCTGTGATACCTCAGATGGATTAGAATGTTTTCTGATGTGGTCCATATTAAGGGATTTTTATCCCATTGGCCTTTCTATAACATGTTATGTTTCCCAATTCCTGTAAGAAAGATGATATTTGATGAGGATACTCAAGGAGGGGGTCTTGGATTGAAGGATGGGGGCATGATGTTAGTTTCCTTCATAATCATCACACACAACTGCTCTTATTATGGTTGAGGATGTATGATGGCCCGGATGTTTTTAGGTGATAGATGATGTGGTCATTCTTGTGACTTGTGAGACTGGGTGTCATCATGTATGATGTGATATGACTGTTCTTTTGTGGTGGTGTGGTATAAAGAAGATATGGGAGCCCTAGGATATACAATGTTTATGTGTGAGAGTGGGCTACTTGTGGGAAGGAATTGAGGAGTAGACTTATCTACATTCTTGTGGTATTATTTTATTACATGGAATCTGTCAACTGGTGAGTGTTCCTCGGTTTGATTTGGATTGATTGTTTAAAGGTTTTAGAGATTGTGGTTATTTTGTTTTCTCATGATTTCATTAGTATGCTTCTTTCACATGTTCACAAGAGACATTTCTTTTTTGATTGAGTATACTTTTATTCCTCCATATGTATATAAACTAATTTTTAGGTTTATATAAGGAATAATTAGACCATGATGGTCAATACCAGCTTGAATATTAGAAAATTATATTTGTCACATATTTATATTTTTATCTAGATGTTCACATTGGGGAAATTTTTTCTGTATTACTTTTATTTATTAATTAATTATGAGTTGGTTTCGGTATCTTTTTATAATATGTCTTGGAGTCTGTTGTTGATTATTCATGTTATATTTTAATCCTATTTATATTATAGAGTTTATTTAATCACATACATGATATTTTTACACCCTTGGTGAAATTTACGAACTTGGGGCCTACTAGAGGTGGGACTCGTGGTTCATTATCTCTCTCACCACATTTTCATATCATGGGATTGAGGGAGTCATTGATGAGTGGTATCAGATGTTATGGGTTGTAGATATGATGGATTTTGAGTTAGGGAGAGTGAATATTTCATGGGTAGTTATGTAAGAAGTTCAATTTGACCTTTGTGTATGATAAAGGATAGGGAGAATGGCTAGAATATTTTAATTATCCCACGATGATCTAGAACATGAACTCTAAGCATATATAAAGACCAAGGGATGTGGACCTACTTCCAGGGATGAGACCAGGAAGAGGTACATGCATAATGAGGACATGTGTTATAGTTTTAATTGGGTTGTTTTGGGAATATTAATATAAATAATGTGAATTAAAATTAATCTAAACAAAATTCTATTCTATATGGCCACGGAAGTTATTGATTTCTTTTCAGCTATCGATCATGTATTTCATCAATGTTTGGTTCATGTAGTTGAGGTTTAGAAGGCTAATCTAGTTGATCACTGTTTGGTTGATCAAGTAGGGTTGGATGAGGCTGGGTAGAGGGCGTCCCATGTTTTCCAGTAGTAGGCTTTCGGGATATATTAGGGAAGTGCTTCAGATGTGGATACTGAGAGTTTGCTGGAGTATATCAATATCAAATTTAGTTTTATGAAGGCCCTTATGTAATACTAGGTCCCTAATAATGCTAAAACAGTATCTCAGATCAGAAATTAGAGTCCATGGATGAGTTCTATGCATTTAATTTAGCCATGAAAGGGTATAAAATTTCTCAACATAGGCCTTCTGTAGAAAAAATCCCTAAGGGGAAAAAAATAAAATAATTAAATAAAATAGTTTTATATCAAATGAAACATCAAATAACATCAATATAGGGACTCAAATTAGAAATATGAGACCTCTGTTGAGTTCATAGTATAGTATTTTCCCTAGAGTAAACTTCGATTGAGAAGGAAAAGGGGATTTAGTTTCTACGACCGTTTTCATCCTCCATTAAAGAGGAGTTAAGAGACATGAGCTAGAGTTAGCTTATTTCTCTGCCGGATGGTAGAACTATGGACGATGGCAATTCGATGTCCAAACATCATCAAAACACAGTTAATGAGAAGTAACTAGTACATCATATTGAAACATACACAATGGAAGATCTAAATTCAAGGTAGGATTTCATTTTAGTATTCTATAGTCCCCGATTGAATCCTTTGTTGTCATTTTTGATTTCTATTGAAATTTGGTGCTATAGAATCCTTTGATGATGTCTGAAATAATAATGAATATCTTCTATTTTGATTTGATATCACTCTTTATTTTTGTTTTTAATATTAATTGTTGTTATTTCATGAGAAAATTTTCTCCATATTCAAATGATCTATAATCTTGATGTAAGACCCATATCTGTTAAGCTCTCGACCCTAGGAGTCTGGATATATGCTCATATTCAAGTTTCTAGCACTGGAGGAAGTATAGATTTAAGATGATGTGGCTATTAATTATTCCCAATTCTAGAGGTTGATGGATCATCAAGAAGAGGACGGAACAATGATATTCTAGTCCTATGGAGACCACATCTAGTCATAGGTCGAAATTTTGATTACTAGAGTGATCGTAGTGGTCCACTGATGATTTTTTGACATGGTTTCCAGAGAGGGGGGCTCTGGTAGGTGGCTGTGTGGTGGCATAGAGGATGGAGTTGGCACGTGCATGTGGCAGTGTCATGGGGCATGGTCCGGTGGCGGGGTTGTTGGCAAAGGAAGACTGGCTAGTCTGGTTGTTTCAGACCTGGGTTTTTATTAAAAACATTTTTTCTCTCAAACCAATGGTATTTTTTACATGTCGTCCAATGAAAAATGACCATTTCTTCAAGGCAGATCATTTAAGGATGCATTGGTAACTATTTTGAGTTAGGATCATTTCTCTAGGGCCTAAATTGTCTGATTTTAATAATAATAATAGAATTATTTTCATTATTATGGTAAAATTGCATTGGACTCTACATCCTCATAAAATTTCTTATTGACATGTAATCATAGGAGTTGTGACCCTAGATTTGAGGCACACTTTTCACAACTATTTTAAGGCACATAAAACAAAATTTTCTTGTGCAGGACCCACCATCCCCTTTTTTGGATTTTTCAGTGAAAAGTGACCTTTTCACTGTGTTCCCGTTTTGGACTAATGAATGACCAATCCCATGTATTTTTCGAGGGGATTGCAATGGTGGGATCTGTTTGATTTGATACAGGACCTTGATGTGGGTCCCACTTGTAACTGTTGGTGTTTGGTATGGTGAAATTATTCTTCTTCACCGGGTGTCTGTTAAGGATTAATTATTAGTTCTTCCTATGTATTTTTAAAGAGGATCACAATGGTGCGATCTGTTTGATGTGTTTCAGGATCAAGGTGTGGGCCCCATGGGGATCTATTCATGCACAACTTGGTGGAATGTAGTTTCATTATCATGAGTTTGTTTCAGGGGAATGAGTAGTTGAACCTATTCATTTTTTCCAATGATTACAAAAATGTGATCTCTTTGGTTATCTGTGGCCGTTTACATGAGGCATCCCGATAGAATGATGGTTTCACAGTTTAGATTAGTAACAGAAAATGTGAGCACTTCATCCTTTTGGATAGAGGTTTCATGTACTCTGAGAGTACAATGGCATGGCTTGTAGGTACTAGTTTACAATTTAGTACTCGAGTATGTATATGTACATGGCCAGATGATGAGTGTAACACCCCGAGATTTTATGGGATATATTATGTTTAATTTCTCTGATGTCTTCTATTATACACTACACCAAGAATAACATGTACTATACGCAACACCGTATTAGCTTGTAGTATATCCAAAACTATTCTTGTCTCGTGTTACACATGATTTCATGTTCGTTTTGTGGAAATTATTCTACACAACATTATGTATAGATTTTGTTTAATGTATAAATGCAATAAGTTTTGATTTTGTTATACGCAACACCAAACAGAGCATTCAATACACATAGCCCGAACTTGGCTTGAATTACATGCAATCACGACCATCTTCGAAAGCATTTGTAGTATGCAATACCATGTTTCACTAAACAAGATATTATTATAATATTGTTATGAACTAGACGTTATGAATAGTAATACCAACCATTTGAAATTTTATAAATTTTATCTTTCAAAATGGACTTCATTTTTGGATTCGGAATATCAAAATTAGCCTAGGGTGAATTTTTGGTATTTTCATGAAAACTATCAATTTTTTATTAATAGTGAAAACCCTGGGTTACTATTTAAAAACCAACCTTTTATATAAATAATTATTTAAATTATTTAAATATATTTTAGGTCAAAATTGATATATAATACCTATATAAGTTTAATTCAATTCATTGGAGTCATTTAATAATAATTTTAGATATATAAAAATTTTATTGAACACTTCACTGTCTCTTACCCACCTCCTAGAAGAATTTGAAAATTTACATAAAACATAAATTTACCGCTTCTATGAGTGGAATTTTGAAATTTCGAGACACACAGATAACATCAAGGAGTAAAATGTTGTTCAATAAGATAATTTTTTTTTGGTGAATAATAACTTTTTAATTTTATTTACCACGGTTAAACGTAAATAGGGTATTTATGATTAAAAATGAAATTATTGTTACCCTAGAACAGGTCTTAATTCTATTGTATAAGTCTAATACAACCGAAAACAACCTTAGGAATAAAATATTACCCTTTAGGTCCACTTGGATTAGATTAGGACATTTATTATTATTTTATTTAAAGAAGAGTTAAAATAGTTAAAATCAATGTTTAATAACTAAATCATTTTTTATATAGGGTCATACATAAGATAATTTTGACTATAAATATTATTTTGAAAGATAAAAAGATTTCCTATATAATGGTATTTTATTTATAATTTTTAAACATTAAATAATTTAATTTATTAATGACACAATGATGATGTAGTAATTACATTATTAATGAAATGTTAACATAATTGATGTTATAAATACCCAAATAAATGTAATTTGAGACTTTTTATAAATTCAAATAAATTTTTAGGTTAATATGAAATTCTATTATTAATTCAATTAACATTTTTTAATCTAATCATGATTTAAGGATTTTCACAAAAATTAATTACCAAATAGTATCCAAATTTTCATCAACTAGTTTAAAAAAATTATATTATTAATTGTTATTATATTCCTAAAATTATAAGGTTTGGACAAATGACTTATATAAGGTTATATATGTTAATAGTTAACCAATTTAGGTTCGTTTTTCTTGTTATAGTAAGTTTAATATCCATATTGTGTAATAAAACAAGAATACACGGTAATAGTTATATTATTTAACATAGAGTTAAATCGAAATGATAAGGTTAAAATAGTAACCTATACTTATATAAAACCTATTGGTTGAGAGGATTCTGACCTATCACCACATTATCTTCTCAATAAGTCACTTTGGAGCTATTATAAACCGAATATGACTTTATTATAAAATAATATTTTATGTTTTTTCTAAAGTGCCCCTCTCCTCCCATATATAAAGGGCACCCCTTCCCTCTTCTCTTCACACCCTTTTGAGCCTTGAATCTCGGCCATACCCTAAATATTACACTTCTAAACCACTCTATTTCTATCATAAAGGTTATGTTATTCTCAAAATACCATCTCTAGTGCCCTAAGAAAAATTTTAAAGGAGGTGCATTGAGGAAGACGTAATCTCTTCTACCAACTCTTTCAAGTTTCTTTCTTCTTCAACTTCTTCTTCTGAAGTTGTTTCATTATAATTTAAAAACATAAGAATCAATAATATACTGATATGTTATTATTAATATGTGACAAACTCATATCACCTTCTATCCATCCTACGGAAAACAAAATCACCGCGTGTGTGTACGTACGGAATATCGTCTGCACGCCAGGGTGTAATTTGTTTTTCCACCTCCAACATACTTGGATGGGTATAATGGGGTATTTAATAACTATATATAGTTATTATATAATCATACATATTCTGAGATATTATATCATCCAATCCAATTCAATTCAATATTTATGGGAATGACAACATCGCTCGTGCGTACGTACGGATTGTCGTCTCCACGACGCGATGAGATTCATTCTCCATGTTAACCATTCAAGATTGATTATAAAGTATATATAATGAATAATAATGAAATATATGACATTATAAAGCTAATTTATTTATATATATATATATGTCATCTACTTACTTCAATTCAAGTCAATAAGGAATGGAAAACAACATTCATGCGTACGTACGGCCTACCGTCTCCAGGAATGATGTATTTCATTTCATTTATCTATATATCATATATATAATGAATATATATGATATATAAATCATGATTTAAATTCTAGAAGTACTTAAAACATGATATAAGTAATAATAATATCAAGATCAACAAGTCCAAAAATGTAGGATAAATAAAACGATTTTACCCAAAAGGTTGGTTTAACATTGAACTTACAAAAGAACGGGTAATATAAAGTCATACGTGAACCATATATGATATCATAAAGATCAATATGATTCTGTAATAAGTAAATGACATTATTTAAATCATTATACATGAGTCTCAGACACATACATAATAAATTGTCCATAAGTTAAGGGACAACTTTTCCAATCTCACTCTTATCCGAGATTGTTTATTCGTATTATTTATTGGGGTTATGTTTGTCATCCATGTCCATGTGTTCTCAATATGTTTTCATAAAATGTTTAATTTTCTTCCATGTATGTTTAAATTCATATTTACCTTTTTTTACTTTTACCACATCGTATGGAAAGAATCTTTCTTTTGATTACCATATAAGGTAATTTTTTACTTTTTCGACAAAAGTACAAGAAAAATGTTTTTTTAACTTATACAGAATGAATGGATTTTTATTGTTTCATAATGCCTTATTTACATAAAAATTCCTCTACAATATTTCATGACTATTTTCAAAAAAAGCCTTTTCTTTTAAAATTGCATTGCATTTTGTTAAAAAATGATTTTGAAGAAGAAAGGATACTTTCATCAAGAATTCATTTCAGGTGTTTTATCAAAACCATTTTCCATATATGATGATACTATTTCATATGTATATGTTTCAAGTATAATGTCTCTATGATTTACATGGTTTCACATTTCTTATGTTGAAATGATATTAATTTGTTTTATATGGATTATGTTATGACGGAATGATGTTTATGAAACCCATTTTATTCTTTGGGTTATGATGAATGATTTATGATTATGTTGTGGAAAAAGTAATAATGATTTGATTATGAGATGGGTGGGACCTATATCTCCCTCCAATTAATTAGATAGTGATTTATATCTCATGAGATAGACATGGCTGCAATGATAAGTAAAACTGGTTCAGTGTTACATGACTGGAACGGGGAGTTAACTCGATTCGGAAAGGGACTTTGTCCACTAAGATAGTCTTGGAAGCAATGTATTGGATAAAATAGAAATCATATTATGTGCTTAATGGTTTCCATAGTTACATGTTTCATTCCCATTCTATTTTATCATGATTGATGTTCCTTTATGATATATACATTACGAACTTCCCCGATTTATGTCTTTGCTCAAGAATTAGAAGTTTAGATTTAATGTTCATGTTTTTGCATTCAAATGTTTATGGATTGTTTTTTGTTCTCTATGTTTACCCTCACTAATAATTTGAACTCACACTTTTTATGTTTTATTTTCCCCAGGATATAATGAAAGGTTTTAGGTAATAAAAAAAAGGGGAAGATCATTATGGGAGATATTGAAGTTCTTTCACCACGATTAGTAGATTTAGTTCCGAGTAACCAAAGACACTAAACTATTACTATCCTTGTGTGATTGTTTTTGTTATGTATTAAATACTCCAAAAACGTAATGTAAGGTCTATGTATGTCATGCTTTGGGTCTCTATAGTTGGTATCAAAGGAAAGGTCCAGTTAACATTTAGAAATTAGGATGCAGAAACATTAGTGAGATCCCTAGAGATATTTCTAAGGTATGTCTAGGGATATCCCTAAGGTTAAGTATAAGTATAGGTGATAGCCCTAGAATTATAGTAATAGTCTTATAATTAACCATAATATGTTATATATTGAAGTTACTTCACTTTATTATTTTGTTTTCCCTAAAATTATTGTTGCCTCTCACACTATTCTTTTTGGGTTTTAGACGGTGGATGGAACCCGAAATAACCGTGTTGATCAATGTAATTGACAATGCAATGATTTTCCTCCTGAACAAACCAATGTTATGGGAGATGGAGTGAAAAATATTATTTCTATACTTACACAAGCTATGAATCATTCTGGACTTCCAAATGAGTAGAGAAGGGATCAATATTCTATTGAGTCCTTCATGAGGAAACGTCCACCTTCTATCAGTCGGTCTTCTGATCCACTTGTTGCTGAACAGTGGATCAGTACCATTGAAAAGATATCTTCCATATTTTTCTTTTTGGAACATGAAAAAGTAATTCTGGATATTTACCATTTAGAAGGTGAAGCAGATCGATGGTGGACTCTAATTAAGAATACGAGGCCCTGAGATGAAATTGAATCCATGGAATGGGATGAGTTCAAGAACTTATTATTCAATAAGTACTTCCCTCGTATTCTTCGAACAAAGATGGAAATGCATTTCCTTGAGCTTAAGAAAAAGGATGATGAATATGTTGGTATATACGAAGAGAATTTTACAAGGCTTGAAAGTTATGCATCTGGATTTATCATCCGAACTGATATTAAAGTTAATCGATTCTTCAGTTGCTTAAAACCAAGTCTTCGAAGGGCATTAGCTATAAGAGACTTCAGTAGCTATGAAGAAATTGTGTGTTGTGTTATCAAGGTATAAAAGGAAGTTGGAGTTACATATCCATCTCATGGTTTTGACAAGAAATGAAAGATGGGGTTCAAAGAGAAATCTCAGAATAATGGTGAAGAGAAGCTGATTGTTTCTTTATGCTCAAAGTGTAGAAAGAAGCATAGTGTAGATTATCTTAAAGAGACTAGAAAATGTTTTAAGTGTGGAAAAGAAGGTTATCGAGTAGCTGAGTGTCAATGTAATGAAAAAAGGGTTTCTAATGACGTGAATAATGAAAATACTGCAGAGAATGCACCACCAACACTTCAATGCTTCAAGTGCAAGGAAATGGGGCATTATGCTAATCAATGCCATAATCCAAGGGTTATTGATGATCAAAGTGAGTAACCTCTTAAGGAAAAGGATAATGGGAAGTCACATACGATCACAATTTGTGATGCTGAGTATGACAATGATGTTGTGTAATGATTAAGTGTTTATGTAATGGGATTTCAAAATAGTATCAGGGAATCTCATTTATGGCATTGTGGAATTTTGGAATATCTATGTATTGGTTTTCAATAATTATATGGTACTGGTAACCATGAAAAGTTTTTGAAATATTTTTCGAAAAAAGATTATATGCGTATAATGATGCGATAAAGAAAAAATTAAATGTGATCATGACTGGTATAGGGACAAAGATATATCATTGTTTGAGTATATATAAATATTGCGATTTTGGTATGTGGAAAGTGTAAAATTTTAACAGTATTCATGTTTTCACTATGGGTCAATGGGTATTCATTTTTCAAGAGAATACATGATTAAGGCATTCAAATGTTTTTAATTTGACTAAAAATATTTATCGTATGATATATGGGGGATAAGTGATTGTATTCACATGCTCGACAGATGACATTTCTAGTAATTTTTTTCTTTATACTATGATCTTGGACATATGTATTTTGGATAATCCTAAAGAATTGAAGGTATTATTTTGGAAATAAGTCAGTATTATTTAAGGCTAGAACTTTTTTCGATATTATTTTTTGAATGCTATAATAGTGTTGTTTTAGAAAAAGGACAACCAACAGGATGGGAGACAACACATTGCGTCGAACAAGGCTGTGGGAATCGAACCCACAACAAAAGTGTGATAGGATTCTATCTCCTAACACTGACCTACAGGAAGTCCTTGGTTAGTAGAAACTAGTTTTATTATATTAATCAGTATGATATATGAAGTATAATTCCATTTTAGGAACCATATATGATTAATCTCACTATACATGGACTTATGTATTTTTGATAACTTTTTCTATCCTTTTTTTTGAGACAAATTGAATTACCCATCATTCTATCACATGATCTGCTGACACATCATGATGACAAATTCAACTCTATTTCTTTAAGAGTTGAAGTGGAAATTGTCCAAGGAACGACCAACGGTGAGAATGTTCCAAAATCAAGAAATTATTTCTTCTAATTCAAATTTCTTCAACTTTTGAGAAATGATCTTGAAAACCAAAAATGTTGTCCTAGAGCCCTTATATCTGATGAATTTGATTGTTCCTTAGATCATCTCAAATTTTTGGCTCTGTGATTGTTTGCTTTTTCATATCCATGACCTCTGCCACACTTCATCAGAAGTTGATGGTTATATTTATCTACCATATCCATATTTTCACTTATGTTGTCCTATGTGGAAAACTAGTTCTGAGATACATTGGGTGACTGTTATGATTATAACTTTACTATTTAAAATGATGTTTTAGTATTCATTTTTATTATGTGGTTTTCTATGAATGAAACTTTCAAGTAGTAAACCATTAATAACCCCGATGAATTTCAAGGGTGAAAATCATTTTAAGGGGGGTAGAATGTAACACCTCGAGATTTTATGAGATATATTATTTTTAATTTCTGTGATGTCTTCTATTATAAACTACACCATGATTAGCATGAACTATAGGAAACACCACATTATTGTGCAGTATACACAACACTATTCTTGGATCGTGTTACACACAATTTCATGTTCGCTTCGAGGAAATTATTCTACGCAACAATAAGTATAGATTTTGTTTAATGTATAAATGAAATAAGTTTTTATTATGTTATACACAATACCAAATTGAGCTTTCACTACACACGTCCCTGACTTGGCTTGCATTACATACAACCAAGACCTTATTTGATTGTGTGTGTTGTACGAATTACCAAGTTTCACTAAATGAGATATTATTATAAAATTATTATGAAATAGACATTATGAATAGTAATACCCACTTTTTGAAATTTTATAAATTTAATAATTAAAAATGGACTTCATTTTTGGATTCGTAATATCGAAATTATCCTAGGGTGAATTTTTGGTATTTTTCTGAAAACTTTCAATTTTTGATGAATAGTGAAAACATTGGGTTACTATTTAAAACCCGACCATTTATTTAAATAATTATTTATTTTATTTAAATATATTTTAGGTCAAAATTGATACATAATACCTATATAAGTTCAATGTAATTCATTGGATTAATTTTATAATAATTTTAGATATATAAAAAGTTTATTGAACTTCTCACCGTCTTTTACCCACCTCCTAGGAGAATTTGAAAATTTAGATAAAACATAATTTTTACCACTTCTGTGAGTTTAATTTCGAAAATATGAGAGACACGGTTAATATGAAGGTGTAAAATGTAGTTTAATAAGATAATTTTTTTTGGTGAATAAAAACTTTTTACTTTTATTTACCACGGTTAAAAGTAAATAGGGTAATTAAGGGTAAAATAGATATTATTATTACCCTAAAACATGTCCTAATTATATTGGATAAGTGTAATTAGACCAAAAACACCATTAGGAATAAAAAATTACCCTTTAGGTCCACATGGATTAGATTAGGACATTTATTATTATTTTATTTAAAGAAGAGTTAAATTAGTTAAAATCAATGAATAATAACTAAAACATTTTTAATATAGGGTTATACATCAGATAAATTCGACTATAAATATTTATTAGAAAGATAAAAATTTTTCCTACATAATGGAATTTTATTTATAATTTTTAGACATTATATAATTTAATTTATTAATGACACAATGATGATACATTAATTTACTTATTAATGAAATATTAACATATTTGATGTTATAAATACCCAAATAAATTTAATTTGAGACTTTTTATGAATTAAAAAAATTTAATAGGTTAATATGACATTATAGTACTGATTAAATTAACTTTTTTCGAATTAGTAAAGCTGTTAGGATTTTCACAAAAATCAATTACCAAATAGTGTCAAAATTGAAAAAAAATTGTTTTTAAATGAAATATTATATTATTAATTGTTATTATATTTTTAAAAATCTAAGGTTCCGAAAAATGAATTATATAAGGTTATATATATTAATAATTAACCACTTGAGGTTTTTTTGGCTTGTTATTGTATGTTTATTAACCATATAGTCTAAGAAATCAAGAAGACATGGTAAAAGTTAAATTATTTAACTTAGAGTTAAATCTAAATGATAACTTAAAATTAGTAACCTATACTTGTATAAAACATTTTGGTTGAGAGGATTTCAAACCATCCCAACTTTATCTTAGAAATATGTCACTTTGAAGCTATTATAAACCGAATATGACTTTATTATAAAATAATATTTTATGTTTTTCCTAAAGTCCCCCTCTCCTCCCATATAAAAAGGGCACCCCTTCCCTCTTATCTTCACACCCTTTTGAGCCTTGAAGCTCGGCCAAACCCCGAAAATTACTCTTCTATAACAATATAGTTATATCGTAGAAGATATAGTTCTCTCAAAAGAACAACTCTAGTTCCCTAAGAAGATGTTTAAAGGAGGTGCGTCGAGGAAGAGGTAATCTCTTCTACCGACTCTTTAAGGTTTTTTCTTCATTAACTTCTACTTCCTTAGTTTTTTAATTATAATGTAATAACTTAAGTTTCAATAATACACTGATATGTTATTATAAATATGAAACTAACCTATTTCACATTCTATCCATCCTACGGAAAACAAAATCATCGTGCGTGCGTACGTACGGAATACCGTCTCCACGCCGTGGTGTAATCTGTTTTTCCACCACCACCTTACATGGATGGGTATGATGGTGTAACGAATAACTGTATATATTTATTATAACATCATACTGATTCTGAGATATTATATCATCCAATCCAATCCAATTAAATAATTATGGGAACGACATCATCGCTCGTGCGTATGTATGGATTACCGTCTCCATGACGTGATGAGATTCATTCTCTATGTTAACCATTAAAAAATGACTATAAAGTATATATAATGAATAAAAATGAAATAAATGAAATGATAAAGGTACTTGATTTATGTATATATATATATTTCATCTAATTACTTCAATTAAAGTCAATAAGGAAAGGAAAACAACATTCATGCATACGTATTGCCTACCGTCTCCATGAAAGATTTATTTCATTTCATTTGTCTATATATTATATATATATTGATTATATATGAAATAGAAATCATGATTTAAATTCTTCAAGTAATTAAAACATGATATATGTAATAATAATATCATGTACAACAAGTCCAAAAACGTACGATAAATAAAACGATTTTACCCAAAACGCTGCTTTAACATGGAATTTACAAAAGAACAGGTAATATAAAGTCATTAGTGAACCATATATGATATCATAACAATGAATATGATTCTATAATAAGTCAATGACTTTATTTAAATCATTATACAGGAGTCTCGGTCACATATAGATGAAATTTGACATAAGGTAAGGGATAACTTTTCCAATCTCGTTCTTATCTGAGATTGTTTATTCGTAAGTGGTTAATGGAGTTATGTTTATCATCCATGTCCATATGTACTCAGAATGTTTTCATAAAATGTTTAATTTTCTTCCATGTATGTTTAAAGTCATTTTTACCTGTTTTTAATCTTAAAATATCGTATGGAAGGAATATTTCTTTTGTATACCATACAATTTAGTTTTTGACTTTTTTCAACAAAAGTGCGAGAAAAATGTTTTTTTAACTTATATGGAATGAAAGTATATTTACGGTTTCATAATTCCTTATTTATATAAAGCATACTCTAAATGATTTCATGACTGTTTTAAACAAAATCTTTTTCTTTTAAAAATGCATGTCATTTTATGAAAAGAAAATGATTTTGAAGAAGAAAGGATATTTTCCTCAAGAATTAATTTCCAGTGTTTTATCGAAACCATTTTCCATCTAAGATGACATTATTTCATATGTGTATGTTTCAAGTATAATGTCTCTATTATTTACATGTTTTCACATTTCTTATGATGAAATGATATCCATTTGTTTTATATGGATTATGTTATGATGGAATGATGTTTATGAAACACATTTTATTCTTTGGGTTATGATGAATGATTTATGTTTATGTTGTGGAACAAGTAATAATGATTTCATTATGAGATGGGTGGGACCTATATATCCCTCAAATGCATTGGGAAAAGATTTATATCTCATGAGATAGAAATGGCTGGAATGGTAAGTTAATTTGGTTCACTGTTACAGGACTAGAACGGGGAGTAAACTCGATTCCGAAAGGGATGTTGTCCACTAAGATGGTCTTGGAAGCAATGCCTCAGATACTATGGAAATCATATCATGTGCTTAATGGTTTCTACAATTACATGTTTCATTTCCATTTTATTTTATCATGATTTATGTTTCTTTTTTATATATTTCTTACGTACTTCCAAGATTTATGTCTTTTCTCATGATTTTGATGTTTAGATTTTATGTTCAAGAATTTGTATTCAAATGTTTATGGATTGTTTTATGTTCTCTATGTTTTCCCTTACAAAGAATTTAAGCTCACCCTTATTATGTTTTCTTTTCCCCAGGATATAAAGAAAGGGTTTAGGTATGAAAACAAAAAGGTGAAGATCTTTATTGGAGATATTGAAGATCATTCACCATGACTAGAAGATTTTGTTCTGAGTATCCAAAGACACTAAACTATTACGGTCCTTGTGTGTTTGTTTTTGTTATGTATTAAGTAATCTCCAAAAGTAATGTAATGTCTATCTACGTCAAGCTTTGGGTCTCTTCAATGAGGTAGTTTTAGACATTGTGTGGGCCCCACACGTGTCATGTACCACTTTAAGAGTTTTCTACCTATCATATCTCCTTATTCAGAATTCAAATTTTGGCTTATGAGTAGCCTATCCAGAGAATTTTCCACATAGAACATGAAGGTTCCCACTATTGTGGCATTTAAGATGTGATGCGAGATGTTAAGGGTATGACTCCTTTCCGAGGTGGCACTCAATGATGATAGTGATGGATGTGATGTTTTCAGAATCAATATAATAGTACCATCTTACACTATAGTAAGGCATGGCAGCGAGGATCACCATTATCACTTCTGGGCTTACTCTCCAACATGTCTGGGAAGTGAGGTTTGTCCACTACTTTACAGGATATAGTCTATAATGGGGTTGTGCAGTTTGGTTAGTAATTTATTTATTCAAACATCCCTCGAGTGGAAATGGGTAGTGAGGTTCATCATTTGTTCATCTGGGATAACCCACCAATAGGGTTGGGCCATGAGGCTCGCTGAAAAATCATTAAGATTAACCATCCTGTGTATTTTGGACATGAGTTCTTGACTTTGTGACATGATCTATTGACTATGCGGAAAAGTAACAAGATGTGATTGATGTGGATTTAGAATCTCAAGAAATAGGGGGCACTTTTCCTACCGAGATGAATCTTTGTGATGTGACCTTAAACCTTGAATGAGAGATAGACCCATCCATTAAAGATAGTATCAATGTGTGGTGATTTAATCCCTTTGACTTGTGTGTTCATGACCAATGGGTGGGATGTTGGGCATCATTGGTGGTTACATTTGGAGCCATTGGATACAATTTTCATGGGAGGAGCTGGGAGATGAAGATCCTCTTACACATTCATTTGGGTTTATTTCACTGATTAAATGTTTATATCTTATTTCCAATGCCCAATCATTGGGTTTTGGCTACTCTCCTTCTAGAAGAGATGAATAGTCATGGGGTATCCCACATGTCTTCCATGTCTAGATTCTCATGGTTGTATGAGTATACTCTCCTACAATAGGTAGTAAAGACTCAATGATTAGTTCATCTTTTTGCAATTTCTATCTCCTTATGTTTATATGAGCATACTTTACTCCATTGTTGGGTTGATCTGTAATATTTTACTATACCTTGTTTTATCTACTTCTCACATCTTAATTACTTCTCTTTCTTCTCCATTGAGCCTTCAGGCCATCATACTGAGTATTTTTAAACTCACCCCTACTAGGGATTTTCCTACACTTGGTGTGCCCTTTCAGATGATGAACATGATGATTGTGACTTCAGAGGATCATTGGGATGTGAGGTTCTAGGACCACGTGCATTGGTGTAAGATTGTGATTTTCGAGTGGGTATCTCTTATTTGTTTTAATTTTCAACATGTTGTTGGGTTTTTTCACTTTTCTGGTGGGGTGGGTTTTTCCCCTTTTTTTTCAATATACGTTTTTGTAAAAGTACTATTTCAATTCTAATGAAAATGTGTTTGGTTTACTTTTTATATAATTTTTGTATCTTTTTTATTTCCCCTCTACACATTTAAATTATTCGGTATGTCTGTGTGTGTACGATCTTAGTAAAATAACTCCCTTATTTTATTGTTCCTTCAGCACTAATTGCCAGCCACTGGTATATTTAAGTGGGCTTGGAGTAGTTGTGACATGAGCACAGACCTGGGTAGGGTCGTGATATGCTGATTCATATAAATGATCTGATGAATATGTTTTTTATACAACCTTTTATATTGTCATGGGGTTATCTAGTTTTGTAGTCCATGAAGGTGGTTGATTTTATGAGGATGTGTATAGATTATTGGAAGTTGAATTAGGTGACATTCTAGAATGATTACAAACTTTCAAGTATATATTATTATTTAAACTTGATCTGATGAGAAAGAATATTATTTAATATTTATCTTCCTTATATATATCACTAGCTAAGGGTGGAGGGGAAATATAGTTGGAAGACTTCATTATGATGTTGGTATATGTATATAGAGGTTGTAGTCATGTGATTTGATGTAACAAACAAACCAACCATGTTTAGGTTCATTATGAACTATGTGTTCCATGAGTTCCTATACTGGTTCATTGACGTATTCATTGATGATATATTTATCTACATGTTTTTATAGGAGTATAAATACACTCATCACAGAAATATCATGTATGTTCTTCTATACCACTAGCTTTTGGGGGTGTTTTCAAAGTGTAAATATTTGAAGAGAGAAGTGAATTTCCATTGGAATGTTGTGTCCCATTAGGGTGTTTTAGTAGGAGAATCGATGGTTATGATAGTTTTTCTTTGGTTAAAACCTGGTAACATGGTGGAGTTCTATAGTTTCTTGGTCTTAATATATATTTCTAGTATTTTTCTAAATTTTTCCAATGTAACATCCCCATTGACAGAATTTACTAGAAAATACCAGGCTTCTGTCTATACTGATCAATTTAAAGAATCATTCAGTCACCTAAAGGGTTTCATGGTTAGTTATATAGTGATTTAGGTTATTGAGGAGGTTGAGATGTTTGATTCTTTTAAATACTTACCATATTGTCTTTTGATGCATGTTGATGCAGAATTTTATGTGATCACTTATTGGTTTCATAAGCTACATACTAACACACATAAATATTCCACCCGTGATATGGAGTTGGTGGTGGTGGGTTTTTTGTGTGGAATTTGAGGGGTCACTATCTCATTGTGAATGGATTTTGGTCCTCAATGTTAAAATGATTTTAGGTAGATATTTTCTCAGTGTGATCTGATTATACAATAGTAGAGGTGAATTTAGTTTCATCTGGATTATAATTTTTAGATTTCATAAACATTCGAAAAAGGTAATTATTTGTTCATGATTTGAGTTTTATTTCCAAGAATGATGTGTTTTGAGATTCAGGTTATTCTTTAAGAGAAATGTGGGATTTTGATTCCTTGAAAATAGATGAAATGGTGGTTGATGTTAGAGGATTTTTGTGTTAGATGATTGTGTAGTCATCTCTGAGGAAATAGGTGGAGGAGTCATTGTGGTGAGACTAGATGTATATGTTATTCTTGATACTGTTGGGCATGGTGATACTCTGAATAGATGGTTGAAGGATGGACAGAACCATATGATGTTACATTTGATATTGTTTATTTATATAATGATGCATGATGGAGTCTTTTGTGAGTTTCAAATCCCATAATTGGTGGTAAAACCATGAGTTTCTAATATGTACCTTGGATTAGGGATGCAGTTTTGGTGGCTCATGACGAAAAAGGGGTGGTAGATATTTCTGTTATATGATTGGTTTTATATTAGGTGAATAATGAGTATCATGTTCCAAGAAATGTGTTGGATCCCTTGGATTTTATGAAGTGTAAATGGGATGAAATCTAAATGGTTTAAGTCATAGGGTTACCCAGAGATCCAGGAGGATGTGATAATATATATGTTATTATGGATTAGTTGATCAAAATCCGAAAAATTCTTCGAAATAAATGTGTCTAGTGTGGTAGATTCATTGGATGGGTGTTATGTGGATGTAGTGGTGTAGTTTTTTGGATTTTGAGGTCTAGTTTTTATTATAGGGAAACATGTTTTCCCTCTCATGTTTTTGGGTATTTTATAATTATTTTTCAACAAAATTATTCCTCATAACATTGTTCGACCCTCAGAATGAGGGGAAAATGAATTAGACTATCTAGACAATAGATGATATGTTGTTGGATTGTGTCCGAGAAATTGGTGGATCTTCAGTATAACACCATCAAATGGATGATTTTTCATATAATAATATATATCACACAACCATTAGTATGGGTCAGTTAGAGGCTTTTTTTATTATGTCTTTATCTATAGTGTTATATAGATGTAGATGAGGTAGTAGTTTTTGGATTCATTGTGGTGTAGAGAATGTTATAGAAGGATTGAATTTTCAATCAGAGCATGAATATAGTGTAGGATATAATGATGTATTGTGATGATTATAAAAGGATTCCCTTAGTGTTTGAGGATGGAGACCATGTGTTCTGGAAGGTTTCCAGTCGACATGGGTAGAGGAGGTTTAGTAGAGGGGTTAATGGTTCCACTAGGTTTTCTAGGCTTTTTAATTTTTTGGGGTGAGTTATCATGGAGGAGTATTAGATTTAGTTTCCCCCAATACTATATTGGATCTATGAAATCATAAATTTCTTTTAGATTAATAGGTATATTAAAGGTAACTCCCATATAATTGACTAGGGAGAGGTGGATATCAAGGATGATGTGATTTTTATGGAGAGGAATGTTGAGATATAGGATTATTGGAACAACGTGCTTTGAAGAAGAACCATTCACATGTTTCATATGTTATAGAGGCATAGTGTCTCAAAAGAGATTACACGGGAATGAGATATGCCAATGTGTGCCCAGTACCAATGTTTTTTTTGACTTTTTTCCTATATTTTTTCTTTCTGGGTGATGTGTGTATCCTTATCTTTTATGAAATGTGTTGTTTGTCAGGATTTTCTGTGTGTTGTGTGGTGTTTGATAAATTCATTTCATTTAAATAGGATATTACCACATTCCAAATGGATACATATAATATTTTATTTTATTAAACCCATGTGAGAGAGTTTGTTACAACTATAGTGTATAGTATATTATCATGGTGGATGTAATTCAATGATTCAAACGTCCAGGGATGTGTAGTTTCATGGATATTGTGGTTTTTGGTTTGGGATGTGTAGAGAATATGATGGTTGTGTGGTGGGGTCTCTGTGTTAGAGGGGGTAATTTTTTGGAAATTTGTTGATGAGGTTGTCTGATATTTTTGTCGTTGTTTGGTTTGGAATGTTTGTGTGGGGAATCATTTAGGGTATGGCAAGATCATAGAGAGGTATCCAATAATGTGTCTGTTTAAGCCCATTTCATTGTGGGATTAGTTCTAGATTATATAGGGTCAGAATCATTTGATAAGTTTCTTATGTAATGTCTTGTTCCCTCATAGCCAATTAATTATACATTTTTTGGTGTTTAATGTTCTTAGAGGAGGAATAGAGGGGCTTGGATGAGTTTGGATACTAAAATTAGGATGGAGAAAAATATTCATCATGTTTTAGTTAAAGAACATGAAAGTAGAGTTCATGCATTATTTTGGTTTTCTTAATGATTTTTAGTAATTTGGGTGATTAATATTTCATTATAATTTTTTTAAGTAAATATAATAGTTTGGTTACATGATATGAAAGGGGATTTTACATCATGTAAATCCCCTGTTATTTTTGGTTATATTGATTGGAGTGCTTGGGGGTTTCATTAAAACCTATGGATTGCAAACCCTTCTGGTATTCTAGGTCATCCAGTGACACCATCATCAATAGTATGGGGTTGATTTTTATGGGGGTTGGAAATCACCTCCATTTCAACAATAAATGATGGGTTATCCTCTTATTATCATATGTTTCCTTCTATTATTATTCATAGTTTCAGTATGGTGGTGAGGTTTGGTTTTGGATGTGATATTTGATCATATTTTGGTGCAGTATAGGTTGATCTTCTATTTCAGTGTGTGGTTGTTGTTTGAGGGCATTCGTATAGCACCTTACATTATGAATCATGTTTCAAAATGATCCCTTAGTTATAAAATACCTCATTTATCTTTATTTTTGTTCAATTTGGAGAGGGTTTTCTTAAGATTACCTATAGGACGTGGCTATGAGGGATTATTAAATGATAAATAATTGGAAAATTTAAAATATTAGGATAACTTGTTTTGATTTGAATATTCCAAATTTATTGTTGTTGGGATATTATTATTATACAGACTTGGTTCCCTGCAAAAAAATTGGGGCCATTTGGGTATTTTTTGCTAGATATACGTGTTGTGACTGCTAATTTTGTTTTGATTGTTTTTATATCACCCAAAAATTGAAAATGAATAACAAAATTTATATTTCAAATGAAATGGTTTCCCCAATAGTATGTCTTAAATGATAAGGCCCTTAAAATAATATCAAATTTAATAGAAACCCCTTTTGAAAATCTATAAAATGATATTGATTTATTGTGATGTGATGTGTGGCAATGCTTGGGGATAAATATGTGCCTTTTTGATGTAATGTGAGGCTGATGGGGGAGATGTGGTTATTCTATTAGTGTAGAAAGGTGGAGTTTTTTGGGATATTCATTTATGGTGTTGGGGTTAGGGTTGGTTTTCTATGTTTTGGGGGAAGATAGGTGATGGTTTTTTGGCCATAATTTTGGGTTGTTGAGGTTGATTTTGTTTGGTTGTTCTTTTGATAAGGTAGGTTTTTTTGTGTTTTCATGATTTTTGGGTGGTGAGGTGGTGGTGTTATTTAGTTGATGATATTTTTAGTATATTTGGATACATTTTTCTATATTCTTAGGTAATAAAGAAATAAATATATATTTTTGATAGTGTTTGAAAAGAATGGGCCCTAGTTTTGTTGATGGGATGAAAATTTTCTATTCTATAAATAATTAATTTGAATTAGTGAAAACATTTAATGATTTTTAATAATGATTTTTTTGGATGGATAAAGGAATTTTTCTTGTTTTGTGATTTTCCATTAGTTTTTTTGGTGTAATCTATTTTGAGGTGGTAAAAATAGTGGTTATGTTGGAAGTTTTTTAGTGTTTGGTTGTGATCTCATAGTTTTTTATTGTGTGTGTCTATATGTATATATTTTTGTATATTACTTTTGATTTCTATATGTACCCCACCCATATTGAGCACTATTTTCCGACACCAGCATAGTCACACCGGGGGAGGGGTGTTTTCCCATCATCTAGTGAGGGGGACATATGGATGGGTACATACAATTTCCAGCTCTGTCTTCCAGGAATGGTAGGTATGTAACATGCATTTATGGATTGTGGCCTGTTTCTCCACTAGATTTTTTTGTGATATTCCATGTGTCTTTGAGAGTGTTTTGATTTTTTTGTTCATGTGAGGGGGTGACCTCGGTTTTTTTTGTATGATGTTACATATCCTAGGTGTCATCTGATAATATGAGTTGTGATATTCCATGTGTCTTTCCATGATGAAGATATGAAATTGCAGATATAGTTCATGTAGAATATGATGGTGGGGGAAAAAGAAAAGAAAAAACTCAAGAACAACCAGCGCGTAAAGTTATTACCCCAGCCCATAGCATGGAGGCAAGCCATTCCCCTCAATATCATTTCTTAGCCGAGGTAATCAATTTTCTAACAGTTGTTTATGGGAATTTGGAGAAGTTAGAAACTGATATTGTTCTTATTTTAACATTGTACAGGGTGAAAATGAATATTATTTATATCTTTCAACACCCACCCATCACCTTGTAGTGTGGGCTATAATGTTCAATATCCAAAATGATATGCTACATAATAGACAATATACAATAGGCCTTGTCAAGGTAATTATTAACATATCCTATAAGGAAAGAACTGATATACCTATTCCAATAGATGATAAAGATATTCATAAATTTGAACAAGCTCATGGAACATTCATCTAATGGCCTTCATAGCTTGTAAATAATCATGTCGAGAAGGAGGTATTAATTTCCAATTCTTTTTTCGTGATAAAAATTTAATAATTAAATAAAAAGGACTAAAATAATCATTGTTTTAATTGAAGTATATAGGGAGGGGTGTGAATGGAAATAACAACTCAAACCCATCTCTAGGATCAACCAACCAATTAAAATGATCTACGAAAAGCACCTTAAAAATGCCCATTATACATATGCATTTATTATCATCACAGAAACATGTGAATATAATTTGAAATATGGTGGGGTTCACCATTTTTCTTGATGAAATTAAGTACAAAAAGGAAAATATATATTTCATTATTGTTGACAATTTATCTGAAATGATGGAGTATGATTGGTTAGGTGGCTCAGTTGTAAATGTATACATGAGGTAGGTTTTCAGGATGTGATTTCCCAAAAGCTAATATACTAAGATAATTGTGACTAAAAGCATTTTATATTTTTCACATATTTATATATGAAAACAAAATTCAAGGTATTTCCCCAAGAACAAATATTCAGACTCCTTAGTCCTCATGTCACCTCTAGAGATCAAACACATATAAAATACAGTTAAGTGGGTGAAATAGTGGTAGGATTACTCAAATAGTTTAGTAGTATAATTACACATGACAGACTCTTCTTAATGCCAACTATTAAGGGGTAAAACTATGAAATTTAATCATGTCAAATATATTTTAATTTTGTTCATTTACTATTCATTTTTGTATTTTTAGGAAACATTTCATGCTCATTTCTGTTAAATTAGACACTCAAAATATTTATTTCCTATATTCAATGCATGGATATCAAACAAAACAAACAGAAATGATGGAATTTTTCAATTTTTAATAAAATACATCCCCTATTTTATAATTAAATGTAAAGTAATATAATTTATATTATATTTTAATGATGGTCCTATTATTATATGGTGGTGTGTGAATATCTCCTACATCATGGAATGAGGCCCGGGGAAACTGAAAAGAAACAAAAAAAGTACTATGGATGGATAAAAATCAAGGTATAAATAATAAGATTTCACTATCAAAACACATATAAAAAATTACTTTTTTATCTAAATGTTTCAATAGTTCCCAAATCAAAAAAATGATAAATACTGTGGTTATTATATTTGTAAATTTATGAAATGGATCACATTCCATGAACAAACCAACATCCATGTTGAGGTATTTTCGAAGATAATTACAATTTCAATTTAAATACAAATTAATATTTTGTGTATTTATATTTTTTTAGTTCTATCATGAATTTTAAAAATTATCTCATTCACAATATAAGATATAAATGTTTAGAAGTGAATGGGTAACATACATGAAAGAAGATTTTATATAAATTGCATGAATATGTGATCAGTATGACTCGATGTGCCTATTATTATTTAAAATTGACAGTATTATTAGAAGAAAGTACAAGTTCCATACTAAAAACTGAGAAAATGAATTAGGATTTTTTATACTATTGGAAAATAATCCATAAGTCATTTTTGATGCATTGGAATACACCATGCCTAAATATGACACATAGTCTGGCCGTTAGGACATTAAGTGTGTATTTTTATAATAAACTAATAATAAATTTAGAAAAAAGAACATGTGAAACATTCATATCCAAGAAACAACATTTTTATTGTTTCTTTACATTAGAAAAATTATCCATCATTCATTTGTGATGTGTAGGAATCAACCGCACCTCACTCCGAAGAATGGTGTGTCTAATATGACTAAAGGTGTCCATTATCCGTTTAACATTTTCATTGTAACTCAAACTGTGTCACTCACTGAAAACCATGAAAACTCACTCTGATTGTCTTCATAATTTATAAAAACAATTCATAAATACATTGTGACATGTATTATGCAATCTCCTTTCAAACAGACACCTTATGTGACCTCTATGACTCAAAATGCATGTTTCCATTTTGAAATGACATTTTAATAAAAAAACACAAATAACATACTAAAAACTAACCAAGAACATTTGTATTGTTTTTTTTAGTTTTGGAAAATGGTATATAATTCATTTGTGACATTATGGAATTAATTACACCTTTATACAATGAACAATGCAACTAGTATATATTATAATGTGTCTTTTTATTCCAAATCGACATTAATTTATGTGTAAAGAACAACATACATGTTGAAAACCAATCCAAATCATTCAGATTGTTTTGATACTTTAGTAAAATGTTATATGAGTCATTTGTGACATGTAGGAATCAATATCACCTCAATATGATGCATGTTGTGATTTTTGTGACTAAAAGTGTATGTTATTAGTTTGTAATTTAAATTTTAGCAAAAAACATGTCACCCAATAAAAACCATGAAAATGATTTTTGATTTCCTTTATTTTTTAGGAACGTGATTATTATGTCCTATTAGAGGTGTATTAAGGAGTCTCTCATAAATTCAATGGATGATGTGATTGGTATGATTCAAAAATCATGTTTCTAGTTTGAAATGAAATTTTAGTAAAAAAACACAACAGAAAAATAGAAAACCAAGAAAACACATATGATTTGTTTTGATACCATATAACAACGATCCATGTTTTATTTATGAAATGTAAGAATCAGCCACACCTCAATCCAATGAATGATGTAACCGATATAGATCCAAATTCGTTTTTATTTGAAATTGACATTAATTTAAGTAATATGTTCAACTGAAATACTAAAAACACATAAAATCATTCATATTGTTTTTGTATATTTCAAAAGTGATCCACAAGTCCTTCGTGATGTGTAGGAATCCACCACACCTCAATCAGATTCATGGTGTGACCTTTATGACTAAAAGTGTTTGTTACCATTTAAAAATAGACATTTCTGTTGAAAAAAAAGAAAACACCCTCATATTGTCTTCATAATTTATTAGAGTAATTCGTAAGTCCTTCGTGACATGTATGAAGAAGTATCACCACAAAATAACACATGATGCGATTGATATGACACAAAATGGGTGTTTCTGATTTGAAATGATAATTTAATAAAAAAAATAATTGTCATAATGAAAACCATGAAATCCCATTCATATATTTTTGATAATTTGGATCAATGATCCATGAGTCAATTATGATGTATAAGAATCAACCACACCCCAATCCAATGAATTATTTTTGTTGTAAAAATCCATATATGTTATGAAATTTTGATTTTAATTTTAGTAAAAAACATGGTACATACATAAAACCAAAAAAAACCATTCAGATTGTTTTGATATTATACGGAAATGATCCATAACTCATTATGACTTGTAGGAATCAACCCCACCACAATACGAAGTACAATGTTACCTATATAACTCCAATTGTATTTTCTTATTCAAAATTTAAATTTTATTAATGTTTTTTTTCTTATTAATGTTTAATTTATTTATTTATAGTATTACTACCATAAAATTTATTTTATTATATACGTGGATCCTTTTTCTTGAGTTAGGATGATTTCTTCGGTGACTAATACAATGGGAAGACATTTTTGAGGGATATCACATATGTGAAAGATGAAAAAATAATGTTTTTTACTATTTCTTAGATAATTATAAATTTAATCATATAAAAATAGTTTTAAAAGTATATAGAATTACTTTCCAAACCATTGGATGCGCTACATTGTTCTTGTTAGTGTTGTGCAGGTGCTATTTTGTGTAGGTGGTGTGTCTGAGCTGTGCCGTAATAGGTGCTACTGGTGGGTGTGCTATTATATAAACAACACATCATAGGTTTCTAGGTCTTTCTCATCTCTGGAACTATAACTGATAATGTAACCCTTTATTAGTGCTAATTTTAGTGCTCATAAATTCACCATTTATTAGTGATAATTAAAGAGCTAATAAAGTTGTCTTTTTTCAGTGCCAAAAATAGAACTTATATAAATTTCATTTACTGGTGCTAAAATAGCCCTGATAAATTGGGCCTTTATCAAAAAAATTTAGCATGTAAAAAAAGAACCCTTTATCAGTTCTTTTTTAGCACTGTTAAAGGGGACACACTGTTTATCATCTCTCAGATTAACAATTCTTTTCTTGCACTATTAAAATTGTTTTCTAGCACTGATAAAATAACTTTTTGTAGTAGTGAAAGAGAATGTCCATGACAATGTCTGCATGTCATCACAAGACCCATGAATATATAGGCATTGCATCAAACCCAAGAAGAGAAGTTGTGCCTGAAAAATTCAAAAATTTGTGACATGATCTAGCATTCATCATGTGACGTGCCATATAAAAATATGATTAATGAACAAGACAAGGAAGGGGCATTATCACATGATCCCATATTTTTCTTGTAGTGTACTCATAGAAAATCAGTAGATGACAACCGAATGAGTTCATCTATGCCAAATTTTATTTCATTTTCAAGTTCCTATCAAACCATCTGAAAACCTTCTAACTTAAAGAAGGTTTTCATTTTAATGGAAGATACCCCTAGTGGTCATGAATCTCATGCACTAGGTCATCATTAAGAAGAATAAAAACTTTTCCTGATAACTATATAATATCACATGACCTCCGAGCCTTCGACACATAAAATGAAGGAGATAAAGGGAAGGATGTGATATGGGTTCATGTTCACTTAAATACTTGTTATGCATGCCCCTGGCAACATGAAAATCACCACGTGACCTCAGTATCATGTTCACCTCAGTGCACAGGTGCCCTCTAGTTTGTCAACCTCGCCACATGTAACACCTTAGACATGTCCAAGAAACCCCATGATGCTCTATGGAATGATGGATAAAACTATAAACTATGATTTCAAACTCTCCATATTACCCATATTAGACAAGAGATACATCATACAAAAATAGAGTAAAAATAATTGACACTACTCGTGAAAACAAGCATGATCCCAAAACATTGTATAATGAAACAAAGGGGATAATAATGAAGGAGGTGATATTATTTCATAGTTTCTAAAAGATATGTGAAATTCCCAGGAAGGCCCACACGGAACCATGAGCCTTCGACCAAATTCTTACATTGTCTCGCAGATGGCCTTCGGCATGTCATTCTTGTCTTATGTATATGGAATGCATGCACATCATCATGTAACCCATACTTTTCGTATGACACAATCTACAAAAAATAGAAGAAATACCCAGGGAAGCATACATGAAATATCCCATGACTCCCAACCTTTGATACCTCAAAAAAAGGGGATTAAGATGGAGGAGTCGAGAGGTATTCACATTCGCTAAAAGGCATGTGACACTCCCAACACACCAGTAGCACTATCTCGGGATACCACAGGACAAGTCACCCAATGTCTCCCGAGTGATGTCCCATAATAATTTAAATCCTATGATGTCCCTTGGACATGTTGGCACCATAACATAGAGGTCCTTAAACGAAACCAAATGATTGAGAAAATAATTGATAATCATAAATAATCTGATAAACGATGTGTTGAAGAAGGATACTTGTGAAAAATAATAGGCGTTGTGCTTCATGTAGTCCACGTTAGGGAGACACAAAACCATGTAATGCCTAACCACTTTGCTGACTCCATCCATGATTTTCACCAAAGATTCTGAATAATACATTGAGTATCAGGGGTGGAGATGCCTATAAATTCCCCACCCCAACACGAATAATGAATTTTATTTCATATTGACTAAGAACCCATGATCTACAGGATGTGGATCATGACTTCTGTGGACTTCACAAGGCAACCAATAAGGTGACCGATGGAATTTAAATTAGGTAATATACCGGGGGGAATCATGAGTAGTCATGTGCAAGATATAATTGCTTCACGTGCCCACTAATAGATCACAGGAAGGACTTCCCATAGGACATGTGAAGAATATACCACAAGTCCTCCAAGTCATGAAAGACACAAGGAAAATAACACTAAACTGATGTAAGGCATTCTCAATAAATGGGTTAGGACCATGGACAAAGGTGAAAATCCAAAGAAATAGACTTGTTCAATAACCCTCAGACTCTTCACATATGTCACCCAAAGAAATAAAGAATCACAAGGACACATCGCTCCGATCATGAAAAACTCATTCGACATTCCATATGGGATATGAAAAATACTCCAGACATGTTAGATGAAGTCACATGGTCCCATCGCAGATGCGTCTTTGATCTCACAAACACTTTTGGTCTCTCACCAAGGGCCTACGATGTCCTTCGACCAAGTCGCCCAACTCATATAACGGTGCATGTTCACACCAACCAAGTATTGTGGAAGAATCTGGGATTAATAACTAGATAAATGTGGCAACCTATGTTCACTTCATATGAGACTCACGATGTCCTCCATACATGTTCCCTAGGTCCCGCAGTGTATCGCAGAGGAGTTATCCATGATACATGATGCCTCTTGGATTGCTCCACACATTCTCTCATGACACCACCCATATGTGTCAAGCAAGTTCATGTGATAACCCACATCACATGCCCACTGTGACATGCAATATCTTCCAAAATGAAAGGATTGATTACTAGGGAATCCTAGGATTAGAAAATATTATATATCCTCAATGTGTAAGCCCAGATCTATAATGAAACCTTGGTGTGTAAGCCCCTACATAAATGGAACTACGAAGAATATAATTCCTATTATATTCTTGATATGTAGGACACCTACCTCTTAGGTCAGTGTTTTATATAGATCATTAAGGGAGGGACAGGGATATGAGTCCCTTGTTCAATAAAATGGTATAGATTACTTATTATACCTTCATTCTCATAAACAAGCATTGATCACATGGGATTAGAGAGTTTCAACGGACATATCATATTCCATTTAAAAACCCTAAAATTGTATAAGGAAACCTCAATGTGTAAGCTCCCAGATAAAATGAACTACAATAACATTAATTACTAACATAACAAGGATACCTAGGAAACCTCTCTAACGCTCGATCTCTATACCAAACACCCCAAGGACTATTTTGATATACAATTAGAATTCCCATATTCCATGAGGGTGATAATCTACTCCCACTTGTTACTCACCCCATGCATGGATCACATGGGTTTATGGGGTTACAATGAACACATCTATAGTGTCATAAATTTCTATCCTCCAAGGAAACATCATTGTTTAATCCCTAACATAAAGGGAACTATGATGAATCTGATTCCATTCATACTCAGGATACATAGGCTACCTATCTATGAAGAACATTCCCTTAATTAATCATTCAGGGTAATCCCAACATAAATTTAAATTACTCAATGAAATATCATTGTTTACAAACAATCCCTGGTTTATCACATAGACCATTGCTCACATGAGCTTAGGGAGTTGCAGTAATAATGTCATCTTCACCACATTTCTATATAATTACACTTGAAACTATAATATATATGTCCTGAAAAAATGAACAATGACAACTTGGATTCACACTATATTTAGGATACATACGATGTCCCTACAGAACCCGAGCTTCAAGGTGTCCTAGTAAGCTCAATTAAGTTATTCCACATGATGTAAAAACAGCACGGGTTAAAAAACTATGTGGATAATGATTCTTGAAATAACCAAGATACATCAGACACCTTGTAATGAATCAATACCATCCTTATAATATTAATATACTCTTTATATGGTACTATGTTCTACGGGAAATGTTTATATTGTTTCAACATGTAATCCTCCACCTGTTACTTAATAATGACAAAGATCCTCTAACACATACATATGGACTCACCATAGAGATCTGAATCTTTTTCATATAAAAGAGAATGGGCCTAAAGATTCTTCATCATGGTAACTAGTTGTGTATCAGGAATAGAAAATTATTCACAAAAATATCTTAAATCTACATGAGATTCTCAGATTATGTACAAATTCTCCCCTTAAATGGTGCGATGAGCCAGACCACTAGTCCTCTAGACCAATGTGAGTCTGTAAGAGCCATTGGGCCAGAAAACCCATATAACCTCTGGCATAAGGAAAAAATATATATACCCAAATATAAATGGGTGGGGGGGGGAACATTGGGGTTTTCAATGAAAATTTAAAGTGAAAATGTGAAGAGTGAAACCTGTTCCACACCACATTTCACAACGAAACAAATGTTGTGAACCCAACAGGAATCTCTCCAATGGAAAAACTATTCGGTTATAATGTTCTTGGTAACATGTTTTTCAAAACACTATACAAAAAAATAAATATGACTAGAATAATCATACAAATTATTTACAATATCCATGGTTCTTAAAAGTCTATTCTCATTTTGATAAGTCCAAACAAGTTGAATGACCGAATCTGGATTAAAATAAATAAAATGAGTTAACCATATATATCTGATTGAGAATATAATTGCCATTATACATCACTAATTACTAAACTTCTTCATTTTCATATACATAATTGTAGATACGTATTTATTATCCGGATTATAGAAGATGTCATTATCATCCAATATTAGTTCTAGAAAATCTACTGCAACAGAAACATCCCCAGCTAGTAGGACTGTCTCCCCTACAAAAATACATCAATGATAGGTAGCGAGTAAGATGGTTCATGTGTTCCACTAATATGTTACTATGATGACCATGGAGGCTTCTCGTTAAGTCCTTCAGACACGACATCAATTGAGCCCGCATTATCCTGAGAAGGATACTGATAAACCTGTGGCTCTTGTCACCACAACGAATACCTTTAGGATATTATCCTAGGAGTGAGATAATAGCAACATTCTGTATCAACGAAAGGTGGATTTGGTAGTTGGATATGGCCCCCCTTAGGTTTAGGAGCCACCCAAAAGGGATCCTTTTAACTGCTATCAGTGACACCATCCCACTGGGACCCATCAGTAGGCTACTGAGGGTACCATCCAATATACCAAACCCTGTGTCACACAAGTATGGGCTTCAGGGAAACATCATTAGAGGATAAAGGTGTTAGATATCCACAAGAGGGAAAATATCCTCACACATACCTATGACTACATCATATATACTCAGAAATGGATGTGAAGACATGCTCATATTTCTACTCTCCCTAAACACATCTGTGGGAATATTCCTACATTATGCATGTGGGATGCTCATATTCCTACCCCAGTATACAAATCCCACCTGCATAACCTGATGCCACAATGAGGAATGATGTGGGTGAATAACCACACTTCAATAGAATACATCCTCTAGTTCATTAGGGAGTCATAAAATTTCCTTCTCATATCCCTGTACACATTTTTCTAAAATGACGATAAATTTTAGCAATAGCTGAAGAACTCCACCAACATATTCTGAAACTACTGAAAATGAAGGTACAAGTTCATATTATTATCCCTATAGTGAGGACTACACAACATAATGATCATCATGAACACATGGCAATATTGGAGGAATCACAAACTATTTCTCCCATCTGGGTGGATTATTGTCATATTTCGATGAAGGGCCAGGAATCAGATATTGATGATATCCCCATTTCAACCTAGGAAAAACAAGAGAGAGTGTGACACTCCTTGGGAACGAAGCTCATGCATGTTGTGTATGTCTTGTGGTGTACTGTAAAGGCCCATGATCGATCACATATCTCTGTTCTGGTAGATGATGACCAAGTGTTATAGGAAAATCCTCAGGATAAGAACATATTATTTTAATGGATCTATCATGCATATTCTAGAAGATAATATATGTCAAAAACATATTCCTACTTTTGTTGATGAACGACTACACTAGCATCATTCCAAGGAAACACATTGGATGATTAATATTCCTTCTCTCATTCTGGATGTATGTCAGCATATTCTGAAAAGGAATGTAAATTCAAACAAGACACATATTCCAGATACCACTGGGGCCAACCATGTGAGAGTGTAATATGCCTTGGGGATGGCTAATACTTCTACCAGGAATGTCAAGTGGCATATGCCAATTTCTCAAGTTAATTCTCATACTCTTTTCTGGACCGAGGCTCACCAAGTGATAATTGAACATTCCTAGATATGGGTTCATAACCATGTCAAATATTATAATTCTTATCAGCATATCCCAATATCTTCTCAGAAGTGGGATTATACTCCCACTTCAACTGATAATTATATATATGTTCTGTAAACATCCACACCATAGGAACATACTTCTGAAGAACTACAATTGTTAGGTCGGAATATTCTAACCACAACCTAGAACATGGACCATAACACTAATTTTCTCAATTCCATTATCATTAGGGTTGTTTGAGAGACATACTAAAGGCCTCAAGGGTCCATTGACTCATCTATTGAAGTGTAAGAAGAATAAATTCATTACCATGATAGGATTCTGTGGGGTTATTATGAGATGGATAATAGGGACTCTACTCCTGAAATCCACCATGGTCAACCTCCCCATCGAAATACCTCCCATGGGAATGGAAATCCTCCAATTACCAAGAAACCTCTAAATAAAGAGGTGAACCAAATCCCGAAATAGTTATACATAGAGGTGACCAGAACATTGGACTCAAATGAATATGGTTCCCCATCATCTTCGAGAAACACTCTATTCCCATTCACATACGATCATCAGAGCCAACTTCTACAGTATTACCTGGTGGAGGCATGTATGTATGCTGAGTGGGTGTATGAAATTGTCATATATGGTGTGTTATACAAAAACAACATCCCCGTCATGTTCAGGCCCTTCTACTTCCAGGTATAAGATCACAGATGATCTAGAAAATGAGTTCATTCCTTATTTATGTTGGAATATGTGGGATACTCATCCGAAATTATAGTACTTATATCTCCCTTATCCTGGATATGTGTGTCACCTTCTGAATATTAGGATACTCTATTTCTAGCTAATCCTAGCAATTATCTCAATGGCTAGGGATCCAAAAATTGAAAAAGAAGACTGAAAACCTACAACATAGTTTCCACCATTTCATCATGACATTTCCGAATTTGATCTCCAAATCTACATGAGGCATCTGCATTCAAGGATGGGGAAAATATGGAGTGTTACACTTCACTGATCCATTGGAAAAGAAGATCTCTCCATTTATAGAATTCTATAATGTTATAGCCTCTAGTGAGGTCACGGGATAAAAAATACCTTGTGCTAGATGGTCACTACAACAGAATGCATCTTCTCTAATAGTGCCTAGACATTACAGACATAGAGAAAGGATAGACAACATGAATTCAAACTGGGACACGATAAACAATAAGATTAAATTTCAAACAATGAGACTGACCTTGCGATCATCCAAACAAATTCATGGGAGAAATAATTCTCATCATAGGCCCCATTTATCTGGAATTCAATACGAGCAAAATTTACTCGACATAAAGAAGGAAAATATGGTAGTTGTAGTTTCATCCATCGAGGAGAATACCCTCCTCCTGGGGCTGGGAGAATATCTAACACTAACTCCACTTCTCTATTCGCCAATTCCTTTGTGGATTTTGGATACAATGGTAATAGCTGAATAAGAATCCCTACCCGCTGAGCTGGGGTTATGTATATCATGATCAGCATCCCCAAGTTCACATCCCATGAGAGGACCTTGGAGACATCATAGGTGATCCCATAAAATCTCACCCCACTGGGTTGGGGGAATTTATATCTTCATTTCCATCATGATCGTTTTCATATACCCAACCTGATCCATTAGTTCCTAAACAATTGTACCAATCAATGCGATCTACAGTACCAAATGACCCCTCCCTATAGGAATGGGGGAATTCTCATCATCCATATCACCACATAGGGAATTAGTATTCTCTTGATTGGGTGAAATGAATCTATAGTCAGTGTCCCACCTACTGTATGACACACATCTACTGGTTGGGGATATTACCGTAGCTCCAACCAGGATCTCCCTCTTGATCATTGTTCGTAGACCAAAGGGAGAGGAAAGCCTAGTGAGGACGGTTAAGTCCCACTAGGGTTGAAATACCAAAAGACCATATTAGGACAAGGGTTTGAATAATGAACCTGAAAAATGCCGCACACAATCATCTTGTTGTGTCGAAATCAATGGTACAAAAGAAATTTCTAGATATGACTCTATGAATGTCGTCACTTCAACATGGATGATATTTATCACAACATGAATAAAGGAGGCTTCAACAATGGAAATTTAAATCAGGAGGAGGGTGACAAGAATGCACTGAATGAGGATACATGTTCCAAGATCCAAAGATTGCTCCAAAACATTGAAATTATGAATATTGAGTTTCCACATCCCAAACGAAATTCTACAGAGGGGAAGAATATAGTAAAATATCAATCACCTCCCAAGAGGCATGGGGTTTCTTCCCTGAAGGACTGATTCTAAAAATATAATTGTGAAATACATGCTCTTAGAAATCTTGATGAGGAGTTAATCATAGTTAATATGCCCACATCGTATAATCTCTAGGTATATAAATCTGTTATCCTCCCCATGGATAATATATTATTAAGGAAATCTTAGGAATATCATATTGGCTCTGAGATTAAGTAGCCAGACCAAATGTATGAGGAAGTTTAAAATGACCACAAATACCCTAAATTGTAGAAATAGCTGTTTCCCAACTAGGATATCCATTCAGTACTAGGATAAATTGAAAATCGACAGCAAAAAAAATTGTGCCACCTCACTAACCACCACTGGCTCCCCATGTACGAGAGACAATACATGCATCAATGTCCCCAGAGTTTCTAAACGTCATCAAGTCCCAGACTACATGAATAGAATTCATGGAAGGTTATAATGAGCCTGTGAAGCCTAAATGTAATCTATATCCGGAATAGGTTGATGATAAAATTATTCTACCCACCGTTGGTAATCCTACCTTCCACACCTCTGACTGTACGAGAGACCCCAAGCAGCATCTCACAAAATTTGTGTTCATATGCGAGATGAAGATGCGTGCTGGAGATTAGTATGAGGTAACCAAGCTGAGGTGTATTGTAAATACTCTAAAAGATCTATTCATCATTTGGTATAGCTTTCTACCTGTGAAATCTCTAGAAATATGGGAATAACATTACCATCAGTTCCATTATCATTTCGGTTCAACATAGAGGAAGACAGTGATTATTGATCTAACGAACATCAGGAAACGCGAAAATTAGAGGTTTCTAATTTCACAACATGGTGGATTGGTTGGGAAAAAATACTCAGCATCCCTCTCTCACGAGATAAACAAATATAACTCTATGACAAAAAAATTAGGGATGATTTGCAGACACCCCTAATTCCACTGAAAAATCCAGGTGGATTCCGAAGTTTTTTTAACTAGAACAAAGTCAGGAAGAGGATATTCAATGGACCCGATATAATGATGGACTCAAACCCAAATCACATTGAAAATTGAAATATATAATGTATTTTGCTTCAATCACCCTCATGATGGTAGATCCACCTATCCAGATGCCCATGTAGGCCCCAAACCACCCGTCACCTCTTAACGATTGGTAATAACCATAGAATACCCCTCACCCTGAAGCACAGAAAGAACAATGTAATCTAGTATTTGATTAATTGATGAATAATGTTGACTTTATACATAATATACTGCCCCCTAGTTATTTCCTGGTAGCCATGGACAATAATCTACACACACTTCTGCAACCATCGATGCCTGATGTGTTCAACCTCCCCGATTAGCATGATTACATTCCATTCTGTAGAGGGTCGGATCATAATATCAATAATTGTTTATTATTAAATGACTTCCTTCATGCCATGATCGATTCAATACAAATAGTACTAGATAATTACCTAGAGCAAGTGTCCTACACAACTATTTTCTAACCAGAAGATGATGATGATTTGGAGAAGGTTCCACCCAGGCATGGGTGAAAATTCTACCACTGGACTGTCAGAAAATAGTTGATAGAGCCCACTCCACTCTAATTACATAGTTTTGTAGGACAACAATATATTCTGCTCCCATGTAGGAGGCCTCAGATTCACCTCTCAATGGTGGGAGTGACCAACAAAGGCAGAATGAAAACAGAAAATGATGAGCTATATTATATTCCAACGCAGGTAGTATCCCTCACTAATTTCATCCCAGAGACAGAAATTGCACATTCACCTCCCCAAAAAAATAACCCTAATTATATGAGTACCTCATTTTGGGGTTTTTCATCATAGTATACTTTACATACCCCTTCTTAGAAGATGATTATCCACACAAATATGGTTTTCCTAGATATAACTGAGAAGTAGAAGGATAAATGTGCTAATGCTGAGCATATAGAGGACTTCACAGATATGGTTGGAATCAATGTTCTATTCATTTTCCTATATAGTAAATATTTCAGATGATACCATTTGGAAAGCACTCCATGAGGTTCAAAAAAAGAGGAGGTTCCTTAAAGCACGCCACTAGTCGCCCACACCCAATTGTCCAACCTGATCACCTAGCAGGGGTCCAATATGATCAGCCTAGGGAATGGAGAAGGCCAGCATAACCAACTCCACTGGTAGAATATATTCCCCAAATCATAGTATAAGAACTAGGTATATATTTCTCAAATTATCCAGCTTCTGAAACACATGATGAAGAGTATCCACATATCGAGAAGTTCTAAACTCTGGTTCCAAAATAGGATCTTCTAAAATAGCTATCTTCAGTCCCCAAAATATCAATATCTTGGATGAACTCATTTAATCAAAATAACTCATGGAGGCACATACAGAATCCTTCTAGAGTACATAGGAATTCAAGGCAGAAGTTACTACTGCCAATGTATATCAAGTTGATACTATGCCCTTAGGATGCCATGTTTCCATCTCTTTCACTGATCATGACCTGGAGGAGTCCATAGAGGGGAATATTAAACCCTTATAAGTTTTGAGATGACTCAATAATGTCAATCACCATTGTGTAATGATTGATAATGGTCTAGGGATCAATCTTATCCTAGTGTGAACCCTCTATTGACAAGGGTATAGAAATGGGTAGTTATCCCCAATAATGAATACCATCCGTGGATATGTAAATCTTGATAAGAAACCACTAGGGATAATAAAACGCAAATCCCAATTTAGGGATCTCAAATATGATGTTGATTTCATGGTTGTAAAAATGGATACTGCAAAAAATTGTCTTCATGGATGTCCATAGCTCGATAGCTAACTCACCTTGCCTTCAACATTCTATTAATGTTGTGTGTACCCCATCAATGGGATGGATGGAATACAACACGGTGACACCTCCCCCTTCATGACATGTACAAACACATATACTAAAGCAGATTTATATTAAAAGGAAGGTAAGAAACCATTGGCCAAAGACGATATACAGGTTTAAGCCACTAGTGGCTTGTGGATCAACCCTATGAATCCCAAGAATAAGCTCGATAATGACTATATAGTCCCCATTAACCAGGCCTGAGTACCTGATCTAGACCTAGATGTCCAAACCACTACAATCCTTAGTGAAAATCATCCCCATCATCACTCTGTAGAAATTCAGATGGTATGGGATGATGATGTTTTTTCTCATGGATTCCCACACCATGTAAGTAATGTATAGGCCCCCATGTTTCAATCACCAGTCGAATACATCTCCACAGTCTTAGAAATGGAGGATGATGAATATGATCATAGAAACACCCCTCTATCATTTGAGGAAGGCATGTCTACTTCATTAGAAGAGCTCAAGAAGTTAAATCTAATGATCGAAGAAGGCTGGCGACCAACCTTGATTAGTTCCTCTAGGTCTCTAATGAGAAACAAATGTAAATTGAATTAATGAATAATCATTGATATGTGTTTTCTTGGAAATACACAGAATTTCACAGATTGATTCCATATATGGAAATGCCCCATCATAGACTACCCTATCAAGAACAAGGCTTCAAGAAATTGGCTAGGATTATGATCCCCTCCCTATCCACTAATGAATATATGGAAGTCAACAATTTGATCAAATACTATTTTTTCTGAGAATTGAAATATCCAGGATGTATATCCAACGTCATCCCTATCAAGAAGAAGATTGGGTGGATTAAGGCCTAAATTTAATTTAGATACCATAATTGGGATTTGGAAAAGGATAATATTACATTAACGATCATAGAAATATTGATCAATGAGGCTATTGTCTTCCAAGACCATTCCTGCATGGATGGTTACTTAGGATATAATCAATTAGATATTCCCTTGAATAAAAGAATAAAATACCTTTAGAGCACCCGAAGGGATCATAAGATATCAAATTATTCTGTTTTCTTTAAGGAATGTGGGATCCATATATAGGTGTTCCATGAATCACATATTTAACACATTCTATGGAATGATAAATTGGTGTTATGTTGATGAAAGGGTCATCAAATCTTGAAAACAATGTGATCACATCACAGATCTCCACGAAATATTCAACAGATTGATAGAAAATATTCAAATGATGAATATTCTAAAATTTTTCTTCAGGACAATGTCATGAAATTTCCTCGTATTTGTGGTATGCCACGATGACACATAGCTTTACCCAGATAATAGCTTCATCTACCTTATTTCTAAACACCCATTTAGTTCCTATGATTAATTTTTCCTTAGGTTTTTCAACATGTTTCCAAACATTGTTCCTTTCAAACTGACTAAGTAATTCTTGCATAGCCATCACCCCAAATTCATCATTTATAGCATCATTAATGTTTTCAGGTTCATGTTTTGACAAGAAAACTTCATGTTCTACCTAATTTCTAGGAGAAGCTCTTTTTTGAGTTCCTTTGTCTAGGTCTCCTACAACATCATATAAAAGATGGTTCTTAGGATTTCTAACAGTTCTATAAAAGGAGGGTTTAGTGATTTCAGGTTTATCACAAGGTTCAAGTTCATTGTTACTTGATTCTATGGAATTTTCAGAACTGGAATTTCTCACAGATTCTTTCACAGAATAGTTTGAGGATTTTGTATTAATGTTAAAATTTGATACATTATCCTATAGGTTCTCTAGAATTATTTTAAGCTCATGTGGATTTGTTTCATCAAATTTGGCATGGACAGATTCTTCTACACATTTAGTTCTTTTATTGCACACTATATAGACTTTACTAGAAATGGAATATCCTAAAAAGATACCTTCATCACTCTTGTATGAAAGTTTTTCAAGATTTTCCTTAGTATTAAGAATATAGACATTTCAACCAAAAACATTAAAGTAATTTACTTTGGTTTTTCAATTGTTCCATATCTCATAAGGAGTCATTTTATGAATATGTCTGATCAATACTCTATTAATTATGTAGAATGTTGTATTGACCACTCTAGCCTAAAAATAAATAGATAAGTCATAATCACTAATAATTATTCTTGCAATCTCTAGTAGGGTCAAATTTCTTCTTTCAACAACTCCAATTTTTTGAGATGTTCTAGGGGATGTGAAATTGTGACTCTAACTATTGTGTGAGAAAAAGGATTCAAACTCTTGATTTTCAAACTCACAACCATGATCACTTCTTAAGGATTTAATTCAACATTCACTATGATTTTCCACACACATAGAATATTTAGTAAAATAAGATCAGGCTTTACTTTTGTGATCTATAAATAAGGTCCATGTATATCTAGAAAAGTCAACTACAAGAACATAAACATAGTGCTTCCAATTTGAACTACAAAGTCAAGATGGTCCAAATAAATCCATGTGAACCACATTAGAAGGTAGAGAAGGTGAAACTTTTATCTTTGGTTTGAAGGAAATTTTGGGTTGTTTTTATATTTGACAGGGATTATACACATTGTAATTTAGAAACTCTGGTTTGGGTAAGTCATTAACTAAGCTTTTTGTGGATTGCTTTCTAATAGAGTTAATTTCACTATATCATAGTCTCATATGCTAGAGCCAATACTCTTTATCAAATAATCTTAACCAGGAATCATTTTGAGAAGCTAGGAAATCTATGTTAACAGGGAAAACATTTTCATTTCTTAATGAAGAAAAAAATAATTCTTCTTTAGAATAAAATATGTTGCAAGTATCATTTTAAAATCTAACATTATATCCATCATCACATAATTAGGAGATAATAAGAAGATTATTTTTTATTCCAACAACAAAAATTAATTTGGAAATCAATAATGAGTTAGTGTTAGGTATTTGGCTAAGGCCAATAATCTTTCCTTTGTGATTTTCCCTAAATGTGACATGTACTCCATCTATTTTTAGATTCATGAAGCATGAGTATACTCTTGTCATTTGTATTAAAAATATTTTGTCCAAGTAACATGAAATTTTATAGGTACTCTTTATGTATCATTCATACAAAATGATTAAGAAAAAATAGGTTTTGGTACCCATACTTTTTTGGGTCCAGTAATATTAGTAATAAGTTTTTTAGGAACCCATATCTACCTCATAGGTTTCCTATAAGCATCAATTAATGTATTTAAAAAATAAACTCTATTTGGTCCAGATAAACTTGAAACAGTAGAAGGTGTATCATAAATTGAATTACTTGATTTTTATCCAGAACTAGAAGTAAAAGTGTAAGTCCTAGATTTAGAAAAAAAATTTGTTCTACCAAGATTTATTTTTACTGTTTCATAACCAATGTCAGTATTGTATTCCGGGGTAAATTTTTTTTCCAAAAATTTTGATAACGGTATTTTTCCCATTGGTCTAATTTTCTAGGTAATTCTTCAATTGCTCATTATACATTTTTAATTCATTCTTCTCATTGTGCAGTTGCACATTTTTCTCTTTTCCAGTAGTGAGATCAGATTTAGAAATCATAGTAAGAGCATACTGTTTATTCAATGATTTATATTTTTCTTTTAGTTCATTGCATGTTTCTTCAATAATGTTACAATATTAAAAAAATTCATCATTACTCATATTTTCAATTTGTCTTTCATCTCTTAATGGTATTAATTATGTACCTGATATTCCATTGTTACCTTAGATGGGTTTGTCATAAAACACATATTGGCTTTGTTTCCCTGTCCATCATGTGATGTTTTTGAGTCACTTGAACTGTCCTTAGAAGCACTTCATGTTTCCTTCATGGCCTTATTATAATATTTGTACTTTCCACAAATCTCTTCTTGTATTTGAGATTTGGAAAGCCATCCTTGATATTTCATTTTCTCTTAAATTCATTAAAGTCAATATCATCATTCTTGTCACTTTTCCAATCCTTTTTCCAACCTACTCTTTGGTCATATTTTTCCTTGATGTTAGGCTTTCATAAAAACATCTTATTCTAATAAAATTTCGTGAATATTCTGTCTAAAAGATCCATCTACTCATTACATTGAGGTGATGATTGTTCACAACCATAACTTTATATTGAAGCACTCAATTTCCATTTGTCATTGTGTTTGGAGGCGGTGGTCTTTAATTCATCATATTTCTTCTTTGGTTCATCCTCCTCTTCCTTATTGACTTTCAGTTCCACTTCATACATCAATAGTTTCACAATGAGTTATTTTACGGGTAGCTTGCTGATGTCACATGATTCTTTAATAGTGACAGAGATTCCTCTACATCTGTCAGGAAGACATTTGAGAATTCTCATGATCTTATCCTTGGTAGTGACTTGTCTTCCAATATAAATCATTGTGTTGGAAATATCATTGAACCTAAGATACATGTCAGAGATAGGCTCATCAGGTTTGTTTTTGAAGTTATCATATTTTATAGTATATGTATTCAGTATCATGTCTTTTACATTAGTTGTTCTTTCATGTGAGATAGACTCAGTATCCCAAATTTCATGTGCAGTTTTACAAGAAAAAATCCTATTTAATTCATCATTTACTAAGGAGCAGTACAAAGCATTCAGAGTTATGCAATTGTTATTGTAGGCAGTTTTGATAAGTTCATCCTATGTGATTTTATCAGTAACAGGAATCTTATATACATCTATAATGGAAGACCAAATTTAAAAAACCTCAAACTCTCTATATTCATTTATATTTTAATTATACATTGAGCATAGTTTTTTCCATTAAAGAATGGTGGTATGTTTGTTTCAACACATTCCAATCAATTATCCATAATTAATAAATAATTTTTAATGAGCTTGAAAATTAGAATTAATATAAATTTACAGATATTTCATGTATATCTATAATCACCTTTCAATTGGGTTAAATATAGTCTTAATAAACAATCTTTGATACCAAATGTTGGTCAGAGTAGATTACTCAAAAGGGGGTCAATTGGGTATCTATAAAAATAATTGGTTAAAAATTATATCAAAATGGTTTTCCTAAAAAGGTTAAATACAACCTAGTTAATCAAGGTTATACTATATTAAGATTTTGAATGTTTAAATAACTTTTTAGAAGATTGATTAATTATCAGTAATAATAATTTCAGTTATTAATATTAATTTTGAAGCTATTATAGCAAGACAAGACAGTTATAACTACTTTCCAAGAGTAACTATCAAAGTGAATTTAGAGATATTTTAATTATATAGTAAAGTAGAGAATACTAAATTAAGCCGCATAGCAGATATGAAACAATTGGTTCAATCTCATGCTGAGACCTAATCCACTCCACTTTGGGATCACTTTCCACAAAGTAGTTTATATTGATAAACATGATCCATACCCTAGATCGGGGTTAAACAACAATACATATTACTTTCCAGGTCACACATGGACCTTTTCCATAGTTCGTCGTGGGTAGAAATGACCAGGCCACACATGGACCTCTTCCACACTTATATGTGGGTATACACATGTGTAAAAAGATGTTTGGGTAAGGATATTTTGTATCCTTCAATTTAATGTAGGAGACAGAGTGTGTTGTTATACAACGACACACACAGCAAGAAAGTTAATAAAATGATACAAAATAGAGAAGAAATATTGAGATAGGTTTAGAAGTTCTCTAAGAGTTAGTCTTTGTAGATCTGGACTTCTGATATGATGAAGATGCTAAAATCAAGTCCTCGAATGGAAAAAAGAGTGTTTCAAGTCAGACAGTTCTTACTTGTGTTCATCGTGATGGTTGACCATGCGAAAATGTTCTCGATTATGGGATTCCCGTATGTTTTGTGTGTTCTTCTACAACATTATGTTTCATAAGGAAATTCATTCTTCAAGAACACTCTATGTCTATTATGCATTGTCGTGCTTACGTCCACCAGCTTGTTTTTTACTTTTCATTATCATTCCATGAACACTTTTATGATTCTGAGCCACATTACTCTTTTATCTTGGAGTTCATGTGTATGAATCGACATGTTGCATGTATTCTGCACCTTGTAAGTCATACTGTCAGGGGAAATGTCTACAAAAGTAATGTTAATTATGTTAGTTCATTAAAATATTCAAATATAACCGTTAGAGATTATATTGAAAGATGAACAAAAATATTAAAAATCAGTGTCACAGTATGTCATGTACACAATGTCTCTTTCGCACAGTGTCTGGATTGGTCATAATGTCTGGTTAATGGTGTCTAGTTCATGATGTCTAGATGTCATGGTGTCTAGTTCACAGTGTCTGGATTTCATGGTGTCTAGTTGTCACTATGTCTATATGCCACAGTGTCTAGTTGTCATGGTGATTGAATGTCATAGTGTTTGGTTCACAGTGTCTAGATGTCATAGTATATGGTTCACAATTTCTAGTTCACAATGTCTTCTTGTTCACGATGTGAGTTGTAATGATGTTTTCCTGTTCATGGTGTACACCTATTACGATGTCTGCCTTTTCATAGTGTATGCTTGTTATGGTGTCTCATACATAGGCAAAGGTCTGTATTTAGACTTACGTAGTGATATTTATGGAATTAATTAAACATAATCATTTTTCATAGAAATCATTATACAATGATTTAGAAGATAGTGTATAGTAACCAAACTTAGTGTATATCACTTAAGGGCATTGGACATATTTTACTAAATAACTGTGCATTTTATCTGAGATAGATTACATAGAGTTAACAATGTTTATAGACATAATAAGATTTGTGATCATTAAAAATTGATTAATAGATTATGATTCGAACAATTTTTTATTTTAATTCATGATAAAAAACATGTTTTATGTAAAAAAATATTCACTTGGTGTTTTTTAAAAATCAATCTACAAGAAAAAGTAAATTTATTTTAAAAGAAAAATATTATAAAGTATTGGGTTTTTACATTCTCCCCACCTTAGTTATATTTAATCTTTTAAATTTAAAAATGATCTCAGAAAAAAAATATATACATTTAGACATACCATTTAAATACATTCATATTGTACAATCATGAAATGTAGTGATAATCAAAATTACCATAAATCCTTATCTAAGACTTACATTCGACATTTTTCATTACGAAAATTGTTATTTATTGGATATATTCCATTAATAATTTTTTTATACTCCATGAATTATTACATAAAATCCATTCTAATATAACATTAATCAATTTAGTGGTGGTTAGTAATATCATATTTACATTATCCATATCAATCATATTAATATCTAACCATCATTGTCTCAATATCAGGAAAAGATGGGGGTCTATCTTTTCATATATCATGTGTTTCTATAATATTAACCTTATAATGAATATATTTTAATGGTATAATTAAACATATCTCTAATATCCTTAAGAAAATTTCACTATAGTAAAATACATATATATATTATTACTATTATAATAAGTAAATCATTGATAAAGTATAAAAAACCTAATTATTTAATCCAATTATGAGAATGTAAATCATTAATCTTCTTTTGTGCCAGTAACATATGATTTACTCTATTACTTTAGTGTTTTTATATGTATATTCCCTTGATTCTTTTGGAATTCATTTTCATGGTTCCCAATATCATTATAGTTGAATCATTAAATGGTAATGATTTTATCTTTCCATTTACATTTCATTTCATGGGGACCCATTTCTCCACAATTATAAAAAACTCCCAATCCCATCTAGAATTTCTGAGGGTGATTCCATCCATAATTTTGAAAAGTTGAAAATCACAGTTTTTCCCTTTTTTTGACAGATTCTATTTGAATTTTTTCTCATTCATCATCTTATTTTATTTAATTCCCATTAAATGTAATGAAACACAGACATTCTCAGAACACATATAAAAAACCTATTAAATTATAACATTTTTAAAAACACCTTTTTCAATTCATCCCAATATCATTTTTTTCAGTGTCACCACCATCTACTATTTCTTCTATTAAATTCATAGCACATAAAAATTTCATTATTTTTCTTGATATCAGGAGATATTTTTATCCCATATGATGAGAATATTAATGAGATTATTTTTATTAGAAATATTATATTATTTTCATTAAAGGTATATTAATTCTTAATTATTGGATCATGTGCAGCGATCGGGTTCACATCCATTCTTTTATGCGGCATTTCTGAAAAAATAAACCCATGATATTATATCATATCATTGTGAAACAAAATTGATAATATTAAAAAAAGTTAAATTCATCACATAAATTGAATATTATATGTGTATATAATCATATAATCATAAATAAGGTTTCATTGTTACGATATTATATACATATACTAATAATTAACCATATGTTAATATTCTATACTATATGTTTTTAAAAATCTAGTTTTTAATGTTTCTACTGAACATTACTTAATACCAAATGTAATTCCCTAACACCAAAAACCTTGAGCAAATTCCTTACATTATTTCATAAACATATATACATGAAAATAATGTCCCATATGAGAAAATATTTTATTTTTTTGGGAAAGAATATTAAATATATAATAGCCACATTACATTGGGAAAAGAGGATAATTAACAAACTATTTAAATTCTCATAATCATTGAAATGCATTCCAAAAATTCATATTAATATCAAGGGGAAAGCCAAAAAATAATGGTGAACTCAAAAGTTATTAATTTTAAATTCAATAATACTAAATAATAAATAAATTATTTTAATTAATATGAATATTTAAATAACTAAACATGAATTCCATTTAAATAAATTGATAAGGAATAATCTATACGGAATGGTAAATAACTCACCACTATGCCACATAGTCAATAATGTGAGAATATAATGAATCCATAGATTATTTAAAATTAAAAATATCATTGATCATAATAACTAAATACTAAATGAATATAAGGCTTCAATATCATATGTCTTGTTTCCTAGAAACATTATACTTTTACCATCATGTTCTATCCTCAGGACAGTTTAAAACACACTACATAAAAACCAAATCTAATTTGGGAAACACATTTTTCTCTTGAAAATATCGATGCATCAAAAGGATTTCTATAAAAATTTATCAACCACTTTCATTAATTTTAAAATAATTCTTCATATATAAAATAAATAGATAAACAATGTGCCTTATCAAATATCTATATCGACTAAAAGATACTGGTATATTATTATTCCCAAAATCAAGAAAAATAAAATCAATGTAAATAGCTTATGTAAAAAATGGAATATGTTTTAGGAAATAATATTATCTATTACACATGAATATGGATATATTTGAAAAATTTAATGAACAATGAAAAACTCTATCATTAATGTGCCTTTTATAAAAGAATGTTACAAAACCCCAAACATATCACATAAACATTACCACTTGGAAATTTTAAAATAAAATCCACGTAGATAAAATAATTAAAATTGAGTCATAAAATACCATTAATATTGAATTATTAATGATATTAAATTTCAAATGTTTAGTATATATACCACATAAATTGTAATTGGTGAATAATAAACAATATGTCCGAATGGAATAAAAATTGTTATGAAATACCTTAACATCTATCCCATTTTGGTTAAACAACCATTAATATCATGTATAACAATTCTTACCGTCTTATTAAATCATAAAATAAATCTATTAATATTTATAATATCATATAATATCCATTTATTACAACTCATTACCCATTTGTTAATTGTATTTCATTATTTTCACTTTTTTGGTTGTTAACATCACTGTTTTTAGAGAATGGATTTACTTGTTATTTTTCATTCATATTAAATTATTCAGGATTTAATCATCTAGATAATGTAACTCATTTATATATATAATATATATTAACAATATATGTATTTATAATAATCAATAAAATTTCTATATTGGAAAATAAATACACCGTTCCTAGAGATGGTAGGTCATACGTACTCGTGAACATTGTGTGATTTTTTTATCATATTAAAAGAGTTAAATTTCAATCAAAAATGTGTATATTATAATTTCAATATCTTATTTATATAATATAAATCATATATTTTTATTAAAACAATCATTTATATATTCTAGTTAATGTGTGAACAAATCATATCGCTTTATGGAGGTGGTACACCACAGATCCACGAAAGATGTTATTGTTTTCTTAGAAAATATATAGAATGATAATTAGGTTATTTAATGAAACCATTTAAAAATAATGGTGCTGTTATGTCAGAATAATACTCTATATATCATTGGGTGGAAGTAACTATTCATTTGTTCTATTGTGAATAATCAATACATTTTCATTCAAAGATTGGTAATTTATCATTCAGTTATAGACCCACCATATTGAGGCAGTTCCTATTATTTACAATCATGATAACATTTTATTCAGATTTATTATTCATTATTTTAACATCTTCATGATTCATAATACTATTTTCATGAATCAAGATGGCAGGAACCTTGATCATATTTTAATTTTCTTTAATTTTTAAATTTTAAATATAAATATTATTTTCGTGGGATTTTTTGAGTTCTTGTTATTTCTTTAATTATTAAAAATCATTTCTAGCATTACATTTATATTGAGATTTTAAAGCATTTCTTCTTATATTTCAGTCCACGTTTCTCCATAATCATCATTCATATCATTTTAGAAAATAATATATTTAGAGATATTTATAGATTCTAGAACATTTATTAATAGTTAAATCAATATATTATTTTCCTAACCATTATGGTGGGTTATTTGTTTCTATATACATTAAAACATACAAATACAGAAGAAATAATTTATTCTGGAATATATTGTAGAACAAAATATAATGAATTAATATAATTTTTTTAACATACTTCAAAGGATGCTGGATTGTTCTACAACATATTTTCTAATTTAATTTCTTCATTCCTTAAAGATCATGTTACATCTTTGATACATGTGTGGTATGAGCTTTTTCGTTCACCATGTTAATAATTTGGGCCAACCATTTTTCACATTCCACACCAAAACTATCTTCTTAATTTTTAAGGAATAAGGAAACTGAACATTATCAGTCATTACTAAATAGGGATATATTTCTAAAAATTCTATAATTATTACTTCTATATTTTATTATGGTTTTTGTAGAGATTTATATCTGACCAAAAGAATATGAATATTCCTTAAAAACAACACATTATTTTTTTTATTTGGAAGTGATTGAAATATTCAAAATGTGAAAAAAAAATTAACAAGATAATCCAATTAGTGTGGAATTAGAAGTTAATACCAATTATTAAGTCCACATTGGTATATACTCATCACTGAGAGTGGGATTCAGTGTTGGTTTCATTTTAAATAAATATATATCCTTTAACCATTAATCTATTTGATGCATTCAGGACTCAATTATCTAATTCCCTTACCTCAATATAATTATATAGTACAAAAACAATTTGGAATGGTTATTTATAGGGACCATCATCCAATATTCATGGATATGAATTTTTTAATTGGGGAAATAATTATCAAATATTACATTATTAAGAGAATGATTTTATGGTTTGTGGGATAAAAAATAATCTTGAACATGAAGTGTGGTACCCTAAAATCATTAGTGGGATAAAAAATGATATCAAGTCCCTAAAATAGTGATATATTTTTCCTATATAGAGCTTCCCTTTGGACCAATATGTTTATTATAATGATAGACTTCAACTTCTTCAACCCAATTACAATAACATTATATTCCTCTACAAGCTAAGACTTCTGTTAAATTTTTATCTTTTTAAATTTTACAAACCTCTCCCTCTCTAACGTTTATAGTGGAAATAATGAAGTAATTATTACTCATTGATATACACTATTGTACATACCCTCAATTCATAGTACTGTGTCTCTATATTTCTTCTTCCTTCAATTATGTCTATGTAAACCAAACTACATCATCTCCTTCCTAATATACATTTCGTTGTATTCATGGATAATAATTCATATTATTATTAATTCTAGGAAATACGACTATACAACCTCATTAATATCCTCTTAACACTTATTCCATATTCTCCTCTCTTATTTTTCAATGCCAGTAACATCCAATAATTCATCATATTCACTTTTAATTATATAGTGTATACATTCTGTAATGGTTTTATATCTTATTTTTAACAAAAATATATAGCTAATATTTAGAATAGATTATGTTCTAGGTCATTATCCACTTTCTCTTAGAATGAATAAATTACTCTCTCTTAAATTCAACTTCCAAAATCCAATTATTTTTATTTATCTTTAACCACCAACAATAATATATGTAATAATAAAACCTGCACCATTGGTTTCCCTACCGCAATCATAATTCATCATGTATTTTGTAGGATGTATAAATAATTATAAATTAAATTATCTACAATTCCTAGATCCATTAATCAAAATATCATTTATAAGATACATCTTCCAAAATTGAATAGAACTATTTATAAAGATGAAGATATATCAAATCCACTTCATCATCCAATAAATATATATTTCTTCCATATTGATGTCTCATTAAATTATATAGAAATATTTTCAATAAATAACTCTATAATAACCATATTATTATATATTATTCTAATATGCATATTAAATATTTTTTGGTTGGGGTTGTGTCTCCCTTTCTTCACAAAAAATATCTCATGGTTCATCGTTTCACATCTAAATATTAAAATACATATTTAAAAAATATTAATTCTTTAATTAAATCATATAAATAGAGATGGAAAATTTAATTGAGATACAATATTTATACATGTGACACATGATATATAGAAACTAGATTTTGTGGTATAGGTTAATTCTACATTTCTCTCTTATCCATCAACAAATTATATCTACATATACATCATGTATCAGTCGTGATTTTTTTATTTTTTTCTCTACATGATGATATTCCAAACCTCATGATATGAATATTAGTATTCATGAATTATGTAGACTTTGTCATGGTATATTCATCTATAGAATAAATATCATAATTTCTTCTTTTCTATGTTTCACATCCGGTGTGCAGTAATTTATTTGGATCATAATTCATTAAAATTATTAAATACCACATCCTTCTATACATGATTATTTTAGATATTCATGATTAAAATTAAATATTAATTTTGAAATAACCTAGAATCTTCTAGATTTAGTGAAAAAACCTGAAAATATTTCTTATTAAAAAATTAAATATTCATATTATAATATCCACTATTAATGAACCACTATATGGAAATGTCAATTTTATATTTCTTATATGAATGTATAAAGATAAATATATCATGTTTCTTATACCACTATGAAATTATTTAATTTTTAGTGATTAATTAATCTATCTCATGTTCCTTATCTTCATTAATGTAATATAGTTATAATAATATTTATTTATCTTCATACTATTCTTCTCAAACACCCTAAATCTGGTATCATGTATTTGGTTCCGAAATTTATTTTATTGGCATTGACATAATACAATATCATCCCAATGGACCAAATAGTTTAGCTATTTTGGATATTAATATTACATACAGAAGACCCATATTACAGTTTCAAAATAAAATAATGTATAAATAGTGTAAATTTTTAAATTCTTGAAACTCAATCCAAGAATTCATTTTTATATAATGGAGAAAAGGAAAAAATAAGGTTGAGATAAAATTCTTACTATGTGTAATGTAAAGTGGATGAAAAATAAATCTATGATAACAATAAATATTGAAATAGGTATAACTATACACACATTCCATTTAAATAACATGTAATTCATAATCAATATGGAAAGGTACATAACTAAACACCATGCAACATAGTAAATAAGCTGAGAATAAACTGAATCCAAATATTTTTTCATAGTGAAAATATCATGGATAATAATAAATAAAAATTGTATGAAGGGAATGCATTACTTATCAGATGGAATGTTTCCTAGTGGCCTGATACCTTTACTGTCAATATCTTTCCTCATGATTGTTTATAACGTTATTTGAAAAAACCCATCTAAATTACCCTACATATTCATTTCATGATACTACCTATGCATCAAGGAATCACTCCTAACCAATACCCAACCTATGTCATGTATTTCCTTTACATTCATCATATATTTTATATACTAATAAAAATTATGCTTTATCAAATATCCAAATTTAGTAAAAGATATGGATTAATGAATATTTCAAAAAATTAATAAAATATCCTTCAAAGTGAAAATCATATGTTAAATTGGTATAATGATTAGGTAATAATGTAATCCATAAACAAGAGTATGAGTATTTAATACAATTTTAATCACAAGGAAAAATGATTAAAATAAAATGACTATTTTGAGATAATGTTAACAATCACAAAATATTTTCAAAATAAATTTTTCTCATCAAAATTTTAATGTAATGTCCCCTTGGATGAAATAATTCAAATTGAAATATAAAATAAATTGAAAACTAAATTAATCAAGATATTGAATCAGAAATTGGTAGTATAGAGACAAAATAAATGTGAATTGGTTAATAATAAAAAATATGACATTGTGGAATGAAAATTGAGATGAAATCCCTTACCGTACATCTCCTTTTTAGTGAATTCCATTTAATCTATTTATTATATTTTTACGCACCTTATTAACTCATAAATTAATCAAATTAATATATATAATATGATAAATAATACTTTTATAACATATCATAATACATTAGTTAATAATCATTCATTATTTTTCATTCCTTCGGGTGTTTAGTGCCATTTTTTGAGAATGTTTTGATATCTTAATTTTCATTATTATTACATATATTAGGGTTAAATCATCTCTAGAATGTAATAAATTATTTAGATAACATATATTATTGGTAAGTATATGTTTATATTAATCAAGAAAATTTTTAGGTAGGAAATTAAAATCACCATTCTCGGATACGGTAGGTCATACACAAGCATGAATGTTGTATCCATTTTATTTTCAAATTAATAGAATGAAAAGAAAATGTTACAGTTATATAATATTATTCTAATAATATATTTAGTATATATATAATAATTTTTAATTAAAACAATTATTAATAAAATTCATCTAATATGTAAATGAATCACACTACATTCAGGAGGTGGTAGTCCACATGTCAATAAATGATGTTATCATATACCAAAAAAATTGAAATCAGGAAAGTATTTGTTATATGTAAATTAAATAAACAGAAATAAATAATATATATCTTAAATATAATATTTAAAAAATAAATATATCATTATTCACATCCTTGATGTGTGGAAATTGAATAATGAACAACGTCAATTCATTATACGGTTTTCCACGGTACACACGAATGATGATTACATTTCCAATTTAATGGAAGTGTTTGAAATTGACGATATAAATCATATTATAATAACATATCAGTATATTGGAGATATTTATATAATCAAATAATCATGATATAATGTGAATTGATGGAGTATATAAAGAGGAAAAACTAAAGTGATCCTTGAAGAACATTACCTCTTCTTTGAGTAACTCATTTCCGTTTATTCAAACAGACATCCGTATTTTGAATTCATCTGACTATCAGGATTATTGGATGAGGGTAAGGATTTTTGGGGATTATTTTTCAGAGTATTAATGGGAAAATGGGATTTATATGTATCAATTAGTGAGGGGGTGATTTCAATTTATAGTGGATGAGGAGTAGCATACTTGTAAATATAAAAACATAAAAACAATTGGGTCATCTCCCATACATATTATTCCACCAATAATGTTAATTTTTGAAATAATGGATTATATGGTAGAATAATCTCCATCCAAATTGTTTCTATAATATTTTATGTCATTTCAACCCAAATGATTAATGATCTACCACCATGTAAACTCATTTTCACCATAATTAGGGTAATTATTTTTTATCTCATTTTAAAACATTTTTGGTAAAAAATTATTATTTCAAAAATAGAAATTGTAACACCCCGAGATTTTATGAAAAATATTCTTTTTAATTTCATTAATGTCTTGTGTTGTACACCAAAATGAGGTTGCACAACACGCATCCTTGACTTGCCTCACATTACATGTAATCATGACCTTCCTCGATAGCGTGTGTAGTATGCAATACCGAGTTTCACTAAACAATGATATGCTATTAAAATATTATTAAAACTAGTCATTATGAATAGTAATAACCACTTTTTGAAATTTTGTAAATTTTATTTTTAAAAATGGACTTCATTTTTGGATTCGGAATATCGAAATTACCTTAGCGTGAAATTTTGGTACTTTTCGGATAACATTCATTTTCTAATGAATACTGAAAATTACTAAATTTTAATTAAAAACAGCCATTCTAATCGAAATAATTAATAGTGATAAATTATTAATTCGAGTTGTGTTAAAGTATATTTAGAATATATTTTTACAATTTAATACAATGTTGGTCATTGGATGTAATTTCACATTTAAACCAGACATAAACAAGTGTCAATCTTTTGATAGTTATTTTTTTCTTAAGAACACGCTATCTGTTTTGATGACGGGAATTAATTTTTAAAATAATTAATGAAACTGATATGTTTTAAATTTGGGTAAAATAGACATCATTTTTGAGTTCATAATATCAAATATAGCTTAGTCCTAGTTTTTGCTATTTTTCTGGAAACATTCATTTTTTGATGAATAGTGAAACCACTAAGTGGTACTTAAAAAAATGAATTTTTCATAAAACTTAATATTACCACTTCTGTGAGTGGAATTTCAAAAATCCAAGAGACATGGTGAAAGTCAGTATGTAAAATGTGGTTCAATGAGATGAAAATAATTTTTGGTGAATAGTAACTTTTTACTTTTTTACGACTGTTATAAGTAAATAGGGTAATTAATGGTAAAAAGGATATTATTATTACCCTAACACATGTACTAATTTTATTGGATAAGTATAATTCGACCAAAAACAACCTTATGAATAAAATATTACCATTTAGGCCCACTTGGATTAGATTAGGACATTTATTATTATTTAATTCAAAGGAGAGTTAAAAGAGTTAAAATCAAACTTTATTTACTAAAACATTTTTAATATAGGGTTATACATAAGATAAATTCGATTGTAAATTTTAATTAGAAATATAATAAGATTTCCTACATAAGGATATTTTATTTAAAATTTTTAGACATTAAATAATTTAATTTATTTATGACACAATGATGATGCAGTAATTACCATAATCGTGAAAAATTAGAATAATTAATATTATAAATACCCAAATAAAAATAATTAGAGACTTTTTATAAATTAAAATAATTTTATAGGTTAATATGAAATTTTAGGATTTATTTAATTTACTTTGGTAGAAGTAATCATTCTGTTATGAGTTTCAAAAAAATCAACTATTGAATAGTGTCAAAATTGACATAAAATAGTTTTTAAAACAAATATTATATTATTGATTGTTATTTTATTCCTAAAAATCTATTGTTTGGCCAAGATACTTATATCAAGCTAGGTGTATCATTAATGGACCACTTGGGGGTCACTTGGATGTATATGGTAGGTTTATTAACTATATAATATAAAAATACAAAGTGACATGGTAAATGTCAATCTAATTAACTAAGAGTTAAAACTAAAAGATAAGGTTAGTATAATGACATAAACTTGTCTAAATTCTATTGGATGAGAGAATATATACCCATTCCCACATTAGCTTCGAAAGTAATCAATTTGGAGCTATTTAAAACCGAATTTGGCTTTATAATAATATAATATTTTTAGTTATTCCAAAGGTGCCCCTCTCCTCCCTTATAAAAGGGCACCTCCTCCCCCTATTCCTCACACCACTTTGAGCCTTCACACATGGACAAACCCTGACAAACTATCTTCTCCACTTCCCTAGAAACATCCTAGAGGTTATGGTATTCTTCAAAGACCAATTTTAGTGCCGTAAAATGATATCTCAAAGAGGCGCTTCAAAGATGAGGTAATGTTTGTTACCAATTCTTTCAAATTTATTTCTTTTTCCACTTCATCTTCATTGGATATTTCATTATGAAGTAATAACATCAGTATCACTCATATAATGATATTTTATTATATGTATTAAACATCCCTATTTCACCATCTATCCATCCTACGGAAAACAAAATCACTGCTCGTGCGTACGTACGGAATGTCGTCTCCACGCCGTGGTGTAATCTGTTTTTCAAACACCACCTTACTTGGATGGGTATAATGGTGTAAAGAATAACTATACAGAGTTATTATAACATCATACAGATTATGATATATTGTATCATCCTATCCAATTCAATTCAATAATTATGGGAACGATATCATCTCTCGTGCGTACGTACGGACTACCGTCTCCATGACACAATGAGATTCATTCTCCATGTTAAAGATTTAAGAATGATTATAATGTATATATAAGAAATAATAATGAAATATATGACATTATAAATCTACTGGATTTATTTATATATATATATGTATGTCATCTACTAAATTCCATTCAACCCAATAAGGAAACGAAAACAGCGTTCATGCGTACGTACGACCTATCGTCTCCATTAACGGTGTATTTCTTTCCATTTACTGATTTATTATATATATGTATATTCTGAATATATATTATATATAAATCATGTTTTATATTCTGGAATTAAGTAATCATGATCTAAGTAATCATATTAATAATTACAAGTCAAAACACAGACGAAAAATGAAACGATTTTACCCAAAACGCTCTTTAACATGGAATTTACAAAAGAACGGGTAAAATAAAGTCATAAGTGAACCAAATATGATATCATAACAATGAGTATTATTCTGGAATAAGTCAATGACATTATTTAAATCATTATATAGGAGGTTAGGACACATACGAAGCAAATCAGACCTAAGGTAAGGGAAATATCACAATCTCATTTTTATTCGAGATTGTTTATACTTTGGTATTTAATGGGGTGTATTTTATCATCCACATACATGTTTCCTCAATATGTAATATTTTTCCATCCTCCTACAATTTTTTAAATCCATTTTTAACCTTTGGTGAGTTTATAGTAAAAGATATAAAAGGAATCTTTTGTCATTTTTCGTACGAGGTACTTTTTGACTTTTTCGACAAAAGTGCAAGAAGAATGCTTTTTTAGCTTATACGGCATGAATGGATTTTTAAAAAATTATTTCCAAGAATCATCCTTTACAATTTTCATGTTTATTTTTAATAAACTTCTTTTAGTTTAGAATTTTATGACATGTTAAGAAAGGAAAAGTGTTTTTGAAGTAGAAAAGATATTTTCCTCAAGAATGGAGTTCAAGTGTTTTATCAAAAGTATTTTCCATCTAAGATAATGTAGGGTTCTGTTTCAATCCATATTATTACATTGATTGATTAGGTTGTGATGTAATTATTTTTATGAATTCCTTTATCTTATATGAATTTATTTATGATGTCTTGTTGTTTAATAATCCCAATTTTATTACGTGGGTTATGCAATGATGTATGATTTATGATTTTGTGGCACACATAAGAATGGTATCATTATGAGATGGGTGGGACCTATATCTACCTCCAATGCATTGGGTAAAGATTTATATCACATGAGATAGACATGGCTAGAATGGAAAGTTAAACCGGTTCAGTAATACAGGACTGGAACGACCAGTGAACTCGATTCAGAAAAGGACTTTGTCCACTAAGATGGTCTTGGAAGAAATGCCCTGGCTAACATGTAAATCATATCAAGTGCTTAATGGTTGCCACAATTAGAGAAATGCATCTGTTATACATACATTTAAATTTTTTCTATTCATATGCCTACCAAATCAATTAGATTAATGTAATAAAATATATATTGAATATATAATATATATATTTTAATTATATACCTAACTAATAGAAATTAATTTATTTAATTATGATTAATTAATTTCGCATAAAATAAATGTTTTTTATGGAAACATTTCCATTATAATCAATTCTTTTCTATATGAATTTATAATTATTTGGTAACCAATGTATTAAAGAATATAAATTTATGGTTTAATTAATTTTATTCCTAACCAAAAACTGAATAGCTAGGTGAAATCTTATATTATTAAATTTTAATAAAATGTTGTAGTTCAGTAAAACTCTATTTTCTATGTAACATAATCCAAAAATGAAAGTCGATATAGAGTGTAATAATTGATAAAATTCATGTTCCACATAGATATAACTAAATATAATTTTTTGGTTGGATTATATTACTCTAGAGGGGGGGGGGTGAAATGAGTATCTATAAAAAAATTTCGGGTTAAAAAATATTTCTAAAAGGTTTTCCCCAAAAGGATAAATACATCTTAATTAATCAAGGATATACTATTATTAGAGTTTGACTGTCTAAATTACTTCATAATAAGATTGATTATTTATCAGAAATCTTAATGTTAGTTAATAATTTTAATTTTGAAGATATTATTCTATTAAAATACAATTATAACTTCATTCCAATAGTAATTGTCAATGTGAATTTAGAAATATCCGAATTATTCAGTAAAACAGTAAAACAGAGAAGACAAAATGAAGAAGAACCACAAATATGAAACAAGTAGTTCAGTCTCAAGCGGAGACCTAATGCACTCCACTTTGGGATCAATTTAAATTAATCAATATATATAAATAAACTTGATCCACACCCATGATTGGGGTTAAACAACATTATATAGCACTGTCTAGGTCACACAGGAACATCATCCAAATTTCTTCCTGGGTACAACTGACAGGGTCTACTTGTACATGGTGTCTGCTTGTTACGGTGTCTACATGTTCACAGTGTCTACTTTATATGGTGTCTTAGACTTATTAAAATGTATGTATTCAGTCTTAAGTAGTGATATTTATGGAATAAATAAAACATAATCAGTTTTTATAAAAATCATTATAATGTGAATCAAAATATTGTGCATTGAAACCAAACTATGTGTATATCACTTAAGAGCATTGTTTAGCTTTTACTAAACAACTTTTCATCTAATATAAGATAGAAGAAATTTTGTTAAAAAAATTTGTAGACTGAATACGATTTGTGATCATTAAAACATGATTAATAAATTATGTGTCCAACAATATCCCCCTTTTTTATGACAAAAAATCTTGTAAATTTAGTGCATATATGTGTTCTAACAACATAGTGTGAATTTTCACACATATATATATATAGAGTGATTGTTCTCTTCTCTAATATTTCTCCCATATTTCTCCCCCTTTTGGGATTATAAAAAGTGATAAGAAAAAGTAATATAAAAGAGACAAGAAAAGTGTATAATGAATTAGATGAAAAGATGGGCATTAAAAAAGTGAAACAAATGTAACATGATTCCCATAAAAATAGTGTAAGCACTATTATTCTTCACTATAATTTCCTCTATTTTCTCTTAGCAGCAGTAGGAGAAGAGGAATCCATTAGAGCAGAGGTTGATGTACAAGAAGGGAGTGAATCTGTTGATAGAGAAGGTAAAGGAAGACCTTCGAAGACTGTGGGATCCAGAGTAGGTGCAATAGAATATTGAGGAAGTTGTTGATCAAGGAACACAAGACTGATCTAAGTCAGTGCCTAACTGATAGACATAGAAGTGGAGGCTAGGGCAGTGGTGAAAGTAGGAAAACCAGGTCTCAGAGGTGCAGTCGCATGATTATTAATGGTTATACTATGTACATGATGATAGGGCCTCAGATGCTTGACAAAATCTGTAAAGATCTCTCCACCATACTGCATAGAATTCTCATAGTCGTCGTTGTTTTCTGTAAACATATCCAACAAATGAGTGAACTGGGTGATATTTTGGAATTGAGTCTTGAAAGCTTGAGTAACAGGAGTAATCCTTTGATTTTCAAAAATATATTTGAAATGATTTGTCATGTATGTCGTTGATATGATTTGGTTGAGTAGAAAAACACATTCATTGAAATGTATTTCTGAGAATCATTAACAATTTTTGAATGTATTTGGACCAGATCAAGAACGTTGTCATTGTTCTTGATAATAGTTGATAGAGAATCTTAATTGAAACCACTAAGCATAGTCAGAAGTTCTTATTCAAAAATGCTTCTGAGCAGGTCACTGTCTAAGGAGGATTGGGATGATTGTATAGATTATTCACAAGCAGTGATAGCTATGGTGAGAGATTTCAGTTGATTCAGTACTTTTCAAAGACACCACATATAATCAGTAGTGAGTTTGTTAAGATTAACAACAAGCTCTCTCATCTCTTTCACAATATGTTTCTTCCATTTAGCAATCTTTTCATCAATGAAATATAAATGAGGATGAATCTTAGAGAGAACATTCTATTGGGTTTCAGGTACAACAGGCTCCACATTATGTGCAGAAATATCTAATTTCTAAGGCTTCTCTTTCTTCATTTCTTCAATCATACATATTAGAGTCCTCACTTCATCACTAATTAGTCTATTTTCAACTCTGACATCATGAATCTCAAGAAACATTTTGCGATGAATTTTCTAAATAAGTTTCTCCAAAAACAGCGTGTAATTCCTCTAACTAAGGTCGGTTATTGAAATAGGTTGGTTATTTAGGAGTTTTTAACTCCATCCAAATGGGTAGCTCCAAAATCATTTAGGTCATCTTTACTCACCAAGGATGGTTGTTCTGATGAAGGTTCATTGATAGGGACATTTACAGGATAAGGATCCTTTTCATGGTAAATCATAGAGACATATTTCAAATAGATAATATTAGAAAGGTCAAGTCCTTTTATTGAGACTAACTGAGAGTCATCCACATCATAAAAACATGGGAACTTATAACAAGAGTCTATAGGACTTGGATAAATCAGGTTTGGTGCCTCAATAGATTCTAGATTTGCGGGTTTCTTCCACTCAATAGTTGCGTCCTACTCAGGACTGATAGGATTTGGGGCTTGATATATTTCCACGAATTCGTCTCATAGTTACTCACCCATTTCCTACCTAGACAGCTGAAAAGCTAGCTCTATCCTTTCTTCATCTGATGGAATGACTTTCGGAATAGATTCTTCCACTGGGAGTTCCTCAAGGTCAGATTATATCATAACAAGTAAGACTTCTATATAGGTTCTTCCATATCATTCTTCTCAGTTTCATTGGAAATAGATTCTGTTTCCACTTCAGGTTGATCTTCCACAGTAACAACATCTTTAGAAGCTGGTAATTCCTTTTCACTTACAACATCAGGGAAAAGAGTATTATCTTATTAATTAGAAATAGTTTCCCTTGAATTTACTGTATCCTCTTCTTCTTCTTCAGAATACTCCTCAAATTCATCCGGTTCAATCAAGGATAAGAAAAATCTTTTGGTCTTGAGGGATATTCAACTAGATTGAACATTTCATAAATTCTATCATTGTCTTCAACCCATGCCATTTTCCAAAGATTCCAATTGATTTTCATCCTCTAGATAATGACTTTTGAAAAGAAAAACTCACAATCCTTGATGACTTTTTCATTAGGTCCAACCATACCTTTTCCATGAAGCATGGAAGAGATAAGGTAAGAATAAAATAGGGAGGTTGACTAGGTTGTGTTTTTTATTGCCTCACACATATGGTGTATCACATACTTACAAAGGTTGATTTTATTCCAATTTTTTATAAGATTAATCATAAACACATCCTGATAAATTAGTACAGCAAAATAACCTTTCTTGGGGCTAATCAGGTTCTGTATAAACTTAAACAGAATTCTAGAATCTCAATCTAGTTCAATTTCAATGGTTATACTCTTGGTTCAATTTTGGGTTATCTGTTACAAATAATCATCCAAGAAAATGAATTCACTTGAAGGTGGAAGTCCTATCTAATTATCCTCACAAATGCCTTCATTAGGTATCTTAAAGCATGATGCCCAATACCTCGAAAATAATGATCATTTTGGGCTATTTAACCATCTTCTCACAGCATAAACATCTTCACAATCAATGGAGAACTGAACATACTGATAAAATAGGGCCACTAAAATAGGGTATATTGTTCAATATTCCTTCGAAAACCATTCTAAACAGCCATTATCTATTAAAACATTTAAAAAATACACTTACTCGACAAAATCCACTTAGGGAACATCTCATTCTCAGGTACCACTACACGGTTCACCAGACTTGGATTTAGAGGACCCTCAGGTGATAGCATGCATTCAATTTTCTACTTCTTTGATCTACATTTCTCAAGAGTTGATTAATGAAGGGAATTTCATCCTGTGAATTCACCGAATGTTCGAGAGATAGAGAAAGGATGAAAGGGTGAAGAATGGTTACAAACTGAGTTAATAGAAGAGATCTCGTGTGAAGTAAAAGTGATACTTCCTTAATTTTATCATTTAGGAATACCCAACATCGCAAGAGTAAAAGCACATGAAAGTGAAGAGATTAATGGTAAGATTACTGTGATACAGTTTTCAATTCATAAATAAAAATCATAATGAATATTTACAGTGTGACCATATCAGGTCTTTACGATGAGACAATAAATGAATTTTATGGTGAGCCATGTCTTTACTTTGAGATAGGTCTTAACAGTGAGACAGTTCATTATGGTGAGATAGTAACTGTCAGACAGTAATCATGAAATACTAACTGTGAGACCGTAAAACATGAAACAGTAAGAGTTAAAATATTAAGTTATAAAGAAGAACGACATAAAATGGTAAGACATTTACATAAGATTTATCATACCTAATTCATGTATGATGTATTCTATTCTTTCATAATGTAATGGTTTTGTAAATATAACCGCAAGATGATATTCAGTACCAATAAATTCAAAAGTGATATAACCTTTTTGATAATGATATCTCAAAAAGTGATGTCTTACATCAATATGCTTTGTCCGAGAATGTGAAACAAGATTTTTCAAAATGTTAAAAAGAACTTGTGTTGTCACAATTTACAATTACATTTTTGAATTGATAACCATAATCATGTAATGTGTCTTTCATCCACAATATTTGTGCCCAAAAACTACAAGTAGCTATGTATTCAGCTTCTGCATTAGGTAATGCAAAAAAATTTGTTTTTTACTACACCCTGATACTCGTGACTTTCCTAAAAATGGACATGTTCTAGAGTTTCTTTTTCTATCTAACTAACAACCACCGAAGTCAGCATCATAATAACTAACTAAAGGATGGTTCTTAATATTTCTAACATCTCTAGAAAAGGAGGGTCTAGTGATTTCTGGTTCATCAATATGTTCAGGTTCATTATGACATGAGTCTACGGAATTTTCTGAACTGGTAGTTTTCAAAGATTCATTCACATAATTGTTTGAGTAATTTTTATTAATGTTAAGATTTGATACATTATCATCCAGGTATTCTAGAATGATTTTAGGCTCATGAGGATCTATTTCATCAAATTTGACATGGACAGATTCTTCAACACATTTAGTTCTTTTGTTGAACACTCTAAAGGCTTTACTAAACATGGAATATCCTAAAAAGATACCTTCATCACTCTTGGATTAAAATTTGTCAATATTGTCCTTAGTATTAATAATATAGACATTTAAATGTAAAAACATTGAAGTAGTTAACCTTGGGGTTTTGATTGTTCCATATCTCATAAGGAGTCCTTTTAAGAATAGGTCTGATCAACACTCTATTGATTATGTAGCATGTTTTATTGACCGCTTCAACCCAAAAACAAATAGTTAGGTCATATTCACTATGCATTGTTCTAGAAATATCTTGTAGTGTTCTATTTCATCTTTCTACATCTCCATTTTTTGGTGGTGTTATAGGGGAAGAAAAATTGTGGCTATAACCATTGTGTGGGAAAATGAATTCAAAAACTTTATTTTAAACTCACGACCATGATCACTTCTTAAGGATTTAATTCTATGTCCACTATGATTTTCCACACAGTTGGCATATTTAGTAAAATAAGACCAGGCTTCACTTTTGTGATCTATAAATATGGTCATAGTATATCTAGAAAAGTCACCTACAAGAACATAAACATAGTGCTTCCCATTTAAAATGGAAACTCAAGATGGTCCAAATAAATCCATTTGATCTAGTTTCAGAGGTAGAGAATGTGACACTACTTTCTATGGTTTGAAAGAAATTTTGTGCTGTTTTTCCATTTGATAGGGATTATACACTTTGTCATTTAGAAATTCAAGTTTGGGTTATTCATTAACTATGATTTTTATAGTTACCTTTCTAAGGGAGTGAATATTACAGTGTCTTAGTCTCTTATTCCAGAGGCAAGAATCTTTTATAAATACTAATAAACATGAAGTATTTTGAGAAGCTAAGGAATCTATGTTAACAGAGTAAAAATATTCATTTCATAATGGATAAAATAATTATTCATCTTTATAATTAAAAAAGTTTAAAGTATCATTTTAAAATCTAACATTAATTCTATCATCACATAATTGGGAGATACTAAGAAGATTATATTTTAGTCTATCAAGAAACAGTACTTTGGAAATCAATACTGAGTTAGAGGTACCGATTTGGACGAGGCCAATAATCTTTCCTTTGGGATTGTCACCGAATGTGACATGACCTCTATATATTATTATTATATTCTTGAATCAGGAGTAGTACCTTGTCATGTTACTTAAAAATATCAGGTCTAAGAACCATAAACTATTATATTAACTCTTTATGCATCTTTCCTAAAAAATGATTAAGAAAAAATATATTTTGGTACCCATACATGTTTGGGTCCAGTAATATTAGTAATAACTGTTTTATGAACCCATATTTGCCTCATAGTTTTCTGATAAGAATTATGTAAATAATTGAAAAATAAACAATATTTGTTCCAGAAAAACATGAAATAGTAGAAGTTGTATAATAAATTGAATTAGTTAATTTATGTCCAGAATTGGGAGTAAATCTGTAAGTCCTAGATTTAGAAACAAAATTTGTTTTACCAAGATTTATTTTTCTAGGTTGATAACCAATGCCAGTGTTGTATTATGGGGAAACTTGTTCTCCTAGAATTTGAGCAAGGGTATTTTTCCCATTAGTATTCTTTTCTAGGTCATTCTTCAATTGGTCATTAGATATTTTTAATTCCTTGTTCAATTTGAGCAGTTGATCATTTTTCACCTCTTTAGTTGTTAGTTCAGATTTAACAATCACAGTAAGAGCATACTATTTCTTTAATGATTTATATTTCTTTTTTAGTTCATTACATGTTTATTCAAGCATGTTACATTACTAAAATATTTCTTCATTAGTCATATTTTTAGAGTCACATTCATCTATTGAATATTATTAATTATTTACAGGAGATTCCAGTGTTACCTCAGATGTGTTTGTCAAAAAACACGTATTAGATTTGTTTTCCTATTTATGAGGTGATGTTTTTGAGTCACATGATCTATCCTCAGAAGCACTCTAGGTTTCCTTCATGTCCTTCATATACTTACAGTCCTAGTCCTCATATCTATTTTTTTATTTGAGCGTTGGACTGTCAGCCTTGAAATGTCATTTGTGCTTAAATTTAAAGAATAAAATTTCAACAGTCTATTCACTTATTTTACAATTCCTCTTACAACTTTTTCTTTGGTCATATTTTCCATCAAATTTAGGCATTCCGAAAAACTTCTTCTTCTTGTAAAATTTCTTGAATCTTCTGTCTAAATGAGAAATATCCTCATCACTTTTAGTTGATGATTATTCACTACCATAACATTATGTAGAAGCTTCCAATGTCCCTATGTCTTTTGTTTAGAGGTTGTGGTCTTGAATGCATCAAATTTCCTCTTCGGTTCATCCTCCTCTTCATAATTGACTTTCAGTTTCTTTTCATACATCATCAGTTTTCCAGTGATTTCTTTTATAGGTAGCTTGCTGATGTCAAATGATAATCTAATAGAGACAGAGGTTCCTCTCCATATGTCAGGTAGACATCTATGATTTCTGGGGATATGTTCCTTGGCATAGAATTATCGTACAAGAGAAATCATTGTGTTTACAATAACATTAAACCTAAGACCCTTTCCAGAGATAGGCTCATTGTGTTTCATGTTAAAGATATCATATTTAATCTTATATGTTTTAAGTATCATTTCATTTACATTATATGTTCGATCATGTGAGACAGACTGGTTATCCCATATTTCAAGGGATGTTTTACAAGCAGAAATTATATTTATTTCCTCATCCTTTAAGGTGTAGTATAAAGCATTCATATCTTTGAAATTGTTATTATAGATAGTTTTGATAGGTTTATCCCATGTGATTTTATCATTATAAGGAATCATATATTCATATATAATGGATGAAAAGATTTCAAAAACCCATACTCTTTAATTGAATTTTCAATTTTAGTATCCTTTGATCATACTTGGTTCCATTAAAGAATGTTGGTATGTAGGTTGCAGAACCTTACAATTTATTATCCATAATACAAAAATACATTGAATGAGCTAGAAATTTATAACTAATATTAATTTATATATCTTTAAAGTCAAACTAAAATCATAGTTATATTGGGTTTAGTAGATTCATAATAAACAACCTTTGATTCCAAATACTGGTCGGAGTAGATTACTCTAGAGGGGGTTGAATTTAGTATCTATAAAAAAATTCAAGCTAAAAATTATTTCTAAAATTTTTTCCCCAAAAGGATAAATACAACCCAGTTAATCAGTTTTATACATTTATAAGGTTGATTACTTAAATAACTTTTTAGAAGAATGATTAATTATCAGTAATCATAATGTCAGTTATTAATATTACTTTTGAATATATTTTAATAAGACAAGACAATTATAACTTCTTTCCATGAGTAATAATCAAAGTGAATTTAGATATATCTGAATTATACAGTAAAGAAAAAAAATAGAGAAGACTATATTATGCTGCAAAATAGATATGAAGCAATTGGTTCAGTCTCATGTCGAGACCTAATCCACTCCACATGGGGATCAATTCCCACCAAGATGTATATATAAATAAACATGATCCATACCCTGGATCTAGGTTAAACAACAATACATAGGACTATCTAGGTCACATAGTGACCTCTTCCATAGTTCTTCGTGGGTACAAATGACCAGGCCACATAGGGACCACTTCAACACATATCTGTGGGAATACACATGTGAAAAAAGATGTTGAGTAAGGATATCTTGTATCCTTCAGTTTAAAGAAGGAGAAAGAATGTGTTTTTATACCGCTATAGACACTACTCAAAAGTTAATAAAATGATACAGAATAGAGTAGAAATTTTGAGATAGGTCTAGAAGTTCTCTAAGCATTAGTTTTTGTAGATCTTGACTTCTGAAATAAAGCAGCTGCAAAGATCATGTCCTTCAACAGAAAATAGATTGTTGCAAGTCAGAGAGATCTGGCTTATGTTCTTTATGACGGTTAACCAGGCGAAGCTATTCTCGATTCTGGGATTCTAGTTTGATTTGTGTGTTCTTCTGCAACATCATGATGCATATGGAAATTCATTATTCAAGAAGTCTCTTAGTCTATTATTTTTTGTCATGCTTATGCCCACCAACTTCTTTTTCTCTTTTCTATATCGTTCCATGAACAGATTTATTTTTCTGAGCCACATTACTCATTTATCATGGAGTGCATGTATTTGAGCCGACATGTTGCATGTATTATGTACCATGTACCTTTACTATCCGGTTAAATGTCTACAAAAAAATGTTAATTATGTTAGTGCATTAAAATATTCAAATATGACGGTTAGATATTAAATTGAAAGACGACCAAACAAATTAAGAAACATTGTCACATTATGTATTGGAAATGGTGTATCTATCACACGGTGTCTATATTGGTCATGGTGTCTAGTTCATGGTGTCTGGTTTACATTGTATGGTGTTCATGGTGCTTGGTTCACGATGTTTGGATTTCACGGTGTCTGGTTGTCATAGTGTCCTGATGCCATGGTTTTTTGTTGTCGTGGTGTCTGAATGTCACAGTGTCTGGTCCACTTTGTCTGGATGTCACCGAATCTAGTTCATGTTTTGTAGTTCACGGTGTCTTCTTGTTCACAGGGTCTTCTTTTTATGAGGTTTTCTTTTTCATGGTGTAGGCTTGTTATGGTGTCTTCTTGTTCATGGTGTCTTCCTGTTATGATATCTCATACTTAGGAAAATGTCTGTATTCAGATTTATCTAGTGATAATTATGGAATGAAATAATCTTAATCATCTGTTAGATAAATCGTTATAAGTTGAACCAAAAGATAGTGTATAGTAACCAAATTGTGTGTATATCCCTTAAGGTATTGGGATACCTTTTACTAAACAACTATGCATTTTACGTGAGATTGATTACATAGTTATAACAAGTTTTATAGACGGAATAAGTTTTGTGATAATTAAAACTAGATTAATAGATTAGGAGTCCAAATTTTTTTATTTTAATTTATGATAAAAAACATGTTTCATATAAAATAATCTTCAATTGGTGTTTTTTATCAATTAATCTATATGAACAAATAAATTTATTTAAAAAAAAATATCATGAAGTATTGGGTAATTACATTCTCACCACATTAATTATATTGAATCATTGAAACTTAAAAATGATCTCAGTAAAAAAATATTTTCATTTAAGAATACCATTTGAATACCTTCACCATGTACATTCATGAAATACGGTGACAATCTAAATTACCATAAATCTTTATATAATACTTATATTATTCCTCTTTAATTATTTAAAATGTTATTTATTAGATATATTCCTTAAATAAATTTTTTAGAATCCATCAATTATTACATTAACCACATTCTAATATATAATTAATCAAATCAATGGTGGTCAGTAATATCAAATTTACATTATCCAGATCAATCATATTTTTATCTAACCATCATTATCTCAACATCAAGAAAATTTTGGGGTATATCTTTTCATCAATAGTGTGTTTATATAATATTTCCATTATAATGAATCTCTTTTAATGGTACTATTAGTTATATCTCTAATATCCTTAATAAAAGTTCACTATAATTAAATATGTATATTTTTTATTACTATTAAAAAAATTAAATCATTGATAATTTATAAAAAAAAAAATTATTGAACCCAATTATGAGAACGTTAATCATTAATCTTTGGTTGTATAAATAACATAATCTTTATCATTTTTCTTTAGTTTTTTATATGTATATTCCCTTGATTATTTGGGAATTCATTTTCATGGTTCCCAATATCTTTATAGTTTAATCATTAAATATTAGTGATTTTACCTATCAATTTACATTCCTTTTCCTGGGGACCCATTTCATCCCAATTTTAAAAAACACCCAATTTCATCTAGCAATTCTGATGGTGTTTCCTTATATAATTTTGACAAGGTGAAAATCACATTTTATTTATATTCCTTGATTAAACGATTCTATTTGAATGTGTTATCACTCAACATCTTGTTTCTTTTAATTCCCTTTAAATAAAATGAATGACAAACAATATCATAACACATATAGAAAACCCCCATTACATTTACAAAATAACTATGGTGTCTCATTACTAAATTATATAATTTTCAAAAACAAATTGTTATATTCATCCCTATATCCATTTTTCCATGTAACCACCTTCTACTATTTCTTCTATTAAATTAATAGCGCATATAAATTTCATTAATTTTTTTGATATCACAAAATATTTTTATCCCATATGATGAGAATATTTGATAGATTATTTTTCCAAAAAATATTATATTATTGTCATTAACGGTATATTCATTCTTAATTATTGGATCATGTGCAACAATTAGGTTCACATTTATTCTGTTATACGCCATTCCTAAAAAATGACCTCATGATATTATATCATATTATTTGGAAACAAATATATAATCTCAAAACTAGTTAAATATATCACATATATTGAAAATTATATGTGTATATTATCATATGATCATAAATAAGGTTTCATTGTTCTGTTATTCTATACAAATCCTAAAAATAAACCATTGTCTAATATTTTATAATATATGTTTTTATAAATCTAGTTTATAACATTTTTACTGAACATTCATTACCTCCAAATTTAATTTCCTAACACCTGTAGCCTAGAGCCTGTTCCTTAATTTATTTCATAAGAATATATACATGAAAATAGAGTCTCAAATGACCAAATAGTTTACATTTTTGGAAAAATATATAAAATATATAATACCCATATTATATTTTAAAAATATGTTAATATATAATGTATTTAAATGCTCAAAATCATTGAAAATCATTGGAAAAATTCATATTAATATCTTGGTGAAATCCTAAAAATAACAGTGAACTAAAAAGTTATTAATTTAATATTAAATAATAATAAATAATGAATCAATTATTTTAATTAGTATGGATATTTAAAAAACTAAACATGAATTTGAATTAAATAACTTGATACTGAATAAATAACATGGAAAGGTAAATAACTGAACACTATTCCACTTAATCAATAAGTTGAGAATATTATGAATCCATAGATTATTTATAAGTAAAAATATCATGGATCATAATAAATAAATAATAAATAATGAAAATTCTTCAATATCATATGTCTTGTTTCCTAGATACATTATAATTTTATCATCAAGATCTATCCTCATGATTGTTTAAAACAAACTACATAAAAACCAATCTAATTTGGAAAACGTATTATTCTCATGAAAATATCGATGCATCATGAGGATTTACATAACTATTCCATAAACCCTTTCATGAATTTCACAATAATTTATTATATATATAAAATAAAAAGATAAACAATGTGCCTTATCAAATATCTATATCAACTAAAAGGTACAGGTATATCATTATTTCCAAAATTAAGAAAATAAAAATCAATTTAAACAACATATTTAAAATTTATATATGTTTTAGTTAATAATATTACCAATTACACATGAATAGGGTTATATTTGAAAAATTTAATGAACAATGAAAAATTGTAACATTAATGGGACTTTTTACAAAATAATGTTACCACACCCCAAACCTTTCGCATAAACATTATCACTTGGAAATTTTAAAATAAAATCCACATCGATAAAATTAATAAAATTGAATCATAAAATAACATTAATATTGAATTTTTAATGATATTAAATTCCAAATGGGTAGTATATACACCCCATAAATTGGAATTGGTTCATAATAAAGAATATTTCCTGATGGAATATGAATTGAGTTGAAATACCTTCACATCTATCCCATTTTGGTTAAACACCCATTAATATCTTGTATAATGGTTTTAAACATGTTATTAAATCATTAAATAAATATATTATTATTAATAATATCATATAATATCCATTTATTTCAAATAATTACCCATTTTTTAATATTATTTCATTATTTTAACTTCTTTGTTTATTAACTGCATTGTTTTTAGAGAATGAATTTACTTGTTATTTTTCATTCATATTAAATTGTTCAGGATTTAATCATCTAGATAATGTAACTCAGTATGTATATATAATATATAATAATTATATATCAATTTAGAATAACCATGAAAATTTATATTCTAGAAAACAAATAAACCGTTCATGGAGATGGTAGGTCATATGTACTCATGAACGCTGTTTGAATTACCTTATCATTTTAATAGACTTAAATATCAATCAAATTTATTTATATTATAATTTTAATATCTTATTTATAACATATAAATAATATATGTTTATTAAAACAATCATTTTTTAATTCATGTTAATGTGTGAACAAATCTGATTCCTTTATGGAGGTGGTAGTCCACAGATCCACATACGATGTAATTGTATTCTTTGAAAATGTAGAGAATGATTGTATGATTGATATAAATGTTAAATAATCTTACATAGATTATAAATATAATAATATTTATATATATATATATACTAAATAATCCTTCACTCCCATTCATTAAAGAAGAAAATTTAAGAACGAATGACATAGGTTCACAAGGTGGTAGTACATCGTATACACAAATGATGATTGTGTATCCCACTTAAAGGATGTGTTTGATAGTGTAGACATAAAAAATGGAAAAAAATTATCATTATATTAGATACATATATATTTAAATATAAATTATTATATAAAAATTATATAAAAATACTTGATGGAATAGAGAAAGGAACATAACAATAGTTCTTGTTGAAGAACATTACCTCTTTTAGGGTGACTCATTTCATTTCATAATGAACGAATTACTTATTTTGATTTCTATAAAAATTATGGAATTTATTATTATTATGGTATTTTTGGTGATTATATGGGTTCATATAGTAATAGTAAAAGGTCTTGATATGTGTGAATAAGTGAGGGGTTAGTTCTGATTATAATAGAAGAGTTACGTTATTGTAAATAATAATGGTAATCACTATTGGGAGGTATCAATTAAATAATGTGCCAAAAATATTAGAACATTTAAAGAAAATTGGTTCTATTTTATAAACATTTCCACAATATATTTTTGGTATAAATTTCACGCTCATTTGGACCCTTCAGATTAAATTTTAAACACTATGTAAACTCATTTTCACCTTAATCGCTATAATAAATATTAATTTAATTCAAAAATATGATTTGTAAAGAAATATGTTGAAATGAATATAAATTTTAAATAATTATGATTCCAAATATTTAATTCATTTTTCCAAATTCGTATCATTTTAGTGTTACAAAATAATTTATAATTAATTTCAAAATAGAATGGGAAAATGCTTTTTCAAAGTGAAAATGCCAAAAAGATTACTATTTTTTTATATCTAGAATCAATATTAAAATTATTATTTTTAACAAAATTGAATTAAAATATATATATTTTTGGAATAATGCATTAAAAAATTATGAAAATTATTTAGAGTGTAAATTATTTAATATAAATGATAATTGTCTAATAAAATTAAGTATTTTTCACTATTAAAAAAATTTCAATGTTATTATTAAAATAACAAAAAATCACCCAATTTAAATATTGATAGTATTAATTGAAATATAAATTTTATTTTTCCATATAAAATTAAAAATGTTTCTAAATTTTTTTTAACAAGTATTCTTTTAAATGTCATAATAAAACTATGATTGGAAAAATATTTACTTTTATTAAAAAAATGGATTTTGTGTTATATTAATCCTAAATAATCTATTAGAAAAAAGTAATTTTTTTAAATATATTATATATAATATTTATATTTATCATTTGCTAAAATAAATTAATTTAATTCGTTTGGATTCACTTATTATGGTACATAATAATTTTTTGAATAAAACAATTTCCATTATATTCTGTTTGTTTCAAAATTAATTTCTAATTAATTTATTCTCAATGATTTCAAACATATAATTTTATATGTATGTTTACAATATTAATAACCTCACAATTAATGGATATTTTATATAATATTATAACAATATATTAATAATTTATTTTTGTTTAGTAAAACTCACACTATAATGTAACTCAATCAATCTAAAAAGTGATTATTGAATGTAAAGTAAGCTAGCCTTAGTTTTTATTAGGAGAAAGATAAATATAAGTTTTTGTGTTATTAAATATAAAATCCAAGTTTTGTGTCACATTATCATAAATTTTAGTTATGTATAATGAAATATAAAAGCACAGTAACATTAATTAAAAAATGAATATATCATAAAGTAATGGGATGCTACGACATCAACGCTTATCATACTAAAAGATCATTCATAAAGTTGATAGTACAATAAATCAACCAAACGTGAAATTCCAAAATCATGTATCCTACCATGTGTTAATGCGGTTGATAGAAATCATCATATAAAACATAAATGTTTCTTCATACTGTAGTAATACAATTCTTCAGGTATATATTTGGATTTATTTTTGTGGTAGGTTGACAGAACAAACATTACTACTAACTGTATTTAAAAACAATAGACCAAATCCACATAAATTTGTTATTTGATCATGGTTTCAACAATATCATCTGAATCATAAACAATACACCTAGAATTTCAAGTGAACCATTACTAATATACATTTAGTGGTCTATACATTGATCATGAATTATCACTTAGTATGTTTAGTAATAGTTATTCATATTGAAAATTGGATCAACCTTAATATGATTTGTATCATTTCCTAATGTGTCCACTTTAATCACACTTCATGTGGCCACCTAGTTGACCACGAGCACAACCATTTGTAACTATTCATCACACTTATCAACAATTATCGATATATATTTTAAATTGTCATAAAAATGGATGTAAAATATTTCATTAAAATCCTTCATCATGGATATTTATAAATTCCATCAAAATAATTATAATTCATCCTGTATTTAAAAATCATTAAAAAATATTTCAATATAAATATATTTCTAAAAAATAATTCTAATATATCTATTTGTAAAAAAATCATCATAAATAACTTCAAATACTATATCCATAAATTATCATAAAAAAATTTACTTAATATAATGATAAAACAATCATGGGAACTAATTAACCAGCACTAAACACATCTTCTCTTTTAATTTAAACATATTTAAATTCATATGAACATATAAATATTTCAACAATGTGATCTAAAAAATAAATATATTTGGTGAAACATTTAATGGATTTTATTCTTATGTGTGACATATTCTATAGAGTTGAGTTGAGACAATGCGAATTTTTTTGGAGAGAGAGACCCTTAGATGAGAACAATTCATATTGATTTTCAATATTATATGATAACTCGTTTGATTATAGTTTCTTTATAGGGTTATCTTGTGGTGTTTCACATGGTGGTAAAATATTTACTTGATGTATTCCGCAAATGGGATTCATTGTTACCCCTTATAGAGAGATTGATATTGGGAAACTACTTCCATTGTGTGTTTCGATGATATTTATATCTTTATAATAGATATCCTCTTATGAATATTAATATATATATACTCAAATATTTGTATCTTCTGTAGTGATGATTTATTTAATCTGGTGTGTGTCCATGTGGATCTCATTTTTTGTTTGTGAGGATGGATGATATATGTTTGAATTATTATATTAATTATATATCATTTAATTTAAAAATTTTAAGGAATCATTATCCTATTCATGATTTGAGGACTTATTTGATCATTATATGAGATCTATATGGTTCTTGATAATTTATCTTCAAGTGAATTATTATTATATTATTAAGACAATATTCATAAGCCATTAAAGGATTTATAGGTTTTTTGTTATTTAATTAATATATATAAATTAACCTATTGTGTTTATAGGTTTTTAGAATATAGTTTTCCATGATTTTATATTTATTATTTTATTGGTATTTATCAATAAAAAACAATGTTCTCTTGTTTGAAGTATGATCATGTAAGGAATCTGCATGATTTGTCTGGAGTCCTTTAATTTTTTTTATTAAAAAAATATTTGAATGTATGAGTTTTTGGATTATGAGATCCATTTACTACGAAATGTTGTATCTTGGTAAGGGTTAGTCATATTAAATTTAAAAATTGAGGTGGTTCATTATTGGTTTTCTCCAAAGATTGTTACAGAGGTATTAATTTTTCATGGTATCACTAGTTATTATAAGAGGATCGTGCCTAGATTCTCTTAGATTTCCCCCAAAATGAAATCAATATCTGATAATGGTCTCACATTCATGTGTAATGATGAGTTAAAAAATACTTTTTATATTAAGTTTAATTAAGATAGTGGTCTAGTTTTTCATCTTCTATGGAAGGATTTTTTGTTAAAGGATTATTGATATGATTCATATGTATTATTTAATTGTGTATTTATATATCATTAGGATGTTATATCTAATGATTCTAAATAGTTATGGACTCTAGAATATAACTGTTTCAACTGTTATATTTAGGATTATTTGGTAGAATATTCCTTGATTTTTGGGGGATCTATATCATCTTTCAATATTTTGTAATATTCACAGTTTACATGAATCTAAAAAATAACCTCCCTAGTGCTGTTTGAATATTTGAAAAATATATTGGTAGAAATTATTATAGGTTTTGAAAAATAAAATTTCCATTACAATTTAAAAATATATATTTTGTCCTATTCTAAAATTAGAAAATCACGTAGGGGTGTTATGCATGATTTTGGACACACTTATAATGTGATGGAATGGTTATTTGTGATACACAATGATATAGAAGTAGTTATGATTAGAGGATCTCTTTCTAAGATGAATGTAAATTAATCCATAATGAATAATGTATGTAAGAACAAATAGGGACTCTAATGTTTAGAACTAGATGGTTTATGTTTTTCAGGATGATCCTGAGGGATGGTTAGAGGATGATAAACATCAGGTGTAGTTATTAAGGATGTTTTTTGTTCCATTAATGGTACATGATCTAGTTCTTTCTGAGATTCACATTTCTCCCATAGTATTACTTCTGGGAATTTAAAAGATATATCATGTTCTAAGATGATTTTTTTAGTGGTCTTGTAAGAATCATTTACGTTGAGTGTTTTTTCGATAAATGTTTGTTTTTATAAAATTTGAATTTTATGGACTGTGTTCCAATTGATTTACATCAATCACATGATCTTCCTTTGTAAAATTAGTAGGTCTTATAAATATAATACATAATAATATTTTTCCCAACATTAGGGATTTTATATTTATATATGGGTGATAATGTACCATTATTTTATTTTATTCCACTACATAGTGAATTTAGAGTCATGATAAGTTGTGTTTCTATAATGGTATTATTTACAAGAGATCATGAGGATTCATTGTGTTCTAAAAAATTTAATCTATAATTATACTAATTTATTGACATATCTATTATGGACATGTAATCAACACCGAATTAAATATTAGTTTTTCCTTAAAACCCCATTCCATATGCTGATGGATTATCTGAGAGAGCGTTCTATCCATACATTTGGGGATATCTTGTGTGTATAAATTTTGGATTATGGGGGATAATTGTAATGGTAAATACCATAGTGAAATTTTCATACAATAAAAAATTTTAGTCTACCAATTTTTACACCCATTATATGTAAATTATGATAGAACATTTTAATCATTTTTTTATTGAATAACAATATATAGGAATCAATTCAAACATTGGATTTGGTGAAGAGTATGAAATTGTATTTTATTGTTATTGGTGATGAAATAAAGTCAAGATAAGGATTTCATGACGCATATTATATTCATAATAGGAGGCCTATTGATTTTATTATTACATGTCACATGTTTCTATATGTGTCTCCTCATCACAGTCAACATTGGATCATATAAAGAAATGTGTTTCCTCCCATGTATGTTGGAATTTTTCTTTGTTTTTGGAATGTATTGGAGTCACAGTGTATTGGTTAGAACTAATCCAACATATGAGAGGAATTCATTATGTCATATATGTTTTGGAGACATAAATCTATATTTATAATTATTCGTAAATCATCTATTAGGGTTATATATTTACTAAAGATTTATCATCTTTTTCAGATTATCCATTTTTAATTTAGTATTATAAAGATAAGTTGTAATGTTGTAATGATATTCTTTAAGTTCATGTGCATTATGGGAATAATGCATTATAAGATATCATATGGGAGTCGGAGTCATAGATGTATTCTCAATAAATTGAACATTTTACGAGTTTATACAAATTATTGAGATTATCTAATTTTTTATTTCTAAAATTATACGGTTTTGGTATAATTCATTTTTATGATATTAGTTATCTCCTTTAATGGGTTTCTTGTTTAATTAATTTTCCATTTTTGAGATGTATCTTCCATGATAGTGTGTTTTGGTCATAGTTGTATATATATAATTGTTAGGTTAATTTTATTATGGTTTTGGAAGTGTTTTGTTTTAGATATATCTAAGAGATATATCTCATGAGATGGTAGAAGCACATGTATTTTTTATTAATTAATTTTTTCATGAATAAATTAAATTTACATGATTTATTTAATTTAATAGTACACCATATTATTAATTATTAATAGGAAAAATCATGTTATGAATGATTTTCATGACACATGTAGATTCAGTTATGAAATACACAACACTATGTCTAGATAGCATCATATACAATGTTGAGTCCATTTGATAGTTTATGTTACACAGAAGAAGGTTATTTTCAAAAAATACATTATACTAATAATATTATTAAATAAATAATATTATAGTTATGACATAGGTGTTAAAATCAAGTGTGTTAAAGTTATTAATTAAATTTTAATAATATACTTTACACATGATTATAAGATTAATTCATTAGTGACCAATTAATTAGAAATAAAAATAATACCTCATTGAAAATATAAGATATTATTAGCTAGAAAAGTTTTTTTTAATAAATGATTGAATCCAATTTTGGTGAATTATTTAATAAAATTTATTATTGTTAATATTGAATCAGATAATTAACATTCATCATATAATTTCTTATAAAATATATATGAATAAATCAATCATTATGTATAAATAAACTATATTTTTTAAAAAATGCATATAATCTACTATTTAATTGAATATACATTCTAAAAATATATTTTAAATTATAATTATTTTTAATTGAAAATATAAAAACAATTTTTTAATTTTGAATACCATCATTTACATTGCAATAATTTTTGGTATTTTTTTAAGAATTTTTCTTTTTATGTGTACTGACAAACACTGAAATTTTAAATAAAAATTCATTTTCATATTTTTTATTTATATAGTTAAGTTATGTTTTAAAATATATTAAAATTATAACTAGTTAAATTATGAATATATAAACCCAATAAATGTAATTTTAATAAAATTCACATTGAAATTGGATATAAAAGTATTTCAAAATTGTGAACCTCTTACATTAAAATACTTTTATTACATCATGTATGTATTAGTAATTTTGATTTAAATTCATCCAAATAATTAATTTGAATTTGGAAAAAAATATATTCTATATTTGTATTTAAAATAATTTATAAGAATTAGTATAGTAAAATTATTTTTTAACAAAAATATAATTGAATGTAATTTAAATTAATTACAACGAATAAGGGAAAAAATAGTTTGCTTAGTTGTTAAACATTAATCATAACGTTTCAAATGAACTAGAAACCTTTCCAAAACCCATTCTGTTGCCATATATTAGAATTTTCTCTATATTATCAATAATGTTCCATTATTTTGGGGTATTTATTTATGTTATACCTCTCAATAGTGTATACCTTTAGTATTTACAAGAATGTCACTCATCCTCCACTATAAAAGTGAACCAACGACCTCACATATACACACATATCAACATTTTTTTTCATAAAATCCATAAAGATATAAGATAACAAATTACATCATTTCATATTACAATCCTCACTTTGGATTGAAATCTAACAATTGAATCTGTTCGGAGAAAACTAAATGGACTTACCAGAAAAAGATGTAATGTTCATCAATGTTAATTTTTATGATTCCTTCTCCATTGCTTAAAAAAATTTATATCAGTTTTATATAATAATAATAGTATCCTAAATATAAATATAATTATTTATGTGATGGTTATAACCAACACAATGAAACAAATCCATCAAATGGTATATACAGTCATCAGTTTTGTGTATGATAGACTGCAACCTCAAATACTAATGTTGTTCGTTCCTCCATACACCTTATATGGATGGAAATAATGATGTAAATACTGTGTTTATATATTATATATCATTATTATGATGTATTTTAACTTATTAGAATATTTTATAACACATGCCTTTCAGACTTCTATTTTTTGGGCATATGATAACATCATTTGTAGATGATTGGACTACCACCTCCACAAAGCGATGTGATTTGTTCATGAATTAAATATAATATATTAAAGATGGGTTTAACAAAAATATGTGATATATATGAAATAATAATTCTATATTAATTATAATATATATATACATTGTTTACTTTTCTTTATTTCAATATACAACAATAAAATACAAACACATATTCGACCTATATACGACCTATTATCACCATGAATGGTGTATTAAATTTAATATAAATATAAAATCAAGATTAATATATATATATAGAATATTATATATATATATAAATATCATGTTTTAGATATCGTAAATTAAGAAATAATGATAAATGGAAGTGGACAAAAAATAACAAGTCAAAACTTATATAAAAAAAGCAGTTATTACCTAAATCATAACATTATCAAGGAATTAGTAATACATTATTAATATGAATTCATAACAAAATAATACATGGTATAAAATATAAGAAAATGGCTCTATGGTAGATTTATAAAAATAATTTTTTTATTGAACATTATTTTTTAATGTTTATGAAGAATGTGAACACTTATTCATAGTGTATTTTTAGTCTCACTCTTATCTGCATGAGACTTTTTCCACATTCACCACTCATTTATTTTGGATGATGTTTATACTAATTTATAGAATTTAATATAGTGATTTTTATTTATTTATTAATATCAAATTATTCATTATCTGATATTATTTCATGGATCTCATAATTCGAAACTAACTTAGGTAGTAAGGGAGTTGCGACTAACTTTTTTTATGAGAGAGATTTGGTATTCTAAAACAATTTCTTATATCAGGGGTATACACTCACAAATTTTTTTTTATGATTCTTCTATATATTTTTTTTTATTTACACATCCATTTGGGGATCTCCCTTTTTATGTTATATGATATCAATGATGATAAAATGGAATGAAATTTTTGTATTAATTTTCCTTCATTGAGAAGCATGTTATGTTACAGACATGTATTCTTTTAGTTGGTGTATATTCTTCACCTTTGACATGTTAAATCATGAATAATGTTATTTTCATTATATTTTTTTTTAATTTATTCTTATTACTTCATGTTTATTTTGAATCAATCCTAACAAATATGTTAGATTTTATTGAACCAATGCATCATTTATTAGGAATGTTGTTGATTAGGATTTTGTTGATCAAATATTATGTTACATATCTCCAAAATCCCCATGAATATTCTTATAATCATGTTAATAATTACATATTCATGTATTAGTACCATTTATACACTCTATTTTGTTTAATATAACTATGAATTTGTTTTTCAGAAAATATGACTACGTATCTATCTTCTGCCGGAAATATGATTTCTTAAAAAAAACAGTGTTTTCTAAAAATGCATAAAAAATGATTTTAAATGGTAATTTAATATCATTTTCCAGGATTTGGATTTTAAAAATGTTTTTTGTTTCAAAAGTAGTTTAAAATAATACTAGGAAGCTTCATTAATAATTTCCCAATATAATTTTCAATGAAAATGGTTTTCAGAATGTTTTATGCTTTAAAATGTTATTTCAAATAGGAAAGGTTATTTCCCTGAATAAATATTATCAATTACTTTTTTATTTATTTTATACATTTCAAATATTGTTTCAAATAAATTTATTTTGAATATATTTTATTGGTTAAACAAATTTATTTTTAATGAAACATTATTTTCATATGAAACTCTCCAAGTTGTCTTTCAAAATCCTTCAACATATATGATTATATCCTTTGATATAATTTAGTCCACAATAGGTATAAGAACCAAGAAAAAAATTCTATTATTTATATTAAATGTTAATAAAAAATATAGAACCCCTTTATTTTTTTAATATATAATATTGAAACCATTTAATAGGAACCAAGAAACAATTCATATTCTACGTATTTATGCTTTAATATGATTATTGTTTATGAAACCAATTTATCTTACACATGTTGTACCATGATAAAATGATTCTGAATCCTTCTACATTTAATGTTTTATTCTAGGATTATAAATCCTAACTTATTTCTATAGGTTATGATGTGATGAAATTTTTATGATAGCAATTTCAATTTATATGTAATGATATAATGTTAATGAATCCCATCTATTTTTATGGGTCATGATATTATTTTTTTTGTCTTGTTGAAAACATATATATTAAATCATTATATGATAGGTTGGAACTATATATCCTTTCATTAATTGGTTAGTTATTTAGTTCTCTTGTGATAATGATGGGAAAAAAGTTGATGAGAATGATGCACTATGGGAAGATGGTATATGTTAATGTACTATTGGTAGAAGACTATGAATTGTAAGAGTGATATGTCCTTCCCTATATTTATAGGCTCCATGAATTTACATGATATGTTTTGATAATGATACTTTAGTTATAGGGAATAATTCTATATGAACAACTATGTACAAAAATTATATATCTTATTCTTATGTTATGATTTAATGTGTTATTATCATTATTAACAAATTATTCATGTCTTATGAGCTCTAAATTTTAACTCCAGGACTCTTGATTTTTAAATTTTATAGGTAGGTAAGGACCTTTTATTTTTATGATCAAATTATCATACACTTATTCTTATGTTATTCATATATATCTACCTTTTCATTAATTTATGAGCATATAAGATCATCCCTTTATTATTTTTACTTTCCCCAAGTTATAAAAAAAGGTTTCGTATAGAAGTAATAAGGGGAAATATTTAAGGGAAATTTTTATGATCATATCACAAGATATAATATTATGTTTCCATATTTCCAAATTTAAAAAACTATTATATTCTTGGGGCATGTAGTTTTGTAATGTGCCAAATATTAATATAAAATGATGTAATGTCCTTATAGGTTTAGCATGATTTTATATTGTTGGTATAACAATAATGTTTTAATCATACTTTTGATAATGGGATGATAAATCATTATTGTGTTCAGTAGGGATATTCCTATGTAGGTTTTTATTGTTGTCTCTAGGGACAAGTCTATGAATGATTTAATGTTTAGAAAAATGTCAAGGAATTTTGGTACAATAATGAAGGAGTGTAATCTAAGAAATCACACCCTTTTCAATATAAAATAGGTGTATGTAGATCTAGAACATATTTAAATAGGGGTTAAAATGAAAAAAAAACTTATATAGAGCTAAAATCAACCAAGAATTGGTGCATGAAAATATGTCTTACTACATGTCTAGTTTGACACTCCAGGGGGATATTATTTGAAAATTTAAAAACTCAATAGGAAACAATATGAATTATTGAAATAAATTATTAAAATTAATGAAATAATTTAATAATATGGATATATATATTTATGTAGAGTTCTCATGATATTTAAATCATATAACTTATATTTCATGATTATGTCATTTTACACCATGATTATAAATTTTTCCACTATAATATTTTGTTTTAGTCGATGGATGGAACCAGAAAGAAAATGGGTTCCATTTTACTGAAACAAATAATTTAATGATTTTTCTCATTGGTATTCAAAAATAATTGTAACTAGTATGAAAATTCTCTTTGATATACTCAAACTACATTATTAAGATACGATCTTTTTTGAACTTCTATATGTGAGAAAGTGGAAACAATTTTCTATTGAGTCTTTTATGAAGAATCATAGACCATATTTATTTCATTACACTGATTAAATAGAAACTTATAAATGGTTTATTAGCATTAAAATAATATTTTCCATTATTTAGCACTTAGAGCATGAAAAAATTATTTTGGCTACTTAACATTTGTAAGGTGTAGCGAATGAATTATGGACACTAATTAATATCATAAGGGAATACGTGAAAAGTAAATATATGGAATGAGATGAAATATAAGGGATATTTTTCATGTATATCCTCTATATTATATGAAGAAATGGAGAAAAAAATACACAAGAGAATGAAAAGAGATTATGAATCTATTGGTACCTATGAATCTAATTTTATAAGAATTTCTAGGAATGATTATGGTATGATTATTATCTCGTAATGAAAAATCAATTGATTCATTTAGGTCCTCATAAAGAGTCATTAAAAGGCCCTGGAGATTATATAATTTATTAGTTATGATTATTTGGATCGATGTAAACAGATGATATGAATTTAAATTGGATAATAAATCCATTTATTAGGTTTTCAAAATATAAATAATATTTATTTTTTAAACGGTAAAATTAAATTAAAGTCCTATGTGTTCTAGAATTGTTTGAAGAAGAATAGATGATGATTCATGAATAGAATAAAAAGATTATATATATATGGAAATATAGTTCCTAAGATTCTTGAATATTGAGAAATGGTTAATGGGACAGTTGATTCAATGGAGGAAATGTGAATTCCAACTGTTGAACCACAAATACTCAAGTGTTTCTTGTGTAAAGAGATTGTAAATTATGATAATCAATGGCTCAATACAAGGGTTAATATGGATGACAAGATATATTATATTCTAAGGATAATGTAAAAAATATAAATCTTATGAAATGATAATGGATGAAGGGATCCAAGAAAATTGGAGAATGCTTATCCTCCCCGCTATTTTTTTGAATTTCATTGTTTATTTTATAAGAAAGAGATGTACAAAAATCATATTGTTCATAATATTGGGAAAATTTAGGTAATTATATCCCTATAAATGGACTCTAGATTAATAGAGACACATTTTATATTTTATCATTTTATGGATAAACCCATAATCCCCATGAAATTGTATTTAGTATAGTATAAAAAGTTATTTATGGAATAAAATGTGATTTATATTTGTTATAAGGTTCAAAATTTATGGAATGGTTTGATTTTATAATTGTATTTAGTTTTGGAGATTAAAATATTACTTTACAAAATTAGGATTTAGGAATATTGGATAATCTATGTCAATCATTCTACTTTGATGAAAACATAATATTAACAGAATGGCATATCGTTAAACTCTTAGATCTTATAGACATTTAGTCTATCAAGAATAACAACTTCACCTCCATTATTGGAGTAATATATTAAGTGGAAATTGGTAATTAAACACAAAAGGGTGATATTTTTCAAATTAAATTTATTGATAGCGTATACAAATATCTTCTTGTGAAAAGTTATTCAACATTAGAAAAATTGACATTAAGTCAAATACTATCATATTATCCCCATTTTTTAATTTTTTTTTCTATTAATATTTAAATCCCCTATGATTATGGATTTATAATTATTAACATTTTATAGATCACGAAATTTCCCTTGATTAGAGATTTTTTTCAATGTGTACTATTATTTAATCTTTCAATCAATGTAAAAAATGACAATTTTTTCTAATAATCTATTATATGGAAAAATAATTAGGTCTTACAAGAGGATACTATTATATTTCCAAAATTTATTTTTGTTAAATAATGTTTTAAAATTAGTTTTTATCATGAGGGATTATATGAAAGGATATATTAGCAATTAAATCATTGATGAAACAAACAAGTTTCAGGGGAAAAAATCTTTTTATAGGGGAAGAATGTAACAAAAATAGTTTTATGTATATTTTTTTCAAATTTATTAAATTTTATTGATGGTTCTTGTTTCATGTTACACCATGTAATGATTAATTCATGTAAATCCCAATGTTAATATTGTGCTACTTGAAACACTTGAATTATATTGTGGTATGAAAAAACAATTTTTATCCTTTCTTACAAACAATTTAGAGGTCCTTCGATAGATTAGGGTACACATCATATCATGGTTTACCAAATAAATTAAACATTTAATAATATTATTAAAATAATATTATACATATCGCATAGATTATGGATTTTCCTATATGAAATAGATTAATTAATTTATTAAAATATGACTTAAACATCTATATAAGATGAATGCTTTGATGACTACTAAACTAGAAATGAAAATTAGACCCTTCTGATAATATTATAAATCATTTTATACAATTTATTTAAATTAAATAGAAATTTTTTTAAATTATTTTAATGTATTGATTACGTTATATAATAATTTTCTTATTTAACGTTTATTAAACGCGTTTCCAAAAAATTATTTTAGAATAAACCAAACATTTTGCTTCAAAAATGTTCTATTATAACAAATATAATTTCTCAACTTCTAATGGAAGAATTATTTCAAATTATATTTTTGGGAAATTTATTATTTTTAATTTACAAATTAAACATTATATTTCAAATGTGAAAATAAAAATATACATTGGGCAATTTTTTCCAATGATGATTCATTTTTGTTGAATAAAAAATCAGTTATTTTTCATTAAAAGAAACATTTTCAGGTAATTTATTTATATTGTTAAATTTTATATGAATTTGTTTTAAAAAATAATTATTTTAAAAATAAATCAAAAATTCCAATTTACCTAATTGGAATCAGATTCAAATTGGAATTGAATATAAAAACATTTCATACATTTGATCTTTTTTACTTTCAGTACATTTGCGTACGTGCCGTCTGTGGGATTAATTATAAATTATATCTTTCCACTTCTATGCTTTGAATTTTGAAAAATATATTATATATTAGAAATATAATTTTTTTATTATTTCATGAATGGTTAGCAATTTTTTCAGAATAAATATTGGTGAATTTAATTTAAATTAATTATAATTATTATGGTAAAACTAGTTTATATTGTTGTTAAACATTAAACATATAGGAAAAATTGAACTAGAGACATGTAAAAAAGCGATTTAATTGTCCATATATAGGCCATTTCTCATCTAAGAATGATAATGGACCATTATTTTTGTTATATTATGTATGTTATACCTCACAATAGTTTTTACCATTTTGTATTTATAATAATTTTATTACTCCTCCACTATAAAAGGGATCTCACCCCCCCCCCACTTATTAACTCCTCTCTAGACCATTATCTCCTCCAAAAAGTATCGAAATAAGCTCTCATGTTTTATAATATCATCATGTAATCATAAATTTTAGAATATATCCAACCAAATAATGACATTAGTGAAAAATAAAACGAGTTACCCGAAGAAGAGGTATCGTTCACCAATATGAATTTTTATTTTTTTCTTTTAGACCACTTAAAATTTTACTTACATCAAGATTAATCAATAAAATAATTATAATCAATATAATAAGAATTATTTATGTAAACATTACGTCCTAAACCTTCACAAACATATATCAAATGGGATACACATTAATCAATCATGTGTACAACAGACTATAGCCTCACGAACCCGTATCATACGTTCATCCACTACCACCTCTCTGTGTTGGGAATAATGATGGAATTTTTTTATGAATAAAAATATATTTATAATGTATTTATTCCTATGAAATTATTATATTATATATAACCTCACGTTTTAATTTTTTTTGGAATATGATAGTAGTTGTTTTGGCTGTGTGGACTACCACATCAACATAACCACAAGATTCATTCAGGATTTACAGAATATTTATTACTGATGTGTTTGAAAAAAATGTTATACATATGAAAAAATATATCTTCTATAATTAATATATATATCATTTCCTATTCTTTATCTTAAATTACTATAAGAAAATGGATACAATGTTCATGCTTACATACAAGCAACAGTTACATAGAATATTGTATTTCATTTACTATTTATGTTTTTATTGATTATAATAAATACATGTATATTTAATATTAATGATATTTATTTTTTTGTATAAATTGTGTAAATTATGAAATCATTATCTAATTAAGGGGTGAAAAAAATTCAAAACATACATGAAAAAATAATTTATTAAATGACATATAACTTTATCATATAATTGTTAGTAAACAAGATGTATAATTTCTTAATAAAATAGTATATGGCATGATACATAATAATATGGATCAATGATATATTTTTAATTAAAAACATATTTATTATTCATGAAGTTTGGACATGTAATAAAAATTTCAAGACTTCTGGTAAGGGGATTTCAAGCCTCAATATTTTTTCTACAAGACATATACCATATTAAACACCTTTTTGTGGAATATACATCCCAATGACATGTCATATCATGAATATAATTTAATTTATGATTTTTAATGTTTTAATTGATTTTATTTTTTCATGGATATCATGATTCAAAAATTACTCAATTAGTATGGGATTTATGTCACAATTTGTACTTTAATGAAACACATAATATATTAACAACTTATTTATTTTATGTTTTCTATACATATCACATATATGAAATTTATGAATCATTTTCATAATATAATTTTTATTTAAACATAAATTCTTGAATCTATCATTAATTGAATTACAGTTTCAAGGATACCAAAATGGTAAGTTAATTTTGTCACAATTTACCTTCTTTGAGACATCAGTTATGTTATGCACAAATATTCCATTACGATGAATATATACATTCCCTTTTAAATATTTTATGATTAATGAAATTAATTCATGAAATGAAATGATTCATGTAATTTAATTTTTTCTTGTGTATTTTAATTCAATATTACCAAATAGGTAAGATTTTAGAACTTATATATCCTCATTTATTAGCAATATTGATGATTGTTCATCCTCTGATTAAAACTTATCTTCCATATAACAATAATTCTCATGAATTTCATTCTCCTATTTTATTCATGATATCATAATTAATGGTTCTATTTTCTAACTCATTGACGCTGAAGATTAGTATGAATTTGTTTTGAAGAAAATATGACATCATTTTTCACTTTGATCTGAAATATATTCAATTAAAAAAAGAATATATATTGTGTAAAAAAAATTAAATAATATTTTAATATGATATATGAGGAAACTAATTTTACAAATATTTATGCCTTAATGGTTTTTAAAATGGTATTTAAAACATCTATTAAAAGTTATAATTTTATTTTTAATGACAACAAATTTTGAATATATTTTTATTATTTAAAAATTTATTTTAAGGAAGAAAATATATTTTTCCAATGAAATATTATAAATAATTTTTAATTATTACTTCAATAATTTTCAAAGTTATTTTTTCTATGTAAATAAAACTATGGAAATATTCTCTTCCGTAAAAAATTTATATAGAAAGGTTATTATCTATAAGAAATTCTTAATGAGGTATTTCAAGATCCTTTTCCATAAAAGATGATATCATTTGGTATAGGTAATTATTTTATAAGGATATGATAAAGGGATATCATTATTAATATTTCATATAATATTTTATTATTACGATGAAAAGTTTATTATGAAACCGATTTCACTTCCATGGGATATACCAAAATAAAATGCATATGAATATCATTTGCTACAATATGTTATTTCATTATTATGAATCATGTCTATATTATAACATGTTATTATATGATGATATTAATATTATTCCCATTTTATTTAAGGATTTATTATATAAATTTTAGTAAATCCGTCTCTTTTAATAGTTCATGAAATGATATATGATATATTATATTGTGGATCATGTATGTATGATTTCATTACATGATGGTTGAGACCTATATCTCTCTCTAATGCATTATGTAATGATTTTCATCTCATTATATAATAATTGGAAACAATTCAATGAGATTTATCCTCTATGTGATGACGTTTTGACATTATCCAATATGAGAAGAAGTTTTAACCTAGTCTACTATAAGAAAAAGTAATAAAATGATCTATAAAACGTAATGGACTCGGACTGGGGATGGTTGTCTGTCCCACATAGTACATATAGCCATCATAATGTGCGCTAATATTTTTTTGTCAATGAAAACTGACAGATAGAGAATGGATTTATATTATTATGTTTGTGATAAAAATGTTAGTTCTTATTCCTTTTTTATAAATTCACATATTATTAAATTGATTACCAAATGATTCATGTCTTATAAAATACAAGTATTTATGGAATGACTCATGATTTTGAGATTTGATATGTATGGTTTGTTATTTTAATGTTATATTAATTTTTTCTTACACTATATCTCATTATATACTTAAAAATAACCCTTGTTTATTCTTACAAGGAATCTAAGATCACAAACATATTTTGTTTCATTTCCCTTGGTTATAATGAAATATTTTATGTTGGAGTACTAAATTGGAATATCATAAAAGAAGAAGTTGATGATCTATCACCATGATAAATGTTTAGGTTTCCATGTTTCCTAATACACTAAAATACTATAGTCCTCTAGATTGTAATTTTTTAATGTACGGATTATTCATCTAAAATGATAAAATATTCATGAATTTCAAGGTTCTGTCCCTTTAATTATAATTAGAGCCCCATTTCTCTTCTTTTGGGATTTTTATTATATTCTATAGGGTAATTATTATTTTATAACAATATTTTTTATGTTCTAAAATTAATAAACAAAATTCTTTGTATTTTTATAAAGATTATAGATAACAAGAGGGTTCATAGAGACTTTTTTCTTTGTTATTTTGTGGTTGAGTTTTTATAATGTCTTGTTTAGTTCACATGGTTTCATTTTTGTTTTGATCATCAATCCTACATGCATGTAGTTGAATCTTTTAATTATTTTGATATTCCATGGTTGTGTATTGTATCCATAAATAGTCTTTTTTATCCATCGTTATTCATTCAATCTATATGTGGTTTTGCGTTTGATCTTCCTCTACTTATAGTCGAACCATCCATTAATGGTGTGTTCAATACCTTGGTCAAGTTGTCAATCCATGTTATGTGGTAGATCCATGTGGTCGATTGTATAGTCATGTGATCAATCCATGTGGTTGATTTACATATTATATCTTTACAATCATTTTGAAAATTAGAAAAAAAATTCTATTTTTTCTGAAAATGAAACAACGAATCTTTGTAACAAAAATAATAAAATAGTATCCAACAATAATTGAAATAAAACCTCAAATTCTTATAATATAATTATATATTTAATTCAATGATGATAGGTTCTTTAAATGGGTTATGCATCATGGGAAATTAATAGTATTAAGTAAAAACCAAATATAATATAGATAAAAAGTAATGTCTGATTCAATATTTTTGGAAACCTAAGTGAATTGTGACATTATTTTGAAAACTATTATATTTCTCCCCATTTATCTTCTTTATTTCTCTGAAAAACCTATAATCATCATTTTCTCTTGGGGACATATGGAAAATTATATATTTTAAACAATGTTTTCTAAATGTTTTCTGATCATATGTTCATCTCATTGTCTCCAATATATTTGGTGTAATGAAATTGTTAAAGAATCTCATAAGTTAAGGAAATTGAATCATATTATTTGTTTTGTGAACTCTATGGAAGAAACAAGTATTATTTTCATTTGGTTAACTAATGCGATCATCCTTTGGAATGTATAAAAATTTAATTAGGTGAATTATAATTTAATAATCTAGAAAAAATTTAATGTAACAAGGATATGATAAAAACACATGATGTAAACAATATATTACTATTCATATTGTTTCAACATTTTATAAAGCTGTAATATTACATGTAATATATAATAATTTGAAAAAAAATATAAATTACCATGAAATATATTTTTCCATATAACACAAAATATTTAAAGGATAAAAACAATAGTTTATTCACATAGTGTATATAACATATATAGATATTATCAAATAAATATTAAATGATAATATCTTGAAAATATTTATTAATTAATATTTAGTATGAAATTAATTAATTGAAATATATGATTATTGAGTACATTAGAATAATTATTTATTTGGAACATTATTATATTTAATACTATTTTGTTAATAATTTTGGGATATGTTTTATTTTATTTTTCAAGATATTAGATAATTGAAATGGTTATTATTTCATGGAATAGATAATTTATATTTTAGGATTTTGGGTTTAAATAATAATTTTTTTTCCTTGGTGCTAACATCCTTTTTAAGATTTATTTAGATTGCCTTTTTATTTACTAGAAAGTATTCTATAATATTTTTCTGTTGTTGTTTTTGTATAGAAAATTTTATATGCAGTGAAATTGGTTAAAAATATAAACACATTTTGATATTATAATTTATAAAAATTTAAATGATTAAATTTTCGTCGAACATCATGATGATTTTTAAGCAATAAAAATACAATTTTTTACTTTTTATTACCAACTTCCTATAGGCACAAAATTCAAAAAACACATGCATAACAACATATTCAATTTATATTTGGAAATAGAAATGGTTGTATAATAAGTATCATTTATTCGGACCTTGAAATACAATTAATTTTTTGGGAGGAAAAATTATTTGACTCCTTGGATTGAGTTTCCTTTTTTATGAGCATACAATAAAATTAATATATATGTATTATTTATAATGGATAGATTCAGGTTTATGTATGAATTAGTTATTGATAACTTCTTATTTTTGGGAATATTTCATAAGAATAGTGCTTATAGACAAGGACTATAGTGATTGTCAATATCATTGATGGATTGATTAAAAATGACATGTCAATATTTTTTTGAAATGATATAGTGGATTTCATGATGACTCCATATTACGGATATCTCATTAACATATATTCTTACATGAATCATTTTTGATTTACAGGTAAATATATATCCATGTTATGGTTTACAAAGGATTTATACACTTTTGCTCTATGCATGGAAATATTTACTTTTTTGTGGTAGCCTAATGTGAGTTATTGAGTACCAATATAATTATTCAAATATAATATTTCATAAAAAAATATTGTTGGAACATAGTTATCAAATATAATGGTAAAATAAATAAAATTACATGAAAAATAACATAAATTTTCTGGTGTATGATGTTTTTGATGATTAAGTATTAATTTTTTTCAAATAGAATTATATTAATTAATTCATGGTAAATTAATTAATATAGAACATTGAAACATGTATATTTGTTGAGATCGAGTCTCATGTAGTGGCAGATGATCATTTCATGTCATTATAGGTGTATATGAATCAATGGATACATTGTTTTCATTATTTTGGTTTAGTGTAAAATATTTTATATTTTCCGACATCCAACAACTCACCACCAACATCGATTGGGATACCGACACCAAAATGAACTGGAGGTGTTTTTTACAACATTTACAATACAGAGTAAATAATGGGTGGTCATTCCCATCTCCCTGCTCTCCATTAATCTAAAATTATATAAAAGAAAGTCCCAATTTATATCTTATTATGGTGGTGTGTTCTTTCCATGGATGTGACAGCTCTATGTTTTATGATCCATGTGATATCCCTACACGATAACCACAAAAATTGTTCCCTGAGCTAGTTTTCATCATGGCCTCATCTGTGCCTCCAACCACATTAGAGAATACAGACAAGTACTAAGGGAATAGATATTTCATGGTCGGGAGAAAATTCCCTCATAAAAGGAATATCAATGTTTTATAAATTTTATAAATTGAAGAAGAAATATAAATTACCAACAATCAATGAATAAGGAGAAACATTCCACACCTGAAAATCCTATAATGTAGAAGAAATATACATAGAGTAAGTAATTTATAAAAATACATAATGAAATAAAAAAATGAAATGTATTTCTCTATGATAACCATGAGTACATGCCACAACCAGTCCCTCAAGGCACATGCCATGACTACCCCAAGCTCGCCTCCCATTGGCTAGATGCTGGCGACTATCACCGAAGGAGTAAAACTACAAGTGGGAGGTATTTTTCTGAGTACCTATGTGCAGACACATTCCCAACCATGTCCCACACACTAAAAAGTAAAAAAGTATTAATAAAAAATAGCTGAGTATAAGTAAAACTAATACATGTGAACTAGAATATGAACCAAACAAAATAACTGAAACCGAAAGGTACCAAAAGCTATCTCTGATGGCCATCTGGGTGAAACCCCACATGATTTTGTGAGTAGTGTATCTACTGGAATATAAAGTAGAACATCATTTCCATCTAATCCAAATGGGACCTGCTTGGTCTTAGGCCACCAATTACAACATTGTAGCAGTTTTTGGTCACATCTTCTTGAGCACCACTGGGTCTCGGGCCACTGAGGTATCTATCATAACACTGATCACCTATGTGGGACATAAAAGGAGTGGGGGAAGCCCATATAGGGGAGTTTAAAATTATAGATAGTAGGGACCCCATCACAAAAAGGAAAGACCAAACAACAATCCTCTATGTAATGAACAAAGCACAAGACAACTCACTCCATTTATACATTTAGGGTAGTGAAAGAAGAATAATCTGTCACATTATTGATCACCCCAAATGCTGTAGAACTCCACTTCTATCATGTAATGTGGGATTTCCAAGTCACACAGAAGTGTTTCCGAAAACATTGGAATGTACAGATACACTTCCTATTCTCATACCATGGGCAGCCAAAGTCACATTGATGTTCATCCCACTAATCTGGTCCAACTCAGGTAATCCTCTGGGTCATGTAACATGGGCTAGAAAAGACACACAGATGTTCATCCCATAATGGTCATGAGATTTCAAACAGAAGTGCTTCCCACTGGGACATTGTTGAGTCATACAGAGTTGAAAGACTGCAGTCTTCATGTCTCACCCCACCATTGGGTTCCATAAGTAGCACGCCTGGGATAACTATTCCCCAAGAAATTCATCACATATAAAATTCAATGAAATCCTCATAAGGAAAGAAAAATGTTCCACCTCATCGAGAGGGTCCCAACATCATAAACAACTTGTCAATCGGATGCCCATTTTGCATGTTATTTTCATTTTAGTAAAAAAGGAATGGTTGCATCTGTGTCTGGCACAACCTAGTCGAACCGACTCGACCAACTCAGTAGTGGGTCCAACATACCCCAGGTTTAGTTCTGACTGACTCAACCTGAACCTGTTCAGTTCTAGGTTGGTCTGTTCTGGCCAGGCCAATTGGCTAGGACCAATGGGCTTCACTAGGCGTATCCCATTTGGGTCAATGGTCTAGCATACCTGGTCACCTGGTGACCTCGTCAAGTCCAGCCCAACCCAAAGGGACCAGGTTTGGCCTATGGGTGTGGGCCCAACCTATTTGTGTGGGTCCAACATGGTGGTTAAGGGAGCAGTATGTGCTAGTGGCCATGTGGGTGGCAAGTGGGGTGCTCTTGGGACATTGAAGTAAGATGGTTCATATTTTTCTACCTGCCCCGTGGATGGATGAGTCTCTTCTAGCCGCGGATGGGCGACCGTGCCTCACCAGCCACCCGGGTAGTCCAGACATGGGCCACCCCTCTATGGGGCACCCACATGGTGCCGCATCACCATGTTGTTAAGGCCATCCGGATGTCGCCTCCTACCACCGAGTTTCACTGATAGGTGCACCACCATCCTCCTCTCATGGCTGATTCCACAGGCCACCATCGGTCATTTCCACAAGCATTATCCTTCCAAGGGTCCTTTCTGTGGGCCACTAAAATTTTAGTGGTGGTTCTTTTTCTGATATGACTCCTCTTATGTTCTTCCTGGGACACTACCATCCCTACCTTGGCCCCGGATTTCTCTTGACATAAATTTTTGGATACCACTTCAATGAACTCACACGACAGAGCATCATGTGATTTTTCATTTTGACCCATGCCCACCGTGTTGGAGTTTTAAAAATATGGGAGGTTAGTGGATTTTAGTCCAATTAACCAATGATAAATTTTAATATTAGTTAACAAAAATAAAAAAAAATTACCTTCCCACATAAACTCATGAATCAAAGATCGTCATGTTTGTTGGATTATCTGCATTCATCATTTCAAAAAAGAACACAAAAAATAAATAAAGAAAATAACCCCTACCTATTTGACATTGGATACCATAGTTTTTCATCCTTAATGTTTCATGTCGTTGAGATCATTCATTACTTCCTGATCCTTTCTTCGATGTGCATAAAATATGTTTTTTGTTTCTCAGAGTTTTCCATTATTCCTTTTAGAGGAATTTTGTTAGATATTTTTTAGAGAATATTCATTGTTTAATTCATAGTTCCACCAATCGGTCAACCAAAATAAAAAAGAAATCAATTCATAGTGTTTCTATTATGACGCGACTTCACATCATTACACTCTATCATTGATTAACTAGCTTCATTGTTACACATCATTAATTCATTTTTTTATATGAGTTAATGTCCAATTAAGGAGTCTCATCAATACATCTTGTTCCTACACGATAGCGTCATCATTCACCACATAACGAATTAAAAAAGAATATAAAATAACATTAAAATTTTATATTTTTTCATTATGTCTAAGAATTATCATTTTCAATTGGCCCTTCAAGGCTAAGGTTAATTAATTTCTAGGAAAATCACAACATTCTGATTTCAACAGTCCCCTTAGATTTTCGATCCAATCATCAGTTCAATAGTTAGAAAAACCCGAACACACGTATACATAAACATACTTAAAATTTTTCAAAATTCTATTATGCGATCACCAGGTCTCTAAATCACATGCTCTCTATGTTTGGGTCTCAAAATAATTCCATATTATAAAAAAATTAAACAGAATTTAGAAGACATTACATTCTCCCCACCTTAGAGAATTTCATCCCTAAAATCCAGAACAAAACTAATCAAATAGAGGGGGATATAGAGCACAAATCTTAGCCTCACGCTCCAATGTGATTTCTGATTGATTATTGTGCTACCACTGAACTTGTACTAAATGAACTAACCACACATATAGGACCATATTCTTTCAATCCTTTGACACCACTGGTAACTCGGGAAATGTCACCCTCATAGTTAATGTCTAGCTCTCCCCAGTCGATGATGTGCACTGGTTCATGTGCATACCTCCTTAGTTGTGACCAGTTGAAACCATCATGCACCCAGTGCATTTTGGGGGAAGAGCTAAGCATCAATCCCCCTCCCCAACACTAATCAGAATCTAAAAATTCCTGATGAACCTCAGAGATATCTTGTTGCCTCGGCTATATTTCATCAATCCTCTTCGGGGTATGACATGAATGAATAAATGATAACCCTACTCATACTCCAAGGGTCTTCATATACTATTGGAATAAGACTTCATCTGGTTCTGTGTTGTCCTCAGACACTTCTTGATGGGATACACCTTCTCGGTGGTAGCCTATACCAACTACGAACACATGATTTCTGGCTCCCCTGGTTCCATCATGTACTGGGGTGATCTCTATGGTCGCCCGTACGAGGCCTCAAATGGTTCCATTCCAATGGTGGAGTTATAATAGTTGTTTTAATTATACTCCACTAGTGGAAGGTTTTCCTCCCAACTATGAACAAAATCTAGAAGGCAAGCATGTAGCATATTCTCCAATGTCTGTGTGGTACGTTCTGTCTGACCAGCTGTATGGGGATGAAAAGTTATGCTCAAGCATAGCAGTGTCTCAAATGCCTCTTGTAATCCCCTCCACAACATGGATGTAATGTAACCATAATGATCTAAGACTATTGTATAAAGAACCTTGTGAATCCGCACTATCTCTTAGATGTAGTGGCATCCCCAGAACTCTACTGGTCCCTACTCCTAGATGGGTAGGAATTGAGCTAAAATGGTGTGTTGGTCAACGATCACCTAGATATAATCTTTTCCTCTGGATGTAAATTTTAACAATGCCACAAAGTCCATTAAGATATCATCCCATTTCCACTCTAGTACCTTAAATGGCTAGGTGATGCCTACTGGAACCTGATGCTTAGCATTCACATGCAGACAAGTGATGCAATGTGAAATGAACTTGGACAACACTTTCATCATCCCAAGACACCAGTACTAACGTCAGAGGACCGGGTACATCTTAACAACTCTAGGATGTATCTACAATGGGGATGTATGGAACTCCCTCAAAAACTCCTCCTGCTATATCCTGGGAACTACGGTGCCCCCTATGAAAAGGATGTTTTTCTCCCAACCTATCAAAAATCCATTAGGGGCACATCCTGAGGATAACGTAGCACGTGAGGCCTCATAGTCAACATCCACCCGGTTTGCCTCCAGGACTCACTGTATCTGTGGGGGAGTAATAGTCATAAACTATAGGTAAGAAACTCCATGATCATCCATGAAGGATATCTGCATTGCAGACAAATTCTTGGTCACCTCACTTAGCATATGCGAACTAGTACTCCTATTGAGAGTATCAACCACAACATTCCCCTTTCCAAGAGTATAGAATATATAAAATTCTAAGTCCTATAGGAACTCTATCCATAGTCATTGTCATAGGTTTAGGTCCATATGGGAGAATATATAACTGATATTGTTGTGGTTAGAGTAAATCGTGAACATTTCACCCATTAGGTAGTGCCTCCACATCTTCATGGAAAATACCACTACTGCTAACTCCAAGTACTGGGTTATGTGGTTCTACTCATGTTGTCTCAACTATTGTTCAAGATGCTCTAGAATGCGCATAGGGTGCAAGTTTGTGGGAAAAAACTTCTATTAGAAAATACAATAGAGGTCTGCCCAGGTGAGGGATGCCTCATCATGTGTCTAGGTGGTCATGCTCCACCATCTCCTTGTCGAGCCCTACAAAATTCCCAATGATAAGATCTTCATATAATCTGGCCATGTATTCACAATGAAGAAGACCTATGTCACAACATAAATCTAGTCCTCAATGACATGAGTATCTCTCTTTTCGTGGAACCTGGGTGGTCTCTCTCTATAAAATTTGTGTCGAGCACTGACATTACAAATATACACTACTAGAACTACTGGTAGTAGATGTTGACTATCACATAGTGGTTGCACCAGTGCACCACCCAGTTAGGCCATCTCTAGAGCTTTCCCCTGAATTAACACCTCGTCACTAGGTTGGGTTTCCTCAAAACATCATATTGGGATCCTTGAAAGTCATATACCTAGAGGAATCCTAAAATATATCAAGATGGAACCCAATAAAAATATTATACCTGGGTTGGTCAATCTGTCCACATTAAGTATTTCTTGATAATAATTTGGGACTTACTCCTCATAGGGAGGTATAATTCTACATCAACATGTACCCCGGTTCGACACTAATATTCACACAGGAAAAATAGATGGATCCTATGGAGCTTCGTGAGCTAAGGGTACGGTTGCTGGACTTGTAGTAGAAGAGGTTCGTAAGACCCAACATTTCACCCTAGGCAGCCCCATTGCTTTTTGAAATGAAGTCATATGAGATTTTGTGATTGTGTGTGGAATTTCATTTATTAAACCCGCGGACCATGATGAACATGTATCTAATTCACTGAATTGATGGTTTCTTTGACCAGATAAATAGGGAGAAGTGGTTCTCAAAGATAGACCTCAGATCAGGCTATCATCGGCTTCGGGTAAAATATGAGGATATGCTGAAAATAGCCTTCAGGTGATCGTATGACAACTACAAGTTCATGGTGATGCCTTTCATCATGACCAACACCCCAAAAGTATTAATGGGACTCATGAACAAGATCATCCATCCTTACCATGACCTTTTTTTGTCTTCATTGATGACATCTTGGTGTACTTGGCATCATATGAGGAGGATGCCACACACCGACGGATAGTCTGAGAAACACTCCGAGAGCACCAGATTTATGGAAATCTCTCAAACTATCAGTTTTTTATTTTTGAATTCCACAGTATGGGACATATAATATTATATGTTGGAGATGTAGTGGATTCAGAGAAGACAGATGTAGTACTTTTTAAGGAGCCACCACGGAGCATGAATGAGGTATGGAGGTTCATGGGGTTAGATGGTAACTATCAGAGGTTCTTTCCTGACTATTATATAGTATCTTCACTCATATCTACATTGAAACATAAGGTAAAACACTACGCGTGTATAGTGAAATGTCAGTAGAATTTCTACGAGATGAGGTGGTGACTGAATAGTGCCCCCATCTTGAGACTACCAAAGATGGGCGTTTAGTATGTAGTTTACTTTGATGCATTAGGTAATAGGCTGGTTTGTGTCCTGATGTAGGAACAAGCAGTTTTGTCATATGGATCACTCTAATTAAAGCAGCATGAGTAGAAATACACCACTCATGACCTGGAGTTAGCAGTAGTGGATTTTTCCTGGAAGATGTGGAGATGGTACATGATGGGTGAAGATTTTACGGTTTACATCGGCCATAAGAGTCTTAGGTAAATATTCTCCCATAAGGACATGAACCTAAGAAAGTGGTTATTGATAGAGTTCCTCTAGGACTATGAATTCGAGATTTTTTATACTCCTGGAAAGGGGAATGTGGTGGAAATGCGCTCAACATGAGAACCAGTTTGCAACTATTGAGTGAGGTGAATGAGATGTCGGTTGTGATTAATATATACACTGTGGATGATATTGGATCTTTACACCTTTAGTAAATGACTACTTCTCCCTCAATATTACAATGAGTCCGAGAGTCACAACTGGTGGATGTTTTTTATGATGCCTAACATGATCAGTTACCCACAGGACGGGCTCCTGATAGATTTTTGATATGTGTGGAAAAGAATGTACTTTTTTGAGGGTGCACCATAGATCTAGTGACGTTATGTTAAGAGGTGTTGATGGAGTTCCATACATACTCAGTGATGGCACATACTAGAGTGGCATAGATATACCAGGACCTCTAAAGTCATTATCTATGTACATGGATGACGAAAGAGTTTGTCTTGTTCATTTCACAAATCCTCACATGTCAGCATGTTAAGGCTAGGCATCAGGTTCCAGTGGGATTGGGCTATCCACTTGATGTAATAGAGTGGAAATGGGACGGTATCTCAATAGAAATTATCATAGAGGTACCAAGTACATTCATGGGCCATGACTCTATCTGGGTGATTGTCGATTGACTCACCAAGTCGGCTCACTTCCTACCAATCTGGTAGTTGGGACCAGTATAGGTTATGGGACACCTCTTTGTCTAGGAGAATTTGAAGATACATGGGGTTCCTTCGACAATCATCTTAGATAATGATGATCGTTTAATATCCTGGCTATGGGAGGGATTTCTAGTGGTTTTTGGGATGTATATGCACTTGATCACAACCATTATTCCATAAAAGGATGGTTAGATGGAACAAACCATATAGACCTTAGAGGGCATACTATGTTTTTGCGTACTGGAATTTGGTCGCATTTGGGATAACCACATTCCACATGTGGAGTTTGTATGAATCAATAGATATCACATCACCATTTTAATGCAACCTTTTGAGGCCATGTAAGTGTGGCCTTGCAGATCACCTCTATGCTGGACAGACCCAGGGGAGTCAGCACTAATGGGACAAGAGTTGGTAGGGGCTACCACTATGAAAGTATAGATCATCCAGGAGTGGATGAGGACTGTACAGGGCTAGAAGAAGTTTTTTCTGACAGTAGAAGACAACCCTTGGAGATTGAGGAGGGTGTTCACATATTCCTTTGCATCTCACCTTGATATTCATATTAGATATTTGGAGGAAGTGGAACGTTATCACTGAGGTTCATCAATCCATTTCATATCCTGAGTGGAGTTGGATAGGTGGGGTACCGCCTCAACTGAGGAGGTATGTGCATGATCCATCGCACATCATCAACTGGGGATATCATGACATAGACGATGTAGTAACTATTGTAGTGTTTTTGGTGGAGAAATAGGATCGACAAGAGTAGTTCCTATGTTGGTGGACGATTCTTCTAGTGCAAGTTCAGTGGAATTATTAGAATCTCGTGGAGAGAACATGGGAGAGGGAGCCTGAGATAAATTCTCAGTACCCATATCAATTTGATTACCATTTTTTGGATTTTGAGGGTATAATGACCTAAAGTGGGGAGAATGTAATGTCTTAGAAATACTGTGTAATTTTTTAAAATTATATAGAATTATTCTAAGACCACACTCTTTGATGAAACATGATTGTGATTCCCTATGAGCCTGAAATAAAATTTTAAAGATATTTTAAGGTACATTCAGTAAATGTGTGAGTGTATTTTTCTGTCTTTTAAAATGGTTCTTGGATTGGAAATATGAGGGCAGCATTGAATTGAAAATACCCTAATTTTTCTAGAATGGAAATAACTTCGGCCGCCCAGGGAGAAATGATGAAGTTAGTTTTTGTACATTTAGAAAAATAATTAAATAACATTAAAAGACATTTTACTTTATTTTCATATCCATTGAATGGAAGATGATGACGATATGGGGAAGAAATGAGGAACATTGAATATGCTCATTAACGACTCATTAACTCGCAGCGTAATAACGCTTTAATGATTTGTAACTATGATGTTGTTTCAAAAATGAATCATTATAATGATGCGATGTCGCTACGTAACAGAAATGTTGTGACATGTTTTCCTTTTATATTGGTTAAAGGATTGGTGGAACATGGAATTAAACTGTGACAATTCATTGATGAGCCTCTAATGAAGTTTCTCTCTTAAAATGAATGAATAATGCTGCTAGATGTAAAAAAATCGATGTACCTAAAATAATGGAGTCAAAAGCGATGAATGATTTCAATGTCTCGAAACCTTGAGGATGTAATGTAGTGGCAATGATCTTTAAGGAGGTAGGAGTTTAATTAGGGCATGTACTTCCCTATTTTTATTCTAGAAACGACGAATGTGGATTAAACGATGAATATACTGATCCATGAATCTTGAGTTTATGGGTGAGGGTAACTTTTTATGGTATTTTCATTTTCTTGGATTTGAAATTATCATTTTTTGATTTAATTGGAATCCTTGGACTTCCTACGTATATAAACCTCTAATGCGGAGGGCTTAGGATTTCATGAACAAATCATGAGCTCCATTGTCAATTTATTTATTTGTGGTTGCCCACTCAAAGGGGAAGAAAGATGATTCGAGGACTTTTGAGGTGAAGAGGGTATTACCCTAAGAGTACAGGTGCATACGGTGTGAAGAATGTGAAACCAAAGCACGTTCGGTGATCTGCTGAACATCTACTGGCGTGCGAGTGCCAGCGGCAGAGGTAGTGGCACATGGGGGGTGCCACGAGAGGAGGTGGTCGTGTACTTGTCGGCATGCCATGAAAGCAATGGGATACACAGATCCCACCTTATGCGGCATGGATGGGAAGCCTATGTCAGTGCCATATGGGTTGATCAGGGAGCTGTAGTCACTCGCAAGTGGTAGGAGGTCCCCACGCATCTGCACGACCAATGGGGGATGGACGTTCCGGTATGTTGTGTCCTGTCCAGGAAGCGCACCACCGAAGGGGACCACAATGGTCTATCATCTGGATGGTGGGTTGCGCCCAAAGCCAACAGGCCGGACCCACATCTGTTGGCTGAACTCGCGGCCCAACGGTCCGTTCCTGTGACCTATGGGGTCAGACCCGTGCTGGGGGGCTGAACCCACTTTAAAAGGATGGACCAGTGGCCCAGCTAGTCATTCGCACATCATGTGGGATGTACATGCATTGGTAGCCTAAACCCATACCGTTCAGGATGGGATAGATGATCCGGATTTTCCAGGTGACTTGGCAGGCTGGACAATTGTCCAGACCAGACCAGTTCTAGTGAGGCTCATTGGGCTTGGCCTACTGGCCAGACCAGACCGGAACAACCAATACCTGAAGCTGGTCATGTCGAGATAGTTGATCTAAAACAAGTAATGTGGGACCCTCGGGCCAGTTTGGCAAGGTCTTTCTGACTAGGTTGGACCGAATCCAATTGCAATCGGTCTCGGTTTACTTAAAAGGTTGTATCTTGCAAACCACACATCTGATTAATGAGCCATTTGTGGCGTTGGGCCCCACTAGATGAGCTGGTTCATTTTTCATGCTGTAAGGATTCATTCATAAAATGCTAGATGTTAAAAAGAGGTATCACATGGTATTAATTCCTACATTAGACTAGGATTCTGTGTGTTGTTTTTCTGGAAACAGTGTTAAGTGTTTCGATTTCGACTTCCAAATTCAGGGTGTCCTGTGTCGGTGTGGAGACCGTCATATCAATACACTAGGACCATTAAATTTTTTATTAGGATATATACATGAAAACACAGGTTGCATAAGGGTCTCCTTATGTTTTTTTATTTTATTTCCTCTCCCCAGGTGTAACATTGTATCCATTGTACATCTTGATCTATCTTAGCATTCCACCACATGGATGACCTGCCAGGATCCTGATACGAGGTCATGAAGACTGACTTACTAGTGAAGAGGTGTCCACTTAGGGACAAGTTCTATATATGGAACCACCAGGTGGTGCACCAGTGCTACCACCACCTGATGGTCAACATCATCTAACAATGGTTCTGGTAGAGGACTTGCACACACTCAGTGACATGCCCTATTTTCAGAGACTGGGACCTCCCGTGATTAGAGGATAGATAGGTCATCAATTATCTAAGGAATTTTTGGAGATAATGACATTGGTCTTCAGCTTAGTGAGGAAATCACCTGACAAGATGTCTATATTAGCAACGTGCCTTCTGAATGACACGATAGAGAGATGGTGGAGCTTGACCACCCAGATGCACAATGAGGCGCCCATCACCTGGGAAGACTCTGAGCAAGTTTTCCATGAAATACGTTCCCCATAACCATGCACTCTATTTAAATTTTAGAGATGGTTAAACTATATTAATGTAATAATTATGGAATCCTAGTACACATTGATGTTTGCCATGAATTCTCAACACTTGATGGATATGGTGTGAGAGCCTTTCTTTTGGGCTTGAGCCTTTGATCTGGGACTCGGTTGGGGGATCAAGGGGTTAGTTTTGTCTCTCAACAACTATAATCAGGATAGGGTGATGGAGAGAGCCCTTATAGTAGAGAACTTCTTGGCAGAGTAGGTGCCCACTTCTAGAGGTACCAGCAGACCCCATGTGATAGATTCATTGAAAGGCAGCAGACAACAGACTCGAGTGACCAAGAAATCCCAATCATTATAAGGGTGGCCACAAGACTCAATGATTGTAGTGTAGTACTCCCAGACCAGAGGGGGTCAATTGAGAATTATTATTTTCTTTTCCTGTGTTAGCTAGGGACACATAGAACGTGACTTCATGACCCTTTGTATAGTTGTCAATCAGAAAATCGAGGGGTCGCTAAGGTAGAGGCAGCAGTTTGAGGGATGAGGTCCGTAGGGTGGAGGATATGGCTGGGGAGAAGGTCGAGTAGCAGGCGGTGTGTCACAGTTTGAGGTGTTACCGCCACCACCCCCAGGTGGTCCACCCGACCACAGGGAGTAGGAGGACATGGGTGATCACAGCTTCAGTTAGAGTAGGATTTTGACCAAAATGCACCAGAGATGACATAAGGTACAATCAAGGTGATATCCTCCCTAGCTGATTTTATTATAGACATAGGTTCAAGTCACTCCTCCATTTCCCTATCTTTCATTTGGATCTCTAAGATTATGTTGGAGCCGTTGGCTTGATAATTTCCAGTAGATACTCTTATGAGATTTGATTCGACGATTACACACTTGTTATGGTAGTCTAAGCTCACTCTAAGAGGTGAGAGCTTCGACTAGGATCTCTTATTAGTAGTGTTGAAGATTTGAGGAATCATCTTGGATATGTAATAGTTATCCACCATCCATGATCACGTCAATTGTTTTAAGTGTGTTGTACATTTTGTCCAAGGGGATGGGACCAGGTTTTCCGTCACTGTATAGAATGAAACCATTATAGTGCAGGATAGTCTTTCTCAGAGGAGGTGTAGATGATCACTCACCAGTTTTCTATCTTGACCCTCAGAGTAGTGGATGAGTGGATTCTAGGTTTTCCTATAGTGGAGGATTCCCATCTTAGGGATTTAGGTCCCCGAAATCCAAAATAAGGGCTAATCATTAAAGTGGGGGTACTGAGCACCTATTTGATCTTCCCAATTCTATGTGCTATCCTGGAGGTTCTCGTGCTACCAAAAAAAGGTCACCCAAGGAATTGAACGTCCTTGAAGGACCCAATCCTGTTGAACCTCTCTCTACATGGAACTCTTCAAACATTTCCCCATCTTCAATGTCCATCTATCCCTAGTTTATTGTGTGATAAGGATCATGCACGTACCTCCTCTGTTACAACACATGAAGAACATAGTGTACCCACCTAATATGTGGGGGAAGTTCAAGTTGGTACACCACCTCTCCTACTCGAATGACGATTTGGAACAGTCTGATGAACCTTGAAGATAAAATTTCACCCCAAAAAAACATTTCCATCCCCATCGGGGAGATAACCGAAGGAAAAAAATTGTACCTACTTGAAATAAAAGTTTCTTTATATCCAATTGGCATGAAACTTATGCCTACTATACAAATTACTCATCCACTCCTAGATAATATGCGGTATCTTAGTGGTAGCCCATACCAACTCTGGATCCATGAGTGCTGACTCCCCTGGGTTCATCTAGAATATAGGTGATCTGCATGGCCTCCCGTAAAATGCCTCAAAAGGTTCCATGCTAATGGTGATGTGATATCTGTTATTGTACTCATGTTCCACCTATTGTAGGTGGTCCTACAAAATGTGAAAATAATTCCGGTACAAGCATCAATCATGTCCCCCATGGTCAGTATAGTCTTCTCTGTCTGACCATATCTGTAGGAGTGAATATAAGTGATCAGGAACAGTTGATTCCCAAATTCCTTCTGAAAACACTTCCAAAATTGGGATGTGTGGTGAGAAAAAATGTTTGGGATTGTCATGGTTAGAACTCCGTGAAACCGCAAAACCTCCTGTATGTAGAGGTGCCACAAGCCCTCTACCGATACATGATCCTAGATGGGTAGGAAGTGAGCCAGCATAGTGAGTTGGTCCATAATAACCGAGATAGAATCGTGGCCCCTTGACATGCATGGTAACCCCATTATGATGACCATGAATATAACTTCTCACTATCACTCGAGTACCTCAAGTGGCTTGTCAAGCCTACCCAGACCAGATGATCGACCATCACTTGCTGAGATGTGAGGTATCATGAAACAAATATTCCACTACATTCTTTATTCATGGACAGTGGTACTCACCTCAGATATCCTTGTACATCTTTTCGACATAATGATCTACTACCAAAGGGGATGTTTGGAACACCCTCAACCCCTCATCCCATAACAACTCTAGTACTACAATGTGTCCTCTAAAAAGGATGATTTTCTCCCCACTTATAAAAAATCCATTTGAATAATTTTCTGAGGATATCTGAGCATGTTGGATCTGGTAGTCAATATCCACATGTTGTGCCTCCCTAACTCATTGTACGAGTGGGGGAGTGAATTTCATAAACTGAAGTTATTTAGCTCCCTCAATATCCACAAAGGATATCTGCATCGTGGCTAGCTACTCTATCATCTATCTAAGCAGTTGTAAACCAGACCTTCCACTAAGTGTTTCTGACACAACATTTTCTTTCCCTAGTTTATAGACTATCTCAAAGATATTGTCCTGTAGGAACTATAGACACATCCCCTATCTCATGATCAGGTCCTTATATAAGAATATATACCTTAGAATCTTGTGTTTAGAGTAGATAGTATACCATTCACCCATATTATAGTGTTAAAACACATTCAATTAAAAGACCAATACATATAACTAAATGTCATTGGTTTTGTAGTTCATGTCATGATGCCTGAACATCCAGGAGCCTTAGGAAATCACTGCTTTCTCATTCATCAGAACACAGCCCATTCCAGTTCCAGATGCATCACAATATTCCATGTAATCGATGCCCTCATCTGGAAACCTCAATATAGGAGCCATGGGAATGCTTTTGCTCATCTTCTAGAAGACCTTTTGTCACTTATCCCTCTATATGATGAGTTTTACCTTCTTCATCAATGACTTCATAGGAAATGATATTCTGTAGATGTCAGGCATGAATCTCTGATAGTATCTGGCCAATACCAAGAAACATCGAACCTCAATCAAGCTTTAAAGTGGCTCTTATTAAAGATATAAATCTACCACCAATGGACCCACTGCAACTCTATCCTTTGAGATGATGTTTCCTAGAAATAGGACCTCCTAAATATCGAACTGGCACTTCGAGAGAATACCATAATTCGGGTACTATCATAGTGCATCTAGGACTATCCACAGGTGTGTACCTTGCTCCTCATCTAACACTAAGTACACCAAGATGTCATCAATGATGAATACCATGAAATGATCAAGGTAAGAGAGTAAGATCATATTTATGAGTCACATGGACACTTTAGGGGAATTGTTTCACACTGAAAGGCAACATGAAGAATTAATAATGTTTGTACCGATGTCTAAAGGTTGTCATCTGTGCATCCTCATCTTGTACCTGATGCTTCTGATAGTCTACTCTTAGTTTGATCATCAAGAACCACCTCAATCCCATTATCTGATCGAAGATGTCATCAATCCTTGGTAGGGGATACTTGTTTTCATAACCACCTAGGTCAGGACGTAAAATCCCACACATAGCCTCAAGCCCCCATTAGCCGTCATGGAAAATAACACCAGGGAGGTCCATAGAGAAACATTGCGCCTTACACAACCCTTACTCTATGTGTCCCCCAGATTCACCCTAAACCCACGAAGTTCTACAGGAGCCATCTGATATGCAGGTGTATATATCAGTGTCATACCTAGGTAAAATTCATTTAATAAGTCTACCTCTCTATGATGAGTTACTTCTATGACATATTTTTGAAAAACATCCACAAAATCATACACCATTAAAGGAAATATTAGACCATCGTCATCGACCGCATTGAGGGTGATTCTAGCCAACTGATGTTTGATCGGTTGAACCCACGTCCGAGAAATTCTATTCATTGATGAAAAGGTTATTTTCTCCCTAGGTAAGGATAAAAATGTAAAATCCATGTAGACACACTGCACTTTTCACCTCAAAACATTCACTATGAACATGGACTATAGATCTCCATTCCATACACAAGATTTTGTCATAAGGCCTAGACACTTCTGCTAGGAGATCCCAGCCACAGACCTCACCTCCAAGAGTAATCTCACACTGCCGAAACCAGTGTGATATCTCAAATCCCATCCCATAGGAGCCTCTAATCATATGGATCGAGTCGTTGGCTCCACCAGAATCTATAGGCCTGCAACGTGGTCAATGGAAATGAAAGAGTGACTAAATCCTGTGTATATTATAACTTTATCTAATTTGTAGTAGACACAGATCATACCTCCAATCATATCTCGATAACTATGGTCATAGGAATTCATCTCTCTAAGCTAGCCCCGCCCCCTTCCACCTGCTCCTTGTACTCATGGGGACCTCCTGGGGGTGGTGGTGGTGGTACCTCGAATCATCATCCACCACCTACAACTCACCCTATTCCCATGAAACATTATTCACACTATTAACCTCCTCACTCGAATTATATTCATTGTCTTGGTGGTCCCTCGACTTCCTGGTGGTCATCCATGAGAGGATTTAGACAATCATGATCCTTGTTCCCATGTCCTCACCAAGAGTAACAAACTATAGCATTCAGATGACCTCCTCTACCTTGCGAGCTCTACACCTCCGACCATGTGCCCTAGTGTCATCCTCCTTATGGTATGGACGATTTAGACCTCTACATCATCTACCCACTTCTTGTTACAGATGAATCGACCACCTATCATCCTGTGGGGGCTCTCACCGTCAATGCCTGCTCGGCTAGGAAGATCTCCACTAGTAGGGATTGATCAAGAACTCTATCATGTGTTGGGATGCTGAGGGAAATCATGGATGCTCTAATATCCCATTGGATCCCCTTATGAATGATCCGAAAACTAATGAAAGGGTCTCATACCATGTTGGAAAAGTATTGAGAGATTTCCATAAACTATGCAGAGTTCTGCACCATAGTTAGGCTGCCCTACTGTAGGTGTAGTAACAACTGAATATACACTAAGCACAGTGTCTCTAGTACGAACTCCACCATGATGAGGCTCTTGAAGTCTAACAAGACAAGGGTCCCCTCCTCATGTGTATGGAGCATCATGATCCAAAATCTCCTTACTATAACCTGAAAATGGCTAACAGCTAGAACTACCATCTGTTCTATTAGTGACTCCACAGGGAGAAAAACCTGAGTAACTGCCTCTATCCAGTCCTCTTCTATATAAGGGTATATCTCAACTCATAACCTAAAAATACTCTATCTTTGTAAATTGTGCACCAAGCTCAGTCAGTGTGCACTATTTTATGGTGGGGATGGTAGATAATGTGTCTCTTTGAGTGGTGGTTCCGCTTTTATTCCACTCAAAGGTGCTATCAAATTTTGTGGCCCCTACACTAGTGCATCATCACTCAGTGGACCATCATCGTGATCTCTAACTCAAATCCTAGCTAGCTCAAAAGCGATCAAGATAAACACAAGAATAAAACACAGGAAAAAAGTGTTTTCATGTACCAAGTTGGAAAATAAAATTCAGGTTCCTAATGTATGTATACGTTAGCCTTTGCACCAACACTAGACTCCCTGGACTGAATTCTGATCTCAATACACTCTACACAATTTCCTCCATTGATAATATAGACTCTTAGTTATTCGGGAAGAACCAACTGCCAATTTGATACAACTTTTTCATGACATATTCAATGAGGATTGTGTTGTGAGTACACGAAGCCCACCTTCCATAGACCAGAGATTGGTGAATATCACCATAATTGTATATCCAAAAAAGGGAAGTAATAACCTTTAAACCAATACTCAAAACGAAATGAAAACTGCACAAAGATAACCATGAAGAAATGAAAAGATATAAAAACACTACCACATTCCACTATTCAGAGTAATGAGAGTAAAATGAATGTGAGTGGCCTAGAATACAAGCCCTACTGACAAGAAAATGCAACAATAGATGTCTAATCCTTGGAGGTCTTCAACAAAGAATAATACTAGAAGGGTAGGTTTATCTCTCCATCAGTTGTCGCTGCATCACACCATATATATAGATCTAACTCTAAGAATCATCTAGTCCAGGACACCCAATGTACAGGTCAATGTTGTCCATAATTTTTAAAAAACACTACATGTGGGGGTGAATCCCATGTAGGGGTGAGTATAACAATACTCAGTAGGTACTCTAAAACACCCAAAGGTCTCCTAAAATCCATGAATGAAATCACCATGATGGAAATACCGTAGAGGTAATACCACCAAGAATGATATCAGTCACATTACACAAAGTAATAGACCCATCTAACACAATGTATAACTTATGTATCGACGTAAAGATAATTATTTGTAATTCTAGATCATCTTATTCAGTCGAGAGGCTTTGTTTTTTATAAACAAAGGGTCTCTATGTGCCGACCCACACATGACCACTAGGTTTTGAACCACACAGTTTCTCTACGTGCTGATCCATAGATAATTTCTAGGTGTTGACCCACACATGATCACTATGTGTTGACCCACCCATGATCTCTATGTACGGACCCAAAAAGTATTGCTATTCATTTTTCTTGTCATAACCAACCACTAAATTCTGGCACATAGCACACAAGATTCGGAGAGGATACAATCACCAATACATTAGTCACAACTGAAATGACACAAATTCCCATATATAGTAACCTCAAATGAGTATATCATCATAAGGTTTCTAACCCAACACACGGAGCATCTAACGGATGCCCGATCTATATGATATTGGAATTTGTGCTCAAAGGGATTCGTTGGATTCATATCCAATCCAAAGAGGCCATATACCAATGTTGCAAAAAACTCATGTAAATTATCTCATAAGGTCCTCTTCATCACAAGGGTCCCAATGCCATTGAAGGTTCATTAATATGATGCATTGTCTGTGAGATACAAACATTTAACTGATACGGGGTCAGTTGGGTCCGGGTCTGGGCCAACCTGGTCGGACCGACCTTATCAAAACTGGATCGGGGTCCAGTGTGGGTTCAGCATGTGTTCAGCCCAGCCATCCCATTAGGGTTGTTGGATCGGCCTAGTAGGATGGGTCTGAATTAGATGCGGGTTTGGCCAGCGGCGTGGGTCTGGCCCGGGGGGACCGGGTCTCACCCGGCGGTGTGAGTCCATCCCTATAGTGTGGGTGGGCCCGCTTAGCCATGGGCACAGCCTGCATGTGGCCTGGCTTGCATGATCGAGTGAAATAATCTAGAAGATTACCTCCCTACATGGTGTAGGTAGGTTCACCTACTTGGACATGAGGGCATCCAGTTTCCACCCAGCTGTGCCAGCTGGTGCTTCCACATCCCCCAACATGGCTAGTAGGTGGTATGCCATTACATGTGCATGAAGAACTTATTCTGCGTGCCTCCAACTCACCCAATATTCACGGGTGGGAAGCTCCTCCATGAGGAGGCAGTGGGCACCACACCTCCTTGCAACTAAGACCTGCCAACTCAGGCCTCCTATCTTCTGCACCAACACGGGACCTGAGGAGTGGGTCATGGAAAAGTGGTATTAGAGGGTATTTGGTCATACCACAATGACTGAGATTCTATTTGTTTTTTTTTGGAATAATTGTTAATTTTTTTGAGTTCAACTTTAAGATTCTGGGAGTCCAGTGTTGGTTCTGCTCCAATGCAAACACTTCCCTCCTCAGTCATGCTCCAGGGGGTTGGTGACATGTGCTGAAGGCATCAACATGCATGTGGGAGGAATATTCATGAGTACCTGTATGCATAAACACAACCAAAAAAGTCCCACACAAAAAAGTGGAAATAAATAAAACCATGTTGAGTACAAGAAAAAATAATACAAGTGGGCCAAAAAAAATCCAAAAAAACAACCTAAAACATCAATGTTCAAAAAGGAATCTCATATGTCCATCCAGAGAAAATTCCACCTGATCATGAGAGTAGTGTAACAACTAGATACCGAAGTAGAATGTCTTTTCCACCCGATCATACTGGGACCCACATGTTCATAGGCCACAAGTCCACCTCTGTAGATTCTGTTAGTCCTGTATCCCTAAGCATGTATGGGTTTTGTTACACCAAATACTCTTTCAAAACAACACTCATCTCCACCAGACCCAAAACATGCTCAAGAATCCCATGTAGTGGTGAGTAAAAAAGAACACAGTAGGGAACAAAAAACAAAAAATATTAAACCACACAATAATCCTCAATGTAATGTATGATGCACAAGAGATCTCACATTTGATACACATTTGGGTTGTGATATAAGAATCATCAGTCACATCATCAAACACATCAGCTGCTGGAGAAATCCTCCTCTATTGAGTACAGTGGGCCTTCCAAGTCAAACATAAGTGCTTCCGACTATCCATGGACTCTTTAGGTGCGTCTCCTCATCCCAAACCATGGGCCTATAAGGTCGCACAATAGTTCTTTCCAATATTCATGGACAGCTGAGGTACTCTTCATCGTTTACCATGGTCCGGCAAGGTCACACAGAAGCATTTACCACTATTGACATGAAATGTCACATAGAAGAGCTTCTAACTATGCAAGAGTCGAGTCATACACAGTCAAACGTCAGCAATCTTTAGGTCTCAGCCCGCTGTAAGGTTTCGTATAAATCGTGCCTAGTAGAACTGCACCTCAATCCAATACTCACTACTCAACATCCATAAAATCATTATTAGGGAATGACAAATGATCTGACTCATAAGAAGGGTCCAAATGATGAAAACTTATCGTCAATCAGACGTGCAGTTAAAAGATACATATGTTTTAGTAAACATGGGCTGGTGGAATCTTGGTCCAGTATGACCCAGTCAGACCAACCCGAAAAACCATGAACTGGGTCCCACATACCCCTGTTTATTATGACAAACTCGAACTATCTTGGTTTCGGTATGTGTCAGTTTGGTCTGGTCTGGACAGTGTTCCAGGCATAATGGGCTTTGCTGGACCAAGTCTATTCTGGACGATCATCAAGCCTGTCGAGTCGCTTGGTGACCTGGAATCATCCGGCCTGAAGAGAATAAGTCAGGGATGTCGGCATTGGTCTGGCCAGCTAGATGTTGGTTCGGCCCACAGGGCCACGGGTCGGGCCCGTCGGCGTTAGTCTGAACCAATGGATGTGGGTGTGGCTTGCTTGGACAAAATCCTAGCCCAATCATTGTGGGTGGGTTGTGCGCCACCTGTCGAAGACGCGACCAACTACCGCATCCAGCCCCTGCTGGCCCCATGGATGCATGGGGCCCTCATTCCATGGTTAAGAGACTGTGGATTGTTGAACCACTCGAAGGGACTAGACACGGGCCGTACCTTCACACAGCCCCAACCGGGCATCACATCTCCCACTACCATCTAGGCCTCCTACCTCCACGGTGCATCGTTGAGCATGCGGCCACCTCCACCCATGACCACCGCGAGCATGTCACGTGAGGTTCTGTGGTCCTATGTATGAACTCCAATGGTACATTATTCACACCTCATGCGCCTTCACTCTCAGGGGATCAACCGCTTCACCAAAGAGGCCCTAGAATCATATTGTCACCACATTGAGGGTGTGGCCACAATGAACACACAAAATAGAGGTTCTCGACCCTCTTTCATTTTCACCCTCTACATTAGAGGTTTATACTCATGGGAGTTCTAAGGATTCTAAATAAATAAATAAATTATAATTTCAATTACCGGATAACCAAAACCCCAAAAGAAAGTTACCCTCCCACATAAACAAACGACTTACGGATCAACTTGTTCGAGGGTACATTAGCATTCAATGTTTCTAGCATATATCATGGATTAACATAATAAAATTTAACCCCTACCTATTTTATTTTTATTTTTTCACAGTAACATAATCTAGGTTTCAAGATGTCGAAGATGTTTGTCACTTCTGACTACTTTCTTCATGGTGCATCAAAGATGGTTGACATTTTTCAGTGTTTTTTCATTTTTCATTGGAAAGGATGTTCATCAGAGGATTTATAATGAATCCTCACAATTTACTTTCTCGTTCCACCAATTTATCAAAAACAAATAAAATTTAAACACATCACAACTTTTATATTACGTTGCGACATCATGTGGTTATGGTGTTTCATTTATGAAATAATTTCACTATTACAAATCATTAAAGAAAAGTTACAGTGTGAATTAACGAGCCATTAATGATCCTCATCAATCTTCCTCGACGTTGCCCTGCATCATCACAACCCACCACTCAATATTGGATAAAATAATGTAAAATAACTATTAAAATTTATTTTATTATTGTTTTATAATTCAAAAAATTTACATTTCCTTTCAGCCCTTGGTGGATGAAGTTACGTTTTTTCTAATAGAATCAAAATATTTTGAATTCAATGATTCTTTCAGATTATCAATCCGATAAATGGTTCAAATTTCAGAGAAACTCACTCGCACATTTACTAAACATACGTTAAAAAAAATTCAAAAATTTAATCCAGGCTTAACGGGCCTTAGAATCGTGTTTTGTCAAATCTTGTGGTGTCAAAATATTTCCATATAATTTTTAAAAAATACAAGGAATTTATGAGACATTATAGTACAGGGTTGACCTTGAGCACTTTTTCTCACATGACCATCGGTAACCCAAAAGGTGAATAAAAATAATAATTTCGAATATAAATTCCAAATCATATTACAATGAGGTATGTCTAGCTACCAAATCACAGCTTGATCATTGAGTAAGATAAGATCAATAACAAACCACCAATGGTGTATAATTCAATGTTATATGTGAATATAAAATAAGTGATGTAAATGAATCATAAATATATAAGTAAAGTAAATGTAAAAATCATTAACCATGCAGAGATATGGTTATTCATGGATACGTGGCAGACTATACATACTTCTTCCTAAGAAAACATTTCTCTGAACAAGACATCATATATATATATGAATACATATAAAAATATATATGTAGACATATTCATCCACATATAAGGACTCGAGGTGTAAGTCCAAGGTATCACGTAAGATTAATATAATTACATTCCTAATTTAAATATGTTTTACATTCAATTGATCATAAATTTTAATGGATTTCTTCCATGAATATCATATCTAGTATGTGACACCATGTGAGTGGATCATATATAACAAGGAATGTCATACCTATGTATCATCTGTAATAAAATATTCCTTATTTATTTATAATGTTTAATAAGGGACAACTTGAATATGTATCATGTGAAATAAGGGATGCAATTCTTAATCATCATTTATAGTAAGGACAACTAAGACTGAGTGTGACACTGAGTAACATGGATCACCATGAAAACCTGGATTAACTAATCATACATGAATCAATTTGACATTCCCTAGGAACTCATTCTTATCATTCCATATATGAAACCTTGTATAACTCATTATATACTATTAAAAATAAACACTAAGTAAAATAATTAGTCAGAATCCATGAGAAGTCATTTATACTATGACATAAGTCATCATGATTCATCTCATTATTCAATCCAATTACAATAGAATACAAGGTTCATGTGCATAAGCATTCAACATTACTATTCATGTATTCATATAGGTTCATCCTCTATAATGATCAATCGAAAAAATAAAAAGGACCAAGGTCACTATCCTACCCATATAAAAAATTCCAAAATGCTACATATTTAATTACATACACGTGAACAGAGTCAATTAAATTTATACCACAATATGAAAATACAATCATTTTATCCAAATAATTAATCATGATTCAATTAAATTATTTATCATAAAATTTTCCTATATATTTTGAAGAAATTCTATCTCCAAGTACCTTATATATTTCTCTACAACCCATGGAGTGGTTTAGAACATTAGAAAACAACGACGATTAAAATTATTTGAACATATATCACTCTATTTGGTTTTTCAGGTTGAGGTAATTTACCTCCAAACATTTATGAGGGTTCCCTTGCTTTTCAAAATGTGGTATAGGTAATAAATTTCATGTATTTCATGTTTTATTAGAAAAAGTTGAAACATTAGTTTAAGGGAAATGAAAAATAATTTAAAAATGTGAAAACATTAATGGAATATAAATTTTTCCAACAACCTCATGTTTATGAAGCTTCACTCTTCCATTAATGAGTTGTGATTTGATTAGGAATGAGAAAAATAAAAAATTATAAAGAAAAGAAAAATGTTGCATAAAATATCACAAATGGATTACATAAGAATATTATAGAAAAACTAAGGAAATATGTCATAGGTGTAATAGTTTTTACTGTAGTTATCCCACAAAACGAAAAATGTTTCAATAAAACCCAGATTTTAGGAAACCCACCACCCCAATAGATGACTGTGTAATAGGAATAGATCGTGGAGTGCCAACTGGGTGAAATGATTATAGAAAGGGAGTAAAAATCCATTATGTTTCCGGTGTAAAATTTTGTAATTTTTTCCCCTTCATGATGAACATGATTTGGCAATAAAGTTGGAAAACGTGGTATGCATCCTTTATCACATTCTATGAGGGAACCACACACCCACGGGAAAGGCCTTGGTCAAAAAAAACTTATGTAATCATCAAATGTTCCACTATAATTTATTATAATCTTGTTGTATGGTCATGTAAAAATAGAAACATGATTTTAATAGTTATGTGACACCCCCAAAGAGACTAATTATTAGGGTGCATGGTTTTCACTAACTATGTTAAAACTATGTGACCCTATTTTTATTTTCAAAAACCAATATTTTGATGCATAAAAATTCCAAAACAAAACCAATCACTCAACAACCTGTTCAGGACATAAAAAATTCAAAGAATGAAAATTTAACATGTACCATATCTCATAATTACATTCTAATGATCATTTTAATATTTATACCCTCAACTAAATAAAAATATCATACACCATTTCAAATCACAACCGGGTTAAAAATTGTTATCTAAAAATATACTCACCATAGAACATTTCATCATCAAGAGTCATTGCTGTATTATGAAAACATTACTGAATCATCTTTTGTTAAAAATATTAGAAGAAACATCCAGAGTTCATTTCCCATGAATAACACACCTACAAGAGATACTAATAACAAAAAGTTCATAATCTACTAAAACACGGGCCATTTCACTTACTCAAAGCTGAGACACCACGGTTATGATTACACAATCTTATAGAACCTGACACATTATCATATCATTTTCTATTTAATCAATTGGCCTATAGTTTTCACCACTATTGTCTCCATCTTTCCACCACCAATTTCAATCCATGACACTTCCTCCAATATAATTTCCTATATAAACATATTTGAAACCTCCCAATGATGCTTATAAAACTATTATTAACTCATGAAACCCAATAACAGGTGAGGAAAATGATGATTGTCCTTGTGCAGCTCAAAATTATCATATTTCGATCAACCATGTTTATCAATTCATGTTAGCAATTCCATTAAAGTCCTCAACCAACTCTTAATTTGAACTAGTCTCTCTCAATGAAGCATTTATTGTGTTTCTTCAATGACATCCTTCATCTAATAAGGAATAACATGTCAATAACCTCCTTTAAAAAACCATTTCGTAATAAACCTATTATTTTACCATATTAGCATAAAATCATGATAATAATCCATCATCCATGGATCATAGAATGAAATCATGGGGATAACACCCACAATCATACTTCTACCATGTCGTATTAAAACTAGTACCTGATATTCATCATGGAATATATATGTAAATAGTTTCATTTATCATGGTTTTTGAACTAAAACCAACCATAATATAACAAATAAATTAATCAAATGAGGGTTACCATCTAATAAACGATGGTGGAAATCCACACCACATGGTCTTATCCACATAATTCTATGATTATATCTTCTATAAATCACATATTTTAAAAGAAAATGTCATTTTTATTGATTAACTAGGTAAGTGTATATATGAATCTCTCTTAACAAACAACGTATCATGACAATATTTTGGGAATTATCACCAATATACTAGGTTTATTGAATGGTACTTGACAATTCCCATTATAGATGTGCGGAATTATAAATAATAAATTTCCTTGAAAATATATCGATAGTGTGTATTGATCCTCCAAATACATGTTTCATCCTAACAAGATATGTTTTCCATGAAACAACACCTGACCCTACATCTCATGATAATTTGCACTATTATCATCTTTATTTCAACCACCTCTAGGATCCCAAAACCCCTTTTTTATCCATATTGTAGAGCTTTAAGGTTCACTCACTAGAAAACACAATCTTTGACTCACATGACACAGAAAATGTAGTCTCAGCTAACTTTAAAAAATTTAATCACCAAAACATCATTCAATACACTCTATATTGGCCTATGAATGTGTCTAAAATCCCATCAATTGATATTTTAATACAAATATCAAATCACATCACCAAAAATTCCATGGTACATGTAATTGTACAATATAACCACCAAAGTCTAACCATTATTATCATTATTCATTAATGCTTGTGTACTTAACTAACAAACTTAACATCATCCTAAATTGAAATCTCATATACTGTACAGACCCATCAACTCCTAGGTCACTTATTCATCCTGATCATTAATTTGGTATAAATATACTATACAAAAAAATAATTTATTTATAAACAAATTAACATAAAATACATGAAACATTCAATCTACCGACTCACTATATTATGGAAACCATTATAACCATTTCTAATTAGACCAGTAGACATGCATTTCCAATATTTGGATGGAAATATTCATAAAAACATTAATGATTCTCCCCATATTAAGAGTTTACTAGCCATTTCATTAATGAAAAAATCAATTATTCCATGTCACACTCCCCATTTACAAAATGTGGTTCCATGGAATGGACAAAACACATATACCATGAACTAATATTAAAAGACTGGGAAACCATCTGCATAAATTTATTCCAGATCAGATTTATTCAAGTAATATGTGTGAATCTATTTTAAAGATATGCACATATGTCTAATTATAATTGATAATATTTTCCAAAATGAAATTTATAATTATTTTTACTGCACCCATTAATTTTATAACCCAATCTAGATTACTGGGATTAGTATCATTATATTTAATTCCTATGTCACACTACTCAAGATATAATATCTGAATAAATATTAACAGATTAAGGATTACCTGATTAAGACCAAACACAGGTGTTTTTATTTCCATTTCATAACCTAAATATACTATGTGTTTGAAATCATTCTATAATTATGTCGAGATTGTGGAAAAAGTTCCACACAATCCTAACATGTGATAGAATAAAAATTGATCAATTCATTTTTTTAATGCATATAAATATTAATAGAATGGAGACTCTATAGTAATAATATATTTGAAAATGATAAATTTCCCGTGGACATTTATATAATGAAATATCTCTGAGGCATGTCCCGCCTATTAAACATGATTATTTCACTATTCTTACATCCTTCACATGGATTATCATACCATTCAAACACCTACCTACCTGGGGGAGTTTTTTTCATCACTGTGATTTCAAAATGGAGTTATATGGCACAGAAATGGAATCTCTCACCTAGGAATCTAGAAAATTTATAACTAAAGCTAATTTATCATTGAGGGAGATACCTAGACCAGTCTATCCCCCTAATTAAGCACAAATCATTCAATATATAAATAGGTCAAACCTAAATGGAATATATGATTAGAAACCTAACATCGAATAACACTATAAAAGGAAGGGGTCAAATGAAACAAATGAATAATTTCCACACTCACATAGAATTTAACCATTTTATTAAAAACCCATACCTGAATATTTAATCTACTAAATCACATTAATATTTCTGGTTTAAGGACATTATTTGATGATTATTTGTCATAAAATTTAATGAATATTGTTCAAAATTGAGATCAAGATCCACTTACAAAATCTCACTGTAAAATTAACATTATCTAGAAGATGACATGCCAGAAAATAAATCACATAGTTTAATTTTAGAATATTATATATTTATTAATTTAACCAGGTAATGATCATTACTTACATAGTTGAAGAAAATTTAAATTATATGTTATAAAAGAAATCATCTATTTGGTTGTAATTTTAATATCAATTAATGGAAGCCTTACAATAATAAATCCTTATGAATAAAAACAATTATTTATCAATTGAAAATTAATTGTTTTATTATGATGAAACCATAAATTTATATGTAGCACTAAATAAGTGTATGATGATTCCATTAATGACTATTTCATAGAGCATTCATATACGCAAATTGAGATAAAAATTGACCTTGTAAAGAAATATGGATGAACTTAGAAGTTCTTTTTAATCCATAAAAGGTTCAGTTACTTGAGTATCCATTGTATATTAATAGAATCCATGAACAATAAATTATTATTTTCATTAAATTTAAATGAATCCTAAATTAATGATTTTATTCCACTCCCTTAATACATTTATCACATAAGAATCAATCGCCAACTGGCCTACTTAGGTTAGGTTTTTTATTTGGTATTTCAATTTATATATATCAACAATCCCAAATCATATATGTACATGGAATTATAGAAATATAAAATGGATTTTTTTGATTAATTTAAAGTCATTGTTAATTAATATACATAACATTATAAGTAAAAAAAATTAAATTCATGTAATTGAAACCATGTTTTTTACATTTGGACTCAAAATGTTAAAAATTTATATATATTGGTAACACTTTTAAATTTATAAATTCCTAAAAACTTTATTAATTTTTATTAGATACCATTTAAGGAGAACTGTAAATGATTTATTCTTTGCAAAAAATGGTCCATGGTTCAAAAATTTCATAATCTGTATGTCAAATAGAATTCCATAAAAATAATATTTAGGAAAACATAATTTTAATTGATGATAACACATTAAATATTAAAAATATATCTTGAATACAAAATTTAATGAAAAATAATAAAAAAATCAAGATATATTGAAAAGAAACAAGTATTCAAGAAATGTATCCTACATGGAATGTCATATTCAAGGTATCTGAATCACTATTATTCAGTAATGATATTTTTTTCATACATTAATGTAGTAATGGGCCATGGGTATGAATCCATAAATCATTAGATTGTGGAAATTAAAAAATCACCCAATGTTAAATAATAATCATCTTCAATTATAGATAGTATAAAAACAAAAACATCCCTACCTACATGATCTTCCAATTGTGTCAGTTGTCCGTACCTAGACACAATCTATTTATTGAGTTTTGGCACATTCATATTATCACTCTATAAGAACCAATTACACATGTTCATTTAATTAATATCCCTTTACTTGATTTACATATTATCTGGGTGTATCCTAAGCCACTATAGAATGGAGATAAATTGGTGTGGGAAAAATAATTAAATTCTATTGATGTATGTTAGATAGGATTAATGAAATCAAGATATATAAGATGTTGTTTATTTTTGGGGTTCTCCAATTTTTTAGAGCAATAATGAATTAGTTCTAGTGTTTTTTGTTTTATGTTGGGTGATTACATGATGGATTAAGTTGTTTCAAAATGAATACATGGTCTCCAGACATAAGGTGTGAGATGTGTACTGAGCATGAAAAGATTACCTGATGTGTATTGGTTACACTACGTGAAATTCTCATAGATCGGTTTTAGTTACAATGTAAATTGGTTTTCCTACTTATGTTATCATTATGGATTACATAATGATGATATGGATTACACTCCTTGTAAATTTATGAGAGGAAGTTTCTAGTTAAGAGAACGAATGGAATTTCATTTCATTACCCCACCTATCATGGCTCCTCACCTAGAACCCCACTTTGATGATATTTGGAGTCTCTATTAAATCCATATCAAACAGATTAGTGATGGAGAATTATAGTAGTTGGTTCTCATCTCTCTGGGAGATTCATAAATTATTATTCTTACTTATATTTCTTGTGGTAACATTTTGGCATAATATTATTGGGTATGTTGATCCATGTTGATGTTTATTCTTATAATCTTCTAGATAAATGGTGTGATCTCATTTTAGGGTATGTTTACATTGTTTTTTGTGGTTTGGTGTGTGTGATTTCTTGTGGTATGTATCTTTTTTTATTCTCATCCAACCATTTGGTAAATTAGATCAATTATATGATCTATATATTTATTCTAGTTCTTCCATTGATGTTATCGAATTCTATTTTTGGTGGATCATTTTTGGGTGTGTGAAACCACAAGTATGGAGGTAGGTGGTTCTATATCCAGTCTCTGATGATATACTGTATTGATCATTTTATTTTTTGTAAAATTAATTATAAATAAATTGGAATGGTAGTTTTTTGTGTATAAATGGATTTCTGATAAAATATTCATTTTCCATGGTTTTTGGTAAAATTATAAATGGTTTTTTCAATTATTAAAAAACAAAATTTGAAACAAATCACATGGGTGTCATTGGGAATTTACGTATAAGGATTATCTGAGGGATATTTTCCATGTTACCATCCGAGGATTTCTTAAAAGGGATTTTCCCTAATCCCCTGTCTTGTAATTCTACGAAATAATTTAACATAGTTGTGTTGTTCAAATATGAGATATTTATCTTCTCCTTAGTCATGTGTTCTATAGATTTGTTTTAGAAAACACAGATGTTGTGGTATGAGTAGTATTCTATCCAAGCATGTTTTGATTAATGGTGTAATTTACCACTGATTTGGATTTTTACTATAATGGGAATTTGATATAAATTCATTGATTTTTAAATTTTTATACCTCTCCCTGTTTTTTAATTTTTTTGAAAATGTAAAATGTTTACAATGATTTTGATAAAAATTATTTATTTATTATTATTAAAAGTTTTACATGAAATGGGAAAACATGAATTGTTTATAAATATACTTATTATGGGACAACTGTGTCTGTGATCCTTTTGTGCGTGTTAGCTCAATCCATGCCAACTTATTAGATGGTGCATAGAGATTAAAATGAATTCAAATTTATGGAAAGGGTAGATCTATAGTATAAGAACATGGTTTTTTTACATTGGTTTTGGGAAGAGGAATGGTGGGATGGTGTGTGCTTTCCCACGCTATAAAATTATGCTGTTCTTTTTTCTATTTTTGTTTCTATTTTTGTTTGGAAAAGTAGTTGGTATTTTTTAGCTACTTTGATTTCATTGGTTTCTATTTATTTATTCAGTTACATAAAATATACCTCTTCCTTTTTTTTCTCGTTTATCTATAAATGTTCTGTGTAACTATTTCAAGTTGCGATAAATCATTCCCTCTGATTATTTTTTGATTCCACAGGGCTAGTTGCTTGTGCGTGGGGATTGGGAATGCCCATAGGGTATATCATGGGTATTTTCATGTCATTTTATAAGAGGTTATTCAGCTCAGGTCACTAGAATTTTGTATTTGATGTGTAATTTCCTAAAGATTCAACATTATGTGACATTTATTAAACTGAAGATAGAATTTTTGGGACTTTAGAGGTATACTACAGTAAGTTATTGTTCATCTCTTTCCCTAATAATCCTCTAGCTATAATGGTATGTTGGTATGTGTGTCCCTATATTGATTTCATTATTTTAATATTATTTTTTTCTAATGGGTTTCATTATTGAAATGATATATTATTATTTTATTAACATTCCATTGGTTTTGGTGTGTAGTAGTATGCCACCAAGACGTGTTTCGTGAGATCCTTAGGTGGGTACTACTAATCCCCCTTATGGGAAATACTCTAATGGATCAAATCATTATCACGGATATTGTGTGGGAAGTTCATGTTATTGACCAAAATGTAACACATGTTTAGTATTCATTTTGTTGAGGTAGATCATGGAGTTGGGTATACATATCCTGATAGAAACATTACAGATTACTATAATGTAAACAACACCTAGACACAATTTTTAGGTCATGAAAAGAACACTATGCATGAGTGTGAACACTCCAGAATAATAGTATGGAATATGCTCACCACAGGCTATAATTGGAGGTGCCTATGAAGCCTACTACGAAGAACCACCTCCACACACCCATGAATGATACTTCCAAAATTTGGCTTCCCCTTTTCAGTCACTCTGTCTACCACTATGAGGAAGATAAGGGGTAGAATATCCAACCTTTCATTACATATACTTCTCTTCCATCATAACCATGTATATTGTCAACATCATTATTGAAATATTCAGTATAAATATATGAAATATAATATTTGGTCACAAACTCTATAGGTATGTATGAGCTTTAAATAGGTCATTATTAATAAAATCTAGTTAAATGGAACCTACTCATCAAACTAATTGGTTTATATTAAAATATCCCACTTTCTCTAATATAATGATAGGTACTTCAGATATTTCCACATTATCAATGAATTTGGAAAACAATAATGGATGTAAAAAATTTTAAACCCTTATGGTCCACCTCTGTGTTCTTATCAGCATGTACTATGGAATCCAACAAACACGTTATAGGAACCTCATGAACAAATGATGCACACATCACCATGATATTCTATGTATTTTCAGTATTTAAAATATTGTATCAATAATATTAAGATACTTCTCTTCCTCTTGATTGGTAATAGTGTTCTAGCTATGTAGGAAAATCCCTCCATGAGCATAGGTATTTTTTGTCTGCTATTATAGTTGATCCTAATGACTTCTATTATATAATTTATCATACCTCCTTTGTTTGGGGTTTTCCTAAAATTTTCGAATATGATTTCTCCATGCCTCCCCTAAAGATAGAGGATAGGTTTTTAATTTTCCATGTTCTAGATACAATATAGATATTGATACCTTCATATCATTTGGATACTTCAGAGATGAAATAGTTTACTATTTATTTTAATGAAAAAATGAAAAAAGGTTTTTCTTCTACCGATTTTTTTGCATTATAAAGCCCCAATTCTCTTTTCCACGAAGAAAAAAGGTTCATTCTAGATGGAAATATACTATCTCTACTTAAAACCTGTTAATGGTTAAGATCATTCATCATTTAAATCTTGTGTAGTATTTATATTATTAGTTAAATGTGGAAAAGTGATTTTTGGTGATTGATCATCAGTTAGGTTACCATTAGTTTTGATTTTGGGAGTCATATTTAATGAAGATGGAATTATAGGGTAAATAGTGCCACTAAAAATTCATATGATGTAGTTTGGTCTAAATAATCATCCTATAGATTTAGTGTCATTGATGAATCATGTATTCACTCCGTTTGTCGAAAAATTGTGGTAGTGTTCATAGAAGAAATTTTTGTTTACTCATGATCTGTGGGAGATAATGAGCACCATTTGAGTCTGCTATTGGAAATACTAAAAAATCACTATTTTTTTTTGGAAATTTTTAAAAATTAATCTTTAGTATTTAGGATGTTAAATTTATGGGTCACATGTTATCTGATTGTGGATTGTCATTTTATCTGGAGAATGTGAAGTATTTTTTCATTTGAAAAGGAATATAGTGTCTTTGAAATTCAAAGTGTCCTCTATCTTGGTGAATATAACTAAAATTTAGTCAAGGGATTATCACTGTTGGAATCACCTTTAAATACTATTAAATAAAATGGGGTGAAAATCACTTGGGATAAAATTGCCATTTTTTTGATGAGCTGGAATGAAATTAGACATCATCGTCTTTACTAATATTTATAGGGAATAGTATGGTGTATATTATTTAATTTGATGTTTCTCACACTTTATAAGGATGTGATCTTCTGAAATTATGATCATGTGTTCATTTCTATCCGTAAATGATTCATTTTTATATTTTCTCATAAATATTTTAATCATAATTAGTGAATGTTGGTGAAATAACATAAGACGGTTTACATTGATATCTTCTACACAATGGTAAAGGTGAATTACATAGTCGAAAAACATATATGGAAGGGTTTTTTGCACGCTATTTTTGGATTCGAAGGAATTATGGAACCTTATGGGGGTTTTATCTCATCAACATCTAGATTCCCCTAAGGGGTTTCAATTATGTTTATGACTAGTGTTTATTTTTCATCATATCCCTTTTAGTGTATTCCAACAAAAATTATAGTGGGATATTGAGTTTATATTAATGTGAGAAACCCTATATAGTGGGGATAACAATTCTTATTGGTCCCCCTCTTTATATATTATACTTTATTTTCATGTTTTTTTATGTCACAGCATCAATGAGGATATAGTTTTTTTATTATTTTCTTACTTATTCATCATATGTTCATTTGGAAACTATGAAATTTTATTATGAAATGAGATGATGATTCCAGTGGATGTTTATAAACTGTTACATTGTTGATTATGTTCCCCACTATTAAACATACCCTATAGTCAAATGTAGAAATTTTATGGCCTTATGGTTTTCATCATCTACTTATAAAGTGGACTGAAAAATAGAATGGAAATTCATGGAATTTAATATGATATTACCATGGACTCTTATGCGATAAATTATATCTGGGTTGTGGATGATCAATCTACATTGTTAGATCATTTCATTCCGACTAGGTACACCACTAATTTTGATGATATTGGGATGTTGTATGTGTAGTATGTTATGTGGATACATGTGTTCTATCATTTTTTATATGGATTCTATGTTTACATCGAGATTCTGGATTTTCCTCTATGAGGTGATGGGAACAATGGTCATATTCAAAATAGTTTCTCATCCACATTGAGATGGTCATAGAGAGAATGTTATTTAGATTCTGCGGTATAAGATTCATTCATGTTTCTTGTATTTTGGTAGATATTGGGATATCCATATGGGTTGGATTGAGCATTGCTACAATAACAATGATCAGTAATCATTACAAATAGATCATTATAAAGTTATGTCTAGACCTCTATTCAGATCACCTATTTATTAGGCATAGGTGGTATATGCTTCATTGGTAGGACTGACATTGGTTCTAGAGATGCATATAGGTATTTATGATATATGTCAGTTTTTGTTACTAGGAATAGTTAATTGAAACGTTATGTGGCTTATAGACATTACCATGTAGAGATTTTCATAGGTTAAATGGTTTTTATAAACCATTCTCCTTGGTTAGGTCATCAGTGGCTTTGTAAATATGGAAAGTCATCTTTAAGATATCATGGACAATTTGTTGTCAATGAATGGATTTCATATATTGCATATCAGTTTTAATTGTGTAGTCATATGACATGATTTAATGATGTTTTCTATATTTTATATCTTATTATGTATCATCTAGACCCCCCACATGTACAGAGTTGCAAAGGGATTGAGTTACAACTATATGTTTCTATTATGGAACATCTAGTTGAAATCATGAACAATAACATGAAGTAGATTCATTGGATTCCTATTACATTAATCAGTGTGTTATAGGGGAATGGTTAAACTTTTTATGGGACATGGGAGTTTTAGTTGTAGATTATAGAGTAGTATCCTATCGTATTTATCAGAAATCATTATTCCACATTACTTCATAGGGGTGGAAAGACTTATTGTGGGGATTTTGTAATTTTGTGTTACCTTTTTTCAAGTAATTACCATCCCATTACTTACTACCCTATTTATAAGGGTTCATCCCGAGAATCTAGAGAATATATGGGATTTGATCAGGAAAACTAATTAATGTCTAAGGATCTATGTTTTTTAGGATTACTGGATCCCACGTATACATTTTTTAATGGTTTTGGGGGGTCCCACTGAGTTCTGTGGGTGCTCAAGTAAGTGATGGAGTATTTATTGTTATATTGGGATATTCTAAAAATTGTAATGGGGTTACAAGATTTTTAGTTGTTCTCAATATTAAACTCAGGTGATGTTTGCATAATGTGAAATGATTACATACAATTTAATGTTTAAATTACATGAAATTCTTAAGGATTAGTTTTAATTTAAAAATTAACTATTTTTCGCGATATGTGTACGCCATGGTTTACATGACATATTAATGGATTAAAAATAATGTGAATTACCAAGAATAACATTTTCAGGTACTTCATGAATTATATATCATTTCATTCTCCCACGGCTCTCTTGGATCTTGACCTTGAACACTTTTGTGATTTTTGGAGTTTTCATTTAATCTGGATTGATCCATTTAGTGCTGGATAACTATAGGAGTAGGTTATAATATGTCTTGGAGAGTATTCCTTTTTTTCATTGTCATTATACTGATCATGGTAACAATTTTTAATTTTTATATTATATTCATTGATCTTTGGTGGTGTTTCATATTTTCTTCTTCCAGATCTATGGTGTGATCTCACTTTGGTGGTCATTTCTATTATTTGTTATTGTGAGATGGGTGTGCATTCATGTTGTATGTTTAATTTTTTTTACACAAAACCTTTTTGTATATTTAATCAATTATAATATTTTTATATTGATTATAGGTTATCTATTTTCATTGTTATGTTTTGTTGTTAATGGAACCATTGTGGGTGTTTGAGGCCTCAAGTTTTGAGGTATGTGGGTCCATCTATAGCCTGTGATGATAAACTATATTTAACATGTTTTTTATAGTTTTATTATTAAATAAATAAATATTGTTTTTGTATGTATAAATTATTCTCTGATAATAGGTGGGATTTTCATTGTTTTTGGTAAATTAGAAAAAGAATATTTTCAAAGAAAAAAATTATTTCTGAAAATCATCAAATTTGATGCCTCTACATGTAGGTGGGGGGTTTATCTTAGGGACATGTTCGATGTTGCCATTTGGGAATTTTCTCTACTCCATAATCATGTTGTTATATAGTCATTTTTGATTTTTATGGGAGGTTCACTCATGGGGTGTTTTAATTTTCCATAGGCTTATGTTTAAAGAAATATTTGTATACTATTCCTTTTCTGTGGTATGAGTTGTCTATTAGACTAACCTATTGGGTTTTGTGGCATGATTTACCTATTCATTATCTTTTTAATTTTTCTTAATTTAATATTAAATCATTATTTATGAAATTTATATAACTACCTTCATTTTGGATTTATTTCTAAAGGGAAATTTTATGCATTAATTTTAAAAAAATATCATTATTCTTAATGATAACATGTTCTACAAAATATTTGAATAATTAAATTTTTTATGGACAATTTTTAGAAAACAACTTTTGGGACCCCCTGAGAAAATTAGATCACTAACTATGCACATACATGGGGGTTCATATATCATTATATTCCTTTTTGATTTATAAAATGTCAACGTGATATATTGAGGAGTAGGTATTTAATATCAAATGGGTCTGGGATGCTGGAAAATTATATAAAGTGGGGTTTCCCACACTATCAAATGGAGAATTGTATTAATCTTTTCATGTTGTCATTTGTGTGTGGACTTGGTAAATGTATTTTTTATCTTCTTAAAGATCATTGAATTTAGATATTAGATTCAGATATAGAATTATAATTCATGAAATGTTGTATATTTTATCTATACATATTCGATGATTTTTCTTCATATTGGGAGAAATTCCTCCTTATGGTTGTCATATGATGACCAGGTGAAAATCCATATCCCGAGTGGATAGTGAAATCAATTTAGTTATTTGCTGAGTAATTTCTGGTACCAGTTTGAGAGGGTATTCCATTTAGTTCTTTACACATACCTACCACCCTAAATAGTATTATAAAATTAAATGAATATATGATTCCATGTATTAATTTTATGATCTAGGATCCAATAAGACATTGCCCCAATCAAGTTCTTCATATGGCATCACGTGCACCTCCTCATGTGCCAAAGACTACCGACTATCAGTGATGGACTAAAGGTGTCACAGTGTGGTTACTTTACCCTCATAACCAGATTAAAAAATTATTAGAATTATAATATATAATAGATGAAATATAAATAACTATTAATTAAAAAATAATGAATAAATGTAAATGCATGATCAGACAAAATGTATAACTAGTTGACATACAACAGGTAATGAATAACATTTAAAATTACATGAACAAACCACCAATGTCTATCTCCATTAGCACCCAATGTAGTGGCACATTCATGATATCCCATGCTCCCATGTCTATGGGTAACAACACAAACTAAATAATAGAAAGAATTGAAAATCCCGATTCTTTGTCTATTAAACATGATGTCCTTCTGAGTCCCATAAAACATCCAGAATAGGGTGAAATAAAAACCCAGTATGCCCCCATAAATAGTATGTAATAAAATATATTATTTGAATACAAAATATTAAGTGTGAAGGTATAATAAATAAATATTTAATATAAATTCATAAATCGAAAACCATATCGATCCGTAGTTCCTAATGGACTCATTACCGACCATATCTGATTTATCCTATGAATGAATGTATCTCAAAATTCCATCATGTATATATATATATATATATATTCATATTTTCATATTTGTAATCATATATATTTAGAGATATACATGAATTGGTGAGGAATGAGGAATATGACCACTAATTCCACATACAAAAAATATGATAATTTTCATATTTAAGAAAATGTATCTATGAAATTGGATCATGTATAATAAGTTACATCATGACTGATTATCTTGTATAATAAGGGACGCCATTCCTAAGGATCATATACATTAAGGGATTCAATGAACAAGTATCATGTGTCCTAAGGGACTCAATTCCAGGAAGAATGGATCCCAAACCTAAATATCATGTGTAATAAATGGAACCATGCCTAAGAATCCTGTATAATAAGAGAGTGTATGAAATATTATATCACTACGATCTTATGATCATCATGAATTACATAGTTAAATCATTCATAATTAAAATAATTTTTTAATTATTATTCTCTACTCTATTAATTTCTATATAAACCCTAGTATCCGTCAATGCATATAAGCTAGGACACACCATTTAGTAATTAAATTGATTCTATGAGTACTCATTAATTATATGACATAATTCATTATGATTTTTTTTGAATCAATCTGATTTCAATGTAACACAAGGATTATGTTCACAAACATGCCATATTACTATGCATGCCTATATTTAGTTTGATCCTTTATAATGAACAATCAAAAAAATACCATGCAATATTGGAAACAATATTAATGATTTAACAAGATCCTCTATTCTACAATTTTTCTAACATAAAAGGGAAGATATTCAATTGAAATCTCAAAACCATATGACATTGTTCTGATTTATTTAATTATTTATAGATGATTAAATAGACGAAATTAAATAAATTTTTTCATTCTTTATTAATGAAAATTATATCTCTAAATACTGAGAAAAACTATCAACACCATCAAGGGAAGATTTGGAATAGTAGGAAATAATTATAATTATAACCACTTTATGGTTTTTTTCCTTAAGAGGAATTTCGATGGGGTGTGTTCTTATGATAATTTAAAAGGGTGTATTATCATCTCCATTCAGTGTCTAGGTATTCAATATTTGGTGTTTCATTTTTTAGTAGAATTTTTTTAGTTACATCATATGACAAAATATAAATAATTTATAAATGGATAAACAGTAAGGGAAATAAAACTAGATCACCAAACTTATACCCTAAATTCATCACTCATTCATTACTGAGTATTGATATTAATTGGAATTATATAAATAAAAATTTTAAAATAACCCCTTAAATATAGAACATAAGAGACCTCACAAATATCATATCAAAATAAATAAGAGAAAAGAAAAAATAATGGAGGATTATTATTTTTACCTCTATGATTACCACCCAATAGAAAACATTTGATTCAGACCAATAATAAATAAAACCCACCCAATTTGTAAGGGATAATGGGGTGGATTGTATTTGGTACCATATTGGAAAATTATTGTGGTAAACGGGTGAAACCGCAGTAATGGATAATATTGGGAAGAAGATTTTTTCTCACCTTTTCATGAGGAACACATTCAGACAAGGTGGATAAGAAAATCATGAATGAACTATGTAGGTCACACTATTTTTGAGTGAATCCCTGTGTTTGATAAGTGGAATGTGAAACAAATCTACTATATCTACTAATCCTGGCTTTCCATCTGCTATGTGCCCAATTTTTGTTCTTCCACGTACCACATTTATTATGTGTCATCATTTCCTTCCTCCACGTCTACCCATTCAGGCCTTCCCCCAAAACTCGACTACTCAACCTAGCCCCCTTATTCGTGTTCTCCTAAGTCGCACTCATCCACTCCCCCGACCTAGGGTTCCTACGTTCTTCTCCTCCCGATAAGCCCGTCATCCATAACCCACATCCTTTCCCCTAATAGGGTTCTCCTCAGTCGCGCTCAACATCTCCATCGACCTACGGTTCCTTCCTTATGCTCCTCTCAGTAATCCAGCAGTATGTAACCCTCCTTTATTGAATTTTGGTTTATCCATTGATAAAATACACTAATACGGTTAGTCATCTTCCATTACCGGTCCACATGAACCATTTTCGGAGATAGGGTTCCCTTGAAATCCTGACACCGTTGATCTCCTCCACATGGTAACCCAACAGTTCGTAACTAGTCTTCTTCGAAATTCAGTTTCTCTATGGATGAAGTATAGTAAACCAGTTTTGTTGGGTGTTGTTACTGGTTGGGTTTACTATATTATGGAGTGAGGATTTCCGGAAAATCTAGACTCCGTTTTCGTCGTTCCCCAGGGTTCCTCCAATTCGGACTAGCAGGTGATCCAACATACAGAATAATACCTCCTCTATTTGCTGTTCTCTTTTGTAATAATCGCAAGACTGCTATGATCTTTTATATGTACTGGTAATCCAAAATTCTTCCACTTGAGTTTCTTATATCATATCAGTTTTAATACAGTACAGTTTTATTGTGTTCGGTCTCATTATGACTTGCAGGTCATCCCAGTTAGTCAATACTACCTCCTGTCGTAGTTGTTCGCGTTCATCATCTTCTCATTAAGGTATGATCCTTTATGAATACTAGTAATCAAAATATTTTTCAACTATGCTTCGAATTTTATTTACGTTATAATATACTATAGTTACATGAGTTTTGTATGATTTTGACTTCCAGGTGATCCCACTTACTGAATACTACCTCATATATTAGTTTTTCTGTTTGATCACTTTCGCAGTATAGGTATGACCTTTTATGCATACTGGTAATCCAATTTTTTCCGAATTACTCATCTTATATAATTTCAATTTTATAAAAGTTCAGTGTCAATAAGTTTTGTCTCATTTTATATTTTCCATCACAGGTAACTGAACATGTAGTATGTTCTATTGTAAATTTTGATTTGTAATTTGTTTCAATTCCATTTTGGTTAGGCATGTCGATATCCAGCCTGATATTTAGTTCTCCATATTAAATTTATTGTTAACAGAAAATTAACATATTTTGTGGTCTGTTTCTAGATGTCCCAATAATATAATTTTGACATCATTTTGGTTAACAATGTTTATATCTGATTGCATCTTCTATTTTCTGATGTTACTTTCCCTAAAAGAACCGAATAAACCTCTATTATTTTATCTTATAGCCTATTATGTTATTCTCTTTGTACCATAAATTTACTTCACATTAATGTACTATATGCATTATCTAGTCTCATTGCACACCATGAAAATAAGCTATAAAGAAAACAATATTGATAATGAATCACGCATCGAAATCTAGAGAAGCATGGATACAATAGATGGTATTAATGAAGGAATGACAACCAATTTATGAGTTCTATATTAACTCCACTAGGAAATGTTTCACTATCTATGATCTTCTCAGTATTTTCATTCATTAAACTTTATACATTATCAGTGTCGTCAACTACTGGAAACTATTCAATGTCATCTACCAACATGTCGTTCACTCCAACAAGTGAACCACTATCAAGATGTTACATCACACCCGAAGTCACACACATGCCATTATCATCTCTATGTATCAATGGTTAGTTCCATCTGCATAAACCATTAACAAATTTATAATATTTAACAATGTATTTCAGACTAACCAAATTAAGTCTTACTAAACTTCATTTTTACAATGCATGAACAGTTGTCTACAAGGACAAATACAAGTGTGGATTGTAATTAAACATATAAAAATGAAATGGTACAACATAGACTGCTGATGAAAGAATGAAAAAAGGGTGGTTCATTATTATTTCCCATAATTTTTATAATCTACATTTGATTTCTATTTGACTCACTTATCATTTATGTGTCATCTACTCTCTGTGCGCTTTTTGAATACCATAATTATAGTGCAATTTGTTTTGAAATTTTGGCTTCCAATGGACTTTGTAGTATATATGCTCACTAAGTTGATTCACATCAAATGAATGAAGTATCTCACTTCCTCTCATTCTGAAACAAATCCAATGTTCTTTTTATGGGTACATGGGTATGTGTAAGGAATGTGAAAATCAAGGGAGATTTGGCTGTGGTATTGCTATTAATTTTCCTCCACAGTTGCCTTGGCTCAATTTTATTGTTTCCATTGTTTATGATTTTGGGACATGGATGTGGTATTGCTATTTCTGTTTAAATATTTCACTATTTAAATTACTTTTCCTTATTTTATTTGAATGATACTTACTACATTTCATTACTCTATAATGATAAGATATTACAATTCCTTTTCATATGTATTTTATGCTTTTTACTACAATATTGAATATCTGAGTCGGGCAGAAAAAATCATTTTCAGTTCATTGAGTACAATGACATTACATTTTTTATCAAGCAGAACCATATGATTTTTTAGTATTATGTTCAAATATCTATTATTCTCTAAATGCTTTTCAATTCATTTTTATACAAATATAGCTTATCATTTTAGTTATTAATCATTAACTATTCTCTACAGGCAAATTTGGCTTGTCATTTATTCTTCAACTGGTTAGCCGTAAAATTTTTTTTTCACTGAGTTATTTATTTTTTCATTTTATAGTAGAGGAACATGATTTCTTTTCCTAATATCATTTACATATTTTTCTCTTATTTAAGTTCCAGACATTGCAGAATGGATAACTTTATTTTATTTTTGTGATTTCAATATGTGGAAAAAATGGTTCATCCCTTAGACATTTTAATTCTAATTTCCATTTCATTGGAATTTATTTGTGTAATTTTATTTGTTCTTCGAATTTAATTTCTTTTTTCCATTATTAGATTAATGATTTTTCAAATATATGTTTATATTCCAATGTTTCCTGATACAAACAGAAGTCATTTATCAGTTATATTAGACTATATTTATTGATTTATGTATTTTGGTAATTTTCAGTTTATACATTTTGAATATTTTCGTTTCATAAAAATTTGAATAGATATTATATATAGACTCATTAAGGTGTTATTAAATTTGAATTGAATTTCTTAGATTAGAACATCTCATGCATATTAATCTCTTTTGGATCATTTCATTGAACTCCAGTTTCAAAGAAACCTTACATATTTTGGTCAATACTATATGATTTTTCAATTTCCAGTTTCATGTTTTTTCGCACAGTTTTATTTAGTATCTCATTTAATGGTGACTTTACATGAGGCAAAATTTGTATATCATATAATGTTTAAAACACTATTTCCCTACAATTTCTATTAGTAACAAACAGAAGTACACTAAAGTTCATATAATGTTCATTCTGATGATGTCAGTTATGATTTTATCAGGTCTTTCATGTTGGATTCTATATATACTTTTGTTTGGAAGATGTTTTAATTCCTTGAAGATTATCATATTTGATTTCGAGCTTTCATAATGTTCTTTTCTAATGTTTACAGACTCATAGTGAACATGATATTCTTGATGGATATGTTATATTCGACTTTCCTCTTGGTTTTTGGTTATTATGGTAGTCTTGGATTGCTTTGCCTCATTAGGTTTCTGTTTCATGGATTTATTTGGATTTCATGGGACATCTATGAAGACCTGCATGGGTTGTTTGGTGATATGGACCTTTATGCTTCATACTACTTGTGTTTTCTTCATTCTCCTCTGATTTTCTGTACTGATTTTTCTATGTCTATTGCTATTGATATGCCTCTATTTTTATGTACGAGTGTCTGATCAGATTCCCAGGGAAATCCTTTAAAATATTTGATCCATGCTTGGATATTTGAGAAACATACTAAGGGATTGGTGATCTTGGTGTCTCGTATGGATACTTTTGGATTGCAGAATATTTCTCATGATGATTTGAACAGCTCTGATCACTTATTTTGTATATTTTGTTCTATTATTGTATATCTGACTATCTCTAAAGCTTCGTGAGGGTGTATTTAATTTACACCTCGATATTTCTTTATGTTCCTCTTTTGATTTAATAAACTCTTTTGGTATGAACTGGATGACCAGCTCATGTCAACTTTCTTCCAAAAATACTCTATTACCTATCCCTTTTGTGAATTTTCGATTCTTTTCAGGTTATCAAAATGTAATGATACATTCATAGTATATTTTCTTATTAAAATACTCCAAATACACATGTTTAATCAGATCACCATTTATTTTTTGACCATTCATTATTATCATGGTTTACATTCGATTTATCATAGTAAATAACTGTAACTTGTAGCAAACAATCTTATCATAGACTGCATGCACATTTGAATAATAATTTTTCATTAGAATATACATTTTCTATACTCTGATCATAGTACTGGGAATATATTCTATTATACTAGATTTTGTGATTCATTTTTTCATTGAAGTAAACTTACTGTTATTTTTAACATTGTATTGATTGTGTTGTGTTTCTTCTATTAATTTAATAAGATGGTTTCGCATTGAAGAATAGGTTTTTTCTTGGTAATGTGGAATTTTGATGATGTTGGTTCCCAATTGTGATGGTACTGTCACAAATTTCTTCACTTTAATACTTATTTTACGTTTAAATTCATAATTTTTTTATTGATTTATTCTTTGATGACAGATTATTGGTATTTTTTCTTTTTCATGGTTTATGATGTCTAAATTCTATTGATGTAAGGACAAGGGTTCACATCCAAGAACATGTTTTTGCATGTAAAAATTGATGGTTTAGTTTATGTTGGTACCAAGAAATCCTAAACTACATCATATGTATGCTTATTCAATTTTCCAGATTGATCATCTATTTGAGCATTTTCATCTCTCAATGTGATGGATTTAATCATTTTGTTCTTGTTTGAGAAACTAGGATAGATCTTTGCTTAGATTTTTGAATTCATTTTCAGCAATCTTATCTTTTTAATGTCTTCTTTTCATTATTGGTTGAAGATAACATCATTTTTCACTTTATTTAGCCTACTATATCTGTTAGATTCTTCTGGTATATTAGCATCACCTTCATGTCTATTATCATCCACTGTATATTGTTTTTATGTACTTTATATAGCCTTCATTTTCTCTCTGCTGTAAACATACTAGGAATTTTTTCTTTGTATAGTTTTCACTGTGTTTCTTCTATTAAATTAACGAGATAGTTTCGCATCTAAGAACATGTTTTTTCTTAGGAAAGTGTCAGTTCTGATGAAGTTGGCACTGGATTGCAATGGTACTGTCACAAATATCATCTCTTTATTACTGAATTTATGTGAAAATGCATACTGTATTTTTTAGTCAATTATTGTATTATAATGGCTTACTGATTTTTTTACCTTTCTATTGTTTTTGATGTGTGAGTTATATTGACTTTAGGATATGGGTTCGCATTGAAGAACATGTTTTTTCAGGGAAAAAGTAGTGTTTTAGTTGAAGTTGGTACCAAGAAATGATACATTACATCATATGTAAGCTTATTCATATTTCAAGACTGATTATATGTTTGAGCTTTTCATCTCTCAATGTGATGGATTTAATCATGTTGTTCATGTTTGGAATATTGGGATGGATCACTGCCTAGATTTCTGAATTAATGATCAAGAATATTACCCTTTTAATGTATTCTTTTCATCATTGGTTAAAAATAACATCATGATTGAATTTATTTTTCCTTCTGGATCTATTAGTGTCTTTTCGTATATTAGCACGACCTTCATGTCTGTATAGATTTTAATGGATTGATATCACTATTTTATAAAAAATAGTGACTGAAGAGGACTGCAGGATGCCTTGCATTCTTTATTAAGGTAAATTAGTACATCATTATCTTTGTTTTCCCTCCCTTTCTATTCATACCTATACTCTCTGTACTTACATACAGACAAATTTATGTTTGTATGCCTACATGTATTTATTCCATACTTACCTATGTATTTTCAATGTGAAATGAGGTATTTTTAATGGGAATCACTATATAATTTTGAGTTACTGGCTATATACAGTTGTGCGCCTCTTACTATCTCTCATTCTACATGACTTATATGAAGCAGATAGGATCCATTTTTTCATTACTGTATATAATACATGCATCTGTTAGGCCAAACAGTTTTATTTTATAGCTGTTGTAGATGCAATGTGAATTGAGGTATTTATAATGGGCATCAATTGATACAGATTCAAATATTATATTAACAACTTCCATGTCAGTGTATTGTATTCCTTCATTGTAACTTAATGAAAATACATTGGTACAGTTAATCTATAAATTGATGTTGCTGTATTGTTTCCGTTTATATGTTTTATTTCAACTACAAGTGTGTTTCCAGAAATATATATATATGTTCTAATAGTTCAAGCTCAAAGGAAATGAAATTTTCAATGTGTTTTCCATCATTGAAAAATCAAACATCCATGTTGATATTATGTTGTCTACTGCATAAGAAAACTTCTAGGTATGTGTTTCTTCTTTATTTTCAATGTTTTTGATGTTTTCTATCTCTATATACTGTGTATTCAAGAAATTTCCCATTTAATATCAAGATTTCTGTAGATAACATTTAATTTGTAGTTTTATCTAAACCATGTTTTGTCACACGATTTTAATCCTTAATACTTTTACTCCACTGAAACATGTCTTTTTTTCTAACTTTGTAATTAGGGTTCCATTTGATAAATCTTAATGAAAGACAGTTATTGGACTTTTCATTTATAATAGCTGATTCTATATTATGTTTTCGGGATTTCTAATTGAAGATGTCTATTTTTATCATTAATTTAAATGGTTTAATTTTGGAGAACCTGCCCATGAAGATGGAAGATGGGTCGTGCTATCCGGATGGTCTGGTTTTTAAGGTACCAAGTAGTGGCCACCAATACACAGTATGACACTACACCGAAGAATCATCTTCCCTAACAACTGAAGGTCAGTGATGCTTCTGAATAACATTACTGCTACTAATAATATATAGGTTGAGTTCTTTGAGTTGTAGGCTCTTCCTATAAAAAAATAGGTTTTTATCCCTAGTATGGATTGTGATCTATCTCCAGTTACAATTCTGTTTCCCCCTACCCATTCACATAATTATAATCCCGATGCAGGACATTACTATTGGTATCTCAACTCAAAGGAAGATTCACATGGATGATGCTGAGTTTGCATATGAAGCCTTTCTTTAAATAAAGTTTTGTTGATCTTCTAAACACCATTATCCTTAAATTACCTTCTTTTGATTGCATGTAATGAATATTTAATATAGATGACAGAGCAAGAAAAAGTACGCCGTGAGCATTGTGTAATAGCCAGACCATCAGATCTGGATGCTCTCAATGAAGTTTAAATAAAAGCATTGTGTAAATCCAAGGCATCAAATGGGAGGTGGGTTATCTTTTTTTTTTCCTTCAAGTAATTCCCTTTCAATATAAAGTCTTCCCCCATGCATGTTATTATCATCTTACTCTGTGATTGTATGCCCTTTATTTTTTTTGACAATTACAATACTAATTTTCTCATAGTTAATGGTTTTCTTTTCTTTTTCAAGGGTATTTATCGGAGTGGGCATCACATACCTATGGTTGTTGCAAGGACCCTAAACTAGATATAGTGGGGAATTTTTAGAACTATATTAATGTTTCCATATTTTCTTCACTCCGATATCTATATCATGAACCGATAATTTATTTATTCAACATTAATATTTTTTCTCATGTTTTATAAATATAATTCCCTTTACTTAAAAATATCTATTGATCCATATGTCCATGCGTACACACGGGCGAGTACTAGTTATATATAATTAATACGATTCACCTCAATACTTTACTTCATATCCTATGTATGGCAAGCAATCCTCAAGAACACTGCATTAAAACCAATTTCACACCCCTAGTAGGCCACATCGTTTAGGTTCAATGTTTTCATTAACTATGTTAATACCTTATACCCACATTACCTTCATAAAATCCAATCATATGAATCCAAGTCTTATGAAACTCTATCAAAAATTGTAGAAACCTCACATTCTATAAACTATTAATATATATAAAACATTAGAGTGTTCATACTCTTAGAATTACAATACAAAGGATCAATTTAAATTTTTTTCCAGAAACCAAATAAAAACGTCAAAAAACAATAAAGAACTCTAAAAAAAATTAAAAAAGGATCATAAAATATAGATATATGTGGCTTGAAGTAGCTTGAGGCACAGTACATACATATATATAAACATGGTGGTTATAGATCCCCATAGGTGAACATGCACCATCTGAGATGGCACAATGTATAATACAACTACATAGGTTGTAATGGCCTATAGACATACACCTAGTTACTATAGGTGATGATAAAGATGAGGTCTCAAGCTACATCTGATTTATATTAATTGTTATACAAGTGTACAATATACAATAAAAAAATTAATGCAAATAGAACAGGATGAGAAACATTTGGGGGATAGAGATACATGCTAGTGAGGAATTTGAACTCAAGTATCAATATCTATGTGTGTATGATTTTGATATAGGAATAACATTATTTTATGACTCACAAAATGATAAATACATAGTGATATAGGAAATTACCATGATATTTATTGGTGATGATATCATTTAACATATTCAAGAATGATTTATTATCCATCATTCACATTTTACATTAACCATTTTAGGGATGATCTTATTATGTATATAAATCATCCTCACAATATATACATATATATATATAATAAATGTTTTATAACCAAATGTGTTTTTGGGAGATGATCTGAGTGCTAAAAACCTGTGGAGTAGTTCATGAGTTTTTAAAGATTTATGATTTCTATTCTGGATTTAGTTTTGGAAATATTTTAATTTTTTCTTTTTTATGGAATTGATTATTTGGGTGTTTCTTCTATATTTTTGTATAGTGCTGTTTGGTATATTTTTATCTTATATCTTATTTATTAATTTTTTTATTGAAATTCACCATATATTTTTTATTGATATACCCTTGGTGATAGTCACTAACTAGTGATCTAGTATAGGACGTCTCCGAGGGTCATTATCTATCATTATTCAATAACAACCTTGGAGGTGTATATCTGGAATGTGGGGGGAGGGGGGGTTGAAAATACTAATTTAAAATATACATGATTATATATTGATAAAAAATTAATAAGAGGAAAATAATAAATAATAATGTAATGATATTTGACAATAAAATACATATGTAGTAGAATTTATTCTTATTTTGGAAACCATCGTGATATAGATGGGTTGTGGGAAATAAATATGGTCCAAAAGTTGAAAATTGAGGGAGATTATTATTTGGAAAAGTTGATATAGAGTATTGGGTTGAATTATTATTTTTAAAATATTTTGAAGATGTGTTTGTTAAATCTTTTTGGAAGTGATGTGAGTATCACTATTGTAAATAGATGTAAATTTAAAATAATATAAATATTTTTTCATTTTAAAGTTGAATGGAATAAAAATAATTTTTTATATAACGTGGTTCAAGGATTATATCCAAGTATAATGTCAACATAAGGGATATGTTAGTGATAATTGTTAAATTTTATATTCTATTGACCCCCCCCCCCACAACTATTAACGTGGTGACACCATTTTACTATTACTAAAATTTTCTATACAGAAAATATTAATTTTAACATATTAACTAATAATAATTATTATAATTTAAATTATTTTATACATTTTATATGAATAAATTTCAATATGAAGTAAAAAAATATATTTTTAATATAAAAATTCTAAATGCAATGAAAATATTTGTTTAAAAAAATTATGAATTCAGATAATTTATAAAAAATCAGTTACAGAAATGATCCTCAAAAAAATATTAGATTATTAAAAATATAATTATAGTTATGTGGCTTTAAATATAATATAAATTTTTTATCCATTTAAACACTTAAATAAAAATTAGGATAAAAAAGTTCTTTTACTATAATAAATGACAACTTATGTTCAAATTTCTTAAAAAAGGATTTAAAAATAATAAATAATATTTTTCATTATTTCTATTTTACTCTTTTAAATATATATTTCATCAAGGATTTCATTTATAATATTTTCTACCATTAATATATAATGATGATGTCTCCAAATTTATGGTATTTTTAAAACATTATTTATCATTAATCCTTAATAATTAGTTCTTTTTTAAAACAATGAATCTCACTATAATATCATCATGAAATTTGGAATTTTAATATTAGTTAGATTTTATCAAACCATTCAATCCATCCATTTGAGATTTTCAAGTGTAGGTAATCTATACTTCATTATTCATAATAGGAGATGGAAATTTGAAGGATAAATGTAATGTAACTTAAAATTGATAAATCCTAATGAATGAATTCCCATGTCTTCAAATTATAACATGTAATGATCATTAAAAATAAACATTACAATGGTGTTGGATGACCAAATGAGAGTAATATCATCCATAAAATGGTAATTATCATTGTCCAACATAATATATGAGGGAATATAATCAATTCTATTAGAATGAAACAGTAGTTCATTAATTTTACTTTGATACCCTTTATGGGTACCATTAAATATATCTATAAGAGGACAATAAATCCATGAATAACCCTAATGATTTAGATTCAATTTCATGCTGAAAATCAACATTTCATTCTGCCTAATATCATTAAATATTTAATTGATAAATGTCAAAATATATGAGGCAATATAGTATGAATACCCATCTAATAGTTTTATTTGGTATACTTTTTTATAATAAAATTGTGGTGTTGGAGATAAGAGGTTTCATATAAATTAATTTAAGATATAAAAAATAATTATCATATGATCTTTGACACCAAGGACACCATTATTAATAGTTGTTATTCATTCCATCAAAGAAATAATAACTAACTTCCTTTCATGAACAAATCTAATCCATTTAGAATTCATGATCATCCATTGAATTTCCATGATGATTTTTATTTTACACATGTACAAATAATAGTACATAAATTCAAATTTAATCACTCTGTTTACAAGTCATACCCTTCTATATTGATAAATAGAGTTTCTTTACATCTTTTGTGTTTCTTAATGATGCTCCAGCATATTCCTTGAAAATATTATCTCATCCATTTTCCCCAAAATAAAGTGTCATGAAGATAATTTAATGAAAATATCCTTTATTAACTCCATGTACATTAATTATTCTTTTATTTTTTAAACATATGTTTCATAAAAACAATAGACCACATGTTCTTGTATAGATACTATCTAACCACCACCTATTAGTGAGAAAAAAAATACATTTGGTAGAAGATATGGTTATATTTCTATATTTTCTAAGATAATGTTATCATTAGTAGAAAAAATATGTGATGGGGTGAAATTACCTCACCCAACATTATTTTTACAATAAATTATAATTTGGGAAGGATCATTATTAAATATTTTCAGAAAATTTTCAATAATGGAAAGAATCAATATGATTTCCGTTGTTATGAGTGGTTATATATTTATTTTTTTCATCTCAAAATATTTAAATCTTTGATATTTAATTTATTAAACATTTAAACCATTATAATATTATTAAATTATTAATCTAAATTCTTGTAATTTAAATATAAATTAAATAATAATGTAAATTTTTTAATTTATCAAAAATAATAAACTATGATTCCAAAAGAATGTCAACGACCATATTTTCTTCCTAAAAATTACTTTATCAATGTTTTATTAGAATTTTGTAATAATTAAACATTTTATATACGAAAAAAATAAAAATTTTAATATATTTTATTGTTTATTTATTATAAAACATGTTATATTATATTTGAAAATGTTTTTTTAATAATAAAAAAAATTACAAAAATATTGTAAAGAAATTACATATTAAATGAACTGTAACATATTTTTAAATATATGATATTTTTCTAAATTACATTTGACCATTCATGACATTTTTCAGATGAAATTAATTTTAATATGATATGTATTTCAATGAAATCATGTCGCATACTATGTTAACCCTAAAAATTAAATTATCTACAATACCATTATTATTAGAAATAACACTTTCAAATAATTGAAATAATTAAAAAATATAACTATAATTGTAAAAAATATTTAATGTTGTAAAATATATATAAATACAAATTTTTAAAAAATAAAATTGGAAGAAGAAATCAGCAAAACAGGTAGCATTGTTGTAAGGATTTTTTTCTTATCATCCATCATCCAGTGGTGTGAGCCCAATAGCCTCATTCATAATGTTGAATTGTATCCCCTAATATGGGCTTCCCTTTTCCTTAACAAACAGTTTATCAAATAAATTTCTATTATACTTGAAAAAATGTTGTAATACAACAACTTAGGAAATATATATATATACACATATTGACCTCGGTAAAATTATTAGTGAAATGAATTTAGTATATATAAATTATATATCAAAAAAATATTCTCAAGGATATTTACCAGAAATATGCGTTGTTATATTTCAATCCCTTAAGTAAAATTCATTCGTGTAATTTTTTTTACTCAAAATGACATTACACTATTAATTTGTTTGGGAAACTTTAATTACTCTTGTTATAATTTTTAATAAGGTATAAAACTTAGGTGAATCATATAAACTCATATATTCACTAACCATTTTAGGAGATACCAATCATGAATGTGTAATAAGACACATATTATTGATTTACTTTTACTAGAGGATTCATTTTTAGCATGAGACTGAGGTGTTGACTAAAAGTTGATTTTCAAAATGAGATTTTGTGTCCTTATTTTAGTGAAATATATAGATACTATAAGGGGATAACCTATCAATTTAAAAAATAAGATAAAATTTATATAACAGAGTAATAATATTATTTTTATAATTATATTTATTGAAATTATTAATTTAGATACAATAATCATATAACTATATGTTTTCATCAAAATAAAATTATAATGGTGGATATTTTATTCTCATATAAAAAATTATATTTATATATATATATATATATTAGAGTGGTCAAAACTAAAATTTGATATTATATCAATAAATCTGATGTGGAGGATATTTTTACCTTAATTATAATGACCCAACTTACCTATATCCTTTATCTAGGTCCATCCTTACTCCCTTGGTCATGGTGGTTTCAGATGTGTGTCGTCCTTTTTATCAATTGAATTAGGGAATTGATTTGGATTATTAATATGTTCCACATATTTAGGAAATTTAATGCTTCATAGTCCCTTGGTTGGAATATTATTTCCCACCATCTGTTAAAGTGAACTAATCATCTCTCATGAAAAATTGTACAATCAATGACATACATTATAAAATAATTAAAAATTATATAGTTAAATTAGGACACTTCCTTGAGTGATTCAATCCATATTGATGGCCCATAGTAAATTGATTTTTTCATCCATGGTATTTATCACTATAACTTATATGAAACTCTATCTTTAGATTCATTGGTGGGTTTGGGAATTAAAATAGATTCATGTTTTCATTTATAAATCATTATAATTTATTAAGATTAACCATAATATTTATTACACTATCCCTTGTCTATTTTTTTCAACGGTAATATGATCTCATTTTTTATGGAAAATATAATTAACATTGGTCCTTCTATTTCAAACTATTTTCTAAAATAGATAAATGATAACGATAAGATTTATTGACTTAATATTCAAATAAAATGTAGATATTTTTTTAAAAAATTAACTAATATGAAATTCTCTACTACCCTAACATAGAAATTTATAGGCTCCAATTATCATTTTATATCGTCATTTCATATTAGGATTTTAAAATAAATATATTGATTTTAGTAATAATGTTTCATAAATAGATTAATAATATATTAAATAATATCTCCTATTATTTTGAAGCCAAATGTGTAGTTGGGAATCTTTTTCATATAGCATGAGAAGATCATGTTAAATCCCAACTTTCATTTGTAGAGTTTCTGTAATTACATGAATTGGTGTTAGTACCAACATACACATTTTTTATTTGAATAGAAACCTAAATTTTATGTATCTACACAATCGGTACATTACTAATTTTTTTTTTATTTTATACTATATATCGATATATTCAATGGGATTTCAATAAATATATCCTATAATTGCAACTAATCATGCTTCCAAAAAATACTAAATCTTATTCTAATTTGGCTGAAGTGACCCAAGTAAAATATATCTCAATTTTATATCATTTTTATATGATTAAAAATTTATTCTATGAAATAAACTCAAAATTACATGAAATATATTATTTTCATTCCTAACTAGCTATATAAGATACATATTTCCAAAACATTAGAAAATATTTACATAATTGAACCACACCTGTCACGACCCATCCCCCGGGGCCCATGTCGTTACTGACTCAAGCCCGCCTTCCATATGCGAGGGGTTGACAACTAGCACTAAAAAGGAAAATACCTATAATAGGAAGATACTTCCTTTAAACCTTTACAAAAACAAAATAAAAGAACACATCAAGAAGCAACCATGAAGTAAACTGTTGTAGTAAAAACTGTACTGAAATTAAAGGGGCCAGAATTCAAGCCCTACTAAAATGTAACAGTACAACTTACTGAAAATAGAAACCATCTCCTAAATCTTCCACTGAGGATCTTACCTGATGGTTAGTTACTGCTCAGAATCACTAGTAATTGAAGCACATCATGTTAAATGGTCCACCTCTGAGAATCGTCTTGTCCTAGCTCCACCAGCCTCAATTAACACTGTCTTTCATCTGCACAAGACACCACAATATGTGGGTATATCCCCTGTAGGGGTGAGTATAAGAAAACTTAGTATTAACTCTGATTCCCCCAAAGGTCTTCCAGAGTTACACAAAGGATAAACCACAAATTTAGACCTTAAACACAAACAACGAAAAAGTCATCAACTCTATATTGGTATATTCCCATACATATACCTATGTTATCATGACATACTCCACTCATAGATTATTAAACATATGGCTCCAACTATTATGCCTTAGCACAACTTATTCACAAGGGAAGAATACTACAGAGGTAACACCATGAAGGTAAAAGTACCAAAAATGTAACACACTGAATGTAAAAGTACCAAAATGGTAACACGACAAAGGTAAAAGTAAGACAAGGAAACTATATAGCTCAAACCAGGTATTAACTCATGGACAGAAATAAAAATTATTAGTGGTAAATCTAGATTATCTTAATCTGTTGAGAGGCCCTGCTACTGACCCAAAAATGAACGATAGATGATAACCCACACATGATCTTTAGGAACAGACCCACAAAAGATAGATCGATACTGACCCACACTAGATCTCTATGCACTAACCCAAACATGATCGAGAGATATTGACCCTAAAAGGATTGTTGTTCTTTCTTCACTTAAATGCTAACCACATGATTTCCCCACTAAGAATTCTTGATTTCAATAGGATTATCTTCTCAATCCATCAGTAATACTAAAACATCCATGATGTTCCACAAAAATTTATCCCAATGAACCACCCTGTCATAAGGGTTCCAATGCGACATAGGATACATCAATCGGACGCCCGATCTGTGACTTAAAAGCATTTTAATATGGATGGTATATTTGAATTTGTGTTTGATGAAACACGACTATACTTCAACATACTCAATAACTCAGGTGGAGTTTGTAAAATGTTCCTTCCCTCTATAAGGATCCCATAAACACTGAAAATTCATCAAACGGATGCCTGGTTCACAAGTTATGGCTCGTTTTGTGAAACTAGGCCTAGAAGGGTCTGGGTCAAGAGGAACACAGATGGGCTGCCCCGACCCGGATCGGGCCGACCCAAACCTGTTTTGGTCTAACCTGGTCTCACTCGAACAGCCTGGCCCATCCTAGTTGGGCTGGGTCATGGTATTCCCGACATGTTGCATGAGAGCAACCCGTCCCACTGAGTGGCGCAGTCCACTAGGCTCACGCGACCCGTTGGAGGAGGGCCTGCCCTAGCAGGCTTGGGGGGAGCGACCCTCTTGTTTTCCAGAATTGTCCTAGTCATTTTTTTTGTGTGGATGTACCATGTGGAATCAGATGGTGCCCCATGGGACCCACAGGGAGTAGGTCACAGATGTCGCGACATTAGAGTCGGGTCCACCCACTCCGGCAGCGCGCCATTGTGTGCTACTCTGTATCTTGCTGCTTGTCAGTGCATAACGCTCCCTCTGTCTGCTGCGGCTATTGAGTCATGGCCAGATTCTCCAATGGTACACACACACCATGCCTTCCTCCATTTCCAGCTTGATATGAAATTTGTCTCCACATTTCATGGATTCAATCGTGACCATCTCCACCGGTGGTGCACATCGTCTCACACACATCTTCTCCACAACCAGTCGTTTCTCTCCGCCGCAATTACCCACAGGTGCCAGTTGTTGATGTTGTCGTGTTGGTGTGGGCTAGTAGTCTTCAATGGGTCACTGGGCGAGCTCTGATATCCATTTTTCCCATCCGAAGGTGCCAATGGACTTCCCAGGTCGTCATCATCATATTTAAACCCACCATTCCGGGTTTCGTCCAACTCGAATAGATCCCTCATGAAGAACTCATCAAATTTCTCAAAAGGTATAGGGTTCAGGCCTTGTTTGTTTTTCTTGTTCCCTCCACATTATCTTGATAGAAATATGGTTGTATATTGATTGAACAACTCTTGAATTTAGATAAGAAATAAACCCTACCACATTATACATTGATGAACATCTACATTTGAGGTGGAGTTGGTGTTCATCAGTTTGTGATTCGGTGGCATTTGTCACTGCCCTCTAGAACATGTGTCATCATCCAGGTGGTTGGTGTCATGGTCCTTTTCCAGATCTTCATCACAAGGAGAATTCGTGGGTATAATCTACCCAAATCTTCATATAAATAAAATATGGGGTGGGTGAGTGAATACATTGTAAATTAATGAGGTTCATTTAAACAATGAACCTCTCAAATTTCAATGGTGATGTTACCAAGATTGGGGATTCAATCCAATTAATGGCTAGACATGTCATCTGTCATTCCACCGATGCTTGTCCATTGGAGGAAAAAAATAAAAATTAAATAAATTTGTTATTATACTATTCTTTTAAATTTCCAAAATATATCTTTTTCTCTAAACCCAATGTTATTGATGTGAATCCTTCCTTAAGAGAATTCCAGGACTAGAGATTCAACAATTCTATCAAATTTTTAACCTAAGAACCAGTTCAAATGTTAGAAAAAACTGCATCTACATTTACTGAATGTGCCTTAAAAATGTTCTTAAATTCACTCAGGGCACACCGGGCCTCAGAATCCCACACCGTAGGTTTCTCAGACACGTAATAATTCTATATAATTAAATAAAGAAATTTTAAATCAGCTTCTTCACATTCTCCTCACCTTAGGTATTTTAGTCCCTAAAATACACAACAAATACTAACGAAAAAAATGTGGGTACTGAGCACAACTATGAGAATCCCTTTCACATTTTCATTCCAAGATGTTACCATATTTCCAGTGAATGCGCACCAGTGGGATCAATTATCCATGAAGGAACCACTATGGTCGATCCTCAATCCCAATTGGAACCTCCATAAATGTCTCCTCATCATCAATGTCGAGCATTCCCCAGTCAATGACGTGTGTTGGATCTGGATTGTACCTCCTCAGATACGACATGTAGAAAACATCATGCACCTGGTGCATCTGTGGGGGAAGATCTAGGTGATACCCCAACTCGAAAACTATGCTGAGAACCTAAAAAGGTCTGATGAATATCGGAGATAACATGCCTTCCCAGAAAAATCTCTGCAAACCTTGTCGATGTGAGACCCATAAGAAGACATCTTCTCCCTCCTCAAACTCTGAATGTCTCCATCTTCTATCATCATAAGACTTGTGTCTGCATTGTGAAGTCTTCATCCTCTCCTTGATGGTATTATCATTCTTAGGGGTATCTCGTACTAACTCTGGTCTCATAATTACTGACTCCCATAGGTATGTTCAGAATAGAGGTGACCTGTAAGGTCGACTGTAAAAGGCCTAAAATAGTGTCATACCAATTGTGTAGTGATAGCTGTTTTTGAATGGGAAGTCTATCAAGGTAAATTGATGCTACCAAATGCATCCAAAAATCATGGATGCAAGCATATAGAATGTCCTCGAGTGTCTGTATGGTCTGCTCCGTGTGACTATCGGTCGAAGGATGAAAGGCTGTGCTTAAACATAGCAGAGTCCCAAATGACTCTTGTAATCCCTTCTAGAACTGGGGTGTAAAAAGTGTGTCATGGTTAGATAAAATCATCAATGGCACACCATGAAGTTGTACAGTCTCTTATACGTAGAGGTGTCCCATGCCCTCTATTGATCCCTTTTCTCAGATGGGTAAGAAGTGGATGACATGTTGTGTCAGTCAACGATAACACAGATGGGATCATGTCACCTAAACTTACGTGGAAGCACTATCACAATTTCTATTGAGATACCCTCCCACATCCACTTCGGCACTTCTAGTGGTTGCGCAAAGCCCACAATAACCAGATGCTCGACCTTCACTTGCTGAAAAGTGAGTAACCATGAAACATGCTTTTCCACTACCTTCTTTATCCCTGGCCCCAAGTGCTGACAGCGGTGGTCCTGGTATATCATTGCCACACCAAGATGTACTACTAATGGGGACATATGGAACTCCCTCAAAACCTCCTCTTATAGAGCCACCAGTACCATTGTGCGTCTTATGAAGAGGATTATGTTCTCCCACATTAAAAAACTAATTAGGTGCCCATCATGAGAATAGCTGAGAATTTTGATCCTCGTGGTCATTGTCCACAAGTTGTGACTCCCGGACTCGCGGATGATTTGGGAAGTTACATTCATAGACAAGAGGTATGTTACTCCATCTCTATCAACAAAGATATCTGTAACGCAACTAGCAGCTTTTTCACCTCACACAGTAGCTGTAAACCAGATTTCCTATTGAGTGCACCTGCCACTACGTCCCCATTCCCCAGATCTTAGACTATCTAAAAGTCGTATTCCTTGATGAACGCTATCCAATGTTGATTTCTCAGGTTCAGGTCCTTCTGTGATAATATATACTTGTGTCTCTTGTGATCAGAGTAAATAGGAAATCCATCACCCATCAGGTACTATCACCACATTTTCAAGGTGAAAAACACTATTGCTAACTCCAGGTCATGGGTGGCATTGTTTTTCTCATCATGTCGCAACTAACATGAACTATAAGTGACCATGAGATTCTCTTTCAACAGGAAAAATCCATGTCTGGTCTCGAATGCATTGTAGTAGAATACATACCCAACACACTCTTCTAGTGGCCTCAAAATGGGGGCAGTCGTTAGTCTCTGCCTCAGCTCCTAAAAACACATCTGGAATCTATCCGTCCAAATGATGGAATGTACATTCATAGTCAAAGATTCCAAGGGTGCCACTATTCTAGAAATGTTGGGTAAGAATCTTCAGTAGTACCTAGTCGATCCTGACAGACTTCACACCTCGGTCATAGTCCTAGGTGGCTCCTAAGAAAAAACCACCTCTATATTCACCAGATCTACCAAAACACATGCCTCCAAGATAAAATGTCCCATAATGTGGACCTCCCGTATCCAAAACTAGAACTTTGAGAGTTTACCATAATGATAGTTCTGTCATAGTGTACCTAGAATTATATTTAGATGATAGGAACACTCCTCCTCCGATGCCTAGTATATCACGATTTTTTCAATTATGACCACCACAAAGTGATTGATGTATGCATGAATGATCCTGTTCAAGAATCCCATGAACACTATAGGGTTGTTGGTCACACCGAATGGGATAACCGAGAACTCATTTTGATCATACTGATATTTGAAGGTCATCTTCTTCACATCCTCAACTTGTACCCTGAGCTGATGAACGCCTGATCAAAGAACTATCTTATAAAACCATCTAACACCCTTCATCTGATCTAAGAAATCATCAATCCTTTAATGTGGATACTTGTTCTTCCCAAACACCTAGTTCAGGCACTGATAGAGTACATAGAGTCTCAAACTACTATCTTCCTTCTTGAAAAACAAAATCAGGGTTTCCCATAGAGAAACACTGGGCATTATAAAACCCTTCATCTTCATGTCCTCCAACTGTACCTGTGACTCATGAAGCTCCAAGGGATCTATCCAATACGCTGGTGTATATATCATTGTTTTCTAGGGGCACATGTCGATGTAAAAATCAACCCCTCTTCATAGTGTATATCCCAAAACAACATCCTTAAATACATTGACATATTGGTGAACCAATACAAGATTGCATGGAATCTCAACATCAATTACTCTAAGGGTAAGCCTCGCTAAAGGTTGAGTGGTCGGCTGAACCCTCCCCTGGGTACATCCCTCTTATTCTATAATGGTTCCCTTCTCACCATTTTTGGGAATCCTAGTTCCATCATCACGATAACACCAGACATTGCACCCAATATAATCAATCTGAACATGGAATATGGATAATTATTCAATACCTAAGATGACATCATAATGCCTTGATACCTCTACTAGAAGATCACAGTTGTTTCTATCACCTCCTAGAGTAATCTCACAGTTCTAACAACAGTGTGTAAACGTCGAATCCCCTAGCTCATGAGTCCCTAGCTGTAAGGATCGAGCCAACAGATCTGTTGGAATATCTAAGCCCCGAAAAATTGTAATAGAAATGATTGAGTGACTGGAACATGTGTCTATAAGTTATGTAGGTAAGGTGGAGTAGACATAGATCATACCTCGAATCACCACCGAAGCACCATGGTCATAGGCCATAGCAGCCTAGAGCTAACCTCGTCCTTATCAACCTAATTCATATTGTGGGGTGGACCAACTTGACGTGGTCACAGTAGAACCTCGAATCACCACCCACCACCTGCTGAACAATCATCTCCTCTACCACGTCTACCTACTTCCATCAGACCTCCTAGATAGAACCTATGACTCTACCTTGGTCGTCCCTCGACTGTCTACTGGTCATCAGTACGGTGGTTCATGCAGTTGTGAGCCATGTGTTTATGCCCGCCGCACTAGTAGCTCTGCATGATCCTCGTATGTCCTCCTATGTACCATGATCCCCGCACCATAGACCCTATATCCTGGGGTCATCCACCAGTTGGACTAGCCCAATTGGGTCCATACATCATCTATCTACTACCTGCTACAAATTACATCACTACCTGACATCATGTGGTGGCTCTCGTTGTCGATGCCTACTCAACTAGGATTCTCTCATTCAAAAGTTCCCAATCTAGCTCTCGACCTGCATCAGAATGATGGGAGATATCCTCGATGCTCTGATCTCCCATTGGTGACCATCCTCAAATGTCAAGGCCCTAAATAAAAGGTCTTGTACCATGCCGGTGGAGTAACAGGAGATATCATTGAAACTCACCGAGTACAATGTCACGGTCATGCTAACCTGATGTAAGGGAATCAACTATTGTATACACAATGAATGTAGGGTCTATGGGATGAAAAATACCATGAAAAATCCCTAAATGTACACCTATGTTGGAGGTATCCTCATTGTTTAACTAATGTTATAGAATCCACCATATCCCAGCTGCTCTCAGGAAGCGACTGGCTACAGGGATCACCATCAGATTAGAAGGTGTCCCCACTAAGTGAAAAACTCTGGCCAAAGTCTCCAGCCATTCCTCACCCTCCTACGGATCCATCTTCCCTTAGAACAACGGAAGCCTCTAATGATGAAACTCATGCAACAAGCTCATTCATCATGAACCCTCAGCTGGTGGTCCTGGAAGCATCTGCAGCCCAATTATTAGTGGTGATACTGGTGCACCACACGATGGTACTATCACTGTAAGAGGGACCTACACCGAAGCCTCATCACTTGGTGGGCCATCATTTTGTACTTTCTCGAGAATCCTGGTTTGTTTTTTTGATTGGTGGAATCCTGAAAGAAAATAGGTGTTCCATGATGAATAAGTTATACATGGTATGCTGACTCAAAGATATAATAAGAAAAACATTGCAAAACACATGCAACCCATGTTTTCATTCACTGAGTTGGAAATCAGAATTCATGGTCCTCATGTATTGATAGTTCGGCCATCACACCAACAATAGATTCCCAAAACTAAAAACCACACTCATAATAGGTTACACTATTGACACATTGAAAAGATTAGAGTCCTAGTTCCTCTGTAGAACCAACTCCTCTGATACCAAATTTTCCGGACCCATCCCTCAAGGCCCATGGCCTGACTACACCCAGCCTACCTTCCATAGGACAGGGGCTAGTGAATAGAACCAAAAAGGAGTTTCCCTATAATGGGAAGGCATTGCCTTTAAACCTGTACAGACAAAAAATCCATGAATACAACAATAATCAACCAAGAGGTAAAATAATGTACAAAAATGTGTACTGAATGTAAAGGGTCTAGAATAGATTCCCAATTGAAAAGTAAAAGTAAAAATTAAAAAAATAAAATATCTCTTATATTGTCCATCGAGGATCTTACCTAAAGGGTGGGTACATATCACAATCAATATTCAATACCATATGTCATGTCAAATGGTCCACCTTAGAGCACCATCTAGTCCTGGATCCCTTCTCCTCAATCAACATTGTCCGTTGTCTGGAAGTGACACAGCAAGGTGAAGGCATAACCAATGTAAAGGGAGTATAATAATACTTCGTAGGGACCCTGAGACACCTGATTGTATCCCAATGTTCCTCATAAGATGAACCACAATGCAAGAACACAAAAAAAATGAAGCAGTAATAAACTCTAGTTAGATATATTCTCATACATATACCTATGTTATAATGATATACTTATCTCATACAAGAGGTAACATAAGGATCCAACATTTTTTCCTTTAGCAGAACTGATCCCTGAGGGATGAATACCACAAAGGTAACACCATGATGGTTAAAGTACCATAAAGGTAAAACCACGAAGGCAACACCCCGTTGGAAAAGTATCACAAAAATGTAACACCATGAAGGTAAAGGTACCACAAGGTAATTCCCCAGTACACACCAATTATATAACTCAAGTATAGAAGTACAAATGATTAGTCGTAAATCTATATAATCTTATTTTCATGAGAGGAATTGTTGCTAAACCACGAAGGGTCACTATGCAATAACCCTTACAAGATTGATAGATGGTGACCCACATATGATCGATGTTATTTATTCACATTATAGCCATCCATTAGATTCCCGCACATAATACACTTGATTCCGGGAAGATCCTCTCATCAAGAAACCAATAAAACATCAACCACTATGATTTTCTACAAAGAATTATCCCAAATGACATCCATTTCATACGGATTCCAATGTGACAGACAGTGCATCAATCGGATGTCGGGTCTGTGATTTATAAGAATTTGAATGATGAAGACACAGTTGAATTTGGGTTTGATCAAACTCGGTCATACACCAATATTCAAAAAAAACTCAATTGGAGTATATCAAAATTACGATATTTATCCAAGGATCCCAGCACTGTACTCAGTTCGTCAAATGGATGCCCATTTCATGAGTTACGATTCTTTTAGCGAATCTGGGCCTGGAAGGGTCTGGTTCTAGTCCAACTCGACTCGACCCTATTCGGGTCAACGCGACCCGGTAAGGACCTGCTGGGAGGTGCAGCCGACATGGTTGGCACGTCCCGGCCTATGGAGGGGCGTGTCCTACTAGGCTCACACTGTCCACTAGAGCGGGCCCCTCCCTAGCTGGCACGGGGGGACCGACCCCCCTATTTTACCGAAAGGCCTTATCCATTCGGTTTGTGCAGTGGTGCCACGTGGTGCCGCCTGGTGTCCTGTGGGACCCACAGGGTGTGGGTCCCTATTGCCGCGACCAACCTTTTTGGAGGCATGCCATTGCACACATCTCCATCTCCTATGGTCGACTGGAGTCATCCACACCATGCATCCACCGCGGTGGCTGAGCCGTGACAACCTTCTCTGACAGTGCATGTGTGCCACCCATTCCTCTACGCTCGGCCCGAGGTGGCTACTATCTCCACCCTTCATAGTACCAACCATGGATTTCTCCCCCAGTGGTGTGCATCAGCGCACTCCCATCTTCTCTATGGACGGCAGTTGCCGGCCGCCACCATCACCCACCGACATTAGTTTCTGGTGCTGTCATGCCGAAGATGCGCCCATGGACTTCTACGGGTCATCAGGTGAGCTCTAATGGCTTGTTTCTTCATCCAATGGTGCCAACAAACCTACCAGGATATCCCCTTTGTTGATAAAACCACTGTTCCGAGTTTCATCAAACTTTATTAGATCCATCATGAAGAACAAATCTACTTTAAATAAATGAAACAGGGTCCGTGCCTTTTTGGTCCTGTACCCTCCACGTTAGCTTGATATCAATAGGGTAGTATACTGATTCCACAACTCTTTAATTTAAACAAAACATAATCTATACCTTCATATTTTTTTATGAAATTCTACATTTGAGGAGGGGTAGGTGTTCATTGATTCATGATTTGATGATGTTCTCCACTGCCCACTAGAACCAATCTCATCCTCCATGTGGTTGGCGTTGCGGTAATTTGCAAGAGCCTCGTCGCTTGTTGAAGCCATTCAAATACTCATCACGGAGATCCATATAAATAGGATAGGGGGATGGTGATTAATGCTATTGGAAATTTATGAGGTTCATTTAATGAATGAACTCTCAAATTACAAGAGTGTTGTTACAAATATTGAAGAGTTACTCCAATTAATGGCTTGACATGTCTTTGGTCCCGCCACTGACGAATGTCCATTGGAAGAAAAAGAAAATGAATAATAAAATAAAAATTTTATTTTATTATTCATTTAAATGTCTAAAATATATCTTTTTGTCTCAAACTACTATGGTCAAATTGAATCCTTCCTTAATAGAATCCTAGCATTGTGGATTCAATAGTGCTCTTGTATGTTTAATCCGAGCACCGGTTCAAATTTTAGAAAGCTCCCCTCTCGTGTTTACTGAACATACCAAAAAAAATGATCAGAAATTAATTTCTGGCACACTGGTCATCGGAATCATGCACTATAAATATTATAATACTCTTAATAAATACATATAATTAAAAAAATACTTGGAAAATCTAGGTCATTACAACACTAAAAAACATCTAGATACTATGTAGTTTAAATTTGTCTTTATAAACTCATGAATGGAAATATTAGAAATAAGTCATCTCAAAAACTATGTAAGGGAAATAATTTCATCATGTCATCATGGGTATGAACAAAAGAATATGATTGAAAAATAATTAGTTGGATATATGATTAATATAACTTGGAAGAATAATATGACTCCATAAGTCATGAGAGAAAGAAATATAATCTCTAATGAACAAAAAGTAACCCAGAATAAGTTGTTCTGATAATAAAAATAATCCATAGAGCATAACAGTATTCATATGACATAGAAATAAGGAATTTCATTAAAACATAGAATTATTAAAAATTATTGAACATATATAAGAATATTGAAGAAATAATTTTTTATCAGACATAGTCATGCCAACCCATTATGATTTGAAATTTTTTTAAATATGACTTCTCTTTATAAATAATTTATGCTACCAAAAGAAAATATTAAATGAAAACAACATTTATATTATTTAAAATTGGTATCACATGAAGTGATATAAAATTTGAATCAGTTGATACCAATAATGTTATCATCAAAAAGTATTATTTCATTAATCCATTTATATGGAGATTCAGTAAACATAATTTCATAATAGTTTGATATTTTAGGGATAAAGGGTCACAAGTAAGTGAAATCATGTGAAAACTATTCATAAAACATTTTTAATGATTTTATAAAAAATTAAATGCTTTGAGACTCCATCAAAAATCACTTTTTTTGTAAAGTAACATATATTCATTTTTTAAAAAAATTAATAATTAATTTTATAAATGTGTCTCTAAATAATTCAAAAAGTGTTTCCAAGGGAAATTTGTGAGGGGTGATAAAATATACGATCATGAATGAAAAAAAAATCCAATAAAAAAGGCATTTTATGAAACTTACATTATTAAAAGATTTATAAATATTATTTTTGATATGGGATTAATAGATATTCAAACATCATTTGAATCCGATAATTTTTGGATTTATAAATTATATATGAGAACACTGGCATGAAGAGAGAATATGGACAATGAAAAAAAGAGTTCATTTTTGGAGAATGATTATTTTTATTAACACTATAAAAATTTATGAATAATAGAATAAATTGATTTAGAAAAATAATATATATATATAAGTTGGGGAAAAATATAATATCATCATAGGATATATAAAATAGTCATGTATAACCATTATAAAAGAGGAATGATTGTTTCCCCAGGAAGGAAATTGAGTTATAAGAACACCTTAGTAGGGATTCTTACCCTTTAAGATAGATTCGAGTATAATATTAATTAATCATGCACACATTAATCATATAATCAAGAACCCAATTTATTTTATTACTATTTTAAATAATATTTTACGTACATTTATTACATATATGTTAGTCATTTTTTGTTATTTTTAATTTTTATGTAATTAGTGGTTCTATTCATTACATGTTTATTTTGGTAAAATAGTTTTTGGATGCAAACTACTATACATGATTCAGTTTTTGTAGTGCTGATTTTGTGGTGATATGTGATTATAGATTTGATTTTGGTGCACTGGCATTGGTTGAGGAGTAAGTGAAGTTGTTATGGTAAAGTATTTCTTGTTATATCTTGAATTGTCTATATTGGTGTTGAATATTTGAATTTTTTTATTGTTTTTTGCACTTTGTTCTAGGGTTTTTGGACAAAGAAAACAATTATCATAAAAGGGATTTTTACAATTGAGTTTGGAGAATAATGTTTTCAATATATAATTTCTATCTAGAATTGTATGTTTGAGAGGGTATAATGATCACCTTTAGTACCATTCCCATAAACCCTTGCACTGGATATCTATTCAAGTAGTGTTGATGTGGCCGAAGATGATTTTATATTTTTGATGTTGAGGAGGGTATTCACATTGTACACTTGAATTAGGTTGTTTTTGGCCTTGGGACATTTTTCTACGGAGAATTATTGTTATTATGTCCTTGATGTCATCATGGGTTCCTCATCAACTATTAAAAGGGTTATAAGTAAATAAAAAATAATATTTAGTCAGAATCCATTATCATAATAAGGATGCTTATATATATTGAGTTTAAATATTAGTAATACCAATACAAAAAAAACCAAATTTTTATATTAATATTATATCCAAGCCAATATTAACATTCTATATCCATCGATGGATCAAATTTTTAGCATCATTCATGTAGGCCATTAGGATGACCATAACATGAACATGATACAATTAACATGATAAGTATGATTATGGAATTATTTAATTATAGTATGATCTTAATAAAATTATTATAATGTAATTAAATATTTATTACCTATATGATTCCAATAATATAATATCTCATAATCATTCATGATATAAATTTCATAACACCATTCATGTAAGTTGTAAAAATAAACCAAATGAGAGTGTGTTATGAATAATAAATGGATAATAACATTCTATTTAATTACAGTAATATGAATTTAAAAATACTAATTATTAATAAAAGATAATATAGTATTAAAATAGTCTTAATTAGAGGTATTAATAGTTGATATGGATGAATGATATGATTGGGGAAAATATATTCATTAAGAAATTAAATCTTTTATTGGAAACCATATTAATTTTTATGGGATATAAAAAATCACTATGGGGATGAAGCTAAAAAAAATTCGGGGTATTATTTGTTATTGATAAGAGGAAGCGTAAAGGGGATATTGATATTTTTATACTATATATGAAGGCGTGGTGGAAGGATCCTTTTGTTATGTAGGTGATCAATACTATTATAAATACGAATAACATTAAAAAAATATATAATACTTTTCAAGAGAACATGGAACAGAATGATAATTTCTTTTATGATATGGTGTTTGAAGGTCAAAATATAATTGTTTTTTTATAATTATGATTAACACCCCTTTAACATTGTCTAACATTACCAAATTTTAAATCTATTATTGTGGTTACTTATTTCAATACCCCAAAATTAAGTTGACCATATTACCTAATATTTTTTAAAATAATTATTGATATGTAATCCATTTTAAAAAATTATATTCATAGATATATGAAATTATAATTTAAATATCAATTAATTAACATGAAAATATTTATGAAAAAAATGTCTTCTAAAAAATTTATCTCCATATTAGATATTGATACACAAAACAACATGTTTAAATGAACAATGATATACTATTGAAAAATTAGTATGTGAAAGTTTTCTCCAAGAATTTGGATTGGAATGTATGAATATTAAGAACTAAATTATGATATATATATATATGTTCTACAATTTTAAATAATGAATCCATAGTTTATCAGATGATTAGAATTGAAAATAATTACTATTTGAAAAGAAATTAATGTTTTTTGAATATAATTTTAATGTTATAAATAAATTTTTAAATTTATAAATATAATTATTCATTATTTATTAATGAAATATTTTTAAATATATAGGTTATATATAAAATATTTTTAATTAAAAAATAATTTAATATTTTTCTTCTCATGGGATAAGAATAAAACATGATGTATACATAATAATGTAATCCCATAAAACAATTCACCAAATTTATAGATTATTTTTTAAAAAGTTATTTTTTCTAGTTATATGTAATGAATTTGATAAAATGAATTACATATTTTGTATCAGAATGTTGGGAATTGGTAAATAGGTCACATTTATTTTCTTCCAAAATAAACAATATCCATGGTAAACTTTATCACATTCATAAAGGATTAATCAGGGTTTCAAAGGTTAAAATTTAGTTATAAAGCTATAATTATGCATCCTCATTATTATTTCAATCAGTTAATTAGACCCTTATAAGCAGACACTTGAATTTTAATTTTTATAGGGACATTTTTCCATGGAAATGACCCATATATTATCTAAATCGAATATAGCTAAATTATATCACTCTATTATTTTTAAATGACAATTATGTTTCCACAAATAGAAAATAATTATGTAATTAATAAATAAAAATGATAAAATATTGATAATAAATTTAATAAATTTATTATATTATTTTATTTAACAATTTAATGTATTAAATAATTTCTTATAATTATCACAAAATGACAAAACAATATATATTCATTTAAAATAATATAAAATAAATTATATTGAAAATATTAAAAGAGTTATAATATGAATAGGTCAATGTGTTAGATAAATTTTTAATATTAGTATAAAATATATGTTTTTTTAGATTAATTTTTAATTCCAATGTCATATTTTTATTCCATTTATGTTTAATTTAAGAAATTGTTTCACAATAGAAAATATTAATATTTTATCAACATAGTATTTTATTAAATTTTTTAAAAATCATAAATTCTTTAATAATAGAGAAGGAGGATAATATATGGTGTATAATATCATTCTTAATATATATATTATCTAATATTTCCCATATAAGTAAAATTAAAATACATTAGTGTTGAAAATTTTGTATAAAAGTTAATGTTAAAATTAGTTCAGCAAGTAGTTAATAAAAAAGATAAGGCTTAAAATGACTCAAAAACATTCCCAATGTTTTTGGATGAGGATTTTAAAACAATATATAATATCATAGTTTAATAACTATATTTATTGATGAATTTGACCAAGATAATGACTTTATAAAAATTTTATATTTTATGAAATTCCAAAATTACTACACACATAAATTATAACATGAAACCTCCTCACTCATTTTTTTACACTATATTGAGGCTTATATCTCAACCTACTACAAAAAAATACCTTAAAATTTTAATTATCCATGTTATATTTGTTTTGGTATGCCAAAAATTCAAAACCAATGATCTTTAATAGGGTATCTAAATGTGATATTTAAAACAATAGGTAATCACTAAAACTATTCAATTTTTTTTTACTTATTCTTCAGCATAAAATATTAAATTTGGTATAAAAATAAAATAAAATAATAATATTATTATTATTTCTCTATTATCCAATTTCTTTATCATAAAATGGGAAGTAAAATTATTGTTTTTTCGTATATACAACTAATTGTCTCCAAATAGCGATAAAATTCATTTTACATTTGTAGATTTACTTGATGTTTATTATGAAGGGCTTAAATTTATTATATGATATTGGGGAAATAATTATACTTTTTTATATTTATATCAAATCATTGTTCCTAACATCCTAATAGTTGGAAAATGGTAATGTCGCTTATGTGCATGTATGGAAAATGACATACACGATGCGATGTGATTTTTTTTATTTCTATTTAACAAAGATGGTAATAAGGATAGAATAATTTAATTTAAATTTTTTATAAGATATATTAATTATAATATATTGGCGAATTTATATTTTAAATTCTCTTGTTCCTTCTTTGAGAAAATAATAATATCCTTCATGCGCACATAGGTCTACCATCTCTAGGAATGGTGTAATTCATTTTTCTATATATTAATTTTTTGGAATTATTATATATATATAATGAATATATATTATTTTTATTCCATGATTGAGATTTGGTAAAATATGTAATCATGATCAATGTATAAGAAATGATACTTTAGAACTGAAATATGCTTGAAAAACAATGTAATTATGACCTAGAACAGTGATTTTGAAAAATAATTATTATCAAACATAATATATGAATTAATAAAGAAATAATAAATTTTATTATAGACATGAATATGTTAAATTATAAATTTATAATAAATATATACCTATTACATCATAGGTAAAAACATCAATGGGGAAAGATGACATTTTAGTTAATAGATTTTTGACTCAATCTTATTTTTATCATGACTATTAATACATGATTTTCCATTGAAAGAATTATATGGTACATATATTTTAAATATATATTATATCAATATCCTATGTTGATATCAATAAAATATATAATTTCATGTTATTTTCCACATTTAAATTATTTTAGATTCCAATATGGTTTTCATTACTGATAATTAAATTTAATTTAATATTTAATTTAATACCTTTATCATCCATATAAAAATTTCTAAAAATATTTCCATAATGAATTTAATATTATTCTATTATTTTATAAAAATGCTACCCATTTTATAATAAAAAATAATTTACATGTAATCTTATTGTATTTGTTAAACGTGTTATTTTTTCCAAAAAATATAAAAGCTATATCTTAATTCATATTATACATAATAAAAGTTATTTTTTACATCATGAATACAGAATATTATAATATATTTTATATATTTCCCAAAATATATTTTGAATATAATTTTTCTATAACAAATTTGAAATTTATAGTCATTAAACCCAATTTCAGAAAAAAAAAATTGGAATTTTACAAATGAATGCATTTAAAGATCATTTAATATTAATTCTATTCATTAATAACTTCAGCCATTGTTTTTTTATATTGTAAATGGAATGAGATACAATGATACCATCATTTTTATTTCAATAATTGGTTTATGCTTATAATGATTATATGTTTGTTAGAAAAAGCTTAATGTGTTATGGAATAATTTGATGTAATATTGAACTTTTTTTGTTGTCAGGGGTTATGATATGATAATATGATTAATGTTTTATGATTATTTGGAAAATATATTTAAAAATTTCATTATGTTATGGGTGGGACTTATATCTCCCTCAAATTTATTTGGTAAAGTATTATATATTATTATATTATTTTCTAAAACAAGTTGAAGTGCTTGATTTATTATGGGAATAAAGTAATATATATTGATATGTTATAGGAAATATGTCAATGCAGCTAATCCATTATGGGAAGTAAGTGTTTGTTCCTAATTCGATTTCCATTTTTAAAAAACATGTCATTGAAATTATTATCAATCTTATTATGGTGTAACTCACATTTGAGACTTGATATAATGTTTCATGAATGATTTATGATTATTTATCATTCTTATGATTCATTTCATCTGAAATGAAAAATTATTATTATATAACTACTATTTATTGTATTTTTAGAGAGTCAAGGTAAATTTTAAATTGTGTTCATGTTCATATAAAAATATTATTATCTTTTACATTAATATCTTTTTTGTTTGATATCTCCCATGATTACCTTTAATGAGCATCAGTGCTCACCCTTTAGTCTGTTTAATTTCCCTATATTATAAATAAATTTGATTGTAGGGAATTCCTTCAATGATTACATTTAGTGTGACACAATGATATTTGAAAATTGAAATATGTTTTATAGTGTAAAAAACAAGAAACATTATTCTTAAATGAAGTGTGATATACTGTTAAATATTATTATTAACAAAACCATCATTACCTTTCCATTAATTTAGATGGTGTGAATAATATTGAATATATAGTGAAATATATATTAATTTTATATTTATTATAAATTTATTTATAATTTTTAGAATATTGACAATTTAACTTTATTCAATTCAAATTAATCTAATATTACATGTTTTCCTCAAAAGGGATTTTTATTTATTTCTATGAGAACATAAATATAATAAATTATAAAAAAATTATGATTCTTTTAATAAAAATAACCTAATTTTGTTAATAATAATATCATAATTAGTCTATGGTGATATTTTCATATTTCAAGAAAAGCTAATTTTTTTGAATAGTAAAATATTTAGATTTTTTAAAATTTATAATCTCTTGTGATATCCTAATAATATAATTACGATATAATAATTTATTAATATTATACAATGAATACGTAATGATTTTGAAATATATATCATTCAAAAAATAATTCATATCATGGAAATTATATTTATTTTGATGAGAAATATGAAAATAATTTTCATTGTTGCTGTATTGTCTATATAACACTGCAGATGTAAAATTTTTTATCTAACATAATAATAATTAGAATTAGATAATTATTTTATTTACATTACTTAAAAATATTATGTATTATTTATTATATTTTTATTATAATTTATTTTTATATTTATATAATATATGGCTAATCCAAATGATTTTCCGACACTTGTTCAAGGAAAACAAATTCAACGTAATACATTAAACACGTTTTCATGATAAACAGGTTGGTTCTATTTTATATAGAACGATTATAAATATAATATTTATCACAATAAAATCATTTTCATGATATAAATTTATTTATAATCTTTTTGGAACACATAGATGTGATAATGTCTTTAAAATGTGTTTTTAATTTAAAGTAAAAAATTTCGTATTCTTGTTTTAATAAGAGTAATAATAATAATAATAATTTGTTGATATCAAAATGATATTTTAGACTATAAATTGTATTTTGAAATAAAAATACTTATTTTCATCATTGTATTAGTTTACTTCTTGATAATAAATTATTACAATGAATTCATATACATTATCGATGATATAATTATTCAATTAATGGAAATATCAAATAAATGATAATAAATATTTTAAAATAAATATTATTTTAGATATTTAATGTGATCAATGAATTATCAAAATGACCATGACATAATTGAAATATAATAATTTGGTTTTCTAATTTCAATTTTTGTATTGATGATTTTAAATCAATTAAATCAATCATTAAAATATTAAAATTAATGATATTTTATCAATATTATCATTTACCATATTTTTTTAAAAATGATTAGAAATTGTTTAAAAAAAAATTCAATATGATATGCTCAAAAATATTAAAAATGGTATTTTATGGCCCAATTGACACCATAGAGGTAAAAAATTATATCTTTTAATATTGGGAAATTTGTTACCATAGTTAAAATAATAATATTATTAATAAGTGTTAATAAAAAAGATAATTGTTAAAATTACTTGTTAAAAAAAACAACTTTATTATTTATTTAGAACACTGACCCACTTTATATTTGATCCAATTAACATTTTTAGTTATTCAGATTTAGATTTAATTAATTACGAAATAATCTTTTAGGAAATTTTAATGGATCCTTTAACCATAATCATAAAATAACATCTCATACTCCTCTTATTTTCAATGCATTGATCGATCATGGTTGACCATCACCTGAACATTACATTTCTCAAAATCTTTATCTGGATTGAGTGGTTTTATTTCTACTAAATGAAAAACTCAAGATAACTTATGAATATATCTAATGTATATATGCTATATAAGAGGAGTTTTGAACATATACACTTGATTTCGAACATGAGATAAGGGTTCTATTTTTAAAAAATTATCTATTCGAAATACTTTATTATTTCAGGGGAGAATTATTCAGTACCGAAATCCCAAGGAATTTTATAAAAAAATTATTTATAACGGTTTATTTTCCTACATTTATATTAATATAATAGAAAATATATTTCCATTTTATATGAATAATGTTTTATTATAAGAGAACAATCTCTCTCTCATTCAAAGTATACTGCTTCTAATTTTTTCCTTTTAATGAAAAAATACATCATTTTTTCTATAATTAATGATTTTTCATATACATTATGGACTTAAATGATTTTATATATATCCATTGTTTATAATTTTTATTAACATGAAATTTTTGTTTTCCAAAATGATTTTTTAAATTTTAATGTGATAGTGATTATGAATTTTATATATAAATAATTATTTATAGAATAAGGGTATATATTTTGGATTTTTATAAAAACTGATTTATTAATGATTATATGTTATAAAATTAATTTTTCAATGAAATTAATTCATTTAGAATTTAAAGGTTACTTCTAGGTCATGAATGAGAAAGCCAGATCTTATAAAAATGTTTTCATAAATGTAGGAACTTTGTTATTAAATGTGATGATTAATATTATGGAGTGAACCCACAAACTCAATGAGATGATTTCATAAAATCGATACATATATAGGACACATAGTTATCAAAAGACCTATAATTTATCATTTTAATCAATAAAGGAAATATTATTTTAAAATGATTTTTTATGATGAAATCCCTGTGTTTTTTAATGATTATTTTAAAGTAGATTCTGAAACTGAGAATTTTTTATCAGTTTTGAAAGGCATATACATATGAAATTTTATGACAAACCATTTCGAATAATTTTTTGAAAATTATAAAATTATTTCAAATGATATAAATTTTATATATAATGTTTTTCAAATGACAATAAAATGATTTTATATGATTTTATCATTGATTTAAAACCCCTTAATTGGAAACATTATGCTCAACCAATATTTTAAAATTTTATTCATTTTAATTTTATATGTTAAAAGATGGATTATTTAATTTATGGAGTTATCACATGAGATTATAATTACATATTTTAGAATTTTTTTTGTAAACACTGATATTATGTAAGCAAGTCTCCTAATCACCCTAAACCAATATAGTATATGATCTTCATTTGTGTAAATAATTGATTAATTTTTAGATAAATCTGTATAATAAAAGTACATAGTATATTTTGGCACTGAATATAGATGTGTTGGATTACTCTATGAGTCAGGTTTACAAGGAATGTTCAATAAAAATCTAGGCATTTGGTATATCATTTGAGAAATAATCTAAGAAATTAAATTTTCTTCTGAAACTCCATGTAATTATATACACTAAAAAATATAGAAGTCAAGCCATATTGAAGATATAAATTTATATTTTTTATGTAAAAATTAATTTATATGTAAGAATTTATTTAAAATTGGGAGAGGATGTAAAAATAATGATTTTAAATGAACACAATTTTGGGTAGCATGTACATCATGGAACACTGTTCTTATACGAAATGTGATATTCTATTAAATATTACTATTATCATAAAAATTATAACCTTGAAATTATTATTATTTAAATAATATTAGATATATTAATAAAGATATACTAAAGTCATATACAATACATAATTTACTTATAATTTCTAAGGAAATAAACACACAATTTATAGTGAAGTCATTTTATTCTTCAATTATATGTTTTCATTGAAATTCATATTTCAATTATTTCTATAATAAAATAAATATAATTAATTTTATAAAATTTTAGAAAGTGGTTTTGATAAAATAAAAATTATTTGTTAAATCAACATATCAAAAAATATCAATGATGAAATTTTGATATTTTTCCTAAAAATATAATTAAATTTTGAGTTGTAAAAAATTATGTTTTTGATAAAATATGGTATTTTTGTGATATATTAATAAAATAATTATTATATTTAAAATAATTAAATGTATGTATTTACTCACTTATGATATTATAATATAAATATCATAAAAAATAATTCATTGTAACAAAAATATAATTTATCACATCATAAAAAGAAAAATCATTTTTTGTGCAGGCATAGAGACTTTGCATCACCAAAAATGTAAAATTTAATATCCTAAAAATAATAAATGGAATGTTATAGGTAGTTTTTTTAAATTTATATTAATCATTTTCTAATAATGATGATATTTAAGTTTATAGAAAAATTTTAGATTTTTTTGATGCCCATTTATTTGGTGTAAGAATGAGTAATTTCGAAGGGAAATACTACGGGGAAAACTGAATTGAAGAATCAAAAAGTTCTCACCAATTTCCAAATATATGACTTGTAGATACCAAATTAAGATCACCATGTATTTTTATCTACAATACTACATGAATCACAACTATAATGATATGTGTTTCTAGGAGAAGTGTGTAGGTCATAATGACATTCTGACTAGTGTCGCCCACCTACAAGAGCCACATCCTTCACCAATGGACCCCATAATTTAAATAAAAAGGACCATTGGCCTTATAATTTCATATTAATGGAAAACATAAAGAGTCTTTGAATCTTGTCAATCCCTATTACATCAACCAGTCTTATCGAACCATTCATTTAGACTGATACACCTTAAATGAAGAGAAAAATAAGGGTGTAATAATAAAAATGTTCATATAGTTCTTTGAACAAAGAACAAATATACGGTCCTCCTCCACACACTCAATAATACTAGGGTTTATTTCCCTTATCAATACTAAGTCATATTATTTTGTTCTAAAAACCCCTAATGAGAGGCTACGATCCTAGGGAAATGCCTTTCCCAATTTTTTTCACCTAGGTTTTCCATCTCGCATATATCTCATAAATATTACCTTGTATTCCCATCATGAGAAACCTTAATATCCCCCTTAAATCACCTATCTATGATACCTTTAGCTTACCCATCCTTCACTGAGGTGATTTATCAAAGTATCAACCATTTGTTACATTTGCATGCCATCCTCGTCTCCCACAACTTTCACATGTGAAAGCCATCTTCAACTCACCCATCCATCACAGTTGTGAGCCTCCATTAAGCCCTCAATTCAGGTTATCAATGGAAGTTAAGACCCTTAAATGGTACTCCCATTTGAGGGAGACAAAATCAAAACCTCAATTTAATCCTATAACTTTACATAAACACATAAAATGACATTACATTGAGTCTTCCATTTTGTTATTCATTCATATCATATGATGTGTCCTATACTTTTCATACCTATTTTGTAGGTTCCTCATGGTCTGTAAATTTTTTTATCCATTCACTAATGTGTACCCAAACCTTGGGGACAGTGTTGGGGATCACCTAGTCTTAGACATGATTTCTAGGGAATTTTCCAATAAAATTTCATATCTCTTACATAAGGGATTTGTTTTTTACTCTGTCTCTCTTATATACTACTTGGGACATCTTCAATTCATATAGGTGGGTTGAGATGATATATTTTACATTTATTGATGGTTAGTGACTTGTACATCTCTCTTCTCTATTTCTAGGAAGATGAAATCCCTCCATGAGTACTCTATTATCCTTTCTTATTGGCCATAACAAGAAGGGTATCTATATGTGCCAATCTTAATTATGAAAACAAGAGAAGGAATGAGAACATAAAATACATTTATTCTTATCTAATCAACCTAGCGTCATTCAAATACTTATGAAATAGATTTTCTGGATTTGAAAATTTTCGACATCCTATTATCTATCAGACCATGCTTGAATCCCATAAGAATAAAGGAGAGTTTGGATCAAGACATCTGCACAATCGATTTCTTGTCTCAGTGAGGAATCCTTTTTTCAAACATCATATCACTATTATTTAAAGTTAATCCATATTTGAGGGTCCTCTTAGCCATCTAAAAAAATAATGGGACTCATATTTTGTATAATCCCCAAAAATGTTATCGCAATTTCAAAGGTAAAAATTCCCTAAGAGACAAACAATCAAAGGGTCTGCATAGGCATGTTTCCTCAAAATAGAAGTATGTGATATTTAATTCCCATCTAAATTCTATATACATTTCAACCATGTGGTATAAATATTATACCCTAAACAAACTATAATACACAATATGATACATTCCTTGTATGGTGAAAGCCAACCTAGGATCCCTCATACCTTCCAGTTTCCCTAGGATTCTTTATAAAATGTCCCACACAAAACATTGACTTTGAAAATTTCCCTTGGAAATCTTTCTCACTTAAGGATAAATTGTATAGTTTTTTCCTCATCACTTGATCTTAAGAGGTATGTTGTGTCTTGTTATTTGGAACCAAAATACATGTGTTATGATTCTATTCACACGTATTCAATGGAATTCCATATCATTAGAGAAACACCAATATAAATAAATCCTTCCTTCCTCAATGATGATAAACACTATAACACCACACTACATGGCTTAAAACTAGTATCATAATGATAAACACCCAATAAAGATCTAACCTATATTAAAAAGGGTACTATTGATAGAGAACCTTAGATACATATAGATGTCTAAATAATGTAGGACCTAAGATATATAGATGATGATTCTATTATTCATTCTTACAAGTATTTTTTTTTCAACCCATGAGAGTCCCATTTTAAATATTACATTTAATAAAGGACTCATGATCAAGTCTTAAATATTTATAAGAGTCCTAAAATAGTAAATCATTCCATAAAAAAGGGTGAAATCCAATCTACTCCACTAATGCGAGTCCTTATGAACAATTAGAATCATTTCCCAATGACCACAATACATTGGAATGCATGTTCTTGAAATACTAAAAATTTGGGAACCTTTGGGAGTTTTCAGTTACATGAACAAAACCTATTATAAGGCATTTGAAAATAGTGATCCAAACATGATTGATTTTAAAAAATTAAACCCCTTGTAAAAAATCATCATTTTTTACATTTAATTCCAATAAATGGTGGCCCCAACGTTAATCATTTACTATTATGATCATGTAAACCACATGACGTTCCACACTTTTCACTAAAAAAAGAACCAGTCCAAATAGGGATCCCAAAAAATCAAATTTTCATTTGTAAATTTATTGAGGTTCTTCCTTTAATGGATATAATTTATTATGTTTGTATCATATATTTTCAGAGAATTCAATTATATCCCTATTCAATCCATAGAGAATGATTTCATTTCCAGTATGAAAATGAATATGAAACATCAGCAAATTAGTCTTAAATTGGATATATGATATTATCACTCTTCGTGTGTCTTCATTACTATATATCAATTGAATTGGTTTCAAAGTACCAGAAAAAATGGAACCTTCCCAACCCTACAGGAAGCTTCAAAACCCCTCCATCTCTGGAATTTCCTCTAAATTTTTTTCTTAATGAAGGCTCTTGGCTTAGAAGAAGACATCACCATTCACTATCTCAAATAATTTTGATATCCTATGACTAGTACTAAAATATTATCTCCTATATTATCTTATTGGGGAAGGTAAATAATCCATAGATGAAATTTTCTTGATAGAGTAGGGATCCTTTGAAGGGGAATGTATAATTAGTCATTTATTCTAACATTGTATCACAATAAACACTAAGCATGATTGGGGTTTTTTCTTTAGGATTACATCAAATGTAATAAATAAATCAGAATGAAATAAATATCATAGAGGGAAACAACAAAAACAAATTCTATAGAGAATCACCTCTATTTCCACAAATGAGTCCCACCAGTCAAATTTGGTGGAAATCATGAGCAAGAACAAACACCCACAAACACCAGCCAATCCAGACAAAATAGATTGGAATCATCTAATTAATAAAACAAAACATATTTGGTAGTGAAGAATGATCAGGAACATAAAGCTTATAGCATCCTAAAATCCCTACAGTCTTATTAAGAGGAATACAATGATTAGGAACACAGAAATTCCCACATAAATATTTCTTAAAATACTAACAAGAAAAAATTCAAATAAATAAAACAACAAATCATAACAACAAATTAAAGGTAAACCAATATCTATTACCCATAACCTGATTACATTCTGTACACTATCTATGAAAAGAGGATTATATGAGAAGAAACACTCCACTACTCTGGCCATGGAATTGGAATATATACCTATTCCAACTCCTGAAGTTACAATCAACATTGGAAAAAGGTGGAATGGAAGAAAAAAATAACATCCCACATATGAGAATCCTAACAAGAAATAATAATGTAAGAATTAGTGGAATAGTTACAAGAACACAACTCTATTCCCACAATGGGGTGACTATGAAACATAAATAAGGGCCACTTGGGTGAAGAGACACTTCTCTTATACCATCCATGAGGGTCATGGGAAAAATTCCACCATAATATATAGACTACTACATAAGGCCCACATCTCTATTCCAATTGGCTATAATAATATTATACCAATATATAATCTAGGCTAAAAACAAACCCCAACCAATATTCATGTAATCGATTATAAATTTTTTACAGTGACACCTATGAAAATAAAACAAGGAGCCATATATTTCATCAAAATTACCTAGTAAGGTTTCCTATTCATTTACAATAAGGATTTTAAAATATAGAATCACTAATGATGATTGGAAAATTAAGAGACGTTCTGTGGTCCTATTCTCTTTTATGGTCTTGTTTTTATTACCTTATATATATATATCTTTGGAAGATCATGATATTTCTCTTCCATTAAAATATTACGTAAATAGAAGCCAAAATTTTGGTTGTCCTCATCATACATCAAACAACGAGGGATTTATTTGTGTAAAAAATCTATATAATCATGAGATAATGTCACCTGATCAGTTCCATGGAATCCTTATTCACATAAAGAAGTTCAAAAATTAATAAGGCCCACCCCTAGATATCAATCATCTGAAAATTCATCTATACGGTATAATATTTAATAACTCCCCTTAATGTTAGATATCATGTTTTGATGGTATTTCCCAACAGGATGTAACACCATTGGTATTTCATCCACATAAAGATCCATCACTTTTTCATAGAGGTCATATGATTAGTGGTTTAATGAAGAGAATTACTCCTACAGTGAGGTACTTCATAAAATGATTCCATTCAAGCTTAATTCCTTGTAATTTATTGGTGAAATCATTTATCCTCTAGAAGAAAACCCAATGAAATAATCAAACTATGAATAACACATGGATTTACTACATTACAATTTGAAAAAGGAGGTCCCAACTAATCTTGTTGATAATGATAAATTAGTAGGTAAATATTCAGTTTTATTAGACTAGAATGTTGAGAATATTGTTAAAGAATAAGAATACATGAGGAACATGTTGAGGAATTAGGATAATGGTGATGAAACAATCATGATTTGGATTTTATCAACTCCCATATACTGTATTCCAGTGGATATGTTATAAGACTCTATCAAAAACATCTTCCAAAATGTATGGAAAACCATTCCTCTCATAAAAGATAATTTATTAACTTATGATGAATATGAAATTCAATACTACATAATAGAAGGGATATACTATATTTTGAACATGGAGGTCCTTATATATGTATGGAACAAGAATGTAAGAATTATTTAAGGATCCATTCAATGTACACATACTAAAATTATAAAATGTATGTGTTAGTTGTATTAAAATGACCCATCTCATGTTTATATTTTAGTATGGAAAAAATACATATTCTTCTATTTAACCATGATAGTAATGAAAAAATCCATCCAAAAGTCTCATTATGAAATTTCACAACCCCTGGAAAATATCAAGGAATGGGTTTTGTTTTTGACATATTGTATGGTAAACAAAAATGATCCATGAACACTAATCAGATATGTATGTCTATTATAGTGTGAGCCATCAAAAAACACAACCTTCAAATAAAAAAAATATTGAGAATGTATATATCTCATGGTAAGTAATTCATCATGTATCTAAATTATATTAGGAAGATGGTTTTCTAAATAAAATCCATTAAATGAAGCCAACCCACGGTAGAAAAAGGATCTATATAATCATTAATATATTCATGTAAGTAATTGTTGTGGAATACTGGGAGGAACCCCATCTATTAGGACTAGTGGTTTGTTTAAAAGAACCCTCATGTTCTGATAAACATGTATAAAATGTTGGGAAAATGGAACATGATTATCCCTATCCCTCATGGATGGGGGATTTTTACCTCAAAACTACTCCTCAACAGAAGTAGGTCTTATCTATTGTATGGGAAATGTCATAGATCCAATCCAGAAAGGTCATTATATTTCATGAAATAGTTTCCTCTCTTAGGTAATTTATGAATTTTCTTCAGTGATTCACTTTGGATTATTGATCTCCCAATGATTCGAGGAGGACCAATGAATGAGTGGACAATGCCTGATGGTGGGAAAAATTAATCTATCAAAGATAATTATGAACATACTATAACTCATTACCCATTATGGAACAATGTTAACACAACCCCTATACAATGAAAAGTACATGGGTCCAATACATAAGAGTTAAGGGATGAGGTTCTGGTTTATAATTGTAAAAAATTAGATTATTATATAGGTATGACTCATTTATTTTTAAATATGATTTTTTTGTTTTATCATGATAATTTTTCACTACAGCCTAAGAATTGTTTTATGAGAATCTAGGGTTTATTTGGATCCTAGACATCAATGAATTGGGATAATAGGGTCGGATGCAAGTTCACAACATAGTTAATACTAATGGTTATTGAAAACCATATGGTGAACCATTTGAGTGGATGGGGCCACATTGTTTTTCTATAACATTGAGACCATAGGTTAAAAAACATGAAACAATTGAAAAATTCATTAATTATTCAATTCACAATGTTTTCAAATATGTTGGGAAATCAGGAGAATTCAATATTTGGGTCCCCCCACTGATAGTGAGGTTATAATGGTTTTCAAAAAAATTTCCCAATTCATGAGGCCAATCTGTGAACCCCTATCATTAAGGGTGAATTTCCATTTCAACCCTTAAATAGATAAATGGGGAACTTCATCATTCTTCCTTCTCATTTTAGCATACATCCCCATAGATACTCTCCCCTAAAGGCTTTTCCTCATCCATATATGGATCACTATTTCACAATTTTGTAGACTCAAAATAATGATCCTTGTAAATAATAAGATATCATGGGGTGTTATCGAGATTTATCTGGCTGTTATTTCAGTTTCGCAATAAATATTGTAATCTATTTAGGTGCATGCTTATGTGACCAATTTTTCAAGAGTTCTCAGCTCTTTGTCTATCATCAACTAGATTTAAAATTTACAACCTATATTAGATAATGAGTTGTTTATAGTATTGTGTTAGGTGGTTTAGAATTTATTGCAATTTGTTTTAATGTTTTCAGGATGATTCCACTATGATTTGAGACATCAATTCCCACCCATTTCCTCAATTTTTTATTCATCTATAAATGATAATATGCATACTCTTATGGTCGTTAAAAACCATAAAAATCGGTTATAGTATGTTGACCTCATTCAATTCCACACCATTGGGTGTTGTAGATTAATTGTTCCATTGAATAATTTTAAATGATTGTAAGGAATTATAAGAGTTTGGATTGGCTTGAAAATGGATTTTCCACTATTAAATAATTGTAAAATTAACCATGTATTATCCTAAGTTGTTGACAGGTCATGTACAATATTTCCCAAACCTTTTAATTTAACAGATTGGATTCGAGATTGGTTAGCTTCCCAAAATTAATAAAATGGATGAATTAAAATGAATAATGATGAGTGGAAAGGACACAGATAATGGTGCATGATTTTATGTACAACTGTATGGGTTAAATGATCTGTGACTTCCATATCTATATATATTTGTGATTTTTAATTATTATTCATACGAGATTATCCCATAATTAATTATTATTATCAGGATTTTTACATTGATAATAGATATGGAACAATGGTTAAGGATTTTTATCATGAACTTTCAAACATCCTTACACTAGTTACTGAGAAAATTTTCATTCAAAATGGTATTTATTTTTGATATATGGGAATGGTTTTTCAAACACCTCTGTATAAAGAGTTTGGAATGAAATATAACTCCACCTATATCACATGTTTTTTTATGTCTCAGATTCATTATGTGAAGCAAAAAAAGTACAATGTTCCTATGCCTATAACTCAATAGACTGATTATGGATGCTTTAGTTATTCCCCATGTCTATTAAACATCTATTATTCACATATTTTCCTTATCACATCCTCACATACATCGTTCATAAAGATATATAATGTATATAAAAATAATATATATTGTTACTATATATACACATGGTTACTAAAAAAACATTAGTGAACTATGACACTGTAGTAAAAGACCAACATTTCATATTGGGACATGAGCTAGCTAGTATTTATTTATTCAGTATTTGTTATTACTTTTTAATTTTACAATGTTTCGTATCTATACACATGCCAGATCACTTCGAGGCACTATTAGTGGTGGCTTACTGGGATTTTATCTAACACAATGATTGGGTCACCCTTAATACCAATGTAGAATAATTTTCTAAAAGTACATATAATGTAATTATACATACTTCAACGGATTATTATTTTGACATGTAGTTTGGATCATAGGATCATATGTCTGATAATATTCTTGAGATACTAGTGTATATTTCTTTTTCCCATTTTTTATTTTTTATAGCTTGTTGCATATGGATGTATCATGTTCCCAAATTTTTTTTGATATCATTACATGAAATTATAACCTGTTTGAATAATAATTTTTAGATTTTGTTATTATTTGAGTTACATGGTTATTTCATGCACAATATTGTTTTTTATATATATTTGTATTGTTCTTCCTCTATGGTGGGTTACCGATCTAGTTATAATTTTGAATATGTATATATGCTTCCATTGTTGACTCATTATTTATATTTTCCATTGTGTGACTCTGATATAGTGTATAGTCACCCAACTATACCACCCTTACACCATTTCTATAATTGGGAAGCCACTAGCCTACATAGAGGCTCATTATAGGTAATGTGATCCAACCGTATGGGACATGGGTTAAGTGTTTCTTGGGTCATGACATTATAATGTGTCAATAAGAAATTTATTTCACATGTATTACTATTTTTCTATTAGAATGGATAATTTGTGATTATGAAATTTTTAAATGTTCTTTTTCTTAGGAGTAGCTAACCCATGTGAAGGGGAACCCAAAATAAAATTGGATGTGTTATTTGTTTTTTATGTTTAATAATGTAGACATGGAATCACCATTGGGTGAAAAACATGTGTTATGATGGTATTATTATTGGTGTATTACAATGGGATTTATTTTACTTTTTCTTGATGAAATTTGGGGTTTCATTCCATGGATCATTATAGAAAGAATATGACATATATTCCATGAATGTTCAACTTCAAAAGTTTTTATTAGCATTCAGTTTCATGTCACATATTGTCAGTTCAAGATTATTATGTATTGATATGTACTAAAATTTATTACAAGACTAAGAAAACATAATTGACACTTAATGTATCTACTTTTACCCTAGAGTTTTTCCTACATATTATAAAGGAGACACCATGGGAATCCAGTTATGGCATGTTGAGCCATGGACAATTAGTCACATTGGATGTAACATGTAATGGTTAGCATTAAATAGATTCAACAACAAAATTTATAAAGTGTATGATACCTTATAGATTCGGAAAGCTGATTCATCTTATTCATCAATTTAATGATATTTTATAGACATATGAGGGAATTTTAAAATTAATATGAGGTTTTTAATGAAATTATCATCGAAGATGTATGATACAAGTCATAGAACCCGGACTTTCTTTTGTATTTGGGATTTTGGGGTGTCTATTACATTCTCATTTCCTATAAATATCATTCTTTTCCACTTAGACATAAATTTATAAGAAGGAAAATTTGTGTGATCTTTATATAGGAAGGAAATTTATGTTTCCTAGTTATATATATATGTTTTTTGAAACTTTTAAATTCACTTATGATGAATCACATAGAATTGTAGTGTCATTCCTTTTTGAGAGGCTTAAGACATACCACATGAAGGTAGGGATGACCATCCACTAGAGATGGGGGGACGTAATCTATTAGTGATATGTACTATTGTGCCATCTATTGAACCAACAATTATTTTCATATGGGCTCCAATTCCCTTTTTCTTTAGGATTTCATTCACATAATCAATAATGTACTAGGGTTTTCTAGACCGATCATGAAATGAGAGGAGTTTTCTGGAGAGTTGCAACTACAGAATCCCCTCACAGTTTTGAGGGATGGTGAACTACATGTTGTTGAGCCGTGGAAGGATTACATGCTCTCTGTCATCGAGAATATGTATAGGCCTCCAGAGTGGAGGGTCGAACATGAAGAATCCATTCTATATGATTTTAAGAAGAACAAGTGATATGTTATTACAAATTCCATCCGATAAAGATACATGAGATGGTTAAACATATATATATATATATATATGACATTTTATAACAACTTCATTCCAAAAATCTGATGTATAGACCATGCTAGAGAGTATATAAGCCTACACCATGTATTTGGTTTGATTATGGAGTATTATGCTCATTTTACAGACCTATAGTGGTTCATAGCTACTCTATCTAGTGATAATATTATGATCACCAGGATATTCATGGATGGTATATATCAAGATGACTACTATTAAAGAGTTTACCAACTAGTCACTAAAAACAGTGTGAAATTTTAATGAATCTGATTTTCCAAGAGATAGAGTTTAAATACCAAGAGTTATGTTTGTTTCTATTATATAAAAAAGTGTCATTTTGAGAATTATCAGTGGTGTATAAGTAGTCATAATCTTCATAAAAAATGTTTCCCAATATTTCACCAGTTTTATAATCCACTACATATGAAACCTTAGTGTATGTGTCATCCAATGGAATGAAATAAATGTCGTAGAATAGAAAATATCCAGCTCTTCTATATGAAAATTACATCAATTCTTAATGATTAGAGATCTAATCCTACCCCACTTTTCAAAGTGGGGAATATAGTATCATATTTGACAGTTTACAAGAATACCACCATCCACTCAAGCTAAAGGGGTTTTCATGTCAATGTTAATTAGAAACATGAATCTCAATTCTAGAAGATTGGGTTTTCTCAGGGTAGTTATGTTGTGATTCCAGAGTTTTCTTCAGAACAATTACATGTAGTTCATACTATTCTAAATGAGTAGTGTGACAAAAAATCTACTATATGATGTAATATTCTAGTATCTTCAACATTAGTTTCTGATTTATTTGACATGGGCACTTACATACCATTATATCTGAGATTATTTTGGAGAAATTAGGCATAAATAAGGAGAACATGTCTGGAATGTTGATAATTTATACCCCAATGAATATATGAATAGAGAGAGAACATCATTGTAATGATTTTCCCATTGAAATTGTAGAATAGATTTTGTTATAGAATCATGTCATCCGTTATAGAACATGGCTTTTATGTAATCATCTAGATGTATTGGTTAATACTCCACTGATATCATATTGATTTCAATTTCCATACGGTGATGTTTTCATTATCATAGGGTGATAGGTGTGTTAATAAGGGATAATGGGATGTTCGTGTTTTTTAATATAGTGAAAAAAGTAGTTGAGTATTGGTTGTGTGATACCACAGGTTTCAAGTATTTTATTTGTTTATCAAGGGTATCAACCCTCTATTTCCCATACCATAGTAGACTGATTTAGGAACATCTTTTCTAATGTATCATTTTGGATACCTATATGGTGGGATGTAGATTTATTCCCATATATTGTTTTAGGATATGCATCAGTGTCTATCCCTCATTACAATAATGTACCTAAAGAGTTTCTTGAACATAGAATATAGTTCTAGGTTTTAGTGTCTATATGATTTGTAAACCCCAATAGATCTCCTAGGGGTTCAACTATGCTTTTTATAGGATTATAAGAAGTAACATAAGGATTTTTGTTTACTACCACTAATTAAACTACATTAAGGTAATGAATTGGAATTCACTAACTCAAAAAGATGACCTCCTTTATGAGATCAAAGGAGTGAGAGTTTTTCAATGATTTATTTATGGTCAGTCTATAATTATGTGAATTTCATGACATCATACATACCATACACAACTACAAATATCATATATGGTATATATGAGTACATAGTAATACAATTTAGTCCATTGAATTCACATTATGTTTTCATGGATCTAATCAAATACAATTTAAACCATATTTGGATTCATTCATGAGAGTCTTTGTAGAAGAAATAATAATGTATTGACACTCTCATCATGAACATACAAACCATCTAGATATCTTGTTGAATACACTAAGGAAACATCAACTTTATGAGTATCTATGTAAATTACACTTTTGGATCATAAAGAACACTTAAAATGGAATATCATCTCAGTGTCATGTGTTTTGGTAAACCCGTAGAATGTCAGATATATATTTTCTTGGATAAATCCCATTAACATTATTATAGTATGGAGTTTCATGGGGGATAAGAAGAAATTTGGGAAGACTCATTCGAGATTTATCAAACTTTTATCTGACTCGTACTCATCAATCCAAAATCATTTTCAAATTATAATGGTTAGAATAATGTGAAGGATCCATTAATGGGTTAAAGTAAAGGCTATCTATGGTGCTAATATTAATTTTCATAGATCATTAACGAGTTATTCATTCTATTGTGATGCATATGGTATTTTGTTGGGTGATATTTTGATTTAGGATGAGTGAGTCATTGTGTAGAGGTCACGAATGTAGAGACATAATTAGTGAAAATAGCTAATACATGCACTCCGGATAGTTACATCATTACATTCTCTATACCGTTGTAGACATTATTTAATTAGTGATAATTTTGTGGTATTCACTAATCACAATAACATCAAGTACATTTTTAAGTAGTGTGATCTAATTATGGGGAACCACATGTGGGTTTAATACTAATAATACATTGATTTTGAGATTTCCTCTATGACTTGAAAAGGAAATTCTGAAGACAATGCCTTGATTACGATGAATCAGATACAAGAAATCCAACAATCAAATAGCAAGTCGCATATCATATTTTTTTTTAAGATGTTCCTTAAAGATTAGTAATATCATGGGTAGAATAACCTCTAAACCATGGAAGTAACCTATATCCTTATTAAATTAATTCTAATAAAAAAACAGATATCAATGGCACTAGTACTATGTTAATGAATCTTAGATGATCATTTATCTTCTAGGTGGATTGTGGATGGAGATTATTGTTTAAATTTTCATATAAATATATTTTTTCTATACGAAATCAAAGAGGAGATTATGTTTGAATTTCATGCCGCATCATAGGAAGAACAAATCAACATAAAAAATATGTATCGATACAAACATCAACAATATTGGTGGCATGTAATGAAATTATATATTACCAGATTTCTCGCATGGTGTTCTACCTATCAGAATGTTAATGTATAGAAGTAGAATTCATGGGTTCATTTATACTCATTTTCAATTCCTTAGTGAAAGTATGATAGTTTTCCGATGTATTTTATAACTGGTTTACCAATAGGAACCTGTTCGAAATATATAGTTTCATTATTAATATAACATTTTATGAGGGGAACACATTTTCTACCTGTATGAGATACCTTCATGGTATATGAGTTAGAGATGCTATATGTTAGGGTACTTATACATCTTCCAACACATCCATGATCTATCATATCTAATTGGGATGATAAAAACCAATAAAGGTTCCATAAATTATTTCATAAGGTATTTGATTCAAAGGTATTTCTAGTCATGGACTATCTCTTCAGACAGATGAAAAAACCAAAGCAACCAACAACAGGGTTAAATGACATACTCTTTTCATGTGTTCTAAAATTAAGGTTTCTTGGGAGAAACAAATACCCCTTGTCCAGTTCTAATTTAATAATAACATCTAGGATATAATTAATATTTATCCTGAGGAATATTTATATGGTAGGGATTTTCGATCACCTCTGTGTTGGTTAGAGGGAGGGGAGTAATCATTAAGTAATCTACATCTCTTCCTATAGACAATAGAGTAAGTACAATTCATCATAAATATAATGATGTTATAATTGTAAAAATAGAGTTCATATTCAAACAACTGAAGATGAAAAATTGAGATCTCAGACAGTGATCATATTCTATTGAATTTTTCTCGCATGTTTGGCAGCCAATGTATTCAAATATAGGGTATGCATTCACCTTGATTCATGTGACCCATTGTAGATTTGAAACAGATTAGACCAATGGTTTGACATATAGAACATAATTAGAGACATCAATCTATGTATAATGTATTTAAAATATCATAGCTTCAATGATATTATCTAGAGCTATCACATGTTTTCTAACATGATGAGATTGAGTTAGAGGAGGTCGCTTCCACCTAGGAGTATAATGTTCTGATCAAGGATTAGAGCATGAATGCAATCTGAGGTATGATAGTTACTTTAGTATAGGTTATACCAAAAAAAATCTATGTATAGGTTGAGAATGAGGAGTGGGAAAATAAATATGAGATAAGCTCCAAATCATTTCACTAGTGATACCTCTTTTCCCTCATATGGTCAACTTGATTATCAGATTCTTTAAGGATGAGAGGTTGTAATGAGTAGACATTTTCCTATGGTATGACTCATTTATTTCAATATGAAAACTTCAATTTATCATTATAAAAACGAAATATGGAGTATAAAAGGTAAAAAGAGTGTTTGGGGTCAGTTTAGAGCCTCGAGAATATGGAGTTTGGAAAATAGGGTATGCCACATAGTTACTAGATTGAAAGAACTGACAGTATGGTGTAACCATGTAGGTCACCTTTTAAGCAGTATAGGGCCACATTGGTTGTTTGTAACAATGTGACGTGAGGAAAAAACCCATGAAAAAATTTAAAACCTCTTTAAATAGGCTATTTTCACTATTTTTGCATGGTTAGGGAACTTGTTCTCCATTAACATGCAGGGTTCATCAATTGATAGTGAGGTGTGCACTATTGCTACACAGTTTGGACAAACAATCAAAAAAATAGTGAACCCCTATTTTGAGGCTGAGTTTATATTTTCTCCCATAATGACTTAATAACAAAATTTCCTCCTTCCCCCTTCACATTCTATAATGAATCCCCTCCAATGTTGTTCCTTGATCTTTTTCCCTCCTGCATACAGAGAACACCATTATTATTACATCCAGACAGAAAATCATGTTCCATTGGAAGAATTTGTTGGGCGGAGAAGAGAAGAAGTGATGGAAAGAGGGGGGTGAATTGCCTTTTAAACAATAATTAACAATTTAAAATCAAAGTTAAAAGTGCAGCGGAAATAAAAGAGGCAAGACACACAACTTGATAATGGAGTTCGGCTTAAACCCAAGCCTACGTCTCCGCTCCCAACTCAACCGTTGAGAGATTTACTACCGCTTTCTTTTTAATGGTTTTAGAAAGAAACCCACTAGACTTTAAGGTTAGTCTAGAACATATTACAGCTTTCTTTTAATGGTTATGCAAGAACCCACTTGCTTTCAATGGTTGAGCAAGAACCCACTAGCCTTCTTACAGGTGAAGGCTAGATCACCTTTGATTCATGCCTTTTAAAAGGGAAGGCTTGACTAACCTCTTCAGACCTAGAAGGTGGTGTGAAAACCCAAATGAAAGGGAGATGAGAAAAAGAGGGGTTTGTAGGCACAAACCCAAATTGATGCTTAAAATAAATAAAACAATGAAAAACCGTAATGGAGGAAGCCTTGGGCGCCAAAGGATTGATTGGAGTTGATGAAGGGCACTCCCAAGCTTCTTTGATGGTGCTCCTTGGATGTGGAAGTGAGTTGGAGCTATTGGAGTTCCTTGGAATAATCCACCGGAGGTTCGCCAAATGATAAAAAATGTTCCTGTGGGCTTCCGTATGTTTCCGGGGCTTCATAGTCCTTTATTTATAGAGGGGGAACCCTCAAATGGCCTTTGGGAGGCTTCAGAGCCGTTAGTGAGGCCTTCGGAGCCGTTGGGAGTCAAGTGGACAAGCCTGGTCAAAGCCCAACGGCTAGTTTGACTGGCTCCACCGGCTGACCGGTACAGTGCCACCGGTTGGCCGGTGTTTGGAAAATGAGAGGCCTTCGGGCTCAGGCACCACCGGCTGGCCGGTGAGGAGGCCACCGGTTGGCCGGTGCTGAGGCAGTGGCTGACACTATTCTGGCTGGGTTGGGCGGAGAAGAGAAGAAGTGATGGCAAGAGGGGGGTGAATTTACTTTTAAACAATAATTAACAATTTAAAATCAAAGTTAAAAGTGCAGCGGAAATAAAAGAGGCAAGACACACAACTTGATAACGGAGTTCGGCTTAAACCCAAGCCTATGTCTCCGCTCCCAACTCAACCGTTGAGAGATTTACTACCGCTTGCATTTTAATGGTTTTAGCAAGAAACCCACTAGACTTTAAGGTTAGTCTAGAACCTATTACAGCTTTCTTTTAATGGTTATGCAAGAACCCACTTGATTTCAATGGTTGAGCAAGAACCCACTAGCCTTCTTACAGGTGAAGGCTAGCTTACCTTTGATTCAAGCCTTTTAAAAGGGAAGGCTTGACTAACCTCTTCACACCTTGAAGGTGGTGTGAAAACCCAAATGAAAGGGAGATGAGAAAAAGAGGGGTTTGAAGGCACAAACCCAAATTGATGCTCAAAATAAATAAAACAATGAAAAACCGTAATGGAGGAAGCCTTGGGTGCCAACGGATTGATTGGAGTTGATGAAGGGCGCTCCAAAGCTTCTTTGATGGTGCTCCTTGGATGTGGAAGTGAGTTGGAGGTATTGGATTTCCTTGGAAGAATCCGCCAGAGGTTCTCCAAATGATCAAAAATGTTCCCGTGGGCTTCCGTATGTTTCCGGGGCTTCATAGTCCTTTATTTATAGAGGGGGAACCCTCAAATGGCCTTTGGGAGGCTTCAGAGCCATTGGAGAGGCCTTCGGAGCCGTTGGGAGTCAAGTGGACAAGCCTGGTCAAAGCCCAACGGCTAGTTTGACTGGATGCACCGGCTGACCGGTACAGTGCCACCGGTTGGCCGGTGTTTGGAAAATGAGAGGCCTTCGGGCTCAGGCACCACCGGCTGGCCGGTGAGGAGGCCACCGGTTGGCCGGTGCTGAGGCAGTGGCTGACACTGTTCTGGCTGGGTGCCACCGGCTGGCCGGTGGTGGGACACCGGTTGGCCGGTGGTCTGGACAGAGGGATTCCTTCTGTCCATGCCTCCAACGGCTGGTCGGTGGTCATCCACCGGTTGGCCGGTGGACTGAAAATCAGTCCACTTTTGGCTTCTTGTTCTCATTGCCCAATTCCTTGGCAACCTATCATACAAAAACACTTAAAACAATATTAGATAAAATAAGAGAGTGATTGTGATCATGAAAATTAAACCACGAGGGGTACGAGAGGTACAACAATCTCCCCCTATTTTGATGATCACAATCACCAAAACAAACAATGTAAAAATGAAATGAAAGGCATGCTTTAAAGGATAAATTGGAAAGTAAAGCATGAGAGAACGATTTCTCCCCCAATCAACCAACAATTTCTCCCCCTTTGTGATTATCAAAATAGCACGAGGAAAAAAACTTGATTGAGGGATTGGTTTGAAAAACAAGATAGAATTTTAAACCAATTGAAATTTTTGAAATTTTAATTGAAAGTTTTAAATTGAATTTAAAGTTTTGAATTGAAAGTTTTGAATTGAAAATTTTGAATTGAGAATTTTGAAATGAAAGTTTTGAATCAAAAATTTTGAATAAAATATTTGAATTGAAGGTTTTTAAAATGAAAGTTTTAAAAATAAATCAAAAAGGCTTAAACGATCCTAACTCCCCCTAAATAAAAACAACAAATCACCGGGGAGAGGTTTTTGAAACCGAGACAAATTTTGGTCCGGTGAGACTCGCTAAAAGGGATTTTTCAATCCAAACTTGTCTAGTGGCAGGTCTTCTCCTATGAAATTCATCATTAAAGAAAATAGTTTTGGACCTACAATACCAGGCATTTTTGCAATCGCACTCATAAATTAAGTGCCCGGGTTTTTTACAATAGTTGCAAAATTTGTATTGGGAGCTCCCCCTTACAATAATAGTTGGAGCATGGGAAGAGGAAGCTTGCTTGGAATAGCCAAGCCCTTCGGTGGTTCTAGATAAACGTTGGGAACCTAGAAATTTGGTCAAATTTTGTTCACCTTGGGTGAACTTGGCAAGAGATTCCCTTAAATATTTGATTGTTGATTCCATAGACTCATCATCGGGAAGGTTTTGGATTTTGAGGGACAACTCCTCCTTTTCTTTGAGAAGTTGTTCCTTTTCGGAAGAAAGTTTTTTGAAATTCTTTTTTAAAGCAACAAATTTGGAAGAAAGTTCATGAAATCCTTCCTCCAATTGATCTCTCGCATGTTGGAGATCCTCGTAAGATAAATGATTTAAATAATTTGAAGAACTAGAGGAAGAGGAGTCGGAAGAAGTTACCTCATGAAATGCCAGTAGGCATTTTTTACCGTTGTCACTTGAGGAGGAGGAGGAGGAGGAGGATGTGGAGCTATCACTCCATGTGGCCTTGAATACCTTATTCTTTTCCTTTTTCTTGGCCTTTTTCTTGTTGAGTGGACAATCGGGCTTGTAATGGCCTTTCTCGCCGCACCCGTAACATGTTACCTTGGGCTCGGATTTTTCGTTGGGTTGATCCTTGCGGGATTTCTTCTTCTTGTGCTTCTTCATGAATTTGTGCATTTTGCATGCAAGGTTCTCCATTTCTGAATCTCCGCTTGAAGAGGAAGACGATGAGGAGGAGGAGGAGCTTTCTTCTTGTTGAACTTTGAAGGCGATGTTCTTTGAAACTTTGATCGGTTTGCCTTCCTTTTCAGCTTTCCTCCTCATGGTGATCTCATAGGTCATGAGAGATCCGAGGAGCTCTTCGACCGGCATGTTCTTTATGTCTTTTGCTTCTTGGATTGTCATGACCTTCGGTGCCCATGAGCTTGGTAAGATCCAAAGGATCTTCTTGACCATTGTTTCTGCAGAAACATCATCACCAAGAGATTTTCTTCCATTGCAAACGTCAGTAAAATGAGTAAACATTTCAGAAATTTATTCATGTGGGTGCATGGTGAAAGACTCAAAATCTTGACGGAACATATCCAATTGAGTATCCTTGACTTTGTTGGTCCCCTCATGGGTAACCTCCAATAGTTTCCAGATTTCATGAGATGAGGTGCATGTGGAGACTCGATTGAATTCATTATGATCAAGGCCGCAATGAAGAGCGTTCATGGCTTTGCCATCATGCTCGAAATTTTTAATGTCGGCTTGAGTCCATTTGGATTCATCGGGAGAAGAAAGAGAATAACCATGCATCACAATTTTATAAATAGGATATCCAATGCTTCTAAGAAAAGTGGTCATGCGGGTTTTCCAATAGTTATAGTCGGTTCCATCAAAGAATGGAGCATGACCCAAAGAATAGCCTTCAGGGGCGAAAGAGGTTGATGCCATCACAATGGATCTTGAATTTGAAACCGGTGAAGGTATTACTCAAATTTTGCCTCTGATACCAATTGTTGGGCAGAGAAGAGAAGAAGTGATGGAAAGAGGGGGGGGTGAATTGCCTTTTAAACAATAATTAACAATTTAAAATCAAAGTTAAAAGTGCAGCGGAAATAAAAGAGGCAAGACACACAACATGATAAAGGAGTTCGACTTAAACCCAAGCCTACGTCTCCGCTCCCAACTCAACCGTTGAGAGATTTACTACCGCTTGCTTTTTAATGGTTTTAGCAAGAAACCCACTAGACTTTAAGGTTAGTCTAGAACCTATTACAGCTTTCTTTTAATGGTTATGCAAGAACCCACTTGCTTTCAATGGTTGAGCAAGAAACCACTAGCCTTCTTAGAGGTGAAGGCTAGCTCACCTTTGATTCAAGCCTTTTAAAAGGGAAGGCTTGACTAACCTCTTCACACCTTGAAGGTGGTGTGAAAACCAAAATGAAAGGGAGATGAGAAAAAGAGGGGTTTGTAGGAACAAACCCAAATTGATGCTCAAAATAAATAAAACAATGAAAAACCGTAATGGAGGAAGCCTTGGGCGCCAAAGGATTGATTGGAGTTGATGAAGGGCGCTCCCAAGCTTCTTTGATGGTGCTCCTTGGATGTGGAAGTGAGTTGGAGCTATTGGAGTTCCATGGAAGAATCCGCCGGAGGTTCGCCAAATGATCAAAAATGTTCCCGTGGGCTTCCGTATGTTTCCGGGGCTTCATAGTCCTTTATTTATAGAGGGGGAACCCTCAAATGGCCTTTGGGAGGCTTCGGAGCCGTTGGAGAGGCCTTCGGAGCCGTTGGGAGTCATGTGGACAAGCCTGGTCAAAGCCCAACGGCTAGTTTGACTGGCTCCACCGGCTGACCAGTAAAGTGCCACCGGTTGGCCGGTGTTTGGAAAATGAGAGGCCATCGGGCTCAGGCACCACCGGCTGGCCGGTGAGGAGGCCACCGGTTGGCCGGTGCTGAGGCAGTGGCTGACACTGTTTTGGCTGGGTGCCACCGGCTGGCCGGTGGTGGGTCACCGGTTGGCCGGTGGTCTGGACAGAGGGATGCCTTCTGTCCAGGCCTCCATCGGCTGGCCGGTGGTCATCCACCGGTTGGCCGGTGGACTAAAAATCAGTCCACTTTTGACTTCTTTTTCTCTTTTCCCAATTCCTTGGCAACCTATCATCCAAAAACACTTAAAACAATATTAGATAAATAAGAGAGTGATTGTGATCATGAAAATTAAACCACGAGGGGTACGAGAGGTACAACAGAATTGAATTACAATATTTATACTATTGATTCCCCTTACACCCAATTTAATTTTATCTCATTATATCGTTTGATATTTATGTTAAACCTCGTATAACATATTTTGAGGGTGTTGGACCTTTCATAATTTTTCATCCAATATACATTAAATCTATAAACAATATTGTATGAGGCGTTTTATACAACCCTAAGGTGGGGGTCATGATTTTATTCACAAAAAATTGAGGATTTCATAGCAAGACCATTTTTCTATTAGAATTTCATTTCTACGCATAGCCTTATATTGAGGTCTTTGTCTCTAAATAATTATATGCATATTTTTATTCTCATAAGGACCCTTTTAATGTGGTTATAGAATGTCTAAATAAATAATTTCAAGCCCTTCAGTTGTGATGGATTAATTCCCCCAATATATAAATTTTTTAATGACCAGTACACCTTTTGATATTTCAATATGGCCTGTAAATAGATTTTTACACTATTATATAAATGTATTATTGATCAAGGCCCCACTTATGTTCTTGTCTTATAATTTTATATAATTTAATTACCCTATTTTGGAATAAAAGTTATTAAATATGTCTTACATGATGAAATGAAATAAATGGATATATTAAAATGAATAATTATGGGTGGAAGGGACTCACCTAATGATGCATGATTTTTATATTCATTTATATAGATTACATGATCTGTGACACCCATACATATAATGTGAATTAATATTTACGATTATTATGGGATGACATGTGATGTAATTATTATTATTATGATTATCCCAATGATATTGGTTGTAGAATGATTATTAATGGTTCTGTTGAGAATGAGAATCCATGCTGCCTTACATCGGGTGTTCAACATGATATCTGTCACGGTAATGTTGTAATGGAGGCTATGGGCTTGACGTACCATGTTCCTTTGTAATGGGTGTTGGGTATGAAATCAAAACCCCCCTATCTGAGAGGTTGAGAAAAACATATCACATTTATTATGAGATTCAGGTTAGGTACATTCTTCATGAGACTATATCTTGTCAAACTGGTTGTGGATGCTTATGTCATGACCTAGGTCTAGCTAGAAACATGTAAATAGGTATATTCCCACTAATATACCCAAATAAATGTTTCATTGATGATGGTACATTATTTATCTACATAGTATATATTATTTCTATATATATATATATATATGAATTTTTATTGATCTAACATCAACTAGCCTATTCCAACTAAGGTAGAGGAAGCCATTTGTCATGTTGGAACATAAAATAACTTGTATTTATTTATACAACATTGTTTATTATTCATTATACATACAAATTATAGATTCTATTTTCATAGGCTTGATTTTTTTATAACACTATAGGTGGGAGAATACATAGAATTTATCCCACATTCTCCTCAAGACACATTTGATACCTAAATAGATTAATTCTCTACAAGAACATATATGGGAAAAAACTTACCATTTATGTTTTACAATTTTCACATATAGTATGGATCTAGGGAGTAGAGGAATAAAATGATTCTAAAGATTATAGTGTAGTAGTCTTGTGTCCTTTTTTATTTTTTTATATCATGTTCAATATTCATATACCATGTCCCCATTTTTGTTGCATTAGTATACCATGACATTATCGGGTGTATAACTACGAAAATTTTCTATTTTGTTGTTATTATAATTTCAGGGTTATTTATTCTTCCATATTTTAATATTATATCTATATGTACTCTATTTATTCTATGGTGTGTTAAAATTTACTTTTCACAATTTATGGTTATATATGTTTATGATTTTTTAGTTGGATATATTATCAAATTTCCGACACTGATATGAGGTTATCATCTCCTGACTATACCACCCTAAGACCCACACTGCAAGTCAATAACCTCAAGAATTTGGGGCTAACTTCATGAGACCATCTGAACCAGTAGCTCAGGGCATGGGTTATGTTGATCCTAGACCATGATGTTACAATAATAGATCCCACACTAAATCAATTATATTATGTGTGTATACCCAGAACCAGAGGGTTGATCTAAATTTGGTGAATCCCTCAACATCTTCATTATGGAATCCTCACTGAACATCTAGCAATGAAAATGTTAAAGAATAGATTATTTCCAACCAGTTTCATGTAGATGTTAAACCCCCCACACTTGGGGGAAGAATCTCTTAGTTATAGGAAGAGATAAAAATTTTCATAATAATCAATGGAAATTTACTCCATGGAAAAATTCCCACCCTATGTGTTTTATAAGATTAGCCTCATCTAGCACTTCTAACCATCATAGCTCAAAAATTAGTGTCCACCCCAGTAACTTAAATGAAACTAGAACATAAAATCATCATTTGGGATAGAAAACCTATTTTTCATGATGCTTATATAGTAATTTATCTTGAGTTCTCTCTATTGGGAAAACAAATAGGGTTGGGTCAGCCACATCCTCTCATACCAACCCCTATTGGCCATCCAAAAATTGAAAAAATAGATATGATAATGATTTCTCTACCTTTTTTTACCCATGATCATAATCTTACTCAACCATATATTCCACAATTTCTAATTATTAAAATTTAGTCATTGACTACATAATTGGTCATTATGAAGGAACATCTTACACTATTATAGCATTAAATAAATCCATAACCTAGGTTGATTGATTTTATTCAGCCCCAAATAACTTTTAGAAACCCTATATTTCAAATTTTTAAAGGCTCTTGGGATCATTAATAAAATTTTAATAATTCAATATCCAGCTCGAGTCCCATGATGGGAAAACCATAACAACAAGGGGAAATAAAAATCTTGTTCATTGTGAAAACAATTCAAGATCTAACTTTATATATTATCCACTTTTTGTATCATGATAAATCATGGGATGGGAAGATCTTGGTTTGGGGATTCTATATCAATTAATATCCTCAATTCATAATATAGTAGTCTAATACCTCTATAACTACAAATATTTAGGGAATGGTAGCATATCATATTTATTTTCTAAATCGATAGAGTTTACCAACTCCTAGAACCTATAGCTTGACCATGGAGTTTATTTTTTTTATCTTTATATATAATCAATATAATTAGTTTTAGACATGGTTCATCACTATTAAATATAGAAAAGGGTTTTGGGATCATTATGTTTTTTTTCCGATAAATATATTATTTATTATTAAAAACCAATGTGTTGTCCTATGTATATCATTAATTTCAAGGGAATATAACATATAAATCACAGCGTATTATTTTAATTATTATCCATACCCCAACAATAGTTCATGCTCCAAACCTGGACTATATAATGCCGAAAATCCTCTTATGTGTTATGCACCACACCCATCTAACAATGATGAGATAATTTAAAAATGGTGAAAGTAATATGTGGAAAAAAGAATATTTTTTATTCATTCTAGGATTACTAATTCCTCAACAACATCATCATGGCCTCTGAAAAAAATTATAATATTTTGAAAACCCAAGAGGCCTGATCAGACAAGTGTTGAAGAGCTAATTAACTATTTCCCCTTCTACTAAACATTGGGGAACACTAAATTGGAATTATTTATTTTCAAAGACATAATAAAAATAATGATGGATTACATAAAGGTGAATTTGGGAATGAAAACCATGTATGTATATTTTTTTGCCTCCACTAAACTAGACAATGATTGTGAATGATTGGAAGCTATTGAAAAATGTGATTAAAATGTTAATGATTTTTTGTTATAAATATAGAAAACGAGACTGATACATTTATATTTATTCTATTTATGTATAAAACAATGCCCCTTGGAATATTTTCTATAGTAAAACTGACTCCATCAGTAACACATCCATATGAGTGGAATAATTCTAAAAATTGAATGGATAGAAGTGTTGGAATAAAAAATAAATTTATGAACCTGTACCCATGAAATGGTTGAATTTATTTACATAGAAATCATGAATTATGTCACAAAAGAGTAGTAACATTTCTACCAAATGGTTCTACAAGAGACGACCCACAAAATAGAGTCCTCATTAGAAAACGAGTTATTTTTTGGGTCTATTTATTTCATTCACTTAATGGATACCTTATCCAATATTTAGTATGAATCTGAGATTGGGTTCCAAAAATAGGATTTTTGAATGGGGGAAGAGGACATATGGAATGAGGATATATGGGATGGACAATTAATAGAATAAATCAATATAGTGACCATGTCCCATAATAGACCGTCTGTTTGGTCAAAACTCATGGGAGATCCCTCTTGTTAATAAAAGAGGAGATGGAAATTTTCCCCACTTGTTCTGGTAGTTACACTAGACTAATCATCATCGACAATCATTAAAAAAGGGTTCCATTTTCAAACCAAACCCATAAAATTGGAAGACCTTATAGGACTAACCCAGAAATATAAAATTCCTTTTCAAGTCATATTCTTTGGGACTGATCTACCCACATCAAGTACTTCGTTTCCTAAAGAACCTGTAAATGTTAATCCGGATGTTCATAAGTATATGAATTTACTGATAATAATGACATAATAAAGTAATTTCCCATGGTTCCACCCTTGTGTTTTTCTCTAGTATGAGATTAGATTATCAAAAGGCCTTCCTGAATACATTATATAGTCTTTGTTGAACCCTTAGGATTTTGAAGATGAGTTTCACGCTAATAAAATATATTTCACATAGATTTATTAAATAGAGTGCTACAAAATAATATTTTTCATGATAGAGGAAAGATATTATATTATATAGAGACTCCTAATAACCCTATATGTCTCTAGAAGGATAAACGATGTTGACTAGAGGTGATCATGCATTGATAAAAAAGTTTGGAGAAAATCTCATTCCCATCCAAAAATTTTGTTGATTGTGTAAAAATGAGACCCAAATGTCCCATTATACACTAATGATTTAGGGTAATGATAAGAGAGAATAGAATCCTGTAAATATAATACATTTTAGGAAATAGTTTTGGGACCTTGTATCTCAATTGTAATTTTTAGTTGATTGGAATGAAATTCCATCAAATATTCTTCAGGAAATGTCTTACTAGAATCATCATGTAGAAATACAAACTTTAAAACCATAAATTTATAAAATATAGAATTAATGTCTATATTGGGACATTTAATGGTTAAAAATTCAAATTTTAATCCATGAAAATTTAATATATCGATTGAGTATTATACCTGTGGGAATGGATACAACCCACGACCTATGACGTGACCAGGATAATGGTGAAAAATTGCCTTTATATAAACCCTATATAATCCCTTCAAATAACTAAAGGAAAAATTTGTGTTTCCTATCAATCTAATTGAATATATGGTCCTATATTTAGGTGAATATTCAATAATATTCATGATATTAAATATGATTACTAGACCCAGAAACACAAAAATAGTCACCAACTCTTCTGAAATTAGTTAAATGTCTAATTAAATTCTTACATTCCATACCATGATATTCAGTCGAACTCTGCCTCATTAGTTGAGTCATATGTGTTTGAAATAACATTGATATATATAATGAAGATAATATCTCTATATCTCTCGTATCTTATCATTATTTTCAGTGTGACCTATTCCATTAGTCGGGATAGAGGGAGTTACATCATCTTCTAGATGTACAAATTTTGAAACCTCAAATAATTCGAGATATCAATTTTATTTATATAAGTACCTTAAGAACATGGAAAATGTGGAGGAGGATAAAGTGTGAGAGGAATCAGTGGATGTACTCAGGGATTCCCCACCAGCAATTGTGGATGGCATCTCAACCCTCATTGATGTAATCATATAAATAAATCAAGGTATAGAAGAGTACCCATGACATACAATTATCAGTGTTTGCATGTTTTCAAAAGAACAAGAGGAATATATTTCATTTATAAAAAAACATCATGATGTTTTCATCTAGAATTAAATAATTATTCTAGGCCATGATCCCGAGGTATCCACTGATAACCTGTTCATTCTAGGAATGGACTGGGGATAGAAGAATATAGCTAGAAGGAATCATTAGACTCATGATGCCAAAATTGAGGCCGAAAATGACAATATTATAAAATCTAATTTCATTTAGGTAGTATAGTATATAAGATGGATATCTGACATTGTTTTGGCATATAAAAAAATGGGAAAATCTGGATTTGAATTGACTTCAATAATCTTAGTAGGTACTATTAAAAAATGGATTACCTATTCTTGGTCATAGATCTACTAATTGATTATATATTCAGGTCTAATGACCTCTCTTTCATGGAAGAATATTTTGGGTGTAATAAAATATGAATATCCCAGGATGTTGAATAATATAATACCTTCATTTCCCCTCATGGTGTATTTTTATATAAAGTAATTCCCTTTAGCTCGATGAATGATGGTGCTACATATCAAACGTTTCATGGATTGAATCCTAAAACCCCTCTTTAGAATTTATTTTTAATTCACCATCAATAATATAGTTAATAATTAACTATAGTGTTTTTACTACCTCTCTAATCCCAAGATTATCTTTAATTAATTTAAATCCAAATTATGAATATGAGCCCCATAAATTTCACTTTTTGAGTCACTTTTGGGAATTTCAATTCTTTTACATATGACATTGTGGCATCAATGTCAACATCGAAATGAAAAATTCTATCATCAATATGTCACCTCCTAGAATAAAAATAGAATTTATATGATTAGGGACATCATACCCACAGTCAGTGCTTTATATAATACCTTGTTAGAATGATATATCCATTCAACATGTTAATAAAGATGGGGGGTGGGTGGTGTGGGTCACACATCAATGGAATGATGATTATAAGGAGGCATTCAACATCTTGAAAAATTCCATTTATCCCCCAGTGTTGATGCCTCCCAAAGAGATAAATCTAATATGTTTTTATGTGACAACCCTACAACTCTAACTAGGATGATTTTTTGAATAATATATTGATTCTATGAATGAAAAAAGACTTTATTGTCTTAGTAAAACCTTGATCAACCCAAATACTCTTTATTTAAATATAAATAATTGGTTCTTAACATTAATCATCCCTGTTTGAATGTTAAGGCACTACCTACAACACCATGATATTGATTTGGTGTCTTGAAAAAACTCAATCAAATACATCGTCAACAGTCTTATCTTGATTAGAAAGTTTTAGTAGTGGTTGGTTATCCTGCAGTTGTTTGACATTTATATTGTGTCTTAGAAATCAGTGATATTTCATGCATTGGAATACATCCATACAATGAATCCAATTGACAAAGAACCCCCGATGACTACTGAATTTCATAATGATGAGATATTATATTTTCATGAGGTCCCCATATATTTTGTGATTTTCTTACTGGTGTATCCATAAGACCAATAGTTAAGAGTATGTATGTCTGCATGATAAAAAAATTCTTTTTAGGAATCATTCCCATATGTTCAATAAAGGTTGTCTCTCAATACTTATTCATATAGTCAAAAGATATTAAAAACAAAAAGGAATAATATCATGTCCTTTTTTAAGGGATAAATTTTTGCTTGTTATTATTATAAAACACTTAAATGTTAAATGTGATTCATTGTTTGGTAATAATGTAGATAAACAATGATTATTCTATTATAAATGACAATTTAATCCCTCTACTGCAAAATGGTTCTGTAGTATTCAAATAATTACCCTAAAATTCAAGATTTAATCATGCCCATGATCCTAGAATACCCATGTCAATGAATTGGTTAATGAATCCACCACTATGGATGATCCAAATCAGAATAAAGATGTCATTAGTATTTTTCATCACTGAATGGTCTTAACTTTTGATCATTATCGTATGGAAGAAATCAATGCAATTAATTACAACCCCAAAATAGTTGTGCCTATAACTGGTTGGATGATAACAATTTTTAATAACCATATAAATGGGGTGATCTCATTAGAAGTACCGAGAAAAGTGGAATTTGGATGATGGGAAACCAACATTTCACATCATGATGGCCAAAATAACATGAATTTTTACTACAAATAAGAGTTTTATTGAGTCCTTTATGGTTCCATCGATAGTGACAAGACTACAAATATTATTAAAAAAATACATATATGAGTCTATAGTGATTACTAATGAGATTTCATGCTTTCTAATCAAATCTGATGGCTTGGATTCTTCTACCATTCAATAAAAAAACCAGAAAAAATCAATAAAAAGTTTCATTCAATATAAGTGAATGCTAACATCATCCACTAACTCCAATATTTTTTTAATCTTTTAAAATTACTCCTAGACATTTACTATCTTGTGAATGGATGTCATAGGGTTGTAAACATTAGAAACATTTAATCAGGACAAATTTATAATAACTACTATAGACCTATGCATTTAATAAGATCCTATAGAATATTCTCTAAAATATGGGGAATAAATAAAAAATGTTTAAGAATAATAAGAACTTTCTTTCCTTCAGGGAAGGCTATTATACAACCTGCACTTCCATGCAGGTAATCCTGTATTAGCTTGTATATGGGATTGTTATAGTCCATCCCAATCAGGTTTAGTTTCCTATGCTTTAAATTTCTATTTGAAGTCATCTATCCATAGTAGAGATGTCCCAAAAATGGTTTTATGCATTAGGGAAACATAATGAGATTAGAATTCATTTCACTCATCACTTAAAGGTAATAAAAAATTGGATAACATAGGATTTTAATAAGAACATATATCTTCATTCATTACCCAAAGAAGAAGTAAATGTGGTTCTTATGAACCCAATGATCATAGGGAAGAAACCTCTCAGAAATTAACCTTGGTGGGATGAATCATATTCTATACGTAGGGTTCACTCTAGTGTAGATTATATCATCATATCTATGGATAGAGATCATGTAATGGGCCCTACAAGTAAAATGATCCTCAATAAATACTTGTTGTCATAAAAAACCAGATCGTCCACATAACAAGACGATAGTATGAAGTAATCCTTCATCCTGACCATATGAGGGTAAACCTCATCGTTTTCTCATCCTATCAATGTGATGTTAAAATTAATAGTATCATTGTTTTGTTATCCATACCGTAAAAGGATTCACATATGGCCTTTATCATACAACATAAAATTAAAAGATAACATAATCCAATTAATATGATCCTAAACTTACAACCACTCATTATAGTCATAAAGGGGTTAAATTTTATAATAACATCCTTGACACATGATGTTAAATTTAATGGTTCACATTTTAAATCCTTGACCATTGAATCCTATCTTCCATTAATTACATTATTAAATTGATATGATTACATTATTTGAATCCTGAATTACAAAAACTTTAACTATTTTGGAAGCCCAGATTAAAAACATGATACAGATTTTTCATTGGGAAATAGAAAAAAAAATTAATAAATAAAAAATATAATCATTCACATAATTAAAATAAAATTCTATGTTAGTTTATTCAAAACATAGGGAAAGGGAAAGAAATAAAGGTAAGATTAAATAATTTGTAAGGGTAAGTACAATGGAATATATAATGAATCAATGAGAATAAATCTAAATTGAATGGAAAATAACTAGGCACAAATTCCATAAAAATATATTGGTATGGAATAAACAATATAGTATAGTAGATAACTGAAACACATTCAATTTAATCAACAAACTACATCTGAAATAAATCCATTGATAATGTCAAAGAAAGAATATCATATATATTAATAATAACTAAATTTTAAATAATGGAAAATCATTTTTGTTGGATTTCATGTCCGTGGAACACCAAATTATATACCATCTAATCCTTTTAGGATATGGATTAAAACTATAGATAGAAACACCATTAATTTGGATATCTATTTTGTCTCATGAGTATCGATCATTGCATTGAATGGAATTATAATATATGTGGACCACCAGTCACTTCCAGGCGAATGAATTCCTCATATATTTTGTATTCCATATTAATTAAAAAAATTCCTTTTCAAATAACGACAGGGAATAAAAGATAAATATTTATCAATATAACCCACGAAAATCAAATAATTATTAAAGGAAAACCGTACAAAAAATGGTATAATATATAGGAAATAATAGTATCCATCACATGAGGATATGTGTATTTATAAAAATTGTGTTTTACAATAAAAATGACCACAAGGTAGTTATTGTTCCAACATAATGTTAATTGTTAGAAATAATGTGACACTACAAATAAAACATTAACCACTTGTTAAATTTGAATTCAAACCCATTGAATGAGATAATTCAAAATTAAACATAAAATAAAATAAATTATGAGTTACTCAAGATATTTAATATCTATGGGAAAATATATAAACTACATTAATGTGAATATTTTAATAATAACAAATATGTCTCAATGAATTTAAATTGAGGCAAAATACCTTAAATTATTTTTCCCTTTGGATGAACATCATTTGATATCTTGTATAATGTTTTATATAATGTAATTAATATATAAAAGAAATATAACGCCTCAACCCCAGTTACCCAGAGTCGGTGCATTATTTTAATACATTGGCATGATTACAAGAAATCATGACCCTAAGGACTGATCAATTTAGCAGTTTTGGAATATAGATTACATGCAATAATGTTACATTACACTTTATAACATACAAAACAACATAAATAATCATTTATAAATGCCATTACTACCTTGGATTAACCCTTAATATCAATCACACCACACTTCTTAGAATCCTGGGAAAAATAAAACATAGAAAGGGGTGATCTCAGATGCTAAGTAAGGATAACAATACAACAAAAGCATTAATAAATAAGAATAAACATTTATGGCAATGTATAACTAGAAAAAAGTCCTTTTAAACGTGAACATCAACATAATATGGAAAAAAATTAAATGATGTAATTCCATTTACATATTCACATGGATATTCTACTAGTAGAATAATCACATGCAATATAACTAACCACTTTCAAAATGAGGGAATGCATAATTCCAGACTATCATAACCACATAGTCACGACCTCGTGCCAAGACTATAAATATGATTTTTTCAAGGCCTTGTGCCAAGACACTAATTTGACTCATGAGACCTACCGATGCATCGAGGAGATATAGCGGATTCCACCCGTCACTTACTAAGTCCAATGCATTCCTCATATGAAAAGGTTTAAAAATAACATAAACATTCATATTAAAACTATCATACGAAATGTCAATACATTATCCATAAACCATGAATGGAGTAAAAATAACACATCCACAGTCAAACATATCACAAATCATCAATAAAAAATGGATGTTTTGTATCATAATAAATCAATTTAAAATAAGCATAAATCCATCAAAGGATGTTGACATAGATGAAAATGTTTTATAAAACTCTTTGAGAGAAATTTCCCTTTTTCATGAAAAAAATTAAAAGTTACAAAAATTATAAATGAAGATATTTAATGACATTTTTGAATAAAAGTGTCTTATACCACTTTGAAACTTTTGAAAGGAATTATCATTTTTAAAGCATTCATGTCCATATAAATAAATCCGTAAAAACCATTTTGAAAACATGGACATTAATGAGAATGATTTAGAAGAATAAATATTTAAAACGTTTAAAATGATGTTTGAGTAAAAATTCCCTTAAAAAGAATCCCTTTGAAAACACTTTTATGAAACATGGACATGGATAATAAATATGTCCCAGTATATACTTATGTAAAAACAACCTCGCATAATAAAGATATTGTGAAATTAACCCTTACCAATTTGGTAACATACAAAACATACACCCCATGAAAGAGATATCATACAATGAATTTTTAAATACACATAAATTAAAGTGTATTACACAAATAATACAATTATGGGAAGTTCATACCCCACACAAAAGGTAATAGTGGCAATATGGAATGAATCTCACGGGAATAAGGAGTGAGATGAAAACCCCTTACCTTGCACATTCCCTAAGTCGAGCATACATTGAAAATAGTGTATGAAGACTATAGTATGATGTTAAATTATACCCGAAAAATATTAATATTTATAATATCATACATTATTCATTTATGACTTTATTCAACCAGTTTAATAATAATTTTCATGTTATATAAATATTTCGGGTAATAATAGCTTTCTTTGTCTTACGTGTTTTAACTTGTTAATATTGATTGTATGACATAGATAAAGATTTAAATTCATAAAGAATATAAATAAAGATATATATATATAATATATTAAGAATATAACTATGTATAATAGACATATATATGAAATGGAAAACACTGTTTATGGAGACGGTAGTTTGTACGTATGTATAAACGTTGTTTCTCTTTTCATACAGTATTGAACGGATGTAAGTGAATAAGATATATTTAAGTACATAAACACCTATATATATAAATAATTATACCCCCAATAGCATTATTATGTCATATATTACATACTTATTAGTAATATATATTTTTATAATCGTCGATGAATCGTGAACTTGGAAATGAATCTCATCGCGTCGTGGAGACGGTAATCCGTATGTACGCATGAGAGAAAATATCATTCTTTTTATATTAAAATAATATATAATTGGATGTTATATCATAAATACAGATTCCTTAGAATGTTATATTTATTATTTACATCAAATACACATCATTATTATACCCATCCAAATAATAATGTATTGAATAACAATTACTCCACGACGTGGAGACGGTAAGTCGTATGTATGCACATATGGTGATATGTCATTAAAAGGGTGGATAGAATAATTAATTTGGTTGTAACATAATTGTAATAACATCACATTATATATAAGCTACTGGAGTTATTATTTTATAATGGAAACAACAAAAAAATGAAGTGGAAGAAGAAAGGAACTTGAATGAGGGTGGTGAAATTATTACCTCTTCTTCGGGTTCTTCCTATTGATTTGATCAAAATATCTCTTTAGGTTGGCTTTTTTATCAATATAAGGCCACTAGGTTGAAGTGAGGGATGCTGGGAGGATATTTGGGCAGGTTTTTTCTGAACCAATAGGCTTTGATGGTATGAATAATTGGTAAAGAGTGATATCCTTTTATAAGGGGGAGGAGGGGCTCTTTAGGAAATACTTATAATATTATTTTTTAATAAATTCATATTCAGCTTATAATGGCTGAAAATGAATTTAATTCGAGACTTAGGAGGTAATGGGTCTAATTATTCTCAAAAAATAGATTTTATACAAGTTTAGGTTACCATTTTAATCATATCTTTTAGATTTAACTATTAGTTAAATAGTTTAACTTTTACCGTGTCTTCAAGTATTATTACTTTACATGGTTAATAAACACAATCTAAACATCCAAGAGAACCTCAAGTAGATCATTAATGAAATATATAATATTATTTAATCTATTTTTCTAAACCTTAATTTTTTAAGAATATTATATCAACCAATAATATAGTATTTGTTTTAAATATTAATTTATGTCAATTTTGACACTATATGGTATTTTGTTTTTGTGAAAGTCGTCAGAACTAGATTACTTAGAACACAATACATTGAATCATCCCTAACATGTCAGATTCATCTTCAAAATTCGTGGATGTCATCAAAACATTGAAATTATATTTATTTTAATATTTATAATACTATTTATTTGATTTTTTCATTAATAAGGTAATTACTGCATCATCATTGTATTATTAATAAATTTAATTATTTAGTCTCTAAAATATTAAATAAAATACCACTATGTATAAAATATCTTTATCTATCTAATTAATTTTGATAGTTGAATTTATCTTATGTTTAACCCTATATTAAAAATGTTTTAGTTATTAATCATTGAATTTTACACTTTTAACTCTTCTTTGAATTACATAATAATAAATGTCATAATCTAATTCAAGTGAACCAAAGAGGTTCATATTTTATTCTAAGGTTATTTTTGGTCGAATTAAACTTGACCAATAGAATTAAGACATGTGTTAGGGTAATAATGACATCATTTTTATCCTTAATTACCCTATTTATTTTTAACCGTGGTAAATAAAAGAAAAAAGTTACTATTCACCAAAAATTATTTTCATCTTATTGAACCACATTTTACTCCTTGATATAAACCGTGTCTCTCGGATTTTCAAAATTCCACTAATAGAAGCGGTAAAAATAAGTTTTATATGAATTTGCAAATTCTCCTAGGAGATGGGTAAAAGACGGTGAAAAGATCAATAAAATTTTTATATATCAAAAATTAATATAAAATGACTACAATTAATTACACTGATATTATATAGGTATTATTTATCTATTTTTACCATAAATATATTTAAATAAAATAAATAATTATTTAAATAAAAATTAGGTTTTAATCTATAACTTAGTGTTTTTTCACTATTCATCAAAAATTGAAAGTTTTCATAAAAATACCGAAAATTCATCAAAAGATAATTCTGATATTTTGAATTCAAAAATTAAGTCTATTTTACCTAATTCCAAACATATAAGTTGCATTTATTAATATAAAAATAATTCCCGCTGTCAAAACTAATAGGTGTATTTTTAAAAAAATAATAACTATCAAAAGTATAACACTTGTTTATGTCTAATTTCAAATTGAAATTACATACAACGACCAGAATTGGATTAAATGGTAAAAATATAATCTATTTATACTTACAAACCTTTGTAATGTATAATTAAACACTATAAAATATTTTGATTAAAAAAGTTTTTTTAGTTAAAATATAGTGTTTTTCACTATTCACCTAAATATCAAAGTTATCATAAAAACACCAAAACATTAATGAAACTATAGTCTTATGTCCCGATTCTAAATAAGAGGTTTAGTTTATAAAATTGAATATATAAAAGTTTAAAATATTGGATTTAAAAAGGCTTCTCCATTTAAAGGTGGTAAATTGCATTTATTGAAAAATACCTCTTTTATCTGAAAAAATGTATTTGTTCTTATATTATGTCTATGAAACTCGTAATATTGATTCTAAAATTATAAGGATTATATAATGTTCAAACTTCAGTTAATACTATTGATAATCTCTTTTCAACGATTAGTTTGGTATGTCGTGGTGTGCTAAAACTCAGTGTTGCGTGTATTGCATCTTACGGAATTACATTGAAGAAATAATGTACTATGAAATATTGGGGTGTTCCATTCCTCCCTCCTTCAATAAATTGCATCCTCACAATTTGAAATTGTTCTTCGAAAATAAAAGGTTGAAAAAAGAAAATACTTTTGTGGGAAAACCCAAATCGGAAATTGGGTTAATAAAATTTAGTCTTAATAAGAGGAAAAGCGGAATGAAAAAGTCACCACCAAATTGTGATCTCGATTAGGAGAAAATTGTTGGAAATTAGAGGCACATAATTGGAGGAAAAACGTAAATATTTATAGGGAGTGATTGAGGTCATCAATCACAAACAATTGTAGAATTGTGGGCCTCAAAGTCACCAATCAATGATGATTTAAAATACCATCGGTTCAACAAAACATAGGGTATTAGGATAACACAATTTTGGTTTTAAGATCCCTTCCATAAAATTTAATAATTTATTTATCCATAAAATAAGAGGGAAATATATATATATATATATTTGTGCATGTATATGTGTTTGTGTGTGTGTGTGTGTCTCTGTGTGTGTGTGTGTGTCTACTTGACAAGTAGAGTTTCATCCTACCACAAACTCATATTTCTCTCTATAAAATTTCAATATATATATATATATATATTATTTATCCTAATCGTCTAGGGTTCCAAAAATAATGAATTTATAATTCACATATCAGAACCTTTAAAAAAACTACATAATTCCATCTAGGATATCACATGGGTCAGTGATAGGTGATACACCCTTGCCTCCCTTCGATTGCAGGTTCAAGTCTCGCAGCTTTGCTAGAAACGACTAGTTGTCTCCTAACCTCTCGTTTTTCATTTTTATGACAATCCAAAAATTACCTTAACAATTCTATCTATAATCCATTCTAACATTTAAACTTAACCAAAATACTTCTATCCAAACTCACAGTCCAAAATTTATAAGGAAGTTGAACAGAACGAATATCCTTTTTTCCACATAATAACATGTAAACCCCTTCATCATGCATTTTTTTAAAGCATGGTAACATCCTGAATTACCATAAAACCTTATTAATTTCATTCATGATCCATTATTACTTATAGAATACTGGATGTACTCTTTCTATCCAAAATTTTTGTAAACACCAAAAATGATGGAATATAAAAATCATTAATCAGTTTCAAGGTAGTCATGAATATCCAATATAATTTATCCAAATCAATCATGTATTATTCCAAAATCACTACCTCGGTATCAGAACCATATTATGGTTTATATTTCTATTAACCATATATTTTCCAAAAATTTAACCTGATATTGAGTCACTTTTTTGGGTTCAACACAATCTCAAGTCCTTAATGACATAGTACTACAATATGATCCTTAAATACTCCATAATTATTATAACCAGTACATTGTTGATACAACACTCAAATGACATAATTCTATAATATCAACATAAGAACTCTATTCATTCCTCCTCATCTGTGGTAGTATCATAACTTGATTACTATCCAATAGCATCATTTGCGTTATACTCTAATAACCAGGACATTGATTCACGTAGTGTCTCAGGGCCTTACAGATGAATCATTTTACATTTGAAAACTTTTTCTTACCCTTGAAATCACATAATTGGTTTCCTTTTTCTCCACACTTATAACAAAATCCCACCCCCTTCAATATTTTACCAAGGTGATTCATTCAACATTTATCACATATTGGAAAATCATTCTTTCCATTATTCCCTTTGTCCATATTTCTTTCTACCATCCATTTATTCTCTGGCTTCCATTAAAAGCCATAGGATTCAGAGAATTATTTACTGATCTTATTAATACATGATACTATTTATTCATATGATGAGAATACATGGGAGACTATTTCTCTTCTAAATGTTACCTTAATACCGTGAAAGATATTATCCTTATTACGCTTTGGATCATACGTATTACTGGAGTTCACATTCCTTCTACTGGGTTCCATTTCTATACAATGGCATATAATAGGTTGGTTAGTGAATCGAAATTCATAATTCCAAACATGTAAAATAACTAACGTAAATTGAATAGTTTATGGATATAATCCAAAATCAGAAAAATGTTTTCTTTAAGGTGGTATATACTCATAAACCATTCATAGTGGTTTGTAAATAAAATGATAATTATCCTAAGCATATCCCTCAGGAGTGTCGTAACCAAGAGTGTACCAAGGCTCATTATCGTGCAACAGTTACCATTCGAGTCTAACTCAAAGCGGTGTTTTCGGGTTTTACCCCTAATTACATCTATGCCAGAGCCACCTCTACCTCCTCATATCCAGACAGGGATGTATTTTCTTGGAAAACTCACAAAATCCTTACATTACCAAAATTATAGGATGTTCTTCTATACTAATCTTCAAACTCTATCATACGGTAATGTTCTCTAATCATAGTATATCTAAATCTAGTTTCTAATGTTATCACTAAAATTCATCTGATACCAACTATAACGCCCCAACCCCAGTTACCTAGAGCCGGTGCATTATTTCAATACATTGGCATGAATCAAAGAAATCATGTCCCGAAGGACCGATCGGTTTAGCATTCTTGGAAAATAGATTACATACAAGAATGTTACATTACACTTTATAACATAGAAAACAACATAAATATTCCTTTCTTAACGCCATTATTCCCTTGGAATAACCCTGTATATCAATCAAAATACACTTCTTAGAATCCTGGGAAAAATAAAACTTAGAAACGAATGAGCTCTGATGCTCAGTAAGGATAACAATACTGTGGAAACATTCATAAATAAGCATAAACATTTAAGGCAATGTATAACTAAAACAAAAGCCTTTTAAACTTGAAATACAACATAATATGGAAAAAAATAAAATGAAGTAATGCCATTTACTTATTCACATGGATATTCTATTAGTCGAATAATCACATGCAATACCAGTAACCACTTTCATAATAATGGAATATATAATTCTAGACTATTATAACCACATAGTCAAGGCCTCGTTCCAAGACTAAAAATAAAATGTTATCAAGGCCTTGTTCCAATTCAGTAGTTTGACTCATGACACCTACTAATGCATCGAGGAGCTATAGCAGGCTCCACCCGTCACTTACTAAGTCCAATGCATTCCTCATATGAAAAGGTTTAAACATAATATAAACATTCTTATTAAAACTATCATACAAAATGTCAATACTTTATCCATAAATCGTGAATTGAGTAAAAATAACACATCCACAGTCAAACATATCACAACAACCTCATTAAAATATGAATGTTTTGTATCATAATAAATCAACTTCAAATAAGCTTAAATCCTTCAAAGGATGTTGACACAGATGAAAATGTTTTGTAAAACTCTTTGAGAGAAATATCCATTTTTCCTGAAAAAATTTAAAAGTCACACAATTTAAAAATGAAGGCATTTAAAGACATTATTGAATAAAAGTGTCAAATACCACTTTGAAACTTTTGAATGGAATAAACTTTTTTAAATCATTTGTTTCCATGTAAATAAATCCTTAAAAACCATTTTGAAAACATGGACATTAATGATAATGATTTAGAAGAATAAATATTTAAAACATTTAAAATGATGTTTTAGTGAAAATTACCTTAAAAATAATCCCTTTGAAATTTGTTTTATTAAACATGGACATGAATTATAATTTTTCCCAGTAGATCCTTATGTAAAAGCAACCTCGGCTAATAGAGATATTGTGAAATTAACCCTTACCAATTTGGGAACATACAAAACATACACCCCATAAAATAGGTATCATACAATGAATATGTAAATACACATAAATTAAAGTGTATTACACAAAGAATACAATTATGGGTAGTAAATAAACCACACAAAAGGTACTAGTGGCAATATGTCATGAATGTCACAGGAATAAGCAGTGAGATGAAAACCCCTTACCTTGCAGTTTCCTTTAGTTGAGGATACGTTTATCCTCATGTATGAAGACTATAGTATGTTATTAAATTATAACAGAACCATATTTATATTTATATTAATATATATTATTAATTAATGACATTATACTACCCATTTAATAATAATTTTCATGTTATATTAATATTTGGGCTAATAATTGCTTTCATTATCGTACGTGTTTTAATTTGTTACACTTGATTGTATCACTTAGATAATGATTTAAATACATCTAGAATTTAAAACATGATCTATATATCATATATATTTTGAATATAAATATGTATAAGAGACATATATATGAAATGAAAAACACTGTTTATAGAGACGATAGTGCTTACGTACGCATAAACGTTGTTTCCGTTTTCATACAGTATTGAACAAAAGTAAGTGAATAAGAAATATGTAAGTACATAAATACTTATAAATATAAAAACATATATATCCAGTAGCATTATTATTTCATATATTACATACTTATTAGTAATATAAGTTTTTATAATCATCGATGAATTGTGAACTTGGAAATTAATCTCATCGCGTCGTGGAGACGGTAATCCGTATGTACGCACGAGTAAAAAAATCATTCTTTTGATATTAAAATAATATATAATTGGATGGTATATCATAAATACAGAATCCTTATCATGTTATATTTATTATTTACATCAAATACACATCATTATTTTACCCATCCAAATAATAATGTATTGAAAAACAATTACACCACGACGTGGAGACGGTAAGCCGTATGTACACACGTATGGTGACATGTCATTCAAAGGGTGGATAGTGTAATGAATTTAGTTGTACCATAATTATAATAACATCATATTATATAGAAGATATTGGAGTTATTATTTTATAATGGAAACAACAAAAAAAGGAAGTGGAAGAAGAAATGATATTGAAAGAGGGTGGTGAAATCATTACCTCTTCTTCGGGTTATTCCTTTTGATTTGATCAAAAGGTCTCCATATGTTGGATATCTGATCAAACTAAGGCCTCTAGGGTGAATTGAGGGATGTTGGGAGGAAATTTTGGAAGGGTTTGGACGAACCAAAAGGCGTTTATGGAATGAATAATTGGTTATAAGGGATGTCCTTTTATACGGGGTAGGAGGGGCTCTTTTGGAAAAACATAAATTATTATTTTATAATAAATTTATATTCAGATTATAATGGCTCCAAATGAATTTATTTAGAGACTTAGGTGGTTATGGTTAGAAATCTTCTCAAAAAATAGATTTTATAATAGTTTAGTTTACCATTTTAACCTTATCTTTTAGATTTAACTCTTAGTTAAATAGTTTAACTTTTACCGTGTTTTCTTGTATTCTTACTCTACATGGTTAATAAACATACTATAAACATCCAATAGAACCTAAAGTGGATCATTAATGACATATATAATATTATTTATGCTCTTTGGACGAACCTTAAATTTTTATAAATATTATATCAACCAATAATGTAGTATTTGTTTTAAATATTAATTTATGTCAATTTTGACAGTATTTGGAATTTAGTTTTTGTTAAAGTCATCAAAACTTGATTACTTCGAAAATGAAACATTGAATCATCCCTAACATGTCCTATTAACCTATAAAATTTTTGTATGTGATAAGAAATTTTAAATTATAATCATTTTAATATTTATAATACAATTTATTTTATTTTTTCATTAATAAGGTAATTACTGCATAATCATTGTATCGGTAATAAATATAATTATTTAATCTCTAAAAATTAAAAATAAGATGCAATTATATAGGAAATCTTATTATCATTGTAATTAATATTTATAGTCTTATTTATCTTATGTATAACACTCTATTAAATTTTTTTTTGTTATTAAACTTTGAATTTCACACTTTCAACTCTTCTTTGAATTAAATAATAATAAATTTCCTAATCTAATTCAAGTTGACTAAAGAGGTTCATATTTTATTCTATGGTTTTTTTGTCTAATTAAACTTAACCAATAGAATTAATACATGTGTTAGGGTAATAATGAAATCCTTTTTACCCTTACTTACCCTATTTATTTTTAACCATGGTAAATAAAAGTAAAACGATACTATTCACCAAAACTTATTTTCCTCTAATTGAACCACATTTTACTCCTTGATATTATCCATGTCTCTCGGATTTTCTAAATTACACTCACAGAAGCGGTAAAATTAAGGTTTATATGAATTTTCAAGTTATCCTAAGAGATGGGTAAAAGATGGTGAAAAGTTCTATAAAATTTTTATATATCCAAAATTAATATAAAATGAAACCAATTAATTACCCTGAACATATATAGTAATTATGTATCTATTTTGACCTAAAATATATTCAAATAAAATAAATAATTAGTTATATAAAAATTCGGTTTTAATCTATAACTCAGTGTTTTTCAGTATTCATCAAAAAATGATTGTTTTCCGAAAAATACCGAAAATGCACCCTAAGGTAATTTCGATATTTAGAATTAAAAAATTAATCCTATTTTACCAAATTAAAACATATAAGTTGAATTTAATAATTTCAAATTAATTCTCGCTGTCAAAACCAAAAGGAGTATTTTTAAGAAATAATAACTATAAAAAGTTTGAAAGTTTTTTATGTCCAATTTCAAATTGAAATTACTTACAATGACCAGAATTGTATTAAATGGTAAAAATATAATATATTTAAAATTCCAATCCATTAAAATTTATAATTTAACAGTATAAAAAATTTTGATTAAAAAAGTTGTTTTTTGTTAAAATATAGTATTTTTACTATTCACCCAAATATGAAAGTTATCAGAAAAACACCAAAAATTTATTGAAAAAAAATTCTTATGTCCCTATTATAATGAAGAAGTTTAATTTGTAAAAATGAATATATAAATGTTTCAAATATTGGATTTAAAAAGGCATCACCGTTAAAGGTGGTAAAATTTCATTTTTTGAAAAATACTTCTTTTTTCTGAAAAAATGTATTTGTTCTTATATTATGTCTATGAAACTCATAATATTGATTCTAAAATTATATTGATTATAAAAGTTCAAAATTAAGTTAATACTATTGACAACCACTTTTGAACGACTAGTTTGGTAAGTCATGGTGCGCTAAAACTAGGTGTTGTGTGTAGTGCATGTTATTGAATTACTTTGAAGAAATAACGTACTATGAAATCATGGGGTGTTACAAGAATCATAATAATAAAAATTCACATAATAAAATATTATAATATCACACATTATTGTTTGTTAAAAATCATTCAATATTTCCACTATTTCAGGAGTTAGTTGCCTAGCTTTTTCTTGTAATTTTTGACTTTTTTACATGATGTTCCTATTAATTAGAGTACAATTTAATCATATAAAAAGGTTTACCAGAATTTAATTGTAATATAGATTCATTATATAGGAATTTTTAATAATCCATAAAATTTTGAGATAAGAAATAAAATTCAACATTCATAGAGATAGTGGGTTGTACATTAACATAAATGCTACTTCAATTAATATGTAATGTTAAAAGAATAAAAAATAAATTAAATTATATATATAATATTTAATTAATATTTTTTATGTCATATTTGTAACATATTTTTGATAAAATATTCTTTAATACAATCCATGTATAATGTGATCAAATCACATTGCGTTGATGATTTGTTTGTCCCTGAATCCACAAAACATGTCATCGTATTCTTAAAAAAGGGAAATAATATAGATATCTGTTATTTAAAAATTATAGAAGCATTAATACATAATAAATATGATATATATCATATATGAAAAATATAAACATAAATATTATATCCTTGAATGGTTGTAATGAAACAACCAATGGCATTGGTTCGCAATGCGACAGTCCTCCGTACACAAGAATGATGATTGTGTATCACATTTGATTGATGTGTGATAAATTTCAGCTCCAAAAACAAAAAATAAAAAATCATATTATATTATATATACATAGGCTGTTATATAATAATGAAAAAATAATAATTTAAGGATTAAAGAATTATATGAAACAAAATTGATCTTTGATTGCAGATGATTCATCTTTAGGTAACTCTATTGGGATTATACCAAAATAAATTATTTGTTTTCATTATTCCAAGAGTGATTCTTCTAGGACTAGACTTGTGTTGGTAGATATTATTTTGGTAGATTTTTTTCTTCTAATGGAACTTATAGGAGAGAATAATTGTGAGGGTGATTTCTTTTTGATACTAGAGGAGGAGTGGCATTCATGTCATTTTATTGAAAGGGAATTCCTCCCATGAATTTAAAAATCATGTCGATCCAATAATGAACCAAATTAGACCTAGTAGAGTATATGTTAAAAAATTTCCATAATATCGAGTTTTATAAACATTATATCATTTTTTCTATTACGTTATTGGTTTAGTCCTTTGTTATCCTAATTTTTCACTTAATTTCTGTAATTTGTTTTATTAAATTCAGTAGTCTTTTTTGTAAATTTTTTTGAACATATAATAAAATTTAAATTATTCTAATAAAAAATAGGGAATATATTTTTTTTAATTTCAATTCATTGATGTGGATGAAATTTATATAACAATAATCATGAATATGTCTAAATAAACAGAGTTTTTAATGTAAAAATGTTTAAAAAATACATGATTTTATATCAAATTTCAATTTGAAGTTGACTCATATTACCTAAATTTGAATATAGTATGTATAACTTAACTAAATATACATTAAATAAAAAAATAAAATTTTACTTATTATAATAAATAATATAGATGAAAATGTGTTTTAAAATAAAATTTAGTATTTTTCAATATTTATTAAAAATTGAATCTTTTCAATGAAATACCAAAAAAATCACCCTAAAATAATATTGATAGTTTTCATTAAGAAATTTATTATATTTTTTCAATATAAAATTTTTATGTTTTTAAAATATAGAATTAAAATACTCTCTCTATTAAATGGTGTTAAAATTTTCTTTAAAAAAATATATGATTATATGTTTCAAAATTTGGTTTGTTTTTATCATATGCCTACGAAATATGATGGATAAATGAAATAAATTGAATGAATCTATAATATTTAGATTAAATTAATGTCACCCACTAATATTTTTTATCATAATTTTTTATGAAAAAAAACATTGGGAGCATAAAAATAGTTTTTATAAAAATATTCCATTTGTATTAAATCTTATTGATATTGATTTCTAATGAATTGAATTCAATAGATTAAAAAGTGTATTTTCATATGTTAGTTAATAATGTGAATAAACCACAAATTAATGGCAACGTGGTTACTTATTATATTAAATAATAATTCTTAATATTGTATTGTTGTTTGGAAAAACTCAGTCATGCGTGTAAGTTAAGTCATCGAAAGATTTTTTATTTCTTACAACAAAATCTATATAATTATTCATTACATAGAAAGCTATATAATATATTAAATTTATTAAAAATGATAAATGTACCATAAATTCTTATGTTTTAATATTGATTTAAATATTTAGAGTTGTGTGTTTTTCATAATATTGAATGTAATGATGCATTTTATCCCTCTATGAAAATTAATCACCGATTCATGGATTCTGTTGTTGGGAATTATATTTGGTATCAAAGGATGTATAGTAGAAATGGTGGAAACTAGATTTAGAAAACATAGATTAGAAAACATGACACTAAGTTAGATGTTTAGGATAAGTATTGAAGAATATCCATGAATTTTTATAAGGCATATATTATGTGGGTATTCATAAAGATACATACACATCTCGATACTACAATTGGACATAATTCTAGAAAATATATACCTAAGGGTAAAATATCTAACAACATATGTCAGACCTAGCATAGTTTAACATGGTACAAGATAATGAACCGTACTACAAACCTAGTTTGACACTCTTGGGGGATACACTTAGAATAATTTTCATTTTTTTCAGACCATATTAGGGGGTTTAAATTTAATGATATCCCCAAAGAAAACAGAGATCATGATTATATGATTTATGATGAATCAAATTTAAATTTATATTCATTTCTATACCATTTTTATTAATTATACAGGATGATTCATGATATCATGAGCTTATCTAATAAGTCCAATTATTTTGAAATGGTCACTATAATGATGAATGGTATATATGCCACTAAAAATTGTAGATATTTATCCAATGAGGAATCCAATATAACTAGTTTTGGAATTTAAAAAGATAAGGATAAAATATTGAGTATAAACTAGGGAAGGAAAAAATTTCCTTTTTCATATAGAGAAACCAGTTCCATAAATAGATTCTCTGATGTTGGATCTCTTTATGGGGTAGACGCAGCCACAACTTAGTGTGACAACTAATATAGTTGTATATAATCAATGAATTATTTCTCTTGAGAGGATATTTATGGCGTTGGTATACTTGGAAAAGGAAAATGATACAGTTGAAGTGTATTTTTATAATGATGATGCCAATCAGTGGTGGTTATTGATCTAGAATAGTCGATAAGAAGAAGAAATAAAATCATGAAATGGAGAAATTTGAAGGAGAAAATATTCCATAAATACATCAATTTTTTTAGACTTACTAAGGTAAAGGGAATCTTATTTTGTTTAATAATAAATAATGAATAAACTGTTCAGATTATGAAACTACTGTTTCCTTGTTAGAATTGTTTATAATGGATTTAATAGGCTGCATAAAATATATTATTGATCATTTATTTTAAATACATAAGTAAGTATCAAGAAGGTGATGGTCTCTCAACCATTTTCCACATGTAATTAAATAGTTTTATGTTTTTTCCAGACATAGAAATAATTTTTTATGTCTTACGACATCAAAGTGATGAAGGGGAATAAGGGGAGAGAATATAAAAATGTAAAAAAATATAAAATTGAAAAAATGATTTTCCAATGTGTGATACATATGGAATGAAACACCATAGTACATGCATAGAAGGGAAATTAGATTTCTTCATATGTAGAGAAAAAGGCCACCAAGATTAGGATTACACGGGAAATAATGATTTTTTTAATGTTAAATGCTTCAACTATAAGGATCAAGGGCAATTATAAAATTATTTCCCCATGAATCTATGGAACATACATTAAAATAATCAATGGGATCAATGTTATTACTATGACATCACACCTTCTTATTACATCAACATTTCATTACATGGTATAAAAGAAAGGTTCTTTTAATGTTTTGTTTGTTGGAAAATGGTATATAATACATGAAAATTAGAAACAATCCTCTAAAAATTAGAAATGAATCTTAATTGGTTCATCCAATGCTCATTAACTACATCTCATAACAGGGAACATTCATCAAAGGAAATGGTAGGCATAAGGCCCAGTAATGGAAATCATAGAAAATAGTTTACATGTGATATTGAGGAATATCATAAATAACAAGAGGAATATAATTGTGTAATGTGTAGTAGAACATAATGAATAAAATATAAAAATAATAAGATTCACAACATGGAAATTTGGCTACAGAATTTTATTTAAAATTTCATAATAAAATCGCTATGGTTAATCACCAAAGTGTCGTATAAACTACCATGGTTATTCCTTTGGGTATCATATAACATGTGATCCCTTGAGATTAAATTCTTTACACAATGAATTAGAGCGCAATCTATGCACACCAATTGTATGTATTAATTTAAATATAATACACTTATATCAGAATAAATTATTTCATAACCAAATCATGTAGAATAAGATAAAAGGGTATTGGTATCAATATCATGGCATTTCAAAAGTTCTATTAAAACACTGTCACTCTGTTATTTTTAACCCAAAAAAAAGGAATGTGGGTTTTATGGGTGTCAATAAATGTGTAATAGAAATATTATTTAAATAATCGTGTATATTCATTTAAAACAATTAGGTTTGGGTAATCAAAAAACGAAAATAAAATGGAATTTCTTGAGGAGAGAAATTTTTTAATATTTAAATCAGTTGAATAATGGGTATAAAATATGGGTTAAAATGGTCAAAAGAGAAGGGACAAGGCTTTTTCATTCATAAATGTCTCTATTTAAATTAAAGGTATATCATAAAATTTATATAAGAATATTTTTTGGGAACATGAATGTCATTCCAAAGATGAATATTGAATGAAAAATAGAAGTTGAGATTTCTCTTACCATGAAGAGTAAGTCCTAAATTTGGAGGATTGGGGCTTCAATGGCTTTATGAAACTTTGGGAGGACCCCTAGGGAAGTGAATATATAATTGTTTTACTGAATAAGAATTGAGAGTAAAATTAAATGGGGAAATGGGTGGGTATTTATAAAAAAATTGGATGATTTGTTTATTAGTATCCAAATGTTGGCCTTGGAATCCTAGGGAGTGGTAACTGAGAAATCATATGATTTAACATGTTATTTTACCATGTAATAGGCTAATTAGGAAAACTTTTAAGCTATTTTAATCCAAAATAGAGATTCATAATATTATATTACTCTTTATTGTATGGTAAATTAATGATTTCAAAAAATAAAATTGTTAATGTTGAGTTTTATATTTTATAATTTGGAAGGTAAATTATATATTTATAAATTGATAAAAATATATTAAAATAATAGATATTAAAAAAAATTCATTCTTGGATTATGGTTAATTCATCATTATATCCCTATGAAAAAAGTATGATTTCCTTAACATACCTAAAAAACAATCTATACATTTATTATTCAGAAAAAATAATGTATTTTTAAAAAATTTCATAAATTCACTCTAACATAATTTCAAATTTAAATTATCAAAAAACTATATTTATTTAATAATAATAGTTCTATAAATATGAAAATTTTAACTTTTAATTTTTAAAATACTTATTTGTTAAAAATATTAGTTGATTGAAAATGCATTTTTAAATTTCTGACTTTTGAAAAAAATCATTTTATGATTTATTTTTAAAAATGAATATTTAAATATTACTATATCCTTAAAATAGACATCATTAATAATACATTAGTTTATTATGTCAATTATTTGTTGTCAATAATATAAAATATCCATCTAAAAATTCAATTTATTAACATCCATCTAAATTTTATTAAGAGAATATATTCTTCAAATGGGAATGAGGGAATGAAATTTTCATTTATACAAATGAATTTAAAAATAAGTAACAAGGGACAGAAACTAGAACCCCTCAATAAACATGCATACTCCCTTAGAGAATGGTGCAAAATGGTGGTAGTGTCGTGTAGTTCCACAAATAACATCAGACGAGTGGTAGTCTCCAATATCGTTAATTTCTCACGAAGGGGATTTGATTCAGGCCTCACATGTGTATGATCATCTTGTACATGATAAAGGTAGAAAACCTATTCTAACACCTCCCTCTGATGTTATAAAAAAATGTCTTCAAATGGAGAAAATCTAATGGCTGAGGCTATCAACTCTTCTTTCGATCTCAATTATCCTTTATAAGAAATTTACTTATAAACATTAGTTATAAAATTAATATTATTATAACGCGTATTGTTCCCAAACATCATATTTTACAAAAATCATATTTGAAAAGAGTCAAATAATGGTTGAATCTTGATAGACATATTTCCCTTTATTTTAAATTAAATTTAGTTAAAGACGGGTTTTTTTGGGAATAATATAATACAACAGACATTTTCTCAGGAAACAATATTATCTAAATAGCTCAGAACATCACCTTCTCCCCCCCGTAAGAAATTTTACCCCAAAAATTTCAAAGTGTTCTATCAGTTTAGAAGAGATGTGGGTACTCCTAACTCACTTTATCCTCTATTCTAATGTTTCTTTTTTATACATATAGTTCCTGTACAACACTTTGTCAAGGTGGGTAGTCTTGTTTCGTGGAACCTTTTCTGTACCGTCCATGACCTCTACTAGTTTCTATTCAAAAGAGAGGTCATGATCATGTTTTACCACCATCATATAAAATAAAAAATTATTTTTATGGTATGTACTTACACAATTGAGATACATTGAATACATATTGAATATTATATAGAATTGGTGAAAGTGAAAACCGATAGGAAAGTCTTCTTATGAAATCAAGTATTACAAAGGGTCCAATTTACCTGGGGATAATCATCCGTTTATTTCAAGATGACAAGAAACTCTTCCATTGTCATATTCTATGGAAAGCATTATCACCAACACAAAACTCCAAGTCCCATTGACAGTTATCAGAATAGATTTTTTGTAGTATCTGAGATGCCTTTAGGTGTTATTAGATATAATGAACATTTTATATCAACTTTTACAATAGATCATGGCCATGAAAGTTTCACTCTCGTAGATCATCCCAACAAGTATGTGTCTTAAATATATTACCATATAGAGGATCAAATGGGTTTCATTTGAATATAATAATGGAATCTATTTTGTTATGAGAACTAAACTAATTTGAGATGTTTATCATATCCTCACTTAAATTTATTGAGCATGTTTTCAGCTTGCCCTTGAGTATATGAATAGTCATTTCAGATTGGACATCAATTTGGGGTAATATTTGAAACAAAAATTCAATTTTGTTTGTTATTCTTGTTGAATACTTCTTTGTAATTTTTTTGATAAGATTGGATGACTATTAGATATGATAGATAATAGTACCCCATTGATAATTAATATTCTATAAAAACCTATATTTTATATAAAAAAAACTAAAACATCTTAAATATAAAAAATGAAATCATTAAAAAACCAGGATCCAATGGATTTTTATGATGAAAAAAATTGGTAAAATAATATATTTTAAATAATAAAACATAAATATTTATTTATTTCCTTGTTCTATAACTTCTTATTCGTCCTTGTGTCCTCTTTTGTACAAGAATTTACCTGTGTATATAAATCAAAATCATGTGAGCTAAAAGACAAGCAAAGAGTATGAATAAGATACATGAAACATGGGTGAGCATAAACATCATCATTATAATATAATAAAACAATCATTGCCAAAATAATACCAGGAGACATTATATAAAGACATAGGATGTGGCAATGCATAAACATGAAACATCTTGTATTAGTGGAAAAATACAACACATAGTTGAGAACAAATGTAGAATAATGTTCATGCATATTTCAATTTATCTTTTGAGATTTATCACATTGTCCATTTCATTGGAGAACTATATAATCTTGAACACACCCATCACATCATAACATTTACATTATCATTTATTCCATATAGAACATATATTATCCTTGGGCAAAAAATAAAACATGGAAAGGAATATATTTCCTTTTACATATAATATATTTATAAATAAAATTTGGTCTCATCCAATAAAATTGGGAATAAAATTTTTAGTAAATGAATCATAAATCGTATGTGAAGAAGAAACAATCTCAAGAGATGTAAAAGAGGTATATTTTGAATGAATGATTCTTTTTAAAAATCCTTTCATTAGTATTAAAAAACGATTAGAAACATGCATATACCAAAAAATAAATGGTAAAGGAAAATAAATAATATTCATAGACTATTAAATGAACAAACATACTAAAAATGGAGTGAAATAGAGAAAACCCAATTGAATACAGCTGGGTTTTAGAATTCCCCACACCTTTTTTCTGAATGGTTTCTTCAATTTAATATCCTACATATTCAAATGAAATTCAAAATTTATAAATAAATTAACTTTTATTAATCAATTTTTTTCATTATATGTATTTATGTTCATTTATGCTATTTTATATGAGTTATAGAGTTCAATTTCATCGTTTGAGTGTTTTGTTTTCTTGCTATTGTTGATTGGTTCACAAGTATAAAAGTAGTGTTGTCCATTAAGAATTTGAATAATTAACAGAGTTGAAATTATAGGTTATTAATGATCATAAAAATGTTTAAATTAATATATATATATATATATATATATCAATTTTTAATATTATATGGGGATTAATCATTAGAAATGTTTTTATTTAAAATCATTTTGAATACTACGTCAGTTTTTTTCTCACAATGTCATCGTTTTATTTTATCATTTCGTATTATGTAAATATGTTACATTAAAAAAAGGGATATAACATAAAAAATTAAAATATATTTTGAATATTAGAATGGTTAAAAGACCAAACATAATGGTGGTATGTGAAAATGAAAACATGATTTTTTTGAAGGAAAAAATCAACATGTCATAGGTGACACATTCATTTAAAGAATAAATTAAGGAGGATAAGGTGTTTTCTTGTATATTATTTCATTAAAATGATCACATTATTGTATAATTTGTGTACTAGAGTTATCATTCATTTTTTATTATTGTGTTTTAGGATACAATAAGAAAATAAAATTACATGAAAAGAATTACAATGAAAAGAACACTGATTTTACCTCTTTAATCATTCTCTTTGAGAACATATTTAGTGAAAATGTGTTTGTATTTTGAAGAGACAAAGTGCTAATAGATATAGAAGAGGGTCTTGATAAAGTGTAATGTTTATAATTTCAATAAGGCTCAAATATTGTAAAGTGTGAGTACAATATGAGGGGAGGGTGGTATTTATTAGGGTGGATTGTAGTGTTTTCTCTTTATTTTATTCATTATTTTTATATCACGTTTAGGAATAGTTAGAGGGTTATAACTTAATATTTTGAAATAATTATGGTGACATCCTGATTTTGTTTCCTACTTTACCGAATACTCTTGAAATAGTGTATTTAACTTAAAATGTATATATACCATAAATTACAATATTTTAATATTCCCAAAAAACCAACTATTTTAGAAAAATCCAATAAATTAACCCTAAAATTAAATAATGAATATAATTCAAAAATGAACTCCAATTTATAAAAATAAATTTTATGCATAGAAATATTAAATTTAATTAAATAAATAATATAGATTGAAAATACAGATTTTGAAATTATAAATGATTTTACAACACTTTGTTAAATTATACAAGGCATCAAAAAATTATAATATAATCATAAGATACAAAATACTAATTTATAAATAAATATTAAGAAAATAAATTTATTAGTAGACATGTATAATAATTATTAAAATATATTTAAATATTTATGACGTACATAAATATGAACACATAATTAATAATTTCAATAACATATTTTTACTTATATTGTGATGTAATTATATCATGTTACCATTTCTAAGATGGATATTTTTTATAATTTTAGGGGTAATTTTACTATTTTATTGGTCGACATACAACTCCTAAGGGTTATATTTCTAATCCAAAGGTCATTTTACTATTCAATCAGTATATATTCCATAACTTCTAGAAATACCTCTTATACCATTAATTCATCATTTATAAAGATTTAACATTGTTCTCTATTTGATTTTATGTGATTTATAATATATTAAATAATTATAGAATGGAATTGTGATTGAAAAAGTTTTGAGTAGTTACATTCTTCCCCCTTATGATATTAGTCCCCCAAAATTTTGTTTGACATACTTTGGTGAGAAATGTGTTGATGCATCTCTTTTATTAATTCCTCTAGTTCCCTTGTTTTCTCTCCATTCAAATTGTTCTGCCATAGTAATTGGACATGGTGAGAAGTATTTTTTTCATATAACTTTGTAATCACCCGTACAATTCCTGGGGAATTTTTTTTCTTAATTTTTTTCAGGATTTTATAAGAATGCAGTTTTTGATGGCACCTGATTCTGAGGCCCAGTGAGTCCGGAATCAATTTTTGAAGTTTAGCTTGGGTACGTTCAGTAAAAGAACAAGCATGTTTTCCTAACTTTTGAACCGGTGCTTGAAATTGAAATCTGAGGACACCGATGAAACCGCAGTGCCGATAATTGCTTAAGAACACTTTTTCCGGAGTTGTGTTGCTCGGGTGAGGTTATTAAATAATGTGTTAACTAAATAATGAAATAAAATATTATGCTACAATTTTATTTCTATTCTGGGTAGTTTAAACCTATGCTTGGTCGTTGGAGTTGGACCCACAAATATCATAACTCCACTAGGTAGGATATTAGTGATGTGGGCCCCACACGAGCCCCACCCCTTCAATCCCTTTTAAACCCCCCTCTCGTGCTTTTAATATGTAACACAACCGCACCCCGAATTAATGGAATGTCAACCCTCTAAATTAATTCGAATATTAAACGCTCCTCGATTAATTAAATAAATTGAATGAGATCTGTTTGATTTTCAAATTAATGGCTTGCGTGTGTATTAATAAAATAAGACAAGACTTCTTTTATTAGGGGTTGATTTATTGTGCAAAAGGAAGGGAGGACTCTTGCGTTCTTGAGGAATATCTTCTTCCTCCTTGAAGAACGCGAAGAACACACAGTCACCGACGAAGAACGCCGATCTCCGAAGAAGGATGATGAATAACGCTGATTCTTCAGAGATCGACGACGCGACGCCATGTACCATGACGCCAACGATCATCTTCTCTGTGACGCCGTGTACCGCGACGCCGACGATCCTCCTTCCGCGACGCCGTCTTCCATGACGTCCCTTTCACGCGACAAACCTTGTTCGACGACTTCATCAAGGTAGGGGTTTTTATTTTTGGTTCATGAATTTTCATGATCGTCCAAACGTCTTTTTCTTAGATGCTTGATATCAGATTAACATGAGGGGGCCGGACCACACAAACCCATCCGACCCTCCTCCCCCTTTCAAGATATGTTTGTCACGACATGAAAAAAGGTAGCGCGGTGCAATGACACCGCGCTGAAACAAAGAAGAATGGGTGAAGAAGCGTGGAGCTGTCGCGCCACGCCGTTGAGGCCGAACGAAACCGCGGCCGGAGTCGGGGCCGCAGAGGTGATTAGAAGACTCCACAGATTGTTTATTTGACATACGGATCAATGGGCGATGACAGAACGAGCCACATAGGCGATTTGATGATTCTAAAGTAATGTATGGGACCTAAGATGAACTCCGGCTCAGAGAGAATTGAAAATGGACCCCCAGAGCAACTCCGGTGGCCCGCAATGATCACCCGTGGCGCGGGTCGCTGGTGGCCGGCACCGGCCGGCTGCCTGGAGGTGGCGGCACCCCGGCGTGCCGCCAGGAGGAATCACCGTCGTTGAAACCGTGGCAGTAGGTGGCCGGATCCCGCATCCGCACGGGATCAGGGGGAGCAGGACGCGGCAAGCGCCGCGTCCGCAGAGCGCAAATGCCGCGGGGGACTGCCTCCCCCGCTAGAAATGCGGGCCGAGCGAGAGTGCCACCCGGCCGGGCCGGGCCGAGTTGCACGGACTGGGCTAGGCCGCACCCAGCCAGGTTGGACCCGGACTCGCGTCGGGTCGACCCGATTCGGGATGACACAGGGGGCGGTTGGGCCGGGTCGGACCGGGCCCAGACCCCCCATTTTCGGATCACTCTCAGTCTTTTGCACATATCATGGGCTACGAAACTCTGATCGATGCACCTTTAGTTGCGATGTGATCTTTGGATCGAGGCAGTCGTTTTGGTATATTACACTCAAGGTTTCAGAGAACTTTTGGTATGGCCGGTTTGGTTCGAACACGAAACCAACCGGGTCCTCGGAGTGGAATAGCTTATAACATGAGCTCTGGACGTCTGATTGATGAGTTGTAGACTTTGTTGGATTTCTCATAGTCATAGGGATCTTTTTTCTTACTCTGCTCGAGGTTTGGTTGCAGTTGGAGTATGGTCGGGTTGGTTTTGACTTAAAAACCAACCGGTCCCCTAAAACTAAAAAGCAATTAACTCTTAGACCGGATGTACGATTGACGCGCCGTCTGTCACGTTGACTTCCTTTCAACGAGGCAGAACATTGGGATACATCAAATTTGTACAATGTACCAGTTGATGTATCGAACCACTTGGCTCGAGGAGTGGGCCCTCCCGGAATCGAGCGTGCTGTGTTCGGGAACCCTAGAGTTGGCTGCGACGACGATGACAACCATACTAGAATCCTCCGTGGGTTCGACGATGAAGAATTTCGTACTAGAATCCTCCGTGGGTTTGACGATGAAGACTACCGTACTAAAATCCTATGTGGTTTCGACGGTGTAGACTATCGTACTGGAATCCTCCGTGGGTTTGACGTTGAAAACTTTCGTACTGGAATCCTCCATTGGTTTGATGATGAAGACTACCGTACTGAAATCCTATATGAGTTCAACAGTGAAGACAATCGTACTAGAATCCTCCTTGGGTTCAACGACTATGACTGCACTGAAATCCTCTGTGGTTTCGGCAGTGACGACCACTGTACTAGAATCCTTTGTGGGTTCGACGGTGAAGACTATCGTACTGGAATGCTTTGTGGGTTCGACGACGACAACAACCATACTAGAATCCTCTGTGGGGTTAGCAGTGATGACTACAATACTTGTTTCCTACGTGGGTCCCAACTTGATGAATCAGTGGTTATATCTGATCATATGTATCACCTTACGAAGGAGTATACCTGTGTGAGATGATTCTTGACTTTCAATCAATATTTTCTATATGATTGACTTGATTACCTATGTGGATTCGGTTGTGTTATCCTGTGTGGATTGGGTTGTACTATCCTGTGTGTATGTGATCGAACATGGGCTCGGATGTTGGAGCAAAACTGTAATTGATGAATTAGGTATATGTATGGGAATATAATTAAGTAGTGTTGGTTGTTTCGTGATTGTATCTTTCTTTTGTTGATTATCCTTTGTCGATTTTGGGATATCTACGGGGGGCTCGGGGTCCCTACTGAGTAGCGTATACTCACCCCTGCACGGGCTATGCCTGCACTACGTTGTGTTGGATGCAGAGGACTGATAGCTCTGCTCGTGGTTGAGGCGTGTGGAGCAGGACGATACCTAGAGGTGGTCCAATAGGTGGGATATACACGAAGTAGAGGGCTAGACCTGAGGATCTGAGGAGGCTATATGTACCCACCCTTCAGGTGGGACATCCAGTGGACGACACAACGTTGCTGCATTACATTCAGTTGTTGTACTTTCCTTCCAGTTGTACTTTACATTCAGTTTGGGTTTGTATTCTAGCCCACATACTTTTCCGCACTACTATTGTACCCTGTTTTACTTAGTGTTTCCTTCTACATGCTTACTCTGTGGTGTTTGTTTACCTTATAAAGGCAATTTCTTCCATTTTTTGTCAGGATTTACACCTTGGTGCAATACACCATCCCATGGCCTATGGGAGGCGGGCTTGGGGTAGTCACGGCATGGGTCCCAAGGACGGGTCATGGAATGCTTTATCTCTATAGTCACTGACCATCTCTGGATTCTTGAAATAAAAGTGATCATACTCCAACTATAAAACTATAGGATTTAGTATATGTGATAGATAAGGTATGTACTTCCTCAAGTGGGATACATGGAATACATCATGTACATGAGACATGGTGTTGGTTGTGGTAATCGATAGGCCCGAACCCCAACTCAATTTAGAATCTCAAAGGAGTCGATGTACCTAGGAATCATATTTCATTATACCCATATCTAGTGATCCTTTAAAATGGATAAATGAATAGGAATTATATATCTATAGCCTTAAACACTAGGTCACTTCGATAATTATATACACAACTCTTTGGTCGACATTACAATTCCTTTATGTGATCTTAAATTATTGTCACCTTTTCCCATTTCCTAAACCATTTCAAGTACAAGAAGATTACATTCACCCAATTCAATCAATCATTATAGTGTTTTTCATTTTTTACCATTAAGGGTGTCATATGGATCCATTTAGATACTCGAGTGAAAATATTGTTGAAAGGGAACTGAACTAGTGGTATAAGTTAGTCACATCCTCCATCGAAGTATATAGAAAAAAGTCCTAAATATTTTTTTATGTCTGAATATTTCATTCAGAATCGACATCAGTCTGAGGATGATAAGACATATAAATGTTCATCACAGTGTTTATATCTTGTTGGAGGCTTTTACAGAAGTTAGTGGTGAATCATGGATCTCGATCAGATACAATCTATAGTGGTACTTCATGTTGCCCAAAAACTATTATGAAATACATATGACAATGTTGATCTAGGGATAAATCCTCTCAAATTAAGATAAATTCAGGTTTCATTGAATGATGATCCACAAAAACCCATATTGCATTATTTCCTCTAGATGTATTTGGAAATCCATTGACAATTTCAATAGAGATATTTTCCATTTCCATGTTTTTTATACGTAACAGATTCATTTCCCCTTATACAGTTGTATTTCAGACCTCACTTGTTGACATACCAAGTACATTGATGTATATTCAACAATATTGTTTTTAATATTATCCCACAAATTGTTCCCCCATAGATCTTCATTCATCATTGTGCTTCGTGGGTGAATAAGGAATGTTGAGTTAAGTGCATCATTCAGAAGATCCTTCTTTATTTATGGATTAGATGGTAAACATAGTCCTGATACAAATCTTACAACTTCTTCCTCATCAATTTTGATCATTAGGGATTTCTCATTTCTCATAGTTCCTACCTTCTTCCAAATTTATACCCCATTTCAGTGAGAATTATTTATTTTATCTATAATGGATGAATGAGAAATAATTTGAGAAATTATTGATTATGTTCCTTCTTTATGGATTCCCATATCAATCAATTCAAAATCTATGAATATTGGATCCTTATCAATTTTCATCATTGATAATGTTACATGATCAATTAAACTTATAAAATCTACCAATATATTTTCTTATCTAGGATGGTAGTGTATTGACAATTCATTATCTATGAAATGTTCTAATCATCATTTCCAGTGATTATTAATCTCCTTTGGTGTGAATATGTATTTGAGGTTTTTTTGATCAATATATATTTCACACTTCTCTCTATGGATAAAATGCCGCTATATTTTAAATGCAAACATCACAGCTGGAAACTCCTAATCATCCATAAGATTGTTTCACTCATGAATTTTCAACTGCCTTGAGGCATATGAAATATCATTATCATTTTTCATTAGTAAAAATTCTTATTCCTTATTAAAAGAACCGTTGTATTTTACAGAGAGTTCACCAATTTTCAAATGTGTGAGTACTAGAGTATTGAGAATACACTTTTTAAAATCTTTGAATGAATCATCACATTCACAGGTCCATACAATATTTCTTCCTACAGAGTCATCATGGATAGTGGATTTGATATTAATGATAATTTAATCAAAACAACCCCGATAATACCCATCTAGAACATGAAAATTACATATCTCTTTTACAGATGATGGCGTGGGACACTCATTAATTGCATTTGTTTTTAGAAGGGTCATAGATTATACTTTTTTAGTGATCACATTACCCATTAATGATAATTCCTCCATTCATAACAAATATTTAATTTACATTTCATAATGTTTCTACCATAAAAAATTTCATCACACACAATTAAAATTCATCTAATGTTATTATGTTCTCATGGAGTATAACAAAATATCATTAGTAAAGACTACCATCAATTTGTCTTGATAATTTCTAAAGACTCTATTAAATATGTCCTTGAATATTTAATGAGAATTATTTTTTCTTAATTGAATCACTATTAACATATAGTCTTCATACCTTATCTAAAATGAAATCTTTGGAATGTATTCCATCTGAATATTTAATTGGTGATATTTGGATATAAGATCCACCTTATTGAAATTCTTGGAACAAAATACAAGATTAAATAATTCATCTTCCAATTTAAGGTGATACTTTTTCTTTATCGTTATTTTTTTGATATCACTATAATTAAGGATGTGGCTCATTGATCTATTCTTCTTCATAAAGATGTGGACTAGGGAACCCCATGGTGAGACATTTCGTTATATAAATACATTATCCATATTTTTGTATTATCTTATTTAGATCATAAAACTCAATGGTGCCCATTCAATAAGGTTTCTCTAATATATACATTAATCTATGAATAAGTTAAATTTATAATGTAACATCTATGTCAGGTGGATGATAATGTAATTTTTTTCAGAACACCTATGGGTAGTCCCTCACAATGAGAATGAATTTGATTATGATTATCTCCTATTTCTAAAAAATATAATCCAGATATGATTTCTTATATGGAAATAATATCCACACATTAGATGATGGATCAAAACACGATTCAACCTCCCCATTACACTTGTACAGAATAGGAGGATACTTGTGGATTAGAAGAGTGATAACCATTTTGTGATAGTTGATCTTGGATTTGTATAAATATATTTAATCAGTGCCCAAAATACCATTAAACTCCACCATATGATGTAAAACCATTTGTTTTTGGAAGCCCAATCCATAAAAAATAACATTTAGGGAGAAATAAATGTCAGGTGCCATAATTTCAATATTTTATATATTAACAGATATCTCTACATTCATACTTTGAGGTGGTGTTTTGATAGTGCTTCTAAACATGATAGTTTTGAAAAAATGTGTAGTACCAGAATCAAATAGTACATTCAATATATATTAATGAACATAAATCATACCTATCACTACATGATTTTTAGGCTTTAAATCAGAATTAGTGATGAGATATGTCTTCCCTTTCCACTTTGACTTTGGTGGATGATGATTCAGATTACCCTAGAGGACTCAGGGTCTAGTTCAATAGAATTCCTAGTTACATTTCTCCCAATAGTTGTATCCTTAAAACATTGGTTGTTCTATCCATTAATCCACCACATTATCCATCTTCAATATGTCTTTTCGACTTTCATGAGCATCGAGGAATTCTCTCTCATAATTATATAATGTCCACGTATCTTGAGACAACTCCCAGGATTCTTCATACCATATTTATGACATGTGGGTGGTTTATATTTCATTACACCATTCTTATTAGATACCCATGATTGAAACTATAAATTTGGTTTAATACCACCAAATCTATCCGTCCATTCCCAGAACCCCATCTCAACATTGAGAAACCTTGAACAAAATATTTATATCTAGAGAAGTAATTATTTTCTATATCATTTTGAAGGGTTGTTTTTAAATATCAAAATAATCTGTCAAATTTTTCAACCATTGATGATAAAAAACCAGAATCATACATTTCATGGGCCGTGAAATTTTGATTGTACGGTATGAATAAATATCCTTCAATTTTCTTAAGATCTATGAATTCTCTCTCCATCTCTTACGATGAGTTTTATGGAAATAATTTTCCAAAAAAATATTTTAATGGCTTTCCACTCCATATCGTCAATTTCATCATTCTACATGGTGTTATTAATCAATTCCTAAAAATTTTCAACCTCTACGTTTAGATGATTAATAGAAAGAGTGTTTCACACTATCCCAAAACAAAAATGTATTGAAATTATATTCACCCTCATGTTCAGCCACTATTTCCCAACATGTGGATTATAATATCTACTAAACATCAGTGGTCATTTCCACATAAAAGACTCCATATGAAATTTCTACCTCTTAGGGTATTTAGTATGTTCCACATTATTCAGGATTTTGTTCGTAGACAATGTTAACTGTGTAAGAATCACCATTATGTTTTGACCTCTACATCCCAAAAATTTGGGATGTTGTATGTCCAATCACTCCATTTTCCCTAACATGAGATTGTGGCTGGGTTATTCCTAGATCCACCATTTTAAATATTATAAATATTTAGTACACAATATATTTATTAATCCCACAAATAAATAATTTATTAATGTATGCAATTATGTCTAAAGGAATATATTGTGGGATCCCTATGTTTAACATTTTTCTATGCCAAAGCATCTTGGGTGGTTACATACACTTTTTTCATATTTAGTATTTTCATTAAGGTTCAATAATAATATTTTCCAAAATCAATAAACCATGGTCTAATAAAAAATATTAAGACCCCAAATTATCATAAAAAATCATATCGTTATAAATTAAAGATTCCTAAATGCGTTACAAAAATATGATCAAAAGGTTGAGTGTCATTGGAAAATTTGGACTATACGTAACATTTAAATAATAAAACATAAAAATATATTTAATTCCTTATACTATAGATTCTTATTGGACTATATGTTCTCCTTATTAAAATTATTTTGCGGAGGATATTCATTAAAATGTTTGAGGTAAGAGACAAATATGATTTTGGATAAGATATTGGAAATATGGTTTTGTATAATCGTCATCACCATAATATAATAAAAGGATCATAACCAATATCATGATTTGAATCATTAGTAAATTTCATGGAATGTTTGTATTCATAAAAATGAATCATCATATCTTAGTGGTAAAATACCACACATAGTTTTCAACAAAGCTAACAACATGTTCATTCATATATATCTTTATCACATGAGATTCACCACATTTCCAAATTAATTTTAGAACTATATACTTTCATGCACAAACATCATGTAATAATATTTTCATGCGTTATATAATTCTTTATACACCCATCACATCATACATTTACATTATCATGAATTATACATAGAACATATTTGAATTATGGAAATAAAATAACACATATAAATGATTTTTTTCATTTCACATAGAATTCATTGTTGATTAAACGTTGGGTTTTTCAAATGAAATAGGTTACAACATACATGGTAAAATAATCCTCAATCATCATTCAATAAGAAACTATCTCACGATAAGTAAAGGATGTATTTTTGGAAAGAATATTTTTTGTGGAAAAATATTTACAATTTTCATGAAACTAGATTGGAAACATTTATATCCAAGAGAACAAAAGGAAATGAAAAAATATATCATATTTATAAAAAAATAAAAGAACATTCAATTAGAAAATGAAGTAGATGGGAGAAAACAAAAAGGATAAGAGTTGGGTTCAAGAGTTCAACTAACCATATGCTTTAATGCTTTCCTAACTTTTATATAATGAATTATAAAATTAAATCAATCAATTTAAATATCCAGATCCTTTTATACATGATTTTTTATATTCTTTTTAAGATCATTTATAGGTTTTTTATGAGAAATATAATTGAATTTAATTATTCAAGAGTGTTCATTTTATTGGTTTTCATTATTGGTTTCATTCAATAAAAGTGTGGAACCTTATTTACAATTAGAATAAATCACAATAATTGAAATTATAGGTGATTAATTATCATTATTTAGATTAAATGGATATATATATATATATAATTTGGCTATATGTATGGGGACTAATTATGAGTTAAGATATTAGTGATAATCATTTTGATTATTACGGTATTTTTTTATAACAATGAACTCATATTCTTTTATCATGTTTTATTATGTATATATGTTACATTTAGAACATAAAAAGGATTTTAAATTATAAATTAAAATTCGTTTATAACCATTTAATTGGTTTCATGAAAATCCTTAAATGTGGGAAGGAAAAATGAAATCATGTCAACCATGATGGTGATTAGTCAACACTTCATAGATAATGCTTTCATTAAAAGAATAAAAGGGATAGGAGAAGGGGTTTTATTATTGAGTATTCTATTATAATAATAAATTTACATTGTATAAATGGTTCTATAGTTTCCATTCCACTTGGATGATGGGTGGTGATAAAAAAATAAAAAAAAAAATAACCTAAAAATAAATTAAAAGGAAAAAAGATGATTTTAAATCAAGACTATGACATGTTTATGAATTATAACTAAATTTATTAAAACAATTATTTTTATTTTGATATTATGGTGATTATATTAGTGTTTTATCATATAATAGTCCACTTAAATTATAATTTATATATACCATAAATTTGCATATTTTTATATTCCCCAAAAATTCAAGTTTTTCAATAAAATTCCAAATATTCACAATAAACTATTTTCAATGTCTAGACTAAAAAATTTAACTCCATTTTATGCTAATATATTTATATTTATAATAAGAGTAATTTTTATTTAAAATCATCTTTTAAATATAAAATACCAATTTTAAAATTATAATTAATTTTATAACTCATTGAAAAATTAAATATGAAATCATTAAATTATCATATAATAACAAGAAAAATTATTAATTTTTAAATACATTGTATGAAAATAAATATTCTTGAAAATCATTATATTTATTATAAAATTTAAATTAAATATTTATGACTTAAAAAAATACCAATACATAATTAAAAATTTCTAAATCATTTATTAACATATAGTATGATATAATTATATCATAGTACCATATATAATATACTTAAATTATATATTTAATTTAATAGGATAGGTAAATATTCCATTGGATAGTTTACTATTCATAAGTTTCATATTAATATTCCAACGGATACATTACTATTTCATTGGTATTGTTTCCCTAACATCTAGAAATCAAATTTACAATTAATACAAACTTTATAAATATTGTAATATGCTATTTATGATTTTATATTATTTATACTATAAGAAATTATTATATAAATGGAATTTACTTTTATAAAATTTTGGGCTATTACAAATTCATTAACATATATCATGGAAAGTTGTTCAAGCGATAAATATTAATTAATTTTGATGAAATTGGTAGTCTTGGGGAGATGTTCCATTATAAAACAAATCACATTGTTTCCTTTGGATCTATTCAAGAGACAATGTAAAATGTAAAAAGTAATATTTTCCAAATTCTTTGAAGGTATGTGTAGTGTTTATAATACAACTTTAGGAATTTATAATTATCCCTTTTACTTGTAGAGACTCCAATCACCTTGTATTGTAGATAGACAACTTATTTTTATTTTCATACATGCAAAAATGATCAAGAAGGTAAATATAAATTATAGTGATTCTCGATTGTTTCTAGAATATAGAGATATGAGCTGCATTGATGGGATCCTTAATTTTTTATAGGTTGAAGACAAACTGTTGTAGAAAATATCATTTAACCTTCTTGATCAATATTGAAATCAGGAAAATTCCCATTTTTTACATCCTCTATAATTTTATATCACAATTGTTCTTTCCCTTGACATTTATTTATCAACTCTCATAATGATGGATTAGAAAGCATTTCGGTTTGGTTTGATGGTTTCCATTACCATTTGAATATCATGTCCTTTTTTACTGGGTATTGTAATAGTGGTTATCTTAGAATACTCATAATTTCCACAACAATAAGGTCTTATCTTTATAATGTTTCAGGGAAATTGTTTCCATATCCTAGATAATAAGTATTTGAACAGTCATAATCTTTATAAATTAACAACCATCTCCCTTATATCATATTCAATTACATTTCATTAAAAACATACATAAACAATTATTGGTCGTTATATATATATATATCTATATTTATCAAATTCAACACCATAAATATAGATCCTCCATATATTCATAAGAAAAAAACAACCACTGCTAATTCTAGGTGATGTGTTGGAAAACTCAACTCCTGAGGATACAAATGTTGAGATGTATAAGAAATCACCATTTAATTTTTCAAGAGGATGAATCCAATCCTTTTAATAGATAAATAACTAAAATAAAAAATAATTCTAAAATAGAGGGTACTGTTAACATAAGTGAAATAACATGTCTATTCTTTAACTCTTGGAAAATTTATTCACAATCATTTTTGTAGATTAACTTTTCCCCTTTATGAGTAAACTTGTTTAGTGAACTGAAAAGTCCTGAAATATACTTCAAAAACCACTTTTAATATCTTAATAATCCCCATAAACTACAAATATAAGTGAATATTATATGATGAGTCCACTCTTATACAAAAATTGACTTCTTAGGGCCAACATATATTCCTTTATTTGTCACAATGTTCCCCAGGAATGAAACATGTTGTAAAAAAATTAACATTTTATGAAGATTAAATGTTTTTCCCTTCATAATAGATTTTAATAAAACCCTTATTTTGTCATTATTCTCTTCACAACATTTAGAATATATCAATATAACATCAATAAAAACTTCCAAACATTTATCATGGTTTCCCTTAAATACAATATTTTACAAATCCATATATATAGTAGAGGAATTATTCTTGTAAAATGGGAAAAAATATGATAATTCATATATAATTATTGAATTGAATTAATTGTTATATTTGAACTTTTAATAAAAAATTGAAAATAATGAGTTCGAATATCAATCTCAGAAAATAATTGAGACTCATAAAGATTGTCAAATAAATCATCAATCCTTATAAGTGATTGCATGTTTTAACTATGACATCGTTAAGTTATTAATTGTTAATCCACAGCTACATTGATAAGTCCTTCTTCATTACAACAAAAACATGTGCACTCCATGTATACACACATGGTCAATGATATCCTTTATCAAAATGATCATGGAGTTATTTATTGAATTATTGTATCTACACATTTTCCATTATATATGGTATATTTGATATCCTCTTAGATATAGGGATGATATCAATTGAATGATCTATGTATCATTGGGGGGGGGGTCAAGGTAACTCCTCATGAAATATCTTATTGTAGATATACTTGACAGGGACATTTTTTATTCTTATAATTTCATTTACTTTTTATCTTTATTGATAATTTCCATAAATAAAGCTATGGGAGATTCTTCTAGACCATGGTCAGGTTACAATATCTCTAATTTGAAAAAAAAACTATTTGTTGTCCATTCAATACTACTCAGAATACATTGCATCTGATGTTTAACATAGAATTATACATCAGGGGCCAGGTTATCGCTACTATAATGTTGAATTTTTCCATGGGAATGACTACATGCTTTGTGATTATTTTATTGTAGGAAAAGTAAATATGAGAGTTTATATACACTACAGTTTCATGGATAATCCCTCTATGTGTATTGTATAATATATCTATTTATAGAATTTCTGAGATTGATTTTATATTATTAGAAAACATGGAGGAAATAGTGATGTTTCAAAAAAATACTCAAACAATGTCCATTCTAGGTGTGATATAACAAGGGTAATACCCACATCCACAGACATTATAGCATCTATTTCATCTATTTTTATATAAATATCACAATATCACTCGCTTTTCCTTTTCCAAGGTTTATGGTGATCCACCCCCTACTAACATTGGATTTGGATAGCTATTGGAAAAATTCACACACTTTCCACACAAGAAGAATTCGTCTAATGAATTTACCAGAACCATATTTCCTCTTTCCATAGTGTAGAGATATCGAGACTTCAAATCACTATGAAAATATAAGGAAATATGTTAGTATCTTCTCCACATGTAATATTTCATACTCATGAGAAAGAAGTTCCTTGAATGATTATTTCCACATTTATTGTATTTAGGACATTTCATTGGTTTAAAACATACTCATTTAACAAATATCCTCCCAAAACATTTCTCAATTAATGTCTTCATTTCATTCGATATATGGGGCCACTACTTCTCTTCGAAAGTTATTTTAAACATAATAAAAACTTTCACTATCTCCATATAGATATCATAGTCTTTATTGGATAAAAGATTCCATAGATTGAGTCTTAGACTACTGAATAATCTATCTTTCATTACATTATGATCCACGAAGGATTTACAAGAGTATCATCAAATCCATTTAAATTTATTCTCATAGCTTCCAAAAAATCATCTTCCTTATATTTCATCTCTATGAATTCTTTTTCCATATTAATTATCATTAAATAGAGGAAATATATTTTTATAATGTCCCCCCTAAGCTCTTCCCACTCCAAAACATCTATCTCGCATCTTGGATTCATGTTTTTATCCATATTTTTCCACATATTAGATTATCCCTCTAACAGTTACACAAATAGGGTGTATTTTTTTTCCATTGATCAATAGAGTATAGAAAAGATCATTTTTAATGATCTATTCCATTTTTCAAAAACCAACGTGTTGGTAGAACCACTAAAATATAGTGTTCATTGATACATAAATGAAATAATGGAAATTTTTTCCTTCCACTTGCATATATTATCATTCATTGATTCATGTTATTTCTAATAAAACATGTTGGTTTAATCATTATTCTCAAGATTTCTTCCACTCATGATTCAATCAAAGTGTCATAGGATCATGGTCTATTGTCATAACTATTTACATTGGTCTTCTTATTTCACGTCATTTTATAAAATAAAAAAACATTGTGAGAAATGTTTTTTGTTAAAGAATATTATAATTTTATATAATTTTTATATAATAACTCCTTATTTTGAAATATGGTATTTAATAAAAATAATTATTTTCTATAAATCATTCATAATGGTTCATAAAAACATGTGATTAACCTGAAATATCCCCATGGAGATTCAAACAAGGAGTGAAGAAAGCATCATTTTCATGCACCAGTTCATGTTTGTGTCTTTCAAAAAAATATGTTTTTGGTTATTTACCAATAGATATATTTTTCTAGAAAAAAACAACTTTTTTATCCAAATAATTATTTGTTTTCTCGGAATCCATATTCATAATACTTCACCAAAATAGTATGATGTTTTCTTATATATTAAAATGTACATAGGGTTACCACTAATTTTTTTAAATCCTAATTTCCAAAAATAATTAAACCATACTCTAATAAAGACTATAGAATCATTCATTTCAAGTATATAAACCTTTCATTAAATGAAACCAAGAATTGGATCTGTTAATGTTTAGTTTCATTGAAGAAAGGTACATAATAAATGAAATCATAGAAAATTCATCATAAAACATGAATGACATCATAAATAGTATGTAATTTTTTACTACATCTCATAGTCTGGGAACCTCTGTCAATGTATAGGGTGGGAAAAAGGACTTAAAATGGAATTTAAGGGTAACAATTTAGATGTGAAATTTGGGAATATCAAAAAGAATATGAGGAATATAATTATAGAATGATAGATAGATCATGAGGAATTTCATAATAAAAATAGAATGACTCATCGAATAGATGTGTGGATACTGAATTTAATTTAAACATTCAGAATCATATCACCAACGTTATTTTCTATGGTGTCATAAAAACCACCACAATTATTCACCAGGGTATCATTTAACATGACATCTCTTTAGATTAAATTCATTACCAATGCATTAGATCGATATCAAGCTATAACATTAATGTTTATTAATTTTCATTTGAGCCACATAAATAATTTTTTATCATTTCATAAAAACCATTTGAAGAATAAAATAAATTTTTTTTTCATTTCCAAATCAAATCATTTCAGATGTTCTTAAAAAATATGATCATTTTGTCATTTTAAAACCCAGAAACGGTATTGAGGGTTTTATATGTGTCAATAATAGAATATAATAAATAATTATAGCATTTTTCTGAATTCCCATAGAAAATATAAAGAAGATGGTATTCAAAAAATTAATATAAAAGGGAATTTCTTAATGAGAATTTAGAAATTTAGATATGTTAAATTAGTAAAAAAACAGGTATGCAACTTAGTCCTAAAATAAGATATTAATTGAGGAGGAAACTGTTTCCCATTCATAAAATATTCTTATTATAGAAAATGGTTAATACAAATTGGGCATAAAAACATATTTAGGATATTGGAATGATAAACCACATCAAATGTGAACCTGAAAAAAATATATGTAGATTTTTCCCTTACCTTTAAAAGTAACTCCTAAAACAGCATTATTCGGACATTTGAGATCTCAGGACAGTTTGAGAGGACTAATTGGGAGGTAACACTATCATTTCCTCATTTATGATTATTTTTGAATTAATTGAAATGGATAAATGGGTGGGTTATTATTGAAAATGTGTAGTGTATTTTTAATTTCCAAATATCACCCTTGGAAACCTCTGTTGTGGTAAATGAAAAAAAAGAGATTTGCCATGGCATTTTTCCTTGTAAATAGATACTTGATCCAATTTTAGGTTATTTTAATCCACAAGATACTACCATAATTTTACCTTTCTTATTTAGGAAATGGAAATTATATTTATTTGAAAATAACCTTTTTAAGGTTAACATTTAGATTTTAGAATATTAAATATAAATTATATATTTGTAAATTGTTTAAAATCTATTAAAATAAATGATATAAATAAAATAACAAATTTTATGTCCTAGATTGTGTTTAAATAGTTATTACATCACTATGTCCTAATTATGATGTCATTAACATACATAATAACTGAAACTATATTTTTACTATTACTGAAAAAATAATGTATTTTAGAAAATTATCATAAAATCACCCAAAACAATTTTGACATTCTTATTTTAAAACATAAAATTCATTTTATCATTATTATTATAAAAATATAATACTTTTAACATTTAATTAAAAAAATTATTATTTATTAAAAATAATAGCATAACAAAAATGCATTGTAAAATTTAATACACTTAAAAAAAATTTAATTTAATAATAAATAACAATGTTTTAATTGAAGGAACCCGGGACACCCTGAGAGGGGAGGGGTGAATTAAGGTGAAATTTTTTTATTTTAATGTGATGGATCTTGTTCCCACGTTGGTAGGAACTTGTTGATCCTACATGATTAATATGATCAGAAAGCAAACATTCACATGCACAAATAAAACACAACACTTTTTACTTGGTTCACCAATAAGGGCTACATCCAAGTAGAATACACCGACAAGTTGTCGGTGTTACCTAATTCCACTAATCTTCACTAGCTGTGGGTTACAAAGGTTCAGGTACAGTCACTCTGTCCTAGGCTCACTGCCTTTACAAAGATTTAGGGATAGCTCACTACGTCCCTCGGGTCACTCCCATTGACTCCCCCTGGCTCACTGCCATTGGGGAAGTCCCACTCAGTTTTTAGGCATGAAGGTCTCATCATTGCTCAATGAATGCATCATTTTCATTATGTGGATGCTCTGTTGAAGTCCGACTATCACCCAGGAACTGATCTACAACCTTTGTGCAGCACCAAGTCAACCGGGATGCCTCAACAGTACCTGGCGCACAACTCCAAGGCGGCGCGCGATATTTAAGGACGACGCGAAAGTTATAAATTTCATGCAATTCCAACTTCAACACTTGCGTGATTCATTAATCTTTAAAGCCAAACATTCACGACTCAACTTCTTTTCAACTCAAGACGATTTCGAAACCTAAGGGAAACTTGTCTTGCAACTTCTATTCTGGCATGCAAGTATCACTAAATCACTAGCACGACGACTGGACGGGCATCAAACAACTATCGCGCTGCTCCACCTGGCGCGACCCACCAACACTTGCGCAACTTCAACACCAGCATGACGGGAGCATTGAATTTCTTCAAGTCCAATGTTTGTGTTGAATGAGGAGGGGTGGTCCTCTATTTATAGGCTTCTGCATACCCTGCGCTGCGGCGCACATGTGTTCCCTTAGCACGCAAGTCTCGGCACACAACCCTTCTGTCCTCCTAGACACCTGCATGACCAATTTCCAATCCTGGGCACCACTATTTACATTTCCATATTTTGATGATCAAAACACGATGGTCAAATGGGGCGCAACTTTCCAATCCTTTAAGGTACCTGTGCCCAAGCCTTTTCATGGAGTTCATGTCACTTGCGCGACCAAAACAATACTTGTTTGGCATTCTTCCCTTTGACATATTTTCACGTTCTCATTCTGAAAAATAATAGGCATGCAAGTTTCCATGCCTCCAAGGCCTCGGCACACAAGTCCCTTTTACAGAAACACATTTCTCCATATTTCAAATTTTGAGGCCCAAAAATTTGCAAACACTGGGAAACGGTGCCATCTTCTATACTATTGTCTTCCTGAACTATATGATCATCTTGCTGGTACACGTTCTGAACATCCACTAAGGATTGACAACAAACACAAACCATACTCCAAATCATGCATAGAAGACCATGGATCCAACATTAATAAAATTGTTTCATTGAAATAAACATTATTCATAATACTATATTTTATTATAAAAATTATTAATTTTCTGAAAAGTAAGATCTATATGTAATTTTCTTAATTAAATTCCATCAAAAATTTATTAGGAAAATCTATACTTAAATTGGGAATGATGGAATTGAAATTTTATTTAAAAAATGGAATGGTAATTTCTGTGAATAGAGCCTCAAAATATAACAACTTATAACACCCACAAGTGATATAATACTATTGTGTGAAAGGGTGGTACTTATGTGGTGTGCCTCAGCTAGCATAGACTAAGTGGTAAAATCAGCTTAAATTAACTTAAATTGATGGAGATTTATTTCAAGCTTCACTTGCTGAAGCCTGACATGGAATTGGTCAAAGGTGCACCCCATTGATGATACCTCAATCCAATTTTCTGATAGATGGGTTTCAAAACAATGACTCTAGTTTTTGAGGCAATCAAATCATTATTCTGTATCAAATTTCAATTTTCAAAATTAGACATAAAAAAAGTAATGATAACATTAAAAAAAACATCATGAGTATAGTTCCCAATTGAAATATTGACCATTAATCATATTACAATTGAATCCAGATTTTCACATTTCCAATTTTATTCAATTCATTAAAAAATACATGGTTTTTTATTAATATAATATAACAAACATTTTATTAGGAAAAAAATATTATAAAAATAATTCTAGTCATTAAAAATATTATTTTGTCGATATTACTAAAAATGAATTATCAATTTTATACTATATTTGTATCCTTAAATGATTTTTTGAATGTATTTTGTTTATTATATCATGGTTATATGTATTATGGATTGTATAATGTTTTTTCAACAGTAATATTTCATCATGGATATATGAGATCATGTTGATTGGTACCAACGATCAAGAAATATGATTTAGTAAAAAGTTTATATATTTTTGAAATTAAATTATTAAGGGAATGGTTATCCATAATATTTTCCTGATGTTGAGAAAATGATGTTGGATAAAGAGATGATTCATATGGATAAAGTAAATTGTATATTAATGACTTCCTTGGAACTAATTAAAAATATTTGTATCAAAATACATTGAAGGGTAATATGGTGAACCATTTATTAAATGGAATAAATTGAACATTTAATGTGGTTTTAGAGATTATTTTTTACCACTTATTTGATTAAACCAATTCTATGAAAATTAGTATAAATAGTTCAAAGATGAAAATTAAGATTGATAATATAGAAAAATATCTAGTATCAATATTTTTGTATATCCATAGAATTTAAAATATTTTTTTAACTATAAAAAAAGGGCCTTAAAATTTTTTGTCCAAATATCAAAATTTATGATCATATCAATGACCATTATTCACACCTATGGTTTATGTTTTGTGGTCAAAAACATTTACCTGAACATGTCCTCTATCATTCTCCATTATAACATGATGGCTAAACATATATTCTATATCAATTTTTTCTAATGTTCTATAAATAGATAGCCTAGATTTGTGGATACCATCACACTTCCATTTACCTCATATTAATTATATGTGTTGTTAACACTATTTATTATGTAGGGCTTTCAAATAACAACCCATAGACTACTGAGATCAATTTTAAATTATATATATGTTATTTAATTAAGGTAAGAACAATGTTACACCCCAATAATTTAAAAATATTATCATTTTTGAATAAATTTGATTTTCTCTCTAGATTTCATAATATTCCACACAATGTTTCGCTTATAATACACAGGATAATGAGTTGTCTTGTGTTACACTCAATGTTGAGTTTTACAGAAGAATATATTTAAAAAAAATTGTTATTTAATATAAAAAGATATAACCTAGATATTATGTTGGAGAATATGAAAAATATTTACTAATTAAAGAAAATATATTGTTGAATTTTTGTTATTTTTCTGAAATGTTTCATCCTTGGATTAATTTTTAAAAATAAAGAATCTTATGTAAAAATTATATTTTTTCTATTTTAATTTTATAGTTATGTTATGTTTATATTTATATTTAATGTATAATTAGGATAATTTCATATCAGCTAACAGAATTTAGGTCAATGGAAAAAATTACAAAATAAATTTAGATATAATCACATATCAATCGTTTGTAATTATTTACTTTAAAAACCTACTTTTTCATCTCATATGTGGGATTAAAATAAAAAAAATCTTTTTATACTTATGTGAATTAAATTAAGAAAAATTGACATACACATTTATAATCCAAATGATTATTTTATTCTAATAATATCTACATAGTTTTGGATCAAAAATATTAATAAAAGTAATTGAAATTATTATTTGTATTAAACGGACGATCAGGTAATTAAGGGTTAAAAAAATATTATATGTATTATGAAATTACCATAACACGTCATAATTTTGATGGATGAGTTAGTGTCAACCAAAAATATCTATGGTCAAATTTTTTGGGATCCTAGAGCCACTTTGGTGTATTTGAGGTATTATAGTATTTTATTCTATGTAAGGTCCAATATGTCTTACACGTGTCTCTAATAAGTATTACATTTTTTAGAAATTGTAATTAATAAGATATCTTAGAATAAAAATAGTCATTGGTAAGAAAATAATTTTATATTCATCATGATAAATTATTTCAATTTCCTAGGGATGTAATTATAAAATTAAATGCTACAAATTGACGATGTAATAATTGTTTAATTAATGAACATATCAAAAGAATGTAATAAAAAATAATAAAATAAATATAATTCAATGTAATTGATATCATAAATGAATTTACAAGATTTCCAAGATATATTAACGGTGTGTTAATGGTTTTTCATTAATGTTATCTTATGTATTGATAATTTTTATAAATTCATGAACTTAATTGTCCGAAAATTGACATTAATGGAATTTTAAATTAAATAATATATTTGTTGAATGATATAAAATTCAAAATAAAATTTAAAAATCAGTGAAATAATTGGGATAGTGTCAAAAATGTCATCTATTAAACATTAATTATGGTTTAAACATTTTATAAAAACCATATTATTCTATAATAATGTAAAATTGAAAAGCAGTCCCGATAAGAGTTAAAGGGTTAAAACAGGATAATTCTAATTGATAAGGGTAATAAAGTGACCTAAACATATTTAAAATTATTTGTTGAGAGGATTTCGACCAATCCTCATCCTATAATAGTACTAACTCAATTTGAGACCATTTGTAAAATAGAATACATGTATATTAATTTAATATTTTGAGTGATTAAAAAACAACAACTCAACTCAATTATAGAGGGGAACCTCCTCCATTACATACTCACAACACATTGAGAATTTTAGATTGTCCAAATCATACCTAAATATTCATTAAACCTCTCTTACATTATATTAGAATCTTCACATTGGTAATAATCCAAACTAAGGATGGAATTTTTTATAAACAAATTAGAGATACCCAAATAAAAAAAATATAAACACACAGATGAAATTTTAGATTCTTAGTCAGAGATTTAGTCTCAAATTATATTCCATTGAGAATTGTTTTCTGTTATTAAACTATTAAATTTTATATTTTCTCAACATGTTATATCATGAATATCATTATTATAATGATATTATATGTGACACTTCATGTTATTTAATCTCGGGGATTATCATTTAAATGTTTCAAAATGGTATGGGACACATTGTAATGTTCAAGGATTATTATCCACAATATTATTTTAATGATATTTAAATGGAATTTCCATTCATCAACATAAAAAAAATTTATTGGTACTTATAATATACTAGGTAATTATTTATAAAACAATATTATTTATTTGATATGGATATTATATGATAATAAACAATTTTTATTAATTAGATTAATTATTCCACACACGAGGAATGCTTTAAATTTCATATGTGAAATTTAGGGACCAATATAGCCACGCTATGAATTAGTATATATAATGGGAATAAAAGGATATGGGTGTTGATGAGGAATTACAAATTAATTATATTATTTTACTGAAGCCTTAACAGTATTATATTGAGGGAATGAATCATTGAAAGAGTTAAATCCGAGGCATGAAGACTCAATGATATTTTTTATATATCCATTGTTTTTCATTTTATTATCACGGATTCAGATATTTTTATTCAATGATATTCTTACTTTTTTTATAATATCCATTGTTAGATTTTATTGATAGTTTTTTATTAAATAGAACGTGTCTAAATTTTGTAAATTTTAATATTTATTATTACTTATCTAGTTCTTTTAATGGAATTTTTTATCAGTTATATAATTTCCAATAATGATTATTCCTTATCTACTACATTTAATGGAATGTGTTATTAATTATATAACATTCCATGTCGATTTTTGGCATTTATTCATTATGTATTCCTATTTATATACCCTTACTGATCATTTTAGCTAACCATTATTATCATTCCTTTCCCCATCTTATAAAGAAAAATTAATTTTTTATGTTGTCCTCGAAGATATTAATTTCATTTTACTATGAATTATTCTTTATTCTCCATTTCACAATGTCAAATGTGTATCTTGAATATTATATGGACTTCCAAAACATTTAAACTAACCGGTTATTTTATATATTATTGATTATAATCATGCCAATTTAATAAAAAATGAACTAAAGCAAATATTCTTGATTCGGGGTGTATCACACATGAACCTATGGTATCAAAACAGGGATGTATTCCTTGGAAGACACCCATAATATCAAACATACCATAATTCTATGAAGTTATTATATATTTACCATTAAATTATATCTTGGTTTTTTGTTAACTAATATCATTTTTACTAAATATAGATTCCTATTTTTCATCTAAACTACATTTGATAATAGCTGTAATGCCCCAACCTAATAATATCAGACCCAGAACATTAATTTTTTATATTGTCTTGATTAAAAGTAATCCAATATTGATGGACCAATATTTTTTATATATTTGGAAAATATATTACATACATGATACCCATATTAAATTTTTGAAATATAAAATTAAATATAATACATAAAAAATATAATAAATGACAACCTTTAAAACTCATTTACATATATTTTTTTCATAACATGGGTAAAGGGGAAAAAATATGGGTTAAATAAAATGCTCTATAAGGGCATGTAATGTGTAAGTAATAAAGAGTCATTGAGAATAAATCAACATGGAATGTATATAACTAAGTACATATTCCATATAAATATGTTCATAAGGAATAATCAACATGACAATGTATATAACTGAAACACACAAAATTTAATCAATAAAAAGAGAATGAAATGAATCCATAGAAAATGTGAAATCCAAAACCTCATAGACAGTAATAATAACAAAATTCAAAATAATTTAAATTATTTTTTATTTAAAATCATGTCTTAGGAACATTAAATCCTATATTCTAAACACATTTCAGAAGAATATTTAAAACTGTATGTAAGAACCAGTTTAATTTGGCCCATTAATTTGTCTCATAAGAACATGTTATTGCGTCAAGGGGATATATAAATTCTTAGAACCAACCACAATATCCATTACAAATAATTACTCATATATCCTGTAATCAGTATTATATACTAAACAATATGTCTTATCAAATATCCTTTTTGAATAAAAGAAACATATTTATCAAGACTTCTCTACATAATCAAATAAATATAAAAGTAAATATCGTATCTAAAAATAGTATATATTTTAGGTAATAATATTATCCATCACATTTGAATATTTATGATTATGATAAATTCAATTTACAATTAAAATTATCATTTGGGCGTTATTGTTTCAATTTGAGGTTAACCACAAATACATGATAATAAAATTAAGCTATTTCCACTTTGAAATTTCCACATAAAACACCTTAGACGAGAAAATCCAAAGTGGATCAAAAAATACCATGAATTATTAGTGAATAGTGGTATTATATGACAAATGGGAAGTATATACAGCACATTAATGTGAATTGGTTCATGACGACAAATTAGTCTCAATATAATATAAATAGAGACAGAATCTCAATCTATATGTTTCCAATTGGGTGAAAATCCATTAACCTCATATGTAATGGATATAATCATGATATTAAATTATTATATAACTATAATACTATTTATACTATCATATATTACTTATTATAATTTCTTATTACATGTTTGTTACCAATATTTCACTATTTTACCTATTTTCTGAGTTAATAACATCGTTTTTTGACTGGAAATTGTCTTTGTAGTTATTATTCCAATTATTTAAACAATAAATTCATAATATAAATAATGTAAACCATTTTTTATGTATCATATAAGTTTATTATATTTTTATTTATAATAATTCATAATATTGGGATATAGGAAACAAATTGAAGCATTAATGGAGATGGTTGGTCTTATATATGCATGAACAGTACTCCTATTATTTCCCATTAAATGAATAAAAATAAAATGAAATATATGAATTTAATAAATCTAGAATCATATTTATTTAGTATATCTCTCATATTTTTATTAAAATATTTCTTAATATATTCCCTATATATTGTGGATAAATCACATCACTTTGTGGAGGCAGTAGTCCAAGCATCCAAAAAACGATGTTATCATATTCCCAATAAATGGGAATCATAAAGATATTTTTTATATGAAAAATAAATAAGCATAAATACATATAAAATTTAATATATATATATATCATTAATAAGTATAAATAAATTATTATTCTGAAAAAGAAAAGTGATAATGGAAAAATGAACAACATTAGTTTGTGTTACGATAGTCTACAGTAAACATAAACAACGATTATATATCCAATTTGATGGATGGGTGTGAAAGTGTTTTTAATAGATAAGGACAAAGACTAAATATATTATTTAAACCAATGCCCTCTCTAGGGTGGGTAGTGGGATACCCATTACATAGCTCGAAGTCCCACGTAAATGTGGCATGAATATAAGGCTTGAGAGCCCATTTTTTGGCAAAAAGGACCCCTCTGTGAATAGTATTGCTACTGTACCCGTGCTGCTACTGTACATGCTAAAGTGCTGCAGATGCTAAAAGTCCCTGCTACATTGCCTCCGCCACTACAGTGCCACCACAACTATAGTATTTTTACAGTTCCCTACTACAATACTACTACTACAACCAGTATTTTTTCCCTTATCGGATTGAATCTTGTGTCTTTTGGATGCCAAGAATGTGCCTAAACCACTTGGATGCTGGCTCGCTAGCATGGATGCGTGTGAATGTGTATCCATAACACATGGAATTATACATGTAATTATATTTAATATATTTATAATATTATATAATCATTATATAAAAATAATTAATGGGATTGAAAAATAAATGAAACCAAATTCATAGTAGCAGAATGTTACTTTTATCAGAGTATCTCCATTTCATTAATACCCATATTCTTTCATGCATTACATTCAAACAAAATTGAGGGATCTAGGACGAATTAATGTATGTTTTGGGATAATTTTTTAGATTATTTAATAAAAATTTGTTCTTATTGGTGTGAATATCTGTTTGGGGTTAGTGACTTTTTATAGCTGAGGAGGAGTGACATTCTTGTAAATTTATTAAAACAAAATTCCACCCAGGATTTTTACATTTCTGGTCTCGCCAATAAGGTTAAAAATTAATTAAATGGCAGTATATGGCAGATATATGGCCATTAAATTTATTTTGAAATGTCTTAAGGAAATTTTGGATATTCTGTTTAAGGTTTAGTCCCCTGTGAAGCAAATTTAACTCATATTTTATAAAATTAATATTAAATACATTCACTAATATATTTTTGTCAAAAACTATGGTTACCTAATAATAAATTATATATTATTATGATTCCAAAATATCTCAATAATTACAAATTAAAGACACATAAGTCGATGAAATTAATTTGTAATTAATCTTACCGAGAGGATGCCATGTGGGGTTTTAAAAAAAATTGTTCAAATGATTGAATGGTTTTAATATCTAATTTAAATGTTCAACTAAAAAAACTAAATTTGATTAATATATTTAATAATTACCAAAATTAAATTCATGAAAACAAAAAATTTAACATAACTATAAAAAAAATTTAATGAAAAGTCTATTTTCAATTAAAATTTATTAATCTTTAAAATTCATCAAAAAAATAAATCTTCCCTGAAAATTACCAAAAATTCACCCAGTCCTAATATATATGTTCATATTTCAATTGCGAACATTATTTTTTCACATGAAATTTATGAATGTTTCAAATTTCATATTTAAGATTGGTGTTTCATTAAATTATGGTAAAATTTTCATTAATGATGGTTTTTATTTGAAAAATTAATGTCTATTCTTATGATATCACTATAAAATATATTGAATGATTTTCAATATAGTAAAATGAATATATAATAAAAATATCTAATTAATATAGTTTAATAATAGTTATTACTTTAATTTATTAATAAAAAAATCTTTTTGGAGAATAAAAATAGTTTTCTATAAAAACATCTGTTTTATATTCAATTTGTATTTATATTATATGATTATTAATTTTTAATAAATGAGTTAAAACATATATTTTCATACATTATATTATCATATTCATAACCATTATTTTAATTTCAAGGTTTTATATTTTTAAAATAAAAAATAATGTTGTAATAATATATTGTTGTTTGATAAAACATTTTGTGTGTTTGTAGTGGATGTCATCTAAAAAAATCTTTACTGTGTCTGATGCAATATAACTAATAATTGATTTAAATTCAATATATGTAAAATATTAATTTTATTTAAAACACTAAATTATCTTAAATTATCAAGTGGATATATTCCATTCAACCTTTAGTGTTACCTGTCATACACACTATCGAATAAAAAATTATTCATTCAGAATTTTTGGGGTTTTACCCACATCATCACTGCATTATACAAAATTTAAAACTATTTTAATCTATGTCTGAGATGAAAAAAATCCTTGGTGGTTTTCTCTCAACACAAATCAATTTTTGACCAACATTTGGCTTGATTCCGACACATGGATATGTACTCTTACACCAATCTCCAATCATTAGTCCTACCCAAACATAAGAATTTCTCAATTCCCTATGTGGGGCCAAATTTTTCAAGAATGAGATATGTATCACGACCATATCCTATTTTTGGTTCCCATATAAAACAATGAATAATTATACCCTCTCTCTAATCTACAACCATATCTGTATCAGGGAATTCAATTTAGGTTCCCTCATTCCATATCCCATCTTGGAATCCTGAATATTTGTCTTCTAGATATTAAATATTTCTGTAAGAGGATTCACACTGAATGTAAAATGACAGTGTAAATCCTTCTTCAATTCTAGGACATATTCTATTCAACCATCAAACTTCTCATCTTTGACTCTTTTAAATATCCATGTGCTATTAATATCCATCATATATAGATTTTTATGTTCCCAAATTCACATTTTTCTAACTTATATTTATACACCACAGTTGGCATTCCAATAGTCACCAAAAAATGGTTCATTCAGGAAGTGTGATTCATTTTTTTACTATTTATTGATAATCCCTAGTTGGTTTTGTATAATCCACCAATGAAATGTGACTATCAACCATATAAACACCCATCCCTTGAATATAATTATATTATATCAATAATTCCCAAAAACATCATGTAAAAAACATCATTTTAATCATGATCAATCTCCATATCATTCATTTTTTATAATATCACTCCTATATAACTAAGAACCCCCAAGATCATGTTTTATAATTTACTTCCTCACATTAAATGTATTATGAAATATTTCCTGGATTATTATGTTTTATATTACACATTGTGTCCATGAAATATTCTATATGACATATAACTAAAAACTAAAAGAGTCCATGTATTAGGAGTCACATGATGCAAAAATGTAAGGCAACTTATTTAGAACATGATGTTAAAGTGTAGTGTTATCATATATACCAAGTTTATTATTCCCCAAAACACATACTAGTGAGACCATGTTTCATAAACATGGGAGGCCTCTTAGGAGATGATTTGATAAATTAGCAGATTTCATGTGTAGGCTTGATGCCTTCATTTTCATATGTGGTATCACAATTCCTTTTCACATAATGTATGCCTACACAATCTTCTATAATAATATATTATTTGATTCTCATTACATTAATATATGTAGTGGCTTCATGATCCTACTTATATGTCCATCCACCAGTATATGAAATTCCCCTGTCCTTTATTTTAATTTTTAAGCGTGGTTAAGGAATTATTTTCCACTATGTTTCTCACAAGGATTAATGATCATGAGGGATTTGGAGTTTTGGTGGATAATTCCCTTATAATCAAGGAATATTATTTCAAAATATGGTAAATGTTTTCCAAGATTCAAGACAATAAAAGGAATACCAAATATCCTTACTACACGATGTTTTAAAGGATGGTTACCATTTGATGCGTGATGAAAAAAATTAATACATATGTAATGATTATCTATTTGATGAGTTATGCAGTGATTCTATTACCCTACATCATGTCATAACTAAAATATATTTTAATCCCACACTCTCCAAGGTACATGTCAGATTTATCATATAGGGTCCGATATGGGTTCTCATTATACATGTTAGACCTATTTTTGAACAAAACATTTCACTTTTTAATAAAAGAATTCAATTATTTTGGGAAATATCATATGAATATATGTATGTATTAATTATTTTATTGAATATATAATTATTTTTTCACATATTAAATATCAAAATATAGATGAAATAATTAAAAATTTTCACATCGAAGCATCTATATTAGAACTACCTATGAACACATTTCTCACCACTCTTGAATAAGTTTAAAATGAAATGTTCCTTCTATATTCAAGCATATTCCATCCAAAAAAATTTATTTTTTAGGGAATAATGAAACTAAATAATCTCTCATTGACCATTAGTAATGTAATTCCATTTTCATGAATATGAAACATTTGTTTTGCAATATAGTAATATACCCCAGTTGGATATACCTATGTCACACACCAATTGTGATATTCGATAATTGGATTATATTTTTTGACTACGCATTTATTTGGTCCAATTTGGATTTTCATAAGCATATAACCAGAAGTTCTTGACATCCAATGGCTCATTCATCACCATGATAGACCACTTATATTAGCTTAATCCAAAATAATATTATATTGGGAATGTATATTCGAACATGGTCCTAAATTGTTCCTTTCATACACATCCTATGTCACTTTAGGATATAGACACCCATAGATAACTTCATAACCCCCCAACATTGTTGAAAATGATGGAACATTCAACGATATATTACCATTAATTTAAAAAATCAATAATATTTCATTAAAATCCAACTGACCTTAAACCATTTCCCTAAACATCATTGTAGTATGATTTTAAACTATATGATGCTTGAACCATTTACAGGGATGATATTTTGCACATGGTGTTATTTAAAAAAATACCCCTTCCTTAACATGAACCGAATTCTCATCAGAGCAAATTACCATTCATTTCCAATTCCAAAAAAGATTCTCCCATCAATCTAAGACACATTCACATCAGAAACCATACTCTATGGACATGATAAATTTAGATCATAACAAAAAAATCCTCCAATTGATTATAGAATGTAAAATTCTTGAATAATATGTTGTATGACAACATATGTGTACTCTAGATTTGGTATTTTTGTTCGAATCCCACCATAATGGCCTTCTAGTCGTGTTCACAATATTCCTTAGGAGAGCCACTTCGATATCTATATTCCCCAAAAATGTCATGCTGTGTTTTTTTAATATGATTTATGGTAAATGAATTCATTTTTGACTAACATCATATTTTTTATTTGACAATATATAGATCATGGAACAAAAATTCCAACTTATGTGTATCTAAATAATGAGGGAGAGTTATTGGAAAGTTAGCAATTCATGGGTAATAATTCAATAAATCATGGTGAATACTATTTGAAAAAAAAACAATAGTATATTATTTCAAACATACAAGACTCTCAAAATATCATGAAATAAGGCATAAAAATTATTAGGATTAAAAACAATGGGAGGACTAAGTAGAAAAAAACACACTCACTGAGTCTTTTTAACATTTTACATTTAAAAAATTAGGCAATTACTCAAAAGGAACAATGTTCATAGTGTCTACTATGTATCTCTAGAAATAGTCAATCTACATTATCTCGTTCCAAAACTAGAAAAAAATTAAAGCCTCTCCCCATAAATATTGTTATGTTTCCAAATCATTTACATTAATATGATTTAATATAAAATATAATATCATTGTAATGTTATATATGTAGAGAAAAATATTTACTAAGGAATATATGATTAGAAACAATTTACTTTACATTTATAGATGAAAAAAATTAGTGGATACTCGAAAGAAATTAGAGTATATCGTCCAGGGTATACCAAAATTACTATAAATAATTATTAATATATTTTTGGGTCTCCCCAGTCACAGTGATGGCTGGTAAAATATAGAATAGTTGGACATCTTCATCTCTCTATCTATTAAATGTTCATCCTATGCAATCGAAATGGTAGTTGTAATATCAGCTTGAATTCCTTATATAAAATGATGATGTTATTTGTACTCTCTGTTGGTAGAGTATATCACTTGTTGGAGGTATGATATTTTAGAATCATTCTCATCCTTACAATAGAGGCACACCATCAATTTCATTGCATGACTATTTTCCTCCTAGTAAAATGTAGCTCGAGGGTCATTATATCAGATGATAATATTTTCCATGATTATTCTATGTTGCAAACTTTTCACTTTATCTCACAGATGAATTATTTCCATCATGGTATTGTAAACCACATGATAATCAAAACCAATATACCCCAACATACAAAATATGTTCTGGAGATTAAGTGGTCTCTAATGATAATCTATAATGACTGTTTTTGAAACCATATCATGAATATCCTTATATATGAGACAATGATATTCATAGATATTATCATGTTCATTTTGGTTCACCATGGATCTAGTAATCGGTGGAGGGGTGTATTCCCGAATAAGTTAACTAATTGTAATTTCTTTTATTTTATTTCTTGAATATACACCATCCCCTCTATGTGTAACTAATTAATTTTTAGGTGGAGGACCCATTCTCATGATAATAATCAAGAAATATTGGAAATAAAATAAAAAATGATTTTATTTAATGATATTGAATGATGGTAAGGGTAAATAAAAAAGACAATCAAGGAAATTTACATATCTCTACCATTAAAGGGTCACATTCTCTTTTATATTCCTCCATGGCACCCTAAAGATAAATAATTTGGTCCACGAATTCCTTTTGATAGACAAGTCTAGGATTTTGTTCAAGGTCTAGAAGAGAAATCTTTTAAGAATCAGCCTCTTTTGGGACCTTAGCTATCGTTCCCCTAGTAGTAGGGAGATAAGGTACCTCAATGCCATGATTGCACATTTTGTTGGTTAAATTATATAAAGATATGGGTGAAAAAATAAATATTATTTATTTAATGAATTATATGTAATTTTGGACATATGTCGAAATTAATAAAAGATAAAACATGTCCATAAATATCCTTGCTGAATCCCATGATGTCTTATAGAGTGATGAAAATATCATTATCTTGAAAGAATGCATCCATTATTTCAATATATATTCAGTAATGTCTCATAGTTTCCTCCTCTGAAAGGATGACTATGATGTTGTGGTCATTTCGCAAATAGTCTCCAAAATCAAAAGCATCCATAGTGCTCTTAGTGATCACAACTCATTCATTTATCTGTTGACCTATACCCACACCAATGCATTTATTGGATGATAAAAAATCCATGATATCCCCTTATTGAGTGGTGACATGACTGATAATAGTAATCCCAGGGTCCTCCACACTATATTGAATATGTAAAATATCATATGGAATAAATGTCTTTAATTGTAACATGAAATATTATTATGTTTATTTGGAATTACTAGGATCCTCCTCCATATATACAGTGGTAGGAATAGATGCATCCTCATCCCTCGGTAATTCTTCTATCTAGGGAACAGATTAACCATTTAGAAACTATGCCTCTAATGAGATGTTCTGATTAGTTATAAGGGGGTCCTCATAAAACCCCTAAGATAGGACATAGGTCTGAATTCTAAAATCTATACATATGGTTATGAATTTATTATGGATAAATTGAGAAAAAATAATTCCATGAATAAAACTCCTAGACTTTTGACAAAATTTGGGAAACCCAGCCCCTATTGTAATTTAATGAAATTTTATTGAGAATGGATAGCACAAGCCTATATGAAGAAAGGTATTGTATTTGGAAGTAATGAAGAATCTCCCCCATCTCTTCCTCCAACATTCATTGAAATGATTAAAGAACCCCCAATTCAGGAGTTAATTCCTCATCCCCCATAGGGGAGCCTATTGTTCTATATCTCGATGTAAATTTCTTTAATTATTGTCCCCCTACATTCTATAAATCAAGACCACCATTTCCATAAAAACAACATTTTGTTCAAAATAACAAAGAACAAGATTATTGAAGAGTGATGGAGAATATAAGAACATAAATCATTAGGATCAAAGAAGTCATCACATTCATCATTGGAAAATTCATCAACACCTTCCGCGGACCCAGGTAAAATCATGACCCCCACATTCAACACATAGGGGATCAGATTCTTGGTATTCTAAATACTCATATATATCACCCGGATATATATTCTCTTCTACATAAGGTCATCTTCAAATTCAATATTGGGTGTCTCTCAAACATCTACAAACTATGTGATATAAAACACGATATAGAGGATTGTTTATAGATATATAGCATTAGAAGGCCTCCCCTGACAATTTTGGAATATCTATAGTTAAAGTATGTCTATTTTGTGGACATTCAATGATTTAGGATACAAACTAATTGATTTCAAATGCTTTACAGATCTCTCCATCATAGTATAAGGGGGGATGGGCAACTATAGGTTAGGTTTCCACTTATATAATGTGTCTAGACCGTCAAGGATTAATATCAACTAATGTAGAATTTTGAACCAGGTTGGTTGATTAAAATGAGCATTGGATTACATTGGCATGATTTGGGCCTCATCAATATCATTCCCTTAAATGATTTGGTCCATTCAGCTAATATTTACCCCTCTCATTTTTATTTTTGTTGTGAATTGGGGGAGACTCTTATCAACACTCTTTTGGGAAGTGATGAAATCATATCTTATGTATATCTAAAGGTTAACCTAGTGGACACACTCACTATAGGATGATTAATTACATATTTAGTAACCTTCACAACAATTAAATTCAAATTTTTTGAAGACAAGATGTGGTCCTTTCTCTCCAAACAATAATAGAAGGGAATATATTTATTTACTAAAGGATATTAAATTGGAATGAAAATGTATATGGATAATAACCATCACATATGAGATATATGTCGATTTGGGATTATTGTACCACTTCTCTATAGGATATAATATATATAATTAGTTCACCCTAATATTTTCCACCTTCATTGAAGGACCCAATTGGTGGATACCCATATGATATGAATTTTATTTTTTTAAATAAATTCAGAAAATCAAATTCTCAATAGTGCATTATGGATCATGTTCATATACCCAAATGACCTTCAAATATTTTTCAAAATAGCCCACCAAAACATTCATTATAATCACCAAAATTATAATAAGTGAAATGTTCGACGAACCATCTACACGATACTTGAATTTTTTTAATACTTTAAATGGGGCCATTAATATGTTCACATTAAATAGATACTGATGGATTTTCACAAGAATAGGTTATTCTATCCCTATATGCTTCACTACCCCTAGATTTCCCCATATAGTGAATGTTCCCAGCCTCATTATTCCATTTAATTGATTGACTGGAAGCATCTAGCTATTAAAACACATTTATAATAAACATTCCTAATATTTGTTGGTGAATATGTTAGACCTCATTGCATGACCCCACTGGTAAGACTCACCATACTCCAATGAGGGAAAAAAATTGTAGGGATATCCAGGAATATATATTGTGGTACATCCCATTGGATTCTTTTTTAATGGGGATTCCCATTTGGGATCGAATAAATAACTCATTAATGCTTTATATATAGCTTTAACACTCTATAATGTATCTTCAATCCTGATATTTTTATATATCTTCAATAGCTCTTTGGATATTACATGAATCCATTTTACATCATCTAATGTCAAATTTGATGGGATAAATTCATTATACATCATATTAAGTATGGGAACTCCAGAGATATTGATACAACTATATTGTGTATCCAATGGAAAAACTTTAGTTTCTAAGATCCATGACTAGAGATTTCCAAGATCAATTTCTATATTCATATATATATATATATATATTCTTGGGACCTAAAAAACATTGTAGAATCCAACAACCTTTTAGAGAGTCCGAAAATTAGTATAGGCCTGGAGCACCCAATATTCCCATATCCAATCAGTTTTGAAAACCCCTCTTGTACGAAGGTCATAGATATCCATCCATCATTTTAACTAATATGTCTTGGAATCAATGAATCTAGATGATCCACTATATGAATTTATCATTGGGGTATGAAGTTTAAAATCTCATTTAAAATTGTTTTAATTCATGATATGGGTCACAGATAAGGTTACGACATTGAATTATGTGACTATTGAAAAGATGACATAATTTATATGGTTCATGTATCCTTGGAACAATTAGAGAATCATATAGTCCTCCACAAGTTGAATTAAGTCACAAAATAGATGTGTGATGAAATATAGTGGTATATAGTTACTCTTAGGATAATCATGGAAATGATTCTTCATGTTATTCAGCATGTTAAAAAGATTTTTGTATCATACATTGGAATATTTTGTACGGATGACATTTCCCATCTCATTGATATGATTAACATATTTTTGTCTATAAATATTAATCATATGAGTTTCCTTCAAAAAAATACAAAGGTTATTGATATTTCATTTGAGATAAATCTTATTATGGATGAAATTCTGAAATTTTGTAATTTATAAATGGAAGGGTATCTCATAAGACATTCACCCCTATGTCAATTGGAATTTCACTCTACAAGGTGACATTGTACAGGTCACTCGCCCAAGTGCATGTTTCGCAAATATAAGTGCACTCTGATTCTGTGCATATAGATATTCAGTGACATAACAATCCTGGCGTTATTACTACATTACTGATAGCAATAATATAATCACATGAATGAATAACATTTGAGAACCTCTGTACTATTTATATAAAAGGGGACTACTTTGAGTGATATGTGTACAAAACCCCCACATGGTTTACCCAAACTATTTACCCTGTATTTCATCCTTCATAGATCTCAATTGAACTTCTCCCTTAAACAACATACTAATAGTCATTTTTATGAATCCATAATCATAATAGTGCATGACCATAGAGAGTCCATAAAATGAAGGATCGATCACCGTCATTTTACAAAACATTAGGATTAGGAAAAATTATTCTGACTAGATTAAATCCCATCATGGGGGGGGTCTTAACACTCATTTTTTTCACGTGAAAAAAATATGTTTTAAATGTAAATTATTCATGGACTTTAGAATTGATGAATTCCAAGGGGAACACAGTTCACTAAAGACATGCCGCATAGGTCCTAAATCTTAGTCACCTTCTAGGTGAATCCTGCATGCTAGTGGCTCCACTCTTAACTAGAAAATTGAACCATGAAGGTCTTTGAATGTCACACATATGTGATAACTAGTGAGATTCACCAATATTACCAGATTATTTCACATTGGGTCCTAATAATGCCAATGGATAAGACTATTGGGCTCCTTATTCGACATGAAATAAATACCTAAAGATGATTATATGCAATTCCATCCCATTTCTCTCTCTGTGGTCCACAGTAAGCTGCACGTAGACATTTCATACTTAAAATAATAATAAATTAGTGTGGTTAATAAGAAATAATTTCCCTTCGTGTTTTTAAAATAGATCTCTTAAAGAGAAAAATTCTCTTAATTTGAGCATATTGGGAAGACTACCCTAATCTGGCCTAAGACTGAAGTTCCATTCACCCATAGACACATGAGCATGCCCTTGGATATATGTTTTTAGTGTCACAAATGTAATGTCACCATAGTTGTAAATTTCCTAGAGATATATTCGACACACCCAGGTCATTACTACGTGACACACATTCACCTCAAGTAACTTAAAACTGTGTGATCCATCATTAAATCACCCAAACATCACCTATGTGATCTATATTTAACCCCACCATGACTCACCATAAAGATAAATACTCATATCTACAATGCATATAATATATGATCCATCTTTATCTCACACATCCTAAAGCTTTATTAACCTCCTAGAATTTTTATTCATGTTGTCAACTATAGGGAACCTCCATGATTGGAACTACCAATGGAGGGATAGAAAATAAAAATCTCTAATGAGGCGTCAATATTTTAAAAATAATGGATAATATCACACCACATTTTCATCAATTGATTTATGAATTCCGATGGTATGAGGTGTCACACTCTTTTCCATTGAAATTGGTAGGGTCTGTAGGGTTTTTTCAGATATGAATCCCATTCATAAAGAGGACCCCAACCATGGGGACTGTTTTAAGAAACTCCAAGCCTCAAACACATTTTTTTTGTTCATTATTCTCCATATTATTATCTCAGATCCATGTCTTAGGGTTTTTTAATCACCATATGATCAGTAATACTAGGGACTTCCCCACATTAGATGATGTTGGGTAAGATTATTTATTTTCCCTCTGATAATTTTATATGTCTAATCATCATATATAAACTATTATTAGGATGAGGTAATCCTTCCTGGAGTTAAACTTTTTATTTTCTTATGGTTTGAATCTTATGTGTATGAAAATATTCATATAATTGTTACAAAAATAGAGAGAATATGGGAACATCAATTATGGAATCCGCCCTTCTTATTACAAAACATTATATAACATTTTACAAATAGAGGATATTTTAAAGTTTAGTGTTTGGAACGATGGTACATAATACATGAAAATATGAAAAAATACATATAATCCATATGAAAGGCTTCATTACATGTTCATAATAAGTTCAATTACTAAATATTATAAATTGGGGACATACATATATGGAAAGGGGGAGCATAAGTCCATGTATGTAAAAGCAGTGGAAATAGTTTACTTTTAATCTCAGAGAATGTTGATAAGAACTTGAGGGAATTTATAAAAACATGAGAAAGAGGAATATAATAATATTAATAAAATAAATCATAACTTTTAAATATTTTCACTACATTTTACTGGGACATTCATAACCATATCAACAATTTTTATCATTGAGGTTTAATAAAAATTACAAAAGCTATTCACAGAGGGAACATAAAACATGTCCTCTAAAGAGGTTAAATTATTTACCCAATTCATTGAAGAACTATGAGGGATAAAATGTAATATTTAATAATTAATGTGAGTGAAAACTATCATAACAAAACAAATCATGAATATAATGTGGATAATAAAACTAAAAAATTTTATATCAAAATAACGATTTTTTAAAAAGTGATTAAAAATATTATCATTAAATCATTTATAACCCGAAGAATCGAAATGTTGGTTTTATGTATGTCCATTAAAGAATCCTAGATATTATTATTTTGTGAATAACACTAGAAAAAAATGATTTTGGGTATTCATATAATGAAAATAAAATAATTTATTGTGAAAAACAGATAAAATATGAGAACAAAATTCAACATCATAATTGGAATGAAACATTGTTTTAGAAAAAGTTAAAATGATACTATAACATAGTTATAAATTTATAAAATTATCTTAATACCATAATTTAATATTATAATATTACCATAAAAACATGTAATTGTCATTTGAAAGAAATACCTCAAAAAAAGAGAACATGAAATGAAAAGTGAAGTTGTGATTTACCCTTACCCAGAAGAGTAACTCATAATACTAATTGATTGTGACCTTATTGGACTCAGTAATACTTTGGGGGACTCTATGTGGTATAATAATATCATATATCCATGGTGGATTAATTTATAGTGAATTAAAATGAAGAAATATGGGGGTATTTATTTAAAAATAAGGGGATATTTTTGTTAATTTCTTAGGACACCTCATTAGTGTTATATCTAAAGTCGTGGGCTTCTCACAAGTATTTTCCCTAGGTATTGGCCACCTAGAACACCTAATATTATATATTAATCCCTAATACTCCACCAAAATTTTATATTAATTATTACATCATTATTATTTCATTTATAATATTGAAAAACATTAACAACAATTTATACTTTTAACGAAATAATATTGTATTTTAGAAAATTCACATAAATGAACCCTATCCAAATTTGGACAAAATGGATACATAAATGAAGTTAATATTATCATTATAAATATATAATTATAATATATTTACCTTTTAAATATAAAAATCCATATTTATTAATAACAATAATGGACAGCAAATACAGAAGAATATTTCTGACAATTGAATAAAATAAAATTATATATTCATTAATATATAAATAAGAGTGTTTAAATGATAATATTTAATGAAAATAAATTTTATTAATAAAATATTAGTTTATTATAATAATTTTATCTTTTACTAAAGGAATAAATTCCATTCCAAAAAATGAATTTATGAAATCCGTGATATTTATGAAGATAATATAAACTCAAAACAAGAAATGATAGAACAAAACTTTTATTTACAAAAAGGTATTATACAATATGAATATAAGGCCATGACATGTAATATAGTATAATAACCACATAATACCTGAGGTTGAGGTGTACTATTGTGATAGATTCATGGGGAGGGTCGATTAACATCGCCCGAGTTATAATCTTTACTAATATGAAATTCTCCAATATGAGATTTCGAATAATATTAACATATTAAATCCCATATTGGACTTTGTCAATAGGGAAGCACAAATTTGCTAACTCCCTCTAATGTTCTGATAAATGGGACTTGTGAGACATTAATCTACTAGATAATTACATGGACTCTTCTTTCATCCTTAATTATCCATTATCATTCCTATTTATAATAGTAATTAAAATGTTAAGATTTTTATTAAGAGAAATGTTTCTATTGATTATATTGACCAATAGTTGTAATTTACAAATGGTAATATAAAATTTGAAACCCAATGGGGTGATTTCAATTATACATAATTATTTATTAAAGGGTTATAGTTTTTTTGAGTATAAAAATATAAAACTCATTTTTCATAAACAAATTTTCATCAAAATGTCTGGTTCATTACATTCTTCCCACCTTAATAAATTTCATCCCCAAAATTACATCATTTTTTCTCGGTTGAGAAGATGAAATGGCTCTTATGTATAATTGTTTCTAATGGTCCCCTCTTGTATTATTCATATTTTGGGATCCTTTAAAACACTTTAACTACATGGGTATTATTCTTTCATAAAACCTTCTCTCTATCGTCCAAGATCAGCCCTAGATGATTCTCTTAAGGGAGGCCATGTTCTAGTTGGAATACCACTAAATTATATACATTTTAAGGGTTAGGTATGTACTTATTCATGATAGATACATGGAAAACATCATGATCATGATCTATGTTTGGTGGATGTTCTAGTTGACAGGCCACTACTCTTTTACAATCAAGACTTAGATTGAGGCCAATGTACCTAGGGTTGAGCTTCCCTTTCTTACCAAAGATGATGACTCTCTTCGAAAGAGAAATTCGATGGAGGACTATTTTTCTCTAACACCAAACACCATGTACCTTAAATGGTTATCATCATAGGTATTTTTCCAACTCTGAGGATCCATTATGTGTTTTGGATGGTATGAATCATTTCTGTCATCTCTTGCACAAGATGAATCCCAAGAATATTTCTCTCACCATCATCATCCAATCAATTAGGATTTATAAATTTAATTCCATTTTATGACTTATAATGTTCCATTTTACTACACAAATGTATTTTTTGTTGTATGAGAACTCAAATAATGGGATATTTCAATCCAATGCACCATTACATTATATTGATCATGTTCCTTAGATGTACTAATGTGTTTGAATAGTTCATTCAGATAGGCAATCTATTAAAGGGTGATAGGACATACTAAAATTCAATTTATTATTCAAATCATGTTTTTATCATTCTACATTATTTTTATGTTAGCCTTGGATCCCAATAAAATAGGATTGCCACTAGAAATCCATTCAACCTCACCACTTCCATTACGTAAATCATGTCATGTTGATCAAGTGATATATTTTTTAGAATAGAGATAAAAGGGAATCCTTGGTGGACGGTCCATTATAACCCATATCACATTATTTCAATTGGATTTTTTTGGGAGTACAATCACAAATGACATTTTTATATTTTCCCACAACCAAATTGGTAATGGAGTGGTTGTAATACCCCTTTAGGTATTTGTCTCTATGCCTTCACTTTTTGAATCACTATATAACATGTAGTGTAGTCGAAAATATTCCTTTTAATGTTTCTCCACAAATAATGATCTATAAGGTCACAATATATATTTTTTATTTCCATGATGTATAGATATAGAAGGTAAATGATATTTATCTATCAACTCGTTTATTATTCATGGAATATATGGGACACATATCAATGAATAAAATTATTTTTGATCTTTATGATATATATTGAACTTAGGAAACATCCTATTATGCATAGTCTATATGTTCTTTTTATAATAATGCAGTTCCCCTATTATATTTATTTATCTTTTATGGTAATAATTGTTGGGAAATAAATTAGGATATGGTTGTTTATTTACCATCCCTTATGATTCCAATGTCTAGTTTTACTAGGTATTTGATAAAAAGATCTCTTTGAATCAACATCATTAGAACCATAACATAGACATTCCAACATAATTCATCAGTGACATTGTTTTCTCTTTCAGTGGAATACTGAATTGAACAATAATAGTTTTTAAAATGTTCATCCCTATACTCTATATCATGTTTAATTCCTATTGTGTTAACATATACTTCAAACACTATCGTTCTATGTATATTTCTAATTTATTCCCATAAATATAGTGCCTCCACATATTTAGTTCAAAGAAACTATTTGTAGCTTCATATAATTCATAGGATATTTCTACTCATGTGGATTTAACATCCAAGATGTACAAGAAATCACCTATAATTTTTCTTGAGGATGCACCCAATCCCTTTTAAAGATGCATTACTATAAATAATGAATCCTTATCCAATTGAGGGTAGAGTTAACAGGGGTGTAGTAACCAATCTCTTCATCTTCTCTGGGAAACATTCTTCAAAATATATTTTCTATATGAACATAAACCCTTTTAAAGTTAATACGGTTAATGGTTTATAAAAACATGAAATTATTTTCAAAAACCTCCAATAATATCCTCCTAAACAAACGAAACAATGAATCATAGTAACAGTTGCATGATGGGGCCTCTCCTCCACAATCATATTCATTGTTGGGTCAATTGAGATTTCATCCTTGGTTATTGTATACCGTTATAAAATAAAGTATTGTAATCATAATTAATATATGATAAACATTCCAAATAGCCCCTCCTTCCATAGAGTATGTAATATAACCCTTATATGATTTTCAAGATCCTCTTAAATTTTTGAATATATCATAACAACAATAATAAAAACTACCAAAAAAACTTGAATGTAGTCATTAAAGACACTATGAATCAAATCCCTAAAAATATCATGGGCATTAGTCAAGACCACATGGATGATAATAAAATTGTAATTCCCATTAAATTATTGGAACGATGTTATTGGAATATATTTTTTCTTCAAAATCTATTGATGATACCCATATTGAATAACAATCAAGGAGAATAACACATCCCCATAGAGATGATCAAATAAATCATTAATTCTTGGAAGAGCATAATTGTTCTTTACTATGAAACCATTATGTTCTCTATAATCAATTCATAAACCCATTGGTCCATCATTTTTATTAACAATGATAATAGGATTTCCCCACGGAGTCACACATTGATGGATAAAACCATTCTCCAAAAAATCTTGGATTTTCTTTTTTTATTCATCTAGCTCATCATTTTTCATTCTATACACTATCATTGATATCGTCTTGGACCCAAAAATTAATTCAAGGGGGAACCCAACCTCTTTCTCAGGGTGTAGTTATAGGTAATTACACATGATGTGTATAACTGTATTCCTCCATAATGGGGGCTTTTTCTTGTCATGTACAATTATATCATACTTTATCATCAACGATAATCTCTATAATGAAAGCTAAGTGTCATTTTTTCAATGAAAATATCTGGTTGAGATATATCACCTTCAAAACAACTATATGTTCCCATTCAAGACTACTGATATTTCCTTACTTCTCAGTTGACCATGGAATTATACAATGATAGCATATCCATCCATAGAATAATATTGAATTGCATCATGGGAATGAATTCTATATTTTCTATGAGATTATAGACGTAAAAGTAAATACTATAGATTATATACACTATGGATTCATGGATAATCCATCCAGGGATTTTGAATATGAATAAAACTTCTTATAGTATTGGTATTGTGATTATATTCAATGTAGTCAGAGAGGATATAACAGAATGCGTGGAACTAGAATCCATCAATGTACCTTCTGGTTATGAGAAAACAATGGGAATACCTTTTACCACAGCAATTGGATATTCATCATCATTAATCATGATTGAAAAATAATATATTGCTCTCTAGTCCTAATATAATATTTATAATTATTCCCAATCAAGGTATTTGGATTTGGATAGTGATAATAAATGTTCCCATTATTTCAGCACATGAATCATTGGACTCTAGGATGGGCATTAATCATATTCCCTTTATATTTAGTGTGTATATCTTAAGGCTTCACCATAAAATATAAGGCCCCAACCTTAAAAAATACTTAATCTTGAGTTATTACAAGAATACACATTGATGATCATTTCAGGTTTGGAGTTTTAGAGAATTATATCATAAATCATGCATTACATTCCACATTTCAACAAGGTGGTTACATAAAATATAGTATTATTATTTCCCATACAAGGTGAAATATTTACAATAAAACATGGATTCTTTCTTGAAACTTTCTCAACACTATCAACATATCATGTACTTTTCCCTTGACCTGTGAAAAACATTTCAAAATCCTGGGATGACCATAAAAAGAACAGTAAGGGATATAAAAGTATAGAATGAAAACATTAGTCCACGTATACATAATAATTGATGAAATCATACATTACTCATAAAACATAAACACTTTATCATACCACATTAAATCATAATATTTATGAATAACTCATAGAAATCAGAAGACATAAAGGTAATTTGAGGCATTCATAACATTCTTCTGTACGGGGTAACCCTCCTGGTTACGTTTGGAATACCCATCATAGTATATTCCCTAAATATCTTTGGAGAAACCTTAGTATTTAACTACTTCACGTTACCCAATGCATTGGAGAGATATATCAGGCTCACCCGCCCTTAGATTATCACAGAACCACACGTGTTCATAAACAATGCCCAAGAACCGTAACATTAATTGTATCACATAAACTATGAATAAAGGAAACATAAAATTTCCACATTTCAATCACAAGATATCAATAACAGGTTGATATAATAAAAACATTTTCAAAACCATTTTCAATACCAAAATAAAGGAAAAGGAAAACATGGTATTTATTTTTTCTTTTAAAAAAAGTTATGGCTTGTAGAGGAAGCCGAAACTCAAATAATGGTCATGGCGGTGGAAAGGCCGTTGTCACCGCATATGTAGGACAAAACATTCCCTTTTTTCATTTAGAAAAACACATCGTATAAAAAATATTCCCTTTTAATAAATGTATTTTTCAAAGGGGTTTATACACCATATAAAAGAATATTATGTATAAAACAAAATATGCCTCAATGAAAGGAGATTGAGACGAAGTCCCATACCTCGTGTCTGACTTGACTCGATCATTATTTAATCACCTGAATAATATACTAGAGTTAATTTAGACTTTATTTAGAAAATTTTTCATGTTAATTATTCCTTTCATATTACTTATTACTATGTTATGAACATTATGTAATTATTTATGTTCATAATGGTCGTTTTGTCGACCCTTGGCACTTGAGATAAAAATTAACTTCTTGTAATTACAAGTTGTTCATGTGTTAAAATATCCATTATATCCAGAATTATATTTATGATGTATATATCATATATATCATTTATTACCAGTATATGTGTGCATTTATAATATTACATAACATTTAGAGGTAAGAAATGAAATGCACCGTTCATGGAGATGGTAAGTCGTACGTACGCATGAACGCTACTTTAATTTCTATTTCATATTTAATGTAATGAAATAATAATGACATAAAGGTATATTATAATTCCAGTATGATATCATATATAATATCATTAACTCCATCCTTCATAAGCCCCACATATGGCATTAACGAATCAAATCACTTTGAGGAGCGGTAGTCCGCACTTCCTAAAATGAAGATATCGTGTTTACCCCTAATGGAAACCATAAAGGTATGTCAGAAATGAAAAATACAGAATCATAAGGAAAACATAAACATAATATATATCATATATAAATAGAGCGACATATTAATGGCCACCATGAAATGTGTTAAATAAATATTGAACAATCATCGTTTCGTGAGGTCGAAATTCACCATCCACAGAAATAGTATGTTATTTAACCATTAGAAAGAGGTGTGTGTAAGTGTAGATAGAATAATTATCATAACAACATCCTAGTATATTGAAAAACTAGTGTATTTAAAAAATAAGTTAATTAAAATAGTTCATGGGGTTGGAGAAGCAAAATGAAACAAAATATCACAGGTGAAGACATTACCTTTAAATCAGGTAACTCCTCTTGGTTGGAATCACAAGGGTTTCTTGAACAGATTTCTGCCTAAGGTAAGGCTTCTAGGATGAATGGAGAGATGTGGAGAGATAAAATGAGTAGAGATAGTCCGAGCCAATGACTTTAGAGGTGTGGGTAAGGAGGTAGAGGTGGGGGCCTTTTATAAGAGGGAGGAGGGGCAATCTTGGAATGTCAAGAAATGTTACTTTATATTCAAATGTGTTACGGATTTTAAAGGTCCTATATTGATATATTTCGAGGATAAGGTGATAATGTTTTGAAATATACTCATCAAATAGGTTTTTGACAAGTGCATGTCTTAGATTTTACATTATCATTTCATTTTTTTAAATCGTTCATTGATGAGGTAATCGCTGCATCATCATGTGGTCATAATCAGTTTCATTTATTTAATTTTTACAAATTATAAAAAAAATACTATGATATAGGAAATATTTTTAGATTTGCAATTACTATTTATCGTCTAAGAGTTCATTTGTGTAGTCAAAATTAAAATTGCTTTACTTAGGTGTTACATACTTTTGTGATATTCTCCATTATTTAAAAATAAAATGATAAATTGTCACTATCACACAAAAGTGATTCCATGGGGTCCCTACGTTTAGTACAAGGCATCCCATGGTCGGCCATGACACAACCAGTAGAATTAGGACACATTTTGGGGTCATCTGTTATTATTATGATATTATTTTATTATCCTTAACTACCAGATTACAAATTAATCAAGATAATTAAAGATAATTACCGTCGTTACTATTCATAATGTCCAAAAACAAAAGAGTATTAATTACATAATTTGGACCTTATGATTCCAAATATGAAATCAATTTTACTAAATTCCAAACACATAAATTGAAATAATTAATTTAAAAATAATTCTCATTGTCAAAACAACTAGTGGGTTTTTTTAAACAATATCTAAGAAAAGTTTTGCACTTGTTTATGCCCAATTTCAAAGTGAAATCAATTATAATGACCACCATTTGATTAAATGGTAAAAATATATTTTAATTAAATATTAAAACCAATTAAAAGGAAAATCTATCTATAGAATTAAATTTAATGAAAAAGCAGTTTTGAAGTAAAAAAGCAGTATTTTTCACTATTCATTAAAAAATGAACATTGTAAGAAAAATAACAAAATTTTATCCAAAGTCAATTTCAATGTCCCAATACTAACAAATAAGTTTATTTTCACAAATAGATCTTAAAAAATTGTCAAAATATATATTTAAAAATGGTTCTCCATCAAAAGGCGGTAAAACAATCTTTTAAAAATATTAGAGAATTATATGCTTAAGATTGGATTTATTCTCATTTTACGCATTTAAAACATTATATAATTCATAAATAGACATAGACATGAAAATCCATATTTCTTTACTTACTTGGGATGTTACATCATTCCCCCCATTTTAAAATTGCATCCCCATAATTTATTTACTTATCGAATAAGTGGGGGTATTTATCCCTCATTTCCTTTTCAGATTCCCATGTTGCCTCTTCAATCATGTGTTTTTTCCACAAAACTTTTAATTGATGAATCACCTTATTCCATAACACTTGCTCCCTATGGTCAAGAATATGGACCAGTTTTTCCTCATTATATATATTCTCTTCCAGCTGAACTACCTCTAGACTCAAAACATGAGATGGATCTGGCATGTACATCCATAACATTGAAACATGAAAAACATTGTGTACCTGAGATAAACTCAGATGTAAAGCCACTCGGTATGCAACTGATCCAACTCTCTCCAGAATTTCATATGTTCCAATGAACCTTGGACTCAGCTTTCCTTTCTTACCAAATCACTTCACACTTTTCCATGGTAAAACCTTGAGAAAAACATGATCAGCTACCACAAAAAAGAGATCCTTTATCGTATTGTCTGCATAACTTTTCTTTATGCTCTGTGCTGTTCTCATGTGTCTCTATATCATCTGAACTTTTTCTACCAACTCTTCTTCCAATTCTGTTCCCATCAACTTCCTTTCCCCCAATTCATCCCAAAAATATGGAGTTCAACTCCGCTTCCCAAACAATGCCTCAAATGGTGCCATCTGTATATTAGAATGAAAACTGTTGTCGTAAGAAAACTCAACCAAAGAATGATGTTTTTCCCAACTTACCTAATAATCCATTGAACAAGCATGTATCATATCCTCCAAAGTCTAAATTGTTCATTATAACTTCCCATATAATTTAAGATAAAAATATGTACTAAAATTTAGTTCAGTACCCAACGGCTTCTGAATGCCTTTCCAAAAGTTATGAATAATCCTGGGATCACGATCAAATACAATGAAGAGGGGAACTCCATGTAACCTAACTATATCATTATGATACAAACGAGAATGTTGATATAGGGAAAAAGTATCTCGTATAGCAAGGAAATGGGCATATTTAGTCAAGCGATCAACAATAACCCAGATTGCATTATTAGGTTGAGGTGTCCTCGGCAATCCCACAACGAAGTACATGGATATATTCTCCCATTTCCACTCTAGTACTGGTAAAGGCGGAAGCATCCCTTTCAATAACTGCCACTCTGCTTTAACCTGTTGGCAAGTTAAACACTTCCCAGTAAAATCAGCAATATCTCTTTTCATTCCATCCCACCAGTAATAATCTCGAAGATCTATATACATCATAGTACTACCTGGATGAACTGAAAATGGAGAACTATGGGATTCACATAACAACTCTCTCTTTAACTGTGAATCACACGGAACACATAGACTCTTCCCAAATCTAAAAACACAATCATTATCAATGTTGAATTCAGGAAACGTACCTTTCTGAGGCAGCTCTACCTTTTTCTCCAACTCACTATCTTGCTTCTGTGCTTGCTTAATCTTCTATGACAGAGATTATTTCACTGATACCTAAAACAAAATAAAAGAACATCCTGCACCAACAACTTCTATGCCAGAGTTCATCAAATCCTTAACCAAAGGATCACATTCCAAACGTAACATGGTTAATGAGGCATTACATTTTCAACTCAAAGAATTAGCCACTTTATTTTCAATTACCGGATGGTAATGAATTGTACAATCATAATCCTTGAATAATTCATCCATCTCCTCTATCTCATGATCAATTATTTCTGAGTGAATATATACTTTAATCTTTTGTGATCAGTATATATTTCACACTTTACACCATACAAATGATGCCACCAAATTTTTAATGCGAAAACAACAACACCTAATTCCAAATCATGTGTAAGGTAATTTACCTCGTGAGTTTTCATCTGATGTGAAGCATAAGAAATTATCTGATCATTCTGCATTAGGAAGCAACCAAGTCCTTTCAATGAAGCATCACCGTAGATAACAAACTCACCATTCCTAGAAGGTAGTGCCAAAACTTGAGCATTCAGCAATCATCTTTTCAATTCCGGAAAACAATCATCACATTCTTTTGTCCAGATAAACATAACACCCTTCTGAGTTTTCTTAGTCATTGGACTAGATAACCGTGAAAAATTTCTAACTAACCTTCGGTAATATCCTGCCAAACCAAGAAAACTACGAATCTCTGTTACATTTGTGGGTCTTGGCCATTCTTCAACAACCTTTGTTTTTGCAGGATCAACAGTTATTCCATATTTAGAAACAATGTGACCAAGGAAATAAATTTTTTTAACCAAAAATCACACTTTTTGAATTTCCCATTCAATTTCTTTTCTTTTACGGTTTAAAAAATTACCCTTAAATGTCTTTTATGCTCCTCATTACTTTTAGAATACACCAAAATATAATCAAAGAAAGCAACCACAAACTTATCCAAGAAATCATGTAAAACTATATTCATAAGGTCCATGAATACAGTAGGTGCATTAGTTAACCCAAAAGGCATTACTACAAATTCATAAAGGCCATATCTTGTACGAAACCATGTCTTCGGAACATCTGCTTCCTTTACCATCAACTGATGGTAACCCAATCTCAGGTCAATCGTTGAAAATTACTAAGCTCCCTAGATCTGATCAAAAAAATCATAGATATGAGGTAAATGATATTTATTCTTAACAATGTTGTTATTCAAGGCTCTATAATCAATACAATGTCTCATAGAACCGTATATCTTTTTAAAAAATAAGACAGGAGCACCCCTTGGTGATGTGCTTGGTCGAATGAAACCTTTCTCTAATAAATCTTTCAATTGATCCTTCAAATCTAAAAGTTCAATTTGAGACATTCGATAAGGGGGTTTTGAAATTGGTTTAGAATCAGGAACTAAGTCAATAGAAAATTCAACTTCGCGATCTATTATTATTCCAGGAAACTTATCAGGAAAATCATCAGGATACTCCTTTACCACTAGCACATCATTAATCTGAATGGTTCCTTTGTTTTCAAAAGTATGTGAAAGATAACATTCATTTCCACCTTTTACAAGTTTCACATCCTCTTGATATGTTATCAACAGTAAGGCTTCATTCTTGTACACAAAATGAAAGTCTTTATGAAATGAAACTTCTTTATCTCTACCACCAATCTTAGCATGGTAAACAGAGAGCCAATCCATACCCATGATAAAATCACACTCAACTAGAGGTAAAACAATAAGGATTTCAAGTAGTATCTTTCCACAGATAATGATAGGAAGATTCTTATAAATTATTTTTTCCTCATCATTTCCCCCAGGAGTTTTTACCATAAGTTCAAGAGTCATTTCTTGAGATGGTATTCCCAATTCTCTAGAAAATTTTTCATAGATGAAAGAATGTGTAGACCCTGAATCAAACAACACATTAGCATTATCTAAGAAAACAAACAACATACCTGAAACCACTTCATTTGATTTCCCAAAATCTGCTGAAGTAGTTTCAAAGGATTTCTCCACACCTATTTTCTTGTCGTCTGACTGCTTCCCATCATTCGAGCTCTTTGTCAGACACTCATCTGTATAATGAACCATCTCATTGCACTTGAAACATTTCACTAACTGTAAATAAAATTTGGCCTTACCATCACCCTGATCTTTTTCAGTGCAATCACCAGCCTTATGCCCTATTTTACCACATCTGTAGCACTTTAAATAATTCATAAGAAATTCCCCAACATGCCTTTTACCACATTTATCACAAACAGAAAACTTAGTTTTCTTACCATCAGACATTTTTGAAGGATTCTCCCCTTTCTCCTGCCACCTCGGTCTCTTCTTCTATTGGTTGTTATAGAACACTTGATCATCGGCAAACTCCATTTCCACCTTCTCAGCACATCGAACAAGCTTTTCATAACTCTTGAACTCACGATAAGCTGAAGACCTTTGATATATTTTCTTTAATCCCGAGTAAAAATGATTGATTTTACAATCAAGGTTTCAGATAAAATTTGGAGCATACCTTGCCAATCGAGTGAACCTTTCTTCCTAAATAGTCACTGAGTCATCATGTTGCCTCAATTAAAAGAATTGTTTTTCCATCCTATGTTGAACATCCTTAGGAAAATATTTCTCAAGAAACATACGTTTGAATTCATCCCAGTCAAGAGCATCAATCTCGTCAGTATCCCTGATATTTTTAACCATCAACCACCACAGATCTATTTCACCCTCCAAACAGCAAACAAAAAGACTAACCTTCTGATTTTCTGAACACCCCATGACTTCGAAAATCATCTCTTGTGCTTTAATCCACCCTTCAGCTAGTACATGGTCCGATGATCCTCTATATGATGGGGGGTGTTGCCTCATGAAATGTTCCACCACTGACATGTTCCTCTGCGTTTGATCTAGCGGATCTCGTGCATGAATACCACCATCATTTATCGCTTGAGACAAATGTGCCATTAATGCAACAAACTGTTCAGTTCCAATTCCGACCATCTCCGGATGCTGATTCGGAAGGTCATTTCATTCTGTATTCCTTTCTAGCATTGCTTCCCTGTTTCCTCTGCGGAAAACCATTATGAAAAAACATGACTTAGATGAAGTAACATGGTAATCTTCAAATGCTATATCATTTCAATTTGACTATAAAAAAATATTTTTGGATAATCATTTATTATAATTCTAACTCCTAAAGTTATCTAAACCAACCTTTGATACCAACTATAAGGCCCCATCCTTAAACATTATTTAATATTGAGTTATTACAAGAATACACATTGAGGATATTTTCAGGTTTATAGTTTTAGATAATTAGATCATAAATCATGCATTACATTCTACATTTCAACAAGGTGGTTACATAAAAGACAATATTATTTTTTTCCCATCAAAGGAGACATATTTAAAACAAGACCCAGATTCTTTATTGACAATTCCTCGACACTATCATCACATAATGTACTTTTCCCTTGAGCTGTGAAAAAACTTTCAAAGACATGGGATGAGAATCAAAATCTCTGTAAGGGATATAAAAGTACAGAATGAAAACATTAGTCCATGTATACATATGAATTGATGAAATCATACTTTACTCATAAAACATAAGCACATTATCATACCTCATGAAATAATTAGATTTATGAATAACTCATAGAAATAATAAGACATAAAGTTAACTTGAGGCATTCATAACATTCTTACATAGGGAGTAAACCTCATCGCTTGGTTTGGAATACCCATCACAGTATATTACCTAAATCTCTTCAGAGAAACCTTAGAGTTTAACTCCTTTGTGTTAACCAATGCATTGGAGAGCTGTATTGGGTTCACCTACCCTTATTTTGTCATGGAACCACCCGTCTTCATAAACAATGCCCATGAACCATAACACTATCGTATCACATAAAACATATATAAAGGAAACATAACATTCCCACATTTCAATCACAAGATATCAATAACAAATTAATATAATAAAAATATTATATAAACCATTTTCAATACCAAAATAAAATAAAATTAAATCATGGTATTTATTTTTTCTTTCAAAAAATGTTATGGCTTGTAGAGGAAGCCTAATCTCAAATAATGGTCACGACGGCGGAGAAGTCATTGTCACAGCATACGTACGACAAAACATTCCCTTTTGTCGTTTAGTAAAACGCTTCATATAAAAATATTACTTTTGAAAAAATATAAATGTCAAAGGGGTTTACACACCATAAAAAGAAAGTTATGTATAAAACAAAATATGCCTCAATGAAAGGAGATTGAGGCAAAGTCCCATACCTCGTGTCCGACTTGACTTGATCATTCATTAATCTCAGGAATAATAAATTAGAGTTAATTTATACTTTATTAAGAACCTTTTTAATGTTCATTATTTTCCTTTTATATCACATATTACCATGTTATGAACATTATTTAATTATTGAAGTTAATAATGGTCGTTTTTTCGACCCCCGGCATTGGAGTCAAAAATTAACTTCTTGTAATTACAAGTTGTTCATGTGGTACAATATCCATTATATCCAGAATTATATTCATGATGTAGAAATAATATATTTCATATATATGCAGTATATTTATGAATTTATAATATTACATAACTTTTAGTGGTAATAAATAAAATTCACCGTTCATTGAGACGGTAAGCCGTACGTATGCATGAACACTACATTAATTTATATTTCATATTTAATTGAATGAAATCATAATGATATAATGGTATATTATAATTCCAGTATGAAATCAAATATAATATCATTAACTACATCCTTCATAGATCCCACATATGGCATTAACAAATCAAATAACATTGAGGGGGCGGTAGTCCGCACATCCTAAAATAAAGATACCACGTTTAACCATAATGGAAACCATAAAGGTATGTCATAAATGAAAAATACAGAAGCATAAGGAAAACATAAACATAAAATATATCATATATAAATATAGTGACATCTTAATGGCCACCATGAAAGGTGTTTAAATAAGATTGAACAACCATCGTTTCGTGAGGTAGAAATTCTCCATCCACAGAAATAGTATGTTCTTTAACCATTAGATAGAGGTTTGTGTTTGTGTAGCTCGAATACTTCTCATAACAACATCATGGTATATTGAAGATACTGGTGTTGTGACAATATAAAGGAATAAAAAGTGTTGAGGGGGTTGGAGAAGAAAAATAAAACAAAAGAACACAAGTGAATACATTACCTTTAAATTAGGTAACTCCTCTTGGTTTGAACCAAAAGGGTTTCTTGAAGAGATTTCTGCCTAATGTAAGGATTCTAGAAGGAACAGAGGGATGTGAAGAGATAAAATGAGAAGATCTTGTCTGTTCCAATGTCTTGAGAGGTGTGGGTATGTAGGTAGAGGTGGGGGCCTTTTATATGAGGGAGGAGGGGCACTCTTGGAAAGTCAAGAAATGTTATTTTATATTAAAATGAGTCTCGGATTTTAAAGGTCCCACATTGATATATATAGAGGATAAGGTGATAAGGGTTATAAATATACTCATCAAATAGGTTTTTGACAAGTTTATATCTTATATTTTACATTATCTTTTCATTTTATTTAAATCCTTCATTAATGATGTAATCATTGCATCATCATGGTGTCATAAAAAATTTAATTTATTTAATGTCTAAAAATTATATAAAAAATAATATGATGTAGAAAATATTTTTAGATTTCCAATTAATATTTGAAGTCCAACAGATAATTTATGTAGACAAAATTAAAATTATTTTACTCAGGTGTTACATACATTTGTGATATTCTCTTTTCTTTAAAAATGTAATGATAAAGTGTCACTACCACGTAAAAGTGATTCCATGGGGTCCATAAATTTGGAAAAATTCATCTCAGGGTCGGCCATGACACAACCAGTATAATTAGGACACCTGTTGGGGTCATTTTTTATTGTTATGGTATTATTTTATTATCCTTAACTACCCGATTACTAATTATTCACGATAATTAAAGATAATTACCGTCAATACTATTCATAATTTCCAAAACAAGAGACTTAATTACATAATTTGTAAATTTTTATTAAAAATATGGAATCCATTTTACCAAATTCTAAACACATAAATTTCATTAATTAATTTAAAAATAATTCTCGTTGTCAAAACAAATAGCGGGTTTTTTTGAAAAATTATCTATGAAAAGATTGGCACTTGTTTATGCCCAATTCCAAAGTGAAATAAATTATAATGAGCACCATTGGATTAAATGGTAAAAATATATTCTAATTATACTTTAAAACCAATTAAAAGGAAAATCAATATTTATAATTAAATTAGATGAAAATTAGTTTTGAAGTAAAAAAACAGTATTTTTCACTATTCATTAAAAAATGATCATTGTCAGAAAAATACAAAAAATTTATCCAATGTCAATTTCAATGTCCCAATACTAATGAGTAAGTATATTTTGAAAAATAGATCATATAAAATTGGCAAAATATAGATTTAAAAATTGTTCTCCATCAAAAGGTGGTAAAACAATCTTTTTAAAATATTAGAGAATTCTATGCTTAAGATTTGATTTATTATAATTTTAAGCCTTTAAAACACTATATAATTTATAAATTGAAATTGATAAAAAAATATATAATTCTTTATATACTTGGGATGTTACATGAAATGACCATTATGAGTATTATATTCATGTATTCAAAAAATGCATCATTTCCCACTCTCATGAATTTATTTCCCCGAATGATTATTCCCACATTTTTTTATTTTGTAATTTTGATCTTTCTTTCCTCCTCTTCCTTGATCAATTCTCCAGCCTAAGATGAGATCCATTGATCTCTTCTTTTTATTTAATTTTCGAGACCCCTATATCTCATTATACTCTAGTTAATCCTTTATTGCAAATCATACTATCTCCTCATATAATTAATATTCATTATTTTCATGATTATTTCATAGTTGATGTCTTGGTCCATTTAAGTGTATTTCAACCTTCACATTAGGGTCCACGAAAAAGGAGGAGGTTTAACGGGAATGTCTTGTGGACTTAATCTCTTAAAATCCAATTGATTCATTATCTTTATACTAAATCTCTTGGAATTAATTATCCATTTTCATTCACAATGAACAAGGAAAATATTTTTTGAATAAATTCCAATGAACTCTTCCCAAACTAATAAAAAAATATCCAGTCTTGAATTCATATTTTAATCATTTTGCACAACTTATCAGATTCTCCCTCTATGCGTTACACATCCTAGGTAATATTCCCTTGTTTTTAACATTAGAGTATAAAAAAGATATCTAATATAGTGATAATACATTATATATAAATAAATGGGTTAGTAGATCTACTAAAATAAGGTGGTCATTGAATCATCAATGACTCAATGAATATTTTTTCCCTCAAGGTGAATTTGGTCTCACAGCTTGATTCCTGTTATGTATCTTATCCTATGTATGTTTATTCATCATTATCGTGATGTTTTCCATTATAGATTCCATCGAAATCCCATTAATGTCTTGTCCATTGTGCTCAACATTGAACCAATTTCACATATTTTCTGCCATATTATAAAAAATACTTATTTAGATATATGTTTAATTTAATATTATTACACTTCTAAATGAATTTTTTGACTTATAACATCATTCTAAAATATTTTATTCTTTAACAAAAATTATATTTTCTAGAATCCATTCATAATTATTCATAGAAAACAAGTAGTTAACAAAACATATTCCCTGGGAGTTTCAAACTAAGAGTGCTACTAGGGACATTGGTATGCACTAGTTCCCATTCGAGTCTATATCAAAGTAGTTTTCTTCCACATGTATACAACTTTTCTAAAGCCATATCCACTTGTTCTTATCTTTAAAACAATTTATTTTCTCCGAAAAAACATACTTAATATTTCTCAAAAATACCAAGATATTATCCAATATTTCTACTTGTCCCTAAGGTTATTCATAATGTTTTAAAATACTAATTTCCATAAATAATATAAAAATCCTCACATACTAACTATTCAATACATCCTTTTTAATACATAAAATTGAATTACATTTTTCAAATAAGGGTCCTTTTAATGTTTAGTGTCTTGGAAATAAGGTACAATATACATGAAAACATGGAACTATTATTATAATTTAAATTAGAGGATTCATAATATGTTCATCTTAAGTTCAATTATTGTATATAATAACACAGGGATATACATTAATGTAAAGGTTGAGCATAAGTACTGATAAGGGAAATCAAGGGATATTATTTACTTCTGATCTTTATGAATATCGGTATGAACATGAGGAAATAAAAAAAGGAAAGAGAAAGAGGCATATAATAATTATAAAATTAATAATGACTTTTAAATGTCGATAACAAATTTAATTGAGTCATTCCTAAACATATCACCTAGGTTTATCCCTGTAGTTACATAATAATTACAATTGTTATTCACCAAGGTATTGTAAAACATGTCACATTTAGTGAATATATTCATTACCCAAATAATTTGAGAACTATTCATGAAGGAAATTACTAATACATAATTAATGTGAGCCACATATATCATAATCATAGATATCTAAAATACCCTATGGATAATAAATGAAATATGTTTCATATCTAAAACATGGAATTTAAAAAAGTATTTAAATACATTATCATTATTTAATTTCTATCACACAAATAATGAAATAAGGGGTTTATTTATTTAAATTGTAGATAAAATAAATAATTTATTAATATTGTTGAATAAGCCCATAAAATAAATAGTTTCAGATATTCAACTAAATAAAAAAAAATTATTGCTGGAGAAAAAGTGAGGAATTTTGAGAATAAAATCCACCAGCCTAACATGTATTAAACAAGGTTTTAGGAAAAATATAAAAAACGGGGACAAGGGACTACCAGTCATAAAATACACTTAATAAATTAGATGGATTTAATAAAATTCTCATAAGATTATGGTAATTAAATTTTAATGACATTCCACATAAGAAAAAGAACATGAAATGAATTGAAAAGTTGATATTTTCACTTTCTTGGATTATTAAAACATAAAAATGATAATTGGGGCCTTGAGGGATTGAGGAAATTGTGGGAGGACACTTTGGGAGGTTATAAAATAATATCATTATTGAGGAGGCGTTTTTAATGAATATAAATAAATAAAATGATGGGAAGTTGTAGAAAAAGTGATGGAGATTTTTTATTAAATTCCATAGACTCCTTAATAGTGGTAAATGAAAAAACATTGGATTTTACAGGGTATTTTCCCATGTTATTGGAAAATTGTGACATATTATGTCATAATATTACCAACAAGAGTCAAACTAAATTTTATATTTTTTATTACCTCACAAATATGTCATTAAATATATCAAAAAACTAAAATTGATTTTTTTAATATTAATGAAAAACTAATGTATTTCAGAAAATTCTCATAATTTCACCCATTCATAATTTAAAAGTGATAATTTTAAAAATTATTTTTATTTTATCAGAAAATTTCTCTATATATGAGATATTTAAATTTTAAACATAAAATTTATTATTTATTACAAATAATTGCAGAGGGAAAATGCGTAGTAAAATTTTAGACACATGAAAAAATCAGAATTATGTTATCAATTAAATATAAATAATATTGGTTTAAACCTACCATTTAATTAAAAAAATTTATTACTAATATCATTTTTTATTTAAATAATTATAACTTTTTTGAAAAGAAAAATTTCTATCAAATGAAAATATTTTTTCCAATCACCTCCATTTTTTTAGAGAAACTAAAATCAAAACAAAAATAATGGATCTACAATTTAATTTAAACCATGGTATTATAAATTTTTTGACTAAGGCCTTGACAAGAAACCCTTATAACAACTGCATACATCCCAAGGGTGAGGTGTGTGGTAGTGATGAACTCATGGGTTGGATCACCTAATATCTCTGGAGTGGTAATATCCACTAACTTTAACTTCTACCATAAGAATTTTTTTTCAAGATTATCATGTTAATGTTTGTTTTGGAATAGGTTAATAAAAAAGCCAAAATATGCTACCTCCCTCCCATTTTCTGATAAATGGGATTTCTATGACACAAATCTAATGGATGAGGAAATCAACTCCTCTTTATACATTAATTAACCATTATCAATTGAATTTGTAATACTAATTTAAATATTAAAATAGGTTTAATGAGTCTTATTTCCAATGTTTTATTAGAAAGTCATCATAATTGACCATCATTCATCTCTCAATTGAAAACCCAATTATGAAATTTCAATTATACTAACTTCTTATATAAATGGATATAATGTTTTGGAGTAAAAAATAATATGTCACAAATTTTCATGGGAATTTTTTTTTACAAAAGTTCGTGTTGTTACATAAATTTAATTTTTTTCCCCTCTTGTTGCTTTGGCCTCATCCACTAGTGGATGAATGAGATTTTTTTAATATATTCAAGTTCCTCCTAATTTTCATGATGATAATTAGTCACATTGTCTTATTGGTTTGTTAACATCATGAAATACACATATAAGACACATATATTAGTAGATAATCCTTTTTCAGATCGTCCTCTAAACATCCTTTAGATGGCCTTTATTGGTGAGGGTCCTCAAATCTATATATCCAATTGCAAAAGCCTCCATTATGGACTAAGAACCAACCAGGTTATCACCATATTAAAGGGACAAATTTTATATGATAATAAACATTATAGGTCCATCATAGGCGTTGGTCCTCACAACAAAACACTATGGGCTTTGATTCATGTCACACTGGGATGTATACAGAGCCTCTTTAAGCTCCAAACCTTATAAAAAAATTCAATGCCAATTATATATACATTAATATAACATTATGGTTATACCCAAACATAGATACCAAATACCTTCGAGTTCCCCTAGTCTAGTTTCTCAGAATTCGAAGATTTCAATTTTACTACACATCGTTCTCATAGATGTCCTTTCCAAATGACAATAAACTGTACAGTTTGATCCTCATAACATGATCATAAAAGGTATCATGTAAACCTTTATGTAGAAAAAAATTACATTGGTTCTAATTTGTTTACAAGGATAAATAGGAATCCCATATCATGGACTATTCCTTCCGTTAAAGAAACTATCATATCCCTAGATGATGATAAACTCTAAAGTATAACACTCTTTGTCTTAAAACAAAAGTTGTAATAAATAATTTCCATTGAATATATAACATTTATTTAAAATTATACTGTTGACTACGTATTTCATATAAAGATAGATTTCTATATTAATTAAAGACCATAGATTCATAAAATGTTTCGAATGTCCATTCATTATAATAATATATTATTAACTTAAGGGTGGACCATGTTGTACATTGTCTTTAATAAAGGATCTAAGGTCATGTATTAAATCAAAATGAGTGTCACGAAGTATGAAATAATTCCCCCCAAAAGGTTGTGATGTTCTATCCCTCCCATCATTTTGTCTAATATTATTCCTTAAGAATCATTGGATCCATTTCCCAATTACCAACATCCTTTCAAAAGTTGGATCATGAAATCCATTGAAGATGGTATCCATTTGGTGGTTCTAGTAACAAAATCCAAACACATTAGTAGCCATTTGAAAATAGTAAACTAGATATTACATATTTTAGAAAATTGAACCCCCCAATAATCATTTATAGTTCATCAAATTTTCATCAGAAATTGAGTTATATAACAAGTGGCTTTTCCAAATTCATCTGTAATGCTTACATAATTCTATGGAAGTTAATATAACACATTAAATGTGTTTTCATATTATACATGTGAGATATTATAATTATTTAATGTATATAAATCTATATTTTACTCATAATAAACTTGGTTTAGTTATATAAATTTATATATATCATTTTGGGACCCCTTGTATATAACAATTACATTAATTGTATTTTATTTAGATAAATCTAAAATATGTCACACTGTTGTTTTAATAGGTGTAATAATTAAAATTTTGTTATATCAAGATTATATTTTTAACTAAAAATATATTTTTGAAATGTTAAACAATTTCTTCATCATGTGAATTTATATTTTTATTATTAATTATTTAATTAACGTAGATTATTAAACAACAATGACACAATAATTATTCAATATAGTGAAAAAAAAAGTTACTTAATGAAATTAAAAGTATTTAAATAAATATAAATTTAAATATTTAAATTGACCCATGAATTCACTAAAATACTATAACTTCTTTTAGGATATAATTAAATAGTTAATTCAAATCTGACATTGTGTCATTATATTTCTCTTATTAATGTAATGCATAGTTTCAAAATTGATAGTAATGATGTTTTAAAAAAATTATATATTATAGTATTATTTAAAAATAAAATTACATTAAAAAAATAGAATTTTATTATTATATGTTGTAAAATTTCATAAATGTAAAATGTATAGTCTAATTGAAATCATATATTTAAAAATAATTTTAATATTGAAAACTATTTTATCATTTTTTAATAAAAAATCGATAAACTAAGGGTTAATCAAAACTATATTTTTTAAATTTACATCCAAATATGTCAAAAATATATTTTTTAATGAGATTAAAATGAAATCCCATAATATCATTGGATCCATTAAAATTTTTTGGTATTATTATTGATGTTTTATTTATTATAAATTAATATTTTGAGAAATTCCAAAGGTTCTCCTCAACACAATTATATATGGACAACACCTCCATCACATTATTAAATAACATTTATCCATGTATATTAGCCACCACTTTTCAATTACATTACTCATCATCTTCATACATGTTTTAGAGGTTTAATTCCATATAAATGAGTATTTCTAGATCTGTTAAGAAGAGATGTAAGAGATTTCCTCAAATGAAGTGGAGTTTGGAACATATACAGACGATGTTGAACCTGATTGAATGATATTATTTTGAAAATATTATTTATAAAAAAGATTTTATATATTCAATATATAATTATTTATTTCTAAATTCAAGGTCTACATCCTAAAAAATAAATGTATATGTTATAGATTATGTTCCAAAATTACTATTTATATAACAATTTTTTTTAATATTTTAATTAAGGAGGATACATTATTATAAAATATTCTAACTCATTCAAATTTAGCTAGTAATACTATGTTATTTTATTGATTGATGTAAAAATTTTATGTGAAAGTAAATTTTATTGTATATCCTTTAACATCCTACATGAATGTAGATATAACCATAGTATGTAATTATTATTGACATATCATGAATTTTATTACAAGATTATAATTTAATTTAAAATATATTATTATTATTTAATTGAAATATAATTTAATATTTTGAAAATATTTATTTCTCAATTATTTTATTATAAAATGTAATTTATTATATATTAAATGTAATAAAATTTGTTTATTCTTCGAAAATTAATCTTGATTATTTTTAAATGACTTTAGTGGGTTATGAATGATAATAGAAGATCATCTAAAATTAGTTTCTTAATATTCGAATGTTGGGATTCAAATTTTATAGAGTGGAAATGAGAGTCAACCATATACATCAATGGGATGATTTCTTTCATGTGATATTGCCAGTGGCCACATGGTTTTCATAAGATCTATCTAGTCTTATTTTTATACAGGGAATAATAATTATTTTGAAATTATTTTTAAAGAGAGGATCAAGTGTATTTAATGTTTATTTTAAAAATTCTATTCAAAATGGTATGCAGTGAAATTTTTTAAAAATTTAATTATATATGAAATATTATGATGTACATTATATTATAAATTTGGAAAAATTAATAAATTATATCAAATGTTTAATATTTTATATAATTATTTTTCCAAGGATTTAAAATGTTTTTAGAAAGGATTTTGTCACAATAATAAAGAAACTTTTCAGTGAAATTTCCTGACCACCCCATGATATAATAATTTTTCACATTTCCATTAAATGTTATATGATGGATAGATTTTTTAAAGAGTTATCACAATAGAATCCAATTAATTATTTTACAAATATTTTATATAAACACTTATATTATATAGTGTATTTTCCAAATTCCAAAAAACTACACTATAAAATGTCTTATATTGTATAAATAATTGTTTATTTCCCATTTAAATTTTAATAAAATAATAATACATGATTTAGTATAGAATTTGTATGTATAAGTTCTTGTTGTGACATTATGGGAAGATCATTAAGGGATATGGGGAATATATTTAGTGAAATAATATTATTTTATATCTGGTCTCCAAATACTCAAAGAATTGCGGTTCTTTAGTGGATTCTAATTTTAATAATTGAATATTCTTCTAAATTGATTTAATATTTTTTTAAAGTTCTGTGATCTATATTTGTTTATCAAGGATGGGATTAGTCATTATTTATATATTAGTGTTAAAATAATATTATGAAAAACAAGGGGATGGGTAAAAGTATTTGATAAAATCTCAATGTTTAATTAGTTATCATGAATGGACTATGATATCTCTATGATTTCATAGAAAAACACGTACTGATTCAGACACTCTATAATTAATTTTTCATGATAATTTGTTTTTATCTAAAGATTATCACTACTGAAAAAATTATTTTCTATTTTAGTAAATTGATAGATCCTAAATAAATCTTGTTAATGAAAAATATAATGGTAAATTAAAATACCTTTAACCTAATAATCCAAAAGTTCTCTGATCTAGAATGCTTAATTTTGTTTCCAATTCTCATGGGATTTTCTCAACATATTAATCATATTATGTTTCAAAATGATCATCATAGGGAACAATATAATATTTAAAACCATAAAAGGAAAAACTACCTTATTTAGTTGACCCTGTTATCAAATAGTCATTGATAGAAACATTAGAACCATTAAGAAAATATTTTTTGTTCACTAATGATCAATACATGAAATTATTTCCATACAATTTATTATATATAAGGATAAAGATATTATGTGGAATATTATTAATAATATGACGCACAATGAAGAAATTGAATCCACCACATTGGATGACTTTTTAGGGATATTAATCAGTAAGTAAATTCCTCTACTTTTTCATAAATATATCTGTAAGTAATTCCTTGTGACAAATAAAAATGAAGATTTATATATTGGTAAATATAGAAAAATCATTACGAGAGTTTCATGGTATGGATTTGGTGAAAATGTGTCCCATAAAAGTAAAATTGATATATTCATTGGTGGATTAAAACCATTTCTATGAAATAAATTATATAAAATATTCTTTAATGTACATAAATAAATCATTTGATGTGATCTCAAAAAAATGGAGTTTTTAGAATCACAATATTCCCATCATTTTGATTATAAATTGATGATCGAATCAAAAGAAAAGTCAAAAAAATCATGAGGTGTAATGAAATTCCATCCATCTATGTTCCATATGTGTGTGAAGAAACATAAAATGAATTTATTAAATTTAAAGTCATGTGTTTTAAAGGTGGAACGGTGTGTCATAAATTCAATCAATGTCAAAAAGGGATGATTTTTCTAGGTAATGAAATGGTAGAAAATAAGATGACAACTAACACCCCCCAACAACCTTTCTTCTAATTCATGGATTAGAGTAATTATTAAAAAACATCATTCATAAAATTGTTTTTAATTTATTGTCACCAATAACCCATATTGCCTAAAAATATTAAGAAATCAATTGTCATCCAAACATCTAATGTGGGTTTGAAAAATAATGTGGTGAAATGTATACTTGTCATTCAATATGAAATACCAAATGTCTTATTAGATTCATGATATATTAACAATATTATATTCAAGGGGTTCTGTAGGGTCATCATAGTATAACCTGTATGATTAGATGATTAGCATTATATGAAAACACTTAATGGTATGAAGGTCACATATCATGTGTATAGTTTATAACAAATTCATGTTTGTAGGATATTTCATTCTATAAATATTTTTATTCTTCTATTAGATGAATGTTATGTGATTCGAGGAATTGACTGGAATTCATTATTTGGAGTCCATATCAATATTCATAGAGGGGAAGTCACATTTCATATTCCAAATGGACATATGATAATGTATTGATGAGAGGATGAATATGAACATCCAATGGAATTTTTTCCCAAAATTTGGGTATTAATTAAAATATATAAATGTTATCTATCTCTAAATTTTTGGATGACACATAACATTAAAGACAATTACATTTTAGTGAAATAAATTGACATGTTTATTGATTAATTACACAGTATACACCCAAATAGTGACTATTAATTTTTCAAATAACTCATACATGGTGGTTTGGTTGTTTACCGAAATCTTATAGAATGATCCAAATTTAATAGTAGGAATTAAAGATGTGACACTAAGAGAATAATGGTAAGGGATTCAAATGACCAAGTGCACAACCATGGGGTGAAACTGTTATTTTTTTAATATGAATTATGTTTAAATGAATCATTGCATTTAATATACTAATCATATAAAATGGGAATCAAGAAAAAGTGTCCACTAACCAAAATTGATGACATATTTGATCAACTAGGCATTTCTCAATAATTCTTGAGGATAGAGATTTTTTATGGTAATCATAAATAAGGTTCGAATAAAGAAGATTTACACAAAAAGTTCATATATACATGGTATCGACACTATGAATTTATTGTGATGCATGTCGGTATTATTAAATCCCCCACTATAATTATTTATTGAATGAATAGAAAATTATATATTAACATGTTCTTTTTATCATATTCTATATAAAAAATATTCTTATACATTCAATGAGTACATTTGAGAATGATTATCACATTAGGATATTATTGTAGGCCGTGAATAAGGATCATCATTATGTAAATTTACCATGATTGAATTTTGGAAAAAAATGTTTCATTCTTTAACAATATAATTTCCATGTATGCTTATATCAATAGATCCTTCACTGATTGAAAATTTATTGAAATTCCCGAGACTTAACACTATATCTATAAGCTGTAGTTTCCCTGGATTGGTTATACATTATGAACATATTGAAATAGATTTGTCATGACTATCTAATCCACTATCAATGTCTACTCAGAAATGGTTTATGTTCAATAATATTGATGAATGTTATAATATTCTCATGATTCAAAAAATAACGTTGATTAGTTCACATGTACTTCCACTACCATGATGTAGAGATAATTTTAGGATCAATAGTGATTCATTGAATAAGAGACTATGATGAATTCTCTTGAAAATTTTTATAATAGTGGAGTATTCCTCCCACTAATTTATGTTTGATGAAAAAAATACCCAAATATTGACATGGAATTAGCAGTAGTAATGTTTTCATAAAAAATATGGATGAAATATATTTACAGTGATTTTTATAAAATGTATACTAATAAAAAAACATAATGTAGATATTTAATCAAAAGAAGTGTACAATGGTTACAAAAGAAAATTGTTTGAGTTTATTAATGATAATTGCGGCTCAATACATTACCAACATGGGTAAAGAATAAGGTGGTAGATGTTTTGAGTCAAAATAAATATAGTATGCATTCAATGTTGAGGATTATAAAAAATATAATAATTTAAGATACACAAATGATGGATCATCAAATCTTGATGGACTAATATTACAAAACAATCCTTTAATAGTTTCAGTATTTATCAGCGCTACAAAAATACGCAGATAAAGGGCCTAATTATCGACTATAAGGAAAGAAATGATTAATTTAAGCTTTTAATGGTTCTTATTTTTTGCTCTAATAAAGGTAACCTTTATTCTTGATTTATTTTTAGTACTGATAATGGGTAACATTTATAAGAACATTATTTTTAACACTAATAAATATTTACTTCATCATGGATTTTTTATCACTAATAATGGTCAGAATATAGAAATGGAAATATTTATATAAATAAAAATAATAAGAAATGAGTTTATTATGAATATATTTTAAAAAATATTAATTAAAAAATTATAATTAAAAATAATTAATAGATTATAAATTATAAAATATGAAACATTCTCTTAATTAGATAATTATGATAATTAGTGTTATAAACATTAATATATTAAATAAATAGATGTATATTTATGTATATAAATATGATTTATATATTAAAAAATATTTATTTTCATTATATTAAGTTTTCATATATTTATTGAATATTGATTTATAATTATAAATTAGTATGAAATAAAAATATTGACTAATTGCATAATACTCGACATTTAATTAAATGTTGTTTGATTTTTCAATTTGACATTGAACATGTATGTGTTACATTGATATCATATATTGAGAACTAATGTATATTTATATACAATGCACACACATAACACTTTTCTATTTTTTAAATATTGTTAATGTGTACTTATTTTTATGTTTTTCAATTACACTCATTTTTAAAATATATGCATTCACTTAAAATTAAATATTCATTATCAATGTTAAAAATATAATTTTTTAAAATTTATTTTTGAATTTACATTTAGTATATTTATAAAATTATAAATTTTTATTTATAAATATAAAAATAATACTTCACAAAATTTATATAATTATAAATATATATATATATATATATATATATATATATTAAATTTATAAAACATTTACTAAAATAATTAATATATATAATATATAAATATATATATATATTAAGTATATATATGTCTAATTACATAATTATATATAATGATATAAATATTATTTTTCCAAAATATTTCAATAATTATATATATATAATGATAAATTGAAATTTGAAAAATTATATTAAATATAATTTTAAAGGAGTCTACACACTGTATATATATATATATATATATTTGTTTATTTTTAATTTTAATTATAAATCCTTTAAAAACTCTTAAATAATAAGAGTTGATAAAGGGATCATTATTAGCACTTTTTTCACTGATAAAAATTAGGATATTTGAGCACTAAACAATGTCATGATAAAATGAATATTTATCAGTAATTCATGGTTACAACTGATAAATATTGGTTTAATAAGAGGGATATTAGCACTGATAAATACCAACCTATATCAGCATTATTTAAGTGATGATAAAATGTCCTGATTTAATTAAAAAAACAAACAATTTGAGAACCCATCACGATATCATAAGATTTCCATGGACTCCACCCACTCTTGATGCCCATCCGAGGTTAATATAATCTTGAATCACACTACTCTAATGGCTCACATTAATGAAACATCTTTTTTGAAATCTGTTGATTGATTTCAATAACCATTTTCATGGAGGCTCTCAAATTTTCTTTAACATAGTGAGGATGTCCTTCGTATTTTGATTATGTATTTTTTTCTTTTTTTTCTTTATTAAAGAAATTGTTATATTTAGTCTGGTGAGTGTATACTAGTGTGGAACGCCTTCAAATTTTGAAATTTTCCCATTTTTATTCAACTATTGATTGATCATGGAGAGTTTATTATTTAAGGGCTTAATAGTGACACAAGGAGTCACATGATGTTTATTTGGTTGTTTTAATTTGTTTATATTTCTAAAATGTATCTCCCTATGTTATCATAGATATTTTTCATTATTTATTTTATCAATTTATTCCACACATGTTATATTTTTGAAATTGAAACTGTAGATTTTGTGTGTGAGGGATTTGAAGCTAGGTTATGGGATTTCATTTATATTAGACTATTTCATATCTTAGTTTATCTACTTATCTAGGATAGTGTGAAAATTAAATGTATGGATTCATCATGTAATATATTACTTAAATTTTCATTCATATAGACTTTTTATTTTTTGTGGCAAAATATTCCCACTTTGTTGTTTTTCATTCTTTATTTCTTGTTTCCATCCTGAGGGGGGTCAAGAATTTCCCATAGACACTATCAAATATAGATTAGCATTTCACCTACAACAAATGATAATTATATTCAATTTTATTTGGGTCTCAACATTGTTTTTCAATATTCCCTTTTTAATTTATAAAACACTTCCCCCACATATGTGGATAGAGAAATATGTATCCCATGAATTATATGGGTCTCATATAATCAAAACAAATTCCAACTCACTAATAATAAACATTTAAACCTTTTTCATTGTCAATCTTGATAATTATTTTCATCATTCATCTCTTAAAAAACAAAATATATTGTCATCCATAATGATATAAACATTCAATCTATCGAAAAAATTATTTTTTATGTAATGACTATGATAAATTTTCCATTTATTAATTAGTGTTTCTTTAATAATTCATTTAAACTTAAATAACCAAACCATAGTTCTTTTTTATATTCATACATCACATTGGTCAATATACAAACATTATTTGAATATTAAATAATTAGAAAACTACCAATTTTTTGATGTAATTACTATTTTTGTAATCCATTAGTCAATGATAATTTTAAATTTAGTTAGACAACCTTGAATTTTCATGGGATTCATCAATGTGGCGATATGAAATCCCTAGAGTCTAGAGATGTTTCAAAATATTGATATACTAGAAATTTAAAATGTAATAATTCCTTGGATTTCTAAATCAATTGTTCCAATAGATTTTTTATATTATTTTTTATTGAATGCGATTTTCTACTTCTTGTTTATCATATTTTAGTTTCATATTACCCCATAATTTGGTATACTATATATTCATTTTTTTGGGGGATGTTATAAAGATTTTATGAACATTAATTATTTTAATCAATTCAATTACCCATTTTCTTCAACATACTAAAATTATTTAAAACAATCAAATGTTGATTTTCCCATATTATAATTTTCTATATCACTCACATTTTACAATGAATATGGTATTTGTATATATATAAATTTTGTATAAAAATAATATTTAATGAACCCAATAGGATGTATATGAATCGAAAATGGGTTCACAATAATCAATTTAGGAATCATTATGAAGAGGTAGTAAAATAGTTCATTATGTTTTCATGAATCCTATATATGTGTTTATAATATTTTTTTATAAGAAAAATTTGTCCATACGGGTTGGAAGGATATTGATGCATATTTAGATCTATTTGTCAATAGATCCAAAACAAGGATTGTCATTTCATTAGTTAAAAATCTAAAAAACTATGGTTTCTCTATGCACATCCCAACTATTGGATAACTACCACTCAGCATTGCATCAGACCTAATCATCCCTCTATGATTCGTTCTGATGATATCATCCTACACTTATATTAAAATAAAATAATTAGATTTTTAAACATAATGAAAAAATTTAATAGAATAAGAAGATTAATTGGGTTATGGTTATGTGGAAAACACAAAATATTTCAAGAAGAAACAATAGAATCATAAAAATATATGAATTAATAATATTCTCTCTTGTTTAAATAGTGAATAAAATTGTGAGGAAGAGAAGTAAAATTGAATTTGAAATGGTGATATGATAGAGATAGTGGAAAGAATGTGTGGGATAATAGAATCATTCGTATTCTAAACAAGAAGTTCATGTCAGATGTTATGTTAAGAAGTAGTTAACCAATATTATTCGAGTAAACAATGAATGTTTATTTTTTTTATTTACTTTGTGATTGAATCACAAGAAATCTGTGTTTTGGACCTATTGACCAATATATGGAAATAAATATCAATAATATTAATGGTCTTGTCGTTCCCTGATATCCATGCAGTCTACTAAACCATAATGATGTGAACAGAGAATCCATTGTTTTTATTAGATTTTATTAAAACCAAATAAACCCTTTGTAAATATGTAATGGTAATGTTATGATATACTTTCTAAATATTATGGAAAAATTAGGTGATTTAATGTTGGTTTAATTGTAATTATTCCTATTGGTGTTCATTTATTTTAGAATATTTATGTGTATGTGTTACAACTTTATAGGAAATGCAATGACATTATCTCTTCTCAAAAAATTAGGTAATATTGATGTTTTTACAATAAAATCATTGTAAATTGAATTAATGAATTGATTCATAATTAATATTTATTTACTTTGTCTGGTATTACTCATCTAATAACTTCTTTCTTATATAGGGGGATTCTTTTGTTTGTGTTAGAGTGATCCATAAAACATCCGTCCTTCTTCTCCATTAAATCATTTCCACCCCCATAGTGGTGCATTTATTACATTCATTAAAATTACCTCCACTACCATTACTGGAAGAGAAACGATGTCGCCTATGCTCAATCAGCAACTGTAATTCCGTTTTTTAAGAAAACTAACATTTCAAGGATAAGTGTGAACCCTAAAAGCTAAAAGGTTCTGACCCTCTATTGATACAGACATAAATCAAGACATATTTCGAAATTAAAACTTCAAAATAATGGAGGCCAGCTGGAACAACCTAACCATAGTCTTACATTAAAGGATTATAGTACACGGCTTGATCCTAGCTTAGAGGCGATGATCGAGGCTACACCGGCCCCCTATCATCATCATAACATTTTCTTCAGAATCCACCATCCCAAACAAGACATGGCTCTTTCTGATAATCAACACCAGAACCAAACCATCTCAAATGACAATTTCAATCAAACATCATGAATCCACTGAAAACCCGTAGTAAGAATTAACATTCTAGTGAACACAACACAATCACATCATGACCGCACAAAGAAATCACACCCCACACGTCGGCGCCGACACTAAAACTATGAAACATGTATTTACAATAATTTTACACTCCACCAGAAGATAGAAATCGTAGAAGAGGACCATAGGGAAAGGGGAAAACAACAGGGAAAACATGAATACAATAGAGAGAAAACCACAAAATTTTCAAAATGAGAAGAGATGATTAGAAGTAAAAACCCAAACCAGAGGACAAAAAATAGCTGAGAGAAAACAAAACTAGATAAATCTCACCCCCACTACATAATCAGAATTTCATAGTTAACCTTAGAACATGGTTGACTTTAGTTCAAGTGGGATAGTCCAACACCACTCTAGGATGATAGGACCACCACCATGACTGAAGGAAAAAATAAAGATAACACCTGAAAAGACCCAGAACTATGGCCAGCACTGGGAATATTCCTACAGACCAGGAACTATATAGGAAGATCGAACACGGTTGAGTCGAAAAGGATGAGCCACACCACCAATCCAAAAGTATAAGAGGAAGGAGAAAATTGGGAAACGAATGCCTCAGTGAAGTCCAATGAAACTGATTCCAAGGAAAAGAACAATACAAGACAATAGTGCTCGAAGCATGCGAGTTTACCCAAAAATATAGGGTAGGATGGTACCATTGTAACGGAGATATATAATGCCACCTATGGTGAATTACATTGGTAATCATGATTTTTTAAATGTAAAATCATTTTCCAGAGAATTAATTTATTTTTCTATATTTATGTTTATTTTAATTTTTTTAATTTTTACTCACATAACAATTGCTTTCATACATGAGGATTATTTTGTTCTTGTTGGGGTGATCTTTCCAACATCCATGCTTCTTCTCCCTTATGACCTTTTTAACCATACTTTGGTTCATTTATCAAATTCTTTCAAATTATCTTCACTATCATTGAAGATAAACTAATACTAATGCCTCTACTCAATTACACAGTTAATATTGATGTTTTCATAGTAAAATAATGGTCCATAATAATTAATGTATTGTTTCATATTTCTTTTTAATAAATTTATTTTTTGTATTAATCACATAATAATTACTTTCTTATACATGTGGATTCTTTTATTTTAGTTAGTGGGATCTATTCATATTTCATCCATTTCTACACCCAAACAACCAAAAGTATGTTCTCCGTCAAAACCATTCACTGATGTAGTTTTGACATATATCATATTCCTTAATGTTCCTTCCACCTCTCAATAAATGTTGTAATCAATATATTTTCACAGTAAAATCACTGTCCATAGAAATAATGATTTATCTCAAATTTATGATTAATTATTTCTTTTTAGTGTTACTCATAATTATTATTTCCCAATAAATGGGGATTCTATTTTTTTGAGTTGATTCGGGTTGTTCGAATATTCCCATGTAGTGTTGGAAGTTCGACAAAAATGTTAATGGAAATCATGGTAACATTGAAAGTTATATTGCTTTGAGACTTTTAGATGTGTAGGAATGAGCTAAACCATAATACAACCAACTATGTGAATGATATGACCATAATTTATTCTTTATATTTTGATTTCACATTAATTTTAATAAAAAATACAACACATTCAATGTCTCAGTTATCAATTTAAAATTTACATGTGACATTACAATGTGTCACTGATTGAAAACCAAGATTTTTTTGTATTTTTTTGATAATTGAGTTAATCGATTCATAAACCATTTTTGATATTTATGAATTAGTCTCATATAGAAACGATGGAAGATGTGATTTGTATGCGTCAAAGTGTGTGACTATGTTTAAAATAGAATTTTAGTAAAAAAGAGAAATGACATACTCAAAACTAAATAAAGACATTCTAATTGTTATTATACATTAAAAAAACAATCCATAAGTTATTTGAACATTTATAAATTACCCACACCTCAATATAACTCATCGTACGACTAGTATTACTTTATGTGCATCTTTATTTAAAATTGTCATAGATTTTAGTAAAAAACTAACCTAATAAAAACCAAATAAACACATTCATATTGTTTTGAAACATTAGTAAAATTATCTATATGTGATATGAGATGTTACTGAATCATCCTCTCCTTAATCCAATGAATTGTGTGACCAATATCACTCCAATATCATCTTTTTATTTATAATTGACATTAGTTTTGTTAAAATGACAAACGGTCCAAATAAAAATCAAGAAACCCATTCAAATTGTTTATATACATTAGGAATATTATCCATAAGTCATTTTTTATGTAAAGTATTCATCCAATCCTCAATCTGAGGGACAATTGGATCAGTTTGATCAAAAGTGCATGTTTTAATTTTAAAATGTAATATTAGTAAATAATACATGTAACGTACTAAAAAATGTGAAAAAATATTCATATTGTTTTGATAATTTAGGACACCAATCCATTGGTCTTTTGGGACATTTATGAATCATCTGAACTACAATCTGATGCATGTTCTAAGTGATAAGACACAATGTGCCTCTTTTTATTTAAAATTTTCATCAATTATAGAAAAATGTACAAGATTATTACTCAAAACAGAATTGGCATATTCTGATTGTTTAAAACAATTATGAAAACAATCCATAGGTCATTTGTGATGTGTAATAATCAGCATCACCTGAATCTGATAAATGATGTTCGTGATATGATTCAAAGTGTCGGTTTTCAGTTTAAAATTGAAATTTTAGTTCAAAATGCGGATCTCACTTAAAACCAATCAATGTAGATCTACTTTTATTTATAAAATATGAGAACAATTAATAAGTCATGTGTGACATTTTGGAATATATTCCACATCAAATCAATACCCCATGTGATAGGAACGAATAAAAAGATCATGTTTCAAATTTAAAATATATTTTTTTAATGAAAAATGATGCACTCCAAACTATGAAAACATATTCCAATTGTTTTTATACATTATCACATCGATCCAAATGTCATTTGAGACTTTTTGGAATTAGTTTCACCTCAATACGATGCACAATGTGACTGGTATGATTGTATGTATGTCCATTTATTTATAATTGACATAATCGTTACTGAAATTAATTTTTTATGCCCAATAATTCATTCATATTAATAATATCATAAATTTTTATATTGGTTTTTTCTTTTTCTCGAGTAGGGATGATTATTTCAGCAATAGCATGATTCAATTAAGGATTAAATGATAAAATAACTTTGATGTTTTTAAGTTCATGTAATAATTTTTATTTATGTAATTGTGTGATCAAATGTTGAAATTTCCAAAATATTGAATTTTGTTACTACATTTTTGTGAAAAATTTCATCTCATTTATATCATGTATTGGGACATGTTTATTTTTTGATCTTTGCTATGTTTCAAGTGCGGTGGTGTGTTATAACTACACACTAATGTGGTATTGTAGTAAGGAACATTATATGTGCATTCATAAGGGATGATTGAGGACACATTTATCATATCTATTAAAAGTGCGGATAAAGATAAAATATATTAGTTATCGAAGAGGCACAAATAATGGTAAATTTTATCAACAATTGAAAAAACAATTATCAATGGTTACTTTAGTGGGGATAAACTAACAGGATAATAAATGTTTCCTTTATCATCACTTTTATAAGTAAAAATAAGGTCCCATTTATCAATGCATTATTATCACTAATAAAGGACCCCTTTATCAATTCATTTTCAGCACTAATAAAAGACCAGATCTTTTAACCCTGGTCACGTAGTCAAAAATTTTCCATCACTGATAAAGTCCATTTATAGTGTTGTTAACTACTATTTTAGTAGTATTTTATTGGGAGAAACCATAATTATATCAAATAAATATTCAACTATCTAACAGTGTGAGTATTATATAGGTGAAAAATGAGGACATTTTTCATAAAATAATTATTTTCAATATCTCTAACAAAGAAATTTATTTATAGGGATTGATAAGTTTCATAAACCATGTATGTTTCTATTCAATAATAAATTTGAAAAGTTATTGGATGAGGCACATAGTTCATTATTATATTTTCATCATGGAAATAAAAATATGTATAAAGACCTGATAGTGTATTTATGGTGGGAAAAAATGTAGTGAAATATGTTAGAATATATATCTTGGTGAATGGTATTTTTGTTATGGAAGGATGAGAGAAATAATTATTAGGGGACATTACACCCACTACCAATAGTCTAATGGAAATAAGAAAATGTCTCCCAGATTATGACATATGACTCCCCAAATCATCTAATGGATAAAAACTCATTTGGGTTATATATGGTCACCACAGAAAGTTAGATCACTTTATTAATATCAAGGAATTATTATCCCTTTATCATAGTTCTAGAATACAAATTATGGAATTGGTAAGACTCCATAGAATACAACATTACATAATATCCGATTTAAATCGAATGATATCCTCAATTTGGTTGAAATTTAATATATAGGATTAGGATAAAAAAGTCATGTTTCATTATAGTGTATCATTATCAAATAGATGGATATTCTATGATAACCATTTAAACCCTAGAGAACATGTTGAGATCATTTTATATGGATTACAAAGGTGGTTGGGATCAATGTATTCATTAGGTCATGGTTTGTTACATCAATATCATTCACCTAATAATTTGATGGATCCAAATAATCCCCTTTTTTGAATTTAGTATAGAAATCCAACACGTTGAGATGAAGATATAGAATCAAAGAATTAAGAAATTATATAGTTGAGGAAATGACATATAAAGATAAAACTATTTTTTAACACATCATGTAAGATCAATGTTGATAAAACAGTTATGAAGATAATAATCAATTTTATATATTTTATTAATTTTTGTGGGAAGTTTGTTTCTATGAATTTATCTATAGTTAATGGTTATTTTATTTGTGAATAAAGGGAAGATAATCTAAATGTATATTATACCCTTCAATATTTTCAAATGATTAGGCAGTATAGGTTATCACTTAGCACTTCAACCAAACCAATATCAAATTCATCAAATTTTATATGTTTTTATCTTATTAATGATCATATACGATCATTCACTCGTATAGAACATAGAGGTCATACCACTAAAGTGGGATCTATCCAATTTTGAATAACATGTGTACATCATTTATTATCTTGGTAGAGTGATGTGGGATAAGACAGCTCAACTAGTAAATGTTCTCTAAAGAAACCATAAATCTAATTAATGTTTTGAGAACTATAGGATGTAATTAAATAGATATAAATGTATTTTTTTATATCGACGTTATGATTTTTTAAGGAAAAATTAATATTATGAGGGTTAAATGTAACAACTCGAGATTTATAAAAAACATTTCCATCATAATATTAAATTTCCCCAAAAAATTCTGTTACATGTAACGTTGCATTTAATAGATATACAATATACTATTCAAATATAATTATGAGATTGTTATTTTATAGTCAATAAAATATAATTTATGAATATTTATAACTAAATTATGAAATATATGTGGACTTAAAATTTATAAAATGAATTTATTAGTAATCATGCTATTATATTTTATAATTAAATTATTGTTTTTTTATTAAAAACCATTTTTAATGCATTCTATGTAAATTTATATTAACAAATTAAATTAATCACTATTTTTGAATTATTTTAATATCAGGCTTATATTCAATACTAAATATTTTTTTTTAATACACTTATTGTTATTTTAGGTGTAGGAGAGGAATAAAAGAAATTTTATGCTAAAAATAATCATTTCTTAAAAAGTAGTTCTCTTCGAGTTTTGTGATTTTATATTAAAATGTATGTCTTAAACATATATTAATTCAATCTAAAATAAAATATTACATATTAAGAAATAGTAGAGAAAATAATTTTAAATAGGTAATATTTTATTTTTTGTTATTTTTAGTAGATTTCTTGTAAAACCTTATCACCTTAGTAAAGGGTAAAGCGGGTTAATATTGTTTAAAACTAAGTAATAAGGATATAATTGTTCATTTAATTCATTAATGGATTATGTTAATTATATCCTTATCAAAATATCCTGTAATTTTTTATGTTTAATGAACAATTTTCAAATAAAATGACCAATATATTATTTGAATATTTGAATTAAACAAAATATTACTATTAATGTTTGAAATATATATTAAGTGACCATATATAGATAAAAAAATTTATAAATGATCAAAATTTCTATTTTATAATAATAAACATATACTAATTATGATTTTTAATAATTTCTTGTATTAAATATTTTCCTTATTTGTTTACCCAATGCTGAAATTATATTAGTTCAATTACTTAAAAATCTGGATGATCTCGAAAATAAGAAAAGATATATAATTTGACTATGTAAATGTATTAAAAACATTTATTTATGGTTATAAAATATTATTATGTTTTCAATTATTATATTCAAATTAATATATATTATTTAATGTATTTTAAATGAAATTAAATAACTCGTGTCAAAATTGAATCTAATAATATTTTATCAGAATAATATTTTATCAAACTATTTATGAATAAAAAAAATTAGAAATAGGAAATAGAAGATAATTTATGGTTTAAAATATCAACTATTTTCCATTTATTATCAATTTTTCTCCTTATATGTAATATTATAAAACATTATTAGGGATAACCACATTAGTGTGGCTTTTAAAAGATGTTAACTAAGAAGTTATTTATAAAAATAATGTTTAAAATCATAGAAAACCCAATTAAATTTTATTTAATTAATTTATTATAGCCCTAAACTATTATATATAGTAAAATAATCCATTTTTAGGGATTTTGGTCAATATAATTACATTCTTAAATTTTAAACATTTAATAAACTCCAAAAGTGCCACTCGCTTCAATTATAATAGGTAACCTCCTCTCTAACTTATTTGGACTATCATTTTTCATTATTATTAAACCATAACATAAATTAAAACCTTAGGAAATAAAATATAAAAATTATATGGGTTTTCATCATCCCAAAATACCAACCCTCATATCCAAATGTTTTTATCTAATTGAGGTATTTCAATGACGGGGTAATCCCCTAGACGATCTCTTTCATTTTTAAATAATTATTTTATCTCAAAAAACATGGTATTAATCATAAAATAATATTATCAATATCCTAAATATATATAAATTCCATAATTATTATCAATGCTCTATTTTCCCTAATATTTCCCTTTAAATGGTATGTGAATGTATTATTATGTATTACAACAATTTACCGTCTCTTCATAGAGATATATTTCATTTTTCATCACAATATATTCGTGATTTTTATTATAACGGTTTTAATGTTTATATATTATATTTATGAAATAAATTCAAATTTTTTAATTACAATATCACACCCTAAACTTTACCATACAAATAGTTGTAATGTAATAACTTCACTTGTGGGTACATGTAGACAACCCAAACCACGAAGTGATGTGATTTTTTTCATTCAAATTATGCATGGATGGTAATAGGGTTATAAATATTTAATTTATTTTAAATATAGATATAATATTGATCATATATATTAAAACTATTATTTACAATTATTTTATTCAATCCATTGAAAAATGAGAACAATATTCATGGGTACGTACAACCTACCATCTTCAGGAATGATTTGATTTATTTTTCTAACTCTAATTTTTCTGAATGATAGTATATATAAATAATATTGTTTCTATTCCATTATTATATTTCATTAAATTATATAGTAATTAATAGTGTATAAGGAAAAACACTAAAAAAATGAAATATTATTAGAAAAAGGAAGAAGTTATCAACCTGAATATTGATTTAAATAACAAATAATTTTCAAAAAATAGATAACATTTGAAAAATAATTCATTAATCGTATGATAAATATGAATATTTTTATATAATTCAGGTATGAGGATTTAATATCAATAAATACATGTGATATTTTTTGTAAGGGATTTATGATTCAATATTATTTTAATCCATATTGTTTATACATGAATTTACATTGAGAAATTTTAATAAACATTATCTGATAAATACGTTTCACTTTATTCTCACTTTTTTTTCTAAAGAGAATAAATTATCCTTTCATTTTCAACACATTTGTTATTTATGAGCTCAAAAATCATTTTAAGGAAAATAATCTTTAATTATCTCATTAGTAAAAATCAAATTTTATTTTATATTAATACAATAGAAAATGTTTTTAAGAAGGAATTTAATATTATCCTATAGATTATTCATTTCATTTTAACCCTTGTATTAATTTCTATATTTTTTCACAGGGAAACATCCTATTGACTTTAATATGAGGTACATTTTAAAAAAAAATATGAAAAAAAGGTTTTCATTTAATTTATATGGCCTGAAAGTAATTTCCATCAATAATGGCCTCACTATAAATTGAATAATACATTGGAAATTCCCATCAATATAATTATTGATTTTTTTCCACAAAATATTTCAACAGTTTTAGTTTTGGAAAGTGATTTTCAAATAAAAATGAAATTTTACTCCTAAATTTATTTAATTAATTTTCAATTGTATTTATGTTGACAAAAAATTGATTAGTGTTTTTAATATTTTAAAAGTGATGTGATACTGTGATAACCTAATATATATTTCTCTATATGCTTAATGTTTATGTTTTTTTATGATGATATGTTTATGAAATTTACTTTTTCTGTTATTTTATAATTTGATGAAATATAGAGCCTGTTTTCATTGAATGTTTTATGAGTTTATGACCTGGTACATTTTTTTGGTATTTTGAAAAAAATACGTATTGCTCATAAAATTTGACTGGTGGGATCAATATCTCCATAAAAATCATAGTGAAAATTATTATATCTCATGATATTTTTATGGACTAAAAGTCTAATTCCAAGATTCATTATGGGAAAGATGTTGATGACAATTATTACGTATTGAATAGAAGTGAACAAGACAAATCATATATGGTAAATTTGTGTTGGTTATAGATCCAAGGGTCTTTCAAGTAAATTGTTATGTGTGAAATTTTTATCTATTTATAACATTTCCATTCAAAATTATAAAATGAATGTGGGGTTATTGATTGATTTATGATGATTTCTGAGTCACGTGATTCATATATTTTAATATTATAATGTATTAATCCATAATAAATGATTATGTTCATTGGTAGATTAGATATATTCATGGTATGTTTTTAACATAATCATATTTCCTTATGATGATCATATTTTTTCAAATGATTATCGATTGATATATACCAATGCTTTCCATAATGAGAATATAATAGTACAAATTCATTTTTCCTAGTCCCAAATTTTTAACAAATATGTTATATGTGGTATTCCTATGATGAATACTATGATCAAATATCATTCTTGGATATTTTGATGTTATGTCATGAAATCAGATGATATAATATTTATGTTTAAAATACTCAAATCCATTATACTTCCAATATCGAACAACATAGTATAAATTACTTATTAATGTAAAATGTGTTATATTTATGTATGGAAAGCTCAAACTACTATAATTACAATTTATATAATGTATACTAGTTTTTTAAATATAATATTAATCAATAAAAATATTAAAAAATATTAATGTACAGAATTGATTATTGTAAAACATAAAGGGATCTAAAAAATAGTAGGCATGTGTGATTTTAAAACAAATCCAAACCAAATTGATTCTATTTAATGACTAAATTAATGAAATTTATCAAAAATAGTTCTTTTTTTAGAATAATATACCACTTATTTTAAATTTTTTTAAAAATGATATATAAAATCCAAAATAACAATTTGAATTATTTTAATTCACACTTTGTATAAATATATTTAGGAACTAAAATTGTTTTATTGACTATTAAGTCATTATAATTCTATATTTATGTATTAAAAAGGATAATAATTTTTTAATTTTATGTTTCACTATTTACATAAAAACATCATTTTTATAAAATGACCAAATCACAATTTTGACAAAAAAATTTTAAAAATGAAGTGAATATTATGAAATTCAAATTTTATTCTTTTATAAGATAAATTTTAAATAATAATATTTAATAAATATAAAATATGAATTATTAAAAACTAAATCTATTTATCTTCAATTTAGTGGAAACATTTTTCTATTATAGATTCTCATAATTAATAATTTATTGATAGTTATTTTTTAAAAAATATTAATAGTTGATTCTTTCAGTTAATTCTATTAAATAAGTGTTATTTATATTTTAAATAAATATTCATGAAAATAATTTAACTATAAAAACTATTGTATGTTATGAATAATAATTCATGATAATAAAAATTTATGATTTCAAAAAATTACATTATCAATCATTAATAATCATTTTATGATAAAATGAAAAAATATATATAAGAGTGTTCGATTTGATTAAAATTTTATAGTATTATTTTATTATAAAATATCATATATTTTTTGTAAACAAGTTATTTTTAGTGTAATAAAACATGATCAAAATATATGGTAAAACATTTTGTATTTATGAAACCATTTTTTACATTAAAAACAACATATAATTATTATTTATTGGTAATATTATATTTTAACATTAATCACATTGTTTTTATGACAATTTATTTCATATGTTATGACTTTACATCCCTAAAAATTAAAATCATACATTTATAACAATTAAAATAATTAGTATGAATTACCAAGATGAATTTGAATCTGTTAATTAAAGTATGGTAGTTATAAAATAAAACTAAATATTCACAATGAGTTATTTATAAAATAAAATATATAAAATTATAAATATATAAAAAAATATAAAATGGAAGATGGATGTAGGAAAATAGGTAATCTAGTGGCATGGGTAATACCATTTTCTCCTATTTTCCACGTTTACCAACCGTTATCTACCAACGAATATTATGGGTTGTCCCCGAATATTTAGGGTTCCATTTCATTTTAAAAATTATTAAGGAAAAATTACATTACAGTTGAATATATAAATATATAGGTTGTAGAAACAATCATAGATAATATTATGGAAAAAATAAATTTATCAATAACATATTTATTTGAAGAATAAAAAATCATTAATATAATCACTGGAAATTCGGTATGATATAATTATATTATTAGATTAATAATTCAAGATATACTGCAAACCATTCCATCATTTGAAAATTCAGTGAGCTCAATTGATTCGCTATCATTGCACATTGTTAATGGTATTAATAGTAACCTAACATATTTTATTCATTAATTAACATTATTATTGTTATTTTATTTTAATATTTTCTTAAATAATTAATATTTTTACTCTATAATTTTCCTAGAATATGATGAAAAAATAACCTAAACATGATTCAAATGTCTCTGAGGATTTTAATAGAGTCTAGAATAATTCTCCAGATCTATATTCCACCTAATATATTCCTATATTCACTAAGGGATAACTTTCCACTAGTATGTGTTCCACATGTTATGAACTATATGTCTCTATTGTCCTTTTTGGAAGTTTTCTTGTATAGAACACTCCTGGACATTTGATCATTGATTAGATTACTAATATAAGTCAACTCAACTATATCAAATAAGATCATATATATAATAATATGGATACATAGAACACCATTCAATCAACTTCATTATAATTTCACAAGTGTTCATTGACAAGGTTGCATATGTATTATATTATTTTCATGCACACACCCAAGTCCACCCAGATCCTCCCACCCGAGTAGATGTGTTGTAAGGCCCTAGAAGCATTCCTGATCATCTAGGTTGAGAAACTAGTGTTGGGGATTAATAAAGTAACAAAGAGAATGATTTACAGAAATATAAATAAATTATTTAAAATTGAACCACATTGATATGAAATTTAGAAATACAAAAACCGGTATAATAAATCCCTACTACACCTGAAAAATACAACATCTTCATGTTCCCTTGAGGGTCACTCTCCAATACAAAAACTAACCATCAACCAAGACAATGTTAACCAAGCCGAGACCATCACTAAATGTTGAAAACAAAAAAAATACCTATAGTTATGACTATTAAAACTCAGTAGGCATTATGAAGAAATTTATTCCTTGTGATTTTATTCATCTAATGAAAAATTAACTTCATATTTCAAATATCATATATAAAATTAATCTCTTCCATATACCTTCCTCTTTAAATCATAACACGGTCCGCTACCCTATTTTCATTTAAAAAACCTTTTTACCATAGGAGTGAAACAATAATATTTCAAGAGGAATGAATATTTTTTTATTTAAAAAAACTAGAAAAACTGTGCCAATTTTGTGGGAAATCATTTTCAATAAAAATTATAAATAAAACAATTAATCGTCAAAAAATGAAGCCCTCCACGAAAGTAGGAAATAAAAATGATTACATAATAAGAGAAAATTTAATAATCACAAATTTTTTTTTGATGAAATAATGCATCTTAATTATCTGTAGCATAAAACAATTTCCAAGAGGCGTAGGAGAACCATATAGCTTGTGAAATAATCGAGAACAAATTATACATCTCAAATCATCCTAAAAATCATGCCACACTAGTTGAAATCAAATTATCTCATATGATTGACCACACTATACCTGATAAAGATCGAGGGGTACTATAACATAGTGATTTAAACAAAACATAATATCCAGGTCCAAGATATGGGCTAATATCTAATGAAAATAAAACATTTATGTAGTTATCATTCTCAAAAAATTAACTAGTCATGCCATGTTTCTTTGTCAAGATATAATGTGAGGTGATCCAGTGATTCTAATTGACAATTCAATAAAATACACATTTATAATATATATTCAATTCATAAAATAAATCACCCTTGAGCAACCCCAAGGACAATTCTATGATCTTATAACTCATATATCTCAATGGATTTCCCATAAAGGATCACCTAATACAAAAAGTAAATGGTTCATGATGAGTCCATAGTGAGGGCTTCCCACCTATTCTCATAAATTCATAATGAGTACACAATAATAATGACATCTTATCCACATATCATATATAAGTTATGTGAATTATCCAACGAAAGCATAAATAATTAAAAACATTACAAATTTTCACAAAACATCCAAATAGAACATATGGACCCTTTCTCAAAAGAATGAAACCCACATTTCCAAAAATATGCCTAGACAACATTTTTAATTTCACGGTCATTTATAAAAATTGCAGTATAACACTGACACCACATTTATAAAACAAATAATTCGATAAAATCCACAAATCACATGTAAAGTCTAACTAGGAACTTATTCAAACTCATGAAGCACAATTCAAAAAAATGGAAGATACCCTATTTTTTTAAAAAACCATCTCATCAGACATAAAAAATCATTCCAAGGGTAATACATCATTATTTATCAAATAAAAATGTTTAAAAATGAATGAAAATAGGGATTCATAAATATAATTGGCATTTCTAAAGGGAAAACAAACTAAAACTCCCATCAAATAAAAAAATCACCAGAAACAACTCCATGATGGTCTGAGGATGATAGGAAAACCACATGAATCCTTGTAAAAACCCCATAAAAAAAATAAAGGGAATCATGAAACCTAGATCTATGTTGTTATGGGAGAATAAGAAAAGAATATATATTGTATGTAAAAGGAATAGTGATAATAGAAGAGAATAATACCATTATAAATAAATCAAAATATTTAAACAAGACCAACGATCCACACCATAGGATATGAGGAGATCCATTGAGAAAATGAGACAGCTCACCCCCCCCTTGGGCCAGACAATCTAGAAGAGGAATGGGTGAGTTTATTCTAGGATAAAATACTGAGAGGAAAGAAGTCAAATTTATAATTTTGTTGTAACATAGAAACTCTGCACGGTTAGTAAAAATGGTTTCCCAGAACATTTTCAAACATTATACACCGTAATGGACTCACTATAAACTTCTAAATGTTTTTTCTCATGGATTTTTAAAATGTGTGACAACCATGTGTGATGGTTCAATAAAATATTTTTGAACCATATGCATGCCATTTGCAAGGATTTCCCATCCATGTTTGTGTCATGAACCCCTTTCAAGAGGTATCTTAAGGCTTGCATGGATTCTAGGAGAATGATTTATAGTTCTCTATATCCATGTGCCAAACATTAACAACATACAATCAATCTTAAAACATATTATATTTCACCAACAATGCATAGGGAAACTAACAGATGAATATGGGACCAAAAGTAAATAAATTAAACCTAAAAATTAAACATGGAACACCCCGAACACAAGAGAAAAACCAATATCCAAACATGAACATTAAATAATATTAAATGAAAACAAAATTGTGAGACAATTCTCGCCACTATAACACATTTGTCCCCTTGAAATCCACGCTATCTCTTGTTGATCGATCAATATATTGAATTCCTAGATCTGCATGAACCAACCACCCCATACAAAAACACCTCAACCACCACTAACAAAACTCATACATTATTAATTAAAAAAAAGAAACCACATCAAATTTTGAGATATAACAAAAATATCAAGCTACAACCCAAACACCTTACCCTCAAACAAAACAATTGGGTGAACTCCAAAATCCCAAATGACACCGAAATGGAGACGAACTTGATAATAGATAACACAAATTAAAAATACTATCACTATGATAACACCAAAAACATATATTAATAATCAACACAAGAGGCCGAAATAGGTTCCACATATATAAAAAGAAAATGGCCATGAATCATTCTACATGATACCTAAATGAATCTATTGGTGGGTATCCCTACTACTGAGAACCAACTAGCTTTATAAAATCAGAAACAACCCCCACCAAATATAAATCCCCAACACAATGAAATGGGTGGGTAAACCATTCAAAATGATCAATGAATATGGTTCACAGGGTCCATCTATGCATGGGAAACCAATCAGAATCATTTATCATGGAAAGCACAATAATTGGAATGGTTCATGAATAGAAACACAAAAGTCTTTGTAAAACAGAGAAAAGTACAGTGATAAGGGATGTGATAGAAAATATATTAAACATCCTCACCATAATGTTGGAGACAAGATACCAATACAATGATCTCGACACCCCCACTAGTTTCCTAGCTGTATGAAATACCTCACTCTAAGACCAATGGATGGAGAACTACTATTTGATCCATCTATTATCCCGAAATTTGATGATAATGATACATCATTGGATCTACAATGTTTGGTGTGAAAATTATCCAAAAAATAACCCAGGTAGAAAAAAATATCAAAATAAACCATGAAACAAACATATTATAATGTCATTTATTTTTAGTGTATTATTTTAAAATAATGAATGGAATTATTTTGGGACCAGGATTTGTAACCGAGTGCTATTTTGAGGCTCAGAGTTCCCAGAATAAATGACTGAAATAAGTTAAAATTTTAAATATAATGAGTTAGTGGTTTCCATAAAAAATTGAATAGCATTTAAACAGGTTCCCAAATCTAAAAGTTTGGGCAACATTGTGTTTAGAACAGGGAGTTTACCTAAGGTAGGGTCTAACATTGAAAGGTGGAGGAAAACTGTAAAAGTTAACGTTTGGATATTTTAAAAGAAATAAAATAAATTAATAATTTATTTTATATTAAATGTTTTAATTAATAAAATGAAACATTTTTTGGTTTTATGTAACCAAGAGCCCATGATTTGGAACCTAACCCAAAAACACTCCATGGATACATTGTAATTTTGTAGAGGAGCCATCTATAAATGCATCACGACAAATGATAACGGGCGACGATGTGTGGACCATTTCATAGAGAGATGAATCCCAATTTACGACCGCTGTACCACTTCATCGAATATCAAGGTAGGGTTTATTTATTTATTTTCTCTATTATTTGATTTAATGAAAAATATAGATCCTCCAATGAATAGGTTGACTAGTGGATCATTTGTTCTTGTTGTAGGGTCCTTTATTCAGTTTTATTTGGTGGAATCAATCAATTATAATTCATATTTGAAATTTTATTTTCTCTATTTTATCCCGATAATGGTTGCATATAAACACCCTAAAAAAATTGTGCGGGTTCATTTCTTGATTTTCTATTGGGATTTTCATACCCATTTTTTTACCCTGGGTTCTTTACAGTCCTCACAAGGAAACAAACAAGGGATTATTACACATTTATTTACAAATGAAGATAATACATAAGGATGAACCAACTAAGATGCAACAATAATGGAGGATGAAGGATCGATAGAGATAAAAATAAATTGTTCTTCAACAATTCTTCAAATAGATGGTTGAAATTTGCTTTTGGAGCTGACCATTCACTAGAAAAAAACTGAATCATCATTCCCTTGATGGGATGACCCTTTATATTGAGATTCTAGGAGATTTAATGACCAGATTAGAATATCTAAAATCACTGTTGGTGCATGTGGGAGACAATGATATTGGAAAATTGCAAAGAACATGACATTTTCTCTAAAGAACACGATTTGTTCTCTGAGGAACACAACATATAGGGGATGCTCTATGGCCGATAGGGTTTAATGATACTGGAAGTGATGAAACTTTGTGTGAAAACTATAACATGATGTGTGGGTCCTCATGTTTGACTCGACAAGTATATAAGATGATATATATACATGGGATAGAGTTCACGACCTGTTATCCACTACATAGCCATACCAAGATGGTAATGCGGGTTACCCTGTCTACTGGTACACAGGTTAGAATACATGGGTCAAAGACATGTATGGGAACGTTATCAACGTACACATAGTGGAACCTAGATTACCAAACATAGTGTGTGAATTTCACTACATTCCATGAATGTTCTTTTTTACACGGAATGTTTTCAGACTCATGTCGTTGCACATGGGAAGTACCCAAAGTCAACGATCTTGTTGTGTGACCATGATAAAAATCATATTCTATCATATAAATGGCTTGATCTCCTTTCCCAACACTCCTTGGACATGTATCATTTTTCTTATTTCCAATTTTCATGTTCCATTAAGGTGAAGTGTCAATTCCATCCAATGGAATATGATTCGTTCAGTAGGAATTTTCAGATAGAGTTAGAATCCCTCAAAGAGCCCTATAGAGAGATCCTCAATCCATTCATATCCCTAGGTAGAGTTAGGTATCGACATAAAAAATCAAACAAGATACCTATAATCTACATATCAGGTTAATTTGGATAAGTCATGGAATACGCCAAGTCCCTGGATGTGATCCTCATATTTTTATCGAGATCTTTCCCCACTCTGGAGTGAGTTCTCAAAGAATGAGTGTATGAGATAGATATTCACATCTACCAATGCAATTATGTCTCTCATGACAGTTCGCAGCAAATTTAATTTTCCAACAGATTTCATCAGAGTTATCAGACTCGTGGATTGAGTTCTCCTAGATGAGTTGTTTGTGGAATCTTTGAACTGAATACCCAGTGGGGGTATGCTATTGATATGAATTACCACTAGAATACATGTATGAGCATCACGTATATTTGGAAATCATTCCCTTTTTATATGTTCTATAGCATATATTATTTAGATATGATGTTACCATTACTTTTTGTATTTAATTTTTGTTTTTGGGGTCATCTTCTAAGTATTTTTATACTCACCCATACTCAGGATTAGCCCACAAGTGTCACGACGTGTGCAGATGAGCAAACTTTTGATGGATTCCAGGGCGGACCTGGACCAGACCAAATTTTGTGATCTTCCTTACTGGACTATGAGTACTTATTTCTATGAGAATGAGTCCTAGTGCCTATTTCTGTCTATATATTACATCTCATTGTACTCTATTGGTACAAATTAGTAGTATTTATTCTTTTTATTCCTGATTGGTTTTCACTTTTCATCATTTGTGGGCTTGGAGATTTTTGAATCTGTATATGTATGTAGGAAATTACTCCCATGTATGTGATAAGCCTACTTAGTGTTAGTCATGATCCCCTGGCCTATTTGAGGTGGGAGTAGAGAGATGTGGAATGGGCCCCACTAGGACGGGTCGTTATAGAGTGGTATCAATGGTGGTTAGTTGTACCATAAGACCAAGAGTCTGTGAGATTTGTTTTGGGAAAAAAAATTTGTGTCTCAGGCTCATCTTTCAGAAAAGGGACTCCAATGATTTTATGGGCGGCTACCATTTCCATATACTAGGACTCTTATAACCTAATTTTTGACATTTCACATTAGAAAACTAGTCGTATTGAAACAAAATAATGGTACATGCATCATATATGAATGGGATGTTGTTTCAGTTTACATTATTTTCATATATAAAAATATTCTCTTTGACCATATTACATGTTTTTATTTATAAGATGCCTCTGCGATGCATACCATATAGTATTCAGCTGATCGATCACAAGGATGACCCCCTCCGTGATGATTCTTCAATTCAAGGAAAATTTACTTATGCATTACTACCATGTGGTGCACATACTATACCTCCAACAATGGAGCATCATGTGGTACATGTAGTACCAGTAGGCAATGAGAAAATTTTGGGCGTGTTAAATGAATTTCAATGATAGAGACCCCATAGAATCCTGGTTTGGCCCGAACCTTAAGCAGATGATAAATTTCTTACGACGGTGACCAGTGTTTTCCCTTAAGTGAGGACACCAGTTGACCCGATGGTGACCCTAGGCGCGATCCTTCATTAGGTATAGGTGAGAAAAATGTGGACTTTCACCATGCATACTCATGATAATGATACCCTTTCATAGACAGAGTTCAAGAGACTCTTTTGGGTGGATTTCTCCCTAGTTATGATTAGAGTTGTGCTTATCTAGGATCATATTCAGCTCTAGAATGGTAGTTTAATGGGGTTTGAATGTTTATCGAGGTTCACAAACACCTCCTGGAACACGGCAGATATGGTTACGGATTGGTACATTTGAGATCAGTCATTTGAGTGAGTTCTATGATGGTGAATATGCGGTCTTTTGTTTCCTCTATGCATTTCGACATACGCAGAAGTGATCGAGTGAGTTTGTATGGTTGAGAGGTTCTCAATTTAGAAGAGATATCTAGTGGAATTCAGTAGTAGTAATACATGTGCAGAGACTGTGGCTGTTGGGAGACAATGTCATGCATAGAGATCAGACATGGGATATATAATAGGAGGACCCAAGATAAGGAATCTGTTGTCTAGGCCTCTCAAGGTGGATCTATCCAGCATAGGAAGAGGAACCCCAACTCATGTGATGACAAGGAACATATAACTAGATATTCCATAATCCATCGAACAATTGATAGTGCAGTGTTTGATGGACAACTAGGGCAGAGGAAACAAGTGGAGTATGTAGAACCACTAGGTGACAGATGTGGTAGAAAAGTATAGTGAGTTGTAGAAGGTGTAAGACACTTGGACCTACATCCGCCACAACCCCAGGAGGTCGAAACCAGACTCATGGAGCTGGGTGATTGGAGCGGGGAACAAATATACAGTCAAGGAATATTTCACAGGTTCTCCAAGGATGATCTGAAGTATGATATTTTTATTCTCTACCATAGCTACTATACTTATAGACATAGGTTACCATCATTATTTCCTCACCATATGTCTTCTGTGAAGCTTTGAAATTATAATAGTGCTATTGACTCGACCCTTAGGAATTATGGAACCTATTTTAGGATACTTAATAATCATGCCTCATTTTCTACAGTGTGATATTACACTTAGAGGTGAGAGTTTGGTTTGGAATCTCCAGGTCGTAGTGTCAAGTCCATACAATGTCATTCACAATATGGATAGGTTGAATATAGTATCTACAAAAATTGACTGAGTTAGGATAAGTGTATGTTGTGTCCTCAATGATGGAAATATTTTTTCCTTTATTGGTGAAAAGGAAACCCAGGAAGTACAAAATGGGCTCATGATTAAGAAGGTGCAGATTATCACTCTTTAGTTAGTTGGCCTTACCCTCAGAGTAGAAGATTTTGTGAGTTTTTAGTTCCCAACAGCAGTGGAGGATTATGAGGACTTCATTCTAAAAGATGTTTTAGGGTTACATGCTTGCTGGTAAATCGATTTCTAATCCAGGATGCACCATGGGAAGGCACTGATATTCTCACTGGAAAATCTGATGAATCTTATAGTGCTTTTGTGAGATGATGGTGTATATAAATCATTTGCAATGGAAGGGATTTTAAGATAGATTGATTCAGCCTAGGCGGCCCTAGTTTTGATTTCCAAGATAGAAAATGAGAGTTTGAGGTTGGGTGTTGATTATAGATTCATGAATCTGGTACCGGTGCAGAACAGGTATCCAAATCCGAGGATCGAAAACCTATTTGATCAAATGTTAGGGGCATGATTGTTCTTGAATGTTGAACATCATTTCGGTAACAAAAATTTTCATGTAAAAGATGAGAATATATTGAAGATAGATTTCTAATGCCTCTACAGTCACTATGAGTACTTATTGATTCCATTCATAGTGAAAAATTCCCCTACAGTGTTCATAGGACATATGAACTGATTCGTCCCTCCATACTTAGACTGGTTCATTGTGGTCTTTATCAACGACATCATTGTGTTCACGACATTAGTGTCGGGGTACGCGGGAAACCTTTGGATTGTTATAGAAATACTCTATGAGAACCATCATTATGGGAAGCTCTCAATGAACTAGTTCTGGATACAAGATGTATAATTTATGAGAAATGTTATCATAGTGGATAGAGTAGTAGTGGATCAATACATGGTTGAGGTGGTGTTGGAGTGAGAGCCACCCTTGATTGTGAAAGAGGTGCTGAGATTCCATGGGATTGAAGGATACTACCTGAGATTTATCCCAAATTTATATCAAATATTAGTACTAAAGATATCCATTACCCTAAAGGGGTAGACTTTTGTATGGACGGAGTAGTGGAAATAGGATATCTAGGAGCGGAGGTAGATTTTGATGAGTGCACCAATCCCATGATTTCCATAAGAGGGTGTTGAATACATTGTTTTCGGTGAAACATTAGGGAACATCATGGTTGTGTCCTTATGCCGAGAAATGTAGTATTTTCTTATGGTACATGCCAGCTATGACCACATGAGTAAAATGACACAACCCATGATATTGAGTTGGTAGGGGTAACCATCGCATTGAAAATTTTTGTACACTACCTAATGGGAGAACTATTTATCATATACTTTGACCGTAAGAGCCCCAATTACATATTCTCCAAAAAATTTATAAATTTGTGCAAGAGGATATGGCTAGAGGTCCTACCAAATTATTAATTTTGAGATCATATATACTCTTGCGATGGGGAACATAACAGATGATGATCATAGGCAGAGATTGATTTTACAGCTATTGAGTGAGGCATCAGAGTAGTTGTCCATGCTACAATTATCCTTCTTGAATGGAGATGATGTAGCATATCTCTAGTCAATGGTTTTTACCCCTCCACTCTAGAAGTGAGTCAGGGAGTCATATATAGGGGATATAAACTATGAGACATTAGGTGCTCAGTTATCCACAGGACAAGCCCAAGATAGTTATTTTCAAGGTGGGGAGACTGTCTTTATTTTCAGAGGTCACATAGTAGTGCAAATGGTGTTGTGGGAGGTGGTTCTGAGGGATTTTCGTACACCCCCTTGAGGTACATCCTATATTTGAAAAAATGTACTAGGACTTCCGACATCAGTTATGGAACATACGTATGATGAAAGAAGTATCATAGTTCATTTCTCAATGCCTTTATTTCCAGTAGGCGAAGGATATTTACTAGGTGCAAGTGGGGTTATCTCACCCCTAGTAGAATCAGAGTGGAAGTGGGATGGAATATCAATGGACACTATGAAATGCCTACCAAGAAAGTCCAAGGGATGCGATTCTATATTGGAGATCATTAGACGACTCACAAAGTCAACGAAATTCTATGATATTAGGGAGAAGTGTTCTGTAGATAGCGTGACACACCTCTATATGAAAGAGATGGTTCATCTTCATGGTGTCCATCTGAAGATTGTTTCAGTTCATGATGATCATTTCATATATCTATTGGGTAATAGATTAATGGTTCTTTTTAGGACTCTTCAATTCATGAGAAAAACGTTCCATCCCATGAGAGATGGTTTGACTGAGAGAACCGTTCCTGTTTTGGAGGATTTATTGTGGGCTTGTATCATGGAATTTGGTTACAATTTGGAGGACCACCTACCATAAGTGGAGTTTTCTTTAAACATTATCTTCCACTCGACCAATGGTAGGGCACATTTTGAGGCTTTATATGGGAGAATCTCCACATCAATACTTTGCTAGACGAATCTTGAAGAGTCTTTACTCATTATTCTTCAATTGTTGTGAGCTACCACCGAGAAGGTGAAGATCATACAAGAGCAGATGAAGACTGCATAGATATGGTATATGTCTTATGCTGACAGACGGTGGTGACATCTAGAGTTTGATGTTTCAGGCCATGAATTCCTTTGGGTCTCATCTCGATGAGATGTTTTGAGATTGGGTTGGGGTATAATGATATCTCTAAAATTCATCAGACTTTTTTAGATTCAAGGCAAAGTTGGTGTGGTGGGGTACCAATGAGATCTACTGTTTTAGTTGTACTAGATACATGATGTCTTCCATGTTTCACAACCGAGGAGGTATGTGCAAGACCCGTTGAACAAAATCTATAATGGTGAGCATAACATTTAGAATGTAACAACCTTCACAAAGTACCTAGTGGATATTGAGGTTCGATAGGAGGTGATCCTTCATGAATGATATATTCCCGCATTTTGTGTACAGTGGCCACACAAGAATATTCAAGAGACCACGTGGGAGAGGGATGCTCATATTCATGAAAAATGCAAACATATTTTATTGTATAATTTTTTACTCTTTTTGGGGACTTAAAAGTGATGTGGTGGGAGGAATTTAATGTCTCATATTTTTCATTTATTATTTTTAAATATTAAGTAGAATTATTTCAAGACCAGGATTTGTGACGACATGCGATTTAGAGGCCCATAGTTCCTTGAATAAATGTTCAAAATAAAATAATATTTTAAATAGAACACGCAAGCAGTTTTCCAAAATAAGTGGAATAAATTGTCAATGGGTACTCAGATAAAAATACTAGGGCATTGATGGGTTTAGATAATCACCTTTTCCTAAGGTGGGGCCTAAAATGAATGTTGCGGGTCGCCTACAAAAAATTAATTTCCACATGTATTAAAGGAAATATAATATATTAATTTCTTATTTTCCCAATATTTTAATTAATGAAATGATACTTTTTTTTGGGTTTCAAATAAACAATAGCCCAGGGATAGGCTCATAAAAGTAGAAAAAATTTGTTAGATGCTATGGAGTTTTGGAGTGGAGCCATCCTCGGAGGAATCTCAAAGAACAATGATGAGTGAGTATGCCTGGAAGGTTTCACATCACGATCCAATCACGACTGACTAATGATCACCCTCATCATCGATGATCGAGGTAGGGGTTCAGGTTTTGATTTCATTATTCCCATTTCTTTGATTTAACTATGAAAGCATATCAACCCATGTATAGGTTGACATGCGGATTGTTCGTTCTTGGGGGACGGTCTTTTATTTGGTTTTTTTGGTTTATCAATCCATGTTTATTCAAATTACAATTTAGTATTACTCGGTTTGATCAACCTAATGGGATAGGATGAATTTTGTGATGAACTGTGATTGATTTTTTTTCTCCAACATTCTATTTGGATTTTCATTACCTGTTTTGACCCTGTGTTATTCAAGTATTTCATAGGGGTTACGAGAAATGGATCGTTGTGTGTCTGTTTCACAATGCAATGATCCCAAATTAGAAATCTGAAACTATGAAAACACACCAGCGGTTTGACAGAGAAGGAAGGTGAATGAATGAAATGGATCAAAAGAATCCATTCTTTGTCCGTTCTTCACATGGATAATAGAAAAGAATTTTTAGAGCCTATCAGACGCCCGAAACATACCGAATCGGCATTGCCATGACGAGATGTCCCAACATCATGATATTTTATGAGATTAAAATTATAGATTCATGGATTGAAGACCATCATAGTTGTATTGATTAAGAATAAAGATTCTAGAAAATCCCAAAGAACACATCGTGTTCTTCGAATAACACGGCGTGTGTGGGACAACTTTATTGCGGCTAGGGTTTCACGATGTAAGAAGTGACGAAATGGCATATGATAACTGTCACATATCATGTCGGTCCTTATATAGGACGTGTCACATATCTGGGATGATACATGGATACAGGGAGGGGTATATGACATGTACTCCACCACACAGCCAGACCAGGCCTGTTATGCAGGTTACCCCATGCATAGGTACACGGGTTGGCATAAACGGGTCGAACCCATGTATGGGGAACTTGGTCGTTGTACATGGAGGAAACCCTAGATAATCGGACACTGTGTGTGAATTTCACTACAATTCATGTATACTCTTTTTATATGACATGTCTTCTGACTCGGTCCATTTCACACAAGAAGTACCTTATGTCATGGGACATAACATGTTACATTGATACATGTCATGTGCTCTTTTATGCATGGATTGATCACCATGTCCACCATTCCATGTTCATGTTTCATTTGGGTTAGTGCCCCCTTTTAAAATTTCCCTGATGTTCAGGTATCATCTCCATTAATAAGAGTATGATCCCTTCCACAACACTTTCTAGATAGAGTAAGAATCCATCTGAGAGGCACATAGTACGATCCAATACTCATTCTAGGCCCTAGGTAATTGTCAGGTACCGACATGAATGAATCTATAGGGTGCTTATTATGTACATAGTAGGTGACTCCGAAGGAGTCATGGTATATGACAAGGAACTGATAGTGATCCTCATCCATGTATTGTGATATTTCCCAACAAAGGAGTGAGATATCCCGAAATGAGTGTTTCTTTTATCTATTCAGACATATCAGTGCATCTAGGTCTTTCATGACACATACTGACAAAAATACTTCTCGAACAGATGTCATCAGAGCTATTAGACTCATGGAGTGAGTTCCCATGAACATGTTAATCATGGAATAAAAGAACTGAATCACTATCATTAGTATGTGGTTGTTTTGACATACCAATGTACTACATGTCTGGGCTTCGAGTATATCTGGTTATTATTTATCCCAATGTATATTCAGTAGACATAAAATGTGAAGAACTTACTGTACCTTTAAATTTCCTATTTCAATGTTGTTTTTGGGGTCCCCTACTGATTATTGAAATACACTCCCCTTTATAGGATATTTAAACACATGTTGTGCCTTGTGAATATGATAGGCATTTGAAGGAGTGTAGGGATTTCTAGCATCGAACCATGCTTTGTGAGCTTCTTTAATAGCAGAGGTGTTCATTCGGCTTCAATCAGTAGTCCTAGTACCAATTTCATTCTAAAAATTTACATTCCATTATACTATAGTTATGGGGTTTAGTAGAATTATAGTATTTTGTTCTTTAGATGTTTTAAATTTCATCATTTTGTGGAATTGGAGATATGTGTGTGTCTAAGGTACATAGTCAATTCCTGACATGTTAGTGATATTTCTACTCAGTGGTAGTCACTGTAACCCGGACTATTGGAAGCGAGAGGGAGAGTCACGACCTGACCCCCATTGGGACAGGTCGTGGAACATGATCCAAGAAGGATGTTACATCATGATAGGGATTTAAAGGATACACACTTCTCCAATTATATAAGAATCTCATAATTTACAAATGTAAAACTCGCCTTCATTGAAAAAATATATTCATAAGGATGCAAAAAAATTACATTCATTTAAAGAAAGCATTACATCAAAAAAATAACTATAAATAACAACCACAATAGAAAGAATCATCACACAAAAAAGACAATTTGTTGAACCAAAAATATCTCCATAATCTTGCAAGTGGGCTGAGTTGACTTTCAAGTGGGATGATCTGGTTCCAAAAAGCATCCTAGAAACACCCTAACTAAACGGTTATAAGTGACCTAGGTGTCTATTTCCCTGGAATGTCTTCTGATCTCTCAGACATGATGACAGATTATGATCATTCTCACCATTCATATGACATTCTAGGAACATGCACAAAGAATAAATTGATGGAATATCCGATGTATTTTTAATTCTATGTCCAGAAATATCATATTCAATAAACATATAATAGTATTACTTGAAATTAATTTACAACTTATATATAATGGAGATATGGAGATGGTTGGATTCCTCAAGAACACCCTTTATCACTGCTTGAACCCAAATAACTTGCCTCACCATGCCATCAGGTGATGTTAAACTTAAATCTAACACCCAGGACTACAAATCAAGGTGAATCGAATACTGAAAACAACAAAACTTCAAAGATTAATCAACAACCAACCCCGAAATATAAGTGAAGAAGTCACAAAATGACCAAAAAACACTGAATCTAATACATTACATTGATATACACTACTCTTCTCTATTCTATTTCACAACATAACTATCATAGAAAAATGAAGCAAATCATTGAAAACCACAAGTGTAAAATATTTTCGATGCTTGGTTCAAGATACCAACATCCACTGCATCCAAGTAATCTATTCTAGAATAATGGAAGAAAACGTAACATTAAGAGACTTATAAAACTCATGGAGGTGGAACATAATTCTATTTTCATAATCCACTCTTATAATTTGATAGGATCCATGTAACCATAAAAGTGAGGTGGATTTGATTTTCCAAACTCCAGTAGGAATACCTTAGGTTGATCAATTGGAAATCCTTATAATCGATAATCAGATATAGTAACACCATGAATGTCTATCGAAACATTGTGGGGTCATGCACTATGGATAAGAAAAACAATAACTCATTTAAAATGATAAATCGAAAAAAATCAACCACAACCAAACTCAATAAAAATGAAGGAAAACCAATTAAATTTCATTGAAAATCCTAATTCTAAAAAGCGACTAATTATCATTTAAAACAAATAAATAAAAAATAACTCTGAAACTAAAAAAACATTATTAAATACATGCCCAACTCACAAGGAACACACTATAGAAGCAATTGGTACTAATGAATAAAAATACTAAATTTTAAAAATGATTAAAAAGTAAATAATCATGGTCGATTACACCCTCATAAATGTTATTCATGGAGCTTCAAAAACAAACATTATCAGGAAACATTTGACATTATCAATACATTATAATCTAGTAGTTCATTATCCCATTCCATCAATAATCCACTTTACGACAATTTTTTTTCATGTGACACCCATGGAAATATTAATGGACAAAACAAAAAATTCCCAATTTCTAGAACTAAACATTCCACCCATGATTTGAATTTCTCAATAAAATTCCCAATTAGAATTAAAAAATAAATTCAAAATCTCACTAAAACCTATGTCAAAAAACACTTTCATACATCACACATCAATCCGTTTTCTCCCTCTCAAAATAAAATCTCATGGACCCCAACTAAAAATAATATGCTCACTATTCAGAACATTTTCAACAGCTAAAAAATAGAAATTATTCATAATCATTTAATTGAAAAATAAATTCAAATAAATATTATTCTCCTCGTAAAAAAAATTAAAAAACACCTATTAAAAATACCAAAACCCATATTTTGATAAACCCCAAGTTTTGATTTTGAGATTCTGATCTCGGTATACCCATCCTTGTTTTACCAAAAAAATTTACAACAACATATTTCCAAAAAATTTGTAAAAATAAAAATGAAAATTAATTTTCCAGTATCTAGAATCTCATCCAGTACCAATTTAAATTTCATTTTCAAAATTATAAATAAAGATTCCTTAAAACAATATTAATAATAAAAAACCTACAAAATTTACAATGGAAAAACTAGAGGCATTGAATGACTTAGCCATGTGGTTGGAAGCCATATTCCAATAATATAACCATCAAATAGTGTTTTCTATGACCATTTCATCATCTCCACATGGCTTTTAAGGCACAATGTGCTTCATTGAGACCCTAATACCAACTCTATTTTCAGTTTCTAAGAACAAAAATTCCCAAAATGACTAAAAAAAATATAACTAAACCTGATATCCCATAGAATCTCGTTCTTTAGTTTATAATGAATTGGACATAAACTCCCCTAGATCAACACCCCATGTTAAAGTAGTCCTAAATAATCTACCTTGACATACCAAATATATAAGGGTTCTCTGATTTCATGTTCTTATATAGAAGAAATATGCTTTGTTTCCCTTTTGTTACAACTTTACCCAAGTCGACCACAAACAGATTACCAAATGCAATCCATGGTAAGGCCTGAGAATCATTTTCTATCCTCCCAGGTTGGAATCTAATTTTGAGAATCAATAGGGTAATCAATGGAATGATTGCTACCAGTATTAATATCTAGTTAAAACAGTTGAAATATATTTTGCATCCCGAATAAATATGTAATTATAAATTGGAAATAATTATACAAATTATAAAAGTATAGAAAACTACAAAAAACCACATCTGAACCTAAAAACCACAACATCACTAGGAGTCTTCGAGAGAAACTCCAAATTCCAAAATCATCCATCACCCATAGTGATCTAACATAGGTTGAGACCTGCATAATTATACCGACCTGCATTTATTACATAAAAAATCTTGAATTTATACAAGAAAACACTTCCTTTTACATTGAGGATCTATTCAAGTTTAGATCATTAGAGAATCAAGACAAAACATTCATAACATTACACATTGTTACATAGTGTATACCATAAAAATAGTTTCCATTTTTCTTAGAATATAAAACATTAGAACTTAAAATAAGCCTCCTTGACAATTCATCAACATTTAACATGTCTTCATTCCTTGTATTACAAATCCATTAACCTGTGAAAAATAATTTAAAAACATGGGATGAGCACAAAAGCTCAGTAAGGTATGAAAAAGAAGGAAAAATCACATTAGTCCATGTATACTCATATCGTATGAAAACATTTCCAAAAGACTTGATTTTCACCAATAAATACTTACTTCGTGTATCATGAGATTTAAACAAGATCCACACAAACATAAATATAATCATAGAGGTATCTTGGGGCATTACTTACATAATATTGTAACCATCTCGGCTACCTTAAAATATGTAACCCTCACGGATACCTTACTTTGTGTAACCATCGTAGTTACACATGGAGTAACCACACGACTAACCTCCATCTTACTCATACCCAATGAATTGGAGGGAAATATAATACCCACCCTTCATCATAAACAATTCCCAAAAACCAAAACATAATCATAAATCATAAATAATATCATAAAAAGTTTTCTTTTGATTATCGTAAAACAGAATTTTAAAAGAGGATTTTAGAAGAGAAGTCCCTTATAAACATCATATAATTGAAGTGTGAATTGATAGAGTGGAAGGAATATGTATTTAATCTGTAAATACACATTATTAAACATAGAATAATCATAAGTCATCACACAAACAATTTAAATACCCCATAAATAACGAAGTAGAATGTTAACCCAAAGAATGGAAATCAGGTTATGAATTCCCTTACATTAAGCTTGTCTTACTTAAAACATGATAAAAACTCCTGTATAATTGTTAAAAGAGTGTTATTAGTATTTTAAAGAAACATTTTCATTTTTATAACATCTTATATGGTCATTTCATAACCTCATTTAACCCCTTAATTGTTAGTATTGTGTTCCTTGCATTATTTTGGGTGAGTTCTTTTGTGATTTCCACAATCGGTTCATGATGAATCGTTCTTGTTGATTGGAAGTGAAACTCCAGAATTGGAATGTATTATTATTTACATATTTATAGTATCATAATTTATACCATTTATCACTTTTATTCTTTATATTAGATTGACTTTTAAGATAAAACATTAATGATGTTCGTTTAGATCATTTTAGTGGTTCTTTGATAATAACAACGTCATTTGGTCTTTTAAATTAGAACCATGAGTACAAAATAATTACAGAACCATATATGGTTCATAAAACATATATTATAACCTGGTTAAACCATATAAATGGGTTCATTACCATACTTGAAAGAATTAATGGAAATTGAAAATACGTCGTCCACGATGTCGGTAATTCGTCACAAATGGACAATCATTTTTGATTCCTTAAATAAGTGGAAGAGGAGAAGATTATTGATGAGGAATTTTCCATAAACATGAAAAAATAATCAATATACATGATTTTGGAGATTTCATGCCTCTTGGATAATAGGGAGTGAGGAAAGAAGAAAAACGAATCATGAAATAAAAGAAAATCATGAGAAATTTCTCACGAAAATTCAGCAGCATAACAGCGTCTCTTAAAATTTCATAAAAAATTGATTGATGAGAGGTATGGAATATATCATCATTCATACAAAATTTGGACAGTAAGGGGGAATATTTAATGAAATATCCCAACAAAAGACAAAGGGAATGGAAGATAATAACAAAAAATGAATGAAAAGAATGAAAATAAAAGAGGTTGTTTACCTCTTGATCTCTTCTCCTTGAGATCCTTCTTAAGTGATTTGATTTTGGCCTTTTGGTGAGACCATAATCTCTAGGACATGGAGAAGAATATTGGTGAGGTAATTTTTCAGAAATTAGACAATTCCCCAGGCTTGAGAGGTGTGGGAGGAAGAGGGCAGTGAGTGTGGTATTTATAGTGGAGGAGGGGGCGTATTTTAGATTATTTTAATCATTATTATAGTATTTTTATCAAGACTATGAATAATCTCAAATAAAGTGGCCGTAAATAGTGATAATATCATGTGATTTCTATGAAAGTGTCCTTGAATCACTTATGCTGTCATAAATAGTGCTTTTTTACTGATACATTGAGTATACGATATTTTATCGTATTTCACTATTCACAGAAAATTCAAGAGTTTCAGAAAAATACCAAAAAATTACCCCAACCATTTTTCGACGTGTAGAATTCAAAAATGAACTCCATTTTTCAAAAGTAATTTTCTAGATATTATTAATTTAATTTTTAAATAAGGTCACAGTTAATTCAAAAAATAACAATATTGAAGTGCAGTTAGTTTTATGTGACATTGGAATATTAATTAAGATCCCATTATCCTTTTTCCTTGGGGGAAAAAATATTATTATTTACTATTCATGAGGTCATATTACTATTCATATTACTATTCATAAGGGTCTGTTACTATTCACCAAGAAAACAAGTTTGTTTCATCAGACTCTAAATAACATACTGAACACAATTGTAGATGACATTTTCTTGAATTTCAAAACATAGAAGAAATAAAATTATGTTTAAAGGATACTTATAAATATATACCTTAAACAAAATTTCAAGAATTTTCAATTTATTTTTAGAAAACCATGGGATGTTACATTATCCCCACCTTCTTGAAATTGCATCCTTGCAATTTTATTCACTTATTAAACAACTGAGTGTATTTTTTCCTCATTGAATTTTCAGACTCCCATGTTGTTTCTTCAACCATGTGGTTTCTCCACAAAACATTTTCCTGGTGGATTACCTTATTCCGCAATACCTGTCCTCTTCGATCAAGAATCTGAACCGGTTTTTCTTCATAAGAAAGGTATTCTTCCAACTGAACTGCTTCCGGCCTCAAGACATGTGATGAATCTGGAACATAATTTCTCAACATCGAAACATGAAAAACATTATGTACCTGAAACAAGATCAGAGGAAAATCTAAGCGGTATGCAACTGTTCCAACTTTATCCAAGATTTCAAAAGGACCGATGATCTGTGGACTTAGTTTCCCTTTCTTACCGAAATGCATCACACTCTTCTAAGGAGATATTTTAAGGAAAACATGGTCACCTACCTCAAAATAGAAGTCATTCCATCTGTTATCTGCATAATTTTTCTTCCTACTCTAAGCTGTCATCATGTGTTGCTGGATCATCCTCACTTTCTCAGCCACTTCTTCTACTAATTCTAGCCCCATCAACTTTCTTCCACCGAATTCATCCCAAAACGTAGGAGTCTAACACCGCTTTCCATAAAAGGCCTCAAAAGGTGCCACCTAAATACTAGAATGGAAACTGTTATTATAAGAAACTCAATTAAGGAAAGATTCTGGTCCCAACATCGCTGATAGTCCATTGAACAAGCTCGAAGCATATCCTCCAAAGTTTGAATCGTTCATTCTGACTGCCCATCTGATTGTGGATGAAAAGCTGTACTGAAATTCAACTCAATGCCCAAATACTTCTGATGTCCCTTTCAAAATTTAGAAGTGAACCTGGGATATCGGTCAGACATAATGGAAAGACGAACTCCATGTTACCTAAAAATCTCCCTGAGGTACAATCGAGAATGATGATCCAATGTCATTGCATCTCGAATGGAAAGAAAATGTGCAGACCTTGTTAGCTGATCAACAATAACCCAAATTGCATTGTTACCTTGAGAAGTCTTAGGTAGTCCCACCACAAAATCCATGGATATATTCTCCCATTTCCACACTGGCACTGGAAAAGGCTGAAGCATCCCCTTCGGTAACTGCCTCTCTGCTTTAACCTGATGACATGTCAAACATTTCATTGTAAAATCAGCAATATCTACTTTCATCCCATTCCACCAATAATACTCTCGAAGGTCTCTGTACATCTTAGTACTTCCAGGATGAATAGAAAATGGAGAACTATGAGATTCACACAACAATTATTTCTTCAACTGGGAATCACAAGGCACACACAACCTTTTTCAAAATAGTAAAACACAACCTTTATCAAGATTAAATTCTGTCAACTTAACCATTTTAACCAATTCTATCTTTTTTTGTAGCTCACGGTCTTCCCTCTGCGCTTTCATAATTCTGTCTGACAATGAAGACTGCACTGAAATCTGAAACAAAATAGATATATTCCCTGCACCAACAACTTCTAAGCCAAAATTCATCAAATCATTAATCAAGGGATCATGTTCTAAATATAACATGGTTAATGATGCATGATGTTTCCGACTTAAGGCATCCGCAACTTTTTTTGCTTTTACAGGATGGTAATTGATTGTGCAGTCATAATCCTTTATCAGTTCTAGCCATCTTCTCTGCCTCATGTTTAATTACTTCTGAGTGAATATATACTTTAGACTTTTATGGTCAGTATATATTTGGAATTTGGTTCTGTATAGATGATGCCTCCATATTTTCAAAGAAAAAACCATAGCTGCCAATTCCAAATCATTTCTGGGATAATTTCTCTCATGAGGTTTATGTTGTCTCGAAGCATAGGCAATTACCTAATCATTCTGCATCAAAACACAACCAAGTCCCTTCAAAGAAACATAACTGTAGATGACAAACACACCATTCCGGGAAGGTAATGCCAAAACTGGGGCATTCAATAATCTCATCTTCACTTCCTGAAAACAGACATCACATTCCTCTGTCCAAAAAAATTTAACCCCTTTCTGTGTTAACTGAGTTATCGGGCTAGAAAACCGTGCAAAGTTCATAACAATCCTTTAGTAATAACTTTCTAATCCCAAAAAACTATGAATCTATGTAACATATGTGGGTCATGGCCATTCATTAACAACTTTTGTTTTGGTAGGATCAACTGTTATTCCATCCTTATTTACAATGTTCCCAAGAAAAGAAATCTGTTGCAACTAAAAATCACACATTCTGAATTTTCCATACAGTTCCTTTTCTTTTAATGTTTGTAAAACAACCCTTAAATGTTTTTCATGCTCCTCTTTAACATCCATGTTCCATCTACGGACAACCATTATGAACAAAAATTTCTTAGATGAAGAAATATGGTAATCTTTAAATGCTATAACAAATTAAACATAGAGTGAAAATCATTTATGGTATTCTATTTGCATCACCCTAACCCCTAATGTTATCTAAACCATCCTCTGATACCAAATATAACAACCCGCACTTATTACATACATAATCCTAAATTTATTCAAAAAAACACATCCTTTTACATTGAGGATCTTTCCATGTTTATAGCATTAGAGAATTAAGACAAAACATTCATAACATTACACATTGTTACATAGTGGATACCATAAAATCAGTTTCCATGTTTCTCAGAATATAAAACATTAAAACATAAAACAAGACTCCTTAACAATTCTTTAACATTTAACATGTCTTCTTTCCTTGTATTACTCATCCTATATCCTGTGAAAAAATAATTTAAAAACTTGGGATGAGCACAAAATCTCTATAAGGTATAAAAAAGAAGGAAAAATCACATTATTCCATGAATACTCATAACGTATGAAAACATTTTCAAAAGACATGATTTTCACCCATAAATACTTACTTCGTGTATCATGAAATTTACACAAGATCAACACAAACATAAATATAATCATAGAGGTATCCTGGGTAAATACATACATAATCTTGTAACCATCCTGGCTACCTTAAAATTTGTAACCCTCACAGCTACCTAACTTTGTGTAACCATCGCAGTTACACTTGGAGTAACCATACGGACGACCTCCAACATACTCATACCCAACGCATTGTAGGGAAATATAGGTCCCATACTTCATCATAAACAATTAAAAATAACCAAAACATAATCATACAACATAAATAATATCATAAAATCTTTGCTTTTGATTATCGTAAAACACAATTTTAAAAGAGGATTTTAGAAGAAAAGTCCCTTATAAACAACATATAATTGAAGTGAGATTTAATATAGGGGAAGGAATATGTATTTAAAATGTAAATAAACATTATTAAACATATTATAATAATAATTAATCACACAAAAAATTTAAATACCCCATTAATAATGAAGTAGAATGTTAACCCAATGAATGGAAATCGGGTTAAGAATTCCCTTACCTTAAGCTTGTCTTACTTCAAACTTGATAAAACCTCTTGTATAATGGTTAAAAGTGTGTTATTAGTATTTTAAAGAAAAAGTTTCATGTTTATAAAATCTTATATGGTCATTTCATAACCTCATTTCACCCCTTAATTGTTAGTATTTTGTTCCTTGCATTATTTTGGGTGAGTTCTTTTGTGATTTCCACGATCGGTTCATGATAAATCATTCTTGTTGATTTGAATTGAAACTCCAAAATTGAAATGGAGTAGTATTTACATATTTATATTATCATAATTTATACAATTTATCACTTTTATTATTTATATGAGAATGACTTATAAGTTAAAACATTAATGATGTTTGTTTAGATGATTTTAGTGGTTCTTTGATAATAACAACGTCATTTTGCCTTTTAAATTAGAACCATGAGTACAAAAGAATTACAGAACCATATATGGGTCATAAAAAATATATTATAACCTGGTTCAACCATATAAATGGTTTCATGACCAAAAGTGAATGAATTAATGGAAATTGAAAATACATCGTCCACGATGTCATTAATTCGACACAAATGGACAATGTTTTTGATTCTTTAAATAATTGGAAGAGGAGAAGAATACAGATGATGAATTTTCCATAAACATGAAAAAATAATTAATATACATGATTCTGGGGATTTCATGCCTCTTGGATAAGAGGGAGTGAGGAAAGAAGAAAAAAATCAAGAAATAAAAGAAAATCATGAGAAATTTCTCACGAAAATTCAGCAGCCTAACGACGTCTATTAAAATTTCATAAAAACAAGATTGATGAAAGGAATGGAATATATTATCATTCATACTAAATTTGGACAGTACGTTGGAATATTTAATGAAATATCCCAACAATGTCAAAGGGAATGGAAGAAAATAACAAAAAATGAAAGAAAAGAAAGAAAATAAAAGAGGTTGTTTACCTCTTGATCTCTTTTCCTTGAGATCCTTCACAAGGGATTCGATTTTGGTCTTTTGGTGAGACCAGAAGCCCTAGGTCGTGGAGAAGAATATTGGGGAGGGAATTTTAAAGAAATTAGGAAATTCTCAAGGCTTGAGAGGTGTGGGAGGAAGAGGGGAGTGAGGGTGGTATTTATTATGGTGGAGGGGATGTATTTTAGATTTTTTTAATCATTATTATAATATTTTATTCAAGACTACGAATAATCTCAAATAAAGTGGCCCTAAATAGGGATAATATCATGTGAGTTCAAAGAAAGTGGCCTCACATCACTTATTATGTCATAAATAGTTCATTTTTACTGATAAATTTATTATACGATATTTTATCATATTTCACTATTCACTGAAAATTCAAGAATTTCAGAAAAATACCAAAAAATTACCCCAAAAATTTTTCTACGTGTAGAATTAAAAAATGAACTCCATTTTTCAATAATAATTTTCTAAATATTATTAATTTAATTTTTTAATAAGGTCACAGTTAATTTAAAAAATAACAATATTGAAGTGCAATTAGTTTTATGTGACATTGGAAAATTAATTAAGATCCCATTATCCAATTGCCTTGGGAAAATAAAATATTATTATTATTTACTATTCATGAGGTCACATTACTATTCATATTACTATTCATAAGGGTATGTTACTATTCTTAAAAAAATAAGTTTGTTTCATCAGACTATAAATAACATACTGAACATAATTGTAGATGACCGTTTCTTGAAATTCAAAACATATTAGAAATAAAATTATTTTTAAAGGATACATATAAATATATACCTTAAACAAAATTTCAAGAATTTTCAATCTATTTTTATAAAACCTTGGGATGTTACAATAATAAGCTAAAAATAGGAAATAACTATTGGTTTGAGTATTAAAACTTTGTAGGCATGCCTAGAAAATCGATTCTCAGTGTTATTATTTTAATCAATTAAATTATTAACAGCCTTTTTAAAATTAGATATATAAAAATTAATATTTTATACAAATTTCCACATCAAATAAAAACATGTTCCACATCCCTTATCCATTTAAATCCACATTCTTCTCCAAGATGGTATCATTATAATATCAAGTGGAAGGTATGTGTTTTTATTTTAAAAAGGAAGAAAAAGTGTAACAAATATTTTCCAAACCATTTTCTAGAAACCATTGAAATCCAACACGCATATTTTATCCACTAATAACACCCTGAATGTCTCTATAACAATGATCACATAAAAAGAGATATAGAAATAACCCCACAAGTATGACTAACCAATAATGCATCTCAATTATCCACTATAGACAACTAAGTGACAAAAGATATTGGAGAACTTATGAGACCATAAAATAACACAATATATATATATATATATATCATTAATAATCCTTAAAAGAATTCATCACTCTATGAAATCATATTCGACCACATGCTTTGAAAAACCACAAGGACTAATCTCTTTATTTATTACTCATAGACCTCCATAGAGTCCAAACCGAGGATCTCTCAATCCACACAATGAATGTCGACCTCGAGGAGTACAAAATTACGATTTTACACCCATTATAATAAATATATCATAATGATTCTATAGTATTGGAAGCCCATTTATTTAAATAACACAAATAATTATAATTATCAATTGATATTTTCATAATAAACATAGATACCAATTCCCACAAAACATTCAAATGTTACTCAATCAACCATTTTCAAATGAATCAAAACCACCATTCCCAAAATGCGCTAGTACATCATTTTTATTTCACAATAATTTATAGAAATTATATTTTAAAAATCACAACACATTTAAATTACAATCTAATTCTATCTTGTGGACATCATCATTTCAAGTAAAAACATTTCTCATGAATCAAAAAACACACCATTATTACATATATATCAATTATAAACTAAATTGAAAAATCATAGTCACAAAATTAGATGTCACAAAAAACTCATAAAACCAAACCATGCTTTATAATCAAAAAACCACATGGGAAAGACAAGTGAGCATTTTATCAAACACCTGGTGTGAATGGTTCAATAAAAAAATGGAATATACATAAAACAGTTAAAAGAAACACCTCATTTCAAATAAATAATTATTCCAATGTGATGAATTCATTATATAACATATATTTAAGGTGTTAAAATCAGGAAACAAATAATACCAAAATTTATATGGAACGTTCAAATGGAAACCTTCCACAATCAAAAAGTGCTTCAGTAACACACAACCAAAACAAACCCATGAAGCTCTGAGGAAGAAATAACAAACATAAGGAACTATAAGAACACAAAATTCCCAACATAAATAATGGGAAACATGGATCCAAGATCAACATTAACATGGGATTAGAAGTACTCAAGAAATGATGTATATATAATGAAGAGAGAGAATAAAGGGGACAATACCTTGATAAATTTGGCCAACAATGTAATGAAAACCCTTGATCTATACAATTGGATAGGAGGCGACCCGTGAAGAAGACGATAGAGTCTCCCATTAGGTAATAACAACCAAAAAATTATGGTTAGAGGTTATTTGGGAGTAAAATCACAAGAGGTGAGAAGATTAATTTCACACTTTTAAAAACATGGACATTGTGCACAATTATGCCGCATTGTTTCCCAAACTGTGCACCAATTAATGGAAACATTGGGAACTTCTTATTGTTTTTCTGCACATTTTTCTGAATCATGCACCTATAATACAACATGGATCTATAAATAACAAAATAAAAATTCATAAACCTTTCAAAATGCTTTCCCAACCGTGTGAGGGTCATGATCCCCCATCCAGAGGAATCCCAAGGCTCTTACAGTTTCCTAGAGCATTTTTCATGGTTTGGAGAAACTATGAACCAACTGTCTACCACCTTCTATCAATCTCAAAACATCAATTTTTGAAAAAATAATACTGGGATACTATGGAGTGATAAATGGAGAGACACAAAATAAAATAAAATATTAAAAATTAAAATTTGAGAACCTAAAACTTGATAGAATAATTATGATTCTTAAAAGATTCCAAAATAATGGCTACATAAAAAATTGTGTTGTAATAAGAATAGTATGTAGTCCCAAAATTTAATCATATAATAATTGATCCAATAGTAAATAATAAAACCATTTTTTGGATTATGAAAAGTTAAAAAACACATATGAGAGTAATAAAATATGTCCCAATTATGGCCATCTATTATTGAATAAATTGTTCGGTATTAATACAGTACTCATTGATGAAGTCTCATCACCCAAAACCATCAATCGCTACAAATGGTTAATTTCCTGAGAGGTAATGGTCTATAATTCTACTAAAATTTAACAATACCTTCATCACAATCCCAAACATCCATGTATGTAAATATGAACATGTAATTCCATTATGAAAACAACTATTTTCTTTAGAAAAATATACATTTTGTATAAAAATATATCTATAAAAAATAATTATATATAAATTGGATAATCGTAATGTTTAACTCGTTGGATTCATATTGATAACAACATCATTTTATTATATTAATTTCTTACACATTATTCAATTTTTTTAAAAAATATTAAAATTATCCAAAAATAAATTTAGTTCGCCTATCTTGGACATCTTAAATATATCATTAAAAATATAAGAAAAATAGATTCATTATAAAAATTCATAATCATGTAATAATATATTTAAATAATAATTTAGGAATATAATTTTTTATTCATAGAAATATGGATATAGTTACAATGAATAAAAAATTCTCTCTATATTAACTTAAAATAAGTAAGTAAAATTTTATCCAAACCATTTGAGTTATATAGATCCCAATTTAGGTACTCCTTGAGTTTATGATGAAGTTGTGGTTGGGTTTTATTAGTTGTAAACATGATTGATGTGTTTTAATAATGTGTTCTAGGTTCATGAGATATTTTTTCGATGATTAACTGTTTTTCAAAATGCTCGTAATGTTGTTCTATGTTTTCATTTATAATTATAGAATTATTTTTATGTGTGGTCATATAGTGAATAAATTTTTTTCATTATAATGATCCTATTATTATATTGGTGTATTTATTAATCATCTGATTGATAAATGTGTACATGTAGTTGAAAATATTGGTCATGTGGTTGATTATATTATCATGTGTTTGATAAAATTATGCATGTGGCTGACTAGTTAGTTATTCGATCCATCAGCTAGTCATGCGGTTGACAACCTGGTCATGTTTTCAATCATTTGATTGTTCATAAATACAATTAATTGTTCATTTTCTTGATTTAAATTGTCAATCTATGATGTATAGTAGATATTTAGGGTCGATCTCCCATATAGTTGGTCACATACTAAATTTTTATATAATTCTTATTTGTGAATAGTCTATTATTTAGATTTAGTTAATTCATATGAAATAATATCTAATATTTTTGAAGATGTTCTTAAATGAATAAAAAATAGCATTTAAAGAATCAGTCATGTTGATTCATGTGATATTATGGAGGTGGTAATTAATTATTATGTATATTTGATCATCTGAGCTATTTCCTTGATAAATGTTTGATTCGATAAAAATTAATATATTTGTGAAAAATCAATAGTTACTAAATAATGATTATTTTTTAAATATATTTATAATGTTTGAGTTTAAATAATCATTTTAATATAGATAAATAATGATTCCTACTAATTAATTACGTTTTGTTCCCATTGGATATTGTCTTTTATAGTGAATAAGTGTTTTATATTTCATATTAATGGAGAATAAGGGTTTGAGTTGATTCTAAAAAATAGAGACAATTGGTATCCCTATAAATTGACAAATTAGTTTTTTTCTCATATATCTCTTTTATAAGGTTATATTAATTTCATATAATTAATTTTATTCTTATGAGAAGCAAATTGTTTCAGACATATTTATATATATGATTTGAATAAAAAATAAATGATATACTACATTTTTATTTCATGAAATCTTCCCAGCAAAAAAATAAAATAAATTGTTCCATTTTTTAAGAATATGATGAGTGAAAAATCAATAGAACTATGAGAAAAATTGAATTATTGTACTTTAAATAATTAATGCATTATATATTTCCATAATATTTGATGGTTTAAGAGAACTAGAAATGTGTCATCTAAAATATTATTGAAATTGAGAAAATAAATTATTTATTGAAAAAAAAATTTGAGCTACAAATTATAGATAATTTACCATTGAAGGTGGATCTAGAACGTTTAGTTAGTTAATTTTTTTTGGATATTAAGAAGTATTTCTAATTTATTATCTAAATTAGGTGAGTCGTTTTTCTTGAATATTCACAAAGGATAATCAATGGAGAAACATTTCAATAGATTATAATCTAAACGAAGTATCAACATGATAATTTTCACCATGTTTAATTTTTTTTAAGAATAAGACTACATTTTACATTGGGAATATGGAGAGCCATATTGGGAATCTATCCACAGAATTTATGTTTGTGAATTTTTTTTTATATTTAAAAGAATTTTTAATGGGGTATAACAACAAACCATGGTACAGAGTAGGTTTCATATGAAGGGTGGATCCTTGGAAATTCACTTTATTTGTAGTCTTTGTATATTCTACTTACATGAGTTCGGTTGATACACTTTTTTCTGAATGAACCATAAATTTTCATGATTCATAGGTTGATTTAACTATGAATAAATAAGGAAAAACATTATCCACTAAATAAAATTCATCTTCTTAGCGATGATATTAATTCATAGGAACTTCATAAATTCCCAATATAAAACCCTAGAATCAGTTTTTTACATTTCATAAATTTATTTTATAAATAAGAAGTTATATTTTTTATGTAATAATTCAATAAAAAAATGGTATAAATGATCAAAATAACCATAGATGACATCTTGATCACTAAATTATTAATTGATCCTCCTCTATTATTCCTAATACATTTATCAAGTAATATAGATATGATGATAATTGTATTAATTTATATAAAATGAAATATATATGGTCATAATAGATAATTATAATTATTAATTAATAATATTACCTAGTTTTAATATTTAAATTATAATAATATCAACTAATGGTTTAACACCTCTATATTTCCTAATTATTATATAATAAAAAAACTAGTGTAAACACCACATTATAGTCTCAATAGTGAAGTAATTTTTCAAATAAAATAACATGGGGTAGTGGAATTAACTATATTAACATTCTAAATAAAAAATTATATTTTCACATAAACCATTAATGGTAATCAATTACATTACCCTATATCTTAGTTAATATTTATATATTTGATTACTAACTCAATGAAATTTATATGAGTACCTAGTATTGATGAAATGAAACGAAATCCAAGATAGAAACATGGGATATTATAGGGATTAGTTATGATTGGGGAAATCTATGGTTGTACTGGACAGAATACATATCAATTGAAGAAGATGTCCTGAGTGGTGTTCTATAAGATTCAATTCCAATGGATTCAATATTGTACATTTTCTTAGGGCCAAATTAGTTATAGAAAAAATGAATTATTAGTATTTCTATATTTTATCTCTCCTATAACATCAAATATTTTGAGGATAAGAATATATATATAATATAAATATTGATCCTATTAGAGAAAATATAAAGACGATGTTGTGAAAAGTGTTGGGTCCTTGTTGTATTTTAGATTTATTTAGTACTATGATGTTTTTTGTTATATTAGTTCATAGATTGAGGTTATAATAGTGGTCTTCACTCTTCCAATTTTTTTTTATTCATACTACCTCAATAGGTGGATCATTGGCATTCATATTCCACATGTCACTGGAATTTTTCTATGTGATGTTATATTCCATTAGGTGAGAGAAACTAAAAATTCTGGGATAAAGTGGCCAGTGGGATTACTCATGTATATTAAAATAGTAATAATGGGGTCATTTCATTGTTACATGCCACAATTTATTTTGGATGACTGTCTTGGGTTTTTTTGGTAGTATATATTTAGGTCAATATTGACCCCAATAGAGGAAAATTTTAATTGTTAGGTGTTTTGGTAAATTCTTATAATTTTTTTAACCATTATAAATTAATGAATTGTTGGTGATTTCCTTTGTGATGGTATATCGGCATAGTAAATTAACATAATTTTTATTGAGTTTGATCATTTCTGTCTTGGAACAATATAATTGATTAGTGTGGTACTTCATTATGATTGGTTAAATGAAATGTTGCAATGGATGGTGGTTTTGTGCGAGTTTCATCCCATTTTTTCATAGGACAAGTAATTGTTATATAGATCCTATATAGCTCAATTTGTTATATTAAAAAGTATAATTTTTCAGCACAATATTCCCAATATTACCAATTATATTAGTGAAAAGACCCACTCATGCCTCAAAAAATATATATGAACAAATTATAGATACTAAAACAATAGGTCAAATAGTTATAAATATAGATAAAATTATATGAAAATATATCATATATATACTAAAACAATTTAAAATTTGATTATAGATAATCACATATAATTATGGAAATATGAAACCTCATCTACAGTGATTGCCTTAATGTATTTTACTCCCTCAATTTTCAAATGTTTCCCATTAGTCAACATTTTAATTGAAAAAATTACAGTTTAATTCCACCAATCATTATCCCAACATGTATGTATCATTATTTATAATCGATTCCTTATGTAAAAGGCCCATGAAATAATCCAATCATAAGAGAAAATGGTTGGAATCACAATAGGGAAGTACCTATAGGGATAAACAAATAGCTCCAAAAATGTATTTCATTAAAAAAATTCCCTATCAATATTGTATTACAACACATCCTAACATTACATATCAAATTAAATGTTAGGGAATGAAAATGTTCTGATAAATTATTCAATAGTAATTTTTTTATAAACCATTCATTGGATATGCATGTTTAGATTACTAATTTAGCGGTTTTTTAAAATTTCTATGAAGAATGTCTAGTTTTTTACTCATCCCTATGATGTATGCATCGATGGATAAATATGTGTTATTAGATACTATTCTTGAAAAATGTAGATTTTTTCATCATTTTGGTGACTCGTAGATCCTTTTTGAATATATATTATGAATATTATAGTCAAATAATGTTTCATATAAATTTATTACTCAGTCAAAATAAAATCACCATTATTATAGTATATTATAATATTACTCTTATAAAAATAGAATTACATTTCCAAAAAAATTTGGTTTATAAATTTCTAAGGAAAATCATTATCCATTAATTTATCTATCCCTTCAGTATAATTATATTGTCTGTTGTAGTCAGGTAGAATTTAGTTGGCTTAATGTTGGTTATTTTTGATAAAAATTTTACATTTTGTATGATTTTATGATCGATGATTTTTTTGTGGAGGTTTGAATGGTTCACAATCATCAATAATTGGTTTTCCAATTTCGAATGGATTCCAATGGGTTTTTTATGTCATTAGAAACACTCAATGACTCCTTTATTTTATATTTTTTTAACAAATTTCATTATAAAGGTATATTTTCATTAGTGAATGTCTCCAAATAAAATTAAAGGCTAAATTTGGTTGAGTGGAAGGGATTTTAGCCTTGTCACACCCATTTGGTGTGGATTTTTTCCTAATAGAAGACACAATTTATGTTTTAATACTGATTTGTGAGTCTTTTATTGAATCCCATGTATGAAACTGGTTTCCCCTTAATAAAAATTTAATTGTTTTGTTGTATGGACATTATAATCATCTATATGTATTATAGGATCTTCATCGATGAATAATATTTATGAATTGAATGATCTCCATCGAATGTAACATATTTTAATAAGATTATATTTTCATTGGTAATCTATTATTATGATACATGTTTTATTCCATGCAGTGGGGTACAATAGAGTTTATCATCATGTAAGGATATGTTATTTGTTTTAATTTTGTGATTGGGAACATGATTTGGTATTCCATGGAATCCTTATGATATAATATATCACCCACATAGTTCAATTCCACTTCAAATGAAAAATCACACCTTTTATGGTCATGTGACAAAGAAAAAATACCACAGTTTGACATTAGGCAAAAAAGACATATAGGATAAATGTTCCCAATTAGTGTTTGGTGTAGAACACACACCGAAGTAGAACATGCAACTAGTATGGGGTGTGGGATACATTTTCTGACATGAACATATTAATAATTTCTGTTAGAGAGAATAATAGTTGATTTTCTGTGTTTACTATGAAACTCAAAGAGGATAATAACGTCTCCCATTTGGATGGGCCTGAAAACTGACATCATTTAGTTATGTGGAATATTGATAATGGATTACCTCTATTGTTATTTCAAACAAAGGATATATACCTTTTAAGATAGAGACTATTGAGGTGTATTCCATATTGGAGTCACTTTTTAGTGGATACATGAGGATTTTATGATGAAATTTTGATTTAGAGGTTTTGTGTGGTCATGATCATATGAGGATACCCTTTATGGTCGAGATAGATTGTGTATTACATCGAATAATAGTCCCATATTATCTTAGGGGATATTTAAATTTTATATAGAATCAGGGAATTGAGTACCTACACCTATGGATTAGCTCTAATGGAAGTTGAGAGGATGACCGATAAAATAATTCTCTATCGAGATATGGATCTGATCTGGAAAATTTCACAACTGCATCCATCCTCTGAGCCCATGTTGTTCAATCTATTTCTGAGAAACAAGAGGATGTGGAATATCATGAAAACCATGAAATCCTACATCTTTTAGGGGACGTAGCTGTGAAATGGGAGAGGGAAATTGATTTTGATCCCATCCCATTTATTATAGTCATAAGAAGGGAAGATGGATAGGAGGAGGGATGTGGAATCCCTCATGAAATTCAAGGGTATTACTCCATGATGGATTCTAGTCTCCCAAATCCATTGAAGAGAGGAGGATAAGCTTCTAACCAATGATTGGAATATAAATAATGAAAGTACCTCCCACAAACAATCTGGAATTGGAGTTCCCTAGTCCCAGAGATGATGAATGAAGGACATAATTCAAACCCTTATTTCATAGAGATAGTGTGGGATTGATATGAATGTAGCCATTTTGTTTGATAGCACAAGGTCCCTACAACAACCCTTAAGCTCATGGTCCTCATGACCAAGGAATTCGTAATGGAACATTCAACGGGGAACCTACTAGTCAGGTAACACATGTGAGGGAAACCTAATACTGAAGGAATCCATAACAAAATGTGTGAAAAAATGGTGTGTTTTTTCCATGGTCTCCCAAGAATATAGGATTCAGTATAAGATTTAATTTTACATCCCTTATAGGGATTTCCAAAGAAATATTGTTTTCTTCCAATGGTGGAATGAATAAAAATATAAATAGTTTACTATAGAGCGGGAGGGTGAGAATACTATAGAGGCCTTAGATAAGGTAAGAGGTACATGGATCCAAAATTCTTCACAAAGGGTATCCTTGAGTTAGATAGAGTTAAATTCTAGATGAACCACATCCTAGGAAACAAAGAATGCGATAGACCATGATCTAGGTTCCATGGATCTCATCTGTTGTCCCTATATGTGTCGCATAGGTGTCATATTTAGGATGGTATTGTTGGGATAATTATTTTTTATTTGGAGTGAGGGGTTCAGTCCATATTATTTTTTTTAAATTCAATACAAGGGGAAAATTGATCCCACTGCAACCATAAATAAATCATCAATAGAATTTTGTATAACATTGTAGTTTGTGTCAGAGGACTTGGATGAAGGAATAGGTTGAGTATATCATTGAGATATCTCGTGGGTTTTTCCTCGTGTAGAATTAAGATCCCTATGTTCATATTTATTGGAATACATGGATCCCAAGGTGAAACAGGTTTTAAAAAGGGAAAAAAATCATTTTCATAGAACTCGTTTAGTGTCCATGTTTGGATTTTAATTTCAAGGCTGCTTGGACTGGTCATGCAAGATCATCTTGGTGTGAATGTTTTGTGTATGCAAATTAACATTTGAAATGGGAATAGTTCTCATTACTACTGTTCCCTTATTTATTTCTTAATGTAATTTCTATAATGTATTTTCATACCCATGGTCCATAATTTATTATTAATAAGTACTTCTAAGAAAAATCATAACTATATTTCGGTTTTATATTTCAGTAATTCATTTGAAAAGAATTTGTGGTTTTTAAAAAATAGGAATTATTAAATATTCATTAAAAATTCTAATTTTTTAGAGTAATTTCAAAATGTCACAATAATAAATATATGATATATTCATTCATAAAAAAAGGTTCACATTATTAGCATAAAATTCCAAAAATAAGAATTATTTTATATAAACCCATCAAATATATGGAAATATATTACGTTAATTAAAAAAATTCTTTCTTCCACCAGGAAATTACATAAATCCATTTATATAAGAATAATCAATTTATATTCATGAAATTAATATACGTAAATAATTATATTTGTTAATTTATATGATTATTAATGTTTTTACATATTTATTACATTATAAAGTAGTTCCCCCAAAATTCTTTACATAACACTAATAAGTGAGGGTATTTTACCATCATAGAAAATTAAGAATCAAATATTTCCTACTAAATCATGTGATTAATCAACAAGAGTTTAAGAAGTTGTATATTCTTATTTAATTTTACCTACACTCTATACAAAAATCATTACCAATATATTATGCATAAGTGAGATTCTCCTTTAACTGTTCCAATTCATGGCTTAAAATATGAGATTCATCAGCTAATTATATTCTTATAAAATTAAAATCAAATACATCCATAACCTATGATAAACATTGAGGTATATCCCTTTGGTTTGATTCATATCCATCATTTTATAAAAATTTATATGGAAAAATATACATCAAAAATTTTATTCAATTAATTTTTAATTGAAAAACCCTTTTATAAGGAGTTTGTTAAACAAAAATAGGATATCCAACCTCAAATGTGAAATCATTAATGTAGTTATCAAAATAATTTTTAATATTTTTCTATGATATCCTCAAATGGAACTGAATCATCATTACATAAAAAAATATTACATATAACAACACACATCCCAATAAATTCCTATCCCAAACATTGTCCCACCATAATATTGTTCTTCACCACTTTCAATATAATGCCTCGAAAAGATAAATTTTTTTACTATAATGAAAACAGTTATAATGGGAATATTTAAATAATGAATTATTGTGATCATTGAATTCTTGAAAATAAAATGATAATTCTCAATGAATATCCACCATCCTCTAAATTGTTCACTTTAACTTTCCATCATTATGAGGATGAAAGGATTATCTGAAATTTTATTTTTCCACCAATGAATTTTTAATTCTCTACAAAATATTTTATGTAATTCATGGATCCAAATCAGATTCAATATAAATGTGGAACTCATTTTTTTTCTATATGCTTATTATAATTTATAGAAGGCTGGACTAAGTATATAACTTCATGAATTGGAATTAAATGAAATTATTTAGACAAACGATGTGAAAAAACTAACAACTCATTATTACTTCCTGATTTAATATCCAATAACATAGTGAAATAACATGATCAATTATAAGACATCCATTTATGCATTAAGAAATCCCAAATAATCCCTGTTAGTGGTTTTACATTAAAATTAACATTTTAACAAACTAAATATTCCATTATAAATTCCTACCTATCTTTCTACATACAATCCCAAAAATTAAATTTAATATGGTCTCTATACATTTTAGTATTTCATAGATGATGGTAAAAAATATCAGTTATTACCCATCAAAAATTTCTTCATCAACATTGAATCATGTGGCACATAAAGCCACATTCCAAACAAGACAACTCAATCCATGTCAATATTAATGATATATATTTTATAATTCTTGACATATTAATATCTTCGTTTATAACTAAAATATTCTTTAATCGACTCAATAATTATTTATTCCATTGTTAGTTATACTGATACCTTAAATAATATAGGGGGAGTTCCATGATGCACAATTTCTTGGATAATATTCTATAAATGATTAATAAAAAGATCATGTAACTAATATATAATGGTTCAAGACATATTTTCATTTCAATAAATGGAATAAATTTTGTGTTTTATTTTTTTAAATGTTATTGAATCATTAAATAATAATTATTTATACATTCCAACCATATTTTATAACTCGTTTTTAAATCTTTTTGATTTAATATACAGGTAAAAATATTATGGTCAGTATATATTTCAGAATTTTCCCCATAAAAATGCTACCTATAAATAGTTAATGTCGAATCAAATAGTTTGAGACCATTATTTTAGTACCCCATTTTCTAGTATATAACTTTCACTTGATGATTTTCATGGGTATAAATTTATGGGTGATAAATTAGAGAGTTGGATGATCTTTCAATGATATATGGAGGCAAAGGAGATGCCGCACGAGCGGCACACTGTTTGTCTATCAAGGCCTCCCAACCATTCGTAGTTGGTCCTTTTGAGGTAGTGTCTCTTTCACATTTAGTGTGTGGTTAGAGACACCATACAAGGAATCTATGTGAGGGTATGTCTAGTCAGTGTCTAATGCATCGTTAGCACCCAATTTGTCTGACAATACGAACTAAACATTCGATTTATTATTTGAGAGAAAAAAAGTCTATCTCACATGTTTTTCCACTATGTATCTTGTTTTCCTCCTATACTGCCTGAACACTGGATTTTTCTTTTCCTATGGTCAAATATGGTTCTCTCATCATTATGATGTTTATCTGAAGGCTTCCCTTGGAAAATCCAAGTCCGATTCTTGAGGTATGTGATTGTTCTTCATTGTTCATGTTTGGATACTTATATCTACATTGATCAACTTATCATTTTCTATGATTTTAAGATATCTACACCTATTATAGGTAGATAAAGGTGTGAAGATTCCAAATATGATGAGATTTGGTATTTATCCTTGTTGTGGAAGATATTTAAGGTGGATTCTTAGAGGAACTACCTGATTTCTTTTTTATTTCATTGTTCATTGTGGTTTTCGTCAAAACCATTGAGGTAGGAGGATTATCTCTCAACTCCTCTTGCTAAAAATGATTTTCATAGTTTCAAATTGGATTATTCAAATGAGATTGATTATGAAAAGCATTGAATAAATCTTTTTCATTGATTAATTATTTTTTTAGTGAAATTGAAAAATCTAGGAGAATTGTTGTGCAATGTGATTTAGAATCTTGAATTTATAATAATGATTTTAAATTATTGTGTTGATGTAATTGTTAAATGGTTTGATGATGAATTTGTTTCCAATAAAAATTTGTCTTATTGAAATTTTTTGTTATTGAAATGACATTGATGAAATTGGTTTTCAATAAAATGGTTTTTTTATTAAAAATCTATTTTGGCATGATCCTCGTGCATATTTTTGTTTCAGTTCATATTGCATTTCTAAGGCATCGTTGATATATGACCTTGTTCATAGGAACAATGTTTAAATAGAACCAGGGATATATTGTTCATATTGAATTTATGGGGCTTGGTTGAAATATGTCAGTGTGCTCAGTTTCAAAGGATAAATGGAACATGTGAAACTATTAACTTGTGACGACATGGTATATCGATGAAACCCCACTCATGAGTATGGAACTTTCATAACGTAGCATGCATGGCTGGTTGTGTGGGTGTGTGGAATGGTTCATGTATGCCAAAAAGGGGATTTTTTGAAATGATTTTAAATCATTTTTATATAGTTTTCTAGAAGATATCATTCTGGAAAATTTCGTTTCAATTTCACATGTATTCTTTGTGTTATAAATGGTTTTGGAAAAAGGTTGATTTGTTGTTATAAATTATTTTTTAGAAATTTTTTTATATAAAATAATATATATAATTATGTCTAACTATAAAATCCTAGTGGCATGAGTTGGGAAGTAATTGGTGGAAAACTATTGAGTTTTATACTCATCCCTACATTGGATCTTTGGTGATTTTTCAAATTCTATCTTCTGGGACAGAAAAAATTGTAAAATTTCCCTCATTATTAGCACTATCTCATTATTTTTGGGACGTTCGGAGATTTTGGAGCTAGGAGCCTATGGAGCATGGAGTCTTTTTGTCTTCTGAGAGTCCTCTATCATTTAACCACTGTGTACTTTGGAGCTTGTTTGGTCTTCCTTTGTTGTATACTTTGATGTGGTTTTGAGATATGTAATGTTGTTCAGTTGTGTTTTTTGATGAATATATAGTGAATGGTTGGTTGGTTAATTGATTTATTTATTAAATGGAAAATAGTCCCCCACTTGTATTTTAAACCCTTCAGTATTTGTTTCTAGCCTTTGGTGTCTTGGGGATGTCGTATAAGGCCTAGTAATGACTCATTGTACTCTCAAGACAATGATAATTGGTGGGTTTTTACAAATGGTATCAATTCTAGTCCTTCCCTTGTGGTACACATCATCAATGTTTATTTTCATAGAGTTGGAATTATGTTTCATATATTCCATGGTTCGAAATCATTGACAAGAGTAGGATTCTAGGAACATGAAATGTTTAGCATAAAAATATGTAGCTAACCCGTTTATGCAGAACATCATGTTATCAGAGTGTTGGGTACTAAATTATTTTTGTTACCCTTCTAGAATGTTGGAAATATCCTTTTCATGGGATTATCCAATGAGAATATCATCACATGAATTGAATAGGGATGACTTCCCACTAGAATTTCATATCTCATTGTTAGTATTGAGTAATGATTTCTTGAAATGATATAAATTATTGAAAAATATAGAATTATTTTTAATAAATTAATTTAAAAATAGGATACTTGTTGTATTTTGAAAATGGTTTGACTTTCAAAACCAATATGTTATTTTCAATATTTGTTGATAATGGAATTTTTTTAGGAACACAATTTTGAGATAGTTGGTGTGACATGATTTGAAATGAAAAGCTATTAGTTGCTAGAGAGTGAGATTGATGGAGTTTATTGTTGGTTTAACAAATGACACCTGGTAGGCATCATCGAAACAAACCCGCAGAAGATGCGGAGAATGTGGTTTCACCTGAACCACGGGTGAACCAAGATATGGTTTATTGTATTGTTCAAGATTTTCAAGCTATGGATACGGTGAACCGAAGCAACGGTCCACAATATGTAGATCATACCATTCATTTCTTGAAGAAAAATCCACCAATCTTCTGAGGTGAATCTGAACCCAACAAGGAAGAGGTGTGACAGATTAGGATAAATCGTATCTTTGATTTCATCATCACACCAATAGAGATCAAAGTCATTTTGGCGACTTATATTCTCAAGGATTTTTCATGACAGCAGTTGGATTTAGCAGTATAGGATAAATTGGGTAAAGTCCTTACATGGGAAGATTTTAAAGAATTATTCAACAAACAATTCTACCCTCATACGCTCAAGTTCCAAAAAATGTTGGAAATCATCAGCATTAAACTAGATATCCTCTCTGTCATAGAGTACACAACTAAATTCATGAATTAAGACAGTTTTGCACCAGAGGTTGCAAGAAGTGCGTCATTGAAGGCACACACCTTCGAATCAAGTCAAATCCAACTTATTTGATCGAATATTGCGGTTCTTTGTAATAAAAATTATATAGGGAAAGAGAAAGAGGGATTTTGGGAGAACATGATATTTCAGGATCGATGGGTGCAGGTATGATGATACCTACAGAAAATGGTGGGAACTCAACCACTGGGGTCAAGTAGAAAATGAAGACTTATTTCAAAGGTGAATGTGAAAATCAGAATCAGACGGCCAGATCAGTGAGTCTTCCTCCATGACCACAGAGAAATTCAGGTTACATTCAACATGGTTCACTTGATCACATAAAACATGAGTGTATGACACAACATATGGAATGTCATAATTGTAATAAGATGGGACATCTACATTGCAATTGTCGTAGTGATCCACGGTCAAGTTGTTAGGACACTTCTCATGCATCGCAAGCATCGTGTGCTTAGACAAGACAAAGATAGCAGAATCAATCTCATCATTATAACATATATATCCACAGTGTTTCTCATAATATCATGAGTCCCCAACTAGGGAAATATCAGTAGGGAAACAAGGAGAACAGTCCAGTGATGAACCAATTGTATGGAGAAGAGCAGATGATTATTGATTATAATGTTGGACCATCTATGGTGATAGGTATAATTATTTTGAAATATACCCTTGTTCATGTTCTCTTCGATACTGGTGCATCACATTCTTTCATTTTTTATCATTTGTTTTACTTGCTATGTTAAAAAATGGAAATTATGCCATCTGTTTTAAAACTGAATACTCCCTTCGTGAAAGGGAATGTAAATACTTTGTGTGTAGAGCATGAATTATAATTTTTGATGGATCTGAGCTAAAATGTGAATTATTGATGTTTGACATGGATATAGATGATGTAATAATTGGAATGGATTGGTTGATGATGTTCAAGGATCAAAGCAACTGTTAAAGGAGAATGATTAGTTTCCTAACTAAGGACGACATCAATCATCTCTTTAATGGAATGGGAATGTTAATGAGTTGATGAAATTTTTGGTTGGCACAAATAGATTCAATGGAAAACAATGTGTATTTGGATGATCTAGAAATCAAGGGTTTTATTCTTCCAAGTACATATCCATGGGAAACATCGGTTTTGTTTGTAAATAAAGAAGATGTAACACTTCAACTGTGTGTAAATTATTGTAAGAATAACCAAATTATATTAATGAATATATATCCACTTCCACACACTGATGATCTCTTTTATCCATTGAGGGGATCTCAGTGGTTCTACAATATTTAATAATTATTGGGATGTTACAAATTGTAGGTTTTGATAGAGGATATTCTAAATTCAACATCCATAAGAAGACATGGCCACTATGAATATGTATTCATGAATTTCTATCCAATGAATGAACCAGTGGTCTTCATGGATTTGATAAATCGGATATTTCAGTGATATTTGGATTCATTTGTTGTGGTGTTTTAGGATGACATAATAGTTTATTCAATGAAAATGGCTGACCACAAAGAGCATTTGGAAACATTTTTTCAAATACTGAGAGATCACTATTTTTATTCCAAATTATCATATTATAATTTTTGGATACATGATGTATATTTTCATGGCCGTGTCATTATGGAAAGGGGAATGTATATGGATCCTAAAAATAAAGAATATGTTATCTCATGGAAACCACCAAAGATTTACATTGAGATACGATGATTTCATGGTATATTTGGTTACTACCGACACTTTTTGCATGATTTACCATTACAATAATTTCCAATGAATGATCTAAAAAATAGGATTACTCTATTCATATGGATAGAAGAATGCTAGAATTCATTCCATTAGTTGAATGATTAGATTGCATTAGAACATATCTTGATTTGTCCTGAATCAAGATAAGGGTATGTGGTGCACAGTGATGCTTTGATATCTGCTTTGGGATGGGTTCTCATGCAAGGATACCTTGTCGATGATAATGGTTAAAGGCAGTTAAGAATGTATGAGAAGAACTACCCAACAAACGATTTATAGTTAGCTACATTCATCCAAGGTTTGATCACAAGGAGACATTGTCTCTTTGGTGAGACATTTACTATATTCATAGACTACTAAAGATTGAAACACATTCTCTCACAATTATATTTAAATTAGAGGAAAAGGAAATGGATGGAGTATCTCCAGATGTTTGAATTTGACTTGATGTGTACACCAGATAAAAGGAATTTAGTTGAAGATGCTTTGTGTAGAATTTAATATTCCTAGTTGGTGAATGAAGCTTCAGATGAATGGATGTTGAGGTGGATCTTAGCCAACATGCATGTGGAATGTAAATACCAAAGTGATGTTGTAGTTTTATTTTCATCTACGATAGTTCTTGATTTCGATAATTTTTTTAAAGAGGAACAAACATCTGATATGGAATTTATGGTTATGAGTTTAAAACTCAATGTTGGGGAGACCAGTGAGGGCTAAGAAACTTGATGGGAGTTCATTTTTCTTCTTTAGAGATCAGAGAGTTGTATATATGGCTTGTCAGGAAAAACTCATTCATTCTTACCACAATTCATGTTGTTTTTTAAATCCAGGTACCAAGAATAAGTATAAGGCGATAAAGGTACACTTTTTGTGGAGCGGCATGAAATGTAAGGTGGTTGAGTTTGTCTCGGGATGTTTAACTATCCATCAGTTTAAAGGAGATCATCAGAGACCCATAGTAATTTTTCACTCATTAATTATTCCATTGTGGAAGTGGGATCAAATAGAGATGGATTTTTTATAAGTCTTCCAAGAAGATTTTGGAAGCGTGATGTCATAAGGGAGATAGTGGATCAGCTTACCAGGTCATCCCATTTCATACCGATTTGTGAAACACTTCAAGTGGATGTTCTATAAAAAATCTATATTCGAGTAGTGGTAAAGAGGCATGGAACACAATTTTCAATAGTCTTAAACAGAGATCTGAGGTTCATGTATCGTTTATGTAAATCCTTATAGCAAGCTCATGGAACTTTGTTGACTATGAGAACAGTGTACCATTCTCAGATAGAATGACAATTTGAGTGGAAGTTACCAATTTGGGAAGACATGTTTTGATCTTTTTAAATGGATTTCAGGGGATCAGTGGAGGATAATATAACCCTGGTGGAGTTCTCATACAATCACATGTGTCATTACTTTTTATATGTGGCTCTATTTAAAGCATTGTATGAGAGTCCTTGTCATTCTCTAGTATGCTAGGTAGAAACAGGTAAAACATCACTTGTTTGTCCAATCCTAGTCCATGAAATAACAAAGAAGATCTAGTTGATCAGAAAGAGGATGTAGATGTCTTAGAGATATCTGAAATCTTATGCAGATCATCATATTAGAACACTGTTGTTTTACATGAGTGATCACATTTCTTGAGGATCTCTCCAAGACATGGAAATCATCATTTCGGGATAAAGGGAATGTTATATCCTAGATACATTACCCCTTTAAAAATAATGGAATTTTTTAGAGAGGTGACATATTTTTTTGCATTACCACCATGGTTCAGTTCAGTGCATAATGTGTTCTATGTATCTTAGATGAAAATGTATCATCCTGATCCTGACCAAGTGACCAGATAAGATCACGTTGACCTAGAGATAGATGCTTCATTGAAACATATCAAAGTATGGATTTTGGATAGGCAATAGGAAGTATTGTGTGGAAAATAATCATTCTAGTGCAGGTTTTATGGATTCATGATTAGATTTTTGAATAAAGATTGGAACGTGAAAAAGATGTGAAGGAGAAGTGGTTGGAACTCTTTATGATAATTGTCGGTTTTCTACATTCAAAGGATTGAGACACCAATGGTGGGGAGAATTTTGAACCCACGATGTTTGGTATGTAACCCTTAAATGATTCTTTTAATGGTAATAAAGATAAGGGTGATCAATGAGAGAGTCATGAGAACATGGAATGATGTTTTGAAGAAAAGGGGAAGTCGCACAGGTGACACATGGTTTGACTAATAGTTTTTCCAAACTGTGCACAATTATTCCTTTTTGAGGAAAATGATACTACAGAGTAGAAGCACAGTTTGAGTTTTCATGCATGGAAACCATACGAGGTTCTGTCCAGGTAGTGGCTAATACACAATTAGCCCATTGTTTGTCTAACCCTCATAAATAACCATTCTCTCACTTAAGTGAGATCCTAAAAAAGTGTATCTCACATGTTTTTCCACTAAGTGGATCGATTTTCTTTATAATTGTCCATAACTCATGATTTTTCTTCTCCTTATGTTACAGAAGGTTATCCCATCATTCTGAAGGTTATCTGAATCCTTCCCTTGGCGAATCGAAGTCAAATTCTTGAGGTATGTGATCATTGTTATTATTTCTTTTTCGGTTTCATAGATCTAAGTAGAACAACATATCCTATTATCTCATATTCTTATATTTATTCCCATTATGGGTTGATCAAGGTATTTTTATGCTAAATATGATGATATTTGGTCTTTATATTTCTTGATGAAAAGATACGAGGCAGATTCTTGGTGAATCAACCAGGTTTTTTTGTTCATTCAATGTTCATTGTGGTTTTTGTCAAAACCATTGATATAGGAGGCTTCTCTATCGAATCCTCTTAATAGAATTTATTGTCTTACTTTCAAACTATAATATTTTAATTTAATTGAATGTGAAAAGCATTATATAAATATTATTCTATTATGATTTATGGCTTTATTAAAATTGTGAAATCATGGTGAATTGTGGTCCAAATGTTATTTAGCCTCTTGAATTTAAATTTATGATCTTAAAATATTGATTTGATGGAATTTTTAAATGGTTTTAGAATGATTTTGGTTTCATTAAAAATGATGTTTGATTGAAACAATTTGGCATTTAAATGATTTTGAGGGAATTTGTTTTCAATAAAATGGGTTTTTTTATCAAAAAGGTCTTTTGGCATGATCCTGGGGAATATTAGTCTATGAGTTCATATTTCATTTCTAGGGATTTTTTAAAATATGACCTTGTAATCATTGACAATGGTTAAATGTCACATAATGTATAAATTTCATATTACATATCTTGGGATTTTTTGAAATATAACCTTGTGCTCGGTGCCATTGGTTAAATGGAACATGGGAAACAATTACCTTTTAAAGACATGGTAGATCAACGAGAAATGTCTCTTGATAATTGAATTGTCATAACAGAGCATGCATTGTTGGTTGTATGGGTGTGTGGAATTTTTTGGATATCAAAAAAATGGGATGTTGTGAAAGGATTTTAAAGCATATTTAGTTATTTTTCTAGAATATAACTTTCTAGAAAATTTGGTTTCAATTCCACTTGTATGCTTTTGGATATAAATAGTTTTGAAAAACATGTTTATTTTTAGTTATAAACTATTTTTTAGAATATTTTTTACATAAACTATATTATATAATTGTTTCTGAAACTTTTATACTAGTGGTGTGAGTAGGGAAGTCATTTGGGAATACCTTCTGAGTTTTATAACGAGCCCTACTCTGGAACTTTTGTGATTTGGTAGATGTTATCTTATAGGACAAGGAAAAAGGTAATGATACCCACGTTTTTAGAACTACCTCGTGATGTGTGGGCAATTCGAAAATTGTGGAGCATGGGGCATGTGGATCATGGATTCTTGTGGTGTTTTGAGAGTCTAGTTTTATTTATCCTCTATAATCATTGAAGCTTGTTTGGTCATCCATTTTTGTATACATTGATGTGGCTTTGAGATATATAAATTTGTTGAGTTGTCTTTCATTGTTCATGCATTATATAGTGAATTGTTGGATGGATTATTGTCTTATTTAATAATGGATAAATTTTCCCCAACTTGTATTTGAATCCCTATTGTATTTGTTGCTAGAATTTGGAGTCTTGGGGATGTCGCTTAAGGCCTAGAAATAACTCGTTGTACTCTCAAGACAATGAGAATTGGGGGGTTATTACAATTATTATGTATTGGGTAATTTTCTTAATGGGAATTCCAATGATTTGAATCATATGAACTCATAATGGGATTATTTCATTAAGACAAAACAAACACATCTCAAATAAGAATAACTTAAAATATAAAAATTAACATTCCTTGTGGAGAATACTATCACAATAAAAATAAATAATACTTTTTTAAATTCCAAAATTAATTCATCACCCTGATTTCTGTAATGAATTGAACTCCTTTTTGAGTTAACATTGATAGTTAGACACATTAGAGAGCAATGTTCTCCAATGAAATTTGGTACTAACCATCTAATATTTGAAAAAATATAATCTAAATGAACATTATAGGCCTATATATCATTTCAATAATAAGAATTTGGAAGGACCCAATTTCACGACATATATAGAGAAAATATTGTCAGGAAAATAAATCATTATAATGTGAAATTAAATTCCATCAAAATTTCCAACTAATTTTATATTTAAATTTCTTAATGTTAATCCAATGTTGTTTAAAGTGTTCATAATTAATTATAGAATAAAACCAAATTCTAATAATGATATCATCCTTAAATAAATCCATATACTCATAGAAAACTCTATTTATAAAATCTATAATTGAAAAAGTAAAATTTTAACCCTATTTTAATAAAAAGTAAATTTTAATATCCATAGAAAATGTATATAATTTTTTCAAAATTTCATCTTACTTCACCTTCAACTAATGAAAAAAAATTTTATTATCCCTAAAAATGATATCTTCCCAAGAGATGAATATTTTTTATCAATATGTGGATTTAGATACTTTTTATTAACTAGGATATTATTTTGTTCTTTTATATCAATAAATTTTTTTTATGGAACCATCCACTTATGTTTAATATGTTATAGTAGAAACCTATGACGATGTTATTGGGTAGATGAAACCCTTATAAAAAACTCATATAACTACATTGTAAATTATAACGACTAAATTGAATCAATTAGATTAAGAAATTATAAAATTGGTTTCCAATAATCCACTGAGTAAATTGTATTCTCAACCTCATAACTAGGAATAACCACTGATATGTAATTTGTAAATACAATAATATAGTCATTCACTACAGAATGATCACTTGTTTTAATAGATTCTTTCATCTCAACTACATGTTTATGATGTCTTTCAGCCCCATATTTAATATTTTTTTATATTCTTGATACATTATAAAATTTAATAAATATTTAAAATATAAAAATTGATTCACATTCATAAAATTGATTATTAATTCGTTATCAATACAATATATATAATAATGGTAATTTGAATTATAATCCATACATATAATAACATCATACCCTACAATGGAAAAGTGAACATGGATTGCAGGAAATATTATCCTATGAGATTAATTGGAAGGTTTGAAATAAATATTTTTCCAATAATAATACGTCAATAAGATTGTACCATTTATGGCCATGATATCAAATAATATATACCACTATAATTAATTAAATTTCTTGAATATATTTCATTATAGAGAGTAGTGATTTTAAACGTACTATGATATATTATGAAAATATATTTATGTGACTGAGATATTAAATTGGACTAACTAAATAGGATTAGATAATTTATTTGATACAAAAAATATCCTTCACAATGTAATTTTAGTTATTAATAAATAAAAAATTATAATTAAATTATATATTATTTTATATAATAGATGAAAATTAGATTTCATTCAAATTAATATTAATAGATTCTTCAGAGTAAATGATATATTTACTATTTGAAATACTTAGTATTTATTTGACAAAAAATATTTATTTATTAAATCATCATATTATAATTATCTTAGGTTGAATTTCTTGTATTTTGTTAAAATGGATACGTTTACTGTGAATAAATAAATATAATGATTTTCTATTGAAAACTATATTTTGTTACATGAATGTATATAGTTCCAATTTATTTTATAATTATATCAATTTAAATTATTTTTAATATATTTTGAATTATTTATATAACTTCATTGGAATAAATATTATGTTTTAATTAATTGATTAATTATTTTTTATTTACAAGTCAATATTTATAAAAATTTATTTTTACGGACACAATGTATTTTTATATTAATAAATTAATTTAATACATATTTTTGATTTTTTAAGTAATTTTTTATATTTTTCATTGTATAAATTTTTTACTCATTTTATGTTATCAAAACATTTAATAAGAATAAACCAATAATTTTTATTAAAAAAAATAAAATACTTTTTACAACATTTTAATCATTTATATTTCATTAAATTATGTCATTATATGTATAGAATTTTATTGAAGTCAAAAAATATATGTAATCTGGTTGGTCATTTTTTAAAAAAATTCACTATATTTTTTACTAGATGAATAGTAATCATGGTAAACATTATCACTTCAGTAATGGATAAACCAGTTTAATCTTCATTATAACTAAGTGATAAGGCCTTAATTTTTTTTACTAATTGTTATTAGATGATGCTTATTTGAACCATTAGCACCTTACTATATAAATGTGGTTCTTTTAATTACATTTTTCAACGAATATGATTTATATATTATTTAAATCTACTAATGTTATAAAATCTTTCTCTCTTTGTTTTAGATATAATTAATGTGTTAAAATTTGGGAAAAAGTTGTTATTAATGAATATTAATATTAATTTTATGTATAAATAATCTATATTTATAATGCATATTAATTTATAATTTTCTAGTATTATATAATTTCTATAATTTAATAAACATTTCCAAAATATTATTTCATCAATTTATGAAAAAATAAAACAAATATTTTTAAAAATATTACAAGTGATATAAGTTGAGTAATTTATATTGAAACATGAATTTTACAGGTATAAATTAAATATTTTTGTTGTTTTAATATATTATATTATATGTCATACTTTTTATTTATGAATTTTAACTAATATTAAATGAATAGTGACAAAATTGAAAATAATGACATTTTATCAAAATTATATATTCTTAAATTATTAAATAACTTTACAAATCATGGAATTAGACAATATGAATTTGAAATAGTCAAAAATAACATTATTTTTTTCATTTTAGGGAAACTTTTAACCTTTTATTTTAAAAATTCATTCAATTAGTATTGAAATATTTATTATATCATAAAAATGAAAATTTTTTAAATATGTTTTATTCAAAATGATTTGGGTTTAAATGAATTAAAAAAATTAAATAATTATTTATGATTATGTTATTAATACCCCAATTTAATTTATCTTTAAACACATCACTAATTGGAAGAATTTTCCTTGATCAATAATTTTTTTTATTTGATGTTTTATGAAATACAAAAAGATACAATGACCTAATTTATTAAGGGAACGACCTTCCTCATGTATATAAACATAATTGAGACTATAATTTTATAAATATTTTATATTTTATTTTATAATTTTCATTACCCACATTCTAGAGGTTTTTTACTTCCAAAAAAACTAATCGTAGATTCAATCAGAGGATATCTAGAGGAATCATTTTGAAGAAGAGGTAATAACCTTAACCAATCAATTTTTTTATGATTGTATTAACTTCAAAAAATATATGGTATCCATCATAAAATACTATCTTTATATTCAAAATTATTCTTTAATTTTATTAAGATTATAAAATTTGTATTATAAACCCAATTTCTAGTCAAAAGTGATGAAAAAGTATCCCCAGTGCATACGTTTAACATACTATATCCAAGTAGTGGTGCCATTTATTTTTCATCCCTATATTTTATGGTAATTTATTATGATAGGTTTAATGGATTTTTATAAAATTAATGATTTACATATTCATATGTTGTCATAATTCCATATCTACCAAAATACCATCCATTCAGTTGGGAAATAATAACGTCATTCATGTTTATATGCGAACTTCCACCAACATGAAGCAATCTGAATCATTTTGAATTTAAATTTTACATTAATTTTAATAAATAATAATTTAATAAATATATATAATAAATATGATATAATAATAACCAAATAGTTTTGAAAAAACATTTACCTTTCTATTATTCTATCCATTGAAAAATGAAATCATCATCTATGCTTACATACGACCTTCCACCTCCATAAATAGTGTAATTAATTTTTCTATATCTATATTCTTGGATGAATATAAGTATGTCTATAATTAATATATTTTATATAAATATATTTAATAATATTATAGAAATTATGGATCCATGATAAATATAACATTACTAAAACTATTTAATTGAAATACTCTAGATATACGAAATAGTTAACAAACATAAATGAAAATTTGTATAAGATATTATAAATAGAAGGGACAATTAAAATGATATATTTAGATAATATTTCATTGTATATGTATAAAAATGACTATTTTTTTTAAATTTATATAAATTTATAATACATGGTTCTATAGTGATTTAGGAGAAAGAAAAAACTAATGTAAGGATTTTTTGTTACAATCCATCTATTTATAAAGACTTTTTAATATTGTGTTTACAATGATGTATTATTATGAACTTCCTATAATGAATCTTTATATATACTTTCTAATATATTTATTTATTTCAAATACACTATTTCTATCCCCTTAACTCATCTTATTTATTCAACAGACCAAAATATTTTAGATTGACAATCAAATTCATTTATATCTTTAGTGGAAAACGTTTTTATTTCATAGATATATTTTATAATTTTTTTAAAAGGATATTATTATTATCCTAGGATTTTATAAATTATTTCTCGTTGTTTTTAATTTTTAAATAAATTTTTTTTGGGAATGATCTTATAATTTCCAAACCAAGATCATTCTGTCTTTTCCAAAAAAAGTGTACAAAATATTAAAATTTTATTATAGATTGCATGAATAATTTCACATACATCATGAATAATATTTTATATGATTATTGAATATCATGATTAAATGTTTCTTTTTGAAGAAAATATTTTACATTCTAATTATTATGTTTTTTTAAATATGTGACTTCAAAATTAAATGGATATTTTCATCAAGAATTATTTAATGAAATTGTAATGGTATGAAAAAAAACATCAACAGAAACAAACATTAATTAATATTTATATTTACTACAGTTATGATCCAATTATACTATAATTATTCTATTAATTTATATCATTTTTTTATTATGATAATATTTTTTATGAAACCCTTTACCTTTTCTTGTGTTTTACTATGATGAAATGATGAATTAATTATGAAAATAAATTATTCTATATAGGTTATACTGTGATGAAATTTTTATGAAACCAATTTACATTAATGGTATTTGATACGAAGATTGCATTATGATATTGTAAAATAGTTTTGGATTATTTTCATTATGTTATGGGTGGGAGCTATATCTCTATCCAATGAAGTGTGTAAACATTTATATCATATATATTAAAAAAGACTACTACGGGGAGTGAAACAAGTTCATTATAGCATTGAGTCCATGATGAAAATGTTGGTAATGAATCATGACAATTATGAAGGTTTGGAAATGAACCAATTGAACTATGATATCCTTGGAAAAGAGCCATGAATTCTAAAAACATTAGTTTTTATTATAATTTGAATTAAACAATTAATGTTGTATACACATTTTATATTTTCAAGAATCATGTCCTTTGATTCTATTATGATTCATATTATATTAACTACCATTATTGGTTATATGACCTAATATTGTGATCATTGATATGAATGTTATGCTTTTCAAATAATTACCTCGTGTTCATATAAACATTTTCTCAAATTATACGTTTTCATGGACATATCCCTAATTATACCTTACATAGAATCTATGATCACCCTTTTCTTATCATTCCATTCATAGGGTGTGAATATTTTTTGGAATTATTTTTATTAGAATGTTTTTAGTGATGAATATATAATTGTGTGATTATGTTCATATTTTATTGATGAATTTATTATGTTTTCTTATATAAAAATATATTAGACAATAATTATTCTAGACTGGATCGTTATGTTATTTAAATAATATTCATCTACTTAGATGTAATATATACATATGAAATTTTAGGGTCATTACATTTGGTATGAATGAATGGTATATTTAACCTTTATAAACTATCATGATGTATCTTTAAGGAGAAACCTTATTATAATTCCATTTATTGGTTATTATCCAAATGTTATAGTTATGATCATTGATGGCCATTGCTAAACCTGTGGTGTTATAGATTTAAAAATAGGTTCATGATTTATACATCCAATAAATAATTTATAATTATTCATCACTATGAATATTGATTAAAAAAATATTATTTAATTGATATAACCCTAAGGATTCATATAAACACTGATAGAATAAAATAATTAATGTCCTCTTGAGAAACCAAATAAAATTGAATATGTGATATTAAACATTGAATTGATTGATAATCATATAACTTTCCACTATATAAATTATATAAACTTTGGTGATTTTTCTAATAAACCAAAAATTATAATAATGTAATTTCTTAAATAACATGGATAAAAAAAGATTTATCTTCCAGAAACACTAAAACATAGGGATACACTCTCAACTGAATGTCTTAAAAGATGGGGAATTATATTTGAGTATGAAAAAGAAGATTACATCGTAAGTAATTGGTTGAAAAAAAGAAAATTTATGTTAGCACATTTGATTAGAATAATGGAATCCCTTATGTATCCATAAATGATGAATTTTTAAAATTTTAAATATAGTTAAATTATTTTTATTGATGTCATTGTGGGGAATCTCTAGAAAAGTATCAAAAATGTTGTACGATTAATGGTTAAAACAATTTAGAATAATATAATATTAATGATGTGTGATAGGTATATAATATTTTAATAGTATTTATTCTATTAAAATTTAGAATCATTATTAAATTGAGGTTGAGTAATATTAATACATTAATCCTCTTTTAAATTATAGGAAATAAAAATTGTGGAATAAGATTGAAATGATAATTTAATTGATTAAATGTAAGCGGTATGATAGAAGTGCTTGTATATTTTGATTCAGTAATTATTTCATATATGTGTTATAATAATTATATTATGATTATAAAATCATGAAAAATATATATAATATCTCATAATAGTATTTATTTATGGATTTTAAAACATATTTTGAATGGATCCAATAACCAATAAATTCTATTTAGTGGCAAGGTGTTAATTTTTCAGAACACATGTTTAATGTATTCGGAAATGCATAGTGTGTGTCTGATGTTGGGAAACCAATGGTTTTTATGACAGACATAAATGAAATTGATAGTATTGGTAACCCTAATTTTTAATAGGGATTTAGAAAAAATTTATTTAGTTTATATTTAATGATTTTTGAATTTTTTTTATTTATGTAATATATTATGTTTTTTTATCTTATTTAGGTAATATTTATTTATTTAATTTTGTAAATTTATGTATTTTATAGTGTTTATAACATAGATTTTATGGATATCATCATAAACTTATACTTATATGGTTGATAAAAAGTTAAATGGAATAAATTTCCCCTTTAATGATTTATGTGATGGATTTTTAATACACAAATGAGTATAATATAACATTTTTATTTTGTATATTAATTTCTAAAAATATAATTTTATACTACAAGATAATATCATCAGGAATAAATTGATTAACAGAATTGAGTAATTAAAAAGGTTTTATATTCTGTGATATTTTTGTTTAAGTAAAGGATTTACATTATTTTTTTAATTAAATATATTTCATGATTTTTTTGTAATATTCACAATATTAATATATTAGAATGTTGTTTACCATGGTGATCCATGATCATTGGGTTATGTTTCATATGGTTTTGGAATATGTATCCACAATGGTGACAAATTATTTAACATGATAAATTATTATTGATGAATTTAATTAATATTTTATAAATATTTATGATGAAGGGTATGATATGGTCATTGTGATTAAAATATTATTTAATTTTTTTGTTATATAGGTAATTATGTACTTGTATATTGTAGATTTAATTCTTTATATCATGGATATTCATTTTGTGAAATATATTTTGATTTCAATTTTTCATTTTGGATAATACACAAAGGAATGAAAAATATATGGGAATAATTTTTAATTCCTTTAAAAGTTTATTTTACTACTTCATGAATAATGTCACACCTAAACCATTGCTTTTTTAATTTAATTATTTAGGGACATGTTTTTGGGATTCAGTCTAAATAGGGATTAATTTTAAAAAACATTTGGGTTTTTATACGGGCGCATGGCCATGCACGCGACTGTGCACGATTTCTATCTTTAATAAGAAAATGTTTACATATTAAATTTTTTATTATATGAGCATGAAACCATTCACGTGACTATGCACGCAAACATTCACGTTTTCCGACCTGAAACAATAAATTTATTATTATTGTTGTTAGATTTTTTTATTATTAGTGATAAATTTTTTTTTATTTTTTGAGTTTTTAAATTCCTCTTATTCCTTTTTCTTTTATTTTCAATTTTATTCTTTTTTTAATTTTTTTTCTTCTTCTTTTTTCCCTCCCTATACCTCACCCACTCCCTCTATCTCATGTCACTTCCCCCTTCCCTAAACCCTACCGTGCACACCTCTTGCACACCCTTCTTCCTCAAACCACTCTTCCTACCGACGCCCCCCTTCCCTTCGGCTGGAGCTCCATCCATCGACCACTCCCCCATTCTAGCTAGAAACCCATGACCTGCGCTGCCTCCTCCCTCTCCCAGATAGCCGCACGCCTCCTGAACTAATGCCTCCACCCGAATCATGCAGTTTTTCCGGCATAGCGCACCTCTGGTATTCTTCCCTCTTTCCCACCTGGCCATCTACACCTTTTTCGTAGGTTTTTTTTCCATTAAGGGGTTCATTTCTTCTATTGGGAATTACCATGTTATGGTTTTTTGTGGGGTTTGATTTTTTTGTCTAATATATTTTCTAGTTTTATTTTAGGGTTTAATCGCATTGTTTGAGGTGTGATAGGCGTGCCGTGGTTTTTGCGCACATTGGTTGTGAAGTTTACATCGATGTTGGTGGTTCGGTACATATAATTATTACCTGAAGAATTAATTTTCATATTTAATTAATTTGGAATGTTATTGGATGTATTTTCATAATGAGGATATATTTTTAATTGATGTATAATATTCTTTTAAAGTGAAAAGTAACATGTTTAGGTGATATGAATGTGTTCATTTTATGAAAAAAAATTCAAGCTATTCGTGTTGTTTTCTAAACAGCGTTGTTCATTTATTATGGTGAACAAGGCCTTTGAATTCGGTTTTTATATTTATGTTGTCTGTGTTTCACCTCAAAAGGGTGATTTGGGTGGTTTTTTGTATTCAAAGTCTGTGATAAAATATAGAGTCTCTTCATAGTACATTGAAGTGGTTTACAAAATCTTATAATGTTTGTAATACATGTGTTGGAAAATGTTTTGCTGTGAGTTTAATTTTAAATAGGGGAGTGGGAGAATGTTTTTTTATTAATGATTTGTTATATATCATGGTAATGTTTTATTAATTATGTAAATGATTAAGTAAGTTGGGAGTGTGAAGTGAATTGGCCTTGTGACATGTTTTCCATTAAGGGTGTATTTTTCATGTGTTGTAATTAATTTATATTTTTTTATGGGAAGTGTAACTATTTTAGTTGTGTTTGAATCCTTTGGTAGTAATTGCACTCTCTGGCATCGTTGTAGGGTGTTTTTCTCATCACGGTGTAGGTTTTTGTCTCAGTGACAATCACCTATAGGTATATACATCGTTAAGTATATATATATATATGTATATCCTCCTTATGCATATTCCATAATGGCGTGGGGAATATGTACATGGGTTAAAGGATATATATATATATATATTAATATTAATGTGCGTATAGGTGAAGCGGTTTCGGTTTTCCATCATCAAGAGTAGCTGCTTTTAGTTAGAATGTGCCAAGAGCTGAGTGGATAGCATGGTTCCACCTTGATGTAGGTTCCCACTGCACTACATTTAAAATATATTTTGAATCTATTTCCAGTTTCTTGTACACTATATATATGTGAAAAATATTATTAATTCATTTATCATGCATATTTATAATTCAATTATTATTTTGTGTAAAGTGTTATTGTTTTGTTATGTTTGCGCATGCTAACTTTTCAATCACATGTTTTTTTAATTTAAAACCTAGTATATCAATCTAAATAAGTTTGTGCCATATAATTGGTGTTTCCACCTAGTGGAGTCTTAAATTGAATTTTTTTATTACATTTTGTAAGTGTCACTGATAAATTTACCTGTTGTCTCTTATGGTTTATTTGTAAAAAATAAAATGGGTTGGTTTGGTTTTATTAAAATATTTTCAACCTGTGAAGTAGTACATTTGGGCTCCATAAATGTTTTAAAAAATGTTTTGGTTATTTTTAAAGTGGTGATTATGAAATTTTTTTAATGTTTGATTGGAACTTTATGTAAAATAGTGAAATTAAATTGATGAAAACCATCCTAGGATAACTCTCCTTCCTTGGTTCCGACTGATTGTTTTGGAGGCACACGCTTTGAGGCTCCTGGGTTTTCGAATGGTTCAAAGGCAAGAAGTTTTCCTATGGAGCGTCTCGGGGTGATGCATGTTGTTATATATATATATGTGTGTGTGTGTGTGTTTTTTTTTATGTATGTGATAGGATGCTCAGCTGTCATTAGTTGTCTTACCCCATTTCAAAATACTTGAGACATGGGAATCTTGAATTTTGAGGGAATATTCTGAGAATGAGTGCCACACTGGTTCGTTATGGTTCTAACTAGTGGCCCATAGTAGGATGATATATTGGTTTTGTTAATATCGGATTTTCCCTCGGCCTGCCTGAGAATCATTGGTTGACCGTATTGGGTGTTTCTATTTCATCATGTGTGACATGTCGATGGGGATTGGTCTCATGTTTTGGTGTCTTCTAGTTTATTTATGATCACCTAGGTTCACCCATGTCAATTCCACTTTTATTACTTGTAGTGGTGATTACAGTTCTAATATGTAAACCTACATTTCCCTTTCTGTGTGTTTTCTTTTGTGTATATTTGTATATTATATCTTTGGAAAGTGATAAACTAGTATTGATTAGGTTTCTAAAATTTTTTAATGGAAAGTGTTTAATCCTTTACATTCACATTGGAAAATATAAACATCACATTCCCTTTCTAAAATTCCATTGGCACTAATGAAATGAATCTAGATTAGGAAATAGTTATGGGTAATGGATTTCAATTTTATTTTGAGTTAAATACATATAAAAACAGACTTTTATAAATTGTAGTTCAAACTTGAAGTGACGATTATTTATTTTAATGGTAGTTCATTGGGAATAGATATCGGGCTAGCTTACTGAGTTTTAATACTCACGCCTATAGTTGTTTTCTGTTTTTATTTTTTGTGCATGCTACATCTTGAGTGCACTCTCCTTGGGAGATGCTTGATTTTTCAGTCAAGGTGAAACCCGCGAAGTCAAAATATGATAGTTCAGACGATGAGTTTGGTTGGATTTTTTTTTATTTTTTCCTCTTTAGTTGTTTTATTTGGTTTTTTTATTCTATGTTTCTATTTATTATTTCCTCTTCATTTATCGATTTATACTGGGAAAAACCATTTCCTTACTTTCTATCAATGCCTGGGCGCTTGTCGCCTGCCCAGCATGATTGGGAACTCCTCTCAGGCCTTGCCGCGGACCAGATTGGGTGACCGGTACAGGGTCAACCCATGATGGTTCATGAAAAAATGGAATCAGAGGGAGGATTTTTATGGTATTTGGGGTATCAGATATATCAGAGATTGGAATGTCGGTACTCGAGTGGTAGGTGTGGGAAGAACGGCATGAACTCATTATTGCTCCAATCCTCGAGTAACTAGAGATGATCTGGAATTTAAGTTTTCAGCTTTGGTCTGTGTGGATGGGGGATGATAGTAGAAGTAAACCAGTACTATGCACAATCTCACATGGAGTAGTGACCCATGTGATGCTCAAGGGTACGATTCGATTCTCCTCATGGTTGACTCTTGCCTAGGGCATGGTCTACAACACTATATAGCTTGGTTAGGCATGACCAGTAGTTCTCTGTCTAGGTACTTTAGCGTTCATGGTGTCTTTATTCCGTTTTGGGTTTTCACTAAAGTGTTTCTTTATGTAGTGAAAACTACGGGGTTGTAATTATTTTTTCTCATACAGTGTGTTTGACATGATTTTTGGGGTTTGTTATTTTGAAGATTATTTCTAGAAATTTGTGCATGATTTGTTGAAGTTAAATTTGAAAAAAATAACATCATGGGTAATCTAAAATTTATGTGGGTTGTTATAGAAATGTAAAGAATTATGGAAATTTACTTTTATTTTTTAAAATGGTTTTGTAAGAAAAGAATATTTTTAGAAATTTAGAATGTTTTGTTTTGAAAGAGGTGTAGCCTTGTTTCATTCCAGTGTTATTCCTATCGATGCTTGCATGTTCATGTGCATGTGATTAATGTACAGATGGTGGATCATTTGTATGGGTTCCTAAGTGGCACAGAAATGTCGACTTGTGAGCAACCATGGAATATCCATGGTGATTGATTGATTTCATAAGATGCTTCATGTTTCCTAGAAAGTGGTCGTTTTTCTATAAAGTGTTTTTGTGCTCAAAATGTTTTGGAAATTGGAATTATTGGAATAGTATCTAAGGTGTGGATGTTTTGTGTGTGATGTTTTTGGGTTTGTGGAAGGCTGTTTTGTGATTCCGGTTTGGGATATGCCACTAGAAATGTCCCATGGGTTTCTAGCTTATCACTCGGTTCTTTCCTAAACTCGGACTCATAATGGAGTGGTAGAATTGTGTTTTTCTCAGGTGTGTAGATTATTTGTAGACATTGAGGTTGGTTGAATATCATTGTGTGTTTTGGACAAGTTAAATGTTTCTCTGGTCATTGGAGGAACTCCAAAATTTGTGTGGGTGCATGTTGGCTCGAGTATTTTTGGAAGAGCGAGACTAAACCAGTGAACTGTGATCATTTCATTTTTGGTGTGAATAAGGATTTCATGAGAGATCCATAAGACTAACTTACTCATGTTTTTGTACCTAAGGATGTGAAGGTGAGGGAAATTGGTGGATCTCGTAGGTGCTCGACTAGTCGACAAGTGTAGATTTTGGTGTGTTGATATTTCTAATAAGCTAGATTCTTGCTCCCTAGAGGTCATGTGGCACCATCAGTTTAAAACCCGTACAAGTTTTTGGTCCTATTTATACAGTGATAATTGAATGTTCCTCATCCGATGAAAAGTGTGAACCAAAAGGAAATGTTCTTGGTGTGCTACTTCTGTTAGTTTGTGTCAATCATTTGACATACCACTCGATCTCTTATATTTGATGTGGTATGTTAGGAACTCTAAGTTGTTCGCTGCAGTTCATAGTGGGTGTGTTGATAGAGTGGTTTCATGGGACATGAGGAAAAGTATGTAGATTTCTCTTCCAATATAGTAAGTTCCAGTCAGAAGCGGTCATCTTATTATTGTGGGGTGGTGGATTCTTCAGACATCAGACACCCAGCCATAGGTCTCAGGGTGAAGAATTTGCACAGTCATAACTCATCATACATTGGATTATCACGGTACTACTTAAGTCCCCCGTGATAGGATGAGGACAACAAAAATTTCCCTATTGCAGTATTGTCTTTGAAGTCACCTTTTTTGTTGGGAGGGGAATGAATCCCTTGTATCATTGTTGTGGTATTAATTTATGGGACTTCCTCTTAGGCGTTAAAGGGGTTCAGAGAATCTGTGTTATTGTAAATCCAGTGGGTGTGCTTTGTGAATCTCTTTGTGGGTTGGTAAGGAATCGATATTGTACCTGTTTATGATATGATTATATCTTGTGGATTTTGCACGTGACTCTCTAGTTTGTCGCTAGGTTAGGGGTTTTCTCTATCAAAAACATCTCATGAAGGGGAGGGTTTTCCACTAGAGGATTAATCAGTGAAAGTCAGGCTGTGTTGGTGGTTTAGTAATGAAGAGATCACCCTGTATCTCCCAATTTACACTGGGAATAACCACGCTGGTGTCGTGGATTTAGTAAAATTATAAAATGATGGGGATACCCCCTACGGGTCTCACCGATATCCCCTATTATGTTGGTTGTTTAAACATATGGATCATGGACAGTCAAGTACGTGTTATATGTATTTATGGGTTTGTGAGTTTTTTGGGATTGAAGAACCCATGTTTGATGAGAACCCTAATATGGTTTGGGAGACCACCGTAAGATGAGATTGTGGAATAATCTGCCTTCATTGCTTTGTGGGGAAATACTTTGTTTCTTCTCTTCCCGACCTTTACCATGGAAATTTTTTTTCCCGGGTTATGGGTTGCATGACGAGTGTTCTTGGAGATCATGAGTGGCCCTGGTGATCCTTTTGTTAGGGGTCAACGGGTTCTATCTTATAGTTATGTTTGGAGGTGAATTCCTTGTTGTTTTCTATTCTTCTTGGTGATTCTTGTTTTGTGATCATTGAAGTTTCATGTCATGGGCATTTTTAATGCTCAGCCATTGGGTGATTGAGTTTTTAGTTTATTTATCTTTAGGAACTTGTTTTGAATCATTGGTTCCTCAGGTCATTAGGGACTATCTAGGGGCAGAATGTGTCATGGCGGGGTGATTTATCACACCGTGACCCGATGCTTATTTATTTAATTAATTTGGGACTTCTTTTTGGGCTTCAGACTGAACTGAGATTAATTTAAAAAATATATAGGCCTTATACGGGCGTGTGGCCATGCGCATGACTGTTCTCGGTTCCTATCCTTAATAAGAGAAAGCTCCTGTGTTAGATTTGTTATTATATCGGCATGCAACTATATGAGTGACCATGCATGAAAACATGAACATTGTGCGATATCAATTAATAAATTTATTATTATTATGGTTTGTTTTATTGTTTTATCTTTTTTATTAGTGATAAATTCAATATTATTTATTTTGTTTTTTTAAATCCTCTTATCCGATTTCTATTTTATTTTACATTTTATTCATTATTTTATTTTCATTTTTTCTTCTACGATTTTACCACCCTCTTACTCACCTTCTCTCTCTCTCTCATATTGATTCCCCCTTCCATAAACCCAACCGTACATTCCTCCTGCGCACCCTCCCACCTCCGACCACTCTCTCTGCCGACGCCGACCATCCCATTGGATGGAGCTCCATCTAGCGATCACACCCCCCTTTCCGGTCAGCAACCGTTGACCCATGCCACCTCCTCCCTCTCCCATACAGCCGCATGCCTCTTTAACCCATGCCACCTCCCAAATCGAGCAGTTTTTCTGGCATGGGGAACCTCCAGCATTCTTCCCCCTTGTCTGGATGGCCATCTACTCATTTTTCATAGGTGTGTTTTCCTTCGAGGGGTTGTTTTCTTCCTTTATGAATTTACAGGTTATGGTTTGGGGTGGCGTTTGATTTTTTTATGGTATAATTGATTTGATAATTTTATTTTTGGGTTTAATCACATTGTTTGAGGAGAAATAGGCATACAGTGGTTTTTTCACCCCTTGGTTGTGAATTTTACTTCGAGGTTGGTGGTTCACTGCATATAATTGTTACTTGACGAATTAATATTCATATTTAAATAATTTTGTTTGTTATTTTATTATTTTTCATAGTGATAATTAATATTTAAATGATGTTGAATATGATTTCGAATTGTTTAGTACCTTGTTTATGTGATATGAATGTTTTGATTTTATGAAAACTTTTTTTGAGCCATTCTTAGTGTTTTCTAAACTATGATTTGGAATTAGTATTGTATGCATGGTCTATGAATTCTTTTTTGACATGTAAGTGTTGTGTGTTGGGCCCCAAAATAGGTTTTCAGGTGGTCTGTTGTGTTCAATGTCTTTTGATAATATTTGGAGCCCCTTAAAAATATTTTTATGTGGTCTACTAAATTGTATAAAGTGTGTGCACCGTGTGTAGGAAAATATTTTAGTGTGAGTTTAATTTTAAAGAGGATAGTTGGAGAATGTTTTTCTAGTGAAGCATTGTTATATATCTTGATTTTTTTTATTAATATTGGAAATTATTTATTATGTTGGGAGTGTGATGTGAATTGGCCTTGTGACATGTTTTCTATGAAGGATGTATTTTTCATATGTTGTGCTTAATTTATATTTTTTATGGGATGTGTAGTTGTCTAAGTTGTGTTTGAAACCTTTGGTAGTTATTGGACTCCCTTACAATGTTTTAGGATTTTTTCTCATCGTGGTGTGTGTTTTGGACTTCAGTGACAATGACCTATAGGTATATACATGGGTAAGAATGTATATATGTATATCCTCCTTGCACGTATTCCCTCATGGCATGGGGAATATGTAATTCGGTTAAATGGTATATATATATATATGAATATTTAGGTTCATATAGGTGAAGTGGTTTCGGGATTCCATCTTTATGTGAAGTTCCTTTTAGTTAGAAAGCACCAAGAGGTGAGTGGACAGCTTGGTTCTACCTTGAGGTTGGTTCCCACGGAATTGCATTTATAATTTAAGTTCCATCTATATCCTGCTATTTTCAACCTATATATATATATATGTGCTAAATATTATTAATTCAATTATCATGAATATTTATAATTCAATTCTTATTATGTGTAACATTTTGTCGTTCGTTATGATTGCCTATAGTAATTGTTAAATCACATGTTTTATTAATTTTGAACATGGGTTATCAATTTAAATAAGTTCACACCATGAAAGTGTTTTTTCATCCTAGTTGAAACTTAAAAAGAAACTGTTTTATTAAATGTTGCATGTGTTGTAGATAAATTTCCATGTTGGATCTTAAGGTTTATATAGAAAAATAAAATGGTTTGGTTTGGTTTCAAAAAAAATTGGTAGCTTGTGAAGTAGTATTTTGGTGATTCATAAATGGTTTCAAACTGGTTTTGGTTCTATTTAAAGTGGTGATTATGATATATATTTAACGCCCATTTGGCAATTTATGGAAAATAATGAATTTTTTTTTATGAAAACCCAACTATGAGAATGCTCCTGCATTGGTTGCAACTAATTATTTGGGTGGCCCACGCTTAGAGGCTCCTGGGTGCTCGAATGGTTCAAAGGCAAGAGGTTGTCCCATTGAGTGGCACGGGGTGATGCATGTTGTGAATTATATATATATATATATATATAAGTTATTGGATTCTTGCTGGTATCAGTTGGCTCACCCACTTTACAAATAATGGAGACTCAGGAATATGGCATATTTATAAAAAATTCTAAAAATGAGGGCCACACTGGTAGGTTATGGTACTGATGAGTGGCCTATTGTAGGTGGATATACTGGGATTTTTACTGTGGGATTTTCCCTCGTCCTTCCGGAGAAAGGATGTTCAAGCATATCGGTTGTTTTTTTCATTATGTGTGACATGTCAATGGGGACGAGTTCTCATGTATTGGTGTCTTCTAGTTTATTCTTGGTCTCCTGGGTTAACCCCTGTTTATTCATCATTTATTTCATGTAGTAGTGATTATGGTTCTTATATGTAAACCTAAATTTCCTTTTCTATGTGATTTATTTTGTGAATCTTCAAATATTTTTTCCTAGGTATGTGATAAACTAATTTTGAATAGGTTTCTAAAAATGGTTTTCAAATGAAAGTGTTAAAACCTCTTTGTACAATTTTGAAAATATAAACATCAATAAACCTTTCTTAAATTCCATTGGAATTAATGAAATGAATCTCTATTAGAAAATTGTTAACGTAAATGGTTCGTACTTTACTTTTGAGTAAAATACATAGAAAACATACTTTTAGAAATTGTAGTTCAAAATTGAATTGACGTTTATTTTATTTTAATGGTAGAGCATCGAGAATAGATATCGGGATAACCTACTGAGTTTTAATACTCATGCCTATAGTTCTTTTCTATTTTTAGTGCTTGTGCAGGCTACATCATGAGTGAGCTTGCCTTTGGTGATGCTTTGTCATTCAGATGGGAAGAGACCCACGATGTCACATAGAGATCGTTTAGATGACGAGTTTGGTAAGATATTTATTTCTTTTGTTCCTTTTTAGTCATTTTATTTGGATTATTTTTTCTGAGTTTTAATTTATTATTTCCTATGATTTTATTTATTTATACTGGGAAGAACTATTACCATCATTTCTGTCGATGCCTTGGTGTTTGTCGCTAGCTCGGTAGGATCGGGAATGCCTCTCAGGCCTTGATGCGGACCGGATTGAGTCACATGTTCAGGTTCGACCCAGGTTAGATCATGAAAAATAAAAAATCATACCAGAGACATATCTTTAGAGTAAATGATTAATATAGATGAGAATATATTAAATAGTTAAATTCTAAAATTTATTAACTATTTTTCTTTATGTTATTATTTTCAATATGATATGAATTCCATTATTAAATTAAAATCATAATCTGACAAAAAAATTTCCAACATCCTTAATTTATAATGAATTGATGGTCTTTTAGCCCCAATGTGATTTATGGTTTTGTGGATGATAACTGTCTCCTAAAGATATTATCGATCACCAAAATATATTCCAAGGGAGTTATATTTCACATCTATGCCCACTTTTCCCAAATTGTTTCTCATTTTTTTAAACCTCGTTTATAAGGGACATGTATACATCCCTTTCCTAATTTTTAGTATAGATTTATTAACATTTTTAGTTATGTGGGTTTTACACAATATATTTTCAAACATAAAAAGATTTATTTCCAAGAACATGTTAAAATTGTGAGAATATTCTTATTGAAAAGTGTATAATTGGACACATTCATTTTTATAGAATATATTTCTCTTTAATAAATTTTATTTCATTAATATCATCTAGTACATAAGACACTATGTCTAAAAGAACATTGATATATTTTTATAAATTAATTAAATAAATATGAAACTAAATTAGTTGGTATGAATATTATTGTCTATGTTTTTGATTATGTAATAATATAATACTAAATATAACTATATTTATTATTTCTTATGAAACGTTAATTAAATTTCATGAAATCGTATATTATGCATAAAAAATAAATTTTCTTCTATATTATTTTTATTTATTTTTAAGAGAAAATACTATATTTAAATATGTAAATATAAAAATAATGAGAAAGAGACATCATTTTTGAAACCATCATATAAAATAAGCTTATTCTAAATTATTCTAATTTTCGGAATAGTTTGATTTTTCAGTGAATAATGAAAAATTTAGTTTTCATTTTAAACATTGATTTTGATTCAATATTGTAAAATTTAATATATTATTTTTATATTATTTATAACTAAAACAATATATTTTATATTTTAAAAAATAAAATCAACTTTATTGGATTTAATTTTATTTTTAAAAGTGGTGTAAAATCCATTTTACATGAAAAATAATTTTTTTCAGAATTTATATTCATTACGCCGTGTATTTAAAATAAGTGTATTAAATTAATACATTTGGTGAATGATTTTAATGAGATTTATATATTAAATATTCTATCAAAAAAATTTAACATTATTTTAATATTTTTCTATGAATGAGTTATGATTAATCCATGCCTTACTATTAAAAATGTATTTTCTTAAAATGCGGTTTTCAAAAAAATCACAGTTAGTTTCAAATTATTTTTTATCCATTATAAAAATTTTATTTTATAAAATATATTCCATTTATGTAATCAGGTTGATTAAATTTGGTAAATACACTCCTTTTATTTTTTTAATATATTAATTGCAACTCTAGTATCATTTTCCCCTTGTAGAGTGTAAATCAATTTAATATTCCATATATATTTGTTATATGGCATAATTTAAAATATTTAATCTTATCAGATGAATTTAATTGGATATATGTTAACTTAGGCTTTAAATTTACTTCTGTAAATAATTCTATTCCATGAAAAAAATGAATCTATTATCTAAGTCTATTAATGTTTCAAAATGTCACTCTATTAGTTTCCAATAACCGATATGTGTTCATGTTTGTAAAAAATCATGTGATGAATACAAATTAATTTCCAACTCTTTAAAATAATTTATACTTACTATAATAAATTTTTTTTCACGTATTATATAATTACTTTAAATTCTTACACAATGATAAAAATAATAATTGTTCAATTAATGAAAAAATTAAAATAAATGATTCAAAAAAAATTCAATATGTTATGACCTAAGAAATTTATTTATTTCCTAGAATTATAATGTTTAAATATATATATTTTTGTTTTTTAAATTATTACAACAAAAAGAATTCATTTCTGTCTTCAATTTCAAATTAAATGAATAGTGTCAAAATCTATAAAAATGATATTTTATCAAAATAATTGTTTTTTTATTTTATATAAAAATAAGATTTTTATTTAAATAATTAATGGTGGAATTATATGGTCTAATATTTTATAATTTTAAAATTTATGGGTGAATATTTACCTAATATTAATAATTACAAACTATATATAATGAAAATGTTGTTTATATACATACAATTAAAATTACTTATATATGGACCAAACAAAATGATATGGTTTTAAATGAAATAAAAACATTTATATATTGTACTTTGAAACTATATTATCACCCAATAATACTATATGTTATAATTCTTATGCCTTTTGAGGAATTTTTATTGAGGCGGAATATATAATAATTTAATATGTTCAGAAAATCTAGAAGTGCTTCTCATCGAATTTATAAAATGGGAACCACCCCAAACAATTATTTAAATAGCATTGGGAATTCTAGAAAAAAACACTTTAAAATATCATTTTAAAATTCCCAATACACATTCTTATGGATTCATGTTTCCCAAAAGTCAAATCATAGACCCCTTTATATGATATCTAAAGGAATCATTTCAAAAAATTGGTAATTTCCATAATCAATCAAATTCGTCATTACTTATATTTACAAAAAAATGTATCTTAGGAATGTATCATTTACTATTAAACTATTTATCAGAAATATTTTTTAATTTTATTATTTTTATGTAAAGAATTTTACACAATCTATTTTCTATCAAATGAGAAGTGAAATATCACTCATGTGTTATCACATGATACTGTATCCACATAGTGAAACAATTCATTTTCCATTGTTGTATTTCATGGGTGGGTGATATGATGGGTTTAATTATTATTTATGACTTATATTAAAATTTTATAATTTTTTAATTATATTATCATTCTCCCAACTTATCATCTAATCTTTTGAAAAACGATAATATTTGTCATCCATACATGTGGACTACCATCACCACTAGATGATGAGATTAATTTTTTATTAATATTATAATTGGCTGTTGATGAATAATAAATTTATCAATATATTATATAGATTTGAAAAAATATTTTTTTAATATTATTGAATTTATATTTACCTTTATTTCATTCCATCGATTGAAAAATGAAAATAATATCTGCATTTATATATAACATACTATTTCCATGAAAGGTGTAATTAAATTTTCTAACTATAACATTTATGTATGAATTTAAATATGTATATATTTAATATATATATGATATTAATATCAATATTTATATTATGGAAAATAAGTAACAATGATAAATGTGCATGTACTGGAAATGAATAACTAAAATTCTAATGATAAATGAAATAGTGACAACCAAAATATATTATTTTAACAAACAATTGTTGAGAAATTGGACTATAGTAATTTTCTAAATAGATGATATTTGATATTATAAAAATATAAATTCATATTTTATAAAAAAGAATATAATTTATTATTTATTATACATATGGAAGTAGTTCATTCAATGAAAATTTAACTCATGGTAAGTGTTTTATGTTATAGTCGCATTAATTATAGATATTTTTTATGATTACGGTTAAAATGTGAAATAATATTTTCTACATCTCTGGAAACATATGTGTTTTTCTTGAAATTTTAACATTTTACAAAGTACATTTTTTCCATTTTATTTTCCTCATATTCTGTAGTCATGTGATTGAAAATATTTTTTAGGGGAAATTAAATTTATTTATCACTTCATTTTTGTCACGACCTGTCATCGGAGCCCATTCCATGACTACCCCAGGTCGGCCTTCCATAGGATAGGGGCTGGCGACTAGCACCAAAGGCGTAATCCTGATAAAAATAGAAGGAATTGCCTTTAAAACTGTAACACACAAAGTCTGAACACAAGAAGTAGAGGCAAAAAGTACTAAAAATAAGTAAGTAAGATGTGTTGAAAGTATGTGGGCCAGTATACAAACCCAAAAGATCAATAAGTATAAGTAAAATAGGAAAATAGCTCCTGGATTGTTTGTTGTGGAATCCTACCCGAAGGGTAGGTACATAACTCGAACTACCCATCCATACGGTACGTCCGGTCTAGTCCAGCTTGGAGCAGCCTCCCGTCCATCACCCACAGCCTCAATCAATGGTTTTCATCGTCTATATAGATCCCAACAGGGTGCGGGAGAAGCCCGTGTAGGGGTGAGTATAAAAATACTCATTAGGGGACCCTGAGACCCCCGGAGATCTCCCAAAAACCACAAAGGATAAACCACAGTAGAAAGATGCAATCACGAAGTATCAACCAACCATACATAGGTATATTCCCATACATATACCAATATTATCAAACAAGTTCATCTCCAACTCTTTAGCCCTAGCACAATCCATTCCACAAAAAAATTAAATTCAATCACCACGATGATAATGGTTGAAGGACATGACTCAGATCACACAGGTATACATATTTAGTAGAGAGATCGAGATGATCAGAAGTAGTCACTGATTCATCTAAGCTGTCAAAACCACATAGGATACAAGACCAACTAAGATGTCAGACCCACAAAGGATACAGGACTAGCTATCTCATCTAAGCCGTTGGACCCACTTTGGATGCAAGACCAGATATAATTCATTTGAGCTGTCAGACCCATACAGGATACAGGACCAGCTAAGCTGTCAGACCCACAAAGGATACATGACCAGCTATTCTGTTGGACCAACACAAGATCCAGGAACATAAGTCAGAACTGTTAGACCCATAGAGGATCCCGGTACAATAGTCATCATTTTCGAACCCATGGAGGATTTCAGAAAATTGTCATCACTGTCAAACCCACGGAGGATTCTAGTATAGTATCATCGCAGCCAGCCCTAGGGTTCTCGCACACAACATGCTCGATTCCAAGAGGATCTTCTCCTTCAGCCAATTTCTGATACATCAACTGACATGAAGTCTTGAGTTGATGTATCTCGTTGTTCTATCTCATAATAAGGATATCAACGCGACAGACGGTGCGTCGATCGGATGCCCGGACTTAGAGTTATAGGCATTTCCATTCCAGGGCCCGGTTGGATTTACGCTCGATCCAAACCTGAACGTTTTCCAAGTTTTCATAAAGCTCACATAGAGTATCCCAAAAGGACTGCCTCATCTCGAGGGTCATAGTGCCGTAGACGGCGCGTCAATCGGACATGCGGTCTAGGAGATAGTCGCATTTAAGCGAAGATGGGCCCGGCCCGTCAAGCCCAGTGGGCTGTTGGGTCGGCCGGACCCGACTCAGCGGGTCTGACCTAGTGGGGCGCAGCCCAACTATGGACCCGGCCCACGCTATGGGCCGGTCCAGTTTCCCCGGCAGCGCCAAGCGACATTGCCTACTCCTCTGTCTGGTAGGCCGTAGTCAGCCGGTTCAGCCCGGCGCATGCGGCCCATGGACGTGGGCCACAGTTCTCCTCACGCGGCACATGGATGGGCCACGGTTCTCCAGAACTTTTGGCACGCGACCAGCCAGTTCGCCCAACCGAGCGGCCCAAGGATGCGGGCCGCTTCCTCCTCCAGGTTGTGCCTACAAGTGCTGCGTTTCTCTAGTGGGCCGGACAGATTGGTGGGTTGGTCATCCAGCGAACCAGGCGGCCTGAGTGGTTTACGGTCCCTCCACGTGGCCGGCGCGTGGCTACCGCTACCTCTGCCGCCTCTGGTCTCCAGCGGCACTGCCTTCTCCATCATCCGTGGCCCGCATGGCTGCAGCCTCCTTCCTCTGGCATGGTGCGATGACACATCACCCTACTGGCTCTGCCTCCATCGTCAACACAAAAAATATTCAACAGAGGGACGTCGGGCACTGTTAGATCAGCCCACACCCTCTGCGTTGGGTGATAACATATTATTCCACCGTTAATCCCAAAAAATAGTCGTCGAAGTAAGAGGATATAATTCTTACGTAAAAATAATCCAAAATTCCCCCTACCTCGTATTTATCGATGTACGTTGGCGAGTCGTGGAAAATGGATGTTGCAGTTGATGAACGTCATTCCATAATTGTCGGTGGAGGTAGAGCATGGTGAAGAAGATTTGATATGAATCCCTTGATTTACTTCATCGGTGGTGGTGCTTCCCTTCCTTTCTCAGGTTGAACAAGGTAGAAGATGATGCTTCACGTTCTTTAGAGACGAGGAGCGTTCTTCGTATTTTTCGTTAGAAGAAAACTCTCTCTCTAATCCTTCAATGTTCCACCAATGTACTATGTGCCAATCCACATAAAATAAAATAACAAAAATTATAAATCTAATGGCTTAATGAATTAAAAAATATTCAAATTCATTATGTTACAACCATGAATTAAAAATTTGGGTTGGATTATTAATTTGGAGGGAGGAGGTTAAGAGGCTCCAAAATAAATAAAGGGAGAGTTTCATCCTCCATAATTGGGGGTTCAAATTGTTAAAGGGGAGTTTAAGGGGTTGAGCTCATGTGGGCCCCCATGACATAAATCCTCCCATGGGAGGTTATGTGGGGGTGGGCCCAACCTCCAAAATCCTCTTGGAGGATTAAACCACAACTTACATAAAAATATGTTAGTCATATTTTATTTATTTATTTATAAAACCCCCAAAATTAACATCCTCTCTCGATAAAATGAAACTCTGGTAAATGTCTCTTTAAGTGAATTCCAGTTCTGCGAGTTCAACGGTGCCCTTAGATTTCAATTTCCACAACCGGTTTAGAAGATATAAAAAATATTGCACATGCTTTTACTGAACGTACCTAAAAAAACATCAGAAATTGATTCCGGGAACACCGGGCTTTGGAATCAGGTGCCGTCAGAAACTGTGGACTCACAAAAATCCAATGTATTTAATAAAAATCACAGAAATTACAGGTCTATACATTCACCCCCACCTCAGGGCTTTATTTCCCCGTACGCTACTACACTAAATAGGGAAACAAAAGGGGTATTGAGCATGTATCTGAGCCTCCCACTCCCATGTTCACTTCTGGAGGTTCTCGTGCTACAAGCGAATGCGCACTAGAGGAATTGACCGACCACACTAGACTGGCTCCTCTCAATCCTCAATCTCCACTGGAACCTCCATGAATGTCTCCCTACCATCGATGTCCAGCTTCCTGTGCTCAATGATGTGGACGGGACGTGCACATATCTCCTTAGCTGAGATACATGAAAGACGTCGTGCACCCGGTTCAACTGAGGTGGAAGAACCAATCAGAAAGCCACATCGCCTACCCTGCTGAGGAGCTGAAAAGGACTGATGTATTGCCGAGATAACTTGTCGCCTCAGCCAAATCTCCGTAGACCTCGTCGAGGTGAGACCTATAGGAAGACGTGGTCGCCATCATTAAACTCCATTGGTCTCTGTCTCCTTTCAGCATAAGACTTCTGCATGCTATTTGCAGTCTTCATCCGCTCCTGGATGATTTTCACCTTCTCCATCATAGCCTGCACCATCTCTAGTCCTGCAAGTGCTGACTCCCATGGGTAAGTCTAGCCGAAAGGTGATCTGCAAGGTCAGCCATATAGTTCCTCATATGGTTCCATCCCGATGGTGGAGTGGTAGTTGATGTTATATGAAAATTATACCAAGGGTAAGTGATCCTCCCAGCTACGAACGATGTCATGGACACATGCACAAAGCATGTCCTCGAGAGTCTGAATTTTCCTCTCTATCTGACCATCTGTCTTAGGATGGAATGCGGTGCTCAAGAAAATCTATGACTCCAAAGCCTCCTACAACCCCTTCCATAGATGGGAAGTGAAACGAGCATCTCGATTGGGGAGGATCATCGATGGAACACCATGAAGCCATATGATCTCCTCTACGTATAGGCATCCCATGTTCTCATCTTAGCCCTGCTCTCTGATCGGTAGGAAGTGGGACGACATGGTGAGCTAGTCTACGATCACCCAGATAGAGTCATGACCCATGGATCTATGTGGTAGCCCCGTCATGAAATCCATGGATATCACATCCCACTTCTACTCTGGAAGCTCTAAGGTATGAACCAAGCCGGCTGGAACCCAGTTGTCTGCATTCACTTGTTGACAAGTGAGGCATCGTGAGACAAACTCAGATATTACCTTATTCATACATGGCCACCAGTGCTCACGTCGGAGGTCCAGATACATCTTCACTACTCCTGGATGTACTGCTAGAGGAGATGTGTGGAACTCCCTCAACACATCCTCCTGAAGTGCCACTAGTACCATGGTCCGTCCTCTGAATATAATGACATGGTCCCCACCTTCATAAAATTCATCAGGTGCCTACCCTGAGGATATCAGTGCACGTTGCATCTCACAGTCAACATCCACATGTTGTGCCTCCATGACTTGCTAATGAAGTGCAGGAGTGACTCTGAGAGACTTCAGAAAGGCATCTCTATCTCTATCCACAAAAGATATCTGCAACACGGCTAGTTGCTATGTCGCCTCTTCTAGGAGCAGAATGCCTGATCTCATGCTGAGAAAATCTTCTACAAAGTTCCCCTTCCCAGGAGTATAGACTATCTCGATGTCATTGTCTTGGAGGAACATAAGCCATTGCCGCTGTCTCAAGTTCAGATCCTTATGTGAGAAGATGTACCTTAGACTCTGGTGGTTAGAGTAGACTATAAAACGCTGGCAGATCAAATAGTGTTTCCACATCATCAAGACAAAGACCACTGATTCTAACTCCAGGTCATGTGTAGCATAGTTTTGCTCATTTTGTCTCAACTGTCGAGAACAATACACGATCAATTCTCACTCCTGCATCAGGACACAACTAAGTCTTGTACCGGAGGCGTCGCAATAAACTACCTCCCCAACACCCTCATCTGGTTGCCTCGAAATGGGTGCACTGGTTGACCACTACCTCAGCTCATGAAGGCTCTGCTGGCATCTCTCTGACCACATGAAGGTTTTACCCTTATTCATCAACGCTGAAAGCAGTGCTGCAACTCTGGAGAATTCTAGCACAAATATCCGATAGTACCCAGGCAGTCCCAGAAAACGCCGTACCTCAATCACAACCCTGGGTGGTTCTCAAGCATTTACTACCTCAATAATTCTTGGATCCACTGCAACATCAGCCTTCTAGATGACATTTCCCAAGAAATGAACCTCTCGAATCCAGAAATGGAACTTCGAGTTCTTACCATAAATCTAGTTCTCTAGAAGTGTGTCTAGCACTACTCGCAAATGGTAGGCGTGCTCCTCCTTAATAGTTGAGTAAATTAGAATGTCGTCGATGAAGGCTATGACAAAGTGATCAAGGAAAGGCTGGGAGATCTTGTTCATGAGGCTCTTGAACACTTCCATGGTGTTTGTTATGATGATAGGAATAAAGAAAAACTCGTAGTGGCCATACCGACACCTGATGTTCTCCTTCTTCACATCCCTATCTCGAACTCTGAGCTGGTGATAGCCAGACCAAAGAATCTATCTTCGAGGACCATCGTGCTCCCTTGAGTGATAAAAGAGGTCTGAAATCCTCTAGAGTGGGTACTTGTTCTTCAAAGTCATCGGATTTAGGCGATGGTATTCAACATACAGTTGCAAGATCCCTTCTGCATTCATGGCGAATAAAATCAGTGATGTCGAGCGTAAATCACTATGACGGGTAAATACCTTACCCTACAAGTCCCCCAACTATACCCGCAGCTCACGAAGCTCAGTTGGACCCATTTGATATGATGAACTAGATATCGGTGTCTTCCCGGGGAACAGGTCAATGTAAAAATGCACCTCTCTGCAAGGAGGAAGTCCTGAAACGTCATCGATGAAAACATCCGCGTACTAATCAACCACAACAGGAAAACATGGACCCCTCACATCAGCTGCTCTGAGGATGAGACAAACCAACTGATGTGTAATCGACCCCCCCCCCCTCACCTATGTAAGATCAACCTACGCTGTAAAGGCTACCTTCTTACCAGTGAAGGTTAACCTAGCCTCATATGTGAGGATACACTGCACTTTGCACCTAATACTGTCAATATGAGCATGAAATATGGATAACCAGTCCATACCCAAGATGATGTTGTAAGGCCACGACGCTACTACAAGAAGATCCCAGCCGAAGATCTAGCCTCCTTGAGTGATCTCACACTGCTATCACTAGTGCGTAATCATCATGTCTTATCTTGTAAGAGTCTCTAGCTGTAAGGATCGAGCCAACGACTCCGTCGGAATCTCCGAGCTCTGAACGAGGATAGTGGAAATAAAATAATGACACACAACTGTGTCTATAAGTTCTGCAACAAGGGTGGAGTAGACATAGATAGTAAATTGAATCAATTAAAGTGTGTCGTGGTCGTAGGCCTCAACTGCCTAGAGTGGAGCCTACCTCTGTCCGCCAGCTCTCTATAGTCAGGGTGGACCTCCTGGTGGTGGTGGTGGAAGAGCCTCGAAATGTCGTCCACCAGCAGCTGCTCGGCCAGCTCCTCTGCCACGTCCACCTTCTCCTGATGGACCATCACGGTCGAACCTATGCCTCTACCTGGGAGGTCCCTCTACTATCTACTGCTCATCTGCATGGTGGGTTAGGAAGTCATGATCCATGTGACCCTGACAGCTGCATGAAAAGCACTACATGGTCCCCATATATGGGGCTCTATCTCATGTTCCCCGCAAAACCGAACCTGTCTCCTGGGGTCGCCCACCTGATGGCCTGGTCCACTTGGACCTTTGCGACAACTGTCTACTGCTTGCTGCATAAGAATCCGCTATGTGTCACCCTGTGTTGGGTCTCACTGTCGGTGTCTTCTCAACATGAAAATTCTCCATCAGAAGGGCTCGCTCTATCACCCCCGCCTGTGTCGGGATGCTGAGGGGAATCGTCGAAGCCCTGATGTCATGCCTGAGTCCCTGGTCGAAGGTCCGGGCCCCGATGTATGGGTCCCATACCATATCCGTGGAGTAGCGCGAGAGCTTGGTGAACCTCGCTGAGTACTGAGCTACTTACATGCTGCCCTACTGCAGAAGATGAAACTCCTGAATACCCACCACATAAATGGTGGCTGGAACAAACTCTGAGTGGAAAATACTGTCGAAGTCTATCTAATGTAATGATGGCTCATCATGCACCTTGATCATCCGTCTCCACCATCTGCCTGCTGCCGCATGTAGGAGACTTGCGGGAAGGATCACCATGAGGTCGGATGGTGTCCTTCCCAAAATGAATACTTGCAGGATAGACTCTAGGAAATCCTTAGCTACCTGTGGTTCCATATCTCCCCAAAACCTGGGCGGCCTCTGGCACTAGAACTCGTTCCACACACTCAGGTAGCATGCACTCTCTGCTGGTGGAGCTGGTGGTATCGGTGGCCCAGCGGGTAGTGGTACAATTGGTACCTCCGCTGTGATAGGGCCCCTACACCGAAGCCTCGTCTCTCTGTGGGCTACCATATCGTACATAACTTGGAACCCTAGTTTGAATCCTTTGTGGGGCCATCCTGAAAAGAAATAGGTGTTCCAAGTTAAAACAGTATACCTGGTGAGATGACACAAAGTAACATCCAAGGATACTCTAGAAACACACATGTAATCGATTTTTTCATGCACTGAGTCAGAAATCAGAGTTCACGGTCCTAGTGAATGGATACGTCGACCTTCGCACCAACACTGTACTCCTTGGACAAAAAACCACACTCAATACTCTTAACACTATTTCTTCACAGAAAATAATGATCAGAGTCATGTGTTCTGCGGTAGAACTAACTCCTCTGATAAAAATTTTTCACGACCCGTCCTCGGGGCCCGTGCTGTGACTACCCATATCGCACCTTCCATAGGCCAGAGGATGGCGACTAGCACCAAAGGCGTAATCCCGATAAAAAGGGAAGGCATTTCCATTAAACCTGTAACACACACAGTCTGAACACAAGAAATAGAGGTAACATGTACTAAAAATAAGTATGTAAGATGTGCTGAAAGTAAGTGGGCCAGTATACAACCCCAATTTAACATCAAGTACAAGTAAAAAGTGAAAACAGCTCACAGATCGTCCGCTGGAGAATCCTACTTGAAGGGTAGATACATACCTCGAACAACCAGTCCCTGCGATACGTCCCGTCTAGTCTAGCTCTGAGCATCCTCCTGTTTTTCATCCTCAACCTCCATCACTGCTATTTGTCATCTGCACAGAACACAACAAGGTGTGGGTGAATCCCATGTAGGGGTGAGTATAAAAATAACCAATAGGGGGACCCGACACCCCCGTAGGTCTCCCAGAATCCACAAAGGATAAATCAAATTAGACAAATGAAATAACGAAGTGTCAACCAACACTACTTAGGTATAACCGCATACATATACCTAAGTTATCAAACAAGTATGGGTCTAAATCTCGAGCCCAAGCACAATCCATTCAACAAAAAAAAGTAAATTCAATCACCACGATGATAATTGATGGAAGGCATGGCTCAACTCACCCAGGTATACATCTTTAGTAGAGAGATACAGATGATTAGATGTAGTAACTGATTCATCTGTGCAATCAGAACCACATAGGATATAAGACCTGCTAAGTTGTCGGACCCACATAGGATACAAGACCAGCTATCACATCTAAGCTGTCAAACCCTCACAAGATATAGGACCAACTATAATTCATCTGAGCTTTCGTACCAACACATGATACAGGACCAACTATGCTGTCGGACCCACACATGAAACAGGAGCAACTATTCTGTAGGACCCACAAAGTATCCAGGAACAGAAGTTAGAACTGTCGAACCCATGGATGATCCTGATATCTTATTCATTATTGTCGAACCCACGGAAGATTCCGGTATTGTGGTCATCGCTTTCGAATGCACAGAGGATTCTGGTATAGTATCATCGCAGCCAGCCCTAGGGTACTCACACACAACATGATCTATTCCGAGAGGATCTGCTCCTCGAGCCAAGTGTTGATGTATCAACACCCATTAAGTCTTGAGTTGATGTATCTCGTTGTTCCGTCTCATCGTAAGGATCTCAATGCAATAGATGGCGCGCCAATCGGATGCCCAGTCACAGGGTTATTGGAATTTCCGTTTCAGGGGCCGGGATGGATTTACGCTCGATTCAAACCTTTCCATTTTTCAAATTTGTTCAAAATTCACATACATTATCCCAAAAGGACCACCTCGTCGCGAGGGTCCCAGTGCAATAGATGGTGCGTCAATCGGGCATGCGGTCTAAGAGATATTTGTATTTAAGCATAGACAGGCCCGACACATCAAGCCAAGTGGGTTGTCGGGTCATCCCGACCCGACTCAGTGGGTCTGACCCGGCTCGGGGTTGGGACGGCCTGGTGGGGCGTGTCCCATCTACGGACCTGGGCCAGGCAGCGGGCCAGTCCGGTTCACCCGGTGGCGCCATGTATCGCCGCCTCCTCCTCTACCCGGCTAGCCATAGCTAGCCGGTTCGGCCCGGCGCACGGGGCCCATAGACGCGGGTGGCGTCCTCCTCCACACTACGCCTACCGGCACCGCGTTTCCCCACCGGGCCGGCCAGATTGGTAGGCCAGTCATCCCGCAAGCCTGGCAGCCCGAGCGGCCACCAGTCCCTCTACGCTGCCATCGCGCAGCTGCCGCTGCTGCCTCTAGTCGCTGGCACCGCCGCCTTCTCCATACGTCGTGACCCTCATAGCTATGGCCCCATTCATCCAGTGCGGTGCAATGAAACTGCATCTTACCGTCTCCACCTCCATCATCATCAAAAACAAGATTCAACAGATGGATGTCGGGCAGTGTTTGTTCGGCCCGCGCCCTTCGCGTTAGGTGATAACATTTTCTGCTACCATCAAACCAAATAAATATACAACAATGTACCAGGATATAATTCATAAGTAAAAAATAATTCAAAATTCCCCTTACCTCATTTTTATCTATGTACGTTGGTGAGTCACAGAAAACAGACATCGCGGTATATCGACGTCTTTATGTCATCGTCGATGGAGGTAGAACATAGTGAAGACAAGTCGAGAAGATGCCCTTGATGTACTTCGTGGGAGGCCGTGCTTCTCTTCTCTCCTCTAGTTGAAGAAGGTAGAAGATGTGGCTTCACATTCTTTAGAGATGAGTAGCGTTATTCATGTTCTTCGTGGGAAGAAAACTCTCTCTCTAATCCTCCATTGTTTCACCAAGTTATTATGTGCCACCCCGCATAACATAAAATAATACAACTTATTAAAAAAATGGCTTAACGAATTCAAAAAGATTCAAATTCATTATGTTACCTACATTAATTAAAAAGGTGGGATGGCTCATTAATTTGGAGGGATGAGGTGAAGAGGCTCCAAAATAAATAAAGGGAGAGTTTCATCCTCCTTAATTGGGGTTTAAAGGAGATAAAGGGGAGTTTAAGTGGTTGAGATCATGTTGGACCCACCACATAATATCCTCCCATGGGAGGTTATGTGGGAGTACCCCACCTCCAACTTCCCCATGGAGGATTAAACTGCCACATACATAAAAATATGTTAATAATATTTTTATATAATTTATTTATAAATCCCCCAAAATTAACTTCCGCTCTTGAAAAAACACCTCTGTGGTAAAGGTCTCCGTAAGCGAATACCGTCACTACGAGTTCAATGGTGCACATAGAATTCAATTCCGAGCACCATATCATAAGATATAATAAATACCAGATGTGTATTTACTGAATGTACCCAAACAAAATAGCAGAAATTGATTCTGGGAACACTGGGCCTCAGAATCAGGTGCTGTCAGAAATTACAGACTCGCAAAATTCCCATGTATTTAAAACAAATCCGGGAAATTCAGGGTCATTACAATTTGAAACCCCCTTTTCATCTATATACATGTTATATATGAATGTTTTTAAAAATGTTATAATAATCTCCTATGGTTGTTTAACATCAATTCTTCTGATTTTTTATATTATATTATTTTTAGAATGGAATATTCTTATACTTTTCCAAATAAGTTTGTGAATCTTCCATGAAATGTATAGAAGGTTGATTTTTTATAACATACATTTGATGGATTAATTTTATCACCACCATGATTATAATTGTACATGAAGATTAATTTATCGTTATTCAATTATATTTTCAAATAAAATATTTTAGATAATAATTTTTTAGTATTAAGTAAATTTTATTTCAAAATAAAAAGTTTATTTTGCTAATTTAAAATTTAATGATAATTTAATGGTCTTTATATTCACCCAAATAAGAAAAACAAGATTTCCCTTATTCATTATGTGCAAAAAGACCTAATGATACCATCTATATTCATTCATTGGATGGATTATTTTTATGATGATAAGTTGTTTATGAAACATATTTCTTTTCCATGGGTAATCAAATCACAAAATAAATTTTGTTTTTTAAAGATAACCCTTTTCCATGGGTTATACTATGATGAAATTCCTATAAAATCCAATTCATTCATGGGTTTTGATATGATGAATGAATTATGATCTTATGAAACTCACACACACACACAAATATATATATATATATATATTATTTTCATCATATAATAATGGGGATCTATTTATCTATCTTATGCATTCATTAAAGATTAATATCAAATGATATAATCATGACTTGATTTGGGAGTGAACCATGTCATGTTAGGGATTTTTTCTATTATGAACATTTTGGGAATGAACCATTAACACTATGTTTTTAAAGGGATTGAACCAATTAAATAATGATGGCCTGGTAAATCTACATTTACTAATATAGAAAGGATTTCAAATACATATATGTATTCCACAAATCAATTTCTTATATCATGGTTAGGATATCCGGGTTCATTTTATTTGATTCACTAATAATAAATGTCTTATAAAGTTCTTATATTTATTCATTGACATATGATTATAGACATTGATGTGACATGACTGGTTTTCAAATGTTAAAATCAGGGTCATATACCATTAGGAACATTTTAATCATTTGTGATCATTTATATCACTATTATTTACAGTAATTGAGAATCTGAGGTCACCATTTTCTTATGATTCCTTTAAAAGGTTATAAAGAATGATTTTAGATTCTATTTTTCTTCATGGGTGATGTTTATGAAGAAATAATTTGTTGATGAGGTACATATTTTACAATCCAATTGTTTATGTTTCCTTGTATCAAAATATTCAGGACATAAACCAATATGGCATGCATTGTAATGTTATATAATGAATATTATTCAAAATATATGAAATATATATCTATTATATTCATTGTTCATTATATAAAATATCTTATAGAATAATTTCTTAAGATTTAATTTTTATTTTTTGTTTCTATTTCCAATGAATAAAACAATTTCTAGATACCAAATAAAATATGGTATTAAAATAATCTAAATACTTAAGTAAGGAACCACATTAAAATTCAATTGATATTCTATAAAACACTATTGAATTATGAAAATTCATTTCCACAACATTATGTTATTGGTTATGATAATTAAAAAATTGAGTAACTAACGATGAACATGATGTACATTAATATCAAAACTCATTTCAAATATAACATATCACTATTGGATTAATATCTATAATACAAATAAAGAAAAATAAAAACTATTTTTACGTAGTAATTTGATAAATAACTAATCTTTTTCAATAATTTATACTTTATTAATCATTATAATTATTAATGGAAATTTATTTCAATAGATTTAGAGAATTTCTTGGGTTTTCCTCTTAATCCATTGATTAACTTGTCCACTATTTCCATTCACCTTCAAAAAATAAATTTTTTTGTAATGAATTATATAAATTTTTGTATAACACATCTCAAATTCATCCACACAATGAAAATATTAATTCTCTCATATAAATTTATAAATGGTCAATTCTCATTTTACGATTTTTATGGAGCTATGGAATATATTTCCATTTTTCTCTTATTATCCAATAAAATTTAGTACATATTTGGAAAAAAATATTAAAAGTTCACTCAATTGAATCCATATTGAATTTATATATTTCCATAATGTATTTAAATTTTAATTATTTTATTTTAATAAATACTTCTGTAAAATTATTTTCAATAAAGTGATAATTAATTTCATCTAAAAATAGAATCCACATCATCTAATTATTATGTATTCTTAATTAGGGGACACTATGTATCATCTTATCCTTCAAAAATTTAAATATAAAATATTCCATTTAGATTATATATATATATATATAAACATTAAATATATTACCATGATCAATTACCCATCCATTATCATAAACTAGGTCTAATGTCCACGATGTGTTTGAAGACGTTATTATGAAATGATCCATGATCGATATATTAAAATGTGAAAATTTTGGTCACTATATTTAATTTAGTCCACTATTAATAGATAGTGTCAACTAATTTAATATTTTTAAAAACTGATACATTCTAATCATTATAGGTATCTAATTCATAAGGTTTTTATCCAAGTGATTCCATTCTATACCAGCATCCCTATTTTCTCTATGTAAAACAATTTGAAAACATAAGTATTAGATAAAGGAGCATGTAAAACATGTATTATGTAACATTATAATATAAAAATAAATTAAACTACCTTTATAGTTTCATTAAAAATTCTCACGAAAGATAAATGTATATAATCCTTATATCTAATACAAAAACACATTAAAAATAACATAATCAAAAAATTAACACATAATTAACAATAAGAGTATCACCATATTACATTTTTTTTGATATTAAGGTCTAATTCTTTATTGAAAACTATAAATCATATAAATCATAATGTTTAAATATTCATATAGTATACATCTTTTTTAAAAAAATATATCTTTTTTTACACCCATGTTTTTTATAAAACCCCTATTCTTAATCGATGTTGAGTCACTGTAGTATGCATCTAGAAATTGATTAAATTTATACTAATATATAGATCCTATTAAATGTTATTTATTAATTTTATTGATAATGAATATAACCAGTGTCGAATATAATAATAAATTAATCATATTAGCCAAATGATAATCATCAAAACCCAATAGGATGTTTACTTTTCCAATAACAAAACATTATGCACATAATGTGTACATTTCCAAAAATAAAAAATATTTTTATAAATAAAACCCCAAGAAAATTATAATAATTACATTAAACCATTTTTTTTCTATTATGGAGTATGATAAATAACTAAACCAGTCCTTTTTTAAACAAACAATCCACTTTTAAACTGTGATTACATCTTGTAATCAATTATTTCATTAAAAATGAAATTTAAAAATTAATATTGGTAACTGATAGAATCATATTAAAAACTAATTTTCAGTCAAATATAAATATTATCAAATGAACCAATTAAAATTTAATTCTATATAATTTTCATACTTGGTTCGCTCTCACATTTTTTTCTTCAATTTCTAAATCATTACCCAATTAATTAGAGAGAAATAATTGGCCCACTAATTGTCATGAGCTATATATGGATGAAACTTCATAATTTATAATTATCATGTATTATATAATTATAAAAAATGGGTTCCAATGTTACTCTCCATCAAAATCCCCTTGAATAACACATGCTAACTATTTCTAATAACACTTAAAACTTCTGAATTACTAAAATTCCGCATATCCATTTTCTTTTAAATCATTTAAAAATAAAAGAAATCTTGAATAATGAGAATATGATATTCCTTGAAATTTAATTTTCTTCATTTAGGAGAATATTAATAATGAATACATTCTATGATGGTAAAAAAGTTTTTCAACAAGTGTACATTAATGAAAATATTTCTGTACACTTTTATAAAACATTTCAAATAGTATATATTGATATCAATGAATGGATTTAATTAAAAAACATTTTAATTAATGTAAAATATTGTATAAAAATACCTATAGAAATATTTTATCAATAAATAACTATATTTCTTAAACATTTATGTGATTCTAACACATTTATATCATCATTTTAAATGATAATATCTCTTACCTTGACATCAAACTCATTGCGTATGTAAGGTACCCACACTAGTAATACAATTACATTTGTTTTAAACATTATTAGAAATATTTTAATCATCATTACAATATATAATATTCCATTATTATATTTTAATTTTTTTAATATTTTTAATAAAATGGTAATGTTCGCATTAGATATTATAATGATTTTTACATTAAAACCTCAAAATAACATTGGTCCACTTACAAATGTAAATAAGGGTACGGTTCCATTAACTCAATAATATAAAAAAATTATTATACAAAATGTATACATTTATTAAAAATTTTAATCCAAATATTTAAATTTAATATAGAAAAATGATCCATGTAGTTGAATGGAAATTCTTGTCTGAACATATCGATGAAAAATGTTTTCATTTTTCAAATGGGTGTAAATTATTCAAATAATATTGTATTTAAATTTATAAAATCATAAATATTCTATAAATACCATATGCACTGATTTTATACAAAATTATGATCATATGTATAATTTGGATATGAACAACATATCATATATCTTAATGGCGGTGGTGGTCTACATGAATATACAGGTGACGTTATTGCTTTCAAACAGATTGTAGGGTAAGATTTAATTTAATATATTATATTTACATAATTATAAATATTTCATAAAATTTATATATACTAATTTTATTAGTTGTTTCAACCAATAATAAAACTCATTAATGAAAAATGAAACTAAATGCTTCATCGACATCATAGTCCACAGATATGAACTTGAAATGATATCCCATAAATTGGGGCAAAAATGAGGTCAATAAGGGTTTTACATCAATCATTATAACTTTTAGTGAATTAATTATATTAATTATATTATTTTCATCATTGTAAATGAATATCCGACTAAGGAAAAAAGAAAAAATAATCTTGAAGACTATCAGTAAAGTGTTATAAAACCCATTTTTGGATGATCCACTGGGTTTCACAATATTCATTATTGGCATTATCTTATTTTCATACTAATACTTATAGAATATTTATAGGGTTTTAGGTGAGTGATTTATGTGCTTCGAGGACAAACTAGGGTGCTCAAAAAGTGTACTTAAGGGATACGATGGGTTTCCCTTTTAAAAGTGACTAGAGAGACATAAATGTAATAATTCAAAGTATTAAAATAATGTAATGATTTTTTTGGGAGAAATGTTACATAGAAATATATAATTAAATGATATTGTTATATTTTTTGAAATATAATAATCATATAATAGATTTTGAATTATTTTGTGGCATTTTCATGTTGTTTTTACCATAATGAACCAAATTTATTATTTTAGCACGGTGAATTATTTAGACATGCTTACCATTATTAAAAAGAAAAAAATGATTATGGGTTCCAAAATAAATTTCTAAATATTGATGAAAAATATAAAATCCATCATTCATGATTTAATTTCATTAAATTAATGAAATTAATTTTAATAAAATTTCTCTTAATAAAATGATATCTTTTTTATAGAATAATATTTTATGATTAATATTTACTTATACTAAAATAAAAGTATATATTATTAGTAATTTATTATAATGATTATGAATAATCATATGGATATTATAATAAATAATAAATTATAATAATATTAGGGTAAATTTTATATTAATTAATTTCCTTAAATGTTTTTTAATAAAAAATTTGGCATTTATCAGGTTCAATGAAAATAAAATATTCCCAAAAAAATTTCCATCAATAACACAATTGAATATTTCACATTAAAATTAAAAAAAATTAATTCTAGGATATTAATATTATAATATCATTAAATTTTACTATTAAAATAAATCATGTCTTATATTGTAATATTTTGGTAAATAAAACTATTAGTTTTTTAATTAAAATTTTATAAAATGTCATTTTTAAAACAATGATAAATATTAATACATAAAATGATTAATTATATATTAATATAACGAATTATTTCTATATTTTCCTAGTTGTTCTTAATATTTAAAATTGTGAGTAAGGTACTTTTACCACATATTTTGATCTATCATTTGATAACTGACATCATAAATTTTAATTTTGTGATATCTAGTTTTACTATGTGTTTGGGTAAATATGAATGTTGGTTAAATATATTATTTAAATATAAGATAATTCAAAATTATTTTCAAATATAAAAAATGTTATAAATATATTAGAATAATAATATGTACAAAAATATATGGTAAAACACCACAACTTGTTGAATATGATTTTATTTTGGTTGAATTGGTTATACAATGATTATGGGTAGAGTTGAACATATTGATTGAATTGAATGAATGATAAGAAGGGTACATTATAAATATATTAAAATATCGATGATTATTTCAAAATAAATAAATATGATATGATATTTCAATATTATTATAGGAGAGAAAATATTGAAAGAGATGACTTCTCCTATGTCCTATAAAAATTAAAGATTGATTGGAATGAAAATATATAGCATTGGTAAACCTATTCACGTGGATAAATGTTGAATAAATGGAATACCAATGTGGTTTTTATCTGATATAAAATGATCTTATGGTACTATATCATTCTTTGAAGTAAAATTTAATATTCTTGATGACTATGAAGAATGTTAAATATTCATTGTGCGCAAAAAATAAGTCATAAAATTGAATACATACTTCAATCATGAGAATAAAAATGAAAATAAAATAATGAGTTTAATTATTGGTTGAAGTCTCCATATGAAACAATTATAATTCTACACAATTGGAATGAAATTTTTTTACCACACAAGAAATCTACATGAATCTAATGAAAAATATATATGAATGAGTTGTTGTCTAAGGAGTAAAATATTAAATTTATCAAAGCATTAAATACAAATAAGTAGATTATTAGAGTTAATCTATTAAATAATGTGGTTTTATTTAGTTAGGATAAGTTCATGTGGTATAAAAAAAGGAAGAACACTGAATATGGTCAAATAGTCATAATTGAAAATCTTTTACCATATAAAAAAATTATTCAATATAAAATCAAACACACCGAATGTTGTTTTTAAATTTTGGGAGAATCCAAAGAAAATTTGAGTGCAATATTGTATTGTGGAATATAGACAATGGTTTGTTCATTATTTCAGAATACAACCACCTTCTAGATGAACAAATATATAAAATTACTTAATCTAATATAATTTATGTATTTGACTTTTGGACTGATGTAGAATTAATGGGGAGATACATTAAATGCGGATTATGCACTGTGTGTTCTTTGATAGATGAATTTAATGCACTTTATATTCAAATTAATTTAATTAGTATATTTATAAGGGATTATTTCCTTTACAAAATGTTATGATTCAATAATTTTTGTTTTATGAGGTCATTTTTAATGTTAAATCATGAAGGTATATCATAAAATTATAAGATTAGATAAAAAATGAACATGGAGATAAAAAAGAATAAATTTGTGAGATATATGGAAACCAAATATATTGGATAAAATCATATGGTGCAGTAAAATATCATGATAATCATGGAATACTAGGAAGCCATCCTTAACATCAAAGATGGGTATGTTATTAAAAGATGAAATGATGGAGTACAATTCAAGTAAAATTTTATTTGGATTGAAATTGTTTTGTAATACACATAATAATTTTTCAATGATATTATAAAAATTTATTAATTATTAACTTCTTGTATGTAATTTAATTATATGTATATGTATTAAATTAATGATGGATGTTTTATTGAGTAATAAATATTTCCATATAGGCTGATATTTTATATTTGTTTATAAGTTAAATTTTTTTAATAGTTGACAATATATTGAAGATAAAATTAGTTATAAGATGATATTATTATTACAAACAAGTCTACTATTCATAGTGAATATTATTTAATTAATTTATGGAAATATTTAATGAATAAAAGTAGAATTTTTGCTACACATTATTTAGATTATTATATTAATATGAGGGTTAATCATTTCGTTCGGGATATGTTGGTAATGAACATTACATAGTATCACGAGATTATACTTTATAAGTGGTATCAAATGATTGAACATTTATTATGTCTCACACACTATATGCATTATTATTTATATTGTAATAGTTTTTTATGTGTGGTTTAGATCATATATTGAGTAAAACTCTATAATGGAAAATGATTTTACATATTAGTTTATGTAATATAACATAATAGTGATATTTAGATAGAATATTATTCCATCGTAATTATTCTCATTAAAAATAAATTATTTTTTATATCTCTTTTTGATGGTTTAAATTCATGAACTGATTTTTTATGAGATTTTATTATAATATTTTTTGGGTGATAATATTGATGTAATAAAAAAGGATAGATGATGGAAGTCCAAGGTTATTCTTTTGGTCATCAAATTATTCATGAATAATTATATTTTCATTAACATATAAAGTGAGTTATAATATTATTTATGTTGAAAAAGAGAAGGTATAGATATTGAAGATACCATAATATTGAATGAAAGAATCCCTATATAAATTATTAGAACAGGGGATAAAATGAATCTATATAACCAACATTGATATTGGGATCTCATAGTAAATTCTTGTTGTCTAGTGATTATCAATCTCTTATGGTTGATTAATGTTATGTACTTTTTCAATTAAATATTTCTAAATGTGATATCATTAATGACCCGGAAATTCTATGGAAATTCTTTTCATAAATTAATGGGATTTTTACAAGTCCGTAAAAATTTACGGCGTTTGATTATGAGGCCCGGTGTTCCCGGAATCAATTTCTGAATTGTTGTTCCAGTACGTTTAGTAAACGTACGATCTTCATTTTATAACATTTGAACCGGTGCATAGAATTGAAATCTAAGGGCACCGTTGAGCTTGCAGCGCCAGTATTCACTTATGAAGAATTTCACCTCGAAGGTAGTTGGTTGAGAAAGAAAGTTAGTTTTTAGAGTTTTTAAAAATTAAATAAAAATACTGTGTCATCATTATTTTTATTTGTGTTTGTTAGAACCTCTATGTAGAGGTTAGGGGTGGGGTCCACCACACCATAACCTCCCATGAGAGGTTATAGTGGTGGGGCCCAGTCGAGTTTTATACACCTCTTGTCAATTAGTGAGGTGGGGACCACCAGAGGATGAAACCCTTGGACTCTCCATTTATGGATCCACCACTAATGAAACCATTGAACTCCCTTAATTAAATTATGCCTACAAACAAGATATAATTATGTGGATCCCCCCCTCAATTAATTCTCCATTTCAATTCATGCCAACCATTAAAATAATAAGAAAACCTCTAATTTCATTTTGGGGGTTGGCATATTTCATTTTGTTGGAAGGGAGAGATGAGTAGAGCTGGAGCTCTTAGAGTTAGAACGCCACGGGGAACCTCCTTCCCAACGAAGAACGCGAAGAATGCCGACAACGCTTCTTCCTCGGTATTCTACCCCGAATAGCTTTCAGTCACAGGAGCTTTAGAATGGGAGTGCGTGATGAATGTGTCAAATGATGAATAACCACCAGAGAATTAAAGGTAGCCGATTTTACGATTGAATTTGCTTCCGTCCTTCAGTGCACAAAAACATGTATTGTGTTTTTTCAAATGTAATCGCCATAATGTGGAGGGCTCGAGCCACACGATCATGGCCCTATCAACCTCCTCCCTTTATCCACATTTGTTGATGACCAAGGTGGTGTGCAGCGGTGGCCAGTGTCGGTCCGGCTGTGAAGAGACCGGCGGCGCAAGGCCACCGGGTCACCAAAAGGGCGTGGCACTGCCGTGCCGTGCGGATATAGAGCCGCAGCCAGGACTGGTAGTGGTGGAGGTGGCACAGTGCCATCACGAAGTGTGGAGGGTATCAGAACCATGGCGTCTTCGTGCTATGGCAGAGGCGCCAGGAGCGGCCGACATCAGGTCATCCACCGGAGGTGCAGGACCGGCTCGCCACTCGGCCAGCTGGACAAGGCGGGACCCCCTAGGTCCCGCGACTTTCGAACCGGTGCTTAGCTCCAGTTCAGTTCGACATTCATGGGGGTGCAACCCCCCCCCCCCCCCCCCCCCCCGCCCCCCCGCCCACGTGTGGAAATCCGGTACACACAGTCCATCCTGTCAGGCCACGCTGGTCGCCAGTCATGCCACGTGGGCCGCCCGCGAGTCAGGCCACGCGGGCCGCCAGCCATCCGGGCCATGCGGGCCACCAAGCAGCAGAGCCGGGCCACCCTCATTTCAGGCTTCCCCCTAAGACCGGGCCTCCCACTCGGGCTGGGCTGACCACTCAGTTCGGGCCTCCCTCAAGCCGTGTCGGTCTGACGGGGTCGGACCAGACCCGGACCCGCTATAGGCAGTTTACACATTTTCAACCCTATCCTGGGCTACGGGTATACGATCGACGAACCATCTGTGGAAACAGAAAGATTATATGGAGAAGGTTCTATTGAAATACCCCACATGGGTTTTGGACACATTTGGTATACGGTCGGTTTGGTTTGAACCTAAAAACCAAAAGGTCCCTTGGTACGGAAATGCCAAAAACTCATAGACCATGCATCCGATTGACGCACCGTCAATTGTGTTGATACCCCTATGATGAGAGGGACCTTTGAGATACTTCTACATGGGAATTCATGACAGTTGGAGTATCAACCAGTAGCTCTTGGATCAGATCCTTTTGGAGTGCAAGTGGAGTACGAAGACCTAGTAGGTGGCTGAGACCTGATTACTGCTGACCATTCGACTCAGAGTGTTTTTACTGGCCCGGTGGGATGCCCCTTTGTGTGATGCAGCTTACCCACAGTGGAGAGCACCTCTCTGTGACGTGGCAGACCCATAGTACTTGAAAAAAATTAGTACCTCAGTAGGCCATGAGGGGGATCACCTATGTGTGACGCGGCAGACCCACAATGGGGAGCACCTTTGTGTGACACAGCAGACCCACAGTACTCAACATGAGTAGTACCGCAGAAGTCCAGGATAGTGGGAATCACCTCTATGTGACGCTGCAGGCCCATAGTACTCTATAGAGGAGGAGTACACCAGCAGCCGAGGTTTCAACAGTTTGACTGTGAGTGTTACATGATACCATCCTGGAATAAAATCCCATTTTTGAGCTGATTCAATGAATTATGTGTTTTCCTCATTATTGAGATGGGTTACTAAATAACTTAGGTATATTAATGGGTATATACCTAAGTAATGGTTATCCATTGATTACATACTTTTTGGTTATCCTTATTGGATTTTGTGAGACCTTGAGGGTCTTGGGGTCCCTACTGAGTATCATTATACTCACCCATTCATAGGCTATGCCCACACCTCGTTGTATTGGTTGCAGACGATGGACAGTGCTGATCGAGGTAGAGAGAAGCTGGACTGGACGATACCCGGACGTGGACCACTCTGTGTGACGGTGCTCCGAGCAGACGGACAGACGTGGAGTGCTGAGGAGGCCATTTGTACCTACACTTAAGGTGGGAACCCCAAAGGATGACCCAGTAGCTGTTTTACTTCTTCTTTCAATTGTACTTGTACTTTTCTGTTTCCTTGTACTTTACTATTGGGCATTTATTTTCGTCCCCATTACATCCATCAATCTCTATTGTATATGGTTTTTCATAGTGTCTTACTTCCAGTTGTGTAATCTGTTGTGTGAGTTTCAGATTATAAATGCAATGCCTTCCCAGTTTATGTATTTACTCTTTTAGTGCTAGTCGCCAGCCCTAGCCTATGGAAGGCATGCTTGGGGTAGTCACGATACGGGCCCCGGGGGATGGGTCGTGAAAGATTGATATCACAGCATTTGGTTCTATCGTAGAACATAGGACTCTGATCATTCATTTCTATGAAGCAATAGTTTTAATGTTACTAAGTGTGGTTCTTAGTTTAGGGAGTCCAGTGTTGGGGTGGGCAGCTGTTGTATCCATACACTAGGAAACTGACTACTGATTTCAGACTTAGTGCATGAAAACACAAATTTCATGTGTGTTTTCAAATGTATTTCTTGAAATCATCTCAACCAGGTCATCTCACCAGGTATAGATGTTTGATCGTGTTTCTTCTATAACATTCAGGATGCCACCCCACAGATGACCAGTTAGAGCCCTGAGAGTTGTACGCTCTGACAACCCACCGAGCGATGAGGCCTCGGTGCAGGGCCCTTTACCAGCCGAGGCAATAGAGGTGCCACTTCCCATTGGTCTACCGATGCCACCAGCCCCAGTAGCAGACGATACACGCTGCATCAGCGCGTTGCATGATTTTCAGTTCCAGAGGCCACCTAGGTTCTAGGGAGAGATGGAACTACATGAAGTTGAGGATTGGATGGAGGCTATGGTGAGAGTCTTTAGGCTGGTAGGGACACCCGAAGACCTCATGTTGATCCTTCATGTGTGACTCCTTAAGGAAGCAGTAGGCAGATATTGGAACCTAATGCTCCAGGAGCATGACAAGGTGACACTACTCTGGACAGTCTTTGAGAGCCTATTCTAGGAAGAGTTTCATCCAGTGACCCTATGAGTGGTACATATATTGGAGTTACTGCACCTATAGCAATGTAGCATGAAGGTGGCACAATACTTAGCATGGTTCACCGACCTCTCATGCTACTCCATAGATATGGTGCGGGACCCATTAAATAGGGCCCATACCATCGAGCAGGGGCACAGGTGAGATATCAGTTCATCAATGATTTCCCATAGTATCCCGGCGTAGGAGGGGATGTTAGAGAGAGTCCTCCCAGTGAAGAGTTTCCTTGCAGAGCAGTCTCTGGCAGTGAGACCCAATACTAGTCGAAATGCAGCAGTGTCTTCTAGAGTTGGTAGTAGATAAGTGACGCAGTGGTCCAAGAGGAACAGACCCATGGCTGGATAATTGCAGGACACAGGATCTGTTGTGTGGGGAACCTGAGGTAATGACATATATCCCAGTACAACACAGTTTTACCCATGTGGAGGTTAGCGTCACATGGCTCATGACTATATGGCCAGTCATTCATATGATCAGAAGACAGTTGAGGGACCTCCCTGGCAGAGGCAGAGATTCGATCAAGGCTATCCACAGGGCGCAGGCAGATGTGGCAGAGGATCTGGTCGAGCAGCTGGCGGTCGACGATGTTATAAGGTGCTACCTCCACCACCACCAAGAGGTCCACCCATACCACAGGGAGTGGGAGGATATGGGAGATCACAACTTCAGGAATGTGGGGCATATGACCACGACGCTCTGTAGATGAGTCGAGGTACTATCTGTGTCTCCTCCACCTTAACTGTAGTTCCTATAGACATAGGTGTCAGTCACTCTTTCATAGCCACTTCCCTTGTTCAGAGCTCTGAGATTCTGACAATGTCATTGGCACGATCCTTACTACTAGAGTCTCTTATGGGAGAAGACTTGACGATTACACACAAGTGTCTGCAGAGTGAGTTACACTAGGAGGTGAGAGCTTCGGCTGGGATCTCCTCATATTGTCATTGATGCCTTTCGATATCATCTTGGTTATGGACTGGTTATCTACAGTCCATACTCAGATTTACTGTATTAGGTGCAACGTGCGGTGTGTCTGCACGAATGGGAAAAGGTTTATCTTAACCAACAAGAAGGGAACCTTTGCAGCACAACATGGACTTACTCAGAGGAGGGTACATCCGATCACTCGTCAGTTGGCTTGCCTTACCCTCAAATCAGTAGATGTGGAGATTCTGAGCTATCCTATAGTGCAGGAATTGTAGGCGGGTGTTTTCCTTGATGATGTTCCTTGACTACCTCCTCACAGAATGTTGGATAACTATATTGACCTGTACCCTATGACGGGACTAATATCTACTCCAGAAAATTGGATGGCTCCCGCTGTGCTTCGTGAGCTGCGTGTACAGCTGGAGGACATGTAGGGGAAGGGATTCATCCGGCCCAGTGTTTTTCCCTGGGTATCCCTGATTCTATTTTCCAAGAAGGCCAATAGGATCTTGATGATTTGTGTCGAATACCTTCACCTGAACCAGGTGACAGTGAAGAACAAATACCCACTCCTAAGGATTGACGACCTCTTTGATCAACTCAACGGAGCACGGTGGTTCTCGAAGATAGTCCTCAGATCAGGCTATCACCAGCTCAGAGTTCTAGACAAGGATGTGCAGAAGATGGACTTCTGATGTCGGTATGACCATTATGAGTTCTTTGTTATGGCCTTCGGTGTATCCAACACTCCAGTAGTTTTAATGTGTCTCATAAACATGATCTTCCAGCCATACCTCGATCTCTTTGTCGTTGTCTTCATCGATTACATCCTGATCTACTCGACTACTGAGGAGGAGCATGCCTACCATTTAAAGGTAAAACTGGACACACTCCAAGAGAACTAGATTTATGGTAATCTATCGAAGATATAGTATTGGATTCTAGAGGTTTACATCATGGGACATGTCATATCAGAGGCTGGTGTTATAGTAAATCCAGCGAAGATTGAGGCGGTACATTCATGGGATCCACCTGGGAGTGTGATGGAGGTACGAAGATTCCTGGGCTTGGATGGATACTATCCGAGATTCTTTCCAGACATCCCCAAAGTTGCATCACCACTATCTATCTTGATGAAGATGGAGAAACTCTTCGTGTGGTCGGAGAGATGCCAGTAGAGCTTTCAGGAGATGAGACAGAGGCTGACTATTTCCCCTAACTTGAGGCTTCCATATGAAGGCATAGGGTATATAGTCTACTACGACACATCAGGGACCAGAATTGGGTGTGTCCTGATGTATCAGCTAGCGGTGATCGCATATGGTTCTCGGAATATGAGACAGCATGAGCAGAACTATGCTACCCGTGACATGGTGTTAGAAGCAGTGATCTTCGCCTTGAAGATGTGGAGACACTATATGATGGGCGAGCATTTGACAGGCTACTCTAATCACAAGTGTATCAGGTATATCTTATCCCAGAAGTAAATGAACATGAGATAGCGGTGTTGTCTTGAGTTCCTCTGGGACTATGACTTTAAGATAGTTTATACTCACGGGAAGGGGAACGCTGTTGCAGATGCACTAAGTAAGAGATCTAGTATTCAATTGCTGGGAGAGGTGACAAAGTAGCTGGCTGACTTATAAATATCCTTCATGGATTGAGATAGAGCATCCTTTCTACAGTATCTTATAGTCACTCCTCTACTTAATCAACATGTCATGGAGGCGTAGCGTGGGGACACTGACTTCGAGACGTGACGTGCTCATATATCTATAGGGTAGGCACATGATGGATTTTCTGAAGGTGGGGAGCATGTCATCTTATTCAGATGACATAACCTAGTACCAGTTTCATTTCAGGAGGAAGTGTTGAGGGAGTTTCAAATATAACCATTAGCGGTACATCTAGGAGTGAAGAAGATGTACCAGGACTGTCGACGATAGCACTGGTGACCAGGTATGAAGATGGTAGTAGCAGAGTTTGTCTCGCGATGCCTAATTTTTCAGCAAGTGAATGTTGAGAGCTAGGTACCAGTAGGAATTTTTCAGCCCTTAGAGGCCCCATAGTGGAAGTGGGATTGGATATCCATAGACATTGTGATAGGTCATCCACGTATATCCAGGGGACACTACTCGATTTGGGTGATCGTTGGCCGACTCACCAAGTCGACCCACTTCATACCGATCAGAGAGAAGGGCTCAGTAGAGAGCATGGGATGGCTCTATGTGCATGATATTGTTAATTTACATGGTGTACCTTCTTCTATTGACTCTGAACATGATGCACGGTTTACTTCCCGACTATGTAAGGTGTTTCAGGAGGCTTTTAGGACACAACTTCGCTTGAGCACTGTCTTCCATCCTCAGACAGATGGTCAGACTAAGAGGACCATTAAGACCCCCGAGGAAATGATCTGTGCATGTTTCCTTGACTTCATTCATATATGGAATGATCACATACCATTTTTAGAGTTATTCTAAAATAACAACTACCACTCCACCCTTGGTATGGAACCTTTTGAGGCCTTTTATGGTTGACCATGATGATCACCACTGTGTTGGATAGACCTAGGGGAGTCAGTACTAGTGGGACCAGAGATCGTACAAGCTACCACAGAGAAGGTGAATATTATCCAGGAGCATATGAAGACAACATAGAGTAGCCAGAAGTCGTATACTGACAGGAGACAGAGACGTCTGGAGTTCGAAGATGGAGACCACATCTTTCTATGGGTCTCACCACGACGAGGTCTATAGTGTTTTGGACGAGGTGGTAAGTTGTCTCTGATGATTAATCGGACCTTTAGATGTCACCAGTAGAGTAGGTGAGGTTGATTACTACCTGGATCTTCCACCTATGTTTCATCGGGTACACGACGTCTTCCACATATCTCAGTTGAGGAGATACGCGCACGACCCTTCTCACTTCATCGACAATGGAAATATGGACATCGATGATGGGGAAATGATCACGGAGGATCCAACGGAGATTGAGGATCAACATGAATGGGTCCTGTGTGGAAGGTGGATACCTCTAGTGAGTGTATGCTGGAACCAAGATAACCTTTAGGAGAGCACATGGGAGCGGGAGGCTCAGATGCGTACTCAGTACCCTCATTTGTTCCCTTCATTCGAGTGGAAGATTACGGGGGCATAAAGCCTTGAGGTAGGTAGAATGTATAGACTTGGAAATTCGGTGGATATTTTTTTTCTTAAATTCATGAGATTTTTACGAGTCTTCGAAAATTTATGGAATTGGATTCTGAGGCCCAGTGTTCTCAGAATAAATTTCTTAATTTTAGTTCGGGTACATTGAGTAAACGTACAAACATGATTTTAAAACATTTGAACTGGTGCTCGACATTGAACTCCTATGGAACTATTGATCTCGTAGCACTGTTATTCGCTTAAGAATACTTTCACATTGATGAAAGTTGGTTGAGAATGAATTTTAGTTTTTAGAGTTTCTAAAAAATAAATAAAAATAATGTGTCGACATTTTTTTTATTTTTGGTGGTTAAAACCGACAAGTAGAGGTTATGGGTGGGGGCCACCACACCATAACCTCCCATGAGAGGTTACGGTGGTTTGGGCCCACCCTAGATTTAAAAACCTCTATTTAATTAGTGAGGTGGAGACCACCCGAGGATTAAACCCTTGGACTCTCAATTTATAAAGCCACCACCCATGAAACCTTTGAACTCCCTTAATTAAATTTTTCCAACACACAAGAATTAATTTAGTGGTGCCCACCCTTAATTAATTCATATTTTAATTCATGCCAACCATTAAAATAATAATACAATCTCTTATTTCATTTTGGGGGTTGGCATCTTTCATGTTGAACGAAGGGAGAATTGAGTAGAGGTGGAGCTCTTGTAGTTAGAATGCCAAGGAGAACCGCCCTCCCCACGAAGAATGCGAAAACGCCGGCGACGCTTATTCCTCGGTCCTCTACCCTGAATATCTTTCCAATGCATGAGCATGAGATTGGGAGTATTTGAAGAATGTTGAGAATGATGAATGATGAATGATGAATTAAAGGTAGGTGATTTTACATTTGAATTTGTTTACTTCCATCAATGCACAAAAAGGTGGATTGTGTTTTTCCAAATGTTATCACCATAATGCGGAGGGATCGAGCTGCACGAGCACGGACCAATCCTCCCCCTCAGTTTCTCCTAGTTTGATTACAACCACGGTGCGGAGCAGTAGCTGTCAGCGTCGGGCCAAAGGCAAAGTGACAGGCGGTGCAAGGCCGCCGGATTTCCAAAAGGGTACGCCACCGCCGTGCCGCATGGAAGCATAGTCACAGTCTGGCCTGTCCACGTTAGAGGTGGCACAATGTAATTGCACTCTCGGAGGTTAGAAAAACCGTGGGTCCATCGCTCCGTGACGGAGGATCCAGGAGTATCCGGCATTGGGCCGGCTACCGGAGTTGCGGAACCGTCTGGCCTCTCGGCCAGCATGACAAGGCCGGACCCCCGGGGTCCAACAGCTTCTGAACCGGCACTTGGTGTCTGTTCTGTTCGACAAGAAGGGGACAATCCACCACATGTGTGACTATACGGGCCACATAGGCCAGGCAGCCGGATCATGTGGGCCGCCAGTCGGGCCACGCGGGCCGCCGGCCAGACGGGCCGCCGGCCAGCAAGGCCTCCCGGGCCAATAGCCGGCCGAGCCGGGCCGCCCCCTCAGACCAGGCCACTCCATCATACTGGGCCACCCACTCGGTCTGGGCTGTCCACTCGGGCCTATCTTCCCTTAGGCTGGGTCGGACCCGCGGACCTGGTGGGCCAGATCGGTCCGACAGGGTCGGACCGAACCCAGACCCGTTATGGCCAGTTTACACCTTTTCACCCATAACATGGGAAACGAGTGTTTGATCAATGAACCGTCTATAGAGATTGAATTTTTTGAGTGAGAAGGTTCTATTGGCATACCCCACATGAGTTTTGGACATAGCTTGGATATGTTCGGGTTGGTTTGAACCAAATAACCAACCGAGCCCCTCTAACAGAAATTCCAATAACTCACAGAACTGGCGTCCGATTAACGTGTCGTCTGCTGTGTTGAGACCCCTATGACGAGGAAATCCATTGAGATACATCTACTTGGGACATAGTTATAGTTAGAGTATCAACCAGTAGTTAGTGGAGTAGATCCTCCAGTACAGCATACGGAGTACGTAGAACCAGTAGCTGGCTGAGACCTGACGATTGATGACCTTTAGTATCAAAGTGTTTCGACTAGCACAGTGAGATGCGCCTCTATGTAATGCAGAAGACCCATAGTGGGGATCACCTTTGTATGACACAACAGACCCATGGTAATAAATAGGAGGATTACCTCAACAGGTTATGAGGGGGAGTGCCTCTGTGTGACGCGACAGACCCACAGTGGGGAATGCCTCTGTGTGATGCAGCAAACCCACGGTACTCGACAGGAGGAGTACCACAGCAGTCCAGGATAGTGGGAAGCGCCTCTGTGTGACGAGGTAGGCCCATAATACTCCCTAGAGGAGGATTACACCAGTAGCCGAGGATTCGACAGTTTGACTGAGAGTGTTACATGGTTCCACCCTAAAATAAAATCCTGGTTTTGAGCTGAGTCAATTATTGTGTTTTTTCCTCATGATTGAGATGGGTTACTAAATAACATAGGTATATGTATGGGCATATACCTAAGTATGGGTTATCCATTGATTTCATACGTTGTGGTTATCCTTGTTGGATTTTGTGAGACCTTGAGTGTCTCGGGGTCCCTTCTGAGTATCGTTATACTCACCTTTACACAGGCTATTCCCGCACCTCATTGTGTTGGTTACAGACGACGGATAGTGCTGATCAACGCAGAGTGAAGTAGGACTGGACGATACCCAGATATGGACCACTCAGCATGACAGTGCTCGAAGTGGGAGGATGGACCTGGAGTGCTGATGAGGCCATCTATACCTACCCTTCATATAGGAACAATGGAGGATGCCCCAGTAGTTACTTTACTTTTTCTTTCAGTTGTACTTGTACTTTTCTATTTCATTGAACTTTATGGTTGGGGTTGTATTTCTGGCCCCTTTACATCTTGAACTCTCTTTTTTTATACAGTTTTACATAGTATTTTTCATCCAGTTGTGTACTCTTTTTTGTGCGTTTCATATTATAAATTCAATGCCTACCCAGTTTGTGGGTTTACGCCTTTGGTGCTATTCACCAGCCCCTTGGCTATGGAAGGTGGGCATGGGGTAGTCACGTTTCGGGCCCCGAGGGAAGGGTTGTGACAATATATTTCACACCCAAAATTATTTAATTACATTTAATGTTTATTGAAAATAAATTTTTTGACAAAAATAATCATCATGATTGATGGTTATGGATTTTGAGGGTGATTTCCATTTTTGATGAAGGAAAATTACTGATGTGGTAGTGGATAGGAAAATTGAAACTATCTAGTATATGAGAACTATACAAGAAATGATGATGATGATATTATACTTCATGACATTGATATATATATATATATGAGAAATTTGAATTTAAAGGGGCTCATGGATGATCATGTTCTGTAATGAAGTTGTATAAGTTGATATTCATTTATATCATGGACATAAATTTCAAATATTATGATGGAATTTGAAAATATAAAACATTGGAATATTGGTTTAGGATGTTTTTTAGGAATTTTAATGGATGGTTAGTGAAGGAGTAGTTTTTATCATTGTGGTTTAAGTAGATTAACGTAGACTATTGATGTCTAAATATTTGATTATAGATGTTATTTTTGATGTTTCATAATTTAGTAAAATCATTTCATAACATTATATAAATATTTTTCCTTAAATAAATTATATTTCATGGAAAATGTGAATCGAATGGGAATTATAATAGTAATAATTACATCAAATTGTAATAAAACAACAACATTAATTTCAAAAGCTTCATTCAGTATGTGATATAGATGTTTCACCAATAAGGAAATTATTTTATTAATATAATATTAGTGATTTTAAGATTCATTCCCAATGTATAAATAACATCATCAAAAAAAATATTTCAGTCTTTGAGTAATAGTTATTGAATAATAGGTAGTAATGTTTGTGTTTCTAAAACAAATATCAATGGAATTTGTTTTGAAAAAAAAAATATTTAGAAAATCCTATAATGATTAATGGAAACCTATACATAATTAAATATGATAGATCATAGTGAATTTATATAGGGATATGAAATTTAGGATTTGTGATATATTCCTATAGAATTAATGTTTTCAGTAATAATAACTTATAGAAAAAACAACCCATCTAATGACTTAAATTATATAAAGGATGAAATGAAATATCACAATATGAAGATGAATTCCTCAAAATTATAATGAAAATCTATAGAATTTTAATAGATATAATGATTTTTTCCTTTTTAAGTATGTTGTGTTTTATGAAAAAAATTAAAATACTTATTTTCTTTTCTGAAGTGAATATCCGTTTCAAATTGTCATATTTGTTGAATTTATAGGGATGCATTTTGACCAAGAAAATACAACTAGAATGGTTTTTTACATTAATGTTTATTTCTGAAATGGATATAATTTTATGTATTTGACGAAGAATATAGAAATAAAAAATTAATAGAGGGAGGACATAATATAAATAAATAATAAAGTGATTAAGATGAATTTTGTGTTTCTTTAAGGTAAATGGAACACAACAACACAAGATTCAATAAATTCATGAATAAAAGAGTTTATATGGATAGATATAATGATAAATTTTATTAATTATCATATATAATTATTGAAAAATAACATAATTTGTTTAATATTTATTGTAGAATGCATTGATAATGAGAATTATTAATTAACAAATATTTCTTCAACTTAATGTGTAATAGTTTACCAATGTCTCAACTATTTTATCAAAGATTTGATCATATTTGGTAATGATATTAGAACAAAGAACTAGTTTAAATTATTATACCTATTAACTGTTGATGATGAATGATATATGAATTCTAGTAATGATCATGATGTGACTTTTAGGTCAATAAACTGACATGAGATATAGATATTTTTAAACTGAAAAATTCAAATGTATTGTACAATTAATCAAAGTGGTGTGACCCTGGTGGAGTATTAATGAAATTAAAAAAACACTAACTAGGATATTTAAGAGTATGTGATAATATAATGACCTAGATATTTATAAATAAAATTTTCCATATCGGTAAATACTATTCAAATTTATTAATTGTTTATAATATAAAATATATTTACCTCCTATTAAATAATAAATATTTTTTAATTATTAATTTACAATATTTTCATTAGAAAATATGTATACCCCAATAATTGAATATATTTTAGTGATATGATAGGAAAAATAATAACTATAATATAATAATTTAGATCACATTACTGTCTTAAAATTATACATCTATTAGAAAATAGTGTAAAAAATATAGAAAATTAGAAATGAAATCATTATTTTAATAAAATAAAATATGAAAAGGATTATGTAATGAATTGTTTAAAATGAATTTCTAGGAAGTGAATATATAACCAATAGCTATTGTAAGCATAATTATATAACTATTTTAAAGTACCTATAAATATTAGTGTATTTTAAGGATGTACTTTTGGGATAATTGATCTTTAAAAGATAATCCATTACTTCAACTAGTATCAATATCTCTTATGAATCACATTTATTAAATGTTTATATTGAGATAAAATAACCAGTGTTTCCCATAAAAGATCCCAAATAAAACCAAAATATTTCAGGTTTGGATAGAATCACATACTGGATAAGTTCATGGTGGTAAAATCAAGAGCTGATGAATGATATCCAAACCACATAAAAAATGTAATATAATAGAAAATCTCACCCTTATGGGTTATTCTGGTTATGTAAATGGTTATTTATGTAAATAATACATGGGTTTAATGTTTAAATTATTTTTTTAATGAATCAATATTCACTATAAAGCCACATTATTTTTAAAATATGAATAATTTTATGAATAATTTGATAGAATGGATTTCATATTTGAAATCTGGGTATAGATATTAGTTAAGGGTGAAATTTTTTATATGGTTAAAAATATTATTAAAATATTTTAGAATCATAATATAAAAATTCATAATTAAATAAGTTGTAAAGAAATATTATTGACACAATGTATTCAAAATATAAATTTTGGGAAAAAATAATATAATGATGATAAAAATTGAATAAAGATTGTGAATTACCATAAAAAACCAGTTTTAATGATGTTGTATGATCCCTACTATTTTTAAAATAGGTTTGTATCAATGTTTTTCATTTTATCCATAGTGGTTGAGTGTTATTATGAGATATAGTGACATTGTTGGAGATTATCGTATTACATTTTGAGGTGTATTATTTTTGAATTAATGGTGTTTGGGTATAATGGGATATGTGTTTCTAGGGTTCTTCGAAATTTTAGAATCAGTCATTGGGGTTTGGGTGTTTGAAATATAATTGTGTGAAAAATAAACTACAGAACATTTACATGATTGAAAATGTGATTACATTTTGTGTCATTGATTGAGGGTTTTAATACAATAAATATGAAGTGATCATTTTTTTGGTTAATTCCATTCAAAACACTTACCATACATGTAATCACATTACATGATGTTTAAATTCCCATATTGTTTTTTTAAAAATGTTGTTCAGATGATTTTCCATATAATTCTCTAAAATTATCTCCTCCCAGCTCAATCATATTATCCATGTTATTTTGGGTTGGAAAATTTTCTTCTAGACATCCTATTTTTGTTAGAAATCCCCGATACATCTTTTTGTTTAAGATTCATCCGCATATTTCTTCTTCTCTAACTGTTTCAATGAAATCCATCTTCTAATTTTTTTTTTGGTTTAGAACCAAGTAATTTTGAATATAAAAACCTCTTAAAATCATCCACACCAACATCCTAAAGGGAATTTTTCATTTTTATACTTTTTGGATAGTTGGATTAATGTATGGGATCTAAATCTTAAACCAATTTTTTGATAATTTCCATATTTATTCAATACTGAGATTTCAACATAGATTCATATGACCAAATTAATTAAATAAAAAATGGTGTTATTAATTGATGAATTATTTTTATAAATAAATTCTGGCCTACCTTATGGCTACCCATGTGGTGATCTAACAAATAATATTATTTAATTAGTAAATGTTTTAATGTGTTTTTTCTTGGAAATGTGACCTAGAGTGATTTATTTTTATAGAATCCAATTTTTTTTAATTTCTTATTGGTATAATTTGTAATCAACTATGAATTAAATTTTAAGTGGAATTTGAAACAAGAATGGTAGTTCCCATAAATAACTATTGATAAATGTGATGTGGTATTATGATATCCATGTTGTATGACACAAAATAAGATCAAAATTTTAATGCTTATACATGTGGATCGGCCCCGGAACATGCACACATAGATGTTGTCATGTTGATATTGAGAAGACTCGGCCCAGTCCCAAGTGGTAAATATTATAGAATGTCTTATATGCCCAATCCCATGTTATTATATTGATTGGGCTTTGACCGGGATTGCGAAAACTTATATTGGGATATGACACAAATTGATTAATTGTTGTAATTATTATACCATGGTAATATGGTGGTTCCTAGAATTTTTATAATATATGTTAAGAGATATTCCATAATTGAGATGAAATAGGTCATTTTACCATGGTTATATGAATATGTTTTTATTATTTTTAATACATTCTCTGAGATACTCTAAAGAAAAAAATAATTAGGATGTAATTGTATTATATTAATTATTAAGTTATTAAATATTCTTGTTTATCTCTTTATTTAATAAGAATATTATCATTCTATTTTTTCTTAGAAAACATGGTGTCAAATTACTTTGTTATACCCAAATTCTATTTAGGAACTCGTTTGGTACATATTATATTTTTTGAATTCATGTTTGGACTAGTAAAAATAATCATGCTATTGATTGCCTTTTTATTGTTGGTAAGGAGTTTAGAGAAATGACATATGATAGTGTTTGGATCCATGTATTTCTGTCTTTTATGTTAGTATTCTTGTATTTTATTATATTTTTTAACCATTACATTTTATTACATTATAAAACATGATCACATTATTCCATATTTATTTATTTTATAATTAAAATGGGTTTTATTATTTTATTCTTCAATGATTTTACTATGATTATTTTTGTTTTATAATGAATTTTTTTAACAATATGAATCTTTATACAAGAGGGTGTAGTCTCTCCGCTATATTATTCACATCCATGATACTAGTATAAAATATATGGTGTAATGGGAGGGGTGATTGAGGTATCGTAACCATCCATTTATGGACATATAAGAGAGTTCCATATTAGTGGAGGTTGCAATGTGGAATGATATGAGATAGTTTTTTCTTCATTGGATTTATTATTTTGGAAATGTCATAAATGATACTAGTATAAGTTGAGGCTTGGTAATGAGCTTGTTCATAGGAGTAGCTGACCCATGTACAAGGGATAATCTGATTACCTAGGGATGGGATTGATGTTTCTATTGTTTGATTATTATGGTTGATGTTATTTAACCATGGGTGATTTATATGTTTAGTGTGGTTATTATATTCAGATATTAATTATTTTTTTGGAGATTATAACTCATGGACCTGTATGAGAAAAGGGGAGTGTAACTGAATTATAATATTCAAAAGGGGATATATTTACATGAATCATTCAAAATTGGGGCATGACTGCTCTTAAATGTGATATATACATTCATGTTAAACTACGTTATGAGATATTTATTTCACTGGATATATTAAATGGGTTTCCATGTCATGAAAAAATTCTGGTAAGACATTTTAAGAAATCACAAGATTTTCTGGATCTCTTTTCAAGTCAAATGTTTGATTGAATATGTTGAAAGCCAGTTCTATATAGTTTGTGTTTTACATGTCGATAAAATTTATACTCGTCGTCTTTATCATGATTTGCAAGACAGTGGAAATTGACACACTCCCAATATAACTAAATGAGATATTTATGCAGTTCATACAGAGAATACAAATTTTCATATTCATGATTGCTTTTTGAGGGTCATGTGATCCATGGAAATTGAGATATTTAGTGACATTCATTTTATTTCTGAGCAATCAACAATGTTTCAGTATCAACATATGCCTATCATTACTGGGCATATTGGACCCTAGGAATCCATGTTCGGGGTTATGTCATTCTAGACAATGTTCATCCTTCTAATGATTCCAACATATTAGAAGGTGAATATTTCCATGTAAATTCTTTATAGATTATCAAATGTTTCTTAGGTGATTCTAGGGAAATTAGGGAAGAATTATGAGAATTAATACGGGGAATTTGAGATGAAATTCCTCATACATTTCGATCATGAGACCTTAAATGATAAAAAATATTATTTATTTTTGTATCGAATGTAAGAGGTTTGGTCAGCGTTGGATTATGCTATATATTTTACTGAACTACTATGGATTGTTCCATCATTGGTAGTTGTTGATGTCTCTTGGGTGAGAAGTTTCTTGGATATTACAAATTATGGGATAAGGTAACAGTTAGACGTTTCCTAATTAAATAAATTTGATTATGTGAGGAATTTAGGACTCATCTTGGAAGGGAATCTAAGAGAGGCCTTGAGTAGTGTCCATGATATTTCATCAGGGAAATCTAGAAGTTATTCTCTATGTGGTAAGAATCCCCATTTTCACAGTATTTGAAATATAATGAGTTGGAATAATAGGTAGGTTGTTTTAAATCCATCTCATGATTGTGTTCCATTCTAGTGTTATCAGTGTGTAATTTTTTTCCAAATGATCTTGTAGGGTCGTTACCCCACCTTTTAGTGTTGTATCTATGAGTAATTTGATCATCTTCATAGGTTCTACCAGAGATATCCCTTGTATAATAGTGAAATAGGATCATATATTGCATCGAAATCGTGAAGGGGCTAAGACGCACCTCGGTTGGTTGGTAGCTAGATTCAAACCTTCCATTAAGTTCGTGGTAGGGGATCTGGTACCCAAGATAATGAGCAGCATTACCTAGAAAGGAACATAAATCCGGGATTTCAAACTAGATCCAATGGTTGATGGACATGTTAGTTGCATGTTATACATTCCACTCTAGAAAACATGGGGGAAGAACTGTCTACCGTATGAGGTATAATTCTTGTATAATATACCACGGCATGTGATTTTAATGATATGAGAGAATTGAATTATTTTTATCTGATTTTATTTCAAATTATATGGTCTTGTATGTGCAAATACTAGATGTCTATTTGACCATTGATTCACCATTGGGAGTTTATTCTCAAAATATAGACATTGAAAGGAATATTTTCTAAGGAATGGTGGTTACTATTTTATTTGGGAATCATTCATTCTGGAAATGATATGAATCTAATTGATTCTAGGTATGGATTTCTTATTTCAAATTCCAATATCATATTGACTATTATAGGATGTGTGTTACCTTCAAATATACATAAGGATGAATCCATTTTCACTTGGGTGAGTGGGATCTTCAGGCTTGTCGTCTCGGACCAGTTCAGTGAAGATTGGATTGCCTCATGGGTCAAATCAGCAGTCCTTCAATATAAAATAGTTTATTGTCCCATGATTATTTTCCTTAAATTATAGGCCATTTCTAGGAAATATTTATTGATTGGTTCTATTGCATACCACTAGATTGAGGGATCGATTTGAAGATGGAGTTGAGGATGAGAGAATAACATGTTTCTATCATTCCTTCCCAATGGATACAAAAGTGCTTTAGGAGTTGGATATTTAGTTAGAAGATCTAACATTAAAAGGATTTATAAACATGAGTACAACACCTTATAGTTCTGTAATATTCTATTTTTGAAGGGCTAATGAATTTATGATCATGAATGTGTATTATTGAAGATTCAACAAGATGAAAATCAATAACTGGTATCCAGTTAAACACATTGATGATCTCTTTAACCATTTTATTGGTGATAATATCTTCACCATGACTTTCAAGAGATCAGGATATCTGTAATAATGGGTGAGACTATCATACATACCTTTTATTTTTTTAGGAGAAGGTGTGGATTGTATGAATTCATAGTGATGTTGTTCATGTTGAATTTTATGCCTAATATATTCATAGCCATTATTTATAGGATCAATCATTTCTTTATTGGTTAGTTTTGCATGTATTTTTGGTGATATATTTTTGTTCTCACAATAAATATATGATCATTCCAAACATATGGATATTATCCCGAGTACATTTATAGAGCATCAAAATTATGGCAAGATGACCTAATTTAGCATAAGTATTAAGGAATCTCAACACATGGGCCATGTCATCTCATAATAATGAGTGTCAGTGGGCCTAGAGAATGTCACAACCATGATATCTTTGGAACATCACATGAATATCTTCAATATTAAGATATTTATCGGTTTAGTATGTTCTTAATTATATATTATCCAATATCTCTAAAATTTGGTAACACCAATGTATAAGTTTACTAAGAAATGGGTGATGATTGTTTGGTCTGATATTTATAAGAGAGAATTTCAAGAGTTGAAAATCAAGCTAAACTCAGAAATTATTGTCACTATACCTATGTCAAGTAATATGTATACCATATATTATGATGAAAAATTATGACTCAAAGAAATTAAAATATAAGAGTACCTTTTGGTCAGTTACGGCTCAAGGTAGCCAACACAACCTGAGAGGAATTACCCTAGTCCTAATCTTAAGTTACCCTTATTTTTACAATCGTTGAGATGATAGAGACAATATGTGTTGGGTGACATGTTTTCTATATACACTGATAATAATATCCATAGGTACACATTTTCTTAGAGGGAGATAAACCATCAGAAGAGGTGGTGGGTTGAGTAACTGATGTCTGTTGAAATTGATTTGGCTTGTAAACTATAAAAAAGAAAATTCCATATTGATTATATGAGATGAATGAAATAGAAATATGCAGTATGAGAGGCTTGTGATGAGTGGTGGATAATATCCATCTTTCACGATATGCATCTAAATGTTCTGGAATCTCATAGGCAAGTATCTTTGACGTTGAAATCCACTATACATTCCGTTTTGGAAAATATTAAAATAGAGAAATTGTCTGATCCGAACGGATCAGTTCTTTGAGAATAAAATATTTGGTGGGAAGGCTCCATTAGCACAATATATCAACAATGGTAATTAAATTTTTTGAGGTTGAGTACAGATTCTTAAGGACTTGTACAAAGAGATGATGATGGAGTTTCATGCTTCTAGATGGGCAGTGAATCATGGTTTTAAAAATATATATCTTGATATCAATATACATTTCTAGTGGTCTTGAATGAATAATTATATGGAATTCACTGTGGAAATATGATTCACTTGTCAGCATTTCAAAGCTGAGCATTATAGGTCATCAAATATTTTTTCATCTTTAAACATTTTTCAGTTGAAATTGGATGATTTAATTTTTGTATTTTGTGATAGGGATTCCTAGGAAGGCACATAAGAATGATTCTGAATAGGATTTTGAGGATTTCCTGACTGAGGAATCCCACATATTACATATTATTTAAGTCATTAGAGTTGATGTTCTGGGAAATCATTATTTGTTCTATGTGGTTCAATTGCACAGTGTTCTAAAGAGTATCATTTTAGAAATAGAACCTTATTTCACTTTTCATTTCTGGAAGTGTCTTTTGAATGACATAGGATGGTGATTTCTTTTAATAATAACATATAATCCATATACAAATGTTCAATCTGAATGGACTATTTACGATCTGGAAGATATGTAATTGGACCTTGTTTTTGATATTTGTTGTTTAGGGGACTAAAAAATAGAACTTCTGGTGTTTTCTTATAATAATGTATTCATAGAATTTTTTCAAATGGTATCTTTTGAGGCCATGTTTTGAAGGTCATTATTTCTTCCTCTTTTTTGTTGGTTCAAGTGAGTCCAAACTAGTTGGGCCTAGAATCATATAAGAGATATATGAGAAGATTTAGTTAACAAGATAGTGAATGGAGAATATACAGAATAAGAAAAAATCATAAGCTTACCATTAGTGACGTCCTCTAAAAAAATATTTTGGTCATCATATTTTCCTCTAGGAGTCACCTAGGCCGAGGACGTTTCAGGTTATAAAATATAATAATCTAGTACCTAAGATTGTCGGGTCATTTGAAATAGTGGAAAAAGAATGTTTTATGCCATACCATTATGACCTTTCATAACAATACAATTACATAAATACAATTTTCTACATTTCATATATATGTACATATTATCCACACCCTTAACATGGGATATACATAGATGATGTTGATCTAAGGGCTGATGCCTCTATTGAGGAGAATCTGATATGGTTTTTTTGGTCCTAGTGAGAAATATATTATTATAGGACTATACCATTGGTTCTGCTTTAGTGGAACCATGTGAGGATTTAATTAGGATCTATATGACATGGAATATGATATGTGAACATATTTTCCATAATTATTCATTGATGCCTCATTTTCATTCTTGGAGTAGTTGGCGATGTGTTTTTATAGGGTTAAAATATTGTATGATCATGTCTTTTGTCACTTATGTATCTATATGTTAATTTTGTTTTAACCTTGGTGATGAATTATTGTTCAAAAAAAAATTTAGGATAAAATGAACAAATGTTTGATGAAATATGCTTTTTTAATTAATGTAGTCTTGTTATAAAGGTTTTAGCATTTCATGGGTTTATGGTAATATGATATGTTTTAATGCGGGTCAGGTTGTTTAAAAGGAAACTAGGATGAAGAATTATTTTTAGAAAATTTACACATAATGTTGAGTGATTACTCATCATGTAAATTTTTAAGGGTTTTATAACACTAAATCTCAAATGATGAGTTTTTCATATAAAGAATTTACAAATATTTAAATGTCATGTAATCACAATACATAAAATGTAAATGACAAACCTAATTTTTTAAACTATTTTTGGAACATATTTTAGGTATAATCTACTAAATATTCTCTTATCTTGACCCTAGAGAATTATACAAGCAATTTTGGTGTTCCAACATCACATCTTGATGTCATGATTTTATGAGAAATCCCTGGTAATACATTTTTCATTAGTTTTTTTTCTAATATTTGTTATTGTCCCACAGATGCATTGAAATACTTTAACCAAATGTGTCTTTGTTTTTTATTAAGATCATTTTTTTTCTAGGAACCTCTTGTAATCATTCTCAACTTCTTCCATGTGGGTGATGGTAGTGGGATCCATTGATGGATCTTCAGTTAAAGTTAGGGGGTATAAATCAAAACCATGTGGTATGATAATATTCATAATTATGAAATATTGTGATTTCCCCATCATTTCGTGTTCCAAAATTAATTAAATAAACTATTGAAATTATTTCTTCAATACCTTTGTTTTCAATAAGAATTTTACATGGAAATTATCTATCCATTGGGTGACCTTTTCCATCAATATAATTGAATTTACATATGGATTAATGAATATTTAGGATGACATGTGACCAATGTTGATTTTTTATTATAGTATCTCTATATGGTGGATAATTTATTATTGATACCATTATTAATAAATTGTGAAATAAATTTCAAATGGGATATGAAATTAGAATGGTAATTCACAAAATTACCTATAGATAATATTTATTTGATATTCTAATATCCATGTTGGGTGATAGGGGATGTTTTGTTTGCAGTAAATGTTATATATTGGGCTTGTACATGGTACATGGGCACTTATATACTATAATGGTGATATTGAAGAGGCTTGGCCTGTTCACATACTGTAATTATTTTAGGGGGTGGATATTCTCAGTCCGAGTATTTCATACATATAGGAAAATGATCCTAAATACAATAACTCTTATTGGGATTTTCCCAGGACTAGTAGATTGTTTTTTGGATCAACCATGGTAATTTGGAAGAGGTTTGTATGGTCACAAGACATGATAAAAGTTATTTTGGCATGTATATAAACATGTAATTTTATCTTTTTTAAATGATTATGGTTGTAATGGTTATAATACATGATCAGAGATATTTCATCACATATTAGAATAATGTAGAGGCTATATTTTATTATTTTTTATAACAATTAATACAATGTTTTTCACTTTAATACATAATCCTCTTATCATAAGGGTTTTTAGACATGATGGGTCTCACCTACTATGTTATTCTCATACAGTATGCAGGCATCTCTTTGGTACCCATGAAGATTTCATGGATTCATGTTTGGACAAGGGAAAAGGACATTGCTATTGATTTTGTATTTGTTGTTGGGTTGATGTTTTGATAAGGGACTTACTTGGGATTTTGGACCCAGGTCATTGAGTTTTTAATTGAGACTTATAGTATTTTTATTATATTATTATTGCATGAAATTTAGTTATATTCTTGGTCATCATAATATTATTATTTATTTATTAATTTCTTTATTTAGTTGGATTTTATATTTTCCTTCCACAATTTATTTAGACCGATTATTTCTATTTTATTATGAATAATTTCCATAGAAATGACAGTTCATAACAAAGCAGTATAGTCTTCCTTTTTAACTATTCACACCTCTACTAGTAGTCGTCAACCTCTAGCATATGATGAAGAATGCTTGAGGAGTTATAACCAAAACACTCCTTCTATATTATAGTGTGATAGATTATGGGATTTTACAGATGTTATTAAAAAATATCTTTTATAATAATAGAAATTGATTCATGAGAGGAACAATCAATGTAAAGATTTACCAGGAGAAATTTTAACCTTTATCAATAATATAAAATAAAATGTAAATATTAAAAAGGATCACTAGGATAAAAGAAATCACCAAAAAATAAAGAATAACCCCCTATGAATAATCCTCTTAAAAAGTATTGATATTGTTACATATCTCACATGGTTTTAGTAGAAATCATGAATTAATTAAGAATTGTGTCACCTAGATTTAATTTAATCCAATAACAAAAAAATAAGAAAATTGTTTTTAACAAAAACAATGAACCTATATCCCTAAATTTAACAGTGAGAGAGAACCTAATGAATAGGATGTAAAAGATAGATGTTAATTTGTAAAAACCTTTCATAAATCACACAACACCCATTTTCAAATTTAGAAGAATATAACCAATGAGTAAATATATAGAGATAAATTAAACAAAGTTTCAATATGAATTACATCAAATATATAATTGGATCAAATAAATACGAATAAATTGTGTATATAATAAAAGAAATATGAAATTATATATAATCATATAAATCTATATTTTTCATTTGGGGATGGGATGCTGTAATGACCCATATGTTTTAACTGATACTTATTTCATAAATAAATTATTGTTACCTTTTATAAAATCCAATATATATTGTTAATAAATAAAAATTGAAAATATTTATAACATAAATATCATTACATTATTCATCTACGAAACTAAAAAAAATTCTAAAATTTACAATAATACAAAATAATAAATAAAAAATAAAAAATAAAAAATTAGAATATATGGTTCACTACAGTCAGCAGTAATCATCACCCTCATAGAAATTGGTATAGAACAGAAAAGAAATATTAGTAAACCAAAAATAATTTCAAAAAAGTAAAATAAAACATTTTTGGTAAATTTATCATTAATTATTATAAAATAACTATGTGTTTTTATAGGGTATAAAAGAAATGTGACCATTTGGATTCGACTGTAATGTGACCATCAATAAAATATTACACTTGATCAAAATGACTGTTGGAAACATAACCTAGGTTAATAATTTTACCCTTATAATTAGTTTTAATGGTAAAGGATAATAAGTTCAGAATTGAGAATCAATAGCCTTAACAGGTAGAGTCATGTCATCTGAACACCATATGATAGAACAAGGAATGGGATGTTGCTTCAATTGGGTTAAAAATTTACCAAGACTAATATGTGATTTATGATGGAAGTATGAAAGTAAACTCTCACACTATATGTTCATGTTGGTAGACATTAACTCCCAGTAATTGTTAGATGATCCAAAAGATGAAACATCTACCAGTGCACACCTCACCCTTAGGGAATACAAGAGTTTAATAAGGGGTTACATTTCTATGTTTTTGATTCATAATATATAATTTCATATTATAAATAAATTTTTTATTCCCTCATTTCCATTTTAATATTAGTTTGGCTTAGTAAAATATATGTTGAATACAAATAAATTTTAAAAAATGATATTTGGTTGTAAATGAAACAAAATTTATTTATCTAGAAAAAATATACAATTTTGTAACAAACTAATGTATTATAAATTATATTTTTTAATGAAATGGTTGTTTGAAAAACTATCACCTAAATAAAAATGATAATATAATTCTATAATATGATAGAAATTTTTTATAAGTGTTAGAAATTTGACTGTTCTTTAAAAATATCTATTTTTATGTAAATACAGTTTTTTATATATAAGTCGAATTCTCATATTTATATAATTTTACGGAAAATATAGAAATTATGTTTTAAAACATGTTTTTTATATTTGATTAGGTTGTTTTTTTGATAAATTTCTAAAATCTATAATTTTCCATCATGAATAATAAAATATATTGTTTTGGGATTTTGGTATATTTTTTAAATAATATTTATATTATAACGTTGTAATAATTAATTAAACACAATCCATGAACAAAGGTATTTTATTTAATTAATATTAATTATTATTATAGATTTAAATCAATTTATAAAACATTATGTGAATGTTCAATGTCAAAAATGTGAAATTTGGTTTCTAATAACATTAATTTTTGGAATATTATCATTTCCATGACAAAATAAGATTTACGAATTGTTTTTAGTACAGGATGATTAATATGTCATTTAATTTGACCAAAATTGTTTATACAATGATATAAAACCATTTGCATGTTAATTTTTTTTCACAACATGTTTTTCCAAGACCTAGATTTGAATGTTGTTAAAAAATTCCACTAACTATTCTAAAAATACCAAATGATTTCATAATTACCCATCATAACCAATCCATCCTCCATTATGATATATTGATTTTCCTTCCTATTATACCACCAACAGTGTCCTCATGAACCAATGGATCCATCATCTTGTTTTTTGAACAACACTTCCATGTAAGAGAAATATCCACATCACTTTTCCATTAATGTTCCCTTTTCATGTGTTGGGTCTTCTAATTTAGAAAATTATTTCTTATTTCCATTTTTTATTATTCCAACACTATATTAATATCCTTTTATGAATGGAATATCCTTCTCCCCAAACATGTTATATGATTCTAAAACCATTTTCATACACATCAGATTCTATTGTTACTTATCAAATTTCCCTCTTTACATGGGATATACTATTTTCAATTTAATTTCAATAATCAAGCCTTTTTCATATCATTGTGTACCTAATATATTTAAATTTGAATTTTCGATTCAGGTTTAACAATTATAAAACCCAAATTTACATTCATGGGTTAAATTTGCATAATGTCTATGTCTTTAAAAAAAATTATACGACAATATTGTGATAAAAATCTTATTCATTATAATCTACATGTTGTTAATAAAATGATTTATTATGATCTATGTTGGTAAAAATATTTAATACATATGAATATTTATCCAAAACATATCTCCAATGAATTAGTTAAATAATTTAATGACTATATATTTCATGTATTATGATACCTTGGTGAATAACCTTAATATATTATATTTATGAAACCTTAGTGGTAAAAATTGGGCACATTACTTTTAATATACCATTTAAATATCGTATCCAAATTTCAATGTTATTATGCATGTTCATATATGCCTATTTTTAATTATATATTATTATTATAAATGTTCTTATTTTTATTTGTCTGGATAACATTTTTTCTCCCTTGTTGAGTCCCTTATTGGGCTTTATAATCTTTCCTTTCCATTAATTAATATTCTTATGATATGATATGCATTAAAAGTTACATAGGGTGAACACATGATGATGTATTAAAATTTTACATAGATTAATATTGAATGTTTTCATTTATTATAATTCTTTATTTCTAGTATAATAAACACTAATGGTTCCTCTATATAGATATATCATTAAATGAAATGTTGTTTAATAAAATTGTGTGATTACATAGATGATTTTTTGGATAAATATTTTAAATTTTCATCATGGACTGATTCAAAATTATTTGTTGTAACATAGTTGTCAAATAGCTTAGAGGTTGAGATTCACCCCCCATAGTGTCTTTCTATATGCTTCATAGGTGATAGAGTATCCTTGGATAATGTGATGCAATTAATGAATTGCATCAAGGACATTGGAACAAGAAGTAATTAACGATTTACTATTCTATATTGAGTTCCCTTAGAATTCCAATATGATAAATATTCCATGGATGAAGTCCTCCTAATGTTGGGATTTTTGTTATGCCATGGTGTCATGTACAGTCACCAATTGTTTTGCGGATGAAAATGTAGATATGAAATTGATTGATTGTTTTTTATGGATTCAACAACATTGAATATTTATAGTGTTTCCATTCCCAATGTGGAATGTCCTCACATGAGTTTGTAGGTTTTGAGGTTAGACTAGGGCACGTTTTTTGGTAATATTCATAGGAATTATTATAGAGGAAGAAATATAAAGATGTACTATGTTGTTGCCCTTATCCTGAATGTTAATACTTTTTCACATATATTTGTCGTAAAACAAATTATTTTCATTATGGAGATGTATTAAAGGTGTTTTTTGAAGTTTAAAATGGTTGATTTACCATTTGAATTTGTGATCATTTAAGAAGACATAGTTTTAATTGTATCACCATTACTGATGATCAATAACTCTAATTAAAAATTATAATAAATAATATGTTATGAAAATGATATTTTAATGTTGTTTTGGTAGAAATATTTTTTTCCCAAAATAGTTTCTAGGAATGAATATGTTTCCCTAGGAATTAATTACATTCTTTATTGTTGAAAAAATTTCCCTTTAAATTAGATGCATTCTTATTTTTTTAATTTTCCCCCATGTATTTTACATTTCTCCCTATATATTACAAATATTTTCCCCATTTATTATTAAAAACATGTCCAATAAAAAATGTGTTAGATAAATATGAGATAAAACAAGAATATGATAAATAAAGTTACCATATAATCCATTTTTATTAAAAAATTAAACATGATGATGTAATAAAATATTCAAAAATAATAAATTTTTGAAATAATATCATATACATGAAATGAAAAAAATTATAAGAACGAAATTTTTATATCCACCTGATAAAAAAAGCAATATAATCAAATGGGTTATCTGATGATATTGAAGAATTTATGATTAATAATCATAAATTCTAAAAGAATTTATCCATTCTGAATGTGGTCTCTCAAAATGTAATGCCAAATAGTAATGATATTAGTGTGTGGAATATGAATTTGTATTTATAGATATATTTATGTATAAAAATTTATTATATTTAAAAGGAAGATATTTATATGTCAGTCATTAATCTAAAATATTTTTTATATATAAATTTACATTAGGTACAAAAAAATTATATCAACAAATTTCATTTGGTCTATATAAAGAGAAACTAATTTTTTTAATAATCCATGATATTAATGATTATTGAAGAAGTTGATGATTCCAAATCACTATTTATAGTTATAATTAGAAATAATTGATGACTGAAATTCTTAATGAATTAATGAATATACTCTATGATAATATAATAAATGTTTATTAGAAAACTTTTTAAAAAAAATCTATGAGAATAAAATGAAATTCAATAGATTGGAATGATAAAGATACAAAATAAAAATATCAAAAAAAATACTTGAGCAGGTCATAGTATTTTAATGAAGACTCAAAATTAATATTTCATAATTCATTATGTAATATTGATTACTCAATTTTTAAAACATTAAATTATAATAAGAACTATTTTTTGAATATATTTCCTTAGTATGATCCAAGAAAAATTATAATGTAGTTAATTTTGGTGTTTATAATTTACAAGAAATGTATCATCCCACTTTGGAGAAATTTGATTGTCATAAATTAATTTTAACTAAAAAATAGAACACATATCTTATTATAAGAAACTATGAGTTTATGATTCATTATATATATATTCATTTTTTCCAAAAAATTTCATAATCTCTATAGTTTTAAATGATTAACATTATTATGTGAAACACTTTTTAGACATAATGTACATTTCTTTTGCTCATTTTGATTTCATTTGGTAAAACAAAACATTATAATCATAAAACTATATACTAAAAGGGTTTTTAAAACCATATAAATACTTTGAAAACATAAAAATAGTATTTGGAGGCATTAACAATTCATAGATAAATGGGTTTTTATAAAAATATTTTAAAATATAAATGAATTACAAATAAATTTGAATATCTATAAGAAGATTTGATAAATTAATAATTGTGTTTGTTGATAAAGAAATTCATGTATATTCTAACATAAAATTGTATCGAAGATTTCACTTCAATAAATTTCTTTATCTTTATTAAATGCATTAGATATGAGTCTGTATCTTTTACATTATTTGATACTTTTATCAAATAATATACAACTCAAAAACCATATTTTATATTAAATAAGATTCCAATAAATATTCCATTGTAATTGGTTTTGGCCATTTTATTTAGAAAACCCTAATATTAATCATTAATAGAATCACCATGGTTTTTATGTTTAGATATAATAATAATAATAATGCTTAAATATAATTAATATATATGTTCTAGAACGAGTACCATCATGAATATCTCTTATACTATCTAACATGATATTTTATTTAGATTTTTTAAAATATTCTTGGAAAATGTATAGAAGGAGATTCAAATTAGATGGAATTTTTAGAAGCGTAATTTTTCAAATTCAATTATTCTTGGATTTCCACAACATCATACAATTGTAATGATTTTTTATGAATTTTTTCATAAAAATATAAATTAATTTACAAATCAATAGTATTTGTTCTTTTATTAAGGATTTGGTAGGTTTTACAATATATTATGTATCCAATAATGACTCGTTAAACTAATTTAGATCAACTATACCAATGTTGTATTTGGGATTAAGAATATTAAAATAATCCAAACATGACTAAAATAAAATAATCCTGATATTAATTATTGAAATTCAATTGGATATTATAGAGAGGGTATTATGAGAAAATATTTTATTATTAAACATGAGCTCCTGACTTATTTATCCCTATACTATTTAGGTACTCTAAAATTGTTCAAGAGGTATCCTAAAATTTTATGAAGAGTTATATTGCGTCATTCAACAAATATTTTTTGGTGATGTCTCCTATGAGTGAAAAATTATGACTATAACCATGTAAAGAAACATACTCCTCAAACTATTTGTTTTTAAACACTCACCCATGTATAGTTTGAATGTAATTTATTCAAACCACTTTTAAATTTTCGAGCATCATGAGAAATATTTTAAATACAATACTATCAACAAATTCATGTTGAAATAAATATTAAAAAATAATTATTTTATAATAAAAAAGGAATATTATTTCCAATAGATGCTTTAAACATAAATTGGTCTAACATGTTAAACATGAAAAATATCAATAGAGTTTAGGGTGTATGTTGTTATTTAATTTTAAAAGAGTTATTTTGATTATTACCTTTTTAAGAATATTCTCAAAAAAATTATATTTTTAAATTCATTTTTGGTAAATCTGATACATGATGATGTTGGTTCGACATTATGATAATTGGTGTACAATAATGGCTATATTGTTTATGATAGAGGTGATACTCAACACAATGAATGAAAAAATATTTAATAATTTTTTATAAATGGAATTGAAATTGATAGTATAAATATTTTGAAATTAAATATGATTTTTAAAATTATACATTTGGAAATAAAACTTATATAATTCCACGTGATTTCACTTATTCATATTCTATTACATATTTTATCGCACCATATGTAATTTATTATCAGATATGGATTCCAAGGTTATTAAAATTGGATGGAACACCACAACTGTTTCAATACCATTCAATATCCACAATCCACATACCATTTTAGTATTTACTTAATAAAAATACTTTCTAAAAAATTATGAAATTAATAATTTGGTGTACATATTTTACTCATACATTTGTTAACAATGTGAAATTTTGGAAATAAAATTATTATTTTTTAAATGATATATTTGTTGAATGATGTAAACATTTTTCTGTACAATATCAACTGTTTTGAAATATAATTTAGGAATAAAATGTATAGTTTTAAAATTATAATAACGATTTTTTAAATTCAATTTTACAAAACTTTTCTTCTTGGAAGAAATAAAATTCCTAAAAATAATCAAAAACCAGATTTATCATATTCATGATTATTAAAACACATTATTTGATTAATTTTTTTCACCATAGATAAATGTTTAGATTGAATTTTTGAGATGTAACATTATGTTAATATATTATCCAGATTTATCAGGTCACTAATTTTTTTCAATGATTTATCTTTTATTATTATTTTATCCTTTTTTAATAAATTTTATGTAATTATTCTGTTGTTTTTATTACATTAAATATCATTTGAAATAAATTCATTAGGATTATAATTATTAAATTTAAATCATAGTTTCATAGTTGATTAGAAGAGGAAGTGGAAGAAGAGTAATTTTAGGAGGATGAACAAGACAATAGAGAGTTAACGCTGTTACCAAACATGACATCTTCTTTGAGAAATTTTATTCTTTCATATCTTATCACACATGAGGAGAGATAACAATTATATTAAATCTATATTGTAACAATTATGGATATTTTCCCTTTAATCCAATATTCTCCAATTTTTAAACATGGCGAATTAAAACATTATTTTACCCACAAATTTCATTTTACGAATGTTAAATATTATTCACTTTGATCGTCCACTAATATTGATCACTGATATTATTTCCTTCAATAGAATAATTTGATTATATTTTAGAAAAAATGTGTCATTTCATTATCATTTAAGGATACATCATTAATTTAGTTTAATAATATTTTTCATTTCCCCATAACATCCATGACATCTATATCATCATGTCAATTTATTTTTATCTCATATGATATGAGAGAAAGTATTTTCCCTTCACCCAACACGTTATTTATAACTTTATAATCATATATTTTCATAAAATTATTTGGCCAATTTATTTGTACACCCAATATTATTTTATTGATTAATATTTATAAAGTAATAGTATCACTAATAGATACTCTACCATTTCATATTTCTATGAATCTAGTAAAAAATTTCATAATATCGTAGTTATGTTGCATAAAACATAGAATAATGTTACTTATACATATCATGTATTCTGTTATAAATATTATTTAATTTTTCCAAAGAGATATGTTAGAGTATTTATTATAAGGCCGTAGCCTTAAACATCACTTAATGTTGAGTTATTTCAAGAATACACATTGAGGATCTTTTCAGTTTTAGAGTTTTAGGTAATTTGATCATAAATCATGTATTACATTCCACATTTTAAAAAATGTGGTTACATAAAAGACAATATTCACTTTCCCATCAAATTAAAAATATTTAAAATAAAACTTGGATTCTATCTTGACACTTCCTCGACACTATCATACCATCTTGTACCTTTCCCTTGACCAGTGAAAAACATTTCAAAATCTTGGGATGAGCATAAGAAGATCAGTAAGTGGTATAAAAATACGAAAAGAAAACCTTAGTCCATGTGTACATAAGAATCATTGAAAATATACTTTACCCATAAACATAAGCACTTTAACATACCTCATGAAATCATAAGGTTTATGAATAACTCATAGAAAACATAAGATATAAGGGTAACTTGAGGCATTCATAACATTCATACATTGGGAGTAAACCTCATAGTTACGTTTGGAATACCCATTACATTGTATTCCCTAAATCTTTTCTGAGAAACCTTAGTGTTTAACTACTTAGTGTTACCCAATGCATTGGAGAGATATCATGGGCTCACCCGCCCTTAGATTATCATGGAACCACCTGTCTTCATAAACAATGCCTAAGAACCATAACATAATTGAATCAGATAAATCATGCATAAAAGAAAACATAACATTTACAAATTTTAATCACAAGATATAAAAAATACATTGATATAATCAAAACATTATGATAACCATTTTCAATACCAAAATAAATTAAAACTAAAACATGGTATTTATTTTTCATTTTAAAAAAAGTTATGGCTTGTAGAGGAAGCTGAAACTCAAATAATGGTCACGACGGCAAAGAAGTCGTTGTCGCCACATACGTAAGACAAAACATTCATTTTTTTCATTTAGTAAAATGCTACATAAAAAATATTCCTTTTTAATAAAATTAAAATTCAATGGGGTTTATACACCGTATAAAATAAAGTTGTGTAAAAAACAGAATATGCCCCAATAAAAGGAGATTGAGATGAAATTACTTACCTCGTGTCCGACTTGACTCGATCATTCTTTAGTCTTCTGAATAATAAACTCCAGATAAGTTCTACTTAATTAATAACATTTTTCAAGTTCAATATTTCTTTTATATCACTTATTACCACATTATTAACATTATGAAATTATTTAAGTTAATAACAGTTGTTTTGTCGGTATTGGGTACTTGAGCCAAAAATAAACTTCTTATAATTACAATATGTTCATGTGGTAAAACATACATTATATCCAGAATTATATTAATGATTTATATATCATACATATCATATATATCTAGTATATACATTCATTTATAATATTACATAACATTTAGAGGTAAGAAATGAAATGCACCGTTCATGGAGACGGTAAGCCGTACGTACGCAAGAAGGCTACTTTCATTTCTATTTCGTATTTAATTGAATTAAATAATAATGATATAAAGGTATATTATAATTATAGTATGATATCATATGTAATACCATTAACTCTGTCCTTTATACGTCCCACATATGGCATTAACGAATCAAATCATTTTGAGGGGGCGGTAGTCCGCCCTTTCTAAAATAAAATTATTGAATTTACCCATAATGGAATCCATAATGGTATTCCATAAATAAAAAATAATGAAGCACAAGGAAAACATAAACATGATATATATCATATATAAATACAGTGAAATCTAAATGGCCACCATGAAAGGTGTTAAAAGAAGATTGAACAATCATCGTTTCGTGAGGCAGTAATTCGCCACCAATAGAAATAGTCTATTCTATAACCATTAGATAAGAGTGTGTCTAATTGTAAATAAAGTAAATTTCAAAACATCATCCTAATATATTTAAGATACTGGAGTTGTTACAAAATGGAGTAATAAAAATAGTTTAGGGGGTTCGGGAAGCCAAATAAAACAAAATAACATAAGAGAAGACATTACCTTTAAATCGGATAACTCTCCTTGGTTTGAACCAAAAGGGTTTATTAAAGTTCCTTCTACCTAAGGTAAGGCTTCTATAATGAAGATAGGGATTTGGAGAGATAAAATGTTCAGATTTTGGCTGAGCCAATGGCTTGAGAGGTGTGGGTAAAGGGGTATAGGTGGGTGATTTTATAAGAGGGAGGACGGTCAATCTTGGAATGTCAAGATATGTTACTTTATTATATAATGAGATTCAGATTTTAAAGGTCCTAAAATGATATATTTATAAGATAAGGTGATATGGGTTCTAAATACACCCATATAATATGTTTTTGACCACTGTATGTCTTAGATTTTACATTATATTTTTATTATATATTAATCGTTCATTAATGAGGTAATAACTACATCATCATGGTATCATAAATAAATTTAATTATTTCATGTCTAAAAATTATAAAAAATACCATGATGTAGGAAATATTCTTATCTTTCTAATGAATATTTATATTCTAAGATATCATTTATTTAGAAAAAATTAAAATTGTTTTACTTAGGTGTTACATACTTTTGTTATATTTATCTTTCTTTAAAAATAAAAAGATAAAATGTAACTATCACACAAAAGTGATTCCATGGGGTCCCAAAGTTGGCACAAGGCATCCTATGGTTGGCCATGACACAACCAGTATATTTAGAACACATTTTGGGGTAATTTTATATCATTTTGATATTATTTTATTATGCTTAACTACCCGATTCATAATTAATCCCGACAATTAAAGAAAATTACCGACATTACTATTCATAATGTCGAAAAACAAAAGAATAATTATTACATAAATTGGAAGTTCTGATTCTAAATATGGAATCCATTTTTCCAAATTCAAAAAACAAAAATTGTAGTAATCAATTTAAAAATAATTCTTGTTGTCAAAACAAATTGCGGGTTTTTTAGAAACAATATCAATCAAACGTTTGACACTTGTTTATGCCCAATTCCAAAGTGAAATTAATTTATATGACCACAATTTGATTAAATTGTAAAAATATATTCTAAATAAACTTTAAAACTAATTAAATGGATAATATATCCATATAATTAAATTAGATGAAAAATCAGATTTGATGCAAAATACAGTATTTTTTACTATTCATAAAAAATGAACATTGTCAGAAAAATACAAAAAATTTATCCAAAGTAAATTTCAATGTCCCAATTCTAATTAATATGTTTATTTTGACAACTAGATCTTATAAAATTGTCAGAAGTTATATTTAAAATTGGTTCTCCATCAAAAGGAGGTAAAATATTCTTTTAAAAATATTATAGAATTCAATGCTTAAGATTGGATTTATTCTCTTTTTAAGCCTTTAAAATACTATCTAATTCAGAAATAGACATAGATATAAAAATCCATAATTCTATACTTACTTTGGATGTTACATCCTTCCCCCCTTTAGAAAATTTCATCCCTGTAATTTATTTACTTATGGAATTAGTGGGGTTACTTATCCCTCATTGCATTTTTAGATTCCCATGATGCCTCTTAAATCATGTGGTTTTTCCACAAAACCATTACATGATGAATCACCTTATTCTGCAACACATTAACCCTGTGGTCAAGAATCTGGACTAGTTGTTACTCATAAGATAGATTCTCTTCTAGTTGAACTACCTCTGGACTCAAAACAGGGGTTGGATCTGGCATGTACTTCCTTAAAATTGAAACATGAACAACATTGTGTACCTGATATAAACATGAAGGTAAAGCCACTCGGTATGAAACAAATCCAACTCTCTCCAGAATTTCATATGGTCTAATAAACCTTGGACTCAGCATTCATTTATTACCAAATTGCATCACACTTTTCCATGGTGAAACATTGATGAAGACATGGTCACCTACCTCAAAAGAGAGATCCTTCCTCTTGTTGTATGCATGTCGTTTCTTCCCGCTTAGAGTTTTTTTCTGTTGTTTCTTTATCAACTGAACTTTTTCTACCAAATCATCTACCAATTATGGTCCCATAAACTTCCTTTCACCCATTTCATCCCAAAAATAAGGAGTTCGACACTAATTCCCATATAATGCCTCAAATGGTGCAATCTGTGTACTGGAATAAAAACTATTATTATAAGAAAACATAACGAAAGAAAGATGTTGGTCCCAAAATCCTGGATAATCCATCAAAAAAGCATGTAGAATATCCTCCAATGTCTGAATTGTTCATTATGACTGCCCATCTGATTGAGGATTAAAAGCAGTACTAAAAATTAATCCAGTACCCAATGACTTTTAAAGTCCTTTCCAAATGTTATAAGTAAACCTGGGATCACAATCAGATACAATGGAGAGGGTAACTCCATGTAACCTGAATATCTCTTTATGATACAAATGAGAAAGTTGATCTAGGGAAAAATTATCTCGTATAGAAAGGAAATGATCGGATTTAGTCTAACGATCCACAATAACCAAGATTTCATTATTACCTCGAGGTGTATTTGGAATTCCCACAATGGATACCATGGATATATTCTCCCATTTCAACTATGGAACTAGTAAAGGCTGAAGAATCCCTTTTAGTAACTGCCGCTTGGCTTTAACCTGTTGACAAGTCAAACAATTCATAGTAAAATCAGCAATATCACTTTTCATTCCATCTCACCAGTAATACTCTTGAAGATCTTTATACATCTTAGTACTGCCTGGATGTACTGAAAACGGAGAACTATGTGCTTCACATAACAACTCTCTCTTCAACTGTGAATCACAAGGCACACATAATATCTTCCCAAATCTCAAGACACAGTCATTATCGATGTTGAATTCAGGTAACATACCCTTCTGAACCAAATCTACCTTTTTCTCCAGCTCATTGTCTTTCTTCTGAGCTTGCTTAATTCTGTCAGATAGAGATGATCTCAGTAACACCCGAAACAAAATAGATAAACTTCATGCACCAACAACTTCTATGCCAAAGTTCATCAAATCCGTAACGAAAGGATCACATGCCAGACGTAACATGGTTAATGAAGCATTACTTTTTCGACTCAAAGCATCAGCCACTTTATTTTATTTTCCCTGATCGTAATGAATTGTACAATCATAATATTTTATTAATTCTATAAATCAACTCTTTCTCATGTTCAATTCTTTCTGGGTGAATATATACATTAATCATTTTTGATCAATATATATTTCACACTTTAGCCCATACAAATGATTCCTCCAAAATTTTAAAGCGAAAACAACAAGAACTACTTCCAAATCATGTGTAGGGAAATTTACCTCATGAGTTTTCAACTGACGTGAAGAATAAGCAATTACCTATTCATTCTGTATTAGAACGCTACCAAGTCCTTTCAATGAATCATCACTGTAGATAACAAACTCACCATTCCTGGAAGGTAGTGCCAAAACTAGAGCATTCACCAATCTTCTTTTCTATTCCTGAAAACAATCATCAAATTATTTTGTCTAGATAAACTTAACACCCTTCCTAGTTAGGTTAGTCATTAGACTAGATAACCATGAAATTTTTTTAACAAACATTTGGTAATAGCCTGCCAAACCAAGAAAACTATAAATCTCAGTTACATTTGTGGGTATTTTCCATTCTTCAACAAGCTTTTTTTTCATGATCATCCGTTTTTCCATCTTTAGAGTCAATGTGACCAACAAATGAATTTTTTGCAACCAAAACTCACACTTTTTGAATTTCCCGTACAATTTATTTTCATTAATGTTTGAAAAATAACCCTTAAATAACTTTCATTCTCATCTTTAATTTTAGAAAAATCCAAAATATCATCAATGAAAACAACCACAAACTTATCTAATAACTCATGAAAAATTCTATTCATAAGGTCCATGAATACCGCAGGTGAATTGGATAATCCAAAAGGCATTATAAAAAATTCATAATGGCCATATCTTGTATGAAACATAGTATTCGGAATATCTTCTTCCTTTACCTTCAAATGATGGTACCCCGATTTCAGGTCAATCTTTGAAAAATACTGAGCACCCTAGAGCTGATCAAACAAATCACCGATATGAGGCAAATGATATTTGTTCGTAATAGTGATGTTATTCAAGGCTCTATATCAATGCAATATCTCATTGACCAATATTTCTTTTCAAAAAATAAGACAGGAGCACCAAATGGTGAAGTGCTAGGTCGAATGAAACCTTTCACTAATAAATCTTGAAATTTCTCCTTCAACATTAAAATTTAAATTTGAGTCATTTGATAAAGGGGTTTTCTAAATTTTCTTCGCATCAAGAACTAAGTCAATAGTAAATTCAACTCCTGATATGGTATTATTCCAGGAAACTCATCAGGAAAAACATCAGGATACTCATTTACCACTAGCACATAATTAATCTAAACGGTTCCTTTGTTTTCTACAATATGGGCAAGGTAACATTCATTTCTATATTTTATAAGTTTCTCAGCCTCTTGATATGTTATCATCAGTAAGTGTTCATTCTTGTACAGAAATTGAAAATATTTCTGAAAATAAAATTCGTTATCTCTAAAATCAATCTTATCATGGTAAACAGAGAGCCACTCCATACCAAGGATAACATCAAACTCTACTAGAGGTAAAAAATAGGGTTTGTACGTTGGATCCTTCCACAGAGAAGGATAATAATATTCTTATAAATTATTGTTACCTCACGATTTCTTCCAGGTGTTTTTACCACAAGTTCAGGAGTCACTTATTTAGATGGAATTCCCAATTTACTAGAAATTTTTTCATAGATGAAAGAATGTGTAGACCACGAATCAAAAAATATAATGGCATAATCTGAAAAAACAAACAATGTAACTGATACCACTTCATTTGATGGCCCATCATCTACCGAAGTAGTTGAAAAGGATTTTAACACACCTTTATGCTTGTAGTCTGACTGCCTCCCATCATTTGATCTTTTTGTCGAACACTCTTTTGCATAATGACCCATCTCATTGCACTTGAAACATTTCACTAACTATGAATCAAATTTGGTCTTACCATCACCCTGATCTTTTTCAGTGCAATCACGAGCCTTATGTCCCATCTTACCACATCGGTAGCACTTTCCAGAATTCAAAAGACATTACACAACATGATTTTTTCCACATTTAGCACAAACCAAAAACTTAGTTTTCTTATTATCTGACCTTTTTGAAGGATTCATCCCTTTCTCTTGCCACCTCGGTATATTCTTCTGTTGGTTGTTAAAGAAAACTTTATCGTCGAAAAACTCCATTTCCACCTTCTCAGCACATTGAACAAGAATTTCATAACATTTGAACTCATGAGAAGCTAAATCCCTTTGTTACATTTTCTTTAATCTTGAGTAAAAATGATTGATTTTACTATCAAGGTCTCGGATAATATGTGGAGCATACCTTGCCAATAGAGTGAACCTTTCTTCATAAGAAGCCACTGAGTCGTCCTCTTGCCTCAATTCCACGAATTGTTTTTTCATCCTATGTTGAACATCCTTAGGAAAATATTTCTCAAGAAACATACCTTTGAATTCATCCTAGTCAAGAGCATCAATATCATTAGTGTCCTTGATATTTTTAACCATCGACCGCCACTGATCTGCTTCACCCTCCAAACGGTAAACAGCAAGACTATCCTTTTGATTATCTGAACACCCCATGGAATCAAAAATCGTCTCCAGTGCATTAATCCACCCTTCAGCTTGCACAGGGTCAGATGACCCTCTGAATGATGGGGGATGTTTCCTCATTAAAGGTTCCACCACTGACTTGTTCCTCTGTGGTTGATCTGGCTGATCTCATGGATGGATACCACCCCCATTTATCGCTTGAGTCAACTGCTCCATTACTGCAACAAACTATTCAGTTCCAATTCCGACCATTTAGCATGCTAATTTGGAAGGTCGTATCCTTTTATATGTCATCCTAGAACAGGTTCCTTGTTTCCTCTACGGATTACCAATCTGAACAAATATGTCTTAGATGAAGCATCATGGTAATCATCAAATGTTATATCGTTTCAATTTGACCGTAAAAAATATTTTTGGATAATAATTTAATAGAATTATAACTCCTAAAGTTATCTAAACTGACATTTGATACCAACTATAAGGCCCCAACCTTAAATATCACTTAATATTGAGTTATTTCAAGAATACACATTGAGTAACTTTTTCAGGTTTAGAGTTTTAGAGAATTAGATCATAAATCGTGCATAACATTCCACATTTAAACAAAGTTGTTACATAAAAGAAAGTATTCACTTTTCCCACCAAAGGAAAAATATTTAAAATAAATCATGGATTCATTCTTGACACTTTCTCAACACTATAATCACATCATGTATCTTTCCCATGACATGTGAAAAAAATTTCAAAAACAGGGGATGATCATAAAAAGCTCAGTAAGGGGTATAAAAATATAGAAAGAAAACCTTAGTCCATGTGTACATAAGAATCATTGAAAACATACTTTACCCATAAACATAATAACATTAAAATACCTCATGAAATCATAAGGTTACTAATAACTCATAGTAAACATAAGACATAAAGGTAACTAGAGGCATTCATAAAATTTTTATGTAGGGAGTAACCCTCATGGTTACGTTTGAAATACTCATTACAGTGTATTCCCTAAATCTCTTCGAAATATCCTTAGAATTTAACTCCTTCGTGTTACCCAATGCATTCGAGATATATCATGGGCTCACCCTCCCTTAGTTTATCACGGAACCACCCATCTTCATAAACAATGCCTAATAACCATAACATAAACGTATCACATAAAACATGCATGAAGGAAATATAACATTTCCACATTTCAATCACAAGATAGCAAAAACACATTGATATAATCAAAATAATATCAAAACTATTTTCAATACCCAAATAATATAAAAGTTAAACATGGTAATTATTTTTCATTTTATAAAAAGTTATGGCTTGTAGAGGAAGCCAAAACTCACATAATGGTCACGGCGGTGGAGAAGTCGTTGTCGCTGCATAAGTAAGATAAACCATTCTTTTTTGTCGTTTAGTAAAACACTTCCTACAAAAATATTACTTTTAAATAAAAGTAAAATTAAAAGGGTATTATACACTTTATAAAATAAAGTTGTGTATAATACAAATTATGCCTTAATGAAAGGATATTGAGATGAAGTTCCTTACCTCGTGTCCAACATGAGTCGATCATTCTTTAATATCCTGAATAATAAACTCAAGTTAATTTATACTTGCTTAAGAACCTTTTTCAAGTTCATTATTCCTTTTATATCAATTATTACCATGTTATGAACATTATGTAATTATTTAAGTTAATAACTGTCGTTTTGTCGATCATTGGTACTTGAGCCAAAAATAAACATCATATAATTACAAGTTGTTCATGTGGTAAAATATCCATTATATCCAGAATTATATTCATGATGTATATATCATATATATAATATATATCTATTATATATATTAATTTATAATATTACATAACATTTAGAGGTAATAAATTAAATGCACCGTTCATGGAGACGGTAAGTCGTATGTACCCAATAACGTTACTTTCATTTCTATTTCATATTTCATGGAATGAAAAAATAATCATATAAAGGTATATTATAATTCCAATATTATATCATTTTTAATACCATTAACTCCATAGTTTATACATCCCACATATGGAATTAACGAATCAAATCACTTTGAGGGGGTGGTAGTCTGCACTTCCTAAATTGAAATTATCGCGTTTACCCATAATGGAAACCACAAAAGTATTCCATAAATAAAAAATAGAGAAGAATAAGGAAATCATAAACATAATATATATCATATATAGATATAGTGAAATCTTTATTTCCAACATGAATGTTTTTAAAAAAATATTGAACAATCATCATTTCATGAGGTAGTAATTCGCTACCCACAGAAACAGTATGTTCTTCAACCATTAGATGGGAGTGTGTGTAATTGTAAATCAAGTAATTCTCATAACAAGATCCTAGTAAATTGAATATACTTTTTTTGTTACAAAATAGTGGAATATAATGTGTTTAGGGGGTTTGGGAACAAAAATAAATCAAAAGAACATAAAAGAAGACATTACCTTTTAATCGGATAACTCCCCTTGGTTTGAACCAAAAGGGTTTATTGAAGAGATTTTTGCCTAAGGTAATGCTTCTATAATGAATAAAGGGATGTGGAGAGATTAAATGTGAAGATTTTGGCCGTCCAATGGCTTCAGAGGTTTGGGTAATGGGGTAGATGTGGGGGCCTTCTATTAGATGGAGGAGGGGCACGCTTGGAATGTCAAGAAATATTACTTTATTATATAAAGCGTTTCAGATTTTAAAGGTCCCACAATGATATATTTTGAGGATACGGTGATAATGGTTCGAAAACCACCCATAAAATATGTTTTTGACAAGTGTATGTCAATGATTTTACATTATAGATTCATTTTATTTAAATCGATCATTAATTAGGTAATCACTACATCATCATAGTGTCATAAATAAATTTATTTATTTAATGTCTAAAAATTAGAAAACAAATACTATAATTTAGGAAATCTTTTTATCTTTCCAATTAATATTTATAGTCTAATAGATCATTTTTAAGACAATATTAAAATTGGTTTACTTACGTGTTACATACTTTTGTTATATTTAACTTTCATTAAAAATAAAAAGTTAAAATGTCACTATCACAAAAAAGTGATTCGATGGGGTCCCAAAGTTGGCACAAGGCATCCCATGGTCGGCCATGACACAACCTGTAGCATTAGGACTAATGTTGGGGTCATTTTATATTATTATGATATTATTTTATTGCCCTTAACTACCCGATTACTAATTAATCTCGATATTTAAAGATAATTATCGTCGTTGCTATTCATAATGTCAAAAAACAAAAGAGTCTTATTTAAAAAATCTGGACCATATGATTCCAAATATGGAATCCATTTTACCAAATTCCAAACACAGAAATTGTAGTAATTCATTTAAAAATAATTCCCGTTGTCAAAACAAATAGTGGGTTTTTTAGAAACAATATATATCAATAGTTTGACACTTGTTTATGCCCAATTCCCAAACGAAATTAATCACAATGACCAAAATTAGATTAAATTTTAAAAATATATTCTAATTAAACATTAAAACTAATTCAAAGGACAATCTATCCATATTAATAAATTAGATGAAAAAGCAGTTTTGAAGTAAAATGAAGTATTTTTCACTATTCATAAAAAATTATCATTGTCAGAAAAATACCAAAAAATTATCCAAAGTGTATTTCAATTTCCCAATATAAAAGAATAAGTTTATTTTGACAAATGGTACTTATGAAATTGTCAAAATATAGATTTAAAAATGGTTCACCATCAAAAAGCGGTAAAATAATATTTTAAAAATATTAGAGAATTCAATGTTTACGATATGATTTATTCTCATTTTAAGCCTTTAAAACACTATCTAATTCATAAATAGACGTAGATATGAAAATTCAAAATTCATTACTTACTTGGGATGATACAGTGATTTTTCATGAGAAGTTGTTATTGTATTAATATGATTAATTCCTTTCTAACCTAAACTATAATGCATAGTATTTAAAACATTACTATCTAATTCAAAAGCATCATTAATAGTCGGTGTTTATTTTTATTCAATATTGACTTCTGTAATGTGAAAATGCATAATAATATTACATTTATTAAAAATAAGACATCTACGAATGGAGGAAATATAAATATTAAGATAACTATTTTTGGAACCATGAAAATAATATTCTCAACATAATAATTTCTTCTAAGAAGAATAAATGGTATTAGAATAAGATACAATTTAAAATTAATTTATCATTAAAATATGTTATTATATTAAAAAATAAATTTTACCATTCAAAACAATTATATTTTCACTATGATCCCTATTGATAATGAATTTTGGTTAGAGTGGTATTCTTATAGGTGTGAATCTCCACTAAAATAAAATTTAAAAAGTATCTATTAAATAAAAGTTATTATCAAATAAAATATCAATTCATGAAAAAAATTCACAAATGTGATCATATATTAAAATAAAAGAATTAGTTCGTGAAAAATAATATTTATAAATTAAGAAGGATGACATTGATATATTTTATCAACTACATCTAAATAATTATCCCCAATTTCTACTCCCGTTAAGTAGTCGTGATATAGTTATAATGTTTATTATTTTAAGAAATACTTTGATCTAATGAATAATAATTTAATACAATGGCTAGTAGGGATTTTATGATTAGGAAACATAACCCTTGGATTAATTGAACACTATCAAGCAAGAATACTCAATTTATTGTGGGTCAAATATAATATGAACATTAATAAGATAACCAATTGTATTCACTAAACCATTACAAAAATCACCACTCTCCCTTGATAATTTATAATAAATAGAAACATGATTATATTTATATATATAACATAGATGAATATTTTTACTGAACTAAAAAATATATAAATTAGGAGAACTTGAAGAGATAAAAAATGATTTAATCTGTTGAGGAAATTAGAATTGGGTAGACCAAATTTAATCCATGTTACCATTATTGAAAGAATTATGGATTCAAGATCTATTGAAAATGTCATCATGGATTGATAATGAATTATATTTGGGAGTTTAGTTTCCCAATATTAATTTTTTACATAATAAAACCTTAATTTTTCTTATTTATATACATCATGGGAGCTACAGAATCTTTTGTAGAGTGACTACATTAATGAATTATTGAAAAACAATCCAATGCACACTTACTATTCTAAATCAATGCCCCTTTTGGTGGCGTAGTAATATCTCTTTCATGAAGGACACTATTATGGTGATGGTCATTGTGATGTTAAATGTTTTTATTTTATATCCCTGGGGGTTATGTTTACCTAAATTTTTCAATGTTGGGGATTATACATTGATAATTGTATGAATCCTCTAAAAGTAATTTATAGTCAGATTACTCACCTTCATGTTTTTATTAACAATGTTTTCTGATTCTGGGGTATGAGATTTTCAGATTAAGATAAATTCTATATGATTATAAAATAAGAATTTATGTTGAGATTTACCACAATATTTTTCTTCTCATTGTGACTTATTAATTTGGTCATATCCTTCTTTAGTGTTTCATATTGGGTGCTAATGTAAAAATGTTGTATTATTATTATACAATGAAAAAAGGTTAGAATAATTAATGATAGTCATCATAAAACAATTTAGGGGTTCAACACATTATGCTTTGTTAAAAAAATATCTAAATACAAAATTTGAAATAAAAAATTTATTTAAATAATACCAATTTATAAGTAATTATTTATGAAATATAACAAAATATGTCACCATGAGTTATTATTCTAAGGGTTTCTAGTTTGATCATGTGTAAAACCGAAATTATTTTACAATAAATATGGGATTTATTTAAAAATGACATTTCAAATATATAGAAAATTATTATGATAATATTGTTTAAATTTATTAAATAATGATATTAATATTTTTTATGGTGATATTATTTTATATTTCATAAAATATAAAATATGGAGGTTATTATTAAATATCAACATACATATCATTTTTCATAATAGGCTATATGAATTAATTGTATATTTTTATAAATATAATGTGATTATTGTTTAATCCACTTAGTATTGAGCCATATTCCTCATAATATTCATTCATTGGATGAGTCATTTTTTAATATATAATATTTTATATGAAATATTTTTTTTCTAAAACAACCCTCCCCAGAAATTATAGATAATACCCTTTTCCACAACACATATAATTAGAATAATGATTCATGGATCAAAAAGAACTACATTAATCACTCATAAACACTAATTGGAGATCTAAAGAAATTCAGAGCATATCAAAACACAATTATTTATAGGCCATTACAAATTAGAAAAGGATTCTTACTAAGGAGTAAGTTATTAATTCCTAAATAATTTCGATTAATATTAATATTATAATTATTACACCAATGAATCGCTTCAATATTAACTAAATTAATTTTATCAGTTAATTTAAAATCGAAGAAATTTATTGACCAAATGAACTAAAATTTATCCACCTCATATATAATAATAATTACTACCATATTATGGTCGAATCCTGAGTCAATAGACAATGTGTTTAAATTTTCATCCTCATTTTGTATGTTTGGATATATAGATTCATTCAATGGATTATTATAACATTATTTACATGATTAATATCATAATAGATAAATTTAGTACCATATTAATTTCCTTAATAGATAAATTATTATAGAGATTTTAGTCACTGAAAATGAGAACAAAGTGGCCTATATTATAATTTGAATATATTTTTTGTAATCTATTGAATTGAATTTCATTAGGGAACTAATAATATCAATGAATATAAATATAAATTATTATATATTATAAATATTATCTATAAAACCTTTTAAAATGACCCACATACCCATTTTTTCGCATATTTCAATTAACATCTTAAAAAAATTTAAAAAAAATTAATTAAATATCAAATTTAAAGGAAAATTTAAAATGAAATATATTTGAAAATGTTTTATAAGACTAGTATTTAATATAAATAATATGACTATATGGAATAATTGATGAAATAATCAAGTCTGTCATGATTAATGTAAAGGGAACCATATTACCACCCAAATTACTATTTGGTAATGATTTCTAAATAATTTACACTATTTCTCTCTATAAGGCCCCAGCCTTAAACCTTACTTAATCTTGAGTTATTACAAGATTAAACATTGAGGATCTTTTCAGGTTTAGAGTTTTAGAGAATTAGGACATAACTATTACAGCTCAAAAGATTACAAAGTAGTTTCTTCTACTAAATTTCCATAAAATGAAAACTCTTAAAAAAGAAACATGTCTAGTTTCATGTTTTAGGTAGCATGACTTTCCCTTGATCCCATCCTTGACCCTATTCCACGCTATGTCCTGTGAAAAACATTTCAAAAACTTGGGATGAGCATTAAACTCAGTAAGGGATACACAAAGAATAAAAACTGTTAGTTTATCAAAACAAAAAGTAAACCATGTATACTTTAACAAGGTAATACTTTTCACCTTTATGAAGTAGTAAAAACTCTTCACTGAATAAAATATCATTACTTACCTTTTTGTAACCAAAGGATTACCATAAAACCCATATAAAGAACACATATCATATATAAAGGTAACTTTGGACATAAACATACTTAAGTGGAATAACCATACGGTCGACTTCCACACATATCACTTAATGGAATAGCCATACGGCCAATTTCCATACATACTTAATGGAATAGCCATAGGGCCGACTTCCATACCCAATGCATTGGAGGTTATAACGTAACCACCGGTCCTAGTATTCACAGCACCACCAGTCATATGGTTTATAATGTAACCACCCGTTAAAATGTCCAAGTACCAATTTAAAATCATAAAACATAAAACCAATATAAACGAATGATAACATTTCCACATCATAATATATCATAATAGAATCCTTTATCAAAACCATTTTCAAAACCATTTAAAACATTTAATAGAGAGATTTTGAATCAAAGTGTCACATACCACCTTGAAGCATAAAATTTTAAACCATTAATATCCATATAAATAAATCCTTAAAACCATTTTGAAAACATTGATATTAATAAGAAAAAATAATTAAAACATTTAAAATGACATTTTGGTTAGAGGGGTTTTACCAAAATTAGAGACACTTGAATACAATAATTGAGGAATAGCATTTAGTCAGAACTTTATAATATCATCAGAATAAATGGATTCATGATATAATACTCCAAAGGACAGTATATACACCAAATAAGAGTGAATTGGTGCATAACAACAATGAACCCTCAATAGAAATGTCAAATGTGATGAATTCCCTTATAAAGAAGGTATCCTTAAATTAAGGACAGATCAATCTCAAAAATATGTGTGACAAATATAAATACACCCAATATAAGTGGATATTAAGTGTAAAACAATAAAAGGCCATTCACACATATTCAATGGATGACATATTCAATGACTACATGTTCAACCCAAAGAAATCGAAATTGGGTTAAAAAGTTTCCTTGACAGCCTAACGGCATCACATCAAAATGAGTTGATGAGAGATAAAAAGTGTATCTCATCACTTGGACATAAAATTTATATCAATAAGGATATATGAGAACATATCCCAACATAACAATATTTAAATTAAAAGACCCAACAAAAGAAGTCTTTTAAAAAAGAGGAGGGTGAAAGGTTCCTTTACCGACTTGGGTTTCTTTCAAAACATACACCCCATGAAAGAAGGACAATAGATCATTGATGTAAATACTCATAAACGAAATTATATTACACAGAGATTAGAATAATGTGCAGTACATACACCACTCAATGGAATTTGTGGAAAATGTAGCATAAATCTCACGGGAATAAAAGTGAGATGAAAAATCCCTTACGAAAATTCGGCAGCCTAACGACGCCACTCAAAACTTCCAAAATGGATTGATGAGAGGAAATAGGGTCTCTCATCATATAAACATAATATGTACAGTAGGAGTAATATAAAATAACATCCCAATCATAAGAAATATGAGCTTAAAAGGAATGACATAAAAGAGTGTACTTAAAAAGAAAGAGAGGTGTAGGATCCCTTACCTCAGGTCCGACTTGACTCGATCGTTCTTTAACGTCCTGAATAATAAACTTGAGTTAATTTATACTTCCTTAAGAACATTTTTCAAGATCATTATTCCTTTTTATATCACTTATTACCATGTCATAAACATTATGTCATCATTTAAGTTAATAATATTTGTTTTGCCGATATTTTGGTTCTTAAGTCAAAAGTGGACTTCTTACAATTACATGTTGTTCGTGTGGCCAATTATTTATTATATCCAGAATTGTATTCATGATGTAGATATCATATATTTCATATATATCCAGAATATAAATGTATTTATAATATTACATTACATTTGGGGATAAGAAATGAAATGCACCGTTCATGGAGACGGTAAGCCGTACGTATGCATGAACGCTACTTTCATTTCTATTTCGTATTTTATAGAATGTAATAATAATGATATAAAGGTATATTATAATTCCAGTATAATATAATATATAATATCATAGTTCCATCCTTTATACGTCCCACATATGGTATTTAACGAATCAAATCACTTTGAGGGGGCGGTAGTCCACATTTCCTTAAATGAAGATATCGCGTTTACCCATAATAGAAACCATAAAGGTAAGACACAAATAAAAAATACAAAAGATTAAGTAAATAATAAACATATTATATATCACATATAAAAATAGTGACATCATAATGGCCAACTTTGAAGGTTTTAGATGAGTATTGAACAAACATCGTTTCGGGAGGCAGAATTTCGTCATCCACGGAAGTCGTATGTTCTTTAACCATTTGATGTAGTTGTGTGAGAGTGTAGCTCGAATAAATATTATAACAACATCCTAGTATATTTAAGATACTGGTTTTGTTACAAAAGAAGTAAATAAAGAGAGTTTTGGGGGTTGGAGAAGCAAAATAAAACAAATGAACATGAGAGAATGAATTACCTTTAAAAGTGTAACTCCTTTTGATTTGAGCCTAAAGGCTTCCTTTGAAAGGATTCTGCCCAATGGGAATCCTCTAGGATGAGGATAGGGATGTGGAGAGAGTAAATGGTCAGGGTTTGGCCGATCCAAAGGCTTGAGGAGTGTGTGAAATGAGGTAGAGGTGGGGGCCTTTTATAAGAGGAGAGGAGGGGCACTTTTGGAAAGTAAGGAAATATTACTTTATTTGAAAATGTGTTTCAGTTTTAAAATGTCCCACATTGATATAATTCGTGGATAAGGATATAAAGGTTCGAAATCCACCAATCCAATAAGTTTTGGACATTTGTAGTTCATATATTTTACATTATCTTTCCATTTTATTTTAATCGTTAAATAATGATGTCATCACTGAATCATTATGATGTCATAAATAATTAAATTTATTTAATGTCTAAAAATTATAAAAAAAATACTATGATGTAGGAAATATTTTTATCTTTCTAATGACTATTTATAATCAAAAAGATGACTTGTATTACCCCACTTAAAAATTGTTTTAGTAAAACATATCATGTTTGTGTCATTTTTAATTTTAACATTAAATAAAAATATATTATTGTCATTTTCCAACTAAAGTGGATCCATGGGGTCCCCAAGTTGTCCCATGGCTTGTCTTGGTCGGCCATGACTCACCCAATAGGTGTAGGACAAGTGTAATGGTGTTTTCACATTCTTATAATATCATTTTTACCTTAAACTACACTAATTACCACTAATCGCGATTAAAAACTTAATAAGTTACTATTCACCAAAAAATTATTTTTATCCCATTGAACCAAATTTTACTTCTTAATGACAACCATGTATGTAGGATTTTTGAAATTCAAAACACAAAAGTGGTAAAATTTCATTTAAACGAAAAATCAACTTTTATAAGTACCACTTAGTGGTTTCACTATTCATCAAAAATTGAAGTTTTTCATAAAATTACCAAAAATTCACCCTAATCTATATTTGATATTACGAACTCAAAAATGAAGTCCATTTTACAAAATTCAAGACATATTAGTCACATTAATTAATTTAATAATTATTTCCCGCTGTCAGAGCAAATAGCGTGTTTTTATGAAACAATAAGTATCTAAAGATTGACACTAGTTTAAGTTTGATTTCAAAGTGAAATTAATTCCAACGACCACTATTGGATTTAATGGTAAAAATATATTATAATTTAAATTTAAAACCAATTCAAAAGATAATCTAATCATATAAATATATTAGATTAAAAAGAGGTTTTGAATTAAAATACAACATTTTACACTATTCATTAAAAAAAAGAACTTTATCGGAAAGATACCAAAAATTTACACAAAGTAAATTTTGACATCCCGATTCTTTATAAGAGTTTTATTTGGTCCAAAAGAATTTTTAAGAGTGAACAAAACTATATTTAATGATGGTTCAACATCAAAAGGTTATAAGTGAACCTTTAGTTAAAACTAGGGCATATACGCCTAAAATTGAATTCTTTCCGTATTTTAAGCCTCTATACTTTATTGGATAAATGAAAAAACATTTAAAAACATATATAATCATATTTTAGTTATTTATATCCATTCCCTCCATTACAACGGCTACATGTTAACTACCATTTAAAATAATATTATTTTATTATTAGAGTGCAACATAAGATTCCCAAGAGACTCGTTGTTGCGTGTTGGGTACGCCATCGAGCATTGCATCCCATTTAAAGTCATATTAATATTTTATTCACAAATATGGATAAATATGAAAATGTCATATTCTTTATTTACCTGGGGTGTAACATCCTTCCCCCCTTTTGGGAATTGCGTCCTCGCAATTTTTAAAATTGATCTTAGAAACATCCTTGAACGTCCCACATAGGAACAAGAGTCGGTAAAACAATCACTTTAAAACAAAGAATGATAAGTACAGAGGTCACCCGAGTTAACCCATACTAGGACTCCATGTAGGAAAACATGGACATGGAGGAGAAAACATAGGGTCATGTTCTGATGGAGAGTGATAGAAAACATGTTTAGGAGAAAGTTAAAAATAAGAAAATCACAAACTTGTGATGGGTTAAACGGTGTTGGGTTCCCCAGTAGGAAAAGTGAATAGACAACATTTTTGTTTTATGTTACTTTTTATTTAGTAATTTCTTCACAGGGAAACATAATCACTTATCATGTTGACTTTCTACTTTTACACAAACTCATATTTTCTCCAAAAGGAGAGTATTTAGGAAGGCTTTTTCACATTAAGAGTACTATAATCAACTTCTAGAGAATCACCTAATCCACAAAAGAGAACTATATACTTCCCATGTCTTTAGGCTTTAACCAAAACCAAAACCAAAAAGGTTAGTACAAAGTCAGATAATCAAGGAAAGGATAACCCTTAAAAAAGAAAATCTATGCTTAATCTCCAAAATTTGTCCAACAAAACCCAAAGTTCAACGAGGACCATCCGATAAACAATTTTTCCATAAAATTCTTCAAAGTAAACCGAACTAAGATTGAAACCCAAATATTTGAAGGATTTAATCACATAGTCTTCCAAGTTAAATCATAACATTTATTTCCAAACAACATCAGTTTCTCCTAAAGTCTCGTATTGAAAAGTAATTAACCTAATCACATATCCTCCATGGTAGGTTAATCATTTTCATAAATAAACCAAAATCAACTTACTATTAATTCATAAAATCATATAACTAAAAAGAATCAGTCAAACTAACCAGGGATTTCACGTAGTCCAGTGGTAGGCGATAAATACCAGTCGCACTTTGGTTGTGGGTTTGATTCCCGCAGCTTTGTCCGACGCGACGGGTTGTCACACAGTCTACGTGTTGTCCTTTTTCCAAAACTATATAATTCTTAAAACATTCCCCAAAATGAGATAAAATCTTCAAAGATGATCATAACATATTTTAACCTCAAGTTTATCTCATGCCTTTCATTTTCCATCATAACATATAGTAACCCATAATTAACTCAAAAGTAAGGATCATATAAACCCAAATGGTTCTTTATAACTAGGTCCACAAAAGAAAAGATAACTATTCCTTGAAAAAAAATTCATATATTAAACATCAGGGATACACATAATATAAAAAGTCTTCTAATGTAACCCCATCATCAAAAGAGACTTAATACTCTTAAGAATTTCACCATAACTCTTAAAGCCCTTATAGATTGTCATCTTACTCATTAAACATTCTTAATGATCCATTAACCATTCCTTTCCAACTTATTCCGAAATACCTCTTTCCTACAAAGAAAATCATGAATCATATCCTAAGATTCCAAAATAGGAAAACAATAGTCATGAAATAATGCATACCTTTGATTGGTCATTGTCAGTTTCTTCATCCTCAATCGGAATGGCATTAGGTAGTGGTAAACGAACATTTGTACGCTCTTGGTGACCCCATTCACAAAACTTCTTCATAGGACATGTGTTTGCATAATGACCATGCACACCACATTTAAAACATTCAATTGGTCCCTCAAAAAGAACTTCTTTCCCTTTCCTCGAGTCAACTGGATGCTTCCTTTTTCCATGGTAGGTTCTTAATTTATGACCTTCATTTCCACATCTATAGCATATTTCTATCCCTTTGAAACATTTTCATAGGTGTTTCTTTCCACATCTTTGACACATAGGTTTTTGAACACACTTACCTTTATGATTATTACCTGTAGTTCCGTAGGGATTTGTTTCTCGCATACATGATGCCTTATAGAAATCACCAAGGTTTAGGTGGTCAATCATAACTCCAGATAGTTGGTTGAGGATAAACACAAGAGTTCCCATTACAGCTCCCATATCATTCAGTTGCTCGCTCAGAAAACTGTCACAGTTTCCTTCACATCCACCGTTACCCTGGTGCCTGCTAGATCCAACCATTTACTAAAACCAAAAAGGGTCGTTGTGAGTATATCAACATAACCATCATGTACTAATGAGGAAGATAAACACTAAGATATACTCACTCATTCACTTTATCTAAAACTAGGACTCTTTATGAAATCCTAACCATTATGGTAATGTCACTTATGGTTAAAGAATACACTAACCTCTAAAGTTATCTAAACCTCCCTCTTATACCAACTATAAGGCCCCAGCCTTAAACCTTACTTAATCTTGAGTTATTACAAGATTACACATTGAGGATCTTTTCAGGTTTAGAGTTTTAGAGAACTAGGACATAACTATTACGTCTCAAAAGATTACAAAGTAGTCTCTTCTACTAAATTTCCATAAAATGAAAACTCTTAAAAATGAAACATGTCTAGTTTCATGTTTTAGGTAGCATGACTTTCCCTTGATCCCATCCTTGACCCTATTCCACGCTAAGTCCTGTGAAAAACATTTCAAAAACTTGGGATGAGCATAAAAACTCAGTAAGGGATACACAAAGAATAAAAACTGTTAGTTTATCAAAAAAAGTAAACCATGTATACTTTAACAAGGTAATACTTTTCACCTTTATGAAGTAGTAAAAACTCTTCACTGAATAAAATATCATTACTTACCTTTTTGTAACCAAAGGATTACCATAAAACCTATATAAAGAACACATAACATATATAAAGGTAACTTTGGACATAAACATACTTAAGTGGAATAACCATACGGTCGACTTCCACACATATCACTTAATGGAATAGCCATACGGCCAATTTCCATACATACTTAATGGAATAGCCATACGGCCGACTTCCATACCCAATGCATTGAAGGTTATAACGTAACCACCCGTCCTGGTATTCACAGCACCACCCGTCATATGGTTTATAACGTAACCACCCGTTAAAATGTCCAAGTACCAATTTAAAATCATAAATCATAAAACCAATATAAAGTAATGATAACATTTCCACATCACAATATATCATAATAGAATCCTTTATCAAAACCATTTTCAAAACCATTTAAAACATTTCATAGAGAGATTTTGAATCAAAGTGTCCCATACCACCTTGAAGCTTAAAATTTTAAACCATTAATATCCATATAAATAAATCCTTAAAACCATTTTGAAAACATGGATATTAATAAGAAAAAATAATTAAAACATTTAAAATGACATTTTGGTTAAAGGGGTTTTACCAAAATTAGAGACACTTGAATACAATAATTGAGGAATAACATTTAGTCAGAACTTTATAATATCATGAGAATAAATGGATTCATGAGATAATACTCCAAAGGACAGTATATACACCATATAAGAGTGAATTGGTGCATAACAACAATGAACCCTCAATAGAAATGTCAAATGTGATGAAATCCCTTATAAAGAAGGTATCCTTAAATTAAGGACAAATCAATCTCAAAAATAAGTGTGACAAATATAAATACACCCAATATAAATGTATATTAAGTGTAAAACAATAAAATTCCATTCACACATATTCAATGGATGACATATTCAATGACTACATGTTCAACCCAAAGAAATCGAAATTGGGTTAAAAAGTTCCCTTGACAGCCTAACGACATCACATCAAAATGAGTTGATGAGAGATAAAAAGTGTATCTCATCACTTGGACATAAAATTTACATCAATAAGGATATATGAGAACATATCCCAACATAACAATATGTAAGTTAAAAGACCCAACAAAAGAAGTCTTTTAAAAAAGAGGAGGGTGAAAGGTTCCCTTACCGACTTGGGTATCTTTCAAAACATACACCCCATGAAAGAAGGACAATAGATCATTGATGTAAATACTCATAAACGAAAGTATATTACACAAAGATTAGAATAATGGGAAGTAAATACACCACTCAATGGAATTTGTGGCAAATGTAGCATAAATCTCACGGGAATAAAAGTGAGATGAAAAATCCCTTATGAAAATTCGGCAGCGTAACGGCGCCACTCAAAACTTCCAAAATGGATTGATGAGAGGAAATAGGTTCTCTCATCATATGAACATAATAAGTACATTAGTAGTAATATAAAATAGCATCCCAATCATATGAAATATGAGCTTAAAAGGAATGACATAAAAGAGTGTACTTAAAAAGAAAGAGAGGTGTAGGATCCCTTACCTCGGGTCCGACTTGACTCGATCGTTCTTTAACGTCCTGAATAATAAACTTGATTTAATTTCTACTTCCTTAATAACCTTTTTAAAGTTCATTATTCATTTTTATATCACTTATTTACATGTCATAAACATTATGTCATCATTTAAGTTAATAATATTTGTTTTGTCGATATTGTGGTTCTCAAGTCGAAAGTGGAATTCTTACAATTACATGTTGTTCGTGTGGCCAAATGTTTATTATATCCAGAATTGTATTCATGATGTAGATAACATATATGTCATATATATCCATCATATACATGTATTTATAATAGTACATTATATTTGGGGATAAGAAATGAAATGCACCGTTCATGGAGACGGTAAGCCGTACGTACGCATGAACGCTACTTTCATTTCTATTTCGTATTTTATAGAATGTAATAATAATGATATAATGGTATATTACAATTCCAGTATAATATAATATATAATATCATAGTTCCATCCTTTATACGTCCCACATATGGTATTTAACGAATCAAATCACTTTGAGGGGGCGGTAGTCCGCACTTCCTTAAATGAAGATATCGTGTTTACCCATAATGGAAACCATAAAGGTAAGCCACAAATAAAAAATACAGAAGCTTAAGTAAAGAATAAACATATTATATATCACATATAAAAATAGTTACATCATATTTTCCACCTTTGAAGGTGTTAGATGAGTATTGAACAATCATCGTTTCGGGAGGCAGAATTTCTCCATCCACGGAAACCGTATGTTCTTTAACCATTTGATGTAGTTGTGTGAGAGTGTAGCTCGAATAAATATTATAAAAACATCCTAGTATACGGAAGATACTGGTTTTGTTACAAAAGAAGTAAATAAATAGAGTTTTGGGGGTTGGAGAAGCAAAATAAAACAAATGAACATGAGAGAATGAATTACCTTTAAAAGTGTAACTCCTTTTGATTTGAGCCTAAAGGCTTCCTTTGAAAGGAATCTGCCCAAAGGGAATCCTCTAGGATGAGGAGAGGTATGTGGAGAGAGTAAATGGGCAGGGGTTGGCCGAGACAAAGGCTTGAGGAGTGTGTGAAATGAGGCAGAGGTGGGGGCCTTTTATAAGAGGAGAGGAGGGGCACTTTTGGAAAGTAAGGAAATATTACTTTATTTGAAAATGTGTTTCGGTTTTAAAATGTCCCAAATTGATATAATTCGTGGATAAGGATATAAAGGTTCGAAATCCACCCATCCAATAAGTTTTGGACATGTTTAGTTCATATATTTTAAAGTATCTTTCCATTTTATTTTAATCGTTAAATAATGATGTCATCACTGCATCATTATGATGTCATAAATAATTTAATTTATTTAATGTCTAAAAATTATAAAAAAATACTATGATGTAGGAAATCTGTTTATCATTCCAATGACTATTTATAATCAAAAATATGACTTGTATATCCCCACTTAAAAATTGTTTTAGTAAAACATATCATGTTTGTGTCATTTTTAATTTTAACATTAAATAAAAATATATTATTGTCATTTTCCAACTAAAGTGGATCCATGGGGTCCCCATGTTGGCCCATTGCTTGTCTTGGTCGGCCATGACTCACCCAATAGGTTTAGTACAAGTGTCATGGTGTTTTCACATTCTTATAATATCATTTTTACCTTAAACTACACTAATTACCACTAATCGCGATTAAAAACTTAATAAGTTACTATTCACCAAAAAATTATTTTTATCCCATTGAACCAAATTTTACTTATTAATGACAACCATGTAAGTCGGATTTTTGAAATTCAAAACAAAAAAGTGGTAAAATTTCATTTAATCGAAAAATCAACTTTTATAAGTACCACTTAGTGGTTTCACTATTCATCAAAAATTGATGTTTTTCAGAAATTTACCAAAAATTACCCTAAGCTATATTTGACATTACGAACTCAAAAATGAAGTCCATTTTAAAAAATTCAAAACATATTAGTCACATTAATTAATTTAATAATTAATTTCCGCTGTCAGAGCAAATAGCCTGTTTTTATGAAACAATAAGTATCTAAAGATTGACACTAGTTTAAGTCTGATTTCAAAGTGAAATTAATTCCAACGACCACTATTGGATTTAATGGTAAAAATATATTCTAATTTAACTTTAAAACCAATTCGAAAGATAATCTAATCATATAAATAAATTAGATTTAAAAGAGGTTTTGAATTAAAATACAACATTTTACACTATTCATTAAAAAAAGAACTTTATCGGAAAGATACCAAAAATTTACACAAAGTAAATTTTGACGTCCCGATTCTTAATAAGAGTTTTATTTGGTCCAAAAGAATGTTTAAGAGTGAACAAAACTATATTTAATGATGGTTCAACATCAAAAGGTTATAAGTGAACCTTTAGTGAAAACTAGGCCATATACGCCTAAAATTGAATTCTTTCCGTATTTTAAGCCTCTATCCTTTATTGGATAAATGTAAAAACATTTAAAAACATATATAATCATATTTTAGTTATTTATATCCATTCCCGCCATTACAACAGCTACATGTTAACTACCATTTAAAATAATATTATTTTACTATTAGAGTGCAACGTAAGATTCCCAAGAGACTCGTTGTTGCGTGTTGGGTACGCCATCGAGCATTGCATCCCCTTTAAAGTCATATTAATATTTTATTCACAAATATGGATAAATATGAAAATGTCATATTCTTTATTTACCTGGGGTGTTACACTCTCTGTCTTTTTCTAATGTAAATTTTAAAAAATATAAATATGATACAAAAATTTCACCTGATTCAATTTTCCCATTTATTATAATGGATATAATTATTTTATTTTATGTTCTTTGTGTTTCCTCTAATGTAGATATTTTTAAAAGGGGAAATATATTTTTTGTCCAAGATTTCAATTTTTTACCATTTAGCCTTTTCAATATAATTATTACAAAAAATGAGAATTATATGACGGAAATCCATTAAAAATTAGTTTTGGTTTAATGGAAATCCCTTGTGATCACCATAATTTATTGTTAAATAATAAATTTTTCAAAATAGTGATTAAAATGTTAATTATAATACACAAATCTTCACAAAATTAATGTTTTTAAGTTAATAAATTAAATGAATATTAATGACTAATTCTTCTATTGATAATATTTTCATCCCAAAATTAATTAATTATTTTATTGCTTAGTAATCCATATGATATCCCATATTTCAATTATTTGTGATAATATTACAAATCCCATATCATACCCATGTTTTTTTATATTATAAATAATATTTTTTATGTTACTCATTTAGAAAACATATTCATTCACATATTAGAATATGATTGACTTTTACAAAAAATATTATGTCCACAAAAGCGTTTGGTAATGATTCGATCAAATTAGAAACTATTCATGGTGCACATATAATTTTCATATTGAATTTTATTTTATTATGTTCATAGGGATCTTAAACATATCCTTATGATACAGTTATTTATGTTACTATAGCATTAAAATGAATTTTTAGTCATAAGTTATTGTTTTCCTTTTTTATTATTCTAAAAGAATTATTTTTTATCATCATCTTTTAAAGTATTATGAAATGATTAATAAATTATATTTTCTTCTACATAATCATGATTATTCCCAATCAGGGATTTTAATATCACCCATTCAATTGTTAATTCCATGAGCGAATATAATACAGTTTTATAATTTAAATTTTATTTTAGGCCACAATTTGTATATTAAGAAAAAAAAATTTATTGTGGATGTATTATTTATATAATTACACAACATTACCTAACTAATAATTCAATTGGTTCTGTTTTGTGTATTTTTTCATTAAAATAATTTATTAATATGTTTATTTTTTTTGGCAAAATATTAATTAAAATATAAAAATGTCTAGTTATTTTTTGGGGGTTTAGTTGGTGAACCTAATATGATGTTGACCATTGATAAGTTATACTGAAAGTAATAAATTAATAAAAAAATATACAAACCATTTATGTGTAACAACTTTCATTTTTCATTAATTACCATTATATTATCATAAAAAATTGATTTATTAAACCAAATAAGTACATTATGTAATTAAATGGTTAGTAATATGAATAAGTTTTTCGAAAAACCATGAGATTGAAAATGTAACGATTTCTCATTCAGTATATCTAATGTTATGGGAGTGGGACTATAGATCTAGATAATGTTAAATGTTGAACTACCACATGTTGAAAATAATAACATAAACCATTGGCAACATCCTCCTAATCATATGACATAACTTTATATGTCTTCATTATTCATCTTAAAACGACCTCTCATTTTAAGCTGATATTTTTTGTTCCCCAAATCCTAGAATGATTAATTTATTCAATTTATAAGAAATTATCTATCTTACAAGTCTCATATCCCAAAAAAGGAATATTTTAATATTTTTAAATATTAGAGGAAACATTTCAAATGTGGTAATTGATCAATAATATGAAGCCCAAAGATGAAATAAAATAAATAGATTACGATGGAATCCTATAGATTTATTTAAAAAATATATTTCCACTAACCCTCTATGTTAAAAATTGATATGGAGTACCCAGACTCTTGAAAAGGAAGGATAAATCAATATTGTGTAAATATGAAATACATAAAAGGATTCTAAAGTACATTTATAGATTTTAAATGAAATTGATTATATTATTGGAAACATTTTAATAGAGAATAGTCCATGTCTTTATTGAATTATATAAATTTGAGATATTGGAATCTATAAGGAAATAATTTTTTTCCTATCCAAATTGAGTTGAATGTTTGTAATTCACATTTATCTCATGATACTAGATATAAAAGAAAAGGAATTTTTTTAACACTCATTGAAAAGAAAATAAATGTATCTTAAGAAAGAATATCAAGCAACATAAATATTATAATTTTTTAAATAATTAATTGTGAAATAATCCGATGGGAAAATAGAGAATCGTCATGTTTTTATTTGAAGAGAATAAAAAATATGAATATAACAACCCCGATTTTTATTACACACATAAACAAGAATTATTAGATAAAATAATCAAATGATTTTATATGGAATATTGCAAGGTCTAGGGACGTTTGGGCTTAGGAAAATTACATAAAAATTGATCAATTGAAACAAAAAATCTTTATTGAAAAATTCCTTTTCATTACCACTACATTCTCTCACACTTAGCATTGCCTCGGATTACCTAAGGACATGCATAAGAAATGGTTGAGATAAAATTCCCATTAAGGGAATAAACATGGATTAACATGAGGAATATAATACATGTTAGACAATAGTAATATCAATGGAGAACAAGAGAAACATGTGCATAAATGCATGATAAAGCATGAAAATCCTAACATGGAGATGTGGTAACAACACATAACATAGAATTAGCATGAGAAAAGCATCATTTCCCTTGGAGTATTAGTAAACTCTCATTGCACATTAATCATGAGTAAACAATCGATACACTTGAATTATAATTAGTAAACACCCATTACACATGACATATCATGATACTATAATTTACCCAATTTATTAGAGTGCTATTTGGGCACATCCTTCTGAAACATTACATTTCATGCATAAGTGTGCCACATGGATCATAAAACATGGATTCATTAAAAATCTTCATTTATTACACGTGAAAATATAGTGGAATTCATATATGAAAAACTATAAACAATATGTAAATGTGCATAATGGTGAATACCCTTTATTGAGAAGTGGGCATGGTATTCACTACACAATGACTTTGGCTTGGAAATTTGTGGCGCAATTATGGAAGCATAACAGCGTGACATAAGAACTCATTAAAATTATTGATTGGAGGTAAATGTGTGTATAATCATATCTTAATGAAATGGGAAGTTAAGGGTTCATATACATACATATCCCAACTATTTTAATAGAATTTAGATTCATGATACAAAAGAATTACTTGAATGTAAATGGGGAGAGAGAAGTTTTTTATGGAATTTCAGCATGGTAATAGGTATAAATGGATGGAATTAAGGAAAGATAAATGGAATATTTAATAACTCAAACATGATGAGGGTAGTATGTGGGAGGTGAGAAATCATACACCATCCTTTATAATTGAAAATAAAAGGGCATAACAAATTAAGTAATTTTGGACATAAATAAAGAAAGTGATAATCCCTTACTTGGATGTGCGATCCCAAAAAGTTGGGAGTGGCTTGAGAGAGACTTTTGGGAACTTCAAGCACCCTGGGAGGATTATAGATAGAGTAGGGAAGAGGTTGGTCGAACTCCAAAGGCTTTGAGTGAAGAGGATGTGGGAGCATCGATGGGTTTAAATAGTAAAGAACAAGAAATTATTTATTATTTAGTTTTGAGACACCTCACATTAAACTAATCAAAACCAAAAATCCATCCATGGTTTTTGCCCATGGATATTTCCAAATGGTAGGGGAAATCAATATTATTTATGTTCAATTTCCTAACATCTTATAATAATGGGTTTTCTTATATGAAAGTGATGCATACTCTCAAAGAAAACAATTTAAAAAGGGAAAATGTTTTATAAGCCTAGAATGGTCCACTAATGCTTTGTAAAATAAATATAAAAAACCAAAAAATCAAAGTATTTTAAGGGTAAAACATATATTGGCACAACATAATGTTTATAGTACTTTATTACATTATAATTGGGTCATTATGATGTCCTAAAAAATATTATATATTTAAATAGTATATAATTTTTACCCCAGAAATCAATTGTCTCAGAAAAATATAAAAACACACCATTATATAATTATAACATCCTAAATCTTAAAATAATAAACATTTTATCTAAATAATTTTCAAAGTATGTGAATTTTCAATTTTCAAATAGAAACCGACATTTAGACAGAAATCATTAGTTTTTCCAAAAAAAGCTTTCAAACCTTAATAAAAATTACAATTGCATTAATAAAATTATAAGATCATTTATATTTAATAAAAACGAATATAATAATAATATATTATTAAAATATTATTTAATTCAAAATCCATTAATTCATCAAAATATATTTCTTAGTTGTATATTTACTAAATATACTATCTTTGCATTTAAAAATATTTAAAATGCATCAAAAATAAAATGAATGTATATTAATTATTATATAAAAAAATAATGCACATAATCAAAGAGCCAGTTTCATCTAAAATAATCCCTTATAACACCCTCATATGACCGAAGGGTAGGGTGTGTGAAGGTGACTGACTCTTGGGTTTGCTTGGATAACATTATTCGAGTGGTAATCTCTATCAACTTCCACTTATCCCATATGCGGTTTCACACAAGAATAACGTATTCATGCTTGGGTTGGTCTTGGTCAAGAGGGAATCCCAATGAAACCACATCCTTTCCATTTTCTGACTAATGGTCTTAGTACATGGAAAGTCTACTCGATGAGGCCATCACTTCCTTTGTCTGAGTGAATTGGATTTGTTAAATCCCTATATTTATAATAATCATGTGATCACTATTCAAAGATTATATTATCAATGGTCACAATTCATAACAGTATTTAAAAAATAGAAACATAGAACCAAATAATTGCATACATTTTAGATAACCATAAGAATACATTTAAATAGACCAAGGGGAAATATCATTAATGAATATTTGGTTCATTAAAATATTCCCCCCTTAATAAATTTATCAATCAAAATTACTTTTTCCCACACTAAAACAAATGTAGAAAACATTTCATCATTACATCCTCTGATTCCTAGGTTTCTTCATCAAATTTGTGGTTTTTCCACAACACCTTGACAATGGGCATCTTCATATTTCATATAATATTTTCTCTATGAAATATGATCTTCACTGGTTGCTCCTAAAAAGAATGATCAACCTCTATCTGTACTACCTATGATTAGAATACATGTTAAGGGGATGGTATGCACTTCATTGAGAGATATACATGAAAGAAATCATGTACATTGGGCATAGTAGGTGGATGTGCAAGTCGATAACCCACATCCCCAACATGATAAAGAATCTCGAAGGGTCCGATGCACCTAGGATTTTATCTCCCTTTCCTTCCAAACCTCATGACATTCTTCCATGGTGATATGCATAAAAATATTGCGTTCCCAACATTTACTTCAGGGTCTCATCGACGGTTGTCTGCATAACTCTTCTGTCTACATTGGGATTCCATGAAACGTTACGGAATGGTTTTCACATTCTCCACCATTTCATCAACCATTTTAGGTCCTTGCAGCTTACACTAACTAACATCATTCCAACAGGCCGATGTTCTGCACCTCTTCCAAGACATGTCTTCATAATGTGCCATTAAGATGCTCGATTAGAAACTGTTATTAATAGATAATTCAACCAGATGACGATATTAATCCCATCCAGCTTTAATTTCCATTGAAAGTGATCTTCTCATATCATCCTATATTTGAATATGTCTATCAAATTGGCCATAATTTTAAGGATGATAGGCCTTACTGAAGTTCAGTTCAGTTTCCAGAGCATGTTGAAGACTCTTCCAAAACATAGATGTAAATCTTGGATCTCGATCAGATACAATAGATAGTGGTACTCCATGCATCCTTACCACTTCCCTGATATATATAAGTTCTAGTTGATCCATTAATAAATCATCCTGAATTTCAATGAATTGTGTAGACTTTTTAATTGATCCACAACAACAAAAATTCCATTGTTTCCTTAGGATTTATTCAGATGTTCAGTGACCAAGTCCATGGTGATTTTCTCCCATTTCAATACTGGTTTAGGAAATGGTTTCATCATCCCATTTGATGTTTTCCTATCTTCCTTCACTTACTGACAAAACAATCACTTTTAAGTATTTTTAGAAATCTACTTCTTCATATTATCCAACAAATAATGATATCATAGATCTCGATACATCATTGTGTTTCCTAGGTGAATATATAAATTTGAACTATGTGCTTCATTCAAAAGTTCCTTCTTCACCTCTAGACATGATGAAACACATAGTATTTTCCATAATCCCACAATTCCTTCTTCAATAGAATTTAACTCCAAGGATTTCCCTTTTATGATAGCTTCTACATTCTTCTAAATTCCCACATCATCCTTTTGATCATCCTTTAAACATTCTAAAAGAGACGACTTAGCAATAATTTGTGAAATGATTGATCGCATTACCTACATTATGATTCACATGTCCATATCTATTAAATCTATGATTATGGGATCCTTTTCAATACACATCAATGATAGAATCGCTGGATCCTTTCTACATTGATCATCTTACACCTTGTTTTCTTTCCCTTGGTGGTAATGTATTGAGCAGCAATAGTCTTTGATCAGCTCTAACCATCTTCATTATAGCATGTTCAACTCATTCTGTGTGAAAAGATACATGAGGCTTTTGAGGTTCTTATATATTTGACACTTCTCCACAAAGAGATAATGAAACCAAATTTTTAAAGTGAAGATCACCACAGCCTACTCCAGATCATGTGTTGGAAAATTCTACTCATGAACATTCATTTTACGTGAAGCATAGGAAATTTCTTTTTCATTTTTCATCAACACACAACCCATGCCCTTCTTCAAAGGATCACTAAATACCATAAAATGTTCACCACTTGTGGGTAAAGTGGGCACATGCACAGTGATAAGCCTCCTTTTAAACCCCTTGATTATTTATTTGCATTCATCACTCCATGAAGACATTACCCCCTTCTGACAAATCTTGGTATGAGGGTTGGAAAATCTTGAGAAATTTCACAAAAATCGTCGATAATATCTAGCTAACCCCAAGAAGCTACGAATATCTATTAAGGATGATGGGAAATTCCATCCCTCTATTTTAGTTGTCTTGGAGGGATCCACAGACATTCCATTCATTATGATGATTTGAGCCAAGAATGAGAACTCCTTCAAACAGAAATCACACTTGTTGTACTTCTCATAGAGCTTCTCCTTTCTCAAGGTCTATAGTATAGTTCTTAGATGCTCATCATGATTCTCTATGGTTTTGAAGTATATAACAATATCATCTATATATACTACCAAAAATTTGTCTAGGTAATCTAAAAAAAATTCATTATTTCCATGAATATTTATGGAGATTTAGTGTGTCCAAAAATTCATTACTATGAAATCATAGTGCCTATACCTTGTAAGAAAAGTATTACGGTGGATATCTTAATCATTCACCCTTACTTGATAATATCCCAACTACAAATCCACTTTATAGATGTATTAATCTCAACACAACTGATCGAACAAGTCATCAATTTGTGTAAGATGATACTTGTTCTTTATTGGGATTTATTGAGCTCACAATAATCATTACAAAGGTTCGTTGACCCATTCTTCTTCTTGATGAAGAGGATTGGTTGACCCCATTGTGATGAACTTGTACATATTAACCCTTTATCTAGATTCTATTGTAGTTGTTTCTTCAGCTCCTCAAGATCCACAATAGCTACTCTATATGGATTCTTGGATATTTTCAATGCACTATGTATAAGGTCAATTGAGAATTCAATATCTCTCCTTAGCGGGAGAACAATTAAATTCCTCAGGAAACACTTTAGCAAATTCCCTCACTATTGGCATGTCTTAAAGGATGACTTCTTCCATATACTCAATCACCTGAGCTAGATACGCTTTCTCATTGGGAAATAATATCCACGGTAGAGATGATGGAGCTATAGAAGATTTATCTTCCTCCTTTCTCTTGTACATAATCAGGGGTTGATTCTCCAAAGGGAGAGTGATTTCCCTCACATAGAAAATTATGTTTACATAATATAGGGAATTCAAATCCATGCTGATAATTACATCAAATTCCACCAGAGGGAGTATAATGAGGTTTTGTGGGAGGTCTAATCCACAAATTATGATAGGGGAGGATTTATATTCATTGGATTCAATGATTTAATCATTTATCATACTCACCAACATTTTCACTTCTCCAATTTGTTGTGGTGTTGGGATAGTTCTAATAATCATTCTTGATATAAATGAATATGTAAAACAAGAATTGAAAAGTATGTTTTCTATTATTGAATGAATAACTTGTGTATGTGTCACAACTTCACTCTTGGGGTTCACTTCGGGAGTAGTGATGGAAAAACTCTCTCCCTTTCTGCCTTGGAGGTTATTAGTTTCCTCCTCAAACCCTTTTCTTCGCACACTTATTTGCATGATTCCCATGTTATTTGGAGATGATGTAATGAAGAATGCGTTGAGAGTTGAATGGATCGTTCCTCTCCTATGTCGCAACCACATGTTTTCCTTATCATTAATTAATGTCAAGTTTCCATTCTCATCCACACCAAAAGCATTTCCTCGTCCCCTTTAAAAAATTTCCAAGGTGCTTCTTTACGCACCTTTAGAAAGTGGGGTGCTGGATCTTCCTTGAATAATTGGATTTATCCATCAGACATCCATAATTTAAATACACCTTATGCTTATTATCCCCCTGAAACCCATGTGATTTTACAATCCTTATTTCAACCTAGAGGGCACATCTGACAATTTCTTCATAGCTCTCGATTATACGGATCACCAAGTAGTTCCATATGCTAGGTTTTTTCAGACCAAAGAAGCATTCTACCTTGCATTGGGGAGTTATGACAATGTTAAAGGAATATCATGAAAGCCTTGTGTTGATTGACTTGTATGATCTGATGGATTCATCATCTTTTTTGCATGTGGGCAAGGAAGTCCAATTACATATTAAGCCTGACGGTGCATGAAAAAATATTTATCAAAAAACATCTTCCAAAAATACTTACATTCCAATGTATTGATCACCTCCTGAGGCATTGTATTTAAGATCAATGCCCCCCATTGATCAGGTTCACCTTCAATATGATAAGCATACATGAAATCATTATTTTGTGTGGAACACTGAATGATGGAGAACATCGTATCAATGGAGTTGATACACTGTTCGATGACTGAGGGATCATATGATCCATTAAATGTGTGATACCATTATATCAAGAAGATCTCAATACTGACTAGTTCATTCTTTGGGGGGGGGGGGTTTAATGGTCCTCTTGACCCAGGGTTCTATTCAAATATTGAATTAACTGAGACAGTATTGTGACAATGTTTTTGATTCCCTCTACCATCATATTGCAGATCTCATTAGAACATTCATTGCATTGATCTTTACATTGGATGTAAGACCAAGTCCTCCCATTATCAGTAATTAGATGGAATAAAAGGAATGTTTGGGTTAACACATAAATGATAATCCATTATCAAAAATGGTTACTTATAAATTACTTTTATTTCTTCAACATATGAATATATAAGCTTCAATCTATGTTATCCATGATATACTTTCAAACAAGAATTTATAGAGTCAATTTTTTAAATTCCCTTAATCATTGTTCAAAATAAGCGTTTTAATTTACCAATGGATATCCCTCAGTAGAGCCGTAACCAGGAGTGCTGAAGGCCTGCTGTTGTGTACCAGGATACCCGGGGTCAATCCCGAAACTCCTTGTCAGGGTTTTCACCCGTAAGTACATCTGTTCCAGAGCCGCCTCTACCTGCTGGTATACAGATAGTGATTTATATTCATTATAAACAACATACTCAATACCTAACAAGAAATAGGGATGTTTTTATTATACTTTGTCTTGTATATAAGGATTCACTAAGGATTTATAATTCTAATCCCAAAAATAAATAAACCAATCTACTAATACTAACTATATCAACCCTACATTTTATTACACACATAAAAATGATTTATTACATTAACAATTCACTTGATACAACATGGATGATTTATAGTTATGGTTTATATGGGGTTTAGGAATATTACATAACAATTTATAACATGAATAACAACATCTTTACTGAAAACATTCTTTAAATAAAAACTACATTCCCTCTTACCTAGAATTATATGGGATAACCTAAGGACCTGCATAAGAAAATGGTGATCTATAAATCCTAGTAAGGAAATAAAAATGGAATAATATGAGGAATATAATACATGTTATAAAATATTCAAATCAATGGATCACAAAAGAAACATGAACATAAATTCATGATAAAGCATGAAAATCATAACATGAAAATGTGGAAACAACACTTAACATGGAATTAGAAAGAACTAAGGCACATTGCACATGAAGCATTAGTAAACCCCCATTGCACATGAATCACAAGTAAACCCTCATCGCATATGAATTATCATGATTCAGAAACCATTTCACATGAAGTGTCATGATACTATACATTTTCAATTGCATTGTAGTGCTCTTAGGGGGCACCCTTCATAAATATTTTTTGCAGGTATTAGTGTTCCACATGGATAAAAAACATGGATTAATTAAACATAATGATTTATTCTACGATAAAAGAGTGTGAAATTCATACATGATGCTTTATAAACAACAACCAAATGTTCATAAAGGTGAATACTCTTGATAGAGAAGTGGACATCGTATTCACTGCACAATGACTTTGGCTTCGAAAATCACTGTTAAATTTTGCAAGCTTAGCAATGTGACAGAAGAACTCATAAAAATGGATGATGAGAGAGAAAGTGGTGTCTCATCACACGTAGAAGAAATTGATAGTAAGGGGTCATTTGTATACGTGTACCAACAATTGTAATGGGATTTATATTAATGATAAAAAATTATAACTTGAATGTAAATGATGAGGGAGAAATTCCATAAGGAGTTTTATCATGGTAACAGGTATACATAGAAGGAATTAATGAGAGAAAAAGGGGATCTATCATTATTCAAACATGAATAGGGAAGTATGAGGGAGGTTCTAAATCATTCCTTATAATTTAAATTTAAAATAAATGGTCATTAAAATATTAGGAAAGTATGACATAAATAAGTAAAGTGAGAATCCCTTACTTGGAATTGTGATCCCAAAACCATGAGAGATGTTTGAGAGAGGCTTCGTGGAAGATTGGGTCACCTTGGGATGAATCTAGAAAAATAAGGGAAGGGGTTGGTTGAACTCAAAATTATTTGAGTGTAGAGGATGTTGGAGCATGGATAGTTTTATATAGTAAATGAGAACAAATTATTTATTATTTAGGTTTCTGACATCTCACATTAAAAAAAATAAAAACTACAAACCAGCCCATGGTTTTTGTAAAAGGGGATTTGATAACTATATTTTTTAATGATAATGACCTAATGATTTAAAATAATAGGTTTCCTTATGTTGAGCTGAGTCACACTCTCAGGGAAAATAATTTAAAATGTCAAAATGTCTTATAAGCATTGAAGGGTCCACTAATGCTTTGTAAAATAAATCAAAAAATCAAAAAATCAGATTAATTAAATGGGAAAACATATATTGTCCAGATATAAAGTTTATAGAACATTATTACATGACTATTGAGGAATTATGATGTCATAAAAAATATTATATATTTAAAGGATATTTAATTTTTACCCAAAAATCAATTATCTCCAAATATTAAGAAAAAATAACAAATGGATAATTTCAATGTTACAATTCCAAAAATAATATTCATTTTATCTAAATAATTTTCTAAATATATTAATTTTCTCTTTTAAAATATTAATCCTATATTTATCAAGAAATATTTGTTTTTGAAAATAACAACTTTCAGACAATAATAAAAATTAAAATGGAATTCATAAAATTATTCAATCATTTTTATTTAATCAAAAGGAATTTAATAATAATAATATTTTAGTAATGTATTATTTAATTAATAATTCCACTAATCCATCAAAATATATTTCTTATATGAATAGTAATTATAAATACTATTTACGCATTAAAAACTATTTACATGTAACAATAATAAAATGAATGTATATTAATTATTATTTTAAAAAATAATGCACATAATAATAGTTATAGGGTTCTGTTACATAACCCTTTATAACACCAGTATCAGACAGAAGGGTATGATGTGTGCTGGTGATAGACTCTTGGTTTGGCTCAGATTACATTGCTCGAGTGGTAATCTCTATCAACTTCCACTTATCTCATTGGAGGTTTTTCTCAAGTTTAAATTATTCTAGCTTAACATGGGATTTGTCAAGAGTAAATCCTAATAAATCCTCCTCCTTATTGAGCTCTAAAAAAGGGTTCTGTATTGGGAATGTCTACTGGATGAGACCATGGATTCCTTTTTTGAGTAAATTGGATTTTTTAATGCCCTATATTAATACAAATCATGTGATCATTGTTCATCGACTGTATTAGCAACAGTCATTATTCATAACGGTATTATAAATACCATAACATATATCCCAAAAGTTCATATGTTCTACATTACCATAATAATTCATTTAAATAGACCATGAAGAATTATCATTAATGAATTTTTGGGTCGTTACCATGAATTTCGATGGTTTATGAACAATCCTACCCATATGATTTATGAAATTATTGTAAAAATAAACCCATATACTATGTTACAAGGTTTCATATATAGGGAATATGATAACTATAAATTATAGTGTAAAAATACAATTATCATCAAGGTGAATCCCTAAGAGCATCCAACTAAATCATTGTATAAATGGATAAACTACTATATCACCCTACTTTTATTTCCATAAAAAAGAAATTATTGAAGATATAGTAACTATTAACTCATGAATATTGTATGTATTATTTTAATTATGTTATTAAAAAATTTACATCCCCCTTTTTTCGGATGCATTTGAATCAACTCCTTGATAAAATTGTTTAGATATAATTGTAAAAATGCATTTTGGTTAAATTGTTACAATCAATGTATTTAGTTCTACACCTATAATCCTCGTGAATTTTATTTCCAAAAATCTCATAATACAATATTTTAAATAATGTTATTCTATACAATTAATAGATTGAATATATTTATTTAGATCAATTATTAATTTCATGTTTTATTATATAATATCTCATTTCCCATATAATTATATAAGACTAAAAACATTCATGGAAGAAGATGAAAGTCCATTGGAAAACCCTTCTCAATATAGGCTATTGTTTCATTATGAAAATTCATATATTTTTGAAATGATTTGGAAAAAGGAGAATATAATACAATATGAAATTACCATTATGGGGTAATATATAGGGTTTTACCTAAAAGAGTTTTATAATCTGCCTCCCAATCAAGTTGTTGAGTTCCAAAATTAAATTTCAAACTCTATATCTTCCCCTTTCAAATATCCCTAATCGAATTTCCCTAATTGACCTAATAAAATAATGACTTAAATTTTACATAATAAATATGAGGGTTTGATATTTCCATGTTTTTAAACATATTGTGTACCAATCTACTTTGGTATGATTGATGGTGGTTTACTAATCGTTTCATGAATTATAATGTTCTCAACAAAATCACAATAATGATTATATATTCCATACCACATATTTATGGATTGTTCAATCCAATGTGTGGGGAATGTTTTTTCTATAAATATTATTCATTTTAATGATAGCTTCAATATAATTTGTAGAAGATACACTCACAATAACTATTCAAACATGATAAACATACAATGAGATCCTCCAGATGTTTTTAGTATCATAAATTCTCTCACAATATTCATGGTTGTAATGAATAACATATTCCGATATTATATAGAAAAATTTATGGTAAATTTTATTGATAATATTTTTAAAAAATCAAAATGAATGATTAAACATTATTATATTGTGAGTGTTGTTCTAAAAACATTGTGAAAATTAATGTTCAATGAAATCCATATTAAATAGTTATTTTGGACAGAAATTTTTTATTTATAAGGTCATTTTATTATAAGAATGTTTTTATATATGTTTCATTCAATGTAAATGGTAATTAGAGAATATTATAGATAATTCCATATAATATATGCCCAGATTTTCCCTTTATAAATTTCATATTATCGATGGTTTGTGATGAACTTATATAAATTGTTAAGAACACTAAACATATATTTATAAGGATTTAAGGATTTTTTATTGTTTAATGTTATGTTATCACTATGTAATTTCAAAATAGTTTAATTAATTAACCAATACCAATACTACCACATTTGGAAAATTATTTGTGTACTATATTTATTCTTCAAAAAAGATCATTTTATTTGTAATAATATGTAAGTATAAATAAAAATCATATTCATCAATTTATTTAAATAATCACTAATGAAAATTAAGAAAAACATGATATGCGGTTGGTTTGAACAATATTTGTAATAATAATTGAGGCATTATTTCTATGGTGTGTACTTTAACATATGTATAGATTATAAGATATAGATGTATATATTACCATAGATTTATATCAACATGAACCAATGAAGATTGTTAAATATTATTGACGCATGGCTATCGTAGGGCGTGGCCAATGCAATTTAATTTTCCTAGTGCAGCATAGAAGCTAACTAGGGTCGTCCCACTTGAGGAGCTTTCTCAATAGTTCACTTACATAATCTAATTTAACTAAACTATTTATTTTTGGTGTGTTTATATTATCTATTAATGGAAAACAATTAAATTCAAATGAAAGATAAAACTAACATGCAAGGACAAATTGCAATTAATTGAGAAAGAACTTGGCCTTTATGGGTTGGTTTTTGGGTTTCATCATTCTACTTTTTGGTATTTAAATTAAGTTTGATAATTAAATTATGAGATCTCATTCATGAATTTCTATTATTTTATTTATTGGTGTGAAATCTGGAATGCATTTTTTAAATCATAAGTTCACCTCCTCCAATAATCAAGGATGATGGCACACCTCGATCGAGAGTGTGTCATCTTCCAAGACCTGGCTCCATCATATTCCATATCAACCACTGAATGGATCAAATCCATCATATAAAGAGATTTTATCCAATAGAAGGGATGTAAAATATTTAATAAAAGAATATAAATGAGTTTGAGATTAGTGTCGTGGTGGATGATCGCCACACCTGTGCACATCACTATTTCTCATCACAAACTTAATAAAAACCCGAATTTAAGCACATAAAAAATGAAATTTTCACATACCACCCTCAGGTCAAGTCTCGGGTTAACCCCTCATATTTGAGGCTAAGAGGTCACGGTGGATAATATGAGAAGAATAAAAGAATAAATGAAAGAGAAAATAAGAAGAAGAAAATAGGATGGATGGGTGGACACAAAAATAATGCATGAATTTTATTAGAAATCTAAATTAAAAATGAAAACTAAAACAAAAATAAATAAAATAAATGAAATGGGGAATATTTGTGTCTGGACTCCCTCAGTGGAGATCTCCTCCTTGGTTCCTTGAAGGAATGGATGGAGAATGGGATGCTTTGGGAAGGAGGTGATGGCCTCCTTTTATAGGCAGAATTCTACCCACTAAATAATGCGCATTTTAGACCCCATAACTGACCACTTCACACATTTCACCCTTACTAAATTTTGTTAATTAATATCTTGGAAGTATCTTTTCCAAATATCAGCTAATTTGGAAATGTTATGCAGGAGTTATGAATTTTTAATTCTCAGTTTCTGTTTCTGGATGAAGTTTCCAGAATGGTTCCTCCAAAAGTATGTCATTTATTTTCTGCCTTAGTGACTTTCAAACTTACCCAAATTACTTTTATGGTCTTTACTAGATGTCCTAGTACCATCCCAGTTTTAAACACATCATTTGGATATGTTAAGCAGCGTTTGGGATCCATTACATTGGTGGTGTCCACGCTGTCCTCCCGAAAAAAATGTCCAAATTCAATGAATTTTTAGACCCTCTAGATGGCTGAATCACCTCTTAGTCCAGAAGATAAAAATGAAGGAGATAAAATATTGATTCTATAAATATTTAAATCATAATCATTGAAAATTTATTTTTCCGGAAATGACCAAAATACCCCTGACGTAAAAATTTGTCAAAACTCTAGAATTAGTTGTTTTCACATTTGGGCTCGAAATAACAGTAAAACCTAAAAACATGACAATTTACCATTCAATAACACTATTGTGGGATTATAAAAATGATTTACAGTATTAAATATATGAAAATATGAGCTTCATCACTCTCCCACACTTAAACATTTCACTCCTAGGCAATCATCTTACATCCAAATCAAAATCCACACAACAATAAAAAATGAGAACATATCAATGATCTTATCCAAAATAGAATTCCATAATGTCTCACATATGAATAATAATTATCTCATTTTAATTTAAATCATTAAAATTTGTTCAACCTCATAAATCAATCCATGTCCCAATCTTATCCTACCTCATATTGAATTTTATATCACTCTTCACTCAAGATAAATTGAATCTAGAGTTATACTCATACTCGAAAATCGTATGTATCACCATAGGTTTGTGAAAATTCTTATTTCTCCATAGCGTGATACATGAAAATGAATTTAATCATGAGTTATTTAATTAAAGGTTCAAATTATTTTGTGTCTTAGGGGTGGTGGGAAAATGGTTGAAAACATTTCAGACTAGAAAGAAGATGTTGGACTTTTAAGTACAATGCATGATTAAATCAAGGGAAAACACAGGTAATTCCTCTCTCAATACCACTTGAAAAAGATAAAAAACATCACCACCCCCTTTTATATCATGGTAAATGAGCCAATAAGTGCTTATAATGAATGTTATCATCTATGTTGTCCCCTTTTTTTCAAAGCTCCAGAAAGGAACAACATTATTTTCTATTTCTTTTTTTATGGAGGATGTGCTGAAAATTGAATACAAAGAATGAATGACAATTCATGCCCTTGATTTTTGAGAGGGACATGAGTCATAAAATAATTTACAATGAGGAATTAAAACTCATCTCCTTTTTTTATGGAGAAATGGATGAAACAAATAAAGCACAATGAAATGACGACACATGCCCAATTCTCTTATTATCCACTACCCAAAGTATTGACACACCCCTCAAACCACCCATAAATGGTACACATCCCAAGGAATGAAAACGAAAGTCCCTTCCCTCATACTCAAACATGAAATAACCAAGCAAAAATACTAAAAGTGCAGGAAGGTAAGGAATAATTGGTTTATATTGTGGTGTAAAACCTATAAGGAAATTCATGGCATCTAAGGGCTTATGAAGGATAAATATAAAGGTGGGTCTCAGGATAAAATGTCGGTAGCCAAAGAGATGCCTCAATCATTTCAAATACATTCCATGAAATCCAAAGCTTCGAAAGAGCATATTCACAAATTCTAGTTCTCACACAATATTCATGTTTCCCTCAAGAAAGTGTGGTTATTTAGGAATAATATGTAAAAGTGGTTTACAGTACCTCACATGATTGGACAAATATTTTGAGTCAGTGCTTCATGGTCAGGGATTTCAGAAAGTAGTCACACTCATAAAAATGATTGATAATCCAGTTCAAGAAAAATGTTTTCACATCAATAATCATTTAAAATCCATTATTTTAAAAATCATTTCAACTCTTTCAAAATGAATTGATGTGTGAAAAGTGATAATAATATTCATTAAAGCTCAAAATATGTTTTGGACCAAAAAAATTAAAGGAGTTTAAATGATAATTGTAAAATGTTAACTCTCTTTTGAAATAATGATTCGGTCATATTCCTCTAATTTTCGGGGAATCCATCTTCCTACATGATCCTACAAAAGAGAAATTATTCAATTAATAACAAGGATCATTTCATTTAAGCTCAAAATGAAATGATAGAGGGGGCCACATGGTAGACTATTTGCTAATACTGAATTTGAAATTTAAATTACTAGAAAGCATATAAAGATAAATCTTCGAATGATCCCCCAAGTGGGCCCTGGAATCATTTACTACCTCTAGAGGGTAGTACTATCAATTATCCACAATCTGTTGTTGGATGAAGCTTCTTTGATTTGAATGACCATATGTAGGTCTTCCCAATTTGAAGTTATTTGTTCTTGTTGAGGAGGAATCCATAGACAGAGTATACCAGATCCGCCCCCTTCCAAATTTGGTAAAGCTTGCATAGAGGGGGTAGGATGAAGTAGGGAACCTCTTCTTCTTTTGTTGCTACTTGTGCAACCATCTTTTCTTCAAATTCTAGCTTCAAGGAGGCTTCAACCTCTTTTTTGTTTTACTTAGGCTCAGCAACTTGGATCTCTTCATGATGGGGCTCCTCTAGTAGATATTCAATGACTTCAAGGAGCTCCAAAAGTTCCTCAACAGGTGCTTTGTTTTTCACATCATCCTCCAAGGTGTATTATGAGTTTGATGAATCTGAAAATTCAAAAGATTTGGGAGAGACACTCAAATTAGTTTCAACAAAATTTAATGAATTTAAGTTTAAGAATATATCATCTCCCTGATTTGGTTCAACATTAATATCATCTTCTATTGAATGTTCCCCTTGGAGTCTATCATCAATGGATGGTGGTTGGTTGGAAATATCTTCCATTTTGAGTTTTTCCTCAACTTCATGGATGTCTTTAGTGGACATTGGGAAGACTAGTGGCACTTTCTTCTTGGCCTAGAATATTTTTAAGTCAGTTTGGAGTTCATCAACCATGTCCATCAAATCTTCTACTTTGATCCATGTTGCAATGACTCTTTCTTTCTGCATTACCATTATCATCAGTGCATCAGATCTTCGTTGGAGGGCCTCCTCAGTGTAGTCTTGTTCTTCATCCTGCACCTGTGAGTAATTGTTCCATGCAGAATAATTTAAATTTGAATGAATTATGGAAAAAGTTTTTTTTTACATTTATTTTTTAAAAAATGGAGACAATATAAAATTTGAAATTATAAAATGTAATGTAAACAACTGATTAGCTTCCCAGCAACAACACCAGTATTGACACACGCCTGTCGTAGGTCGTGGCGAAAGAAATTTAATTTTCCTAGTGCAGCATAGAAGCTGATCAGGGTCGTCTCGCTTGAGGAGCGTTCTCAATCATTTACTTACTTAATCTAATTTAACTAAACTATTTATTTTTGGTGTTTTTATATTATCTAGTAATGGAAAACAATTACATTAAAATAAACGATAAAACTAAAATTCAAGGAAAAAATTCAATTAATTGAGAAAGAACTTGGAATTTATGTGTTGGTTTGTGATATTCATCATTCTACTTGTTGGTATTTAAATTATGTTTGATAATTAAATTATGAGATCTCATTCATGAATTACTATTCTTTTATTTATTGGTGTGAAATAATGAATGCATTTTTGCAAACTTAACTTCACCTCCTCCTATAGTCTTGTTTGATGGCACACCTCGATCGAGAGTGTGTCATATTCCATGACCAGGCTCCATCGTAGGAAATTTCGACCACTGAATGGTTCAACTCCATCGTATGAAGAGCTTCTATCCAGTAGAAGGGAGGGAAAATATTTAATAAAAGAATAGAAATGAATTTTAGATTAGTGTCGTGGTGGACGATCGCCACACCCGTGCACATCTCTCTTTCTCATCAAAAACGTAATAAAATATGAATTTAAGCACATAATAAATGAAATTTCCACATACCTCCCCCGGGCCAAGTCTCAGGTTAACCCCTCATATTTTAGGGTAAGGGGTCACGATGGATAATATGAGATGAATAAAAGAAGAAACGAAGGAGAAAATATGAAGAAGAAAACAGGGTGGATGGGTGGACACAAAAATAATGCATGAATTTTATTAGAAATATAAATTACAAATGAAAAATAAAACAAAAATAATGAAAAGAAATGAAATGGGGAAGATTTGTGGCTGGCCTACCTTGGTGGAGATCTCCTCCTTGGTGCCTTGAAGGAATGAATGAAGAATGTGATGCTTTGAGAAGGAGGTGATGGCCTCCTTTTATAGGAAGAATTTTACGCATTAAAGAATGCACATTTTAGTGCCCATAACTGACCTCTTCACACGTTTCACACTTAATTAATATTGTTACTTAATATATTTTCAGTCTCTCTTCAAAATTTCAGCAAATTTGGAATCCTTATGAAGGAGTTATGAATTTTTAATTCTCGGTTTCTGTTTCTGGATTAAGCTTCTAGGATGGTTCCTCCAAAAGTATGTCATTTATTTTCTGCCTTAATGACTTCCAAACGTCCACAAATTTCTTTTATGGCCGTTCCTAGATTTTCTAGTCCCATACCAGGTCGAAACACATCATTCTGATGTGTATAGGCCACGTTTGGGTTCCGTTGCATTGGTGGTTTCCATGCTGTCAGCTCGGAAAACATATCCAACTTCAATAAATTCTTAGACCCTCTAGATGGCAGAATCACCTCTTGGTCCAGAAGACAAAAATGAAGGAAATACAATACGTATTCTATCAGAATTTTAATCAGAAAATTTAGAATTTTAATGTTCTAGAAATGTCCAAAATACCCTTGATGTAAAAATCTGTCAAAAATCCAGAATTAGTCGTTTTTCACATTTGGTCCCAAAATAACACTAAATCAAAAAAACATGACTATTTACCATTCAATAACACTATGGTGGGATTATAAAAAATAATTTACAGTATAAATTTTTTGAAAATATGAGCTTTGCCAATTATAAAATAATAAAACAACATAATAAATTATTAACCATTAGAGGTGAATAAATTTGTATATGATATAATATTAAATGTTACAATAACATTATCAATGATAATTACTTATTAAGATTCAATTTTCTTATAAAAGTGATGTATTTAAATGGGAATCATATTGGACGGTACAATATCTGGTAACTATTAAATGTTTGGTCAACAATTAGTTCCAAATAAGAAAATGAAAGACCAAACATATGATTTTGAGATAAATAATTATGTGGTTTGTATAAGATAGGGGAATACATTAGATATATTCATTTATGGAGAATTAATTTTGATATTATGGATTTTATTTTGTGTATAATAAGATATTGAGATAAATAATGATATATTGAATAATGAACATATCACAACAATCTCTATTTGACATGGGAACTTATAAAAAAATTGGGTAGAACCGCGAACGATATCCAAGAGAACTAATTATAGGAACATGTTATAAAGAAAACCATTGGATATACATTTAAGTGGTAGGAGTTCCGACTAGTGAGGGATATGAGGCAAATTTCTAAATAAAGATGAACTTTTTTGGCATTCCTATATAATATTGGAAAACAACACTTTGGCTTTGATTAGGAATTTTAAAAAGGTCATGATGATATAATTACCTATTGGTTATAGTGAATATTCTATCAAAGGATAAACTTTTAATCTTACTAAAAAGGACGTATAATTTTATTGTTTTTTAAAAAATATCAATTAGACAAGTTGTAAAGAATAGGAATTTTCAAGGAATATTTTTTATTATATACCATGAAATTTTATGAGACTATGGCTTCTGATGGCACTGGATTCTGAGGCTTGGTGTGCCCAGAATCAATTTATGATGTTTAGCTCATGTACCTTCAGTATATGAATGATCAGGTTTTTATATCATTTGAACTGGTGCTCGGAATTGAAATCTGTGGGCTCCGATGAACTCGCAGCGCCGGTAATTTCTTAAGGGGGCCTTTACCGCAGTTGTGTTTTATGCGGATTTGATGTTATAAATTGTAGTTTAATTAAAAAGATAAATAAAATTGTTAGAACAATTTTATGTATCTATGGATGTTAATTCCTCCCATGGGAAGGCAATGGTGGGACCCACATCTATCCCACTTCCGATGTGCGGATATTTGAGAGGTGGGGCATGCACGAGCCCCTACCCTTCATCTCCCCATAACCTCCCCTAATCACCATATAAACTCCCCTATTTAATGTTCCAACATCCCATTAATCTCCACATTCTTTAAGTTTGTTAACTCCCCCACCATAAATGTAAACTCTCTCCTCTCTCTCTCCCTAATAAATTATGCCAACACATTTAAATCAATTAATTTGACGAGTTTGAATTAATTTGAATTGAACATATGTTATTAAAAATGGGAGAGCACTTTTATTAATTTTGGTTGGAAATATTGGTGGGAGAAATCTTAGGAGAATTTAGAAGGATGTTTTCTTCTCCGACGAATAACACCATCCTTCCACGAAGAACAATGCCACTTCGAAAAAGAATGCCTCTGACAAAGAACATGAAGTCACTGACGACGTGCCTTCTCTTATTCTTCCTCCACATCATGGGAGGAGAGACGACCGCAAGGAACGTCACCATTGACAACGGATCATCCTCTGACGTCATCAGAATCGACACATTTCTTCCGCGACATCAGACCAATGTGATGTTCGTCTTCCATGGATTGATGACGTGTGACATAATTGTGAGGTTGGGGGTTGTTTGGTATTTTTTTGTATGTGTGACTTGTACCCTCATGCAAGGGTGTTCCTTGGCGATGAATTTTGATTTGAGCCTCTAACACGGAGGGCACATGCTAACGAAAAAGCCCATACCCTCTGTTAGTTGTTTTTCTATCCGTGGATTGATGGGTGATGATGAAATTGGACCACAACGGCATTTGGAATCTATCAGGGTGAAGAACGGATCCCGAGTGAGCCGCAGACGCAAGCGGTGGGCGAATCAGACCACCGGAGCGTGCCCGGTGGTCCGCAGAATGCGCCGCCAGAGCAGACCGCCGTGGTTGAGCCGCGGTGGTGGGAAGAACCAAAACATCAAAGCCATTATGGATGGGAACTGGTGCTGCATTAAGCAGCGCTGGCTGGGGAGGCCACATCCCCAGCTCGGCCCGGCGGGCTGCGCAGCGGCCGGCGGTAGGCTTGGCCACACCGGCCGTGGGCCGGGCCGTACCAGGCGGGCCCGACCATGCCCAACCGGGACGGACCCTGTGTGGGCCAACCAAGGGCGGGTTGGGCCGGGTCGGACCGGGTCCAGACGGCCCTTTTTCACAACATTTTCAGATAAAAAGATCTAACATGAGCTACGGACCTCTGATCAATTCTATGTTAGTTGCGTAGAATTCCATGGATCGTGATAGTCGTTTTGTTATATTACACTCAAGGTTTCGGCAATTTTTTGGTATGTCCGGGTTGGTTCGAACCCGAAACCAACCGGGCCCTCGGAGCGAAAACGCTTATAACGTAAGGACCTGATGACCGATTGATGCGTTGTCGAATATTTTGGATTCCTCTTGATGATAAAGTTCTTTTGGCATACTCTACAAAGGATTTGGATGTGGTTTGAGATGGCCGGGCTGGAATGTACTCGAAATCTAACCAGGCCCCTAGAACGGAAATGTTAATAACTCACAGACCGGGCATCTGATTGACGTTATGTCTATTGCGTTGATACCCCTATGAAGAGGAGGTCCCTTGAGATACATCCACGTGAGGTTACGTGACACATGGAAGTATCGACCAGTTGCTCTGGAGCGGACCCTCCCAGTGACGAGCGCACTGATTGTAGAGACATTGTAGCTGGCTGAGACTTGACGACTGTTGATCGATCGACTCGGAGTGATTCAGATGGCCCAGTGGGGTGCACTTGGTTTTAGCGGCAGACCCACGGTGGAGGAGCGCTTGGTTGTAGCGGCAGACCCGCAGTACTCGACCGAAGGAGTACCTCTGTAGGCTATGAGGGGGTGTGCTTGGTTGTAGAGGCAGTCCCATGGTGGGAAGCACTTGGATGTAGCAGCCGGCCCATAGTACTCGACAGGTGGAGTACATCAGTAGTCCAAGGTTAGTGGGAAGCGCTTTGTTGTAGTGGCAGGACCACTGTACTTGATAGTGGAGGAGATCTCTAGCAGCCATGGTTTTGACATCGTGAATAAAATCTTGGTTTGAGTTAAGTCAATAAACATTGTGTTTTCCTCATGATTGAGATGGGTAACTTGATAACATAGGTATATGTATAGGAATATACCTAAGTAAAGCTTATCTGTTGAGATCTTTCATTTTTCTTTATCCTTGTCAGATTTTAGTGAGGCTTTGAGTGTCTCGGGGTCCCTACTGAGTATCGTTATACTCACCCCTGCACGGGCTATGCCCGCACCTCGTTGTGTTGCATGCAGATGACAGACAGCGCAGACTGAGGTAGAGTGTACGAGGACTGAACGGTACTTAGTGGTGGACACTCAACGTGATGACACACAGAGCGGACCGACAGACTCGTAGTGCTGAGGAGGATATCTATACCTACCATTCAGGTAGCATCCCAGTGGAGGATCCGGGAGCTGCTTCACCGTTCATCTGTTTTATTTTCAGGTATACTTTTCTTTTAGTTGTAGTTGTACCTTCCCATTGGGCTTCTATTTCTGGACCCTTTTTACTTTCAATACTTTTGTTATACTTCTTTACTTAGTGTTTGCTTCCTCTTGTTCTCTAGTTGTGTGTGTTAACGTTTCATAAAGGCAATCCCTTCCCTTGATTGGGATTTACGACTTTGGTGCTAGTCGCCAGCCACTGCCCTATGGAATGTGGGCTTCGGGTAGTCACGACATGGGTCCTGAGGATAGATCGTGACAAATTGGTATTAGAGGAGTTGGTTCTATCGCAGAACTTAGGACTCTGATATTTTTCATTCTGTGAAGCAATAGTGTTACAAGTACTAATTGTGGTTTTCAGTTCAAGGAGTCATGTGTTGGCGCAGGTGGCTGATGTATCCATACTCACATACCCTAACATCAGATTTCCAACTCAGTTCACAAAAACACTGATTGCGTATGTGTTTTCAATAGGTTTCCTTTAAGTCAGCTCAAAACCATGTCAGCTCACCAGGTATAGTCTTTTGACCATGTCACATCTATTTCTTTCATAATGTCTTCACCCAACATGTCAGCGTGGGTACCGAGTGGAGAGCATGATGATATCCCACCAAGTAGCAAGGCCTCTATAAAGGGTCGTCTTCTAGTTGACACACCAGCAGAGAGTGCACACCACTTGTGCGCGTTGCACAAGTTCCTACGACAGAGTCCTCTGAGGTTTTGAGGCGAGTCGGATTTTCAGACGGCTGAGCACTGGATGGAGTTTGTAGAATATTCTTTCCACACTATTGGGACACCCGCTGAGTTGATGTTGTACCTAGCTGTTAGTCTCTTTCAGGGAGCAGCTGAGAGGTGGTGGAGCCGGATGCTCCAGTTTTGCGACGACATGACCTTCACCTAGGGAAACTTCAAGAGTTTTGTTTTTCAGGGTGCAGTTTATACCAGCAACCCTACACTCTGAGCGTGCTCCGGAGATGCTGGCCTTGGGGAAATGTTTTCTGACCTTAGCGGAGTCTTCTGTAGCCGACAGTAGGCAGATGCCCCAGAAGTCCAAGTGGACTAGGCCAACAGGTGGGAGACCTCAGGATACTGGTTCGATTGTGCGAGGCACATGAAACAGAGCCAGCCATACGAGGAGCAGGATGTGCTATTCATGCGGCAAGTAGAGTCACTTGGCTCGAGACTGCCTGACCTGTCAAGCAGATGAGTAGCAGGCAGTGGTGGAACCAACCAAACTAGGGCAGAGGAGCTGGCCGTACAGCCGGTGGTGTATGACGCTTCGAGGTGTCACCACCACCACCACCACCATGAGGTCCATCCCTACCGCAGTGAATGAGTGGATATGGGAGAGCACAGCTTCATGCAGATGAAGAATATGACAATGGAGCTCCAGAAGCAGGTAGACAAGAGAGAGACTAGTTCCAGGCATGTTGGCCTTTGTTCTTGGTGCTTCTAGTTTCCGTGCTATTGTTTCTGTGTTTGCTTTGTGTCTTTGTACTTCTAGCTTCAGTAATAAAAGACTCTTACCTTTGTGACGTTTACTTTACGATCCTTTTTGTATGGTTGACACTAAGAGGTTCCTGTTAAAACTGTTGACTTGACCCTCACATGCGAGATTCCTACTGGAGGAAACCTAGTAACCACGCACTGATGCCGACAGTGTGACTCAACCCTTGGAGGTGAGAGTAAGAGTTTTATATCGTAGTAGTAGTGTCAAGGCCTTACGACGTCATTCAAGACATGAATTGTACTATTCATGTTAGGATTGACTGTATTAGACGAAGAACATGGTTCATCCAGGGGATGAGACCAGATTTCTCTTTTTGGAAGAGGAGAAATCTCAGCAGCTATTGTAGAACGTAGACAAAGAATGGTTCAGATGAGTTCTTATAATTAGCTAGTCTCACCCATTGTTCGTTGAGCGAATGGTTTACGGTTCACTCCAACTCATTATTCTCAGGTGTATCATCTCTCGGAAGGACATTAACCTGAGAGAGCGGTGATGAATTGTATTCCTCCAGGACTATGACTTTGAGATAGTTTATACTCTTGGGGAGGGGAACGTTTTAGGAGATTCATTTGGTAGGAGATCGGGCATCCAGCTGTTAGTAGTGGCGAGATAGTAGTTAAACACGTTTCAGATATCCTTTGTGGATAGTGATGGAGTCAGCACCTGTAGAACCAGAGATGGTTCCGGCTATGAAGGAGAAGGTGTAGATCATCCAAGAGCGGATGAAGACTGCACAGAGCAGACAAAAGTTCTATGCTGATAGGAGAGGAGACCACTGGAGTTGGAGGGTGACGACCACATCTTCATAGGAGTCTCACCTCGATGAGGTCCAGAGAGATTTGGTCGGGGTGGCAAGTTATATCCAAGATTCTTTGAATCTTTCCAGGTTCTCATCAATGTAGGTGAGGTGTCCTTCCACCTGCTCCTTCCGCCTCAATTGCACTAGGTTCATGACATCTTCCACGTATCTCAGCTGAGGAGATACATGCACAACCCTTCACACATCATCGATCACGAGGAGCTGGACATCAATGAAGTGGAGACTTTCCTGAAGGTTCTTGTAGATATTGAGGATCGACAGGAGAGGGTCCTACATGGATGATCGATTCCTCTGGTGTGCATTCACTGGAATCACAGGAACCTCCAGGAGAGCACTAGGAAGGGGGAGGCTCAATAGTGTTCTTAGTACCACTTTTGTTTTCCCTAGTGTGTGTTGATGCTTTACGGTGATTTAAATCCCTAAGGTGGGAGTAATGTAAATACCCGAAAATTTCACGGGATTTTTTTTCATAAATACCATGGAATTTTACGAGACTATGTCTTCGAACGGAACTTGATTCCGAGGCTCGGTGTGCCCAGAATCAATTTATGAATTTTAGCTCAGGTACATTCAGTAATCGAATGAGTGGGTTTTTCTATCTTTTGAACAAGTGATCAGAATTGAATTCTGAGGGCACTGATGAACTCGCAGCGCCGGTAATTGCTTAGGGGACCTTTACCACAGTTGCATTTTATGAGTGTTTGATGTTATAAATTGTGGTTTAATTAAAAGATAAATAAAATTTTTAGATCAATTTTATGTATCAATGGAGGTTGATTCCTCCCATGGGAAGTTATTGGTGGGACCCACATCCATCCAACATCCCATGTGTGGATATTTGAGAGGTGGGGCCTGCACGAGCCCCAACCCTTCATCTCCCCATAACCTCCCTTAAACCCCATTTAAATTCCCTTTTTTAATTTGACAACTTCCCATTAATCTCCTCTTTATTTAAGTTTGTTAACTCCCCCTCCATAAATGAGACCTCTCACCACTCTCTCTCCCTAATCAATTATGGCAACAGATTTCAATCAATTAATTTGTAGATTTTGAATTAATTTGAATTTCAAAAAACTTCTTAAAAATGGGAGAGCCCTTTTATTAATTTGTGTTTTAAATATTGTCGGAGAGCTCTTGGGAGGATATAGAAGGAAGTTTTCTTCTCCGGCGAAGAACACCATCCTTCCACGAAGAATGATGCCTCTTCGACAAAGAAAGCCTCCGACGAAGAACATAAAGTCACTGGGGACCTATATTTCTTCTTCATCCTCCACATCAAGGGAGGAGACACCATCACGGGGAATGTCGCCATTGACAATGGCTCTTCCTCCGACGTCTACAAAATCGACACCGTTCTTCTACGATGTTTGAGCACCACGACGTTTGTCTTACACAGATTGACGACGTGTGACATCACTGCGAGGTAGGGGTTGTTTTGTATATTTTTGTATGTGTGACTTGTACCCTCATGGAAGGGCGTTCCTTTGTGATGAATTTTTATTTGAGCCTCTAACGCGGAGGGCACGAGCTAACGATCAAGCCCGGACACTCCGCTGGTTGTTTTTCTATGCGAGGATTGATGGGTGATGATGAAACATGTCTGCAACTACATTTGTCAGCCATAAAAGTGAAGATCAGATCTTGGGTGAGAGGCAGGCGCAAGCGGTGGGCGAATCGGATGACTGGAGCACGTCCGGTGGTCCGTGGAAAGCGCCGCGGGTGGCGGCGCGCCGCCGGAGTAGACAACCGCAGCTGAGCTAGGGCCCTGGGAAGAACCGGAATGACATAGCCTTTCTAGATGGGAATCATAGTGACATTAATCCCAACCGGCTGGGGAGGCCACATCCCCCGCTCGGCCAGGTTGGCCGAACCACGGCCGGTCGCGGGTCGGGCCACACCTGCCAGGCCAGGCCACTCCCATCCAGGCTGGACCTGGACCCGGGTCTAGTCGACCAAGCTTGGGCCGACCCCGGGTGGGTTGGGCCGGGTCGGACCGGGCCAAGAACCCCCTTTTTCAGACAGTTTTCGGTTAAACATCCCTAACTTGATCTACGGACCTCCGATCGATGAAAAATAAATGGTGTAGGATTCCTTGGATCGAGATTGTTTTTTCGGTATACTACACTAAAGGTTTCAGCGACGCTTCTGTACGGCTGGGTTGGTTCGAACTTGAACCCATCCGGGCCCTCAGAGAAGAAACGATTATAACTTAAGGAACAAACGTCCGATTGACGTTCCGTAGACTATGTTTGATTTCCCTTGATGAGACGATTATTTTGGAATACTATACACATGTTTTGAATGTGGTTTGAGCGTGGCCAGGTTGGATTGTACCAAAAATCTAACTGGGCCCCTAGAATGAAAATGCTAATAACTCACAGAACGAGCATCCGATTGACGCGTTGTATTTGCATTCATACCTCTTTGACGAGGCGGTTCCTTGAGATACTTCCGCATGAGGTTACGTGACACTTTGAAGTATCGACCAGTATCTTGTGGAGTAGACCCTCCCAGTGATGAGCGTATGAAGTGAAGAGACCTAGAAGCTGGATGAGACTTGACAACTGGTGATCGATCGACTCAGAGTGAATCGGATGGCTCAGTGGGGTGCTCTTGGTTATAGTGAAATACTAACAGTGGAGGAGTGCTTGTTTGTAGAGGCAGACCCACGGTACTCGATAGAAGGAGTACCTCTTTAGGCTATGCGGGGGTGCGCTTTGTTGTAGCGACAGACCCCTGGTGGGAAGCGCTTGGTTGTAGCAGCTGGCCCACAGTACATGAAAGGTGGAGTACTTCCGTAGTCCAAGGATAGTGGGAAGCACTTGTTTTTAGCGACATTCCCACTATACTCGACAGAGGAGGAGTTCACTAGCAGTAGTGGGTTCGACATCATGAAAAAAATCCTGGTTTGAGCTGAGTCAATGACATTTGTGTTTTCCTCATGATTGAGATGGGTTAAATGATAACTTAGGTATATGTATGGGCATATACATATGTAACGTTAATCTTTTGAGATCATTCTTTTTGGGTCTTCCTTGTTGGATTTTAGTGATACCTTGAGGGTCTCGGGGTCCCTACTGAGTATCGTTATACTCACCCCTGCACGGGATATGCCCACACCACATTGTGTTGGATGCAGATGACGGACAACACTGACCAAGGTAGAGTGTGCGAGAACTGGATGGTACTTGGAGGTGGAAACTCGGTGTGACGGCACACAGAGTGGACCGACAGATGTGGAGTGCTGAGGAGGACATCTGTACCTACCCTTCAGGTAGGAACCCGATGGAGGATCTAGGAGCTGCTTCACCTTTCTGCTGTTGTCTTTTCAGTTGTACTTTTATTTCAGTTGTAGCTGTAGATTTTTGTTGGGCTTGTATTTTTGCCCCTTTTGTACTTTCAGAACTTTTTATATACTGCATTATATAGTGTTTTCTTTCCCTTGTTCTCTGGTTGTGTCTGTTTACATTTCATAAAGGTAATGCCTTCCCTTTTTATCAGGATATATGCCTTTGGTTCTAGTCTCCATCCCCTGGCCTATGAGAGGCGGGCATGGGGTATTCACGGAACGGGTCCCAAGGACGGGTCGTGACACAAGGGGAAAGAATCTATAGATCCATACAATCAATCATATATGATTTATATCCATAGTTGAATTTATAATTCTGGAAAAGAATTCAACATGTTTTAAACATAGAGGTGAACATAAACAATTCCAATCATCCATATAATTAGTGAAAAAATTTATGAACTGTGTTTGTATCTATGTAAGTGTAATTATATTATATAATGAACATGAATGAAAGATAAGATCATAAGTTTAAAATGGATGAGTTATGAAATAAAAATATCTTCCATTCTTGAATCCTAAAGGATCCATATGATTCCCTCTTCGTTAAGAAATGTATAACTCCAACATGTTTTGTTAATGTTACAGAGTGTAACAACTTTCAAGAAAAAAAATCAACAAATGGTAGATAAGTTAAAATCTAGTTAAAATTTTATTAGAGTAGTATAATTTCAATGTAATAGTTACGCTATCAATCATATATGGGATGCATAATCAGTGATGGTAATTAAAGTTTCTAGTATATATCACTAAAGAAGTGATTACATAGGTTTTGGGTGAAGGAGAAGTTATGATTATGCACCAAAAGAGGCTAATATAAATATTTTGTACTTTTGTATTCATGATTTCCAATTTCAATACTGACTATTTTTATTTGATTTTATAAATTGATCTTCATTTCACATCATGGTTAAATTCATGTTTATAGTGTCCATTTTTGCCTAATTAATAATCCTGATGTGGAATTATTTATTTTGTTTTTTGAATTTGATATTTTATAATATATTTGATCACATTGTTTGGAACATTTAATATTTTAGAATCAATTGTTTAATCAAAAGGTATTATTGACATTTTTGGTTTTGATACAGAAAATTCATATCAAATAATCATGGGCCTTAGGGCCATCATCTAAAATTTGAGACCTAAAAACAATCCTAATAAATCTAAAATATTAAATTTAGATAGATAAAATTACATGGATCATTTAATAAATCATTATACAAAGGATAATTATTATTTTTTCAGTTATATACTTGGAGGCCAAGTTTGCATTTATTTTTTTCAGCCATATTTGATGGGAAATAAAATTGTCTAACCCATTCAATCATAATATCATAATGGCTGATCCAATTGCCAAAAATGTAAAAAATTATTATTTGAATCCCGGTTTGTGATAATTCCCCAATATGGCCATCCCATATTTTAAAATCTATAGTAATAAATTGAATGTCAAAACTGGTAGATGGATCTTGTTGGAATTTGGTGGTCAACATCTAAAAGTAAAATTTTCTATTTTTTCCTACCCACCATAGTCAATAATAAATTATTGTGTAGTAATTGATTGATGTTAGATTGAAACAAGATTTAAATTTTACATATTTTTGTTTTTTGGTTGTTTTTTAATTGGTGGATTCATGTTTTCCATTCAAGTCAAATGTTTAAATGTCAATTTTTAATTGTATGATTAAATTATCTCAAGTATTTTTTATCACATTAGTATTTTTTATAAAAATATCTTATTATTTAGATTTTATATTAATATTTATAAAATTTTGATACCATTGAATTTGAGGGTGATTTTATTCACATAATCTTTTAATCCTTTCATCACACATTTTTTGAGTGATACTTATTTCAATATTTTTATTCTTCAATTCCTCTATCATGAGTCTATTTTGTTCTTTTATTAAGAGAATATATCCAATAGAGGGATAAAATATTTAGGATATTTTCCAAGGAAGTAGAAATTGAATGGAATGGATTTTATTTCCTATTAGTTAATATTTTAAAATAGTTTATTATTAACAATTGTTTCATTAAATAAGTTAATATATTTTTCGTCTTCATTAAGTTAAATAATGACACATTTTGAGTGCTAGTATGATCCAATTCCACATATTTCTCATCAAATGGAACCTCCAATGAGTTTTATATTATCCATGTAATTATATTTTGGTTAAATTGGTGATGGTATTGGATAGTTATCTTATCTATTAAATAAAGTGAAAATTATTGATATGAAATTTTCATTTACAACATTTAATTCCAATATTGACCTAGTTAAAACCTAAGATTGACTCATGTTTTTTAATTATATTCATTCATATATTTAGTTTTTCATTCAAAAATTTAATCAACTATATCCATTATTTTATTATTATTTTTACCATCAACACCATTATTGGTAACTTCATATCCAATCCTCCATTTACAGTATGAGTCTTTAGGTTTATTTATAGGTATTTTTAGATTATATATGTACATATACTAAAATAAAAACATATAATTTTTGGGTATATTGTGTTGAAAAAAATAGGAAACCATTTTAGTGAATTATGCATGTTATCATAGACACAAGAAAACTTTTATAACCCAAAATATACAATTATCACCTCAAATTACTCTTCTATATTACATGTTTTGTTGATGTGTGTCCAAAACATCTCTCATCCAAATATGTACCTGCTCAAATGGAATGTTTTCATCAATCCCCTATGATAAGCCTAATATGACGTAAAATTGAAAGTAAATATTTTATACCACCAAACTTATGTAACTTTTTTGATCAAAAGTTGAATAATTACCCAATACCAGATGATATGTACAATCACTTAGATGGTGATTGTTTAAGGGATCAATTCTTATCCCTATGGTGGATGATTGATGAGATAAATATTAGGGAATTAAATGATTTACAAACATATATATATCCTAATCCCCATCAATTATTTAAATAATTGTGTGAACTAATGGAGAGAATGAATTTGGAAGTTTCATCATTGCGATCAACAATAAAATCAATTGAAATTTTTATGGACCCTATAACAACTCAAACTACCCCTTCCTCAATATTTATATAAGAATATTTTTTCCAAATACCCCCTCTAAAATTTACTAAAGAACCATATTTAGTATTTTGGATTTATAAAAAGGATCCAATAAATATTTAATGGACTTTAAATCCAGAAGAAATTGGTTTTTTTAGATTCAAAAGTGAATAATTTTTCATCATGGAATTAATATTATGAATATAGTTCCATTGATTATTTTTTAGGACCACTGATATAGAAAATTTGAGAGAAATCACAGAAAATGTGAACATATATAATACTGACATTAATATTACCAAATTTGTTGGATGTATCATATTTTCCTAAGTAACCAATTTTTTTCAAATTCATTTTGAGAAGAAAAAGATTTTGATTCAAATTAAAAAAATTCTTTATGAAATCATAATCCAACTTAACAGTAAAAATTCCTTCATTTCTTGGTCAATTAACCATGCATTGGTGATAACCAATATAATTTGGGTTTCGTTCATTCATATCATAACACAAATAATATAGGAATTATCCTTTATATCATTAGAAATACAAAAGACGCAACTGGATAAACCATTTTTGATATTCTATATATTTCCCTGCACATTAGATCATAGAAATTGGTATGTTAAATACATTCTTGAAATATATCAAACTAATTCTTATAGATGTGGTGAAAAATTCATTCCATTATATACTTATTATTTTTATTGGATAATTTTGGGAGTTAATGTTAAGATAATGATTTTAGATTAAGTGCTTCCTATGAGGAAACATGTATTCCACATTGAATTTATTTTATTACGTGTGTTTTTTATTTTTTATTTTTGTTAAAGGAAACCCCATGGTGTTTCTAATGCGATATAATGTTTCTTACATGTGATATTTAATAAATTAAGTAGTTTCGTATTTCCAAATAAACCACATGCCATTATATGATCAAATAAAACCTTTAATCACCCCTAGGAGTCGACATATGACATGAATCTAGAGTGATAAAATTCGTATTAATGGCTCATAACCATTCATCCAAGTCGTTTTATTCCCTAAATTCGTTTCAAATCACATTATCCCTCTCATTCTATCAACATCCGAATTCCAACATCAATACACTTTTAACACTATGAGGAGTGACATTCTAATAAAGATGAAGTGGAAATGTGTGATTTTGAAAAATAATTTATCTTTTATGAAGAAAATTATATTAAATGAATAAAATATACCTAACTACTCTCTAGTGAATTAATGTACATTTGAAAAAATAAATAATGAATGTAAAATTATTTTCAATACCTTGATTATGATTTTAATGAATTTTTGTGTTTAATATCATTGTTTTTGTAATTTGTGGTTTTATGAAGTGACCTTTCAAAGCTTATATTTTCATCCATTTTAAAAAATTCCAAAAAACACGTAATTTTTTTGGAAGGATGAAGGTAGTGCTCCCTTTTATCATAAATTGGTTTTTTGGGTTACATTTAGTTGAATATGAGTGTAAAAAATATTTAAACAAAGACCGCATGAAGAAATGTTTTTTCTAAATGTTTGGAATTTATAACTTAGTGATCATGAGTCCATATTTTGTTCCCAATGAAAGGATTTACATCTCTATCACAAATAATTTAATTGAAAATATGTGCGGTGTTCAATACATAGTGATTGTGACTCCATATTTTTCCATCAAAGGGTTATTTCTTTCATCTTAATTGTTTTTTTAATAAATTAAATATATAAAAAATGAAAAAATCTCTAATAGATAAAATTGAATACTCAGGTAAAGATAAATTATGATCCCTACATTATGCTTTTATTTGTTTCCTTATAAATGAGATAATAGGCCCCATGTATTCTGAGGTACACAACACATCATCCTGATCAATTGAAATTGGATAAAATTTGTTGATGAATTTGAACAATGGAATGATATTGGGATTTTAATATTATTGTGAACCTATGTGGTGTTAAATATTTTTGAGAGTCTTCATGATTTTTTAGAATGATGTATTTTGTTGAGAATAATATGGTTTAATGTTTTGGGAAAATTGAATTCTATTTCATATTTATGATATACATTTATCTCAGGACTAGAAAAACTCATGTTGGTGGGTGTGTAATTATCCACTGAAAGTATCTTAATTTAATTATTATATTTTAATAATCTTACATTTAAATTTCTATATACATTGTTTTTGCTGAATGTATAAATTGTACATTATTTCACAATACTATGGAATTCTTTTTTATAGTTTCAATTAGTTCCCAATTAAACATCCTCTTGTGGAATTCATTAATGTTATTTTTTTAATATGATCTTTTGTTATATTATGGCTAAATGTTTTGGAATATTTTATCTTTTAGGGTAAACTGATTAATAAAAATTGAATGTGAACATTTTTTAAGAGTGTAATAGAAATTTATAATCAAAGAATAGTGGGTCATAGAGCCATAATGTAAAAGTGGATCACACAAAACAATCCAAATGAAGATAAAATTATAATTGTAGATAGATAAAACTATGTGTATCATTTCATTATTCTATGGATAGATCAAATTATGAGGATTTCAAGGAGATCTTGAGAACCCATTTTGTTATTTATTTTTTGAGGATATATTTGAAGGCCCATAAAATCATCCCACCATTTAGAGTATAAAATCATAATGAATGATCGAATTGGACTAATTTTTTTATAGACATTAGATGAAATTTGGAATAATATATTTCTATTTTATAATAATCATAGATTTCTTAATCATAAATGAAATATTTTAACTCATAAGTTGGGGATGAATGTTTTCAAAAAAATTTGGTCAATTATGAAATTTCAAAATATAATAATATTTTCACCCATAGATGACTATAATAATTATTTGTGTTATAATTGATTGATTGAGTATATAAACAAAGATATTAATATTACAATTTAAGGTGGTTGTGGTTATCGAATATAAGGTTTCATTTTTTTTAATTGTAATGTTATGAAATAAATTTTTTATCCCATGTTCAAATTACCTAAATACACACCCAAAATCAACATATTGTGATCACATTTATTTATGTTTATATTTGAGTTTTTGGGTTTCTTAAATATGAAAAATTTGTTATATTAAAATCAATATAAAATTAAATTAATTAAATGGAAAACGATTTAATAATAATTATAATGATAACAATATTATTTGTTTTTTATAATAATAAATCATAATTTATTATTGATATTATTAATATTGATATTATTATTATTGTTATTATTGTTGATATTATTATTTTTTTTGTTATTATTATTATTATTAGTTTTCTTTTTTGACGTTCTTATTTTTTTTTATTTTCTCTTGTTAGTGTCCCCAATTTATGCATCAAACTACCCTTCCCACCAACACCATTATGTCGCGTCTGGTACCCCCTCCGCCTATCTCCCCCTGTTGCACATGTTGCCTCCCCACTTCACGTGTTCCATCCAGCCCCCTCCCTTCGGCCACTCTCCCACTAGTAGCTGCCCTCTAGAGACCCACCACCGACTGCCCACTCTCCCTCTCTCTCGGACACACGCAAGGCACACCCGGTCAAATCCACTGCTTGGTCACGCGACTCACCACCCTCCAACCTCCTTAGTCCGTCATTTTCATCATCCATTTCTTCGTGATCATATTTGACTCTTCAAGGTATCGGTTTCTTCAATCTTCTGCTTCCATTCCTGGGCGATTTGAGGTCTCCCCATCACCCTACCGAATTTTTGTAGAACCATAATATTTTTGGGCTTTTGATTTTGATTGAATCTTATTTTTTAGGTTTTTTTGAGTTCCTTTAGGGCCAGTTTTATCTACTATTATCAAAGAAAATTGGGTTCTCCATGGTCTTCAGGCGAGGATTCATCTGTTTCATCTTTGTGGTTTAATTTTAATATAGGTGTTTTGTGATTTTCGAGTTTTTGGCATTTTGTTTTGGGTGCAAAAGTTGTTTAAGTAATAGATTGACTTTTATTGATTTCTTTTATATGGTATTCTTGTGTGATATGGGATCTATTTTGGATATAAATGATTTTTGTTATTCATCGTTTTGTTTTATGAATAGTGATTTTTCTTTATTAGATCTTGCAAAGGCTGTATATTACATTTTAGTATGTTTTTCATGTGTGTTTTTCCATAGAAGATGTTTTTGAGTGGGATTTTGTGATCGCTGTTTGGTAATACTTCATGGGTCAGTTTCATTAATTTTTTATATACTTTATTAAATCATTTTATGGTTGTGAAACATGTTTGGATATTGTTTTGTTGTGTTTATATTTGAAAAAGTTGGGTTGAGTATGCAAATGGGGGTATTTGTATGTGTGTTACCTGATGTGAAAATCATTGGATGTGTTCAGTCAATTGTTTAAGTAGTGCGCCATGTTTTTTTTGGGGGTGAATGAGGTGAGTATGTGTGGAAAAGGATCTTTTATATGAAATTTACAGCATTGATAATGTTTTACTTTTTGTGAATTTTTCAATTTGTTTCATAACCTCTTTCAAAATATGGAAGTTTTATTTAATGTCACATTTGTGTACTATTGTTTTTAAAGTGGCTTTTACATCATTAATTTGAGTTTTTATTAGTGTAAAACCATGATGAGTTATTTTGAAATTTTTTTACTGTTTAAGTGTTTAATTGTTTTATTAAATTATATATGTACTTTGTTGGACATCACTACGATGGTTTTGGGCTGTGGGTGTTGAGGTATCCAATATGTACACGGATAGGCTAAAGAATATATATATATATTCCCTTATTTTATATATTTTATCCTGGAAGGGGGAATATGTTCAATTCAACTAGGGGTGTATATATATTTAAATGTATAAATTCAAGTGCTTGCATGCATCATATTTCAGTTCGAGTGGTCATCAACAAATAGTGACATGTTTGAGGTAGGTCCCATATTCCTATTATATTAATTTTAATTTAATAATTTCATGATTTTTTTGAAAATATTTTATCTATATATGCTATATTGAGCTACTATGAAATCTGTTTATGGTTTTTCGAAATTATTATGCGATGTTATGGAAATTGAAATGTTTTTCTATAACTCATTTCTCTTAAGTGACATTCCTAGAAATTTGATTTCCTATGTGGGTTTTTATTGGTAATGAGTATTTCTTAATGTGTATGGTCTTTCAGCCGATGATTTATAAAAAATGTTTCCTTGATGAAATTATGCATGGTTTCCAGCATAAAAATGTTTCATGAAAAGGAAAAAAAACCTCTCTTGGGGAACACCATCTTGTGTTTAAAAAAATTATGATGAATCTGTTAATATGTGCCTAATTTTATTCTTATGCATTGTGTGACGTGAAAGAGGGGGAAGGCACCTAAGGAGGGAGAGTAGAGGTGAGAGGTTTAATGGGTTTTAGACAAAGATAGTGTTATGTACATATATGTTTGCATGATAATGATAACTCACCACCACATGAAATATACTACAATGGGAATCCTAGGAATTTAGGTGGGTGACCAGGACTAGTATTCTGGATGACATGGGAGGGGGTTTTCCTGGATCGTTTTGCAGGATTGACACAATAACACTAACTAAACATATGAGTTACTAAGGGTCGTGGTTTCTAAGCCACAATTACTAAGGGTCGTGGTTTATAAGACATTTTTTATAAGGTTCATGGTTATTAAGAAATGTTTCACTAAGGTACGAGGTCTCCAGGGTCCCACTTTTTCATGCTACCTATAGGTATTAATCACGGTTCTCATTTCTAACATGATGCTTGTGATGTACATTTCTTCTTAGTTGTTTCATACTTGATGTCTAATTTGTGAAACCCTATTTTAATCTAAATTAGTTTATTTTTATTTTGAAATGTTAATGCATTATTGGATCTTATTTAGAATATATAGTGGGAGAAAAATGCTTTACATTAAGATGAAAACATGTTACATTAATTTTAAAATAATGGAAAACATTATTTTATTACATCCTATTTTCAAACTAGCAAGTTTTGGATTTCAAATAAAATGAAATGGAATAGGGAATTGTTGTATCTTGACTTTCTTACTAAGCATCTTAGTGATCACACCTAAATTAATTTTTAGTTTTAGGTTCCCCTTGTTTTGGATCGCTCATGGAGTGAGTGTAGTTTATGTTACATGGTGACCCACGAGATCACTTCTGGTATGTCGTGTTGCTTTGTTTATTAATTTTTCTAAATCCAATTTGATTTATTTATTTTCTATTTTTTATATATTTGTTCAGTTTATGATTATTTATTTATATTTTTCAGGGTCCAAATCATTCCCAACTAGTTATTTTGATATCTAGAACTAGTTTTCATGTAGTGGGGATCAGGAACGCCCTTCGGTCCATGCCACGAACTGTCTCAGGGGACAGGTTCAGGGTCGACATGGGTTGGTTCATGAAAAAATTGAATCAAAGGAGGTTCGTGTTATTTGTGGTGTTAGGTGGCTTGGTGATTATGTGTGTCGGGAATTGAGAGGTAACTGCAAGAAGGACGTCATGAACCATTTCCCGTCTTGAGACTCGATTTTCCAGGGGTAGTCCTATTTTGGAATTTTATTCATTGGAATTATCTGTGTGTATGAGGGATGAAAATGTTAGTGAGCCAGTATTACACGGTAAGCTGGCATGGAGTAGTGACCCACGTACAAATTGAGTGAATGGTTGAAGATGATTCTTGTGGTTTGTGTTAGCTCAGAGCATGGTTTGTTAATCTAAGTTACCGGGTTGGAATATCCACTAGTCCCTTATTTTTGGATTTTTAGATGTGAGTTATGTTTGGGATCAGTTTTGACCAACATGAGAGGAACTGAAAAATGAAAATGGATCATAGAAAAGGGGGTTTCCAAAATGGAATGTTTTTTTGGAGTGGAAAAATGTTTTTGAAATGGAAATTATCTTCATTAATGGAATATGTGTTTTTAAAGTAAAAAATGAGAGGTGTTTTGGAAGTTTTTTTTGGGATCTTTTTAACACTTTTGGTATTTGAATGGAGAATTTTTGGGTATTTGGAAAATGTGTAGGTTTAATGATATGTGTTATTTTCAGATTGGATGGAAATTTGTGCTTTGCGTTGAGTGATCTGGTTTGAGAATGAGATTTTTTTCGATTTAACCCGTAGTATTCCTATGAGGGATCACATATATAGTGGTATTCCTGGGGCACCAAGATAATTGGTGATATGTTTGGAGGGGTTCATGACCTAGAACGGTGGTATATATATATACGATACTTCATGGGATACCAATGCTGGGTACTTAAGTTGATTTATTTTTCTGGAAAACGGTTTTCTAAAAGGTAATTTAAATGTTTTGAATGGTGAGTATGAAATTGTTTAATGTTATGTTGTACTGTTTGTATTGTTTTTGTGGGTTCTTTGTTTTGAAAAACTGAATTGTGGTTGGAATATTGATTTGAGTTTGAGTTTTTTCTTGGTATTGATGAGTGGAATCTTGATTTTTGATGAGTTTGTTTTGTTATTGTGCCTCTTTCTTTTAGTATGCTTACCAAAAATGTTCAAGATTTTTCTAGTTTTACTTTTCCAGTTGTTGGTTATAACTCAACTATTAGTGGAATGGTTGAATTTAATTATTTTTGGTTGTAGTCTATCTTCTATGTCGATCATGATCTATTGATGGCAACGAACTCGCATTGTGAAATTATAACACCCTAGGTAAATAAAGAATATGAAATGTCCATATTTATCCATATTTATGAATATAATATTAATATTAATTTAAATGGGATGCTATGCTCGATGGCATACCCAATACGCAACAATGCGATTCTTGGGAATCTTGCATTACACTCTAATAATAATATAATATTATTTTAAATGGTAGTTAACGCCTAACCGTTGTAATGGAGGGAATGAACGGAACTAACTACAAAATGATTATATATGTTTGTCAAATATTTTTACTTTTATCCAATAAATTTTATAGTCTTAAAATGCGAATGAATCAAATTTTAAGCGTAAAAATTCTAATATTCTTTAAAAGGTTGATTAACTGCCTTTTGATGATGAACCTCTTTTAAATCCACTTTTGTCAATTTTATGTGTTATATTTGACAAAATAAAATTCTTCTTTACAATTGGGATATCAAAATTTACTTTGAGTAAATTTTTTGTATTTTTCCGATGAAGTTCATTTTTTTAATGAATAGTGAAAATGTTGTATTTTAATTCAAAACCACTTTTTAATCTAATTTATTTATATGATTATATTATCTTTGTAATTGGTTTGAAAGTGAAATTAGAATATATTTTTACCATTTAATCCAATAGTGGTCGTTGGAATTAATTTCATCTTGAAATTGGACTTAAACTTGTGTCAATATTTTGATACATATTGTTTTATAAAAACACACTTTATGCTCTGTCAACGGGAATTAATTATTAAATTAATTAATTCAACATATATGTATTGAATTTTTTAAAATAGACATCATTTTTGAATTCGGAATATCAAATATTTCTTAGGGAGAATTTTTTGTATTTTTTCTGAAAAACGTCAATTTTTGATGAGTAGTGAAACCACTAAATGGTAGTTTAAAAGCTGATATTTCGTTTAAATGAAACATTACCACTTTTGTGATTTGAATTTCAAAAATCGTACAGACATGGTTTTCATAAGGATGTAAAATGTGGTTCAATGGGATTAAAATAATTTTTTGATGAATAGTAACTTTTAAGTTTTTAATCGCGATTAGAGGTAATTACTGTAATTTAAGGTAAAAATAATGTTTTAATAATATGAAACGACATAGACACATGTCCTACCCTCATTGGATGTGTCATGGCCGACCAATACAATCCATGGGTCAACTTAGGGACCCCATGGAGCCACATTGGTTGGAATATGACATAAATAACTTTTTATTTTAAGTTAAAATAAAAATGTCACAAGCATGAGTTGTATTACTAAAAAAATTAAATGGGGTTATACAAGTTATATTTTTGACTATAAGTTTTCATTATAAAGATAAAAATATTTCCTACATGATGATATTTTTTTATATTTTTTAGACATTAAATAAATTTAATTATTTATGACATCATGATGATGCAGCAATAACCTCATTAATAAAGGATTTAAATAAAATGAAAATATAATGTTAAAACTATAACATACACTTGTAAAATTTCTATTGGATGAGTATATTTCGAACCCTTACCACCTTATCCTCGAAATAAATCAATGTGGGACCTTTAAAATTCGAACCTCATTTGAAAATAAAGTAACATTTTGTAACTTTCAAAGAGTGCCCCTCCTCTCTTCTTATAAAAGGCCCCAATCTCTACCACCATACCCACACCTCTCAGGCCATTGGCTCAGCCAAACCCTACCCTTTTCATCTCTCCACATCCCTCTCGTCATTATTTAAGCCTCACTTTGGGAAGAATCCTTTCCAAGGATGCCTTTGAGCTCAAATCAAAGAGAGTTACCCGATTTAAAGGTAGTGTCCTCTCTTGTGTTCTTATGTATTATTTTGCTTCTCCAACCCTCTAAAATCTTTTTATTCCTTTATTTTGTAACAACACAAGTAACTTAAATATACTAGGATGTTGTTATGTGAAGGATTAGAGCTACACATACACACACCTTCGTCTAATGGTTAAAGAACATATTGTTTCTGTGGATGGTGAATTACTACCTCACGAAACGATGATTGTTCAATATTCTTTTCACACCTTAAAAGGTGACCATTAAGATGTCACTAAATTTATATATGATGTATAATATGATTATTTTTTCCTTACTCTTCTGTATTTTTCATTTATGGCATACCATTATGGTTTCCATTATGGGTAAATGTGATATCTTAATTTTAGGAACTGCGGACTACCACCCCCTCAAAGTGATTTGATTCGTTAATGCCATATGTGGGACATATAAAGGATGAAATTAATGGAATTGAATATGATATCCTTCTAGAATTATAATAAACCTTTATATCATTATTATGTCATTCCATTTAATACAAAAAAAATGAAAGTAGCGTTCATGCGTACGTACGGCTTACCGTCTCCATGAACGGTACATTTCATTTCTTATCTCCAAATGTTATGTACTATTATAAGTACATATATATAATGGATATATATGTAATATACTACATCTAAATGATGAATATCATTCTGGAATTATAATATATATATCTCTAATTTTTGTTTTAAATCCATTAATATGACAAAAAATGAATGTTGCGTTCATGCGTACATACGGCCTACCGTCTCCATGAACGGTGCATTTAATTTTTTATCTCCAAATGTTATGGAGTAATATAAAATGAATATATACGGGATTTATATGATATTTAAAACATCAATACTAATCTGGATATGATGTACCTATAACTACATTGAAAATTCTTTTCCAACAAGTTCAATTTTTACTCGAGTACCAAACATCGACAAAAACATATGATATGAACTCTTTATTAACCAATTATTATAACATTATAATATGTGATATGAACTGAATAATAATATTTAAAAAAGTTCCTTAAGAAATTATAAATTGACAAAATTATATTATTTAGGAGATTAAAGAATGATCGAGTCATGTCAGACACGAGGTAAGGGATCCTACCCCTCTCTTTCTTTTTAAGTACACTCTTTTATGTTATTCCTTTTAAGCTCATCTTTCTTATGATTGGGATGTTATGTTATATTACTATTACTATAATTTTTATGTTTATATGTTGAGAGACCCTATTTTCTCTCATCAATCCATTTTGGATGTTTTAATTGGCGCTGTTAGGCTGCCGAAGTTTCGTCAGGGGATTTTTATCTCACTTTGTGTTTTCGTGAGATTCATGCTACATTTGCCAATATTTGCTTTTTAGTGGTGTATGTACTGTCCATTATTCTACTATTTGTGTAAAATACATTCATTTATGAGTATTTACATTAATGTTGTATATTCCTTCTTTCATGTGGTGTACGTTTCGAAAGTTACCCAAATCGGTAAGAGAACCTTTCACCCTCATCTTTTTAAAAGACTTCTTTTGTTATGTCGTTTAATTCACATAATATTACGTTGGGATATGTGCTTATATATCCTTATTGATGTAAATTTTATGTCCAAGTGATGAGATAACCTTTTTATCTCTCATCAACTCATTTTCTGAATTTTGAAGTGACGCTGTTAGACTGTCGAATTTTACCAAGGGAACTTTTTAACCCAATATCGATTTCATTGGGTTCAACATGTAGTTATTGTATATGTCATCATTTGAATATTTTTAATGACCTTTTATTGTTTTACACTTAGTATAAACTTATATTGGGTGTATTTATATTTTTCACACATAATTATGAGATTGATTTATCCTTAATTTAAGGAAACCATCATTATAATGGATTTCATCTCAATTTACATTTTCATTAAGACTTCATTGTTGTTATGCACCAATTCACTCTTATATGGTGTATATACTGTCCTTTGGAATATTATATCATGAATTCATTTATTCTCATGATATTATAATGTTTTGATTAAATGTTATTCCTTAATTATTGTATTCAAGTGTCTCTCATTTTGTTAAAAACCATTGAGCTAAAATATCATTTTAAATGTTTTAATTATTTATTATTATAATTTTTTCTCACTAGTATCCATGTTTTTAAAATGGTTTTAAGGATTTATTTATATGGATATTAATGGTTTAAAATATTAAAAGCTTTAATGTGGTATGGGACACTCTGATTCAAAAATCTCTTTATTAAATTTTTTAAATGGTTTTGAAAATGTTTTTTTGAATGGATTCATTATTTCAATATCCTAAAATGTTATATTGTGATTTAAATGTGGAAATTTTATGTTTCCTTTATGCATGTTTTATGTGATACGTTTATGTTATGGTTCTTGTGAATTGTTATGAAAACAGGTGGTTCCGTGATAAACTAAAGGCGGGTGAGCCCGATATAGGTCTCCAATGCATTGTGTAACGTGAAGGGGTTAAATGTTAAGGATTCTCCAAAGAGATTTAGGGAATATACTATGATGGGTATTCCAAACGTAACCAATAGAGTTACTCCCTACGTAATAATGTTATGAATGCCTCATGTTACCTTTATGTCTTATGATTTCTATGACTTACTCATGATTTTATGTGGTATGTTAAAGTGCTTATGTTTTATGGGTAAAGTATGATTTCATTCTTATGTATATATGTACTCATGTTTCCCTTCCATAATTTTTATAACCCTTACTGAGATTTTTATACTCATCCCAAGTTTTTGAAATGTTTTTCACAGGTAAAGGGAAAGGTGCATGATATGATGATAGTGTCAAGGAAGTGTCAAGAAAGAATCAATGTTTTGTTTTAAATATGTTTCTGTTGATGGGAAAAAACGAATACTATCTTTTATATAACCACTTTTGTTAAATGTGGAATCTAATTCATGATTTATGATCTAATTCTCTAAAACTATAAACCTGAAAAGATCCTAAATGTGAATTATTCATTTAATTCAATATTATGTAAGGTTTAAGGACGGGGCCTTATAGTTGGTATCAGAGGCTGGATTAGATAACTTTAGAGGTTAGGCTATTCTCTAAGCATAAGTGACATTACCAGAATGGTTAGGATTTCAGAAAGAATGATAGTTTTAGATAAAGTGAATGAGTAAGTATATCTTAGTGTTTATCTTCCTCATTAGTACATGATGGTTTTTTTTGATATACTCACACTGACTTTTCTCTTTTTAGTAAATGGATGGATCTAGAAGGCACCAAAGTGACAATGGGTTTGAAGGATACTATGGTGCTTCTCTGATTAAGAGACTGGATGAAATGGGGGATTCAATGAGGAAGCTCGTGGTTGTTCTAGAAAAACTATCAAGGAGTCATGATCAACCACTTGAACCTTGGTATGTTCTGTAATGCATCATGTATGAGATGATCAATCAATGTGGAAGTTCAGGTAATAATTATAAAGGTAACCATTGGGTTTTATAGGATCCTTACTTTTTATGAAATTATGGTTACTCTATGACATGATGGAAAATGAAAGGCATGAGATAAACTTGAGGTTAATATATGTTATGATTATTTTTGAAGATTTTATCTCATTTTGGGGAATTATTTTTGAATTATATAGTTTTTGAAAAAGGACAACATGCAAACCGTGTGATAACCCTTTGCGTCGGACAAAGCTGCGGGAATCGAACCTACAACCAAAGTGCGACTGGTATTTATCGCCTACCACTGGACTACGAGAAGTCCAAGGTTATTTTGAATAATTCTTTTTAGTTAGATGATTTTAGGAATTAAGAGTAAGTTTATTTTGGGTTATCTAGGGAAATGATTAACCTATCATCAAGGATATGTGATGAGGTTCATTACTTTTCAATATGAAAATTTAAGAACAAATGATGTTATTTGGAGATAAAAGTTAATTTGTACCTTGGAAGACTATGTGATTAAATCCTTCAAATATTTGGGTTTAAATCTTATTTTGATTTAATTTGAATAGTTTCATGGACAATTGTTTATTGAATGGTCTTCCTTGAACTTTGGGTTTTTTTTGGCAAATTTAGGAGATTAAGAATAGATTTTATTTTTATAAATGATTATACTTTTGTGGATTATCTGATCTCATACTAACATTTTTGTGTTTGGTTTTTCTCTAATGTCATGGACTATATATAGTTCTCTTTTGTGGATTAGGTGATTCTCAAGAAGTTGATCATAGTACTCTTAATGCGAACAAGCCTTCCTAAATACTCATCTTTTGGAGAAAATATGAGTTTGATTAAGGAATCTAGTAAATGTTGAAATTCTACGTGGCAAGTAAGTATGTTTCATTATGATTTAGTTAAGCTCAAAAATAAATTCCTCAATGAAGAGTAACTTAAAACAAAAATGTTGTCTGTTAACTTTTCCTACTGGGGAATCGAATACCGTTTAACCCACCACAAGTTTGTGATTTTCTTATTGTTAACTTTCTCCTAGACATGTTTACTATCACTCTCCCTCAAAACATGACCCTTTGTTTTTTCTTCCATGTCCAAGTTTTCCAACATGGAATCCTAGTACAGGTTAACTCGGGTGACCTTTTTAATTCTCTTTATTTATTTTAAAATGATTGTTTTACTGACTCTTGTTCCGATGTGGGATATTCAATGAAGTTTCCAAGCCCAATTTTAAAAATTGCGAGGATGCAATTCCCAAAAGGGGCGAAGGATGTAACACCCCAGGTAAATAAATAATAATACATTTCCATATTTATCCATATTTTTGAATAAAATATTACTATTACTTTAAAGGGGACGCTGTGCTCGATGGCGTACCCAATATGCAACAACGAGTTTTTTGGGAATCTTGCATTGCACTCTAATAATAATATAATATTATTTTAAATGGTAGTTAACGCCTAACCGTTTTAATGGCAAGAATGAACGGAACTAACTAAAAAATGATTATATATGTTTGTCAAATATTTTTACTTTTATCTAATAAATGTTAGAGACTTAAAATGTGAATGAATCCAAATTTAAGCGTAAACATTCTAATATTCTTTAAAAGGTTGATTAACCGCCTTTTGATGAAGAACCTCTTTTAAATCCATTTTTTGACAATTTTATGTGTTATATTTGACAAAATTAAATTCTTCTATAGAATCAGGACATCAAATATACTTTGTGTAAATTTTTTGGTATTTTTCTGATAAAGTTCATTTTTTAATGAATAGTGAAAATAGTTATATTTAAATTAAAAACCTCTTTTAAATCTAATTTATTTATATGATTATATTATCTTTTGAATTGGTTTTAAAGTGAAATTAGAATATATTTTAACCATTTAATCCAATAGTGGTCATTGGAATTAATTTCATCATGAAATTGGACTTAAACTAGTGTCAATCTTTTGATACTTATTGTTTCATAACAACACGTTTTATGCTCTGACAGTGGGAAATAATTATTAAATTAATTAATGCAACATATATGTTTTGAATTTTAAAAAATAGACATCATTTTTGAATTCAGAATATTAAATATAGCTTAGGGTGAATTTTTAGTATTTTTCTGAAAAACATCTATTTTTGATGAATAGTGAAACCACTAACTGGCAGTTTAAAAAGTGATTTTTCGTTTAAATGGAACTTTACCACTTCTGTGATTTGAATTACAAATATCTGACATACATGGTTGACATTAGGATGTAAAATGTGGTTCAATGGGATTAAAATAATTTTTTGGTGAATAGTATCTTTTATGTTTTTAATCGCGATTAGAGGTAATTAGTGTAATTTAAGGTAAAAATAACGTTTTAATAATATGAAATGAACTAGACACATGTACTACCTTCATTGGATGTGTCATGGCCGAACAATAAAATCCATGGGTCAACATGGGGACCCCATGGATCCACTTTGGTTGGAATATGACATTAATAACTTTTTATTTTAAGTTAAAATAAAAATGTCACAAGCATGAGTTGTTTTACTAAAACAATTTTAAATGGGGTTATACAAGTCATATTTTTGACTATAAATATTTATTAGAAATCTAAAACGATTCCCTACATCATGATATATTTTTTATAATTTTTATACATTAAATAAATTAAATTATTTATTACATCATGATGATGTAGAGATTACCTTATTAATAAAGGATTTAAATAAAATGAAAAGATAATGTTAAAACTATAACATTAACTTGTAAAATACCAATTGTATGAGTAAATTTAGAAACCTTACCACCTTATTCACAAAATATATCAATGTGGGAGCTTTAAAATCCGAAACTCATTTGAAACTAAAGTAACATTTTGTAACTTTCTAAGAGTGCCCCTCCTCTCCTCTTATAAAAGGCCCCCACCTCTACCACCTTACCCACACCTCTCAAGCCTTTGGCTCGGATAAACCCTACCCATTTCATCTCTCCACATCCCTCTATTCATAATTGAAGCCTCACATGGGGCAGAATCCTTTCCAAGGAAGCCTTTGAGCTCAAATCAAAGAGAGTTACCCGATTTAAAGGTTGTGTCCTCTCTTGTGTTCTTACGTTTTATTTTGCATCTCCAACCATCTAAACTATTTTTATTACATTATGTTGTAATAAAACCAGTAAAATAAATACACTAGGATGTTTTTATGTGAATTATTAGAGCTACACTTACACACACCTTCGTCTAATTGTTAAAGAACATACTGTTTCTGTGGATGGTGAATTACTGTCTCACGAAATGATGATTGTTCAATATTCTCTTAACACCTTAAAAGGTGGAAATTAAGATGTCACTATATTTATATATTATTTATAATATGTTTATGTTTTCCTTAAGCTTATTTATTTTTCATTTGTGGCATTCCATTATGGTTTCCATTATGGGTAATTGTGATATCTTCATTTTAGGAAGTGCGGACTACCGCCCCCTCAAAGTGATTTGATTCGTTAATGCCATATGTGGGACGTATAATGGATGGAATTAATGGTATTACATATGATATCCTACTGGAATTATAATATACATTTATATCATTATTATTTCATTTCATTTAATACAAAAAATAAATTAAAGTATCGTTCATGCATACGTACGGCTTACCGTCTCCATGAATGGTACATTTCATTTCTTATCTCCAAATCTTATGTACTATTATAAGTACATATATATAATGGATATATATGTAATATATTAAATCTAAATGATGTATATAATTCTGGAAATATAATATATATATATATCTCTCTCATTTTCGTTTTAATTCCATTAATATGACAAAAAATGAAAGTTGCATTAATGCATACATACGGTCTACCGTCTCCATGAACGGTGCTTTTAATTTATTATCTCCAAATGTTATGGAATAGTATAAAATGAATATTTACGGGATATATATGATATTTAAAACATCAATACTATTCTGGATATGAATTACCTATAACTACATGGAAAATTCTTTACCAACAAGTTCAATTTTTACTCATGTACCGAACATCAACAAAAACGTCTGATATGAACTCACTTTATTAACCCATTATTATAAAATTATAATATGTGATATGAACTGAATAATAATACTTAAAGGAGGTCCATAATAAATCATAAATTGACCAAATTATATTATTCATGAGATTAAATAATGATCGTGTCATGTCAGACACGAGGAAGTGATCTTACCCATCTCTTTCTTTTTAGGTACACTCTTTTATGTCATTCATTTTAAGCTCATCTTTCTTACGATTGGGATGTTCTTTTATATTTATCTTACTTTAATTTTTATGTTTATATGATGAGAGACCCTATTTTCTCTCATCAATAAATTTTTTATGTTTTAATTGGCGCTGTTAGGATGCCGGAATTTCGTAAGGGGCTTTTTATCTCACTTTGTGTTTTCATGAGATTCATGCTACATTTGCCAATATTTCATTTTGAGTGGTTTATGTACTGTCTATTATTCTACTCTTTCTGTAACATACTTTAGTTTATGAGTGTTTACATCAATGTTGTATAGTACTTCTTTCATGGGGTGTATGTTTCGAAAGTTACCCAAATTGGTAAGGGAACCTTTCACCCTCCTCTTTTTAAAAGACTTCTTTTGTTATGTCTTTTAATTCACATAATATTATGTTGGGATATGTAATTATATATCCTTATTTATGTAAATTTCATGTCCAAGTGAAGAGATACCCTTTTTATCTCTCATCAACTCATTTTCTGAATTTTGAAGTGATGCCGTTAGGCTGTCGAATTTTACCAAGAGAACTTTTTAACACAATTTCGATTTCTTTGGGTTCAACATGTAGTTATTGAATATGTCATGATTTGAATATGTGTTAATAACCTTTTATTTTTATTTACACTTAATATACACATATATTTGGTGTATTTATATTTGTCACACATAATTATGAGATTGATTTATCCTTAATTTAAGGATACCATCTTTATAATGGATTTCATCTCAATTTACATTTTCATTGAGACTTCATTGTTGTTATGCACCAATTCACTCTTATATGGTGTATATACTGTCATTTGGAAAATTATATCATGAATCTCATTATTCTCATGATATTATAATGTTTTTATTAAATGTTATTCTTCAATTATTGTATTCAAGTGTCTCTCATTTTGTTAAAAACCCATTAACTAAAATATCAGTTTAAATGTTTTAATGATTTATTATTATAAATATTTCTAATTAATTTCCATGTTTTTAAAATTTTTTTAAGGATATATTTATATGGATATTAATGTTTTAAAATGTTAAAAGATTCAATGTGGTATGAGACACTTTTATTCAAAAATATCTTTATTAAATGTTTTAAATGGTTTTGAAAATGGTTTTTTTAATGGATTCATTATTTAAATATTCTAAAATGTTATATTGTGATTGAAATGTGGAAATATTATGTTTCTTTATGCATGTTTTATGTGATACGTTTTTGTTATGGTTCTTGTGCATTGGTATAAAAATGGGTGGTTCCGTGATAAACTGAGGGCGGGTGAGCCGGATATAGCTCTCCAATGCGTTGGGTAACGCGAAGGGGTTAAACGTTAAGGTTTTTCCGAAGAGATTTATGGAATATATTGTGATGGGTATTTCAAATGTAACTAAGAGGGTTGCTCCCTACATAAGAATGTTATGAATGCCTCAAGTTACCTTTATGTCGTATGATTTCTATGATTTATTCATGATTTTATGAGGTATGTTAAAGTGCTTATGTTTTATTGGTAAAGTATGATTTCATTCTTATGTATATATGTACTCATGTTTCCTTTCCATACTTTTTGTAACCCTTACAGAGTTTTTTATGCTCATCCCATGTTTTTGAAATGCTTTTCATAGGTCAAGGGAATGGTGCATGATATGATGATAGTGTCAAGGAAGTGTCAAGAAAGAATACATGTTTTATTATAAATATGTTTCCGTTGATGGGAAAAAACGAATACTATCTTTTATGTAACCACTTTGTTTAAATGGGGAATGTAATTCATCATTTATGATCTAATTCTTTAAAAATCTAAACTTGAAATGATCCTCAATGGGAATTATTCATTTAATTCAATTTAATGTATGGTTTAAGGCCGGGGCCTTATAGAAATTGTTAGTGTTTTCATGTTATTGGAATCTCCCAAAACTATAAGAGCTCATGCCAGTTAGAGTTCATTTGAGGGTTCAAATTTGGATTGGTGTGGGTTTAAATCCCAGTGTCATTCCATGATGGGATTCCATTTAAGGTGTTTAAGACCACTCTCATTATATGGTTTATATTAGAGGAATTAAAGTTGAGGGATGTGGTAGAGCTCGTGAGTGTCCAGCAAGGCCAATAGATTGTTAATGATTTCATTTGGCATTTCAAAGGGTTGATTCCCTTTTCTTCAGATGCAGTTTCCTAAAATCAGTAAATATTTCTTTTGTTTAGGGTCCTTGAGCATGTTTCTAGGACCGTTTTTCTTGTGCTTGAGACATTTCCCCATTAGACAAGGAGAGAGAAAAAGCGGAACCTATCTCATTCAAGAATTCTTGTCAATTCCACCTTCTATTAGTCAGTCCACCATCTTGTTCAGTTAGAGTGTGGCCATTTTGGGTACATTAATCTACCTTTTCGTCATCTTTCGAAGGCTTTCCATTAGTGCATCCATTTGGGAAACATGTTGAGGTTTTGCAAGCGGCGTCGTCAGAAGTAGTCTCGACCGGAGAATGTGAACTATAGACTGTAGGGTAGCAGATGCTTCAAGACAACCTAGATACAACCATAGGTCTCAGAGTGATGCTTTTCACATAATCTGGAAATCACAGTACGTGATGGATCGTAGCCCTATGTTTTTCTACAATGCTGGGGAGAGAGAGTTTATGTTTATTTGTTTTTGTTTTTTCACCCGTGATGGTTCTGTTTGGTTGAGAATGGAGTAAAGGTCTCAATTCCTCATTGTGGTATTTGTTCTTTTAATTCCCCACTTTGGTTGTATGATGGAAATGTAATATCATTTTCTTGTAATTATAATATATGTGCCTCCGCAATTTTTATCTTTGGAGGTTGTATCTTTATGGCTTTGAGTCTCGAGATGATTATCTCTTGTGCGACTAGCTTCACTAGTGACTTGTTCGTGTTTTAGTGTGTGCTCGTCTTAGAGACACATGCATCTTGGGAAGAAATGAAGAGGGGTTTGGTCCGCCATTTTGTTTTGGGTCTTTCTTCAGGGGATCCATGTGGTGAGTTTATGGTTTGTGAGAAGAATCTGTGGGTCAGCTTGTGTTGGGCCCATTTCAGTGTATGCTAATTAGACTAAGATGGTCAATTCTTAAATGGTTGGAAGACCCACCATGGAATGAATAGTAACACTGAGTTTGAGATTTTTTCGACCTCATTCAGTTCCAAACTCTTATTTCATTCCTCGTTTGTTGTGTGACATTTGTGTGGAAGAATTTTATTTGGTGCATAGAATTGTCACACCCCGACCCGACATATTTCGGTCACAATTATTTATATTTATATATGACTTTTTTGGTTTCATAAATTTTCAAAAAATTTAAATTAAATAAGAAATGAAATAAAATAACATAAATAAAAAAACATTTTATAATAATGATAACATTATTATTTAGTTTTCATTATGATTTTTATTATGTTATTATTAATATTATAATTATTGATATTATTGTTTTTGTTATTGTTATTGTTATTATTATTATTGTTGTGGATTTTATAATTAGTATTAGTGTTTTTCTGGTTTAAATTTATTATTTAATTTTTTCTTTTCTTTGGTTAGGGTTCCCCCCCATTGTGCGTTAAAATCCCCTTCCCCCTACCCCTTTGCATCGTAACCATCTCCCCCTACCCCTATCTACACATGGTTCACATGCCGCCTCCCCTTGTCTCATGAACTGTATATCCCCCTTCTTTCTGCTAATATCTCTCCCACATCCGCCATTTAATGAGACACCACCGGCACCCCACTCTCCCTCTCTCTCAGAACTAGTCCCAACACCCCTAGCCAAAGACACTGCTTTGCCATGAGAGACACCAACCTCTGGCCTCCTTTGCATGTATTTTTCTTCCTCCGTTTCTTTGTGAATATTGTCTGAATGTTTCATGTTATTTTTTTCTTCCCTCTTCTACATCCATTCCCAGTAGATTTGAGGTCTCCCAATCACCCTACATAATTTTGGAAAAACCGAAATGTTTTTGGTGTTTAGATTTTGATTGAATCATGTTTTTTAGGTTTCGTAGGGATCCTTCAAGACTGGTTTTAGAAACTACTATCAAGGGAAGTGTATTCTCCAGGGTCTTCGGTTGAGTATTCATCAATTTCTTCTTTATAGTTTCATTTTAATTTAGAAGTTTTGTGATTTTAGAGTTGTAGGATATTTTTTGTAAGAAATATATTTCTCCAATAGATTATGTTGTTATTTATTTTTTATATTTGCATTCTGGTGTGAAATTTATTCTTTTTCAGATATAAATGATTTTTTTAATGCTAGGTATTGTATTATGACTTGTGATTTTCCTTTATTAGATCATTAAAGGGCTTCATATTACATTTTATAATGTTTTTGGTTTGCATTTGGCATTAGATGATATTATTGACTGGCCTTTTATGTTTAAAGATGAGTAATAAGGATTCAAGTTGCTTCATGAATTTTTTAAGTGTATTAATAAATCTTATAAAGGGTGTGAAACATGTTTGGAAATTGATTTGGTGTGCGTATATTTTAAAAAGTGGGGTTGAGTATGCAGATGGGGGTATTTTCATATGTGTGCCTTGTTGTGAAAATATTTGGACATGTTCAATAAATTGATTAAGTAGTGTACCTTGGTTATTTGTGGGTACATGAGGTTCAAATGTGTGGAAAAGGATATTTGATGGAAAATATACCATTTTGAGCATTTTTTACTTGTTTCTCACATGTCAGTATGTTTTGTAAACTCTTTAAAATGATAAAATGAATTTTTTAATGTCACTTTGGTGTACTTTGGGTTTTAATTTTTCTTTTCGTACTTGATGTAGAGTGTGTTATTATTGAAAACCCTCGATGTGTTATTTTGAAATGTACTCTGAATTGTTTATGTGTTTAGTTGTATTATAAAATGATATGTGTAGTGCATTGGACCTCACTACAATTGTTTTGGGTCACAGGTGTCGAGGTATCCTACATTTACAAGCATAGGGTAAAATATAAATATATATATTCTCTATTTGTACATATTCGCTCATGGCGTGGGGAATATTTTCAATTCAATTAGCGGTGTATATATATATATATCTGTATAAAATCATGTGCATGTATGCGTCAAATGTCGGTTTTTTGAAAATTTGTTTTTCATTTATATTATATACACCTACTATGAAATATGGAAATAGTTTCTTGAAATGATTATGTGTTTTTCTGAAATTGAAATGAATTTGTAACGCTCATTGGTATTAAGTTACATTCCTTGAAAAATTATTTCCTAAGTCGTGTTGATTCAGTAATGAGTATTTCTAAAACTGTTTGGTCTTTTGGATGATTAGTTATAAAAAGTTTTTTCATTATGCAATTAAGCCTGTTGGGCACATGAAGAATGTTTTATGAAAAATAATAAAACCTCTCTTGAGGCACACCCCCTTGGTTTTAGAAATTTATTTTTATGTTGAATGTATTATTAGGTGCCTCATTTGATGCTTATACATTGTGTGATGTGAAAGAGGGGGATTTATCTTAGGGAGGGAGATCCATGGTGAAATGTTGAATGGGTTTTAAAAAAATAAAGTGTTATGTTCATATGTGTTATATAGATAAAGAAAAAATACCAACACTTAAATAGAGAAAAATTGGAAACATGGGTATTAATGTGTGTGACCAGGACTAGTACGCTAGATGACACAATAGGGGTTCATCCCCGTTCATCTAGCAGGATTGATGCAACAACACTAACTAAACATATGGGTTACTGAGGGTCATGGTTTCTAATCCATAGTTACAGAGGGTCATGGTTTCTATACCTGGTTTTCTGAGGGTCGTGGTTTCTAATCCATGTTTTACAAATGTATGAGGTCTCTAGGGTCCCACTTATTTTAGATACCTATTGGTATTACCCATGGTGCTCATTTGTGACATGATTTATGAAATGTAATTTTCATTTTAGTTCTTTCATACTTGATGTCTTATATGTAAAAACCATATTTAAATCTGAATTAGTTTATTTTCATTTTGAAATTTTAATGCATGCATGTAAATTATTTTTAAAATATAGTGTGAGAGAAATGCATTACATGAAAATGATAACATGTTACATTAATTTGAAATTAATGGATGAATTTTTTTTATTACATCCTACTTCCAAACTAGAATGTTTTGGATTTCATATAAAATGAAAGGGCATAGGGTGTTGTTGTATTTTGGAATTCATACTAAGCATCTCGGTGTTCATGCCTACTTTAATTTTCTGAGTTAGGTTCCTCTATTTTTGGAACGCTCTCAGATTGAGTGTAGTTTATTTTCCATAGTGACCCACAATGTAACTTGAGGTATGTCACATTACTTCATTTATTCCATTTTTTGCTGCTAGTTTGTTCAGTTTATTTTACCTTTTTATCTACTTTTTTTATTTTGTGAATATTTATTTATCTTTTCCATGGTTTTAATGGTTCCCATCTAGTTATTTTGAGGCCTGACAATAGTTTCCATCTTCTGGGGATCAATAATGCCCTTCGGGCTATGCTACAGACTGGCTCGGGTGACCGGTTCAAGGTCGACCCAAGTTGGTTCATGACACCTAATGTATGATTTTTATATCAAAGTATTTTCATTGAAATTTATTTCTTATCACCATTTCTATTATTATTTAATGAAGTTTATATTTTTTTACATATTTAGTGAAGCTATTGAAATAATTATTTTTTAAATTCATCACACAATGGTGGGGGGATTTTTATTTCAGTGTTTTTATTCTTCCATTATACACTCATTAGAATATTTCCCACATTCAATTATATAATATCATCAAGGGTGGGATATACCTATTAAGGGATGATCCATTGGTGTATAAAGTGAATGAAATAGATGTTATGTGTCGTTTTTTAATATTTTAAATTAGATTATTATTTTTAAGAGTTGAATTCAATGATTTACACTCTTCTTCAACATTCTCAGCATTAACAATGACAAATTTTGAGTTCTATTATTATAAAAATACATAGAGTTATCATTACTGTGATAATATTAGTGAATTAGAAATAATCCATAGAATTTATTAGGGGTTAAATTGGTTATTGATATTAAGGAGTAATCTCAATTTGATGGTACATCATGAAATAATGACCGATAATTTTAAATAAAATATAATTTATCAAATAGAGCCCTAGATACATCCTAGGATTGAATCATTTTATTTAATTCTTTCCATTCAAGTATTTAATTTTTCATTCATAAATTAATTCCATTGTTTTTGTTATGTTAGTATTATCATTACAATTGATATCATAGTTTTATGCTTCAGAGGCGAACCCCTATAGAATAAATGTGTATTTATTATCTTTTTAGGTCTTAGTGGCTTTGATCCCTACCTTTACTATAATGAAATATTCTACCAACAAGGTATATTTATGTTAAAACAAGATATTTCTATGATAAATTGTTCTATATTAGATTAATTGTTATATCATATCTATACACAAATGAATTTCACTGAAACATAACTAATATCAACGATATGACAGGTATCATGTATCCCTTAAGAAACACTCTCTATATGATCCATAAAATGTATCTAAGGAAGAGGTAGTAATATTGGGGAATGATCATTATTATAGGGATCATTTTTCGAATATTTTTCATTGTATACATATTGTACTCATTAAAATGAAATATATACTTTCCATGTACTTTTGAATAACCATAAGTATAAATAATAATCATGTAATCCTACAAAAGACTTTAAATTTAAATACCATCATTTTTCATGAGTTTATATGAAGTAAATTACTAATTATGAAATTTGAAAAGGGTGTAATATTGTAGAAACAAATACATGAAAGTAGTTACTCAGTAAAAAAATAAAAAAATATCTATAATATATTTTTAATGTATTCATTCTGTAAAATTTTAAATTCTATAGAAAAAACTATAAAATATTAAAAATCATTAGTGGAAGAATCTGTATATTATCATATATGAAAATGTTATGTATTGTTTTGGTGATTGATGTAAATGAATATATAAGATTTTTAGGTATGATCATTATTAATTATAATTATTAAAAATTATAGGCAATCGCAATCTATAGCCTCTATTTTGATAATTAGACCATGATTATATTAATGATAATAATGAGTGCTAGTTGTCATAATGTTGAAAATACATGGCCTAAACCAGTAATAATATCCATAATGAATCTCATTTTTTAGATCTCATGATGAATGTAACATCAATGAGTTTTTCTCACAAGAAATTTGCTATAGAACATCTATTATAGAATTTTTTATGGGATCCTCTATCTGATAAGATATTTTTTTTAAATTCACATCGAGATTAATGATTTCCAAACAAACACATTAATTAACAACAATTTTCAAACTCAACCTTTTGAATAATTCTAGTGTAATAATGGTTTATAATTATATGTATTAGTGGTTATTATTGTTTAAATTATTAATTATATTAATGGGCTTCACCAATAATAAAACAATATCTTTTAATGTTTAAAATTTGAAGAATAATTTCATAAAATGAAATTTATATTTTGAATTATTAATATAAAAATAAATTATACTTAAATATATCATTGTTCGATAAAATCATTGAAAATTGATTTATTTTATTTGAATTGATAAAATTTAGTTGATATTATAATGATATAATTAAAATTTATATATGATTGATTAAAATAATAATTAAATATATGTGGAAACATATAGGAGTTATTAAAATTATTCAAAATTATTTTTTTTAATTTTATACAATAATTTTATGTAAAAAATAGTGTTTATGAGTAAAAAATATATATTAAATAAATTAATTTATCTATGCAAAATTTTTTGATGGATTAAATTTTTTCAAGAAATACTTTTTTTAAAAATATGTATTTTACTGATATAATATTTTCTGGTATGATTAAATTAAATTTGATGAAATGGACTCTATTTTTCAAATTAGAACATCTAATTTTGTTTTGTGATGTTTTTTTGATTTTTATATGTAATAAAATAGGAAATTAAATTGTAAATCTTGTTTATGTACCATATAATTAAAATATTTTCGAATAGATGATATGAAAGACATTTCAATTATTGTAGAAGATAAATGATTAAATTACTATAAACATAAGTATTTAGTCGTTATCAACTTACCACCGAGCCACAATATGGGTAATATTTGAAAATATAATATTTTATTATATCACTTTATTCTAAATTATGCACTTTGCTCCTGTTATAAGTACCACTCTTCACCAGCCATCTTATTATCACAATATATAATTACATCTAATAATATTTAATTTTCTATAAAATACCTCTCTAAAAAAAATTCACATGCCATAGATGATATAGTACATCAAATGAAAATCCATTGAATTCTTAATAGTATTTGAATTAGAGTCTTCCTATGGAGTATAATAAGAGTTCCAGATAAAACCTTTTAATTCATATTATTTTTAATATCATTTTAATTACTAAATTTATATTATATCCATCATAATATTGTGACATCATTATCTATTTTATACCAAAAAATTATATGAATTATTCACAATTATCTACATCCGACTAATATATTATATTATGCAAACATCAGAAATATAAAATTTAGATTACCCCTACTGTGGGTAATGTGTATAAATTATTATCAACTCTGCATAAGGATTATTTTAATGATATATTAAATATATTAAATTAATATTAAAAAAATTATTAGGATTATGTAAATATAAATTCAAGTTTCTAATAAGTATATTATCAAATAAATGGAAATTGTAATTTTAACCAATAAATATGATTTTATTTAGACATAATTCGTAATATGAATCTATTTTTTCAATCTATTTAATGTAATACTTGTATGATTATTCAAGACTATTTAAATTTATATAAATATTTCACCCCCGTAATTCAAAATTTATCACTCCCATTCTCCACCGATATTCTCTAAGTGAACAACACCTCATCTCCCACCCCTCACACTCCAATATCCATGGATCCCCATATCATGCTCTTTACCACCACTCATCACAACAATCACATAATACTTTTTTGGTCATCATTATCTCCTATTTTCTATATCAACATCCCCACCTCGCCCTTTATATATCCCCATCTCTACCTCAATACATCTGCCTACACACATTTGTTTGATTATAGTCCTTTGTTTTCCTCACACATTTTCTATATCAATTATCCTTCCAATATCGTAAATATCTATATACCATCATATCTATTCCCACATCTACAAAACATGAAAAAAATTACTTGTAACCTTCCATCATAAAATCACTCGTCTCATTATTGAAATGAAATTACTTACACACCACAATCACCTTCATCCGATTTTTTCATCATGCCACAAAAACCTAATTCACCATCCCTAATTAAAAGTCCATATGTAACCCTGATATTATTTGATTTGATAGGTCTAATTTCTATTTATGGGTCCCAAGTATATTTATTGATAACTTGTGTAGTATAACTTTTAAATTAATTCAAACACTTTTTTTGGGTATGGCATAATCTCTTTATTCCGTGATATTGATTTCCTATTTTCCTTGTTAATTCATTTATATTTTTAGATATTATTTATTCAGATTTTACAAATATATTATATTTTAATACGAATAATCTATATGAATTATATATTGAAATATATGGTTTTGGATCTTATTTTTTTCTACTTCCCATAAAATTTTGATACTTTGGGTTTAATTACATTATATTATTTTTATTAAATATTTTTATTTATTGTTATTGTAAATTTATTAATATATATTTTAAGAATATAATACCATAACATAGAATATTATAATTTTAATTGATTTAAAATTCACCTTTTTCATAAAATTATAATTTTACATTTTTTATAAATATTTTAATGACAACAAAAAACCATATATTTATTTTTTTACCATTGTAATGTAATTAATATTCACTATCCTAATTTTAATAATGTAAATTTCCAACGTACACATTTCATCTAGGTTAAATGTCTTTTGGTGCTTCTTTTTGTATAAACACTATATTATTTTCCTTCTATGAGATTATAATTTGTGAATAATTCATTATACAAAATTCAAAAATCTATTCAGTTTATGTATTAATATATAAATATATTTTATAAAGACTATTTGAGAAAAACAATCCACACTAGAAAAAGAACATCAATCAAAAAATCACTTTTAAAAATAGATTCTCTCTTTTGAAAAATATTATCAACAAATAATATATTTTATTTCAATGTGAATATAATATACTATCATATAATATAATATTGATGAAGGAATATTGTAATTGAATAGATAAATTTCTTTCTTTTAAAATTCGTCATATAATCATATAACTGAATACAACACATTATAATGAATTATAATATCATTAAAAGTTAACTTCATTCATTTTTATTTGTTTAATTTTTTAGTGATAATAAAAACTCATATAGTTAATTTTGTGAACTATAAACATTGAAAATATGATTATTTCTTTTTTTTCAAATTCTATTTTCACTTATTTTTCAAAATTGTTTTGTATTTTAGTTTTATATAATCATTTTTAATCAATAGTCTACATAACTAATTTATATATACATATATTAAATCACACATATGTGAAATTCACATATATAAATATAAATTGATGAATAAATAAAATTTTTATTACACATAATGACTATGTAATTTTTACTAAATTTATATTTTTTAATATTGATTGAATACATTTCATAATACATATAAAAGGAATGTGAAAAATATATATAATTTAATTATAAAAATCATTATTATATTATATATGCCAAAGATATGATTCCAATGATATATAATAACTAATCAATGAAACCATGGGGGAGATTCAATAATAGAATTACAGTTAAACTCAATATTTTAATACACCATTTTATTTTTATATAAATTTCATTTTCGTTAATCAATATTTACAGAAGATATGAATTTTATAACTAATGTTTGATAGGATTAAATTTCTTTACACAATGAGTGATGATTTCAAAGAAAATGAATTAACTTTTAATAGAGAAGTGAATGAAAAAAGTTATTACAAATATATCTCCAGATAGAATATCAATAGAGAATTATATTTTTAAATCAATAAAATTATTTTTCAACTATTAATGAATTAATTTCATTTCAAAAAAATTTGGCATCATAAATATTATTAGGATTCAGTTATTCTGTGTACCATTCAAAATGAAACTAAATTACTGATAATTTTGATTATATAGATTATTGAAATATTTATATGTCTATAATATTTGTACATATACTAGAAATTTTTTATTTTTAGAATTATTATAATACATTACATTAATTACATGTTCATAATAATTTTTTAATTCTAACAATTTAAATACTCATTTTATCCAATGCCAGATGCTATTTCAGTTTATGAATCCATTTAAAATGTCTAATAATTACACTACTAACCATGCAGAATTGATATATTATTAAAAACTATTAAATGAAATTATGGACTAAAATTATATAGTTCAATTTTTTTGATCCATAAATTAGTTTTTTCCAAAGGTATTAAATTTAAATAAACATTAAGAGTATTGTTAGATACATAAACATGGTCGATATCATGTGTTTGAATAATTTTTGTGGATTTTATAGTTTATAGCTTGTCGTTTTATGATACGACGCACCATGGTTACGGTAAATCCCAAGTCATCCATTTCAAAATGTTTATTTACCTAGGGTGTCCACATGAATGATTAAAATCAGGATAATGTTTAGGGAAACCATATTTTTGGATGTATTAGAGTGGAAATAAATCCATTTTCAAAAGATAATTAGTTAATTTCCATGGAGTTATGTGTATTGACATAAGTGGTGTCATGAGACTCAGAGCATATGGAGGTGAAATGGACTTTTAGATAACACATCAACATAATAATATTATATGGTGGAAGTGCAATGTAGAGATGATAATAGTGAAGACCTATGTAATACAGTGATTTAGTGGTCCCCATTATGTGTAAATTTGAACATAAGATCAAAATTGATATGTTCTATCAATTATTCCATAGTGTAGGGAAATTTTGATACACCTTAAACATGCACCCTTGAGACAAGAGCTAAAAACACATTCCAAAAAGATATTTTTTGATTAATTGAGAGAATAAATTATCATACGTAATAAAAAATAATTTTTTTAAAATATTCATTCTAGAAATAGATTGATAATTTCCAATAACACGTATGTTTAATGATATTGGATATGACCCACATAAATTCCTTTTCTTTAATACATTTGAAAATAACATCTTAATCACAGAATATGGGAAATTATTTTACAAATATCATAACCAAAAAAATTCTTCATAACTAGGGTAATGGTAACATAATAATGTGTTACTCCCCAAAAACAATGTAATGGAATAATATTGAAATAATAGTATAGGATAGATCTTAAGCATATCAGAAAACATAGTTATAGAGATAAATATATGATATTGATATCATAGGGAATAATATCATGGTTTGGTCATTAATGATTCATAATAATCATTTCATATCATACAATAATATAACAACAATATTTAATCATGTAAAAGTGAAATGAATTTTGATTATTTTTGAAAAGTGAATCGAACATAATCATAGGAATGAAAAATCAGATAGTTGAGTAGGCATCAAAACGTGATTCCCCATTCAAATATGGATTGGGAAAAATTCCTATTCTGTCATTAATCGTAAGAAATAAACCTAGTAACTATTTATACATGGGAAATAAACATTGTAAATCTTAATGTTTGAGATTTAACCCATGTACTTATTTAGTGTTTTCCAATAATATATTATCCTTTTGAGGATTTTGATACAACCTATGTATCTCTTTAGGATTTACATTTTACCCATTTACAAAATTGATCTGTTGAGAGATTAAATATTAAAAAAATATTTAGAGGATGATATAGATCTTAAACCATCAATCACCAATACATATATAGGCCTCATGAAAATATTCATTCATTATACCATAAGGAACCTATGTAAAGTAAAATAAGATTCAAAAGTTTTCCAGATGGAATCACAAAAATTGACTTTCATGAAAAAAATGACTAATACACAAAAAATTTAATCCCAAAAGTATTTTTCAAAATAAAATTTAAATTTTGTTTCATGAGAAATAATTTCCATGTTTATGATGAATTTTCAGATTACGATAACATTATAGTAAAACCAAACAAATGTTTTCATAAAAAAATCTTATAAAATAATTTGTTTTATTTTTATTTAAAAAGGCAATCTAAAAAATATAATGTTTAGAAGCTGGAAAAAATTAACTAATATGAATAATCAAAACATTTCCATTGAAAACAATAATTTTTATAAAATTAATTTATCATGGAAGATAAAGCATGCCCTTATGAATGAATGGAAATCATTTTTATCAATTTATAAAATAAATTTCAATAACCAAAAATGTTAAATGAATAATATATAAAATTGGATCTTTTAAATGGAATATTACGCTCACTATTATTAATATATAATATCCTTTGAAAATATGATATGTGATTGTTTTTGAGAGGGTTAAACATGGGATGAATGATAAATCCTCACATATAGATGATGAGATTTATTCAAAGCATACTATAATCACATTAAAAATGAATTATATTATGGAACAATATTTTTACTGAACGCATTTTATTTTGTTAAATATAAGTGATAATATAATATTATTATATTTACGAATGAACACAATTAAATTAGAAAAAATATGAGTAATTTGAAACATTATTACTTGATTAATAAATATTTAGCTACTAAAATCTATTATACACTTGATAATTAATGAAGTGAAACACTATTCCTAAGCGGTATATCTAATAAAAATATAATTCAAAAAAAGTAAAATATATAATAAAAAATAATAAAATTATATTGAAATATAGAGATAAAATTTATAAAATAAATTAAACATGGAAAATTATATCATAGTGAATTAGAATTGAGATAAAAAACTACAGTCACAAGAAAAGTATATAAATAAAAATGTATCGAAATGGGGATGATTATGTTGAACATAAATTATTGATAATAAATATATTCGAAGACATAATATAACAATTTGGTTGTATATTATCCAAAAAATTGATTATAGGAATAATATAAAACTTTTCAAAAAGTGGGAAATTTGTGTTCAAAACACAAAAATTATATTTAAAATTACCAAAATATATTATAATTTTATATATAATAAATAAAATAATTATAATAATTTATCTACGATTCATATTATTTATAATAATAAATTATAAAATTAATCTACAATTAATATTGAAATTTACATTAGTATTTTTCTAACTATTTGTCTATATTATATGTTTATTAATTAAATTTTTTGTACTAGTATTGAAATAGTAATTTTATTATTTCTTAATAGTTAATAATTTTGATATTATTCATGGTAGTTTTTTATATTTTTAATAATTAATTAGTATTTATCAAAATATAGTCTTGATATGTCAATTTTTTGATGATGATAGTGACAATGAGCATTTAATAATGATTCATAATGATCAAATGGTGTTTTCAAAATTAAATATATGAATATATAAAAGACAATTTTGAAACCAAAAAAATCTTAATTAACAAATTCATATCATATCATACATATAATTATCTTACCAAAAAATAAATAATATTACTTCATGGAATTTTTTAATAATTTGTTTAAACCAACCCAAACACGAGATTCACTTGGTTAATAGATGATTAAGAGTTTCTTTGGACCCCAATACAGTATAATAATAGACTGATGTTATTTTTTAGTCTTCATTATAGTGATATATCATAATTTTCAATTATTATAAAAAATATGATAATGTCTATAAAGAATTTACATAAAATGGGGATATTAATTTCCTCTTAGTATGGTCATTTTCTGTAGTTGGATTTATGACAATAATATCTTACTCATATCCATAGTAAGATTTTCCAAATTTTTTTAATAACATTATTTATTTCTTAAAAAAATATATTTATCCATTATTCATGTTCTATGATAATTCTAGAAAAAATATATAATTAAAAGTGGAATACACCATTCCAGGAATGCAGTATTTTGAACATACTTATAGAACATGCATTAATTTTCTATAAAATGGTTTTAAAATAATATATTTTTATCACATTGTAGTAATATATATGATAAAAATATAATAATTATATAAAAAATTAATAATTTAACTACCGAAGTTATTTAGGGTGGAAGAAAAACATGTTACTTCATTGATGTGTTAGTGGACATAATCTCATATTTGAAATTATTGTTTTTGTGCATTTAAAGTGGAAAATTATTTAAATTCCTTCTTCATAATTTTAATTGAATAATATTAATATAGTGATATTGGTAATATAATTTGAATATTTTTTAGTGTAATGTGATGAAGAATACGTGAACAATAGGAAATAAAAATGAGAAATGATTTTTTTGAAATTTATACCAAAATACAAAAATTATTTCCAATGTGAATAAATTTAATCATTTGATTGATTTTATTTGGAAAATACCATAACCAATACATGTTTTATATAATATATTATTGTAATTTCAGTTGGAGTTTTGGCTGATATATGTGTGCTATGGTTTGAGGGGAAGCGGGTGGAAGAGATCCCCTATCTTAATTGAAATGTAATGGAATTTTTCATAAATACACATAATTTTGTAACAGTTATAAGTAATTCATATGGAATATGGATAAATGTTTTGTAAATAATGAATATTATTTGTGGTAGGTCATGAAAACCCTAAAATTCTTGATTATAAACATGTTTTAAGCATATATTCAACTCATTATCAATGTATATTTCACTTTTTTAATATTTTATTTTATTATAGCAACCATTTTTTAACTAAGGAAACTAATAAATTATTAATAAAAAATTAAGTGGTGATTATTTAATATTACTAAACCTATTAATAGATTTTTTTATTCTTTTTAACAAAATGAGAAAAATAATTTGAAAATAAAGCATTTATTATTTATTTAAAATATTTTCAAAGAAAAAGTAATTTTTTTTATAAAATATTTAACATTGGTTAATAAATGAGTCTCAATATATTAAATTATATAATTTTACTTTATAATATTATATTTTTTAAAATTATTTATTTTAAAAAATTTAAGGAATTAATTTTATATGAGTAATGTCATAAAAAGGATTGATATTCATAAGGAATTTATTTTTAATATACACTTAATATCAATAATTTCATCTGAAATACAAGGAATTTATCATAATCATATATTATAGATCCTAATAAAATATTATGTTCTTTTTATGAAATTATATTTCTAAAATTAGAGTATGAAATATCAAAATAAAATTGCTAAATATTGTGTTAAACTATTCATATTGAAAAATAATGTTCTAAATTGTTAAATATTATTTCATCCCCATAAATAAATAAATAAATGTTCTACTATATAAAACATATTTTAAATATATTTTATTATTATTTATACAAAATATACAAAATTTTTCAAAAAAATCAAATATTTATAAACTTATTTTTATGTATGAAATTATTTTCTAATTAATATTAGCCATATAAATTAAATATGATCTTTATTATAAGTTTAAATTATATTTAGAATGCACATATTAATTTATTTGGTTTCCCATATTCAAATTTCCTAACAAAAATAATATTATTTATGTATAATATTTAATATATTAAAAAATATCATGGTTTATTTTTACATGACTATTGTGTATAAAAAATGATTTATAACATAATAATTATTATTAGAAAACATATAGTGAAATATCATTTCATTGAATTAACCCCCATCGAAAATAATTTTTTCGTTAAAATATATTTAATATTTTCATACTGATAGATAGAAAATAATTGCATCAAAAACGAATATATGGATCGAAATTTTATATTCGAATAGATGATCAATCATAATTATTTACAGAAGAAAATGAACTCTCTATAGGTATAAAATCACGGTTAACTATCCCTATTGGTTAGTTTAACTATGAAGTTCAATGATAACCTCATAATAACAGATGATGATAGTTTTATTTGACACATGTAATGTGATTCCAACATTTTGGTAATTTGGTAGGGTAAGCTATTTCCGAAATCACATTAATATTGTTAATTGATGAAAATTATACTTCTATATGGGAATCAATAATATTTTATTTCCAAATTAGTTTCAATATCAAGTCATTAGAGTTTTGATCATAGGCTATTTGAATCACTCATTATTTAATATTGTATAAGTAAATATAATCCAATAAGGAATCCATTACAATGTATCAAAGGAAAACTATTCCTTTAAAATTATTATAAAAATCTCTGTTATGATCTACTTTATTAATTATAGTTGTTTGTGATTTTAATTTTTCAAATGGAAATGAAGGTTGGTAATGTTGATTTTCATCCATATCCACTATTTTGGGGAACAATATAGAAAATTCTCAACCTCCAAAAAAATAAATCACTAGACAAAGTATTTTCCATAAAATTAGATATCGATTTAAGAGTTTCATTAGTTTTTCGCTCCATATATCATCCAAATTCATGTATATAATGACGATATATTTTAAAAATGAAGAAATTACGTTATTCTTATAAGATGCCCCTATTTGCTTCTTCTAGAATTTGATTCCCATGGAAGGATAAAATTTCATTCTTATATGGATTTCCTCAAATAAATTCCCATCAATATGGATTTATAAATTAATTTTACCCCATCATTGGGAATAATAAGCGTCTTATGTCTCCATTTCCACATTAATTGCAAATCGAAAAACCCCATCATAAATATCGAAGTCTATTATAGTAAATTATTTTTGAATATTGGGTTTTGAAACACAAATGAAATATATTATCATACAAATATAACTAATAATATAATTTTAGATGAACCATTGTGTTTTGTGAATAATTTTTCAATGTTACTAAATTATTTATCCTCTAATAATTTTAACTCTAGGAATCCACTATAAATTTTAATTTAATGTTTTCAATGGAAAATATTCTCTAGGGAATGAATTTTTGGATTCCTCATATTCAATGAATTAAAATTCACACTTCATTTCATAATATTAAAAAGTTCCCTACATTTTATAACCTTAGATTATAGGTGACAAAGAGGTCAAATTTCCTTCAACTTCTTTGATCTTCATATAAGGGAAAAACATCCACACCACCCTGATCAATTCTTCATCATTGAGATGATTATATGTGGCCCTAAATACGTTAGGTTAATGTATTATGAAACACATGATATCATGATTCCCCAAATGTTTTTAACATATGATATCAACAAGTATCATGTTATTACTTATAATGTATAACATCATTTCCAATAGTTTTTCAGTACATTTTACATACCATTTAGGTTCATATTGGGTTACACTTTCATTATCCATTGTTTCCATTATTATATTGGTTTCTCATTATTGTATACATTTATGATAACATAATTGTAAATAATTAGTTATCAATATTTACATCATGAGGTAATTATGAAAAATAAAACCTCAAAATGATACACACAATAAAACCATCACTTTTTATTTCAGTTCAAACAAATTCTCTCGTCTTTTTTTCCAGGTTACATTCGGTTGTGATCACTAATTTTATTTTACATATCAACATAGATAAAAATATTCTTATATTTTTGTAATGGGATTATGATTTGTAAAATAATATTCTTTTAGACACCCTTGACACACAATATCTAACAATCAAGCTAATTTTTTTAAACATTGTAATATAATTGATGTGAGATCGACCAATATAACAATACATATAAAAAAAAGTAAAGTTATACATATGAAAATAGATTCACAATTAAAAAAACTAATAGTTTTTGTGTCTTTGGTGATCATCCATATAAATATCATAATATATAATACATCTGAACATTAATACATAATTGCATCATACGTTATCTTCTTCAAAATCTATAAAAACATTGTATCCATTTCATCAACTGGTGAATGGAAACATTAGAAATGTGTGATATGAAATTCTTTTAATGTTAAATCGTTTATGGACTTATAGTTGATACGTCATAATCCTTTATAGGTAACTTGGATGTGGAGATAAATATTCGATAAAATTATCATATGAGTATAAAACCATTCATATGTCATCAAAATGTAATTAAAATAATAGTTTTTAATCATATTATATTAAAATAATATTGAAAAATTTATAGTAGAATGAAATTCCTAATACATTGTGTAAACACCCCCAATGAATGTCTATAGAAATAACATCCCATATTGGAGCTCTTTATGATTAAGAAATTAAACCTATACCACATTATTCTTGGTAAATAAATATTAATCTTTTTACACTGGGGATAAAAACCATATTCCTCTTTTCAAATGGGAACCAACGTGTGTACCTAATTAAGATTGGGCTATAAACCAAGTCCTCTCATAGTCATGTGAAAAAATCCATGTACATTTTTAATATCCCTTGATATTAACAATTAACTAATTCATTTAATTGAGATATTTATGACCCCACACTTTTAAAATAAAATCATATGTGCACCACATTAATGAAATCTCTAATTACGTAATAATTTTCCCATGTAACAAAAAATGTGTCAAAAAAATTTCCATATCAATTAAAAAACTTTATCTTGTGGATAAAAATAAAAGACACATTACATTTATTTATACTTTATGAGTGTTTTATAATAATATTTAAACAATAAATCATGAATAATAATTTTTATGTAACCAAATTCTTTCTCAGAATCAATAGGAAAATTCTTCTGATATTATAACAATGTTTTAAGATAGTGTTTTTTTACATATTAATATACGTATATGTTTTAGATCAAATTAAAAGAAATTAATTAAATTTTGATGTTAATACATTATAATAAAAATTCATTAAAAAAATAATTAATAAACGTTCCTTGAATTGATATAATGTTTTGAAAAATGAATATTATTATATGGTTAATAATGTATTATAAAATGAAAGAAAATAAAAATAAATACATTCAAAAACAACTTTTTTAAAACCACATTTTAAAAATAAAATAAAATAATATTTTAAAAAATATTCTATATAAAAATGATATTCAAATGATATAATTTATTATAAGTCCTTAAAATAAATAAAATAATATTATTATAATATTGAAATTTGGATATTGATGATAAATGATATCATAATGATGTTTAGATTTATTCTAAGAATAGTATAGTGTTACGAAAAAAGAATTCATTCATGGAAATATATTTATTTAAAAAAAATTCCCTAGTAATAAAAAATAAAAAATATCATAAGTATTTGGAAATGTTAAAAATGGAGAATAGAGAAATAATATTTCCAAGATTAAAAAATATAACTCCCCAAATGATGTTTGAGTTAGTGAAATCCCTTATAAAAATTATTGTTCATGGAGAAAATATTGAATATTGTGTTATGGGAAAACAAAATAAATCCTCTGTAGAAAATAATCCTATACAACCTAATTCAATCATATGGTTGAATTATAAAAGAATTATTTACATAGGTTTCTGAAGAAAAATTATAAGTCAATGAATAATAATTGCATTAACAAAATGACTAACAAGGCAATGGAAAATTAAAATTAAAATCTGTTGGATTGGAGATAATTAAGTTGAGTAGGAATTTTGTAAATAATATGTATTTAAAGACATAATATATCATTTATGTAGTATATATAATATATAACTTATTTTATATAGATAATAAGAAATGAATATCATAGAGAAGAGTTTGAGATAACAACCATTCCACATATCCCCACTATCGTGAATATAGTGTGAAACCATATATAAAAAATCAATATAATAGTTATTTATTTAAAATTGATATTCATACCAATAATAATTTGTAGATTCATCTATAATTAATATTTATAAGTATTAAAATAAATTTTTACATATTTTCCCAAAACATGTGTCAATTTTTTTGATTATATTTATTAGTTTCATACGACTCTTTTTGGTATATAACAAAAATTTCATAATCATCGTGTTATTAATATAAAATAACTAGATAATATATAAATATATATGTATATTTATATTTATTTATTGATGGTTTCATTATTTATCCATGAAGTTGAAATAAACAACGAGCATGTTTCAGTGCTTTATAATGAAAAAAATGAGTGTTCTAAAATAACTAGTTTATTATGTCCATATCTAGTTATGATACTTCAAAAGAATAATTAATATATATATATCATTATTCTAGTAATTATTTTACCATAAAAAATAATGATATAATTTTTTAAACTTTTTCTTATAGGTGGTTAGACCGAACAAAAAAATGAACATATCGTGATATATAGATGATTATGGTGTGGTTTTGATGTCATACATTATATATAACTATTAATATTTTGTGATTTTAGTTATTTTGTTATATCATAATTTCAATGTATTTGAAGTATAAACTTATCCATATATTTGTATTATAAAAAATGAAGAGAATGTTTTCCACGTGATTTATTTTATTTGAATGATCGAATATTTGAATATCATTTTTTACACATATCATTAATAAGACCTCCAATATATCTTATCATTAAATAAATTATTTTTTAAAAAACATATTTATCCTTAAAATCCATTCGCTGATCCAAAATTAAGTTGTTGTAATGATAAAAGGAATACTCTTTTCAATGGAGGTGGTAGTGCACGCATACAAAGGGATATAGTTTCTTTTTCAAATAAATGGTGAGGAATAATTTTTTTCATTCATATAATTATATAAAAAATAATATAGCAACCATATTTGAGTCATATATTTTTTTTAACAAGGAAATTTATTTTAAAAAACAAATAAAACACATTGTTTTATGGAGACTGTTGTGTGAATATACACAACTTTCATGACATCATTTTTATTGTTGTATAAAGGGACAAGTGGTTAACTCTATTAACAACATTATAATAACATATCAGATAATATTAACACTGATGTTATAATTTTTTGATATTTTAGTGGATTTTGAGGAAGAAGTAGAACACATAAATAAATAAATATATGAAACATGTTATTTAAATTAATACCTTAATATAGGGATTATCTATTTTTTCAAAGGGGTTAAAAAAAGACATATTCTTTAATGAGAATAAAATAAAATCTTTATGAATTCAAGGAGTGTTTATGAGTGATTGATTAATATTTATGGTTGAACTATGGGGGGTTTTCGTCGAGGGTATATGTGGGAAACACAATAATGTTTATAATTGAAAGCGATGAAATTATTCAAAATACTCATATACATTCAATAATTTGATGAAACACTAAGGAAAACTGTCTTATATAATTGTAAATAATTTATTTGATATGAGATAAGGAAGATAAATATAACACCCAAATGTTTTTATGAATTTTTTTTTGTAAATAATTTAAATTCTTCAATGCTTTTCATTGCACACAGCTGATATTTTAAAAGAACTATAATATGAACTTAGAATTAATGAAACTTTTAACCCTTCATTTAGGTTATTAGTAATAAATATAAATTACTTATAAACATGTATGGTGATGTCATTCGCTGCAGATTATTTATGAATAATATAAATAAAATTTACCTCTATATTTTTAATAAATTTAGATAATTACTATTAGTAAACTAAATTAATGAAATATAAATGTTATATAATAAATTAATTATTTTTGGTATTCTTCAAATAGATATTTTTTCACCGCATATGAATAATCTGTATTTTATGTATAAAAATATATATTTTTTAAAAGGGTAATTTTCCAACCTTTAATAGAAAACCCAATTTTAAATAATAATCAATCAAATTAATAATATAATAATGACAACATAAAGCAATATTTTTTATATTAGATAAATGTATATTGAATTAAATTTTATTATTTTTCTCATAGTATTCAAAATTTGATGAATGTTAAAAATACACTAAATTTAAATAGAAAACAAAATTTTTCATTGAAATAATTTATATAGTTAAATTATATTATTGAAATGATTTAATTTATAAATATAATAATTTTTTAGCATTCAATATAATTTATGTAATTATAAATAATTTTATATTTTTACAGAGGTAAAAACATTTCAATCCATTTCAATTTTTTACCTTTCAAAATCGGTTAACCCATTCTGACAATGAGATTAATTTTAAATTAATAATTACAAATTAAATTTTTTTTATTTTAAAAAATGGATTCCAAAGTTTGAATAATTATGTCAAAATTATGTAAAAATATTTATATTATTTTTTTTCATTATGAATGGAATCTTCAGTAATTTTTATCAATACGGTAAAAGGGTATATCCAGTAATTAATGGAAATAATACTATTATAGAATTACTCTTCCACATTTCATAATATCATAGGAGAAATTTTGATCAAATTAAATCATAATTATTTATAAATGGTGTCTTTTGGATGCCACTTGGATGAGATTAGGTCATTTAATTTAATTTATTTTAAGTCAAGATTAATATGGCTCACACAAATTTTAATAACTATAACCTTTTTTATATAAGTATCTATGAAGTTGAATTTGATTATAAATATTCATTTGAAATACTAATTTTTTTCATTATCAGGATAATTTATTTAGTTTTTTAGAAAATAAATAATCATTTTAAGGACATAAACTTTAATATGTATAAAATTTAATGTAACACCCCGAGATTTTATGAAAAAATATTATTTTTAATTTCATTAATGTCTTGTGTTGTACGCTACACCAAAAGGAGCTTGCACAACATGCATCCTTGACTTGCCTTTCATTACACGCAATCACGAACTTCCTTGATAGCATGTGTAGTATCCAATATCGAGTTTCACTAAACAACGATATGCTATTAAAATATTATTACAACTAGCCGTTATGAATAGTAATAACCACTTTTTGAAATTTTGTAAATTTTATTTTTCAAAATGGACTTCATTTTTGGATTCGGAATATCGAAATTAGCTTAGGGTGAAATTTTGGTACTTTTCGGATAAATTTCATTTTCTGATGAATAGTGAAAATTACTAAATTTTAATTAAAAACAACTTTTTTTAATCGAAATAATTAATAGTGATAAATTATTAATTTGAGTGGTTTTAAACTATATTTAGAATATATTTTTACAATTCAATACAATATTGGTCTTTGGATGTAATTTCACATTTACTCCAGACATAAACAAGTGTTAATCTTTTGATTGTTATTATCTCTTAAAAACACGCTATTTGTTGTGACAGCGGAAATTAATTATAAAATTAATTAATGAAAATTATATGTTGGGAATTTTGTAAAATAGAAATCATTTTTGAATTCGGAATATCAATTATAGCTTAGGGTGAAATTTTGGCATTGTTCTGAAAAACATCAATTTTTTGATGAATAGTGAAACTACTAAGTTGTAGTTAAAAAAATTAATTTTTTCATAAATCTTAATTTTACCGCTTCTGTGAATGGAATTTCAAAAATACGAGAGACACGGTTGATGTCAGTAAGTAAAATGTGGTTCAATGAGATTAAAATAATTTTTGGTGAATAGTAACTTTTAACTTTTATTTACCACGGTTAAAAGTAAATACGGTAATTACGTTTAAAAATGATATTAATATTACCCTAACACATGTCCAAATCCTATTGGACAAGTGTATCTCGACCAAAAACAACCTTAAGTGTAAAATATTATCATTTAGGCCCACTTGGATTAGATTAGGACATTTATTATTATTTAATTCAAAGAAGAGTTAAAAGAGTTAAAATCAATGTTTATTAACTGAAACATTTTTAATATAGGGTTATACATAATATAATTTAGACTATAAATATTCATTAGAAATATAAAAAGATTTTCTACATAATGGTATTTTATTTGTAATTTTTATACTTTAAATAATTTAATTTCTTTATGACACAGCGATGATGCAGTAATTATCTTTTTAAGAAAATATTAACATAATTGATGTTATAAATGCCCAAATTAATGTAATTTGAGACTTTTTATGACTTAATCTAATTTTATAGGTTAATATGACATGTTATTGTTGATTTAAGTATCTTGGTTTGAACTTATCATTCTGTTAGAAATTTCATAAAAATCATGTACCAAATAGTGTCAAAATTGACATAAATTAGTTTTTAAAACAAATATTATATTATTAATTGTTATTTAATTCTTAAAAATCTAAGGTTCGGCCAAATTACTTATATAATGATAGATATATTAATAATAAACAACTTGGGGTTCTTTTGGCTTCATATAGTAAGTTTATTAACAATATAGTGTAAGAAAACAAAAAGACACGATAAAAGTTAAATTATTTAACTTAGAGTTAAATCTAATTGATAAGGTTAAAATAGGAACCTAAACTTGTCTAAATTCTATTGGATGAGAGGCTTTCAACCCATACCCACCTTAGCTTAGAAATATATCAATTTGGAGCTATTTAAAACCGAAAATGACTTTATAATAAAATAATATTTTTATATATTCCAAAGGTACCTCTCTCCTCCCTTATAAAAGGGCACCTCCTCCCTCTCTTCATCACACAACTTTGAGCCTTCAAGCTCGGAAAACCCCTGCCAAATTCTCTTCTCCACTTCCCTAGAAACATCCTAGAGGTTCTGGGATTCTTCAAAGACCCATTTTAGTGCCCTAAAAAGAGGTCTCAAAGAAGCACTTCAAAGAAGAGGTAATGTCCGTCACAGATTCTTTCATCTTTATTTTTTCTTCCACTTCTTCTTCTTAGGTTGTTTCATTATGAAGTAATAACATCAGTATCTCTCATATACTGATATATTATTATATGTTTGAAACAACCCTATTTCACCATCTATCCATCCTACGGAAAAAGAAATCACCGCGTGTGCGTACGTACAGAATACCGTCTCCACGCCGTGGTGTAATCTATTTTCCACCACCACCTTACATGGATGGGTATAATGGTGTAAAGAATAACTATAAATAGTTATTATAACATCATATTGATTTTGATATATTGTATCATCCACTCCAATTCAATTCAATAATTATGGAAATGATATCATCGCTCGCGCGTACGTACGGACTACCGTCTCCACGACGCGATGAGATTCATTCTCCATGTTAACCATTTAAGAATGATTATAAAGAATATATAAGCAATAATAATGAAATATATGACATTATAAAGCTACTGTATTTATGTGTATATATATGTATGTCATCTACTTAATTCCACTCAATTCAATAACGAAAAGAAAACAGCGTTCATGCGTACGTACGACCTACCGTCTCAATGAACGGTGTATTTCTTTCCATTTATGATCCATTATATATATGTATATTCTGAATATATATTAAATATAAATCATGTTTTATATTCTATAATTATGTAATAATGATCTAAGTAATCATATGAATAATTACAAGTTAAAACACGAACGACAAATGAGACGATTTTACCCAAAACGCAACTTTAACATGAATTTACAAAAACGGGTAATATAAAGTCATAAGTGAACCATATATGATATAATAACAATGAATATGATTCTTTAATAAGTCAATGACAGTATTTAAATCATTATACAGGTGTTTCGGACACTTACGAAGAAAATCGGACCTAAGGTAAGGGAAATATCAAAATCTCATTTTTATCCCAGATTGTTTATACATTGGTATTTACTGGGGTGTATTTTATCATCCACATCCATGTTTTCTCAATATTTAATATTATTTCCATCCACCTAAAATTTTTTAAATCCAATTTTACCCTTTGGTAAGTTTTTATTAAAAGATATGAAAGGAATCTTTTGTCGTTTTTCATACGAGATACTTTTTGACTTTTCCGAAAAAAGTACGAAGAATGTTTTTTTAAACTTATACGACATGAATGAATTTTTAAAACCTTATTTCCAAGAATCATCCTTTACAATTTTTCAAGTTTATTTTTAATCAACTTGTTTTAGTTAATAATTGTACGACATGTTAAGAAAGGAAAAGTTTTTTTGAAGCAGAAAGGATATTTTCCTCAAGAATGGAGATCAAGTATTTTATGAAAATTATTTTCCATCTAAGATAATAAAGGGTTCTGTTTCTATCCCTATTATTACATTGATTTGATTATGTTGTGATGGAATTTTTTTTATGAATTTCTTTATCTTATATGAATTGTTTTATGATGTCACGATGTTTAAGATTCCCATTTTTATTACATGGGTTATGCAATGATGTATGATTTATGATTCTGTGGCACACATAAGAATGGTATCATTAGGAGATGGGTTAGACCTATATCTCCCTCCAATGCCTTGGGTAATGATTTTATATCTCATGAGATAGACATGGCTGGAATGGTAGGTTATACCGGTTCAGTGAAACAGGACTGAAATGAGGGTGACTCGGTTCAGAATAGGACTTTGTCCACTAAGATTGTCTTGGAAATGCGTCTTGACTAATATGATATGATTCTATATGATTATGTGTGTATGCCACAATGTTTCATGTTTTATGTTATGATTATTGGGATTTCATTTCACTACTATGATTTATCCCATGTTATGAAATTATGCTCTCTTTTGCAGGTTAAGTTTTCCAAAATGTTATGTTCTTATGAAAATGATGTGATTGATATTTCTTTTGTTTACCCTTACTGAGCATTTGAACTCACCTTTTTATGTTTTCTTTTCCCCAGGATATAAAGAAAGGTTTTAGGTAAAAAAAGGGAAGATCTTTATAGGAGATATTGGAGATCTTTCACCATGATTAGAAGATTATATTCCGAGATTCCAAAGACACTAAAATATTATGATCCTTGTGTGTGTGTGTTTTAGTTATGAAATAAGTATTCCGCAAAATTAATGCAATGTCCATGTACATCAAGCTTCGAGTCTCTACAGTTGGTATCAGCGGAAAGGTTTAGTCAACCTTTGGAAACTAGGATGCGAGAACTTTAGTGATATCCCTAGAGATATTTATAAGGTATGTCTAGGGATGTCCCTGAGGATAAGTATATGTATAGGATACAGTCCTAGAACTACGGTAACGATCATAGAATTTAACCTAAGATGTCAGATATTGAGGATACTCCACCTTTATTATGTTGTTTTCCTTATCATGATTTTTTACTCTCACACTATTCATTTTTGGTTTTTAGAAAATGGCTGGAAACAAGATGATTCAAGATAATGGGGGATATGATGGACAATGGAATGATATTCTTCATAATGAAATGGGATTTGGAAGTCCAAAAATCATTATTATGCTGAATCAGCAATCTCATAATATGATCAATAAGTAAAATTTGGTAAGCTTCCTTACTCGGCTAATAAGAGAAAGATGGAGTTTCATGATGATCATAGTGGAAAGAAAGTTCAATTTCCCCTCTGTAAATCATGTGGGAAGAGGCATCAAGGAGAATGTATCAAAGGAACTGGAAGATGCTTTGGGTGTGGAAAAGAAGGACACAAAGAAAGTTAGTGCAAAGGAAAAGGTTCAGTTAACACCATGGATGAGGATAATGGTATTGCTATAACATCAAAAATGGTTAACTGTTTTAAATGTGGAATGTATGGGCATTATACAAACCAATATCCTAAGGGAAAGACCCATGAAGAGAATCAGTATGGTCGTATTGGTAGTATTTATTTGGATGATGATGAAGAGACTACAAATGATATGTGAGATGAAAGAATTGTTGAAGCTCGGCTAATGGTTTAAGAATGTAGAGGAATGATTACATTTTTATCATTTGTAATGTTGTATAAGAAATCTCATGGTACTATGGAATAAAGAGACATATAAGGATTGTTACACTATTGTCTTTACTCGAGTTTTGAATGTGTATCATTATTGTTACCAATATCCATGAACGGTTATTCAGATATTTTTGGAATGTAAATGATATGTGAATAATGAAGGGATAAGGAGAAAAATTAAATGTTTGATAGTATTCATGAGCTCATGACTGATATAAGGAGAAGGTTATATCATGGTTTGAGTATATAGAATTTTTGGATTTTGGTATGTGGAAAGTGTTAACTTTTAACTGCATTCTTGTTTTCACTAAGGACCAATGCGTATTCAAGTGAATACATGATTAAGGCCTTTGAATGTTTGGAATGTGACCAACAAGACATATCTTATGATATATGGGGATCAAAGATGGTATTAAATCTCGGGTAATCGTTTTCACTATATTATGAAAATGGACTGCAGTATTATGGATAAGCCTAAAGACTAGAATGGATTATGTTCTTTTTTGATATTATTGATGGGATGTTATAGTAATGTAGTTTTAGAAAAAGGACAACCTACGGGACGGGTGACAGCCCATCGCGTCGGACAAGGCTGTCGGAATCGAACCCACAACCGAAGTGCGACTGGCCTGTATCGCCTACCACTGGCCTACAGGAAGTCCCTGTTTCGTAGAAACTAGTTTTATTTTATTAAGCGGTATGATATATGAAGTATAAGTTCATTTTTGGAACCATATACGATTAACCATAAGATGGACTTATAACTTTTGCTAACCTTTTGTTTGAAAAAGATGGAATGACCCATCATTCTATCACATGATCTACTAACACATCACGAATGACAAATTCAACTTCATTTCTTCAAGAGATGAAGTGGAAATTGTCCAAAGAACGACAAACAGTGAAATCACGAAAGTATTTCTTCTAATTCCAATTTCATCAACTTTAGGGAAATGATCTTGGAAACCAAAAATTTTGTCTTAGTGCTCTTATATCTAATGAATCAGATGGTACCTTAGATCTTCACAAATTTATGGCTTTATGATTGCTGGCTTTTCTATAGCCATGTTCTCTACCACTCTCCATCAGAACATGATGATTAGATTTATCTTCCATATCCATATTTTCACCTATGTGGAAACCCAGTGATTAGTTTATTTGGGTAACCGTTACGTTTCATACTTTTGTTTTTAAAGATGGTTTTGGTATTCCATATTACTATGTGGGTTTCTATTAATGAAACTTTCTAATAGTAAACCATTTATAACCCCGACGAATTTCGAGGGCGAAATTTATTTGAAGGGGGGTAGAATGTAACACCCTGAGATTTTATGAAAAAATATTATTTTTAATTTCATTAATGTCTCGTGTTGTACGCTACACAAAAAGGAGCTCTAACAACATGCATCCCTGACTTGCCTTTTATTACACGCAATCGCGACCTTCCTTGATACCGTGTGTAGTACGCAATACCGAGTTTCACTAAACAACGATATGCTATTAAAATATTATTAAAACTAGCCGTTGTGAATATTAATAACCACTTTTTAAAATATTGTAAATTTTATTTTTCAAAATGGACTTCATTTTTGGATTCAGAATATCGAAATTAGATTAGGGTGAAATTTTGGTACTTTTCGGATAACTTTCATTTTCTGATGAATAGTGAAAATTACTAAATTTTAATTAAAAACAACTTTTTTAATCAAAATAATTAATAGTGATAAATTATTAATTTGAGTGGTTTTAAAGTATATTTAGAATATAATTTTACAATTCAATACAATGTTGGTCATTGGATGTAATTTCACATTTACACCAGACACAAACAAGTGTTAATCTTTTGATAGTTATTATCTCTTAAAAACACGCTATTTGTTGTGACAGCGGAAATTAATTATAGAATTAATTAATGCAACTTATATGTTGGGAATTTTGTAAAATAGAAATCATTTTTCAATTTGGAATATCAATTATAGCTTATGGTGAAATTTTGGCATTGTTCTGAAAAACATCAATTTTTTATGAACAGTGAAACTACTAAGTTGTAGTTAAAAAAATTAATTTTTTCATAAATCTTAATTTTACCACTTCGGTGAATGGAATTTCAAAAATCCGAGAGACACGGTTGATGTCAGTAAGTAAAATGTGGTTCAATGAGATGAAAATAATTTTTGGTGAATAGTAACTTTTTACTTTTATTTACCACGGTTAAAAGTAAATAGGGTAATTAAGGGTAAAAATAATATTAATATTATCCTAACACATATCATAATCCTATTGGACAAGTTTATCTCGACCAAAAACAACCTTAAGTGTAAAATATTATCATTTAGGCCCACTTGGATTAGATTAGGACATTTATTATTATTTAATTCAAACAAGAGTTAAAAGAGTGAAAATCAATGTTTATTAACTGAAAAATTTTAAATATAGGGTTATACATAATATAATTTAGACTATAAATATTCATTAGAAAGATAAAACGATTTCCTACATAATGGTATTTTATTTGTAATTTGTATACTTTAAATAATTTAATTTATTTATGACAGAACGATGATGCAGTAATTATCTTTTTAAGAAAATATTAACATAATTGATGTTATAAATTCCCAAATAAATTTAATTTGAGACTTTTTATGACTTACAATAATTTTCTAGGTTAATATGACATGTTATTGTTGATTTAAGTAACTTGTTTCGAACTTATCATTCTGTTATAAATTTAATAAAAATCATCTACCAAATAGTGTCAAAATTGACATAAATTAGTTTTTAAAATAAATATTATATTATTAATTGTTTTTTAATTAATCAAAATCTATGGATCGTCCAAATGACTTAGATATGGATATATATATTAATAATAAACAACTTGGGGTTCGTTTGGCTTCATATAGTAAGTTTATTAACCATATAGTGTAAGAAAACAAAAAGACACGGTAAAAGTTAAATTATTTAACTTAGAGTTAAATCTAATTGATAAGGTTAAAATAGCAACCTAAACATGTCTAAATTATATTGGATGAGATTATTTAGACCCATCCCCACCTTAGCTTAGAAATATAACAATTTAGAGATATTTAAAACCGAACTCGACTTTATAATAAAATAATATTTTTAGTTATTCCAAAGGTACTTCTCTCCTCCATTTTAAAAGGGCACCTCCTCCCTCTCTTCTTCACACAACATTGAGCCTTCAAGCTCGTCCAACCCCTGCCAAATTCTCTTCTACACTTCCCTAGAAACATTATATAGGTTCTGGTCTTCTTCAAAGACCCATTTTAGTGCCCTAAAAGGAGGTCTCAAAGAAGCACTTCAAAGAAGAGGTAATGTCCGTTACCGATTCTTTCATCTTTATTTATTCTTCCACTTCTTCTTCATAGGTTGTTTCATTATGAAGTAATAACATCAGTATCAATAATATACTGATATATTATTATAAGTATGAAACAACCCTATTTCGCCATCTATCCATCCTATGGAAAAAGAAATCACCGCGCGTGCGTACATACGGAATACCATCTCCACGCCGTGGTGTAATCTATTTTCAACCACCACCTTACATGGATGGGTATAATGGTGTAAAGAATAAATATAAATTGTTATTAAAAAACCATATTTATTCTGATATATTGTATCATCCACTCCAATTCAATTCAATAATTATGGAAATGATATCATCGCTCGTGCGTACGTACGGACTACCGTTTCCACGACGCGATGAGATTCATTCTCCATTTTAACAATTTAAGAATGATTATAAAGTATATATAAGCAATAATAATGAAATATATGAAATTATAAATCTACTGGATTTATGTGTATATATATGTATGTCATCTACTTAATTCCACTCAATTCAATAACGAAAAGAAAACAGCGTTCATGCGTACGTACGGCCTACCGTCTCCTTGAACGGTGTATTTCTTTCCATTTATCAATCCATTATATATATGTATATTCTGAATATATATTATATATAAATCATGTTTTATATTCTATAATTAAGTAATAATGATCTAAGTAATCATATGAATAATTACAAGTTAAAACACGAACGACAAATGAGACGATTTTACCCAAAATGCTACTTTAACATGAATTTACAAAAACGGGTAATATAAAGTCATAAGTGAACCATATATGATATAATAACAATGAATATGATTCTGTAATAAGTCAATGACATTGTTTAAATTATTATACAGGAGTTTCAGACACTTATGAAGCAAATCGGACCTAAGGTAAGGGAAATATCACAATATCATTTTTATCCGAGATTGTTTGTACATTGGTATTTATTGGGGTGTATTTTATCATCCACATCCATGTTTCCTCAATATTTAATATTATTTCCATCCACCTACAATTTTTTAAATCCAATTTTACCCTTCGGTAAGTTTTTAGTAAAAGATATGAATGGAATCTTTTGCCGTTTGTCATACGAGGTACTTTTTGACTTTTCCGAAAAAAGTATGAAGAATGTTTTTTTAAACTTATACGACATGAATGCATTTTTAAAACCTTATTTCCAAGAATCAGCCTTTAAAAATTTTCAAGTTTATTTTTAATCAACTTATTTTAGTTTATAATTGTCCGACATGTTAAGAAAGGAAAAGTTTTTTTGAAGCAGAAAGGATATTTTCCTCAAGAATGGAGTTCAAGTATTTTATGAAAATTATTTTCCATCTAACATAATAAAGGGTTCTGTTTCTATCCCTATTATTACATTGATTTTATTATGTTGTGATGGAATTATTTTTATGAATTCCTTTATCTTATATGAATTTTTTTATGATGTCACGATGTTTAAGATTCCCATTTTTATTACATGGGTTATGCAATGATGTATGATTTATGATTTTGTGGAACACACAAGAATGGTATAATTATGAGATGGGTGGGACCAATATCTCCCTCCAATGAATTGAGTAAAGATTTTATATCTAATGAGATAGACATGGCTGGAATGGTAGGTTATACCAGTTCAGTGAAACAGGACTAAAACGAGGGTGACTCGGTTCAGAAAGGGACTTTGTCCACTAAGATAGTCTTGGCAATGAGTCTTGACTAATAAGATATGATTCTCTATGATTATGTGTGTATGCCACAATGTTTCATGTTTTATGTTATGATTATTGGGATTTCATTTCACTACTATGATTTATCCCATGTTATGAGATTATGCTCCCTTTTGTAGGTTAAGATTTCCAAAATGTTATGTTCTTATTAAAATGATGCGATTGATATTTCTTTTGTTTACCCTTACTAAGCATTTGAGCTCACCCTTTTATGTTTTCTTTTCCCCAGGATATAAAGAAAGGTTTTAGGTAAAAAAAGGGAAGATCTTTATGGGAGATATTGGAGATCCTTCACCACGATTAGAAGATTATATTCCGATTTTCCAAAGAAATTAAACTATTATGATCCTTGTGTGTGTGTGTTTTTGTTATGTACTAAGTATTCCACAAAAGTAATGTAATGTCCATGTACATCAAGATTTGGGTCTCTACATTTAAAATGTTGAATTTAATAAAATTATGAATATACTCAAAATATTATTATGAAAGATAATAGATTTATCTTAACCATGGTATTTTATTTTTAATTTTTATTCAAAAATATGTATATAAAATAATTAAACAAAAATGATTTAGTAATTATTTTTTTATTAGAGATAACAAATAATTTTTTTTAAACATCCTAAAATATATATAATTTTGGACAATTAATAGGTATAATTAATTTTATATATTACAATAACCTCGTTGGAATATTATAAAAAAGTTTTTTTTTTCTGAAAACAGGTTATATTAATATTTAAAAAAAATACATAAATATAATAGTGTAAAAAGTGACACATTAGATTATTTTTAAAAATAATGTTTTTTAAATTATTAAAAAAAAATTAAAAATATTTTTTTTAATAATTATAAAATCGTCTCCAATATTCCTTCTTATTTATTCATGGTCTCATTGAAAAAATAGAAATAAATTTTACACCCTTTAATGTTGAAATATTTTTTACTAGACTAAAATAATTAAAAAGAATAAAAAAGTGTTAATTAATATGATAATTATTATATAGTCCTAAAAATGTCTAGAATATATATTTTTTATTTTATTACAACACTATAACATTTAAAATTTTAAATTTGTAAATTTTTAAGGATTTTGGATGGGGATTAATTTTAATATAAACTGATATGTTTGGAGTTCCCAAAAGTGCCCCTCAACTCAATTATAAAAGAGAACCTCCTCCCTCACCACATCACTTCACATTGAGAAGTATTTCTTGGAAATCCCCAGAAATGTTCATTTCTCAACATCCATAGTAACATTATACTAGTTCTAGTCTTTTTCCATGGACAACTCTGGTGCTCAAAGAGTAGGTTTAGACGAAGCACGTTGAAGAAGATGTAATCTACTAAACTTATTCTTTCAAACATCATTATACTTATAATTCCCCTATAAGAGTTGATTAATTTTAAAGTAATAATTCCATTATCATTTATATAATGAGATGTAATTATTATTATAGAGATATTATATTCCACTTTCTATATGTCATAAAAAAAATTAAATCACCACGCGTGCTTATGGACGACATACCATGTCCATGTTGTAGTGTAATATATTATTCCCCAACACCTTAAAAGGATAGTAATAATGATATAAATAATAAATATATATGGTGATTATGACATTATATTCAATTTATAATAGTATACAAAATTAGATTTAATAGCATTCAACAATTATGGGAATGATATCAATGCTTGTGCATATGTACGACCTACCATCACCGCATTATGATGTGATTAATTATATAAGATCTTAATTGAAGAAAGGTGATGTAAATGTATAGAATTAATAAATATTATATAAATAATGTTAATATATTTTTTATTGATATTAATATGACCCATGAAGGAATACATGATCTTTTTTAACAAAACATACATAAGGAAATAAAGAAATTAATACCAGAATAACTAGTACAATTGAAATTATATAAACAAATTTATTATAATATGATCATATATACTATCAAAAAATGACAATGATTCTAAAATATGTAAATGATATTATTTAAACATTATACAGGAGTTTCCAATATATACAATGAAATCAGGCCTAAGATAAGGGATAATTTTTCAGTCTTATTTTTATCCAAGATTATTTATACATAAGAATTTAATAGTGTATATTTGTCATCCATTTCCATTTTTGTAAAATATGTAATATTATATATATTATTATTCATTTTTTTAGATTTCAATTTTACCCATTCATTATTTTTTATTAAATGTTATGAAAGAAATGATTTTTCGTTATATGATCTGAGGTATTTTTTTATGATTCCATAAAAATTATGGGGTAAATGTTTTGTAAACATATATGAAATGAATGAATTTTTACATATTCATTGCAGCTTATTACAATTAATCTTTCTCTACATGATTTCAATATTCTTTTCAAATAAATTATTCTCTTTTAAAATTTTGTAGTGTTTTGAGTATAGATTTTTTTAAGAATAAATGATGTTTTACTCAAGAATTATTATCAAGTGTTTTATGAAAATTATTTTATATCTAAGATGAAATTATTTAAATAGCATTATTTTATTCCCAATTAATATTGTTTTTATATTTTTATTATGATGGAATTATATTTATGATGTCTATTTTTTTATTTATTATAATGGAATGGTGTTTAAGAAACCCATTTTATTAATTGAGATATTCCATGATTAATGATTTATGTTCCTGTAGAACTCATAACAATGATTTCATTATGATATGGGTGGGAACTATATATCCTTCCAATTCATTGGATAAATATTTATATCACATGATATTGACATGTCTAGAATGGGAAATGTTTTCAGTTAAGCAGTAAGCGGCAGGGATGAGGAGTGAACTCATTTTAGTAATGGAAACTCTCCGCTATGATGGACCTACAAAATTATACCTGAATATTATGAATTATTTTAAATGATTACGTATATAAAACAATAAAATATGGCTTATGTTATGTCATGTTGGATTAAATTATTTGATTTTTATATGCATTCATGATTTATATCATTGCATGATATCACAATCTTTCATATGAAATATAATAATTTAAAATGTTACTTTTTTTGTCTTATGATTATCATATTATCGACACCTCCCTTGTTTAATCATACTGAGTATATAATGTCACCCTTTAATAGTATTCCTTTCCCCAAGTCATGAATAAGGATAATAAGTAAGATATGTCAAAAAAGGGTCCAATTATGAAACAATAAGTGGGAAATAATAAATAATATTTAAGAACCAATTGTTTATGTTTATTGGTTTCTAAAGACACTATAACTACATGTTCATGGAATGTATTTGTTATATTTTGATATGAAAATTAGTTAAATTTCATGTAATGTAAATTTATTTAATGTATGGGTTATTATAGTTGGAATCCGAGAAAAGAGTATAGTATACTATTATAATCTAGGAAGAGAAAACATTAGTAAGAACCCAATGGATATGTCGAAGTATAGGATACGATCCTAGTGTTTTTAAATGATCAATAACAATCATGTATTAATCCTATTGTGTCCTAAATTGATATTTTATTCTTGCTGGTTTTTCAATTATTATATGTGTTTCTCATTATTATTAATGGTTTTATTTAATGAATGAAATGTGAATGAACAATGTTAGTGTCGAATGAGATGAGAAATGCGATGATTTTCCTCATGAGAAACCAAATTTTACAAGAGGTGAAATGGAAAATCATGTAGTGATTCTAGGACAAAATTATCAAGCTATGAATCATGCAGGACATCTAAATGGGAAATTGAGGGAACAATATTCTGTTGAGTCATTTATGAGTCAGTTTCCCCCTTCTTTCAACAGGTCTACTAATCCTTTATTAGGTAAATATTTTATTTGTACTACAAATAAAATATTTTTAGTTCTACAATGTTCAGAACTAGATAAACCCAATTTAGTTTTATATCATTTGAAGGGTGAAGGTAATAAATGGTGGAAGCCTATCATCAATCTGAGGCAAAGAGATGAATGTTAAATCATGGAATGTAATTAGATCATGATATTATTTATCAAAAACTACATTAATCATATTTTTATAACAAATATGAAGGAGTTCATTGAACTTATGAAAAATGACTATGAATGCATTTGTACCGATGAAGAAAATTTTACCAGAACTGAAAGGTATGCTTCAAGAATTATTATCCAACCTGAGAGTAAAATTGATCAATTTCCTAGTGGCATAAAACCATGTCTTGAAATGTAATTAGCCTTTAGGGACATCAATAGCTACAATGAAATATTTTGATGTACTGACTTAGTTGATATGACGATTAGAGTAACCCATCAGTCTTATGTGGTTGATAAGAAATGAAAAATTAAAATCAATAGAAGATATAAATACTACACTAAAAGTATATTAATCTTCCTTAATGCTCAATGTATGGAAATAAACAGTGAGGATATTGTATTTAATGTAATTTTATATGTCTTATGTGCATAAAAGAAGGTAATCAGGTAGTTGAATTATTATGTGATGGGAAAAAATATGCCCAAGTATGTGAATAGAAAAAATGATAGAAAGAATAAAAATCCAAATAATCCATGATAAAAGTGAAAGGAAATCTAACACGATGCAAATCAATGCCCTATTCATAGGGTTATTGAAGATGATTGATGTCAACAAACTCATATGGACAAATACAATGGTATGTCACATGTGACCGCAATTAGTGATGTGTAATATTATGATTAAGTGGTTAATGGTACACATAACATACACTCTAATGAACAAAATTTCAATTTGATTATAGATCCACCCACTATTTTATTTATAAATAATTTTCATAATCGTATCACCATATTACCAAAATAATTGGATGTTATCATAGCCATAAAAAACAAATGGATGAACAATCACCTAAAAAGATATAACTCTTATATTGTTGATGTTTGTGGAAAAGTGATTCCATAAAATCTTGTGATCCATCTTAGAGTGCAATTTTATATGAATATGTCATGGATTGACTATATCTATTTGGTTATATTATCAAATTCCACATAATTGAAGTCACATTTCATATTCCAAATCAATATATGATCATCTATTGGTGGAAGGGTTAATATAACCTTATAGTAGAAATTTATTCCATATTTTGGGTCATCGTCCCTTTTAATGAAATTTATCTATGTTTTATGGTTGTTGAAACACACAAATAAGAATACAACCATTGTACGAGAGTTTTATGATGTCTTTCCAGATTAATTTCTAGGTCTTCCACAAAATCATGAGGATGATTATTCTATATAATTAATAAAATTTGATATGACTATTTCAAAGATTCCTTATATAATGGACCCTTCTAATTCATAGTAATGGATGATGAAAATCTAAGAGAATACTGAAAATGGATTCATATTCCCTAGTTCATCACCTCGTAGATAACCTATTCTATTTGTTAAGAAGAAATATGGATCAATGGGAATATTCATTTATTATCAATAAAAATAACAAGATATATAAAAAACAATATCATCTTATATTCATTTTTGACATGTTAGACCAACAACATATAGCTTAATACATTTCCATGTTTTATCTTAATTTATGATATCATTAATTAAGGTTCTAGATGGAGGATATATCATAGATGGAATTTCATAGACTTTATGGAAACTATGACTTTATAGTGATTCTTTTTTGTCTAACTAATTCTCATACAATGATCATGGATATAATGAATAGATTAATTATAGACTATCATGATCAATTTGTGGCAGTATTTATAGATGATATTCTTGTCTATTTGAATATAAAGAATGAGGATGAAGATAAAATGACAACTATAATGAATATAAGGATAGGAATTGTGAAAAATTAACTGAGTATGAATTTTGACTTCTAAAAGTTATTGTATTGGGTCATATAATCTCCAAATATGGGGTATCTATAGATCCAGTAAAATCAAAAGTCATTGGAAGTTTCCTATGATCAAAAATTCTAATTGAGATCCATTGTATCCTTCATTTGGCTGGATATTATAGAAATTTTGTGAATTATTTTTCATCATTATTTAATAGACTAACCATGTTTACTTGGAAAGGAGTTATGATCGTTTCGATGGTGTAATTTGAAGAGATATTGGAAGAGATTAAAAGAAGGATAGTCAGTGCACCAATGGTCAAACTTCTTTTTAATGGAGAATGTTTTTCGAACTATACTGATGAATCCATGAAGGGGATGGGACGTGTTCTCAGGAAAAATTATATGGTGATATTTCAAGAAGTTATTATTAGTATGGAGAAACAATATTCCAATTTCAATTCATCTTAGGATAAATGAAATCACCGCACATGCGTAAGTACAATGTATTATCTCCACGATGTTGTGTAATTTTTTTTCACCACCAACATACATTGATGGGTATAATAGTGTAAATAATAAGTATATATGATTATAATAAAATTTTATTGATTCTGAAATATTATATACCATTAATTCAATATCATTCAAAAATATCAGAAATGATATCTTCAATCATGGGTACATACGACCTACCCACTCCATGATGCAAAACAATTCATTCTACATGATATTAATTAAAGAACGATTATATAAATGTATATAATTAATAAATAATATATATTTAATTACCACATCATTTTTAAGGTTATAGATAGGACCTGTGAAAGATATCAATATATTTTTCAACAAAACATGCACAAGTAAATGAAGTAGCTAATATCCAAAAAACATGTAATAATGAAATCTTATTAAAAAATTATTGATAAAATTATAATATATGACAAAATTAAAATTTCTATTATACCGAAATAAATAAATGAATTTATTCCAATAATTATACTAGATTTCGGATACATACAATGGAAATTAGACATAATATAACAGATAATTTTTCAATTTCATTTTTATTAGAGATTATTTATACGTAAGTACTCACTATGGTTTATTTCACATCCACAACCATGCATGATAAATTTTTAATATTATTACTTTTCATATACAATTTATTAAATTCAATTTTATCAATTAGTTTATTTTTATTAAATATTCTGAATAAATTTTTTTTTGTTATTCAAAACAAGGTACTTTTTCACTTTTACAACAAAAGTTTGAGGAGAATGTTTTTTACCATATAAAGAATGAATTAGTTTTTATGTCTCCACAACACCTTATTTCCATTATGAATATTATAAAAATTTTGATGAAAATTTTGAAATGAATACTTTTTTATCAATTCATGGAATTTTTGGAAGGGAAAAAATTTTTTTAGATGAAAGGATATTTTTCCAAGAACTAATATCAAGTGCTTTATCAATCTTATTTTCCATATAATATGATATTATTTATATAGTTTTATTTTTATATACATATTATTACTATGTTTTTATTATTTTTATGATGGAATTATATTTATTTAATACATTTGTTTCCCATGGATTATGATATAGTAGGGTTTAGAAACCCATTTTCACTAGGTTTATAATATTGTTAATGATTTATGTTTTTGGGTCACATGTAAGATTTATTCCATTGTGGGATGATTGGGACCCATATCTCCATTTAAGTCACTACGTAATGATTTCTATATCATTATATGGACATGGATGGAATATGAAATGTAACTCCTCGAAACCAAAATCTTGAGGTTCATGCATTATTTTATTTCATTGGCCTGATTACAAGGAATGAAATCATAAAAACTGGTCAGTTAAGCATTCATGGAAGACAATATTAAATTAATTATTTCATAATACATTGGTAAATGAAATTAAAATAAGATATAATATAAAATGATCTACATCATTGAAAGATCATTAAAAATTTAATTCTTCATTATATAATGAAAATAAACATAAGAATTTGGTGTACTTATATTATAAATAAGATATGTAATTAAGATGTAAATTTCATATAACCAAATAGTATACATGGTGAATAACTAAAAAAAATATTTCTTTAAAAATAAACATGATCATAATATTTAAGGAATGAATGATTAGTATGTAATACCATATAAATGATCACATGAAACATTAAAATTAAAATTATTCTAGTCGAATAACCACATGATTTACAATTACTAATATCATAATGAGTGAATGAAAAAATTTCAAACATATTGAAATATATTGTCATAGCCTTGGATATTACATCTTAAAATGACTAAGGCCTTGTCTAAAATCATATCTGAAAATGGGAAAGGCCTCACCCAAGTCCATATTTGTTTTTTCTCATGAGACCTCTTAATGAATTAGGGGGATGTAGCAGGTAGAACCATCACTTATGAAGTCCAATGAATTTATAATTTGAATGGGGATGATCTTTATCAATATATACATTTATATTGAACCTATAATGTGAAATGTAGATAACATTTCAAAAGCATAAACAATAACCATTCAATGTAATATATTAAATGGTTTCAAGATAGAACATCCATATTCAAAATAATCATAAACCATTAAATAATATATGGTAGATTATATCATATAATATATTCCTCCATGAAGTATAATATTCAACAAAATATTTTACATAGATGAAGATACATTTAAATGCGAACGTTGAAAAGCTCAGAAAGAAATATTTTTTAATCATTCTAATGTTTCTCAAACGACATTGAATCAAACTAAACATAATCCCCTATAAAATAATGAGAATATGTAGACTCTTGTGATCATATATCGAATTTATGTACATACACAACATACAATTAATATGATTTGAGCAATGCATATATCTCATAAAACTTAAGGTTAGAGGATAATTTTTTTTCTTTGGAATGAAGAGTTCTTTTGTAAAATCATTTTTATTTTTCATAAAATAATATTTTAAACAAGGATATCCAAAATAATAAATTGAAGAACATTCAAATTATATTTCATGAATAAATTATATACTACTGAAGTTATGTCAAGAAAAAATAGTTTGTATGAATCTTTAGAAATAAAACATTTTAGTACAATTTAAGGAAAATATTAGAGATATTTTAATACCGAAAGGCATGATTGATTTCAAAAAACTATAAAAAAATAAAAAAATTCACATGATAATTTTTTTTAATATAATTATTTATCAAAACATATAATATAGTGAACTCTAAAATAGTTAAGAAATCAAGGTGTTCCTTTGAATCAGGCTTGTTTATTGAGAATAATTAAGAAGGGACCTATTTTAAGACATATAATCCCCGTATATTTATTATGAAATGGTCTTAATATATGATTTTTGAACATAAAAAAATAAAATATAAAAATCACACAAAAATAAAAAAGAATTACATTTGGGTAAGGATAATGAAGGAATCACATGAAAGAAAAATGATGGTTCCTGTGAAATCCCCTGCCACATAGTAATCAATCGAATCATATGACCCAAAACTAATAATCATCAATTGATACATTGAATACCATAAAAATATAGAGATAAATGATTTCATACTTAAATAGGAATTATACATACACCAACCACATGGATTATGGGCATGTAAGTCATATCTCACAGAAATGAAAATGTATTGAGAAATCCCTTACAACTTTGTAATAAATTTAATTTTACGTAGAAAAATTAATAATCATTCAATGAATGAGTCAATACCATTTAGTAAATATATTCATGATATTATATGTCAAATTATAGTATACATAAACCACATATTAGTTATAATTGACAAATATTCAAAATCTCATGGAAATAATAGTGAGAAGAGAAACCCCTTTCCTTAGGTCTGAATCTATTCTGTACCTGAATTTAACATCCTTAATAATAAAATTAAATTTATTTATTTAATAATTAATAAAATTATATATAATTATATATATAATTTTTTAGAATAATTTTATTATATTCTTTTATATACTTTTTCATGAGTTATAAGATACAAATTTATTTCACGAGTGTGTTTGTTTCCTTGGTTTTTATGATTTGTAAAATTGTATAGATTAAGGAATTTCCTATGAAATAGATATAATTATACCTAATTGAAAAAATTTATTAATAATTAAAATACATAATTTGACTTGGTTATGTATATAATTTGGCAACATGCAATGAGGATGAATCATTATATAAGACATTATGTGATGCCTTTTTAGATTATTTTGGGATTATTTTGATTATTACGAATGAGTTTTGTTCTATTATTAAAAACCATGTATAAATTATTGTACCAACAAATAAAAAAAATTATAAATATTTTAGAATATTTTTCATCAATAATAATGGTATCAAGACTAGTCTTCAAGAATAAATTTATGAAATTTGTTTTATCATTCTTGAAGGTTTTAAATTGGTCATATGGTAATACCATGAGCTCATGATAAATTTGGAGGGACTATTGAATAGTATTTGGAAATAAAATAGAAATGATTAAAGGGATAAGAGGGTGAATATAAAAGGATAGTGAGGGGTGGTTTTTATAATGGAGGAGAGGAGGGGTTTCCCATTACTTTAATCATTATTTTTAGTTTTTTATAAGGACATGGATAATTATTCTTAATGTGACTAAGAATAGAAACATGTTTTTGTGTGTTCGATCAAATTTCCTTTTAAATAATCTAGGACTCAAACATGATGTATAATTTTATCTATTTAAAATATATCTAAAATTATCAAATATCGTTATTCCCCAAAAATTCATGTATTTTAGAAAAATATCAAAAAATCACCGTAACCATTTTTGGATGTGTAAAATCCTAAAATGATATCTATTTTATTAAAATAATTTTATAATTATTATAAATTTAGTTTTTATTTAAAATCAATATTAGCTCGATAAATATCATGTTTAAAATAGTATCTGCATTTATAATACCCCAAAGAGATAACTAAGGTCTTATTAAAATTTCCCAAAATCATAGGACAATAAAATATTAATTTATGAATACAATTTATAAAAATGAATTACATTTTAAATTAATATTTTAATTAAAAAAATTATTTAAATATTTATTGCTAAAAAAATTACCAACAGTTAATTATAAATTTTTTAAATAATCCCTCTCATACATATGGTACTTATATTTTAATTTTATTTACATTGGTGAGGTTACTATTCATAAGGGTCTAGTTACTATTCAACAAAAAAATATTTTGACTCAACTATACACTAAATATCTTACTAAACGCAAATGTGTATATCCATTTTTTGAAATTCAAAACAAAAAAGAGGGAAAATTAAATTTAACAACTATGATATGAATGTAACAATGTTTTGTTTGGAAGAGACTCTGTGTTTTTTTCATAGAAGTTATCTAATGAAATTGAAATTATTTATGAAGAAACATACCATAAAATCATGGTGGGTCATATTAATAGTGAAAATATATATAACATAATTTAGAATTTATCAAATCAATTATACTAGTAAATATATATATTATTCTTAAAATATTTAAAAAAATTATCTACGGATAAAAAAAATTTAAAAAAATATAATCATATACATATATTCATTTTGAAATATTATTTTAGGCTAACTAATGTAATACTAGCATATTTTTTTAACAAAAATTAAAATTATTTTGTAAACTAAATATTATATATATTATTATATAATACAATTTTTTTAATTTTTTTGACTTTTTGTACTTAAAATTATTAAAAAAATAATTATGGTTTTATATTATCTAGCCCTCAATAAATTTGCATCATTTCAATTAAAATTTTCCCTTTGAATTTTAATGGTTGATACTTGGAAATTTTCTGGTGGAAATCGAAAGAAATATTTTTTATCATTTATCCTATTAAAACGGGAAAAAGTAAATGGATAGGTTATTACCTCATCACCCATTTTAATAGGTTAACATTAGTGTGAACTAAAAATAAGTACATGGAAGAATGATTTAATAGTAATTTTCTGATGGAGAGTGATACAGAACATTATTCTTAAAATGTTATCCAAGCCAAAGCAGTAAATCAAAGGTTTGGTTAAAATAAAATTGATTTTATCATAAAAAAACAATTGGGAAAATGATTTCGTTACAATATTTTTACCTATAATTGAGGTATTCCATTACTATCTACATAAGAACATGAAAAATAAAACTCAATCTATTACATTCCTTATCATAATAATCATATCAATCATTGGTTGTTCTCTGGTGTATTTTTAATTTATTCCTTATACATGTAGATGAACATTTGAGATGAATTTTTTGTTACTAATGAATTTAAATTAACTTATCTAGATCACATATCCCAAAAATTTATAATTTTCTATTACAATTTTCAATATACATTAAGCAAATGCATAGTGGATAGGATATTATATGATAATTCCCCAAAAATAATAATCATTTATATGATGGAGAAAAAAATTAATCACCAAATTTAAAATAGGAAACACAAATTTCCTCATAGATCATTTTGTAAATTATTATCATTATTCAAAAAAGTATTATAGTCTATATCCCCAAAAAAATTAGGATTGTTTTATAATGTCTTCAAAATTACATCGCTAAATCTTAATCTCTTAAACCAAATATTAAATTTCCTCTATCACATAATCTCAAAGATATTATTACCATTTAGATAAATAACCTAGTTCAAGATATGTCAAAAATAAAATCATATTTGTATCCAAAATACAATTCAACATTTATTCCCCAAAATATTATATTCATTGATGACTTATAGGATTCCCAAAAATGTGAAAGTCCTTTGAAATATCATTAATCACTTAGCCACAACAAATTTTCCAATTACAATGTAATATATTTGATAAATTAACTTATACCTGAAATGAAATTTAAACATTATATATTTTAACTAAAATGACATGATAACCACAAATTCACATAGACTAATGGTATGAGTTTCACCCATGTAACCCTTATATTGTGGTTTCAAACCCCTCAACCTAGCTACACATGATGCTTTGTCGCAGAGAATGTGGGTTTTACTGTAAAAAAACTATATATCTTCAAAAATAAATATGATCGAAATCCCTAAAATAATTTCGTACAATAAATTTTATTTTAACTTAAATTTTCATTACTACCGGAATACATAAATACATCATATAATTTTTTCAACATAGTTCCTTACTTGGTCTTGAGAATATCATATAGAATAGGGAATTCACTTGGGTAATTCCCAACCCCCATACATTTAATGAAAATAACTAAAATTGGATTCTTTGGACCAGTTTCATTACCTTCCATTTCACTCATCATCTTTCTATGACAACTGGTTGATTTATTTCCTTCTTTCCCATAGATAATTCATTTATCTATTCCTTTGAGACACATTCATGGATGTCTCCTTCAATATGTCATTCATGAGGGAAGTCGATCATTTTTTTCTCTTTGATCTTTGTTACTAGTGCTCTTAGAAAACTCCATTATTCTCTTATTTGGTGTATTCAAGAGTTTGTTATGGTATATGCTATTAATTATAATTCAAGACAATAGATTAGGCATGATCGTTATATCATTCACACCTATAATAATACAATATGGTTGCTCATCACCCTAACCATGTCCAATATGACCAATGTTAACATGAATCATTCAGGTTATAACCACAATCTAAAATTAGAAAGAACAATTTATGATATAATATTCATAGAGGGAAGAAGAAAAAATATTTATAGAATTCCATGACAAAATATTTTCGATGTCAATCACCATAGGATTTACGTTGTTTATTAATATTCATTATATATTAAAATCTATAACAATGGTTTGTAACAAAAATTTGTTTTATCCAAAGTATATCCACAAGAGTGTCAATGCAGCTGTGTATTAAGGCTCGTCGTCAGGTACTAGGTTACTAGAGTCAGGCCTGGAACACCGCATTGGAGTTGTTACTCATAGGTGCATCTGTGCTAGAACAATTTCCACAAGTATTATCTAGATTGGGGTATATTTTCTTTCAAGATCCACTTAATATATACTGTATCAAAATTCATGGTTGTTCATGTATTCATATCCTGAAATTATATTTCAGGTTTATGTTCACTAATCTTTCCTATCTAAATCTAGATTCCAATGTGATACTAAACTTCATTCCATACCAATTATAATCCCTCTACCCTAGAATCCTCATGTCAGTGTATTATTTTATAAAATTGGCATGATTATACTGAATCAAATATAGAATGAAGGATTAGGTTAGCAGTCTAGGAAGACCAAATTATATTCATGATACCCATAATATATTGGTAAATGAAATTAAAACATGATACAAAATTAAATGAATTCCATAATTGTAATCTCATCCAAAAAATTATTCTTCATAACCATTAAGAAAGAAATATATATTAGGATGAGATTATAAGCTTAATATGGATATGAAATTGAGTGTAATATATCATAAACATAAATATTAGTCATGGTGAATAACTAAAAACACATGACTTCTACAATTAAGCCTGAGAATAATATGACACGAATGAAATTTGATTTCATAATCCCATATAAGTGATCACAATAAACATTACAATGGATATTTTACAAGTATAATAACCACATGATTTAACAATTATGAATATCATAATGAGGTAATTCAGATCATCAATCATTCTAAAATATACTATAAAGGCCTCATCCTAGACTTTTAAAAATTATTAAGGCATCAACCAAACCATATCCTCAAATGGGTAAGGCCTTAGCCAAGCCCCAATCTGTTTTCTCTGATGATACCTACCAATGCATATATGGGACATAGTGGACCCCAACCATAACATTCAATTTCTAATGAATTTTTTTATTTATGTGGATAAAGATAAACAATATATACATTCATATTTAATATAACATATGAAATGTTAATATATTTCACCAAACAAATAAAATAACCATTTGATGTAATATGGTGAATGGTTTCAGGATACCACATCCAAATTCATTGTAATCATAAACCATTAAATAAAATATTATAGATGATATCATAAGAGTTATGTTTTAATTAATTAAAAGATTATACAAAGGATTTTGACATAGATGATGGTACTTTTAAATTAGAGCATTGAAATGTTCATGAGGAAATACTCTATAAACATTCCACAGAGTCCCATAATACATTGAAACATTGAAATCATAAATCATTAATATAAAATGGGAATAAGGAGGTTATTGATATGATATATTTTAACTCCCCAGGAATTCATAGTATGTTATTTCATCAATGTATTTCACTAACTTGCGCTACACAAAACACTGAGTTTAAGTGCCCAATGACTTACCAAACTATCCATTCAAAAAATAGGTTATGAATAGTATTTACCAAATTTTAAATTCAATATATCCGATATAATTTTACCAATCATATTTTGTGTTTCATAGACATAATATATGAAAATTTTAATTTTAATGATAAAAGAGGTACTTTTAAAAAAATGTAGTTTTTCAGTCATTTAATGGAAAAATATTTTTAAAACTAATATTTGACACTTTTATATACTTATTTTAATGAATTTTAATTATTTATTATAAAATATACATTAAAATTTAGATTGGATAATTTTTTGATACTTTTCTGATAACTTTCAGATTTTGATGAATAGTAAACAATTCTATGATTTAATGGAAAACAAAATTATTAATCGAAATAATTTATAGTGTTAAATTATACATTTTAAAAGTTTTGAAGTATTATTAGATTATATTTTAATAATTTAATAGAATTTAGGTAACTATAAGTAATTTCACATTTAAATTTTACATAAACAACTGTCAATCTTATAATAATTTTTACTTTATAAAAACCCGCTTTTTTGTATTGATAATGGGAATTAATTTAAAATTAATAAAAAAACATATATGTTTTGAATTTGGTAAAATTGACTTCATTTTTGAATTTGTAATATCAAAATTAGATTAGGGTGAATTTTGTGTATTTTTCTGAAAACATTCCATTTTTGATGAATAGTGAAAACACTGGTTATTATTTAAAACTGACATTTTATTTGAATAATTATTTATTTTAATTAAATTTATTTTAATTATAAATAGATTTATAATAACTATATATGTTCAACTAAATTCATTGGATTCATTTTATAATAAAATTAAATTTTTAAATATTATTGAATTTTTCTACCTCTTTTACCAACATTTTAGGCACGTTAAAAAATTGGCATAAAAATTAATTTTACTACTTCATTGAGTTGAATTCTAAAAATCTGAGAGACATGGTTGAAATCAGTAAGTAAATCTGATTCAAAAAGCTAAATAGAATTATTGGTGAATAGTATCATTTGACATTAATTTACCACAGTAATTAGTAAATAGGGTAAATAAAGGTAAAAATGATATTATAATTACCATAACATATGTCCTAATTATTTCCAACAAAAACAACCTTATGAATAAAATATGATCCTTTAGGTACACATGGAATATATTATGAAATTTATTTATATTTTATTTAAAGAAGAGTTAAATGTTTTATATTCAAAGGTGAATAACATATATTTTTTATTATTTGGTTAAAAATAACAACAAATCTACTATAAATATTCATTATAATGATAAATGATTTTTTACATAATTTTATTTTATTTATTATTTTTAGACATTATATAAGTTAATTTATTTATGACACATTAATGATGCAGTAATTACCTTATTAATGAAATATTAAAATATTTGATATTATAAATGTGAAAATAAATGTAATTTCATATTTTTCATGAATTACACTAATTTTATAGGTTAATATTACATGTTAGGGTTGATTAAATAATTTTTTTAATGTAATCATGCTGTTATGATTTTCAAAAAAACCAAATACTAAATAGAGTCAAAATTGAAATAATTGAGTTTTATAAACAAATACTATATTATTATTGGATATAATATTCCTAAAAATATAAAGATCATCCAAAATACTTATATAAGGTTATAAATTTTATTAACCACATGAGATTATGTTGGGTATTTATAGAAATTTCATTAACCATATAATATAAAAATACAAAGAGACATGGTAAATGTCAAACTATTTAACTTAGAGTTAAATCTAAAGGATAAGGTTTATATATTTACCTAAACCTGTCAAAAACCAATTAGTTGAGGGCTTTTAGATAAATTCCCCCCTTATCCTCAAAATAAAATATTTTGGAGCCATTAGATATATAATATTATTTATTATAAAATAATATTTCAATATTTTCCTAAAGTGACCCTCGACTCTCTTATAAAAGGGTAATTCCCATTCTCTCAAAATCACATCTCCAAATCCATTTGGCTCATCCAACCCTAAAAAATAATCTTCCCAACATTCCTACCTACTCCCTAGATGCCTTAATTTGATCAGAAAGACCTCTTAAGGAGACCTTTTGATCAACTCAAAAAGAAACACATAAAAAAGAGGTAAATATTTCATCACCTCTTTCAAGGTCTATTTCTCTACAAATCCCTCTTTATTTTTTATCCAATATAAAATAATAAATATAGAATATTATATATTACAGGATATTATTATTATAATATTACAACTATATTCATTATACTATCCATTATATGAATGACGAAGTCACCATCCGTGTGTACGTACGGTTTACCGTCTCCGCGTCGTATTGTAGTTTGTTATTCAAACACTTCATTGTTTTGATGGGTTTAATAATGAGTATAACATATTTAAATAATAAATATAACATGTTAATGAATATTTATATATAATATACCATCTAATTACATATGATTTCACCATTAAGATAATGATATTGTCGCTTGTGTGTACGTATGGATTGTCATCTCCAGGAACGTGATGAGATTCATTCCCCATCGTTATCATTAAAGACTAATTTTGATTTTATGATTAAGAATAGCGTTTAAGAACATAAAATGTTTTTTTATATGAATAAAATACATCCTATCCATAACAAACATGGCTTACATAACTGGGTATATAAAAGAAAATAGATCAGTTAACACCCAAAACGATGATACTACTAAAATATTATTAACAAAGAAATATTAGGGTATCATAGATGATATTAAATTTTTGTATATAGTTATTTTATAATTTAATAACCATGATTATACTATTATACAAGAGGATAACATGCCCTCAACCATTTCAAAGTAAACGTTAAGGGTTAATTCCACAATCTATTTTTTATCCGAGTTTGTTTTTATATAATTATCTACTATGAAATATTTATTATACATGTACTTGTTTAACACAAGTGTTTTAAAATGGATTCTTTTTAATGAAATTTTTTACTAAAACATCATTTTATATGATTTAATGATTTATTTTTCTAAACCTTCTTCATTAATATCCAAGTTTTCAAAATGGTTTTAAGGATATATTTATATGCACATGAATATTTTATAATGTTAATTCATTTTAAAGGTTTCAATGTGGTATGGGACACTTTGATTCAAAACAATAATTTAAATTACTTCCTTTATAAATTATGCGACTTTTAAATTATTTAATGAAATTGGAAAATTTCTCTCAATGATTTTTACGGATCGTTTTCTACTATGTAGACATCCTTTGTGATATATTATTCTTGATTGATGATGATTTATTATGATACAAATCATCCATATTGTGTTGAAGGTTTTGTTATATGTTTGACTGTGGATGTGTAATTTGTATACAATTCAGGGTTTATGAATAATTTATTGACATTTTGTATACTATTTTTAATATGAATGATTATGATATGTTTAATATTTTTCATCTGAGGAATTTATTAGAAATAGTAAGTGACTTGTAGAGCCCTCTTTAGCTCCTCGATGCATTGGTAAGTATCATGAGACAATTAGATGTGGAATTGGTCGAGGGCATTCCCAATTTGATATTTGATTTTGGCCGAGGCCTTAATCCTTTTTAGACATCTTGGATGAGATCTTGAAAAAATCATTGAGAACTTCTGGCATTATACATTCCTTAATTATGAAAATAATATTGATGGTTCATGTGGTTATTTGACTAGTAGAATATCCTTCACTATGATTTATTATGGCATTATTTACTCAGCACATATTTTAGACATAAAGGGTTTATGTTTATTATTTTTAAGGCATGTCTTTTAAATTATCCATTAACCCTATTTTTTATGTTATCTTCCACTATATTGTTTACCCTTACAGAGCATCTGATCTCACCCCTTTCTTATATTTTATTTTCCCAAGACTTCTAAGAAGAGTATTATGATTGAATTATAGGGTAAAGATAAAATGGAATAATAGAGTTCTATAATAACTATCAATGTTGTATTTTATGATAGAAATTGTAATATGAAGTTCATATATGTACTATATTTCCAAGACTTCTAAACTGATCAGTCTTTCGGGACATGATTTCCTTGTATCATGGTAGTGTATTAAAATAATTCACAGTCACTAGGTAACTGGTGTCGGGGCCTTACAGTTTTTATCAGAAAAGTTTTAGCCACAACCTTGGAAACAGATTTAGATAAACATTTATTAGAAAACATTACCCTAATAAAATCATTGAGGATTAGTATAGAAAAACATCAAAAAAATTGTAATGTTAGTATTATGTGGGTTTTCGAAGAAATACATCCCTATCTAGATTTGAGAATGTAGAGGCAGATCTTGCACATATATACCTCGGAGTGAAAACTCTGACATGGAGTTTCAATCATAACCTAAAATATCCAGTTACATGACAATGGGCCTTGCTGCACTCTTGGTTAAAACACACCTGGGGGATATACTTAAGATAATTCACATTTTCATTACAAACAATTATGATGGATTTAATATTAGACACATCTTCAAGGAAAAAATTTTTTGGTTATAGATTATATTCATAATAAATTAAATTTATGTTAGGTATTTTACATGTTTTGAATTACGCATTATAATTCAAAAATTAACCATGTGTTTGCCATTGTTTAGAGATGGTGCCTAGTAGAAGGAATAAGAACTCCATCAATATGCATGATCCAAAGAGTAAGCGGGATCATATCTTTCACAGTATTAAGCCATCATTTAGAAGGTAAACAACCTCCCGTATATTCACATCATATGAAGAAATAGTATCAGTTTTTAATAAGATATCTGAAAAATTCTCTTTGTCTTATGGCTTTGAATGGAATAAAGGGAATAAAAAGACGCTATAGAGAATGTTAGATAATGGGAAGAGGGGGAAAAAGGATTTTCCCATATGTGATAAATGTGGAAAGAATCACCCTGGAAATTTTTTGAAGGGAATTAGATTTTGTTATATGTGTGAAGAAAAAGGACCCGAAGTACGTGATTGCATAGAAAAAAAATGTTTCAAATGTACAATGCTTCATCTACTAGGAGTTGGGACACTACGAGAATCAATCTCCAAATGATCAGAGTATGCCCCAAATGATGATATTGGTTAATAATCAATTTATGATACTACCACAGAAGAAGAAGAATTACTAGTGTTATTATGTATTTATTAATGAATTATTTCATTTGAGTGTTGTATCAATGATGTACTAGTTATATGAATAATGGAAATAAATAAATATTATGATGTAGTAGTATTTCATTAAAGTCATGAGATTGTGTGGTACCAAGAAAGGTTACTCAATAATAGGTTATTTTTTTGGAAAATATATATATGAGAGAAAGATAAACCATAATATGGTTTTGATACTAAGGTATATATTTTATAAAAATATATGATTTATTTGGATAAATTATATTGGACATTCTTGACTACGTTGAAACAGATTGATGAGTTATATATTCCATCATTTTTGGAGTTTAGAAAATTTTTGGATAGAAAAAATATACCCAGTATTATACAAGGAATAAGGGAGCATGAATTTAATTGATATGGTTATATGGTAATTCAGGGTGTTACATAATTTTAATATAATAAATGGTGAAGGTATTAACATGTTATTATGTGGAATAAGGATCTTTATTTTGTTTACCTTCCATATAAATTTTGGACTTTGAGATTGAGTAGAAGTATTTTGGATAAGTCTAGAGGTTTTAATTGATTAATTTTGAAATTGGATACTATTGTTAAGGCTAAATCATTTCATGATATTATTTTTGGATTTTCATAAAAAGGACAACCTGGAGGTTAGGCAACAACCCGCAGTGTCTGGAAAGGCCATGAGACTTGAATCCGCAATCGAAGGGTGACAAGGGTGGATCACCTACTAATAGCATAAGTGAGGTCATTGTGTGTATAATTTAGTTTTTTAATGTTCTGATAGATTAATTATAAATTCATTTTTTGGAAACCTATATGATTATGATAAATAGAATTTTTTTGAGTTCTATTATATTTTGGATATAATGATGATTTTGTGGTAGAAATTATTTAATGATAGGAACTCTACATTCATATATTCTTTTTTCTACTTTTTCTATGATGAAATTAATTATTATCCTTTAGGGAAGGTATGATAAAACCAAAAATGTGTTATATTAATGCGTTATGTTTTGTTGAACTGATCATATTTTAAATTATCATAGATTGATGGATTTGAGGCCCTCAATTTTACAATGGTTTGTGATGGAAGACTTCAATAACTCTATTTTAATATTTACGTTTCTCCTCCAATTATATGTCTTTAATTACCACTATTGTTTTCCTAATCATTATCATAATTAGTTGGTGACAGTTTCATTTCCCATACCATCTTATTAAGACAAAATTTTATTTACCCAATTTCTGATGTGGTTTTTCCACAAAGCTATTTTTCTATTTTAAACATTTAATTTCAAAAAATAATTTCAAATTTCAATGAATACATTCAATTAATGAGGGGAGAGTGTAACACACTAATATTTCATAGTTTCTTATCTCTTCAAAGTATTTCAAAAACTTGTGTTACACATAACACCGAGTTCAACCGCACCACGACTTATCAAACATGACGTTCAAGAAAAGAGGTTATGAATTGTTTTAACCACATTTAAAATTTTATACATACTCTATAATTTTGAAATTCATATTTTTTGTTACTTAGAAATAATATAAATAAATTCCATTTTTAAGATAAAAGAGGTATTTTTCAAAAAATGCAGTTTTTACGTCTTTTAATGGAGAACGCTTTAAAAAAAATATTTGACACCATTATATATTCAATTTAATGAAATTAAATTCTTATTTAGAAACGGAACATATAAATTTAGTTTGGATATGTTTTTTGTACTTTTCTGATAACTTTCATATTTTAATGATTAGTGAAAAATACAATGTTTTGGTTTAAAACAACTTTTTTAGCCGAAATAATTTATAGTGTTAAATTATTCCATTGAAAGGTTTTTAAGTATAATTATATTATATTTTTATCATTTAATACAATTTAGGTCATTTTAAGTAATTTCACAATTGAATTGCTCATAAAAACATTTAAATCTTTAAACACTTTTTACTTTTTATTAACCCACTTTTTGGTTTGGACAATGGGAATTAAAATTAAATTATTTAATTAATTTCTATGTTTTGATTTTGGTAAAATAGGCTTCATTTTTGAAATTGTAATATCAATATTATCTTATGGTGAATTACGTTATTTTTTGAAAACATTCAATTTTGGATGAGTAGTGAAAACACTATATTTTTATTTAAAAACATATTTTTATTTAAATAATGATTCATTTTATTTAAATTTATATTAATTAAAAATTGATATATAATACCTATATAAGTTAAATGTTATTAATTAGAGGAATTTCATAATAAAATTAGATGTATAAAATTTTATAGACCTTTTAAACCTCTTTTACCCACCTTTTAAGTACGTTAGCAAAATTGAATAAAACATAATTTTATCATTTTTATGAGTTGAATTTCAAAAATCCGATAGACACGATTGAAATTTTTAAGTATAATGTTATTCAATAAGATGAAAATAATTTTTCATTAATAGTAACTTTGGAATTTTATTTACCATAGTTAAATGTAAATCAGGTAATTAAAGGAAAAAATGATATTATAATTACCCTAACACTGGTCCAAATTCTATAGGATTAGTGTATTTTGACAAAAAAAAATTAGGAATAATTTATGATCCTTTACATCCACATGGATTATATTATGACATTTATTATTATTTTATTTAAAGAAGAGTTAAACGTGTAAAATTCAGTGTTTAATAACAAAAAAATTATTTATATAGGATTATACATATGATAAATTTGACTATAATTATATATTAGAAAGATAAATAGATTTCCTACATCATGTTATTTTATTTATAATGTTTATAATTAAATAAATTAATTTATTTATGACACAATAATGATTACGTATTTACATAATTAATGAAATATAAAATATTTTCTATTATAAATATCCAACTAAATGTAATTGATGACTTTTTCTGAATTCCAAAAATTTTATATGTTAATATGAAATGTTAGGGTTGATTAAATAATTTTTTTCTTTGTAATCAATCAATTATGATTTTCACAAAAACCAAATACTAAATAGTGTCAAAATTGACATAATTGAGTTTTTAAAATAAATACTATATTATTAATTGATATAATATTATGAAAAATCTACCGTTCATACAAAATTTATATATATGGTTATATATATTTATAATTAATCACATGGGGTTGTTTTGGCTAGTTATAGTATGCTTAATAACCAAATAATATAAAAATACAAAGAGACATGGTAAATGTCAAACTATTTAACTAATAGTTAAATATAATAGATATGGTTCAAATGATATCCTAAGATTATCTAAAATCTATTGGATTAATGTTTTTCAAACCATACCCACCTAATCCTCAAAATAAATCATTTTTTAGAAATTATAACCTGAAAATGATTTTATTATAAAATAACATTTCAAACTTTTCCTAAAGTTACCCTCACCACTCTTATAAAAAAGTTCTTCCGCTTCTCTAAAAATCATGAATCCATAGCCATTTGGCTCTACCATCCATTACACAAATCTTCTACCAAATATTCTCCCTTTAACCTAGATGCCTTAAATTGATCTGAAATCCAACCTACAGAGCCCTTTTGATCAACTCAAAAGGAAACACCCAAATAAGAGGTAAATAATTCATCATCTCTATTATGTTGTTTTCTTCATCCACAACCTCTATCTTTGTTTTTTTCATTATAAAATTATAAATAAAGTATATTCTATATAATGTTATATTTTTATAAAAATATTACAACCATATTCATTATTATCTCTATCATATGAATGACGAAGTCAGCATACATGTGTACGTACGGCTTACCGTCTCCACTTTGTGGTGTAGTTTGTTATTGAAACACTTCATTAGTTGGATGGGTATAATAATTAGTATTACTGATTTAAATAATAAATATAACATGTAAATGATCTTGTATATATGATATACCATCTAATTACATAGGATTTCACCATTAATATATTGATATTGTCGCTCGTGTGTATGTACGAATTACAATCTCGACGAACAAGATGATATTCATTCCCCATAAAAATAATACAACAATAATTTTCATTTTATGATTCAAACTAATGCTTAAGAACTTAATATCGTTATGGATATGAGTAAAATACATACTATCCATAACAAAAATGGCTTACATAACTGATCATATAAAAAACGGAGCAGTTACCACAAAAAACAATGATACTACTAAAATATTCCAAAAAAAGAATGATTATAGGATCTTATATGATATCATATCTATGTATATAGTTATTTTATAATTTAATAACAATTATTTAACTATTATACAGAAGGTTAATGTACCCTCGACCAAGTAAAAGTACAGGGTAAGGGATAATTCCACAATCTCTTTATTATCTGAGGTTGTTTTTAAAAAGTATCTACTAGGAAATATTTATTATCCAGGTCCATGTTTTATAAAATAGTTTTTAAAGGGATTATTTTGAAGGGAATTTTTACTAAAACATAATTTTAAATGTTTTAATGATTTATTTTTCTAATCCTTTCTAGTTAATTTCCATGTTTGAAAAATGGTTTTAATGATTTGTTTATATGGATATCAATGTTTTAAAATGTTAATTCCTTCCTAATGATTCTACATGGTATGGGACACATTGATTCAAAAATATCTTTTAAATGAATTACTTTATTAATTATGTGACTCTTCTATGATTTCATTAAAAAGGGATATTTCTCTCATAGATTTTTACTTATTATTTTTAACTATGTCAACATCCTTTTTGAGATATTGTTCTTGATCGAGGTTGATTTATTATGATACAAATATTTCATATTGTATTGAAGGTTTTGTGATATGTTTGACATTGGGTGAATTATTTTTATACCATTCATGGTTTATGGACAATGTATTGATATTTCATATGCTAGTTTTAATATGAATTATTATGTAATGTTTAATCCTTATCATTTGAGGAATGTATTGGACACTGTACGTGATAGTTAGAGCCCGCTATAGATCCTAGATGCATCAGTTGGTCTCATCAGACAATTGGACTTGGAACTGGAAGAGGCCATTCCCAAGTTGATATTTGGTTTTGGCCGAGGCCTAATTAATTTTTAGATGACTTGGGAGAGGCCTTGAAAATTTTTTTTAGAATTTCTGGCATTATACATTCATTCATTATGAAAATAATATTGATGGTTCATGTGGTTATTCAACTAGTAGAATACCCTTGACTATGTTTTATTATGTTATTATTTACTCATCTCATATTTATTCCATAATGTGTTCATGTTTATTATTAGTAAAGTTATATGTTTCCAATTATTGAAAATGCCTATTGTTTATGTTTTCTAATGATAAATTGTTTACCCATACTAAGCATCAATGCTCAACCCTTTCATTTGTTTTTTTTTCAGGATTTCTAAGAAGTTTATTATGATTGATATGAATGGTTAAGCTAAAAGGGAATAATGGAATTTTCAATGAACTATATATGCTGTATTTTTTTGTTTGAAATTATAATGTGATGTTGATGTATGTAATATATTTCCATGAATTCTAAACCGATCGATCTTTCAGGGCATGATTTCCTTATATCATGCCAGTGTGTTAAAATAATGCACCGACAATGTGTAACTTAGGTCAGGGAATTACATGTATCGACATGAACTACATAAACCACATATGAGGAATATGTGGTAAATAAGTCACATATTTCAGAAAAGATAAATTGAGATTTGAAATATAATTATTTGGTAAAACATATTATATAGTTCAATTGAATATGGGAATGAATTTTTGATGTTCCCTTGAATCAGGATTTTTTATCAGAAAGTGTTAAAAATGGAACATTAATAGAACATATAATCCCTATAAAAGAATGATAAAATGATCTGATTACATTATTTTAGGACATTAAAACTAGATATATATTATTTATCCAAAAATAAATAATCATTACAATCAGGTATGTATTTTGAAGGAATAACCCTAATGAAAAATGAAGGTTCGTGTGTAATCCCTTAACACTTTGTAATAAATTGTATCATATGCCTCAAAATAAATAATAATCAAATTATATGTCGAATAACATTAAAATAGAGATATTCCTGATATTATACATAAATGGGAAGTATACATACACCACACACAATAATTAGGGGTGATTAAGGCATATCTCTCATAAATGTATGTGAGGTGAGAAAACACTTACTACTTTGTAATCAATAGAATCATATATCAAAAAAAAATAATCATTAAATGAATCATTTAATTCCATTGATATAAATTTATTCATGATATTATGAATAAAATTTCTTTAAACATATTCTACATACAAGAAATAAGTGGTGAATAATGCAAATCTCACTTAAATAAGTGTGAAATGAGAAACCCCTTACCTTATGTCAGAATTTATTATTAACATAACCTGGATGTCTTAAATAATCAAATTACATTAATTATTTAACTAATTTTTAAACTTATAAATATATATATTTGATTCATTATAATTTTATTAAAATCATTTATGGCCTTTTTCTAGAGATATAAGATAACAATTATTTTCCTGAGAGCACTTGTGTCCTTGGTTTTTAGGATCAATATATCTATATAGAGCAAGAAGGTTCTGGTGGAATTGATATAAATATCAAGAATTGAAATTATATATAAAGAATTAAAGACCAGGATAATTAATTATTATATATATCATTTTGTTATAGGGAAGGAGGATGAATAATTATATAAGACATTTATTGATAAATGTTTAGATTTTTTTGGATTTATTTCATTTATTAGGAACTAGTTTTGTTTTATTATTTAATATCATGTATAAATTATGGGTTCAGAATAATTAAATAAGATATAATAATTTTTTTTGAATCTATGTCAACTTTAATATTGCTTTTATTACCTTAAATGAAGAAAAAATAGACGTATAAAACTTCATCGTCCTTGATGGTTTTAAAATGGCACCTCCCAAATATTGATTTCACTTTTAAAAAAGGATAGAGAAGAGAGAGAGATAAGGATATTGATGATAGTTCATACATAAACAATATATAATTCCTATATAGAGAATATATTTGAGTTTTTTCAATCATTTTTATAGATTAATTATGTAGAGGATAATAAAAGAAAATAACTTGAAATCCAATGAAAATAAAATGGAAGTGACATTTACCTCTTGAATACACCTCTATAAAAAACTCATTATGAGAAGGGGTTTTTGTGTTTTGGTATGTCCAAGAGATCATAGAGGTAGGGAGGTAATAGTGAAGAGAACTTGGGATGAACATTTAGAAGATTTAAGGATTATAGGGGTGATGGGAAGTGGGGAGTGAGGGGTGGTTTTTATAATGGGGGAGACTAGAGGTTTCCCATTATTTTAATCATTATTTTTTATTTTGGTACAAGAATATGAATATTTATCATTATTTTCACTAAAAGTAGTATTAATTGCATTTATGTTCATAATAATGTCCATTTTCATCATCCATGACTCATGTATGATGCATAATATTATTTATTTAGAAGATTTCGTAAATTATTTAATTTCACTAATCACAAAATATGATTGAATTTCAGAAAAATACCATATGTTAATCATAAATATATTTTAATATGTTGAACTATAAATAAACTCCATTTTATAAAAATATTTTTCTCAATATTATGACTTTTATTATTAACTAAAATAACTATTTCATCAAAAAAATACATTTTTAAAAATTGAAACTAATATTATAATACCCTGAAAAATTAACAATGGTCTCATTACATTATTCGAAAATCATTCCAAAACAAAATATTTATTTATAAATACATGTTTTTAAAATGAATTATATTTGAAATTTATTGAATAATTATCAAATTGTAATAAATTATTGGTTGCTCAAAAAATATCAATACTTAATTATTATTTTTTAAAATATTCCCTCAAGTTTATAAGTTGCCTAAATATTACTTTTACATAAATGGGTTAATTTACAGTTCATAATGGTAAATTACTATTATATGGGTCATGTAAATATTCCCCAAAAATATGTTAATTCTATCAGACTCACAATATATTACCTAATGCTATTGTGTATGTCCGTTTTTAGAAACTCAAACCACAGAAGTGGAAACTTTATGTTTAATGGATAGGCTAAAAATAATAATATAAAATCTTCTATAGAGACTCAATTTTTCAATATAAGGAAACTAAATAATTGATATTATATGTTTAGAATCATACCATAAAATCTCAGGATGCAATATCCATATAGTTTGGGGTCAATCCCCTTTATTAAAAAAATTAGAAAAAGACAACAGAAACACCTTTTATATTGGGTAAGGGAAAAACCATTACATTCTCATGGGGCCAAAGGGATTAACCCATCGAAAGCCAGATAGCTATAACCCATTAAATGCCCAAATTCCAGTGATAAGTCAATTATTAGAGACCTAATATGGATAAAACCCAATATAAGTCATTGATCCAAAGGTCATATAGGAAATCCTAGGAAACACTAAAAACACTACCTTAAACATTCCATTTCCTAGGTTCGCCATCGCCACCACAAACCTGCACAAGGTCGCCTCCGCCAACTGATTTTAAATGAAACAACTAGAAATAAATATATATTTGTGAACTAAGGCCATGATGATAGGAGAACATCAGATCATGACCTGAACACACCGTCATGCCACCAATTTCCCCATCGTCGGCCGCCAGCATGCCGCTAACGCCCCACCATCACCCCGCCAGTCGAGAAGCCACCCCCACCTCATTGTGTCTCAAACCCAGACCCCCACCAAGGGAATACCTTGCAAGAGCTATGTTCTAGAGATCTGGAAGAAACCAGACTGCCAATGCACCAGATGGATAGATTTGGATTAGATCAGAAGCCGCAAGGCTGACCATCGCTGCTCGAGTCCAAGACTGAAACCACTGATGAGATCCTACACCGCCTGCAACACTACTGACCGTGACAATCCCACACCTTCATCATAGCTCAAAGCCCCGCTGCGACTCACCACCGAGACAGACACCACATATCACCAACCGAAGAAGTCGAAGAAGAAGAAGAAGCTGAAGAAGCCAAAGAAGACGAAGAAGCTGAAGATGTAGAAACCCACTCGTATCGCCATAGGATTGAAACCCTAATCGTTGAGAGCTCTTGGCCAAAGCTGAGATCCCCCTTCCCCAATTTCATTTAGAGGGTGCCATATTAATAGTGATCATATTTAAAAAATATTTAATTACATATCAATATAATTATTATAGTAAATATATATAAATATATATTATTCAAAAATTACATAATTAAATAATCTATTAAAATATATTACATTTTTAATTAACAATAAAATAAATATATTACTTTTACAATAAATTTTTTCACCAAATAAAAAATAAATATTTTATTTAATTTAGAAAATTTATTTAATATTACATAGAAGATTATAATTTATATGTCTTATTAATTAAATAGCATATTTTTTAATTATTATTTTTGAAAAAATTTTGTCTCTTAAATTAAAAAAAAAATTATGGTATTACCGGAAATGATCTTGGTTCAGTTGTGCAATTATAGAACAAGGGGTGAACTTGGATTAGTAGTGGACTCTTTCTACTATGATGGTCTAGTAAAATGAGCCCTCACTAATATGAAATAATTTTATATGAATATATCTACGAAAAAAATCATTTCTTATGTTATGAATTTTGGGATTACATTCATTTATTCCTATAAATATTCTTTCTTTATCCCATGGTATTATATAACAATCATTCAGATGAAGGATATAAATTTCAAATGTTATGTTCCTATGTGTTTTGATTATGGTATGATTGATAATTCTCTTTTCTATGATTTCTGTGCATTTGATATCTCCCTTTCATATGTTTTTTCCCTTTCATGAAATAGTGTATTATATATGATATGTCAAAAGGGTTCTCGTTACAATGAAATAAGAAGGAGAAAATAAATATGTCTTTTGAACCCGTTTTTATGTTTCCTAGTTTCCAATGACCTAATAAATATATGGTGTTGTTGGGGATTTTTTTATTTATTAATGAATATTCTTAATCATTTATGAGATTTCAATGCATTTAATGTATGGGTCTTTATAATAAATTCATCAAACATCCATACAAAAAAAATATGAAACAAGTTTTTATCTCTTTACGGTTAGTTTTTTCAATTTTACCATATTAGATTTTAGTACAATAACATGCCTTTAACTATGGTTGAATTTTTTTTGTACAAAAAATATAAAAAAATCTTGTTAAATATTTTGACTCCCATATTCCAAACAATCAATCATTTTTATATTACTAATTTTCTATATGTGATGCAATTTATATTAAAAAAATAATTCTGTAATGTATTAAAAACTATTTTAAGGATGATGTAATGTATATTTCGAATAAAATGAATATTGTTTCCAAATTTAATCATAATATTTAAAAAAATAAAATTTTACCTATAAAAAATATAGTTTTTAGAATATTAGTTTTAAAAATATATATGAAATAAATATATACAAATAATTTCATTAGTCTTTATATTTGTAAAAACGATATTTTAAATTATTCAGTTATTTTTTTGTGAAATTATAATTATTACTATTATTAATATATATTTATTCATCATAAAATAATTACATTTATTTTTTCAATTAATAATTTTAAATATATATAAATAATTATTAAAATGAGAAGACAAAATAGAGTAGTTAAATATCTATATTAGAAAATAACGATTTCAAATGTATAGAGTTTTTTTATTTCCTATAAATTACTAATTAATATATGAATAAGAATTCAAACATATTAGAAATATATTTAATTGTTATTTTATTATAATATAAATAGTTTCATGAAATAAAATGTATATTTTATAAAAATATATTTTAATTATAAAATAACATTTCTTAGTTATGTTGTATATAAAAATATGTATAAGGATTGTTAAATATAGTACTTATTTTAAATATAAACATATTTATTTATTTATATACTTCTATTCAGACCTATTACTTTAATAGCATGTTTATAACGATATTATTTTACATATAGAAAATAATTGTTTTTTGAGTTTAGAGTAGAATATAAGTAAATATTTAAAACATGACTATTATTTATTAAAATTATTTACCAAAAATATGGCCATTATAATAATGGATGCCGAAGAAATTCAACACAATTTTTGAATGATTTTATATTCATGGTGGGTGACCTATCCAATCACTAAGATTTTGAATCTCCCTTATAACTGAAAACACCACAAGCATTTTGTGAATCACAAAATATGAAAATGAGTGACCATATTAATTAATACGAGTATAATGAAAATAAATTCTACATTTAATAGTATTTTTTTAATTTTTTATATCTAAAATAATAAATAGAAAACACTTAATAATTAAATTTTTTTTGAAATCTTTATTTTATGTCATAAAACATTGTATATAATGATAATTATTAATAAAATATACTATTAATATGAATCATCACAAATTAATATATTAATTTATCATTGATTTAGTTTAAAAATATTTATATAAGACAGTAATATTATAAATATAAGCAATTATTTATAATTATGTACTAGAAATTAATAAATAATATATTTAAAATCAACTATTCATATTATATATATATTACTATTTAATCACAATATACATAGTTTCAGGAAATAAAATGATTATTTTATATAAATAATATTTTAATTAGAATTTGTTTTGTTGATATAAAACTTCAATATAAATAGTATTATATGAAGTATTTATTTTCATTATAAAAATATTTTGTATTATGGATACATATATTCATACATAATAATTTAATAGTTAGTTTTAAGGTTCTTATTTATTATCTAAAAAATAACTTGTTTTAGTTTAGTGTAGAATATAGAGAAGTCAATAAAACACTCAGATTATTTAATTAAATAATGTAGTGAAAAAATAATGTAATTACAATGATGGATGTCAAGGTAATTCAACATTGTTTTTAATGATCTAATATTCAATGTTGGAGACCTATTCTAATACAAATATTTTTGATCTCCCCTTTGACCGAAAGCACCACATGCGTTCTACGATTTACAACATTTAAAAAAAAATCTTTTGAACATAATCTATAATTATAGGATCATATCAAAAAAGAATTAATTTTTCTCTTATATTAGACCCTATTAAACATAAAAAATTCTTAATACTCTATGAATACCCCCTTAAAAATGAAAAAAATTTGGCCCACTATATTGAATGATAAATAATATAGATATTCATTATTCTCACCTATTATTGATTCTATTTGTGAATATTGTTTTATTATGTTAATTTTAATTAAATCTCTAATTACATGATTGATAAAATAAAAAAATTATGGATAATTACTATGGTCATAATCTTCTATGTTTCCCATGAATTTTCATGGAATTCAATAACTTGGTAGTTTTAAAAGTTGAACAATAATTATTTAATAAAGCATGAAATGGGTTATGGTATCCCTTAATTAAATATTTATTTGTTTTCATGTGTTAATGTTTAATTTTTTTATCATTTTGTGATATTATACAATCATATATGAAATATATTTCGTGGAATTAAAAAATTAATTGGATCTTTTGTTGTTTTGATCCATTTTTCCTTCTCATACTGATATTGAATCATGGTTTTATCGATAGTGGGACATTTTTCGGTATGAATATTTTTTCATTTAGTTTGATTGATATTGATGAAACATGATCAGAAATGTAATTAATTATATATGATTTTTTGATTATTCAATGAATAATTTAAATTTTCAACAACACTTCCATGAATATTTCATAATATATAACTAATAAAGATTTTATTTTAACTATTGAATGGTAGATATTGATTAGTAATTGATGATATTTATCATGTTTTTAAACAGAATAATGCAGTTATTTAAGTATAAATGTTAAATACTTATTTCCAAATGATAATTTATCTATGATTTTTTAACAATTTATTGGATAATAATGTCTTCATTAACTTGGAGAAATGGCCTTAGTAAACCCATGATTGTGGCATGTTAATGATTCATTTTTTTAGCTCCCTTCCATATTACATTAGAATATTTTATCATTGAATTGATATTTTTTGGAAATTAGTATAGTTGATAACTTTGAAATAAACAGATGTCATTTTCCAAGAGTTCTAAGGGTGAATATATGTCGAAGATGGAAGAATGAAATGGATTGTGTTCAATGGTGTTGATGTTAACACCAAGTCTAATAGAATAAGGTTAGATCTGGGTTTAACAATTATTTTTATTCAAGATTATTTATTTAAAATAGATTTTTATAATTTACTAATTGTTTTGGTTTCCAACATTATGACATAGTTCGTGTCTATTCATGACAAGTGAATCATCGAATGGTGTTTCTTATGATGAGTCCTAAAGTACCAATAAAAATATAGAATGATAATTATATTAATAAACACCAAGAAATTTGTATTTTTTAAATATTAAATTGTAAATGATTTTTATTTTAATGAATACAATATAATTGTTAAAATAAATGCTCTCGTACCATGGGAATTTAATATAGAAACATAATATTGAATTTGGAATAATGACGGATCTTACTATAATTATTTTTTAAAACTATCAACCGTATCTGTATCTAAATAATGAAATATATGACTATATTAAATGATGAGATAATACATATTGAAAATTTTATGGTTTTTTAAATATATTATAGTAAATTATATATACTGAATGAATTTTACTAATGATGGAAATAGATATACTTGTTTTCTTGAATGAGATCTAATATCAAAGGAAATAATGGTGTATATTGGTTATGATATGGGGTGACAGATTAAGTATATTCTACGTCGTGAATGATTCCTTAGTGTGTTCAGAATTGATATATTATTTATATAATATAATTCCATTGGATTCAACAACTAATTTAATGGAAAAACAAACACAAAAATTACATGATGGTTGTTTTTAGAAATATTATGATTTACATGGGAATACAAATGTGATTATCAACTCCCTAGTTATAGATTTAGCTATATAATATTATATGGAAATGTTAATAAATTTTTCAAACATGGAAATAGTTGCTAACTCACAAGGGATTTGATTGATCTCGATCTATGTATAAATATATGTGTGGGTTTTAGTATATTGGGGTTATATAACATAGTTGAACTCAATAGTGATGGTGACAACACCCCTTGGAGTAAAATATTTGGATTGTATTCCCATAGGTATAATGAATGTTATAAGGGTTGTAGGGTCTTTTATATTTAAACATGGTCACTATTGGGATACTAATAATGAGGCTATAATAATATGAATTGGGATATATGTTATCTATTAAATTATTTCTTATGAAAATGGAGGATTAATTAGTAGAGGTATGGAAATAATACAAGGGAAACTTTTCTATGAGTGTGACACTGTAGTAGGAAAATGAAATAGGTGTACAATTAAACTATATATATATATATATTTATTTCATTTCTATGTTATTTGATATGGATATGTTCATTAAATTTCATTCATGGGGAGACATTCATAGTTAGAATGGGATATATATTTTCCAATATTATTGATGATGCTATTTAATTTTCTTATTCCCTAGTACATAGAATGATTCCTTTATATTTTCAAGAGAGGTTAAGGGGAAGATATTACTATGTAATCTCACCCATTCACCCTACAAGTATATAAACATTTTTGATGGAATATAACATTTACATTGTTATCAATGGAGGATATTCTATCCTATAGTTTTTTAGTAGGCTTAGAGTTCATGGTTACTGCCATTGATTTTCTCTAACTCTTTTTAGTAATTTAAGTTATGTATTTAATTAAATTTTTATATTTGGATTTCTTCACTATTTCATCATCATGATTAATGGTGTAATTTCAACATAAATATTTTCATATAAATGTAGATATATTTGTTAATTCTCCCCCATTTTTAATTATATATCATTTATTTCTAGTCATCTTCTAATGGCTCATTTGAGTCTTGATTTAGGGCTCATCGCCATAGTCTTCATTTTCATCTCGTGATGGGTTCCAACTAAAGGAGGTTCTGATATAATGGTATTAATGGATATTATTAAATGATATGATATAGTCTAAATATAAAAATTATTAAGGATCCATGTATGGGTATTTAAATAGTATAAGTAAAATATTTCACATGATGTAAGCAATACATAATGGCTAGGACTCATGAATATAAGGTTCCCAATCATCTTATTTAGGAACTACATGTCTACTGAACATTCTATGTGACGTATGATTGAATTATGGGCATTTAGTGTGATAATAATCATGAATCATCATTTTCTTAATGTTTTTTTGAATTGGGTATAAAATGGAAATATAATGAAATTTAAATAAGTACTAATTCCTAAATATTCCATGATATTTTCTTAGTATTCCTTATTTTGTGGTATTTTAATAGATTATTTGTTGTTCAGAATCCAGAATAAATTTCATTAATGATTTTAAATGGATTTGAAAGAATATTTTTATAATATAGAGGGTAATTCTGATTAAATTTAAAGGTTGTAACTTCAATAGTTTCACATCTAGGTCTACAGAAAAAATGGAGAAGCTTTGAATATGAAGATCGATGCCTAGTTTCTAGATATGATGTTTTAATTTAGATTGACTGATGATTAGGTATAGTACTAAAAATGTATGGTTGTGATTATACTTCATGGGATATCTCATAATGGATGGTTCTTGTTCACTTGCAAATTTTGGGAGTATACTATTTCAAATGAGATATTTGGGGATCAGTTTATTCCTTCATTATTTCGTCGATGACATTTGTAGTTTTTTAAAAAATGACCCTTACCCTTCCTCAAGGGAGTTCCAGTGTTTGGGTGTGCAATAAAAATTATATGAACGTCTCAATTTATAGACTAGGTAACCTTCCATAGGTTGTTTTTATAATGGTTTATTTCATATAAGATTTACATACAAATATAAATTCAAATGTTAGACTTTTTATATTGAGGACATAGTTCAAAGTTCATGAAGGTTATGAGGAAATAAATTGGATGATAAATATGACTACATCTTCTTAGAAGAGGTGTAAATAAGAATATAAATAATTTATATTTATTCCTATAGGTTTGCAATATATTTTAAAAATAATGAAATTTCCAATATTAGATATTTTGTCCCGTCATTTAACATATTCTTCCATTAGAGTTGGCAATTATTATTATTCTATCAGTTTGTGAGGTATGTTTTTTAATCTAATTGAGTTATAATAAATTCAAATTGAGGGTTCCCAACATACCTAATACATCAATAGATAGATAATAATCCTCTATAAGAGTATTCATTATAGATATTTCCTATAAAGTTGTCAAAGACAAAAATATCTATATCTTTTGATCACTAGAGAGGTGATATGGTGGAAATTGAAAACAATGTGATTCAACTCAACCAATGAAATATTTGCTAGAGTGAGGCCATAAATTTTGAATCCATCTGGGATTGATAGGATCTAGTGTATGTATAATTCATACACATACACTAGGGTTGTTGACATAAGGAGAGACAAGAATCGTTTGATGTATTATCTACCTATTTTAAACATTTTTATGAGCCTTAACTCATTTAGGATAAACCTACACATTTTAGTCACCCATTAGAGTCACCAATTTGTGAAAAGTGGTAGAGTTCCATCTAGTTACATGGGAGTTTACAATTACAATTAGTTGTTATGATAGTAAGTCATATCGTTATAGAGACTAATTATTATAGCTCAAGAATCTTTTTAATGCATTAGATTCTTTTATTATGTGATTACCTATTTTAATACATTATTTAAAAATAATATTTGTGTTTTGATATTTTTTATGTTATGTATCAAGTATATTCATGTTGGTTTTAGCGGTTTTTTGTTTCCATTATGTTGGAGTAATGTTTGATAATAGTTACGTGAATATTTGCTCAATTATACATGTAATTATATGGTATTTTTGAGAGTATAAGTATATAGTCAATGTATTTTCCATGGATTTATATAATAGTGTGAAAAAACTCAAGTATCTATCCTATGTAGAATAGATTAATATTCCATTTTTCATGATGATTAGAAAATGGATATGAAATATCATTATATATTAATTAATGAGTTAGTGATCATTTAATAGTTGGCCTAAAAATGGTAAACCATTTTCCAAACTGTGTGAATATTCATAAAAAATATGAAAATTATTTTCTCAATAAAAAAATACATTAAACACAGAATTATTTTTCCCCAATCCATAGAATATCTAACTAAATGACTCTGGTGGCTATTTATGGTGAATTATTTCACATAGAGGCCAAGTTACATTATATTTGGAGAAATGTACGATTGGGGTATAAAAACAATTCATTGTCCATCCATAGTTCCTCTTATTAAAATAAAATATTCTCTCTTCTTCTAGGAGATGAACCATTATTTGGACTTTAATGGATATATGTAATAATTATATCATGATCTGATTGGTATCCTCATAAAACATTCAATGAAATTTAGGAGGAATTCACATATTTTATTGATCAATCTACATTTTTTAGATGCATTTTTTATATTGGATCTCCTTGGTTATGTTTAAAAGAACATTGAAATTGATATATTATTCTACATGGATCATAAATTTTTAATCCTTGTGGTATTTTTTTGGTCTTTTTTTAAGGATCATTGGTATGTGTGAAATATTCTTGTAGTGAAACATGGAATTGGGATTCAATAATCTTAATGTAGAAACTACATTACCATGTTTTAATAATTATAAAAAACAATAGGATATGTCATTCATGTGTCAGTTTTTTTAAAATGTGATACACATCTTGATATTACATAAATATGCATCTGTATAGATCATGATTTTCATTACCATGGATTGTCAATGTACATAGTTTTCTATCCTATAGAATTATGCAATCTATTACCACATGAATGGTGTATAATTTGTGTCTTGGTGAAATCCATATAGTGGAGAGAATACATTATTTTCTATATGCTACTCTTAGTGCGGTATTTAATTACATATATTAATTCATGATAGAATGATAACTAACATGAGGCATGAAATATGGATTCATAGCCAGATGTATAACCCTATGATAGTTGGTGTGGTATGATGGCTCAATGTCATGCCCTTAGTCCTGATGGACGTGTGTCCTATTCCAAGACACATTCTTACCGGGGTTCTTGTTATATGATTTTTATAATAAAAATATAATCTCTCCTATAATAAAAATTATAATAAGGTATATACATTGTTCTTGAATTTTTGGTTATTCCATGATGAATAGACATATGATAATTTATTTTCTCATTTACCTTCCATTCAATAAATAAACTATTTTTTAAACATTGATATAATTTTGTGAAAACACTTTTAGTTCCCATTGGGATTTGAACTCATACAATGTATTAGAATCTCAATACACGAGTAGTCTTTTTAGTAATGATCCAATAAAGGGAATGGACCTTGTTTTAATGACTATACTAGAAGATTTTTTTAAATCAATATGATTACATTTGACCATGGGTTACATTTCTTTGTATTTTTTATGTTCAATATTGTTTTAATTATTACATGGAGTATAGTTTTTTGGTTTTTTGGTTTTATTGTATGAAATGTTCTTATAATATAGTTTTATTTAAAATGATTCTTGTTGAATAGTTCACTACATGTATTTTAGTTTTTTTGGATACATATTCAAAGGTAATTGTCTCTATTCATTCTGATTTAGGCCTTCATTATTATATGTAATCCCCTTGAGTATCAGTTAGATTGAATGTTATCATGTGACACTCATAATAGACAGACATGATAATAAATGTGGTGTTAAAATGGTATATAACAAATCCCTTTTTTAATTGATATTATTAAATATATTGATAAAAATGAGTATGGTTAGTTGGGATATGGGTTCGGTGGAAAAATATATATCGATCTGAAATTTGGGTAATGGACCTCTGAAATATCATGGAATATTGGAATAAAATTATTTATTAAGGAAATAAAATTTCCAATAGATATTAATTTTTTATAGTTACTATTTATGGAATACTAGTGAGTTAATTCATCATGATTACATGAATATGTTCTCAAATAATGTGATTATTTTCTATTAATTGAAAAAGGATCAACAAATCAAATGACATTTATAATATTTTTTGTTCCCCAAATATTTATTATTACAATAATTAAATTATTTGAAACTAAGAATAATATATCTTATTTTTTGTAAATGAATGAGACTAACATTTAGGTACTGGATACATAGGGATTGATCTTGGATGGTATTATGCATTAGTGTCATATGTATATTGTTATGATGATTCTATGTGAAAATTTCATATGATTGTACATATTAATCATTTTTTTACTATTTATTTTTATTCTATTAATGGAATTTATACATGTACTCTATTTTATATTAGAAAATGTGTACATGATTATGTAGTTTGGGGACTTCTAGGGATTTGGGTTGGGATTCTAATGTTAATGTACATACTCATATAATACCAGAAGATATTCATAGAGGATGAAACAAATAATTTTTTGATAGTTGATCATGATTTAATTCTAGTAGAAACAAATAATTTTTTAGTACTTCATCTAGTAGGTATTTTAGTTGGTGGAGAAAATGGGTTGGACTACACACGGTTGATTTTTGGCAAAATTTTATGTTATAACATAACCAATCATTTTTGCGTACTATATTCCCCATGATCTAGAAGAATTAATTTTGATCGTTAGGATTATTTTTTATTTTTACGAGAATCCCAAAGAAATCTAGGTGAAATTAGATGAATATTTGCTTCAAGGACCCATTATATGATAGTGGAACATGACTGACCATTCTTGGTGGAATGAAAATACGACTTTAGAGACCATTAATGATCATTTTTTGAGTAGTTATTCCAATATCATTTTATGTTGGATTGAGAATACGTGTTCATATTACTATATTGGTTAATGATAATGGTTACACAATACTATAATCTATTTATTAAATGAATATTTCTTCTCATTTTGATTTGAATTATTCATAGATATCCTAGATGATTTCCATTGACCTACGACCTGAGTTGATCTCCCAATTGTGGAAATTGTACCTGGACAAATACTTAGAAGTGATTAATAATCCCCTTATAATTTAAGAAAATATTATAGGAGGTTAATGTATAAGGTCATATTCTTAATGAATGTGTTATTAAAAGTGAATTTATAATAGGATTTTTGGGTTCCTTATATAATGGTAAAAAAATAATGATTAGTTTTTACAACATGGTGGATATTGGTAGAAAGATTAGAGGAAGGTTCATTTTTCTCACTTTACGATATGTGGGGTTCCCAAGTTAATGTAATATATAAAATTTTATTCTCTTTCAAATTCATCCTAAAAAATATTTGGAAGTGTCATTAGTGTGATAATTTGGCACATATCTAGCGAATCTATTAGAAAATTTCATAATCGAGATCATGTAAAAAATTTTCCATACATGTGATCCACAGTCATTTCCAATAGATCATTATTAATAGATACATACTCAATAGGGTTAAATTAATTAGGTAATATGGGGATCACAAAGACATGTTTGTTTTGATTAAATATGGGAACATTCTATGTAGTAGATTAGATTATAAAAAATTATGATGTGGGGAATCAATAGTTGTAGTAAATATATTGATGAAATATATCCTCCACTCTACTATATTTTATACATGATCTCTTATTTTTTTAATATCATGTCATTTATTATCCATGTATGGTTTTGTAGTATAGATTTTACATTAATTATTATATTCTGATACTCCTCTCAATAAGTTTATGAAAATTATTCTGATATATAAATAATATCTAGTAAAGGTTGTAGTCTATGTATATATATTTGATTCCCATCATTTCAGATAACCATTTTCAATATGATCTTTTATCTGGATTAGAGTAATCATTACTGAGATCATATTATTCAGTATTGATGGTTCATGAACTGTACCTCTAAGAAAGAAATTAATCATGTTAAGATAGGAGATTGGGGTATTGGAACTTATAGAGTGTGACAAGAACATAGTCTTATTTAGGTAGAGGTAGCTATTTTAGTTCGTTATATAGATTAGGTAAATCCTACAAGTACATTTCCACATATGAGTAAACTTTTCTAGGATGTTTTTTGATAAAATTTTATTGATTACCACTCAATTGAGGAATCATGTTGTAGATTGTACTCATGCCAGTTCACATTCAATGACATTCCGTCTATATGGAATAATATCTAGTTAGATAATTGAGTTAGAAGGGTATGTTGAAGATCTGTTGGAGAATTGTTTTATTCATCCTATCACCTCTACCATGGGATATAATTTTATTTTTTAAATGTATTTTTAGGGTATCCAATATCATTGTTTAGATAAATATAAACTAAATCATTTCGTATTTATGATCTAATATCCATTTCTTATGATCATTGGTTTATTTGATTATTTGAATGTACCCAAGTAGTTCTATAAAAATCATATGTGTTCAAGATATCACCAAAAAAATGTTAGAGTTGTTTATCAGCTGTGTATGGTTTTTTGGAAATAAATGAGTTATACATGGACCTTGCAGTGTCATTTGGGTTGATGAATACACCCGTGGTTTTCATGGATTTCATGAATATAATTTCTAACTCAAAAAAATATTCCATATCTCTGTTGTATATTGATTACATATTACCATATACATAAACATCATAATTTTACACTATACAATATCAGATCATGATGAGTACACTTCACATTCATCAACATTATGTTAAGATTGAGATGTTTCAATTTTTCATTCTTATGGGTTCATATTCATAGAAAATTTTTATTGATTTTGTAATTTATATTGATTTGGAGATTGTGGATGTGAATACATTATAATAACAACCAATTAATAAGTTTTCATTTGTCATTTTTCATTAATAGGTGGGGTACTGCATGTAGTCCAACTAGAAATTAACTTATTTGAGATAATCAATGACTAGTTATACCAAGAATGATGTAATTTTTTAGATTACCAAACAATTTCAGGTGGTCTTCCCATTTCAAAAGAGAGTTTACATAAATTATTTCATTTTTATTTGACCATGTAATGTGTTTAATTAACTATTACACTATTACTCTTCTAGAGATGGGTTTTGAGATGTATTGATGAATAATGACAGAGTAATTGATTATTGAACCTTAATATTAGTAACATACCATTGAAACAAAACTAGTCATGAAACATATATATAGAATTCGTTTAATTAATTTTAATGATAGAATCATTACATCATCGAGGAGAAATTAATTGTTTATATAGACTATAATAGATTATGATATAATTTTACCTAATGTGGAATGAATCTATAGAAGAGACATTGGGTAATGTATTTTCTAAATTTCAATGTTGAGATAGATACTTTCCCTTGAATAATTATTGTTGTAGTTCAAATCTCTAAACAAGAAGTGGTAGGAGATGGGATCATAAACATCTAATGTGAAGTGGATGTTAATGATTCCTCTAAAGAAAATTAAAATGGGTGTATATGAGTCTATATAGGTAGTATCATATACATCCTTGGTCATTTAATCATACATTATACTTGGTACAAGGCTTAACATGATTCTAATATATATTTTTTTGTAATGACATAGATGATTATAAGAAACAATTTTTTTCTATGATGTTCTTATCAAGAGATATATATTATCTATATTAATAGTAGAGTTGCAGTTCCTAATTATTTGCGAGGGTAATTCAATAGTGACTCATCAATCTCAAAATTTAAGGAGTATAAAATATCAAATAGGATGTATAATAAAACAAAAAAAATTTCTATTGAATGTGAATGAAAAATTACATATCTGGTTTCATATGAAATTGCCAAACCATATAGATAATCATAGGTGAATATCAATGATGTAGTCAGTTATGTATAACCCATCTCATGCATTTTTAGAAGTGTTAAGAGGTTATGATGAACTTATTAATTGAAAAACCCAATACTCAAAAAATATAATATGTATAATTGTATATTTTTGATTTCTGTAAAAAAAACTATAAAATATTAATCCCAATGGAGAAGCTCATTATACCGACGAGTTTTGAAGGATAGATTTTTAGTAGAGGGTATGGTTACATGGATTTTTAATGAGTATTGTGTTGTAATGAGATCCTTCAATTATGTCATGATTTTATAGTGTCCATTAATACTCTATATGGTCATATATGACCCATATTTTTGACATATTCCCACATGAAAAATCAACAGTCATAGAGGGAGATAAAAAGTTTATATGATATCCATAATGTGTGCGTGCAACAATTTTTTGAATCTATGTAAAACCATATAAATTTGGATTAGTTTACATATAATAATAGTTTAAAGTATTCCAAACAAAGTGCCAAATTATTCACATTATCATGAACATTATCATACTCTGTTATGTAGTCCTGATGTCATTGAGTAATATGTATTCAGGTCCAGAATAGTGTATAAATCATCAAGGAGGGAGCATTGAATGAAGAAGTAGTTCAATAAATCATAGAGTACGCATAATTCTGTTGATAATCATTGATGGTGAAATTTGGTGTTAATTGTGGTTAAGTGGGCTTTCCTATTAGACGTAACTCATATATGGACATGATGATTAAAAATGAAGTAAAAATTATATTTGTGCTTTGTAGAACCATTCATGATAGTAGAACTGAATTATATTGGGACTTAACAATTTAATATTCCTCTATTATATCATTGAATTAATGATTTTCTCCATGTGTATCAAATTATAATGTATGTAAATGATCTATCACTTGTAATTTATAAAAAGGTCCATTATTTTGATGTAAATTGTTTTCAAGGTATTTATCCTAGATTATGTTAATTAGATTAAAAATTTTATCATGAGAGAAATTGGTTCTTCTTGTTCTATATTTATAGAAAAATATATTTTCTAAATAAAATATTATATTAATAATTATATAGGAGATCTTCATTTAATGAGTTATTCATAGAGGACCACCAGATACACATATCAATGTTGATAATTCTATAAAGGTATGACATTGTAAGGACTTAGAACATGCTATGTTTTTTATTACTTTTATCTCCATTCATTAAACGTTCAATTGAGTTATTAATTATTTAGGTGATGTAACATGTCAAATATTTTTTTGGGTGGTTTTTAAATTCCATTATGGGGTACTAAATTAAAGGATGGTTTGGAGAAATGAAGTCTTTTTCTATATATAATCATCTGTCCGATTTGACTAGATAAATTAGTGGTGCATAGTTAGTCCAAAGTAAGACATAAAAATTCATTAGCATCATGGTAACCATATAAATAATAAGTATATAAAATCATAGTGGAAACATTATTTAATAAACTATGTCATTTATCTACTGTTTTAGTGAGCTCCACAAGATTTTAACAAGGTTTGTTAAACTGTGCGACAAAACATTGAGGGTAGAAATAAATACTAAAAAATTACATATTTTAATCTCAAAATAATAAAAATATACTCATAAACTATAGAGTCATGAAAATAATGAATCTTGTGGTAGTTTTAATTTATTAAAACAATATATAAATCCTATTATATCTATATAAGATTGTTTTATGCATTTTAATGTATTTTATTGAGATTCCCCTTTCAAATTTTTCTCACTGGATCCTCTCGCTTGTCAACAGTGAAGAACTCCAATCTCGACTATCATTGATGGATCTAGTTATTTCTATAGAATAAATTATCATTATTTATAGATTTAAATTTAAAATGAATAAATAAATCTTGTTTTATTATTTATCAATATCATTTTCTTTTACATATACTATTTCAGTTTCATTTCACTATATATGTCAAAACAAATCATGGATCTACACATTATCTTATTCATGGATTGTTCTTCTTGGATCACAAATTGGATACTTTAGGATTCATCAAGGCATCATTGGTGAGTGATCATCATTCTTATGATGAACACTGATTTTGATATTCAATACACTTAAATTAAAAAACCATTTTATGTGTTATAAAAATAGTATAACATTTTATGAAATGAAATTGATGTAATGTGTTTGTAGACAATTATAAAAATCTTAATCTAAAATTATTTTTCATGAATATATAGTTTATGGATTTAATTAAAATATATAACGTATGTAAATATATTAATGTATTTTAAAATTAAAAATTTATGTGTCAACTGATATGAAGAATCATCATTGAATGGTTAACCTCTTATATAGGGAATCATGTATGAGGTGATATCTGTTGACCAGGGTGGGGTATTGAATGAAGGATGGAAAGGAATGATGACCATGAATATTGAAATGTTTCTTTTAGTGGGGAATTGTATCCTTGTGGAGTGACATAAGATATTTATTTGGGGATCTAAAATCATACGTGTAAACCAAACGAATGGTGACTAGGTTCTATATTCTGAGACATACATTTTGCGTTCATATTTTTCTTATATTTATTGATATTTAATAAAACATCATTATAACATTGATTAAAGTTTTGTAGGGTGGGGGTGATGGAATCCTATTCCACGAAATCTGGTCAGAGGTGTTGTGGGTTATTTCCTATTTTACATTCCATTACATTTTAACACTTTTTTATTAATTTAAATTTTTTTTATGAAAATATTAGGGTTGTCCCATTGCATTTGTTTTGCCACCAGTAAGGGAATATTGGTTCACATTTAAAGATTTTGGTGATAAATTCATCCAAGTTAATGTGCTAATTTAGCATAGGGCTATTCAAGTATATCTATTACTGAGACATACATTATTTAAGGATACAACCATAAAACATCATACCTAGGATGGAATGATTTGTTCATTATGAGATATCGAGGACTATATCATGATTCAAATAATATACTAAGAGGCTGATGTATATCATGTTATGTTTTTTACTAATATACTTGTAATGGGTAAACAATTTTTAGTATCTTTTCTCTTTTTTATTTTGTACGCTTTTGGGAATAGTTGAAGATCATATAGTGGTGTCTCCAATGGGTTTCAATGATTACCCCAATTAACTCCAACAATGGGTTAAGATGATACCCCATTATGGGAGACTATATTCATGATTGAGAAGAATTCAAACAGAAAAAAATATATAATATTACAGATATTGGATGGAAAATTATATGTTTTTATAGCTATATATTCTGGTGGGTGATAATATATAGGGAGGATTCTACATAACCAATGTATCACTATGGGTGAAACATTTCATTTGGAAAATAATAATGATATTTGTATATAACTCTATATCGATTTTCAACATTTTTTTCATGAGAATATAAAAACACACTATCCAATTCCCCATATTAATGATTTAGTTGATAATGTTATCATGGTTAATTTTCTCTAAAAGATCAATTTACCACACAGATTTAATATCATGTGGGTTTTGGCAAAAAATTATCATAGATGATTTATAATGTTTATTGTGTTTTGTAATTATTTTAATATTTTTTGGAATAATGAGTTGGCAATGTTTGTTCATGAGAATCATTAATATTCTATTCATTCATATTCTAGTTCTACTCCTTATGGTGATTATATTTAACATCATTGTTTTCCATGTGTCGATATCTGTAAAAAAGGGAATCTGAGTGATTGTTTTTGTATTATTCAACTTTAGAAGCTATTATAGAACCAATTTATCTATGATTTTTTTAATTCTAAGAATATTTCTTATAAAAATTTATTTTTTACCAGTGTGGAGCTTTGGATCATGTAATTATAAAGGTAGTAGTTTCATTACAATCCCATTAGAATTTTATTGACATTCACATGTTCACTGATATTAATGGTTATTATATAATATCTATTCATGAAAACTCCAATATTTTTAATCATTTAAAAAAATGATCTAAAAAGGATCATGATTTCATGTTTGATTATTATTTCTAGGATATATTTAGGTTTTTATGTAGATGTATATGAGGTCTCTTATTCTACAATTTAAAAGTAAGGTGTTGTTTAAGAGTATTATTTTAATTGTTTATATATTTACTTTTTTTATTCAAATAGTAGTGTGTTTTATATCTTATTTTTTTCAATAACTATGTTCTCATGAATCAATATATTCCACCCATTATCTTAATCATCATATGATTATGTTTTTAGGATGTTGTAGAGACATTACCACGATATTCAACACTTTTTGGGTTTCATCAAACAACTGAGTTTGAGGTATGAATTTTATCTCCATGATCAAAATATATTTCAATGGCACTCAATATGAGTCACACCTAATTATGAATTTTGTATTTGGTATACATTGTTAAAAAAATTTATAGTTAATGGTTTGACCCAGAAGATGCATAATGATTTCAAGCTTTGAAATAATAAAATCATAAATAGTTATATTGGTTAAGTTTGAGATACAACTTAATACAAGAGTATTTTATGGAAGTTTATGTCATTATATATGGATGGAATTCTAATTATTGGTGTAATTGCTGGAGGAATACAATATTTGGAATTATGAGTTAGAGGTATGAAGTGATTGAATTGGGTGTGGTGATGAAACTGATTATTATCATGAGAAGTGTTAGCATCATGTTCTATGTCAGTAGAGGAACATTGTCCCATAGTTGAGGACATAAATGGTTATTAGTGAGTTTCAATGATAATCATTGGGGAATCACTGTATAATAAAAATAAGAACAACTCCTTGTGTATATAGTTATAGACACCATGTATACAGATAAATGTTTTAGACCATCCAAATTAGTTATTTTTATTTAGATATTAAAGGATAAACGTAGTGTTCTTAGTGTATTTATCCACACACATACTTTTCCCAAGTGTACTTAAATGGTTTTATCGATGTTATACAAAAATTTATTTCAATAAACATGTTGAGAATGTGATGTGATATGGGAGACCATGGAAATCTGGATTATGTAAATTAACTTCACATAGAATGAGGAGTTGATCTTACCGGTGTTTTTAATGAAGAATTATATGGAACCGGTTCAATTAATTCATTGGGTATCAAATGTTATAATCCTGTATTAGGATATATGATACATCTATAAACATTGGAGGGATTTCTTGTTTTATATTGTGTATCCATTATTGTTTATAATTAAATTTAATAAATTTATGAATTTAAAGAGTGTTCTATCCTATATCTTGAGGGCATGTTTCACTTTTTCAATAAATATTTGGAAGGTTATTGGAGGGACCATAAATACATGGTGTAAAATTTAAAATATCACTAAAATTTAGTTATAGAAATATCAAAATCTATATATATCAATCATTTCCAATATCCACTATATTGGACTAATGTAACAGTATTCCAAATAATACATTAAATATGAATTAAATAATAATTTATCATATATATACACACATAATACAATACAAAACTAAAAAAATGACTAGATTTATGGTGTAAATAGATAAAAACGTAACAACATAAAATAGTGACACCCCAATGTTATTTATGACTCTTTAAAATTCTCTTAAAACACCGTCTTTATTCTGAAACTACATGGGATATCCTTTGGACATATATTATAAAAGGGGGAGCTATAATCCCCAGGCATGAAATGATCATTGATTCAAAATTTTAATATAATACATTTATTTGATGACTTATAACAAGGATATATAAATTGTTTGAGAATTAGGATCTTGAGCATCATAACAGGATATAATATGATAACCTAGAGGGAACAAGATGATGTATCACATCATTCAAGAAAACAATATAACAAAATTACAATATTAAATAGTAATAAATCATTCATAGTGTGCATAGTATAAACTATAATGTACAATACACTGAATCTCATATGAGATAAAAATCCAAAATGTATTGGAGGGCCATATAAATTTTTCCCAATAGTCAAATTTATATTACGTTCATGAATTTGTGTCACATAGATAATTCAAAATGATGGATCCATTATTAAAATTTAATCCATTGAATAAGGTGTGTGGTTTGTATACATGTATTTACACAAAATTTGTTATATGTGTATATTAATGTTAATTCCGTTGATTTGAATATAGAGAGGGTATTCACCACCCAATTGTTTGGCAAGAAAAATCATGGGATAATTATCAGCCGAACAATGGGTGTACATAATTATTCATTGATGGGATTAATGAGTGTGAAAGTTAATCTCTCATTAAAAGATAATCATATGAAATTATAAATGGTTATGTAAAAACACATGTCAAAATGATAAATTTTAAATCAAAATGCTATACATAAATAAGTTACCTGAATAAAGAGGAAGTGGTGTGATTCTTTAGATTGAGATGGTATTTTTAAATTCTTGCGAGGAGCATCAAAAATTATTTTAATGACTATAGGAGGGCCATAGAAAAGAATGGGGAGGTAAATATCATGAAAAATTAATTTTTTATGGACATGAGTAGGATTGTGGGTGGGTATAAATATCCAAATAGATATGCTTTCATTATTAATATCTGGAATATATATTTATCAATATATTGAAAAATAATAAAATCGAAAAACAATATCATCTATTTTCCCATTTTATTCTAAAAAATTAATGTTTTTGTTCAATATTTTATATGTCTAAAAACCATATTCCATAATATAATACATTTTGGTTATTTGGAATTGAGTGGAGTTCATAATGTATTTGTTTTGAGACCATAAAATATAATATTTTTCATAGATTAATTAATTAGTCTCATTATTTATCAAAGAGATTGAAAATAAATTACATTAATGCTAAAATCGATAATTGGTAATATTTCGTTTTATTTAATTTACTATATCATTATCTAGGTATAAGAATTTTCAATTCTAAATAAAAATTATTATAAACTAATAATAATGGTTTTTTTAATTTTAAACACCTTATATCTATTAAAAATTTAAATTGGACATAATAAAATTTATTATGAATTATATTCCAAAAATTATTATATAATAATTATATTTTTAAAAATTTCCTTTGTTAATTCTTTTAAATTTATTAAAGACGAATATTAATTAAATCTATATAATTAAAAAAAATAAATTTTGGTTTCATCGTATCAAAATCTTATATTCAACAACCCCTAAATTTTTTTTTATAAAATAATAATGAAAATAGCTAACTAGAATCCTTTTATTATTTAAATTTAAAATATAAAAAATCAAACTCCATATGTCAATAATAAAACCCAGTATTATAATGGTGTATTATTTATCGGTAACATGTACGATGAAGTCACATTCATGGGGTGTTTTTGAAAAAATTGTTTGGGTTATGAACATGAAACTTTTGAACATATATCATAAAAGAGATCACTCTATATTAATTAGTTAAATATAATCATGGTATTGATCAAGGTAAAATATCAATAATTCCCCTAAAAAAATTATTAGATGGTCTTCCTTGGGTTTGATACTGCAGGTCGAGGTTATTGCTTCATAAATTTCTATCAAATAAGCATTATGAAAACACATGATATATAATAATATAAATGGTTTGTGAAAAATAAATATTTTATTAATAGATAAAATTAATAATGATATTTTAAATCAAAAATGAAATATCAGTCCAAACTAACCAAATTAGTAAAGGTGCTTTCCAAAATTATATGGAATTTTGGAAATCAAAAAAGGGATTTATATTTAATAATGATAAAATCTATAACTTCGACCCCACATAAAAAATATCACAATTAAAATTTCATGTTCTATCATACAATAGATCAAGTTATATCAGTTTTATTGGCTCACTTATTTTCCTTGTTTCTTAATCAAATATGTGTTTATGCCACAACATTTTTACCAGGTTATTTGTAATGTTTCACCAAAAAAAATATTCCTTATAGAATAAGATCAACACCATATTCTTGTCATATATAATTTCATTCTATAATGGTGACTCCAATAATTTATTGAAACATTATTGTTCTCATGTGTACTTCCTCATGAGGGTTACATGGTACACATATTGTTTTTGATATATGATGGGTGAACATGCAAGTTAGAAAGAAACCTCTCGCATGTGATTATTTATTTTATATGATCTATAGTATCAATGATTAAGAATTCATTTAATCACTAAAATCATGAATTTATTCCATACATATAGACTAAAAATCCAATTTTCATTAACATGAAACTCTAGGTTGCATTAATGATTGTATCCATAGAATTTCAATCAGCTTTGTGTGGATATATTATTGAATTTATTCCTATGAAACTTCAATTATATCTGATGGAAAAATTATTCCTCATATGCTTCTCCTCAACAATATTTTCAGAACTTGATTGAGTCCAAAACAACATAAAAGGAAAATAATCCTTATGTTTCATTTAAATGTATGTGTTGAAACAATTGTTACATGATTACTCTACATGGAGAAGGTACTAATTTAAAAACTTTTGTATAACAACCCATACTTTACATACATTGTTATTACATCAGAATTGAAGCACACTTATTACAACATATAACAAAACCAGGAAAGGACCGTATAAGTATAGTGTCTTTAGAAACTGGGAAACATAAACAACTGGTTCATAAAGCGTCTATATTGTCTCCCATTTATTTCATCATATATATAGTCCCTTTTTGGAATATCTTACTTAATAACCTTCTTCCTGACCTAGGGAAAGAAAACATACAAAATGGTGAGCTCAAATTCCCAGTAAGGGTAATCAAAAGAAATATCAATCACATCATATACATAAGAACATAACTTTTAGAAATCTTAACCTGAAAAAGAAATCATAATCTCATAACCTAGGATAAATCATAGTACTGAAATGTAATACCAATAATCATAACATAAAACATGAAACTTTGTGTCATACACACATAATCATAGAGAATAATTTCTTATTATTCAAAGATCATTTCCAAGACTATCTTAGTGGACAATGTCCATTTCTGAACCGAGTTCACTCCTCCTTTGAGTCCAATTTCACTGAACCAGTTTAACCTGCCTTTCCAGCCATGTCTATCTAATGAGATATAAAATCCTTACCCAATGCATTGGAGGGAGATATAGGTCACACCCATCTCATAATGATACCATTCTTATGTGTTCCACAAAATCATAAACCATACATCATAGCATAACCCATGTAATAAAAATGGGAATCTTAAACATCATGACATCATAAAACAATTCATATAAGATAAAGGAATTCATAAAAATATTTCCATCACAACACAATCAAATCAATGTAATAATAGGGATAGAAATAGAACCCTATATTATTGTAGATGGAAAATAATTTTGATAAAACGCTTGAACTCCATTCTTGAGGAAAATATCTGTTCTACTTCAAAAACATTTTTCCTTTCTTAACATGTTATACAAATGTAAACTATAAGAAGTTGATTAAAAATAAACTTGAAAACTTGTAATTGAAGCTTCTTGGAAATAATTTTTTCAAAATCCATTCAACCCATATAAGTTAAAAAAACATTCTTCTCGTACTTTTGTCGGAAATGTCAAAATGTACCTCGTACTAAAAATGACTAAAGATTCCTTTCATATCTTTTACTAAAAACTCACCGAAGGGAAAAATTGGATTTAAAAAATTGCAGGTGGATGGATATAATATTACATATTGGGGAAAAATGGATGTGGATGATAAAATACACCCCAGTAAATTTCAAAGTATAAACAATCTTGGATAAAAATGAGATTGTGATATTTACCTTACCTTAGGTCTGATTTTCATCGTAAGTGTCTGAAACTACTGTATAATGATTTAAATAATGTTATTGACTTATTCCAGAATCATAATTCTTTTTATGATATCACATATGGTCATATTCATAGCTTCTTATTATTAATATTTCATTACTACTTGTTTATTCAGGTGTTTATTACTTTTTGTTCTTATGCATGTTTTGTCGAATAAATTATTATACTTATTTTTTGGTTCTGGATACATAATTTCTAGAATGTTTTTAGTGTAATATATATCATATTTAGTCACTAAATTAATTTATATAATCATTATGAAATGAAGATCATGTAGAATGAGTCGCATCACATCGTGGAGACGTTATTCCGTACGTACGCACGAGCGATGATATCGTTCCCATGATCGTGGAACTGTATTGGAGTGTATGTATAATATTTCAGAATCAATATCACTTTACAATAGTCATATATAGTCATTATTTACACCATTATACCCATCCAAGTAAGGTTGTGGTGGAAAATAGATTACACCACAGCATGTAGACGGTATTCCGTACGTACGCACGTGCGGTGATTTAATTTTCCGTAGGATGGATAGATGGTGAAATAGGGTTGTTTCATAATTATAATTACATATAAGTATACGAGTGATACTGATGTTATTACTTCATAATGAAACAACTATAGAAGAAAAGTGGAAGAAGAAATAAAGATGAAAGAATTGGTAACAGACATTTCCTCTTCTTTGAAGCACCTCTTTGAGACCTCCTTTTAGGGAACTAAAATTGGACTTTGAGGAAGACCAGGACCTCTAGGATGTTTATAGGGAAGTGGAGAGGAGAAATTGGCAGGGGATGGCCGAGATTGAATGCTCAAATTTGTGTGAGGAGGAGAGGGAGGAGGTGCCCTTTTATAAGGGAGGAGAGGGGAACCTTTCTAATAACTAAATATATTATTTTATTATAAAGCCAAATTCGGTTTTAAATAGCTCCAAATTGACTTATTTCTATGCTAAGGTGGGGATGGGTCGAAATCCTCTCATCCAATATAATTTAGACAAGATTAGGTTCCAATTTTATCCTTATCATTTAGGTTTACCATTAAGTTAAATAATTTTACTTTTACCATGTCTTCTTGTGTTTTTATACTATATAGTTAATAAACTTACTATAAGCAGCCAAACGAACCCCAAGTTGTTTATTATTAATATATATAACCTTATCTAAGTCATTTGGCCGAACTTTAGATTTTTAGGAATAAAATAACAATTACTAATATAATATTTGTTTTAAAAACAATTTTATGTTAATTTTGACACTATTTATTAATTTATTTTTTTGAAAATCATAACAGAATGATTAGTTCAAAAAAAGTTAATTAAATCAATAAAAACATTTTATATTAACCTAGAAAATTTGTGTAATTAATAAAAAGTCTCAAATTACATTTATTTGGGTATTTATAACATCAATTATGTTAATATTTCATTAATAAGATAATTACTGCATCATCTTTGTATCATAAATAAATTAACTTATTTGAAGTCTAAAAATTACAAATAAAATATTATTATGTAGGAACTCTTTTTAGCTTTCTAATTAATATTTATAGCCTAATTGATCTTATGTATAACCCTATATTAAAAATTATTTTCTTATTAAACACTGATTTTAACTATTTTAACCCATCTTTAAATAAATTAATAATAAATGTCCTAATTTAATCCCAGTGGGCCTAAATGATCATATTTTATTCCTAAGGTTGTTTTTGGTCTAATTCCACTTATACAATAGAATTAGGACATGTTTTATGGTAATAATAATATCATTTTTACCCTTAATTACCCTTTTTTACTTTTAACCGTGGTAAATAAAAGTAAAAAGTTACTATTCACCAAAAAAATATTTTCATCTCATTGAACCACATTTTACTTACTGACATCAACCGTGTCTCTCGGATTTTTGAGATTCCAATCACAAAAGCGGTAAAATTATGTTTTATGAAAAATTATGTTTTTTAACTACCACTAAGTGGCTTAAGTATTCACCAAAAATTGAATGTTTTGAGAAAAATACCAAAATTTCACCCTAGGATAATTTCGATATTCCGAATCCATAAATGAAGTCAATTTTGAAAAATAAAATTTATAAACTTCCAAAAAGTGGTTATTACTTTTCATAACGGCTAGTTTGAATAATATTTTAATAGCATATTATTGTTTAGTAAAAATTGGTATTGCGTACGACGCAAGCTATCCAGGAAGGTCATGATTGCGTGTAAAGAATGCCAAGAAATTGATGTGTGTAGTGAAAGATTCCTTTTATGATTTATATAAAAACAAAATATTTCTCATAAAAGTCTCGGGTGTTACATTCTACCCCCCTTAAAATGAATTTCTCCCTCGAAATTCGTCACTTTGTAAAAAACAGATGAGGATACCTCTCCCTAATCATATCCTCAACCTCCCATGTAGCTTCTTCTAATTGTTGGTTCCTCCATAATACTTTCACCAAGCGAGTGGTCCTGTTTCGTAGGACTTTTTCGCTACGATCCAAAATCTCTATCTGTTGTTCTTCATAAGAAAGATCTTGCTCCAGCGGTACAACTTCAGAGCTGAGTACATGTGAAGGATCAGGTATATACTTTCTCAGGAGAGATACATGGAACACATCATGAACTTGAGAGAGTTTCGGTGGAAGCGACAATTGATAAGCTACCTTCCCAACACGATCCAGTATTTCTAAAGGACTGATATATCTAGGGCCCAACTTCCCCTTCTTTCCAAATCTCACGAACCGCTTCCAGGGAGATATTCGTAAAAACACTTTATCACCCACTTCAAACTATAGTTCTTTTCTTCGGTTGTCAGCATAACTTTTCTGTCGACTCTGAGTTTCTCTTATGTATTGTTGAATAGATGAGACCTTTTCTGACATTTCATCAACGAGATCAGGTCCTAATAGCATTCATTCCCCAACTTCATCCTAGCAAGTTGGAGTCCTGCATTTCCTTCCATAGAGAGCTTCATAAGGAGCCATCTGAATACTAGAGTGAAAGCTATTATTATAAGAACAATCCACCCAAGGGAGGTGTTGATCCCAACCACCATTTAAATCCATAGAGCAAGCTCTCAACATATCTTCTAGAGATTGAATTGTTCTATCAGACTGGCCGTCTGTCTGAGGATGATAAGCAGTGCTGAAACTCAACTCTATATCCATAGTATGCTGAAGACTTTTCCAGAACATTGAGGAAAACCACGGATCCCAATCAGATATAATAGAAAGTGGTACTCCATGAAATCTTACCACGTCCTTTACATATATCCTGGCAAGATGATCCGGAGATAAATCCTCTCTAATAGCAATGAAGTGTGCAGACATTGTAAAAAGATCAACTATGACCCAGATAGCATTATTTCCTTTGGATGTTTTATGAAGTCCAGTGACAAAGTCCATAGTGATGTTTTCCCATTTCCATTCGGGTATGGGTAATGGTTGTAACATCCCCTTAGACTTCTGTCTCTCAACTTTAACTTGCTGACAAACCAAGCATCGATAGACATATTCAACAACATCTATTTTCATGCCATCCCACCAGAAGTAATCTTTCAGGTCCCTATAAATTTCCGTGCTTCCAGGATGAATAGTGAATAAAGAACTATGAGCCTCATCCAGCAGCTCCTTCTTTAATTTGGGGATGGTAGGAACACAAACCTGATTCCAGAACTTTATTATCCCATCATAATCAAGGTTGAATTCAGGAACATTTCTCACCTTCTTTATAACTCGACATCTTCTTTCTATGCCACTTTAATCTTCACATGTATAGGTGGTTGAACATTCATTTGAGAAAGATACGAATTTTCCCCTTTCATTATAATTCCAAGATCCATCCTTTGTAAATCCATAAATATTGGATCTTTTGTGATCCTCATCACGGATAAAATGGCATGGTCGTGTCGACTTAATGCATCTGCCACCTTGTTTTCTTTCCCTGGGTGGTAATGGATAGAGCAGTCATAATCCTTAATCAGCTCCAACCATATTATTTGGCACATATTCAGCTCCTTTTGTGTGAAAAAATACTTTAAAATTTTATGATCAGTATAAATGTCACACATTTCTCCATAAAGATAATGCCTCCAAATCTTAAATGCAATTATTACTGCAGCTAACTCCAAATCATGAGTTGGGTAATTTTGCACATGTATTTTCAAATGTCGCGAGGTATAAGCTATCACCATATCATTTTTCATAAGAACACACCCCAATCCCTTCTTGGATGCATAACTATAGATCACAAACCTTTCTCCACTACAAGGCATTGTGAGCACAGGTGCAATGGATAATCTTCTTTTCAACTCCTTGAAAATCTCTTCACATTCCTCCGTCCAGACAAACTTAACTCCTTTCCGAGTCAACTTGGAGAGTGGATTAGATAATCGTGAAAAAGCTTTAACAAAACGTTGATAATATCCCGCCAAACTAAGAAAACATTGGATCTCAGTCACTGTTGTTGGTCTCGACCATCTTTCAGTAACCTCTGTTTTTGCTGGATCCACAGATATCCCCTCTTTTGAGATTATGTGACCCAAAAATGAAACTTTTTGAAGCCAAAATTCACTCTTGGTAAATTTGGCATATAACTTCTCTTTTCTCAGGCTCTTTAATATAATTCTCAAGTGATCTTCATGTTATTCCTTTCTCTTTGAATAGACAAGAATGTCTTCTATAAAGACTATGACAAATTGATCAAGATAGTCTCTAAAGACTCTATTCATCAGATCCATGAAGATAGTAGGGGAATTAGTAAGACCAAATGGCATCACTATAAATTCATAGTGTCCATACCTTGTATGGAAAGGCGTCTTTTGTTTATCCTCCCTTTTGACCCTTAATTGATGATACCCTGAATGAAGATCAATCTTGGAAAAGTATTGATCTCCGCGTAGTTGTTCAAATAAGTCATCAATGCGTGGGAGAGGATATTTGTTCTTGATAGTGATCTTGTTAAGTTCTCGATAATCAATGTGGAGTCTCATTGATCTATCGTTCTTCTTAACAAACAGAACATGTGTTCCCCAAGGTGACGCATTATGGCATATGAACCCCTTATCATGATTCTCTTGATGTTTCTTCTTCAATTCCTGCAACTCAATTGGGGCCATTCTATAAGGTTTCTTTGAAATAGGCAAATCACCTGGTACGAGTTCTATTGAAATCTCAACTTCACGATTTGGTGGAAGACCCGGTAAGTCCTCTAGAAGGACATCATCAAACTCCCGTACAATGGGCATATTCTTAATCGTGAGTTTATAACCAACCATTTGAGATAAATAACCTTCATTTAGTGGAATCAAGACCCATAAGATAGAAGAAATTTCCACTGGAAGGTTATGTTCAACTTTGCATTGATAGACGATCATAGATTGATGTGGAATATGAAATGCGACTTCCCTTCTTTGGAAATTGATATGAGCTCCATATAAAGAAATCCAATTCATGCCAAGAATCACATCAAATTCCACTATAGGAAGGATCACAAGATTTGCAGGAAGAACTTTACCACAAACATCAATCGGAGAAGAATTGTAAACTTTTGATGTGGCTGTTGGTCCATTAGGGGTTGTCACAGCTAACTCAACATCTAATTGTTGAGGTAATACAGTGATATCCGTAGAAAATTCGTCAGAAATAATGGAGTGGGTGGATCCAGAATCAAATAAAACATTTTCTTCTTTAGAGTGGATGGTAAGTGTACCTTTCACCACATCATTAACGTACTCCACATCACTGATAGAAATTGCATGTGACTTTCCTTTGTCTTTATCCTTAATATTTTGTTGACGTCGACCAACATCATCAACCCTTGGATTTGGGCATTGATTGGCATAATGCCCCATCTCCTTGAACTTGAAATATTGAAGTGTAGTAGGTTCATTATGTGTATCCCTTCCTTTGTTTTCATCATTAGACATCTTCTTCCCATCATTGCGGCACTCAAATTCCCTATGACCTTCCTTTCAACATTTGAAACATTTACTTTTCCCTTTAAGACAACTCCCTCCATGTTTCTTTCCACACTTTGAGCATAAGGGAAATCTAATCTTCTTTTCAGTGTGCTGTTTATATTTTCCTTTGAATTACATTTTACTCTTCTTATCAAACCCATATGACTGATGGGTTACTCCAATCTCTATCTCGACATTGAGATCACATCGAACGATTACCTCGTAGCTATTGAAGTCCCTTATGGATAACACCCTTCGAAGACTTGGTTTTAAGCCACTAAAGAATCGACCGATCTTACTCTCTGGTTGGATAATAATACCAGAAGCATACCTTGAAAGTCTTGTAAAATTTTCTTCATAGGTAACAACAGAGTCATCATCCTTTTTCTTCATTTCAAGAAACTATTTCTCCATCTTTTTTCGGAGAATACGAGTGAAGTACTTATTGAAAAATAAGTTCTTGAACTCATCCCACTCCATGGACTCAATTTCATCCCTTTTCCTCGTATTCTTAATAAGATTCCACCATTGATCAACATCACCTTACAATGGATACACTGCTAAGATGACTTTATCATGTTCAGAACATTAAAGAACTGAAAATTTCTTTTTAGTAGTACTAATCCATTGTTTATCAACTAATGGATCAGTAGACCCGCTGAATGAAGGTGGACGCTGTCTCATAAAGGATTCAACAGAATGTTGCTCCTTCCTTTGCTCGTTTGAAAGTCCTAGATGATTCATAGCTTGAGAATGTTGTGTGAGCATGGCTATAAGATTTTTAATTCCATCTCCCATAATGTTTGGTTTCTTAGGGGGACAATCATTTCATTTCCCGTCGCATTCTGCATTAACATGGTTCCTTCGGGTTCCAGCCATTGACTAAATCCAAGAAGAATAGTGTGAGAAATACTAATTATAATTTGAAAACCTCATAATCAAGAATAGAATTTCACACATAAGGTCTTATCCTAGGTTATTCATGGCCATTTCTAAAAAACTACGATTGTGTTCTATGGTTAGACTTATCCTTAGTGTTCTTACTAAGGCATTTATATCCTAGTCTCCAAAGGTTGATTATACCTTTTCTCTGATAACAACTATAACAACCCATACTTTACATACATTGTTATTACTTCAGAATTGAAGCACACTTATTATAACATATAAAAAAACCAATAAAGGACCATATAGGTATAGTGTCTTTAGAAACTGGGAAACATAAACAATTGGTTCATAAAGCGTCTACACTGTCTCCCATTTATTTCATCATATATATAGTCCCTTTTTGGAATATATTACTTAATAACATTCTTCCTGACCTGGGGAATGAAAACATACAAAAGGGTGAGCTCAAATGCTCAGTAAGGGTAAACAAAAGAAATATCAATCACATCATATACATATGAACATAACTTGTGGAAATCTTAACCTACAAAAGAAATCATAATCTCATAACATGGGATAAATCATAGTAGTGAAATGTAATCCCAATAATCATAACTTAAAAAATGAAACTTTGTGGCATACAAACGTAATCAAAGATAATCATATCATATTAGTCAAGGCTCATTTCCAAGACTATCTTAGTGGACAATGTCCATTTCTGAACCGAGTTCACTCCTCGTTTCAGTCCTATTTTACTAAACTGGTTTAACCTGCCGCTCCAGCCATGTCTATCTCATGAGATATAAAATCTATACCCAATGCATTGGAGGGAGATATAGGTCCCACCCATCTCATAATTATACCATTCTTATGTGTTCCACAAAATCATAAACCATACATCATAGCATAACCGATGTAATAAAAATGGGAATCTTAAACATCATGACATCATAAAACAATTCATATAAGATAAAGGAGTTCATAAAAATATTTCAATCACAACATAATAAAATAAATATTATAATAGGGATAGAAATACAACCCTTTATTATCTTAGAAGGAAAATAATGTTAATAAAACACTTGTACTCCATTCTTGACGAAAATATCCTTTCTACTTCAAAAACACATTTCCTTTCATAACATGTCATACAATTCTAAACTAAAATAAGTTGATTAAAAATATACATGATAACTTTTAAAGGAAGCTTCTTTGAAATAATTTTTTAAAAATCCATTCATGCCGTATAATTTAAAAAAACATTCTTCTCGTACTTTTGTCAGAAAAGTCAAAAAGTACCTCTTACGAAAAATGACAAAAGATTCCTTTCATATCATTTAATAAAAACTCACCGAAGGGTCAAATTGGATTTAAATAATTTTAAGTGGATGGAAATAATATTACATATTGAGGAAACATTGATGTGGATGATAAAATACACCACAGTAAATTTCAAAGTATAAACAATCTCAAATAAAAATGAGATTGTGATATTTCCCTTAACTTAAGTCCGATTTGTTTCGTAAGTGTCTGAACCTCCTATATAATGATTTAAATAATGCTATTTACTTATTCCAAAATCATAATTATTTTTATTATATCACATATGGTCATATTCTTATCTTCATATCAGTAATATTTCATTACTACTTGTTTATTTGGGTGTTTATTACTTTTTGTTCTTATGCATGTTTTGTCGAATAAATTCTTATACTTATTTTCAGGATATAGATAACTCATTTAAAGAATTGTATTAGTGTAATATATATCATATTTATTCACTCAATTCATTTATATAATCATTATGCAATGAAGATCATGTAGAACGAGTCGCATCACATCGTGGAGACGATATTCCGTACGTACGCATGAGCGATGATATCATTCACATGATCGTGGAACTGTATTGGAGTGTATGTATACATTTTCAGAATTAATATAACGTTACAATAGTCATATATAGTCATTATTTACACCATTATACCCATCCATGTATGCTGGTGGTGGAAAATAGATTACACCACGGCGCGGAGACGGTATTCCGTACGTACGCACGCGCGGTGATTTCATTTTCTGTAGGATTGATAGATGGTGAAATAGGGTTGTTTCATAATTATAATAACATATCAGTATATGAGTGATACTTATTTTCTTACTTTATAATTAAACAACTAAAGAAGAAGAAGTGGAATAAGAAATAAAGATGAAAGAATTGGTAACAGACATTACCTCTTCTCTGAAACACCTCTTTGAGACATCCTTTTAGGGCAATAAAATATGTATTTGAAGAAGACCAGGACCTCTAGGATGTTTCTAGAGAAGTGGAGAGAAGAAATTGGCAGGGGTTGGCCGAGATTGAAGTCTCAAATTGGTGTGAGGAGGAGAGGGAGGAGGTGCCTTTTTATAAGGGAAGAGAGGGGCACCTTTGGAAGAACTAAAAATATTATTTTATTACAAAGCCAAATTCACTTTTAAATAGCTCCAAATTGATTTATTTAGAAGCTAAGGTGGGTATGGGTCGAAACCCTCTCATCAAATATAATTTATAAAATTTTATGTTCCTATTTTATCCTTATCATTTAGTTTTATCATTAAGTTAAATAATTTAACTTTTACCGTGTCTTCTTGTGTTCTTATACTATAAGGTTAATAAACATACTATAAGCATCAAAAGAACCACAAGTTGTTTATTATTAATATATATAACCTTATCTAAGTCATTTGGCCGAACCGTAGATTTTTAGGAATAAAATAACAATTATTAATATAATATTTGTTTTAAAAACCATTTTATTTCAATTTTGGAACTATTTAGTAATTGATTTTTGTGAAAATCATAACAGAATGATTAGTTCGAAAAAAGTTAATTAAATCAATAATAACATGTCCTATTAACCTATAAAATTATTGTAATTCACAAAAAGTCTCAAATTACATTTTGTTGGGTATTTATAACATCAATTATGTCAATATTTCATTAATAAGATAATTACTGCATCATCTTTGTGTCAAAAATACATTAACTTATTTAAAGTCTAAAAATTACCAATAAAATATCATTATGTAGGAAATAGTTTTAGAATTCTAATGAATATTTCTAGTCGAATTTATATTATGTATAACCCAATATTAAAAATGATTTTCTTATTAAGCATTGATTTTAACTATTTTAACCCTTCTATAAATAAATTAATAATAAATTTCCTAATCTAATCCAAGTGGGCCTAAATGGTCATATTTTATTTCTAAGGTTTTTTTGGGTCTAATTACACTTATCCAATAGATTTATGACATTTTTATGGTGATAATAATATCATTTTTACCCTTAATTACCCTATTTACTTTTAACCGTGGTAAATAAAAGTAAAAAGTTACTATTCACCAAAAATTATTTTCATCTCATTGAACCACATTTTACTTACTGAAATCAACTGTGTCTCTCAGATTTTTGAGATTCCACTCACAGAAGCGGTAAAATTAAGTGTTATAAAAAATTCAATTTTTTAACTACCACTTTGTGGTTTCACTATTCATCAAAAATTGAAAGTTTTCAGAAAAATACCAAAATTTCACCCTAGCCTAATTTCGATATTCCGAATCCAAAAATGAAGTCAATTTTGAAAAATAAAATTTATAAAATTTCAAAAAGTGATTACTACTATTTATAACGGCTAGTTTTAATAATATTTTAATAGCATATTATTGTTTAGTGAAACTCAGTATTGCATACGACGCAAGCTATCGAGGAAGGTCGTGATTGCGTGTAAAGAAATCCAAGAATGTGATGTGTGTAGTGAAAGATTCCTTTGATGATTTATATAATAACAAAATATTTCTCATAAAATTCTCAGGTGTTACATTTTGGATATACATTAAACAATATCTGTCTATATACTATAGTGGTTGAGTGGATCTCATAGGCTAAAAATCCATTTGACGGTGATAAGATATAATAAATCACATATTTATATCCAAAAAAGATGATTGATATTCCAAAACCTCTTGGTAATCCCCATATTTCAATGAGGTATAACAGGAAGTGGAAATATATAGAGAATTACAACTTCTCTTATGTATATCATGGTGAGTTGGTCAACTAAAAAATCATCTTCAATATCAATAATATGTAATGAAATTATTAAAAAAATAAACTACCACTCAAATGGTATTATTTCCATTTGATGACTTGGTGAGTATTGTGGTATAATTATTTCTTTTTTACCATTTTCAAACATTTATGAGATATGATTGTATCATTAAATTAGACATCTATCATCAGCCATCACATAATTGCGTAGAAAGTAGAAAATTATAAATATTGTAATCTCACCCTTTATATTATCCAAATAGACGTTACTGTACAAAAATCGATACATCATTGTGTCTTCTAGATTAAGAGAGATGGAAAAGTTATGCACATTAACTTGATGTTACATCTTAGACAGTAGTTTTGATGGGATACAAATACAATATCCAATTCTTATAACTCAATCTTTTGGAATGTAAAAAACCTAATTATTATCTATATTTTTATTTATCTCATTATCATCCTTTAGGGACTCCATTAACCTCTCAACATTAGATGACTAAGGATTAATTTGATCAATGGATGGTTTAGATACTTTTATCAATAAAATTTATATCATTTTTTTGATTAAGATGATATGATCCATTTCTATCCTCATCATGTATAGGGCTTTAGAATCCATTCCACATAGACTATCTACCACATTTTTTCATCCTAGGAAGGGAATTGATTAAAAAAATTGTAATACAATACAAATTTTTACACCAAAAAATAATTTTTATTGAAATCCATTTTTGATAATATATACTTCTAGATTTTGTGATATTTATAAATTTCACAGTTCTCTTTGTAAATGTAATTCAAAATTTTTTTAATTTAATTATCAATATAACTAATTACATATCATGAAGTAGATACTATATCTCATTTATTATGATTGTTGGGAGGAATATTCTAACACTTTATTATATTGAATTATCACAAAACCGATTAACTTTTTGGATGCACCAGTAAAGAACAAAAATAAATCCCCACTAGTGGGTAATGTAAGAATACATGCTGTGATTTTATTATTTATTAACTCATAAAAAATATCTTCACATTCAGAAATATAGAAAATATCACTCCTTCTATGTATAAATTGTTTGTGTGAGGATTATAAAAAAAATTGTCACTAATCGAAAATATTTCATATATATTTGAAGGAATCTATAGATGTATTCATTAAATTTTATCTAGGAAATCCTTTAATTACATATATTATTGATGGATCCAATGATATATCTTAAATGGTTATGGGATAACCAATTAGTTTTAATTTCTCCATCTAAAACACTAATGTAAATAATTTACATCTCACTATTCCTTAATCATGGTATTTGCTACATCATTTAAAAATCCCCATGTTCCACTAATATTTTTGAACATATGAAAATATAATTTATTAAGATTATAAGAAATTTAATGAGGAAATCCTATAATTGAATATTCAATTTTTCTATGAATAAAGATGGAGTATTCGTGAATCCAAATGGATTTTCTGTGAAACCATAGTTCACATACCTTTATAACATTTATTTCATGGATATATCATCTCTCTTCACCTATATCTGATAATATGAAGACAACATGTAAATAGTATAGATTTTCTAGGCTACACATATATGATTGGACATTTCAAAAATCCATGGTAACTTTACTAGATCATTATCATGATCTTGTCAAACACAAGATAATCAATGGAGTGGTTCATTGACCTATCCGTAATCATGAAAAAGAGGGCAGTTGCTCCCCATGGTAATGCACATTTGTGTATAAACCCTTTATCCATATTTTTTAAAAATGTATTCTTCATATATTTGTTTTCAAAACTATCCATTCTATATAAATTATTTGTTATTATTAATGATCCCACTATAATGTCAAAAAACAACTCAACCACTAATCTTAGAGGGAGACTATTCTATTATATTGGAAGCACAACAGAATATTCTCTTACAATATCCATTTAATCAAGGTGTATATACATCATAGTCTCCATCATGTGATCAATATATTCATACCCATAAAAAAATAATGTACATGATGAAGAAGATTATCCCTAATGATATATTTCCTCTTCCTTCTAGTTTTATAGAGTACGAAAGAGATTTGAGATATATGGAATGATTTTGTTCTTTAATAAATTTAAGTCGTATATAAACAAAGAGTTCTAATACATACACAAAATAGACTCAAATGAATTTAAATTGACTATCATAATGATAAATAGGATATTTATACCAAAATAATTCATAGGGGGTGACTTAAATGAATGGGATGTTGCAATTGTCCCATTTTACATCATTATCAAGAACATGACTTCATGGTGTTGAGTTCAAGTCTGATTCGTTTTACATAACCACATGTCATGAATGAATGAATAGAAAAAATAGAATTATTAAATTATCTCTATTAATGATGAACAATATCTCCATTCAACACATCATATTTTCATATCCAACTAAATACGTGTGAAAAAATAAACATATTCATTATATTTGTGACTTAATTTTTTTCACCAATTATCATCCAAATCACTTAGGCTTGATAATTCATTCCCATTGTGTCCTTCCTCTTTGTAGTTGAAACATTGGATAACATGTTGAGGGTTTACTCAAGCATTCCTATATTGCATCGAATTGGCGGGTTTCTCAAATTAGTATTCCCAATCCTGATTACTTCATTCCCATATGAAATGTATTTCCATTTCACCATTGGGTAATTTCTATGATGATTATTTCAATTTTATTGACATGTAGGATGTTTGAATTTCATGACCCAATGTGATCTTCCTATCACTATTACCAAATTAAAATATGTTCTCCACATTCTATATCATCACCAATGGGACCATTGAGACTCGCATATCAATGTTTTGACATTGAGGAAACCAAATTCAATTTATCAATAACTACAAATAATTTTACTAACAAGATCCATTCATATATTTAGATGTGGCCCATTATTGACGTTCTAAAATTTACATAAACTTCAATGAAACAAATATATCAATATTGGTAATGTTTTTTGATTTTATTCTCATACACAAATAAGGATTTATAACTTTTTTATTTATCCCAAGTAATTATCTTTTCTTTTTTAGTAAATTCATACGAGAAAAATAACTATCATAACAAATTTCTAAAATTATATCGTCTCTGTTTTAATTTATCTCCTCACATGGATTCTTAATTTTTTTTTATCAAAATCCACCATTAATCATCTTATACATCCATATGATAAATTGGTATTAAAATTTCACTTATTTAATTAACTGATGTAGAGATATGGACTTTTCAATTCAATTAATCAATTTTACATGATTGAGGGACCAAATTATGCATGAAAATTATATGACATATGTCTAATAGAGGACGTGATTATAAATTTCTCATTCATATAGGGATATGACGGTTCCCTACGATTAATGTATCATTTAAAAATACATGTTCTATCATATAATGTATTGTGATGATGTTCTTGATTAATTCCCCCATCATGCTGAGTATCTCATTTGGATAGTCATCACATTATCTCTTATATTGGTTTCTAATTTAGTTCCACCCATTTCAAGTCATTGACCAGAATAAAGGTAATGGTGATAACTTTGAAACAATTAAACACAAAAAATAAATCTATGAACATTGATGTGATAATTAATAAAGGATATATATACATTAAATTATGAATTTATTGGTTTCAATCTATCATATCCACGCACTATTTACTATCATAATAGTTTATGTGCATTTTTTTGGTACATTAATAATGGTTTGTAAGGAGATCCAAAATTTACGATTGAATATCCCCTAGAATTTTCAATTTAGTTTTTTATCTATGATTATATTTCTGGAACCAGTTATTGACCTAGTAAATTTGAAATAAACTTTTTTTTGCGGTTAATAATCCTATGTACAACTATACCAAATCCATATCATATTGATGTGTGTGTATAATTATTTTGTTTCTTGAAAACCACATACACTATGATTTTAAAAATTATAGGTTTTTTTATTTATTCGTTATATTTATGAATATTATTAATGTTTCATATTAAAATCTCATAAAATAACTATCTTCTATTCTAATAAACAATTTGGCTAAACATATATCTAATATAAAAAAATTCATGATATATTGTTTAAATATATGCATAATACAATCCAAAAATTTCAACAATCGTACATTATTTCGGTGAATATATACATAATATAATACAATTGTAATGGTATTCAAAAAATTAGTAAAATATCCATAACATACACTTACAATTCCATCTATCTTCTAAAACTATATGAGATAACATAGGGACTGAAATAAGGGGAGGTATATAAAGCTCAGTAAGAAATTAATCATTAAAAAACATGTGTAATGTAATACATAATACCAAAGTGGTATATAATTGTGATATAAGTAGTGTGAAAATAAAAAACATGGAATTAAAATAATGATATAATATGGTAACATCAATGAAAAATAATAATGTGGAAACAACATAAATACTAAATTCATATGAAAATGATAATGGTCACTTCCAAAACAATCTAACGTATTTTTTATTTTTTTAGGTCACATTAACCTCACATGAAATATCATAGAATAAAAAATTATCCAATTCATTTAAAGGAAATATAATTACCTTACTACCCATCCCAATCAGATCATGCACCGGAACTTTTTCAACACATACAACATGAAGGAAAAGTTATGAGTTCTTCAAATATAATTCCAAAAATATGAATTCTATGTTACATAAATAGATTTCCCCAAAAAAACTAAGTATAAGTATATCTAAATGAATAAAATTGAGTGTAAATGGTGGTGTTTAACCAATACAATAATGTTTTCCCTAGAAAATCATTAGAATATATAACATCATGCTTCCCACTTTAAGATAATTTTCATTTCTTTGTGTGATTTAATATATAATTGGAAGAATATTAATAATTCAATTCAGAGAGAATAATTTATTACTTAAGTGAACTAATTTTTGGGGATTATTTTATTGAATTAATTGAGACTAGATATAATTTAGACAAATTTTATTCAAGGATATACTCATGTTCATAAAGCTTGTAAGGTAGTCTAAGATATCTTGTATGAAAAGGATGATTTATATATATATATGACAATGAAATGCTTTGTTATGGGTGTACACAATGTGTAATTGTTTTTGGAAAATTATGTTAACCTGATATATAATGTTATGTGAGTACACATTGTGTAGGTATTAAAAATCTTTTAATATTAAAAATTTGGTTATTATGGAATAGGGGACGGTTTTTTACCATACATGAATCATAAGGATGACCCAAAATATAAATGTGGTATTTTTTTAAAATCTCACCGATATGGAATTCTGGGTGCGGTATAGATGACATATCATTCTTTCAACCTTATTCTCATTCTATCTCAACATTGTTTTCCTAAAATATGATTATTGGTACATCTAATCCATTTAAATCTTATTTTTCAAAAATTGATCACAATTGCATTTGTGTTGTATCCCATTGTGTAAGAGAAACTATTTTCTTCTTAATTACCTATTATTTTGGTTGTTTTTCAACATTGTGTAATTAAGTTAGATTATTTATAATGGTAATTCCTTTGATTATTTTGAATATCCTTTTTATGATATTGTTCGAGTGGCCATGTTATTGTATGTTTGGGTGCGGTTGGTGTGAATTCTTGAGGTATGTATTGTTTCGTCTTTTATACTGACCCATTTGTTATATTTAATCAATAAGTATATGTGCATATTATTATTAAATAACCTATTAACATTTTTTCATCCTATTATAATATCCCAATGTCGGTGTCTATGGCTCGAGTTTTGAGGTTGGTTGTTCTATCTCAATCATGTGTCGGTGAATTATATTTAAATAGTTTTTGGTAAACTATTTTGTTAAAAGAAAATGAATTACTGTCATATGGGGATTTTTTTTGGAAAAAATGGTTTTTTAAAGAATATGTGATTCCTCATGTTTTGGTTGATGAATAGAGTTTTTCAAGTAGTTTTGAAATTCATTTAAAGGGATTATTTGTTGAAAATTTATGGAAAAAATTGAAAATTGCAATCCATAGATACAAAATTTTTACTTGTTGGGATAGGTCTTGTCTACTATCTATGGGTCTACACATGTTGAATTTCTATTCTATGTATTACTATTGTTCTAGGATCTTTTTAGACATGTTAAGTCTTAGACCTTATTTGGAATTTCTCTTCTCTCTATAATCGATTCATTTTTCATGGAACATGATGGGTTCCACTGTATATGTCAAGAATAATTGTCCGAGATGTCAAAAATTTGTGTGATCTGTGAAATGTTGTTACATACTCATTCTTCCAATTTTGGATATTTTGTTTTGTAATATTTTTCTTTTATTTATTTGGTTTTTATATGATATGTGACAAAATAATTGTATTTTTCCATATATATATATTTTCATATATGTATACATAATTATTTAAAATAGACTTTCAATATTCAAAAAAATATGTTGAAAATGGAGAAATAATTTTTTACATGCTTTTAACATGAAAACTATGAAATTATATATCTCTAATTTTTTAATTTAATGATGATAATATATATAATATTTAAAAGGGACTTGATATAGAACACTCCATTAAGACCCTATGATGTTTGTTATCTCAAACAATTCATACCCTTTGGGGGTGTCTTTACCTAGTTATATCATTTATTGTAGGGAATGTAAAGGATCAGAATAGAGATGGAGAGATTTTGTATTAGAAATGTTTTGGTAGAATTTTTGTGAGATGGTGTGTGTTCTACAACGATATCATATGGAGAGTATTAGAGTAGATATTTTGGTTATGTTGACCCTTCAGGTTGAACTTATCTCTTGGGGATACTTTTTCTTCAAATTCAATTTTATCACTTTTGTTTTTATCTTTCCATAATGACATATATATTATTATTTTATTCTATTGATTTATTCTTTTCATTAGTATATATGTCTTTTAGTCTACATCATGATGGAAATTATGAGTTCATTTACATGTTGGTGTTTCCTAGGTGTTAGACACCAGCCTTGGGGATAAAGAACACATTTAATTTTTGTGTAAATTTAGGTTGGATAGTAGATTGAGTGGGTATCCAGGTTTATTATGTAATTATTTCTAACACAAGGAGTTTTTCCCTTAATATTACATGACTTGTGATGTTTTTTAGAATTGAGATATGATTATTTGAACAAAATAGGAACATTGCAGTGAGTTCTTGTCGAACTCCTTCTATGATGAGACTCATGTTAACATGGTATGTTGGGATGTGTGTCTCATTTTTCTATATTATGATGTTAATCATGGTTTTTCCTTATGGGTTTTAATGTTTGAAATAATATTTTTTATTTTATAATCATTTATTATGTTTTTATTTTCACTGTTTTTCTTCGGGGAACTGTTCTGCATGTTCATCTAGAGGGGGAATCAGATTCCCCTCACCATAATCCTCTTATGGATAAAAAATGTATCATGTAAATTAATAGGGGCATTCATTCTATTAATTATAATGTACCATAAGCTAATAATGTTTTCATTGAGGTATTGATGGGTGTTATATGTGGAAAATGTTGATCACATGATTTCCTGAAATAGAATCCACCGTCCATTAGAGGTGAAAATGGACCACATGTGGATGGGGAATGGATAATGTCACGACCCATCCTTGGGGCCTGTGATGTGACTACCCCAAGCCCGCCTTCCATAGGCCAGGGGCTGGCGAATAGCTCCAAAGGAGTAAATCCAAATAAAAAGGGAAGGCATATCCATTATATAGTAAAACATTACAACAGAGTATGAAACAGAAGTAAGCACGAGTAAAAATGTATACAAAAGTCAGTGCTGAAAAGAAAACAGCCCAGAAATACAAGCCCAATAGTGAGTATAATATAAATGAAAGACTAGTACAACAACAGTAAAGTAAAGAAGAAACCACTGATTCATCGTCCAGGAATCTCACCTGAAGGGTGGGTACAAATGGTCTTCTCAGCACCTCGGGTTCATCCGTCCGCTTCGTTTACATCCCACCGAGTGGTCCACCTCCGGTTACCGTCCATCTCCACAAGCCTCTAACACGGTCAGTGATGTCCGTCTTCTGCATCCAACACAATGTAGTGCGGGCATAGCCCGTGCAGCGGTGACTATAAAAATACACAGTAGGGACCTCGAGACCCCCGAAGGTCTCCGAGAATCCACAAATGATAAACGAAAAGGAAATATGCGATCACGTAATATCAACCAACTCTACTTAGGTAAATGCCCAAATATATACCTAAGTCATCGATCCCAGTTCGGTTCCAACTCTTGAGCCCAAGCACAACCCAGTCCACAGAGGAAAGAAGTCAATCACATTAATGATAATGATTGAAAATCAAGACTCAACTCACACAGGTATACAGCTCATGAAGAGAAGTGGAGATGATTAGATGTAGCCTCTGAATCATCTCCTCAGTTGAACCCACGTAGGATCCTAGTACAGAAGTCGTCACTACCGAACCCATGGAGGATCCATGTAGATTAGTCATTGTTGCCGAACCCACAGAGGATCCATGTACAGTAGTCATCACTACCAAACCTACAGAGGATCCAAGTAAATTAGTCATCGCTGGCGAACCCACAAGGGATTCATGTACAATTTTCATCGTTGCTGAATCCACGGGGTATCAAAGTACAGTAGTCATCGTTGCCAAACCCACAGAGGATCTAAGTACAGTAATCAACGCAGTCGCAGCCAACTCTTGGGTTCCTGCACACAACACGCTTCATTCTGAGAGGGTCTGCTCCTCGGGCCAAGGGATCGATACATCAACTATCACGAAGTCCACAGTTGATGAATTCCGACGTTCCGTCTCGTCAAAAGGAACCCAACACGATAGACGGCACGTCAATCGGACACCCGGTCTGAGAGATATTGTATTTTCGATTCTAGGGGCCCGGTTGGAAATACGCTCATTCCAAACCCAGCTATTTTCCAAATTATTCCAAAACTAACTTAGAGTATCGCAAAAGGACCTCTTCATCACGAGGGTCTCAGTTCCGCAGACGGTGCGTCGATCGGACGCGCGGTCTTATAGTTATTCACATTTAACTGATAACGGGCTCGGCCCGTTAAGCACAGTGGGATGGTGGGTCGGGTCAACACAGTTTTGGCGGGTCCAACCCTACAGAGGGTCGGACCCGCCTGATGGGTCTCACAGCCCGGCCCAGCTGGCCACGGCTCAGCCCGGGTGGCCGAGTGGTCCGGGGTCCCTCCGTCATTCCCAAACCAGCGGCGCCACCCTCTCAACTGGCCGACATTAATGGTTCTAGCAGCCCGCATGGGCGGGTTGCTGTCCCTTCAGTGCGGCGCCCTCCTGGTGTCACGACTCATTCATCCCGGCCGACTGAAGAGCTGGTCGGTTCTTCGCCGAGCGGCCCATGGAGCGTGGGCCATGGTTCTCCGCAGTGCATCGTCCATTGTGGTGCCACTGTCTCTTCGATCCAACCATTACTTCGTTTCCAGAGCGACACGCGGTTACGGGCCGCGGTTCTTCCACACGCGGCCGCCTCCTTCGCTCACCACCGCCTTCATTCGCCACCTTCTCTCATTGCGAATTAAATAATCAAGAAACTATGGAGGGTCATCAGGATGTGTTTGTTTGCCACACGCCCTCTGTGTTAGGTGTTAACAATCATCCATGGACACTTTAGAAAAAAATTCAACAAAGAACCAGATACAAATTATTCATTTGAAATTTTACATACCCATACCTCGAACAAGGTTTACTCGTCGTAGATGTGGGAAACGGTGTCACTCCTTCAACGTCGAAGGAAGAGCCGTGATCATTGTGACGTTCCCCATGGTGGTGTATCCTCCCTTGACACTGAGGAAGAAGATGGTTGGAGAATCTGTGGAGCATTCTATGCCGAGATAGGATGATATTCTTTTTGGAATAACGAAACCCCTCTAATTCTCCAATGTTTTCCCACCAAAATATTTTCTATGGTCAATATTATGATAGGCTTCTCCCAATTTTAATGAATCACCAAACAATTCAAAATAATTCAAAAGAGACGTGCCAATATAATTAATAAGGTTATTAATTACATTAGTTCAGTTCATTATGTTAGGGAGGTGGAGAGGCTGCAGTTTAAAAAGGGAAGTTGTGATAATAAAAGTAAGGGGAGTTATATGGGGGGATTCAAGGGGGTTGAGGGGAGGTGATTTGTTAGGGGATCGTGTGGGCCCCACCTCACAAATATCATCTAATGTGAGGTTATGTGGTGTGGTCCTACCTATAACTCCCCTTGGGAGGAAATAACCAACATCTATAAATAAAATTGTGTTCCACAAATTTTATTTATTTTTTTCTAAATCCCCAAATATTAACTCTCAACCATCATAAAATGCAGCTGCGGTGACGGTCCCCTTATGTGAATACCAGCACTATGAGTTCATCGGTGTCCTCGGATTTCAATTCATAGCCACAATTCAAAAGATAGAAAAACCCGCACATATGTTTACTGAATGTACCCAAACAAAGATTCATAAATTGATTCCAGGCACACAGGGCCTCGGAATCATGTGCTGTTAGAAACCGAAAAATTGTAAAATTCCAATGTATTTAAGAAAAAATAAATTTCCTTGAAATTTCCGGGTCTTTACATGACTCCCACCTCAGGGCTTTACGTCCCCATAAAGCTACAACACGCACTAGGGAAACAAAAGAGGATACTGTACATGCATCTGAGCATCCCGCTCCCAAGTGAACTTCTAGAGGTTCCTGTACTGCCAGCGAATGTAAACCAGATGAATCGACAGCCCATGTAGGACATGCTCATTTCAATCCTCGATCTCCACTAGGACCTCCGTGAATGTCTCCCCATCATCGATGTCTAGCTCCCCGTGGTCGATGATGTGGGACATGTCATGCACGTATCTCCTCAGCTGAGATATGTGGAAGACGTCAAGCACCCGGTGCAACTGAGGTGGAAGGGTCAGGCAGTAAGCCACCTCGCATACACTACTGAGGACCTGCATAGGTCCGATCAATTGTGGAGATAACTTGCCAGCCCAGCCAAATCTTTGTATGCCTCGTCGAGGTGAGACCCATAGAAAAACATAGTCTCCATCCATGAACTCCAGTGGTCTTCGTATATTATTAGTATAGGACTTCTGTCTTCTCTATGCAGTCTTTATCCGCTCCTAGATGATCTTCACCTTCTCCATCATAGCCCGACCCATATCTGGTCCTACAAGTGCTGACTCCCATGGGTCAGTCCAGCACAGAGGTGATCTGCAAGGTCGGCCGTACAGTGCCTTGCAAGGTGCCATCCTGATGGTGGAGTGGTAGCAAACTCCACCAAGGATAGGTGATCCTAACAGCTACGAAAAAATTCAAGAACACGTGCATGTAGCATTTCCTCGAGAGTCTAAATGGTCCTCTCTATCTGGTCGTCCATCTGATGATGGAAGGCGGTGCTCAGACATAGCTGCATCCCAAAAGCCTCCTGTAACCCCTTCCATAGTCGGGATGTGAATCGAGCATCCCAATCGAAAATGATAGTCGATGGCACACCGTGAAGCCATACTATATCCTGAATGTAGAGGCGTCTCAATCTCTCCACTGAGACCTGCTATTGGATCGGTAGAAAATTGGCCAACTTGGGGAGTTGGTATATGGTCACCCAAATAGAGTAGTTCCCTCTGGATGTACTTGGAATCCCCATCACGAAATCCAGAGATATCCCGTCCTACATCCACTATATGACCTCTAAGGGTTGTTCCATTCCTGTTGGTGACAAGTGAGATATCGTGAGACAAACACTGCTACTACGTTTCCCTTTTCTGGAGTATAGACTATCTCAAAGTCATAGTCCCGGTGTAACTCAAACCAACGTCACCATCTTAGGGCCAGGTCCTTCTATGAGAGGACACACCTGAGACTTTTGATATTAGAGTAAACATGAACCTGTTCTCTCTATGAACTATGGGTGTGACTAGCCATTTTGTAAAGAACTCGACTACACCCCTTTTCACTTACATCCTACAAGAGCTGCTAAAATTTATCCTTTGCCGAAAAGTGAAATCTAGTATCATCCCCTAGATGTAGCATGTCCTCTTCTTAATATAGTCAATCCTTACATGAATGGTACTATTTCATGCCATGGAAGGTGTCGTAAGGCCTCGATGCTACTACCAAGAGATCTAATCGTTACTCTTGCATCAAAGGGTCGAGTCACACTGTCGGCAGCAATGTGTGGTCACTAGGTCTCCACTAGTAGGAATCATGGATGTGAGGGTCAAGTCAATGGTTTTAACCAGAACCTATTAGTATCAACCATACAAAAAGGACAAGGAAGAAAATGTCACAAGGAAATGAGTCTTTTATTACTGCAACTCAAATTAAAAAGGCAAAAAGCATGAATATACAGTGACAAAAACGAAGCTAGTCCTGCTCCTGTCCACTTGCTTCTCGATCAAATCCTCTGCCACATCCGCCCACTCCCGGAGGACCTCCATGTTCGAACCTCTGCCTCTGCCTAGAAGGTTCCTCTACTACATGCCACTCATCTTATGGACGGGTCAGTCAGTCTCAAGCCATGTTACCCTACCCGCCGAATGCATAGCACTGTATACTCCTCATATGACTGACTATGTTTCATGTGCCCCACACATCCGAACCTATATCAAGATGATGCCCACCAAATGGCCTGGTCCGCTTGGACCTCTGCGTCAAATGTCTACTACTGGCTATAGAAGACTCCGCTACGTGTGGTCCTGCAGTGGGTCTCGCCCCTTGAGATTGCTCAGCAAGAAAGCTCTCCACTGGAAGGGAATTCTCCAGCACCCCCACCCACGTCGGTATACTAAGGGTAATCGTCGATTACTTAGTCTCGTTCCTTAGTCCCTGCTTCAAGGTCCGGGCCTTGATAAACGGGTCCCGCACAATATTCATGGAGTAGAGTGAGTGTTATGTGAACATCGCTAAGTAATAATCTATTGTCATGCTGCCCAACTACAGATGAAGTAACACCCGAATCTGCACCGCATGAAGGGTGGCTGGAACAAACTCTGAGCAAAAGAGACTCTTGAAGTCCGTCTAAAGTAAAGACGCCTCGTCATGCACTGGGAGCATCAGGTTCCACCATCTACCTGTGGCTGCGTGCAGGAGACTCATAACAAGGATCACCATTAGGTCGGATGGTGTCCTTACCAATATTAAGACTTTGATGATATCCTCCAGCCAATCCTCAGCTTTTTGAGGGTCCGTCTCTCTATGGAACCAGGGAGGCCTCTGTCACTGAAACACGTGGAACACACTAAGGCGGCATGCACTCTCTACTTCTGGGGATGGTAGTATCAGTGGTCCCGCAGGTAGTTGTACCGTTTCTGCCTCTGCTGTGATGGGACCCTTCACTGAGGCCTCATCGCTCGGTGGGCTACCATCTCACTTGTAACATGAAAGCCTAGCTGGATATCTATATGGGGAAATCTTGAAAAGGAAAAGGTGCACCACGGTTTAAACAATATACCTGGTGAACTTACACAAAGTAATCACGAAGTAAACTTTTGAAACACACAAGCAATCAATGTTTTCATGCAATAAGTTGGAATTCAGTGGTCAGGGTCATGGTGTATGGATACGTCGGCCGCCGAACCAACAATGGACTCCCTGGGCTGATAACCAAACTCAATACTCGTAACACTATTGCTTTATAGAAATGAATAATCCCTGTTTTGAGTTCTGCGGTAGAACCGAATCCTCTGATACCAATTTCTCACGACCCGTCCTCGGGGCCCGTACTGCGACTACCGCACACCCGCCTTCCATAGGCCACAGGCTGGTGACTAGCACCAAAGGCTTAAATCCTGATAAAAAGGGACAACATTTCCTTTATATAGTAAAAAACACAATCGAGTATGCAACAAAATTAAGCACAAGTAAAACTGTATACAAAAGTAAGTGCTGAAAAATAAAGGGGCTGGAAATACAAGCTCAACAGTGAGTACAGTACAAATGAAAGACTAATACAATAGCCATAATATGAAGCTACTACCACTGAGTCATCCTCCGGAAATCCCAACTGATGGGTGGGTACATATGGTCTCCTCAACACCCTGGGTTCGTCCTTCCGCTCCATGTACGTCACACCGAAGTGTCCATCTCTGGGTACCGTCAAACTCCAAAAGTCTCTACCACGATCAGTGATGTCTGCCGTCTGCATCCAGCACAACATAGTATGGGCACAGCTCGTGCAGGGGTGACTATAACAATACTCAGTAGGGACCCCGAGACCCCCGAATGTCTCCTAGAATCTACAAAGGAAAAAAATGGAAGGATACAATCATGTAATATCAACCAACTCTACTTAGGTATATGCCCATACTTATTCCTAAGTCATCTATCCCAATTTGGCTCTAACTCTCGAGCCCAAGCACAACCCAGTCCACACATGAAATAAGTAAACCAAATCGATGATAATAATTGAAAATCAGGACTCAGATCACACAGGTATAAAACTCATGAAGTGGAGTGGAGATGATTAGATGTAGCCTCTTAATAATGTCCTCTTTCGAACCCATGTAGTATCCTATTAAAGAAGTCATCGCTGCCGAACCCACATAGGATCCATGTATAGTAGTCATCGCAGCCGAACCCACGAAAGATCCAAGTACAGTAGTCATCACTGCTGAACCCATGGAGGATCCAAGTACATTAGTCAGTGCTGCAGAACCCACAGAGGATACAAGTACAATAGTCATCCCTGCCGAACCCACAGAGGATCCATGTACTATAGTCATCGCTGCTGAACCCACGGAGGATCCAAGTATAGTAGTCATCACAGTCGTAGCCAGCTCCTGGGTTCCCGCACACAACACGCTCGATTCCGGGAGGGTCGACTCCTCGAGCCACGGGTTCGGTAAATCAATTTTCACGTAGTCCAGAGTTTATGTATCCTGAAGTTTTGTCTCGTCAAAAGGAACCCAACGTGACAGACGATGCGTCAATCAGATTCCTGGTCTGAGAGATATTGGATTTTCCATTCCAGGGGCCCGGTTGGAAATACGCTCATTCCAAACCCAACCATTTCCAATTTCTTCCAATACTCACTTAGAGTATCTCAGAAGGACTGCTTCATCGCGAGGGTCCTAGTGTCGTAGATGGCGCGTCGTTCAGACACACGGACTTATAATTATTCACGTTTAAGAGAGATCGGGCCTGACCCATTAAGCCCAGTGGGCTTACAGGTTGGGTAAACCTAGTGTTGGCGGGTCCAACCTAGAAGATAGTCGGATCAGCCCGATGAGTCACGTGGGCCGGCCAACTAAGCCATGGCCGGCCGGATGAGTGGTCTGAGGGGGGAGGGGAGCACTTTCCCGAACCGGCAGCGCCGAGCGCCGCCGCCCTCCCAACCGGTCGGTCATCCTTGCACGAGCATCCCGCACAGGTGGGTCGTGGTCAGTTAAGGAGGCCACCCTCCTGTCGTTGTGGCTCCTTCATCCAAGCTGGCTGATGAGCTGGTTTGTTCCCCGCCGAGCGGCCCACAGAGCGTGGGACGCGGTTCTCTGCTGCGCGGCGTCCCTTGTGGCTCCGCGGTCTCTTCGGTCCGGCTAGCTTTAGCCATCCAGTTCTTTATCGGCCGAGCGGCCCATGGTTGCGGGCCACAGTTCTTCCTCACGTGGCCGACATGTGGCCTCCACCTATGCTCTCCCCCACATTCATTCTCCACCACCTCCCTTTGTGAATTAAATAAACAAGAAATAATGGAGGGTCATCGAGCTGTGTTTGTTCGGCCCACGCCCTCCGCGTTAGGCAGTGACAATCGGCCATGGACAATTCAGTAAAAAATTAGACAAAGAACGGGGTACACATTATTCATTTAAAATTGTACAAAACTATACCTCGATAATGGTTTGTTCATCGTAGATGCGGGAAATAGTGTCGCTCCTTCAAAATTTGAGGAAGAGTCATCGATGTTGGCAACATTCCTCATGGCAGTGTCTCCTCCCTCGACGGGGAGGAAGAAGATGGTTGGAGAAGTCATGGAGTGATCTTTGCTGAGATAGGATGATATTCTTTTTGGAAGAATGAAGCCCCTCTAATTCTTCAATGCTTCCCCACCAAAATATTTTCTAAGGCCAATATTATGATAGACTTCTCCAAATTTTAATAAATCTCCAAGTAATTCAAAATAATTTGAAAGAGATGTGCCACAATAATTATTATGGTTATTAATTAAATTAGTTGGCTTTATAGAGGTTGGGAGGTAGAGAGGATACCCTTTAAACAGGGCTGTTTTCATAATAAAAGAATGGGGAGTTAAATTGGGGGTTTCAAGGGGGTTGAGGGGAGGGGATATGATAGGGGCTGGTGTGGGCCCCACATCACAAAATATCCTCTCATGGGAGGTTATGTGGGTGTGGGCCCCACCTATAACTACCATTGGGAGGAAATAACCAACATCCATAATTAAAATTTTGTTCCACAAATTTTATTTATTTTATTCTAAATCCCAAAATATTAACTCTCAACTCGCTTAAAACGCACCTGTGGTAAAGGTCCCCTTAAGCGAATACCGGAGCTGTGAGTTCATCGGTGTCCTTGGATTTCATTTCCAAGTACCGGTACAAAATATTGAAAAACCCTCACGTACGTTTACTAAACGTACTCGAAAAAACATCAAAAATTGAGTCTGGGCACACCCGGCCTCAGAATCAAGTGTCGTGAGAAACCGCATACTCATAAAATTCAAAAGTATTTAAGACAAAAAATTTCCATGAAATTTCTGGGTCATTGTAGATAAAAATTATTGGTTATATATTCACCATTCTAGATACACTAGAGTGTATCAAGGTGACCTTCAATTGGGTTCAAACAAGAGGGTTCAAGCAAGCGATGGTGCAAATACATTGTACAGGTGGATAAACATGTGGGTTTGTATGGGATTCAAGACACTCTTATTCTTGTGGTTTTCATAGATTTTATGATGATGGATATTTCTATCGATTTAAAATCTTCTTAATAGAATGATCATTCCAAATTAGAATACATTCCTTAATTTGAGGTGCAAGTACAATTTTCACCACTGGTTGTAATGAATGACCAGCTAAATGGTCATATGCACATGGTGATTTTTTTATAATATAATATATTTTATGTATTTATAAGATATATTTTTACCTATGTTGATGCAATATAAAGTTGTATTATGGAACAACTGAATTTGGATGGAATGAATGTCTATTTTTTCCCTTCACCTCCACCTATTTGATGATTCTGTGGAATGCTAGGGAAAATGAGAGATATTCAGGGCCATTGTAGGAGTAGTATATGTGGTTTCCAGTAGAAGGCATCATTTTCACCTTAATTTATATCTTATGGGGATAATCTGACATGATATCAGTTTGGTAAGGTTATATAGATATTTGTTTCTTTAACTAATATGGATGTGTAATAGTGATAGATGTTTTTTTTCACATGCTGTTTTTCATTAATTATCTTTAATAACCATGATATTGTTATTTAATGTTTGCTCCAAAGGCTTATAAATCAACATAAGCTGCATCTATTTTAATTGGATCCTTGAAATTAGCCTACTGTGTGAAACTCCTCCATAAAGTATACGAGTTTCCATAAAATTTAGTTATAGGTCCAATGATAGAGAGAGGTACCATCATTATTAAATCAATCATGGTGATAGAAATATTATATAGTGATGCATCCCACTTATTTATATATTTATATATTGATGATATGATTAAAAATACAATGTGTCTCTATTAATTTTTATTGATTTTGCATCACATATTTGGATGGGGAAACAGAGATAGTTTATGTGTCCTTCGTGTGTGCCTTTGATAAATGATTAAATTTTAGTCAAGGATTATCTTATAATAAATTAGTTTCTATTGAAATATTCACATTGAAAGATTTAATTGATTATAACACTGGTGATTTTAATTATTATACTTGGAATGTGTCATTAGTTTTGTCCAATTGGAGTTAAATGTAATTCAAGGAGATTGAGTTATGTGGTCAGACGAGAAGGACCTTACATCCCATAGATCATTAATTTTTTCTCTTTTTAGTACTTGATCATGATTATTATTATTATGTGGTTGATCCTTATACTATTCTTTCATATTTCCCTATGGGGTTTAATGAATATTTCACTGAGTATCTTCTAGAGAGGTAGTTAGAGTTTCCAATTTCCACGGTTCCATGTTTGAAAATAAATACAATAAATTCTTATCATATGAGAATATAGGAGCTCAATTATATTGAGATTGAATACAATGATTTCTTTTAGAGGGTTTTCCTTGACCATAGAGTTTCACTATGGGATTCCCCACTTCAAAATACTATGAAGGCATATAATTTTCTCTGATTATTCATGGACTGTTGTATGATGAAACAAGTATCAATTTTTAATAAGTTTCCTTTTCCATGTGTGGTAAATTTTTTGTATAATTAAATGGAAAAATGTTGTTTCCAATGATTTATATTAGGTTTGGATGTATTTGGATTAGAATTAAGGATTTTGATATACTACAAAAACCATTTAGTAGTAGGTATATCCATTTTGAATAACATGGGATTATATTTCTCTTCCTAATGATGGTGTAGTTTTCATAGTATTGATGAATAAAATATTCCATTATAATTAATACACTATTTTTTTCATTGTTCTTGAGTGATATTTTGGTTTATTCAAGTGTTGATTTTGAACATGATCACTCACGGGGTATTCTTAATGAATTCATAAGGATTCACAATTTATTATGGAAATATTTTAATTTAATTTTTTTGGATCTATGAAGTAATGACATGGGCCATGAGATTTCATATAATGGATTATAATTTGATAATGAGAATTCAAATTCAACTTTTCATTGGATGAAACCCAAAATGACTCTATGATTTGGGGATTCTAGTGCTAGCGAGATACTATGAAGGATTCCTCAAGGCATTCTCAATAATTGAATAAAATATCGATTATATTATCATGTACATAGTCCAATAAATATGGGATTCAATGTTATTATGCAATTTTGATGATTTGAAATGACCTATAACATCAGTTCCTATTCTGATTGAACAAAATCTTGGTAAGAGGTCTATGGTTATTTCTGAGGCATATGATTTGGGTCTAGGATTTGTGATTATACAGAAAAATAATTTTGTATCGTATGACTCCCTTCATATTTTATTGCATGTTAATAATTACACCACTCATGTTTTTTTTCTTTTCATTATTGTTCAGTCTTACATGTTTTTCAGGAACGTTATTTTTTGTGACTTGTTCGTATATTTTATGAAAATATTAGTTTCAGCTATATATTTTTATAAAATACTAGAATCTTAAAAATATGGTATGTGTGTAATACCATGTATAAATTGACTTCGATAACACTAACACCCCATGGAAGGGGAATTTTGTTTCAGATTCTCATAGTAGGAATGTTCCATTGCATGCTGCTCGTGAATTGAGGGAAGACTTGAAGCCTTTTGTTATTTTTTCTTAGTTACATTTCGATTAATAGGAAGATGTTTGACTTATGGTTCTATTAAGTATTAATTTATCATCATGTAGTATTATACAATGTATGTTTTAAAAGGATGTGTACATATGAATTTGGGAAAACCTATATTGGGAAGAGGCTATTTCTGGTTGATCTCACTCTTCTTAAGGTATTATTATTTTTGGGAATTAGTTTTACATTTCATCATCTATGAGGTTCTCTATTTTGTTCAATTTTCATAGATATTTTGGTTTTGTTTATATAGTTCAAATGATGATGTATTGTTATAGGAGATGGAGAATCTAGTGTTTTGGTTTGAAGCATGAAATGGTTGATTTTATTTCCCAGTATTACATATGCCAATAGTTAAAGATATAAAATGGAAAACCTTATGGTTTGTGATAGACTCTTTAGTTATCACTTTGGAAATTTGATGAGGGGTCCATGCATTTTTTTTCGATTACCATGTACTACCAGAGGGAGTAATAATATCTAGATGTTTATTAATCAGTTGATTATGTTGGATGATTTTATTCTAACAAGTGTCTCTATAAATATTTTTGACCTAGGTAATCATATAGATAATGATTATTTGATGTTACATGTGGTTCATTCTTCCATTTTTAAAATGGGGATCATAGGTTCACTTAGTTGTTCTAATGGGGTCTCCAATATTAGATGGGGACTAATAAAATATTGTGTTTAGTTTATCAACCATAGGAAAAAAATGAGAAGAATTGTCTCATTCATGTTCTTAGGGATATAATCCATGATAATGTGTTGGTTTATGGTGGTTTTTGGTACAACCATCTTGGACTGGTTGAGTTTTATTATAACAATATTTATTGGTTTTTTATCAGAATTAATTCCATTGTGGGTTCTTATGGTTTTCCAGGTAGGTCACCTATTTTTTAGGAAGACGTGGGAGAAGATACCTTAGTGTAAGTATGTTATGTGCTGTATAAAAGAATGTGGATTCAGGTTATATGCAAGTGTATGTTAAATGTGTGGAGCCATTATAACTCGTATGAAGAACAACGACATCATCCATTAGATTATTTCATAGGATAAATAGATTATTTAAGGCATCTCCTTGGATAGTTCTAAATCATGTTAAAAATATAGAATTATTGAACCATGATATGTTATAATTATTAAGACTAGAATGTTTGTTCTATAGATTGACTATCATTTTTTTGGACAAATAGATTGGAATTAATGATGTTTTGAAAATACCAATACTGAGGAAATACCATTTGAATATAATTAAATTTACGAGTAGGGAATATACAGAGATAGATCCATATGTTTATATTATAGAGAAACTACTATAGATCATTGAATTGATATTTAAATACATGTTTTGGAATTCAAAAAAAATTCCAAATTTTTATGATAACAAGGATTATATTATATTGAGACACAAGAGCATGATTCTATGATGATGGAGTAGTGGACAGACCTCATTACTAGGAATTATTCATTCACATGACAAATTGGGGATGGAAATTATTATAGTGTGTACTTTTAATCATCCCATTACTTATTTTAGGTAATTTTATTCTATTTTCTGTTTTTCCACATTAATATGATGTCTATTTGGACTCTATAGGATGAATAACATTTTTTGATAAAAATGATCTAATTTAATGGGATGTGTGTTTGTTTTGGTTAATAGAGTATGTCTGTAAATGTGTTAATGGATTTTCAGTGTTCTCCCGGAGTTTTGAGAAATCCCAATTTATTTCCCATTTTCATGTATGAATCTATACAAGAACACTTTTTTAAAGAAATTTTACGAAAAAGTGGTAAACCATCAATGTTCCAAGTAAATAAGAATCAAAACTCATATGAAATCATCACTCCATTCCAAAATTTTTTGAAGAAGATTGAGATATTTACCTTCAAAACATTTCTATTCGATGGAGGTGACAGTCATGTCTGGGTTGTCTTTAATGAGATCCTCAAAGAAAAGAGTCATTTTATCCCTTGTTTTCACATGTTCCAACAAACTAGTTTTACCCTCATTAATCCTCATATCAAAATATGATTATATTTATCAATCCAAGAGACTTTTTCATCACTCGTATCAACCTACACCAGTCTTTCATACATTATGTGGGTATCTGCCTCAAATATGTGGATCATGAATGTGTATTCAAGATTTTATTCAATAGAGTGCATGTGGATATCCACCTCCTCCATACCATCATTTTATTTCTCAATGAAAAGAGATTTAACAATATGATATTCAAAAGTATTATCACAAGGGGTGGTTGCCTCCTCTTGCTTTGTAGGACCCTTGGAATTTTTCTTAGGAGAGTCTCCTAAAACCGACAACCCCTTTTGAGGGGGCCTACCTTTACATAATGATCATGTAACATGAGTATGAGGTAAATTAGAGTAATCCTTCCATCTTCATGGCATCCGCACCTACTATATAAACCCATCGACATCCAAAAGAGAATCCTTACATTTCTTTGAAGAGAACCAAGGATAATAATCAACCAGTTCTATTTCATTAGACATAGAGGACAAATTTTCAGAAGTAGAGTATTAATCCAATCCATCAAACTGGTTTCCAGTTTCAATGGTGGAAACACTTTTTAAAGATATAGGCCCACTCTTTGGAATCACTATGTCCCCCTATGTAAAATTTGGCACATGCGGACCATGACTACGTGTAGATGGGATTCTCGAAGAAGGATGATGAGATTGAGTAGCTACACTATCAGAGTGCATAGATTCTGTATAAGAGTTGGGTATGCAACCATCTGCCTCTAACCACTGATTATACATTTTTCCATCCTTCATATAGCATTCCAACACTATGGGTGATGTCTGCTCATTATGAACCACCATCCCTTCTATATCTCCTTAACCAAGAAAGTTTGCCCCTCTATTTTCTTCCTATCTAGATCATGATGCAGTCTGTAAAAAACATCTACAAATAATGAGTTTATGGTCGGAAGTCAAACCATTCCACAAGCTTCAACACATCTCAGCTGAGGAGGTACCTTCGCGGGAGAGGAATGCAGAATCCCAATACATTAGTCCCTCAAATCATCCACATGAACCTGAACCATAGAGAAATCATATGTGAACACACCAAGGCCTCATTCTGGGACATCAACCCTCATCTGATCGGACCGTTGGTGACACAGTGATGGAAGATAACCCAACCTCTTACATTGAGAATAGAAATGAACACACCATTAAAAAACAATTGGATGTTTATAATGAAACGCTTTTCCTACTTTAATCAAAATGAAATCCTTAGGATTCCTTGAAACATATACATTTACACAAATTAGAGAAAAATTATATGACAAATTTCACCGGTTCTCTCATCTCAGAAAAGAAAAAAATCAATTAAATCACATACCATTCGGGTTATTGATGGATTCTGAAATGGAGGGTGAATCTTTGGTAGACGACCCCGAATCTCCATAGAAGGAGAGTCATGCTTCATGTGGAAATCATATGATCACCGGAAGTGGAAGAAACAAAATTCGTTGTAGACTCGGGGGATTTGGGCCATGAAGTGACCAAGTCGCTCTCTGAAGAAAAACAAACCATAAAAATATGACATATAATATTAGAATAGAAGATTCCATGAACATTCTATATCATGTTAACTGAGAAAACAAAATGTAAATATCACATTACATATAATGATAAAAATGTGATTTTCCTAAATAATATGATGTGTTTTAAGGTGTATGTAATCCATGGAGATCACACATGTCAAAATGGGTAACTATATGTGTAAATATTGAGAATAGGGATTTTAGGATGCCTCTTGAAAAAATCCCTTTCATTTATCTTACGAATCATTCTGTATTAACCTAAGAGATCTCCCATGTGATTTTTGGGACCTCCAATCCATATGTATCGCTTCATTTCTTTATTGATCATTGTTGGAGTTCTGTTTCTTCTCTTTAGGTATGTCATAAACTCTTCATGATCATTTCCATTGATTGCAGTTTTTCAATTTCATTGTGTTATTTGATATGATGATCTTTTTTGGTAATAAAATTGATTTTATTCTTCACATATTGTCCAATATTGTTCAAGTGGACTGATTCTGTATTATTTATGGTCCGACGAGTGTCCAATTCAGAGTAATGTGTTTTGTACTCTTCTCTGCTAAACAATTTGATACATTTATTAATATTGAGATTTGTATATTTATTATCAGGAACCCATTAACATTTTTGGGTTATTCCGATTTGTGGATTCCATTTCTAGAATATAATAAAAGGGATTGGAGGAATTTGGTTTCATTTATTGCATGTGTTTAGGAATTGTATAATGATAATTTTTGATAAATTTTATTATTAATGAAATGTAATGATTGAATAATATGGTTGGTGTTTGTGGAAATAGGATTATGATATATGGTGTTTGCAACTAGTTATTGAAAATGAATTTATTTTATGGAATCATTATAAAACTTTTTTGCAAAATGGATTTAAAATAATGGAATGAATATGAATGTTTTATGAAATGATTTGGGAAATAATTCAAGTGGGAAGCCTTGTTTACATAGGTGGAAGGTGCAGTAATATGTCTCATCACATATTGTGGGATTTCCTCTAAGAATTTCCCATTCCCTTTATTCTTACTATTATAATGACATGTCCGTCCTATTGGGTGGATCAGTTTTTCTTGTGATCCTATACTCTCATAGAACAATGAATATGTTTAAAAATGTGATGTGTAAAATTTTAAATTTTATTTGTATAAACCCAAACATTTTATGGTTTTTTCACTTAAATAAATTTATTCATCACTGTGTTCCTTTAAAACAACACTAAGTTATTTAGTAGATAGTCAAAACCTAACCATTAAATATCTATTTTCCCCTTCTATGTTTTGAATTTCAAAAAATGGTTATCTAGAGATGCGATTAGTAAGTCATTTGGATTCTAATAGAACAAACATGATTTTTGGGGAATAGTAACATACCCTTATGAATAGTAATATGACCCTTATGAATTGTAAATAATAATAATATTCTATTTTCTGAAGGAATTAAGATAATGAGATCTTAATTAGTTTTTCAATGAGAAATAAAATTAATTCCACATTAAGATTGCTACTTTTTTAATTAACTATGAATTTATTTAAAGATTAAATTAATAAAATTTAGAAAATTAATTTCGAAAAATGGAGTTCATTTTTGAATTATACACATCGAAAAATTGTTGGAGTTAATTTATGGGAATTTTCTGAAATTCTATAATTTTTGATGAATAGTGAAATATGATAAAATACCATATAAGAAATTTATCAGTTAAATACACTATTTATGACATCATAAGGGATGCAAGGCCACTTTTTTAGAACTCACACGCACTTATTACTATAATGGGTCACATGAAACAACACTATTGGTTGTCTTGAAGGAAATAAAAAAATAAATAAATTAAATATTCAAAATGTACCCCTCTCCTCCATAATAAAAAACCCTCACCACCCCTCTCCCCTTCACTCCTATAAGACTTTAATATACTCAATGTTGTGCCAAAATATCCTTCCCTAGTCACTCCCCACAACCAGGAAGCTCTTGGTATTTCCACAATAATAAAATCCCTTCCCTTAAGGAGGTTCTAGAATAAGTTATTTCAAGAGGTAAAACACCTTTCTTTTTCATTTAGTTTCATTTAAATTTTTCTTCATTTGTTATACTCTCCTCAACTCCTCTATCAAAATGATCATAATTACTCTAGTATCATCTATATACTAGATTTATATCATGTGAATGGAAGTACCTACATCAATATACACACTCTCTCCTTTTTATTTTTTTAAATGAAATCAACATTCATGAGATTCCAATTTATTACATTCCTGGATGACGAAGTTTTGTTCTTGAATAGTTCCTTCATTACGGGTCATGAAACCATATTTATGGTTGAACCATGTCATAATATATGTATTTTATCTTTATTAATGTTCTATAATTTTAACACATACATAATATGGAATAATAATACAAAACAAGTTTATTGAGTTCAAAACTGCAAAGCCATATTAAAGCGTTTATTTATAAATCATCAAATGATTCATACTCATCGTATATAACCAGAGTCATTATAAGATAATTTATATCTATTTAATGTCACTATTAATGTATATTATCGATTCGGGATGTTTAACCATATTTCAAACCAACTTCCCTTCGTGAATACAGGTTAACAAATCATGATACCATGTAAGAAAATGATTCAAAAACAATAAAATTGATTATCTTTAACCCATAAAAAAGGTTATTAATGAACATAATAAGGTTATACCATATAAATTATATGTTCATTGGGTTATTAAATTATTAATTAATCTATAATTTTTTATTCTGGTTGTTAAGAACAATCAAGAACACCTTCGAGCATAAGGTAGGAGATTGCTTAACTCAATTTTCATTATTTGAGTTAAACATCTATTTCCTTGGTTCCATTGTTCCAAGTATATGTCTGAATGACTTATTATTTATTTATACTATATATCATCTTTTTATTTTTTGGATTTTTATTTGTCACACATAATTATTTCACTGATTTATCATCACTCTAATGACACAATCTTTGTAAGGGATCCTCTCTCTCACTTTTGTTCAAGAATCTCCCCTATGTTGTGTCCTTTTAATTTTAATCACTAATGATGGGGTTTGTTTTTTTACCTCCCCCACAATTCAATTGTGACATATAAATAATTTAATACCCCTTTACTACTCATTAATCCCTCAAAATAACACTTGTTACCATGCCGAAATGTGTGTAAGGTGTTTCTCATCTCACTTTCATTTTTGTGAGATTTTCATTGTTCATCACTTATTTCATATATGTGGTATACATTTACATTATATTGATATCAAAATAACATGATTGTCTTTATATTCATGTTATTAAATGATTCATTTGATGTTCAATATGTTCTAGTCATATGATTCGAGTGATTACATTGTGGTTAGAGACTTTGTCTCAACTTCTTTTTAGTTGTGACTAACTTTGTATGGAGAACATAATAATCATTATGTAGTGTACCTAATAACCATTTGAGTTCAATTTTATTTTATATAAAATTTCCATAATCTCATATCATGGATATGATTGTTGTCTAAACTGTATACCATTTTACATATGATGTTTATTTGGAAGGTTATTTTAATTATGGAAATATTGATGAATCTGTATACTCTACTATATATGTATATTGAACAGGCATATTGCTCTATTATTGAATCATTGTATAGTGAATTATTTTTTCATGCAGTGGTGGGTGGGGTCCACTATATCACTTCTATGAATCGGTAGGTCTCCTGATACAAATCAGTTGGCCACAAACCCTTTGAGTTTGTTTCCAGAAAATCAGACGGGTTTCTACCCATAGAACTAAACCGTTTTAATGGTATTATGGTTTCATGTGCCAGATACATGACATACAATTAATAATCATTCTCTTTATTCATTATCAGTTATTATTAATTTCCATGATTTTTTCACTATGAAAAAATCTTTTGATGGAGTTTCATTCTATGTTTATTAATGGCATTAGTTATTCATTTATTCACTATGACTTATTGATTAGGTCAGATTGATTGTGATTTGCTTATTATTGTAATATTTCTACTGCTATTTTTTACCCTTATTAAGCATTTGAGGTCACCCCTTTCATTGTTTACCCTCAACAGGTGATGAAGAGAAGGAAATTTATTATGTTCAAGTGGTTGCAGTTTTAGTTTTCTTTATGTATTGTATTTTGTAAACCTTTTCAATGTAATTTGAGAAAGATATATGTATCTTAATTCTTCAATACTACTAAAAAAATCTTCTCTTTGATATTTTAATTCCTTCTAACCATTCCAGTATCACATGTAATGTCCCAGCTCCATCCTAGAGGGGTAAGGGTGTTACAGTTGGTATTAGATGAAGTTTAGTAGAACAGAGGGAAACTAGTGTAGGAAATGTATAGTAGGGAACAAAGCCATAAGGTATTATTTGGGGAAAAAAATTAAAGAACATCCTAGTGTTTTGTTATGGAATAGATTATGTGGATCTTTCAGGAAATACATCACTGTCTGGATATGAGCAGGTAGAGGCGGCTCTGGCACAGATGTATCTAGGGATAAAACCCAAAAACACCACTTTGAGCTAGACTCAAACTGGGACTGGTGCACGAAAATGGGCCTTACTGCACTATTGGTTACAACACTCCCAGGGGATATTATAAGGATAATTCATATTTTCATTACAAGCCATTATGATAGAGTTTAATGTAAATTTTTCCTTAGAGGAACCATGTTTATATGATTATATATATATATATATTTTCAATCTATGTTGAGTTAATTTTTATTTGGGATTCATAAAATAACCGAGTGTATCCCATTATTTAGAAATGGAATCTAATGGAAGAAGGGGAATCAATACTTGTGGGAAAGGTAGGGATATCGCTACTGGGTAAGTCAACACAGTCATTGTTGGAGCAGATCATATCAGGACCATATTAGGGAAACCTACTCAAGTTGTAATGAATAACCACTCCACACCTGTGTTGGATTGATTCATGCGGCAGCAGCCCCCATCGTTCATCAGGACTACTAATCCATTGGTTGTAGAGTAATGTATCAAGTCCCTTGAAAAGATATTCATGGCTTTATGATGCGGTGAAAATGAAAAGGTAGTACTGGCGGTAAATTTTCTCAAGGGTGATGTTGATCAAAGGTGGTCCTTGATTCCGAATACCAGGGAGGAAGAAAAAATAGAAGATAAGGAATATAAGACTTTTAAGGAAATATTTTTCAAAAAATATTTTCATCATGAGCAAAGAACCGAAATGAAGAGGATGTTATTTGGATTAATAAAAAGGGAAGAAGACAGTGTTGTAGAGTATGTGGCTACCTCTACAAGGCTGGCCAAGTATGTCGTAGATTACTTACATGACTCTACTGACAAGATTGATCATTTCCATGAAGGTCTTAAGAAAAGTCTTTTATGGTCACTGGGTTCTCAATCATTTTCAAAATATGATGAAATTGTATCATGTACCATCAAAATAGTGAATAATTTTTCTAGATAAAATATTTTCAAAAGAAACCAAGTTAAGAAGAGATACTATGATAACAATGGAAAAGGAGAATCACCAATGAAGAGTAAGGGAACTAAGATATTCCCATTATGTGAGAATTATGGAATGAATCATCTTAGGAAATACTTGAATGCAATGGGAGTCTAATATAACTGCATATAAAATGGTCATCAATTTGATGAATTCAAGGGGAAGAAACAATTAAATGATATTCAATGCTACAATTGCAGAGAGATGGGAAAATATGCAAATGAGTGTCCTATAAATGAAGGAAAATCGACTCAAAAGGGCAAGAGAACAAGGGATATCCTTTGCGATTACAACCGCAGAGGTTGAAGTTCTTAATGACATGGTTGTAGGTACTTTAATTGTTTCCTCAAACATATTCAACACTTTATTTTATTTAGGATCATTTCATTCATTTATATCATCCTAGTTTTCCAAGAAAATTAGATATGTACAATTGGATTTAATAATGTAGTTGTCATTCAAAACTCATAGGGGATGTATCATTTTAACCAAGGCATGTCGACTAGTCCCACTCTAGAAAAAAAAATGTGCTCTAGATGCTAGCCTTATCATCATACCAATGAATAAATTTGATATAATTATCGGTAAGGATTGGTTTTCAAATTATGATGCAAATATTTATTATATAAAGAAGGAAGTTACAAATTTTTAAAATGGTGTATAATCCCTTGTCTTTAGGGTAGAAACATCCCCACCTGATTCTTATCTGAAACCCGACCAATAGCTCTACTGAATTCAATTCTTGGAGAGGAAGATAAACCAATATATATATGAAAGGAAATATATCTTCAACATGAAGACGCACACATAGTGAAAGAGTACATTGACGTATTTCCAGAGGATTTACCTGGACATCCTTCAGATCAGGAAGTTCAGTTCTCTATTGATTTAATTCCTGATGCAAGGCATATATCAACGAGTCCCTATAGAATGGCTACTGTAGAATTATTTGAGTTAAAGAAACAGCTAGAGGATTTGAGTAAAAGTGGATTTATTCATCCTAGTGTTTCTCCATGGGGAGCCCTTGTCCTCCTTGTCAAGAAGAATGATGGATCCATGAGGCTTTGTATTGATTACAAAGAAATCAATGCTATTAAAATAAAGAATAATAATCCTCTACCCTAGATTGATTATTTATTTGACCAACTTCATGGATCTCAATACATTTCTAAGAACGACCTTCGATCTGGATATCATCAGTTGCGTGTGAGGATGGAGGATATTCCTAAGACAACATTTCGGACTAGGAAAGGGTATTATGAGTTTACATTGATGCTTTTTGGACTGAAAAATGCACCTTCTTTATTTATTGATTTAATGAATATAGTTTTCAATGAATACCTTGATAAAATTGTTGTGGTATTCATCGATGATATCCTCGTATACTCAAAAAGTTATGAAGACCAGGAGAATCACTTGTGGTTAATTCTGAGAACTCTTAGAAGAAATAAATTATATGGGATGTTTAGCAAGTGCAATTTCTAGAATCAATCAGTATCTTTTCTGGTCCATGTTGTCTCTAAGGATGGAATAATATTTGATCCTGTGAAGAAAAAGGCAATCCATTATTGGCCCACGCCAACAAATATAATTGAGGTACACAGTTTTATTATCTTAGTTGGTTATTATCGACATTTTGTTCCGAATTTTTCCCGACTGGCTAACCCGCTAACCAAGCTCACACATAAAAGAGACATGTTTGTGTCAAGAAAAGAATGTAAAAAATGCTTTGGTGAATTGAATAGAAAATTGTTCAATGCTATAATTTTTACTCTTACCTCTGGAATTGATGGATTTGTAATATACAACGATGCATAAAAAAATGTGTTGGGTTTAATCCTTATGAAAAATGTTAAACATATTGCTTATGAATCAAGACAATTAAAGACTCCTGAGAAAAATTATGCACTCATGATTTTGAGTTAGAAGCTTTAATCTTTGCTCTAAAAATATTGAGGCATTATCTCTACATAGAGAGATGTGATATTTATACGAAACACAAGAGTTTGAAATTTATTTTCACAGAAAAAAGATATCACCATGTGGAAAATAATATGGCTCGAATTGCTCAAAGATTATGATTGTTCAATACACTACCACCTACGAATGGAGAATAAGGTGGAAGATGCAGTAAGAAGGAAAGATCGTGGCCGTCTAACTCAAATGAGGATTGAAAGAGATCTTATGTTCATGGATAATCTGATTATGGATATGGGAATTGTTAAGGAAGGGGAAACATCACTCATCTTTCAAATGATTTCTAAACCATCTATACTAGAGAAGATAAAAATTTCTCAAGCCAATGATTAGAATCTGCACAAAAAAATTAATGCATTTAAGGATGGGAGACTGGCTGACATCGTGTATGAAGAAGGATTCCTGATGTTTGGGAAGAGGTTATGCGTTCAAACCATACCTAAGCTAAAAAGGGAACTATTAGATGATGCTCATAGTTCAAATTTCTCAATACACCCAAGTATTACCAAGATGTATAGAGATCTGAAGGAATATTTTTGGTTGGATAATATGAAGCATGAAATTGATGACAATGGGTCATGGTGTCTATTCTGTCAATAAGTGAATGCGGAGAGAGAACATCCCAAAGGACGGATGCAACCTCTACCTATTCCAATGTGTAAGTGGGATAACATTACGATGGATTTTGTCACCGGACAACCGAGGACACCTAGAAAGAATGATGCAATATGGGTAATTGTTGATCATCTCACTAAATCAGCATATTTCCTTCCCATAAGATAGAATTTCCACTTGAGCACCTGGAATGACTTTATATTAATGAAGTAGTGTGACTTCATGGTGCACCTCAATCGATTGTCTCCGATCGAGATCCATAGTCTACATCAAAATTCTAGAAATGTCTCCATAAGGCTTTGAATACTAAGCATCATATAAGTACTGCATATCACCCTCAAACTGATGGATAGAGTGAAAGGACAATTCAAACTCTGGAAGATATGTTGAGATCATACTCTCATGACTTCCACGGTATGTGGGATCAATACTTCACTTTGTTGGAATTTTACTATGAAAATAGTTTCCATTCTAGTATTCAAATGGATTTATATGAAGCTTTATATGGAGATAGATTTTGAACTCTAACTTGTTGGGATGAAGATGGTGAAAGGAAATTTATAATCCCAGAATATATTGAAGAGACCGGGACAAAGGTGAAGAAAATAAAAGCCCATATTAATGGAACCAAAAGTATGTAGAAGAGTTATCCATACAACTAGAGAATCGACTTGGAATTTCAATTGAGAGATCATGTATTTCTGAAAGTATCTCCATGGAAGAGTGTCTTAAGGTTCGGTAAGAAAAATAAATTGAGCCCCAGGAACATCAGACCAGTTGAAATTCTGGAATGAATCAGAGCTATAGCTTACCATTTAGAGATGTCGCCAAATCAATCCAGAGATCATGATGTGTTCCAAATATAATTGTAAAAAAAGTACATGCCATAACCAATGAATGTACTCACATATGAAGAAATAGAACTGGAACAAGATTTGTCATACTGTGAAAAGCCTATCAGGATTCTTGATACAAGGGAGCTGGTATTGAGAAATCGGACAACTCATATAGTAAAGGTTCTTTAGAGAAACCAAAATATAGAGGAAGAAATAGGTGAACCAGAAGATGTTATGAAAAAGAATCACCCACATCTTTTTGGTGGGCTTTATACATAAATTTTCAAGGAAATAATTTCTGAAGGAGAGATTACTATAGCACCCCAAACATTTTATGGTATGTTTATCTTAAATACATTCTATTAATCAGGGTTTTTCATGCAAACATTACTATGTTTTTTAGGATATATTCAAGACCTAGCCATTAAATAAAAAATTTCCACTTCTATGTTTTGAATTTTGAAAAATGGTCTTCTAGAGTTGGGATCTGTAAGTTATTGGAGTCTTATGGAACAAACATGCTTTTTTCTGAATAGTAACATACACATAAAAATATTAATATGAATAGAAATATGACCCTTATGAATATTAAATAATTATTTTATTTTATTTTCTTAAGGAAATATGATAATGAGATTATAATTAGTTTTTCAATGAGAAATAAAACTAATTTCACATTAAGATTATTATATTTTGAATTAATTATGACTTTATTTAAATATTAAATTAATAATATCTAAAAAATTAATTTTGAAAAATGGAGTTCATTTTTGAAATCTACACAACAAAAACAATTTGGGTAATTTTTTTGGGATTTTTATGAAAGTCTAGAATTTTTGATGAATAGTGAAAGACGATCAAATACTGTATATGGAAGTTATCAGTTAAATACACTATTTAAGACATCATAAGTGATGCAGAGCAACTTGGTTCAAACTCACATGCACTTATTACTATTAGGGGTCACGTGAAACAACAATATTCATTGTCTTGGGGGAAATAATAAAATAATGAATTAAATATTCTAAATTTACCCCTCTCTTTCACTATAAAAACCCATCACCACTCCCTCTTCTCTTCCCTCCCCTAAGCCTTGAATATCCTAAAAATTATACCCAAATATCCTTCCCTAGTCACTCCCCATGACCAGGATGCTCATGGTCTTTCCAAAATACCAAAATCTCTTCCCTTAAGGGGTTCTCGTGGATGTTATTTCATGTGGTAAAAGACCTTTCATTTTCTTTTAATTTAATTGGAATTTATCATCATTTATTATCCTATCCTCAACTAAACTTTCCAAATGATAATGATTACTACAGTATCATCTATATAATGTATTTATATCATGTTAATGTAAGAACCATCATCAATATTCTTACTCCCTCCCTTTTATTTTTATAAACGAAATCAACCTTCATGAGGTTCCAATTGATAACAATCGTAAATGATGATGTTTCATTCTTCAATAGCTCCATCATTAATGGTCATGAAAGCATATTTATGGTTGAACTATGTCATAATATATTTATTTTATCTTTATTAGTATTCTGGATTCTTTACACGTACATAATATGGAATAATACTACAAAACACGTTTATTGAGCACAAAACTGCCAAGCCAAATTCAAGCATTAATTTTTAACCCATGAAATGAGTCATTCTCATGGTATATAACCAGAATCCTTATAATTTCATTTATATCTCATTAATTTCACGAATAATGTATATTAAAAATTCTGTATGTTTAACCATATTTCAAACCAACTTCCATTCATGAATACAAGTAAACAAATCATGAAACCAAGTATGAAAATGCTTCCAAAACAATAAAATTAATTCTCTTAAACCGATATAAAAGGCCACTATTGAACTTAATAAGGTTATAAAATATCAATTAAATGTTTATTAGTTTCTGGAATAATTAATTAATCTAAATTCAATTATTCATATCATTAAGAACAATCAAGAACACCTTCGAGCATAAGGTAAGGGATTGCATAACTCAATTTTCATTCATTGAGTGAAACATCTATTTCATTTGTTACATTGTTCCTAGTATATTTGTGAATAACTTATGATTATTTTAAACTGTATTTACACTTATATTTTGAGGATATTTATTTGTTACACATAAATATTTCATTGATTTATCATCGCTCTAATGACACAATCATTGTATGGGATCCTCTCTATCAGTTTTGTTCAAGAATCTCCCCAATGATGTTCCCTTTTATTTTTAATTACTAATGATGGGGTATGTTTTCGAACCCACCACACACATCTCTTGTGACATATAAAAAATTTAATACCCGTTTACCTCTCTTTAATTCCTCACAATAATACCTGTTACAATGCCGAAATGTTTGTAAGGGGTTTCTCATCTCACTATCATTTCTACAAGATTTTCATTATTCGATAATTATTTCATATATGTGGTATAAGTGTACATCCATTTGATATAAAAATAACATTATTATCTTTATATCTGTGTTATTCAATGATTTATTTTATGTTCATTACATTTTGATCATATGCTTCGATTGATTACATTGTGGTAAGAGACCTTGTATCAACTTCTATTTGGTTGTGACTATCTTTTTATGGTTCCCCTAATCTTCATTATATTGTGTAACTAGTACTCATTTGAGATTAATTTTCAATTATATTAAATTTCCATAATCTCATATCATGGATATGTTTGTTGTCTAAACCGTATACAATTTTACACACAGTTTTTATTTAGAAAGTTATTTTAATTATGGAAATATTGATGAATCCATATACTCTACACTATATGGATATTGAAAAGGAAAATTTCTCTTGAATTGAATCAATGTATAAAGAATGATTTGGACATGAAGTGGATGGTGGGTCCCACTATAGCCCCTCGATGCATCGGTAGGTCTAATGAGACAAATCATTTGGCGTCAAACCCTTTAATTTTGTTTCCAAAAAATCAGACAGGTTTCTACCCATAGAACTAAACCATTTTAACGGTATTATTGTTTCATGTGCCATATACATGAATTCTAATTAATAAGAATTCACTTTATTCATTATCATTTATTATTATTATCCATGAGGTTTTCACTATGACAAAATCTATTGATGCAGTTTCATTCTTAGTTTATCAATGGCTTTAGTAATTAATTTATTCACTATACCATATTGATTACGTCAGATTTATTGTGATTCTCTTATTATTGTACTCATGCTTCTTCTATTTGTAACCCTTACTGAGAGTTTTATCTCACACCTTTTATTGTTTACCCTCAACATGTGATGAGGAAAATGACATTTATTGAGGTCAAATGGTTACAATTTTACTTTTCCTTATGTATTGTATTTTGTTAACCTTTTAAATGTAATTTGAGAAACATATATTTATCTAGTTTCTTAAAGACTACTAAACTAGTCATTCAATATATATTTTCATTCCTTCTAACCATGAAGATATCACAAGTAATGCACCGGCTCTATCCTAGAGGGGTCAGAGTGTTACATTATTTATGAGTTTATTTGATATCTTATCTTACTGTGGTCCTTCGAATGATGTTATCCATGATTCTGGATTATTTGGTATGTTTAATCTCATACATTATTGATTTTATTCAAATGAATTTGATATGGAATTTTATAAAAACATTGGGTTGTTAGATATATCTACTATGATGTATGTATATGATATTCATTCAAACAGATTTAATACAATTATTATAAAATTTGAGAAAAAGTTGCAAATAAATTTTCATCTTTGATTTTGATATAACCAATAATGAACATTATATCATGATTTATATTGTTTAAATTTGAACAATTATAGATTATCATTCAAGAACATGATAAGGAAAATATTGGAAAGACCATACTGAGAATGTTATCTCTTACCATGTGTACACTATTCACGAATCGTAGTCACAGTGATGTATTTCAATGAAGGTAAGAGAAAGGAATTATTGTAATGAGAAGAGGTTTTATGTCAACATAGTATGGGAAGCCATATATTGAGATCGTCGAAATTTTCGCAAGAATTCATATAAACATTTTTTGAGTAGTTTTTCTACTTTGGCCCTCCATTTCTATTAGATGTGTCTCTTATAAATTTTTTTGCAATATAATAAGGTGTATCACATCTGTTTTTATATTTTTATAAGAAATATATATATATATATATATATATATATTTTAATCTATTATTTACATAATAATATTTATATATGTATAATGTTTTGTAATTCAGGTTGGGTGAAATCATTCGCTCTGTTTATTTTTTTCTTGAGTTCTAGACATTATCCTATGTGGATCCTGTGCTCCCTTAAGTTATGTGAAAATCTGGATCGGTACTAGTTAGATAGGGTATCTAGGATAAGTTCATCACATAAAATATTGGTAGAATAATGCGTTTATATATTTATTAAATTATTTTATAAATAAGTGTGAAATATGGACAATAATTACTAGAAATATCGATATATTGTAAAATGGAGTTGTAAAATATGAGAAATTTGAAATCACAATCCACTACTCAATGAATGTCAATGTAAAATGAGAAGTCGGATTGAATCACTTGCCTTAAGAGGTTAATACATAAACACTTTAAAGAGTTTCTCTTGATAATAGGAACACATTTGGAGGGATTTAGATAGGTAGAGTAAGAGGATCATCATGATCAAGAGGATTTGAGTGATGAGTAATTAGATGATAGTTGGGAATTTATCAAAAATGATTAAGGAATTCAATATTTATTTATAATCTTATGATTTGAAATCTATGTAATGAAATCAACAAAACCAATTACCATGAATTATTTTTTTCTCATGGTTTATAAAATATTGGACAAGTTTAAAAAAAATTATGATGAAAACCAAAAATATTAAAAATAAATAAATCAATGTGGGATGTGGAACTATGGGATGTATATCAATAATTAAATTTTAAAACAGAATGTATGATATATTTTTTTCACGATTCACTATTTATTTATAAAATTAATAAAACAAAATCAAAATATATTTTTTTTAAAGATGATCTCTATAATTGTTCTTGGATTATGTATATAGTATTTATGGAAAAAAATATGAGATATAACAATGTCATTATATAGACAATATATTTATATGGTATTTAATTTTTTCTCAAAATTTTAATGGTCTCATTATATTAGGAAAAATTATATATTGGATAATTTAGAAATATATATTTCAAAATCAATATTTTCTTTTAGAATAATTTTCCAATCATGACAATTTTAACTTTTTAGTTAAAGTCACTATTAATTGTAAATTTTTTTTATATTAACCTCTTTATGAAAAATATAAAAGTTACCTTTGAATTACTAAAATATTATATTGATTTATATTCAAATATTTATTTCCTAATAAGTAAATTTTATAAAAATATTATATAATTAAAAACCATTTGAATGTATTAAAAGGGAATCATTAATAAAGCAATATATTTTCTAAAAATATATTTTTCTTCTATTCCAAATATTAATTTCGTCAACTCATGTATAATTATATAAATGAGTTATAATGAGAAGTTGAAAATGTATAAATTATTTTTTTAATAAAAAACTATAAAAATTATTACTAATTGCGTATTGAGACACAACCACTTATTAAATTAGAATACACCCAATGAGTAAGATGGTTTATGGTGACATGTTATTTAGATAAATAATGGAACATATTTTGTTCCTGTGTATCAAGAATCATTAACGTATCCTGTAAATATTTTATGAAGTGAATTAGTTATTAAATCATGGAATTGGCATGGAAAAAATTAATTCTTAGTGATTCATTCTCCCTCATATGCACCGATTGATGCGATTCATGGGAAAAATCCTACATGTAAATGTATTTTCTTCTTCTATATATGTATTATTGACTATATCACAACCCTTAATATATAATAATATTGATTTTCTCTGTTCAATATCTATGGTATGAATGGATATGATGTGTAATGATCATTTAAATCCATCGTGATATAGCATTCCAAATGTAATTATTTCTTGTTAGTTCTATAAATATAATGGATGTATGAAATCATTAATGGATTTAAAATTTTAAATATTCGGGTCATTATATGGAACATTATCTATTTTGGAATATTTTGTGTTGGACGTGAAAACGTAAACAAATGAGAATGATGAGTGAATAATTGTAGTACACGATCATCAAAATACCTATATTGAACATATGAGTATGCTTATAGAGTTCAATATCAGATATCTACTGTTTCTAAATGTATCTCCTAATCATGGTTAGTTGAGCTTCCCATAATGGTTTAATATCAATCCCATGATAATTATTATTTTTTAGAAGTTGTAATATGACAGAGATATGATATATTAGATATTAAATCGCTATTATAGCAGAATAATTCATAAAATTTTCCATATTTGTTATCACATTTGATATCTTTATGTTGATTTTATCATTATTTATAAAGGTAATATGGATGTTGATATATGTAGAACCTTCAACAAGAATCTTTTATTCATTCAATGTATAGGGACCAATTTTTATCATTGTTGTGTTTTTTACAATGATTACTTCATTAAGTGACATAGGTTTTTAGAGGAGAGGGAAGGGGAGTAAGGGTTATATATGTGAGCTTACTATTATAATTTTTGGACGATTGGAATATTCTTTTATTGTTTTTCTAATCATTGTTGAGATAAATTGTTAGACTATTGCCTAATTTATGGGGTAGTTATTGATGATGTCTATTTATATGATCATTTCTCATGTTATTCTTAACACGTTCTTAATTTACTTATATTGCTGAGGGGAATCATATAGTTAGTTTTTTTGGAAAATATTATATCTATTATTATATGTTATTAAATTCTTGAGGACTAAAATTATTAATGTGGTATATATTATGAGTTCATATACTTAGGGATCCCTCTTAATTTTATTTCCATATTATTATTTATTTAAGGTGGTTTTTAGATGTATTATGTAGGCTTGATCATCCAGAATGTCATATTGGAAAATGCTCTTTTGGGAAATATATATTTTTAGAGCGGGTCATTGGTTTTCCATTTTCACCATAGTGAGTGAAATTGTTTCTTTAGATATTATTGAGGGCGTTTCATTTTTCAATTTTAATCCCAGATATTTTACTAAAGGAAAAATTCCAAGGGATCTTATTTCTATTTTTGTGGTATCTCAAATGTTTATATATGTTATTTTTATAAGAATAATTGAAAAATGAATCAAAAATTCCATCACATGGGTGAATGATGTGGGATAACGCAGAAGGTAATGGAAGAAGCTATGGTGTAGGTCATGGAAGAAGTTATCATAATTAAAGTGTAATGGGAAATGGGGAGAGGAGTGGTCTCTATAATGATTTCATTAATGAATGAATCTAAAATATATAAGTGGATTTTTCCATTTAAAATATGTTTTTTGGGAATATTGGTAATTAAATGTTTATTTCAAAATGTCATAATAAAAGTTGTAGGATTATTCAAGCTATTTATTATGAATTTATACATTGACTTGTGGAACCAAAATTATAAGAATAAAATATAAAATAATTTATTCTATAATAAAATCATTTAATGAAATATGTATTTTTGGATTTTTAAAAAAAAATTATTATTGTAAACCTTATTCAACCCTTTATCTAATCAACACTATGTAGGAAACCCCATTTAGATATTAATTACATTTTTTCATCAGGAACGATGTTTGAAGAATCATGGTATACACACATGACTTCAATTATCAATTATTATTTCCCCCCTTATTTTTAGAATTTTGTTTCATTTTAAATCTTATTTTTTGTAATAATAATCATGAATGTGATTATGGGTTCAATCCATTATCATGTACCATTGGATCCCCTATGATTTTGGTGGTGTGTGATTCCACAATTATATTGTTTTTGAATGTTGATAATTTCATGATGAATGAATTTAAGAACGGGATCCATTAAATATAATTTTATTTTTGATGAATTTTGATCATACAAAACATAGAGACTTTACATAAATATTGAATTAAAAAAATATATAATCTATATAAATTTGATAATGAATTAAAAGTTGGTTTTTTATTATCACATGTATTTTTCCATATTGATATTTCCGAATTATTTTAAAGATATAATCATATACATTATGATTATGGATTTTTATATTTACAATGTTTAATATAATTTATATTTATTAGAAAAAATTATTAAAAAACTATAATATAATTTTTACTAAAATAGGAATATAAATTAAAATGTATCCATTAACTATTTTAATGAATATATATGTAATACTAAAGGAAATTTTATGATTCACTCATAACTACGAATTCCCTATTATTTAAAGTATTTTAGAATTTAATTAATGAGTCATGAATATGTTAAATATATATGTTAATAATTTTTTTTGGATGATAAATGAGGGAGGTTGAGGTTGCAATATCTTTCTTGTTACATGATTCCATACATCAGTGACTTTCCCATAGGAAAACCATTCTAGTGTAAAGAGAGATATATTTTATTATACCTTCTATGAGTTCTTTTGAATTTTTGAGATTTTATTTAATTTATTTGTGAACTTTAATTTGAATAAATATTTTTAGGAAAATATTATTTTTTTCTAATGGTCGGGTGGTGAATCGATGCCAGTGATAGAAAAATTGATTGTCTTATTAACAATAGTTTCATAGATGGAATTGGTGTTCATTGAAGTAGTTTAGAGAAGTGATGTCACATTTCCTATTTTATTTTACTTTATTTTAAAAATCATTGTAAAAATATCATATCATTTGTTATTTTTTTATAATTAATATTGTTTTGTATAATGAATATTGGTATCATGATTTTTATAGAATTGGGTAATACCTTGAGTACCATAAATTATTTGAAATGTTTTTTATGCCAATAAATAATCACTTCGGATGATGTTTTTTTATTGTTGTAAAGATATATTACATATATATAAATGATATCCATAGAATATATTGATTTATGAGAAATATAGAATGGGAATTGAATCTGAAATATAAAATGGTTTGTGGAAGCATGTGTCCTTGTAAATGGATAGAATTTAATTTTCAAAAACAATTGTAATGTGTAAAATTAAATGATATTTTTGGACCATATTAATGATGGGATAAAAATGATGTTAAAATTACATGACAAATTCAAGCGTGGTAAAAATTTATAAATCTTAATTGGAGATGAATAGTTATTTCATTCATAATTATATTATTCATTGATTTTTTATAATCCCCAACTCTATATTTTGGGAAGCTGTTAGTTATATGGAATGATAGATGTGGTTGAATTTTATTCTCGGTATTTTATAACTTCATGGTAGTTTGTGATATATAGTATATAGTTCACCCTATTAAATGATTCACCACATGATTATGTAGGGCAGAGGAAAACATATAACCTCACCTCTTCTTAAAAGTAAAAACTATGTCTGACAAAGTACATGATAATCCACATTAGTCATAAGGGAAAAATTAATAAATGTTATTTAAATGATACCAATAAAACATAGAATTTTTAATGGCAGCAATGAACATGATAAAATGAATTATTAAAATATTTCTTATGTAAGTATATATTATTAAATAATTTTTTTCAAAATAATTCATATATAATATAGAAAATTATTATAATATAAATTAATTTTTTAATGAAAAAATAATTTATTGATCGTAATGGAGTTTCATAACAAGAAATTACATTAATCACAATAATTGAATGATATAGTAAAAATATATAATTTTAATTTAAAAAAATAGTTTTCATCTCCAAAATTTATTGTGTGAAATTTTATTTTAGATTGGTTTGAAATTATAATTAGATAAATATTATATCATATAATCCAATTTACTTCATTGGAATTAGATATGAAATCATTTAAATATTTTAAACATTTTCACTTTAAAAACTTTTTTCTCGTAGTGTCATCGGGATTATCATTAAATTAATTTTGTACATTTATGAGTTTTAAAATTTGATAAATGGATTTAAAATTTTGAAAAATAATGCCCAAATTTTGTAAATTTGTCTCTTTTAATTCTTTAAAATTGTAAATGTTAACTTATTAATTTTTATATTACTATGAATAAGGGTAAATTGGTTACATAACAGTATATAAAATATTTAAAATATTATAAAATTACCCTTATAGTTGAAATCGTTTATTTTATAAGTTATTTAAATAACAAACCATCCTTTTGGAAATTCTGTGACCAATATTAGTGAGTTGGAAGTCATTACCACCTTTATAGTTTTTCATTTTTATTAAATGTCCAAGATGTCATACTTATTTGTAATAATGTTAAAAAATTTAATATAGGGTTAGTTAGAAGATATCATTGAATATGAATAGATATTAGTTTTATAATATCATTATATACATAGTGGATATTTATTTATATATTTTTAGTCATAAAATAATTACCTTAAACAATGACCTATTAATGATGAAATAATTGTTAAATTAATGGAAGTATCAAAACAATGATAGTAAAAATATTAAAATTAATATAAATTAAATTAATTAATGTCATAATCTAATTTAATAATTTTATTGGAAATTTTATTAATTTCCAAGAAAGGTGGTTTCGAATTTATCTAGTTGTTATGATATTTTCCAAAATCAAGTAATGAATAGTTTCAAAACTATTTTTACTTACATTTCAATGTAAAAAATAAATTATTTAATGATATAAAATTTATAAAAAACATATAATCATCCAAATTACTGTAATAAGAATTAATATTTATTGGAGTAATCATTTATTGTAATTTTATTATCGTAATTACTTTAACATTGATTGTGTAAAGACACATGTTGTCTCTATTAGGTTAAAAGAGGTTAAATATGGGTTAGAACGCAAATATAAGGATATAAAAATAGTAATAATCATGTATAAATTTCATTGGATAAGCTTATTTAAGACCATAATCATCCTATATTATAAAAAAATATTTTTTTAACATCATTAAATTTGATAATAATTTATATTTTTTTAGTAGTTTGAAATTCAAATATTTCCCCTCACTTATCCTAAAAAAGGAAATCACTTTTTATCCATTCTTAATTAGTCAAACAAAATCTACCAATCAATTTAAAAAATAAATTCCGTAAATCACCCCCACAATCTTGAAATTTTTTTTAGTCATATCATATAACTTATGGAACTTATTGGGCTATGTAAAAGACTCTTTCCGGTGAAAAGTTATCCTTTTTTTATTATGTGTCTCTATTTTATTTCTTCTTCAAATTCCATGAAATATTTGTAAACCTTGATTTAATTATAACACTAGTATCAAAACTATAATGAGATTTTATTATATAAATATAATAAACTAAATCCATCTCAACTCCATTCAAATGGTTAAAGTGTTTATTATTCATGTGTACGGTAGAATAGCACCTCACAAACCAATGTAATTTATTTTCTTTCACCGTCTATCAATACTTATAAAAATTATGGAATTAAAAATTAAATATTTTATTATTATGAAATAGTTATATTTATTAAAATTTAATATTTAATTTTCATTAATAGCTTTCCATGAACAGAAAAATAATACTATCGTTCATGCATAAATGTGAACTATAACCACCAAAAGGGATATTATTCATTTTTCATCACCATATAACAAGGTTGGTACATATAGGTATATTTAAATGATTAATATGATATTTACTATATTTGTATAATTATTCCAATATAAAACTATACTTATATTCTTTCAAGAGTGATCATAAAAAATGGTACTTTTACTCATATGTATGTTCAATATATCGTCTCAATGATTGAATCATATTTAATTAATTATATCCATAAGTAATAGATGTTTTTTAATGTATTGATCATGTATAAAAATGATATTTATGTTATTGTTATGCTAATTATTAATGAATTATGACCAATTATACTATATACATAATATCAAATCCATTTTTCTCTCATGTATTAAATATTATAAAAACAGCATGACATGAAATTAAATAATGAAATAATTTTTTTAAAATAATAATTGGTGATATAAAATTTATAATAAACCTGAAATTTTTTCCAAATAAAGTAAAAAAATTAACATAAATTTATTATTTTATATGTTAACGAATGTTTATGAGGAGTTGTATATAATGTTAGAGAATTATTAAATCAATTCCCATTCATTTTGTTATACACCAAATTCTGGGATTATGTTATGATACGATTTTTTGGGAAATTCCTTTTTATTAGCTTATATTTTATTCCCAATTTTATTTAATTTTAGTTAATAAAAAAATATATTTGATTTATTATTTATCACTTCAATTAATTGATATTTTCAAGGAACTTTCTTTTGAATAATCGTATTTTAATGTTTCTTTTTTCAAAAGAAAACTTTTTTTATTATAGTGGAAGAATTTCCTATAGTCAATATTCATTAATTCTTTGATTCATATTTTATAAATTTTCATGGTAATTAACTAATAAAATTATTTCTTTATGATGTTCATACTTTTTTCAATTTTAAATGTTAATTTTATAAACCAAATTCATTTTTTATGTTTGTATTTTATTTTCATATGAGTTTTAAATAGTTTTAAAAATATATTATGATAAAAAATTGAAATCCTAAAATGATTGAATATTTATATGGTACGTTAGAATTAAACATGTGGTTATGTAGATAGGAGTAATAAATCTCAATACACCTTTATATGGGGTGGAATATATATCATTGGGTAATCCCACTACCACTTTACATAGGATGGAATATATAGCACTATGATATCCATTTACATATTAACATTGGGTGGACAATATAGTGTCGGGTAATAACGTTACATAATTACATAGGGTGTCCCATATAGCATAGGGTAAGCCCAAAATATCTTATCATTGTAATAAAATGATTGGTAGTCGACCATATGTTTATTACAATTAATGGAATTTGAATAGGTTACATAAAAATTATCTTTAAGACACATAAAGTGGTTGTAATTTATTGTCATAGATTGCAATGAATTAATTTGAGAAAAAACTATGTGTTTTTTTTATGTTTAATTTTTTTTATTTCATATGATCATTAGACATTGAAGTTAAAGGTAAATGTTATATGATTTTTCATGTTTCCCTAGAATAGTGTTTTCCTTTCTCATAAGTCACTAACGTGGATTTTGGTGTTCATCCTATGTTTTTTAAATGGATTTCATTTGGTTTTAGAGGCAATACACATAATAATGGGACCAAGGGGATAATTTTGATGATTTTTTATAATGTAAAATAATTTATTATTTTAAATATGATTATTTTTTGTAAAATGGATTTTGAGTAAATGTTTCCACGTATAATTTATGGGATTAATTTTTGTAATTTTTTTAATACTCAAAAACATTAAATAGAAATGATACATTAATATCAAGACTATTTCAAAAGTACTGAGAATCGTAATGGTTAAGGCTGGTTCCTTATTGATTGAATCAATGTAAGGTTTAGAAAACTTCTTAAATTAAGAATTACAATTATGTGTTATGTATATCATGAAAGGATTATCATTTTAGGTTGATTCAAAGTTAATTTTATTATATAAACTTTTTTAGATTTTATGTTTTGACATTTTAAGTTGAGTAATTTTATTATTAGAGACATTCATTTTTAATGTAAATATGGTTCATTAAATTTGAAGAAGAAAATGAAATGTATGAGATAACATTTTTGGTAAAAAATTATTAAGGTTTTTTAAGGAGGTTCTTTATATTTCTGAAATTTTATTAGTATTATAATAATAAATTTTTAAAAATTGACATCATATAGGATGGGTGACGACCCATAGTATCCAACAATGTCATGATAATTGATCCCACAACCGAAGGGAGATAGGGGTGTATCAACTAACTTTGGAAAGCAAGAAGTCCAGGTAGGTATGAATATTTTGTATTTGTTTAAATATTTGATTGATGAATAATACATTGATTTGGGAAATAGGTTTTTATTGAATAAACATCTTTAGTATTAAAATTTTTTTGTCAATTAAGTGATTAATTTTATTTATGAAGACATGTACTATTTTGGTAACACAATATGATTAAGGTAAATAATACAATGAGATTTTAATTTTTGAAGAAAACATGAATTATATTTTATAATAATATTCAATTTTATTATGGAATTTATATGATTCATGATATTTATATAAATGGTTACCATATCATGGTGATTATTTGGGAAATTACTATTTCGCATGAAAAATTAAAATTGAATATTCTTATTTGATGTCGAATGTTAACATTATCATGGAAGATTTTGTGATAAAACGTTATTGGTATTTTTATTAGTTAAAATATTTGTGAGGAATTTTATGTATTATTTTTTTTTGAATGACATATGTTGAAAAATTGGTGTCACTACTGAATTTTATTGATTAATTTATTTTTTCACTATAAATATGTTTATTTTTTTTTGTAATTATATTATATTATCCTAACCATTTTGGATTTCATAAATGTATAAATACTAGGGGGTATATATAGTTATATGTTTCTGATTTCTTCGACCAGTATAAGTGGATTTTAATGCTTCATTCATGAAGAATAAAATCATAAATACTCATAATTTTGAGGGAAATATGATTTTTTGTGATAATTGATAAAATTATTAAACTCCGCATTTCAAGAATGTGTGTTTTATTATATTACATGCCAAGGTAGTTATATAATTATTCTACTCCATTAAAATAATCTTAAAACCAAAATGTTATTTTTTACATTTCATAGAAACAAATTAATAGCCTTTTAACTCATCAATGATTTATGGTTTTTAGATATTCAACGTTATAATGAAGATGATCTCTATCACTCTTTATCAGCACATTTAATTTTGATTTATCTTCCATTTACATGTTTACCTGTATAGAACACTATTATGAGTTATCTCATCTGACCTTCAAACATCTGATTTCTTTCATTTAAAGATCATGTTTTACAAATCCTTATTATGAGGTTGCTTTTCAAAAAAATAATTTTAAAAATCAAACACACTTTGCCAAAAACAATTTAAAAAATTTAGGACATAAAATTTTAAAAGGGTGGAGTGTAAAACATCAGTAGTTTTTTAAAAGGACTCACTATGTTCAAAAAAGAACGTGATACCCCACATTGATCTTGTGTGAAAAAATGAATATTATTATTTAAATTCCATAATCATAATCTAGATATTATAGCGAAAGTAATGAATATGATTATCTTTATTATAAAAATATTTTCTATAGTTCTATAAAAAAAATTCATTTATTAACTAAACATTATGAATTGAAATAAAAAACATATCGAAAATAAAGGAAGTTTTTAATATAAATTTTTATGACCAGAATAGTGTTTTATCATAATTAATTAAAATTATCACTATTAGTGAAGAATATTAATATAATATATATGTTATAAATTTAATATACTATTTTTAAATTCCTCCACAATGTTTTATAGCCTTAAGATAAAAATAAAGTATATTTTAATCCCATATTATTGTGTATTTTTAAAGGAAGTTGTGCATTTTCTTAAAGGAAAACTATTATTATAACTCAATTTTGACAAATTAAATAATATTATTTGAAAAAAAGTAATCTTAATCAGAATCGAAATAACATAATTTAATTCGGTTTACTTTTTATAGGTTTTTCTGATAAATATCACATTTTGATGAATATTGAAAAATAATGAATGTTAATTGATCACAACTTTTTTGTGTAAATATTTTATTATGTTAAATTATAATGTTATCATATTTCAAGTAATATTATATAAAATTAATATATTTGATCAAATTCATTACATTAGAATTAATTTATAATTAAATTTTGATATAAAAAATTTAATCTTTTGAATGTATACATATTAATAACCGATTCTTTGAAACTATAAAATTGATTAATATACTATTAATTTTATCTAATTCATAGTTTCTAATTTTTAACAAAATATTCTATTAATAGAATGATACCAATAATTTTTTTTAAATTTTCACATCATATTTTTGTGAAATATGAATTGCAACATTAGTAATTTTTTTATTACAATGGTTAAAGGTAAACCAGTTAATAAGGACGAAATTATATTATAAATGTTATATAATTATCCAAAAACATGTAATTATTATATTTTATGAGTTATTTTAGAATTGATTCAACCCTTTTTTATATTTCATTACCCATTTGAACTACTTGGATGAATTTAGTAGATGTATTGTATTTTATTTTTATGAAAAGTAAAAGATCTCATATTTATGTGTTAATATAAAATTCATTTTTTGATATAGGGTAATTTAAAAGGTATATCTAACTATAAATATAAATATGAAATAAAAAAATTATCTAAATAATTATAATTTATTTATTTCCATTATATGAGTGAATGACTACCTATAATGTTGATATGATAATTATGTAGTAATTATTAAATACATGAAAGTATAAAATAAATGGAATTAAATGTTTTGAAATTAATATAATTATAAATAATTAATGATAAAAATGAATTTATAGAGTTATTTTAAATTTCATTGAGTTTTTGGAATAATTTTTTCTAATTTTTCTTAATTTTATTATAATATTAATGAGTCAAATAATGATTACTTTCAAAATTTTAATTAATGATATATTAAATTAAATAAAATTTAATAAAAGAAAAAATAAAATTATGCCAAATTAAATAGATAAGGCTATAAATTTCATAAATGAGACATTTTTGTTTTGTTTTTTATTTTATACTAACTATATTAACCTTTTATGAGTCAAATTTCATGTTGTCACAGTAAGTAAGAATTAGAAAGGATAAATAAGGGTCAAAATATAACGATCTAAATTAAGATGTAGTCAAAAAAAATATAAGTTACACATGTTTTGTTTTTTTACCCATAATCATATTAGATTCTAAATAAATCATTTTTTATCATTTTTCATACAAAATGAAGTTATCTTAATTTAATATTCTGATCTATTTAAAGATTGCCCCTCCCCTATTTTATAAAAAGGAACTATTTATTCCCATAAAATTACAAATAATTAAATAGGTTTCTTTAATATAATCCAAAATATATTCTTGGAATCTCTTCCCACATTATAGAGCTCTTATATTAGTTATAACACCACCCTTAGTGGTCTTATGTTGTTAATAAGTGGAAATTTTGATAGAAAATGTATAGTTTGTAAATAATCATTTCTGAATTTTTATTCCTAAAACAAGATATAATATTCTTCAACCATGATGAAATAATTATGTTATTATTCTCAATATACCATGATTTTATTATTTTAATATCATCTACAAAATCAATCTCCACTTTCTTCTTATGTGATGAATATTCATCATCGAAAATTATGGTGGACTATCTCCTTTCCAAATGAGGTCAATAATTTTCCAAAACCACTATCAATAGTGGTTATTATGATGGACTTAATGTTTATATATACAATTAATTTTTTATTTATCATTATAAAAAGTTAATATATCATCTTTACATAGCTTTACATGCATAGAAAAATGATAATTGTTTTCAAACAGACATGTCGACCATCAAACCCACGAACTGATGGGAATTGTTATTCAACTCCTCATCACATGGAAAATATATATGTGAATATTCTAATGATTAATATGATATTAATTATATATTTATTATTAAGGGAAGTTCAAATGATACTTACCTTCTTTCCATTATTAACATTTAAAAGTGGGAACGTTACAAATACATTTGTATGGAATAACATTTCTATTATTGTAATGATGTAAATTTTCCTATCCATATGTAATGAAAGGATTAAATGTAAAAAATATATATAAAAATGATAATAATGTCAATATTTTTTTTAAAATAATGTACAATTGAACATATTTGAAATATATACCATATAAAAATCATTTTGGAATCAATTATCGAATATTATAGAATAAGTTTGACATTATAAAAAATTATTACGTAATTGTTATCAATTGTTAAAAAGTTATACTAAAGAAATAATAAAAAATTAAGATTTTATAATGAAAGTAAATAGTTAAACTATGTTTATTATTGAGTTATAAAAACAATATATATGATGAGTCAGACTCAATGTAAGGGAATTCATTACTCAATTTCAATTGTTTGTGTTAACCTAGTACATTATTCGTTATATCATGCTACTGTTTTATGTGAAATTACATCAAATTATATTCTATTTTATTAAAATATATTTTATATTCATTTAGTGTGAATAAAAATAATTTATTCATTTGATTAATGATCACATCAATGATATGATATTTTTAAGGGACATTATTTTGATAAATATGTTTTTAATGTTTCTATATACAAATATAAAAAATAATGTTTTTAAAGAATTTTTGGATTTCCCCTCTATTTGGAAAAATTACTTATTTTATTAGTATTTTTGGAAATTTTCATATTTATTTACATATAAAATCATTTCTTTTTGATGTAAACAATTTACAAATTTTAAAATCCATTTTTTAAAAGGAATAGATTTTTTAAAAGTAATGGGTATTTTGACATCTAAAATAACTTTCTTTTGGGAGTAAAAGAGTTTTGTTAATATTTTATGATAAAAAATAAATTTATATAATAACATATTTATTATCAGTATTATTATTGAGAACTAAACATGGGGTGGGACACATATAACTGATAAAGACTATTGTAGCTTAACATTTGGTGGCCTAGATAGCACAGGGTAAGCCCATCAGAAATTAACAGTGGGTGGCCAATACAATGCAATGAAATCCAATTAAAACGGAACATAGTGTGGACCATATAGAAATAATTATTCATATTACCTCTTAACATGGAGTTTCATTAGATAGTGTTGGGTAATATTGAAATAGATTAATTGTGTAATGATAATCTTGGAAGGCGTCTGTATGGTTTTTCAAATTAAAAGCTTCAATAAGGGATTTTATAAAAATAATGTTCTAAGTAACCGAAAGAGTTTTAATTTCTTGATATTGGTTGTAATTGTTTTCAGGGATCCAAAAATATGTGTGTGTGTGTAAGGTGTAAATGTTTTATTTCATATTCTCAATTATCATTGATGATAATGGTAGAACATATATAATTTATCATTTTTTCACTGGACTAATATATTCATTTTATTATACCCCACACCATGATTTTTTTGTCATCCCATGTTTTTAAAATTTGTTTATCATTATTTAATAGGGAATATATAAAATTATGAGATAAAAGGGATAATTGTCAAAAAATATCATAAAGATAAATAATGTTTATTTCTAATGATTTTTTTATTGTGGAATGAAATTTATACTAAGTATTAGTTTCCACTTATAATTTATGGGATTTAAAAATTAGTGTTTTCCCAAATTATCTAACAATATTATCTAAAAATTTCCTTGAATTTGAAATCTATTTGAAAACACTATTTTATGAGTTTTTTAATGTACAATCCTTACACATCCAAATGTTTTTGTTGGGGGGGGCTTTCAAATCATCTGGCCGAGTGAGGGAATATACAAATGAACTATACCTCTCTATAACATTATATTAATTTATATTATATTATTTTGGAATTCATGTGTGTGACATTAAAAGTAAAATGATATGAATTCACATGGTATCTGTAGGATCCATTTTTTCTATTTTAGTGTTTTTTATGTAGTGGATTATGGTTAGGGCGCATATTTTTATTTCGTAATGTTGGCTATGATTTTCCATTAGAATACATACATTATCTATATTTTCGTGAGGTCCAATTCATTTTTTGTTATATAATATCCTCAAAACATATTCTTAATTTCAAATGATATGATGATGATGAAATAATAAAATGACACATGAGATACATAAGGACTACAATATGATTTACAATGATAATGTATGATGAAATATATAAGGGATGAGATTAGGGAAACATAAACTATAGTCTAAGAGAGAAAAAAATGTGGAGAAATTATTTTAGATATTCTTCATACATATCATTTTATTGATATGGAATGATTCTTTCTATTAGATACAAGATGAGTGATCCGTAGTGAACATGATATATAATTTTACCAACCTAGATAATGATTTGGATTCATTTGTTTATTCACTTATATTTAAATTATTATAATCCAAATATTACTAATATGATATTTGAAAAATCCTACAATTTTAATCCTATAATAACCGAATGTATATAAATATTTTTTTGTCATGTTTGTAAGAGATTTTTTGTGATTATTTTGAAAATTATTTTGAAGTGACGGTTATTCAGGATTTGTATTAGATTATGATGACAAACTAGGATCTTATTTGGTACATCATAGTTGTTTTGATTATGTATAGCACTATATATATTTGTTTATATTATTTTATTAATATTTTATGAGTTTTATTTGTTTTAGGTCTTTAAATAGATTTATATATAAAATTTATGAAAAAATTTCTTGCATCAATTTTTGGATTATATATTCAATTTTATAGTCATTAAAACATTGACAAATTGATGTGGGCATAAAGGGTAACCATATATCTATTCACCATAATGATTAGATGGGTACCAATAGAGAGGGGAATCATTATATTATAAAAATAATTCTCTTCTAAAATAAATTTACAATATCGATAACATTAAATATCACATTTATATATACAAATTAATTTACAATTCATTTCCTACATTCTTTTACATTCTTTTGAATCCTACAGGATGTTCATTGATACATACAATTAATGATATCTAATGTAACTAAATTATGACTTATTAATCTAAAAAATATTCTTAACAAAATATTAAAAAAAAATTATTGTAATATATGAAATTTTGAAAAATAATTGAACTCCACCATGAACAATTCAATGGTAGATTTTTAGTTATATATATATTTTAAAAAATATATTATTGAGAAATTGTATTTTAATTCCAAAAAGTTTTTATCATAAGGATCATGTGTCGACATGAAAAAACAATAGAAGCAACAAATTTTTTGGAACCCAAATATAGATTTCTTGGTCTAGTTCCACTATGATAAATTCCAGAAAGTTTAGTTTATTTTTATATTTTAAAAAATTTGAATAAAATAACTATAATATAGCTATACTATATCTAATAAAATATTATATACTATAATACTACCTATTTGTGAACATAATTTTATTCATGTTTATAATTACTCAATGATTGAGAATATATATAATCTAAGGTCAGCAATAGTCATATAATTTAATTTCATAAAGTACAGGTAAATATTTTTTCAAATTATTCCATATTGAAATATATTAATATTGATATTTATTCTTTTAAAATAAATATTTGAAACCATTATAGAATCACATTATTATTATACTATGTTTTTATTGAAAAAAAAATTTCTTCTGAAACCTGTTTATATATTTCAATTTTTAAAACTTGTATCCTAAAATTCATATTTCATTTAAATAATATCTAAAAATATATTTTACTAAAATAAATTCTACACTAAAACATTGAACGTATGTTTAATATAAAATAATATTTTTGGAATCTTATTACACGAGTCTTTTCTTAATCATTTTATTTCTAAATGATTTTTATTATTATCATGGTTTCATATTTTCTATTAATATATGGTACATATTTATTAAAAAAGATTTTAATATCCAAATACATCTAGATAAATTAATATAAATTATCTGAAAATATTCATATATATAGAGTCTCCTTTAAAAAAGAGTAATTTTTTCTATCGTATTATATATTTATGAAAAAGTTAATAAGTAATTACCATGATGGAATTTGATTATGTTCTCAAAAAAATTTATTTTATAATAAATACATATTCATAGCATATAATAAATATATAATTATTTATGAATCATTCATTATATCTATATTTAATATTTAATTTAAAACTATAGAAATGTATACATTACCATTATTTAAAATATAATTATATATGTTAGAGAATAAATAAAGAAATATGAAAGAATATTTGTTTAATTAGAATGACAGTATATTTTATTTTGGAACAAAATACATGATGCATGAAGATTTTAAAGACATTTTTATCTTTATATTCATTCCACCAATTTCATTATATTTAAAAATAATATATATTTTATGAATATGAACATTAAAATCCAAATAAAAAATATATTGATACATAAAAATCAATATGTAGTTGATGATGATTTTATATTCATATACCCCTATATTAAAAATTTATATTAGGGTAACAAAATTTTTATATATGTTAAAATACATTGTTTGGTTTAAAAGATTTTGTGTTCTGGATAACTCTATATATTGTAACTATAAATTAAAAATTCGTTATTTTTGTTCTATTTTTGGAATTTAGATTAGTTTAATTTCCTATTATTTTTTAAAATTCATGATGAAAAAATTAAGATTGATTAGAATAATTATGAGAAATGATATTAAAATAAGGAAATATAGGTACATCCAATCTTTTATCCTTCTATATTATGAATATTACAATTTTAGATACTAATTCTATAGAATTATCTTTCTATAATATATTTTTATTTAAAATTCTAATTTATAATCCACCATATAAATATTTTATTTGTTTATGACATAACACATATATTAAATATCCATAAATCCATTTTTATATAATTTTTAATAATAAATTTATTTGTAAACTTAAATAAATTTAAAATCAAAATAATGTAATTTATCTAATGATATTTCCCTTCAATCGAGATGTTCTGACCATTGTTACATTATTTCCAATAAATTTTCCATGTTATTATTATGATAATTAATTTTTTCTACATCATTTTTTTTATCCCAATACAAGTAATTTATTTCTATGAAAATTAAAAAAAAGTGAAATAAAAAATGAAATATATTAGTTAAAAACATCTCTATTTTAAATGAATGATTTTGAAATTACAAGGTAACCATATCATCATTTAATAAATTGTGTATATTACAATTTTATGAAATTTATTATTTATAATGTTTTACTTTATGGAAATTTAATATTTATTTGAAAAAATTCGTATATTGATTATATATATACCCATTAAAATTTTCCAAACGAATACATAATATATATTTTTACACACACACACACATTTTCTAAATTATCAAATTTTCATATATGTTATATATATATATATAAATATAGATAATATATTCTCACGTTTTATGAATATATATAACTATATATTCTAAATATATATTCTTAATTTATAAATAAATATTCATATATGTATATATGTATATATATTGCCAAAATATATTTTTTATAGTTTTATTTTAAATTTATATATATATCTTAAAAAATTAAATTAAAAATATATATATTCACATTATATATTATTTTATAATCTATTATATTATATGACATATATATTTGATGTTACATTGTAATGATTTTAATAGTAAATTTTTATATTTATTACAAAACAATTTTATTTTTTACTCTTTTCCATAATAATTTTTCAATATAAAATTTTTAATTCATATAATCAAATTAAATCTAATATACATTCTACATTCCTCCCATAAATAATCATGAATTTTTATTTTTCAAATATAATGTTATTTCTTTTCCAATTGCTATTGGGCCAATTAAAATTCAGATTAGAGATACTATTTTGAAATAACTGAATAATGAACACTCTATAAATCTTAAATAATTATTAATACGAATATAATTAACAACATCATTAATATTTATTAACTTATGGATGTTATTTTTGAAAAATTAAACTAATCCCACATATTGACGGATCTATGGAAAAAATATTGATTAATGAATGTGATTTGAAAAAAACGGTCCTTAATAATTAAATTAACACAAAAAAGTTTGTTAATAAACTATTTAATAATCATTAAAATATTATACACAATATTTTACACACATATAGTGTATATCAGAAACTAAGTTTAGGGAAATTCTAAAATACATTCCTTATATTGAAGTTGCACATTCTCTTATAAATCCTCTCATTACCTAAATATTATTCTCATGTGATTATAATTTAAATATATATATATATATATGTCCCATATGTACATAAAAAATTTATTTTCATGTTATTTTTAATGGTTTAATTTTTGTATTGTCTAACATAAATATTTTCCTAAATGAAAATCTATTTAAAGTAAACTTATATTTTAATTATTCAATTTCATTTTAAAATATATTAATGCATTAACCGATCCATGATTTCTGAAATCGACTGTTATATAAAACCTACACGTTTTCATTGTCGTTTTTGGGAAAAATAAACGAATTCAAAATGTATTTGTTGTCTTTTACAATGTTATTTAAACAATGGGAAAGTTGTTAAATTTTATACATATATATTAAAATATTTTTTAATCATATTTCATTTGATGAAACAATTAATTAAATATGATTATTTTTTCAATAAGTTACATTAAAATTGATTTTATTTATGGTTTTAATAGGAATCATTATGATGATTCATTTGGGATCCCATTGAGACAAGATTACATAACACAATTCCTTTTTATAGTTTTCTATCATTACACTATTTTATGTGTGATTTATTTTTCCCATGAGTAAAACATATACATATAAATATTACTATGTGATGGGTTGGTTAATAATTATTAAACCGCATTCTATATCATGATTTTTTATTATGACTCATCAATTGGATGATTAAGGTTAAAGAGGTGTTTTTATGTTTTTAATTTTCTACTAAAGAATTTAATTAAAAACATAATTAAGATTTTTTATTATATAAATTAAATACCACATTTAAAATTTCTTGGCCACAAATATAAAAATTTAATTAATATAATTTTGTCATATAGGATAAATTACCTATGTTAGAATTATAGTTACCATTGTAAAAACAAAATAATAAAATTCAGTATACATAATGTAATAGAAAACAAACAATAAAATATAATTTTCATTGTGTGTGTTGTAAGTGTTTGTAGACAATAATATCCCTAAAATCATTTATATTTAAAATAATCATCACATGTGGTAATGGAAAACTCCCAAATGTAAATACAATTGAGAATTTGAAATAGTTCCACTCCTCCTGAACTATAAAAGGCCACTACTACCCCTCATTATTTCATATATCCCAATATATTTTTATAAGAAAAACTAAAACATAATAGCATAAAATAATCAATCATATCAACCTATAAGTCTCGCTCTATGATTAATGAAATATAACTATGTCATTCGGTTCAAACTATAAAAGAGTTACCCGAATAAGAAATAATGATAATCAACGAATGATTTTCTTTTATTTTATCCTAAAACACCATAGATTATTTTTGTATAATTATTATATAATAAAAAAAGAATGATAATTATAATTGAATAATTTTATGATAATTTTACAAGATAATATCTTAAAAACATAACTAAAATACATTAATAAATAATCATTCTTGTGTATGGTAAATTTCTACCTCATTAACATATGTAATTTTTTCCATAACCACATTTAGTGGTTGGGAATAATGATTGAAATAGTGTTTACATAGGAAATATATATAAATATTTATTTATTTTTATATATTTTTAATATCATTAATAACATTATTCAATCCATTTTAGGGACTATGATAACATCATTCGAATTTTCGACAGACTACCGCCATAGAGGCTTTGTGATTCATACATTCTATACATAGAATGTATTAAAGAAACGTTTAATAATTTTTTTTGTTAAATATTATATTAATATGTGTTTTTAATGATAATATATCATTCAATTTTCGTTATATCAAACCAGAATGAATATTAAACATAACGTCCATATGATTGTAAGCCATACCATCTCGATGAATGGGGTATTTAATTTCATATCACAAAATTTAAGGGATTTTTATAAATATCTAAATAATGAATAATATATATATATATATATTTAATAGTTTGAAATATCGATATTATAAAATGATTATCTTTTTAAGAGGATAAATAATAAAAATTCATAAAATTGTACGAAAATCAATGTGGTTATTTTTTGAAATATTACTACATTAAGGAATTTCTTTAAAATGGTTAATATAAAGACATATTATAAAATTATATTGAAATATATATATGAATATGTTTATTTGATATATGTATAATAATCATATATTTATTATAAATTTTTTTAATGAGTACAGTGGATGTGAAGAATTAAAGTAAGTGTTTATTCTCATATCACATTTATTTATGTAAGATAAATGATATTATCATCAATTTTTGTGTGTGATATATATACTGAAAATTATTTTATATAATTATTATTATAAATATATTTATCAGGGATTTACGTAAAAATGATAGATACTATATTTTTTGGGTTATTCTATTTCAATGATACCAATTCGATAAGTGATTTTGGTTTCAATTTTCATTATTGGTGATATTTATTATGTTGAATACCTATATGCTTTTGTGAGGTCTATATACTAGTCATTTGAAATGATATATCCTTAATTTAATTTTTTACAATGATATTCTAAATTTCATTTATTTTTACTCTTTCATGGCTTATATGATTCAATGTTATCAAATTGGTTAGAGTTTTATGTTACAACCACATCTTGTATCGAGGTTTTTTGGTGATTAAGTAAGAATTGATGAAATAATATAGTTTACCTAAAAATAAGTATCATGAAATTTATCATAATATGTTTATTTAATGTTAATATGTGTTTTACAAACATTTTCTTAAGTTTATTTAGTAATTAGATCAAAACAATATTTTTATAAAAACATTTATTTTCGATGCAAAACTATTTCTCTTCCAAAACATTTTTTTCTAAAATTGTTTCAAAAATTGATTTAAAAAATATTTTTGAAAGACTTTAGATAATTTTCCTCAATTTAATTCTAAAAATATTTTAAAAAATTAAATTATAACATACCATGGTTTCATTCAAAGAAAATTATTTTCAAAATATTTTCTAATTTAAAAAATGATATATTCAAAATGAAAAGATTATTTTCATTAGAATGTTTATAATGAAATTTTAATAGCATTTCTATTCATAAACATCTAAATACTTGTTTTTAATTATCATCCATTGGGTATATATTTATTTATACAATCCTCACTCATTTTTATGATAAATAATTATTAGTTTGATGAGATTATTATAGAACATTATTCTTTTCTATGGGTTAATCATGTTTCAAATAGATTTACAAGAAACCCATTTATTTTCAATCGTTTAATGTGGTTACGAATTAATAATTACTTTTTATATGATTTTAATAATGAAATGAAATAAAAATTTACTTCATTGAATTTTTTGTTCTTGTAAATTACAAATTAAGAATCAGATGAACCCGATAACACTGAGTAAGCCCATTACACCTTATCAATGGGTGGACTAGATATCACGAACTAACCCCATTATAGTATAACATGGGGTTGGCCAAATATTTTTAAATTAGAATATTACACATTAAACTGGTGGTCTCCCACACAGTTTCGAGTGATCTTCTTACATCTTATACGATGTGTGTGCCCTGATAGTACTACATTTCATTTGGTAATGATTAAATTAGATGTCAAAGGTATGTATTTTCAAATTTTATGTATTTTCAAATTCTTTTACCGAAATGATTTTCTATATAATCATTAATTGATTTTATTTGTTATTATGGATTTATATGGTTTTTATTATCATGAATGATATTACATGGATAATTAAAACTATTTTTATTGAATCCTTTCGTTTCCATATTTTCATATTTTATTATCCATGTATTGATGGGTATGATTTATTTTATGACATTCTCGTGCACCCTGATTATGTCCTCATTCCATAATTCACATTTTATTATCATTAGGTAAATTCAATTGGTTATTATTATATTCATCCTTACATAGAATTTGATATCATTTTTAATATGTTTCCATTTTTCCAGGTTATAAATAATTTTTCTAAAAATTTCAATTATAAATGGGAATTCATATGGATAATGACAATCAACAAATGTTAAATAATAAATGATGAGTTATGTGGGCGATATATTATTTGATGACATGGAAAATGATTATATAAGATTTTTTTTCTAAATTATCTAAAACTCCAATTCTAAAATGTCCTCGATAATGTAAGTGATCTTGTATTTTATTGTGATTTTTTTATGGTTTAGATATGAAAAAATGGTTCATTATTGTCAACATCAATGAAAAGATATATATTTTGTGTTATGTAATCAATGGATCCAGGTGTGTGTGTTCTAGGTTTTAATATTTATTATCCGAAGAAGTATTTATATATCTTTAGATATAATGACGTTATCATTCACAGTTATCTTAAAAGTAATGGATATCGTCATAGGAATATATGATTAAGGATGATCAAATATACAATATATTTGTCCCACCTTTAAGGTATTAGGTGATGATATCTTGAATTGGAAAATTAAACCTTATGAGATGACTTATTTTTTTATTAACATGTAACATTCCAGCTTAATGTGAATTATTTCTTTCTATTTTTTCTCATATATCTTTGAGTTTTTTAAAACCATTAGGTATTAAATGATATTTTTTATTTAGTTAATAATGATTTCAATACTTTTATATTATAGATTTTTAATATATTAAAATGATATTTGGTGACTAGGTGATTAATGTTACAATATGTAAAGATCACCATATATTTTTTATTGAAATCAGAATGGTATGAGATAACCTTTGAAGTAAAAAACTCTTCAATTTTGATGTTTTTGAGATTATTTGGGATGTCGGGTTATGTAGTTATTAATTTGAACATCATTTATATCTATTTTATAAATAATATTATTTTATAATATGATGGTTCATCCATTTTGGGAATTATAATACCATGTGCAAATTTTTTTGGGATTTTTTATTCTTAAAGACAAGGTGAATATATCCCTTCTTCATTTTATTGTAATGTATTATTTGAAAGTTCATCTTAGTGCGTCAAGAATTATAATTCCTTCTAGAATACTCATTGTTTGGATAAAAAATGAAGATATTGTGGGTGGAATTGATAAAATGATAAAATTATACCCATCATGTTAATGTATTTGTATATTCTCTTTTTTAATATGGTAAGAGAATTAACAAAATATAGGAAAATGTTCTTGAAATTTTTCTTTCGTGTTACCAATATGACTAATGGTTTTTAATGTCTTTTTCAACAATATTTTATTCTATGACTTTTTTATTTATTTTATTTTTATTGAACATTTATTTTATATGAATCTATGATATTCATAACTCTATGTCCTTTATTTTACTATATACAATAATTTGTGATAGGAATAAATCCCATTTTGGATTGTTTATATGTCATATTATTAATGATACATTTTTTACCTTCATTTTTATTTATATTTAGTTTTTATAGACGAATTAGATACATAAAATTCTTAAGAAATACCAACAAATAAATTATTTATTTTGTAGTAAAATAAAATAATTGATAATAATATTATTTTAAGTAATGGAAAATAATAGAATTTACATATTAAATTAATTTTAATGATGAATATATCATGTTACATTATTTTAAAATTAATTTATTATAATTAAATAATTTTCATGTTGTTTTAAATTTTAAATTAAATAAATAATGTCAAAAGAAACATTATTATTATTATAAAATAAATTATTTTTTAATAAATGTTAATAATTTATAAATAAAAATATTATTCCAAGTGATGTAAAATATTTAATCTCTATACATTATGGTTTTGTCATGAGGATCGTTTTCTTCTATAATGAAAATAATGAAAACTAAATAATAAAAACTCATTTAGTACAGTTAAGGAAAAATTAGTGTTTGTGTGTGTTGTGTGCTCTTCAATTTAAATTAATGTCCATGACATATGAGATTTAGTTTATAAATTAGATATAATATTTATAATTAATCTCTAATAATTTTATAATAAAACTCAAATTAAATTTGAATTAAAGTATACAGTAACTGTGTTAAGAAACTATTTACAATGTTACAAAAATGTTAAATTGAGAAAACATAATGACATAGGAGAAAAATATTAAAAAGGATTTTCATTTAGTGTAGTGTATGATTTTGTGGGCCATAAATTCAATATACACCATTATTTTTCATTTTTGTATGAAAATAACATAGGGGAGACCACCCAATTGTATATAAATAGTAATATTAACTAGAATTCCACTATCATCATCATTTATAAAAGGAAACTCACTCCCCTCACATTTACAAAAGTAACAAGGCATTTTGATAGTCCAAAATATTGTAAAATAATTTATAAACTCATGCACTCTTATCTTATATGAATCAAATTTCTAGGAAATATCACCAATGAAGGACTGTTGTTCAAACCAAATGTAGTTATATAATTAAGATGTAATGTTCATCAATGAACGTTTTTTTCAATTTATTTTTTCAAAAAAATTAAATTTATTATATTTTTTGTATTAATATATGTACAATATATATAATAATATATTTTTTAATTAAATCTCTTGATCCATATACAACAATATACACATCAATAAAATGGGTAACCAAATCATTGTTTGAGTGTACGGGGGTCTATCGCCTAAAAAATAGACGTCATATATTTTTCCATTACCATCATTTAGGGTTTTGAATAATGTTTGAAATATTTTATATATATGATATATAATATATTAATTATTATAATATGAATATTTAAATTTTATTTCACAGATACCATTATGCATTCCATTTTGAGGGAATATGATAACATCGTTCGTGTCTACGACAGACTACCGTCTCTATGGTCCGTGTATTTCTATTCATATTATTAAAATTTATGGATTATGATGAATATATATATTATAAAAATATATATTTATTATATCATGGTTTATATTCCAGTTATTATTATATCACGATACATGTAAGTTGAAAAATAATAGGTCAAAATATGTATGAAAACAAAGCGATTATTACATGAAACATAATATTAACATGGAATTGTAAATAAATTGGTAATATACTTTCAAATAAAAATAATATATGATATTATTTTTATTATTTTTATGTTATACATGTATAATAAACTTTTATTCATTATATAGTGGGTTTGAATGTTTATCATGGAAGTCAAGACTAAACTATGTTGTTTTTCTCTCATCCAACTTTTATTTTTGACAGATCCATTCATTATTAGGAACTAATATTTTTTTTGTTTTATATAATACCAATTAATGAATTTTATTATTAATAAAATTATATTTATTTTTATTTAAATATCAATTTTTTTATATCCCTATCATGTGGTTAATGGTTTGAATTTCAGGATAGAGGTATCAGATTTTAGACTTAATTTTCCTTCTATAATTCATTTTTTATGATATAGACACATAATATTTTATAAGGTTTATATAATGAACGTTTCAAAATTTTATAATTAATTTATTTATTTTCTAGATATTAAAAGTTTTTTCTTGTTTTATTCTTCCATGGTTCTTGGTAATCAATGATATTAAAGTTTTATGGATTCATTTTAGAAACTCATTTAATATCGAGATTATATGTGATTAGGAAACTAATTTCTAATTATTACAATATAAAACTAAATAATTATAATTAATTTTCTTATAATTTATTAATAAAATTAGAAAATATCTTATCCTTTATTTTAAACATATTTATGTACTCAAGAGTTTGAAATAATTTTTTCATGAAAAATCATTTTTTGGTCAAATAACATTTTACATCTAAACAATGTTTAAAAATAATTCCTCACATTTATAATTTTTTTTTAAAATCACATAATGATATTTTAATAATGATATGTTTCAAAATTATATTCAATAAAAATTATTTTCAAAAAAATGTCAATTAAAAAGTTATTTTCAAAATGAAAAGGATATTTTCCCACGATTGTTTTTAATAATATATTAATTGTATTTCTATTCACCAATTTTAACAACAGATGGTGTTAAATATTTTCCACATGGGATATTTTTTTATACTATGATCATTCTTTCTTTGGATATATAATAATTATGTTCATGATATCTTTAGGCAACTTTTCTCTTTTCCATGTTTCTTTCATGTGTCAAGAAGAATGACATTAAACCCGTTACATTTAAATGGGTTTTTATGCTTACGAAAGTAAAATGATATTTATATTTTTATTATAATGAAATAATTTTTCTATATACAGTATTATTGTTTTTGTTGTTTGATATTACAACATAATCAATGGGTCTCCAATTTAGTCTGTGGTAATCCCATTAAAACATAATATTGCATGGCCCAAATATCACTGGGTAAGACTATTATAGCTTGAAGTGGGGTATCCAATATAGAATCAAATAATTTAATTAAAACCTAAATATAGGGTTTCCTGGATATCTCTATGTGATCCTATTATATATAATATGATTGGTGAAACTAGATAATGCTCAAATGCATATCTAATGAATATATTGGATGAGAGTTATACGATTATTAAAATTAAAATGGATTTTAAAGGGTTTTATAAAGATGTAGATCCATGTTACCAAAATGTATTTTAGTTTCTTTTTATGGGTTTATAATTTATCTTTTGATCAATATTGGTATCACATGACACACAATTAATGATTATGATGAATATTTAATTTTTGATGGTTTCATATTTGACGATACCTGTAATGATGTGTATGAGAAATTTTATGATTTTCTAATTAAATGTTTTTATTTCATCATACACATATGCACTTCATAATCCCATTAATGACATTAAATTTCTAAAATATATTTTTTCCCGAATTGGGAATTTGAACTCACCATTATTAGTCCTCCATTCCCCCTGAATATAAAGATTGAGTTAGAAAGGGATATTTCTATAAGAGATTTCATATGAATGATGATAAGAATAGATATGAATTAATAAAAGCAAGTTTAACTGGGAAAAATTATCATTTCATAACGTATGTATTGTTTATATATGAGTTTTCCCAAATTTATAGAAATGATTATCCAAAAAGGTCCTCGAGAATTAGAGTGGTCAAGTCAATAATTATGATGTTGTAGGTATTGGAAAGAAAAAAATGGTTCCAAAATATTTAAATCAATGAAGAAAATGTAATGTTCATGATTTCATAATGATATTTGAGACTACGGGTTGGGGTTTATTATACCATAACTATATATTTTTTTGGTTAAATATTTATGTCATGTAATTAGTATTCATCAAATAATATATAATGTTTACATTTTAAAAGTATGATAATATTTATTTTTTTGAACAAAATTTGACTACATGTAGTTCCATTTTATTTATTTTCTATTTGTCATGTTTCAGCTCATAGGTAAACTATCTTAATATTAAAATTAGTTATTATATAATTATTAAGAGTCATATTTTTGATCGATCATTATAGGTAGATATCTATTAGGTATGAAATATAATATAGTGGGGAATATGGTTGAGATTTTTCAATAATTATCATTCCTGTTGTATTTATATATGTTTATAATGTTACATATTTATCTTTTCATAATAAACCTATCTATATAGATTATCAAAAATAATATTTCATATTTTTTTTTAAATTAATCTTATTTTCATTGAGATATATAATCAGATAACTCATGATGAACAAAAACTTTATAATTATTATTATTATTATTTTGGGTGAACACAAGACACATTAATAGAAATAACTAATAAAAATATTGAAATATATTTTTATTAAACATATAACATTATGAAATATTAATTCTATTAATTATAATTTAAAAAACTGATTCTAGTTGAAAAAAACTAGAATGCAAGTTATTATATATAATGTAATTACACATCACATTGTCAATAAGAAATATAGTGTAATTAAATATATAAACTACAAAATGAATATTTATTTTATAATATTTATCATCCATAAAATCTATTTAGTACACTCAAATATATTGATATAAATAGATTTTGTAATGATATTAACATGTTTATTTGGAGTTCTAATAAATTCAAGAATAATATATACATTTTATGTTTTAACGCTTGGGAATATATTTATACATCTTTGTTATTTTCTCTTCAGGGATGTGTTGGTTTCTTGGATAATTATATAACACTAGTTTTATCCTATTGAATATGAATTTGATGGAAACAAATATGAAATTTGTGAGTTTATAAATCATCTACATAACATTTTCATAAGAACATATTGATTCTATGTATTAAAGTTCTTCTTTAGAAATAAATACTTATAATTCCATCATGTATGACTAAAAAAATTTATTTTTATATTTAATGTCTATCAATATGTATTTCAGTCCAATAAACGTCAACCAATTTAAGCATCAACATTACTTTTATAAAATGTTAGATTTTAGAGAACAAAATAGACCAGGTTTTGTAAATATAGTATGCTAATTAAAGATAATCATGATATATTTATGATTTTATTCACTAATATTAGATTAAAATCTCAATCCAAGGAACTCAAAAAAATATTATTGGATTCTAATCATTCAAATATAAGGTTTTCTTAATCAATGTTCTAGATTTATTAGTATTTATATTGAAATATGATTAATTTGGATGAATTATATTATAGTGATTTTTAAAACCCAATGTTTTATACAAGTAATTAATTTAAATAGGTTAATCTAACTAAATTCCTTCTGATTGTTGAGATAATTTAAAACCAATGAAAAATTAATATTAACTAATTATATTAATTTGTATCCCAATTTCTATATATTATAAAAAATAAACAAAATTAATTTTTTTTAAGCTAATAATAATTTTATTTACCTAAAATTCAGAAATAATTTAGTAATTATAAATATTTATTATAAAAACATTTAGAAATTATATCCAATTATTAATATTTTTTTATGTTTATGGATGTTATGTTTATTAAAAATGGATAATGGGTATTAGTTATGTCTACAATATCATTATTATGTTTATATAGTCATTAAATAAATTTAACATTAACAAAATAGTATTGGTATTAATAAAAAATATATACTAAATTAAAATGCTATGAAAAAATATTATCTCAACCATCTAAAATATTTTAATATTAACTTATACTATTGAGTCTATAAACATTCAGTTAGAAATGATTCATATAACATGTAGAAATGAATGACTTCATTGTATTCAATCATCTTTAAAATAACCATTTTAAAAAAACAATTCCTTATTCTATTCTATTATTCTATTTGCATCACATTTATTTTGGAAAAAAAATATTACACCCATTACAAGAAGGGAATTAAATTACGTGACTATGTTTTAGACATTACACAATATAAATTGTATTAGATTGTCTATCATGCTCATTATCCCAAATTAAACACCCAAAAAATTTACTTTAAGTTTGGATTTAAAATTTTATAGGTGTAATGACTTGAAAGTTGTTCTACCAACAGACATTATGTTTGCATTATTAGAATGAAATTTTCATTGATATTATCAATATGAATGTTCCCTATGATTTATTGAATATAAAGGAATATAAAAATCATAGATTATCTTCAACCAAATAAATAATTTTCATACACTAATGTACAATTATTCCTTATATGAAGGAATTTGTGGTTATAGGTTTTGATGTATATTTTGACAAAAATTTTAATTTTAAATGGTTTATGAAGAGAAATAATTTCATAATATTTAGTAAAAAATGCTCTAATTAATCAATTCAAATATGAATAGTTTCTTCCAAAATATGTATTTCATAATGAAAAATAATTATATTGTTGACTTGTTGTAGAATAAGCATGAAATATATCTTCACATTAATAAAAAATAAAAATATAAATTTCACCTTCTTTATTATGAGATAAAATATTATTCAAATGTCCTATGAAGTGTTAATTTTCTTTTTTAGATCCATTCCAAAGATAATATAGAATTTAATTTTTAAATGGTTGATGAAGAAAATTGTTTATAGTATATAAGGATTTACTATGAATTTTTTTAGAAGTGTCAAATAATATAGTAATCAGAAAACAAAAAATTATTAACATTCTAAAAAAATATATTCAATATTCAATAAATCCATTTAATGGAGGATATGTAGATTCTAAGAAAGTAAATGTCAAACAAATTTTTATTAAAACAGTATCAATATATATATTAATAAATTTATAAAAAAGATAACTCTAAATTGTAATTAATGTTAGGTTTCTTTCATTATTTAAAAGAGAGCAACAATATTTATGTAAAATAGTACATTCAATTTCCATCTGACAATATTGAACCACATATATATTGTTTAATAATTAACTAAAACATACATATGGTGTGTGTCGCTATTAATTAATCTTTTTGTGGGATTTAAATTTACCATTATCACTAACTCCAAGGATTTGGATCTGGAAATTCCACTAGTAGGATAAATATTATTCTAATGTTTATTACAATATTGATAAGGATAACAAAATATAGCATATATAAACATATGAATAAAAACCAATCACCTTAAAAACAATTTTTTTTTGTATTTATAGAAACCATTAAAAAAATTTATAATCCTCTAATATTTTAGGTCTACAATTTTAAAAATTTCGGAAAACCATAATATAAGAAATATTACATCCCACTCACTATATACTTCCATCATCAAAAATAGGTTCTAAAATTGACAAACAAATTTTCATTAAGGTATCATTTCCTTCTATTTTGACGAGTCACTGTCTTAGAATTACTGACCACACTATATACACATAAAATAAAAAATATACTATGAAAATAATTTGAAATCATAAATTGAGAAAAGAATATCATTTAGTGATAAAAATTGAATGGGAACCCCTTATTTTAATAATAAACATGATAACCTAAAAATAATTGCTCTTTTTTTTATAATTAATCATGGTGTACTTAAATTAATATCCATGGGTGAAATCCATAATTTCATAAATAAAATATATAAATCCATTAAAAATCATAAAATACAACCATGATGGAATCATGTGGAATATGAAAGGCATTTTAGTTATTAATTGAAAATTTTTACATTTCACAATTACATGTTTAGAAATTTATCATTGTTTATGAAATAAAAGGGCTTCAATATAAACCCATAGAAAAAATAAAATATATATTTCATATACTCATATTAAAAAATCATTTCAAATAATGTTTTACTGGGTCAAAATAAGTTATTCTGAATTAATTTTATAAGGTTTACCTACCTAGTTGTCTTCTAAAATTTCATCATCAATTATTTAATCTATAAAAAATTTAAATATAGAGCTATATCGAACACACCTATCATCATGATCTATATCAGCCTCTGATTATTATATATATTTCTATAGTACTATATCATTAAAAAATAATTTATATTCATTAAAATATAACTATTAAACAATTAAAAACTAATTTAAAACCTTATGGAAGGGAAAATTCTATTTTCCAAAAAAATGAGAGGTATGATACTTCTATTAAAAAATATTAAAGATTACAAATTCCTCCAAACATTTAGAATTTAATTTTAATTAGAAAACATTATCTCCATATTGACGATGAATCATAATCATTAATATATATTATGGTGTGAAAATCTATTTCATCCATATTAGATAGGGAAAATAATTTTTCACTTTGTTGAAAATTGTCAAAATTTAATTGAATTGTAAAAATTATAAAATTATACTAAAAAATTTTTAAAAGGACGCAAATAGTGGTTTCAAATATCCTTTAAAAGTTTATTATTTATAAAAATTAATAATGTGAAATATTATAAATGGTCATGGATATGGATGTGAATGTTTGAAAAAAATGTGAACCCATGTTTTAAAAGAATAACCCGTTATTTTTTCCCTTACCATTGAATCAAATGACTATTGAATCAAAGAAATTCATTGGATTTTTAAACAATAGATATTAAATGAAAAAAATATAAAACACATCCATATGTTAGTATGTAAAACAAAAAAAATTAAATAATGTGGTTAAATTTTTAATAACACTCAAATAAAATAAATATTGATGAAAAATCTATTACCACATGTTCGAAAAACACATAAATTGTTTAACTCCAATATAATGAAAACATATTATTTTAAACTGATAAATAAACAATTTTTTATTTTATTTAATTGTAATAAAATAATTATAATATATAATTACTATGACATATATCGTTATAGATCCATTTATTTTAATTGAATCATTTGAGGACATTTTTTTCATAGTCTAAAAAATAGTAGGATAACCATTGTAAAATGGTTTATTACTACATAATTTCTAGATTATGAGAAATAAACTATATATTAATATTATAAAGTTAATATTCTTTTAGAATCATATATATTATATGGTCATGGAAATTTAATCCCATTATTTTATGTAGAAAATATCCTCTATATTTGCATTAATGAAGATTTCATTTTTCTATAGGGTGGAAAATAAATAATATGTGTAAATTTTAAAATTAATGTAATCATAAATGTGTTATAAATTTCATATTTATGCATTATTTCCATAAATATTACTATATATGTTTGGTGTTAATGAAAAATAAATCAAATTATATTATTGATGTAGATGTCCACGCATAAGCATGAGTGATATTATAATCATTCAATAATTGAAAGGGTAAGAAGGTTGATAACATCCTATTATTTTTGAATCAATATAATATTATAATCATGATATATATAATCATTAAGTTAATATTTTTTCCATCCATCTGAGATGATCATAGAAAATATAATAACATCTCTTCATGGATGTGAGAGTCTATACACACACTTGCTAAAAGATTTCATTTTCATTATATCAAAAAAAAGAAAAAATATAGCCACACAATAAACATATGTACCCTTCTATATAATTTTTATTATGATGTACATAAATATACATGTTATGATTTATTTTTTGGATATATAAAAATAAATAAAAATAAAATTAGTTTTTTTATATTTAAACAATTTCATTAGAAAGTATATTTTTGTTTACACCATAATCATTCTCGGTAGTTATTTTATAGAGAATTAAACCTATTATCCATATTGATGATATTTGTAATGATATTTTATATAGAAACCTAATATTTTAAAATATTAATAAAGTGTTTAATATGATATTAATTTTGTAAAACTCATAATATATTATCCAGTAAACATATTCCATTAAATTTAATCTCCTTGATATCATTTGATTCATACATCTTCAAGTAATAATAAAATTTCTACGTTAATGAAACTAAGTGTGAAAATGTTTTTTATATATTTTAAATATAATAAAATTTTATCAATAATAATATATATATTATGTTTTTATATTATTTATAAATATAATTACCATCTTTTTTATGAAAAATTAATTTTTTCTAAAAAACATTATTTTTTAAAATGATAGTTTCATCGCACTTTGGGGAAAAAATTATAATGTATTTTAACACACAATGAATTTATTTTATAAATAATGAACATATTTTTTAAATTCATTCTGTCATGATTATCATAGTATAATTTTATTAGAATATTTGAAGATGAATAATGATTCATTATATAGTTAAAAATACTAGGGTTTATTGAAAACTTCATTTTCTTTTAATGGTTTTACAATTTTCATTCTAATTTGAATGTGTTTTAAAAGAAAAAAAATATAAATTATATTATAATAAAAATAAATTACTTCATTAATGTTAATTTCATATTGTATATATATATATATTAAAACATTTTATAGGTATAATAAATTAACATTTGAAAAAAAAATCACTTTATGTATATTGGGTTAAAATGAAACTAAATTCTACCAACAATATGAATTAAATATTAGAAATTAAATTTTAAGTTTTTAATTTAAATTATTAAAATTAATTTATATATTAATGTTAATTTTTTTCTTATTGAAAAGTAATATTATTAATCATCATTAGCTTTATATTATTATTCAAAAAAGATGGTACATGGTTACTGGGGGAAGACATATCAAACCCTGGATTAGGGGGTATAAAATAATGGATCATGAGGGTGTCCCCTTGAATTAAAATTATCCCCTCTTCCTTGAGGGAGGCTATGTTGGGGAGACAAGTCACTTTGGAGATGAGGGAATCTTTGGAGGTTAGATAGTATGCAAGCATGTTCCAATCTATCTACGTCTGTTTGATCCAGATATTCTTATCAAGGAAACATTTGCAGTTCCTGATTATTTATGAAACTCTACAATGAGTGGTGCCTCTACCCATATGAGATTACTAAATATCCCATGAGTCCATTTTCACATGGTAGAGGGTGATGTTATTCTATTTGAAAATAGTGAGACCAGTGAGAACTACATTAACCTCTATCAGAAGTGTGCTACCATCACTATAGTCTATTGTGAATTCCAAGAGCACACTCCCTCTAAGGTACAAAACCAATATTCCTCCCTGCATGTCTTTTATGATGAAAGAATAATCCATATTTATATTTAGACCATCAGTTGGAAGAGACCAATAAATCTAGATGCCAAAAACTTCGGCATTGGGAGTAATTGTAAAGGAAGGTCGATCATACATAATAAGTATGGAGGTTTCCTAATTCCAGTTGTCTACTAGGATGACCATATCAATTTTCAACAGCTTGGTTCTCATAATGTTGGAACATCCTGTAACACCCCAGGTAAAGAAAGAATATGATATTTTCCTATTTATCCATATTTGTGCATAAAGTATTAATATTACTTTAAAGGGGACACTATGCTTGATGGCGTACCCAACACGCAACAACAAGTTTCTTGGTAATCTTACGTTGCACTCTAATAATAAAATAATATTATTTTAAATGGTAGTTAACATGTAGCAGTTTTATTGGCGGGAATGGATAAAAATAACTAAAATATGATTATATATGTTTTTTAATGTTTTTACATTTATCCAATAAAGGATAAAGGCATAAAATACGGAAAGAATTCAATTTTAGGCATATATGCCCTAGTTTTAACTAAAGGTTCACTTGTCACCTTTTGATGGAGAACCGTCATTAAATATAGTTTTGTTCACTCTTATACATCCTTTTGGACCAAATAAAACTCTTCTTAAGAATTGGGACATCAAAATTTACTTTTTGTAAATTTTTTATATCTTTCGAATAAAGTTCATTTTTTTAATGAATAGTGTAAAATGTTGTATTTTAATTAAAATCCTCTTTTTAATCAAATTTATTTATATGATTAGATTATAATTTTAATTGGTTTTAAAGTGAAATTAGAATATATTATTACCATTAAATCCAATAGTGGTCGTTGGAATTAATTTCACTTTGAAATCAGACTTAAACTAGTGTCAATCTTTTGATACTTATTATTTCATAAAAACACGCTATTTGCTCTGACAGTGGGAATTAATTATTAAAATAAATAATGTGACTTATATGTTTTGAATTTTTTAAAATAGAATTAATTTTTGAATTCGGAATATCAAATATAGCTTAGGGTGAATTTTTGGGATTTTTCGGAAAAACTTCAATTTTTGATGAATAGTGAAACCACTAAGTGGTACTTATAAAAACTAATTTTTCTGTTTAAATGAATTTTTTCCATCTTTGTGTTTTTAATATCAAAAATCCGACATACATTTTTTCCATTATGATGTAAAATGTTGTTCAATGGGGAAAAAATAATTTTTTGGTGAATAATAACTTATTAAGTTTTTAATCGCGATTAGAAGTAATTAGTGTAGTTTAAGGTAAAAATAATATTTTCATTATATGAAATGAACTTTACACATGTCCTAACCTCATTGGATGTTTCATGGCCGACAAAGACAACCCGTGGGTCATCTTGGGGACCCCATGAATCCACTTTGGTTGGAAAATGACATTAATATCTTTTTATTTAAAGTTAAAGTAAAAATGAGACAAACATGAAATGTTTTAGTAAAACATTTTTTACATGGGGTTATACACATCAGATTTTTGATTATAAATATTCATTGGAAGGCTAAGAACATTTCTTACATCATAGTATTTGTTTTATAAATTTTAGACATTAAATAAATAAAATTATTTATGACATCATGATGATGCAGCGATGACCTCATTATTTTACGATTTAAATAAAATGGAAAGATAAGATAATATCTAAGCCCTAAACATTTCCAAAACCTATTGGATGAGTGGATTTCAAACCCTCGTCACCTTATCCTCGATACACATAAATTTGGGACCTCTTAAATCCGAATACCATTTTAAAATAAAGTGACTTTTCTTTACCTTCCAAGAGTGCCTCTCCTCTCCTCTTATAAAAGGCCCCCACCTCTACCTCCTTACCCACACTCCCAAAGCCTTTGGCTCGGCCAACATCTGCCCATTTTGTCACTCCACTTTCCTCTCTTACTCCTTGAGGCCTCACTTTGGGCAGAAGTCTTCCCAAGGAAGCCATTGATCTCAAACCAAAGGGAGTTACCCGATTTTAAGGTAATGTCTTCACTTAAGTACTTTTGTTTTATTTTGCTTCTCCAACCCCATAAAATCTTTGTATTCATTTATTTTGTAAAAAATACAGTATTATCAATATACTAGGATGTTTTTATAAGAATTATTAGAGCTACAATTTCACACACCTACGTCTAATGGTTAAAGAACATATTGTTTCCGTGGATGGTGAATTTCGGCCTCCCGAAACGATGATTGTTCTACAATCTTTTAACACCATAAAATGTGGCCATTAAGATGACAATATATTTATATATGATGTATAATATGTTTATGTTTTCCTTAAGCTTCTTTATTTTTCATTTTGGGCATACCTTTATGGTTTCCATTATGGGTAAACGCGATATCTTCATTTAAGGAAGTGCAGACTACCGCCCTCTCAAAGTGATTTGATTCGTTAAACCATATGTGGTACGTATAATGGATATATTTAATAATATTATATATGATACGATACTAGAAATAAAATACTATTATGTATCATTATGTTTTAATTCCATTAAATATGAAATAGAAATGGAAGTAGCGTTCATGCGTATGTACGGCTTACCGTCTCCATGAACGGTACATTTCATTTCTTATCTCAAAATGTTATGTAATATTATAAGTACATATATATAATGGATATAAATGTAACATATTACATCAAAATTATGGATATCATTCTGGAATTATAACATATATATCTCTCTCTCATTTTGTTTTAACTCCATTAATATGACAAAAAAATGAATTTAGCATTCATGCGTAAGTACGGCCTACCGTCTCCATGAACGGTGCTTTTCATTTTTTTTCTCCAAATTACATGGAATAGTATGAAATGAATATTTACTGGATATATATGATATTTTAATCATTAATACTATTCTGGAAATTATTTACTTATAACTACATGGGCAATCTTTTTTCAAACAAGTTCATTTTTGACTCATGTACCAAACATCGGCAAAAACGTCTGATATGAACTAACATTATTAAACAATTATTATAACATCATAATATGTGATATGAATTGAATAATAATCTCTAAATTAGGTACTTAGGAAATTATTAATTGACCAAAGTTTATTATTCAGGAATATAAAGAAACAAACAAGACAAGTTGGACTTGAGGTAAGGGATCTTACTCCTCTCTTTCTTTTTAAGTACACTATTTTATGTCATTCCTTCTAAAGCTCATCTTTCTTATTATTGGGATGTTATTTTATATTACTATTACTATAATTTTTATTTTCATGTGATGAGAGACCCTATTCTCTCCCATCAATCCATTTTGGAAGTTTTATGTGGCATCGTTAGGCTGTCGAGTTTTCGTAAAGGATTTTTCATCTCACTTTTATTCTCGTGAGCTTTATGCTACATTTGCCACAATTTACTTTGAGTGGTGTATGTACTGCCCATTATTTTATTCATTGTGTAATATGCTTTCTTTTATGAGTATTTACATCAATGTTGTATTGTCCTTCTTTTACGAGGTGTATGTTTGCGAAAGATACCCTTGTCGGTAAGGGAACCTTTCACCCTCCTCTTTTTAAAAGACTTATTTTGTTGGGACTTTTAAATTACATATTGTTATGTTGGGATATGTTCTCATATATCCTTATTGATGTAAATTTTATGCCCATGTGATGAGATACCCTTTTTTTATCTCTCATCAACTCATTTTGATGTGACGTCGTTAGGCTGTCAAGGGAACTTCTCAACCAAACATCGATTTCTTTGGGTTAAACATGTAGTTATTGAATATGTCATCATTTGAATATGTGTGAATGAACTTTGATTATTTTACACTTAATATCCACTTATATTTGGTGTATTTGTTTGTCACACATAATTATGTAATTGATTTATCCTTAAACCAAGGATACCGTCTCTGTATGGGACATCGTCTCAATCTTATTTCATTGAGGCATATTTTGTTTTATACACAACCTTATTTTATACGGTGTATAAACCCCTTTAACTTTTACATTTATCCAAAATGAATCTTTTTTATATGAATCATTTTACTAAATGACAAAAGGGAATGTTTTTGTCGTACGTATGCGGCGACAACGACTTCTCCACCGCCATGACCATTATTTGAGTTTCGGCTTCCTCTACAAGCCATACCTTCTTTTTAAAAGAAAAATAAATACCATGTTTTACTTTTCTTTTATTTTGGTATTGAAAATGGTTTTCATAATGTTTTTATATCAACGTGTTGTATTGATATCTTGTGATTGAAAGGTGGAAATGTTATATTTCCTTTATGCATGTTTTATGTGATACGATTATGTTGAGGTTCTTGGGAATTATTATGAAGACGGGTGGTTTCGTGATAGAATAAGGGCGGGTGAGCCCGATATAGCTCTCCAACGCATTGGGTAATGCAAAGGAGTAAAACTTTAAGGTTTCTTCGAAGAGATTTAAGGAATATACTGTGATGGGTATTCCAAACGTAACCAAGAGGGTTACTCCCTATGTAAGAATGTTATGAATGCCTCAAGTTACCTTTATGTCTTATGATTTCTATGATTTATTCATGGTTTGATGAGGTATGTTAATGTGCGTATGTTTTATGGGTAAAGTATGATTTCATTCTTATGTATATATGAACTCATGTTTCCTTTCCCTATTTTTATAACTCTTACTGAGCTTTTTATGCTCATCCCATGTTTTTGGAATATTTTTCACAAGTCAAGGGAAAGGTACATGATGGGATGATAGTGTCAAGGATGTGTCAAGAAAGAATCCATGTTTTATTTTAAATTTGTTTCCGTTGATGGGAATAATGAATACTGTCTTTTATGTAACCACTTTGTTTAAATATGGAATGTAATGCAAGTTTCATGATCTAATTCTCTAAAACTCTTAACCTGAAAAGATCCTCAATGTGTAATCTTGTAATAACTCCAGATTAATTAAGGTTTAAGGCTGGGGCCTTATAGTTGGTATCAGAGGTCGGTTTAGATAACTTTAGAGGTTAGGGTATTCTCTAAGCACAAGTGACATTACCATAATGGTTAGGATTTCAGAAAGAGTACTAGTTTTAGATAAAGTGAATAAGTAAGTATATCTTAGTGTTTATCATACTCATTAGTACATGATTGTTTTGTTGATATACTCACACTGACATTTCTGTTTTTAGTGAATTGATGGATCTAGCAGGAACCAAAGAGACAACAGGTTTGAAGGAAACTGTGGTGGTTCTCTGATTAAGATACTAGATAAAATGGAGGATTCAATGTGGAAACTCGTGGTTGTTCTAAACCAACTATCAAGGAGTCATAATCAACCACTTGAACATTGGTATGATCTTTAATGCATCATGTACGAGATGACCAATAGATGTGGAAGTTCAGGTAATAATTTTAAAGTTAACCATTAGAGTTTATATGATCCTTACTTTTGAGGTAATTATGGGTTGATAGAAGTGAAAGGCCTGAGATAAAATTGAGGTTAAATTATGTTATGGTTATTTTCAATGATTTTATCTCTTTTTGGGGAATGATTTGAGAATTAATTTGTTTTGGAAAAAGGACAGCACGCATACCGTGTGACTACCCGTCGCGTCGGACAAAGGTGCGGGAATCGAACCCACAACCAAAGTGTGACTGGTTTTTATCGCCTACCACTGGACTATGACAAGTCCCTGGTTAGTTTGACTGATTATTTTTAGTTATATGATTTTATTAATTAATATTAAGTTGATTTTGGGTTATTTATGAAAATGATTAACCTATCATGGAGGATATGTGATTAGGTTAATTACTTTTCAATACGAGACTTTAGGAGTAATTGATGTGGTTTGGAGATAAATGTTACGATTTAACTTGGAAGACTATGTGACTAAATCCTTAAAATATTTGGGTTTCAATCTTAGATTGGTTTACTTTGAATAATTTTAAGGACAAATTGTTTATCGGATGGTCCTCGTTGAACTTTGGGTTTTGTTGGACACATTGTGGAGATTAAGCATAGATTTTCTTTTTAAAGGGTTATCGTTTTCTGGATTATCTGACCTTGTACTAACCTTTTGGTTTTTGTTTTGGTTAAAGACTAAAGAAATGGAAAGTATATAGTTATCTTTGGTGGATTAAGTGATTCTATAGAAGTCGATTACAGTACTCTTAATGCAAACAAGTCTCCCTAAATACTCGTCTTTTGGAAAAAAAATATGAGTTTGATTAAGGAATCAAGTGAAAGTTGGAAGTCAAAATGAAAAGTAAGTATGTTTCCTTATCTTTTATTTATGCTCAAAAATAAATTCCTCAATAAAAAGTAACATAAAGAAAAATTGTTGTCTATTAACATTTCCTACTGGGGAACCTAACACCGTTTAACCAATCACATGTTTGTGATTTTCTTATTGTTAACATTCTCTTAAACATGTTTTCTATCACTCTCCATCCGAACATGACCCTATGTTTTCTCCTCAATGTCCATATTTTTCTACATGTAATCCTAGTATGGGTTAACTCAGTTGACCTCGGTACTTATCTTCCATTATTTTAAATTGATTGTTTTACTGACTCTTGTTCCGATGTGGGACTTTCAAGGATGTTTCCAAGCTCAATTTTAAAAATTGTGAGGAAGCAATTCCCAAAAGGGGGAAGGATGTAACACCCCAGGTAAATAAAGAATATGATATTTTAATATTTATCCATATTTGTGAATAAAGTATTAATATGACTTTAAATGGGACACTATGCTCGATGGCATACCCAACACACAACATCGAGTTTCTTGGGAATCTTATGTTGCACTCTAATAATAAAATAATATTATTTTAAATGGTAGTTAACATGTAGTCGTTGTATTGGAGGGAATGGATAGAAATATCTAAAATATGATTATATATGTTTTTTAATGTTTTTACATTTATCAAATAAAAGATAAAGTCATAAAATACGGAAAGAATTCAATTTTAGGCATATATGCCCTAGTTTTCGCTAAAGGTTCACTTATCGCCTTTTGATGGAGAACCGTCATTAAATATAGTTTTTTTTCACTCTTATACATCCTTTTGAACAAAATGAAACTCTTCTTAAGAATTTTTACATCAAAATTTACTTTGTGTAAATTTTTGGTATCTTTCCGATGAAGTTCATTTTTTTAATGAATAGTGTAAAATGTTGTATTTTAATTCAAAACCTGTTTTTAATCTAACTTATTTATATGATTAGATTATCATTTGAATTGTTTTTAAAGTGAAATTAGAATATATTTTTACCATTAAATCCAATAGTGGTTGTTGGAATTAATTTCACTTTGAAATCAGACTTAAACTAGTGTCAATCTTTTGATACTTATTGTTTCATAAAAACACGATATTTGTTGTGACAGTGGGAATTAATTATAAAAATAATTATTGTGACTTATATGTTTTGAATTTTGTAAAATAGACATCATTTTTGAATTCAGAATATCAAATATATCTTAGGGTGAATTTTTGAGATTTTTCTGAAAAACTTATATTTTTGATGAATAGTGAAACCACTAAGTGGTACTTATAAAAACTGATTTTCCCATTTAAATGAAAATTTTCCATCTTTGTGTTTTGAATTTCAAAAATCCGTCATAAATTGTTTTAATTAAGAAGTAAAATGTGGTTAAATGAGATAAAAATAATTTTTTGGTAAATAGTAACTTATTAAGTTTTTAATCGCGATTAGAGGTAATTAGTGTAGTTTAAGGTAAAAATAATGCTTTAATAATACAAAATGAACTTGAAACATGTCCTAAAATCATTTTATGTGTCATGGCCGACCAATACAACCAATGGGTAAACTTGGGTACCCCATGAAGCCACTATGGTTGGAAAATGGCATTAATATCTTTTTATTTAAAGTTAAAGTAAAAATGAGACAAACATGAAATGTTTTACTAAAACAATTTTTACATGGGGTTATACAAATTATATTTTTTATTATAAATATTCATTGGAAATATAAAATGATTTCTTACATCATAGTATTTTTTTATAATTTTTATACATTATATAAATTAAATTATTTATGACATCATGATGATGTAGCGATGACCTCATTATTTAACAATTTAAATAAAATGGAAGGATAATGTAATATCTAAGACCTACACATGTCCAAAACCTATTGTAGGAGAATATTAAAAACCCTTTTCACCTTATCCTCGAAACTCATCAATATGGGACCTCTTAAATCCGAATTCCATTTTAAAATAAAGTGACTTTTCTTTACCTTCCAAGAGTGCCCCTCCTCTTCTCTTATAAAAGGCCCCCACCTCTACCTCATTACCCACACTCCCAAAGCCTTTGTCTCGGCCAACCTCTGCCCATTTTGTCTCTCCAATTCCCTCTATTACTCTTTGAAGCCTCCATATTGTCAGAATTATTCCCAAGTAAGCCTTTTATCTCAAACTAATGGGAGTTACCCGATTTTAAGGTAATGTCTTCACTTGAGTACTTTTGTTTATTTTGCTTCTCCAACCCCCTAAAATCTTTTTAATAATTTATTTTGTAACAACTCCAGTATCATATATACACTAGGATGTTGTTATAAGAAGGATTCGAGCTACACTTTCACACACCTACATATAATGGTTAATGAACATACTGTTTCTGTGGATGGTGAATTTCGGCCTCCCGAAACGATGATTGTTCAACATTCTTTTAACACCATCAAAGGTGGCAATTAATATGAAACTATATTTATATATATGATATATAATATGTTCATGTTTTCCTTAAGCTTCTGTATTTTTCATTTTGGGCATACCTTTATGGTTTCCATTATGGGTAAACGCGATATCTTCATTAAAGGAAGTGCGGACTACCGCCCCCTCAAAGTGATTTCATTCGTTAAAACCATATGTGGTACGTATAAAGGATATTTTTAATAATATTATATATGATACCATACTAGAATTAAAATACTATTATTTATCATTATGTTTTAATTCCATTAAATATGAAATAGAAAAGGAAGTAGCGTTCATGCGTACGTACGGCTTACCGTCTCCATGAACGGTACATTTCATTTCTTATCTCAAAATGTTATGTAATATTATAAGTACATATATATAATGGATATAAATTTAATATATTAAATCAAAATTATGGATATTATTCTGGAATTATATCATATATATATCTCTCTCATTTTGTTTTAATTCCATTAATATGACAAAAAAATGAAAGTAGCGTTCATGCGTACGTACGGCCTACCGTCTCCATGAACGGTGCTTTTCATTTTTTATCTCCAAATGATATGGAATAGTAGGAAATGAATATTTACTATATATATATGATATTTTAATCATTAATACTATTCTGGAAATTATTTACTTATAAAGACATGGGCAGTCTTTTTTCAAACAAGTTCATTTTTGACTCATGTACCAAACATCGGCAAAAACGTCTAATATGAACTAACATTATTAAACAATTATTATAACATTATAATATGTGATATGAAATGAATAATAATCTCTAAAGGAGTTACTTAGTCAATTATTAATTGAAAAATGTTTATTATTTAGGAATATAATGAAACGAACAAGACAAGTTGGACTTGAGGTAAGCGATCTTACTCCTCTCTTTCTTTTTAAGTACACTCTTTTATGTCATTTCTTCTAAAGCTCATATTTATTGTTATTGGGATGTTATTTTATATTACTCTTACTGTAATTTTTATGTTCATGTGATGAGAGACCCTATTCTCTCTCATCAATCCATTTTGTATGTTTTATGTGGCGCCGTTAGGCTGCCGAGTTTTCGTAATGGATTTTTCATCTCACTTTTATTCCCATGAGATTTATGCTACATTTTCCACAATTTCCTTTGAGTGGTGTATGTACTGCCCATTATTTTATTCATTTTGTAATATTCTTTCTTTTATGAGAATTTACATCAATGTTGTATTGTCCTTCTTTCACGAGGTGTGTGTTTCGAAAGATACCCATGTCAATAAGGGAACCTTTCACCCTCCTCTTTTTAAAAGAATTCTATTGTTGGGTCTTTTAAATTACATATTTTTATGTTGTGATATGTTCTCATATATCATTATTGATGTAAATTTTATGTCCATGTGATGAGATACCCTTTTTTTATCTCTCATCAACTAATTTTGATGTGACGCCGTTAGGCTGTCAAGGAAACTTCTCAACCCAATTTCAATTTCTTTGGGTTCAACGTGTAGTTATTGAATATGTCATCCTTTGAATATGTGTGAATGAACTTTGATTATTTTACACTTAATATCCACTTATATTTGGTGTATTCGTTTGTCACGCATAATTATGTAATTGATTTATCCTTAAACCAAGGATACCTTCTTTGTATGGGACTTCGTCTCAATCTCCTTTCATTGATTCATATTTTGTTTTATACACAACCTTCTTTTATACGGTTTATAAACCCATTTGCCTTTTACATTTACCCAAAAGGAATCTTTTTTATACGAAGATTTTTACTAAACTACAAAAGGGAATGTTTTTGTCGTACGTATGCGGCGACAACGACTTCTCCACCACCGTGACCATTATTTGATTTTCGGCTTCCTCTATAAGCCATACCTTCTTTTAAAAAGAAAAATAAATACCATGTTTTACATTTATTTTATTTTGGTATTGAAAATGGTTTTCATAATGTTTTTATATCAATGTGTTGTATTGATATCTTGTGATTGAAAGGTGGAAATTTTATGTTTCCTTTATGCATGTTTTATGTGATACGATTATTCTGAGGTTCTTGGGAATTATTATGAAGACGGGTTGTTCCGTGATAGACTAAGGGTGGGTGAGCCCGATATAGCTCTCCAATGCATTGGGTAACGCGAAGGAGTGAAACGTTAACGTTTCTCCGAAGAGATTTAGGGAATATACTGTGATGGGTATTCCAAACGTAACCAAGAGAGTTACTCCCCACATAAGAATGTTATGAATGCCTCATTTTACCTTTATGTCTTATGATTTCTATGATTTATTCATGGTTTGATGAGGTATGTTAATGTGCCTATGTTTTATGGGTAAAGTATGATTTCATTCTTATGTATATATGAACTCATGTTTCCTTTCCATATTTTTATAACCCTTACTGAGATTTTTATGCTCATCCCAAGTTTTTGAAATGTTTTTCACAGGTCAAGGGAAACGTACATGATTGGATGATAGTGTCAAGGATGTGTCAAGAAAGAATCCATGTTTTATTTTAAATATGTTTCCTTTGATGGGAAGAATGAATATTGTATTTTATGTAACCACTTTGTTTAAATGTGGAATGTAATGCATGTTTCATGATCTAACTCTCTAAAACTATAAACCTGAAAAGATCCTCAATGTGTAATCCTGTAATAACTCAAGATTAAGTAAGGTTTATGGCTGGGGCCTTATACATCCTATCGAGGGAGACCCTTAAAATCATGACTTATTTAGGGCCTTCCAGAGGCACCAAGAACTATCACTAAGAATAAAAGACCTCGCCACCATCTCTGGGCCTTTGTCTATAGTCCCCATGAAGCACCAATCCAGAAATAAAGCGTCCTATATGTTCGAAGATGAGATATCGATGAAATCACTAATGAATTTACTATCCTCTGGTGCCCATTCACCTAAATAAAGATATGATAAGTTATTTCTTCTTGTTTGTTGTTGAAACATTGATAAAAAGAGTTATTTTTTATACAGGTTTTTTGTATACCTTCATCAAATTGGATCGTAGAGTTCTTGATTCTCCACACAAGAATGTTGTATTTGATCATGAGTTATTTTCACCACACAAGATCATACCAGCTTTCCATATCCACCCGGGGGGTTGATATCCCTCAGATTTCCTTTTTATTGAACTATTGAGATTGTGAGGGGGTGAAGACACAGTTATCCGATTTTTAGTTTAAAAGGATAAAGTCGAAGATTTCATGTAGGTTCTTGTCAAGTACTACCTTGATGATTTCTAGATGCAAGTTCACATCCTTGAGGGTAATTGTTGGGACATGGCACTCTGGTAAGCCAAGAACTATTCCGACCCTAGTTTTGATTCTAGAATAAAATATTCCATTCTCCCCAAATCCACCAAGATTGATATAATAGACTTAGTATATGGGGAAAAACCGATCTCCATAGACGGGATCTCCACATGCTTACCAAATTCATGTTGCTGATAATGTTTTGCATCATCATCCTCCACTGGAGATTGTGGACCACCATGATATCCCATGAAATTTTAGCATCCATTCCCTTGAGTGTGTTCCTGATGCTCATAACATTAGTACCCTATCATGAAATAGAAGATCCATCTTGTCCCATGAAACACAATGTTTTTCCTCACGCAGGCGCATCCCATATGAAGCATGCCAGGACCTTGTCAATAGCTTTGATAACACCCTTAGGCACCGAAGTGGCCGCCATAGGATGCACCAAAATAGTGGACAGAACACTGTTAACCAGTGTAATATTCCCTATGAAGGATACTATGTAACTATCCAGATTGAGGAAAAAACCTGTAATCATGCTTACCACTTGATCAAAGTCACAAATGGACATTTTTCCTAGAAAAATAGGTGTAAAATGGTACTCCATTAGGAATTTTATAGGATGCATTTCCATTATAGTGCAAAGAATATTGGCTCATATTGTTGCAAAATTTTTTTAGAGATTAATTTTTTCTTTTTTAGTGGTTGATCACCTAACCACTCCAGTTGTAGTATTCTTCAATAATCCATAATGTTTGAAAATTAATTATCATAGTTATTGTTAAAAAATCCTTAATGGGGGGTTATTAAAAAATTTATTAGTTTTCAAATGACTTGAAAACGATTCATATAACTATTTAATGGAAATATATTAACATTGTATGAATCATTATTTTATAAAATTAAATTTTAAGGCATACGAGCATGAGGAATACACCGGTCTCAATTTTTCATCTCATGAATTCTATTTGTCCTCTCTCCCCATCTAATATAATTTCATCCCACTTGTATCCACATAAGGGAAAAAGTAATATTTTCTCATTAAATATTTACCCAATTAATCTAATTAAATTCTTACCCACATACTTGAGTCATTTATATTATCATAAATCTAATATAGTAAGGTATTAACTATAAAAAAGAAGTTGTTTTCTGAAGAAAAGGTAATGTTCTTTTCTAGGTATTTTAATATTAAATCTTCTTATTATTATAATAACTCAATTGAAACCATTATAATGTAATAGTAACAAAATATCCTATATTATGAGTCTTTATTATGTTAATAGAGTAACCAATATCCATCTCAAGCATTATCAAATTGTAAATGAAACTATGAATCATGTGTGTGTTGAACTACCACCTTAGGAACTAATGCAATTTTTGTTTCATCCCCACATCTCATGAAAGGATATAATAAGGGATGTAAAATAATTTTATATTATTTATGACATTATTATAATTATATAATGACAATATCACATATAAAATCATAATATCCAATTCGATGGAAAATTATTATTTTGCTTGTGCGTACATGTTGATTACCTCCTCCATATAGAGTTATGAAATGTTGTTCATTTTATTATGACATTTTGGGTATCAAGGATATACATAAAGAATAAAAATTATATACCTAAAATAATAATGTTTCTGAAAATGTCAAATATTATTTAAAAATGTTTTATTCTATATTTTAAAAAAATAAATCAATGTTTATGCATATGTACGGCCTATCGTCTCCATGAATGTTGTAACACATTTTACATTCCCTAAAATATATTTACAACTATAAATACCAATATAGTGATTATATATAAATTTTTATCATGGTAAAATTTTATAAATTATGGATATTTTACATGATAAAAATAAATGAAATGAACACATGAAATCATATATGAAAATGAAGCAATTATCTCACAAAAGTATAATTTTAACAATTAAATGAAAATAAATTGTTCATAAAAATATTGGTAAATCATATATGTATTTAAATATATTAATATAGTTATATAATATGTATGTAATAATTCTATAATTATTATACATGATGTAAGGAAAATATATATATGAAATAAAACATCATGTAATGGATTTCTAGTCTATCTTATTTCTAGGATATATATTCCATATAAAAAATCATTTTATTTTTTTGGATTATATAAATTAAAATTGAATTTATATATGTTTAATAAACACCATTTAATTTTATTTACTTTTTTATTTGTTTTTATAATTTAATGCGCCTTATGATTCTAAAGGATACTAATGTGTTAAGTGATTTTTCTCTCCAATGATTATAATTATGTACTAAAATATCAAATAAATATATATTATTTTATGAGGTGTATATACAGACCATTTTATTTGTAATATCATGAATATATATATATTAATGGTATTTAATTTTTTATTTCAATTTATTTCATAAAGGAGTCTTATAATTCAGAAGATACCAATGAGGTACCGGATTATGTTACAATCCCATTTTTTATAAGGATTGTTCATGATTAATATTCTGATGATGTACTATTATTATAAATATATCAATAAACTCGTGATGATTCATTGAATATGGGTTTATAATGATAATAAATGTTTTACCCTCATTATCATCAATTTTTTAACAAAATACACAATAATTATTTTATTAAAAAAACCAAATTCATTTCTCTATTTAGTGGGATGTTCATTCTATTCCATGTCCATTTTTTATGATTATATTTTTAAGTTTTTTAAATAAAATTCTATTGAATATTTATTTATTAATAATGTTTGGAATTTTAAAAAAAAATAAAAGGAAGCTTCTTAATTCTGTATAAAAAATCATTTTTTTTAATATTGACAAAAAATGTGATATGAATATTTTTTAATATATGCAGCATGAATTGAAATTCCCATCATTATGGTAACTAATTATTATTAATAACGCTCTATATTTTATGTTGATATTTATAATGTTCTTTTATAATTTTGAAGGATTATATATTTTTTAAAAGTTAATTTCTATGAAAAAAATATCTTATTTTCCTCAAGAATATTTTAATAGAAATTTAAATGAATTTTGATTCATCAATGTCAAAAACATTAATTTTACTTTATGATTTTTTATGGACTTGTATTATAGATACTATCTATATTATTAATTTTTATGGTTTATGATTAGTTTTTTGGGGATATACTATTTTGATACCATCCTCATTTTACTCTAAATAGTTTATGATGGTATTTATTAAATAGGGAATGTATTAAAATTTTGTATACTGGTTTTTAAATACTAATAAATGATTTAATTATTTTTCAACCACATTATATGTGGAATTTATTTGAAATAGTAAATAATGTTTGGGTCATGCTACAAGCTCTTGATTCATATTTTGGTCTCATGAGACAAAAAAACAAGGGTATTTAGTTAAGGGGATACCCATTTATTTAAGATGTTTTAGCACGAGTCATTGATAATAAGGTTATGATATCCAAAATTATGAATTTACACAATATGATATCAGTTACTGGTTTATATGTAATTATTATATTAGTTCTAATAGTAATGAATATGTTTATAGATCATGTTATTATTTGTAATCTATTATATATTCATCAATTATTTTTCCCATATCATGTTTCACATTCATTTTGTTGAATAAATTTAATGTTTTTAGTTATTTAGTGTGAACAAAATCATATAAAATATAGAATAATGATATAATTTGATATTAGTAACCCTTGTTAACAATGTTATATTTTGCATGTTTTGCTTCATTTACCTATATTATAAAGAAGAAGTCATTGAATGTGTTTAAGGATGATTTTTTAGTATCACTAAGTTGAAATTTACATTTTCAAATTTCATAAAGATTTATTTATGTATCTACATTACCCAGAAAAATAATCTATTATGACATTTGGGATGTTATGACAAGTATCTATTTACAATTTAATAATTTAACCCCAACTCTTAGATGTTTGGATTATGGTCATTGTATACTATATTAGAGAATAGAATAGTAGAATCCATTAGATGTTGATTTATGAATACATGAAATATAAAACAGACCATATATAAAAATTAAAACATATAAATATACGAATAAAATAACATCATAATGATTTCTTATGTTATTTATTATGTATATTTTCTTTGTAATACATCATTTATAGATACCTAAACTAGACATAGATTTCGATCATATATTCATAGATGATAAAAATGAAAAAAAACTATTGGGATTAAAATATATTTTATCATAGTGAATAAAAATGCACTTTACTATGAACCTAGTTTTTCACTATTAGATTATATCCCATGGATGAATAAATTTTTCATTATAAATAATTATGTGTAATTTAAAAATATTTTTATTATTTGAATAATTTTTCAATGAAACCATGTTTATGATTATGATATTATATATGAATTAATTGTTCAATTTATGTTATGTATTTCACATGTTCTAGGAGTATATATTATTTATAATAATGTTTTTATATAGTTTATTATATTCTATAATTTTTAAATAGAGCCTAGGATATTGAATGAGAACCAAATTAATTTAAGTACTCCATGATGGGATTTTTTTCCTATATAAGAAAATGAATCTAGAGTTAGAACTATAGCTTATACTAATCATATAATAAGTATATTGGGAAATCTGACTGAGGATATGAGAATTCACTATGAACACATTGATTAACCATCTAAAAGACAATGTTGTGTAACAATTTTAGATCATTGCTTCTGTTTGAAGCTTCTATCATTCTATGGGATTAAAAATATTTCTTAAGAAAATAGTGGATATGTTCCTTATAGAACATATTTCTCTGTAGAAGATATGATGTAATATATTTGGTTGTCAAAATACATTATAATCCTATAAGAGATAATGGAAAATGGTTCTAATTGATAAAAAAACTAATAAGAAAGAAGAAAATAAAATCACAAAATGGATGGATTTAACGGTATTTCCCATGAAAAAATATATTCCTCAGGATAAATAAGAATATATTGGGAGATAATTACCAAATATAAGGGAAATGTAAGATTATTATTTCTCAATTCATTAAGATAACATTACATCCTTATCAAGGCATGCTATTGAAAATATATGTAATACATTTATTAATGTAGAACAGTTATTTGATGGTTTATATAAAATACATCAAATTATAATAGTATTTAAAAACATTTCATCATTAAATGGTATATAAAAATATAAAATAAAGACAATGAATGGATTCTAAACGTCTAATGGGTTTGAATAGAACTAAGAGAAGAAGGGGATGATACAATTGAAAAATATATTGAGAAGATGAGAATGATGGATTTTATCACATTTTATATTTATAGAAGGAAACACCGTTTTACTTTATAAAAGGTAGTTGATGATTTATTGAAATATTAATATAATTTATATTAGGAATGTGAATGAATGGGTAGTAAACAAAACTAAAATGTTTAATGTTAAATTTATAAGGCGATAGATCACTATGAAAATGAATTCCCCAATCAGCAAGTTAATATACCTTAGAAGAATCTATGTGTAAATGGTATAGAATATTCTTTTAAAACATTCAAAGTGGAATGAATAATACAGTTTTGTATTTAGATTTTGGAATTATATAGTTGAATTATTTTTATCAATGGTATTTTTGTATAATAATCATTAATCAACTAAGGATTATCTTAATCTATAAATCGTATGTGTTTTTAGGTAAGATTACATAAGAGTATTTGATTTTAGGATGGTTTTATCAGTTTATGGTTGATCATAAGGACAATGTCTTAAAAACCCTTTTGAGTATATATGTGGTGGAATTTTAGAATGATTAAGGGTATTTTTGGGTTAATTTATGAAAATTCAACCAATTGGATTAGTATATGTATTAAGGAAAATTGTATTTAATGAAAATTGTAATTAAAATATATTTAACTACGATGAAAAGTGTTGAAAAACATAATATTTCATATAATGATTGATTATAATGTAAAAAATATCTAAAAAATTATTTAATTTTATGAAATAATATTTCATAAATAACCCATGATGGTAAAAAAATTATTTGATGATCATTTATATTTTATAATATTCAAAAATTGGGAAAATTATAAGAATTACAATAATATATTTTTTTAAAAATGAAAACCAACATGTTGAGAAAACCTGTTGAATATATAATAGATACCATGTTTGAACCCATAATTACTGACCGAAAATGTTGTTGAGCCTTCCACCAACCTACATGACGTCTATGGATGTATTATGCTTATTATAATTAAATGGATATACATAAAATAAACTATGGAATAGATTAATTTTGACATAGGTTGTTGAAATTGATGTTTATATATTAATTTAATATATTAGAAAACTATGTTGATGATTTTAGATTTTATAAATAGATAAAAAGATACATCAGAAATTATTATTGATTAATTATTTTATAATTCATGAAACTCTAATTTTTATACTTGCGGAATAAAATGTCATCGTTAATCTTCATTTCTTGTAGTAACAAATTATTTCTATATTGATATAATGTTAACCAATGATGATACCATATGATTATTTTATTGTTCATTATATCATGAATATAAATGAATCACTCAAATATATTGAAAGTAACAAGATAAGAATTTTATTTTATTCTATTTCTATAAGATAAATTAATAGTATTTTATCTCATCGTAAATTTATGATTTTATGGTCATTGACATTGTCTTGTTCATTCCCTTTCTTATGATCAATTATATCAATCACTCTCCATAACTTTTAATGATTTTCATACATATCCATATTTTACCTAACGAATAATTTTATACTACATTGATCCATGTTTTTATATATTCTAGATTAAATGAATACATCTGTTATGCTGTTATCAAGAGAAAGTTTTATTCACATCTCAAATGATGTGAAATTTCAACAAATGTATTTTCAAATAATGAATCTTTCATTAATGAGATCAAATTTCAGATATGAATATGGAATTTAATGAATTTTTGGAGAATGTAAATCCCAATAATATTAAAAAAAATAATTTCTTGAAAGCTTAAGTGGAATTAGATTCCACTCTTACGTCATTGGTGAATTAAAATTCTTTTAATTTGATCTTTTCAATATATTTATATACCCCAAACCCTGAGTATAAATGGAACATATTCAATTAGAATTTATATATAAAATTGATGGGTTTGAATAAGACTATATAAATTATGAAAATTATATTTACTTTAAACATTTATAAAATACATTTTAGTTTCACCAATTTATTATAAATAATATATGAAAAATCGTAATGAAAAATAAATTTTTTCATAAGAACATATTATTCTAAGAGATGGTTTCAATGAAATTTATTTAATTTGTTTCCAACTAATTTTTAAATATATTAGAAACAATATTTCAAAGAATATTATTAATTTTAGAATTCATAATTTCTGTATTAATAGAATGTATTTATTTTTAAATTTTAACAATTGAATTTTTTGGCATTGGGATCATAATATTTGTCATTATAAAATATATTTTTGTTTAATGAATTTAAAATAACCAATGATACTTTTTAAAAGTAACACTACCTAATTTATAATATAATAAATTAAATTTAAATAATATTAATAAATTTAATGATAACATTTTGTATTCGTTCTGCTTATATGATGGAAACTTTTCATTTTCAAAAAAGGATTTTTCACTTCTTCTTCCAGTTTTATTGTAAATTAATTCCACAAATTCTATTACATTAATATCAAAAAATGTATTCAATAGTTTGTATCATAGTTATTAATACTACGTAATAAATTATAATTACCTAATTTTGTTATAAAATATAAAAATCTATAAAAATTAGTTATTGTTGTTAATGTTAAAACAAATTTATAGGGGTGTTAACTAATATGACAATGAATAAAATTACCTAAAAACAATTATAGATAAGAATTTGTGGAATTTTATGGAAATTATCTATTAAATGGTTTTTAAATTATCCATTTAATATTGTATTGTCTTGTGATAAGTTCTGGGATCACTTTTTAATTTTAAAATTTCTTCATGTGTTTTCTACCCCACATATAAATTTACACCACCTATCATCTCTCCTTCACAGAAAAAAAATTTCTAGATCAGTCAATAACTACATTAACCTCTTCATTAAATACCTCTCAAAATTAATTAGTATTTTTAAAAGTATTTCAATGTAAAAAAATATTGGTGTATACATAATGTGGTTGTATGAATCCGAGGTAATGTACATAAATATGAATTTTCATTTTATATATTATTAAAACTCCATAAAATAACATCTTACTATAATGAAAAAATAAAAATTGTATATTATATTTATATATATAATATTATTATGCTAATATAAAAATATTTACCCATATCATCTTCCATAAAATGGGATAATCATCTATTACTAGTAAAGAATACTAATGCCTCATGACGTAATGCAATTATTTTTCCATCACCTCCTGTCATGGACATATTTAATAATATTTTTAAAATATTAAAATGATATTTATTTCATTAATATTATTTTGAAATTATGATATCTCATATACCTTTTTAATAACAAATCATTCAATAATAATTGTAACAAAACATGCTTTCACGGTACATTTCCCTTTGAATAATGCAACAGCTTGCGTTGTACTCAACATTGAGATTCTAACACAATGCGACCAATCAAACTAGATGTTATAAATAGTAATACCCACTTTTCAAAATTTAATCAATTTAATCAATCAAAATGGACTTTATTTTTGGGTTCGTAAAATCTAAGATAACTTCGGGTAAATTTTTGGTATTTTTCTGAAAACAATTATTTTTTGATAAATAGTGAAAATTACTAAATTTTAATTAACAACAACTTTTGTAATCAAAATAATTTATAGTGATAAATTATACTATTTATTGGTTTTTGAGTATAATTATATTATATTTTTTTTATTTAATCCAATTTTAGTCATTTAACGTAATTTTACATTTAAACTGGGCAAAAACAATTGTCAATCTTTTGATAGTTATTATTTTTTAAAAACCTGCTTTTTGTTTTGAAAACAAGGATTATTTATAAATTAATTTCTACCACATCTGTGTTTTAAATTAAGAAAAAATGTATTCCATATTGGGAATTAGGAGGCCAAAATTGTGTAAATAAATAACTTTTATTTTTTGGTCCTTAGGAATATTTACTTTAGTAAATATTTTATTTACTGTGGTTATTGAGGTAAATCCACTAAATAAGGTTAAATAATAAATTTATAATAATACTAAATTAACCTAAAAGTTGTTATAACACTATAGGATGATACATGTCCAAACATGGTCATTTGTGGGTTGATTTTAGGACCCCATGTAGCAACATTGATGTGATAATGACATTATATACTAAATAATATAAAGTAGAGACAAAAATAAAAAAATAAAATATCTTTTAGTAAAACATTTTTTTAGTATATATAATTGATCTATTAGACTACAAATAGTAATATAAATATAAAAATATTTCCTACATCAGGATATTTTATTTATAGTTTTTAGACATAAGATAAATATATTTATTTATGACACAATGTTGATGCAGTATTTTCATTATTAATGAAAGAATCAAATAAATGGTATTATATATGTTAAAATAAATATAACATGAATGTTTTGATGCCATAAGTGATTTTTTGTGGATAATGTGTCATGTTTGGATTGATTAAATGAATTTTTTTTTATCTAATAATTCTGATAAGAATTTAGGAAAAAAATATACCAAATAGTGTCAAAATTGACAGAAAATGGGTTTTAAAACAAATATTATATTATTAATTTATATTATATTCCTAAAAATATAAGTTTTGGACAAAATAATTATATAATTATCAGTGTATCATTAATTATCCACTTCTAGTTCACATAGATGTATATAGTATGTTTATTAACCATATAATATAAAATACAGTGAGACGTGGTAAATGTCAAACTATTTAACTAAGGGATAAATTTAAAAAAGAAGGTTAATATAGTGACCAAAACCATTCTAAAACCTGTTGGTTAGGTGTTTCTCGACCCATACCAACCTTAGTCATTAAATAATTTATTTTGGAGAAATTATAAACTGGAAATTATTATATTTTAAAATAATATTTCCTAATTTTCCTAAGGTGATGCTTACCCCTCTTATAAAAAGGCAATCCCCCTTCTCACTAATTCACACCATCAGAGCCCTTTGGATTGGAAAAACCCTACCCAAATACACTCTAAACTATCCTCCCTTCATCTTAGTGGCTTTCCTTTATTCAGAATGCAAACTTATAGAGCCCTAATGATCCAGTTAAAAGGAAGAACCCGAACATGAGTTAAATAATTCATCACCTAATTCAAGTTCTGTTATTCTTCCACTTTCTCTTTATTTGTTGTTTCCATTATAAAATAATAACTCCAATATATTCTATATATTTTTATGTTACTATACATATTGTACAACCAGATTCATTATTCTATCCATCCTTTGAATGACATGTCACCATAGGTCTGTACGTACGGCTTACGGTCTCCACATCGTGGTGTAATTGATATTCAATACATTATTATTTGGATGGGTATAATAATGATGTGTAACTAATGTAAATAATAAATATAAAATTATAATGATTCTATATATATGATATACTATCCAATTATATATTATTTTAATATCAAAATAATGGTATTGTCGCTCATTCGTACGTACAGATTACCGTCTCCACGAACACAATGAGATTCATTCCTTATCATATCAATTCAAGACTAACATTCATTTGATGATTAAAAATAATGTTTAATGAATTAATATAATTCTGTATATGATTAAGATATATCCCATCCATAACAAATATTCCTCACATAACAACGAATATAAATTATAACGATTTCGTTAATACCCGAAATGACTATAATAGTAAGATATTATTAACAAAGCAATATTAAAAGATCATATATGATATAATAATAATGTATATAATTCATGTATAATTTATTAACAATTATTTCACCATTATAAATGAGTTTAACCTACCCTCGAACAAGTTAAAGTACAAGGTAAGAGTTAATTTCACAATCTCTTCATTATCTGATGTTATTTATACGTAATTTTCAACTAGGACCACTATATCATCCACATACATACTTCATAAAAATATATTTCAAAACATTTTTACAATTTACAAGATAATGGGTTAAATAAATTTATACCCTTATTGGACCTTATATGTTTTTCAATAAATCTTTCCATCATTTTCAAAACAAGGTACATTTTGACCTTTTCGACAAATTTAAGGTAAGAATGATTTTTTAACTTTTACGGCGGGTGTGGCTATTTTCCACCAATATAACATCATCCAATATTCCCTTACAAGCTTATAAGAATATTTTCAAAATAAATGTTTCTTTATAATTTTGTGACTCTTAAATTTTTTCAAAATAGGATGAGATGTTTCTCTAAAAAATAGTTTGATTACATCTAGGTCAATATCTTTTGATGCATATTATTTTTATATGAGTTTGATTTATTATGATTCAAAACATCCATATTGTATTGATAGTTCTGTGATATGTTTAAATATGGATGTTCTCTTTTTATACCATTCAAGGTTTATTCTCAGTGTATTGAATTTTTTATGCTAGTTTTAATATGAATTTTTATGTAATATTCCATCCTTTTCATATGAGGAATGTATTGGGCTTAGTATTTGATGTGTAGAGACTGCTATAGCTCCCTCGATGCATCGGTAGGTCACATGAGACAACTAGACGTGGAATTGGCTGAGGCCTTTCCCAATTTGGAATATAGTTTTTGTCGAGGCCTTAATCATTTTTAGACTACTTCGCCGAGGACTTGAAAAAATGTATATTAATGTTTGGAATTATACATTCCCTCATTATGAAAAATATATTTGTGGTTTATGTGGTGATTCGACTTATAGAATACCCATGATTATGTTTTATAATGGCATTATTTAATTATCTCATATTATTTCCATTAATGTATTCATGTTTATTATTTGTAAAGGCATGTGGTTTCAATTATTCACCATACTTAATATTTATGTTATCTTCTATTGTATTGCTTACCCTTACTAAGAGTTTGAGCTCTACCCTTTCTAATGTTTCATTTTCCTAGGATATGAAAATGTTAGTCACGAGGGACTTTCATGAATAATATAGGAGTCTTGGATGTTTCTAATAGAATAAACATGTGTTGTATTTCTTTTCATATTGTAATGTTGAACATTTTATGAATCTTGTTTCCAATAATAATAAACGGATCTGTCTTTCATGAAATAATTTCCATGTGATCATGCCAATGTTATGTAACCAACTCTGGGTATCTGGGGTCAGGGTGTTATAGTTGGTATCAGAGGAAGTTTAGTACAAATCATAGAAACTAGATTTAGATAAACTCTGATTAGAGAACATTACCCTAAGATAGAATTTGAGGATTAGTATAGAAGAACATACTAGAATTTTTTTTATTGTAGATATTTTGTGAGTTTTCTATGAAATATGTCCATGTATGGATACAAGCATATAGAGGTGGCTCTGGAACAAATGAACATATCGGTAAAACCTGAAAACACCAAATTGAGCTAGACTCGAACACGAACTAGTGCACGACAATGGGCCTTTCTGCACTCCTGGTTACGATACTCTCAGAGGATATTCTTAGGATAATTCTCAATTTCATTAAAAACTATTATGAAGGGTTTATGAGTATTTAGTTCTTCAAATAAATTTTTTTTATGATTATGGATTGTATCCATAAACTATTAAATTTATGTTAAGTGTTTATATGTTTGGATTTATGTATTGAGATTCATAAAATAATCTAGTGTACTCCATTTTTTAGAAATGGTTCCTAGTGGAAGGAATGGAAACCGTATCAATGTATGCACTCTATTTAGGGATTTCCTCCCTACTCAAGATAATTATAGTGGATCTGGTGGTGGAACTGGTGCTAATCAGCTAATCACCATACTGGGACAACTCACACATGTTATGAATAATAACCTTACCCATATTGAGTACCCTGATCCACAATGTAGAGGATCAATTTTAGACCACTAATGAGGCATCATCTAGAAAAATTCAATGGGTGTACAAATCCATTAGTAGATGAGAAAATGATAAATTATTTATAGACAATATTCCATGCCTTGGGGAGTAGTGAAAGGGAAAATGTTTTCATAGAAGTTTACCACCTCACTGGAGATGTTGATCAATGGTGGTCATTGATTCAAAACACAAAGGAATATAATGAAGTATCAAATATTCAATTAAGAGTGATTAAAGAAAATTTCTTAGAAAAATACTTACCTCATGGCCATAGAGCTGATATGGAAAGACAATTTTTGAGTCTGAGGCAAAATAAGGATGAGAATGTCATAAAGTATAAAGCCTACTTTACAAGGTTAGAGAGGCATCCAACATATTATATACGTAACCCAAGAAGTATGATTGACCATTTCTTTGATGGGTTAAAACAATTTCTCTCATCGAGCATTAGTATCACAATCCTTTTCATCATACGAAGATATTGTCTCATGTGATATCAAGATTGAAAAGGAATTCTCATAGGCTTATGAATTTAAAGAAAAAAAGATAATAAGAGATCTCCTGAACACTTGGGGAATGGAAATAAGGAAACATGGAAGACGGGAAGAACTAAATTTCCACCCTATGATAATTGTTGAATGAACCAGCCTGGTGCCTTTCTAAAAGGAGTATGAGTATGCTACAAATGTGGACAGAAAGGCCATCTTGCTGGTGATTGTGAGGGAATAAAAGATGCTACAAATCTTCAATGCTATAATTTTAGAGTTATGGGACATTATAGAAATGAATGTCCTAATAATTAGGGATTCTTACCTCAGAAAATGCCAATTGATCAAGGCCATGCTTATGTGATCAATACTGCTATGGTTGAAGCCCTAAAAGAAGAGGTGGCAGGTAATCTAATGGTTTCATCACGTTTAGGCAATTATTTATTTAATTCTTGATAATCTCATTGTTTCATATATTCCCATTTTGCTAATAAAATTAGATATTTCCAATTTGATTTAACAAGGGCTTTGTTAATCAAAACTCTTAATGGAAGTATCATTGCTACAATGTTTTGTAAATCAGTTCCCATTAGGGCATATAAATTTTCTTTATATGCTGATCTCATCGTCATACCCATGATTGAATTTTATATAATCCTCGGTATGGATTGGATTTCATACCATGATGCAAAACTCAATTTTAAGAAGAGGGAGGTTACTAATATTTATGGCGATGATAAATAACACCTTATCTTCAAAGAAGAAATGTTACCACCTGATTCGTATCTAGATCCACCCCCATTAGCTCATATAAATTCAATTATTGGGGATTAAGTGAATGGAATAATTGTGGGTGAGGAAAGGAATGTTCAAATATAGTATATACCTATTGTGAAAATATATGTTGATGTGTTTCCAGAGGATTTACCTGGACATCCCCCAGAATGAGAAATTGAGTTCTCCATTGATCTAATTCCTAGTTCATGGCCCATATCGAAGACCCCTTATAGAATAGCCACTGTGGAACTTGAGGAACTAAACAAACAACTAGAGGAATTCTGTAATAAGGGATTTATTCACCCAATTTTTTCTCTATGGGGATCCCCTGTGATATTTTATGAAGGAAGATGGATCTATAAGGTTGTGCAATGGCTAGATGGAGATTAATGCTATAAAAATAAAGAAAAAGTTTCCCCTACTTCCTATTAATGATTTATTCGACCAACTTCATGGATCTCAATACTTTTCAAAGATTGAGCTTCGATCTGGATATCATTAGTTGTTTGTGAAGAATGAAGACATTCTTAAAACTGCATTTCGAACCAGGTATGGGGATTATGAGTTTACAATAATTCCTTTTGGATTGACTAATTCACCCTTTGTTTTCATGGCTCTAATGAATAGAGATTTCAAGGAATATATTGATGAATTTTTAGAGGTATTTTTTTATGATATCTAGGTATTATCCAAAAGATATGAATATCATGAAAATCACTTGTGCATTATCCAGAAAAATCATATAAGACACGAATTATATGGGATGTTTAGCAAGTGTTAATTCTGGATTCAGGATATTTCTTTTCTAAGTCATATTGTCTCTAAGGATGGAATATATGATGATCCTTCTATGACCAAGGGAATCCAGGAAAGGCCATTACTGATGAGTATAATTGAGGTACACAGTTTTATTTGTTTAGCAGGTCTTTATTGACTTTTCATCTAGAATTTATCTAGGTTGGCTTACCGATTAACAAAGATCACACATAAAGGGTTGAAATTTGTATACAAAAAAATAGTGTAAAGAATGTTTTGAAGAACTCAAGAGAATATCAGTCAATTTTCCTATATTTAATCTACCATCGGGGAATGATGGGTTTGTTATTTATAGTGACGCTTCAAAGAAAGTACTTGGTTATGTCCTTATGTAGAACGATGGGGTTATTACCTATACAACACGAGAGCTAATAATTCATGAGAAAAACTATCCCTATCTTGATATTGATTTAGCAGCTGTAATATTTTCATTGATTACATAGATACATTATTTCTGTGGTGAGAAATGTGAGATAAATACCGATCAAAAGAGTTTTATGTATATTTATCATAGAAATAACTCAACATGAGACAAAGGCGATGGCTTGAACTACTCAAGTATTATTATTGCACTATACACTACCACCTGGGGAAAGAAAACTGGTGGAATATGCTTTTAGTATAAAATATCATGGAGTTTTGAACAATGGATCTAGTAAATATAGATATGGGAATCACTATGGAAGGGAAAACATCAATACTTTTTCAAATAGTTTCCAAACCATCATTACTAGAATTGATAAAGAGTTCTCAGACCAATGATTAAGAGTTTCAAAAGAAGTTTAAAACATTGAACGATGGGAGATTTAGTGACTTCATATATGAAGATGGAATTTTGAAATTTGGGAAATGAATTTATGTTCCCGATATACGTGATTTAAAAAGGGAATTGTTGGATGATGCTCATAGTTCAAATTTCACTATACACCCTAGAAGCACTAAGATGTATAATGATTTGAAGAAACATTTTTTGAGGGACAATATAAAGAGGGAGATTTCTGATTTTGTTTCCAGATTTATGTTTTTTCAGCAAGGGAATGCTAGAAGGAAACATCCTGGAGGATTCTTGCAACCTATTCCCATACCTTAGTGGAAAAGGGATAATATTACGATGGACTTTGTCATGGGATACCAAAGACTCTTAAAAGGAACAATGAAATATGGGTCATTGTTGATCGTCTAACTGTGTCAGTACATTTTCTTACTATAAGAGAAGATTTATCACTTGAACGTCTAGCGAGACTATATATTAATGAAGTCGTGAGACATTATGGAGTACCACTGTCGATTGTTTCTGATTGTGATCCCCATTTACATCAAGATTCTTGAAAAGTATTCAGAATGACCTGGATACTGAACTTCTTTTGAGCACTGACTACCACCCCAAATAGATGGACAATCAAAACTGATTATTAAAACCATAGAAGACATGTTGATATCATCCTCACTTGACACTCAAGGTATGTAGGATCAATATTTACCTCTAACAGAATTTTCCTATAAAAATATCTTCCATTCAAGTATTCAAATGGTACGATATGAACCCTTATACGAAAAGAGATGTGTCACGCCATCATGTTGGGATGATGTTGGTGAAAGAAAACTAGTAGTCCCAGAACTGGTAGAGAAAATGAAGGAAAAGGTGAATGTAATCCAAAACCACATTAAACTAGCTCAAAGTAATAAGAAGAGCTATGCCGATAACCGAATGAAGGATTTGGAATTTGAGGTAGGAGAAAATTTCTTAATGAAGGTATCATTATGGAATGGTGTTATAAATTTCATAAATAATGGTAAATTGAGTCCTAGGTACATCGGACCATTCGAAATTCTATAACGAATTGGGGCGGTTGCTTACCATTTGGAAATGTCGCCAAGTCTCTCCAATGTTCATGATGTGTTCCACGTATCACTGTTGAGAAAATACATGCCTAACCTAATGCATGTACTCTACTATGAGGAATTAAAATTGGAACTCGATCTAACTTATTGCGAGGATCCTGTCCAAATTTTTGATACAAGATAACATGTGCTGAGAAACAGGTCGACTTGTCTGGTAAAAGTTCTATGGAGAAACCATAAGATGGAAAAGGCAATGTGGGAACCCAAGGAACTTATGATGAAGAACCACCTGAGTCTTTTTATGCAGTAATATTCTATATATTTAGAATACTAAAATATGTGAAAAAGGGGAGAATGTAACACCCCAAGCTTCAGTGGTATGTTCCTCATTAAATAATGCAATAGCATTCATTGTACGCAACTTCGAGATTCTAACACATCACGACGAATCAAATAAGCCATTATATATATTAATACCCTCTTTTTGAAATTTTATCAATTTTATGTTTCAAAATGGGCTTCATTTTTTGTTTTGTAATGTAGAGATTATCTTAGTGTGATTTCTTTGTATTTTTATGAAAACATTCATTTTTGATGAATAATGAAAAATACTAAATATTAATTAAAAACAACCTTTTTAATAAAAATAATTTATACTGCTAAATTATACTATTTTGTGGTTTTTATGTATAATTAGATTATATTTTTACCATTTAATCCAATTTTAGTTATTGGTAGTAATTTAACATTTAAACTGGACATAAGCAAGTTGCAATCCTTTGAAAGTTATTATTTCTTAAAAACGCTTTTTATTCTTACTACAGAAATTAATTTTAAATTAATTTTTTCCACATATGTGATTTGAATTTATAAAAAATTGAGTCCATAATTGTAATCCAGAGGTCTAAATTGTGTAAATAAGTAACTTTTATTTTTTAGACAATAGTAATATTTACTTCAGTAAATATTTTAATTACCGTGGTTAAAGAGGTAAATCCAGTAAATAATGTTAACAAAATAATTATAAAATAATATAAAATTACCCTAACATATGTTCTAACCCTATTTTATGATACATGTCCCACCATGGGAAACCTTGGGTTGATTTTGGGACCCCATTGAGCCATTTGGAAGTGATAATGACATTATATATTAAATAATTTAATGTAGAGTCAAAAATAACAAAACCAAATATATTTTAGTAAATTTTTTTATATGATGTAATATAATTGATATATTCAACTATAAATAGTCATTAGAAATATAAAAAAAATTCATACCTATTGATATTTTATTTATAATTTTTAGACATAATATAAATATATTTATTTATGACATAATGATGATGAAGTATTTTCCTTATTAATGAAATAATCAAATAAATGGTATTATAGATCTTAAAATAAATATAATTTGAATGTTTTTATTCCATACAAGAATTTTATAGATTAATGTGACATGTTTGGATTGATTAAATTCATTTTTTAAGTTATAATTATTATAAGAATTTATCAAAAACAAAATACCTAATAGTATCAAAATTGACATAAAAGAGTTTTTAAAACAAATATTATATTATTAATTGATATTCTATTCCTAAAAAACTAAGAATCAGTCATAAGATTTATATAATTATAGGTGTATCATTAATGATCCACTTGGGGTTCTCTTTTATGTATATAGTATGTTTATTAACCAAATAATATAAAAATATAAAAAACATTGTAAATGTATAACTTTTCCTAAGGTGCCCCTCACCCCTCTTATAAAAGGGCACTTCCCCTTCTAGCTAATTCAACCATTCAATGCCATTTGGAACGTCCAAACCTACCCAAATACCCTTTCAACTATCATCCATTCATCTTAGTGTCCTTCCTTTAGTCAGAAAGCCAACTTAATGAGCACTTTTGATCAAATCAAATAGATGAATCCGAAGAAGAGGAAAATATTTCATCACCTCTTTCATGTTCCTTTCTTACTCCACATCCACTATCTTTGTTGTTTCCATTAAAAAATAATAAATAAAATATTTTATATATACTATGATGTAATAATAAATATGTTACAACCATATTCATTATTCTATCCATCCTTTGAATTACTTGTCACCATGCGTGCGTACGCACGACCTACCATCTCCCCATCGTGGTGTAATTGTCATCCAATACATTATTATTTGGATGGATGTAATAATGATGTGTAATAGATGTAAATAATAAATATAACATGATAATTATTCTGTATATATCATATAACATCCAATTATATATTATTTTAATATCATAAGAATGATATTGTCGTGCGTGCGTACGTACAGATTACTGTCTCCACAAACATGATGAGATTCATTCCCCATCTTATCCATTCAAGTCATATTTTCATTTGATGATTAAAATAATTTTTAAAGACTTAATATAATTCTAGATATGAATATGATACATCCATCCATAGAAAATATGACTCAAATAACAAATAATATAAAGGAATATGAATCCTTTAACACCCGAAAGAGCGATAATACTAATATATTATTAACAACGAAATGTTAAAAGATAATATATGATATCATATTAATATATATAATTCTTGTATAATTTAACTACAATTATCTCACCATTATAAAGGGGGTTAAACTACCATTGACCATGGAAAAAGCCCAAGGAAAGGGTTATTTTCACAATCACTTCATTATCTGAGGTTGTTTATACGTAATTATCTACTGAGACATCTTTATCATCCACATCCATGCTTCTTAAAAATGTATTTCAAAACATTTTTATTATTTACTAGAAAAAGGGTTAAATTCATTTATACCCTTATTTGACCTTATATGTTTTTAAAGGAATCTTTCCGTCATTTTCCAAACAAGCTTCCTTTTGACCTTTTTGACAAATTGAAGGTAAGAATGTTTTTTTAACTTATACGGCAGGTGTGGCTATTTTCTGTCATTATAAAATCAGCGAATCATCCTTTACAATCTTATAAGAATATTTTTAAAATGAATGTTTTCTTAATAATTATGTGAATCTTAATGGATTTCAAAATAGAAATAGATATTTCTCTAAAAAAAGGTTTCGATTTCATCTATGTCACCATCCTTTGATGGATTTTATGTTTATTTGAAGATGATTTATTTTGATACAAAACATCCATATTCTATTAAAGGTTTTCTGATATGTTTGATTGTGGTTGTTATATTTTTATATCATTCATGGTTTATGCTTAAAATATTGACATTTTTTATTCAATTTTCAATTTGTATCTTTATGTTATTTTTCATCCTTTTCATATTAGGAATGTATTAGACACAGTAAGTGATGGGTGGAGCCTGTTATAGCTCCTCGATGAATCGGTAGGTCTCATGAGACATCTAGAAGTGGAATTGGCCTCGGCCTTTCCCAATTTGATATATAGATTTGGCCAAGGCCATAATCATTTTTAGATGTTATGGCTGAGGCCTTGAGAAACTATTTCAAAATTTCAGGCATTATACATTCCTTCATTAAGAAAATAATATTGATGGTTTATCTGGTCATTAGACTAGTAGAGTACCCATTATTGTGTTTTATTATGGCATTACATACTGATCTCATATTCATTCCATAAAAGTATTCCTGTTTATTATTGGTAAAGGCATGCGGTTTCAATTATTCACTATGCTTAATATTCATGTTATCTTCCCCTGTATTGATTACCCTTACTAAGAGTTTGAGCTCAACCCCTTTTTAGTGTGCATTTTCCTAGGATATGAATATGTAAGTTATAAGTGACTTTCAGGAATAATCTAGGAGGCATGGATGTTTTTAATAGAATAAATCCATGTTTTATTACATTTCATGTTGTAATGTTGAACATATGTATGAATCTAGTTTCCAATACTACTAAACTGATCGGTCTTTCAGGACATGATTTTCTTGTTATCATGCCAATGTTATGTAATATTGCACCGACTCTAGGTAACTGGGGTCAGGGTGTTAGAGTTGGTAGCAAAAGAATTTTAGTACAAACCATGGAAACTAGATTTAGATAAACCATGATTAGAGCACATTACCTTAATATAGAAATTGATGATTAGTATATAAGAACATCCTAGAATTTTGATATTGTTGAGATTTTTTGTGTTAAAAAAGCAATGAATCCCTGTCTGGATATGAGCATGTAGAGGTAGATATGGCATAAATGTACATAGGGTAAAACCCAAAAACACCATTTTGAGCTAGAGTTGAATGGGAACTGGGGCATGACAACGGGCCTTGCTGCACATTTGGTTACGACACTCTTGGGGTATATGCTTAGTATAACTCTCATTTTCCTTAAATCCCGGTATGAATTTTTTATTATTATATACTTCCTAAAAGAAACCATTTTTATGATTATGGAATATATCTGTAAGCTGTTCAATTTATGTTAATTTTTTTATATGTTCGGATTTATGTATTGCGGTTCATAAACTAATCTATTGTATGACATTTTTTAGAAATGGCACCCAGTGGAAGGAATGAAAACTTTATCAATTTACAAACTCCATGTAGGGATTTCCCTCCTGATCAGGATATTTATCGTGGAGCTGGTGATGCAACTAGTACTGATCAGTTAATCACCATACTATGAAAAATCACAAAGGTTATTAATAATAACCTTACCAGTATGGAGCCGACTGATCCACAACGCGGAGGATTAATGTTATAACACTTAATGAGAAAAAAACCACCAATATTAAATGGTGGTATAAATCCATTAGTAGCTGAGTCGTGGATAAATTCATTAGAGATAATATTCCACGCCTTAGGGAGTAGAAAAAGGGGAAAAGTTGTCATCGATGTTTATAGCCTCACTAGAGATGCTGATCAATGGGGTCATTGATTCAAAAAAAAATGGATGATGATAATGTGTCAAATATATAATGGAGAGAGTTTAATGAAATTTTCTTAGAAAAATACTTTCCTCATGACCATCGAGCATATATGGAAAGATGATTTCGAAGTCTATGGAAAAAGGAGGATTGGAATGTCGCAAATTATGAAGCTAACTTTACATGGTTAGAAAAACATGTTGCAGAACGTATACATAACCCAAGAAGTAATATTGACCGTTTTTTGGGTTAAATCCATTTCTCTGTCGAGCATTAGTATCACAATCCTTCTCATCATACGAAGATATTGTCTCCTGTGCTATCTAGTCATAAAATGAATTTTCTAAGTCTTAAGACTTTAAGGAAAAGAAATAGATGAAGAGATCTACAGAACACTCTAAGAAATGAAATCAGGAAATAGGGAAGAAGGGACGAATTGAATTTCCACCATGTGATAATTGTGAAAGGAAGCACCTCGGAGCCTGTCTAAAAGAAAAAGTAGTATGCTACAAATGTGGAAATAAAGGCCATCTTGTTAGTGATTGTAAGGGAATGAAAGACGCTACAAATATTCAATGCCACAATTATAGAGAGATAATATTATGCAAATGAATGTCCTATGCGTCAGGGAAAATTAACTCCGAAATGGACAGGGGATCAAAATCAAGTTTATTTGATCACTACATTTATGGTTGAAGCCCTGAAGGACATGGTGGAAGTTAATTTAATGGATTCCTCATGTTTAGCCAATGAATTATTTGATTCTAGATCATCACATTATTTCATATCTTCCCAATTTTTTAAGAATATTAGATATTTTCAATTTGATTTAACAAGGTAGTAGTTAGTAAAAACTCATAAGGGAACCATCATTGCAACAATGTTTTGTTAATCAGATCCCATTAGGGAATATAAATGTTTTTTATCTAATGATCTCATCGTTATACATATATTTTAATTTGAAATAATCCTCAGTAGGGATTAGTATTTGGACCATGATGAAATAAATTATTTTAAGAATAATGAGATTAATATTTTTGATGATGATGATAATGAACACCTTATCATTAGAGCTAAAATGTCAATAACTGATTATTATCTAGATCCACCCCCAGTAGCTCAACTAAATTTAATTATTTGGGAATAAGAGAATGAAATAATTGTGCGTGAGGAAGGGAATGTTCAAATAGAGGATGTACCTATTGTGAAAGAATATGTTGATGTGTTTCTAGAAGATTTATCAGGACATCCTCTAGAATGAGATATTGAGTTTTCTATTGATTTAATTCCTGGTTCAAGGCCCATATCGAAGACCCCGGATAGAATGGCCACTGTGGAACTTGTGGAACTAACGAGACATCTAGAGGAATTGATTAATATGGTATTTATTCGACCTAGTATTTCTCCATGGGGAGACCCTGTACTTTTTGTTAAGAAGAAAGATGGATCTCTAAGGTTGTACATTGACTATAGCGAAATCAATACTATAACAATAATGAACAAGTATCCCCTACATCACATTGATGATTTATTCGACCAACTTCATGGAGCTCAATACTTTTAAAATATTTTCCTTCGATCTGCATATCATCAATTGTGTGTGAAGAAGGAAGACATTCTGAAAACAGAATTTTGAACTAGGTATGGGCATTACGAGTTTACAGTAATGCCTTTTGGATTGACTAATGCACCCTCTTTTTTCATGGATCAAATGATTATAGTTTTCATGGAATATCTTGATGAATTTCTAGTGTTATTTATTGATCATATTGGGATATACTAAAAAATATATAAAGATCATGAAAATCACTTGATAATTATCCTGAAGACTCTTAGAAGACTCGAATAATATGGGAAGTTTAGCAAGTGTGAATTATGGATTCAGGAAATTTCATTCCTTGGTCATATTGTCATTATGGATAGAATATTAGTAGATCATATGATGACCATGGAAATCCATGAATGGCATGAAATTAATAGTATAACTGAGGTATGCAGTTTTATTGGTTTAGCAGGTTATTATCGATGTTTTTTCCATAATTTTACACTGTTGGATAACCCATTAACAGAGCTCGCACGTAAATGGTTGAAATTTTTTTGGGAAAATATTGTGAAGAATTTTTTGAAGAACTGAAGATAAGATTAGTAAATTCTTATATATTGAATCTACCATCGAGGAATGATGGGTTTTTTATTTATAGTAATTCTTCAATGAAAGGACTTGGTTGTGTTCTTATGTATAATGATAGGGTTATTTCATATTCATCATGACAACTAAATATTCATGATAAAAAATATCCTACACATGATCTTGAGTTGGAAGCTATAATATTTTCATTGAAGATATGGAGACATTATCTCTATGGTGAAAATGTATGATATATACCGATCACAAGAGTTTGAAGTATATTTTCTCACAGAATGAACATAACATGAGGCAGTGGTGATGGATTTAACTATTCAAGGATTATGATTACAGTATATATTATGACCATAAGATGGAAAACAATGTGGAAGATGCTTTGAGTAGAAATCATCATGGAGTTTTAAACAAGATGAGGGTTGAAAAGGATCATTTAAACATTGATCTAGTAAAGATGAATATGGGAATCACAATGGAAGGTGAAACATCAATAAATTTTCAAATGGTTTCCAAACCATCTTCACTAGAAAAGATAATGAGTTCTCAGACTGGTAATGAAGAGTTGCAAAAGAATATTAAAGCTGTGAATGATTGGAGATTGTGTGACTTCATATATGAAGATGGAATTTTGAAATTTGGGAAGATACATTGTGTTACTAATATAAATTATTTAAAAGGCAATTGTTGGATGATGCTCATAGTAAAATTTCTCCATACACCCTAGAAGCACTAAAATGTTTACAGATTTTATGGAACATTTTTTGTGGGACAACATGAAGATGGATATTGATGATTTTGTGTCAAGATGTATGGTTTGTCAACAAGTGAAAGCTAGAAGGCAATATCCTAGAAGAGTCTTCCAACATCATCCCATACCTGGGTGGAAATGGGATAATATTATGATGGATATTGTCATGAGACTACCAAAGACTCCTAGAAGGAATGGTGAAATATGGGTCATTGTTGACCGTCGTACCAAGTCAGCACATTTTCTTACTATAATAAAATTTTTACCACTTGAACTTCTCGCATGACTCTATAATATTGAAGTTGTGAGACTTCATTGAGTACCTCTGTCTATTGTTTCTGATCATGGTCCCCATTTTACATCAACATTCTAGAAAATTCTTTAAAATCCCTAGATACTGAACTTTGTTTGAGCACTGCCTACCACCCCCAAACTGATCGACAATCAGAACGGACTATTCAAACCTTAGAATACAAGTTTAGATAATTCTCATTTGACTTTCAGGATATGTGGGATCAATATTTACCTCTTGTAGAATTATCTTATAACAATAGCTTTCATTCAAGTATTTAGATGGCACCATATAAAGTGTTATACAGAAAGAGATATCGTACAACAACCTGTTGGGAAGATGATGCTAAAATAAAACTAGTAGTCCCAGAACTGGTAGAGGAAACGAAGGAAAAGGTGATGGTAATCCAAAACCACGTAAAAGAAGCTCAAATTAGGTAGAAGATCTATACCCATAACATAAGGAAGGATTTAGAATTTCAGGAAGGAGATCATTATTTTTGAAGGCATCTCCATGGAAGAGAGTTATACATTTCAGTAATAAGGTAAATTGAGTCCCAGTTACATCAGATCTTTTGAAATTCTATAACGAATTAGGGCTGTCGCTTACCGTTTGGCAATGCCACCAAGTCTCTTCAAAGATCACGATGTGTTCCACATATTACTGTTGAGAAAATACATGCCAAACCCAATTTATGTACTGACCTATGAGAAATTAGTACTAGACCCTGATCTATCTTATTATGAAGAGCCTGTCAAGATTATTGATACAAGATAAAAATTGCAAAGAAAGTGGACGACTCGTTTGGTAAAATTTATCTGGAGAAACAATAAGATTGAAGAGGCAACGTGGGAACCCAAGGAACTTGTGATGAAGAACATCCCGAATATTTTTATGCATTAATATTCTAGAAATTTCAAGGAGGAAATTATTTGACGTTTGGGAGAATGTAACACCCCATGCTTATGTGGTACATTTCCCTTGAAATAATGCAATATCGTGCATTGTACGCAACTTTGAGATTCTAACACATTGCGACCAATCAGACTAGCCGTTATGTATAGTAATACCCACTTTTGGAAATTTTAACAATTTTATCTTTCAAAATAGACTTCATTATTGGGTTCGTAATATCGAAATTAGCATAGGGTGAATTTTTAGTATTTTTCTAAAAACATTCATTTTCTGATGAATAGTGAAAATACTAAAATGTAATAAAAAAACCTTTTTTTAATCAAAATAATTTATACTGATAAATTATACAGTTGAGTGGTTTTTATGTAAAATTAGATTATATTTTTACCATTTAATTAATTTATTTTCAATGGATGTAATTTCACATTTAAACTAGACATATGCAAGTGGCAATCTTTTGATAGTTATTATTTCTTAAAAACATGAATTTTTTACAAAGTGAATTAATTTTAAATTACTTTTTTCAACGTCAATGTTTTGAATTTAAAAAAAATTGATTCAATATTTGGAATCATGAGGACCAAAATGTGTAAATATGTAACTTTTATTTTTTGTACATTGGTAATATTTACATAAATAAATATTTTGTTTACCGTGGTTAAAGGGGTAAATTCGTTAAATAAGGTTACAAAATAATATTATAAAAATATTAAATTACCCTAACTCATATCCAAACCCTATTGGATGATACATTTCCAAATATGGTCAACCGTGGGTTGAATTTAGGACCCCCTGGAGCCACATGGAATGATAATGACATTATATATAAAATAATTTGAAGTAGATACAAAAATAACAAAAGAAAATATCTTTTAGTAAAAAAATATGTATGAGGTTATATTAATGATCTATTCGACTATAAATTTTCATTAGAAATATAAAAAGATTTAACACCTCAAGATATTTTATTTATAATTTTTAGACATAAAATAAATACATGTATCTATGATACAATGATGATGCATTAATTTCTTTATTAATGAAAGAATCAAATATATGGTATTATAAGTGTTAAAATAAATATAATATGAATGTTTTAATTACATCCACGAATTTTATAGGTCAATATGACATGATATTATTGACTAGGTGAATTGTTATTGAAATAATAATGATGATAGGTATTTATAAAAAAAATACCAAATAGTGTCAAAATTGACATAAAAGAGTTTTTAAAACAAATATTATATTATTAAATGAGATTATATTCCTAATAATCTGAGGATCAGCCAAAATATTTATATATTGATATATTAATCATTAATGAACTACATGGAGTTTTCATGGAAGTATATAGTATGTTTATTAACCATATAATATAAAAATACAAAGAGACATGGTAAATGTCAAACTATTTTACTAAGGGTTAAATCTAAAAAATAATGTCAATTTAGTGACCCAACCCTCTATAAACCTATTGGTTCAGTGGTTCTTGACCCATTCCCACCTTATCCATTATATAAAATATTTTAAAGAAATTATAAAATTTTAATTATTTTATTATAAAATAATATTTCAAGGTTTTCCTAAGGATTCTCTCAACACATCTTATAAAAGGGAACTCCACCTTCTCTCTAATTTACACATACAAAGCCATTTTTCATGGAAAAACCCTATCAAAACACCCTCTCAATTGTCCGACCTTAATCATAGATGCATTAGTTAGGTCAAAAAATCCATCTTAAGGAGCTCTCTTGATCAAATCAAATGGAAGAACCCGGAGAAGAGGTAAATATTTCATCACCTCTTTCAAGTTCTTTTCTTCTTCCACTTCATATTTCATTGTTGTTTCCATTATAAAATAATAACTCCAATATATTCTATATACTATACTGTGATTATAAATATGGTACAACCATATTCAATGTTCTATCCATCCTTTGAATTACATGTCACTATACTTGCCTAGGTACGACTAACCGTCTCCACGTCATGGTGTAATTGTTATTCAATACATTGTTATTGGGATGGGTATAAAAATGATGTGTAACTGATGTAATTAATGAATATAACATGATAATTATTATGTATATATGATATAACATCAAATTATAAATTATTTTAATATCAAAATTATGATATTTTCACTCGAGCGTACGTACAGATTACCATCTCCACGAACACGATGAGATTCAGTCCCTATTGTGTCCATTCAATAAAAATATTCATTTGATGATTAAAATTAATTTATAAAGACTTAATATCATTCTAGATATAAATAAGATAAATCTTATCCATAATAAATATGTCTCACATAACAATGAATATAATGGAAAAATAATCCATTAACACCCGAAATGACGATAATACTAAGATATTATTAACAAAGCAATGTTAATAGATCATTTATGATATCATATTAATGTATATGATTCATTTATATTTTGATAACAATTATTTCACCGTTATATATGGGGTTAACCTACCCTTGACCAAGTAAAAATACATGGTAATGGTTAATTTCAAAATCTCTTCCTTATCAATGGTTGTTTATACGTAATTATCTACCAGGACCTCTTTATCATCCATATCCATGCTTCTTAAAAATGCCTATCAAAATAATTTTAATATTTACTAGACAATGTTCAAAATTTATTTATACCCATATTTGACCTTATATGTTATGAAATGAATATTTCCGTTATTTTTCAAACAAGGTACTTTTTGACCATTTTGAAAAATTTATGGTAAAAATGTTTTTTAACTTATATGGCGGGTGCGGCTATTTTCTGCCGTTTTAACATTGTCGAAGCATCCCTTACAATATTATAAGAATATTTTAAAAATAATTTTTTTTTGTTTTTATGTGACACTTAATTGATTTCAAAATTTAATGAGATATTTATCTAAAAAAGATTTCGATTTCATATATGTAAACATCCTTTGATGGATTTTAAGTTTATTTGAAGTTTATTTATTATGATACAAAACATCCATATTGTATTATTGGTTTTGGGGTATTTTTGATTGTGGGAGTTTATTTTTAATACCATTCATGGTTTATGGTTATATTATTGACATTTTTTATTGTAGTTTTAAAATGAATGTTTATGTTATATTTCATCCTTTTCATATGAGGAATGTATTAGAGTTAGTAAGTGATGGGTGGAGCCCGCTATAACTCCTCGATACATCAGTAGGTCCCATGAGACAACTATAAGTGGAATTGGTAGAGGCATTTCCCAATTTGGTATATGATTTTGTCCAAGGCCTTAATCATTTTTATACGTCTTGTCTAAGGCATTGACAACATGTTTCAGAATGTCTGGCATTATAAATTCCCTTATAATGAAAATAATATTGATGGTTCATGTGGTCATTCAACTAGAAGAATACCAATAATTATGTTTCATTATGGCATTATTTAATCAAGTCATATTATTTCCATAAAATTATTCATGTTTATTATTTGTAAAGGCATGTGGTTTAAAGTATTCACCATGATTAATATTTATGTTATCTTCTATTGTATTGCTTACCCATACTAAGCATTTGAGCTCACCCCGTTATTATGTTTCATTTTCCAAGGAGATGATGAAGTTGTTTATGAGTGACTTTCTCGCATAATCTAGGATATTTGGATGTTTCTAATGGAATAAATCTGTGTTTTATTTTCTTCAAGTTGTAATGTTGAACTTATGTATGAATATTGTTTCCAATAATACTAAATTGATCAGTCTTATGAGACATGATTTCCTTGTGATCATTCCAATGTTATGTAATAATGCACCGACTCTTGGTAACTGGGTTCGTGGTGTTACAATAATGATGCCGCTCATACGTATGTGAGGACTACTGCCTCTATTTTGTGATGAAAGTAGCTTTCCATTATATTTTAAAATTGATGGTAATAATGATATTATTGAAGACCATACATGGTAATTAAGATATAAAAAGTTTTTTTAAAGGTTATATATTATCTAACTTTACTGTGTTCTATATGTTGTAAAATAGAGATAATGTTCATCTGTATATATGACCTACCGACTACTAGAATGGTGTAACTGATTTCCACATTTCAAAAATTTATGGACTACAATAAATAATATTATAATTATTATATAATATAATAATATCATGTAAAATTAATTATAAATTACTTAATCTTGATAAATAAAAAAGGAATGAAAATAAAAAACAAAATCATACATGAAAAATGAATCAGTTATATTTTAAAATAGTGATTTAAAGAAATAATTTCTTATAAAAAGGTAATATAAAGAGAGAGGTAGATAATAAATTGTTTAAAATGTATTATTATGGATATTTAATAGATTCATTTAAATTTTATAATGATTATACATGTATTATTAAAATATATGAATGAAATCAGACCTAAGGTTCGAGATTTAATGAAAATCGTTTATTTCGAAGAGATTATGTCATATTTTCAACACATTTATTTATTATGGTGTATATAAATCCCCACATAGATTTTATATTAATTATAAAGCTTGTTTTATGTTATGTAACTTTTAATTTTTTGGTTTACATTAATGGGGAATACATTTCAAAGGGTAACCAACGCAGGACGGGATTTTTATCTCACATTGACTTCTTTAGAAAATAACTTTTTTTATACACCAATCTAATGATATGAGTTGCATATATAGAACCATTAATATGTTATGTCATGATTCAATGTTTCATAATTATATTTAATGTTTCATTGGATGTTGGTTTTTTCATGGGCCATATTATTCAAAAGATACTATAATTTAAAATGTGTATGATACAATTTCATTATTTATTAGGATTATTCAAGATTAAGATTTTAATGATTAAATAATATGACATTTAATTCATTAAACTCAGGAAATATATTTTAATATGGTTATATATATCGGATTATTAAATTACTCTCATTTTCTTATCATTAAAATTAAAATTAACTAATTTTCTTAATGCATGTCGAATCTATTTCTCCCTTTGGACATAGATTTATTATATTTTAGGTGAATATTTTCTATGATTTCTTTAAATTGTTTTATTATTATCAAATCATAGTTTATAGTAATTTATACAAATTTTTTTGAGTTTAAAACAATTTAAAAAAATAATTATCAGTTCATTTTCAAAATGTGGTTGTTTTATGAAATTTTAACGAAAAGGAATACGGAATTATTTTTTAACATAATAAATATGAATATAATTTCCCTCAATAATTACCACACAATTTTTTAAACTTTTCATTATTTGATTATAATTTTGTTTTAAATTTATATTTTTGTTCAAAATTTTATTTACATTTTTAAAATGTAATTTTAATACTACAAATGATATTTTATTCAATAATATTTTTAAGTATATTTTCTGCTATTTATACTCTTCAAAAACTACAACATTAATATTACTTTATACTAAATTTGGAATATGTTATTAGGATACCATCATATATATTTATCTAGATGGTTTCTGATCAATTTTACTAAGAATATAATATTTTGATACCATTCTTCATATAACTCGGAATGGTTTATGCTTATTTTTAGTTATTGGGGAATGTATTAAAAATATTTATTCTAGTTATTAAAGAGTAATGAATATGTTCTTCCTGTTTCACAATTATCAAATAAAGAATGTTTTGGGCTTAGTTTGTGATAGGAAGTGAATGTTATATCTCCAAGATGAATTGGTGGGTCACATGAGAAAACCTATCTTGTTTATTTTTATAGTTCTTCAACTATTTGTTTATAATATCCTAGAACGTGGCATTGAATGTATGGTTTGGATGTACGATATTATAAATAACCTAATTATTATATTATTGATGAAAATCCAGGTGAGTATTTTAATTTTTTGAATATCTACGTATAATTTTCAATTTCATTTTATTAGTGATATTGAATTATTATAATATAATTTATTCCAGTAATGTTTTATTAATGTTCAATTAATTGATTAAATGGAATGATTTTTAGTTATTTATCTTTTCATATTGATTATTCCTTAATGATTCATGATTTTTTAATGTATCCATTATTGAGAATTTCAATTAACCCTTATTTTTTCCCTTCCATACATTATAAAAAATAAACACTGGAATGGTTTATACGATGTATTTTTAATACTAACACTATATTGTTCATCATGTTTTCATTTGTAATGTGTGATAATAAATATATGATTTTTACATGGACAACTAAACTATTATGTCCTTTTATAATTTGATAATTTCTATCTATCAACAATAATGTAATGTCTCCACTAACTCTAGGATATGGGGAATTACATTTGGATAGGTCTATGAAATGATTAAGTGGTTAACATTTGTGAATATTTATGAAGAGGGGGTTCATAATTATAAGTTAGTAGAGTGGTTATCTTGTAATTATAATAATCATATAAAATGTATAAATTACATACCCAAGGTCACGTGTCCCTAAAAATATTAATTTTCTATATTATAGTGGATGTAATAATATAAAATAAAATAAAATATTATAATTTTCACCTTATCACAATTTTTTATTAATAAATAACATATTATACCCATTACTGTGGTGACAATATATACCTTGTTTATTATTCATTGTATCAAAATATTTATTTTACATCATTACTGAATTTGAACCTCCTAATTACAAATATAAAATTATTATTTCAATGTGACTTACAAATAAGTGGAATAAATTATATATAATATAATAATGCATGTTTTAAAAAAATAGTTCTTTTGAAAAATGTTCTTTTAAGAATAAAAAATAATTTATATCGTGATCATATATTATGATCTATTTAATGGATGATATTATATTATTTATAGTCATAAGGAATTAATTATATATTAAATTTAATAAAAAAATAGTTGTACTTTTGAATACTGGAAGGGAGATGATTTATTTTATAAAAGTTCCTATTTTAAAATATTTATCCAAAATATATTGTGTTTTAAAAAATCAAATTAAATCCACATAATATGAATATTATATGATAATACCAAATTTTAAACACATTATTTCAATATGAAATCTAAATTTTTAATGAATTATTCATATTATAAACGATAAAACTGTTTCAATGAAAAATAGCAAACAATTAGTTTTATATTAAAAGAATTTATTATAATTTAATATATTGTAGCCACAAATATAATATTGTTAATTTAATTTCATAAAATATATATATATTTCATTAAAATGATTCATCTTTAGTGATTAATATTTATTATAGAAATGGGAAAATATATAGTATAGTACAATTAGTTTTCTAGAGAATATCTTGATTATTATAGTGATATTTTTTTAAATTTTTTTTTTCTATTGATAAATCAATAAATGTGAATATTGGATTAATATTAATCATATATTTCATGGCATGTTAAATTGTGATTAAAACAATAAATTAGTGGATAGAGTGTGATAGTGATGTTCAAATTAAATTTTTTTAATATTATATTGAAATTCATTTTATGCACTACATTCCAAGGACTATAAATAATGATTTATATTATTATTTATACAAAATATACAATTTCAAATTTCAATGTGTTACACAATAATATCATACATCCCTAAAAATACGTTTGATATTATGTTTAACTTTTTTCATGGGGTTTGAGGACCAAAACTAATAATACATCTCCATGATTAATAGTCTGTAACACTTACTCAAGAAATATAATGAATTTTACGGTAATCTAAATTAAGATTGTTTACATTGTAATTCCTATCTAAATATAGACTAAATAGACTATATTATCATTGAAAGCATTATTTATCATTATTTTTTTAAAATATACACATGATTTAATTGTTTAATTATTCTAATAAGCATGCTTCTTATTACTAAGACATGAGTTGAATTTTAAACATGGAATTTAACATGTGACATTAAATGAATGGTTCCAATGATTTAGCTTTGTATATTATCAATATTATTAACTTATCGATGTCTAAATATCCTCATGTTTTAGGTGTTAAAATTTTCTCATTTCATATATCAAGAAAAATATTAGTTTTTACTATTTTTATGGCTCATGCAACATATAACTCTTCCATGAAATTAATATGAACTGCTTTTTATTAGTAGAAAATTCATAGGTATGGAATTGTTAGAAAATAAAACCATTAGAACACATATATTACCATTGGTTTTTATATAAAATAACTACTAGTTCTTGTAAAAATATAATTATGATATATAAATGAAATATTTTATAAAATAAACAATAATTTGTTATTGACTTCTTGTTCGACATTGATTATAAAAGGATCCCTTCAAAAAAATAATATTATATATATTACATTGTATTAGAGACACACACACTTACTATATAAGGTATATATTTATTTAATTATTTATAAACAATTTAAATATATTCTACAAATTTTTTTATATTATACAAATGATTCCATAAACTACTAAATTGAAATTGATGTTTTATAAAAAACCGACCAATAAAATTTGAACTATTACATAATTAGAATACAATTCAAATAAATTATATGAAAACTAAAATAAATTATAAATTTATTTTTTCATAAATAATATTTCTTTTTCCTAATGATAGTTTTTTTTCATATCATTTTGGTTCCTTATTTTATGTACATATCACGGAATTTCTTCAAATTCATGCATATAATATTTATCTTATAATGTATTTGATTTTTGATCATTATATAAACATTGATATTAATCATATAAAGTATAATAAATGGACTAATAAATAGATAATATTTTATGTTTTTATGCTATAATCTACATGTTTTGTTTTTAATCTGTTGGAATATTGTCATAAAATCAATAAAATTTTTACCTATTACACTCACTATACTATGATGAGTTTTCATATGTAGCCTATACTTTAACAAAATTCATAGAATCAATGGAATAAATTAATTTTCATCATTAAATTTTATAATTATTCGTAAATTTAATATATATATATATATATTATATGAAAAACAGGTCTTTCGTCTGATATCTTTTTATATTATTAAGAAGTTATATATAAAGACTAATTTTTTTCAATTTTTATTTCCTTATAGATTTTATGAGTATATATTAAATAAATATTTATGAAAATATTATTCAAACATTAGGAATATTGATCCAATTCATTCCCACTATCATCAATATAACTATTATTCGAATATTTTATGAAAATTTTCATTAATGTCATAGTAATATTATATATATAATTGAAAATAAAAAAAAAGAATTTAGTTATGTTGAAAAAAATATATCCTAGTGATAATTTTTTTTTTATTAATTTAATTTAGATCATTTTAATATTTAATTAAATTTTATATAATTTCATAAAAAATTATTCCTTTTCTATTGCCACTAATTTATATTAAAGGTCTTTTAGATATGAAATAAACTGGTAATAGGTCTATAATACGTTCAAAACATCATCATTTGTTAATTCTTTATTACACAATTATTAAAAGAAATTTTTCATAAAAAATTTATTTATATATGAAAATGTTTATCATAATAGAGAACTAAAAGAATTGTTTTTACTCATTTCATTGCTCTTCATATCACTAGCACATTAGATTTTCTGAAGAAATTGAAATCCAATTTATTCAAAATTTATATAAAAGATTAACAAGATGATATATATATATATACATATACATGTCTAACAGAACAATGTATAATAAACCCCATTATATAAACCCGATTATTCAACGTAAAATATTTTATTTCATGTCAATTGAGGTTAATACTTTTTTTATTATGAATATTTAATTTTTCATACATCATATCATAATTTTCAACATTAGTATTGATTTTAAAAATTTATATAATTTTCTCATTTTTTATAATATTCTCCATAAAAATGTAATTTTAATCTAGAAAAAAAAATTCAATGTGATTCAATAGGTAAAAAATTAATCAAAATATATTTTCTAGTACGGATAATGAGAACATAGAAGATTTATGAACATTAATGAAATTTTATATTAAAATTTCACTTATCAATCGAATTATTAGTAAAAAATTTTTAAGGAAGACATGAATTACAATTTAAATCTTCATGTCATAGGTTTTTTGATAAAAAATATCTATGAGTGAATTATATATTAAATATAACAAAATTGTATATATAAAAAATAACTCTTTTATCAGAATGTGTGAGTTTATGATACACCTAAGAGAGAATAGTGTATTTAAATTACTAAAAAATGATACAGTTGATCTAATAATATAGATCATTTTATCTTATTTTATTTAATTTATTGGATATACAATAATAAGAATACTTCAAACTTATTTTTTTGTTTAATTTTTAATCATAGAAATTCGAAATAAACTAAAAGATACAAAATAAAGCTCTACTGAGTAATAAATGAAAAATTGATTAATCCTTAAAATGATATTAAAGATGATCACACTTTTAGACCAAATGTATGTATGATATATAGACCTATTATATTGTATCATATATTAATATCCTTTTACCCCCATGACATTATACATTTAAAAGGGTTATATTTCATATCGCAAAACATTTTATCATCCATTCCCAAGAATCCACTGATAATAAAGACCTAAAATGACATCTATCATCTTAATATGAATCCCATATTAGCATTGGATTTGAAACACCATGTTCCACACCATAAAGAACATGAAACAATGGCCATTGGATACTCTAATTTTTTTTAGAATTCCCTCCATGAATATTATAGTAAAAAATGGTTATTAATAGAAAACTAATATTAATTACTACAAAAACAGTTTTGATCTGTGAAAACAATATGAAACAATAATAAATAATAAAAATAATACTACACATTAATATTATGTTTAATGATTCATAATTAATAGAATCAATTTTTGAGAACTCTTGAATAATATTTAGCAATAAACTCTTAGACTCGATATCTATTAACATTCATTGATCTAAGGGTCTGATTTAATAAACCATGAGTCCATTTTCAATATAATCATATGTATTGAACTTCATATTATGATTTCCATAATAGATTTTTACATCTTATAATAAACTTAATCTGCACTTCTAATTTTATTATACATTAGGAGATATTAATTATCACATCAGTGTTCTTCTGATGAATTTATTTTATTCCTTGTGTGATCACATTATAAAAGAAATTTACTATTTTTCCAAACAAAAATCAGCTAAAAAATATTTTCCAATGGAAAAAATTATATATGTGTAAATTAACTTTCAAAACATTGATAATGAATTTTATTTGATTCAAAATAAATAAACCAACATAATAATGATTCAATATGATATATGTGATCCATTGAATTTTAGATTGATGAAGATGGATTAATCATATGTGGTATTGGACTGGGTGTACCATTAGAGCATGAGATAAATAAGTTCCTTATTTAATGTTAATAAATGATCATGAATATCAATTAAAACACAAGTCATTGATTTTCAAAGAGATGATCACATTTAAAACACATGAGAAAAATTTGAGAAGTAAATTTATAAACATATATATACATTTTTATGAAAAAAATAAAACATTAAAGGATAAATTCTAATTGTGTAGAACACTTATAACACACAACAACATGTAAATATGATAACACAATGAATAAATCGTTAAGGTTATTTTAATGATATAAAAAATGAATAATTTGATATAGGTTTTATTGGAATATATTTTAATAAATACTCACAATTTCACCACATTGGAAGAATTTTAAATCAAAAATAATGCCATTATATAACATAGTGTATTTTTATGGATATGTGGGACCCCGTTATTAGTTTTATTTAATTGAGATATAAGGTTTAACTCAATGGTTTTAAATATTGTGAAAATTAAATATTTATAATATTGAATATAATTATAAATTATAATCTATATATCTATTGAGAATATGATTATAGAATATAGTCAATTGAACATATATTATGACCATTTTCGATGGATATTAAATGACCCCAGAATAAATACAATTCTTCAAATGATAACTCATAAAATAATTTCTTTAATGTAATCCTATAATTATCTCTTTATGGTTCCAACTATGTAATTAAAGGTGGATCCCAAACATGATGGTATGATGATTTAATGAATATATTTTTATTCCTTGAACATTTGGAAAAATGGAATTTTTTTTAACACCTTTCAATAATATAAAATAGACACACAATGTCAATAGATCCGTAAATCATACAATTATAAATTAGATCTATATTTTTAGTTCAGAAAACACACATTGTATAAAAATATCCAAAGAATATATTATTATTTTTGAATAAGGGATTGATTTATACCAAATACAATATCCTCTTTGACATTTACCATCATATCGATGTTTTTCCCAATCCAATAATATTATTACCAAACCAGTCTCAAATTTCTTATTTCTTTCATGTTTCAATCATGAGAAAATTCATACCATATCCATCATTTTTAAAAATTCTATTATTTTTATATAATTATGATTTCCTATATTATGATCATATTCTAGAGATGGACATAAAATATATATACAACATTCTATATAATGATAAATCTCACGAGTTAAATGACATTTTGTTGAACAATATGTATGAAGTGGAAATATGGGATCATGAAAGAGTAGTGAAATATATTTCAAGAAATACACTATTATGTGAGAAAATTTTTTTTAGGGATAATTTTCAGATGGGTGGATGAATGCAGTGACCTAGATATTTACAAAATAAATTTTTGTTGAAAATAAATGTATGATATATTAATAAAATATATAAAAAATATTAATATTTAATAAAAAAACTCTTCGACGTTAATTTGGAAACATATATTTAATGTATAAATATAGAATATTAAATTGAATATATTCAAATGGATTGAGTAACAATAAATTTTAAATGTATAATATGAAAATTTTCATTAATATAGTCTTGTAGAATTACAAAACTAATAAAAAATTGTTAAAAATAGAATATATAAATATATATATATATGTTAAATTAATAAAATAAATAAAAATTAGATGAAAAATATATTAAAATGATTCAAAATAATTCCGAGTATTATTATATATTATCATTAATAATCCGGAACACTAAGAGTAATGATTATTAGAAATGTAGATTTTATAAAATAAATATTAGAAACGGTGTATCATACGGGAAATGATGAGTGGTAATTTATTTATATGGAACAATATATGGACCCATCTATATGGATAAAAAATCATTATCCACCGCTATAATGTTTTGGAAAATAAGTCTATTCGTTGGGGTTCACCATTGTACATGACCAAAAAACTCAATGATTAAAATTTGAATAGTTTCTCCAATATCATAAATAAAAAATTATTTTAATCAACACATCATTAATTTTTGGAAATTACATCATTAAAGGGAAACCAATGAACTCCCTATACGCACTACTAGTGCATGTGTAACAATGGGTAATGAAACATGGTCTTAGGTTGTATTATATTAGAAATTTATTTTTATACTAAATACTATTTACATTATTACTATGTTCTTTTTTAGAATAACCATATTTAATTTCTGAATTTTAGGAAATGGGTTTAATAATTGAAATATATATTACAAAAAAATATAATTGATACATTTGATATTTTTTGGAAATAATAGTAAAATCATATATGGGAATCTTAATAAAAAAAATTATATTATAAATAAAAACGTAAAATGTATATATGAAATGTAATGTCCCGGACCTCTCTGGCCCATTCCTATATCAAAAAGAAGGCCACGAAGTGTTCTGGAGGGTAAAATGGACTTTTCCCACACATTCCAGAATTTTGAAACTACACGCCATGTAGTTTGAGTACACGCCGTGTACCCCCTGCCAGGTATACCCTGTGTTGAAGGCCGTGTCCTTTCCATGTGAAATAAATGGGTACACGCCATGTGTCCAATACTACACGCTGTGTAGTCTCTCCCCGCCTACGCGTTACCGTGTGTTGACCAGTCAACGGCCGTGTGCCGTGTTTGAGCCGTGTGAAATAAATCGGTACACGTCGTGTGTCCAAAATACACGCCGTGTATTCCTTCCCCGCGTATGCGTTTCCTTCAAGCCATGTGTTGACCATTCACTGGCCGCGTTCCACGTTTAAGGCCATGTTGGAAGCCGCGTGGTGACCGTGTGAAACGGCCGAGTACACTCCGTGTACCATAAAGTACATGTACTGTACTTTTTCTTTTATCACCTATAAAAGGAGGGGTCCCCTCTTCCTTTTCAAATCACCCCTCTCCTCCCCATTCCTCTGAGTAGAGCTCTCCTAGGAGACTCAAATGCTCCTTTTCTTCCATAAATTCTTTATCCAAGCTCCGATATACGATCCGTCAGCAGCCACGGGATCATAATGACGAGGCAGAACTTACGAGCATGGATCTGTTGTCTTTCCTTTGGCCTTTCCTTTCCGACATCCACCTAAGGAGGTTTTTTCCGGACCTAACTGAAGTGACGGACACCGACAGACGTCTTCTATGGTTGATCCGGGGGAGCGTTGTGATCAGAACCAGTTGAGGTAGGGATCTTACCTTCATCTCTCTAATTTGTGCATCATGCGGGGTGGGTATCCTCTTGTTTTCATGAGAAATAGTTGAACCATTAAATGAATATAATAACTTGTTAAAGAATGGGGTTGGGAAGTTTGTGATTGTTGTTACTTTATATCCTGTGATATTAGGTTGTGAATTGAATGAGCTTCTGCCTACTGAAAATCATGGTCAATGGGGGACTTTGCTTACGCAATTAAATGATGCCCTATCCTTCTAGTTTTTCTTATGGATGGAAACATTGTGGAATGTGTAATTGGTTAATCATGTAATGTTGGATATTTAAAATCTAGAACCCTTGTGTGATCACCTCGGTTAAACAAAAATGGAATAATAAACATGTGGGTGTTGTCTTGGTTTTCGTGGCATGTGATGGGGGTGTTTTGTGGGTTGTTGTGTTGGTGATGAGCAGTGGGGATGCGGTTGAATTGGTTGTGGGTTGGTGTGAATGTTGTGTTAGTGATGGGCAACGAGGCTGCAATAAATGGTATTAAAGGGATAATGATGTATGAGATTCGGTGCGGTTGTGGTTATGGTGGTTGGTAGTGGGGCTTCGGGGATGGGTTGAATGTGAACGGACTTTGGGTTGTGAGTAATAAAAGAGGAAGAGTTAATGAATGGTGGGGCATGGTAATGAAACAGAGTTAATAATCAATGGGGATTTTTGGTTAATAAGAAGGACTTGGTTGTGTTGCTTGTGTTTTCCTAACCTGATTTGTGGGTGGCAGGGTTATGTTTTACAAATGATCGATGTGGTTGGCTATGGATAGTTACCCAGTAGTTAAGGAACTAAATAAACTACTTCTGCTGAAACTTGAAAACCTAAATGGGGTTGAGGTTGTTTGTTGTATGCATTCTTTGTTGTAGTAGTGCCGAGGCATGTGCTCAGTTTCTCTGTTTAGAATCCATTGGTCGGGTTGTGTGGTTGGTATATATATATATCTGTATCTTTTGTGTTTTATCGCACCCCACCCATGTTGAGAACTTAGTGTCGAACACTACCATTTCATGGGAGAGGGTGTTTTTTCCATAGTTACTAGCTCCTTCCTGCTTCTTTTCCCCTAGGCTGTGATGGCTTAAGGAGACCGTACACCTAAGAATGTTTGGGTAGGTTTCGATTGGGGTGGCTTTAGCCCAAGACTCTTCAGGAAGGTTCTACTAATTCCCAAGAATCTTCGGGATGAGTCCTAGTTGTGTGCAGGCGGGATACGTGGTTGTGAGGCCCATGTTTGTGCGGGCGGGGTATGTGGTTGTGAGGCCCAGGTGTGTGCGGGCGGGATACGTGGTGGTGAGGCCCAGGTGTGTGCGGGCAGGGAGAGAGTGGCAGCGTCAGGACGTTCATCGTTAGGAAGAGCAGATAACTAAAGGGAAATGGTGTGGGGTACCCAATACTCTTGTTTCTTACTACTACCTGTTGTTCTTGTGTTTTGGTGAGTGTGGATGGTGAGGTTGGGTGGATAGATTTTCTTGCTAGGTTTCTTCTGTTGTTCTCACAAGACATTAGGATGTCTCCCCACTTGTGCACGAGAGCTTTGGGTTTCCCTACTATGTATACTTGTATTCTCACACTACGTTTACTTTCAGGTTTCCAAGAGGACTACTAGGGCTGTGCGGGACCCTACTAGTCAGACAGTTGGAGTTGTTGCAGTTTTTTTACTCTTGTTTTTTTTGGTATTGTACTTTGAGATCTATTGTACTTGTACCTTATTATAAAATTATTTAAACATGCATGTGAGCTTGGTTTGGGTTTATTTATATACACTTGTTCTTTTCCTTTTGGTGGTTGACTTGTCCTATTTCCCGATCCTATATAAGTAAAAAGTGTAATGCCTCCTATATTGTGAAAACTCATACCCTTGGTGCAAGTCGCCATCCCGAGGCCTACTGGAGGCGGGACTCAGGGGTCATTATCTCCCATTAACCATTCCCAGCTCAGGAGGGGCATCTTTGGTGGGAGGGGGTCGTGACATGAAAATATGAAACCCAAAATTGATTGTTTGGTATTTCGTATATATGTTTCTCATAAAAATATTGTTATAATAAATATAATTTTTTTAAAATAAACTATTTTTTGAAATGGATTTAAATATCATTATTTATATAAAAAAATAATTACATAAATCCTTAAATAATGTTTATGGGTAAAAATTTTATTTAATGAAATATATTCATATTTTAAAATATAATTAATTTTTCATAATAAAAATATCATATTAATATAATTTTAAAAAAAGATATTGATTTTAGTTTTTTGTATTTTATATCAACATTTGATTTGGGTGAATATTCTGTATTTCCCATCATTAATAAAATATATATTTGAATAACATATAATTGTATAATATTGTTTCATTAAATATTATATATGAAAAAAAATTAATCCCATTGTTATTAAATATTATTATTTTATATTACTATATACTATTATGTATAAATCATTTTACTTTTGATTCTAATGATTTTTTACTATTTATATATTAAATATATTTTTATAATATATTGTAATACATCTCCCCTCCCCATAAATTTAATATACCCCCCCATTACTAATACACATATTCTCACACTAAATTATCATATATTGAACAAATATATACCAAAATACCTCCAAAAAACTATTATCTACATCCTAGTGGATTTGGTCTCCTCAAATGATCACCCTTACAATCCTTAATCCAATTAGAAATAGACTCATCAAGTGGAGTAATGTATAAATTAACAATGAATAATTTTTCTTATTTTTTCTTTCATAATATACATCAAAAAAAATAAATTATATCCATAATAATATAATGATCTCAATATTAATAATACCCATATATTATATTATATGAATATATTAACAATTTTATTTATCGCTTTAATTTAATTATTAGTAAATGAAATAGAATTATTTTGGGTGTTCCAACCCCAAAAAAGATAGAATGTTTGAATTTTCACCGCCTCATAAAATAATAATTTATAAATATTTGTTTAATTAATAAATATAATATTTAAAATATTTAAAAAAATTCATATAAATCATTAATTTTATATATTTAAAATTAAAAAATAATTATCATAGTAATTTTGATAGCCCAAAACAAGCACAATTTTATGTCATTCTAAATTTTTAAATGTTATGTGAAATATAATGAAATATATTTTAGATTTCCAAATAGAATAATATAGAATATATTTATATAATCATTTTTTGATTATTTAATTATTTAACCACAGCATTGAGCATGAAAAGAATGCCAATTTTTTTTATAAACTGACTACTAATACCAAAGTAGATAATGTGAAAAAAAAATTACACAATAAATTAATGGAATATAATAATTAATAGTCTCTAAATAAATTTTAAGGACACTAATAAAGTATATAATAAATATATTTCAATAATTATTATGATTAAACATATATATAGAAAACATTACTATATAATGTAACTCATAAACAATCCTTTTTAATTTTGGGCTGCATATTCCCATTATCTTCACCTCTTTCTCCCACATCATATAATTTAATTCACTATTATTTAGTATATATATTATATACATATATACCTATTTTATTTACCCTTTAATTGATGGGTAAATTCATTATATTATGTTCCCCTGTCAATCCTCCCTATTTAGTGTTAGCGTTTAATAGGAACATTAGTATACATTTTTTATGTTCATGTGTAGATATTTTAATTTATGTTACATTGAATAATTTAAAAAAATTAATAATATTTTAAATTGAATTTATTTTCTTAAATATTTAATTAAAAAACCATATTCATGTTCATGTTTATAATTCATTATTCATATTAATGAAATGATAAAAAAGGTTAATTTTTTGTAATCCAACATCATCACACATTTCATAATTACCAATCATTACATGAACATGAAATTTATAAATAGTATAAATTTTATAATAATTCACTTCCCAATGTCTTCTATCACATACTTTTTTAGTAATAAATATCCTATTATATTTAGATATATTTTGAGTCAAGATTACATATCATATTTCCTTCTCCAGGGTCACATCATAAATAGTCTTTAGATAAGGATTCATTTCATAATATGGAAAATAAACCATAATATTGGTAGTATTTTGTATAAATAATCAAAAAACTATTTATATTTTCATCCTCTTACATGATGGTAAAATGAAGGATCAAATGAAAGTGAAGTTGGGAATGAGTTAATGGGCATTATTTAAATCCTGATACTTTTAAAATACTGATGGAAATGGTTTAAAAATTGAATATATATAGAGAATGGGAAATGATGGTGGAAAATAATGAGTAACAGTTTATAAAGAGAAATAATACATAAATAATACATAAATTCTGTTGTTTAATTAATACCTTCATTAAACAGTCACACAAACTATGGATTGAATGTTTAATGTCTTGGAAACTAGATATATAAACAACCCATATTACAAAAATTTTTCCCATTTCTATATATAAATTCTCCTTGTACCATCTCATAGAAATATCATATGTTAAAATCATCATCATAATAATGGAAATGAAAACATATGAAGGTGTGATATTGAATTATCAGTAAGGAAACATATCATCAAGACATATTGGTTAGATATAAAATATAATAAAATGATGTGTTCTTGAATAAAATTAGAAAATATATCCTAAAATAATTAGTCATATTTTTTTTACAATTAAAGACCATAACATAGAAAAATAAGACCAATAAATAGTCATAAAAAATATCTATTGTTTACATAATTGAAATGATATAAGTAAGTAATAATAATGAATATATTTAGATTATGGAATATTATAAACAATTGTAGTAGTTTAACAATTATTAAAAAAATTATAGATTTATTGGGAAAATTAATATCATTGGGAAAAATTTCAAATAAATACATTTATGTCCACAGGTTAATTTTGTTAACAAATCCATGTTGGTACACCCTTATATTTTATCAAAAAAATCATGTATAACCAAAAATAATAATTTAGATATTAATACATAAAATCACAATCATTGAATTATATTGTGATATAATACCCCACCTATTAGCATCCATTTCTATTAATTACACATAATTCAAATCATCTATATTATGAAAAATAACACAAATGATGAAAAAGTGCTTAAAATTTTTTAAAATAGAATCACATAAAAATTATGATTATTTAATATGAATACCATGATGACCCAAAATGATAATATATCATATTATTTTTTTTTTAAAAAAATATTGGAGTATAATCCTTTGAATATGTAATAAAAAATGAAAAAAAAATTATTATTGAAAAATATTATATTAATATAAATTTCAAAATATGTGATTTTTAAATGACATTTGAAAATGCTTTTTCTGTAAAATGAATTTCTAACATAATTAAAAATTATTTACTAAAATCCAATGACTAGTAAAATCGAAATAAATAAATCATATCTCAAAAATCTGTTTTATTAAGGATGAATATATTATTATTCTATAGAAAAGATATTGATTTTTTAGAATGTATACATTGAGAAATAAAATTTATAGAATGAAATTGAAACACATACCTTTAAATAATATAAAATATAATGATGAATATTGATAAAAAAATTTATTTTGTTTTATTAATTAAATAAAATTGGTTAAAAGTAAATGACATGGATATATAAAGGGAAATCAATTTAAAGGGAAAATAATAATTCTCAAAAATATTTCATTTGCACAAAAAAAATTGATTACCGAAGGATGAATACATTGGGTTGATAAATAATTTACCCTCAAAATGGTTTAAGTACAACATAACATTATTATAGGTCAGATATAGTCAAAAATAAAAATATTTACACTATGTTATGTGATGATGACTCAATAGAAGGTTTTCTACCATGAAAACCCCTTATGACCAAGGTAAATATTCAATCGAAGTGCCCATAAACAAGATTTAATGTAATTAAAAAATAAATAACATTTATAATAGATAATTTATGATATATATTATCATACATGTAGTATCTGAACAATATAAATATGAATTTTGGAATAAATTAAATCTATGCCCTAATGAAAAGAAATTGAGAAAAAATACATTAATTTCACTCCCTCTTAGTAGAATGTGATATTAAATCATTTATAGCAAAATAAAAATCATAATTTCCTATTTAGGAAATTAAATAACTTATATATCCTCAAATAAAATTAATTTATGAATATACATTACATGTTGGTTACTTTTTTATATACTATTGTGAAAAAAATGTGTGACAAACTGAATCATTTTAAACAAGTTATGTAATGAAGGTGTTTTTATTTATTTATAAAAAAATATCATCATTCAATGATCATAATAGGAACATTAAAATATTTTTTAAAATAATTAATCTATTTTTTTTTCTAAAATGATGTTTTTTGTTATATTTCTTGAGGATGAAATCCAAGATGAGCTCATTTTGGAGAGTTTCATGGAATAAAAGTGATAATTTAATGATGCCAGTATATATTAATATTAAGACACCAACAATATTTTAAAATTTGGAATAAATTTTCATTACATTTTATTTAAAAAATATCGCATTTTTTAATCATCCATGACCTAAACAGTACAACATCACTCATGTAGGTGGTAAAAAATACTTAAATAATAATGTTTTATAATGATTTAATGATTATGAAAAATTTATCATATTAAATTTAAATATAATTAAATATTATAAACTATTTCATTATAACCAAATATAATCATTATAAAAATAGTATCACTATCCGATATGTGTCATTAGGACTAATGAAATTTATAATTCATGGAGGTGTTAATCCCCATATATCCATGAAAAATTATCATATTTGTAAATGAATGAGTAATGAAAGAATATGAATAATTATCCATTAATAATTTTATTTGTGAAATAGTTAACTCTTTTATTCATAAAATCCATTTTTATTACCATAATTACAATGTAGTTATAGAAAATGAACTGTATCACATCAGAGATGTAGTGGAACACACGTTCTCATGAATGATGTTATTTCAATTCTTAATCATGATAATGGATTGAATATATTAAATATAATGATTATATTGAACTTTCTGTCTATTAATGATATATATTATATTATATTAATAAGTTTTGGAATTAAAATTTGAAGGTTATGGATTAATTAAAGGACTATGAGAAGTAAATAAACATGTTTGATAAAATATTTTTACATTTGAAAACTACTTGGATGTGAAGGTCATAAGAGAAAAAATGGTTTCATATGGATCATATAGGTGGTTTAGGATCTAAAAAGAGAGAAATTTTGGGTTTCAATGGGTAATTAAATTTTCATGTTTAATATGAAATTGTTGGAATGGTATACTATTATGAAATAATTAACTGGATATTTTAGAAATACATATAATTTTAAAAAATATTTATTTCTCTATATTGGGGTTAATTACTCATAAGATGAACAAATGGTGGGATTAGATATTATATTGTTGAAAGTAATCAAATATATTTATTTTGAGAAATGTTAATTGTTATTTAAATAAATTTTTTACTTTTATTCTTATAGCAACGTTGACATTAGCCTAGGTAATTAATTAGTATCCTTAGAGATTAATATTAATTCCCAAAATTAATATTGGATCATTTAATTTAATTTTAATTGTAAATTTTAAAATTTTAAAAGCACATTAACATATAATATTTTTAGTGTTGGGAAAAGTTATTTTTTTATAAAAACAAAGAAAATTTCATTAAATTATTTTTTGGAAAAACCATTCTTATCAATTAGATTTATATATATGATAAAATTATCTAATATATATGTTTTAACAATAAATTTATTTATTATAAAAAAATTTGGATCATTTCATTGAAATTCCTAACTAAAATTCACTATTTAGAAACATAATTATATGTAAATACATGAAATAATTTTCTATTAAATTAAATTTTCATTTATTTTTTAAAAATTCTAGAAAATGAGTTATGTGTTAAAAAATATTTTACATTTTATAATTGTATTCAATAAAAATAATTTTTTTATTTAAATCATTTTATAATCCCCAATGATTAGCATAGGTAATTATTTAATCATAACAAATGAATGTTTCATGAGGACATTAACATTTAATGAAATGTCATCATTTTTGAAAACATATCATTCAATGTATATTTTTAAATGAGTAAATAAACAATTATTTTTAATTTATAAATGTTATTTTATAATTTTTTTAAAATTTATATTTAAAAACTTAATATTAAGAAAATTTATTTCGTCTAAAATAATTTATTTCAATATTAAATTTTATTAATTATTAACCAACTAAGTAATTATTTTTTCTATTAATTTACTTATTATAGATTTAATAATAATATCCACATATTATTTTAGGTTTAGGTTTCATTAGGTGTTTCATGTAACATATTCTATCAAACATAAAATTATTTTTTAAATTCTTAAAATTTAATGTCATTACATTCCAATATATATAAATATTACGTTGTAAATTTTTTAATATGTTGAGGAAAACAAATAGGGTGATTTTGACTTATAACATCCTAAGGGTCTCATCTAGCATCCTCAAACATATGATTCCTCCATAGAACATTTACTATGTGTTTTTTATTCCATACCACTCAATAACATTAATTTAAGATCTCAATATATTATTCTTAATAGGAGGGGTATAGATCAATTTAGATAGTGTCTGAGTATAGTACATGTGAAGGATCTCGTATGTACTTCTAAAAGAAGATTCATGGAAGACATCATTCACATTTAAGAATAGAGGATGGAGTTAAATTTAATAAGCTATAACTCTAACATTTTAATGAATCTCAAAAGGACTCGCATATCAACAGATCAACTTCCCTTACTTCCAATATCTCATGAACCATTTAAATGTAATTTTTGGTGAAAAAACTATTAAAAAATTTCAAAACTATATTCCATTGATCATTACAAAAATAATTCATTTTTTCAAATTATTAAGTTGTACATTTCATTGAATGGTTTGGAACTCGTCTATTATTCCCTTAGATGAGAAAATTCCAATAAGATTATTCTCTAAATATTCATCATATATTGTTTGACACCTATATATATTACCATATGATTCATCCTACTGTGTCATATTAATTTATGAATATAATCTATTGTTATATAGGGAATCTATCATTGGGTTGTTTGAATCTCAATATCAATGTATATTTAACAAATTCAATCTTTGAATATCCTGTGGAGGTTGAATTTTCCTCTAATACTGGCTATCTGTTTGTGGGTGATATGCAGTTCTAAAAATAATCTCCATCACCAAACTCATTATAATCACTTCTCGAAATCCTCAAGGTAAACTATAAATCCTAATCAGATATAATTGATTATTTTATTACATTTAACATTACCAAATAATTTATATGTATCTTGGAAAGTTTTACAACATAGAAATCATCTTTTACGCAAATAAAATGAAATGAATTTTTTATGAGATAATGTAAGAAAAATTATGAATCATGATGGTATGAAGGTTTGGTGATCCCACAAACAACATAAATACTGATTTTTCTGATTTCCAAAATAGAATATGAAAAAGATGAAATATACATTTAGGATTTTTTCAATATACAATAATTTTCTCACAACCCAATCCATAAGAAATATACTTTGTGATTTTAATATTATTGTTTACCCACCAAAATGTGTTCATAAAATATATATAAACCATTATTATTCTATTTTATATATAGAATTATGAGATATGTGCATTTTCAAGAATGAAATTCATTTGTTGTTGTTTATCTTGGACACAAATCCATGTTCTACAACATAAAAGTCCATATTTATCATGGGTGAACTCTAGAAAATTACATACTTTTTTCAATTAATGTATATCATTTATATTTGATTCATTAATATTCTCATTAATGGATGTTTGGGAAATATTTTTTGATTCTGTATGTTATCCTTCACTAATGATTTTTATATTCACCCATTATAAATCAATGAGTATTGAATCTTTTTATATACTTATCATGGATAGGGTAAATAATTTATACAACACAATTCCTCTACAACATTCTTTACCTACCTAGGGTGGTATGTTATTGAGATTTCATAGTCTAGGAACCGTTATAACCAACTAATTTTAAATATATCAATTGTTTTTTTGAATGTATACATTATGATCATATAGTTAGCATAAATATTCCACTTTTCCAAATGGAGATAGTTCCAAAAAATCCACATAAACATTACCAATTATAGCCCCATATCAAGAGTTTGGATGTTCTCTTCATAATACATTGAATGTATTGATTCATAAAAAATTACATTAATTAGTACTATAAAAAGACATAAAAAACATAAAATGATGTTTCAGTATATATAATAAACCATTATCAATTTTTGGTTACTGAAAACACATTCATAATGACACATCGCTATAATGTATCCCAAATTCCTTCCTCATATTTGGTTATCTAGAATAAATTCACTCCCTTCAGTGTTAACATGATTAGTGGTTTTGATAGTCATGTGAATATCTCAAAAAAAAGATCAGTATTATCCAACTAATCAATGGAATATTTGGATCTCAGTCACAGAGGATGGTTCCAACACTTTTTTAATTTTATTTATCTTTCATGTGTCCACATATATACCATCACTTTTGATAAGATTACCAATAAATGATAAAATCTATAAAAAATTCACACTTGATGAAAATAAAATATAATTTCCCCTTTGATGAGATCCTTATTAAAAACTCCCAAATTCACTCCATGTCCATCATTTGTTATACAGTATAATATAATATCATCTATAAAGACAGCTAAATTTTTTAACGCTGTCATTAAATTATCTAGTCATCAAATCCTTAAATGTAGGATGTGTATTTTTATTCCCATATGGAATCACTATAAATTCATATTGTCCACAACATGTGCAAAAATATGAATTTGTTATATCTTCTCTTCTTTACCTTAACTGATCATAAACATTTCAAAGGTCAATATTCAAAAAAAAATTAGTTCTCCCCATAGCTGATAAATGAAATCATGAATACAAGGAAAATGATAGTTGTTCATTATTTTGATCATGATCTCTTCAGGATAGACTATAAAAAGTCACAGTGGTCTATAATTTTTCATAATAATATAAAATTATTATCCCCATAGAAATGCATTAATGTAAACAAATATGTTATATAGATTCTCTTATAGTTTCATCATTAATGTTTCCAACTAAATGGGGGGTTACTCTTATGACACGTGAATATATTCATATATATTTGTATGATTTTAATTTAAAAATCAACCACATACTATATGAATGGATCAAAATGGTTTTCAGAATTTACATCCGTATACTCCCCTAAAAGTAGGCATGTCAATTTTTTTACATTATAGTCATACATTTTACCCAATGTCTCTCACTGATGGGTATACATAATAGTATTATAGTATTTCTTCTTAATAAATCTCATAATAATTTTTTATTGATATTATATCATATGATACTGTGTGAAATGAAATAAGATCTCCCAGTCAAAATAATTTTTATGTTCTCTATGTAGGGATAGCCAATAAATAGCCAATATTAATTCAAATTAAACCAAGTGAATGTGAACATGACATTCAAAAAGTATATTATTATTATCCTCATTCAGAGAAGAGTTATATATCATTTAAGAATATCCTTGTTCCACTATGGGTATTTTTATTTATCATTTCCAATGCATTGATGTGGTAAATTTCCATTAATGTAAATCTATAGAGATATTAAACAATATGAAGAATATGAATAAAATAATAAATAAAAAATGTATATTTAAATAACAAGGGTAAAATTAATCACATTATTATTATGATTCACCTTAGTAGTTTTTGTATCATATTCACTCACGTTCTCTATTTATTTAAGATGTACCAGTGGATTATACTCTCCAATTGATCAGGGTTTCCACTTGTACATACATAATTCCAAAAAAAATATATGTGAAGCACTGAAGTGCTAGTGTGTCATTTACAAGAACACTTATATACTGTATGGTATCAATAAACCTATTATACCCACTTCAGTATCTTTGTTAAATATATCCTACTAACCCCACTAAAACCACTTCAAAGTCCTGTTGATTTTGTTTCATGTGTTATTCCATCAAAATATTAGAAACAAATAAATATGTCAATTATATCACATGTCCATTAAATGTAAATACCCAAAATTTACATGGATGTTTTTAAATACATGGTAATTTTACGAGTCCACAGTTTCTAACGGCGCTTGATTCCGAGGCCCGGTGTGCCCGGAATAAATTTCTCATGTTTTGTTCAGGTACGTTCAGTAAATGTATGTGCTAAATTTTATATCTTGTGAACCAGTGCTTAGAATTGAAATCTAAGGGCACCGTTGAACTCGCAGTACCAGTATTCGCTTATGGAGTCATTTAGCGCAGTTGCGTTTTATCGAGATTGGAAGTTAATTTTTGGGGTTTCTAAATAAATTAAATAAAAATATGTGTATAATATTTTTATTTGAGTGGTGGTATAATACTCCAAGGAGAGGTTGGATGTGGGGCCCACCCGCACATAACCATTCATGGGAGGATATTTTTTAGTGGGGCCCACACGAGCTTCATTCCCCCCATTAAATCTCCATTATTAATTTGACAACCCTCTTCATTAATTGGAACACTTCACCTCCCCCTACTTTATTTGAATTCTTCACGTTCCTCCCCCAAATTAATTAAGACAATATCACCCATTAATTATGTGAAGTAAAATAATTTAATTTGAATATTTTCAAATTATTACCAATAATAAATTAATAGATAAGCCTATTATTTTAATTTTTTCATGGAAAATTTCATTTGGTAGTGGAACATTTAGAGGAATTGGGAGATTCATGGAGAACGACATACTCTCTAATGAAGAACGACATCCTCTCCAATGATGACCAACATATTATCCGATGAAAGGCAAGGAAAACGCTCAAGCCTGGGATCGACGACGTGTGACGGTCTCACCATACGACGAAGTCTTCAAATTCTTTTCTCGTGCCTTCGACAACGTTCATTGAAACGAGGTAGGGGAATTGTGTTGTTTTTATACTCGTCCTTCATCGTTGAATTTAATGTTTGGAAACCAAATGTTACCACTGTAAAAAGGATGGTTGGGACATCACAAACACAATCTGACCCTCCCCTTTGTTTTTTTTATTTGATAATGACGGAGGTGGACCGAAAAAAGGAGCCGACGACACAAGGCCGCCGGGTCGCCGCAAGGGTGCGGCACCACCATGCCATGTAGAGAATCCTAGACGAGGCCAGGTAAGAGGTGATAGTGCCAAAGTGGTGCGGTGCTGTCACACCATGCTAGAGAGGAACCGTGGCCTGAAGGGCCGCGGTGGACGAAGAAGGGCGGTGTCGTCATGCTGCACAGTGGAGTCGAAGGCCGTGGCCAGGTCAGGCCACGACGGTGATATCACAATGTCATCGGCCCACATTGAGATCAGGAGGACTACGGTGCCATTGTGCCAGGGTGGATGTGCGGGGGTGGCCGACCGGGCCGGCCGCCGTGGTGCTGGACACGAAGGACTATTAGGGTCACACGGCTTCAGAACCATTGCAATGCGCCAGTTCTATTCAACATACCGGGGGGAGGGGGGTAGACACCCAATCCCACCCATGGCTGACTAGGCTACCACAGGTCGGGCCGCCCCTCGGCCTAGCCGCCCCCTAGTTGGGTTCCCACGGGGCGGGCCGCCCTCAGGTCGGGCCATGCCTTCGGGTCGGACTGCACATTTGGGTTGGGCCACCCTGTTGGACCAGGTTGGACCCGTGGATCGGGTCAGACCCTGGATCAGACAATGTCGGGCCGGGTCGGTCTGATTGGGTCGGACCGGACCCGGACCCTCTATGAATATTTATACCTTTTAAACTGTATCATGGGCTAGGGGTGTCCGATCGATGAACCATCTGCCGCGATGGAATTCTTGGAGGAAGATGATTCTTTTGGCATAGTCTATAGGTGGTTTGGACATAGTTGGGGTATGGTCAGTTTGGTTTGAGCCAAAAAACCAACCGGGCCCTTGGAACCGAAATGATAATAACTCACAGAACGGGCGTCCGATTGACGCACCATCTGTCGCATTGGGTTCCGTATGATGAGACATAACTACAAGATACATCAACTCAAGACTTAATGGTAGTTGATGTATCGACAGTCATCTTGAGGAGCAGACCCTACCGGAATTGAGCGTGTGGTGTGCAGAAACCCTAGAGTTGGCTACGATTTAGATGACAAGATTCTCTGTGGGTTCGACAATGATGATAATGTACCAGGATCATCCATGGGTTCTAAAACGATGAATTCTATACTGGAATCCTCTATGGGTTCGATAGCGGTGAATTTTGTACCGGGATCCACATTGGGTTTGACAATGAAGATTTCTGTAACAGGATCCTTCATGGGTTCGACAACGCTGATATTGTTCCAGGATCATACGTGAGTTCAACAGAGGAGATGATTTAGAGGCTATATCTAATCATCTCTACCCCTCTTCTTGTTTTTTATACCTATGTGAGCTGAGTCTTGTCTTTCATTCATTATTATCGAGATGATTGACATTACTTCCTTTGTCAACAGGGTTGTTCTTTGTCTCGAGAGTTGGAGCTGGGTTGTGATTGGTAACTATTTATATGTATAGAAATATACTTAAGTAAATTCGGTTGATACTTCGTAATTGTATATTACTTATTTAGATTATCCTTAGTGGATTTTGGGAGACCATAGGGGATCTCGGGGGACCCTACATATTATTTGTTATACTCACCCCTACACGGGCTTCACCCGCACCATGTTGTGTTCTATGCAGATGAAGGTCAGTAGTGATCGAGGTTGGGGATGACAGACGAGGGGCTGCACGGAGCTGGACTAGTCAGGGCATACCTCATGGACGAGTTATTCAAGTTTTGTACCTAACCTTTTGGTATGATTCTTTTGTCGACATTCCAGGAGCTGTTTTTCCCTTTTTAATTGTACTTGAACATGTTGTTCAGTTGGGTTTATATACTGTCCCACTTACTTTCAGCACACTTATCTTTTCTATATTAGTACTTGTTGCTTCGAATACTTTTGTACAGACCGTGTGTGTTACTGGTTAAAAGGAAATTCCTTCCCTTTTTATATGGGATTCGCCTTTGGTGCTAGTTGCCAGCCCTTGGCCTGTGGATGGCGGGCTTGGGGTAGTCACGCACGAGCCCCGAGGATGTGTCCTGACAAATTGGTATCAGAGGAGTCAGTTCTACCGCAAATCATGGAATCTTATTCTTTTAACAGTAGTAGTTTTAAATGTTTTGGGTGATGTTATCAGTTTAGGGAAACTGGTGTTGGTGTGGTGGCCGACGTATCCATACACTAGGACTCTGACTTCTAATTTCTGACTCAGTTCATGAAAGCACTGATTGCATTTATCTTCCTTTTGAAATGTTTTCTTCGTGATTACTTTTTGTCATCTCACCAGGTATATTGTTTTGACTGTGGAGCACCTGTTTCTTTTCAGGATGGCCCCACGAAGGCAGCCATCTAGGGTTTTGAGTTTCGAATGAGATGGTAGCCCACTTAGCGATGAGGCTTCGGTGCAAGGCCCCATCACAGTGGAGGTATCAATGTTACCACTACCCACTGGGCCACCGATACCACCAGCTACAGAAGCAGAGAGTGGAATCCATCTGAGTGCGTTGTAAAAGTTCCAACGCCAGAGGCCGCCCAGGTACAGTGGAGAGATGAACGCCCAGGCAGTTGAGGATTGGCTGGAGGCTGTTGTGAGAGTTTTCAGATTGTTAGGTGCAGCATTCGACCTTAGGGAGATCCTTGCCACGAGTCTCCTACATATAGCAGTAGGTAAATGGTAGAGCGTGATGCTCCAGGTTCATGATGAGGTATCATTACTATGGGAAGACTTCGAGAGTCTGTTCTAGTCAGATTTTGTTCCAGCCACCCTTCGTGCGGTGCAGATTCAGGAGTTACTTCATCTACAGTAGGGAAACATGACAGTAGCTCAGTACTCAGCAAGGTTCACAGAATTCTTGTGCTACTCTACGGATATGGTGCGGGACCCATTCTTCAGGGTCCAGACCTTCGAGAAGGGACTCAGGCATGAGATTAGGGCTTCAATGATCTCTCTCAGCATCGTGACGTAGGTGGGGTTGCTGGAGCAAGCCCTTATTGTGGAAGGTTTTCTAGCTGAGCAGTAACCAGCAGCGACACCCACCATAGGGAGACACGTAGTGGAGTCTTCTATAGCCAGTAGTAGATAGATGTCATAGAGGTCCAAGGGGACCAGGACATCAGGTGGATGACCCCAGGATAAAGGTTCGTTTGTGCGGGGCACACGAGACAGAGCCAGCCATAAGAGGATCAGGCAGTGCTATGTACGCGGTGGGTAGGGAAACATGGATTGTGACTACCCAAACCTCCATGAATATATGCAAAAGATAGTAGAGGGACCTCCCAGGTAGAGGCAGAGGTTTGACCACGGTGGTTCGTTGGGAGAAGGCGGACGTGACAGAGTAGCGGGCCGATCAATGAGTGGTGGACGATGTTTTGAGGCCCTACCACCACCACAACCAAGGGGTCCATCCCGACCCTAGGGAGCTGTAATATAGGGATGTACTCAGCACTAGGCAGTCGAGGCCTATGACAACGGTGCACCAGTGATGATTCAAGGTACTATTTGTGTCAAATCCACCCTTGCTCTAGTACTTATTGACATAGGTGCAAGTCATTATTTTATTGTCGCTGCCCTCATTCGGAGCTAGAATATTACGACGGAGTCGTTGGCTCGATCCTTATAACTGGAGACTTCTACAAGATCAGAATAGACGATTATGCACTTGTGTCGGTAGTGTGAGCTTACCTTAGGAGGAGAGAGCCTCGGCTGGGATCTCCTCATAGGGACATAGAGGCATTACAGCGACATCTTGGGTATGGACTGGTTATCTACAGTTCATGCTCAAATTTACTGTATTAGGATCAATGTGTGGTGTGTCTGCACAGATGAGACCAGGTTCACCTTCACTGGTGATAAGGGATCCATTTTTGCATCGGACTGACTGACACAGATGAGGGCGCATCCGATCACACATCTGTTGGCTAGTCTCATCTTCGGAGTGGTTGATGTGCGGTGTCCGAGTTTTCCTATTGTGGTGGATCAATACATGGATATTTTTCCTGACGATGTTCAAGGACTACCTCATTATAGAGAGATGGACTTCTACATTGACATGTACCCTGGGACAACACAGATATCTACTCCCACATATCAGATGGCTCCCACCGAGCTTCATGATCTTCGAGTACAGTTGGAGGAATTGCAAGGGAAGGGATTTATCCGAACTAGTGTTTCACTATTGGAATACCTGATTTTGTTTTCCAAAAAGGAGGATGGGAGCTTGTAACTATGTGTTAACTATTTCCCCCTAAACTAGGTTACCGTAAAAAATAAGTACCCACTCCTGAGGATTTCCAACCTCTTTGATCTGCTCAAGGGAGCACCATGGTTCTCGAAGATAGAACTCCGGTCAGGCTATCACCAGCTCAGAGTTTGAGACGAGGATGTTCAGAATACAACCTTCAGGTGTTAGTATGTCCAGTACGAGTTCTTGGTTATGCCCTTCGGTGTAACCAACACTCTATAAGTGTTCATAAGTCTCGTGAACAAGATCATCCAGCCTTACCTCGATCGCTTTGTCATAGTCTTCATCGACGACATACTGATCTACTCGACTACTGACGAGGAGCATGCCTGCCATTTGCAGGTAGTACTGGACACACACTGAGAGCACCATCATTATAGTAAGCTCATGATGTTCCAGTCTTGAATTTGAGAGGTTCACTTCTTTGGACATGTCATCTCAGAGGTTGGATTTGCAGTGGATCCATCAAAGATCGTGGAAGTACTTTATCGGGAGCCACCCAGGAGTGTGACAGGGGTATGATGATTTCTGGGACTGGCTAGGTACTATCAACGATTTGTGCCAGAATTCTCCAGAGTTGAAGCAACACTTTCAGCATTGAAGAAGGAGGGGAAACCCTTCATGTGGTCAGAGAGATGTCTGCAGAGATTTCAGGCGTTGAGGCAGAGGTTGTCAATTGTTCCAATCTTGAGGATTCCAGAGAATGGTTTTTGGTACGTAGTTTACAGTGATGCATCAGGGACCGGACTCGGGTGCATTCAAATGCTGGAACGAGCAATGATCATGTATGGTTCTGGATAGTTGAAACAGCAAGAGAAGAACCACACTACCCCTCACATGGAGTAAGAAGTTTTGGTTTTAGCCTTGACGATGTGGCGGCACTATCTGATGGATGAGCATTTTACAGTTTACTCTGACCACCATAGTCTCAGGTACATCTTCTCACAGATGGACATGAACCTGAGACTGCGGTGATGGCTTGAGTTCATCAAGGACTATGACTTCGAGATATTATATACCTATATTAAGGGGAATGTTGTAGCAGATTATCTCAGTAGGATATCAGGAATTCATCTACTAGGAGAGGCAATGGAACATCTCTCCATGTTGTAGATATCCTTTGTGGATAGAGATGAATAAAATTTCTGCAGTCTCTCACAGTCACTCCTCCACATCATCAGTGATTCAGGGAGGCACAGCGTGGGGATGTTGACTGTGAGATGTGACATGCTTAGATATCCACACAGAAGGTAGCTGATGGGTTTTTTGAAGGAGGGGAGCATGTCATTCCCTTCAAAGGACGTACCATGGTACCCGTTTCACTTTAAGAGGAGGTGTTGAGGGCGATCCATACATCTACTTTAGCGGTACATCCAGGAGTGGTCAAGATGTATCAGGGCTTCTGACGATATCACTAGTGGTAAGGTATGAAGAATGAAGTAGCATATTTTGTCTCTTGATGCCTCACTTGTCAGCTTGTGAAGGCGGAGCACCAGGTTCCAGCAGGTTTGGTTCATCACTTAGAGGTTCTATAGTGGAAGTGGGATGGGATATCCATGGATTTTGTGATGAAAATTCCACGCACATCTAGAGGACATGACTCTATCTAGGTGATTATTGACAGACTCACCAAGTCATCCCACTTCCTACCAATCAGAGAGCAGGGAACTGTAGATAGTTTGGGATGCCTCTACATTCAGGAGATCATATGGCTTCATGGTGCGCCATCGATGATCATCTCCAATCGAGATGCCTGATTCACTTCACAGATATGGAAGGGGTTGCAAGAGGCTTTCGAGACATAGCTTTGCTTGAGAACTTCCTTACATCCTCAACGGATGGTTAGACTGAGTGGACCATTCAGACTCTCGAGTACATGCTCCATGCATGTGTCCTCGACTTCGGTCATAGCTGGGAGGATCACTTACCCTTGGTAGAGATTGCGTACAACAACAGCTACCTCTCCACCATCAGGATGGAAAATTATGAGGAAATTTATGACTGACCTTGATGATCGCCTCTTTACTGGACTGACCTAGGGGTGTCAGCACTTGTAGGACCATAGATAGTGCATGGAATGATAGAGAAGGTGCAGATCATCCATGAGTGGATGAAGACTACACAGAGCTGACACAAGTCCTATGCTGATACGAGACAGAGACCACTGGAGTTCGAGGATGGCGACCAAATCTTTCTAAGGGCCTCACCTCGATGAGGTCTATAGAGATTTGGTTGATGCAGCATGTTATCTCCATGATTCATCCGACAATTTCAGGTCCTCAGTAGTGTAGGCGAGGTGGCTTATCTCCTAGCTCTTCTAACTTAATTTCATCGGGTTCACGACGTCTTCCACGTATCTCAGCTAAGGAGGTACGTACACGACCCATCCCACATCATCGACCCCGAGGAGCCTGATATTAATGACTGGGAAACATTCATGGAGGTTCATGTAGAGATTGATGGTCGACAGGAGTAGGTTCTATATGGATGGTCGATACCTCTGGTGCGTGTTCACTGCAGCATGGGAACATCTAGCAGAGCACATATGTGCAGAAGGCTCAGATGCATGCTCAGTACCCCAATTTTTTCCCTTAGTGTGAGTAGTAAATTATAGGGACGTAAATCCCTAAAGTGGGGAGAATGTAATGACATGGAATTTTAGTGGAATTGTTTTTAAATACATAGGAATTTTAGGAGTCTATGGTTTCTAACGACGCTTGATTCTGAGGACCGGTGTGCCTGAAATCAATTTCTGAAGTTTTTTTTCGGGTACGTTTAGTAAACGTTCGTGCGGTATTTTATATCTTTTGAACCGGGGCTCAGAATTAATATCTGAGGGCACCTTTGAACTCGCAGTGCCGATATTCGCTTAAGGATACCTTTACCGCAGTTTCATTTTATCGATATTGGATGTTAATTTTTGGGGATTCCAAATAAATTAAATAAAAAAATGTGTAGCATATTTTTCTTTTAGTGGTTGTATAATCCTCCAAGTGGAGGTTGGAGGTGGGGCCCAACCGTGCATAACCTCCAATAGGAGGATATTATGTAGTAGGGCCCACACGAGCTTCATACCACAATTAACCCCCATTAACTCTTCATTATTAATTTGGCACCCCTCTTCATTAATTGTAACTCTTCACCTCCCCCCTAATTTATTTGATTTCCTCACCTTCCACCCCCAAATTAATTAATAAAACATCACCCATTAATTATGTGAGGTAACTTAATTTAATTTGATTCTTTTAAAATTCGTACCAACAATTATATAATATAGAAGCCTATTATTTTATTTGGTTTATTGGAATCCTTCATTTGGGAGTGGAACTTTGAGAGGGCTTGGGGGATTCTTGGGGAATGACATACTCTCCAACAATGAATGACATCCTCTCCAACAAAGAATGAAATCCTCTTCGACGAAGAAAGAGGATGACACGAGAGCCCGGGATAAGCGGTGTATGATGAGTGAAATGTATGATGACGTCTTTCAATTTTTTTCTCGCGCCTTCGAAAATGTTCATCGAAATGAGGTAGGGGAATTGTGATGTTTTTATACCTGTCCTTCATCATTGAATTTATAGTTTGGAAACCAAATGTTAGCACCGTAACAAGGATGGTTCGGAAAACACAAACATGCTTCGACCCTCCCCTTTGTTTTTTTACATTTGATGACGACAGAGGAGGACCACAAAAAGGATTCAGCGGCGCAAGGCTGCCGGGTCGCTGTAAGGGCGCAGCACCGGCATGCTGCATAGAGAAAAGGAGACGCTGCTAGGAGGTTCGTGGTAGTGTTGAGGGGGTGCGGTGTCGTCGCACCGCACTGGAGAAGAACCACGGATGGAAGGGACATGGAGGATTAAGAAACGTGGATCCATCGGGACGCGTTAGAACATAAGGCCGCAACTAGGTCAGGCCGCGGCTAGGTCAGGCCACAATGGTCATGGGGCGGCACCATCATGCCATGCAGAGAGCAGGATAACTACAGTTCCGTCGCACTGCAGTGGATGTGTGGTGGATGCCGGTCGGGCAAACCACCGTGGAGCCGGACAAGCGGGACCAGCTGGGTCTCGTTGCTCCTAAACCGGTGCAATGCGCTAGATATGTTCGAAAAACCAGGGGGGCACCCCCTCCCATGCGTGGCCGGTCAGGGAACCACGTGCTGGGATGCCCCTTGGTCGGCCCATGCCTTCAAGCCAGACTGCTCCCTCGGGCCGGGGTGCCCCCATGGACCGGGTCGGACCGGGCCAGGAAGGGTCAGTCCGACTGGGTCGGACCGGAACCAGACCCGATATGACAATTTACACCTTTTAGCCTGCATCATGGTCTACGGGTGTCCAATCGATGAACCGTCTGCAGCGATGGAATTCTTGGAGTGAGAAAATTATTTGGTAATACTCCACTTGAGGTTCGGAAGACGTTGGGGTACAGTCGGGTTGGTTTGTGCCTAAAAACCAACCGAGCCCCTAGAACAGATATGCAAATAACTCATAGACTGGGCGTTCGATTGATGCACCATCTGTCTCGTTGGGTTCCTTATGATTAGATGGAACTACGAGATATATAAAATCAAGACTTCATGGTAGTTTATGTATTGACATATGGCTCGAGGAGAGAACCCTCCCGGAATCGAGCATGCTGTGTGTGGAAACCCTAGAGATGGCTGTGACTAAGATGACAGGATCCTCCATGGGTTCGGCAGCGACGATAATGTATCAGGATCCTCTGTGGAATTGACAGTGAGGACTTATATAATGGGATCCTCTGTGGGTTTGAAAGTAGTGACTTCTACACTGGGATCCTCTGTGGGTTTGAGAGTGACATCATTTATACCAGGATCCTACATGTGTTCGACAACACTGATATTGTTCCAGGATCCTATGTGGGTTCGACAGAGGAGATGATTCAGAGGATACATCTTATCATCTCTACCCCTCTTCAGGTGTTTTATACATGTGTGAGCTATGTCTAGTTTTCAATCATTATTATCGAGGTGATTGACTTTACTTAATTTGGGGACGGGGTTGTGCTTGGGCTCGAGAGTTAGAGATGGACTGTGATCGGTAACTTAGGTATCTGTATGGGTGTACACCTATGTATGGTTTGTTGATACTTCGTGATTGTATATTAATTCTGTATTTTATCCTTAGTTTATTATGGGACACCATCAGGGGTCTCGGTTTCCCCTACCGAGTATTGTTATACTCACTCTTGCACAGGCTTCGCCTGCACCTTTTTTTTCTGTGCAGACGATGGTCAGCAGTGATCGATGCAGAGTGTGATGGACGAGAGCCTTCTCGGAGATGGACTAGACGGGGCATACCTTAGGGACGAGTTGTTCAAGTTCTATACCTACACTTCGTGTAGGATTCTCCGGTGGACCATCCATGAGATGTTTTTCCCTTTTAACTTTTACTTGAACTTGTTGTTCAGTTGGGTTTTTATACTAGACCACATACATTCAGAAAACTTTTCTTTTCTATATTAGTCCTTGTTACTTCTACTGCTTGTGTTCAGACCGTGTGTGTTACAGTTTTAAAGTCAATGCCTTCCCATTTTAACAGGGATTCACCTTTGGTGCTAGTCACCAGCCCCTGGCCTATGGAAGTTGGTCTTTGGGTAGTCATGGCATGGGCCCTGAGGGCAGGTCGTGACATATAATCATATATTCCTTGAAAATCACCAATTTATTTCTCCAACCTAAGATAAATACACTAAACAATTTCCATATCCACCTTTAGAGATCACTAAAAAATTTCCTCATATATTCCAATGTGTCTCAAGGATAATTCAAATGATATATATTATTTAAATCCACTTACAAAATAGTCAATATTACATTCGTATTGGAGAAAAAACCATAGTAATACATTGTGATACTCTGGAAAATTTCTTTTCTATGTTCCAATAGATTCATTACCCTCTGTTTGAGCTTAGTGAATTCTCGGTTCATCATTGTGTCAATAGTTCTAGGATTACACTATATAAATAATATATTCTAGATATCCTCAAATTTTAAAACTTCTAAATAATTTTTTATGTAATATTCATAATGATAATCAATAATTGGTTATCATATTCATAAAGATGATATAAAAACCAAAAGAACCCCCTTTTCAATGTAAACTGTAGAATGGAAAATATATTCTCAATCAAAGTGATAAATTTATAAGAATTATGTGGAATAAATAATCTAATTGTTGATGCATGATGTTGAAGCATATATGATTAAATAACAAGATTCACCATTTTATGTGTGTTTTTAAGTCATTGAGATTCTAGTAATTATTCATATCATTTTTATATTACATGAGTATCGATATATCATTTTCTACAAAAAATCACTTCCCATTTGATATAAAATATAGATAATCTCCAAATTAACCTTCAAAATCAATTTTATCTTCATTTAAAATTATTTTATCCTGTAATTAAAATAAAATTATATTTTGATACCTAATTTAGTATTTTTATTGATGGAATGTTTTGAGATTATGATAAATAACTCATAATTATTTTACACATCCCTTCGTATAACCCCTTAGGGTTCAATCAATTTTACCATGGTAATTAAATTTTTAGGTTTTATAACCTAAAAATATTTTTAATCCATCATCATGTATTTTATGTTGAATTTTAACTTAAAATATCATGTCCAATTGGATTGTATTTCTAGGTTTATAGTAATAGACTCACTCATCATTCATTAGGGTGATCAATGAACTAATGATCAACCAACCCTTATTAGGGTGATAACCCTCAGGAGCATATGTACCATAACATATCCAATAATATAGTATCTATAGAGGTAATTATTTCTAGTAAAATGATATAATTTCTATTTTACTAAAACAGCATGAAGATATAACATACATTATTTCATTATTATAGTTATAAATAATGTTATTTAATGATATCCTAAAAATTATATAACCATCTTATTGATATCAAAAATTTATACCAATGATAAATATACATAAATTACAAATTGATTTCATGGTTTAATTAATAATGGAAATGTACAGTTTCAAAAACATAGGTCTGAATTGTATAGTGTTCTCGATGATAGCTAGAAAATATATTTTTTAATCATACACATGAAAATTTCTCCATAAACATTCTTTTATATACCCTCTAAATGAAATATAATATAGAATATATACATTGAAAACCTATATAAGGGAAATATATGATGGAATTAGATCGAGTTCTCAATAAGATAAATATACCATTATATCATAATAAATTTAATGCCCAAATATTTACATGTATGAACATTATATTCAATGGGATGTGTTACATGCAATAGGAAATTTAGAAGAAAATATAACATCCTATTTTAAACAATTTATATTCTATTTTCAAATATATTCAATACATATTATAGATTTAAATTAACACAATACTAGGTTATGTTGTGTTAGACACATCAAATACAATATTTGATAGAATTCATTTCACAGAAGACCAAGCATGACCGATTAATATTATTATTGTTTCGTTTTAATATAATACCTTATAAATTATCTATCAAATTAGAATTTATAACTAGGATTAAACAACATATGAAAATATATTTTTTATATTAATATATAATAAATTCATTGGAAATCTATTTGTTTGAAATGAAAATAAACAGAAATTCAATATAATGTAATTTTTTTTTAAATATAATTTTGAGCTCTTAAATTTCTTTTACCAAGATCAAATAAGTTAGTTTCTATTTTTGAATTATATAATTTAAATATATATGTTATTTATTTTGTCAAATATTTTTTTTCATTCATCCAATAAATTTTAAAGGTGATGCATAAGACCAAATCGAATTTTATGTATAAAAAAGAATTATTTTTCTAAACTCTATCATTCAAGATCTTGATGTAAAAACTATTTTGAAACAATATTTAGAAAAATATATAAATTTTATATTAAAAAAAACATTACTTTCAAGATCATATGTTAAATATTATCTTAGTGTAATTTCTTTGGAAGGAATTAATTTTTTGATGAATAGAGAAAAATACAAGTTTATATGTCATGAATCATCCCTTGGGGCCCGTGTCGTGACTACCCCAAGCCCGCCTTCCATAGGCTAGGGGCTGGAGAGTAGCACCAAATGCATAAATCCCTAAAATGGGAAGGCATTTCCTTTTTAATGTGTAAACACGCACAACATAGTACGTGCTAGATGTAAAGCTAAACTGTATAAAAAAGAGTGTTGAGAGAAAAAAAGGGGATGGAAATACAAGCCCAACTATAAAGTAGAAGTATAACTAAAGAAAAATAAAAACTGAAAAGATGGTAAATCAGCTATTGGGTCATCCTCGGGGGATTCCTACCTGAATGTTAGGTACATATAGCTTCCACATCACACCACATTTGCTAGTCTCCACCTTGTATCGACTCGTCTTATGGTTCACCTCTTGATATCGTCCAGTCCTGTTACTCTGATCCTCAATCAGTAATGTTTGTCATCTATAACCAACACAATGAAGTGAAGGCATAGCCTTTTTAGGGGTTTGTATAACGATACTCAGTAGGGTCCCTGAGACCCTCATGGTCTCACAAAATCCAAAAAAGATAAACCAAAAAGGCTGATATAAAAAGATAACCTCACATTAGTATATGAACATACATATACCTATGTTACCAAGTAATTAATCTCAATCATGAGGTGAAAACAAAAGTTACCGACTCAGCCCAAACCAGGATTTTATTCTTAGGGTACTATCATGTAACATCCACAATCACACTGTCGAAACCTCAGCTGCTGAAGTAATCCTCCTCTATCGAGTAAAGTGTGCATGCAACATGACACAGAGGTTCTTCCCACTATCCTTGGACTTCTGAGGTACTCTTTATATCAAGTATCATGGGTCTTCTATGTCAAACAGAGACGCTCCCCACTGTGGGTCGGCTGCATCACACAGAGGTGCATCCCCTCGTATCTTGGTGAGGTACTCCACCTATAAAGTAACGAGGGTCTGCTCCGTCACACAGAGGAGTTCCCCACTATTGGTTTTCAACATCACATAGAGGTGCTTCCCAATAGGATAGTAGAAACACTCTGAGTCAAATCGGCCAGCAGTCGTTAGGTCTTAGCCAGCTACTAGGTCTCCGCACTATGCTCACTCGTCTCCGAGAGAATCTGCTCCACAATCTTCCGTTCGAAATCTCCAACTATCATGAAGTCCCACATAGAAGTATCTGAATGTTCTTCCACATCATTTAGGTCTCAATGCAACTGACGACGCATAAAACGGACGCCCAGTCTGTGATTTATTAGCCGTTTAGTCCTGTGGGCCCGGTTGGAATCGTGTACGATCCAACCTAACCATATCTCAAAATTACCCCGAACACATGTGGTGTATACTCAAAAGGTATGGATACACTCCAATATTACCAACGTTGCTGGAGGATCATCCATGGGACGCCCAGTGCCAACTATATGGCCAAAGGAAGTAAAGGGATCAGTAGTGGGCCTGAGTCCAGTACGACCCGGTTAGCTCTGTTGGGTCTGGCCCAGACCGCTGAGCCCAACCCAGCAAACCTTGTGCGAGGTTAGACTTCGGATCGGGGCTAGTTCGGCCCGGAGCGTAGTGAAGGCACGACTCGATGCAGCTCGTCATGGAGGGAGCGATCGGGCCGGTTCGGCAAGGGCACCTCGAGGGGGGGGGGGGCAGAATGCTGGCTCGGTCGGGATGCCGCAAGGGGGGCCGATTCATAGGCACAGCTGGGAGGCCGCAAGGGGGGCCTGTTCGCTGGCTCATATGGGGGTCTTAAGGGTGGCCGGTTTGCCGGCTCGTCCGGGAGGCCGCATGGGGGGCCAGATTGCCGGCTCGGCTGGGAGGCCCCAATGGGCACCGGTTTGCCGACTCGACCAGAAGGCCGCAATGGGGGATGGTTCACCGGCTTTGCTAGGAGGCCGCAAAAGGGGGCCGATTTGAGGTGGCACGCGAGGGTGCACGGAGGCCGGCAAGCAGCCAGTTCGGGCACAGCCAGGTGGGTGGTCGGGCAGTCGGGCGGGCAGCCATGCTGGCGACCGATTCGTGCTGGGCGCGGAAAGCGTGGGTTGCAAGGCGAGCGGCAAGGCAGGCCACCATGCAGGGTTCCTCTAGGGCACGCGGGTTATGTAGGTGGCTGAATAGACAGATGGCCAGGCCGGCGCGGGTTCGTCCTGGGTACGCAGGAGGCGCGGGCGGCCTGGAGGTCTGGCCGGTGCGAGCTCAACCGGAGGTGGTGCGGGACGACGTGGGGGCGGCGTGGTTCACAAAGGCCGCGATTATGGTGTCCATTATCATTTCTACCTTTGTCACATCGTCTTTGTTACGTCTCCTTTCCATAGGACGCCACATAAAGGAAAATCGATAGAGGATGTCGGGTCATGTTAGGTTTGCTCACACCCTTCATGTTTAGGGAGGTATCATTTGGATCATCAAGAAAATCAGATGATCAATAACACATCCACAAACAATCCATTTCTAATTGTTGAAGAGGATAAGAAAAGTTATAACATCTTCAAGTAATAAACACCCTACCTTTGATTCATCGTTTGATGTTCGTTGGCTGAGTCGCAGAAGTCGGTTGTCAAAGACGTCTCACGATAGTTGAAGCTTCAAGGATTTTGTTGAAGAACGTCGAAATTATTCGTTCTTCATTTTTCATTCTCCGTTAGGAGATGGGGTTCTTCGTTGGAGAACTCTAATTATCCCAAGAACACCTATCAAAAGCTTCCCACAAAAACATAAATTCCAAAAAATGAAATAATAAGAGATATATATCTTATTTATTCATTGTCACCTTATTAAAATTGGTCAAATTAAATTAAAAGCCTCCATCTAATTAATTCATATTTTTAGGCACAAAATTAATTAGGGGTGATCAAAGGGAACCATTATGGTGGTGGTACCATTATGTTGGAAGCTCAAGTGGTTTCTACCCACTTAATGGGGAGTTCAAGGGTTTTCATCCTTGGGTGGTCCCCACATCATTATTCCTCACATGGGATGTTATGTTCGGCTGGGACCTACTACCATATCCTCTCATGGGAGGTTAAGGTGTGGTGGTCCCACCTCAAACTCCCATGAGAAGGTATTAACCACCAGACACCCACATGGAGTATCTAATAAAATAATCTGAAAACTCACTTTATTTTATTACATTCCACGAAAACCCAAAATCTTTCTTCTTCTCTCGACAAAATATCATTCAGATGAAAGTCTACCTATGATAATACCAGCACTGGGAGTTTAACGGTACCAACATATTTCAGTTCCGAGCACCGGTTCATTAGTTATAAACCCCTGCTCAAATGTTTAATGAATGTACCTAAACAGAACATCAAAAATCGATTCTCGGTACACTGGGCCTCAGAATCAGGCACGATAATTTTTCTCAGACTCATAACATTCTCATCTATTTAGGGAAAAAATACCATGTAAATTCCGAGTCATTACATTCTCCCCACCGCATGGCTTTACATCCCCGTAAGCTACAAATAAAACTAGGGGAACATTTAGGGGTACTGAGCACGCATCTGAGCCTCCCGCTCCCAGGTGCTCTCCTGGAAGTTCTCGTGCTTCCATTGAATACGTACCAGAGGTATAGACCGTCCACGTAGAACCCGCTCTTGTCGATCATTAATCTCCACTGGAACCTCCATGAAAGTCTCCCCATCGTCAATGTCCATGTCATGACCCGCCCTCGGTGCCCGTGCTGTGATTACCCCAAGCCCGCCTTCCATAGGCCAGGGGCTGGCGACTAGCACCAAGGCGTAAATCCGAGTAAAAGGGGAAGGCATTGCCTTTGTAAAGTAAACAAGCACCACATAGTAAGAAAGCAGAAAAGTAAACACTAAGAAAAAACAGAGTACAACTGTAAGTGCGGAAAAGTAAATGGGCCAGTATACAAACCCACACAGAAAGTAAAGTACAACTCGAAAGGGAAAACATCAAATGTAAAGTAAAAGCCGCTACACCGAGCAGTCCACTAGAAATCCCACCTGAAGGGTGGGTACAGATAGCTCCACTACTCCTCGGGTCCCGCCGTCCGCTCCAAGCACGTCCCACCCAGTGGTCCACCTCCAGGTATCATCCTGCTCTGCGAGCCTCAACCTCGATCAACGAGGTCTGTTGTCTGCAACCAACACAACGTAGTGCAGGCATAGCCCGTGTAGGGGTGAGTATAAGCTACTCAGTAGGGACCCCGAGACCCCCTATGGTCTCCCAAAATCCACAAAGGATAAACCACAGAAGAAAGATACAATCACGAAGTAACAACCGACACTGCTTAGGTATATGCCCATACATATACCTAAGTCGTCAATTACAATACGCTCTAACCTCCGAGCCCAAGTACAACTCAGTACACACAGGAAAATATACGTATTCCACACAGGAATGTAAAATGTAATCCACACAGGATAGCACAACACAATCCACACAGGAAGGTAAACAGAAATCAGCTCACATAGGTATGCATCTTCGATGACGATAGAGATGATCACTGATCCATCTAAGTCGTCATACCCACAAAGGATCTATAGGTACTAACCCCCGCAAAGACCCACACAGGATCGGACCCACACAGGATCTGTAGGTGCTGGTTCACACAAGACCGCTGAGCGCTGACCCATACAGGATCAGACCCACACAGGATCGGTAGCACTGATCCACACAGGATCGCTGAGTGATGTAGTCGTCGAATCCACTGAGGATCTCTGTACAGTCGTCGCCGCAGTCACAGTAGCAGTCACAACCAGCTCTAGGGTTCCCGCACACAGCAAGCTCATTCGGGAGGGTCTGCTCCACAAGCCGAGAGACTGATACATCAACTGTCACATAGTCCAGAGTTGATGTATCCAAAAGTTTTGTATCGTCAACAGAAACTCAACGCAACAGACGGCACGTCAATCGGACGCCCGGTCTGAGAGTTATTGGCTTTTTCGTTCCAGGGGCCCGGTTGGTTTTTAAGGAAAAACCAACCCGACCGTACTCCACTTCCGTCCAAACCTCAAACGGAGTATTCCAAAAGATCCGTCTCACTATGAGGAACTCAACAAAGCTGACGGCACATCAATCAGACGTCCGTAGCTTAAGATATAAGTGTTTTCGCTCGGAGGGCCCGGTTGGTTTCGTGTACGAAACAAACCGGCCAAAATCAAAGTATTCTGAATCCTTGAGTGCAATATACTGAAACGACCATCTCGATCCAAGGATCGCATCACCGATGATGGCGCATCGTTTGGAGGTCCGTAGCCCGAGTTATGGGCATTTGAACCTAAACAGTTCGGTATCGGGGGTGTCGGGCACGGGCCGACCCGGCCCGAGACCCCCCACCCCCCGGCTGGCCCGAACCGGGTTGACCCGCCCCGGACAGGGTCGGCCCGGGCCGGCCTGGCAGACTGGCTAGGCACCGGTCCGGCGCAGCGCAGCGCGCTGGGCGCGCTGCCAGCTCGGCCTTCGGCCGAGCTGTTGAAAAAAACGGGGGGCGCTTTCCCCCCTTTGTAACCGTGCCCCCCCTAAATAATGGGGGGCCGTTCAACTGGCCAAGGGAATTTAATTCCCCTGCCCTTCCCCATTTCCGGCTGGCCCAACCTGGCCGGCCAGCTCCTCCTCAACGGGACCGGCAGTGGCTGGTCCCTTTCTGGCACCGACACCGGTGGCCCGGCTGACTGCCGGTCACCAAGCTCCGCCACGGCCGGGAACCGGCCGTGGCCCTTGTCATCCGGAGCGGTGCGACGACACCGCACCCCTCCGCCGTAGCCCCACTCCGGCCACGGCGCCTTCAAATTCCTTTGACGCGGCATGACGGTGTCGCGTTTTTGAATTTCTTTCCACGGCACGGCGTGATGGCTCCGCGCAATACTTGCTGTGCGATTCCCACGTGGTGCGACGACACAACGCCATCACGTTCCATCCGCAAGGAAACAAACATGAACATAGGTGGGGGTTCGGCCGTGTTTGTGCGGTCCGGGCCCCTCTCGTTAAATGACAACATTTTGTTGATTAACCACGAGGTTCGACATGCTAGAATCAAGAACGGAAACAATTAATAAAATAACAATAATCCCCGACCTCGGTTTCAAGAGAAGAGCACGCCAACAAGCCGCGGAAGACAAGCGTCGCAGAGGTCGGGCGTCGCGGGAATCGTACGTCGATTCCGTTGATGTCGAGGTGTGTCCGAAGAGGTAGCGTTACTGGAGAAGCTTCGTAAGCTGACGGAGAATGCCCGAGGAGGAAGCGGTGTCTCCTTTCATTGAAATGGGAAGAAGAGCGAAAGAAGTGGTGTCGTCGATCTTTGGAAACACACCGGCTGCGAAGAAGAGAAGAGACGACACGTCTTCCTCTTCTTATGGTGACGACGTTCTTCGTCGGAGCCTAAGTGTTCTTCGCGTTCTTCGTCAAGGTTGAAGAAGATGAAGAATGATTCCCAATCCTCTCAAGGTGGCAAAAGATACTAACCAAAATAAAATAAGTCTAAGCCTTATTTTATTTACACAACCCAACCTCTTTGAATTTCAATGGTTTGAAATTCAATAACCACACACAACTCACCTCATTAACTCATTACATTTAAGTCATAGGTTATAACTTAAGTTAACATAATTAACGTGGGAGTTGAGGGGGGTTTTAGAGGAAATGAAGAGGTGGGGTTCGTGTAGGCCCCACCACCTTCATAATCTCCCAAGGGAGGTTGGGTGGTCACCCAACTTCCATCAAGAGCTTACACTTAGAGTAAAATAATAAAAATTGTAGTGTCATTATATAATAAACTTCCACAATTTTTATTATCAACACTCGTGTAAATGGAACTCCGGAACATGAGTTCCTAAAAATTACCGGCGTTGCGGTTCCATCGGTGCCCTTGGAATTCGATTCCGGGCATCGGTTCAAAAGATAGGAAAACCCGCTCATTCGTTCACTGAACGTACCTGAGCCAAACTTCGGAAATTGATTCCGGGCACACCGGGTCTCGGAATCAGGTTCCGTCAGAAACAGCGCTCTTGTAAAATTCCAAGGAAAATTAAGAAAAAATTTTCCCTTGAATTTTATGGGTCTTTACATTACTCCCATCTCAGGGCTTTATGTCCTCGTAAAGATACATCAAAACTAGGGAAACAAATGAGGGTACTGAGCACGCATCTGAGCCTCCCACTCCCAAGTGCTCTCCTAGAGGTTCTCGAGCAGCCATCTGATGCGCACTGGAGGAATTGACCGTCCATGTAGGACCCGCTCCTGTCGATCCTCGATCTCCACCGGGACCTCAATAAAAGTCACCCATCGTCAACGTCAAGCTCCCCATGGTCAATGATGTGCGTCGGGTCATGCACGTATCTCCTCAGTTGAGATACGTGGAAGACGTCGTGCACTCGGTGCAACTAAGGTGGTAGAGCCAGACGATAAGCCACCTCGCCAATCCTGCTGAGGACCTGGAATGGTCCGATGAAGCGTAGAGATAACTTGCTGCCTCAGCCAAATCTATGTATACCACGTCGAGGTGAGACCCGCAAGAAGACGTGGTCACCATCCTCGAACTCTAGTGGTCTCCGCCTCCTGTCAGCGTATGACTTCTGCCAGCTCTGTGCTGTCCTCATCCGCTCCTGGATGACCTGGACCATCTCTGGTCCGAAAAGTGCTGACTCCCCAGGGTCTGTCCAGCACAATGGAGATCTGCAATGTCGGTCGTACAACACCTCATGTGGTGCCATACCGATGGTGGAGTGGTAGCTGTTGTTGTAGGAAAACTCCACCAAGGATAGGTGGTCCTCCCAGCTACGACCAAAGTTGAATACACATGTGCGGAGCATGTCCTCGAGAGTCTGAATGGTCCTCTCCATCTGACCATCCGTCTGAGGGTGAAAGGCTGTGCTCAGACGTAGCTGCGTCCCGAACGCCTCCTGTAATCCCTTCCATAGCCGGGAAGTAAAACGACCATCTCGATCGGAGATGATAGATGATGGCACACCGTGAAGCCATACAATCTCCTGAATGTAAAGACATCGCAAACTCTCCACTGATCCCTGCTCTCTGAGGGGTAATAAGTGAGCCGACTTGGTGAGTCGGTCGACAATCACCCCGATGGAGTCGTGACCTCTAGAAGTACGTGGAAGTCTTGTCACGAAGTCCATAGATATCCCGTCCCACTTCCACTCTGGAACCTCCAAGGGCTGTACCAAGCCTGCTGGTACCTGGTGCTTAGCCATCACCTGCTGGCAGGTGTGGCATCGAGAAAACGAACTCTACCACAGCCTTCTTCATGCCCGGCCACCAGTGCTGTTGTCTGAGGTCCTGGTACATATTTGCCACTCCAGGATGTACCGCCAAGGGAGAAGTGTAAAACTCTCTCAGCACCTCCTCCGATAAATCAACTGGTACCATGGTAAGTCCTCTGAAAAGGATGTCGTGCTCTGCTCCAAGGAGAAACCATCAGGTGCCTTTCCTGAGGATATCTGTTCACACCGCGTCTCACAGTCAGCATCCCCACTCTGTGCCTCTCTGAACTATTGTAGAAGTGGAGGAGTGACTGTGAGAGACTGAAGGAAGGCTGCTCCATCTCTATCCACGAAGGATATCTACATAGAGGATAGCTGCTCGGTCGCCTCCTCAAGTAGCAGAATGCCCGTCCCCCTACTGAGGGCATCAGCTACTACGTTCCCCTTCCTAGGAGTATAGACTATCTCAAAGTCATAGTCCTGGAGGAACTCGAGCCATCACCACAATCTCAGGTTCAAGTCCTTCTAAGAGAAGATGTACCTGAGACTCTGATTGTCAGAAAAGACTGTAAAGTGATCGCCTATCAGGTAGTGTCGCCATGTCTTCAGAGTGAAGACCACTGCTGCTAACTTCAGGTCATGGGTAGCGTAGTTCTTATCATGCGGCCTCAACTGACATGATCCATAGGCGATCACTGCCCGCTCCTGCATCAGGACACAACCGAGTCCGGTCCCTGATGCATCGCAGTAGACTACGTACCCTACTCCCTCCTTAGGTAACCTCAAGATAGGTGCACTGGTCAATCTCTGTCTCAGCTCCTGGAAGCGCTGCTGACATCTGTCTGACCACACGAAGAGTTTCCCCTTCTTCTTCAAAGCTGAGAGTGGTGCCGCAACTCTGGAGAAGTCTGGCACGAATCTATGGTAGTATCCGACTAGTCCCATGAATCTCCGGACCTCCGACATGCTCGTAGGTGGCTCCCAAGCTAACACTGCCTCATTCTTTGCAGGATCCACTGCAACTCCTGCCTCAGAGATGACGTGTCCCAAGAAGTGGACCTCACATATCCATAACTGACACTTCGAGAGCTTACCATAAAGCTGGTGCTCTCAGAGTGTGTCTAGTATAACCCGTAAGTGGTAGGCGTGCTCCTCCTCAGTCGTCGAGTTGATCAAAATGTCATCGATGAAGACCACGACAAATCGATCGAGGTATGGCTGAAAGATAATGTTCATGAGGGCCATGAACACTGCTGGATCATTGGTTACGCCGAAGGGAATAACCAAGAACTCATTGTGTCCATACCGACACCTGAAGCCCGTCTTCTGCACGTCCCCGTCTTGAACTCTGAGCTGGTGATAGTCTGAACTGAGGTCTATCTTCGTGAACCACCATGCTCCCTTGAGATGATCGAAGAGGTCATCAATCCTCAGTAGCAGATACTTGTTCATCACTATCACTTGGTTCAGGCGATGATAGTCAACACAATGTCGCAAGATCTCGTCTGCCTTCTTGGTGAACAAAATCAGGGAAGCCCATGGTGAAACATTGGGTCAGATGAACCCCTTGCCCTGCAAGTCCTCCAACTGTACCCGTAGCTCTCGAAGCTCTGCGGGGGCCATCTGATACGCTGGAGATGATATAGAAGCTGTCCCGGGGTACAGGTCAATATAAAAGTCTACCTCTCTGCGAGGAGGTAACCCTGGAACGTCGTCGGGAAAAACGTCCGCAAACTGATTCACCACTGCAGGGAAAGTAGGACTACGCGCGTCAACTGCTCTTAGGATGAGGCTAGCCTACTGATGAGTGATGGGCTATCCTATCCTCTGCGAGAGTCCATCCTATGCTGAAAAGTCTCCCTTCTCGGCGGTGAAGGTGAACCTTCTCCCATCGGTGCGTACACATCGCACCTTGCGCCTAAAACAGTCAATCTGTGCATGGACCATAGATAACCAATCCATGCCCAAGATGACGTCGTAAGGCCTCGACGCTGCTACAAGAAATCCCATCCAAAGCTCTCGCCTCCTAGAGTAAGCTAACATTGCCGGCACCAGTGCGTAATCGTCGAGTCTGCTCCCGTAGGGGTCTCTAGCCGTAAGGATCGAGCCAACGGCTCTGTCGGAATCTCCGAACTCCGAACAAGGGTAGCAGTTATGAAAGAGTGACTCGCTCCTCTGTCTATAAGTACTGCAGCAAGGGTGGAATAGACACAGATAGTACCTCGAATCACCTCGAGCGCGCCGTGGTCGTAGGCCTCTGCTGGCTGGAGCTGTGCCTGTCTCTGCCAGCCAGCTCCCTGTGGTCGGGGTGGACATCCTGGTGGTGGTGGTGGTAGAGCCTCAAAGCGTCTCCCACCACCTGCTGCTCAGCCAGCTCCTCTGCCTCATCCGCCTCCTCCCTGCGAACCGCCACGGTGGACCCTCTGCCTCTGCCTCGGTGGTCCCTAAACTGTATGCTGCTCCTCGGCATGGCGGGTCGGGCAGTAACAAGCCATGTGGCCCTGCCCGCCGCACGAGTAACATTGTCTACCTCTCAAAAGATTGGCTCCACACTGTGTACCCCGCACTGCTGAGCTAGTGTCCTGAGGACATCTTCCTGAGGGTCTGGTATGCCTGGACCCCTGAGTCATTCGTCGACTACCTTCTGCAGATGACTCTGCTACGTGCCGCCCTACGGTGGGTCTCGGCACTGGTGTAGACTCAACAAGAAAGCTCTCGATCAAAAGGGCCCGCTCCAGTACTCCTGTCTGATTCGGAATGCTGAGGGAGATCAGTGATTCCCTGATCTCGTGTCTCAAACCCTACTCAATGGTTCAGGCCCAGAAGAATGGGTCTCGTACCATGTCGTTCAACTAGTGCCAGAGATCGGTAAATCTCTTCGACTACTGAGCGACCGTTATGCTGCCCTGCCGCAGCTGAAGAAGCTCCTGAATATGCACCGCACGCAGGGTGGCTGGGACGAACTCCGAGGGGAAGAGGCTCTCAAAGTCCGTCCAAAGTAGAGATGCCTCATCGTGAACTTGGAGCATCATGCTCCACCATCAGCCCACTGCTGCGTGCAGTAGGCTCACAGCGAGGATCACCATGAGGTCTGTTGGTGTCCTCACTAGCCAGAAAACTCGTACGACTGCCTCCAAGCAGTCCTCAGATGCCTGGGGGTCCGTCTCCCCACGAAACCTGGGCAGTCGTTGGCGCTGAAACTCATGCAGTGCACTAAGGCGACGTGCATCGTCTGCGGCTGGTGCTAGAAGTATCGGTGTCTCGACGGGTAGTGCTACCACTGGTGCCACTGCTGACAAAGGGCCCTGCACCGAGGCATCGTCGCTCGGTGGGATGTCGTCACGCTTGACTCTCGAGACCCTAGCTGGCTGCCGTCGTGGGGCCATCCTGAAAAGGAAACAGGAGTGCCACGGTTAGAATAGTATACCTAGTGAGCTGATACAAAGTAATCAAAAAGAAAACTTGAAACACACACGAAATCAATGTTTTCAAGTATTAAGTCGGAAATCAGAAGTCAGGGTCCTGGTGTACAGATACGTCGGTCGCCGCACCAACACTAGACTCCCTGAAATGATAACCATACTCAATATGCTAAACACTATTGCTTCACAGAGAAAAGATCAGAGTTCACAGTAGAACCGAACTCCTCTAATACCAATTTGTCACGACCCGCCCTCGGGGCCCGTGCCGTGACTACCCCAAGCACGCCTTCCATAGGCCAGGGGCTGGCGACTAGCACCAAGGCGTAAATCTCGGTAAAAAGGGAAGGCATTACCTTTGTAATGTAAACAAGCACCAAAGAGTAAGCAAGTGGAAAAGTAAACAATAAGTAAAAACAGAGTACAACTGTAAGTGTAGAAAAGTAAATGGGCCGGTATACAAACCCAAGCTGAAAGTAAAGTACAACTCGAAAGAGAAAACAACAACTGTAATGTAAAAGCCGCTACACCGAGTTGTCCACTAGAAATCCCACCTGAAGGGTGGGTACATATAGCTCCACTTCTCCTCGGGTCCCGCCATCCGCTCCGAGCACGTCCCGCCCAGTGGTCCACCTCCAGGTACAGTCCTGCTCTGCGAGCCTCAACCACGATCAAAGTTTTCCGTCGTCTGCAGCCATCACAACGTAGTGCAGGCATAGCCCGTGCAGGGGTGAGTATAAGCTACTCAGTAGGGACCCCAAGACCCCCTAATGTCTCCCAAAATCCACAAAGTATAAACCACAAAAGAAAGATACAATCACGAAGTAACAACCGACACTGCTTAGGTATATGCCCATACATATACCTAAGTCATCAATTCCAATACGCTCCAACCTCCGAGTCCAAGTACAACTCAGTCCACATAGGAAAGTATACGTATTCCACACAGGAAAGCAAAACGTAATCCACACAGGATAGCACAACACAATCCACATAGGAAGGTAAACAGAAATCAGCTCACACAGTTATACATCGTCGAAGACTATAGAGATGATCACTGATCCATCTAAGTCGTCAGACCCACAAAGTATCGATAGGTACTAACCCACACAAAGACCTACACAGGTTCGGACCCACACATGATCTGTAGGCACTGGTTCACATAGGACCGCTGAGCGGTGACCCACACAGGATCGGACCCACACAGGATAGGTACCACTGATCTACACAGGATCACTGAGTGCTGTAGTCATCGAATCCACTGAGGATCTCTGCACAGTCGTCGTCGCAGTCACAGTAGTAGTCGCAGCCAGCTCTAGGGTTCCCGCACACAGCAAGCTCGTTCGGGAGGGTCCGCTCCACGAGCCGAGAGGCTGATACAACAACTATCACATAGTCCAGAGTTGATGTATCCAAAAGTTCTGTATCGTCAACAGGAACTCAATGCAATAGACTGCACATCAATCGGAAGACCGTTCTGAGAGTTATTGGCTTTTTCGTTCCAGGGGCCAGGTTGGTTTCTAAGGAAAAACCAACCCGATCGTACTCCACCTACATCCAAACCTCGGGCGGAGGATGCCAAAAGATCCGTCTAACTAAGAGGAACTCAACAAAGATGATGGCACGTCAATCAGACGTCCGTAGATCAAGATATGAGCGTTTCCGCTCCGAGGGCCCGGTTGGTTTCGTGTACGAACCGACCCGTCTGAACTCAATGTATTCCGAAACCATGAGTGCGATATACCGAAACGACCGTATTGATCCAAGGATCGCATCTCTGCTGACGATGCGTCGTTTGGAGGTATTTAGCCCGAGTTATGGGCATTTGAACCTAAAGAGTTCGGTATCGGGGGTTTCGGGCCCGGGCCTACCCGGCCCAAGACCCCCCCCCCCCCCCCCCCCCCCCGGCTGGCCCGAACAGGGTTGACCCGCCCCAGACAGGGTCGGCCCCGCCCAGCGTGGCCCGGCCTGGTAGACCAGCCAGGCACCGGTTCAGCTCAGCGCAGCGCGCAGGGCGCGCTGCCAGCTCGCCCTTCGGCCGAGCTGTTGAAAACAACGGGGGGCGCTTTCCCCCCTTTGTAACCATGACCCCCACCCACAATAATGGGGGGCCGTTCAACTGGCCAGGGGAGTTTAATTCTCCCGGCCTTCCCCATTTCCGGCCGGCTCCTCCTCAACGGGACCGGCAGTGTGCGATCCCTTTCCGGCTCTGACATCAGCGGCTTGGCTGGCCGCCGGTCACCAAGCTCCGCCGCGGCCCGGAACCGGCCATGGCCCTTGTCATCCGGCACGGTGCGACGGCACCGTTCCCCTCTGCCACGGCTCGCTCCTGCCGCGGTGCCTTTGATTTCCTTTTACGAGGCGCGACGGCGTCGGGTTCTTGAATTCTTTCCACGGCACGGCGCGACGGCGCCGCACAATACTTGCCATGCGATTCCCGCGTGGTGCGACGGCCCCACGCCATCCCGATACATCCGCAAGGAAACAAAAATGAACATAAAAGGGGGTTCGTCCATGTTTGTGCGGTCCGGCCCCCTCTCGTTAAATGATAACATTTATTCGATTAACCACGAGGTTCTACATGCTAGAATCAAGAACGGAAACAATTAATAAAATAACAATAATCCCCTACCTCGGTTTCAAGAGCGGAGCACGCCAACAAGCCTCGAAATACAAGTGTCGCGGAGGTCCGGTGTCGCGGGAATCGTACGTCGATTCCATTGATGTTTAGGTGCATCCGAAGAGGTAGCATCGCTGGAGAAACTTCGTAAGCTGACGGAGAAAGCCCGAGGAGGAATCGGCGTCTCCTTTCGTTGACACAGGAAGAAGATCGAAAGAAGCGGCATCGTCGATCTTTGGAAACACACCAGTTGTGAAGAACAGAAGAGTGGACACGTCTTTCTCTTCTAATGGTGACGGCGTTCTTCGTCGGAGCCTATGTGTTCTTCGCGTTCTTCATCAAGGTTGACGAAGATGAAGAATTCTTCCCAATCCTTTCAAGGGGGCAAAAGATACTAACCAAAATAAAATAAGTCTAAGCCTTATTTTATTTACACAACCCAACCACTTTGAATTTAAAAGGTTTGAAATTCAATAACCACACACAACTCACCTCATTAACTCGTTACATTTAAGTCATAGGTTATAACTTAAGTTAACATAATTAAAGTGGGAGTTGAGGGGGGGTTTTAGAGGATATGAAGAGGTGGGGTTCGTGTGGGCCCCACGACCCTCATAACCTCCCAAGGGAGGTTGGGTGGTTACCCAACTTCCATCAAGAGCATACACTTAGAGTAAAAAAAAATAAAAATTTTAGTGTCAATATATAATAAAATTCCACAATTTTTATTATCAACACTCGTGTAAACGCAACTCCGGAACAAGAGATTCTAAGAAATTACCGGCATTTCGGTTCCATCGGCGCCCTCGGAATTCGATTCCGGGCACCAGTTCAAAAGATAGTAAAACCCGCTCGTTTTTTCACTGAACGTACCCGAGCCAAACTTCGGAAATTGATTCCAAGCACACCGGGCCTCGGAATCAGTTTCCGTCAGAAACTGTTCTCTTGTAAAATTCCAAGGAAAATTAAGAAAAAAAATTTCCTTGAATTTTATGGGTCTTTACAGTCCAGCTCTCTATGTTCGATGATGTGAGAAGGGTCGTGCACGTATCTCCTCAGCTGGGATACGTGGAAGACGTCATGCAATCGATGCAGCTAAGGTGGAAGTGCAAGGCGGTAAGCTACATCGCCTACTCTTTTGAGGAACTATAAATGTCTGATTAATCTCGGAGATAACTTGTCACCTTAGCCAAATCGTCATAACCCTCGTCGAGGTGAGACCCGTAGAAAGACGTGGTCACCATTTTCGAACTTTAGAGTTCTCTGTCTCCTGTCGGCATATGACTACTTCCTGTTCTGTGTAGTCTTCATCCACTTCTGGATGATATGATCCTTCTCTATGGTAGCACAGACCATCCATGGTCCCCCTAGTGCGGAATCCCCTGGGTCTATCCACCACAGTGGTGATCTGCAAGGTTTACAAAACGAGGTCTCAAAAGGTGCCATCAAAATGGTGGAATGATTGATATTGTTTTATACAACCTCCACCAAAGATATGTGATCTTACAAGATGAGGCCTATGTTGAGGAAACATGCATGAAGGATGTCCTTGAGGTTCGGAATAGTCTGCTCAGTCTAATCCTCTTTATGTGGATGGAAGGCGGTGCTCAGACGATGATGCATCCCAAAAGACTCTTGCAACCACATCCATAGCCAGGAAGTAAATTGTGAGTCACGATCAGAGACAATAGAAGAAGGTACTCAATGTAGCCACAAAATCTCATTCACATAGAGGCATCCCAAGGTCACTACTGAATCCTTCTCTTTGATCGGTAGGTAGTGGGACTCATGGTGAGTCAGTAGACGATCACGTTGATAGTGTCATGTACCCTGGATTTACATGGATGAACCATCATTATGTCCATGGATATCCCATCCCAAATACACTATGGGACCTCTTAAGGATGAACCATGACTGATGGTACCTAATTTTCTGCCTTCACTGGTTGACAAGTGAGGTGTCGAGAGACAAACTCCGCTACTGCCTTCTTTATACCGGGCCACCATTGCTGTTGTCGAATGTCCTGGTAAATCTTCACCACTCCTGGATCTACCGCTAGAGGGGATGTGTGGAAATCCCCCAACACATCCTCCTGAAGTGACACTAGCAACATTGGACGTCCTTTGAAGAGGATGAAGTGATCCCCACCTTCAGAAAATCCATCAGGTGCTTGTGTTGTGGATATCTGAGAACGTTGTGTCTCGCAGTCAGTGTCTCCATGTTGTGCCTCCCTGATTTGCTGAAGAAGTGGAGGAGTGACATTATGAGACTAAAGGAAAGCTTCTCAATCCTGGTCTACATAAGAAATATGTAATGTAGCCAGTTTCTCTATCGCCTCTCCTAGAAGATTTATACTAGAGCTCTTGTTGAGTGCATCTGCTACAACATTTCCTTTTACAAGAGTATAGACTATCTCGAAGTCATAGTCCTGGAGGAACTCAATCCATCACCACTATCTCAAGTTCACATACATCTGAGAGAAGATATACCTATGAATTTTGTGATCATTGTAAATGGTAAAACGCTCGCCCATCAGATAGTGTCGCCCCATCTTAATGGTGAAGACCAATCATACTATCTCTAGGTCAAGTGTAGCATAGTTTTTCTCATGTTATCTCAACTGTAGAGAACCATACATGAGCACTACTCACTCCTGCATCAAGACACACCTGAGTCTGGTCCCTGATGTGTCGTAGTAAACTACGTACCCTATGCCTTTCTATGGAAGCCTCAATATGGGGGCACTAGTCATCCTCTGCCTCTGCTCCTAAAAGCTCCATTGGCATCTCTCCGACCACATGAAGGGTTGCCCCTTCTATGTAAAGGTTGATAGTGGTGCTGCAACTCTGGATAAATATGGAACAAAATTCCGATAATAACTATCCAAAATCATGAAACTATATTCCTCAATCACACTCCTAGGAGGCTCCCTAAAAATTATGACCTCAATATTCGCTGGATCCACTGCTACTCTGGCCTCTGAGATGACATATCCCAAAAAGTGAACCTATCTGATCCAAAACTAGACCTTCGAGAGCATACCATAATGATAGTGCTCTCGGAGTGCGTCCAGTACTACCCACAAATGGTTGACATGATCCTCCTTAGTAGTCGAGTAGACCCGAATGTTGTCGATGAAGACTATGAAAAAGCGATCGAGGTATGGCTGGAAGATCCTGTTCCTAAGTCCCATGAAAACTGAATGAGCATTGGTTACGCCGAACGGCATAACCAATAACTCGTAGTGGCTGTACCGACATTTGAAAGATATCTTCTAGACATCGTAATCTCAAAATCTGAGCTGGTGATAGCCTGATCTGATGTCTATCTTCGAGAACAACCATGCTCCCTTCAGCCTATCAAAGAGGTCTTCATTCCTTGAAAGTGGGTACTTGTTATTCAATGCAACCTAGTTCAGGCGACAGTACTTTACACAAAGCCTCATGCTTCCATCCACCTTCTTGGTGAATATAATCGGGGTTGCCCAGGGAGAAACACTAGGCCAGATGAATCTGTTCCACTACAAGTCCTCTAGTTGTACCCACAGATCACGAAGCTCTACATCAGCCATCCAATATGTTGGCGAAGATATCAGTGTCATCCCGGGGTACATGTAAATGTAGAAGTACACCTCTCTTAGAGGAGGTAGTCCTGGACGATCTTCAGGGAAAACATCCGTGTACTAGTCCACCACTACAGGATAGGTCAGACACTCCGCATCAACTGCTCCGTGGGTAAGGCATGCCAACTGATGAGTAATCTGCTGCACCATCTTCCGAGTAAGTCCGTCCTATGATTTAAAGTATCCCTTCTCATCGGTGATGGTGAACATGATCCCATCTGGGTGGATACAATGCACATTGTGCCTAACACAGTCGATCTCAGTATATACAGTAGATAACCAGTTCATACCGAAGATGACGTCATAAGGACTTGATGCCTCTATGAGGAGATTCTAGCCGAAGCTCTGACATAATAGAGTAATCTCACACTACTGGCATAAGTGCGTGATAGTCGAGTCTGATCCTATAAATGTCTCTATCCATAAAGATAGAGCCAGCTGATACATGAGAACCTCCGATCTCCAAACGAGGGTGGTGGAAATGAAAGAGTGACTAGAACCCATGTCTATAAGAACTGCAGCTATGGTGGAGTATACACAGATAATACCTCAAATCATCTCTGGTGTGCCATGATCGTGGGCCTCTGCTTCCTGGAGAATATCTCTTCCCTGCCCACCTGATTCCTATTGCCGAGGTGGTCCTCCTGGTGGTGGTGGTGGTAACACCTCGAAACGTCGTCTACCACCACCTACATGGCCTGATCCTCTTCTATTTCTGCTTACTCCCAGCAGACTGCCTCGATCGAACCTCTCCCTCTTCCTAAGAGGTCCCTCAACTGTCTGTTGATAATCTGAACGGTGGTTCAGAAAGTAATGAGACATGTGACCCTACCCGCTGCATGTGTAACATTGTATACTTCTGGTATTAATGTCACTACCCTGGGTGCCCCACACAACTGATCCTATGTATTGAGGTCGTACACCTGTACGGATGGCCCTCTAAGTCCTCGGTGTCATCTGTCTACTACCAGCTGCATAAGACTTCACTTCTTGTCGACTAGTGGTGGGTCTCACTGCCAGAGACTGGTCATCAAGAAATCTCTCCACTAAGAGGGCTCGCTCCAACACCCCTGCCTGCGTCATGATGCTGAGGGAGATCATCTAATCCATGATCTCTCTCTTGATCCCTTACTCTAAGGTTCGGGCCCTGAAGAATGGGCACCACACCATATCTGTGGAGTTGCATGAGAGTTCGGTGAACATCACTGAGTACTAAGCTATTGTCATGCTACCCTGTAGTAGATGCAGTAGCTCATGTATCCGCACCACACATAGGGTAGCTGAGAAAAACTCCACCCAATACACTCTCTCGAAGTATTCAAAAAGAGGTGTCGCATTATTGTGTACCTAAAGAATTAGGCTGCACTATCTGCCTGCTAATTCTTGAAGGAGACTAGTGACAAGGATCACCATAAGGTCTATTGGTTTCCCTACAAGTCTGAAGACTCTCACCATAGATTCAAGCCAATCCTCAGTTGCTTGTGGGTCTGTCTCTCCCATGAACCTGGTTAGCCTATGGCATTGCAACCCGTGACACACACTCATGTGGCGTTCATCGTTTTCAGCTATGGCTGGTGGAATCGATGGCCATATGGGATTTCGTACTGCTGGTGCCTCCGCTGGAAGAAGGCCCTGCACCAAGGCCTCATCGGTCGGTGGGATATCTGCATGTACATCTCTTGGGGCTCTAGGTGGTCATCTGGGAGTAGGAATCCTAAAAGAAATAGATGTGACACTGTCAAAATTTATATCTGGTGAGCTGACCTGGTTGAGCTAACATAAATAAAATAATTTAAAAACACATATGCAATTAGTGTTTTCGTGCACTGAGTCGGAAAGCAGATGTCAGGGTCATGGTGTATGGATATGTTGGTCGCTGCACCAACACTAGACACCCTGAACTGAAAACCACACTCAGTACCCTTAACAGTCTTTCCTCATAGAAAATTATGATTAGAGTCCAAAATTATGTGGTAAAACTGATACCTTTGATACCAATTTGACATAACCCATCCCCTGAGGCCCATGTCATGACTAACCCTAGTCCGCATTCCATAGGACATTGGCTGGAAAATAGCACTAAAGGCATAAATACATAAACTGGGAAGGAATTTACTTTATAAAGAGTTAATATACACAACAGAGTATGTGCTAGAAGTAAAGAAAAACTATATACAAAATAATGCAGAACGAAAAAAGGGGCCAGAAATACAAGTGCAACTGTAAAGTACAATTAGAACGAAGGATGAAGTACAACTAGAGAAAAGTGAAATCAGCTACTGGGTTGTCCTCTAAGGATTACTAACTAATGTTTAGGTACAAATAGCCTCCACAACACTCCAAGGATGTCAGTCTCCTCTGTGTACCGACTCACGGTAAGGTCCACGTCCGGGTACCGTCCTGTTCGACTACTATGATCTTCAATCAGCATTGTCCGTCATCTGCAACCAACACAATGGCGTATGAGCATATCTCGTACAAGGATGAGTATAACGATACTCAGTAGGGACCCCAAGACCCTCATGGTCTCACAAAATTCAATAAGGATAAACCACAAAGGATGAAATCAACAGATAACCTCATTTTGGTATATTCCCATACATATACCTAGGTTAGAAAGTAATCCATCACAATCATGAGGTAACATAGAAGTCACTGACTCTTCTCAAACTAGGATTTTATTCAAGGGGTTGTATCATTTAACATCCCCAATCACACTGTCGAATCCTCGGTTGCTGATGTACTCCTCCTCTATCGAGTATAGTGGGCCTTCTGGGTTACACAGATGTGCTTCCAACTATGGTTGGACTGTTGAGGTACTCCTCCTGTCGAGTACCATTGTTCTACAACATCACATAGATGAGCTCCCCATATTGGGTCTACCGCATCACACAGAGGTACTCCCCTCGTATCCTGTCGAGGTACTCCTCCTGTCGAGTACCGTGGGTCTGCTGCATCACACGAAGGCGCTCCGTATTGTGGGTCTTCTGCATCACATATATGTGCTTCCCACTAGGCTAGTCGAAACACTCCGAGTTGAATTGTTCAGCATTCGTCAGGTCTCTTCCAACTACTAGGAATCTGCATTATGCCCACTCGTCTCCAGGAGAATCCGCTCTATGATCTGCAGGTTGAAATTTCCAACTGTCATGAAGTCTCATGTAGAAGTATCTCAAAGTTATGCCACGTCATAGAGGTCTCAATTCAATTGATTTCATGTTAAATGGATTCCCGGTCTCTGAGTTATTAGCCTTTTAGTCCTGGGGGCCTAGTAGGATTTGTGTAAGATCAAACCTGACCGTATCTCAACATTAACCTAATGTCCTTTGGGGTATAATCAAAAGGTACATCTATGCTCCAAGATTACCAGTGCTGCTGGTGGATCTTCAATCCAATTTCTGATACCAATGATATAGACAATGGAAGTAAATGGGTTAGTAGTGGGCCATGGTCCGGGCTGACCCGGTCGTACCGACCTGGTCTGGGTCCACCCGATAAGGCATTTTGGGTTTGCCCCGACCCACTAGGCCCTACCCCGAAGGCCACGAGGGCGGATCAGCCTGGGCTCAGGGCCAGTTCAGCCCAGGGCATCACGAAGGCGTGGATCGACATTTCTCAGACTAGTGGGTGCAACCGGGCCTGTTTGACCAGGACACCGCGAGGGGTCTGGAATGCCAGCTCTATAGGGAGGCCGCAAGGGGGGGCGGTTCACTGGCTCGATAGGAAGGATGCTAGGGGGGCGGTTTTCCAGATCGACCTAGATTCCGCAAGGGGGGACTGTTCACCAGCTCGGTCGAGAGGCCACTAGGGGGGTCGATTCACCAGCTTGGCCGGGAGGCCCCAATGTGGGCCGGTTCGCCGGCTCAGCAGGGAAGCCGCAAGGGGGGCCCGTTCGCCGGATCGGCTAGGAAGCCGCAAGGTGGCCCGTTTGAGGAAGTGTGTGGGGTTGCGCGGAGGTCAGTAGGCGACCGGTTCGGGAACGTCCAGGAAAGTGGTTGGGCAGCCAGGCAGGTGGACAGGCAGGCGGTCGGTTTGCGTAGGTCACAGCTAGTGTGGGCGACCAGGCAAGCGACCACACAGGCGGCCAACTGGGCGGCCAGGCGGGCGACCATGTAGGTGTCCATGCGGGATGCCGAGGGAGTTTTCAGGAGGCCAGGTAGGGCGTGGGCTAACACGGGGCTCCGCATGGGTGCGGGCGGCCGGACGGCCGGAAGGATGGGCATGCGTAGGTTCGGTTGGGGCGTGCGGGAGGCGCTAGCAGCCGGGCTAGTGCGGGCTCGGTCGAAGGCAGTGCGAGATGATGCGTGGGTGACACAGTTCATGGAGGCCACAGGTAGCACATCCTTTGTCGTTGCCGACTCCATCGCCTCGTCGTTGTTACGTCTCCATGGCGATGAACGCCACAAGATGGAAAATTGACAAATGATGTTGGGCCACGTTAGATAGTCCCACACCCTCCTCTTTTTGAGAGGTATCATTTTCTCATCATGGAATTTAGATGATCAATAACATACCCACAAATAATTCCTTTCTAACTATTAAAGAGTATATGAAAAGGTACAACATCTTGAAGTAATAAACCCCCTACCTATGATTCGTCATTCGATGTTTGATGACAGAGTCATTGAATCCGGTTTTCGAAGACCTCTCACGAAAGATGAAGCTTTGAGGAGGAAGTTGAAGTTAGTGGGTGTTCTTCGTTCTTCGTTCTTCATTCTTCATTAGGGGATGGTGTTCTTATTTGGAGAACTCTAATTCTCTCAAGAACTCCTCTCAAAAGCTTCCCACCAAAAGAGAAATTCCAACCAAATGAAATAACAAATGATTTATATCTTATTAATTTGTTGGCACCTTATTCGAATTGGTAGAATTAAATTAAAAGCCTCCCCCAAATTAATTCATGAGTGTAGGCACAAGATTAATTAGGGGAGGTCAAGAGGTTCCATTAGCATGGTGGCACCATTAAGTGGGGAGCTCAAGAGGTTTAGCCACACTTATTGGGGTGTTCATGGGGTTTCATTGTCATGTGGTCCCCAGCATATTAATCATCACATGGGACATTATGTTCAGGTGGGCCCCACCACCATAACCTCTCATGGGAGGTTAAGGTGTGGTGGTCCTGCCTCCAACTCCCATGAGGATTTTTTAACCACCAAACACCCAAATGGTGTCTCTAATAAAATAAATCGAAAACTCACTTTATGTTATTTCTTTCCACGAAAACCGAAAATCTATCTTCTGCTCTCAATCAACTGTCGTTGAGGTGAAATTCTCCTTAAGTGAATATCGGTGCTTTGAGTTCATCAATGCCCTCAGATTTTAGTTCTGAGCACCAGTTCAAAAGTTATAAAAACCTGCTCGTACATTTACTGAACGTACCCGAACAAAACATCAGAAATTGATTTCGGGCACACTCGGCCTCAGACGTAAATTTTCGTGGACTCGTAAAATTTCCATGTATTTTAACAAATAAAAATTCTATAGAAATTTTGGGTCTTTACATATTAATAGATTATTGAATTTTCAACTCAATAATTTATAACACTAAATTATATATTGAATTGGATTTAGAGTCCCATTAGATAAATTATATATATATATATATTAATCTAATTTAATTAATTATAATATATTAAACACTGAAATCAGATATAAAGTCATTTCAATATTTTAATATTTTTTTTCTTTTAAAATCCTTCTCTCTCACCCCATCTGTGGGATTGATTTTAAATTAATTTCTTCCACTATTGTGTTATAAATTTATAAAAATGGATACTATTTTTTGAATTAGAGTAATTTACAATTTCCATAAAGTACAAAATATATATTTAGAAAAAAGTCCAAGTGAATGAAATTTATATTACCTGTTGTGATTAAGAGAAAAACTAGTTTAATAAGAGACTAACCATAAACATAAAGACCAAAATAACCTAAAATCATGAAAAAAACCAATTGCATGAAAATATTTATACAATATTCTTCCTTTTATATAATTCTATACATTATCAGATCCACATGACCTAAAAAATGACGTTTTAAATTTCCTTGTTCATTAATGTACATGAATACCACTCCTCATCCACTATAAAAAGACACACCCCCTGCCACTTATTCACACATATAAAACAATTTTCCTCCTAAATAAACATAAAAAATATACCAAAAAAAGCTAACCACATTCTATAATACTATCATTTGTATTAAATAAATCCAATGATGTATTTTGGTGCAAACCAAAAGGAGTTACCTGAATAAAAGATAACATTATTTCCACTATAACTTCTATTTCCTTTAGTTTTCCAACTATTAATTTATTCTTACAAATATATTAAATAAGTAAATCAATATATTATATATTATTATATGTTTTAATTCTATTATTTTTACCTACGCTATCAAAAAATTCCAAAAAATGGTATTGATAATCATCTTTCATGTGTACAACAAACTACTGCATCAAGAACCGATATCATTCATTCTTATGTTACCACCATTAATATTGGGAAACAATGATGAGTTTATATTATATATATATATATATATATATATTTATTAATAAGATTTTAATTATTCATTAATTTTTATATAACACGTCAATTCAAATTATCCATTTTGTGTGAATAAGATATCATTGTCATGGGAGGTGTGAAAATCCACCTCCTCAAAGCGATGTGATTCGTTCACACATTAATTAGATTGTATTAATGATATTATTAATAAAAATATGTAATATAAATACATATATATAATATATATTGTACTATAATTATAATATTCATATATATATATATATATATATCATATTTTTTTAATACGACATAGAAATTAAAGAACTCATCATACGTATGTAAGGCCTACCATTTCCAAATTTGGGAATTTTATTTCCAAGTTCAATTTTTTTTGGTTTATTAACAATAGATATATATGTATTATAAACAATATTTAAATCCAAGATTACATATTGGATAAGTTGAAATCATGATTGATGTGTGAAGAACAAAACTAGTAAGTCAATACATATTAAAAATCATGACAATTGGCACCCGAAAGGATGAAAATAATGAATGAATGATAACAAATGGGTAATAAGATATTATAATAATACCACATATGATATAATAATTATGATTTTGGTTCTCGTAAAATTTAATAACATTCTTAAAACCATTTTATTGGAATATAAATCATGTTCACAAAAAAGGAAATTTAATGTAAGGGGTTTCATCTAAAATCACATTCTATTGAGAATTAATTGTTATTATGGACCTAAATTTTTTATATGGTTCATAAAATATCATATAACATATAATATCATGAATTATGAATTATAAATATTATTTTATTTGTTAATATTATTTTTATCCACTAAAGGAAGTTGAATTAAATTTACCATGTTGTAATGAATTTCATAACCCAATTATTTTTCATTTGGTTTTACGGTTTCCTCATTGTCATTAATGTTCTATGATTAGGTGTATAAATACATTTACTATATATTTATGTATTTAAAATGCATATATTTTGACATATATTTGATATATATTTTCGATATATTATTTAATTATCACTTCAATGTTATAATCATTTTAAGGGTTTATTTCCCAATATCATCTTATTTGAGATTTATTATTCTTAAAATTATATTAAATAAATATATATTTTCATTTTTCAAGGAACCCTAGTAGTTTCTTATGATCTGGTTATACATAAATATTTTAAACTGATAGTTCCTTTTTTCTCTTTTGTACTCAAAATTTCTTAGAAAATAATTTTATGAAAACACAACACCATTTATTTCTTCTGTGATAAATCATATATCTCTAAAAAAATATGATTTATAAAAGTGTTTTATATTTTTATAACCATTAAAATATTATTTATTAAATATATTTTTACAAAATTTACTTTTATAATTTTTTAAAAAGAATCATCTTGTGAGTTTTTGAACAAAGAAATTTTTTATCCCTTTTATTGTGTAGATGAAATGTTCATTTTACCCTGTACGAAAAATAAGTAATTACCCGCCATCATTTATTTGATTATGAAATTGAATTTTTAATTATATATATTGAAGAAAAATATTTTTAAAGGTTATTTTTATTGATATATTTTTTTTAAAAAAATAAAAATTAAGAGGATTTTATTATTTATCGTTATGGTATTTCTATTCATCAATGACTACAAACCATTACAATTACCAATAATTTGGGTATTTTTTATTCATTAAATATTTATTCATCTTATGGGTGGTGTATGATTTCTTTTACTGATAAATTTTTTGGTATTTACTAACTTTATAATTTTCATAGTCAAATTATTATTTTCAATTTTCTATGATAATCAGATGTTATGTTTCCACTAAATATCCATATTAATTTTCATAGATATGTTTATTTCATAAACCATATTCCATTTACAAATACTATGATAATCTATAAAGTTATATGTTTAACTATAGAATTATAAAAAGATCTGATTCTCTCAATCCCTATAGATATCTAATAAGGCACATTTTTTGAATTAAATTAATTTTTCGATTTATATAGAACGATTAGGTCATTAAAATGCTATATGGGGACTGTTAATACAAGCTCATCATTTCATCGGTAGTATCATGGGATAAATATATTTTCTAGCCATAGCTAATGGTATTCCACAATGTATGATTTAGATTCAATTTTGGATATATCTTGATTGTAAAGGTATCATGTTCCTCGCGGAAAATTCATCAATTAATCATGATTTCCCTTCATTTATATTCATTTATTATTAACCATTGGATATTTAGTATAACAAAATCTACGAGTGCATTTAATTTTAGGTTTATAAATGAAATTACATGTTTTTTGAATTATTTAACATTCCATGTTATTTTCTCATTTTCTTATCATGCTAGTAAATTTACATAAATGAAATGTGTGTTTAGTTATGTATCATCCAATATTTCTTAATCACATCATCAAATTTTCTTGATTACATATAATGTTTATTATATTTTTTACCTTTATATATTGATCATTTTCATTAGTTCATTATTGATTCCGATGTACATAACCCTTACTATGAATTTAAGCTAACCCTTAATTTTTCAATTCCCTAGGAATCTTAAAATTATAATATAATATATATGAAAATATATACATGGTAAGAATATATTTATACACAAAAGGATATTATGTAATTAATGTATTCATTTCTCTTATAAGACTCATTAATTTATTTGGTTTAACAAGACTACTAAACATTTTTGTTCTTAACTATTTGATTCATTTTAATCATTCCATTGTCATGGGGGAAGAACCCTGCTCCATGATTAATGGGGTTGGAGTTATATAATTTGTGTAACAAAAAATGGTTTTAAAATTAAAATTAATATATGATTAAATTCCAGAAACATTGTGTCTCTAGGAAATAACACTTTTTTATTATATACTAACTATTAAAAAACAATTTTGTCTCTTATTTTTTTTGAATTTTGAAAGACACACACACACAATTGTCATCAATAAGATATATGGAGTCTGATATGATCAAATTACATTTTTGGTGAATAATAACATCAACCATAGGAACAGTAATATAACCATATGAATTGTAATATGACCCTTATGAATAGTATCCAAACCTATGTAAGTATAGATTAAATTTAGGAAGCTTATAAATGAGAGGGAACATTTTAAAAATTAATAATTATGTGTTGATATTTGTGTTAGTATTATATATTTTATTATAAATTTAAATTAATAAATTTATTTATTTTAATATTCATTTTCATAAAATATATCTCTAAACAAATATTTTGTTGTCCAATGATTTTATAATAATTTTTTGTGACCCTAGATAATTTATGAAAGAATTATAATATCAATTTTAAAAATAATATTCGTATTTTTTATTTAAATAATGATTATATTTAAAAATTAAATTTCACATATTTATAAAATTAGTGAGCCAATTTATAAATTTTACACATTGAAAATTTATTATGGTGAATTTTTTGTTTTTTATAAAGTACATGAATTTTTGGTGACTAGTAATATACAATAATTTATAGTATAAATACATTTGAAGGTAAATACACAATTCCTTGATTCATCACTTAGGTAAGAAAACATGTTTCTAATTAACATTAAACTATTAATTTTTTTGTCTTAAGACTCAAAAATATTGGTTTTCTTCATAATAATAATAATAATATAAAGAATACGATGTTAAAAAATTTCCCCTCTCCTCCACTATAAACCTCGACCCTCACTCTATCCTCTCCTCAGTCCTATGAACCATTAATGTCACCAATGTTTTAACCACATGCTACTCCCTAGTCTCTCCCCATATATATAAAATCTTGTGATTCTCAAACACTAAAACCCCTTCACTTAAGGAGGTTCTCATAGAGGATATTTCAATAGGTAAACCTTCTGCCTTTTTATTTTAATGATATTTTCAATTTATTTTCCTTTTTATCATCCCTATTATGCTTTGTTTAAATGATCCGGATAAATCTAGTATCATCTACATAATATAATGATATAATGTTAATGTAACATCCTTCCTCAAACTAATGTATCTCTCTATTTAATTTTAACACTAGTGTAGAAAATGTTATTTACATCACCATTTTTTACGTCGGTTATATATAACCGACATGAGAATATGTGAAACGTGGTTTTTTACGTCGGTTATTTAATAACAGATGTAACAAATGCGTTGAGTATCTTTTTAATGTTGTTTATTTTAATAACCGACGTTAGAAATTGCTCGTGTTCAGTTTTTACGTCGGTTATGAAATAACTGACGTAAAAAACCAAAGAAGGTGGGTTTTTACGTCGGTTATTTGATAACCGACATAAAAAACGAGATATGTAGGCATTTTTTACGTCGGTTCTTTTATAAATGATGTAAAAAACCAAAGAGCTGGGGGTTTTTTACATCGATTTTAAAATAACTAACGTAAAAAATGAATTATCTACGGGTTTTTTACGTCGGTTATAAAATAACCGACACTAAAAACCCACCATGGTTTGGTTTTTTACATGGGTTATAAAATAACTGACGTAAAAAATGTTATATCTACGGGTTTTTTACGTCGGTTATTTTATACCCAACGTAAAAAACCATAGTGCGGGGGTTTTTTTACGTCGGATATTTTATAACCGACTTAAAAAACAAGATATGTACTAGTTTTTTAAGTTGGTTATTTTATAACCAACATAAAAATTGACATATCTACGAGTTTTTTACGTCGGTTATAAAATAACCGAAGTAAAAAACCAAAGCGCGAGGGGGTTTTTTACGTCGGTTTTCAAATAACCCACATTATTAATTTAAAAATAGTTTATAACGTAGGTTATTATATAATCGACATAATAAAACATTTAAAAATTTTAATCCCCTGTGGACTGTCATTTACATTTTTTCGATCGACAGTCCGCCAGCTCGTATCTCTCGCGTGGTAAACCCTAATCGACTCATCGAACGACCTACGTTAAACTCATTTTGGCTTCATCGTTTATCATCTCTAGTCTCCTCGGATCTATCATCTCAACTCGCAATACTATAGTAAGCATACCAAGAATTTATTTCATTCGTTTTTTTGGATAGTCTATATTTATGTTTTTCGATTTTTTTGTTTAAACTAGGTTAGATTCTTCCATTTCGAACCCTATTACATCTTTTTTAATATCGTTGTCACCAGACATTCATTTTTATCTTGAGTGTCTTATTTTTTTATTTCTTTATAAAACAATTTTTGATATATTACCTTGAATTTAATGACTCAAAATCCTCCTATGTTGGAAACATATTTGGGTTTATTTGTTGAAGGACTATGGCGCGATTAAGGAATGATTTGGAATATTTCCAGATTTTACCGGTTTGAATTTCATTATCAAATAGAAATTGGAGGTATATTTGATTCATCAATTCCTTTTATCTTATATTTCATTTAACTGTCACTTTCATCTAACATTTTCTAGTTTGATAACCAATAATGTCTATGTCATTAGAGAATTAAATGAAATTATCATCATATATAGTGAATCATCCTTGTTGAGTGTCTTATCATAGAATTGGAATCAATCATCCATATTGAAGATGTCATTTTTTTAGAAAACAAAAACCATTAATGTAAACCATTTATCATTTATTAATTGAACTAAAATAAATATTTACACATGAGTTATAATGGAACATAATAAAATAAATATTTATCATTCACCCTCATAGAGTCTAATAAATATATGATAAACCATTTGTTTTCTTTAAGGGAAACAAATTCACTTTTACCCACTTTTTATTTTTAGAAGACACTAAACTCCCTTATAATTTCACCCTTTTGGGAAGTAATAAACATCATTATATCCCTTTAGAAAATCTAAATGTCACAGAAATATCGTGCAACCATTTTGTCTTATAGGACTCTACTATAGATAAGTATACCATTTTTTATATTATTAGTTATGATAAACTCTATCATAACATCATTAATATATGTTTATAAAAATGGGAATATCAAAATTCTCATAATTTTAGTTGAGAATAATGAAATTTTTTTTATTAATTATAATATAGTCAAGGGTAATTTTAGAAAAAGAATGTGAACTTGAATAATGAATGTTACTTATATTTATTTCACAAGATTTTTTGATTTTATGTCACATAACTAAATGATGATCGAATACAACAAATAATTTCACCACCAACCAAAGTGAAGCCAATGTATTGTTCTATTTATGAAATTCAGGATTTAATCAATGAGATTGTGATTTATTTATTTTTAGAGTTTCTGAATCAAGATACTAGATTCTATTTCAAATGGGTATTTGTTTGTTTTTTGATGTTTCATGATTTTATTTGATGTAGGTTTTTCTTTTTCATGGATTACTTCATAAAGTGGTCTCAGTTCATTTGATTTTGTGGTTCCTTTGACACCATCCCCCCTCAATGATTATGATCTCTCATTGCCTGTTTTTCTGTAATTGTTCTCTTATACATCTTTTGGATTTGATGGTTGATTACAAACATATTTATTAAAATATTGAAGATGGATTATATTCATTTTTTAGGATTATATTGTTGTTTTATGCCACATTATTTATTATTCAATACAATACTAAGAAACTATCTAGTAAGAAAATTTTCATAAGAAATACGATTGGACTCTTCATCCTATTTCATGAAATGTTTTTAATAATGTCACGTTTTTAAAAAAATATGTTATATCAAAGATGTGGAAACGGGTGGTTTCTAGGGGGTGTCCAAGGGGGTGGGTGGGTGTGAGTGGTTTTCCACAGGGGTGGGGGCCTGTCCAGAGGGTTTTGGGGGTTGTCTTGGGGGTGGGGGTTACCCAGAGGGTTGGGGTGTCCAGGGGGGTGTTGAAAGGGTAGGGGTGGGGGTGGTGTCTAGGAGGGGTGGTGGGTGCTGTCTGGAGGGGTGGGGGGCTTTACGGAGGGTTGGGGGTGTCCAGGGGTGGTCCAAGGTGGTGGGAGGGAGTGGGGGCTGTCCAAGGGGGTGGGGGCCTATCCAAGGGGTTTTGGGGGTTGTCTAGGGGGTGGGGTGACTCTCAGGTTTACTCCATTTTCTCCAATTTTCTATCAACTATGTAGGCGGCATGGTTTTCTTTGATTCAATGAAATTTAAAACTGTTATATCTAAGTATATTTTGTTTTAAAAATAATATTCATGCATATTTTCTTAAATACCAATAGATTTGTTTTATATTTTAAATTGTATTACATTCAAATAATGATTTTTTTCATATAAACATATATTTGTCTTATATTAAAAATATATATTTTTTGTTGATATTTGTTATAGGTAATAATGAGTCAAAATTGGATTACGGAACATCGAATAAGCAATGAATTTGAGGAAGGTGTTGATGCCTTTTTGGAATTTGCAAAACCAAATGTTCCAAGTAGTGACATTTTTTTCTGTCCATGCCTGAAATGATTGAATTTGAAGAAGTTGAAAAGTAGAGAGATAAAAGATCATCTGATTTGTCATGGTTTTAATCCGAGTTACAGCCCTTGGATTTGGTATGGTGAAACTGGATAGAATTTCACTGATGATGATGATTCGCAAGATGGTATCTCCGATGGAATTGAAGAAATGATTCATGATATTGTTGCAGAACAAATTGAGATAGAACTGATAGTTGTGCGTTTATATGGTGATGGTGAAAAACCATTATATCCTAGTTGTATAGATTTTATGGTTTTGTCGGCGATGTTAAGATTGATTAACCTAAAGGAAAAACATGGATGGAGTGAAAAAAGTTTTACAGAGCTGCTACAATTGATGAAAGACATTCTTACAAAAGATAACGATCTTCCAGATTCACATTACAAAGCCAAGAGAATATTATGCCCGATGGGATTGGGATACAAGAAAATATATGCCTGTCCAAATGAATGCATTATATATAGGAAAGAATATGAATTTCTGTCAGAGTGTCCTAAATGTGGGACATCACGGTATAAGGTGAAAGAAAAAACACAGGCTGGTGTAGAGATTACAAAGCTCCCTTCAAAGGTTTTTTGTTATCATCCTATAATTAATCGTTTCAAACGTTTATTTTCTAATTCACATGATGAAAAAAGGTTAAGATGGCATGCTGAAGAGAGGGTATGTGATGGAAAAATATGCCATCTAGCTGATTGTCCACAATGGAAGAATATTGATGCGTAGTATTCAACATTTGGAAATGAAATTAGAAATCTTTGACTAGGGTTGTGCACAGATGGAATGAATCCATACCGAACCCTCAGTAGCACACATAGTTCATGGCCTGTTTTATTGGTAATTTACAACCTCTCTCCTGAAGTTTGTATGAAGCGCAAATATGTCATGTTGAGTATAATGATCTCTGGTCTAAAGCATCCTGGTAATGATATTGATGTATACTTGTCACCATTGATTGATGATTGGAAACTGTTATGGGATGATGGTATTAGGGTGTATGATTCTTATAAAATGGAATATTTTCAACTGCATGCAGTGCTTCTGTTCACTATTAATGACTTCCCAGCATATGGAAATTTTTTCTGGATACATTGTTAAAGGGAATAAAGCATGTCCAATTTGCGAACAACAGACGTCATATTGTCAATTGAATCATGGGAGGAAAACAGTGTACATGGGTCATCGAATGTTTTTGCCTATGGAACACCCATATAGTAGACTACAAAAGGCATTCAATGGATCACAAGAATTTGATACTGCTCCAAATCCTTTATCCCCTGATCTGTATTTTGAGAGGGTGAAAATCCTTGATGTGACATTGGGAAAGACACAGAAATCTGTTAATGATAGACATATTTGGAAGAAAAGGTCAATTTTTTTTGAGCTACCATATTGGAGGTATCATGAAGTTAAACATAATATTGATGTCATGCACGTGGAGAAGAATATATGTGATTCATTGATTGGAACACTGATATATATTAAAGGTAACACTAAAGATGTGTTGAATGAAAGATTAGACTTACTATCAATGGGAATACGTTTGGAGTTAGCTCCCAATCCTAAAGGAAGACGATCATTTCTTCCCCCGGCTAGTCTTACATTATTAAAGAGGGAGAAAATTAGCTTCTGTCAGTGTCTTCATGATACCAAAGTGCCTCAAGGTTATTCTTCTAATGTAAAAACTTTTGTCTCAATGAAGGACTTGAAGTTAATAGGTATGAAATCACATAATTTTCTCGTCATGATGCAACAAATTCTACCAGTTGCATTGCATGGAATTTTCCCATTCGTGTCAGAAGGACTATAATGAAGTTGAGTAATTTTTTCAATTCAATTTATAACAAGACGATTGATGTGAATGCTTTGAACATTTTGGAAAAGGATGCAATTTTTATACTTTGTCAATTGGAAATGTATTTTCCTCCAACATTTTTTATATAATGGTGCATTTAATGATTCATCTGGTTCGAGAAATAAAGCTTTGTGGACCTTTATATCTTCATTGGATGTATCCTTTTGAAAGGTATATGAAAATATTATAGGGGTATCATAAAAATATATATCGACCTGAAGCCTCCATTATTGAAAAGTATATTTCTGAGGAGGTATCAAAGTTTTTTACGGGCTACATGGCTGTGGCGCAACACATAGGTTTGCCTCCATCTCGCCATGAATGAGTTAATAATGAGGGAAAGGGGATTCACGGCTTGAAAGTAAAATCATTGTCAGCTGAACAGATGAAGAAGTTAGAATCATACATCTTGAATAACATAGATGATGCTCAACCGTATATCACATTGCATATTAATGAGTTGAAACAATGTCATCCAAAGAAGAAAGAAATGTGGATTTTGAATAAGCACAATAGAACTTTTTTGTCATGGATTAAAAAGACTTTTCTTGGTAGATCAGATGTATCAGATACATTAAAATGGATAGTGGGTGGTCCATGTTTAAATGTGATAACATGGTCCGGTTATGACATTAATGGTTATAAATGTCATACGAAAGATCAGGACAATAGTAGTGCAGTTCAAAATAGTGGTGTATTGGTGTTTGCAGAAGTAATGCATTTTTCGAGTGCTAAGGACAAAAACCCAATTTCTACATCAAGTGCATATTATGGAGTGATTGAAGACATATGGGAGGTTGATTAATTTAAAATTAAAGTTCCCATTTTTATCTATAAATGGTTTAACAGTAACAAAAGTGTCATACACAATGATGTTGAAATGACACTTGTTAATCTAAATAGATTAGAAGACACATCTGATTCTTTTATAATGGAAACACATGCAAAACAAATTTTCTATATAGTAGATCAATTAGATATGCAGTGGGCTGTTGTTTTACAAGGGAAAATACAATATGTTGGTGACGATGAAGTTTAGGAATACGTTGAATTATGTGAGATCCCTACTTCCATGGAATGATTAACAGAACATAATGATTATCATGTTGAAGACATAGTTTGTGCCATAAGTAGGAATCACGACGAAGGAATTTGGGAAAAATATCCATTTGTACATTTCTAAAATTACAAGTAACATATATTTATTTCTTGTTTACATTTATTTTTTCCATAACTATTAGATATTGTAAGATTTTTATTTATTAAAACATGTTTTAAAGCAAAATAAATATATGTTTTTGTTTGTTTTAAGTTTGTTCAGTTCACTTTATCATGTTTATAACCATTACATGAATTATATATCTATTATTTTTGTTCACTAACAATTATTTTAGCATGTTTACCATGTTTACCAGGTCTACCATTTTTACCATGCTTACCATATTGACCATATTGACCATCTTTACCATCTTTACCATTGTTTAACATGCTTACCATATTACCAATGTTTACTATTATGTAATATAGAACACTTTTCTATTTTCTGATTACAGTAGTATTAAAATATTTGAATTTGTATATTTGTGAACTGAAGTTTGTTTTTTTGATGTGAAGGATAGTGATAGATCATTCAGATGATCAACCACATGATTCTGGAGAGGAGCATATTGCTGGTCATACCTCTAGGGATGAACATTCACATTCTCCTATTACGACAAAGAGTTCAAAGGTTGGTAAACGTGGGTGCACACGTTTACCAAAATTATCACATTCTCGTATGCAGGATCAGAGGATAGTCACTGAGTTTGATGATGATGATATTCCTAGAGGTCTGAATGCAAAAGATTTTAAGAGTATTGTAGCAAATCAGGCTAAGAGCAAAGTAAGCATTCTGTTTGATGATTGGAGAAGTGTGGATAAAGCGATTATCTCTCAGTGGTGGGAGATGATTTTGGAAAGATATTTTTTCATTGTTTGACTATTATTTTAATGTTTCTAGTATATATAATATGTTTAACCTCTTCTTTATCAGATGACATTTTATATTCTTGACACTGGAGGAGTCAGGAAGAAATGCTTATCGTTGGCTGCCAGGAGATGGAGGGATTTCAAATCAACCCTCTCATCTGATTTCATTTATGGTCATAGGAGTGAAGAAAATCCATGTCGTATATATCCTTTTATAGATGAGGACATATGGAGACATTTTTTTGAAAGTAGAAGAAAGGCGTCATTTCTGGTAAGGGAAATGTAAACATTTATAAATATTCTTATATAAATGATTTTATTAATGTTCTGTTAATGATTTCTTATTCTTAAATTACAGAAAACAAGGAAAGCTCATCAAGATATCCATTCTAAAAATTTATACCCACAATTTTTATCTCGGGGAGGGTATGCGTTATTGGAAGAACAAATGATGGCAGAAAAAATTCAACAACTAAGAGCTGAGTCTTCAAGCTCTGGAGAAGTGGACCCTCTATCCCCTCCATCTAGACATGAAAACTGGAAGAGAGCTCAGAAGGAAAAAAAGGGAAATATATTTCAGAAGAATCGAGAATCGTAGATGAGAGGATTTTAAGATATATATTTTATTTATTTAAGTTAACTATCTTCTTCATATAATTTCAATAATTACAGAAATGTTCAATTAATTAATACAGGACTCTCTTGAGGAGCAGAGTTCAGAGGGGACATTTACTACTACTGGGAGGGAAGATATTTTATTTTTAGCATTGGGAAGGCCTGAACGTCAAGGTCGTGTAAGAGGATATCCGTCAGGTGTATCGGTAATAAAAGTGTTTCCACATTCTTCAACTTCTAACATTGAGGGGGTTTATAAAAAAATAGAATCCTTGGAGGCTGAAGTTCATAATATTAATGTGACAATGGAGGACAAGATTAGAGAGTCAGTGTAGTCTATGTTTGCAGAAATGAAAAGACCATTTCAGACTGCAGCTCCCACTCCTCCACCTCCCACTGTAGACCCCATTATTTATCCTCCACCTCCGCCAGTAGCTCCCACTCCCCCACCTCAGCCTACGGACCCCATTTTTTATCCTATGCCTCTGCCGTAGCTTCCTACTTATTGCGAGTTGTATGTTGATGATTCTCAACATAATATTGTAGTATATGGGTTGGTATATTGTATAGGAGATACAGTTCATCATCAACAATTAGAGGTAAAGAATCAGAGGGTCACTGTACATGATATTATACATAGATCAGCTAGCGTACCAATACCTACAGATGAGGTCGTGACAGTTGGATAGAGTATCAGCCATTTTTTAATTTGGCCATCCTGACTTCTTCTACTCATTACCATATAGGTATGAATGTTATATCTTTTATTTTATTTTTTTTATTAATTTTGTTTTATCATTTGAAAACTAATATATTTTTCAATTTTTTTACAGGAATACTTCAAAGGTAAAGAAATACTGTATAGACAACAACAAAGACAAATGTCTATGACATCAGATACAGATTCAAATGGTCTTATCAAATTGTCAAGATATTCACATTTGTTGTCGGGTTGTTATGAATTTCTAATGGAAGCTCATGTTTGTGGACGTGAAATAACAGTGGGGATTATAAAAACTAATATCGTGGAGCTTGTTACTGGAGATAAGTTTGGCATCAACATGGTGCAAATTTTTTCCATGTAAGTCTTAACACTTTTTCCCTGCGTTATATTTATTAAAAATGTATACTTATGTATGTTTTGTATTAGGTATCTTTATAAAATTTGTGAGAGGAATAAGCTGACAGAAGTATAAGGATTCATGGACCCTCAATTGATTTCCCCTGAAGCATGTTCATTGAATAAGGAACAAATAATTGTTTATATTGCTGAAAGATTTGAAAAGAATATAATGACATAATGTTGGATGATGCCTTTTTGTGAGAGGTATGAAACACATTTCCCTCAAAGAGTTATTTATCTTTTAACATAAAAAATCACTAACGTCAAATTTCCTTTTATCAGTGATCATTGGATGTTGAGGGTGTTTTGCCCAAGGGAAAAGCCCTTTATTGGATATGCTCTATCCATGGTGATGTGCAGGATAGTTTTAAGAATATATTTGAAAAGTAAGTTTCAATTTCTCAATAGTTTTATATATTACAATGAATTTTAAATTTACCCCATTCGTATTATTTTCTAACAGTGCATGGGCCTACTTTCGAAAATACACAAAGAAAAGAGGTGCAAAGATCAAATATGTAAATGTGAAGGTAAATATCCATTTATAATTTGTACTTTTTGATTTATTAGATAAAAATAATATATTGAATTTACACTCATTCAAACAGAATTGTCATGAACAACAAGGCCTAATCGAATGCAGATATTATATGTTAAGATTTATGTATGAAATAATAACAACTAGGATAGTTGTGAATTTTGAACTGGTACGATTTCCTCTTAAACATTTCCATAATATTTCAATTTGATTTGTTCATTATACACCTTAACTAATTTCTTTTATATTTGTAGCTTTTTTATGACCCTAAACCCTATCCAGCTAAAGACATCATACACTTACAAGTGGAGTGGTCAAATTATTTTACCGGTTTTATTGACTTTTAGTTGTTTGTAATGTAAAATGTAATATTGAATATTGTAATTTTAATTATGTATTTGGTAGTTGATTAGGTTGGATTAGGTTTTTTTTGAAGTTAACAGTGTAAGTTTTGAATTTTATATAAGTGAATGTTTAATTTTGCTTTGCTTCTTGTTTTGGTTTACTTATGATGGTTTTTCTGGTATGGATTTGGGTCTATGGGGGAGGGGTTCCAAGGGTGTGGGGGTGTGTTTAGTTGGGTTGGGGGGTGCCCAGCGGTCTGGGAGGGCTCCAGTGGGATGGGGGGACAGTCCAGGGGGGTAGCGGGGCTGTCTAGGGGAGTGGGAAGGCAGTCCAGGGGTGTGGGAGTGCTGTCCAGGGGTGGGGGGTATACATGAGGTTGGGGGTGTTGTCTAGGGGTGTGGTGGGGACTGTCAAGTGGGGCGAGGGGGTGAGGGGGTGCTCTTCAGGCGGGCGGGGGGTTGTCGAGGGGTGTTTGGGGCTGTCCAGGGGTCGGGGGCAGTCCAAGAGTGTGGTGGGGGATCCAATGGGGTGGGGGAGTGCTGTCCAAGGGGTATACATGAGGGTGGGAGCTCCAATGGGGCGGGGGAGGGCTGTCCAGGGGGTATACATGAGGGTAAGGGCTCCAACGGGGTGGGGGAGGGCTGTCAATGGGGTATACATGAGGGTGGGGGCTGTCTAGGGTGTATGTTTTATATGTTATCAATGTACATGCTTAATTTTGATCTACTTCTGTTTTTGTGGTATGATTTCTTGATTTGTTTTCTGGTTGATTCTGGTGGAGAACAGATCATTGCATTAAATTTTTTTAAAAAAACATGGGATTATCACGTCGGTTATTTAATAACCGACATGATAAAAGGTGTGGGAAATGGTTTATCACATCAGTTATTTAATAACCGACGTGATAAAAGGCCTGTAAAATGGTTTATCACGTCGGTTATTTAATTACCGACATGATAAAAGGACTGGAAAATGGTTTATCACATCGGTTATTTCATAACCGATGTCATAAACCACCTCCCCTCGGTTTATCACGTGGGTTATTTAATAGTCGACGTGATAAACTCCCCTCCCTTGGTTTCTCACGGCGGTTATATAGTAACTGAAGTGATAAACCCCCCTCACCCCGGTTTATCATAGCTGTTATATATTAACCGACGTGATAAACCCCCCTCCCCTGGTTTATCATGTCGGTTATTAAAAAACCGAAGTGATAAACCCTCCGCCCCCCCGGTTTATCACGTCGGTTGTTTAATAACCGACCAGATAACCCCCCCAGTTTATCAAGGCAGTTCTATAATAACCGACGTGATAAACCCCCTGCCCCCAGTTTATCATGTCAGCTCTTTCATTACCGACATGATAGATCATTTCCCCGTCCTTTTATCACATCAGTTTTTAGGAACCGATGTGATAATCCATTTTCCAGACCTTTTATCACGTTGGTTGTTAAATAACTGACATGATAAACCCTTCCCATTTTATTTATCACGTCATTTCTAAAATAACAGTTGTCATAAACATTGCGATTTTTTGTTTTTGACATCCATTTTAAAATAACTGACATCAAAAACATTATTTATAACGTCTCCCGTATTAACATCGTCTAGAAACCGACGTAAAAAATGAAAAGTAACCAACATAAGAAACGTTTTCTGCACTAGTGTAAAAATGAAGTCATCATCTGGGAGGTGTCGATTTACAACCTTGGTGGATGAAGAACCTTCATTATTCAAGTTCTCCTTCATGGATTATCATGAAACCATTTTAATGGTTAATAAAGATTAAAAAATATGTATTAAATCTTATATATTGTTCTTAAACTAGTATATATTAAAAATACTCATTTATATGACAAAATTAGTTCATAATATTTCAAATATCGGCAAAATAATCTAAATGATTATCACTACTGTTTTATTTTAACAAGTCATCCTCATAAAAAATAAAAAAATTAAATATATCACCATTTAATATTATTTCTGTTCATTAAAATCATGTAAATATTTTTTTTTATAATTTTACCAATTCTATTAGAACATTTTCAATCATATACATGTCTACTGATCATGAAAACCAAGGAATAGAATGCACCAGAATTATAAAATTTTATATTATAAATCATAAAAAAATTAAGGAAATGAACATAATAAAAATATTAGAAATTAATTATATTTATATAAGGTTCGTAATTAAAAATTTAACTGAGTTATGTTGATAATCCTAGATGTTAAGGTCTTATAGAGAACTCATTCAGACATAATGTAAGAGTTTTCTACTAGAAAATCCAATTTCATTCAGGTTACACTTTTTCAATATTACCATAATTATATTATTAATTATTCTCCATTACTCCCCATAAATTATTTTTTAATGTTAAATATTTATTTACAAATCAGAATCCTTAAATTAATCTATTTTGTGTTACATGTTTTAAAAGGTAATTTCTGAAATTCATCTTGATAAATAGTCCAGATTCAAGAGAACATATTTAATTATTGTATACATTAATGATTAATATATAATATATTTTAATCCATAATTATATTTATATTATATCTTATTTTTTTATAAATAAAATATTAGTTCAATTCTGTTATTATACAAATATGTTTCCAAAATTACTATTTTATTCAAAGTAAAAGAGTCTTTCTCTCACATATTACTCGATTATTTAATAAGTGTATTTCCATCTATTATAAAACACTATATTATTCCATATTGTAAATGGGATTAATATTTTATGATATCACCTACCATATTTAATTAAATGGTTTATTATTAGTATTTCTATGGATGTACTATCATGTTACCATTAACTGTATTTCTCTGAATGGATAGTGTTTATTCATAATTATTGGTGAATGTTATTTACATTTTATATGTTATCATCAATATGAATTTATATTTTTTTTATGATTATCCCCATTTATATTATGAAATAATAGGATATTTTAATTTTTTATGGTTCCTACAATAGCACCAAGACTCATTAGTATGTCTCATGAGAAAAAATAGAATTGGGATTCTACTGAGGCCTAACTCTTGTATTTTAGACATCTTCTAAGAGGCCTTAACAACATATTTCAAATTATTGACATTATATATTCCCTCATTTGGATAATATTTATTGATAAATTATGTGATTATTCAACTTGTATAATATCATTGGTTATGTTTCATTCTATTATGAGTATTTATATGATTTTATTTAATTATATTTTATTCCAAACATATTATTCTCAAGTATATTATTAAAGCCATCTGTTTTGAGTTGTACAACATGAATAGTGATTATTTTTATGATAACAGCAATAGTATTACATACCCTTAATGGGAATCTGAGGTCACCCCTTTCTTGTGTTTTATTTCCTTTAGTTTGTAAAGATAAATATTATTAATAAATTGTAAGAATAATTTAGGAGTCATATATGTTTCCAATTGAATTGTAATTATATATTTAATTTCATGTTGTATTTATGAAATTATGTTTTTATATTGATTTCAAAAACTAAAAATCTATTTGTTCCTTTGGAGTGTGAATTTCTTGTAATTGTGATAATGTATTAATATAAGGAACCGACATCTGGAAAATAGTGACAAGTTTTTTACTGTTGGTATAAAAATTATTTTAGATGAAAACATGGAAAAAATATTTAGAAAACATTGATTAAGGAACAAATCAATAAAATATACATTTCAGATAATCATAAATGAACATCCTAGAATGTCGACAAGGAAACAATTATGTGGATATTTCGTGAAATACATTTGAATCTCAAAACTATAAGTTGAAATAGTTTGGGAGATGATATACATAGGATTAAAACCCCCAACCATTTGTTCTAGGCATAACTCAGGGCAACATTGTACTTGATAATGGGGTTTACTGTGCATCTGGTTTGACACTCTTGAGGAATATTCTTAGGATAATTCAAATATTCATTATACTCCATTATAAAGGATTGTAATTAAAATATTTACACATTGAAACCATTAATATGAATACGAAATTTTTAATGCACAAAATTTCAATTTATATTATGTGTTTTCATAGCCTAAAAGTCCGAGAGACAGGAAAATCCTGCTCCCACAAAATTATTAATAAAAAATTGATAAATAACAGAGTACAACTCAATGAAGTTGATCCTTACAAAGCCTTGTATAAATAACAACAGCACTATCATCATCCACTAGGCCATTGCAATAACTGGGTAACACAAAAGACCAGCTGGACCTGACCTCTATAATTTCTCTTTTAGGAAGAGCATCAGCAAACTGATTTGCCTCTCTGTAGACATGTGAGACATCAAGACAAATCCTCTCAACAAGCTTTAGACACTTTATCCAAGTGGGTAGCATTCTCCATGGGACATTCCTGGACAGATCCTTCAGGATCTGCACAGCAACAGACGAATCCGACTCGAGCCATAACATTCTCCAGCCATATCAGAAAACATACCTGATTGCTTTTATAATCGCCCAATGTTCTGCTTCAATTGCATGCCCAATCCCAATGTAATGAATGTAGCAACCTTTGACAAAGCCCCGAAAATTCTGAAAAACTCCACCACAGCCAGCCAGGCCCGGTGAACCATGGGCCACTCCATCCACATTGACCTTCAACCAATCACGGATTGGTGGGATTCATCAAATGTACTTCATTACACACGGCTGCCTCTCCCTGCCACTTACACCATGAGTCTTCAATAGTGTAAAGTCAGAAATATCATTGTTCATGCTTCCATATTGATGTGCCAAAGCAATCTGAATTCTTCGGTGAATAAACAAAACACCTTCCTTAATCATGGGGTTTCCATTATTAAAGACCACACTATTGCGAGCTCTCCAGATGTATGAAAAAACTGAAACAGTAGCAGCAGTGAGCAGGTTTTCCAGTTGCTCACGTGCTTCTCTTTGAAGCATCGAGTTGAAGAATGTATCAACCGAACAGAATGTGAAACAGTAGTGAAATGGACTGTAAATACAACCATAATTGCACAGTAAGAGGAAATTCAAGGAATAAATGGAGGGAAGATTCTTCATTACTCGAGCAAATAGGGCACACCGAGGCAAGGTGTACATCGGTATGTGGAAGGGAAGACTGAATCAGTAACCTTTTCTTCCAGATTCACCAAATCAGAAGAATGTCATTTGGAAAAATAAAAGGCATGTGAATGACTTTGAACCATGAAGGTATAATAGACACAGTACCACATTCTAGATTATAAAAATCATGACTTAAGAAAATTCCATTTAATGCAGGTTTCCAAACAAGAATTTCATGATCAGTATAGTCATAATTTGTAATTTCCAAACAAATGTTACTAGGTATAATAGCAATAACATCAACATTCCTCTGCATGTCACATATAGACATTTTCCTCCAATATGATGGAATATCATTGACTTCCTTATGGGGAGAGGAAAGCCATAAAGTATTACAGTATCTCAATGAAGAATTGATACATACCAACCATTTGGATTGTTCCATGAGTTGAGAATAGATACTCAGGATAGAGGTCCACACAGAGGACTGCAGGTAACCATCACTATGATTATGCATCCTGTGAGTAAACATGTTGGTCAGGAATTCCAGGTATTTATCTCCATTTATAAGTATCCATGTAATGTTCATAATCATAGAATAATTAAATATCCTAACATATTTCACCCCCATCCTACCAATGTCCACCGGCTTGATACATTCTTTCCATGCCACCATGACAAGTTTCCTCTGATTAATAAAGCCAGTCCATATAAAGATGTGTATCATCCCACTTAACTCCTTTAATAATGTTCTGGGATACTTATATAATGAGAACGAATAAACAAACATTGAAGTGATGACAAATTTGACCAAACATACTCTCCCAGCTTGGGACATGGTTTTACCCTTCTAGATAGCTAGCTGATTATTGATTTTTATATCTATCTCCTCTAGATATACCCTTTTTACCCTCCCCCAAAACAGAGGCAGTCCAGGATAAGTGAAGGGAAAACTACCTCTCTTCACACCAAACCTGCTAGAAACACTTATCTGCTTCTGTGTTAGAATCCCTTCCCCAAAGACAACAAAAGACTTCCCCCAGATAATGTCCTGACCTGCCACTTCCTCATAATGTGGAACGAGATTCTTGATGCAATGGATAGTTTTCCAATCAGCCTTGGAGAATAAGAGGATATCATCAGTATATAACAAGTGAGAGGGTGCAAGACAACTCCTACCAGCTCTCATCCTTTCATATAAACCACAATTGACATGATTATTCAAACAGACACTCAAGTAATCCTCAGCAATAGAAAAAAGTATCCCATAAAGAGGGTCACCCTGCCTAACCCCTCTAGAACATCGAATGAATCCCGTAGGGGATCCATTGATCAAAATCAAGAGGCTAACACTTTTAAAAATTGCAAAGATAAAACCAATGTACTTCCCTAAAAAGCCATGCATTTTAAGAACATTGAAAATAAATGGTGTTATTGTGAATAATGGAAAACGAAGGAAAGCCCTTATCCAATGTTGGCATCTCCCACTTATAGAAAATAATGAGGCAGTTTATGAATATACGACCAGTGCTATGAAAACTATAACTATAATGGGACATATAACTCTAGTTATGAACAATATTCTTACCTATAAGAAGCATCTTAATCCACAACATAGAAAGGAAATGATATGTTTCATTGTGTGATAATAGTATCTATAATTCAATTGCACTACAAACCCAATAAGAACAGAGTAGTGAAAAATAATATTATAGAAGATGTTTCTTGCTTTGGTATGTATTGATTTGGATAAGGTTATCATTGAATTTTATCACCTATTGAGAGATGAAAATTAGTAGTGGTTGAAAATTCAAAACACACATGAAGAGGGAAAAATAGAATAAATTTAATTGAGGGTACCTAAGGAAATATTCATAGAAAAAATATTTTCTATGAGAAAAGTGATAAAAAATTGAAATAATATTCATTATTTTGGAAAAAAATGATGATAATGTTGTGATTAGTGAATACAATTTTTCAATTCTAGATAGGTATGTGGCTTCCATGATATTTAATATGTGGAGAAATATTGATCAATTATTTTATGGTTTATAACTATTCCCACAAAGGGCTCTGGTTTCCAAAATTTTCAGAACACATGAGGATAATGTCTCATGTGCAATCAAGAAATAGAAAAAATTCCTTATGTATTATGATTTAACATGGAAGGAATATAAGAAAATTTTTACTGGTAAATGAATTGATAAAGTGAAGATAAAAAGGTTGAGTTTTCAAATATGTGATACATGTGGAATAAATCACATTAAATCATTGTTAATATAAAAAGTCAAATATTACCACTCATGGAAAAGATTCCTTATATATTATGATATAAAAGGAATGTAAGAAGCATCCAATGATTAATCGTACAATTTTAATGAGATATGAAATTTTGAAAACTATTTTACCAAGTGTCAAGGATAAATTACCTAGAGAAGGCCAAGGGAGTAAGGAAAGCCTTATGTGATAACAACTGATGTGTTTGAATATCCTAATGATGTTGTGAAAGGATAATTAATAATTTTCTCAATCTTAACGAATGATTCATTTGATTCAAAATCATCACATTATTTTATACATTCTATATTTTTGAATAATAGTAGACATTTGGAATTTAATTTAATAATGGATTTGTCACTGAAAACTCAATTGGGAAGTTTAATTAGATCAATGATGTGTAAATCAGTCCCCCATTGGGCACATAAACATCATTTAGTTTCTGAACATATCATCATACCAATTATTGACATTGATATAATTCATGGTAATAATTGGATTTCTATTTATAATGTGAAAATCTATTTCATGAATATTGATTTTAATTTTTTTGATAATGATGTATAATACCTTATATTTAGTGAAATAACCTCTTCATTTTATTCTAATCTAGACCCGCACCCAGTATCTCAATTGAACTAACTTTCATTGGAGGAAGATAAAAAATATCAATGGGTGTGGAAAGAAATATTTGAATTGTAAATGTATCTATCTTGAAAGAATTCATTGATTTATTTGTAGAGTGTTTACCTAAACATCCTCCATATTGGGAAATATGGAAATCTATTGTTTTTTCTTGTGCAAGGCATAAATCAAAGGATCCTTATATAATGGCCATAATAAAATTAGTAGAAATAAGGAAACAACTATATGAAATTAGCGATACATTTTATATCCTCTATAATTTTTCTCTATGGGGATCCAATATTCATTTGATAATTTATAAAATTGATCTATGAGGATATGCATTGACTATATGGAGATCAATGTTATTATAGTAATAAACAATCCTCTTCTTCCTTGCATTGATGATTTATTTGAAACTTAATATTTACCAAAATTTCTCAATGATTGGCCTTGGATCTGGATAACATCACTTACATTTTAGGAGTAAAGATATTTCACTGACATCATTTCAAATAATGTATAGGAATTATGAGTTTATAGTAATTTATTTGGGACTAAATAATTCACCCTTTATTCATTGATCTAATGAATGGAATTTTAATTGAATATATTGATCACTATTTTGGTTATTTAAACATGATATTTTAGTATACTCCAAAAGATACAATGATCATGGGAATAATATTTATATTTTTATAATGAATCATACATAAAACGATTTATATTGGATTTTTTGAAAGTGTAAATTATAGATTCAAAAAGTTCCCATTCACAGCCATATATTATCTTCATATTGAATATTAGTTGGTCCAACAAAGACAATTTTATTTCAAGAATGTCATACTCCAATGAACATAATAGATGTGCATATTTTTATTGGTTTTGATAGTTATATTACGAATTTAATTGATAACATCCCTAGATCAGCAAACATTGTAAAAAATATTATCCTAAATGGGTTATGTTCTATTGAAAATAATAATGTGAATAATTATTTTAATAATTGAATAAGTGATTAGTGAATGATCCGATCCTAAATTTACCATCAGTAAATGATAGATTTGTGATTTATAGGAATTCATCAATGAAATTATTTGACTATTTCCATAAGAAAAAAATGGTAGTTATATTGGATATGCATCAAGAGAGATATAACTAGATGAACATAAATACCCAATTCATGATCTATAGTTAGTAGCTATAATATTTATTCTAATGAAATGTTGACAGTATTTCTATAGTGAAATATGTGATATATATATATTTTTCATAGGAGATTGAAATATATCTTCTCATATAATGAACTCTACATGATGAAAAAGGTAATGGATTGACATAATCAAGGATTAATATTGTTCTATATACAACCATCATAGAAAAAAATAATGTGTTTGATGTATTGAGCAAGAATGATCTTGTTGTTCTTAACAAAATGAGGATTGATAAGTCTACGAAGTACATGAATCATGCACGGTTAGTTATGGGATTTATCAAATAAGGTCAGGCATGATTACTTTTATCAATTGGTTTCCAAATTATCATTATTATAATGAATTAAACATTCTCAATAATATGATGAGAATATTCAGTATAAAATTAGTTCTGTGAGTAATGGGAATTTTTAGTATTTCCTATGTGATAAAGGAATTATGAAATTTTGGGGGAGGATATGTTTTCCCTCTATACTCAATCTAAAAATGGAGTTATCTGATAACACATATGATTATAATTTTTCAATACACCCTGGTAGAACTAAGATGGATAGATATTTGAACAAACATTTCTAATGGGTTAACATTATGTCTAAAATTGCTGATTTTGTATCAAGATGTTTAGTACGTCAGTAGGTGAAGGATTAAAGAAATCATCCTAGAGGATTTATATAACTTATACCAATTTCTATATAGAAATGGGATGAAATCACCATGTATTATTTCACTGGATTATCAAAATTTCCAAGAAGTAATGATGAAATATGGGTAATGTTAGTTTGGTTTACCAAATCTACAATTTTTCTCCCAATTTGGGATGATTTTATACTTGAGAGCATTCCCAGACCCTATATCAATTAAGATGAAACATTTTATGAAGAATAAATATCAATTCTTTTTATCATGATCCATTATTTATATCAAAATTATTGATAAGTATCTACAAATCATTTGATATTGTGCTTTATTTGAGTACTGCTTATCATGCTCAAACAGACGATAGTCAAAAAAGATTATCCGTACTTTAGAAGAAATGTTTGAGATTAGGCAATAATGATTTTCAAGGTATGTGGGATTAGTATTTACCTATTTTAGTGTTTTACTCAATAATAGTTTCCATTGAAATATTCAAAGTGAACCTTGTGAATCGTATTACCTAAATATATGTCACCCACCAATATGATGAGATAGAGTTTGTGAAAGGAATCTTGTTGGCCTGAAGCATGTGGTTGAAACAACATCGAAGGTAAATATTGTTCAAACCCATATCAAAGAAGGAAAAATATATATATTAATAATCTAAGGAAGGATTTAGAATTTCAAGTGTGGGATCATATTTCCTTAAATGCATCTCCATGGAAGGGTGTTATATGATTTGGAAAAAAGGGGAAAATTATCCAAAGGTACAATGGTCCTTTTGAAATTATAGAGATAATATGAGATGTTTCATATCATTTGGAATGGTTTCATAGCCTCTCTATGTTACAAAAATGTTTTCTACGACTCTTTGTTAATTACATACATGCATAATCCAAAATGTGTACTCGTTTTTGAAGGTATGCAAATGGAAGATGGTTTATATTACAATGAAGTGGATCTATCAATTATAGACAGTATAGAATAGGTGTTGCAGAATTAACATACTCAACTGGTAAAGGTACATTGGATAAATCATAAATTTTTTTTAAACATTGTAGTCATATGAACATATGACGAGGGCCAACCAAAATAATTTTTACAGTAACATTTTTGAAATTTTGGTGATAAAATGTTTTTATGTGGAGAAGAATGCAACACTTAAAAGTTTTACAGATTAATTTTTTATAATTACACATACTTTACATAAATACATGTTACCTAGATGTTTAATAATATTTATTACAAAATATATGAAATCCACGATAGAATTGAATATGTATAATGTCATTTGAGTATAGGAAACATAAACAACTGGTTCATAATATATATTCATGTTCTCTCACTTATTTCTTCATAGCTAGACCCATATTGATATATCTTAATTTATAACCATCTTAATGTAATGTGGTAAATAATCCAATGAATGGGTGATATTGTATGCTCTGTTCGGGTAATCAAGGGATAATCAAGCATATCATAATCAGTTGAAATAGGAATATAACATTGGTTACCATTTCCTATGAATAAAGGATTATGATATCATGACATAAGATAAATTATGAATGTTTATAAAAATAAATTTACATAATCCAAAAAGTATTATCAAAAGACATGACATTATTTGGAATTAACATAAAAATATTAAATAATTTTATACTAGTCAAGGATAATTTAAAAGAACATTACATCAGAAAAATTCACCAACTTAACTGAGGTCACTCCTCATTGCAGCCAGGTATTAATGAACCAAAAACTCTCTTTGTTCCAACCATCTCTATATTATAATATATAAATAATTAATGATTTAATTGGTGGGAGATGTATTTCCCACCCATCTATTAACTAAATCATTCATATGTGTGTCAGGATAACATAAACCATTAATCATAAGCCAAGGAATAATATGGGTTTCATTAAACACCATTCTAACATAACACAGTCTATATCAAATAAATTTATTTAATAAATATAATTACATTGTAAATATAATAAAATAATAGGAACAATAATAATATAATACTTAAAATAATAACCTTTTAAAGAATTACATCTTTGATGGAAAATAATTATTATTTATCACTTGAAAATAAATATTGAGGAAAATATACTTTATCATCAAAAAAGTTTTTCCATTATCAAAATTATAAAAACTTTTTGATGAAAAGTATTTATATAAACATAAACATGAACTAGTTTTGAGAAAATTCATGGAAATTAGGATTTTTGAAGATGTAAAATTCATGTCATGCTATATATGTTAAAAAAACGTTATCCCGGTACATTTTTCAAATATATAAAAAATTACCTCATGTTGAATAATGACAAAAGATTCCAGTCATGACATTTTAAAAAAATTAAACAATTAGTAAAATTGAGATTAAAAAATTTTAGAATAATATAAATAATATTACCTATTTTTGAAACATGGTCACAGATGACATATATAGCCTAGTGAATACTTACTTAAAAAGAAACTATGAAAATAATTAGATTGAATAATTTTCCCTTACCTTTTAAGAAAAAATTTATTTAGAATTTATCCAAAACCCGAATATAGTAATTTAAATAATTTAATTAAATTATTCCAGAATCATAGTTGTTTTTATGATATCATATATGATCATGTTTTCATATATTTATCAATAACATTTTTTAGTACTTGATATCTCAGTATTAACTCCTTCATTTCTTTATCCATGATTTGTCAAATAAGATTCATTTAACCCCTATATGTCACAGTTATATCATAAAAAATATTTCAAAATTATATATAACAAATTTATTCATTCTATATATCTATAAAATAATGATTTAATGATGATCATAATGAATGAAAAACTTTGCATCATAGAGATAGCTGGTCATACGTATGCACGAGCGATGATATCATTCACATAATTGTTGAATTGTATTGAAGTGAATGGTGAATAATATTTAAGAATCAATATCATTCTATTTTAATCATATATAGTTATTATTTCTATCATTATACCCATAAATGTACGGTGTTAGAGAAAAAATGTTTACACCACGATGTGGAGATGATAAGTCGTATGTATGCACACATAATGATTTCATTTTTCATGGGATGGAGAGAATGTGTAATATTATTATTCAATAGTTATAATAAAATATCATTATATATGTGACACTATATATATAAAATTATAATGAAACATCCCATAAATATAAAGTAGAAGATTAATTATGTTTGATAAATTTTGTATATGAGATTACCTTTTCTTCGACGTACATCCCAAAAATCTTTTACTAGAGCACTAGAGTTGGTCTTTATAGAATATAAAATCTACTAAAATTTAAATAGTTATGTTAATAAGGGAATGGATTAGGTATTTACGTTTCCAAATCAACAAATTGATGTGAAAAGCTAAGGGTGGTGATTCCCTTTTAAAATTGAGGTGAAGGGAACTTTTATGGTCTCCAAATATATTAATTTATAATAAAATATAACCCATAAAAAATAATCCAAAATGAAACAATGTTAATTATGAGATAATATATGATTTTAATATCATCAGAAAAAAAATTAGATTATTTTTCATGTCAATTTAAACCATTCCAATTTAATTAAACCTTAGTTATTATATTTCATTTTGAATAGGGGTAAAAATGATTACAATTTTCAAAGCATGTAATACTTATTAATTTGATCTAAATGAGACCATAAATAAATAACATATAACAATTAATATGGTATCATAATTATTATATATTTTTTTAAAAAAAATTATAATTTTTATTAATTTAATAATACATTATATTGATAAATAATATATAGTGTCGATTTTGACACTATTCAATTCATTTACTTTTAAAAATATTATTATTACTAGTTATGTTGTAAAACTATTTTATTATAATTTTGAGTGGTTGAGGTCATCTAGAATTTTCATTATACATATTTATATAAATATTTTTAAATATATTTTTTTGTTCCCTCTATTAAAAAAATAATTACTACAAAAATTTTGAATAAATAATATTTATATTTATTCATGAATTAAAAATTAAAAATACAATACATTGAATATTTTAAATATATTATACTTTTGTATAATATTTTAGATGTATTTATCTTCTTTTAAATCTAAAATTTAAAATTTTATAGTTATTAAATTATGAATGTCATAACATTAACATCACTCTAAGTAAAATAATATATGTGTACCAAAATATTCTATAATGCCCCAAATGCTCACTAACTCGACCCATTAATGTTTATGGTTGAGATACACTCGAAAAATAATATTTGTTCATGAATTTGGAGTTTTTTGGTTATTATTATTTTAATAATTATTTTTCATTGATTTCTCATCAATAATTAATTTTTACATCATGAATGTATAATTATGTAAGGTAATTATTTATTTCATTAATGTAAAAAATAATTTACCATGATATATAAAAACATTTTAGCTTTTATACGAGTACTTATTATAAAATTTTTATTCTGTAAAACTATATATAAAAAATTATTTAGTTATTAAAATTTTACTATGACATAATTTACTTTTCTATAAAAAAATTAATTAAATGTTCTTATATTATCCAAGTGGTTTACAAAAAGAATCTATTTAGACAGAATGATGATTTAGTCCACGAAAATTCATTATGTTTTATTAATTCAAGTGTTAGAATAATTTTATAATAGTATTCATACATTTAATTACCCAGATTACCATTTTACTGTGTTAATTAAAAATTACAGAATTTACTAATCAAAATGCCAAAAAATAAAATAAATATATTTAAATAATTTGTACCAACTGATTCAAAATATGGAGATCATTTTTCAAAATTCGAAACATAGATGTCGCATTAATTAATTTAATATTATTCCCCTTTTTAGAAAAATAGAATGTGTTTTAAATTGTAAAACATTTTAAACGATTGAATTGTTTTTACATCTGAATTCAATGTGAAATAAATTATATTGAAATATATTATATTTAATGATAAATATGTATTGTATTTATTATTTAAAATAATAAAACATTATAATTCAATAGTGTAAATTATTTTTTGTAAAAAAAATAATATATTGTAATTTACATTATCATCATTGCATGAAACTTATTTGAAAAATATTAAAATTTCATCCAAATTAAATTTTTATATCCTTCTTCCAAATAAGATGTATATTTTTTCATATGAAAATTATTTATGTGCAAAATATTATTATAAAATGGTTTCTCTTTTAAAATGTGGAGAATTTCCCTTATTAAAAACAATGGTTTTAAAACAACAAATATGGTTTATTCATACCCTATGAAAAAAATATCTATTGGAGGAATATAAAAAATGTTGTATATATTATATATAATTTATGTTTCATTAATATAAATTAATAATAGTATTTAACTCAATTTATTAATATAGATATTCAATTATATAACTGACTTATATTTTTAAAAAATAAGTTGTACCAAATGACATCATGATGGATTTTCTTAACATATATATATATATTTAATTACTTTTACTAACGTAATGGATAGGATAAAATGAAAATTTTATAGTATGAGAATCCCACGGTTCAGATAGACACATGCATTCATGCAATTAATTCTATTGACGAATAAATATTATTTAAAGAAAATATTTCTTAAAATTATAGGTGTTACATTATAACCCCATTAAACAAAATTTCACCTAGAAATTATTCTAATGGATACAAAAAGATGCGGATATATATCCCGCATTATATCTTCAAGTTCCCATGTAGCTTCGTCAAATTGGTTGTTCCTCCAAGAAATATTACCATGTGTGTGGTCTTGTCTAGAAGAACATTTTTGTTACGATCTAGAATCACTATATGTTTTTCTTCATAAGAATGATCTTGTTCTAACAGTATGAAATTTGAGATTTGTACATGAGAATGATAAGGTATTTAACAATCATTAGAGATACATTGAACACATCATGTTCATTATAGGGATTCTATGGAAGGTCCAATCAATAAGATACCTTCCCAATGCGATCAAGAATTTCAGAAGGACTGATATACCCAAGGCTCAACATTTACATCCAACATAATATCGTTACTCTATTATAGAGAGAAATTCGTTAGAAAACAATGTCACCCAATTCAAACTCTAGGTTATTTCTTCAGTTTTCATCATAAATTATTTATTGACATTAACATGGTCTTATGTGTTATTGAATAGATCTCACATTTTCTGGCATTTCATCATCATGATCAAGATGTAATAGATTTATTTCAAAAACATCCACCCATCAAGGTATAGTTGTGCGCTTCTTTCCATATATGTTATCATAGAGAGGCATCTGAATAATGATGTAAAATTTATTGTTTGTAAATAAATTCCACTTGTGGTTTGTGTTGATCCCAAAAACCATTGTAATCAATAATGTAGGATCTCAACATTTCATCATGAGATGAATTTTCCTCTTAGACTGATTTTCTGTCTAAGGATGATATGTAGTGTCGAAAAATAATTCTATATCATGAGCCTTCTGATGAATTTTCCATAACATCTATGTAAACCTTGGATTCTGATTTAATATCATGGAATGTGGTGGTCTATGAAACAATACAACTTATTTTATATATATGTAATGGATAGTGGATCTAGATTGAAATACTCTCTAGTATAAATGAAGTATGTCCACTTCATAAAGCGAAAAGCAATAACCCATAATTCATTATGTCTTTTAGAGTTTTTTTGTTGTCCAATGAAAAAGACATTGTTGATGGTTTCCAAGTAAGATTCTGGAATGGGTAATGCATGTAACATCCTCTTATACTTCTATCATTCATCTTTATCTTGTTGACAAACCATGCACCGAGAGACAAATTTGGAAACATTTCTTTTTAGCCAATCCTACCAATAATACTATTTCAAATAAAATATACATCTTTGTTCATCCACGATGAATAAATAATGAATAACTATGCCCCACATCCAATATAAAATTCATTAGCTCTATTATGGGATGAAAACAAACATGGTTCTTGGAATTTTTACTCCATCACAATCAAGGTCAAATTAATGAACATTTAACACCTTATTTTGTAACTCTACATCATTATTTTACACCAAACTAATATTCACTTATATAGAAGGTTGTAAAATCAATTGTAAAAGATAATATTTCTCCCAATCCTTTATAATTTATAGATCTATCCTTTGAAAATAAATAAATATTGGATCTTTTGTGATCCTCATCAAGAATATTCTAGAATGGTCCTTTCAACTCAAGGCATCTTCTCCCTTGTTCTCATTCTCATGGTGGTAATGAATTTAACATTCAAAACATTTATTCAATTCCATCCAACATTTTTGACTCATATTAAACTCATTCGATGTGCAAATACAGTATAATAATTTATGATTAGTATAAATACCCCACCATTCACCATAAAAATAATGTCTCCATAAATTTAGTGAAAATATTACTACAACGAAATCCTAATCAATTTTTGGGTAATTATTCTCATATTTTCAATAGTCATAAGGCATAACCTATCACGATACATTTTTTCATGATAAAACAAACCAACCCCTACTTTGATGCATCAATATAAATCACAAACCATTATTTACTACAAGGTAGGGTGGGAACTGGTGCACTAGATAACAATATGAGTAGTTTTTTGAAATTCTCATCACATTCCGTCATCCACACAAACATAACTCCATTCAAATTCAAGGTGGGGAGTGGGTAAGATATTTGTGAAAAAGCATTCACAAAATGTTGATAATATCCAGATAAACCTATAAAAAATTTGAACTCTGTTATTGTTTATTGTCTCTTCTATCATTTAATATCTCTTTTTTTCATGATCCACATATATCACATCTCATTAGATTATATGACCCAAAAACCAATTTGTCTGAATCAAAAATTCCCACATGATGAATTTTTTATAAATCATATACATTCAATAGGTATTTTGTACAATTCTGAGGTTATCTTTATTCTCATCCTTACTGTTCAAATAGACAATAATATCATCTATAAATACTACCACACATTGATCAAGAAATTCTTTTATGAATCTATAAATTATTTCTATAATGATAATAGGGGAATTAGTATAACAAAAATTCATCAATATAAATTAATTGTTTCCATTAAATATATAAAATGTTTTATTTGTTATGCCATCCTTTTTTACCCTTAATTGATGATATCCTGAATAAAGATCAATCCTAGAAATTTATTGAGCTCCCAAAATTTGGATGAATAAATAATCAATATAGGGGAATGGACTTTTTAATAGTGATCTTTCTAAAATTTCAATAATCAATTCAGAGTCTCATTGATCCATATTTTATATTATGAAACATAAAATGGTCTCCTAAAAATGACACACTAGGGAATATGAATGCCTTTTACTGATTATCATGGTGTTTATTCATCAATTCATGAAATTCAATTGGGTTCATTATAAAGTGTTGTTGAGATATGAATATCATGTTATATGAGTTTTATTGAAAACTCAACTTCATGATTTTGAGGAAGAAATGATAATTGTTCCATAATGACATTATCAACCTCCTATATAGTCATTTTACTCATAGTTATTGGTCTCTCCCCACCCATTTGAGATTGATAAATTTCATTTATTGGGATCAAGACCCATAAGAATGAATAAATTGGTACTTGAAGGTTATATTCATCCTTGTGTTCAATGAGGAACCTAGATTGAATCTGGAATATGAAATGTGAATTTCATTGCATGGTAATTGATATGAGAACCATATAGAGAAATACAATACTTATCAATAATCATATCAAATTCCACTATATGAAGTATCATAATATTTTCATAAATCGCATTCCCATAAACATTAACTATATCAGAATTATAAACTATTGATATGACCCTTGTGTCATTAGGAGTTGTAACAAATATCTCGAAATATAATTGGTGGGTAAATACGATGATATCCATAAAAGTTATTCTATAATAAATAAGTGAATTTATCCAGACTCTAAGAAAATATTTTTCTACTTTAGAGTTGATGGTATAGGTACCATTCACCACATCATTATAGTACTCTTCAAGATGATAGTGATCACATCAGACATTCCAATGTATTTGGAATTATGATTTTTCTAATTTTAGTCATCAACAAAATCCATCAAATTAGGGAATTGATTTAAATAATATTCCATTTTCTTTTACTTTTAACATTGAGTACTAAGAGGTTCATTTTGTGTCACATTTTCTATATTTTCATCAGTAGACATCTTTTTCAAATCACATCGATATTAAACCACCTGATATCCATCTATTCCATAATTAAAACATTTACTAGCCCCATTACAATAATTTATTCCATGATTCATTATATATTATTTCCATAAATGAAAACTCATATTCTTTTCACTGATGTCTTTATATATTCCCTTGAATTCCATTTTTTTCTTCTTATCAATCTAATAGAGATGATTGGTTACTCAAATATCCATCTCAACCTTGAGACCACATTAAATTATTTCTTCATAGATATTGAAGTCCCTTATATCTAATTCCCATTAGATATATGGTTTCAAGAGAATAAAAAATCAATCAATTTTACTCTCAGATTGGATAATAATTCCATATGCATCCCATGAATGCCGTGTAAAATATCCTTCATATGAAACAACAAAACCTCTTTCCTTTTTCTAATGTTCATGGAACCCCTTCTCCATATTTGTTTGTAAAATATGTGTAATGTACCTATTAAATAATATATTTTTGAACTCATCCCATTCAATGAATTGAATTTCATCTATTTGCCTCATATTTATGATAATTTTCTTGGAATGAGTAGATTCTCCATCAAAGATATATAATCATTAGATGAATTTATCATGATATAATTATTGGATAACTAAAAATATCTTTTTTGGGGTATTGATCCATTGTTCAACAACTAATGGATTTGAATACCTGCTAAAAAAATGTGGGAGATTCCTGATTAAAGACTCAAAAAAATTCTATACACTCTTATTATCATTTTGGAGTCCTATATGATTCATAGCTTAGAGAGAACTGTAAGAATATCTACACGAATTTTCATTTCAGATCCCATAACATTTGGATTATCAGGAGGAAAATAATTTCATTTCCCCTTGCATTCAGTATTAATGTGTTTCGTTTGGGATCCCGACATTCACTAAAACCATGAAGCATAGTGTGAGAAACACTGATCATAATGGGTAAAACATGTAATCAATAAAAAAAATCAATTTAGGAAATATTAGGTTATATACTTGGTTATTCCTGATCATTTTATCCCCCTTACTTTTCCATAACAGGACTCGTTTTGACATATCTTACTTAATACCCTTCTTCATGACATGGGGAAATGAAACATATAAAAGGGTGATCTTAGAGTATTAATAAGGGTAAAAATGGGAGATATCAATCATATGATTATAATATTATATAAGAACATAACATTTGAAAATATTATCCTATATAATAAAGATTGTTGTTTCAGGCCATGGGATAAATCATGAATGTTTATAAGATTTAATTAACATAATACCAAAATTCATAACATTAGAGGTGATGATTTTTTACATAAACATAAGCATTGAATATCATTTCATATTATTCAAAGATCATTTCCAATACCATCATTGCAGATACTATCCATTACATAACAAAGCTCACTCCTCATTCCAATCTTATATTACTGAACATAGATCATTTCATATTCCATCCATGTCAATATCATGAGAAATAAATATTTACCCACTAAATTCAATGGAGATATAGGTCCCACCTATGTCATAGTGAAATCCTTCAGACATTTTCTACAATTGAAAAATTCATTCATCATAACCTTGGGAATAAAATGGGATTCTTTAAACATCATTCCCCAATTACATAAGCCATGTAAAATAAAATTATTTCATTATAGAATTATGAAATATAAAAAATTAAATTAAATGAATAGTTTGAATATAATATGTTAATCCTTACCATATTAAATAATTCCATCATAGGATGAAAATAATTTTGACATAACAATAGAAATTACATCATGGGGAAAATAGCTTTTCATCGTTAAAATGATTTCTTTTCTCAAGAAGTCTTGCAATTTTAGAAGATAAATATTTATTTGAAAGTAAAATATCAATATAATTGAGGGAGCATCATGGGAATAAAGAGATATGAATACATAATGATCTGTTTATTCCATAAAATTTAAAAACATTCTTCTTGTACTTTTTCTAGAAATGTCAAAAAGTTACTCATTTTGAATAACGAAAAAATATTCCTTTCATAACATTTATTAAAAATTCATCACTGGGTAAAATTGACATTAAAATTTTGTATAAGAAATTAAATATTATTTCATATTTAGTAAAAATGGGTGTGGATGATAAATATATTCCAGTAAATACATATATATAAACAATATGGGATAAAAATGAGATTGTGAAATGATCCCTTACCATTATTTCTAATTTCATTTGTATGATTAAGAACCATATATATAATTATTTAGATAATTCCATTGATTTACTTTAGAATCATATTTATTTGTATGATATCATATGTGATCCTATTTTTCATGACCCAACCCCGGGGCCAGTTTCGTGACAACCCCATGCCCGCCTTACAAAGGCCTTGGGTTAGCGACATCAACCAGAATGAAATTTTCCCCCAAAGGGAAGTATTGCCTTAAAAATTTCACACAGACATCCTAGGTGCAAGACAAAAAGTAAACAAAAATGTAGAACTGTGATAGTAAAAGTGTGAACAAAAAGTAAAAAGGGCCAGTATGCAAATCCAATTGAAAAGATATTACAATCAAAAGGGAAAAACATGCTCTGATGATCGACCACCAATGATCCTACATGAAGGGTAGGTACAGATCATCATCTTTTAGGACTACTGCTCACCCTATCTACCAATCACATTCAAGGACCATCTAGTATGGTTGTCCATTTCCAAGTCTTGTTATCCCTCATCTTCACAAGACACAACAAGGTGCACGAAAAGCTGATGAATTGGTGAGTATAAGAAAACCCACTAGATACCCCAAGACACTCGAATGTCTCCCAAAATTCTATAAAGAAAAAATCACAATGCATGATTCCAATCAAAATTAGTAAAGTAAAATAAATCTCACACGAGGTATTAAAAAAAGGAATAGGAATAAATATGATTAGTAATGAGCTATATCATTTTATTTTTTTATAGATTCTACTACAGATCGACAAAGGGTGGATAAACTACAGATCTACAAAGGGTCTATCTATAGCCAATCCACCAAGAGTCCCACTACTGTCGATCCATATAGGGTCTCAAATCTGCTTATACATGAATGGTCACTCTAATGTCAATCCTAGAAGACTCTCTCTCAAATATCGATCCACGGCGGGTCAATCTCATGCCAATCCATGGAGGGTCTCTCATCATAGTCATTCTATTGATTTTCTCTCTCATGGAGATCCATAGAGGGTCTCTCTTCACTATATAGCCTACCAAAGGATTCCCACTCCCGGTGTTCTTGAGTTCCAGAGATTCATATCCTCATAATATCAGTTATACATCAACCTCCATGAAATCCCACAAAGAAGTATCCCAATGGACCGCCATGCTTTTAGGGCTCCAATACGATAAATGGGTTATCAGTGAGATGTATGGTCTGTACGTTATAAGAAAAAAGGTAAATATGGTGTGGTATTATTCGAGTCGGATCGACGGAGGGTCACTGTAATGTCGATCCCAGAAGTTTCACTCTCCACTATCGATCCATGAAGGGTCTCTCTCATGCTGATCCATGGAGGGCCGCTCTTCACTATCAATCTATGGATAGTCTCTCTTAGAGAGATCCACAGAGGGTCATTCTTCACTTTACAGCATACCATAGGATTCCCACACAAGGGTAACATGAGTTCTGGAGACTATTACCCTCATAATACTTGTTATACCTCAACCTCGATGAAACCCCATGAATATTTAACCCAAAGTACCATCATTTATTAAGGGTTCTATTCTGACAGATGGGGAATCAATCAGACACCCGGTGTGCATGTTATAGACACAAAATATAATAGGGACTAGTTGGATTTGTGTCAGATCCAACCAGAACATATCCCAACATATACCAAAAAATAATATTATTACTGAAAAAGTATAAACTCATCCCAAGGATCCCAAACTCCACTAACGGTGCATCTATCAGATGCCTGGTTTGCAAGATACTCTTGTTTTTTGTGAAACGGGACCGATCAGATCTAGGTCCGGTTGCGGTCCAGCCTAGCTCGCGATTCCATCCTGTTTCACGGGTCCTTCCCAGAAAGCAGGTTCAGCCCACCTAGAATACATGGCCCACACGTGGGATTATTCTCCCGTCGGGCTGCGCCAGTAGGGTGCCACCCCTCTATCTGAAACGATCGGTGAGAGCTGACTGATGTCATCTAGCAGAGCAGACTGAGCGGTCCCCATTGTTACCCCCCAAGACACACATTGGCATCATTTCATTCCATCGTCTTCGTCTTCTGGAAATGTATCCAACCACCGCGGTGCCTGCGGGCACCACTTCTCCACATGGTCGCCCACCGTCGTCGTACCCACGATTGCTTCTTCGGTCCATCATAGATTCTCTGGTGGTCCATTTCCATTCTCTTATGAACCTATGGACCTCTAAGGTTTCTTCCTCTTCTTCGAATCCTACATAAATCTCATTTCTACCATGTTTTTTATTCTCCCATGAATAATGCTCAATACCAAAGAGTGGAAGAGGGTCTGATCCTTATTAGGATTAGCCTGCTCCCTCTGCATTAGTGTTCTAAACGTCAGGGTGATAAAAAAATCACAAATAAAGAAACTATCCCCAAAAAGAAACCCCACAACAACCTACTATAAAAATAAATAACCACGGATCAACCCATTGGTCTGTTGGTCCGCATTCATCATATTAACCATGAAATGGGAAAGGGAGATCATTTAAACACATAAAACAATTAATATGCCTTCCTGTATTTGGATTAATTCGTTGCAGATGAAGGATGAAATCAACATTCGAAGATGTTAGTTGTTATTTATCGATCTCTGGTTTGAATCCTCCAACAATTGTCGATCAATCACCTTTCATCATTGGAGGGTGATGATGACGGTTTTTTTTCTAGTTCTTTCCCCACGATTGCAAAATCATTCTCAAATGGTTTAGTTAATTAATAAGAAAAAAATATCCACGTTGTGTTCAATAATGTGGTTCATTATAGAAACAGAATTGAAGAACCGATTAATTACATGATAATTGTTGTTACATAGAATAAGTATCATTTCATTAAATGACTCTCACTTGATTATCATCATTACTCTACGGTCTTTCCAACCATCACTCTACGATTGAGGGAAAATAAATTAACAGAAGAGTTATTTTTTATTTATGGAAATTCCAAAAATTACATTTTTCATCTTACCATTTCTGGTCGAAGTTATGCTTTTACTAATCAAATCATGGTGCTGAAAATTCAATGGTTCCCCTAGTTTTTCAATATGAGCACCGATTCAAAATATATAAAAACCCACCCACACGTTTATTGAATGTATCTTATATAAAGGTCAAAAAGTTACTTCGGGAATTCCAAGCCACAAAATAATGTTCTGTCAATTTGGTAAGTCTCATAATAATTCCATATAATTAAAAAAATATGGAATTTCCAGGTCATTCATTCTCCCCACCTTAGGGATTTACATCCTTGAAAGCCACACCAAAAGATAAGGACACAAATGGTGGTACGGAGCATGAATACAAGCCTTCCACTCCCATGTGCTCTCCTGAAGGTTCTTGTGCTACCAATGAACTCGTGCTAGAAGAATCCACCTCCCCCATAGGACCCGCTCTGGTCAATCCTATATCTCCACCAAGGACTCTGCGAACGTCACCCCATCGTCAATAGCTATCTTGTCTCGGTCGATGAGGTTTGAGTGATCATGCATGTATCTCCTCAAATGAGACACAATGAAAACATTGTGAACTAGGTGAATCTATGGGTGATGATCTTGGTGTTATTCCACCTCTCCTAATCGGGTGAGAATTTGGAATGGTCTGATGACCCTCAAAGTTAGCTTTATGACCTTGGAAAATCTATTCAGTCCATGTCAATGTGAGAAATTTGGAAGACATGTTCTACCCACTCTATCTACAAGGTTCTATTTCTCCTCTCATCATTATACTTATTCAAACATTATGCATTATTCATAGACATGTGGATGATCTCCACCTTCTTAGTGGTAGCCTATACCATCTTTGGACACATAAGTGTTGACTCACTAGGGCCTTTCTAGCATAGAGGTAATCCGCAAGTTCGTCCGAACATGGCCTCAAATGGTTCCATGAATATGGTTGACTGATAACTAATGTTTTATGAATACTTGAACAGTGACTGGTGGTCCATCCATATACAGCCAAAATCATAGAATACAAGTGTGAATAATGACCTCATGTGACAGTATGGTCCGCTCTGTTTGACCATCTGTCTGAGGGTGAAAGGTAGTGCTCAAGAATAACTGAGTCTCGAACGCCTCCTATAATCCCTTCCCCAGCCGTTATGTAAAAATATTTTCCGAGACTAAAATTATCATCAATTGTACCCAACGATGCCAAACTATCTTCTGAACATTGAGGCATCCCAAACCCTCTACTGAACCTTGCTCTTAGATAGGTAGAAAATGGGCCAACATGGTGAGTCAGCCAAAGATCAACTAAATAGAGTCATGGTCCCTGGACATACATAGTAACCCCATCATGAATACCATCGAGATACCATCCCATTTCCACTACACTACATCAAGTGGATGATTCTAGACTATTGGAACCAGATGCTCAACCTTCACTTGCTGAAATGTCTGTCATCATGAAATGATCTTTTCCATGGATTTCTTCATTCCTGACCACTAGTACTGACAATATATGCCCCTGTACATCATCACCACTTCAGGATATACATCCAATGGTAATATATATAACTCCCTCAACACGTATTCCCGAATCATTATATGTACCATAGTGAATCTTCTAAAAATTATAGAGTTCTCCCCTCTTATCGAAAATCCATCGGGGCCATGCCCGGATGATATATGAGTGTGACGGGATTCATAGTCTACATCACCATGCTATGCCTCCCAAAAATTTTGAAGGAGTGGGGGAGTGAAATTAATAGACTAAAATTATGTTTCTCAATCCCAATCAATGAATTATTTCTTCATTGGGGCTAGCTAATCTGTCACGCCACTTAGAATCTTTAGTCCCGACCTCCTACTGAGTACATCTTCGATAATGTTTCCATTCCCATGAGTGTAGACTATCTCAAAGTAAAAGTACTGGTGGAACTCCAGCCATCACTTTTGTCTCATTTTCATGTCCTTATGTGATAATTTATACATGAGACTCATGTGATCAGAGTAGATAGTAAACTATTCACCCATCAAGTAGTACCACCACATCTTCAATGCAAATACCATTCTTACTAAATTAATTGCATGAGTATCATAGCTTTTCTCATGTTTCCTTAGCTATCATGAGACTTATGCGATCACCACTCACTTATACATTAGGACACATCCCAGTCTCTTCCTTGTTGCATCGTAGTATACTACATACCTAACGCCCTCTCTGGGTATCCTCAAGATGGGGGAACATGTTATTCTTCGCCTCAAATCCTAGAAACTCAACTAGAATATATAAGTCAATACGAAAGGCTGTCCCTTTTTTGTCAATGATGAAAAGGGTGATTCTACTCTAGAGGTATGAGGTACAAATATATGGTAGTACCCCACCAACCCAAGGAAACTCTGCACCTCGATCACGCTTCTCGGTGGCACCCAAGCATGCACTGCCTATATCATTGATGGATACAACAAAAATCCATCCTATGTGACAACATGTCCTAGAAAGTTGACCCTTCATATCAAGAATTGTCACATCGAGATATTACCATAAATATGGTGATCTAGGAGTGTATCAATGATTATCTATAGATGTGTCATGTGATCCTCCTCAGATGCCGAGTACACAAAGATGTCATCAATGAAGACCACCATGAAGGGATCAAGGTAATGCTGGAAGATCTTATTCATGTGTCCATCAAACACTTCTGGGGTTTTGGTCATAGCGAAATGCATCAATAAGAACTCGTAGTGGTCACACCGACATCTTGAGGTTGTCTTCAGTATTTTCTCATCCCACACCCGAAATTGATGATATACAGATCAGAGTTCTTTCATCGAAAAACACTTAACACCCATTAGATTTTTGAAGAGATCACCAACCCTCTATAGAGGATACTTGTTCCTCATGGAAACCTGGTTAGGGTGCCGGTAGTCCACAGAAATCCTCAAAATCTCATATTCTTTTTGGGAGAACAAAATCAAGGATTCCCATGGGGAAACCCTTGGACTTATGAACCCCTTCTTCTGTAAGTCCTCCAAATGTATTCCGAACTCATGAAAATATACATGATTCATCCAATAAGATGGTGTAGATATCATTTTCATCCCGGGGTATAGGTTGATGTAGAATTATACCTATCTTGTGGGAGGATGTCCCAAAACATTCTCAAGAAAGATATCAACATATTGTTCCACCACAACAAGATATCTCAAAATCCCCTCGTCCACTACACCGATGTTATATCCATTCAACTGATGAGTGATCGGCTGAACCCTAATTCAATAATGTAAATCATGTGCTGCAAAGGTTCCATTATCCTAAGAGATGGAAAACCTATTCCCGTCCTCTTGGACACAATGCACATTCTTCCTATAGCTGTCGATCTGAGCATGACAATGGAAAAATAGTCCAGACCCAAGATGAAATTAAAGGTCCCTGACAGTGCTACTAAGTGATAATAGCTGATACTCTCTCCTACTATAGTAATATCACACTGACATCACCCATGCATAATCGTCAAATCATCTCTCATAAGAGTTTCTAAATTTAATGATCAGGCCAACAGCTCCACTGAGATCTCTGTGCTTCGAAAGAAATTTGTGGTAATAAAAGACTAAATCGAAAACGTGTCTATAAGAACTATAACTTGAGTGGGGTAGAAAGAGACCGTACTCAAATCATATATAGGGTGCCATTGTCATAATCCTTTTACACCTGAAGTTGTGCTCATCCATGTCCACATGCTCCCTGACGTTGGGGTGGACAACCTTGGGGTGGTGGCAGTAGTACCTCAAACGGTCACCCCCTGCCTGCTGCATGACCTACATCTATGCGACATCTTCCACCCTGTGGAACTGCTCTCTCAAACCTCTTATTCTACATCGATGGACATTCTACCTAATTTTGATCATGAGTAAAAAAATTGTGGAAATTGTGTGCCATGTGACCCTGCCTACTATACGTGTAGCACGATCTTCTCCACTATTGACCTCATATTCCCTATGAGCACCGAACCTCCGACCCTACATCCTAGGGTTAGACACTAGAATTTCTAGCCCACATGGACCTCTGTGTCGTCTGTCTACTACCTCCTAGAAATTACTCGGCTACCTATCATCTGGTGGTGCCTCTCACCATCGGTTCCTACTTAGCTAGGAAGCTCTCTACCAATAGTTCTCACTCTATCACTACATCCATCATCGTGATGTAGAGAAATATCATCGATGATCTAATATCACATCAACGATCCTAATAAAAGGTTCAGTCACTAATGAAAGGGTCTCATACCAAGTAGGTGGAGTAGAGAGGGAGGTTGTGAACATTTCTGAGTACTGGTCCAATGTCAGGCAGCCCTACTGTAATTGTAGTATCTTTTGAATATGCACTGAGCATGTTGTAACAGGAATGAACTCCGCCCTGAAGAGGCACTTAAAGTCTATCTTTGAAATAGTCATCTCTTTATGATTCTAATGTGTCTTACTTCACCATATACCTGGTTTACCTGATAGAGAATAGATGATAGGATCTCCATGTGGTCTTCTAGTGTCTCATCCAAAAGGAAAACTCGTGCCGAAACCTCAAGCTAGTTCGTAGCTTCATGTAGATCAGTCTCACCTCAAAACCTCAAAGGCCCTGGTCTCTGGAATTCATGAAACAAGATCATTAGACCGACATGGAACACTAGTGGGACTAGTGTAAATTGCTTCCCTATGGGATGTTGTGCTGATGGTACATCACCAGATCATGTTATCGATATAAGAGACCCCCACACCTATGACTTATCATTTGATGGGCCGTCATCGAGTTATCTCACAGAATTATGGCTTGCTGTATATGCGATGGAATTCTGTAATGAAACAGATGCGCTACTATCAACAAATTATACCTAGTAAGGTGACTCAAAAGAGATAAAAACAAAAACATTATCAAAATACACAGAAACCATTTTTTGAGTATCAAATTAAAAATAAGAACTCCAGATCCTGTTGTATGGATACGTCAGCCACTACTCCAACAATGGAGTCCCCTAACTATAATTCGAACAGAAGACAACAAACAGTATTTCACTATTTAAAACACAAAATCATAGTTATGCTGGAAGAAATAACTTCCTATGATTCCACTTTTTCATGACCTATCACCCTGGGGCCCATGTCGTGACTACCCCAAGCCCGCCTTCCAATGTCCAAGGGATGGTGACAAGTGTCGAAAAGGAATATCCCAAAAAGGGAAGGAATTTTATTTAAAAATTTATAAACACATTCATGGTACACAACAAAAGAAAACCACCCTATTGATCTTCTTATAGTAAAAGCTTAAACAGAAAGTAAAAAAAGGCAATTATATAATTCCAACTAAAAAATATAATACAACAGAAAAGGAAATTATGATCTGATGGTCATCCACTATGGATCCAACTTAAATGGTAGGTATGTCTCTTCATTCATCTTCACCGGCACTCACCACATCTAACAATAACCTCCAAGACCCATCTATTCCAAGCTCCCCAAGTCTCAGTCAAGTTGTCCTTCATCTACACAAGACTAAACATAGTGAAGGAAGAACCTATATAGGGGTGAGTATGAAAATACCTAGTAGTGACCCCAATACTCATGATGGTCTCCCATTTTTTTGTAAAACAGCCCACAAAAAATGATCACAATCAAAAAGTATAATTTAAAATACAGCTCACACCATGTAAAAAAATTTGAGAACATGAATAAATATGATATGTAATGAGCTAGATCAGTTAATTCTCTTAACAGGATATGCTACTGATCCACTAATGTTCATTAAACTTCTGATCCAAAAAGGGCTTCTCTACTTCCGATCCAGAGAGGGTTTCACTATTGTTGACCCAAAGAGGGTCTCACTACTACTGATCCATGGAGGGCCATTTTAATATCGATCCCCTAATAGTCTTTCTTCTCTATCTATCCAAGAAGGGTCACTCTCTTGCACATCCACAGATGATCACTCTTCACATTAGATCCAAATAGGGTTTCTCTCATGCCTATCCATGGAGGGTCTTTCTTGACTGTACAACCTACCACTAGATTTCCACACATGGTGTGCTTGAGTTCTTGAGATTCTACTCTTCATAATATTGTTCACACCTAATGTGACATGAAATTACCTAAATATGTAACCCAATGGAACTTCATGTATAAAGGGTTCCAATAGGATAGACGACGCGTCAATTGGACACCTGGTCTGTATGTTATATGCCAAAATGTATATAGGGCCCGGTTGGAATCGAGTTCAATCATACCCATTTGTATTCCAACATCTACCATAAACTAACGGAAGTATATCAAAAGGACCACCTCATCCCAAGGGTCCCCATTCCACTGAAAAAACGTCAATTGGGCACCTAGTATGTGAGATAATCATGTTTTTTTGAAACGAGACCAATCTGGTCCAAGTCTGGTAGTAGTCTGGCATGCCCGACCCATTGGACATGTGGGTCCATCCCGACTCACAGGTCTGGCCTCATTCTTGGATCCTACCCAGCCAACATTTTTGGCTCTGCGTGCTGGTTCACCCCTGCAAGCGGGTTTGGATCGACCAGCGGGTCTGGCCAAACTGGAAATCCTGACCTGCATGCTGGCCAGTTCTCTTAGCTAGTGGCGCCAACAAGGAACCACCCCTCCTTATGAAGTGGCCAGCTGAAGCTAGCTATTAATTTCTAGCTGATCGGTCTTAGAGGGCCAGTCTATTTCTCCCACATGGCATGTCTGCAACATGCCATTCCACTGTTGAAAATGTCTAGATGTGGCTCTTACTACCATGGTACCTATGGGCGCTAATTCTCCACCCAGTAGGCTTAGACCGACCACCGCAATGCCAGTGGTATCACGCCCTCGATTGCTTCGGCGAGCCACCAGAGATGCTCTGGTGGTCCGTTTCTCTTCTCGTTTGTGCTATGGAACGTCCCAGGTTACCAACTTCATTGTGAAGCCCGAAAGAAGCACCTTTCCGCCACATTACATGGTCTCCCACAACTAACTCTCAAATCTTATGAGTGGTGGAGGGTCTTGGAATTGTTTGGATGGGCCCGCACCCTCTGTGTTATCCTTGTAAAATAGGGGTGATAAAAAAACCATTAGAAAGAATAATCCCAAAAAAACTTCGCAACAACATCCTATAAATAGAATGAATTGTGGATAAACCATTTTTTCAGTTGATATGCGTTATTTATATTATCTATGAATGGGTCAAGGGAAATCTTTTAAAAACAACCACCCCCTTACATAGATTCTTTGTAATCTATTGCGGATTGTGGAATAAATCCACATTCAAAGATGTTTGTCATCATTCGTCGATGTCTAGTTTCTATCCTCCAAATATTGTCAACCGATCACTATTCTTCATTGGATGGTGATGTCATCGGCGTTTCAACATAGGATTCTTCATGATTGCTTTATTCATTTCCAACGTTTTGATTAAATAATAAGAAACAAGATCCATATTCTGTTCATTAATGAGGTTCATTAATGAACTCAAATTACTGAAATATTTTATTAAATGGGTAATATTGTTACATAGACAAATTAACAGGTCATTAAATAAATCTCATTTAATGATAGTCATTACATTGCGGTCCCACCAACCATTTCACAATGGGTGACGAAAAAAAAATAACTCAAGACTTATTTTATTAATTTTTTTTTCCAATTTCCAAAAATTATATTTTTCATCTTACCCTTGCGGGTTGATGTTACGCTTCACCAAATCATATCCTAGTTCTTGGAATTCAACAGTTCCTTTATATTTTCAATCCATGCACCAGTTCAAAAGATAGGAAAAGTCGCTCGCACGTTTACTAAACGTACATTAAAAATATTCAAAAAATCATTTTGGGCTCTTCGGGCCTTGGAATCATGTACCATTGATTTATTAAATCTCATAACAATTCCATATAATTAGTTAAATTTATATATAATTTCTGAGACTTTATCAATTTATTATCCATTTTTTAAAATCATTCAGTTATTACTTTTATTTTTGTATTATCTACTTCAGTTTCATACGTTTGTTTTGTTGAATAAGTTCTAGTTCTCCTTCATAGGTCATAGTTATATTAATATAAAATGTTATTAAGATTATATATATCATTTTAGTAAATATATACCTTCATATTTACATGATATAAGGATGATCATTTATATTGAATCAAATTTCATATTGGAGACGGAAGGTCATACGTATGCACGAGCGACAATATCATTCCTATAATTGTTTAATGGTATTGAAGTGAATATTGTATAATATGTGAAAATTAATATCATGTTATAATAATCAAATATACATATTTTTTCAATCATTATACACATCAATGTAAGGTTGTGGTGAAAAATAGATTACACTATCTTGTGGAGATGGTAAGCAATACATATGCACGTGTGGTGATTTATTTATTCATAGGATGGATTAAAAATGGTGTATTTTTGTTACATAATAAAACCAACATATTATTATATATGTTATATTATAATTGTTACATTATAATTAAACAATTATTTATGTCTAAGTAGAGGAATAAATATGTTTGAAAGAATATATAGAGGACATTAAATCTTCTTCAATGGGCACTCACTAAATGACTTAATAGAGCACTAGGGTTTGTATTAGAAGAATAAAAAAATATATAAAATGTAACTTGGGATGTTTATAAGGGAAAGGGAATGATTTTTATGAAAATTTGGGATTAAATTAAATTAAATATGTAAGAGAGGAGGTTCCCTTTTTTAATTGAGGTGAGAATAACTTTTGGGATCTTTAAAAATGTAAATTTATAATAAAATCAAACCCCATCCCAAAACCTACAAAATACACCAATTACGATGATGTGATTATAGAGGGTTTTAATATAATCATGTTATTGATTTTATAAATGATTTTATATCAATTTCAACCTTATTGATTTTATTAACACTTAGTTATTTTTTTAAATTTTTAACAAGGGTAACAAATATTTTACTATTAAAATGGTGAAATATTAAGTATTTGATGGGAATTAGACCATTAATAAATATATTATAACATTTTCCAATATATAATAATTATTTTTAATTTTTTAAATGTTTTTATGATCATTTAATTATTTAATAAAATAATATTTTGATAAACAATCAATAATGTCAATTTTGACACTATTCAATTCATTTATTTTCCAAAATTTGATGATAACTAATTAAGGTGAGAAAAAATATTTTTCTATATTCCAAGGAAGTGAATGTCATCATTAAAAATCAATATACATAATCTTTATCAAAGAAATTATTTATTTTAATATTTATAATATCATTTATTTCTTATAACTATTATGAAAATAATTACTACTTCTCTTTTCCTAATTATTTAATATAATTATTTCTTCAATTAAAACAAAAAAAAATTTGATTTTATGTTTGTTAGATTTTAGTAAAATAATTTTAGTCTAATTTAAATTTGTGAAAATGCATCATTTTAATTAGTATGCATATAAAATTATGAATGTGAAAACATTAACATAACTTTAAATTCAATAACATAATTGTCACAATATCTTATATAAGGCTCCAAATTATCAATAAATAGAACAATTGTTGGTTATGGTCAACTGATAATTTTTTATTATTATTTGGTTAGATGTTGGGGTTTTTAGGGTTAGTACTTTTTTAAATAAAAATTTGAATTATTTATTTTTCCTCAATTAACTAATTATCACTTCATCAATGTATAAGTCTTTATGTTAATTATTTATTTCTGTAAAAATAAAAATAAATTACCATGTCTAATTAAAACACATAATCATTAAAATGAGTATTTAAAATCTAATTTAGATTTTTTATTACCTCGTATAAAAAATGATTGAGTTCTTTTAATTTTAGTTAAACATATTTATCTTTTCCTTAAATATAATAAATTATATGTCATAATCACATCTAAGTGGATTTTAATGAACACCATTTAGCCCCAAGTATTTTTTAATTAAAAAAACTCATAAAATTATAATATTACAAGTTTCTGGTAATTTTATAATATTATTCTTTACATTTATTATATGGTTTACCCTTTTACCATACGGATAAAAAATTACAAAAGTTACAATTAATAATGCCCAAAAATAAAATTATGCTACTTACAAAGTTTGTTCTTAGTTATTCTAAATATGGATTACATTTATCAAAATTCAGAACATAGATTTATTGTAATTAATTAAATATAAATATCATGGTATGAAAAGAGATGACAAGTTTTAAAAAACCAGGGTTCTGGGTATTGGGACATTGAATATCTATTTATGTATTTAAACTTATAATATATTAATTTATAATTTATACACACAATAAACACATTATGTAATTTTCAATTCATCAATGGGTTCATATTGAGGTATTATTTGACAATTTCATTCTATTCGAGATTAGTTATACATTAAATTAAACTTATGGAATTTATAGGATCATTATTCAAAAAACCAATAATATTAGTTACATTAAGTGATTAAATACTTATTTCATTTCAATGTTTATTTTACTATATATATGAGATTAAAATAAATATAGTAATTGTTTTTCTTACGAAAACTCATCCTCAATCTTCCCTTCAGTTCGAAATCGATTTTTCTGTCAATATGAATTGTATAAAAATGTTTTTGAAATGTTTTTAAAACTATTTAAAATTATTTATTAATGAAATTTTTATCCCATTATAATTTTAAATATATATTTAAGTAATTATTCTTGTTTCATTAAGAAAAATTCCATTTTCTTGAATTTTTACCATGAAAATGTAATGTTCTTTTTTTCTAGTATGACATGTACATAATAAATTGCCATTATTTATTTAAAGAGTCCTTTGATAATTTTCCATGATTTATAAATGATTTTTGAAATATATATATATATATTAAAATATATGGTATATTAATTTTTTTTATAAAAATGAAATATATATTTTTATTATTATTATTGTATATCTATTAATCGATGGAAATAACCTGTTATCCTTACAAAACATGAGATATTTTATACTGATATCTTCATTATTCATACCCTTGATTGTCTATGATTTCATTGACCATGTAAATGATTGAAATTCACTACCATACATGTTTTTTTCCCCAATAAATATTATATTATTATGATCATTTTCCAATAAATATCACCAAAATATACATATTTTTTATAATAGATCAATTTATTTACTAAATCATATAACATTTATACATATGGTGTTTACCTTGAATATTATTATATTGAATGGTAAAATATTGATATATCCATATCTATTACACAATAGGAATTTTTTATAAGTAACCTTGTTTATGATTTTATTCAATTATTAATATTTTGAGGAATTTTTTAGACAAGAAAGAAATAGTTTTAGGACTGGGTAATGCTAGACAATCAATGAATTGTTAGTCTAATAAGATAAATCAGGTTTCTGGCCATATCTATTGGGTTTGCAGTTTGTAATAATTAAAATTTATTGATGATAGATAATGATTGTAAATGTATCATGAATATGGGAAACATCACATCCAATAATTAAGGATTGCATTTATATGGATTAGGATGTTGTTTAGAATGGTATTTTTGTCTGTGAAAATAAATGTATAGATTCATATTATTCAGTTTAAGATGGTTAAATATTATTATTTTTAAATTATTTCTTTTACCATATTTTTTTTCATAAACTTATCAGGATTTTAATTTTATTTAACTAAAATATGTGCTCCGTTATTTACCACCCTGTATTGTTTACGCACTCTTTATCAGTTTATTGATTAAATGGAATGTGTATTAATTTATTGTTCATTACATATTAATAATTCGAAGTTATTCATTTTATTTACCAATATTATTCTTACTTACTAAGACTATAAATTATCCATTATATTTCATACCTTTACCTATTAATTTATCAGGTGTACTATGAAAGATATTCAAGGATATACTAATTTGGAATTAAGTGATCCACAATTTTTTTTAATTAGTGTATTATTAATATAAGACTCATTTTTGTATCTAGTTTACCGTGACTACTATTCTCTTTAGTAATTAAATATTTGATTCCTTGAATCTATGATAATGCAATATTTATAGGCACTGTCTCCAAGAATACTTGGGTCAGGGTGTTATAAAAGATTTATATTAATTAAATACAAGGGTTAAATGAGTAAGAGAGTAAGGTAATATAAAAACATCATCACATAATTAGTTACTAAAACATAATTGATTGTTAAGGAACACTAAATAGGAACATAATATCATTGAAAGGTTATCGAATTAATTCATTAAAATATATAACTATCATCTAATACAATTATCACAATGAATCATTATCTCATGAGTTATAAAACCTGAAAATATGAATTCAATACTGATATAGGAACTCAGAAATCATCATCAATATATAAAAGGGCCATAATAAATCAAATATATTATATTATCATATGAATCCCATGGGAAAAATATTGTTTTTTATAAATTTTCTAAATGGTATTAGAAAAAATGATAATTTTATAAAAAATACCTAATAATTTTAAAAAAAATTATTTTATTTATTTCAGTATCATTCCATTATTAGAGAGTAATATTTCAAATATAGAAGAGGAATATAAAAATTGATTTTTATTAAAATATATTTTTCATTACAATATTAAAATATGTGATTTTTTATTCACAATTGATAGTAACATTTTTTAAAATTCATTGCAGTAGGGAAGAATAGATGATCATTCCAATGAAGATCCTTCGAATTAAATTAAAAAATTATGGAGAACTAACATCATTTAAAGGACATTGAAACCATTTTTTTTAGAATAATTGTAATTTTAAGGATTATTTGTGTTAAAAATGTGCTTCCATTTGGTAATAATGAACATTGGATGCATGTAAAAAATGTGGACATGGAGGGAAGCCCCTTTTAAATTTTCATGAATTATTATCAATAAAAAAAATTTTCCACAAAAAAATAGAATTATAATGGAAGCTGAAATTATTGTGTAAAATATTATTTTGAGATAAATAATGGATATAAAATATAACATTTTTTGTAAATTATATAAGAACATACATGAAATGTTTTTCTACAATGATAAGATTGTATGACCAAATAGAATGATTTCAGTCAACAAAAACCCTTACAACCTTTGTAAGAATTCAATCAAAGACCATAATAATGAAGTTCATAGAATTGAAAATCAAATACAATGAATTATTGATAAATCATGATACATTATATTTTATTGTATTTATAGACACCACGTAAAAAACAATTTTATCAAAAATTCCTACTATCTTTTTTTTGTAATGGAGGAATAACTATAAATCCTCTTCCCTTACTCCGACATAGTTGAATACAGTCCAACCTCCAATATAAAAATAAAAATAAACAAAATATACTATTTTATGACCTTATTTATTAATATGTCAATTTATATAAATACTTTATAAATATTCATAATATTTTTTTATTTAGTAATTATCTATTTCAAAAATAGTTTTTTTATAATATTAAAATTTTAAACTAGTTTGGTAATAAAGATTTTTGACAAATTTATACAACGAAATCTCCATATTAAAAATAATAATAGGTAAAGGAAAAAAGGATATAAAACAATTTATACATGTCTAATTTCATTACATGTGTTTTTTGGAACCATTTTATGACTATTAAATTGATGAGGATGATGTTTTTGGGTGTTAAGTGAATAGAATGTGATATATTATCAATATTGTTTGTATTAATATAAAACCCTTGAATGATTTTTAAAAACATGATTGATTTATTATTACATTTAAATATTTCAATAAAAATATTTCATTATATTATCATCCATGATGTAAAAAATACAACATAACTCTAGTTGGATCAAACAATGACCTAAATAAGAGTGTGTTATAATGAATAAATGTGTATGATAACCGTAATATATATTGTTATTATAAAATTTAGAAAATCTTAAAAATTTGTTAAGTATAAATTATCATCATTAAACTCTTTATTATAAAAATTAAAAATGGGTTGTAATGAAAAATTATATTCTTTTTTTATTAACGTGATAATATGCACATAACAATGATTAAAGATCCCATTTATCAATAAATGAGTTGAATATTGATATAACAAATAAAATTTTATGATTTTTGTATAATAGGAATACTATATAATATTATAATTATTCCAGGGTTTTAGCATTTAGATATAGTGATGAAAAAAACTACATCACATCGTGGAGGAAATCATCAAGACATTCTCACAATCGATGTAATAATTTTTTCATAGTCTGATAAATGATTAAATAAGTTGATAATTATTATAAATAAATTTATGAATAATAGTGAAAATTATTTTATTATATTAAATATTATTCAAATTATTTTTTAAAGTACTATAATAAAAATTATTTTTGGAAGGAAATAGTCAAATTTGATGCTTCACTTTTCAATTTGTAATCTCCATAGAATTAAATACCATTGAAAACCATAGATAACCAGAAGATTATTTTTGGGATAAGGTTCCTTCATAAAATGTTATATTTTAACGTAGTAATTCGAAGGAAATTTGTAATATGAAATCCTAGAAGTGTTATCCTTGTATAAGAGAAAATATGTGTAATTTGTGAAATAATGTTTTTTAATAATTCAGTGAAACTCCTCATGGTTTGATGGATAAAATGCAGAAAATAGGGATTGTGGGAAAACTTAAGATCAAAAATCATCTCGAAAGTTAATTTTTGATATGACTTAGTGTAATTTATGGATTTTTTATGTTTCAAAATGATACAAAAATTACCATTTAACTTGGTAATTACATTTGAAACATATTAATCAACTATAATGAAAAAATTAATATTTGATAACATTTTCAAATTTTATCCTAGTGATATGAAATTTAAAATTCATTATTATATATAATATTTATAAATTTTGAGATATTAGTTTTATAATAAACAAAATAATTGTGAAAAAACATTACTTAAAAAAAGGTATTGATGATTAAAATTTATATATTAGATAAAGTTTTATTATATACTTCTTTTACTAAAAATTATTAATATATAAAAATATAAATGGTTGGATGCATTAAGGAAATAAAGGAAAATAATTACAATATCTAAAATCATTATTAGTGGAAAAAATGAAATCATTTTAATATTAATGTCACATTTTAATTTAGTTTACAACATATAGTATAATATATTATAAATTTTAAAATAATTTTAAAATGGAATATTTTAATCATTAAAATATTATTTTATTAAAAAATATAATTATTAATATTCCCTGATAATTATTAATAATGTTAAAATTATATGATATATTATTTTTTTAAAAGAATTCAACAGAAAATATAATTTTCATAAAAACCCGAAAATTCATAATATGTAAATTTTAATGTGATGAACTAAAAGTGAATATTATTTTATAAAATTTAAAAATAAAATTATTTTCATTTTAAAATCATTATGATAATACAATGATAATGAAATTTATTGAAAATAATTTTTTAAATATTAAATCATTTTAATTATTTGCCTTTTAAATATTTAATTGTTTACAATAATAGTGTTATATATATTTTTATAAGTAATTTTTTCTTAATATTTTTTTTTCTTATCCTTAATTATATATTTTTGGATATTTTATATAAAATTATATTTGTTCTCGAATGTATTGAATTTCATTTTATTAGATGTGTATAAAATATTAATGTTTTAATAATATCGAAATAATAATTATTATAGATAAGAGATATGACAATGATTTTTTGATAGGAAATAATATTAGAATAATAAGTTAAATGTTTTTTATGGTCTTGGAAAATAGATAAAAAAATACCAAAAGTTCGATCAGGGGAGAAATTATACATTCCATTGCAGATTATAGCCACTAATATACATCAATTATATCTTGGTTAAAAATGGTCTTGTATAATAGTGACGAGATATTGATCCCATGTTTTTAAAAAATACAATATCATTCTTTTATGGTATCAGAATCACCAAGGCACCTATACCCAAGTTTTATTGTATGATTTTCCTCCAAAATAAATATGATTGAATCTAGGTAGGGAAAAAATTTGTGGTTACTGTAGCATCCGCATAACTATAACAACAGTGACACTATAGCGGTGGAGGAGCTGTATTAGGAATGCTAGTAGTGGCGTTATTATAGCATCCCTTGTAATGTAGCAGAACCACTCACAAACGGGAACTTTTGGACACAAAATGACTTTCAGGCCTGTTATTTAGGATTTCATTCCCCCAGGCCTATGGGCTATTTAATGGGTCCCCCTCTACCCAATCAGAAAAATATGTCTTTGCTATAATAATAATAATGAAGCATCAATCCCTAACATTTTGAAAAAACAGTATAGGGTACTAAAATGAAATGAGTTTTTTTGTCTTTTGGGGAAATAATGAATTTGATAATAAAAACCTAATCTCCACATAACAAATTCAATAATGATTCATTATACTAAAATAATAGGTTGTATAAAAAACAAAATGACAGGTGTGGTAAATACATAATTAAATTTGTTTAATTCTCTACCATTTTCATGAATTTTTCTCAACTATTCCAATCCATATTTCTTTATTATGATGATATAACCAGTGACTCCACACATATCTTGACCGATTTCATTCTCATTATACAATATGTTAATAAAAATAATTATGGAATATATATATTACATTTGGCATCATAATATTCATAATTTTACTATTAATCTTCCATGTCCTGACCCTCTATTTTTACTACCTAAATTTCAAATTTAAATATTCCACATTTTTTTATTAATTATAGGTTTATTATTATTTATGATATTAATTGATTAACCGTGAATTTAGCTCATCATGAAATCATCAACATAATCATCATAGTAATTTAACATCCGAAATAAAATACGATTTGACATAAAAAATAGATACATGGAATTTCTTTTATCAATAATGTTTCAATTTTGGGAATATTTAGTCATCTGTCTTATTCATTAGTTTTTGGGCTATGAATTCACCCATGCTCAATATATTTTTGGATCAATCATGGTGTGTAGTGATAGTCTCAAAGACATGTCAAATAAACTAATGTGATTGAACTCACATACTGGTACATGGTATGATCCACCACAAACCTGCATAGCATTCCTGACCCTAATGGGATGTCAACTACCACCCAATCATAAAATGAAAAAAATATTAAAATATTTCACCCCAAATGAAACAACAACATGGAATATATATACATATTAGAGAGAAAAAAACAAAACATAAAAATATAATTTATAATTTATATTGTAAATTTTAAGAGATATACCTGAAAATTGTACCAAAAAATCTCAAGGTAATAAGTATATATATGATGGAAAATGAATCCAAATTGCTACTACAACATCTCCTTGTGAAAATTTGGGTAACCACTTATCTATCACCACTATCAACCCAAAACCCATTTGATAAAATACCTTATTGCCTCACTATAGTCCCATGCCTTTCCAGGAAAAAAATACATAACATGTTCCATATAGTGCTGAAAGGGTGTGCAGGGTGGGATTTAATAGGAAAAGTAGGATACAACCTAGGTTTTCCCTATTATTCCTCTGAAAAATAATAAAATCATGCTCAAATTTATGGAAATCTATTCATGATAATAGTATAACAAATTTCATATCATTATCCAGGAATAAAATTTTAACTTCCCTATTTTTAACATTTTGAAATAAACTTGGGTAATCATTATCAAACCATTTAATAACCATATATCACATAACATATATCATATAAAAACTAATGTTTCAAATTACTAATGAAATCCATTGACGTACTATTATAGTAGTATAATCCAAAAGTAGAAGCATGGGTAACATCATGCCAGGGATTATACTAGATATCGATAACAAGGACACTCATACAATACACTGACATTGGCTTAAACATCAAGCCACTAGACATATTCATAGAGTCTATATATTAGAGGAATTACTCATTAAATGATCCTTTCACAAACCATTTTATACATGATGAGTGAAGGAATATAAAACATATAGGACCATCCATCCTCAAGTAGAAGTTGATAAAATGACACTCGGTTCATGCCTTCGATAGGCCCCATAGTGGAAACTTGAACCAATGGAATAGAATATAATTAAAAATGGAAGGCATTACCCTATTTATGGAACACTATCGGTAGATAATATAGTCTATCTCAAAAAACTCCAAAATAATCGTAATAGTAAATCCAAAATCCATTATAACATGCATGTCCAATGGAATATTTGATAAAAAGTACAACGAAAATTCCAAAGTAAAGTTCCAAAATAATGAAACAATGAAGAAACAGTAATAATCCCGATGCCCGAGCTAGTAATGTCTAGCACGATATTCAGAGTCATCCTAGAAATGAGAATACTATTTTATATATGTAGAGTGAGAATACCAGTATACACAGTAGGGAATATAAAGCTACTCATGCAAATGTGTGGGAAACATATTAATTACCCTCAAACAAACAAGAGAACCTTAAGCACATTCCAAGGAATGTTAACCAGTCCAGCCTCTCCAAGGCACACTCGACAAAGTAATGCAATTCAAGAAAAGTTATAGTATAAGTACATCAATATTTAGGAACCCCATACCAAATTACCACTAGTTAACTTCTCATTTCTAATGCATAATGTCTTGAAGTGGCCTCTCACCCCATATGCAGTACCACTACTACAACCCGACCACACACACCTAGGCTTCTAACCACAAACAGTCCATCCCGTAGAAACATGGTCTATAGCAACAAATAATCATTCCTTCAGACACCTGGTCCACAACAACCACACCTCTCGTCCAATTAAACATGTTCTACACCCCAATGTCACATCAGAACTCAACCTAGCCTATAGACACATATGCCTCTCAATAAAAAAACCCTCACCCAAATGATCTTGTACTATGGTAAGCCTCATGCCATTACATCCTTCACATGTACTCCTAAGAGGCAAGATCCTGGAAGAGGGTGGGATGAAGATAGACAGAAATCATCCATCCATCCTCACATCAAGATGTTGGGAAAGACTTTCTACCCCATGGAATGTATATATTCATCACGTAGTGCTCAAAAAAGGTGGGGTGCATATAAAAATCACAAGGAACTAATATATATATATATAGGTAAGAAAAAACTCTTCCTTACACTGGGGTTTCCAAACACACATATAGCATACTCAATCCCACTTTTTCTCATACCTCTATAGGTCAAACCACACAACCACCACAAGGTAATAACACAACCTGAAGACCTTCCCCTTAAACATCAATCCATGTGTTATGGTATGTGTATATTTTTATTATTCCAGGACTACCAGGACTCTACCATGTATAACCATATAGAAACAAATGGTAAAATCAAACTACAGTCCCACTTCACAATGACATGAAACCAAAAATATAGTCCAATACACAACCCCCCACTCTTCCTAGACACCTATACATTTATTTCCAAAAATAATTCTTCAAAATTATACCACACAATCATTTTCTCACAACCCATATCTGATTCCCACTACCCAACAATTCATAGATGCTATCCCACTATATATAAGTTTATAACCACACTGAAGTCCCACTGCCTGATGTTGCTCTTCAACCACAACAAAACATAGGAAGTTCTGCTGCCAACATGTCTATCTAATCAGCAATAAATTTATCTCTCAAATTACGTTTCTATCACACATCTCCCGTACCAACTCACATACAATTCCCACAACCCTTTTGTACTCACATACCACACACATCCCCTGGAACCAACTCCACTTCCCAACCATGTACCCACATATGTGATCCCAACATTTGCACCACAAAACTCACACAAGGTCACACAATTTAACAGAACACAACAATCAATCACACATTTCAACATGATGTGTATATATTCATATTTAACAGATAGAGGTTCATTAATTACACATTAACATAATGAGGATGATCGGACAACAAGTTTGATTGTAGGGAATCATTTTATTTAAATCAGTATATGTGTTTAATCCAATTTAATGCTATATATGTAATTCAAAACATAAAAAAAATACATAACTTCACCAATACAATACATGGACCACCAATGACCATGATTTAAAGGAGGCCCGTAGCCACATAAAAAATTAATAAAGCAATAAGGATAAATGATAAAAAACAATCAACAATAAACCACTCACTAACCATTATTTTATTTACCCATCTTATATTTTGATCATAGACACCTATTATTTATTTCCCATTTTATGATATGTTATTAGTTGTTCCTCATAATGATTTATTATTATAACAACCATGAATGATGCAAAATTAAAAGGTAGAAAAATAAATCCCTGACATAGATGATCAAAGATGAATGTTCCTCCTCGCGCCATGAATAGGGGATTGTGTGAGCAGAAGTAAAATCTATGAAGGATTATCAGAAGGGATCTAGGAGAAGCACATGACTCGTCTATTGAGGTGGGATCTTATTACACCAAGGGGAGTCTAAAAACACACTAATAAGGAAAGATCATAACTTTGAGGTGAGAGATCCTATTTTAATGGAAAAATAGTTTCCAAAGTTCATTTACATGAGACCATGGTAAGGACCACATGATTTTAGTATCTCAAATTCATTGGATTTTAGGATGTTCAAGATATAATTAATATCCTTTGAAATTCTGTTAACATTATTAAGGAATATTTGATACTCAATTTACGTCAAATAACTAGTTAGAGGGGTGAAACATGGGAAACCTAAGGAAACTAGATAAAATTAGAAAATGGTGAGACATTGTTTGGGTGTGTCACCTTCACGGTGTGGTACCATCATAATATGGAATCATCACGGTTCCACCATTAAGGTTCCACTTTTATAGTGAAACCATCATGGTGTGGCACCATTGTGGTGCCCCTGTTATAGTTCAATAGTTTAGTTGTGCCATCGACCATTTAGATTGACTTTGATGGTGCATTCGTGATTGTGCAACTATAATGGTGTGACCATGACTAGCGTGACTAGTACAACCATGAGAAGTATGACAAAAATGGTGTGATAGTTTTGTGGAACCATGTATTTATAAAACTCCAAGGACAAACCACTATGACCCCCAAGAACAATCCATCCAAAAGATTTCTAAACGGAAAGGCTTAGGAAAAAATCTGTGTCATTACATCAGATACCTCCAAAACTATTCATGTCGCAGAGAATTCTAAAAGAAACTGAGGAGGAAAACATGTCAGAAAATCCACCCCATAAGATACCTCTCAGGGTCAAACCCCCATTTGTTTTTTGTAAACGTGGGGAGAAAACCTCAACATCCGGGAACACCTCTTCGATATTTATCTCTTGAACAACTAGGGAGATAGTGTGGTTATACTTCAACAAGAAATCACATAAAAAAGGTTCAAATTTCTTAGACACATATATTAAAAAGCTAATTCCTTACAGTCAACATACTATCCACTCTGGGAGGCACTAACCCACCCGCATGGCTTTGATCTCATCCACATTGATGCATCTTGATTTGGGATCTGGCCCTAACATCCCACATGTCATTAATTTTCACAGACATTTTCAATGAAATATCTCATCTCATAGTAAACAATATCAATAATGACAGCACATGAAAATCACAAAAGCAAAACCAAAGTGTAAAACTCAAATCAACTCTTGGTACTGGGTACACATCTATGACACTTGCTCAGAAGTACTCTCCCCAAGGTCATCATGGCTCCATAACATATGAATAAAGGGAATGGTCCACCAATATAGTACCTTATCCTTATGATTCTTGATTCTTACTGATCACTCCTTAATGGTCGCATCATCCATGACATCCATCTCTCCCCAGTCCAGGATATGGATTCATCATGTAGATACTGATGGTGTTAAGAGACATCGAAGAATTTGGGGATATTCATCAACTATGGTTGTAGTGCCAGCTGATTTTCCAACTTTCCAACTCATCCCAACATTTTAATAGGTCTGATGAACCTGGAAGTAAGCATTATCCCTATACCAGACCTCCGCTTTCCACACTGAGGGGAGACCATTAAGAACATGTGGTCCCCAACCTCGAAACTCCAATGACAACCTCTTATGATAAAAATATGACATCTTCTCATCCTTCGCTGCCATTATCCTCAAATGCACAAGTTGAACTATATATATCATTCTTTTCACCACCTATGGGCCAACAACACCTACCTTATTATCTTCTATCTATGACATGAGTGAATGGAACAATATTTAGTACAATTCATCGATTGGATCCATGTCAATGGAAGAGTAATAGATGTTATTTTATAAAAACTATACAATATGAATGTTTCGTATTCACAATCATCTAAAGCCCATAACACATGATCACAACATATACTTAAATGTCTATGTGGTCTTATCTATCTTCCCATTAATACGATGTTGTAAATCATTGATTAGGCGTAACTATGTTCTAAAATCTAGTTATAATCCCTTCCAACCATTAGAGGTAAAATACACATCTCGATCCGAGATGATGGATATATGAACTCCTTACAGCCGCACCACTTCACCAACATGTCATTGTGATAAGGCATCCACTGCACTCATCTCCTTCATCTCTAGGATGTGAGATGATTTTATCAATTGATCCAAAATGTCATGGATAGCTTCACAAACTCATAAATCCCTGGGTATCCATGTGATTAATCCGTATATATTTCATTCCACTTCCACTTGAAGACATTTAAAGGCTGTAATAGACTGCATGGAACCCAGTGTTCAACATTCACCTTCTGACACACTAAGAACTGAGCCACAAACTCCACCACTGCAAGCTTCACCACGGGCCACCAAAACTATTCCGTAATTCCTCAGTACTTCATGGAAACTCCAATTTGTAACACCAAGTGAAATATATTGAACTCATGGAGAACACCCCCACACATTGTTACTAGGAAAAATAGATTCACCAGAAACAACATTTCATTTAGACTATCATCCAACCATCCTTCAGGAGCATTACCCAAGTTAGGGAGAACACATTCTTCATCAGTCTCTAGGTCTCCCCAATGAGACTCTTCCACCTTCCACACCAAGGTATAATTCACTGTCATTTTCAATATATTTCCCCTTCCATTGTATTATCTTGCATCCCTATGCAATGGGGTCATCTCCTATTTTTTCCTTTCCAAGAATCTTTGGGTTCTCAAACTAACTCCTTGTGTGAATTACTGCACATAGAATTGTCGACAACATTCTCATTTCTAGTGGTTGAAGAGATCACAATGTCGTATTCCTGGAGAAACTCCATCCAGATCCACTGACCCATGTTCAGGTATCACTGATAGAAGATATACCTCTTGTTCTTGTGATCAATGAAGACCACAAAACGTCCCATTATGATGTAATGCTACCAAAACATCTACGTGAACACCACCACTGTATGTTCTAGGTCATGGTTTGAATTATTACACCCATGAGGACATAACTGAAATGAACCATATGTGGTCACCCATCACTACTGAATTTAAACACACCCATAGCATGGATTAGAAAATTCAGTGAACACATCAAACACTGCCCATTCATTGGGAATCCTCATCACAAGAGCACTGCCTAACTTCCCCTTCAGATAGATAAAGGATTCCTAACACTGCTCACTCCACATGAAGGCCTATCCCACTCTATTCAAATCTATAAATAGAGATGTAAATTGATAGATATATAGATAGAACCTATAGTAATAGCCTACCATACCCATGATGTTTCAAAGAATCACCGCATCCTTGGGTTCATCCCATGAAGGGATTGCATTGACAATTGGTATATCCTTGTTTATCCCTTACCAAGACACCACATGTCCAAATAAATGCACCTCTCATGTCTAGAACATGCAGTTGGACAACATTACATAGATTTGGTGGTTCTAGAGGACCATCAAGATAGTCCTCAGATGCTCGAAGTACTCATTCTCTATCCTTGAATATATTTGGATGTCGACAATGAACACAATGAAGAATCTGTCCATCTACTTATAGAAAATAGAGTTCATGATCACCGCAATCCCAGTTGAGGAATTCGTCACACTGAACGGAATGAACATGATGTTTATATCCCAATACCTGGACCTGAAAGTATTCTTTAGGATGACTCCATTGTTTAACCATTACCGGTGATATCCACACCATAGATTTATCTTATAGAACCTAAATTCTCACTTAAACTATTCTAAAATGTCTTCTGTCCTTGGAAGGGGGTAACGGTTCTTAACCATCACCTAATTCAGCCTCCATTAGTCTATACACAGCCCCAGATCACCATCTTACTTCTTTGTGAAAAATAATGGATCCCCCATGGTGACACAATTTTACAGGAAAACTATTTTTCATTGGGACGTCAACATGAATCTGAAACTCCCACATAACATAGGGAGACATCTGATAGGGAGACATTGAAATTGGGTGGTCAATGGGTTAAATGACTATTCTAAACTCAACATAACATACTGGGTGTAGTGAAACATACTCATTAAGGAAGACATCGGGTATCTCACCGACCACCTACAGAACATCCACCATCCCTAAATCTACTGATTCCACTTATACCTCGACCAAAATGGAATGAAGAGGCACCACACACGGGCTGGACTCTTACCAACTCTTCTTGCCAACTATTGATATGCATTGGATGCCCATATCCACGAACACAACTCTTCTCTAGAAGCAGTCAATAATGGTGTGCACATAAAACATCATTCGATTCCTGTGATGAAATTATATGGTTGCATATTTAGTAGAATAAGAACCCCACAGGACTATTGTGTCCCCAACATCCGTTTACATCCTTGGAAAACATCAGACATACCCATATGACCCCCATATAGTATACTCAACAATAAATCAATGAGAGATCTCTATATGTGTAGTACCATAGAATGGGATAGACAGGGTGAAACATAGGAGTGTGAGGCTCTTGAATCAAACAAACCACACACATGAGTTGTAAACCGAGTAATCAAACCTTGAAAAACCTCTGGACTAGATTGAATTGCTACCTCTATGAAAAGCAATTGTCCACGCCTAGATAATGTTCCTTTTTTCTATAGACCTCCACCCCAACCATGCCCGAGTCAAGGTCCATGAGTAGAACCCTAGGGGTTTCCTCCCCAATAGATGTCTACCCTCGATGGAGAGGGAGCTCACTAACCCTACTACAGGAGGGGCCTGACTGGAAATTGCCGATGCTGAGGTGGGCACTGAGCCTTCCCACCCCCATTGTATGGTGCTAGAGTTGGGTACTATTTCTGAAAATTTACACATCTTCCAAAGATAATGAACCTCAATCCCAGGCCCATAAAGAAATGGATGAGGGAAAATACATCAAAACAAGAACTAGTGTGGCCTATTCCCCGTTGGCTGAATCCTAGAAGGTTATGATGCTAGAGACCTACTTCTAATAGCCTTCCCCTTTGACATACTTGAAATGCTCACCTCTCATAGTTCACCTCCCAGTGAGTGCATAAATTCCACTACATCGACCTTCATTAGATACACTTGGTACGTCAGTACTGTGAAATAAGAAACATTATACTTAAGAGAATTTTGGAGTGCCTCTTCTAAGCCACTTTCTTGGGATCAGTCATTCGAGGAAGGATCAATTTCGAAGAGAATGAGTTCCATTATATTGATCCTAAACTCCTTTACTGACATACTCTCCTATTGGAGGGAGAGTATCTCTAGAAATTCCATAGCCTTTATCGTGGAAGAATTTAATTCCACATAGAACTCCCTTTCAATATTATGACATCAAAATTATTCTCCTTCCTATCTCAAATGAAACATGTCCACCACTGAAACACTACTCCCCTCAACTGGATCACTACCAATGGAACCCAGCACTCTGTCTGAGCCAATTTAAATCTGAATGTGATTACCAGATATTCGATCCAATCATCTCTTTCCATGTCTGAGATGCTTCCATGTCTTCTACAACTGTTCATCTTTCTCCTTTCGATCGAACATCTATTGATCAACCATATAAACATTCTAGGTCCCAACGACTCATAACACTTGTGGAATACATCTGAGTTCCATAGCTGAAAAGGTAAACAAGAAACTCATAAGCCAGAGTAGTGTGAAAAAACTAGTTCTTGAATTGGTTTTAACTATCTATTTATTAAAATCACCAAAACACCCAATACATAAAAGAACACAATTCATTAGGATGCATGCAATCCCTTAGGGTCTATACTTATAAATCAATGTACCCTCACTTGGCTGTTTAGTACATCCAGAGTCCTTGAATCGGATCATAGGGGGACCAAAAATCCCTTGTTTTAGATGATATTCATCTAGACTATCTCAAGCAACATGATTTCCTAACATTGTTTCCCTACCATACTATGGAATCATCACTATTCTTAACTACGAAATCTACCCTATCTATCAATAAACTACCCTCGATACCATTCTATCATGACCCTTCTTCTACAAGAAGCGGGAATGAACAGATAACTTGAAGGCCCTTCCATCCTCAAGTTGAAGGAGAGATAATTTCACATGTGTCCTGCCTTTGATAGGCCTCAGAGTGGAATCTTGAAATAGAGGTATTGAATCTCAGTAAAAAAAATCGAAGGAATTACCCTTATTGTAATACCAGATAGGGAGATACGATGGTAAATCCAAAACAACTATAAATACCAAAATTAAATGTAAATCAAAAACCCATTGCCACATGAATTTCCCAAGGAAAATCTGATAGAAAGTTCAATGAAATTTCTAAACTTATGTACCAAAATATTTAAACTGAGAAGCAACAACAACTATCTCAATGCCCAAGTTAGTAAAGTCCATCATAGTCTACAATGTCCTCCTAGAAACTAGAAAACAGATTTATATACATAGGGTGAGAATATGAGTATAATCAATAGGGAAAATAAAGCTACATGTGAATATGTGGGGGAAATATACAAATTCCTCTTTGAGAAAGCAATAAAACCTCAAGAACATAAAATAATTACTAATTATCCCAGCCTCATCAAGGAACACTCAACCATGTAAAACAAGTCAAGTAAAGTAGTTGTATAAAGAAAATATTATTCACGTACCCCACACCACATTCCCAATGGTAAATTACTCATTCTAAATGAACTATTTTTTGATTCCACCTCTCTTTTCATATGCAATACCACTACCACAACCCTCCTGCACTTTCCTATGACTCAAACCACACACAATCCCACCTACAGTCACAAGATCCACAACAACCTAAAATAATTTCCTTAGACACCTAGGCCAAAAAAACACACAACCCCTTCATTTTTGTGTGATGGCCACATGGTGGATTCGAGGAGATTACATGTAAGTAAGACACATATATTCCTGCCTAATTCCTAGAGCTATTTTGAGTCTTTCACTTTTATTTATTTTGTAGTTTTCTTGTGATTCAATTCATGATCGTGTTTACTATGAGATGATTTTTTCCTTGAAAATGACCGTGAAATTTCCTAATGTGTGTAAAGGGATGACCTAAACCCATATCAAGATGCACTAATGTTTATGAAATTAAACCTGTGTGGGTGAGTTAGTGAAACTGAAAGGAGATATTATCATAATAGGGAGGAAGGAACTACCTAATCCATGGGTCTAGACAGTGTGAACTTTGGTGTTTGTGTGATTTCATGGGGATGTGTATACTTAGTGTCTACCTAGATGTTTTAGAGATATATTTCAAAGAGGTTTTCATTAATGCTGAGGATTTCTCACCGTGTTTTCAAAAATCTCATGGTGGTTTTCCCCTAAGAGGTATATTATGGGGTCATGGTTCGAAACCTTCTTCCTCCATAGATTTTCTATAATTATCCATATTGATAATAGATTGAGAGGTTTATTATATAATGACCATTGTTTTTTTTCCAATCCTTTCCTTTGATAAAATCTACAGTATGGGGTGTTCATGTGTGTTGTAGTTGTTTGTCCCTGGAGTTCACTAAAAACCTTGTTCAACCAAACAGTTACACTATCACAGTCGCATTATTCAAGGTCCCACTAGTCATAGTCACATAGTCATGGGTGTAAAATTCATGGTTGCACCATCACCATCACTCTATCATACTTTCACTGGCCACTATCACAATGTCATGATCGCATCGTTAAAATCACCCGAAATAGTTTCTCCATATTTTTACCACACCAAAACGGTGGCATTGTAACAGCTAAACACCTAAATGGTGGAACTGTAATGGTGGGAAAAAAAATTAACCTCACCTTATTGGTGGATCCATGATGTTGACACACTAAAATAGTGCCACAAGGAAATAATATTTCTCTCTTTTCCAATTTCTTCCATTTTTAAGTGTTTTTCCCAGTTTCACCCCTCTAACTCCTTATTTGACATAAACTATGTTAAAAACCTTCCATTATAATTTTTAATGGAGTTTTAAATGATATTAACTATATCATTAATATCCCAATTATTTTAGATACAAAAATGACATGGTATTCGCCTCGATCCCACGTAAATTCCTTTGGAAACTATTCTTCCTTTAAAAAAGTATCACTCCCTTAAAAGTAACTATTTTTCCTTCTATGTGTTTTTTTTCATTTCCCCATGGTGTGCCTAGAGAATTCCTGATTATAAAAGTCATGAGCCTTTTCTAGATCCCTTTTTATCAGACATCGTAGAGCTTTATGCTACAGGTGTGATCCCCTATTCTTGGCATGAGGAGGAACATCGATCATTGATCTTACAAGATATATATTTCTTCGGAATCCCATTAATTTTGAATCACATTGTGTAGGTATACTAATTATTTATTATGAGGAATGGAGAATGTCATTTCTTAAAATGTGAAATAAATAATAGGTGAATAGGATCACAAGATAACATGGATAAATAAAATAACAGTTAGTTAGTGGTTTGTTGTTGAATGCTATTTTTTTCCTTCATCCTTGTTCATGTTATAATTTTTTACGGGCATGTGCCTCATAAAAATCATTGAAATTGGTTGTCCTTTTTTTATTGGTGATGTTCTAATTTTTATGATGTCTTAATTTATAGATGTTCCATTAAATCTAGTTAATCACGTATAAACGATTAAATAAATGGATTCCCCAGGATCAAACATATTGTATAATCACCTCAATTATGTAAAAGTGGATTTGATGAAACTATATTTGTTAAATATGAATATATGATCATCCAGTTGATAGTTGTGGTTTAGTGCTATGTTCTATTGAATTGGGTGGCCTTGTGTGAATTTTGTAGTGATGCTATTGGGAGGAAGGTTCTGGGTACAATGTTGGACAAAGGAGTTTTTTCCAGGGAAAGAGTGTGGTATTCATGTACATTGGGGATGTGGGCCTTGAATGTGAGTTAGTTCATGGGAGGTGTGATAGAATCTCAGTTCGAGAGATAGATTGATTGCATAATAAATTATCTTATTGGCAGCTGAACTACCTATAATTTTTTTGTTACATAATGATGTCAGGTTGTGGGACTACAATGAGTTTATGAGCTAATATGAATGGGAATATCATCTGTGAATTTTTGGGTAGCGGTTTGCAGAGGTGGGTTGTGAGAAAAAGATTATTTGGTACATGTTTGAATAATTATTGTTGGAAATGACTAAAAATGTGTCTAAGAACAGTGGGGGTTTGTGTAGTAGACTGGAAATCCAGTTTTGTGTTGTTGTACAGTGATACTATAGTTTTGTTTTTCTTGTTATTTTGATTTGGTTATGGATGGTATTTTCTTGGTATTCCTAGAAAAAATAAAATGGACACAACACGTAACATATGGAATGTAGTTTAATGGGAAGGGGGTTGGGTTGTGTTTTTACCTTCTAGATATTGTGTGGTTTTGCATATAGTGGTAACAACAAACATGGTTTTGAGTAAGATGGCAATCTGATAGGAAAACCATATGTTTGGTAGAGTTTTTTATTACTAATATATATATATATATATATTGTAGTTCCTTGTGATTTTTATATTCACCCCACCCTTGTTCAGAAGTATATTTCAAATAGATCCATTCCATGGGGAATGGTGTCTTTACCATTATCTTGTTTGGATGATAGATGGATAGTTACAAAATTTCTACCACACACCCTCTGTTTGGATCATACCACTCATATCTACCAAGGAAGGTTATGATGGCTTGAGGCATACCATATTCCAAAATCCTTGAGGTGAGGTTTTGTTTTGGATGAGAGACCTAAGTTTCCATGGGCCTGGTTGTGTTCCAATGTGTATTTAAATTGAGGCCCAATTTACTTTGGGAGAGAGTTGTGGTTCACTTGGGCTAGGTGTCTGCTAGAGGGATTGAGTTTTTTTGTACCATGGTTCTTTGGGCAGTATTGTGTGTGGTTTGATGGATAGGTGTGTGAATGAGGGTTGTGGTTGTGGGACTGTGTATGGGAATAGAGGTGGCATAAAGAAATTATCCATTTTGAATGAGTATTTAACGTGTGGGAATGTGGTGTGGGGTACGTAAATATCGATGGGCGTACACTAATACATTACATGACATGAATTACTACGGTGAGTGTTCCTTGGTGAGGTTGGGCTAGTCAGTATTCCAAGATAGGAGATTGAGGTTCTGATGTTTTCTCATAGTGGATTTAGTTTGATTCCCATATTCTTCATGGGTATCATGAGATTATCTACTTAGTATACTTGAATGATCACCTTAGATATATAAAATATTATTAGGTTTCTCGGAGTAATTCATGACCCTTTTGGACTTTACTAGTTAAGGAATCAAGATTGTTGTATTTGCTGAATAGTTTCATTATTTTGGTACATTATGTTGGAATTTTAATTGTACTTTGAGTCAGTATTACCTTTCGACATGTATGTGGGAATGGATTTTAGATTTACAATTACTTTTGGTATTTGGATTTTGTTAAGATTTACCATCCTATATTCTGATTTTGTTCAACAAAAAGGGTAATGAATTCCATTTTTCATTATATTTTTTACCCTTGGTGCTAGTTTCCACTCGGGGCCTATCGATGGTGGGACTCGAAAGTCATTATCTACCTAAGGAAGGATGGTTCTGGCAGTTTGTTGTCCCTTACCTCATCCTGGAGAAGGTAGGTCATGAAAGAACCCCCAGTAGTTTTAACATTTTCCTAGAACAATAAGAATAGGGAGAAGATGAAATTCCCCTAATTAAACCCCCCCATAAGTGGACTAGATATATTATTATTACATTCACCAATGTACCAAATAATTCCCATGTGCTATACCATCAATACATGTTCATCAAACCAATTATTAAAAAGAATTCACAAAACCATTTCACTATTATTTGAAGATCTTTTTTCATTTATTAAATCAAGGGGAAACAAATATTTTATATAAACCTATTTTCACAAAAAATCATAAATCATCGGTCATATGATATGATCTCATTAATTAAATAAATTTCATTAGAGGAGTATTGTAGTTCACCAGTATAGGGTATAGGTGAAACCACCTACCTCATAATTGGGGTCAGATGAACCCATAATTGTATCAACCAATAAAATGATTCCAAAAATGGAAAATGAGGACCCAAAATAAACAAAAAAATTATAGAATATTTTAAATTTATAAAAAATTCTCTAAAAATAGTATATATTACACATGACTCGAAGAACCCAAAAATCCACACCATAATAGTTAAAGGAACACACCGTTATATAATATCACACAATGTATATAGATGATAATCATTGAAAACATCTCAATATAACCCAAAAAATATATTAATACATTGTTTCTACTACAAACAAATTTAATGTAGATGTATATTGGTTTACTCGCCCAAAAAGATGAATCCAAACTGCAACAATGATCAATAAATAGACAACTCAATTATAATTAATAAAAGGATCCAAAAATATCTGGAAGTGGGATATAGGTCGATAAGGGAGAGAGACATGGATGAATAAAATAATAATCAATATATGCAGCACCCTATAATCTCTTCTGATGATCATTAACTATGTGTAGCCCATTTACACTATGTGTATCCCATAGTGTCTAAATACACTAAAAAAATCATATCTCATATATTAAAAACATATTTGTATCATTACCTTTATGGTACCCTGTGCGTGGAGTGTACCCATTTCATGCTATGTTTCAAAATCAAAGCATCCCCCCACGAATTATTACTTGGTGTGAATTCTCATTACACCATGTGTATTTCTCCAACTATATAAACACAAATCCTTACAAAATCAGCAGACTAACTCATGTATTCTTGGATATTTTGGGGAATCCCAAAAATCCAATTACACATTTATACCCAAACACCATTAATCAATAAAATAATGAATACTCGAACATTATTATTTTTTCATAAAAAATGGTCTCTATCATCAGGTGTGAAAATACACACCAATTAATGAGGAAAAAAATAATGAAAAATATAAATACCTAATTCTATGTAATATTATGTTCAGAAATTCCCACCATAAGGATTTCTACCCCAGATTAGTCATGTGGATGTTTGAGGTTCGGAAAAGAAGTGATTCCACTACACCCTCATCAACGACTAAAACTCCCATGTCTTATGAGAATCAGATTTATACTGAAATAACACTATAAAAATGGAATAGAAATCCCATTCAATAATTTCACCAAAAATTCAATGATCTAAACTGGAAAAACTATAACAGATATTTATGGCTCTAGCATAATCTCCTCCCAACACAACACATGAGAGGGGTCATGATTATATTGAATGTGATGTGACATGTGGGAAACCATTTTCACTCTTGTGAACAGAAATATAAAATATAAACAATAAGAACCCCCCCCCCCCCAAGACTCTTAATGAACTCAAAGAGACCAATATATCATGGAGTAATGTTTTCGTGTTATCAATGAGGATGGTGTTCCAAAAAAGGAGACAAAATCTAAAAAACATGGTCACTTTTAGAAAACTACAATGGAAACACCCACTAAGCCACATTAGTTTTTTACGAACTCTTTGATAGAACAAGAAACTGAAATATAATGTATGTTTTCATAGAGATGTCTGCATCCAAACACAATCTCACTAAATAATCATCATCCATCTCTATCCAATAAATATGTGATATGATCGGGTGACCATTCAATCCCTCTAATCAATCCATTCTGATTGATGACTAAAAAATATTATTATAAAAAAAATCAATTAGTCCCACTTGGCTATCCCAATATAAATCAAAATACATGCAATAAGAACATTGAATATACTATGTAATTATAATTTCATTCTCTATCTAATTTTATATCTATGGATGATAAGATATTCTCAAAATGACATGAGTCCACATATACTATTGGAGACTCCTACAGAATCTCAATGAAAACGTAGGATCACTAAATGAAATAATGGATGAATGACCCAAAGAAACCACCCAATTTAATTCACATACAACATACCCAAATACTAATATTATTTTGCATCCTAGATCAGAATGAAATGAGAGGACATTATAAACTAATTAATCATAAACCATATAGAATCTCTCCCATTGGGAGTCTCTAGTAATCCAAAAACATCATCCATGGATACCACCTACCATTTACAAAATGAAACCATATGAGGCTGGAGAAAACCAGAATTATTCAGATTCATGCCCTTAATTTGTTGGTAGGTTTAACAGTGGGACACATAATCAACAATGTCAGTATTCATAACCAACTACTATAATCCACATATCATGTCATACTACATAATAATTTTTCTCAAATGAATGACCAATGGGGAATTATTATTGTAAAACAAAAATTATATCATCATATATGTTGGGATGATAAATTGATCCCCAAAACTAAGAATACTATCTAGAGAGATAAAAAAAATTGTAATAGCCTCCCAATTATGCAGGGATTCACAAATAACTCTAAACCCATTATACTACTAATGGCTCTACAGAATATACTCATTGAGAGAATATGAAAACCAAAAACTCAACTAACCCATCCACGAAACATAGTCTTGAATAACTAGATACAATTTTAAAAAATCATCATATGATTCCACTATTCTATAGATTCCAAAACATCTATGAATTTCAATTTCCAAATAAGGGAATCTAAAACAACATTCCCATTACATGGATTTTAATATTTATCAGTGTAAAACATGAGACATTATTCCACACACTACCTCTATCTATGATTAATTTTCATTGTATGAAAATATAAATCAGAAAATACCATGTTTAGAAAAAACTATAAAACATTAAAAAATATAATTCCTCCAACACATAAGTTTAAGAATATATATGGAAATGTCTAAATATAGGGAGGGTTAATTCTTATCATGTTATAAAATCTAATATGAACCTTCATCCACCACATGATTATCCTTCATAATATAATTACCTATTATAGTGGTAGAAGTGTCACATAAAATCACATACCCTATACTGAGATAAGGTAAGAAAAAAAAGTATCAAAATCTAGATTAATTTCAAATTTTCAAAATAATACATACACTTTTCATCCCATGTGAATTTCGCATTTTAACTAATATGAGTAGTCATAGGTTATTCCAACTTAATGAAATACTTAATGAATCATTGATTATATCTAGAAAGTCTAAGGAAGATTTAAATCCCAAATGATGTATGCAATTCTTCCCATTATAAAATAGAATCTTCCTTAACTTAATAAACTAACATGCCATTTTTCCGAATAATATTCCCAAATTCCATCAAATCTTGGATCTAGAATGTGATTTCTAATTGCCTTCCATAAAAATATTGACTCTTTAGGATTTCCAAAAACATTATCTAATAGTTCTCATTCTCACATCCAGATCATGAATAAACTAAAATACCATCCTATAACACAAAAAAAAATTGTTTTGAGATACTAATGTAATATCTTATCCATTAATGCCCAAAAAATTATGATAGTTTGTTTGAGAAAATGAAATCATCTGATATTCACAATGGTCTTACCAGCTACTAATAATATTTGTTAATATTGGAACTCTTGAACTATGATATTATGATAACATAATCAATGAAAATTCTTTGAAATCCACATTTCCCCATTAATAGATCAAAAAAATAATACAATTGTGGTCAAAGGGAACATTTTCTTAACCATTAACAATTTTAACATTCGATAATCAATAAAACATCAGTGTGAACCATCATCCTTCATGGAAATAAGCACTAGGGTCTTTCACTAAAAAGAATCGTAGAAAATAACATTTTGTTATCATATCAACCAAATAAGTCTTGATCTATTTATTCCCTATTGGTCACATATGATATGAATTTATGGATATAAACTATGCACCAGGTCATGGGTTAATGGAAAAATAAACCTCCCTCTCCAGAAGGATCAAGGAGAATCAATCATGGAAAATTTTAGGTAAGTATTAAACAATAGTAAGAAGATCAACAATAGAAGGGATATCATCAGCAAAAATTACTATAATAGAAAACAATCTCTGGAGACGTGGGTGGGATCGTCCAATAATAATAGACCTCCTCAAAAATTTCCCTAAAACAACAAAGATCTCTTATCGACCACAATAAATGATACATAATAATTATAAAATTAATAATAAAGATGTTAAGAAATAATACTATCTTTCTAGATGATGTCATTGGAAGAATTATTACCATTAAAAAATCCCTAACCCACATGACATTAGAAAAACGATAGTGCATAAAAAGTACTCAAAAAACAATGATATTTTCATATCCTAAGTGGTATTAATAACTTTATTAAATGGATAAAACGACCTTAATAAGAATAATCTATTTTAAAAAATTCTAGATATTTACATGTGGGATGATCTAGTATCATTTAATGAAATGGATAATTATGACGGAATAATGATCATGACACTCTCTATAATTGGACCGCTTCTACCTCCTTCAGAAACTCTTCCACATAATAAAGGTTCTTCACTCCTGAGGCATATTTTTGGATATATATATTTGTAGAGTCATCTAACTCACTTATAGAATCATTTTTATCTTTTTATCGCAAACCATTTCGAACTAGTAACATAGACTAATAGAAACGATGGATATATCCAAAAGGAAGACATCATTTACAATTTTTCCTAAGTGATATAAAATAATGCCAGTTTGGATCATCCATTCCCCAATGATTTCATGTTACGGGAACAAATATTGCTGTAACAGATGTTTCCGAGGAGTAATATCATTGATAACCACATCCACAACTCACGTTCTGATTTTACACTTCATATTCTTCCTTATAATTCCACTGATGCTTCCAATAGGTGTAAGAGAGTTGGTATAATGTAATACATTGACATCCATATTCATCCATTCCCTCATCATCTTGATTATAACCTCTAAATTGTTTGAAATCTTTTGAATATACACTTTCAATGAGACAACTACTCTCAAACCCTATTGGTAATTATGTGTTCTTAGTTGTTCGTTCCTTACTACCTCTAGTGAAAAATGAACGAGATTAGTAAATAGAATGGTGCAATAGATAAAAATGTCCACACTTCTACAAAGAGGAAAACATCAGAGACATCTCAATCAATAATGAATCTTAAATAAACTTGTGGAATTATATATTATGAATCCATTTCAGAATAAGATCACATGGATATCTTCTTATTCCATGGAATCCTACAAATTTTTATGGTACCCTAATGTTTGAAATAATCATATTTTTATTGATACAATCTTGTGTATCTAGGAATTTGTGAATATTTTCGATAATTTCAGGAGTATCCTATCCGTATTAGAGGATCATTCATACCGTTAATCGATGGTGAATTATAATTTATGATCTCTCATGATCAATCACATTCCCATTTACCTCCTAGATTTAAATAAAAAATTGCATTATGAGCATATAGTAAAATGTGTTCCACGATGCAAACAACCCAAATGGTAGCCTTGAAAATCAATTAATCAATCAGAGTATTCCATTGTGGAGTATTAGTGAAAACCTCTTGAGAAACATATATAAAATTCCTTGGAGGAATAAAACTGCATGAATAAATAGAATAAACAACAATAAAAAACAATCAAATTACACATAAGAAAAACCAAATGTAATAGATGAGTGTAATATCGAGATCTTAAAATAGGTGCCACACATCCCAATATCCCATTGAAACTAGAGGAGCATCATAGAATGATTTTATGTGTAACTCAATACAATAATCCATTAATGTCATGATAAAAAATATTTCTAGTATAAAAAACATCCTAAAACATGGAATCATGGGGACATAACAACACTGATCACAATTCTTAATAATATGAGTTGAATACCTTGTCAAACTACTAATTTTCCTCCTCCACCAAATAACCATATGGAATTCCGAATCCCTAATGGAAATATAATATCACTTATGAATAAAAAACAATAAAAAGTAATTAATTCTCCAAACATGATTCAAAAACATGTAATATATTTGTAATTTAGGGGGAAAATATATAAATGTATTTTATAATATATATGGTACAAGGTAAGTTATAAAAAATAAAATGGTAGAAAAAATCTAAAAGGGGAAATTGTTTCTATAGTGGACAAAAAAAACCAAATAGTAACTCTAACAGCTCTATGTGATAACATGAGAAAACCCACACTGTCACCCCATAAGATACCCAAAATCTAGGTGATAGAAAACCTCATAATATCTCAATGTCTTATTGACATTCCCTATATAAAAATTCATTATTATGTCTCTACACCACCAAATTTGTATATAGGGTTTGATTTAATAGTATATGTAGGGTCCCACGTATGATTTCAATATCATGTACCTAAAAAATAATCCATGCGTTCCAAAAAATAATGAAAACAAGGAATTTTAACACTTTAAATTTATCATCTCAAAATCATTAAATTGTCTTTCCCATTTTCCACTTTTACATTTAAATATGTTTAATCAGTTTAAATGTATTTCTAAATAATATATCAAAAAAAAAATATCATGTGAAACAAAAAATAAATCACATATCAAAACAAATCCATTATAGTACAATAAAAACAATCCAAGGCAGAATGAGAAGCATTTGTGACATCATTATAGGGATCACTCTAGGGAAGGATAGTTGGGAACTACTACCTATCATATAACATTTCATACTCTTCAAGACACTAGACATATGCATCGAGTAAATAGATAGGATGAAAAACTGCTAATTTTAACACCCCAACAATTATAACAAGTCCCTAGATCAACTGGCGAAGGCAATAAAGGAATCCCCCATTAGAAAAACCCCATATTTTAATGGCTCATATTTCACATGATCGGTTTTTATAAAATTCATTGCCAAATTACGAGAACAGTGGATGAGAAGACATGTGATTATAAGATTTGGAATGCCCAAAATGATCTGTTGATAAATGATATCATTTTATATTGCACTCATGATATATTTTTTGGAAAACGTTTAAAATCTCATAAACAGGTGGCTGAGTTAGAAATCAGAGGGTACAGTTATGTTCAGAATGGCAGGTTTACCCTAGGCGTGACTTAACATTAGTCGGTGTAGGTCTCTATTGATAAAAACCAAAGCTTTCACAACCCTATATATAATAATTAAATAAAATTATTCTATTTTTTAAATAATAATAAAAAAATTATTATGTGGAATAAAAACCATAGTGTCCCGTTGAGATTATGTGGGTGTTTGTTTTTTTATGTGGAGAATAACCATGAATTCCACATGTCGAGTGTAAAAGTTAATTTTCTTATTTTTTAAAAGGAGAATAAAATAAATATAAATAATTTTATTTTTATTTCATTTTAACTTTTCACAATGTGGTTATTCTGTATCATAGTGACAGAGTAAGGCTTTATCCTTTCATAAATGTTGTCGTGAGGCTTCGCTATTTGAAAGAGAAAAAGAAACACAGAAACATGTAAACACGTAAATATGTTAATTTGATTCCTCAATAAATCAAGGACATATACAACAATAGAATTCACAACATTGGGGAATTTCATGGGTGTTTCCCTATGACAAGGAGGAGGAGGAGGATCTCTCACTAGCGATGACAACTAGGTGGTCTAGATTCAATCAATAATGAAAAATCGACGAACTCTATTGGAACAAGGATCAATGTGATGACGCCACATTAATATACCTATGTAAGCTATAAAACCTTAGGTAGGGGTTATTATTTTGAATCTTGTCATTCCTTGTTCTTAGATTTAAATAATGATCTTGTTGTCCCATGGTTCATATGTTCTTGTGGGAATAGAGGTTTATTTTTACTGTTTTGAGGAATGTTTGATAATGGTTAAAAATGATGATTAATACTATGTGATGGATTATATGATCAATTATATTTCAATTATAACGGTGACGAACCATTCTCATCACTAAAATTTATCAAGGTACTTCCATTTTTTTGATCCATGTCATTTATTCCCCCATTATTCATTTTTCATGGGTGTTCTTATTTTTTCTTAAAACACGACATCTAATGATATGTCAATCATTATTCCATAGATTTGTGGCACAAAAATCAGATGTTTTAGGTTTCAGGGGGTCATGTCACTATATATGAGTGACAATGATGGTGGCAATCAGATCAAGGCAGTATGGGATGATATAGTATGTAAATAGATTTACTCCAAAGTGGTACTGTTTCATGATTTTGAACTATTAGCGATAAATATTGCCACTAGAGGACTCCTGAACATCTTACCGATCAAAGAAAAGACCATAAGATTACCTCTGATGGGCAGTGGTAGTGATTGAGGCCCGCATCATATGACGTAGTAAGATGTTAGATGCCATAGTCTAACTGGACCATTAGTGGGATGTAGTTATTGCCACATCATGAGTGTTGAAGACCAACCTACTTTAGCGGGTTGGGACCTTTACCTCAGTTCGGGCCCTGCACCTCGATACAAGCCATTGTAGTAGATATGTTTAGAACCAGATGGTCTGGGAAGACCCTATGGGTCGTGTCATACCTGGTGGTCTAGTTGGAACCCAGGTCATGCCATTGGACTCTGAACCGAGTTGGGTAACATCAGTTCGATCAGATCACACTCGAACCAGACCCAACCATACCCCTATTCACAAAAAACACCCATATCATTTAAACTGTAAGACCTAGTGAAGTGCCATTTATGTGGTTGGAACCCTTGGGATGAGGTGGTCATTTTGGGATGGCATTATGAGTCTTTATTGAGGACTAGTGTATGTGAGGAGCTTTCCCTCTTGGTTCATTCCCCAAGTGTTTGGTATGATGTAGCATAGAAATACCCTCCAGAGATGAAGTCCCAAATAGAGTAATGGAATACTACTTGAGAATGGAGTGATACTCAATCTCCTCTGATTATTTTTTTGGGTATTGATGTTATAAGGCCCCAGCCTTAAACCTTTATTAATCTTGAGTTATTACAAGATTACACATTGAGGATCTTTTCAGGTTTAGAGTTTTGGAGAATTAGATCATGAAACTTTCATTAAATTCCACATTTAAACAAAGTGGTTACATAGAAGACAGTATTCATTCTTCCCATCAACGGAAACATATTTAAAATAAAACATGGATTCTTTCTTGACACATCCTTGACACTATCATCCCATCATGTACCTTTCCCGTGACCTGTGAAAAACATTTCAAAAACATGGGATGAGCATAAAAAGCTCAGTATGGGTTATAAAAATATAGAAAGGAAACATGAGTTCATATATACATAAGAATGAAATCATACTTTACCCATAAAACATAGGCACATTAACATACCTTATCAAACCATGAATAAATCATAGAAATCATAAGACATAAAGGTAACTTGAGGCATTCATAACATTCTTACGTAGGGAGTAACCCTCTTGGTTACGTTTGGAATACCCATCATAGTATATTCCCTAAATCTCTTCGGATAAACCTTAACGTTTCACTCCTTCGCGTTACCCAATGAATTGGAGAGCTATATCGGGCTCACCCGCCCTTAGTCTATCACGAAACCACCCATCTTCATAATAATTCCCAAGAACCTGAACATAATCATATCACATAAAACATGCATAAAGGAAACATAACATTTCCACCTTTCAATCACAAGATATAAATACAACACATTGATATAAAAACATTTTGAAAACCATTTTCAATACCAAAATAAACGAAAAGTAAAACATGGTATTTATTTTTTGTTTAAAAAGAAGGTATGGCTTGTAGAGGAAGCCGAAACTCAAATAATGGTCACGGTGGGGGAGAAGTCGTTGTCGCCGCATACGTACAACAAAAAAATTCCCTTTTGTCGTTTAGTAAAACGCTTCGTATAAAAAACATTCCATTTGGATAAACGTAAAATTCCATGGGATTAATACACCGTACAAAAGAAGGTTGTGTATAAAACAAAATATGCTTCAATGAAAGGAGATTGAGACAATGTCCCATACAAAGACGGTATCCTTGGTTTAAGGATAAATCAATTACATAATTATGTGTGACAAATGAATACACCAAATATAAGTGGATATTAAGTGTAAAATAATCAAAGGTAATTCACACATATTCAAAGGATGACATATTCAATAACTTCATGTTGAACCCGAAGAAATCGAAATGGGGTTGAGATGTTCCCTTGACAGCCTAACGGCGTCACATCAAAATGAGTTGATGAGAGATAGAAAAATGGTATCTCATCACATGGACATAAAATTTACAACAATAAGGATATATGAGAACATATACCAACATAACAATATGTAATTTAAAATACCCAACAAAAGAAGTCTTTTAAAAATAGGAGGGTGAACGGTTCCCTTACGGACATGGGTATCTTTTGAAACATACACCTCGTGAAAGAAGGACAATAAAACATTGATGTAAATACTCATAAAAGAAATCATATTACACAATGAATAAAATAATGGGTAGTACATACACCACTCAAAGGAAATTGTGGAAAATGCAGCATAAATGTCACGGGAATAAAACTGAGATGACAAATCCTTTACAAAAACTCGGCAGCCTAACGACGCCACATAAAACTTCCAAAATAGATTGATGAGAGAGAATAGGGTCTCTCATCACATGAACATAAAAATTACAGTAAGGGTAATATAAAATAACATCCCAATAACAAGAAAGATGAGCTTTAGAAGGAATGACATAAAAGAGTGTACTTAAAAAAAAGAGAGGAGTAAGATCCCTTACCTCAAGTCCAACTTGTCTTGTTCGTTTCTTTATATTCCTGAATAATAAACTTTGGTCAATTAATAATTGCCTAAATACCTCATTTAGAGATTATTATTCAGTTCATATCACATATTATAATGTTATAATAATTGTTTAATAATGTTAGTTCATATCAGACGTTTTTGCCGATGTTTGGTACATGAGTCAAAAATGAACTTGTTTGAAAAAAGATTGCCCATGTAGTTATAAGTAAATAATTTCCAGAATAGTATTAATGATTAAAATATCATATATGTTCATTAAATATTAATTTCAAACTATTACATATCATTTGGAGATAAAAAACGAAAAGCACCGTTCATGGAGACGTTAGACCATACGTACGCATGAACGCTACATTCATTTTTTTGTCATATTAATGGATTTAAAACAAAATGAGAGAGATATATATATGTTATAATTCCAGAATGATATCCATAATTTTGATGTAATATATTACATATATATCCATTATATATATGTACTTATATTATTACGTAACATTTTGAGATATGAAATGAAATGTACCGTTCATGGAGACGGTAAGCCGTACGTATGCATGAACGCTACTTCCATTTCTATTTCATATTTAATGGAATTAAAATATAATGATACATAATAGTATTTTAATTCCAGTATGGTATCATATATAATATCATTAAATATATCCTTTATATGTTCCACATATGGTATTAACGAATCAAATAACATTGAGGGGGCGGTAGTCCGCACTTCCTTAAATCAAGATATCCCGTTTACCCATAATGGAAACCATAATGGTATGCCCAAAATGAAAAATACATAAGCTTAAGGAAAACATAAACATATTATATATCATATATAAATATAATGTCATCTTAATGGCCACCTTTGAAGGTGTCAAAAGAATGTTGAACAATCATCGTTTCGGGAGGCCGAAATTCGCCATCCACGGAAACAATATGTTCATTAACAATTAGATGTAGGTGTGTGAAAGTGTAGCTCGAATCCTTCTTATAACAATATCCTAGTATATTTATGATACTGTAGTTGTTACAAAATAAATGAATAAAAAGATTTTAGGGGGTTGGAGAAGAAAAATAAAACAAAAGTACTTAAGTGAAGACATTACCTTAAAATCGGGTAACTCTCTTTGGTTTGAGATCAAAGGCTTCCTTGGGAAGACTTCTGCCCAAAGTGAGGCTTCAAGGAGTAATATAGGGAAGTGGAGAGAAAAAATGGGCAGCGTTTGGCCGACCCAAAGGCTTTGGGAGTGTGGGTAAGGAGGTAGAGGTGGGGGCCTTTTATAAGAGGAGAGGAGGGGCACTCTTGGAAGGTAAAGAAAAGTCACATTATTTTAAAATTATATTCGGATTTAAGAGGTCCCACATTGATGTGTTTCGAGGATAAGGTGTCAAGGGTTCGAAATCCACTCATCCAATAGGTTTTGGACATGTGTAGGTCTTAGATATTACATTATCTTTCCATTTTATTTAAATCGTTAAATAATGAGGTCATCGTTGCATCATCATGATGTCATAAATAATTTAATTTATTTAATGTCTAAAAATTTTAAAAAAATACTATGATGTATGAAAGCTTATTATCTTAACAATGAAGATTTATAGTCAAAAGTATGATTTGTATAACCCCTTGTAAAAATTGTTTTAGTAAAACATTTCATGTTTGTCTCATTTTTTACTTTAACTTTAAATAAAAAAGATATTAATGTCATTTTCAAAACAAAGTGGCTTCATGGGGTCCCCAAGTTGACCCATGGGTTGTCTTGGTCGTCCATGACACATCCAATGAGGTTAGGACATGTTTTAAGTTCGTTTAATATTATTAAAACATTATTTTTACCTTAAACTACACTATTTACCTCTAATCGCGATTAAAAACTTAATAAGTTACTATTCACCAAAAAATTATTTTTATCCCATTGAACCACATTTTACTTCTTAATTAGAACAATTTATGTTGGATTTTTTAAATTCAAAACACAAAGATGGAAAAATTTCATTTAAATGGAAAAATCTGTTTTTATAAGTACCACTTAGTGGTTTCACTATTCATCAAAAATTGAAGTTTTTCAGAAAAATCCCAAAAATTCACCCTAAGATATATTTGATATTAAGAATTCAAAAATAAAGTCTATTTTAAAAAATTCAAAAAATATAAGTCACATTAATTAATTTAATAATTAATTTCCGCTGTCAGAGCAAATAGCGTGTTTTTATGAAACAATAAGTATCAAAAGATTGACACTAGATTAAGTCTGATTTCAAAGTGAAATTAATTCCAATGACCACTATTGGATTTAATGGTAAAAATATATTATAATTTCAATTTAAAACCAATTAAAAAGATAATCTAATAATAAAAATAAATTAGATTAAAAAGTGGGTTTGAATTAAAATACAACATTTTACACTATTCATTAAAAAAATGAACTTTATCGGAAAGATACCAAAAAATTACACAAAGTAAATTTTAATGTCCCAATTCTTAAGAAGAGTTTTATTTGTCCAAAAGGATTTATAATAGTGAACAAAACTATATTTAATGACGGTTCTCCATCAAAAGGTGATAAGTGAGCCTATAGTGAAAACTAGGGCATATATGCCTAAAATTGAATTCTTTCCATATTTTATGCCTTTATCTTTTATTGGATAAATGTAAAAACATTAAAAAACATATATAATCATATTTTAGTTATTTCTATCCATTCCCACCAATACAACGGCTACATGTTAACTACCTTTTAAAATAATATTATTTTATTATTAGAGTTCAATGTAAGATTATCAAGAAACTCGTTGTTGCGTGTCGGGTACGCCATCGAGCATAATGTCCCCATTAAAGTCATATTAATACTTTATTCACAAATATGGATAAATATGAAAATATCATATTCTTTATTTACCTGGGGTGTTACATCCTTCCCCCCTTTTGGGAATTGCATCCTCGCAATTTTTAAAATTGAGCTTGGAAACATCTTTGAAAGTCCCACATCGGAACAAGAGTCGGTAAAACAATAACTTTAAAATAATGGAAGATAAGAACAGATGTCACCTGAGTTAACCCATTCTAGGATTCCATGTAGAAAAATATGGACATGGAGGAGAAAACATAGGGTCATGTTCTGATGGAGAGTGATAGAAAACATGTTTAGGAGAAAGTTAACAATAAGAAAATCACAAATTTGTAATGGGTTAAACGGTGTTGGGTTCCCCAGTAGGAAACGTTAATAGACAAAATTTTTTCTTTCAGTTACTTTTTATTGTGGAAAATATTTTTTAGCTTAAATAAAACATAAAGAAACATACTTACTTGTCATTTTGACTACCAACATTCACTTGATTCCTTAATAAAACTCATATTTTTTTTCCAAAAGACGAGTATTTAGGGATACTTGTTCGCATTAAGAGTACTATAATAAACTTCTAGAGAATCACCTAATCCACCAAAGGGAACTATATACTTCCCATTTATTTAGTCTTTAACCAAAACCAAAACCAAATGGTTAGTACAAGGTCATATAATAATGAAAAGGATAACCCTTTAAAAAGAAAATCTGTGCTTAATCTCCAAAATTTTTCCAACAAAACCCAAAGTTCAACGAGGACCATCTGATAAACAATTTGTCCTTAAAATTCTTCAAAGTAAACTATTCTAAGATTGAAACCCAAATATTTGAAGGATTTAGTCACATAGTCTTCCAAGTTAAATCATAACATTTATCTCCAAACAACATAAGTTGCTCCTAAAGTCTCGTATTGAAAAGTAATTAACCTAATCACATATCCTCCATGATAGGTTAATCATTTTCATAAATAACCCAAAATCAACTTACTCTTAATTCATAAAATCATATAACCATAAAGAATCAGTCAAACTAACCCGGGACTTCACGTAGTCCAGTGGTAGGAGATAAATACCAGCCGCACTTTGGTTGTGGGTTTGATTCCCGCAGCTTTGTCCGACTCGACGGGTAGTCACACGTTATGTGTGTTGTCCTTTTTCCAAAACTATATAATTCTCAAATCATTCCCCCAAAAGAGATAAAATCATCAAAAATAACCATAAAATAATTTAACATCAATTTTATCTCATGCCTTTCACTTCCATCGTAACATATAGTAACCCATAATTACCTCAAAATTAAGGATCATATAAACTCTAATGGTTACCTTTATAATTATTACATGAACTTCCACATCGATTGGTCATCTCGTACATGATGCATTAAAGATCATACAAAGGTTTAAGTGGTTGATCATGGCTCCTTGATAGTTGGTTTAGAACAACCACAAGTTTCCTCATTGAATCCCCCATTTTATCTAGTATCTTAATCGTAGAACCATCACATTTTCCTTCAAACCTGTTGTCTCTTTTGTGCCTGCTAGATCAATCCATTCACTAAAAACAGAAATGTCAGTGTGAGTATATCAACAAAACCATCATGTACTAATGAGGAAGTTAAACACTAAGATACACATACTCATTCACATTATCTAAAACTAGGACTCTTTCTGAAATCCTAACCATTATGGTAATGCCACTTATGCTTAAAAAATACCCTAACCTCTAAAGTTATCTAAACTGACCTTTGATACCAACTATAAGGCCCCAGCCTTAAACCATACTTAATCTTGAGTTATTACAAGATTACACATTGAGGATCTTTTCAGGTTTAGAGTTTTAGAGAATTAGATCATGAAACTTGAATTACATTCCACATTTAAACAAAGTGGTTACAAAAAAGACAGTATCCATTATTCCCATCAATGGAAACATATTTAAAATAAAACATGGATTCTTTCTTGACACATCCTTAACACTATCATCCCACCATGTACCTTTCCCTTGACCTATGAAAAACATTTCAAAAACATGGGATGAGAATAAAAACCTCAGTAAGGGTTATAAAAATATTGGAAGGAAACATGAGTTCATATATACATAATAATGAAATCATACTTTACCCATAAAACATAGGCACATTAACATACCTCATCAAACCATGAATAAATCATATAAATCGTAAGAAATAAAGGTAACTTGAGGCATTCATAACATTCTTACGTAGGGAGTAACCCTCTTGGTTATGTTTGGAATACCCATCGCATTATATTCCCTAAATCTCTTCGGAGAAACCTTAAAGTTTCACTCCTTCACATTACCCAATGCATTGGAGAGCTATATCGGGATCACCCACCCTTAGTCTATCACGGAACCACCCGTCTTCATAATAATTCCCAAGAAGCTCAACATAATCGTATCACATAAAACATGCATAAAGGAAACATAACATTTCCACCTTTCAATCACAAGATATCAATACAACACATTGATATAAAAACATTATGAAAACCATTTTCAATACCAAAATAAATGAAAAGTAAAACATGGTATTTATTTTTCTTTTAAAAATAAGGTATGGCTTGTAGAGGAAGCCGAAACTCAAATAATGGTCACGGCGACGGAGAAGTCGTTGTCGCCGCATACGTACGACAAAAACATTCCCTTTTGTCATTTAGTAAAACACTTCGTATAAAAAAGATTCCTTTTGGATAAACGTAAAAGTCAAAGGGGTTTATACACCGTACAAAAGAAGGTTGTGTAGAAAACAAAATATGCCTCAATGAAAGGAGATTGAGATGAAGTCCTATACAAAGACGGTATCCTTGGTTTAAGGATTAATCAATTACATAATTATGTGTGACAAACGAATACACCAAATATAAGTGGATATTAAGTGTAAAATATCAAAGGTCATTCACACATATTCAAAGGATGACATATTCAATAACTACATGTTGAACCCAAAGAAATCGAAATTGGGTTGAGAAGTTCCCTTGACAGCCTAACGGCGTCACATCAAAATGTGTTGATGAGAGATAAAAAAGGGTATCTCATCACATGGACATAAAATTTACATCAATAAGGATGTATGAGAACATATCCCAACATAAAAATATGTAATTTAAAAGACCCAAAAATATAAGTCTTTTAAAAAGAGGAGGGTGAAATGTTCCCTTACCGACATGGGTATCTTTCGAAACATACACCTCGTGAAAGAAGGACAATACAACATTGATGTAAATACTCATAAAAGAAAGTATATTACACAATGAATAAAATAATGGGAAGTACATACACCACTAAAAGGAAATTTTGGCAAATGTAGCATCAATCTCATGGGAATAAAAGTGAGATGAAAAATCCTTTACGAAAACTCAGCAGCCTAACGACGCCACATAATACTTACAAAATGGATTGATGAGAGAGAATAGGGTCTCTCACCACATGTAAATAAAAATTAAAATATGAGTAATATAAAAGAACATCCCAATAACAAGAAATATGAGCTTTAGAAGGAATTACATAAAAGAGTGTACTTAAAAAGAAAGAGAGGAGTAAGATCCCTTACCTCAAGTCCAACTTGTCTTGTTCGTATCTTTATATTCCTGAATAATAAACATTGATCAATTAATAATTTCCTAAGTACCTCATTTAGATATTATTATTCAGTTCATATCACATATTATAATGTTATAATAATTTTTTAATAATGTTAGTTCATATCAGACGTTTTTGTCGATGTTTGGTACATGAGTCAAAAATGAACTTGTTTGAAAAACGATTGCCCATGTAGTTATAAGTAAATAATTTACAGAATAGTATTAATGATTAAAATATCATATATATTCAGTAAATATTAATTTCATACTATTCCATATCATTTGGAGATAAAAAAAAAGAACCGTTCATGGAGATGGTAGGTCGTACGTACGCATGAACGCTACTTTCATTTTTTTGTCATATTAATGGAATTAAAACAAAATGATAGAGATATATATATGTTATAATTCCAGAATGATATCAATAATTTTGATGTAATATATTACATATATATACATTATATATATGTACTTATAGTATTACATAACATTTTGAGATAAGAAATGAAATGTACCGCTCATGGAGACGGTAAGTCGTACGTACGCATGAACGCTACTTCCATTTCTATTTCATATTTACTGGAAATAAAACATAATGATACATAATAGAATTTTAATTCCAGTATAGTATCATATATAATATCATTAAATATATCCTTTATACATTCCACATATGGTATTAATGAATCAAATCACTTTGAGGGGGCGGTAGTCCGCACTTCCTTAAATGAAGATATCGCGTTTACCCATAATGGAAACCATAAAGGTATGCCCAAAATTAAAAATACATAAGAATAAGGAAAACATAAACATATTATATATCATATATAAATATAGTTTCATCTTAATGGCCACCTTTGAAGGTGTTAAAAGAATGTTGAACAATCATCATTTCGGGAGGCCGAAATTCGCCATCCATCGAAACAGTATGTTCTTTAACCATTAGATGTTGGTGTGTGAAAGTGTAGCTCGAATCCTTCTTATAAAAACATCCTAGTATATTGATGATACTGGAGTTGTTATAAAATAAATGAATTAAAAGATTTTATGGGGTTGGAGAAGAAAAATAAAACAAAAGTACTTAAGTGAAGACATTACATTAAAATCGGGTAACTCACTGTGGTTTGAGATCAATGGCTTCCTTGGGAAGACTTCTTCCAAAAGTGAGGCTTCAAAAAGTAAGAGAGGGAAGTGGAGAGACAAAATGGGCAGAGTTTGTCCGAGCCAAAGGCTTTGGGAGTGTGGTTAAGGAGGTAGAGGTGGGGGCCTTTTATAAGAGGAGAGGATGGGCACTCTTGGAAGGTAAAGAAAAGTCACTTTATTTTAAAATGGTATTCAGATTTAAGAGGTCCCACATTGATGAGTTTCGAGTATATGGTTACAAGGGTTCGAAATCCACTCATCCAATAGGTTTTGGACATGTTTAGTTCTTAGATATTACAATATATTTCCACTTTATTTAAATCGTTAAATAATGAGGTCATCGCTGCATCATCATGATGTCATAAATAATTTAATTTATTTAAGATCTAAAAATTATAAAAAAATACTATTATGTAGGAAATATTTTTAGATTTAAAATGAATATTTATAGTCAAAAATCTGATTTGTATAACCCCATGTAAAAATTGTTTTAGTAAAACATTTCATGTTTGTCTCATTTTTACTTTAACTTTAAATAAAAAGATATTAATGTCATTTTCAAACCAAAGTGGCTTCATGGGGTCCCCAAGTTGTCCCATGGGTTATCTTGGTCGCCCATGACACATCCAATTAGGTTATGACATGTGTCAAGTTCATTTAATATTATTAAAACATTATTTTTACCTTAAACTACACTAATTACCTCTAATCGCGATTAAAAACAAAATAAGTTACTATTCACCAAAAAATTATTTTTATCCCATTGAACCAAATTTAACTTCTTAATGACAACAATGTATGTTGTATTTTTGAAATTCAAAACACAACGATGGAAAAATTTCATTTAAATGGAAAAATCAGTTTTTATAAGTACCACTTAGTGGTTTCACTATTCATCAAAAATTGATGTTTTTCAGAAAAATCCCAAAAATTCACCCTAAGCTATATTTGATATTCTGAATTCAAAAAAAAGTCTATTTTACAAAATTCGAAACATATAAGTCACATTAATTAATTTAATAATTAATTCCCGTTGTCATAGCAAATAGCGTGTTTTTATGAAACAATAAGTATCAAAAGATTGACACTAGTTTAAGTTTGATTTCAAAGTGAAATTAATTCCAACGACCACTATTTTATTTAATGGTAAAAATATATTATAATTTAACTTTAAAAACAATTCAAAAGATAATCTATTCATAAAAATAAATTATATTAAAAAGGGGTTTTGAATTAAAATACAACATTTTACACTATTCATTAAAAAAAATGAACTTTATCGGAAAGATACCAAAAATTTACACAAATTAAATTTTGATGTCCCAATTCTTAAGAAGATTTTTATTTGGTCCAAAAGGATGTATAAGAGTGAACAAAACTATATTTAATGACAGTTCTCCATCAAAAGGCGATAAGTGAACCTTTAGTGAAAACTAGGGCATATATGCCTAAAATTTAATTCTTTCCGTATTTTATGCCTTTATCTTTTATTGGATAAATGTAAAAACATTAAAAAACATATATAATCATATTTTAGTTATTTCTATCCATTCCCGCCAATACAACGGCTACATGTTAACTACCATTTAAAATAATATTATTTTATTATTAGAGTGCAACGTAAGATTCCCAAGAAACTCGTTGTTGCGTGTTGGGTACGCCATCAAGCATAGTGTCCCATTTAAAGTCATATTAATACATTATTCACAAATATGGATAAATATGAAAATATAATATTCTTTATTTACCTAGGGTGTTACAGATGTGAACTTATAGTGAATGGTGATTATCCTCCATCTAGTGGTCTGTATCAGTATAGTTAGATGTATTCTTCTAAATCCCTTATGTTACAAGCCTTATCCGTAGGGTTCATGTGTTATATGAGAATCACATCCATTGCGGGGAAATAAATATTTGGATAAGGGTATTCTCTGAGTAAATCCCTTCAATTTATAACATAATATTCACCAATTTTTTTAAATTGAGTGGGGCCCAAATTATCAGGACCTCTTATAACAGTCCCAGATGAGATCATATCTTGATGAGTGAGTTCTCCTAGAATGAGCGTACATTGAGAAGAATCTAGTTTCAAAGGATTTTCTATGATATCGAGAATGCTTTTCATAGAGAGGCCATATGTCTTAGGGAACATTGTGATGTATTCATACTATATGTTCTCTCTGATACATTCGGTTGACTCAATTTACGTGCTTACTTTCCTAAAGCTAGAATAGTGGGTCCTTCTATAATGGAGCGTGCAATGAGAAAAACCATATACCTAGTAGTGGAAGAGACATTTTATATTGGAAAAAATTGTGTGTATACCTGGATGTTCTTTTTATATGTGGTGTTGACATACAATTGTGTTGAGAGGACTGTAAGCTCTTGGTTGTGTTTACATTGAGGTCTATTACCTTGTGTTTCCAGGTGCCCTACAATGGGCTGGTTTAATCAGGCCTACATTTTATTTTCAAGCATGTGTCTTGTATTTTATAGATTACAGATGCTATTTTGGGTTCCTAGGTGCATCAAGACAAAGACTCGGACTAGATGGTGGCTAGAATGATTAGAAAAGCTGAGGTATTTCTAGAGGCTTCGTATTGCAGCTTCAGTGCCAATTTTTGTAGGTTGTATGTAACAGTTTCTTTTTTTAGTGGCCTTGTGTTTCATACACTGTATAACATTATGGATTTTCATTTTTCAATACTTCTTTGTTGACTTGTTGGGGTAGGAATGAATTATATTTACATATTGTTTTTAATCTACTTCCCATGAGACTTGTATTTGGGTGCATGTGTTCTTGATCATTGGAAAATGCCTACCACTTGTGTAATATGCCTACTAGGAGATAGTCTCCAACCCCTGCCCTATCAGAGGTAAGAAATGGTTTTTCACAACATGGTCCTTAGGGTAAGGGTCATGAAAGAGTGTTACTAGAGTATGTTAGTTACACATTTAGGATCGAGAGTCTTTGAGATTAGTTTGGGGAAATAGTTTTCTGTGTTTGGAGTTCAGCAATCTGGTCAGGGACTCTAGTGCAGGTGCGGTGGCCGATGAATCCACACACTAGGAATTTGGGAAAATGTTTTCTGAATTATAACATGAAAACAATAGTAAAATGGAAATAAATGTACATGAATCTCACAGTAATGGGTTGTTATTTTCCATGTCCAACTTGAGTAAGATCACGAGGTATACTCTTTTAACAGTGATAAATATGGTTTTCATATAGATTTGTTAACAACATAAGACAAAAAGGTTTTCATTTAAGGGAGATAAGTTTTTTTAGATGCTCAACGAGGCCTCTTGAGGGGAGCCAGCCATAGAGGAGTTTTTCATTAGGTTGTTCACTAGTAGATAGTTTCTCTAGATGATCAATTAGAAGACCCACCTAAAAAGGTCCATGTTGATATGGTTTTCTAAACTGTGTCTTGGATGGATATTTTTGTTCTAAATGATTAATTGAAGGGTTTTAACATGAGTCACATGAATTCAATACAGCGATCACATTTGATTCATGGTCATCCAGACCTACCGATAGTAAGTTCACAACGTTAGCTTCACAACCAATGGTTTCAACAGAAGTTCCAAATATTTGTTTGTTCTCAAAGGAAATTGATTTACATTGATTTTAAATAATGGGGGATTCTCAAATAATATTTTACAATGGTTAGTTCTAAAGTTAGTTATACTGTGAATGAACTACCAAGGATGAGGCATTGTCATCAACAAATAGATCTTTTTGGCTGCGGATATGGTGGGAGAGCTGTGGAAGCTGTAAGAGGTGGCCGAAATTTTGACATGTCACCACCACCACCTCAAGGTGGTCCAAACCAGACACTGAGAGATGGAGGAAATTGGATTTGATAGTTTTAGTCTATCATGGTTTATGACCCCTTGACTCTACGGATGATTCATGTTAGGAATTCTGTTTTTATACTTTAGCTGTAGTATTGATAGAAACTTATACTAGTGATTTCCATTCCTTACTATTTTCAAGATTGATTCGAAGAGGTTACTGTTAATTATTTTCCTTGAACCTGAAATATATTGACTTTTATTGGAGGACACCCAATGACCACACATTGGTACCTATAGTGTGACCTAACTTATGGAGGTGAGCTTTTTGGTTGGGATCTGTTAGTAATGGCACTGACTCCTTACGATGTTATTCTCTGGATGAAAAAAATCCATAGTTCAAGACCAAAATTATATTTCTATGAAATATGTGTTTATTACATAGGGATGGATCTATATTTCCTTATATTAGAAAGGGGGGATCCTTATAGATCATGATTGACATAAGAAGAAGAGGGTGGAGACAATTTTAATATAATGGGCTAGTCCGAACCACAGTGTAGTGGATGTTATGAGTTCTCAAGATCCTTAGTGGTGTCAAAGTATAGTGAATTCAACAATTAAAATGTTCTAGGATTACCTCTCCATCGAATGTTAAACTTCATCATTCGACAAAAACCCATGGTGGCACTGATATTTACATTAGTATATCAGATGGCTCCTGAATTACATCATGATATGTGGGTGGAGATGAGGGACTTTCAGAGGAAGGGAATAGGAAGACCCAATGTTCCATCATGTGCATCACCAGGTGTTCTTTTTTGATGACATCTTAGTGTACTCAACATCTGAGGAGGATCACACGATACACTTTAGAATGGTCCTAGACATAATTCGACAACACCTGGTTCAAAGAATGCTCATCAAGTGTCAATATTGGAATCGACTGGACTTCATTTTATAGAAACAATATCTATATAAGCTGGATTTGTAGTGAATATAGAGAGTTATGAGATAATGTTTTATAAGGAGAACTACATGACCAATTTTCATGAGTTAGCAATGGTGGTATTCGCATTGAAGATGAGGTGATAATACATGATGGGTGAGTGATTCTTCACCAACATCATCCTCCATATTCTAATGTATGTTTTCTCATAGAATGACTGGGGGTTGTGATAGAGGTGACTCATAGAGAACCTAAAGGACAATGATTTGGAGATTATCAATACTCCATGGAAGAAGAATGTGGAAGTAGATGCTCTCAGTTGGAATCTAGTTAGTAGTTACTAAGTTGGTATTTTGAGCGGTTTCCACCATTTGGGTAATCCTTCATGAATGGATTTGGATCATATTATATCCAGTCATTGGTTGTTACCCATCTGCACATAAATGAGTCAGTGAGATATACCATCATGGTGCTGACTGTGAGCCTTTAAGGGATCTATCTTCTCGAGGGAATACCCTTGATGGATAATCATATGGAGGTGATTCTAGAGTTCTTTTCAAAAAAATTAAAATTTTAGCAATTTTTTCAATATTGTAATGATGAATCACCATATTCTTGTGTGTTTCAAGGCATAAATCTCAGATAATGGAAATGGTTGATATTGGTCTTACCTATTGGGATTAAAGTTGAAAGCTTGTTTGAATCAGATTTGTTGATTTTCAACTCACTGTGTCATACACCAAGGATGGGAATGTGTTTCAATTTCGCTTCCGTGGTGTACTGGGAATGAAGTGGGAAGTGATATCAGAGGAATTAATGATAGTTTTACCATGTAAGTCCATGAGACATGATACCATAATGGGGATTATTGACTGAATCACTGAGTCGGACTACATACATACCACCCATGAGTAGTGTTTAGTAGATTGATTGGATGCCTCTATGTGCAGGAGATAGTTCGACATTGTGGAGTTTCATCGACGATTTTTTCAGATCATGATTCCCACTTTGAATCCAAGTTGTGGAATGCATTGTATAATTCATTTGCTAATAATGTTAATGTCATCTAATAGGGTAAAAAGAATACACAAGGTCATCTAATGTATTTCACTAGAAGATGGTGGGTATCTATTGTTGTTCTATGGAAGACACCATGTCTTACTTTGGGTCTCACCTTGATGAGTGTTTTAGAGATCATTCCAAGTAAGAAAGTTATATCTGAGGTTAATAGTCTCTATTTCAGGTCTATGTACAATTAGAATGTTAGTGAACTGCAAGGATCTATCACATAGTGGGCCTAGGTACACAAAATCTACCACATGTCTCATCTAAAGAGATTTGTGCACAAACCCTTCTCACATAGTACTCTATGGTGAGCTAGACATAGACATTAGCATGTTTTGGGTTAAATTTCCAATAATGATCAAGGATCCTTCATAGACAATTTTTCCCTTACTGAGTGTCTGAAGTCAGTACATGGATCGTATGATTATCAAATGGGAGAGAGAGGCATATATTTGTGATTGTTTTTCTCACCTTTTGTTTGAGTAAATCATGTTTTGAGTTTTTAGGATGTAAAGCCTTATGAAATAGAGAATGGGATGAATTAGATTATCATGCTTCTATTTTTATAAAATTATTGGAAAAATTATGTGACTAAGCACTGAGATGACATGAGATTCTGAAGCCCAGAGTGCATGGAATGATCCATTGATAAATGATATGGTTTTAAATATATCATGTGAGTAGTTTCCAAAATAAGATTAATAACACATCAATAGGTGACCAAATTATAAATTATAGGTCAATGTTGCATTTAGGATGGTTTTTATACCATTGGAATGAATTAACATTCGTCAGTGATGGTCACTATTGAAAAAACCTGAAAATGGAATAAGTGTAAATATAATAATTATATTAAATTATTCTATTTTTCAAATTCTTATAACTCAAAAATGGTAATGTGGAAAAGAAGTACTTGTGTACTATTGAGGTTGTGAGGATGTGATTTTATAAGGTGTAGCCATTCCTCGACCAATGAGGGTTGAGGTAAAAAGTTAATATTAATACTTTTTAGGGAGGAATAAAATAAAAAAAGTTTATTTTTATTTTCTTTTTCTCATTTCGCAGCACAGGGATGCAGTGACACAAAAATAGAGTAACCCGTTGACCCTTTGTAAATAAAGTAGTATAGAGTTGCAATTATAAATAAAAAAACTAAAACAAAAATATTATAAAATGTTTCCTCCATTAATATGGATAGGGTCCAACATTAGAATTCATAATGATTGAGAATTTATATGGATATTCCCTATGTATTATAGGAGGAGGATGATCTTTCACTAGAGAGGATGGATCAATGGTTGGGATTCGATCATGTAAGGAAAAAAACACACACCGACATAACAAGGATCGAAATCACAACATGTCCTCAATCTACCTCTACAAGTGATCAAACATCAAGTAGGTGTTTTTATTTTGAATATTTTCAATCCCAATTAATATTTTTAAATGATGAATGTGGATCAACCCACATACATGTTGACAAGTGGATTGAATGTTTTTTCGGGTTGGGAGTTCTATATGTTGGGTTTTAACAGAAGATTGATATGGGTTATCAAATTTTGTTTAATTTGGTTTGGTGGATTCTTGGATAAATTCAATTTATATAATAATTACAAAAAACCATGACTGAAACTAACAACGATTGAGGTCCAACCCTTTTTGTTGATTCATGCCCTTCCTCCCCCCATTCATCATTCTTCATGGGCATTCATCAATTGGCCAATGACTTTACATTAAGTGATTGATTGATCATTTCATAATCTATCCTTGGCACACCAATCCATTGTCGCATGACCAGGAGGGAGACGACAAAAAATAGGTGCGATGCCGATAGTGGCGATCAGATCGAGGTAGCATGGGAGATATCACACATGAAAGACATCACACTAGAATCTGGTCTTGGCATGATTTTTAACACATGTAACTAATAAAGGTGATCCAATGACTCTTGAATATATTTTATATCCACGAACAGACCACCAAATAATGACTAGTGGCCCATAATAGTGAATAAATCCCACAAAGTCCCACACACATAGTGATTAGTTGTCCCCAGAAATGGCTGAAAGTTGTTCAGCATATGCGGATAAAGGACGCGGTATAGCTGGACCGCAGTGCCAATAAATGTCAGTAGTAGTAGGTGGGACATAGCTCCCACTAAATCTCGTGTATAAAAGACATTCCCTCTCCAACATGCTAGCTTGTTCATGATGGTTGACCATGGGCTATGCCAATGCAGCAGACTGGGTCGACCTAGAGGGACACGTCCGGATTCCCTAGATTGGGTTGGGTCATGTAAGTCTGATCGGGAAGAACTGGACCAGGAACCAATCCGACCACATTACACTAAAACACAAGTATCATTCAAACTGTATGTCCAATTTATTAGAAATCTATGAAGTTGGGAACCTTGGGAATGTGCGGTCTTTTTAATATGGCTCTGTGAGACCTTATTGAGGACCAGTGCTGGTGTGTCGATTTTACCATTGGTTATTTCCTCAATGGTTCAGTATGGAATTGCCTAAGAATACATTCGAGAGGTAGAGTCCCATATTGTGTTCTAGAATTCTCCTTGTTATTGGAGTAGTAATCTATCCCCCAAGATAGATTTCATTTGGTATATACGTGGCCTCTGGGAAAATAGTGTTAATACTCCATCTAGTGTGCCATATTAGTTGGGTTTTTAGTATTATTTGGAATCCCCTATATTACCAGCCACATCTGTAGGTTTCATTTTATTCATTGAGAACCCCCATCATTTTGGGGCAATAAAAATCTTGTTCACATTATTCTATGTGATAAACCCATCATTTTATAACATAATAGGGGGCATCAATTTCTCTATGGAAAAGTGCCAAATTAGCATCACCTCTTGTTAGAGTCCACGTTGGATTCATTTCTCAAGGAGTGAGTTCTCCCCGAATGAGAATACTTATAGATGAATCATGAGACCATTGATTGGATGTGATATCACGACACCATGTCATAGTGAGACCGAATGTCCCATGGAACTTCCTGATCTAACCATAAAAAATTGTTATTCTAAAAAATATTGGTATAATATTTCTATGTGATGAAATTTAGATAGCTTGAGGCATGGGGCCTCATAGAACCAAGCGTGGTTTTTGTGGAACCATATGGTTGGTAGTGGATTATATTATTCATCTTGGAACCCTTTACTGCTATATTTGGATATCTTATTCCTTGTGTTTTTGATATACACATGTAATGATATTACAATACCATTTTTGGTGTTTTGTTTCCAATCGATTACCATATGTTTCATTTCACCTACTTTGTATTTTTTTACTAACCCTTACACAAGATTTTCTTATAGGTATCATGTATTTTGAAGTAAAATAGCCCTTTGGTGGAGTCCTACACACAACAAGACCAGGACTAGGACCAGATAGTGCATTTTTGGATCAGACAAGCCGAGGTATTTCTAGTTACTTCCTACAACAGCTTCAATGACCTTCATTGTAAATCAGACATTACTGTTGAAATTTTTAATGGTATTGTGTTTCTAGATTAGTTTCACATTACTACATTGATTTCTTCCATTCTCTATTTTTTCATTATAGTGGAATGAATTCATTTATTTTATATAGTGTTTTTACTCTCAATTCCTTTTGTGTTGGTTTTAGGTGTGTGTGTTTAGGATCATAGGCAAATGTCTCCCATTTGTGGGATAAGCCTACTCGACGCTAGTCCCTATCTCCTTGCATATTGATGGAAGGCTTGGGGTTTTCACATCACGACAGCTGGGGGATGGGTCATGACACAAATTTTGGATGAGAACTACTAATATACATTCATACTTATAATGAAAGGATTCTATGGTGATCTATTTTACAAACCATTTCATCCCATCATCCTTTTAAAACAACTACACAACTCCATTTCATAATGTTTTAAAAACCCTTTTTAAATTAAAAAATCTATAGGAAAATTTTTTATAAAAAGATATTTACAAACAAAAAAAATTAATCATTCATATCTTTCCTTTTCATTTGAAAAATTTATTTACCACATAATAGAGTTATTAATGTATGAAATGGAGGCTAGAGATAGAACCATGTACCACAAAATCATGTTTTCACGTGCTGACAAAGGGATCCACCTACATAATGAAAAAATTAATGAAAATCAAGTCCCATGAATCATTAAAATATCATATAAATGATTTAATTCAATAAAAAGGATTACTGTATTGGATATATAACATATATCACAATGAATAGACACATAACACCCCAAAAAAAATAATTGAATGACAATTAGAATAATATTTCATAATATATATATATAAGAGAAATAAAGAAAATGTCACCATGAATTTTAAAAACCAATATAAAAATAAAACATATCTACCCCTATCAAAGGAAATGATGAATATCAAATAATTACACACCTAGAGAGTTGAATCCAAACCACAATAGAGATAAATCATTGAATGGATTAATTTGGACCGAATATATGAATTCACATCTCATCACCATTCACATTATCTCTTCACTCTTTCTCAAGACACACTATTCCCATTGATTTATATAAAATCTTGTAATTTTATTAAAATATCAATGTGTGTATTTGGGTAAGGTATGGTGCGCATGTTCTCCTTTTACAGACCACAGGTCTAGATATCTTTTTTTCATAGATCGTGCAAGCCTCCTTCACGAAACGGGATTGTTCGCAGCTCCTCCTCATTCGCACGATGGATGGAACTCCTATTCATAGAATGTGCAGGCCTCCATGGAGTACCAAGTTGTACGGGGTTATACACTTAATTGAAAAATAGTTGTTTTACAGGACCATCACTTCACAGATCTAGAACAGTATGTGTAATAGTTTTCTCATGAACCAAGAATGGGTTGTGATTTCACTCTTCACAAACCATGAATGTTTCGTCACACTCCTTCTTAGCATACCCAAGAGATATGTGGTTCCTTGATTCATGAAACTGAGATCTATACAATACTCCTTCACTTCATTGAACCAGAGTGGTTCAATGTTTACCCTTCACAAACCTAGAACTATTCGCAGTTCCTACTTCACCCTTACGAACTGGATGATTGGATAAACTCTATTTCTAAAAATTGGAGCTCCCTAAAACATGGAAGCTAAATCACCTTCTCTAATTGATTAGTCTTATTTTATAAGTAATCATAAATTTTTTTATACGTCTCAAATCATCGAGATATTACCTGAAGATAGTGGTTATAGAAGTATTAAAAAAAGAGTATGAGATACCCATAGATTCTTGGATGTATCCTTTTTTATGTGATCAGCTTTTTGATTTCACATAGTAATAATCCTCATGTGTATGAGAAGTGGAATGCAGGTAGATATCTTATCATTGAGTTCTCAACAAGGCACGACCTCCTACAACATAGTTTTCCTCATCCAATTCTTATTCTTCATTTTTTGATGCATTCTGGAAAATGTAGTTGCATTCCTGGTATTGTGCTTCTCATACAATGCACATATAGTGATTTTTCACTTGTATAATGGTTGTAGGCATGATCATGGAGGTTTGGTAGCTTATCAGTTGCACTAGTTCACATCAGGTGTCCATAGGTTGAAGACAACACTCAGTCGAAAACTGGACTACTCAAATTCAATCACATGTGACACAGGGATAACAAAAAATTCAGAATATATCACTGAATGTGGGATGCAATGTGAGGATGAGATCTCAATGAGATCATATGGAAAATCAAGATTGCAATTCTAATTTTTTAAAAACATGTCCCACATTGAAATGCGACACATTTTATGGATTCATTAGATAACAAACTACTTCTGCATCATCCAAGAGTACTCCTCTCCCACCTCTGGTGCTGCCTCGCACTAGTTATCCATGGGAACTCACATAGAACCAAATTTTTCCTCCTCAGGAGCACATCTAGCACCCAGTATGAATACCCTAGGGGCATCTACACACCCCCATGTGACTTTTTCTAGCAGGTAAGGGTGACCTCCACGTGGGTCTGGTCGACCCCTATGGTCATGCATGAACCTCAGGTTGAGGCCTATTGGCTAGCTAGTGGATTGGAACAATTTTTTAGTTATATATTATAAAATTACAAAGTAGAAAACTAAGTATGCAGTGAAATACATGGCCACATTCTATCTACAAACTCATCAATTTTCCACATTATAATTCAAATCCTCTTCCACACCCTCCTCATCTCCCTATCTTTTATTATGTCCAATGATCATTCCAACTATCCCTATGATTATTAGACAAAATATCAATACTGATACACATATTTTGAACTTACGATAACACTCCAAAACATCTACTTCCAATTATCCATTTCTCATAGGAGAGAGAAATTTTTTATATCCATTCTACAATTCACTTCTGAGAGTTTCTTTCATTAGGTTGTTCGTTATTGACATCCATTGACACCCATTGACAACAAATACAATCATCATATGCAATGTGGTCGCAATAGTCCCCCCTTTGTATCGGTTGTTAATTCATCAACATTCTATAAAATGATATTCTTTTATCTTATATATCCCTTTCATTATTCAACATTAATTTAACTTTCTCTCCCCTTTATTGATGAAAAATTAAAGGTTTACAATTGAGAGAGTATCATTTTGTACTCAATAAAATGTTCGGTTAAAAATTTCAATCTAAGTATACATGAGAAATGTTCAGTGTAGAAAAACAGAGGATTTCATCTTGAAAACAAAGTTTCCCATTATCCCCTGATCTTGATACCTTTTGTGATGCAAACTCAAGTACTTTTCATTAATGTATATTCAAATTTTCATATGTCACTAGTTGATTTTGTTACTCCACCATTGTAAAATAATTATTATTTTTAATAAACTAGGATGAGGAATTTGTAAATGACACACTTTTTCAAATATCAATATCTTCATACAGTATTAAGAGTAATTGAATTTGACTCCAAACGATGTTGATACTAATCAAAATAATAAATCTGGTAGCTTCTTTATGTGTTACCCCCTCAAGGTAACACTCCTCAGTTTCCCTCCCTGACTGAATTCTTTAACTACAATTCCCTATAAAATTAGTACAATACACAAAGTGATATGTGAATATGGTAGATCCTCCTTGCCTTTTCAATGTGATCAAGAAGCCTGAGTTGATTTTCTGAAACAGTATGCTCCATTATATCCACTCCTAACAATTTCACATGTGATCCTCACATATAACTTTGGTTATGTGGGTCAGAATAGTTCTTCTATATCATTGTGTGTGAGTCTTTGTGTTCCAAGTGATTTCAAAGATCTAGAATCTCCTCGTTCAATATTCATCTTTTAGAGGATTTATTCTTGAGATGGAATAAATGCACTGCAATTCCTAAAAGGTTAACTAGCCTTGTGGAACCTCACACACATGACTTCTCTTCCATCATGTGGAATCTTCTTATATCTTGTTTCACTAGCTTATTCATGTTTTATCCTTTTATTCAAATTATTTTCAAATATTTTTTTTCCAAATAAAAAATATGTCTCTAGAAACTGTTGAAGCATGTATGGATATTCCACATGGACTCTTCCAAGTGTCATATTTTTTAGGATCTCTCATAGATGTTCCACTCATTAAATTCCAGGGTTTTGAATCCAATCAGTTCCCACCTATCTTTCTTGGAGTCGTCATGTGAGAATTTTCTATTTCAATATTCGTCTGATTTCAACCCAAGGAAGATACTTCTTTCTTATATGCAATCTATTTTATTATGTTTTTATCAACTCCAGATATTTTTTGAGATAATAATGCTATTTTCTTGTGACCACTCCCATTGAATACCTCACTAATTTTGTCTAGTATTCAAAATATATTTTTAGAATACAGATTCTCCTATTACTATTAATGATGATTTTTCTTATTTGGGTTTCTCTCTTTTGACATTGTTTTTATCTGTGCCTTTTATTTTAATGGTTTGTTCCAAACATCCTGTCCAGAATTCTGAAATATGTTGCAGCACCATCATTGAACCAATAATCATGTCTTCTTGATATCATTTGTATAATGTTGTTGGTATATCTTCATAATGTGTTGTGATCTATATGGAGAACTATGTACCAGCTTCTTCATACCATCCAACCTTTCCATGGTGATATGTTCCTTCTCATCACCTTTCCTCGTCCATAATTTCTTAGAATTTGTCTTCTAACCTGCTCTTTTGGTAGAAAAAATTTAGAAAAAATAGTACAAGTTGTAATTGATGGTACCTTTTATTTATTAGCTTCATGTGGTAGAACAATCTGTGATGTCATGATATTATTATCACCAGATTGAGATATTTTGATATTATAATACTCTATTGAGCATTGAATACTGTCAGAAACTATTTCCTTCTATTCTGAAGGATCAATATATGGATTCTCAAGATTTTTCAATGAGGCCTCCCATTTTAGACATTCCATATTAAGGATGATTTTCTAATCATCAATCATGATTATCTTTTCATCACAATATGTTTTCAGTATTTCTACCCAAACATCAGGCATCTTAATTTTTCATCGTAACAAAGAGTCAAAAATTTTGTTCTTCATCATAATTTCATCCCAATTTGAAAACATGACTTCAATTCCCTTTTCCATCTCATATTTAAATGCATGTATCTCTTCTTCCAAAGTCTTTTTGAATCCCTATTTCTATTCAATGGAATCAATATGTCTGTATATCATTAAAATTTCAAGAATTTTTTATTCCAATCCTTTTTCCACATTATCAATTTTTTTACAGTCACGTGATCTCAACCTGCATACATTGAAAGATTCTACAAACATCAAAATATATTTTTTAAGAAAATTCATGCAGATATATTAACAATTTCTCTATTGTCAACTCATTTAAAGTAATGGTTTTATCATCTTCAATACTTATGATAGAATAATTGATTTATATGGAATCCAGAGCCACATGGTCTTTACATTCCAAAACAAATAATTATTCATTATTAATAAGTCATAGAGAACATGATAATGCTTATTTTTTAGGAATGAGGGACTTCTTCAACTGCTTATTTTCCATAGTGTTTGATGGAGCCCAGATGACCCCGAGTGCTGAATGGTGAATCAGGCTGTCCACATTTATTTATATAGAAGGATCATGTTCCCACATTTTTAGGAACTAATTAAACCTATCTAAAGGGGATGTTTAGAAAATTAACAATCACATGAAAATCCAAGATACAAAAATTTTACATGGTTAACCACTATGGGATACGTCTATGGACAATACACCGATGGTGCATTAGTCATACCAAAAACCACTATTCATAAAAACATATGTATTAAATAAGTTTATAATAGTAAATATGTGCCAGTCACACTACCATAGGAAGGTTTTGGGGGTAACACACTACATTCCATGGATCACATCCACTAACTCCCCCTTTATCACTACATTCAAGAATATTCACTTATTTTTTAACTTGATGTTCGCTTCAATTGTTTAACAATAAATAATGCATCTTCTACTATAAATGTTAACTGAAGTCCTATAATCTAACTTAGATGTAATTTATTTTCCCATACACTGTTATTTTATAAAAATGAATTTTTGCAACCTAATTATGTCATTTTTCAGTATTCCTTGGGTGTTATTCATATTGTGTTCCATGTATGGTGTGTGAACTACATTCTCCACATACCACATCCATTTCCATGTATCATCCTACTCCTCTACTAACATCCCTACTCCGTTTACTGACATACTCCACAGATAGCTTATCTTTTCCATATATCATCCTGCTTCTCATACTATCTTACACCGCCGCGTACTGTGAGAGCATCCTGTACGAACCACACATCCTTCCATGGACTTTTTTCCTTACATGGATGATTCTCTTCATATAGAGTCTTCTACACCACGTACCACTTCATAATTTACTAGATTTCTTCTATAATGATTATTATCTTATCTCGTCACCTTAACAATTGCATTACAGTTCCCTAAATAGGCACATAGCACCTCATATTTCCCTAATCTAATTTACCCAAATTTCCAATATTGGAAAATCTTCACTATTTACAGAACTCCATCTGCATACGGTTAACCTCCACTGCATGCCTCTCATGTTTCATGAACTACAACAATCCTTCCAATCGTTAAAACTCTACGTACTGCATGCCTCCATAGCGTGTCATTGTTATGAACTGTTTTTGGTTCTACACATAGCTCTGCATACTGTTCTGCAATCCTCTCCTGCAGCATAAAAATCCTTGGTTCAAAAATTTTGTAGTAATATGGTTCCCACAATTTACATGATTCATAAAAACCTGGATTATTTCAGTAAAATAATTCACCACAAAATCATATAATCAATCCCATTTTAATATTTATATAATATCACTTATTCAATATTTGAAATCTCTAATGATTGTAGTTGTATAATTAGTCACCCTATGTAATTAATTTTATTGGCCTCTATATCCATGTGAACCATTTTTCATCAATTAATATAATTTAATCTTACAATGTCATAATGATTTAGTCTTCCATAGTTGATTCATGTGAAACTCACCCCATTTTTTAGAAATTCATCATGAATTTCAACTAAAATAATATAAATAGTTAGTTTTTCTTTATCATAAAATATGTTACTAGGGATGAAAAATTGTCATCAGAAAACTTTAGTGAGTCTTCTATTTATAAATTACATATTCGTACTAGGAATCATGTTTTATGTTAAGTTGATCATGATTGAGATAACCCAAAGAATGTATGCTCATGATAACATGAAATCATTTAATATATATGGTTTTAGTATGAAAGTTTTTAAATGTATATATCATATGGGATCTAGAAAAATATTATTATGGGGTCCAAATATCAAAAAAACAATATCCAAATTTTTTAACATGGGAAAATGCATTTTAATATTAGAATCAAATATCATAAATTTTATAGTATAAATATTGACTAAAACATTACTCTGTAAAATATTATATCATTTAGACATGGATATGTCCTATGAGATACTAAAAAATCTAATATTCCAGCAAATTATTACCTACATGAAGGGCTCTATGCTACGCAATGTAATATGAAAAATTCCAATAAAAAATGTAATTTGAGAAGAAAAATTTCATAGTAATTTATTATAAATTTGAAATATAACATGTCACTTCTAAATTTATTTTTCATATAATATATTAACCAAATGTTTTGAATAATTTATTTTATGATAAATGGAATTAAAATTTGGAAAGCAAAATTGAATGATTTGATATACATTGACATCTAATTAAATATATACCTATATTATAATTCATCAATGAAAGAAATTATTTTAGATACTAGTGATATTAAATCAACTTATGATTGGATTATTTTTAATTAATGATTAAATAAATAATAATGAACTAGGATAATAGCTAAACCATTTTACACCTTTTTTTGTGCCGTCCTTCATTTTATGATTTGTGGAATAAAATAAAACATAGTACTAACTTGTGGATTGAGAATCCCGAAGAATTTTGGAGATTATGTAGAAAAAATAGTAACATGAAAAATTCTTAAAAAAATTATTAAAATAATCCTTATCATTCATCCAAAACTCCATTTATAATTGGAAAAAATAGGGAAAAACCTCTGAGAATATATATGTAATGGATGTTATATAAATCATAGGAAGGTAATAATCTATGTATAATATGAGTAATTAGTTACATGTCAAATAATATTTGATTAAATGGGACATAAAAGGGTTTTTAATCATATACATGAATATATAAACATTATATATGATTATACCATAATTTTGATGAAGGAATGCGGTAAGAATATAACACATGAAAATGTAAAAACAAGATAAGGATAACCCGTGTGACTTAATGACATAGTGGAAAAATTCCATTTATATATTAGGTTTACTAATAAATCTAATACAAGATGATATAGGGGATTAAAATGGTACCCATTTCATTGTCAAACTATATAATTCTGGGTGTGTATGTCAATTTTATATCATGTACATTAAATTTTGTTCCACATAGATAATGAAACCTAAGTTCATCTTCTGTCATATTTAATATCATTATTCATAAGTGTGGAATGATATATATAATTTCTCGGTCAATTTAGTATGGTATGTATAGGTGTATACCCGTGACTATAAATGGATATATTATTGATAATATAATAGTTTGGAATGTAAAAATCACTTAATAATATTAGCATCATAATCTGTGTAAGTAATGAATCAAGGAAGAGATTATTTACAATTAATGGGGTATCTCATTGCATTTACATCATAATGGAAGAAATTGAGATACCTAATAACATAATCCAAAATTAAAATATTGGAATGTAGATGGAATAAAATAGAATGGGGTTCTAGAATAATGGTTTTCTTTAACATTCAATGGAAAATTTCAGATGTATAAAGAGGGTACATATTGAATTATAGGAAGGATTAATGACAGTGAAAGCTGTATAAATATATTTTAAATCACAATGTATGTTATAGGAATATATAAAATATAATATATCATGATCTAATAAGAATAAAAAATTCATAAAACGAAGTGCGTTTTCATGAATTAATGATATTTATTGAAAAATCACAGGATAATATTGATAACATAACAACGGTACCCAGTGACTCAAGGGAGGGATTAATTAGAGAGAAAAAGAACTATAATAACTTATAAATAAATATTTATATAATATTTATATTGATAAAATTATCCCATTAACAATAATTGACATAAATAAGGAAATACATAATGAAGCCGATGGAATATAGAGAAGAAGGAGAGGATACCTTACCTTGAGAGGGTGTTTCCAAAACCTTAATAGGATAACCATGGGAGAATTATAGCACTATGGTAGTGATATATATAGAAATGGGTAGACTAATTTCGAGATATATGTTTTTTAGTGGAGAGGAGAGGGAGAATATTTCTATCTATATTTGAAAAGATATAAGATTTCTAAATTATTTTTCAAACAATGGTTTTCTACTAAATTCATTAATGTAAAAAAGAAAACCATACAAAGTTATTTTCTAAATATTTCATCATAATAATACTGGATTTTGTTATTTTTTATTTTTATGAACTTGTTACATTAAAATTATGCCCCTGGTGCCGTGAAAATGAGTCATGTCTTAAATGATTTGGTTTTAAAATTGTATAATTTAATATAGGTTCTAGTTGATTCATAACATGTTTATATAAGTAATAAAATAATTATAAAAACCTTAATTTAAATGTTATATAAATATGTAGTATTGGATACTTGTTTTTCACATCATTAATCACATTATGATCATTATTATTTTAAGATACATTTGAGAGTTGATTTTAAAACAAAAAAATAAACTACCACTAAAAATTATGAAAAAAATTATCGTTGGATAATTTCAATAAAATGACTCCTCAAATTGAATATATTATATTAAAAATATCTCCAAATATGAAAATTTGTATATTTAAATTAAGGATAATATTTATTTAAAAAATACATTTTTAATAGTAATAGTTTTTTAACCCTTATCAAAATTTCATTTTAACATTGTATGATTATATTATCATGTATGTACTATTTGAAATAAATTATTTTATTTAATATATTTTCACAAAAAATTATATAATTAATAAAAATGAATTCATTAAATTAAATTTCATAATACAAAAAATTAAAATTCAAGATTCATTGTATTGAAATACTGTTTTATCCATTTCATTAATTATTTATTTTTAATAAAAAACCATTAAATAATATCTATAATTATTATTATATTTAAATTAAAATATACATATTATTACAGTTAACATCAACATGCATTACCCATTATTACACCAAGTCATTCTCTGAGGATATTGGTCATGATAGTGACATCCTCATGTGGGGGTTTAATGAATTGGGTATGGATAACGATCTCATTAAGCTTGGACTTATCCATAAAATATTTCACACATGATTTAATTTTAAGATCTCAACAAGAGATTGATCTTGTGAAAATCCTAAAGATGTTATCTCCCTTATATAGTCAACTAAATGGGCTTAATAGGGCACAATCATATTTTCAAAGTCTTTCATTTCTTATATATGTAGAAATAAGACTTTATCATAACCCTTAATATATAAGATTCATATGATCACTATTCAATGTAAATTTTATCAAATGTTAAGAAGGATAAGTTACTAATAAATATGATATTATATAACATATAGTGGTCTGATATAAACAATGTTGTGAATTATTTTATTAACATTACATAAATAATAAAGTTATTTATTTAATACTGGAACTTCACTTATAAAATATGATTTCTTTAATTTATCCCCCATTCATAATGGTCACTATAAAAATTTTCATTTAATAAAATGTAAATGAAGAGGGTACATTTAGTTCATCACCCTTTCAAGTTCTTATGAAACATCATTATGCTTTGGATTTCACTAAGATACTTCAACAATATAATATTCTTATTTCAAAGAACATTGTCTCTATTATCAAATTTCATTAACAACTTATCCCCATATAAATATAATAAACCAATGATACCACTTATGGATTGAGTACATGTGAGGGGACTTGTATATAATTTTTGATTTGAGTTACATGGATTACATCTTCTACATGATATATGTAAGGTGTTAGTGCTAGTTAATATGCCACAAATCTGATGTGATTAAGAATAATCATGTTGTAAATGTATCATTGCCAAATATTTCCATTATTCAAAACTATCATGACCTTAATTCAATGGTGTTATATGAAATAACACATTATTGTTAAACTCAATCTGGAGATAACATCAGTGATTTCTATATACATTTTCTAGTGAGTTTGTTCATAATTCGTTTGATATAAAATTGTATACACACTATATATGATTACATGGACATGTTCCGGTTCCATTAGCATCCACTCTCAATCTTAATCACAACATTTCATATTGTTAAATATCATACCATAATGGTCCTGAGAAGTATCAATTGGAATACTGAAATGGAAACTATTCTTATATGATAAATCCAATAGGGGAGGTTTTTGATCCCACTATCCTTGGAAATCCATTTAACACAATATCATCAAGTTTTATATTGATTAAATTGTTCTTTTAAACAATCCATTCTTATAATGGTGATAGGTAGTTTTAAAGGTCAATTTTGATTTTAATTCTTGTTTAATTCATTTAAATAACCTTGAGGTAAACCTTGGATCTTAACTAGACACGAGAGAGATTCCCACCCCATGAAGTCTTACTATAACTCTTATGTATATCTTGGTGGTAAGGTCATGTGGGAAACATATATTGATAGAAATGGAATGAAACTAAATTGTAAATAGATTTACAAATATATAGATGGAGTAATTACATCAATATTTCATATAGAGTCCATTTAAAAAATCAATGGTTAAGTGATCCTATTTAAAAATAGCATTGGCAGTAGATTACTCATACACTTTCTCTTTTACCTTTTTTCATTGATTTTATGGAATACCATGTATCATGAATAAAATTATTTAATAAACTTCTAAATATATCCTATGATATAATCTTTATATTATATCAAAAAATATTACTACTTCCTAAATGTATTATCAAGGATGAACTCTACGTTTTATCCAAATGTTAACTTTTTTGTTATTTTATTCATTATAGAAATAACTATGTTAAAATCCATATAAATCCATTGTATGAAAATAAAAACTATAGAATATTTTATACCTTCTTTTATAAAAATTCATTATCTTTCTTATAATCCTTGGTTTTTTCAAGGATTAATGGTTGATCAGATATATGATAATGATTTGATGGATATAATTTAATTATTATAATATAAATTGTTTATATGTCCTAGAAGATTGTATCTTTCTAAATACTCTCAATTGATAGAGTTATATTATCCTTTATACTTAGAGTATCTTCCACTTTGTTCACCTTACCAAAATATTAAAGGTAAAAAAAATTAATCATTTATCTTCTCCAACCTCTTATATGTTCACATACTGATATACATTTTTGTAAATATATACTTGATCACATTATGGTCTGTATATATATATATATATATATCACTCTTAACCCTATAGAGATAATGTCACCAAATAATTAATTTTAGGACCCCTATAACAAAAAAAATTCATGATTTAGATATCTTTGACAATGGATGCATATTTGGCGTGATGATAAGGATATAGATTTTCATTTATGATGAGTACACAACGAAGAAAATTTATAAAATCGTCTAGGTAGATCACAAATCCTTCCTAAATTGTAGTTAATGTGAATATATGCCATGTGTTTAGGAAAATATTTAGTATATTGAATCATTAATCACAATCAAAATTATTGAAACACCATACTACTATAAGAGTTTTCATGGTATGTGGTGTTGATAATGATGAGATGTTCCTAAAATATTGAAAATAGTACCCATATCATCCACATATTATACATATATCTTTCACAAATATTAGCCATTATAAACCATTTATTTCCCCAATTTTGTATGGATTTGTGGATATATCTCTAATGGTTTTGTCATTCCAGATGAATGTTACATGGTCTTTGTATATGGTCTATTAACAGCATGTCTTCAAATTTGGGTGAAAACTAATAATTTCATTGGGATGCACATCAATTAGTTACATTATAATGGTAATTCTATCAAGGAAGATATTTTGTTTAGAATAAATCATTTATGATATATACTCTTTATTTTCAGTAAATAACATCCATGCCTGATATATTGATACTAAAGAAGATTCTTCACATTCCATGCACTTGTTTTGAATTGAAGAGTGCTTCATGATTTCGACGGTAGTTTAATTCCATAAAAAATTTTCTTTTTATAAATGTAAACTAATTTAATATCATGGATAACATAATATTATAGTATAGGTAGATTGATATGATTATTAGGGACAAAATTCACATAATCATTAAATCATGATAAAATAATCATAGATGTTTTCCATGTTGATATAAATTAATATGGGGTTGTGACTCAATGTTCATGGAAAACATACAAGACATGTTAGTATTTCATGTATTGAAAAAGAAAATGAAATACAAATAAATAGATTATGGGTTATATGTACATTATTTACCATGACCTATCTCAACATAAAACATTCCTTATTCCCTTGGGTAGAGATATTGTTGGGGATCATCAAGGTTTTTAGCCCTCAGAATTGATTTTTGTCTGAGATAATACAAAAAATCACCAAATTTATGACATATAATTGTATGTGATTCCTTATATTGATCTTATTTCAAATGGTCACATTCTTTACTTGACTATGAAAATTTATCTACAGTATACCCTTACATTTCAAATGAGAAAATGACCCAATTACATTTTGACATTTCCCTAGGTGGACCTTTAAAAAAATCACAATTGATATTCGGTCATTTTTCTATTACAACAATTATGAAATTAACACAAATGAGAATTTAAAATCATCATCTTTGATGAGTTTTTCTATTAAAAACTATGAAAACCATAAATAATATTCTTTTAGAGAGGTTTGTAAAAGCAACAACATGTCTTACATGTGATCAAAAAATTTTAGGAATAATATTTGGGTGGTAATCAATTTTCATATCAACTTTGTCATAGAATCATTTCCTCATATTTACATACAACAAATATAATAAATGATATTTTTCTATTATATTTTCAAAATTATTAATCCAAAAAGGAAAACTATAAACATTATAGGGATAAAGAATAAACTAAATATATTTAATATCCTATGAATTTATTATCAAATTATTAGTTATCCAAAATCTATTTCCTTAAATAAAACCATATATGATTATTTTATTCCATTATAAATGGTTCGGAATGAGATTATAAATTTACTAATGCATATCCACATGGAGAGTATAACAAGGAATGTAAGAAGGGTTATCATTATGAACCAGATCAATATAATGTCCAACTCATTTCACTATTTGAAAATAATTACCCCTATGTAAATATATTCCAAATCTACATCCACTTATTGCATCCACATATGGATATAATTTCATGAAAACAACATAATCTATTTTTTAACAAAAAATTAAATGTTTTATTATGTTTATTATTTTCCATACTGATTTCAAAAGATTGCAATAAATAAAACCCAAAACTAGAAAAGATTCCATTGATACCATCTATAAAAGCAGTAATGTTAAATGAACATTATCTGGTGCTTTATTTCAAAAACACACATTTAGTTTAACTAATATGATGGATAAAAATAGTTTATTAGAATGATTTGGTACATATCATATCATCATCATAGGTGTATATAAAACATTATTCAAAACTTATTTAAAATGATTGTAATACTCCATTCCTCATTTAAATCTGTATAGGATAACCTAGAGATGTAAATAAGAAATGGATACTGTATAAAACCACATAATGAAAAAGAATATATAAATGAATAACAAAATTTTCATCAATAGGGAATTTAATGGCTCAAAAAATGATTAGAAACATTAAAAAGTACATCAAATAATGATGTATGGTTTTAACATAATAGTAAAATAGTATTATGGAAACAACATAAAACATTACATCATACACATAAGTTAATGAAAACTACCATGTAATTATAACATGGAAGAAATTTAATTAAGAAACTGACATCTCTAAATAATCACATACAAGATTTATCAATAAAAAATATATCACCCAATGCATTGGAGTGATTTATCATTTCGAGCACACCCATCAGTTTCATTTCATGTACATACCTAATTGTGCCACATTGATCATTCATGATATGATCATATTACATAAAATTTAATCCAATGATAAATTATTTTGGTATAAATTTATGTAAATTTCCAATAATGAGGAAAATTTATTTCTATGTGAACAACTTTGAGATTAAATTTTAACAGTATTCATAATACAATGGTTATAAATGCAAAAATCACTAGATAATTTCTATCGCCAAATGGGTATAGATAATGAATCATGGGTTGACCTAATTTGATTCAAATGGGTAAATAATTACTTTTATATCACAAGGTATGAAATTGGAGTATTCTTGAACATAATAAAACTTGAAGAATTGGGGAAAAAATTCATAATAAATAATTGGTTATTGATTATATATTTGGAATGAGAATATAAATGAATAATTTCAACAACATAATCACTGTACATAAGGAATTGGGGAGGGATAATTTCGAGTTAAATGGGTATCTCATAACATTTAAATCACATGGATTGTTAGTTGTATCTTATAGAAAATAATGAGACAGGAAAATTTTGGAAATAAAAAAGTCATAAGACAAAAAGAGGTACATTAAAAAAATATTTGCAGGAAACAATCATAGGATAATTTATGAAACATAACAGGTGTACATAATGATTCATATGAGGTAATAATGAGAGTTAAAGGGGTATAACATCAGTGGGAAATCATATGGTATGTAATAAAGATACTAATATTAATATTTAATGAATATTATTAGAAATGAAAAATTAATTCCATAATGAATGTGCTTGGATAATAAATCGAATGATATTATTTGTTAGGTTCATTAGTGTTTCAAAAATAATGGGATGTGATTATATTGATCATAGAGAAAACATTAAAAGTATATAGAAATCAATGTTAATATTAATTTTATGATATTTATTTTACTAAATTTCCAAGTGATATTTTGTGGGTTTATATAAGGAAATAGAGGGGAGTTAACTAATATTTTCAATAAATAAGATTTAGACACTCTAAAACAAATTAATAAAAACTATCTTCACACCATGGTTTCTTCGCACAATTTCTTGTAAATTAGATTTTAAATTATTCTTTTACATGTCCATCAACCAAGAAAATTAAAATTTTACCCATGGTAATGGTGATGTGAGTCGTATTTATAACGAAATGATTTCAATGCCTTAAAATATTTTATACATTATTGATAATTCTTAACGGGTTTATAAAATTAATCGTATTACATAAATAACAAATTATTTTATAGGAAAATATATATATTTTCACATAGAAACCTTTTATGTAATGTATTACATGGGTTAAGGGTCATTATAATTTTATAACAATTTCCACATATTTATACCACATTTTATTTTTACCAAAAAAATTTTACTATCTCTTTCAATTAAAAAAAATAAAATTCATATAATTTTAAAATTCATAGTAGATAATTTATCTATATTATAATAAAATATATCTATAAATATGTTGACAATAACTGTTAAATTAAAATTCTCATTTCTTGAAAATATAAGTTTTTTACATCAAACTTTTTATGAAACGTATAATAAATTCATTTTCAATTATTTAAATTATGTTACCAATTTTTTATAATAATATTGTATTAAAATATAATTTTTTTCAAAATTTCATAAATTTATCACTATTAAGTTAATAATTATTATAGAATATAATTGATAAATTCATTTACGGTTTCTTAATATATAAATAAATTTTTTATCAAACTCAATACATATTATTTTATAATGTTAATATAATAATTAATAATTATAATAATTATTTTTCTATGAAAAAAATATAATTAAAATTTATTTTAAAGTTGATATAATAACCCCCAATTACACTAGAGAATACCCTAGGGGTATGTTGTGGGAAGTTTAGATAATCATTGGGTTATTTTATTAACATAGTTTGGGTCTTGATTGTGATGGGCTCAAACATCTCCGATAATTGGTATCTCTTACTGTTTAGTTGTTTCATCCTTGAATTGGATTGATCAAAGTAAAATTCCACAAATAATATCTATACTAGAAAATATGATTAATGGGATTCAATTGGTATACTCCATTAGTCATGTACATTGATTCATTTTTACTTTTCAATAGGACATTATAATAATTCATAACAAATAATAATCATATTATAACAATTCATGTGAGATAATATAAATAGTTTTTATGCTCAATTGAATTTGAATCTAACATTATATAAGTTATAAAGGTCTAATATATAAAATTTAGTCATTTGTTTTCGATATTGATATTACATTATTAATTTAGATACTATTTTAAAAATTAAATTTCACTTAGAAATATTCTGGTCAATATAAAAACTTCTCTGTTTACCCTCCACTAGAATATTCATTACGAATTATAAATTTCTTTTTAAGGGAAAAATAACACTATGATATGGGGATGAGGTTAGGGAAGGTATTTGGTTACTATGTCACTAATCTATAGTTCTCAATGATACATAATAATAGAAGATTGATGTTTATATTTTTAATGTGAGGGGAGTGACATTGTTTTAATTATTCATAAAATATAAAGACTAAAAAAATTACTCTTTGTAATGTTTAAGTAAATAAATATAAATTTTATTCTAATGCAATATGGGTGGAAATATTTTTTTCGTATTATTTTTTTATGATCTTTTGATACCACTTCACAATTTTGTAACCATAATAATCATTATTACACTCCACCGTGTTGATAAAAAATTCAATGGTACTATTAATTATGACTAAAAATGATCATAAACTAATAACTAAATATAATCCTCCATGATAAAAATATGAAATCCATTTTCCATAACTAAATATATTGAAGTAGAAGAAATTAATTTCAATATAATAATGTTTAACAGAACCAAAAATATTTTCCCACAAAAACAATCTTGTATTCTTAACACATAATTAAAAAAAATATATTTGTTGATTCCTATAGTAATTTTTTAAATTTTCTTTATTAATATGGGACTATTATTATATAAATAAATTTAATGTTGAATTAAATTTTTTTGGATAAATGTAATGAAAAAATAGTATATATAAAAAATTATATTTTTATTTATTCACCAATAAATAATTAATTTCAAATATTCAAAAAACATCATCCAGTATTAAAATTAATTAAATGATTTCAAAATGAAATTCCATTTTATCTAAATACTATTCAATTTATCAAAAATATAAGTCATAATAACCAAAAAATAAATATAGAAAACATCATCTATTAGGAAACTTTATATTTAAAGCATAATATTAATTTATAATAATTCTTTAGATAGTAACAAACAATAGAAAAAGTTTTTTTATTTAATAAAAAATATTTTTGATATATTTGTTTAAAATCATTCAACTATTAGGATTAACATAATTTAGATTAAAAAATTATATTGTAATTTTTTTATCGAATATTGTCAAAGATAATCTATTATTAGTATATTCAATTTTGAGTTCTTATTTCCATAAAATTAATATTTAAATTTTTATTATCCTAATGCTTTCTAAAAATATTTTATAATATGGGCACTCATTTTCATACACATCACATTAATGGAATGGTTTTAATGATCATATTTAATTAAAAAAAATTACTACTATATATAATTAATTTTATTCTTATTATTATAATTCGTACATGAATTATGATCATAATACTTGTTTTTAAATAATAACCATTCTATAATATCATGGTATTACCTTACACTCCTTTGAATAACTAAATTACTCAAAATTATTTCTTGTGTACAATAAAAAATGGTTTAGAAATAATTTTACAATGAATTACCTGCAGTGGAATATAAACATATATAAGGGGTTAGAAATAACAATTATTCCAAAAATTTATTTTTGTTAAAAATATAACTGATTATTATTTAAAGAATAGTTGTCTAATTATTTAATATTTATTACATAAATAATTCAGTTACCATAATGAATCTCATTTTGGAGAAAATGGATTACCAAATGTATCTTTATTTAGGGTTTTAATTACCATAAATGACATTAAATATTCATCTTCCTCTACCTTATGGTGAGTATTTCATTTAAAATCATAACAAATAATAATATAAAATATTCTAAAATGATTTAATTCCATAACATATTTATCATTTCATCATCTAGTTGTATTTTACAAATTTCTTCACCTACGTTTCATCACATATTTTATAATATATATAACAAAGGTGAATTTTTAATTCCTAGATATCTAATATTTACAATAATTGGATAAAAATATCCACCCAATAATTACATGATATTTCTAATGACATTATTGATAATATAAACAAATAAATGGGTAGAGTAAATTTAGATAACATCCAATATAAATAAACATTATATGATGAAATTTTACATTAATCATCAATTTCAAAATAACACCCAATGCTAAAATTTATTAATTCCACAAATAAACAATCTTCAAAATATTAAAAATATATTGAAACAATTTTGAAATATTTTTTTTTTGAATTATATGATCTCAGAATCATTTAATAATAATATATCATTTTTCTTCAAATCATTATTAATCACATGTGAAGTCATCTCCAAAATAAAATTATTCTCTAATTTTATATTCTAAAAAATATGGTAATATTATATATAAATAATTAAAATGAACATAAAATAAAAAATATTAATATATGATATAAAAAATATATGACAATATATATTACACAACAAATATAAATAATAAAGACATAAACCAACTGAAATATTTACAATTTACTATTATTCCTTTTAGGTTCCAAAAAATATTGTGACCATATCCTAAATCAATTAATCAATTAGTAATAAAATTATGTTTTAATCACACAGTTATCTATAACAATAAACATATATTCCTAAAATTTATTATTACATATTCCAAAATTTATCTTATTTTTTATCAATAATTATATAAATCAATAAGATTATCTTTAAAACAATCCCAAATTTTTCCAAAAACCATAAAATATCCCTAAAAACCTTAGTAATCCTCTTTGAATTAAAACAAAAAATTACATAAAACATATTTTATAGTTTTTATGATAATTTTAATTATTTTGAATCATTAAATAGAAACCCGCTACCAAAATGTTCTTAATAACACACATACACACACACATATATAAATAATCTATAATTTATATTAAAATTTTAACCATTCACTCTAATTATATTCGATAATTAAACATTTCTATAATACTTTTTACCAAATCTTGTTATTATTTAGTACAAATATAATCATTTTTTCTATGTTAAACATGTTCAATGTAATCAAAAACATTTTTATATTTTTCATCATTTTTTGTTTTTATATGAAATCATTATATTTATATACATTTGGGTTCTTTTTAGAGATATTCCACTATGTCATAATTTTAAATAAATTACAACAACACAACACTTACATCATAATCATAATACCTTGTGAAATTATAATATATTATTTGACCAAAATTTTTGATATATATAATTTTAAACATTCATTCATCATTGAACTTTATTACATAATCATATATGAATAACCCTTTTTCACTAATTTAGTGGTTTCAAATCTCTCCTCATTTCATGATGCAAATAATAAGTTGTAATAGGTGGTTTGGAATAATCATAATGATTTTTAATCTATCACCTATTTAAATATGTTTTATATTTATGAAACAAGTACATAATTTTAAAAATCCATTTTTAACATTTTTTCTATGGTTTCAAAACATTTTATAAAATCTAAATGGATAATGTAAAATATAAATATAAAAATATAATATGAGGCGTAAAAATATTTAGTATTATTTAATTATGTAAAATTCAATTAAAAACTTTTTAATTAACAAATAAAATATTATAAATTCTAAATAGAATATTAAGGATTTTGTTAATAAGAAATTTATAACATTTTCCGGAATAACAAAAAAAAACTAATGTTATCTAAACCAATTCTCTAATGCCATCTATAAAACTAATTTAATTAAATGATACATAAATATTTTTTAATGGAAATTATTTCACATGTTCATATTCTAATGACCCATTATGATTAATTTTTTATATTATTAAGGAAAACATTACCTTAATATGTCTCAACAATAGAATTTGGTAAATTTTTACAATATAATAGGTTATTAAATTTTTTTCACCTTTTCCATTTACAATTTAGTAATTATTATATGATGAGTAAAAATAACACAAATATAATCATTTTAATGTTCAAAAAGAATCCTCAAATAATATTTTATGTTTTAAAAAATTATGATTACAAAAAAATCATAGTGAGGGATATAAACAAATAAAATCACAATTTTAAATTTTAAACATGAAAATCAATATGAATATTTTCCTTTTTTAAAATAAATAATTTTGTACATAAAGAAACTAGTCATGTAAAAATAATTCATTTAATAATAAATTGAATATAAATATAAAATATGTTGGAAAATATAAATTCATATTTTGGAATAAGATAATTTGTTTTATCATTAAATGAAAAACTATCATGTCATCATTAAAAGTTTATTATCATTAATAGCTATATAATAAGAAAATACTTTTTCACAAACCGTAAGAACCATTAAATATGTATATTGGTGCATCATTTTCACAACCCATGCTAACATTTCCTTAACCCTTTTTGGAATATACAAATTCTAGTATATTGATAAGGATTATATTACACCATTATCATCCGTATTTTCAAAATTGATTATAAAATAAGCATCTACATTATTAGAGATCAATATGAGCCTCACATATCATCCTAATATATATCCCATTCACCAATCAGATCTTATAAGAATAAAGACTAATATCAAGAGTAAAAGATTTATTATCTTTCAATATTCACCATAAAAACCACATAAATCTCATTTGAAACATTATAAAAAATCACATTCAATATTCAAAAATAGAATATGAAAAATATACTTTTTAAATTCAATACAATTTAAAATGTAAAAAATCCCCAAAATATTGTGAATTAAATTTACATTACATAGCCATTAATATTTGAAGTGGAAACATCATAATGGATAAAAGATATTGTGTTGGAAATGATTTGTCATGTGATAAATGAAAAATATATTATTTTTCACTTTGTAAAATTAGTCAAAAGTGATTAGTATGAAAAAATTTAAAAATAATACATTAATTATTTAAAAAAAAATAGAAAAATATTTAAATTGACCATAAAAAAATATTCAAATTCTTTGTAGGGACAATATTTAATCATTTTAAATTACATTGTTACGGAAGAGAATATGTATAATAAATATAAAACAACATTTTAAAAGAAAAAAAACTTTATAACATTATGAATAATTGAAAAAAAAGATTATTTCTTGGACTAATATGTATATGTATCATATAATTCATTTTATTTTAATTTTTTAAAAAATATAATTAATACAGTAGTATATAAATAACACAAAAAATATTTTCAAAAAGGAGAGAGTTTCATCGAAATAAAATCAACCATAACCTTGTGTTTGACTCAAAACCAATATTCTTTAACACTTGAATAAAACAAATATATTAATTTATGAATTGTTTTGTGAAACAATTTAATGTTTATTCCATTTTGATAAATACTTTTATTTAATTTATAATAATTTCATATAATATTACTAAATCAATTCTATTCATGTCAAATACTTTGAGGATGTTTTACTCATAGTCCCCAAAGAAATCAATATATCTCCCATGGTCCAGTAGTTCCTTATTAATAAGTTTTTATAAATTAAAAATTTTAATAATTATAATATTTATAAATTAAATTTACATTCAAAAAGATATATTTAACGTCCTCATGAAAACTGAATCTCAATAAATCACTAAGACCATAGTATGCACATAAACATAATCACCATTTTATATTTTATACATGTTGGAATAGTGATTAGATATATAATATTTTAGCTTTAAAAAATCATAAAAATATTAAAATTTTCATATTATTGCATTTTTTATTTCAATGATACTAAACATTTGGGATGATATTGAAAAATGAAACATATTGTTTTAGGGAGGTGGTAGTCTGGAAGTACCCAAATGATACATTATAATTTTTCATCATTTAAAATGTTAATAATGTTGAGATAATTTTATTTTTGAAAAATAATAATAATTTAAATTAAATTATATATTCATTAATTCAATTTATATATCCATTTTTTGTGAGGTGATGAGGTAAAATGAATCAAATGACTTCATGGAGGAAGTAGTCAACATATAAACAATATCAATGTTTAGATTTCCCAAAAGGACAAAAAGGAGATAAAACATTAACAACCATAAGCATAATAACATTTAAATATATTATTGATAACTAATATATTGTAACATAATCGATATGTTAGTTGTGAATGATGTTGAAATGAATTATTCATGAATGAAATCAGTTATGTGTCACACTTCTACTATGATGAACATCCATTAGATTACACCATTATCAATCTTGGTTGTTATTTTCATGAGTAAAGACGTTAGATTCATGATGAGGAGAGTTTTATAGGAATTTCAACAAGATATGTCTAATCTTAAGTTTCTAGTGATCCTGTATTGAATGTAGGGGGGGTTGTTTTTTATATGGGCTGTGACACACCTATAATTTCTTATAACATTTATATATTATAAAATAATTACACATGATTTTGAGGAATTAATCATTAATATTTATATTATAATTTCATTATGTTTTAATTCCTCAAATACTATAAAATGTAATATATGATTTTGTGAATATATCTAAATGTTTTAAACATAATTAACCAATTATACCCATTACCACATTGATGAAAAAATACAAAGATCGATATTATTTGGGAAAAAATATTTATTTATAAATAATAAAAAAATTGTATCTTATTGATCCCAAAAATGGAATTAATATTTTAACATTGGTTCTATAGATGTGGAAGATATAAATGTCTATATAATAACTTAAAACGCCCTGAAAATCGGTTTTATTGGTAATTGTGTTTTTAGAGGAAAAATGATTTTATATAAATATCAGGAACAATATTGAAACCAATATAAATATTTACTTTGTTTTTCTTAAATGGGGACTACTATTAATTTACAAACACTCCAATATAGATTTTTTCTTTTTAATTACTTATAATGAAAGGACTATTATTTTAAAAATTTCCACTTTCTAACATTCACTTGAAAATAAATCTTTTAAGAAAAATATCAGAAACACACTATAAGAGATATTTTTAATGATTATATAAATAATAATGTTATTTTTATGAGTGTAACAAATTAACAATAGATTATATTAATTAATAATTCCTTCAAAAGTTGAAATAAACCCCATTTTTTGAGGGAAATGATTTATCAATATGTACATAATATTTTGTAATAAAATCATTCATCTTTAGTGATTAGCTGAAATAAACATAATTATAAAAAATCATATATAAATCAATATTACAAAAATTACCACCTTTAAATTCACTCAATTTTACTCATAATTTATTTCCTATTTTATATAAATTATTAGATAGTTTCTCATTATGAATTAATATTCTAAATGAAATTCAGTATTTTATTACTCTTATTCGTACCCTGTATAAAAATGATCATGTTATACGGGTCATATTGAAATAATTATATTATTATAGATAATTATAGATTATCATAGATTATATTTATCTGGGTTTTTAGTGAGTATATGAAACGAGATATATTATTATTTTGAATAGAATATGCATCATAATATCATGGGGTGTTGAAAAATGTTTTTGAATATCCCTGAAAAGTCATCATTTTGTATTTTTATATGTGATCCTAATGTAGAGGTGTCCTAATTATCTAATAAATAACTATGATTAATCATTCGGAAAACATTATAATAGAAAAAAAATAATTATAAATTCATTATGAAAAATGTGAAAAAATTTCCATTCATATCAACTAATAGAATAAATATACATTTCATGGTTTTAATAATATATTTATCATTCATGTTATTTAAAATTTTACAATGGTAAATTATTTAATTATTATTATATTGTTAAGTCTATATACAAAGGAAAATAATACCTATGAAATTAATAATTTTTTATATAAATATACATCACAGATTATAATTGATATATTTTTTTATTTATCATTGAAGTTAACCCATCTTCATCTGAACATTATAAAGTTTCAAATGTTAGATTTGAATCTTATCAAATTTTGATAATAATAACTTTACATCTTCTATTTTCGGTATTCTTATTCTAATCCCGAATTTAATAAAAAATTATAATAATCTAGGATAACCATGGGTACTATTTTGTTTATCAATAAATCTCTTATAACACATATTTTCCAAAATCATTTTTATTATAACGTTACTTGTTCTTTATTATTATAATATTGTTAATTAAAAAAACCATATTATAATGTGTTTTTTATCACATCACGTTTCATATTTACATAAAAATTATTTACATAAATGTATTGAATAATATAAATAAAAATTGTTTTTTTAAATAATATTCATTTCACAATAATGGAATATATTGTGTTTATTTTAATTATAAACATTCCAAATTCATACTAACAGAAGTAATTTTAGTATAACATTTTCTTACAATATTTATTTTTTATTTATGTTTTCTAAATAAATTTTAATCAATAAATAAAATTTTAACTGGAACATAATTAAAAATAATTTTTTCAAAATTATAATATATTCGGAGGTCCATCAAAATGTTCTTCAGTATACATTAATAAGATATCCTTTGGAATAATCATATTTATTTCTTGGATTTTTTTTCATTCTCCATCTGATATAGATATTTAGATATTTACTCAAACATAGGTACACCACACCATGTGATGGTTATTGGATGTAAATATGTTTTTTGATTTTTTTGGGGAACATAGGGAAAAAATGTTAAAGGGATTCATGTTTGAATTATAGGCCATGTAACCCAGTTATTTTGTTGTGGCCGATGAATCTATGCACCTAGAATATGAAAACATTATCATATACATTGAATGATTAGACACCAACTCTGGGGAATCCAAAGGATTATGATTGATTTGGTAATATCTCATCAACATATATTTGTATAATGTGTCATCTCTCTAGATATTCTTTTCTAATTAATATTTTTCATATTATCAATTAAAAAGTCACTACATAGATAGAGTTTAAACATTATGAGATATAAACATGATTACAACTAGCATTGTGAATAGCATATATTCTAGACACTAGAATATAAGGTATCATTATGGGATAATTAGTTATCATTACTTCAAATAATGAGGCTGATAGATGACCGACCCATATATATTAGTTGGAAAATATATTGAATGATTTTTAGATGATATATGTATTATTCCAGAATATTATTATCATAGGATGATCATGATATTTCTGTTACTAAATTGAGGACAATGATGATTGTAGTGTGAGATGTACTTGAAGGAAAAAAAATTAATACTTATAGATTATATATTACATTTCCCAACTCATAAAGACACCAAAAATTAGATGGTTATAAATATGGCATCCTCTTCCTTGGAGTTTTGAGTAGATGTGGCGGTTTTGTAACACAATATCACTATTATATGACAATAACTTGTGTGGGTATGATTTTTAGTTCAATAAAAATATTTATTACTCAACATGATTCACTATAAATAATTAAAATATTCATAGTCCTCACTATTGTGTGAGGAGTGTCATCGCGAGGGAGACCAGGATATCAAAAGTAGGTTATAGATTTTTGGTTCAATGACATCAATTACAAAAAAAGAGAATTTAGAATAAAAACCCAATATACGGGTCATATGTACTATATGGCATATGCATGAGGTTCTGTTGTATGAAGGCCTGATAGTGGTCATATACAACAATGTAAAGGATGGAAAAATTCATGTGATGAACTATGTGATATATATTGTGACTTTACCCACATTACTGTTGTATATGGATTTCAAAAAGTATTTTATTATAATCAAGAGGCTTACATTATGGTTTATGTATTAATTTCTATCTTCCTATGGTATATTTAATTTTTTTTAAACAATAAGAAATTTTTATGTTTTTGTATACCTTTTCCAATTGATGTATGATCATATGTGTACTTTATCCCAAAAAATGTTGTTAGAGATTTCAATTTTAATTTATTCCACTCTTTCTAATGTCTACTAATAGTTCAATATGGTGAATGGGGGAGAATGATTATTTTGAGTCAATAAGGTTTTCTTTATGACTATTCTCTTCCTTCATATATGAGGGAGATTGTTAAGTCATTATAGAATTCTTATGACTTGATCATTCCTCTTTTTTTGAAAATCACAAACACCTTATCTTAAGGAAAATTTCATTTTACCCCTATTTTACATCCATAAGGAAAATTTCGTTCCCAAAGGAAAAAATCTCCAACCTTGTATTTCATTGTTAATATCAATATTTTTCTTCAATATAAAAATCAGATTCATATCTAAAACCTCAGAATCATATAATACATAGATATGAAACATTCGGTTTTAGGATCCAAATTCCTATTACGATCTTTTATGAAGATCTACTCTGAATTCCCTATTATGAAATTTTCTAAAGTTCAACTCTGAATTCAGATTACAAACATATATAAAGTTCTAACTACGAATTATGATGATGAATTCTGATTACGAATTCTGATTACGAATTCTGATGATGAATGATGATTATGAATTCTTATTTCGAATTTTGATGATGAATTCTAATTACAAATTCTCATTACAAATTCTGATGATGAATTCTGATTACGAATTCCCATTACGAATTCTGATGATGAATTCGGATTACGAATTCTCATTACAAATTCTGATGATGAATTCATAATACAAATTCGCGTTACGAATTCTGATGACGAATTTTGATTACGAATTCTCATTACGAATTTTGATGATTAATTCTGATTACAAATTCTCATTAAGATTTCTGATGAATAATTCTCATTACGAATTCTCATTATGAATTCCTTTGAAAAACAGGATCCAGATATCCTAGTATTACATACTCTGTATTGATTTTTACTTAGACTCCGAACATTAACTTTCTCCATTATGAACTTTCCTTCATTACGAATATATTTTTTGGTTATACATAAACTTCATCTATAATAAAATGATGGCGTGACTTCAGTTATTAACTAACAATTGTTTGAGTGACACGTGTACAGGTTCCTCCAAAATTCAAGGAAAAATATGACAATTTGAGGAGGGAGCTGACCATTGGAGCTTCACCTGTAAATTGGAGATCATTTGAACATGCTCTATACTTTTGGAACTTTTGGAATTTTGATGCCCTGAACTTCCTGAAGTTATTTATAGAGAGAGAGGCCCTTATTAACTCTCATTCTTCGGGCAGAAAGATTGAATAGCTTTTTAAAACTTTTCCATGTGCAGATTTTCTTCGTGCGACTTCAATTGTTGCTGTGTACAATTGAGGGATTTCAGGGATAAGAATACATAGGTTCCAACACCTTGATGACAAGGGCATCCATGCTGAAGGAGACAGAGGTGTCGACTATTTGCTAGTTGAGGTCTTGTGGGGATAGCAAGAAAGACTCTGATCTTCATATCGAGGGCTTACCCTGGTGTGGTTATGTTAGACTTTCTTGAATGTATAAATCAAGGGACCTTTATCAAAGGTTTTTGGATACCGTTATCATTAGGCTAAAAGACTTATTACATGTTACTTGTTTTGTTATAAGTTTTTCTGTAGCTTTTTTATTATAAATGAAACTATAACTATCTTGTAATTCCTTACTCTTGTACTCTGATATAGTTAGATTCTATATGCTTTAAGGTAGAATCTTAATATTTGTAAACTTTTGGTAAGTTTCATTTTTTGAATCAATTTTCAGAAATTTATCATGTGATTAGTACTTATAAAGTTCTTATGAATTATCTTTCTTTACCTTGTTAAAAATAACCATCATTAAATGTTCCAAAGGAATTTTTAAAAGTTACAATTCACCCCCCTCTTGTATCTGAGAATCTCATTCTTATTTCTGTCCTACGTTTGCTATTATAGAGTATATTATACTCAGACATACCATCCTAACAATTTCTATATGACCATTTGGTTTAATCTGAATTAATCTCACGATTAGATTTAGAAGAGAATTCTTGGAATTGAATTTTCAGATTCACACTTATGGATTCTTATTTTTTTTTGGAATCTGTTTTTCAAACTCATAGTTCTGAATCAATTTTTTTTGTAGAGATACCATTACACTATTTTTTTCATTCATCTAATATTTTCCTTGTTTACAAACTTTATCTACAAAATACTTTTTGTGGAAAGGCTTCTATTAAAGATGGCCGGAATCAATGTTGGTTCCATAGATAATCTCAATCCAACCAGACCACCTATCTTTGATGGTAATGGTTACGAATATTTGATAGACCGCATAAAAACTTTCATTATCATCACTGGGGTTGAAAATTTTATTATGCTTACTAGTGGATACAAAATTCCCGATAAAGATGTATGTGCCTTCAAAAATAAAGAAAATCATGAATATAAGATTAATAATAAGGTATGCAATACTTTACATTTTTCAATGACTATATATATATATATAGAAAAATTTCATCTTGTGAAGTAGAAAATTCTATATAGAAGAAACTTGAAGTTACTCACTTTGGATCTTCTAATGTAATTGGGACAAGAAGATCCATTCTTAGAGCTGAATATCATAGTTTTAGTTTTCCTTATGGTGAACCCATATGTATGGTGCAATAGAGATTCATGACTATTGTGAATAGTTTACAATCAATGGGTGAAAAAGGATTGGATTATGAAGCTCTTATTGATAAGATAATTGACATCATGCCAAATGAGTGGGAATCTAAAAGGACTGCAATTGATGAGAATAGAACGGTTACACAGATTACCCGTGATGACCTTTTTGGAAAACATCTTCATCATGCGACTAGAATGATGAGAGATTTTGATATTGGGAAGAAGAAGAATTGAAATGGAAGTGTAGCTTTTACTACTACTTCCAATCATATGATAGCCAGGACTCATAAGATAATTACTAGATCCAGATCTATGAAAGTTTTTATCCATTCCGAATCTAGTGCAAGGGAATCCTTAGAAAATTAATTAGAAAATATTGCTCAAAGGATGAACAAGATAGCTGGAAAAATGAAATTTCAATCCAAATACAAGAAGAAGGAAAGGAAAGACATGAAATATTCTAAAGTTACATACTATGAATGCAAGATAGCTGGACACATAAGAACTGAATGCCCTATTCTAAAGAGAAAAGAAAGAAAGGAACAACATTATGAGAAAAATAGAAAGAATTATTACAATTCCAAAGCTAAGAAAGTGTTGAAAGGAAATAACACATGGAGTGCCAGTGGTGGAGATTTTTCAGATGAATCCTCAAATTATGAATCTTCGCGTTAGAAGAATCTTGGTCTTTTCGCCATGCTACCTATTCCTAATAATTGCTTGATGGCTAAGGTACACAATGCTAAATCAATGACCAATGTTTCTTTAAATTCTAATGATAGTAAATATTATTACTCTTCAGATGAATAATCTTCTTCTAATGAAGATAATACTTTACCTACCTATGAAGATGTTTCTAGGTTTTCCAAACTCCTTGAGAATGTGAATTCAAAACTCATGAAAAAACATGACAAGGAATATTCTAGGAATATTATTCTTACTATGGAAATATCTTATCTTTCTAATGATCTTGATAAGAAAAATACTGATTTCGAAATATTTCAAAAAATCGTGAGGATGTATGTTCTTAGAGGACGAAACATTTTAATGATCTAGAAAAAGTAATTTCTATGAAAAATGATTTTGAGCCTAGATCTAGTTTCAATGTTTTTGAAGACAAGAACATAGTTATAAAACTCAAATCCAAAATATTCTCCTTGACTAAGTGTTTGTCAAACTTTACCCTAGGTAATGTAAATTTTGATAAAATGTATTCACAAATCCGGCCATGATGGAATACTTCAGGTTTTTGGTATACTAGTTCTAAACCAACCATTAGTAACAATTACATTGTTCCTCAAAGTTCATCATTTTGCACTAAGTGTCAATGTGGTGCTCATTGGACAATAAATTGTTCTTTAAAAAATACCCAATATTTAGGATTTCATAAAACATATTTTTCAACGAAGATGTGGGTTCCCAAAATTTTACTTTCTGAGATTTCCGGATCCAAGAATGTATGGATTCTGAAAACCTATATTTTTCTTATTTGTAGGAGAATAAAGAAATTACCAATAGGAATACATGGTAAATGGATAGTGGTTTTTCCCGGCATATTACTGGTAACAAAAACTAATTTGAAAATATTATCATGATGAGAGGAGGAAAAGTAACGTTCGGAGATAATGCACAGGGAGAAATTATTGGTATAGGTAAAATTGTTTTCTTGAAAAACCATTGATTTCAAATGTTTAGGGTATCAAGCACAATATGATCATCATAATACAATTTTGTGATAAAGGATACCATGCTAATTTTAGTATTGAAAAGTGATTAGTACACAGTTCATAGGAAGAGTTTATTCTATCATCCCATAGGCAAGCGAATGTTTACACAATAAACATAGAGGACCTTAGGATCCAAGAAGTACCTTGACTAAGTGCAATTGAAGATCATTATTTGTTAAGGAATGGAAGGATAGGACACGATAACCTTATGAACTTATGAAAACTTTCTTAGAAAAGATTAGTTAAGGATCTACCTGAGGTTAGATTTGATTATTCAAAAGTCTATAAGCCTTGTCAATATGGAAAGTAACACAAATTAAATTTTAAATCCATTTGCGAAGTCTCAACTACTGATTCATTACATCTAGTGCATAGGAATCTCTTTGGACCTAGACAAACTGGAATCATTGGGGGGAATTATTATGTATTTGTCTTAGTTGATGATTACACTAGATATACATGGGTCTATTTTCTAGAAAAGATATCTGATGCTTTTTATTATTTCAAAAGTTATAAATACCAAGTTAAAAATGAGAAAAACCTTCCATGGAAAACTATTTATAGTGATCATGGAAGATAATTTCAAAATTCTGATATTGAAACTCTTTGTAGTAAGAAAAGGTATTACTCATAGCTTCTTAGCACCCAGAACACCTCAACCAAATTGTGTTGTTGAAAGAATAAATATAATTCTTCAAGATATAACTAGAACCATTTTGAGTGAGTATTCTTTTTCCAAACATTTTTGGGATGATGTTGTAAGTACTGATTGTTATACTATAAATCGAGTTTTGATAAGAACTATTCTTAATAAAACTTCTTATGAGTTATGGAATGGTAGAGAACTGAGACTTTCCTACTTTATGGTTTTTGGTTTTAAGGTATTCATTCTGAATACTAAAGATAATCTTCATAAATTCCCACCAAAATACGATGAAGGAATCTTCCTAGGCTACGCCACAAATTCTAAGTCATATAGTGTTTTCAATAAAAACACTTCTATAGTTGAAGAGATAGTACATGTTATATTTGATGAAACTTATCCTATTATTTTTAAACAACTAAAACCTATATACATGGATGTGTTTTCAGAAACTGATTATCAACCTATGATAGAATATCCTTCTGATAAGGAAAATGTACAAGAAGATAGTTCTAATACATTTAAACCAGATGATTTCCTACCCTATGTTGATGAACAGGTTTTACAAAACCCAAATCAATAATTTCTAAAGAATCATCCATGTGATATTATCATTGGTTATTTAAATCAACCTATAAGGATTAGAAGATCCTTATGAAATGAAATAGAACATCTATCATTCCTTTCTCAATTGGAACCAAAAATCACTGATGAATCTTTAGGTGATGATGATTGGTTTAAAGCCATGCAAGATGAACTAAATGAATTCGAAACGAATAAAGTCTGGACCTTGGTTGAAAGACCTAAGGAAACTTCTATAATTGCAGTAAAATGGGCATTTAGAAATATGTGTGATGAAAATGGAGTCATAGAGAGGAATAAAGCTAGATTATTTTCGAAAGGATATAATCAACAAGAAGTAATAGACTGTGAAGAAACCTATTCTCTAGTAGCTAAACATGAATCTATTCGTATTTAACTTTCCTTTGCAGCATTATTCAATTTAAATATTTTTCAAATAAATGTGAAATGTGCTTTTCTGAATGGTTATGTTCAACAGGACGTTTTTGTTGAAAAACCTCCTGGATTTGAAGATACAAAACATCCTGATCATGTTTTTAAACATACCAAGGCTTCGTATGGCCTTAAACAATCCCCATGAGCTTGGTATGAAAGACATATAGGATTGTTACATCAAAATAACTATGTTAAGGGAAATGCAGATCCAAACCTTTTTATAAAGAATGATAAGAAAAATGTTTTGATTGTTAAAATCTATGTTGATGACATTATATTTGGTTCAACATAACAAACTTTAACTGATTCCATTGTGAATGTAATAAATCTGAGATTGAAATGAGTAAGATGGGTGAGTTAACATTTTTCCTTCCTTATCAAATTTCTCAAAAACCAGAAGGAATCTATATATCCCAACATAATTATATTAAAGATCTTTTTAAAAAGTATGGATATGACAACACTAAGAGTATAAGTACTCCCATCGGTATCTCAAACACACTTGATCTTGATGAAGCTGGGAAACCAATAAATCAAACAACTTTTAGAGGAATGATAGGAAGTTGAATTTAATTGATAACTAGTCGTCCAGACTTAATGTTTTTAGTATGATTATGTACAAGATATCAATCCAATCATAATGAATCTCATTTATAGTTAGTGAAGAGTATTTTTTTCTATTTAAAGGGAACCATATATTTAGGAGTATTAAGCACTTCTGGAAATTATTTTGTTTTAAAGAGTTTTTCGGATGATGACTTTGGTGGATGTAGAATGGATAGAAAGAGTACATACAGAACTTATCATTTCTTAGGAGATTCATTAGATTCTTTGTCCTACAAGAAGAAACACTCAGTAGCCCTTTCCACTACTAATGACGAATATGTTGCAGCTGGAAGTTGTTGTGCTCATGTTTTGTGGTTGGAACACACACTCACAAACTATGGTTTGAGTTTTACTAAGACTCAAATTTTGTGCGATAACACAAGTACCATTTTCCTTAGTAAAAACCCTGCACACCACTCTCTTGCAAAGCACATATACATTAGGCATCACTTTCTTAGGGATTACACACAAAAAGGAGATATCATTCTTCAATTCATTAGAACACATGATCAACATGATGATATAACACCAAAATATTTACCTACTGATAGATTTGAATACATTATAAAGATGTTAGGGATGATAACTGTAAGGTAATCTTCACCCTTTATCTTTTTAATGAACCAATCTCTATATAGTAATAAACTCTTTTTCATAGGGAGAGTACATCTATTATTAAAGTATTTTAAAATTTCCGTAATGAATGTTTTCATAGTATGTTTTTCAAAAATTTTGTAATGAAATTTCTCGTAGTCAGTTTTTCAAATTTTCGTAATGAAAATTTTCAAAGCTAGTTATTCAAAATTTTAGAAATAAAATATTCGTAGTTGGTTTTTGAAATTTTCGTAACATAAATTTTCGTAATGGAAACATTCGTAATGGAAATTTTCGCACTGAAAATTTTAGTATTGAAAATTTCATAATGGAAATTCTCGTAATCGAAGTTTTCGTAATATAAATTTTCATACTCAAAATTTTAGTTATAGAAATATTTGTCGTGGAAATTATCGTAATGGAAATTTTTGTATTAGGAATTTTCATACTCATAATATTTATAATCACGTTTTGGTACTCAAAGCTTTTGCAATAAAACCTTTTGATTGTATGTTTTCATAGTCACTTTTTCGTAGTGAGTTTTTCGTAGTATGTTTTTTTAGTCAAATTATCTTTAAGAAGAATATCACCTATTATGAATAAACATTCAAGAAAGTAAAAAAGGTATGATTTCATTACTCACGTTTTCATTGTCATTTTTAAATTTCTGGTATTTTATTTTAATATATCAGATTCTTTTTTTCTTAAATCCAAATGTTTTTAAAACCTCAAAATATCGGATTAATGATTTACTTGTGGGTATGTTTTCAACCGTCAGATAATATCAGAGAGTTTTTCAACTGTTAGATTGGTTTTAGAAGTTGAAGGGTCACCACCATCGCCTATATAAAGGGAACCGCCAATGGTGTCCCACATCAGTTTCCAAGCTCTCGCGTCTCGAAGCACTGCCTCAGTTCATAATCCCGTTCCAAATATCTTAGAGTATCTCAAGTACCAATGTCTGTAGAAGCCTCTTCTCAAGAAATGTCTACCACGAAGCCAATCTCAAAATGGAACGTATACAGGGAATGGTTGGTGCATCTGAACATTTCATTATGATTATGTCATTTCAAAGAATATCAAATTAAATGGATGGGAAGATGTCTACATAACAATGACAGGTGTTCAAGACATGGTGTATCTGAATTTACTCATAAAACTCTATGAGTTAGTGATATTTATTAAGTAAGATGATATAGAATGATTTTCATTCAAGTATTATGAAAAAACCAACAAACATTCCTATACCAAGGTAGCCAGTTTGGTGGGATTATCATATGAAGGTGAGGTAGAATTTCACCCCCACAAACTCCCGGATCGTCAGTGTAGTTTTATTAAAGTAAAGTCTTTGCAATGTCTTGGAGTTTTTGATGTCAAGACAACAAGGATTGCTCATCTATATTCTAACAAATGAATCCTTCAACTTTGGGTACATTTTTTTTTAATTCCAAGAAAAGGTGACAGATATACCATCCATAAAAGTGACATATATTTCATAGATTTCCTGGAAAATCTATGGAAAATCAATTTGAAGAGGCATGTTATTGTTACAATCTAGAACATCAATGATGTAAATATATGAGCCCAACTTATCCTGTATCCTACATTACATTCAAAGATGACTGTTCGGTGTCATGAATCATTCAAGATTGCATACAAATCCAAGTCTCATAATTGAAAAGTTATTCTTGTTAGTGAGGACACTCTGAAAAGAATGAATATGGGCTATTCTAAGGAGATAGAAGAGTTTTATGATCTTCCAGTTGAATAGGTAGAAGCCAATCTAGAAAATATTAAAAAAGATGATCCATCTAAGAAGGATGGAAAGAAAATGAAGTTGAACGAAGTGGAAGCTGATGATAAAACCCCTAAATCTAAGGAATCCCAATCCACACATCCCAAACTGAAGAAACAATAAGCTTATCCGAATGAAGTGGTTGAAAATGGAGGGATGTTAAGGAAAATAGGAAAGAAGGGGAGCCACAGTTCGGCTTGTTCCCTACTGAGGCTAAGGACTTAAAAGGAAAAGCAGCTGAAGAGCTTCAAAGGCAAGCAAAGGAGAAAAAGAAGATGAAAAAGATGACAGAGACTGAGATTTTTCAATCCCATATGAAGGATGATAAAATTTCATCTGATAATTTTCTAGTATCGGAAGCATTCCTATTCAAACCATTAACTAATAATTTGGGGATGAATTTCTTCACTCTAGAAAAATCTAAAGAGAAAGAAGTTTTTGAAGACGTGGATGATGAGGAAGTTGAAGAAGAAGAAGTAGTAGAAGAAGAAAGTGGCGATTTAGATGATCTGATTAAACATGTAGAAGAATATCAAGATAAGGAAAATCCATCAGAGAATTTACCACTCCAAACATCTGAGGCTGAGTCCACAAAGCTTGTCACTCCTGGAAAAGAAGAAGAGAACCATGTCAAGAAAGATGAAGCCAAGAATAAAGAAGAAGTAAACAAATTATGTGAGGAACAAAGATATGAAAAGAGCTTTACTGAGGAAGGAGCAGAGAAAGATAAATTTGATGATGAAAGAGTTGTTCAATTATCTGATAGCAATCATAAATCTCATGATGAGAAAGTCATACCAATGATTGATAATGCTAAGAATGTGGTTGGTGATTCTCAATGAAAAACTACAGTAAAGAGGAAGGAAGTTGTTGGAACATCAAAAAGGAAACCTGTTGAGCTTCAAAAACCACTCTCACCGAGTAATGTCTCAGATTTAGAATCATCGTCACTTGGTCATGATTTTGGGGCGCAGTCTTTGAAGAAGCTAGTCGGTTCCATTCCGTCTATTAAAAACATAGATTCTAGATGCTAGATGCTCCAACACACTCTTAATCAGAAGTCGGATTAGGTGTCCATGGTGATGGAAAAGTGTGGAATGATTGAAACATATTTCAAATCTTTTCTTATAGGATACGAAGCTCATAGGATGTCCTGCAAGAAAATGTCCACTTGGTCAAAGAAGATCGTCCAGAATATGGCAGAGCTTGTTGAATTTCAAGAGGACGTAAAAGATGCTTTTGATACCAAAGATTCCAAGACCAAGGATCTTACATCTAGTTTTTAGGATAAGCTAACCATAGAGAACAATATTTGGAATCAACAGGTGAAGGATTTAAATGGGAAGCTTAAATTTCTTGCTCAAAGCTAGAAGAGGGAAAGAGATCTCCATATTGAGATCGAAGAGAAGCTTGGAAAGCAAGATAACTTTATTAAGGCTCTGTCTGAGGCTCTAAAGGCTCAAGATGATAGGATTGAATCCTTATAAAATCAAGATTTGGAGGACCACAAAGAGTTAATGAAGCTAAAAACCCTTCTGAAGAAGCTAATCCCCAAGGAAAAAGAAGACAAATAAAACAATCCGATCTTTTGTTGTATCATTACTTGTACTAATATTTTCAATGATAATGAAATTGTCAATGTTTTTCTTGTTTGTATTACTTTAATGCTTTAGGTACCACATTTATTTTCCATTCCCTCAACCTCTTTTGGAAAATCAAAAAGGGGGAGAAGGAAAAAGAACTCAAAAGGGAGAAGGAAAAATCTAAAAGGGAGAAGAAAAATTTCTATGTATAAGAAGAACTATCCCTATGTGAGGAGGAGTTTATTTAAGGGGTAGTGATCATTAAGAAGACATCCATATTCATATTTAAAATCCCATTCCAGAAATCAATAATACGATCCTTAGAGTTCCAAAGCCTAAGGGGGAGTTAGTCGTATTCACCATTGTCCATAAACAAAGAGAGATAAGATTTAATTTCAATGACTAGAAATTTATTCTAAGTCTTTACATTCTTTTTCTTATGGATGTTTTTACTTTCCAAAAATGGGGAGATTTTTGAGTCAATAATAATTTCCTTATGACATTTCCATTCCTTCATATATGGGGGTGATTGATAAGTAATAATGGTTTCATTATGACTTGATCATTCCTCTTGTTTGGAAAATCACACACACCTTATCTTAAGGCAAATTTCATTTTACCCCTTTTTTACTTCCATAAGGAAAATTTCCTTCACAAATGATATTTTCTCCTACCTTGTTTTTCATTGTTCATATAAATATTTTTCTTAAGTATAAAAATCAGATTCATATCTAAAACCTCAGAATCGTATAATACATAGATATGAAAACATCTGTTTTAGGATCCTAATTCCTATTACAATGGTTTATGATGTTCTACTCCGAATTCCCTGTTACGAAATTTTATAATGTTCCACTCTAAATTCTGATTACAAACCTATATAAAGTTGTACCTAAGAATTCTGATGATGAATTCTGATTACGAATTCTCATTAATAATTATGATGATGAATTCTGATTAAGAATTATCATTACGAATTATGATGATGAATTATGATTACGAATTCTCATTACGAATTTTGATGAAGAATTCTGATTTTGAATTCTCATTATGGTTTTGGAGGATGAATTCAGATTAAAAATTCAAATTATGAATTATGACGATGAATTCGGATTATGAATTCTCATTACGAATTCTGATGATGAATTCGGATTACGCATTCTCATTACAAATTCTGAGGATGAATTTTTATTATGAATTCTTATTACGAATTCTGATGAAGAATTCTGATTACGAATTCTCATTATGAATTACTTTTAAAAACAAAATCTCAATATCCTAGTAATACAGACCCCATATTCATTTTTACTTAGACTCTGATCATTAACGTTCACCATTCCGAACATTCCATCATTCTGAATATAAGTTTTGGTTATACTTACAATTGTTCTATTATAAAATGATGTTGGGCCTTCAGTTATTTACTAACTATTGTCTGACTGACACGTGTAAAAGTCCCTCTAAAATTCAAAGAAAAATATGACCGTTGGTGGAGAGTGCCAACCGTTGGAGCTTCAGCTCTAAATAGAAGCTCATTTGAACATGCTCAGTACTTTTGGAACATTGGTAATATTGATGCTTAGAACTTCCTGAAGCGATTTCTAGAGAGAGATGCTCTTATCAACTCTCAAGCATCATGTAGAATGATTGAATAGCTTGTTCAAACATTACCTTGTGCCCATTTTCTTCATGATGCCCTGATTGATGATGTGTAAAATCGAGGGCTTCTGGGGATAAGAACACAGAGGTTCCAACACCTTTGAGTTGAGGGCTTCCTTGTCGAAGAAGACAGAGGTGCCGAATTCATAATAGTTGAGGACTTCCGGGGATAGCAAGACAGACTCCGATCTTCATATCGAGGGATTCCCTGGTGTGGGTAAGATATAATTTCATGAATGTATAAATCAAGGGACCTTTAGCCAATGTTGTTGGATACCCTTCTATTTTTGTTACAAGACTTATTACTTGTTACTTGTTTTGTTACATGTTTTTCTGCTACTTTTGTTTTTCAATGGAATGTATAACTATCATGTAATTTCTTACTCATATACTTAGATATAGTCAGATTATATAATCATTAAGGTAAAATTTTAATCTTTGTAATATTTTGTTAAGTTTCATTTTTGTAATCACTTTTCTGTAATTTATCCAATGATTAGAACTTATAGTGGTCTTGTGAATTATCTTGTTTATCCTTGTTAAACATAACCATCTTTAAAAGTTCCAAATGGATTTTAAAAGGAACAATTAACCACCCTCTTGTATATGATAATCTCATTCTTATTTCGATCCTACATTTGGTATTATAGAGTATATCATACTCAAACATACCATCCTAACATATTCATGTGGGAAATCGTTGATATTATAATGAAACTATATAATGTTATTGTATATATTATGTTAATATAATAAATATGTTTCCTATTTGAATTTCACAATAGGAGTGTATGGCTCATATAGTTGGATGGGATGAGATTCTATTTCAATGTTGAGAACGAACTAATAGTTAAAAAATTATGGTCCATGAGTAGGAATCATTAGGTCATGAGTTAAAAAAATATTACAAAACTAATGGAATCAAGAGCGGGTCCACACATATCCAAAAGGGTGATCATGATCCCCACCATCTTGAGATATGATCATCAGCATCAATAAATATTTTACCGAACAATTTCACCATTAAAAACATGAAATTATTTGATATTATTAGATAAAATACAAAAAATACAAATACAATAGAGTAGTTAAAATATATAATCACAAGAAAAAAAACTACCAATATCCCAAAATAAAAAAATTAAACATAAATATCCAATCCTCACATCTATGTTATAGGACGTGACCTGTAGAATCCAACACCATGGTTTGGATCATATATATTTCCCTCATGCACCCCCTTTCATATACCTATATTAGATAATGAATTTTCTATATAGACATATAGTGTATGAAATGTGCGAGAATAGTTTACCTATAAGATCCCACCAAGCATTTCATAAAAAGAATTTGTAAAATAATCCAATTAATATTAGGTAATTGGAATGTAATACAAAATATAATGTTTTACACAAATCATAAAAGAACACTCCTATAACTATTTATAAAATATATATAATAAACATGTTTGAATTTTTTTTAACTATACAACACATCTTCGAAAAATAATTGTAAAAAATACATTATCATTGTTTTATATTTATTCTAGTCAGTGAATATCCTCCTTGATTTATTTTAATTAGTAATCCTCCAGGTGTTCTCATTATCCAAAAATTTTAGGTGTAGGGGTTTAGAGTTGAATTATGAGAGAGGATTAATACTACACCATATGTAAAAGTGTAAACAAATTTCATAATAAAAATAATTCTAGGAGGAAATAGATGATATTTTATGTGGGATCCCTTACTAATCCTTGATCACATTTGGGTTCACCGCATCAAATTCATTTAAAAAATACTTCTTTTTAAAAATAAAATTTTCATCAGTGAAAAAAAATTATATAGAAAATAAAAATGGCGAAAACCCCCCTCAATACCCATAACTAACAAAACTATATTTTATCAAATGATTTTCGATGAATTTAATAAATTATTCAAATCATTTTCATAGGGTATGTAATAATGGTTCATCAAATATTGTTGAGTCATAAAACCTAATAACATTATTTAGATGGAAAATCATTGTAGAAGGGTAAATGATATGTGAAGAAAATTTGTGGGTGATAGTAATATTGATATGATCATTGTTGAAGTGTATAAAATTATAATTCTATAATGGGAATTCCATAAAATGATAAACACAATGGGGTATTGTTACAACCAAACCCCAAGGATTAAAAAAATATCATTTCTATAATGTATCTAACAAAATAATATTATATGACTAGATCAAACAATTCAAACTATTGATGAAGTTAATAAATATAGATAAACAACATTAATTTCAAAAATATTGAGATCCAAGAGCAAGATGTGGATCTATTTACCATTATATGGACACATCTTTGATCAAAACTTTGATCTTTGATGGAATAGATTTTTTAGAAGCATAGAGTGAACCAGGATACCTCCATGTTCAAATAGTTTGTATTATGATTGTGGGAGAGAGATTAAATAATAAAATATGGGTTTTATGTGGTAAAAAATACATTAATTCCAATACTTATTTAAGAAATTCTTTATCCTTCAGAGTGTTAATGGTCACTACATATAGGAGGAATCCCCTGCTAAACCCACGAGCAATCTAGTGATACCCTCATACTGGATGTTTTTGGGAGACCACCATTAGGATAAATGAAATATATGATATATATATACACTTCCATTCCCATCTATTGCAATGTTTCCCTCACTAACATGCATGTATACCGCCTTCTACTTCAATACCTTGAGGTGTCAGTCTACACCACACAAAAACATCATGTCACACCCATAAACCCTTAGAAAGAAACTAAAAACATTTAGAAGAAGCATTAAATGACATATGTAAACATAACATAATACATAAATAATTTTTTACCTTAAAAAATCCATAGATATTACAATTTACCCAAAAAAATAATATTCATCAACTATAATTCCTGGATGAAGATGGATAACCACAAAAGATATAGTGATATTATTCTATCACAATTGATTGATGCAACTACGTATAATAATAATCATAACCATTATTCAATATAACTAAAAAATGTATATCCATTACCCATAAAACAATCATGTAATCATAAAAAATATGATCATATTTATTTTTCAAAATCAGTTTGAGTTCTATATCCCAAAAATTCCCATTAAAATATGAAATGGGATTACTGATTGATTTTGATTTCATCAACATGTAATATTTCAACATTTTCTGATAATTATGTTTTTAAATACTTGATATTTTCCATCATCATACTTGATTTGATGACCAAAAATAGTACCACAAAATTATGAGTGAACGTACCCTAATTTTTGTGTTGTTGGGTACCTAACCATTCTGAGATCTTAAGGATCACATAATCACTAGTGAAAATAAACAGTAAAATGTGGATTATTTTGATCTATATATGAACTGAATAATATTTTTTCCATCTCTAAATTATTAATCATATACAAGATCATCGTTATTTTCTCGCCCACAAATAATGGTCACAACAAGGATTCTTGTCCATCTATAAAACAAAAGAGAGTAGTAAAATATAGAACACAATTAAAACATTTGAAAATATCAATTCTAAGGGGTGTATGCTAACTATTATTATAAAAAATTATATTTATCCTTAATTTTCCCCAAATACAAATGAATACTACTAGACTATAATAAACAAATATCATTTGAATTATGACTATCCCTTTTGTCATCTCAATTTTTTATGGAGGATATATTATGCATAACTTGATGAAAGATCTTATTGTTTTGGATATTCCCTACCAATGTTAAGGGGTAAAATGAGTTTCCATTTCCTATAAATTTTTCAAAAGAGTCCCATATAGTATTACTACCTATTAAACAAACATTTTCAGTGGTATTCAACATTTTTGATGTCATTTATAGAAGTTAAATGATCGAACATTGTAAAATTTTCCGTAAACATCAATAATCAATTCATTCCACAGGATGTTTTAGGTAAATCTATAATTAAACACATTGAAATCCCTTTAAACATCCATTTTTAAATGAGTATAGGTTGAAAACAATATGACGTCTTCATATTCTCATAATTAATATGTCGAAGTGTATACCATCATAATACAACATTGAAAATATATCATTTAATACTGTTCCACCAAAACACCTCATAACTCTCATAAAACAACATTTGTTTTTCCATTGTGGAAAATCTGAAATGAATGATTATGACCCCAAAAAATTATTTCTCATAGGATAAAGAATTAAAATAAATAGATATGGATTTAAATGCCACAAATAATCATAAGACATTCATATTTGGTTTCCAACAATATAAATTTTATTTGATAATCCTAAAATCTTCATATTGCTACTTCCCATGTACAATTACCACTTGCAATATGGGTTTCTCTAGAACACAATCCTGAGCAAAACTGGAATCCAATTCATTTAGTTTTTTAAGTATGGGGCGGAAGCCTCATTTTATTATTTAAATCAAACACCACTTTAGACTAGGTAGAGGGATACCCATTACAAATCCTGAAGGCCCAAGTCCATGTGGCATGAATACTAGGATTGAAAGCCTCTTTTTTGGCCCAAAGGGACCCTCAGTGAATAGTACTACTACAGTAACCAGGATACTACATTACCTGATATAGTACCACCGTCACTACAGTACCTGCTATAGTACCTCCACCGCTACAGTGTGCCGCTGTTATAGTTCCTCCACTACTACATTACAATTATAGTGCCCTACTATAGTGCTGCTACAGTAGAAAAAATTAGTCCATGCCCAGATTTGATCCTGGGTCTTTTGGATGCCATGTAGGATCCTTTACCACTAGGGTACATGGTCTTTGTAAACTCTTTTACTACTAACTAAATACATCACAAAATTCATATCAATATCCTTTCATCTTTTCGTTCCTTAATTTATTGAGATGGAAACATTTCAATACGATTTTTAGTGACTATATATCCATTTACAAATTCATAGGAAATGAACAGGATTAATGAAATTATATATTCCACCCACAATTTATGATATAGGTTCAATTATTTTATTTAAAAGATTTATCCCATACTTTTTTGTGTTGAGTAAGTGATTAGAATTTCTACTCTAGAAAAAATATACCAATATTAATGGATTTCAATACAATTAATAGTTACATATCATTTTTTGAATAGTTCCAAAGGTGATTAAAATGTTATAGTGAGTCATTATCCCCTAAATTATCATGAAGTATACGAACGAATCCAAATCCTTCCACAAAAACATCAAAATAACCCATATAACCATGATTTTACTCTTGTGTTTAAAAAATTAATGATAGGGTCAAAACTACAATAACAAATAAATAAATTTTGGGAACATTGAATCCCATAATAACCTCATCCCCTTCCAGGATAACTCTATTAATATAGGATAATTCTTTGAGAAATAACTATTAAACCATTAATAATACCTAAACCAAAACTGGGAAGCTACACTTGTCATATAAATTTTATGGTTATCCCCATTACATGGATCTTATATAACTTTCATGGTCTATTGAAATATTATGTTTTAAGGTCACAATACATATGAAATTTAATTTTCCAATTTAGAAGTGTAATTATGATATTTTTTCAATTATATGTTGATTCCTTGGAATTTTGAAAACATTCCTCAGGTAACACAAATGATCGTAATTATTCATATATTACATTACGATTTCAAACCTTAATTTCATAAAAAATTAACCAATTTTATTATTATAAATAAAATAGATCAGTTTCTTGAATATAAACTAGTTTTATAATATTAAAAAAGTCATCACTAGGTACCAATGGTGGGTATACTTGATACTAAATGTTCTCATCAGAATATTTGACTCTATAAACCATGGTTGGTGATTATAATACATCATATAAATAGGAAAAAACTCTTTTCCCATTTTATCCCTTAAAAACATAAATACTAGTTAATGGATATTTTTTTACCATTACCTGATTTTTTATCTGATAATAAATTTATAAAATAATAGTTTCATTAGAAATCAGATAAAAAATAATTAGGGATACCCAACAAGAATTACAAAGATATATAAATCCTTATGAGCTCAAATATTAAAACAAACATTCATATACATTGAATTAATTGGATCAATATTGTATGATGACATCAATATCCGTTGAATACCTAACAACAACCCAATCAGGATATCCAACAACTATAGTATGAGAAACCCCCATAATTCATCTAGAAATACATTTTTATATTCAATAATTACTGATGGAGTAATAACCCAACTATATCAACAACCTAAATGTCACGACCCGACCTCGGGGCCCGTGCCGTGACTACCCCAAGCCCGCCTTCCATAGGCCAGGGGCTGGCGACTAGCACCAAGGCGTAAAATCCCGGTAAACAGGGAAGGCATTGCCTTTATAAGTAACAACCACCACAGAGTCAGCAAGCGGAAAGTAACTACAATGTGCAGAAAAGTAAAGGGGGCCGGAATACAAGCCCAACTGAAAGTACAACTAAAAAGGTAAAGAACAGCAACTGAAGAAAAGACGGCGGCCTCGTGTCGTCCACTGGCAATCCCACCTGAAGGGTGGGTACAGATAGCCTCCAGGCTCCTCGGGTCCCACGTCCGCTCCGAGCACGTCCCGCCCAGTGGTCCGCCTCCAGGTGCCATCCTGCTCCACGCCCCAACCGAGATCAGCGCTGTCCGTCGTCTGCATCCAACACAACAAAGTGCGGGCATAGCCCGTGCAGGGGTGCGTATAAACTACTCAGTAAGGACCCCGAGACCCCCGAAGGTCTCCCGAAATCCACAAAGGATATAGCAAAAAAGAAAGGGGAAACCACGAAGAAACAACTGACTCGACTTAGGTATATGCCCATACATATACCTAAGTCCCCATTTCTAGCTCTGCTCTCGAGCTCTAGGTCAACTCGATCCACACAGGAAAGCAAGACTCAAATCCACCAGGGAGAGTAAATAGTAAATCCACATAGGATAGTTCAACACAATCCACAAAGGAGAGTAACATAAGATTCAGCTCAACCAGGTATACTTTTTCAGATGACGACAAGATGATCACCGAACCATCTAAGTCGTCGGACCCACGAAGGATCGATAGGTACTAACCTCGGCAATGACCCACACAGGATCGGGCCCACACAGGACCTGTAGCAATGGCTCACACAGAACCGTAAGAGATGACCCACACAGGATCGGGCCCACACAGGACCTGTAGTCAAGGCTCACACAGAACCGTAAGGTGATGACCCACACAGGATCGCTGAGTGCAGTAGTCGACGCAGTCCACTGAGGATCTCTGCACAGTCGTCGCCGCAGTCCACGAAGGATCTCTGCTCTGTCGTCGTCGCAGTCCACAGAGGATCTCTGCTCTGTCGTCGAAGTCACAGCCAGCGCTAGGGTTTCCTCACACAGCGAGCTCGTCTAGGAGGGTCCGCTCCACGAGCCGAGAGGCTGATACATCAACTGACACGTAGTCCGAATTTGATGTATCCAAAAGTTCCGTATCGACAAAAGGATCTCAACGCAACAGACGGCGCGTCAATCGGACGCCCGGTCTGAGAGTTATTGGCATTTTCGTCCCAGGGGCCCGGTTGGTTTTTAGGGCAAAACCAACCCGGCCGTACTCCGCCTGTGTCCGATCCTTGGGCGGAGTATGCCAAAAGTTCCTTCTCACTTATAGGAAACCTCCACAGCTGACGGTACGTCGATCGGACGTCCGCAGCTCGAGTTATGAGCGTTTCCGCTCCGAGGGCCCGGTTGGATTCTTGTACGAACCAACCCGGCCAAACCCAAAGTCTTCCGAAACATTTAGTGTAATATACCGAAATGACCTTCTCGATCCAAGGATCGCGTAGCCGCTGACGGTTCGTCAATCGGAGGTCCCAGGCCCAAGATACGGGCAAAAGACCGAAGAGGGCCCGAAAACGGGGGGTTCTGGGCCCGGGGCGACCCTGCCCGAACCACCCCTGGGTCGGCCGAACCGGGTCGACCCGACCCGGCCCGACCCGGCTAGGCCGGGTCCGGTCCGGCCTGGGTGCGGCCCGGCCGCCCGGACCGGCCGGCTCGGCTTCGGCCGAGCGGCCGAAGAGGGCTGCCGCGGGGCGCCGCCCCCGCGGCTCGGTGGAAAATGCGGCCCCGCGGGGGGCCGCCTGTCACACGGACGCGGCCGGGCCGCCGCGTCCCTCCCCGGTTCCGCGCGGCTGCGGAACCGGCCACTGCCGCCGCGGCGGATTCCTCCACGGCGGCGCGCCGGGCGCCGCCGCCTCCGGCCGCCGGCGCCGCCGCCGCCTTCCGCGGGCCGCCGGAGTTGCTCCGGTGGCCCGTTTCGCCTCCCGTCTGCGCCATAGCTCCTCCCGGGGGCCGATCTTCACTGCGGGATCAACGGATCGCCCCTGCCGCACGGTTCGTCATCGTCCGCCAAATCTGCACAACAAAAAGATCGGCGGAGGGTTGCCGGGTCTTGTTCGTTAGACCTGCACCCTCCGCGTTAGTCATAAAATCATCGGGAGGGATTAAGGCAGCCACAATTTTATCCAAAAATAAAATTGTTCAAGTTTGGTTCTTTAATTAAAAAGAATTAGATCACGGGAACGAATCACCAAGAAAAAAATAAAATCCCTACCTCGATGTCGCCGTCGGACGTGAGGTCGTCGCGGAATCGCTCATCGCGGAGGGAGGGGATCGTCGCGTCGTCGCGGAAGAGACGTTCGTCGCACCACGGGAAAAACGTCGCACCGACGATCTCCGGATCTAGAACAAACGGATTTAATTAATTAAATTCTTTGTCATTGAAATTAAAGGGAGAATTAAACGATCCGTTTCTCACCTTAGTTGCCGAATGAGGATCGGCCGCGAAAGAAGAGGCGTCGCCGAAGAACGTCGCGGGTAGAGCTCGTCGACGTTGCAGATCACGGTGTGCGTCGTCGAATTCCGGTCGCCGACGTTCTTCGTGTTCTTCGGGTTCTTCGCGAGGAGGTTCGAGGCTCAGAGAATTCGCACAACGATAGCAATCCTCCAAAATAGACAAGTTTGTCTATTTTATTAATACGCCAACGAACGCAAACGCGTAAGTAACGACCCATTAAATTCGTTGAATTAATTCAATGAATGAAACAGCCCATTTAATTCACGAAGTAAACCGCCCAATTAAATGGTCTGTTAAGAATTAAGGAAAACGCGCCGGTTGACTTTTCAGTTACTTTGACGGGTTTTCGCGGGTGCGTTACTTAGCGAAAGAAACGGCGGGGCTCGTGCGGGCCCCACCTCACAAATATCCTAACAAGGGGTAGGATATTTCCGGATAGCACCCTATCCGCTTTAACTCAGTTCAAGCGGCTTCCAAGCGGCTTAAGTGAAATAAAATAAAGTTGTCGCACAACCTTTATTTTATTTCCGACTTAAAGCCCAAAATTTTAAAAACCACGGTTCAGCAAACGCAACTCCGGAAGAGGCGTTTCTAAGCAAATACCGGCGTTGCGATTTCATCGGTGCCCTCAGAATTCGATTCCGGGCACCGGTTTCAATGATAGAAAAACCCGCTTGTCCGTTCACTGAACGTACCCGAGCCAAACTTCGGAAATTGATTCCGGGCACACCGGGCCTTGGAATCAGGTGCCGTCTGAAGCTGCGCTCTTGTAAAATTCCAAAGAAAATTAAGAAAAAAAATTTCCTTGAAATTTGCGGGTCTTTAAATTACACCCACCTCAGGGATTTACGTCCCCGTAAAGATACATCAAAAACTAGGGGAACAAATGGGGGTACTGAGCACGCATCTGAGCCTCCCGCTCCCAAGTGCTTTCCTGGAGGTTCCCGTGCTGCCATCTGACGCGCACAAGAGGAATCGACCGCCCACGTAGGACCCGCTCCTGTGGATCCTTGATCTCCACTGGGACCTCCGCAAAAGTCGCCCCATCGTCCACGTCCAGCTCCCCAAAGTCGATGATGTGCGTCGGGTCGTGCACGTATCTCCTCAGCTGAGACACGTGGAAGACGTCGTGCACCCGGTGCAACTGAGGTGGTAGAGCCAGGCGATAAGCCACCTCTCCCATCCTGATGAGGACCTGGAAAGGCCCGATGAAGCGTGGAGACAACTTGCCGCCTCGGCCAAATCTCCGTAAACCACGTCGAGGTGAGACACCCAAAAAGACGTGGTCGCCATCCTCGAACTCTAGTGGCCTCCGCCTCCTGTCAGCATATGACTTCTGCCGGCTCTGAGCTGTCCTCATCCTCTCTTGGATGATCTGGACCTTCTCTGTCGTGGCTCGGACCATCTATGGTCCCACGAGTGCTGACTCCCCAGGGTCTGTCCAGCACAACGGTGATCTGCAGGGTCTGCCGTACAACGCCTCGTATGGTTCCATCCCGATGGTGGAGTGGTAGTTGTTGTTGTACGCGAACTCCACCAAGGGTAGGTGGTCCTCCCAGCTGCGACCAAAGTCGAGAACACATGCACGGAGCATGTCCTCGAGTGTCTGTATGGTCCTCTCCTTCTGACCATCCATCTGATGGTGGAAGGCTGTGCTCAGATGGAGCCGCGTCCCGAACGCCTCCTGCAACCCCTTCCAAAGCCGGGAAGTGAAACGAGCATCTCGATCAGAGACGATAGACGATGGCACACCGTGAAGCCGTACGATCTCCTGGACGTAAAGACGTCCCAATCTCTCCACTGAGCCCTGCTCTCTGATGGGTATGAAGTGTGCCGACTTGGTGAGTCGGTCGACAATCACCCAAATGGAGTCGTGACCTCTGGAAGTGCGTGGAAGTCCAGTCACGAAGTCCATAGATATCCCGTCCCACTTCCACTCCGGGACCTCCAAGGGCTGTACCAAGCCTGCTGGTACCTGATGCTCTGCCTTCACCTGCTGGCAGGTGAGGCATCGTGAAACGAACTCTGCCACAGCTTTCTTCATTCCCGGCCACCAGTGCTGTCGTCTGAGATCCTGGTACATCTTCATCGCTCCGGGATGTACCGCCAAGGGAGAAGTGTGAAAATCTCTCAGCACCTCCTCTCGTAAAGCGACTGGTACGAAGGTACGTCCTCTGAAAAGGATGTCGTGCTCTGCTCCAAGGGAGAAACCATCAGGCGCCTGACCTGAGGATATCAGTGCACGCCGGGTCTCACAGTCAGCGTCCCCACGCTGAGCCTCTCTGACCCGCTGTAGAAGTGGAGGAGAGACTGTGAGAGACTGAAGAAAGGCTGCTTCGTCTCTATCCACGAAAGATATCTGTAAGGAGGCTAGCTGCTCCGTCGCCTCCTCAAGTAGCTGAATGCCCGTCCTCCTGCTGAGGGCATCGGCTACCACGTTCCCCTTCCCAGGAGTATAGACTATCTCAAAGTCATAGTCCTGGAGGAACTCAAGCCATCTCCGCTGTCTCAGGTTCAGGTCCTTCTGAGAGAAGATATACCTGAGACTCTGGTGGTCAGAAAAGACTGTGAAGCGCTCGCCCATCAGATAGTGCCGCCAAGTCTTCAGAGCGAAGACCACTGCTGCTAACTCCAGGTCATGAGTGGCGTAGTTCTGCTCATGCAGCCTCAACTGACGTGATCCGTAGGCGATCACGGCCCGCTCCTGCATCAGGACGCACCCGAGTCCAGTCCCTGATGTATCGCAGTAAACTACGTATCCAACTCCCTCCTCAGGCAACCTCAAGATAGGTGCGCTGGTCAATCTCTGTCTCAGCTCCTGGAAGCTCTGCTGACATCTGTCTGACCACACAAAGGGTTTCCCATTCTTTGTCAAGGCTGAGAGTGGTGCCGCAACTATGGAGAAGTCTAGCAAAAATCTCCAGTAGTATCCGGCTAGGCCCAAGAAGCTCCGCACCTCCGTCACGCTCCTGGGTGGCTCCCAAGCTAGCACTGCCTCGATCTTCGCGGGATCCACTGCAACTCCCGCCTCAGAGATGACGTGCCCCATGAAATGGACCTCACGTAACCAGAACTGGCATTTTGAGAGCTTTCCATAAAGCTGGTGCTCTCGGAGTGTGTCTAGCACAACTCGCAGGTGGTAGGCATGCTCCTCCTCAGTCGTCGAGTATACCAAAATGTCGTCAATGAAGACCACGACAAATCGGTCGAGGTATGGCTGGAAGATCCTGTTCATGAGGCTCATGAACACTGATGGAGCATTGGTTACACCGAATGGCATAACCAAGAACTCATAATGGCCATACCGACACCTGAAGGCCGTCTTCTGCACGTCCTCGTCTCGAACTCTGAGCTGATGATAGCCTGACCGGAGGTCTATCTTCGAGAACCACCGCACTCCCTTGAGCTGATCGAAGAGGTCATCAATCTGTGGCAGCGGATACTTGTTCCACACTGTCACCTGGTTCAGGCGACGATAGTCGACACACAGTCGCAAGCTCCCGTCCGCCTTCTTGGCGAACAATATCGGGGAAGCCCAGGGTGAAACACTAGGTCGGATAAACCCCTTGCTCTGCAAGTCCTCCAACAGTACCCGCAGCTCTCGAAGCTCAGCGGGGGCAATCCGATATGCTGGAGTAGATATCGGGGCTGTCCCGGGGTACAAGTCGATGTAAAAGTCTTCCTCTCTACGAGGAGGTAGCCCTGGAACGTCGTCGGGAAAGACGTCCACGTACTGGTCCACCACTGCAGGAAAAACTGGACTCCGCACGTCCACTGCTCCTAGGATGAGGCTAGCCAACTGATGAGAGATAGGCTGCCCTCTCCTCCGCGGAAGTCCATCCTGTGCTGCAAAGGTTCCCTTCTCGCTGGTGAAGGTAAACCTGCTCCCGTCAGTGCGAACACATCGCACCATGCACCTAAAACAGTCGATCTGGGCATGAACCGTGGATAGCCAATCCATGCCCAAGATGACGTCGTAAGGCCTCGACGCCGCTACAAGGAGACCCCAGCCGAAGCTCTCGCCACCTAGAGTAAGCTCACACTGCCGGCACAAGTGCGTAATCGTCGAGTCTGCTCCCGTAGGAGTCTCTAGTCGTAAGGATCGAGCCAACGTCTCAGTCGGAATCTCCGAGCTCCGAACAAGGGCAGAGGCTATGAAAGAGTGACTCGCTCCTGTGTCTATAAGTACTGCAGCAAGGGTGGAATAGACACAGATCGTACCTCGAATCATCTCCGGCATGTCGGGGTCGTAGGCCTCCACTGCCTGGAGCTGGGCCTGTCCCTGCCCGCCAGCTCCCTGTGGTCGAGTTGGCCCTCCTGGTGGTGGTGGTGGTAGAGCCTGGAAGCATCGCCCACCACCCGCTGCTCGGCTAGCTCCTCTGCCTCGTCCTTCTCCTCCCTGCGGACCGCCACGGTCGACCCTCTGCCTCTGCCTGGGTGGCCCCTCCACCGTCTGCTGCTCCTCTGGTCGGCGAGTCGCGCAGTCACGAGCCATGTGACCCTGCCCGCCGCAGGAGTAGCACTGCCTGCCTCTCGGAAGGCTGGCACTCCGCTGTGTGCCCCGCACTGCTGAGCCGGTGTCCTGAGGCCGTTTGCGTGGGGGTCGGGTCTGCCTGGACCTGAGAGTCATCCGTCGGCTACCTGCTGCCGAAGACTCAGCTACCTGCCGCCCTGCGCTAGGTCTCGCCGCTGAAGAAGGCTCTGCCAGGAAGCTCTCGATCAGGAGGGCTCGCTCCAGCACTCCCGCCTGGGTCGGAATGCTGAGGGAGATCAGCGACGCCCGAATCTCCTGTCGCAAGCCCTTCTCGAAGGTCCGGGCCCGGAAGAAGGGGTCCCGTACCATGTCGGTCGAGTAGCGAGATAGGTCAGTGAACCTTGCCCCGTACTGAGCGACCGTCATGATGCCCTGGCGTAGCTGGAGAAGCTCCTGGATGCACACCGCTCAGAGGGTGGCCGGGACGAACTCAGAGCGGGAGAGGCTCTCGAAGTCCGTCCAGAGCAAGGATGCCTCATCGTGAACCTGGAGCATCAAGCTCCACCATCGTCCTGTCGCCGCCTGCAGGAGGCTCGCCGCGAGAATCACCATGAGATCCGCTGGTGTCCTCACTAGCCTAAAGATCCGTACCACCGCCTCTAGCCAGTCCTCGGCGGCCTGGGGGTCCGCCTCACCGCGAAACCTGGGCGGTCGCTGGCTCTGAAACACATGCAGTGCCCTGAGGCGACGTGCATCGTCGGCGTCTGGTACTGGTAGCATCAGTGGCTCGGCGGGTAAAGCTACCGCCGATGCCACTTCTGGAAAAGGGCCCTGCACCGAGGCCTCGTCGCTCGGTGGGCTGCCGTCGCGCCCTACACTCGGAACCCTAGCTGGCTGTCGTCACGGGGCCATCCTGAAAAGGAGAACAAGAGCACCACAGTCAGAACAGTATAACTGGTGAGTTGGCACAAGTAATCACAAGGAAAACTTGAGACTTTCATGAAGCAGATCAGTATACCCGGTGAGCTGACACAAGTAATCACAAAGAAACTTGAAACACACACGCAATCAATGTTTTCATGCATTAAGTCGGAAATCAGGAGTTAGGGTCCTGGTGTACGGATACGTCGGCCGCCGCACCAACACTGGGCTCCCTGAACTGATAACGACACTCAATACACTAAACACTATTGCTTCATATAGAAATAAAAGACGATCAGAGTCTGCGGTACAACCGACCACCTCTGATACCAATTTGTCACGACCCGACCTCGGGGCCTGTGTCGTGACTACCCCAAGCCCGCCTTCCATAGGCCAGGGGCTGGTGACTAGCACCAAGGCGTAAAATCCCGGTAAACAGGGAAGGAATTGCCTTTATAAGTAACAACCACCACAGAGTCAGTAAGCGGAAAGTAACTACAAAGTGCAAAAAAGTAAAGGGGGCCGGAATACAAGCCCAACTGAAAGTACAACTAAAAAGGTAAAGAACAGCAACTGAAGAAAAGACGGCGGCCTCGTGTCGTCCACTGGCAATCCCACCTGAAGGGTGGGTACAGATAGCCTCCAGGCTCCTCGGGTCCCACGTCCGCTCCGAGCATGTCCCGCCCAGTGGTTCGCCTCCAGGTGTCGTCCTGCTCCACGCCCCAACCGATATCAGCGTTGTCCGTCGTCTGCATCCAACACAACAAAGTGCGGGCATAGCCCGTGCAGGGGTGAGTATAAACTACTCAGTAAGGACCCCGAGACCCCCGAAGGTCTCCCGAAATCCACAAAGGATATAGCACAAAATAAAGGGGAAACCACGAAGAAACAATTGACTCGACTTAGGTATATACCCATACATATACCTATGTCCTCATTTCTAGCTCTGCTCTCGAGCTCAAGGTCAACTCGATCCACACAGGAAAGCAAGACTTAAATCCACCAGGGAGAGTAAATAGTAAATCCACATAGGATAGTTCAACACAATCCACAAAGGAGAGTAACATAAGATTCAGCTCAACCAGGTATACTTTTTCAGATGACGACAAGATGATCACCGAACCATCTAAGTCGTCGGACCCACGAAGGATCGATAGGTACTAACCTCGGCAATGACCCACACAGGATCGGGTCCACATAGGACCTGTAGTCAAGGCTCACACAGAACCGTAAGGTGATGACCCACAAAGGAACGCTGAGTGCAGTAGTCGACGCAGTCCACTGAGGATCTCTGCACAGTCGTCGCCGCAGTCCACGAAGGATCTCTGCTCTGTCGTCGTCGCAGTCCACGGATGATCTCTGCTCTGTCGTCGAAGTCACAGCCAGCGCTAGGGTTTCCGCACACAGCGAGCTCGTCTAGGAGGGTCCGCTCCACGAGCCGAGAGGCTGATACATCAACTGACACGTAGTCCGAAGTTGATGTATCCAAAAGTTCCGTATCGACAACAGGATCTCAACGCAACAGACGGCGTGTCAATCGGACGCCTGGTCTGAGAGTTATTGGCATTTTCGTCCCAGGGGCCCGGTTGGTTTTTAGGGCAAAACCAACCCGGCCGTACTCCGCCTGTGTCCGATCCTCGGGCGGAGTATGCCAAAAGTTCCGTCTCACTTAGAGGAAACCTCCACAGCTGACGGTACGTCGATCGGACGTCCGCAGCTCGAGTTATGAGCGTTTCCGCTCCGAGGGCCCGGTTGGTTTCGCGTACGAACCAACCCGGCTGAACCCAAAGTCTTCCAAAACCTTGAGTGTAATATACTGAAATGACCGTCTCGATCCAAGGATAGCATAGCCGCTGACGGTTCGTCAATCGGAGGTCCCAGGCCCATGATACGGGCAAAAGACCGAAGAGGGCCCGAAAACGGGGGGTTCTGGGCCCGGGGCGACCCTGCCCGAACCACCCCTGGCTCGGCCGAACCGGGTCGACCCGACCCGGCCCGACCCGGCTAGGCCGGGTCCGGTCCGGCCTGGGCACGGCCCGGCCGACCGGCCCGGCCGGCTCGGCTTCGGCCGAGCGGCCGAAGAGGGCTGCCGCGGGGCGCCGCCCCCGCGGCTCGGTGGAAAACGCGGCCCCGCGGGGGGCCGCCTGTCACGCGGACACGGCCGGGCCGCCGCGTCCCTCCCCGTTTCCGCGCAGCCGCGGAACCGGCCACCGCCGTCGCCTCCGGCCGCCGGCGCTGCCGCGCCGGCCTCCCGCACCGCCGCCGCCTTCCGCGGGCCGCCGGAGTTGCTCCGGTGGCCCGTTTCGCCTCCTGTCTGCGCCATAGCTCCTCCCGGGGGCCGATCTTCACTGCGGGATCAACGGATCGCCCCTGCCGCATGGTTCATCGTCGTCCGCCAAATCCGCAAAAAAAAAAGATCGGCGGAGGTTTGCCGGGTCTTGTTCGTTAGACCCGCACCCTCCGCGTTAGTCATAAAATCATCGGGAGGGATTAAGGCAGCCAAAATTTTATCCAAAAATAAAAATTTTCAAGTTTGGTTCTTTAATTAAAAATAATTAGATCACGGGAACGAATCACCAAGAAAAAAATAAAATCCCTACCTCGATGTCGCCATCGGACGTGAGGTCATCGCGGAATCACTCGTCGCGGAGGGAGGGGATCGTCGCGTCGTCGCGGAAGAGACGTTCGTCGCACCGCGGGGAAAACGTCACGCCGACGATCTCCGGATCTAGAACAAACGGATTTAATTAATTAAATCCGTTGTCATTGAAATTAAAGGGAGAATTAAACGATCCGTTTCTCACCTTAGTTGCCGAATGAGGATCGGCCGCGAAAGAAGAGGCGTCGCCGAAGAACGTCGCGGGTAGAGCTCGTCGACGTTGCAGATCACGGTGTGCGTCATCGAATTCCGGTCGCCGGCGTTCTTCGTGTTCTTCGCGTTCTTCGCGAGGAGGGTGGAGGCTTAGAGAATTCGCACAACGATAGCAATCCTCCAAAATAGACATGTTTGTCTATTTTATTAATTCGCCAACGAACGCAAACGCGTAAATAACGACCCATTAAATTCGTTGAATTAATTCAACGAATGAAACAGCCCATTTAATTCACGAAGTAAACCGCCCAATTAAATGGTCTATTAAGAATTAAGAAAAACGCGCCGGTTGACTTTTCAGTTACTTTGACGGGTTTTCGCGGGTGCGTTACTTAGCGAAAGAAACGGCGGGGCTCATGCGGGCCCCACCTCACAAATATCCTAAGAAGGGGTAGGATATTTCTGGATAGCACCCTATCCGCTTTAACTCAGTTCAAGCGTCTTCCAAGCGGCTTAAGTGAAATAAAATAAAGTTGTCGCACAACCTTTATTTTATTTCCGACTTAAAGCCCAAAATTTTAAAAACCACGGTTGAGCAAACGCAACTCCGGAAGAGGCATTTCTAAGCAAATATCGGCGCTGCGATTTCATCGGTGCCCTCAGAATTTGATTCCGGGCACCGGTTTCAAAGATAGAAAAACCCGCTCGTCCGTTCACTGAACGTACCCGAGCCAAACTTCGGAAATTGATTCCGGGCACACCGGGCCTCGGAATCAGGTGCCGTCTGAAGCTGCGCTCTTGTAAAATTCCAAAGAAAATTAAGAAAAAAAAATTTCCTTGAAATTTTTGGGTCTTTACACTAGATATATTATTGAAAAAATAATCTTAAAATGTTAAGAATGGTTTTAAGAACCTTGACATTATACTGGATCCCATTCCACATGAATCACATTGCATTTCCCATCAGATGTGGGTTTGTAAACCCCATAATGATAATATTCAAATTTTTCTCTGTGAGTTACCAACTTGTTAATTTTGATAATAAAATCAAATTGATTCATTTGATTAACTATTAAATCCCAATCCAGTTCCACATCACATTGAATAAAAGAATGTGGGGGAAAAAATAACCCTACCAATTCTCCTATACTATAAGTGCCACCAATTCATAAATGAATAATATTAATTCTTTTGATTGTTCAATATGATCATCCATGATAGCCGACATGAAGAAATTAGTATCCCTTTTTTTAAATATACAACTATTTTATAATAAATAGAAAATAATCCTCTCAGAGATGCGGGACACACATTAAATTCCACTAGAAACTCCCCATATATATGTACCTGCTTCAATATAGTGTCCTATAACTAGAACATTATGCCTGATAAAGAATCATGCCGCAAAAAATATCCACCTTGATCCAATCATACTATAGTGGATCACAAAAATGATATATCATGAATAATCATTTATAGGTGACAAGGGTAGCCATCTGATTTGTCACCCTTTTGAGTCATGGGTAATGATTTCTTTGTGGGACCTTCATAGACACCAGAAAAATATAAATCTAGTAAAAAATTATAATTCTATTGGAATTGATCTACATGAAGTAAAAAAACAAAATTTCATTCGTGAAAATAACCCCAATTCCACTTTCAATTGTATATACCAAAGGTATAATTAAATTATGGAAAATAAACTCTAGTCAATACTTACATACCCACTAGGACATACTCTAACATCAATAATAAATCATACATTAAATCATACATGATAGAAATAACATAAATACATATGTCTTCATATCATATATAATACACAACTAAAACCTTCATGTTATTATCAGCCCATTAGATATAACCTCTTAGGGGGAAAATCTATCCTGGTGAAATAATTTTCTTACTCTATCATTGTCCTATTCATTTTTTCATGATATAAAAACTCTATAGATTTTCCATTGACAAAATTTTCATATACAATTTATTGGTCAAAATTTCATTTAATTACATTTACTATAATTACAAAGTATTTTTATTAATGATAACATATTTTCATACACAGTTTACTTAACCCATATTCATTGAATATGTATCCCTTCAAATAAAGTTAGTATGGATTCACCTGTAATTAAAAAAATCCTCTCTATTCACTCAACTACTATCACACCCCGACCATGAATTCTACTATACATTATTATTTTTGTTCTCTATATATTTTGGGCAAGGTTTGGATCATGTCCATTGTTTTATTATTTTTCCTGTTTCAAAGTGGGGTTTATGGTATGTTCATGGTGTGAGTGAATGGTTTAGAGGTTAACCATGTTAAATTTTGAGGTAGAAGGTGTTTTATGATCAATTGTTTCTGGTATGGTTTCAATTGTATCCTTTGTGAAAGGATTGTGGAAAATTATGAATCCCAATGTGCAACCACATGGTTTGGGGATTGGATATTGGACCATGGCACACAACATTCACATAGTTATTAGTAATCATATAAGAAGCATGTGAGGGGTTATATAATTTTGACATTGGTTTCCATCACATTTGTATCATAGTTCAAAAAACCAAGTAACCAAAACATGTGGGCTTCCCAATATATACACTATTGTGTTCAGGGTTTTTGCATGTTTTTTAAACAATGCATCCTAATAGTGATAACTTCCTAGGTCATTAAAAGTTTTAAATTACTATATTAATTCTCATGTGATTTAACCCCATATCAAAATATTCACCATTACTCTTAATAGTTTAACCATATGGATCATGGAAAATATCTATCCTTGATCCCCTTCCACCATCACTGCCACTAAAAGGATCTTAATTAATATTTTTTATAATATATGGCTGATTTTCTCCTCTAGTCTATTTCCTCTATTCATTTCAAGGTATCTTATTGGTTTGTTATCTATTAAATTTACCCTATATTGGTATTTTTATTATTTGGTTATGTTTTACTCATATAAGGGTGTGCAGATTGACTGTTGATGTGTATTGTTCCTTCTCCTAGATTTTTTAACATTCACATGTCCTTGAGGTTTATGTTTTCACCAATTTCCTTTCAGGAACATTCTAATAATGATTGAAAATATATTTCATCTATATATCATGTTATAATTTAGAATTTCATTTTTTTCTAAATTATTTTGGAATATTATGATGGAATTTTTTTGTGAATTTACATTTAAAGGGATTAATTAACTGTCCTGCTATGAATATGCAGGCAAGGTGTTTCTTGAAATTTCACTTGGTTCCATTACATAAAATATGGTGATTTGGATAATTTTTTTACTTTTTATATTTAGATAATGAGTTTGGTATTTTATTACGGTATTATATGTGGAATTGGTGGACTTAATGGTCTGGTGTTAATATATGGATTATTGGGTTTTAAGGTAAAACCAATGGTATTTCATTAAAAAAAAATTTTGGGTGATCCGATGTATAATTTAAGGTTTTCATTGGATGTTTTCCTGAATATATGGAAATATGGTTCATATAGGGATGATAAAACAAATTTTAATAGACCATGCGAACACTTCTTCTCTTGATCCCATGTTATCAAAGGCTTCTCCACTTTTCATTTTTCATTGCATAATTTTTATATAAAATCGTTCTTCCAAGATAATATTGTTTTTAATATTTTTCATCAAATTATTAATGGTTACTTGGTTCCTTAACAATATTTTAATTTTGTTCCAAAGGAATACTCAAAGGCTTGTCGTATTTGTCCCTTTGTGATATGGCACGATTTCTAAACTGAAAACAATAGTTTAAAAATTTTCATCCGAATGTCGTGTTTCATGTTTATATTGAATGTGGTTTTGAAATGGGTTTTTAAATTTATTTGAATTCTAAAATTTTTAGGTTAGATTGGTACTTTTTGATGCCTTGGAAATGTTGGTTTTTATGTTTAGTGATGTGATGACCTAGATGGTATTCTATAATTGTTTGAAAAAATGGTGTTCAAATTTAATGTGTAGTGAAGTCCTAGTTGAAACATGTGTATGACTTAATGTGAGAATATAAAATATTTAGTGGATCCTCCATTGTGTGGGAAATAACATAGGTGGTGTCTATTTTTTGGTTAGGAAACAAGATGGTGGTGGGTTTTTCTTGAGCCATACATGTGATGAACACCCAATTTACTGAGTACTATTATCATAGGATCCTTTGGATTAATCTAGAAGATTGAGTGATGGTTTCATTTAAACCCATATTAGATTGGTTGGTACCCCTATATTTGATGAATCAATGTGGTACATTCCACTAGATATCATTATTTAGAGTGGCCAATTGGTTATTGATTGTCGGGATTCACCATACATCGATAGGTGAGTACGAATTGAGTACATCCAGGTATTACATATAGAGACGATCAATAAATTCCCATGATATTATATATGTATGTTTTATTCATATCTGATGCTCATTTAATATTATCAATACAAGTCTATGGATAATATTTCTTCTTTCTTATTCATTATATCGTGTTTGATATATATGTATGGATCATTAATTATTTTTTTTGTAATTTGTTTAATAATGGAAATATAATTTTAAAATGAAACGTGTATATTTGCTGATTTAAAATTTGAACTCATGGAGAAATCTTTCTTGATTCATAAAATGAGAAATTATTAATTTGTGATTGTATTTAAAACTTGTGATTGAGGATTATTCTGAGATAATAAATTCATAGACTCTGGTCTTATTACATAATAATATGATGTATTCTCAAATAATACCTATTCCAGTTATCATCGGCAAATGTGATATGTTTTTTAGGTTCATGATTCTAGATAGATATTTCATTCGGATGATATTGATCATATAGTTGCTGGTAGCCAAAATGTCTGGTGGTGAAAATGTTATCATAATTTGGTTTTAGATTTTTACTTAGTTTTTCATTGGGTTTTTTCTACTATTGTATCTAGACTGGTTTATTCATTTATTGATGTTTATTTATTGTTATTTGTATTTTTTTATATGTTCATTTTATTTCATCAAGGGTTTCACATTGAAAAATTCTTCCCACTATGATATTTTTGATGTTTTCTACTAGTCCGTCGCATGTGGTAATCATGAACACTATTCAAACCTTTTCCGAGTCCAATATGATATTAAGGTTAGTTTGTAACTTGGATTGGTTCCTGAAAAAGTTGAATATTAGAATCTATTTTTTATTTGGGGTGTCATGTATTTCGATATTAGGAATATCAAGAATATGGAGGTTGGGATGTGATTTAATTATGAACCGTCTCCTTTTTTGATCATGTAGTTCCTAGAGGTACTCCTAGATTTGATTAATTGTATTTGTTTGGATTTTCATGTTTGTGGAATTAAATTTAGGGGTGAGTCAGTGTCATGTTGTGATGTAACATTGTGTTGTGACCGATGTGGGGTTTTAGTTCATATTTCAACACCCTCCTTTTGGATAGTTAATCCATGGGGAATGGACCACTAACCATGTTTCCAGGTTATACAATCCCACAAGATCGCTATGCGAGGAGTGTAGTGCATGTTTTATATTGGTTTTATATTGATTGGTTTGAGTATATTTTCCATCTGAAAAATGGTATTTTAGAATAAGGGTTATAAAATATAGAAAATGATTTTTGGAATTGGGTTTTCATTAAAAAATGAAATTTTATTTCAAAAATTTTGATTATAGTATTTGGATAATGGAACTAGGAGAATGTGTTTTTGGAAATTGTAAAATAATAATGGTTTCTTAAATTTTGATTCTATTCGTATATTTTATGTTTATAAGTGATCCTTTTTTTGTCATGAGGTGTTACATTGGTTGCGTTTTTTTGTTTATTTTAGTTTTTTGTTCTATATGTTTTTTTGAATATACAGTCCCAAATGATCCCCAAAGGTTTCTAGAAAGTTTTGATCAATTTTTACCCGTACCTAGATTCCCAATGCTGTGGTGGAATCAAATTCTTTTCATTAATTTCATGTTATATATGGGATTGAAGTCATTTAGACGTAGTGTAATTGATTAAGGAAGTTTATAGTGTCACATATTCACTGGGAACTCTTGATTATGATTAAGCCCTTGATATTTTGATCATGATTGAATTTCCATATATAAAATAGTGGAAAGTGATTATAAATTAATCGTTGTATGTTGGGATGTCTTTAGAGGAGATTAAGAAATCGTTTTTCAGATGCTTTATACCATTGGATATGAAGGTGAAGAATGTGGATGATCTATTTAATATTCGGAATGGTCAGCATTTATTGAAAGCCTGTTCTGACCATTTTGAAGAGATGGATTCTATTTATGTAGATATAGAATATGTGTATCACTGGAATTCTCCTCTCCCAATTTGGGGTCTTTGACTAGAGATCATTGAGTGAGCTCTCTCATCTGTAGATGTTTGTTTTGAGATGTTTGTGGATGAGTTGTTCATAGATTAGTTGGTTCCCGAAGTTTAGTCAATAGCATTCACAACTCCAGTTTCTATTGAAATTTACGTAGGTTCATCATCTGGTGATAGGTGTGTTCTAGAGGAACCCATTATGGATATATATTCATCATGGATGTATAATTTCATTCAATGAACCATTAGTTAGAGGGAATTTATAGATGATTTGTTGTGTATTTGAAGTCGTCTTGTATTAATCCTATGAAGGTTTGAAATAATTGTGGTCATCGATGTCATATAGAGAAGTTTTGGTATACGAATTATCAGAGGAAGACATCATAATTAGAGGGTGTAAAATTCTGACTATGTGGAAACATATAATTCATTACTTCAGGGATCCATCTAGAAGCCCTTGAGTGAATACTTTCACACATTTAAGTAGTCGTTATGGGTTCTAGAAACCACGGTACAGATTTTCTCCCCATGGATGGAGTGGTGAGGGTAAGAGGTATTTTTTTAATTTTTTTCTATAGATTGTTCACATTTTTCGGAGAAAATTTGTTTTTTTTTCTCTTATTTAATTTAAATTTTGAGCATTTTGATTGTGTGTATTTTATTATATATTAATTATTTTTTTGTTCTTAAGATTTTTAAACATTATTTCTGTTTTATTTTCATAATCTATTTGGAGATGTTTTCATCATTTGGAGTTGATATCTTGATATTTTTACACTATTTGGTATGAATTCTTTCCCTGAGTTTCCCCTCATGATTGTATTTTTTATTATAGTTTGGAGTTTCTATGTTAGTCGGCCTACGGTGGGTTTATTGGGAATCCCTATTCCAAATTGTGCTAGATCCTATTGTTTTTCATTGCATAATAGTTTACTATAGTGTGTAGAAAAATCTCATGTTCTCCCATTATTCCTCCAGTTGTTGTTTTCTCATGCATTGGTTAGGTGTAAATTATGGAGAGAAATGTTTCATTGCAATATTTTTTCTTCCTATTTTCAATATTTTGTTTCAAGATTGAGTTTTAGTATTAGTTCGGCTGAGTGAATTTCTAGGGGAAGATAGTGTTTTTGGTGGGTATAATTGTCAAATATTGACCATGGAGCCTTCTTTACATTTTTCATTTCATCTATCTGAGTCATTTGGTTGTGGTTCTGGATGAGTTCCCATTTTGAAATTTCGTGTTATTCTGTTTTCTAGTGAATTTTTACCCTATGAATGTTTTTCATGAATTTTTTGGAGGTTATCTATATGGAAAATTATGGCATATGGTGTTTTTAGTGAAATTTCTTCTTATATTGTTTTAATTGAATTTATTGAACACGGTTTTCAAAAAACTATCAGAGCCCTATGTAAAACAATGATTATAGGGGTAAGGGTCTACCGAATGTCGCATTGATAACATATAGTTAGCTTAAATAATGTATCAAGAATGTGAGGGGTACTAATGTTTGGAATGTGGTGTTTTCATATCCCGCATAGGGTTTCACATCCCAGGATTCCAAAACATTCAAGGTTCCCATTTTCTTTAGTTGGGTGGTCCTGATTAAGACACAATTTTTCCAACCGTGTGGCATAACTATGAGAATTTACATAGTGATCAATAATTTAATATGATATAATTACCTATATGATTTTATAACCTCATTCTGGGATTATTATCCCAAAATATACCTAGGATCCCTAGTGGGATTTGGAAAACCCTCCTCTCTTTCTCTCCTATCACCATTGAATCCCCTCAATGTTTTCTTGGATCATTCTTTTTTGGATTTTGGGTCGTTTCTTCATCCTACTTTCCAATCATTTTTTCTTATTGTATTAATGCTGGGTTATCACATAGGATAACAATAGGACGAGGGTTGTCTTATATGGTTTGATTTTTTTGATTCTAGGGTGTGTATAATATCTCTGGTGGTTCATTATTCCCACTAATGATGTTTTTCTACATTCTAACTTCATTTAAGAAGGTGTTTCCAATAATTTTTATTCCGTTACATTTATTTGATTATTGAAAACTTCATTAAGGATTATAAAATGATACAATATTGTGTTTGATGTGCTATTATAATTTGTTTTTTGGTGTCTTATTGTCGGAAAATATGTGCTGATTGGGTTACAATAAGATTTTATAAATGTTCCGATGTTAATTTGTATAAATGAATTCTGTTGAAATGTAATGTTGTCTATAAAAAATGGGCTATTTGGGGAGTGTTTTCCATTGTGTACAGTTTGGTATTGTTTTTGTTTTATGAATTGTGTTTTATGTGAGGAATCGGTGGATTTTACAGTTCGACATTAATTTATTGATTATTGTGTTTGGTGGTAAAACATGTCATGTTTCTTCAAAAGTGTGTTTTAGATGCTTCAATGGATATATAAAGAGATTAAATGGATGTTTGAATAGACATATGCAGTTATGGTGGACATTTGTATGGGAAAAAAATAATAAGGTCAATTTAGACTGATTCTTCCATTGAACCCGAATTTTTAATGGATTTTCCCATTTCAGTTTTATTCCCATATTCCTCATCTGAAAGGTTCTTTCATGATATTATTGTTTTCAAAATAGTTCCATGAATACTAAATGGTTACATGGTTCTTTAATGGAATTTAAATTCCATTTCAAAAGAGTTCTCTAAGGAATGTCCAATTTTTTTGTTTGTGATGTGGCATGAATTTTAAATTTAAGAAAAAGTCTTATTTGTAATTTTTCCCATGAATGTGGTGTTTCATTTTTGCTTTTGAAAGGGTTTATTATATTTTAATTGATTTAAAATATTAATGGATCTCTTGTTACATTTCATTTTCTTTGGACTATTGGATTTCATGAGATGTGATGTGAAGGCCAAATTGATATTTTGTATTGGTCTAGAAAAATAGTTTTTAATGTCTGGGTGATGAGAATAGACTGTTGGAACTTATGTAAGATTTTATGTGATATGAAAACCTCTATGATGTGTCTTTCATGTTTACAACAATCACAATGTTGTAGTTGATAATTTGGATAGAAAAATTGAGTTGTGGAGGATTTTGGTTATGTCTATCATGTGATGACCTTCTCATTCACTAATTAATATTATCATAGGATTTTCAGGAATCATTCAGAGGGTCATGTGGTAGTTTCTTAACTTCTAAAAGTAGATAGGTTGGTACCTAATGGATATGATGATGCCAAATGGGACATAACACTAAATATTCCGGTTTAGATAATCAAGATGGTTATTGATTGTGGTGTGGCATCAAACACTGGTAGGTGTGTCTTAACTAATTACATCATGTAATTACTTATAGAGATGTTTAGTATTTGTCCTTTCTTGACAATATGTATGTTCTCTTTATTTATAATATATGTTGGATATTCTCCCAATTAATTTATTACTTATTGTTTTATTTCAGTAAATTTCATCATATCCCATTTGATCTTTTGGTATATATTTTTATTTGCATCTATTTTAAATTGGTTTCACAATGTAAAACTATCAGAAAATAGAAAGCTATATGTGAGTTGTTTTAATAAATGTAATTTCCTAAAATTGTTCTTTGAGTAATTAATTGAATAAATATAATTTTATTAATGTATTTAAAAATATTGACGGTGAATTTTTTAATGGAGTGAAATTCATGGAAACTGTGGTCGTTAACTACTAATTTGTTTTTTGATTAAAAACTACATATTTCTTTGAAGATGGTAGACTAGAGTAATTTTACAAAATTGTGATTTTAGTTAGAGTTTTCTTTTTGATCTAGTAGGTCTTATTGTTGGTGGTGACCACTAGGTCACGTGTTTATTTTGTTAAAATTGACATATTTTACTTATATATTTAGTAATTGTTATATTTTACATCTTTTGTGTTTGTTTTATTTATTTATTTATCTTTATATATTATTAGTTGTGATGATGTATAATATTAGTTTATTTTTTCCACATTCTTTATTTGGAAATATAACTCCAACTATGATAACATTGATTCATGGTTCTGGTGTCCCACCCATGAGATTGGAAAGACCCTTCAACCCATATCGCAGACCCGGTTTGGTGACAGGTCAGATGTTAGCCTAGATTTGATTGGAACATCTTTCTTATGTGAATCTTTTACCACCTAGAGATTTGAATAATTTTTTGAATAAATTTATGGACTCAATTCAAGCATATATCTCTTTGATTTTATTCACCACTGGCCTGGATAAGGCCTCCTAATATAGTATTTTCCACTGAGAAAACTATTCCTATATGTTATTTGATCAAATTTTTATTAATTAGAGGATTTCCCTATAATGGTTTGTTTGTAGTGAGCTCCCAAAGGAGCTGCAAGAATTTCTCTTGGGTGCATAAATATACACATATATAAAAAAATAGAAATAATAACATAATATTCTTTAACATATTTTTATTAAAATAAAAAAATCAACAAGATTGATCATTATAATTAGAAAGATTAATTCCTTGGATCCATACACTATAAATCCTAGAGACACATCTCTAGAAAATTCATGGTACCATCAGGCTATTTGATATGAGATTTTTGCAGACACTCTCACAAAACATACACCTTATATCCCCAAATTCATATCTTGTTTCTTACAATACCTAAAAAATATACATATTCAATGAATATAGAAAATTTTTATTTGTTATCAATATTTGAAAAACTAACATTGATTTCCCAAATAACTAAAACCCATGTTGGTATGAACATGGAGTGAAGGGTTTTCCAAATCCGAACAGGTTTCAAACATGTTCTATTGAATCATGAACTGTCATTGGTATTGATTTATCCATAATTAACCTAGATTTAGATGATATTAAGAGATAAAACTTCAATATTACAAAAGGTTATATTGTAGAGAAAATATATAATATAATCAAAAAAATCCCAATAAAAATAAAAATAAATAATAATAATAAATTCATCGTCCCAACTCCATGTGATATGAAATAACAACAATTATTTCCAAACAATTAATTTGTACAAACCCATCAAATTCATGTGGGTTTTTACCTTTTTGTTAATAAAAGATGATCGACGTATTAAATATGGTTTATGAACTTTGTTACCATAAGATCTTAATAAAATATCACCATATGACTTATACGATTTTTTTTAAAATTACACTATCAATCTCAAATAATTAAAAATTAAATAATTATAAATAGTTTAATTAAAACAATGGAAAATTATCCATTTATTAAACATGGTTATGTATATCAATAAATTCGTTTATAAAGTATTTCATAATATTAAGGCACAAAATTTATGAATACTTGTACATAAAAAACTCACATGTGTCAAAAATAGTCTTGGTTTTTTATGATCCCCATAATGTTGTTGTGACATATTGTCCACCATGTGTGAAATTCTCTCTAGAAAATTTGTTGTAGGGGGTAAAATATCACAACAAATAATTTCTCCTTAACACAAACAAGGGAATCATGGAATAGAAATTACCCAATTAGAACAGGTCTATGAGGAATTATTTCATCCACATGGTTGCATCTCTATCATAGTATCAGTCACATATTGATTCACAATCTTAATGTCACACCCTATGAATCTAATATTTAATATTTGAAAATTCATGCTTAAATATTTTTTTTGTTGTTGTGAACAAGAATTGTGGGAAAATTATTTAAAAAAATAACAAACTAAATAATATTTTCTCCTATCATTTTTAATTCAATTTCAAAACAATAGATATCAATTTGAATGTGTAATATATAAGATATATTGAAATAAATTAGAATCACGAAACAACCTATATTAAAAAACATATAATATCAATGCCCACTTGTAATATTCAAGACCAGAGGTTCCAATCATCATATGAATTATAGAGGGATACAAGCATAACAATGAATAATTAGAAATATCAATATATTGAATATTAAAAAATCAGAATAAGGGAAAACATTCAATTATAATTCAAGATAAATATACCAAATGTGTTTAATATTTTATTATATACCCATAAATTATAAAATTATATATATATATGTATGAATTTATGAAACCATGATCCATGTATTCCTATTGAGGATGTCCTCAATGCATGGAGATAAATAAGGGTTACTCGAAGAAGGAGGTAATCACGGACCATAATGGTCACCATTCTATGAATATAATGTAATTTACATTATTATGGATTCAATCAACCAATTAATTGGGTTTAGATTATCAAAGATATTCACATTAATCATCTATGTTAAAATGGATCATATTTAGTATGAAGGAGTTGGGTAATGAAATTATATGATAATAAAAATTGTGAAAATGACAATACATCCAACACGTACATAACTATGATCAGCACCACTTTATAGATATGAGAGGAAATCAGATTTTTAGTGGCTTGTACATATAGAAAAAAACCGTTCCATCCCACTATTAGGATACTTGGTATTATGTGGGTGAAAAATTTAAAGTTCCTTATATAGACCATATTCATTTTATTTAGATATTGGTTTTGTTAAACACCTCAACAAAAAATTTATACAAAACCCAATACATATAAAAAAAACCAAAAATAAAAGTTAGAATAAAAGAGAAATAATTGATGGCGGAAGAAAATAAAATATGTTTTATGTAGTACATGAAAATTACATCTAGATGTGCCCTCCAAAATGTCTCCCATGAGTTTTTATGATTGGAACATGGATAATATCCATAATTAGACATTTATCTTATTGTTGTTTTTTAGTGTTATATAGATGAATTCCTTGAAGATATCATGATAATACCTATATGGTGGGTGATTAGATTATACATTGTCATTAAAACCATGAAAACAATGATATATTGTATGAAATATTTGATGGCCCCTATATTGATCCGGACGTAGTGGGTGATGTTATATGACCTTTGAAGGAATCTGTTTTAGAACGTATTATGACCCCTGATGTGGCTCTAATGTTGCTTATTATGAAGGTGGATTAGATCGTAAATAAATTCATAGATTATAATAGTTCAAAAATTGTGATGACCATGAACAATTACTTGTTTCTAGGTATTTTAATTCTTAGTCACCTAATGATGTGTTAAAATTTTGATCTTGAAGAATGGCCACATTTTTAGATGCCACTTGTTCCATGTTTATGTGTTGGATATTCTGAAGAAGAAAATATGATATCTGTATAATAATTATAGGTTCATAATTATTTGATTTTGGGTCAGTAATCCCCATGATATATTTTATAGAGTTATTAATTATATCATTCAACATTTATCAATTCAATTTCATTCTATTTATCAATTACATTCTATTTGATTCTATGTTTGAGGAAGATCACACAGAATAATTTATAATGGTTTGGTGTTACATTGGGATCATTAGTAAAATAGTATTCTAAATAACTACTAGATTTATAATAATTTTGGTCAAATTCTAGGTGATTTCATCCTAGTATATGATGTATCAATAGAATAGGAAATGATATAGGATTTGCAAGTTTAGCAGTCGACCCGGACAATGTTGAAGATACCATTATTTATATGTTTTGTAAGGTAGTAAAAAAGGTTTGTGGAAAAAATTTATAGTATCATGGAATATTTTACTACATTAAAATAAATATTATAAAGTCTACAAGATAAATAAATACTATAAACCCATCAGGGAAAGAATGAAATTGTAAACAAATATTCTTGTTATGAGACTACCCGAGAAGGGGCTGATTATCTGGTGTTTGGAAATTAAACTTTAGATGGGATATGGGGAATGATACTGAAGATGTTTATTTTTATTACTTATGGGTTGAGGTAGCTATGATTTCAGGAGATGAACTACAAGAATTGTGACATGTAGTATGAAATTGTAGACTTTTCCTTGATGGTGTGACATAATTGTAATCTTGGGGAATAGTTTTTTTGATAAAAATTACTACGAGGTTGTCAAGTATCTACTTTATAAGAGGGAATTAAACTAGATATATAATCATTGGATGTCCTTCATGTATGAAAAATTATTATAAATAAACATTACTTTTTTGGATGAGAAATTTGAGGGTAGACTATGTTAGAAATAAATTATGATTTCTATTTTTGGAGGAGGCCTTCGACAAAATGGAATTTTTAATGCTTACAGTGGTCAAATAAATATGATATTTCTATCTATATTTTGTGGATATGACTCCAGAGCTACTCTAATATGTGGTATTTTTACTATTTGGAGACATAAGTTATTATGATTTACATGAGGAAATATTATTAGGATTATTACGGTCCCAATTTTATGATGGTGGGGACCATTTTATCATTTTCCCGAGACTAAAAGTATTATTGGTCACATTTTTTGAGAATTTAAGTGGTATTTTCATACCATACCCACAGAGGTTCACATTAGAAGGGTGAATATGTAATGGGTCATTCAATATACATTTTGGCATTTAGGAATGAGGTCTTATATTTCATATTCTCTTTCAAATTTCCTTACCGATCAATTTTTGAAAGCAATAAACCAAGATCTAGTATTTGTAAATAAACCACTTGAGATCCCATATTGTATGGTGGATTCTATATTCATGTATTTTATTATAGAGAATATATATATAGGATGAGTCGATGACACTATCTAGATGATGGTTGATTATGTTACCATGATTCCTAACTTTTGTTTCATAAAATAACATTGTATTTTGGAGAGTTTGATATATTATCCATATGGTATATCATATAGATTCATGAAGTAATAAATAGATATATATATACAGATATATATATATATAAGTTCTACGTTAAAATTTTAGTTAAAGGTTTTTAAGTGGTTAACAAAGGTTTATTTAGATATTAATTTTGTGATTATAATAGTGTTCCACCTACAGATATGGAGCCTTACAAAATTAGTAATTACTATTTTGGGTGACATTTTGAGAGCCTATTTGTATTACTTTGGTTAGAATTAGTAGAATCACATACACTTGGTGAAATTCAATTACAACAATATTAATAATTCTTCCATTTTTATGAATTTATATTAGGTACTATATTCGATACCCTATAAGTTAACTTATTGGGGGAATATTACTGAACAATTATTATTTTCTATGTGTTGGTATTGAATATTACTATGAATGTTACTATAATCAATGTTTGAATGAATCTTTCTCAAATATAATTGAAATCTTATGTGGTGTGATGTTATATTACCATAATATTTTATTATGGAGGACATGTTTTCATACGATTCTCACTAAAATAATGGTTCTGATTGTTTTTTAGGGTTATAAATATATCTTATAAGTTCATAAAGTATTTATTGTTACTATTTAGGGTTGGTGTGGTTTCATAAAAATTTTATTATCCCCTAAAATTTATTATATGGAATATATTTTTAATATATATATAAGCAATATTAATATATTCCTAACATATCACATGTTATTTATTGGGATGTGATAAACAAAATTGACTAAAAAATTATTTATATATAACTAGTGGTGATCAAGGAAAATATATATAGGATCCTCCAAGGGTAATCTATTAATTATTTATGATATCTTCATTATAATGATTTAATCATTATGATCTTTTTTGTGAGAGAGATCCTGATGTAAGATTACTACCCTAATCTTTTTGTGTTTTTTCTTTTCAACATGAAAATACCCATGTCCTAGAGAATGTATTTAACAGAAGAATTATTCCTTAATAATATAAAAATTTAAAGATTTAAATTTGGATTTCAATTAGGAGATAGCACTGTGTTTTGTGTCTCATGGGGCCTTGGAATTGATATATTAAATATATTAAATATTTTCAACCAAATGTATTCATATTTATATAGATTACTAAAATTAATATGAATTATTTCTAAAATAGTTAAAATAATACCATCATTGAATCTAAATTTATTGTTTTTTATATTCATTATATATTATTCATTGCTATTATACCTCAGGTTAAGGAACCCCTCAAACAAATTTTCATGAATTAAATTGATTAAATATGTTATTTATTTTATTTATTTATTAACGGTTTGGAATTACTCTCACCTAATTTAACAAATAATAATATCAATATTTATTGATTTCAAAATTTCAATGTGGATTGTGTGATTTAGTATTGAAAGGATATTTATGGAAAAAGATTGGGGGTATAGTGTATCATTTTTCAGATTCAATGGGACAGTTCATTAATATCAATCTAGAATCATTCTTAACCACAGATCAATATAAAAATGTGTTTTTTAAACTTATGGAATTATTCAACATTAATTTTATATAATATTATGTATTATTAATCATCATATTAATTCTTCATTTCTTCTCATTTCAACCACGGAATTATAGGTTTTTTAATTTTCATTAACCCTTGAATTATTTTTATTAACGTATTATTCATATGTATAATAATAAAAAATTTATTATAATATATTTTTGTGTATGAAACAAATATATTTGAAAAAACCTTATTGTTCCTTTGAATATTTTTTATTATTATAATCATTATTGGCCTCCAATAGACTTATTATTTGAAATTATGTCCCATTTAATGTATTATTAATCACAATATTCTAATTGGTTTGTGTCATACATGATGAAAAGGTTATTTTGTGGATACTATGTGGATCTATTTCAGATTATAGATGAAATATAATAGGGTCAAACCCATTTAACAAAATGAATTCAAGATGGGTGTGATGAGAAATGTGGGGCCAATGGACCCCCAATTATTTTCTACAAGAGGTTGGGAAACCAATTATTTTATTTGATTACATTGATATAACATCATTGAATGAATCCTCATGAATTATTTATGGATAAATAATTGGGAATATGATGGTCTAGAAAAAAAATTATGATGTCCTAAATTCATGAATACAAAATCTATATTCTGGAAGAATAATGGAATTATTGTCCTCAATTTACCATTGATAATTATTCTAGATGACATTAATATAATATAGCTATGTGGTGGGCCCAAAATCCATGTATGTGTTTATATATATTATAATGTGTAAAACGAGTACACTATAGGGACCCTAAGTAGTGTAATATGTCATGTGGATTGCTCATGTTCCTTGTGAAATGTTCACACTCCATGTTACCCTACCCATTCTTCTATGAAATATACATTGAGAACAATAAAATTCCCATGTTGGTCCACATAACATATGACATGGATGAAATGTTGCTTACATTGACTTTACTCAAACCATGTGGATCATCAAGAGATGATAATGAATCTAATTTATATTACAACTCGTGTACCCATTAGAAATGACATATATCATTATTGGAGGGATCTACCTCTCATATATCAATATTCATGAATCATAAATAAACCCATCAGTAGTACATTGTATATTATCTTCTATATTCAAAATAATTGTCACCATTATTTTAAAATAAAAATTATAATTACATGTAGATAATAAATATCCCACTCATGAACATATTGTTATAACAATAGGATATATGTGTGATATGTAGAGTGACAACTAGGTTTGAAACCCCCTGATAGAACACTTCATTTATGGAGTGTGTACCCAATATCAGATATTTATAGCATTATAAAATAAATTTTACACATCCTTATAAAATTTTTATTACATTGATAGTGGATTACCCAATTTGTTGAACTTTTGGTAAGGTTCATTCATTTACAATTTTGTCGTAAGAACCCCCCATCATTCATGGCATGCTAGTTGCAAGGTTTGGGTCCCCTATAGTTGATTTTGTGTTGTTTAAATTATGACATTGATTTATAAAAGAAATCTTACATTTGTAGATATGGATAGACTCATTGTCATATAATGGATATGTAAAGGGGTTTTCCATTATATATTACTTTGATTCGTTATTAGATCATAGCTATTCTTTTGTTTCATTCCTTATTGATTTCTTATGGGTTGAGATGACTATTTAATTATTATTCATATATTTTATTGTTTTTGGGATTTCCTTCCTGACATGTATATACTCAGCCTTCATTAGGCTATACCACTATGTTTTTTAAATAATCCAATGAAGTTAATATAAGTCCACAGACTAAAACCTTACATAATCTTGAGTTATCACAAGATTACACGTTGAGGATCTTTTCAGGTTTAGAGTTTTAGAGAATTAGATCTTAAAACATGCATTACAACCCAAATTTAAACAAAGTGGTTACAAAAAAAGATAGTATTCTCCATTCCCTTCAATGGAAAAATATTTAAAATAAATCATGGATTCTTTCTTGACACTTCCTTGACACTATCATCTTATCATGTACCTTTCCCGTGACCTGTGAAAAACATTTCAAAAAACATGGGATGATCATAAAAAGCTCAGAATGGGTTATATAAAAAAACAAGGAAAGGAAACATGAGTTTATATATACATAAGAATGAAATCATACTTTACCCATAAAACATGGGCAATTTAACAAACCTCATAAAATCATGAACAAATCATAGAAATCATAAGACATAAAGTTAACTTGAGGCATTCATAACATTCTTACGTAGAGAGTAACCCTCTTGGTTACGTTTGGAATACCCATCATAGTATATTCCTTAAATCTCTTCGAAGAAACCATAACGTTTCACTCCTTCATGTTACCCAATGCTTTGGAGAGCTATATTGGTCTCACCCGCCCATAGTTTATCACGGAACCACCCATTTTCATAATAATGCCCAAGAACCTCAACATAATCATATCACATAAAGCATGCATAAAGGAAACATAACATTCCCACCCTTCAATCACAAGATATCAATACAACACATTGATATAATAAAAACATTGTGAAAACCATTTTCAATACCAAAATTAAAGAAATGTAAAACATGGTATTTATTTTTCTTTTAAAAAGAAGGTATGGCTTGTAGAGGAAGCTGAAACTCAAATAACGGTCATGACGGCGGAGAAGTCATTGTCGCCGCATATGTACGACAAAAACATTCCCTTTTGTCGTTTAGTAAAATCTTCGTATAAAAAATATTCCTTTTGAATAAACTTAAAAGTCAATGGGGTTTATACACCGTATAAAAGAAAGTTGTGTATAAAATAAAATACGCCTCAATGAAAGGAGATTGAGACGAAGTCCCATACCTCGTATCCGACATGACCCGACCGTTCTTTAATCTCCTGAATAATAAACTTGATTTAATCTCCACTTTCTTAAGAACCTTTTTCAAGTTCATTATTCCTTTTATACAATGTTATGAACATCATGTAATCATTTAAGTTAATAATGTTCATTTTGTCGGTATTTGGTTCTTAAGTCAAAAATAGACTTCTTACACTTACATGTTGTTAATTTGGTCAAAGTTTCGTTATATCTAGAATGATATTAATTATTTGGATAACATATATATCATATATATTCAGCATATACATGTATTTATAATATTATATCACATTTAGAGGTAAGAAATGAAATGCACCGTTCATGGAGATGGTAAGCCGTACGTACGCATGAACCCTACTTCCATTTCTATTTCGTATTTTCTGGAATGGAATCATAATGATATTCAAGTATAATAACAAATATAATATCATTAAAGTTATCCTTTACACATCCCACATAAGGTATTAACAAATCAAATCACTTTCAGGGGCGGTAGTCCGCACTTCCTAAAATGATGATATCATGTTTACCCATAATGGAAACAATAATGATATGCCATAAATGAAAAATACAGAAGCCTAAGGAAAGAATAAAAATATTATATATCATATATGAAAATAGTGACATCATAATGGCCACCTTTGAAGGTGTTAAATGAGTATTGAACAATCATCGTTTCAGGAGGCAGAATTTTGCCATCCACGGAAACCGTATGTTCTTTAACCATTTCATGTAGTTGTGTGACAGTGTAGCTCGAATAAATCTTATAAAAACATCCTAGTATATTGAAGATACTGGTGTTGTTACAAAAAGAAGTAAATAAAAAGAGTTTAGGGGGTTGGAGAAGCAAAATAAAACAAATGAACATGAGATAATGAATTACCTTTAAAAGTGTTACTCCTTTTGGTTTGAGCCAAAAGGCTTCCTTTGAAAGGATTCTGCCCAAAGGGAATCCTCTAAGATGAGGAGAGGGATGTGTAGAGAGTAAATGGGAAGGGGATGGCCGAGCCAAAGGCTTGAGGAGTGTGTGAAATGAGGTAGAGGTGGGGGCCTTTTATAAGAGGAGAGGAGGGGCATTTTTGGAAATCATGAAACTATTATATTATTTTCAAAAGTGTTTCGAATTTTTAAGGTCCCACATTGATATATTTCGAATATAAGATGATAAGGCTTAGAAATCTACCCAAACAATAGGATTTGGACATGTGTAGTTTTTAGATATTACATTATCTTTCCATTTTATTTAAATCGTTAAATAATGAGGTCATCGCTGCATCATCATGTTGTCATAAATAATTTAATTTATTTAATATATAAAAATTATAAAAAAATAAAATGATGTAGAAATATTTTTAGCTTTCCAATGAATATTTATAGTCAAAATTATGATTAGTATAACCCCTTCAAAAAAGTTTTTTAGTAAAACAATTTATGTTAGTGTCATTTTCACATTTATTTAAAAAAAGCATTAAAGTCATTATCTCACCCAAAAGGCTTCATAGGGTCCCCAAAATAGACCCATGGTTTGTCTTGGTCGGCAATGACTCATCCAATAGGGGTAGGGCAAGTTTCATGGTGTTTTCATATTTTTATAATATCATTTTTACCTTAAATTACACTAATTACCTCTAATCGCGATTAATGAAAAAAAGTTACCATTCACCAAAAAAATTATTTTCTTCCCATTGAACTACATTTTACATACTAATGACAACCATGTATGTCGGATTTTCAAAATTCAATACACATTAGTGGTAAACTTTCATTTAACTGAAAAATCAGTTTGCTTGATTACCACTTAGTGGTTTCACTATTCATGAAAAATTGGAGTTTTTCAGAAAATTACCAAAAATTCACTCTAAGATATATTCGATATTCCGAATTCAAAAATGATGTTTATATTACCTAATTCAAAGAATATAAGTAGAATTAATTAATTTAATAATTAACTCCCACTTTCAAAACAAATAGCGTGTTTTTAAGAAACAATATAAAAGATTGATATTTGTTTATTTCGAATTTCAAAGTGAAATTAATTCCAAAGTCCACCATTGAATCAAATGGTAAAAATATTTTATGGTTTCACTTTAAAACCAATTCAAAAGATAATCTAATAATATAAATAAATTATATTAAAAGAGGTTTTGAATTAAAATACAACATTTTTCACTTATTCATAAAAAAATGAACTTTATCAGAAAAATACCAAAAATTCAAACAAAGTAAATTTTGATGTCCCAATCATAAATAATAATTTTATTTTGACAAACATAGATTATAAAATTGTCAAACGATAGATTTAAAAAGGGGTTTCCATCAAAAGGCAGTAAAACAATCTTTTAAGAATATTAGTGTATTCCATGCTTAAGATTGGATTTATTTTCATTTTAAGCCTCTAAAACACTATCTAATTCATTAATAGACATAGATAAAAATATCTATTATTCATTACTTACTTGGGATGTTACATCCTTCCCCCCTTTAGAAAATTACGTCCCCGCAATTTATTTACTTATGGAATAAATGGGGGTACTTATCCCTCATTGCATTTTCAGATTCCCATGTGGCCTCTTCCATCATGTGGTTTTTCCACAAAACCTTTACCTGATTAATCACCTTATTTCGTAACACTTGCTCCCTGTGGTCAAGATTCTGGACCGGTTGTTCCTCATAAGATAGGTTCCCTTCCAGCTGAACTACGTCTAGACTCAAAACATGAGATGGATCTGGCATATACTTTCTCAACATCGAAACATGAAAAACATTGTGTACCTGAGATAAACTCCGAGGTAAATCCACCCGGTATGCAACTGATCCAACTCTCTCCATAATTTCATATGGTCCAACAAACCTTGGACTCAGATTTTATTTCTTACCAAATCGCATCACACTTTTCCATGGTGATACTTTGAGAAAAACATGGTCACCTACCTCAAAAGAGAGATCCTTCCTCCTGTTGTCTGCATAACTCTTATGCCTACTCTGAGTTGTTCTCATGTGCTTCTGAATCAGCTGAACTTGTTGTGCCATCTCTTCTATCAATTATGGTCCCATCAACTTCCTTTCACCCACTTCATCCCAGAATGCTGGAGTTCGACACTGCATCCCATATAATGCCTAAAATGATTCCATCTGTATACTGGAATGAAAACTGTTATTATATGAAAATTCAACCAAAGAAAGATGTTGGTCCCAACTTCCCTGATAATCCATCGAACAAGCTTGTAGCATATCCTCCAAGGTCTGAATTTTTCGTTCTGACTGCCCATATAATTGAGGATGAAAAGTTGTACTGAAATTTAATTCAGTACCCAACGACTTCTGAAGGCCTTTCCAAAAGTTAGAAGTGAACCTGGGATCACAGTCAGATACAATGGAGAGAGGAACTCCATGTAACCTGACTATCTCTTTAAGATACAAACGGGAAAGTTGATCAAGAGAGAAATTATCTCTTATAGCAAGGAAATGAGCAGACTTGGTCAAGTGATCAACAATAACCCAGATTGCATTATTACCTCAAGATGTCTTCGGTAATCCCACAACAAAGTCCATGGATATATTCTCCCATTTCCACTCTGGCACTGGTAAAGGCTGAAACATCCCTTTTGGTAACTGCCTCTCTACTTTAACCTGTTGACATGTCAAACGCTTCACAGTAATATCAGTAATATCTTTTTTCATTCCATCCCACCAGTAATACTCCCGCAGATCTCTGTACATCTTAGTACTGCCAGGATGAACTGAAAATAGAGAACTATGAGCTTCACATAACAAATCTCTCTTCAACTGTGAATCACAAGGCACAGAAAATCTCTTCCGAAATCTCAAAACACAATCTTTATCAATGTTGAATTCATGCAACTTAGCTTTCTGAACCTGCTCTACCTTTTTCTGCAACTCACTATCTTGCTTCTGTGCTTGCTTGATTCTATTTGATAGAGTTGATTTCACTGATACCTGAAACAAAACAGAAGAACTTCCTGCACCAACAACTTATATGCCAAAGTTCATCAAATCCTTAACCAAAGGATCACATTCCAAACACAACATTGCTAATGAAGCATTACTTTTTCGACTCAAAGCATCAGCCACTTTATTTTCTTTTCCCGGATGGTAATGAATTGTACAATCATAATCCTTGATTAATTCCATCCATCTCCTATGTCTCATGTTTAACTCTTTCTGAGTGAATATATACTTTAAACTTTTTTGATCGGTATTAATTTCACACTTTACTCCATACAAATGATGCCTCCAAATTTTTAAAGCAAAACAACATCAGCTAATTCCAAATCATGTGTAGGGTAATTTACCTCATGAGTTTTCAACTGTCGTGAAGCATAAGCAACTACCTGATCATTCTGTATTAGGACCCAACCAAGTCCTTTCAATGAAGCATCACTGTATATAACAAACTCACCATTCCTAGAAGGTAGTGCCCAAACTGGAGCGTTCACCAATCTTCTTTTCAATTACTGAAAAAAATCATCACATTCTTTTGTCTAGATAAACATAACAACCTTCCGAGTTAGCTTAGTCATTGGACTAGATAAACGTGAAAAATTTCTAACAAACCTTCGGTAATAGTGTGCCAAAAAAAGGAAGCTACGAATCACAGTTACATTTGTGGGTCTTGTCCAGTCTTCAACAACTTTTTTTTGAAGGATCAACAGTTATCCCATCTTTAGAAACAATGTGACCAAGGAAAGAAATTTGATTCAACCAAAACTCACACTTGCTGAATTTCCCATACAATTTCATTTCTTTTAAGGTTTGCAAGATAACCCTTAAATGTCTTTCATGCTCCTCTTTACTTTTAGAAAACACCAAAATATCATCAATGAAAACCACCACAAACTTATCCAAGAACTCATGGAAAATTCTATTCATTAAGTCCATGAATACAACAGGTGAATTGGTTAGCCCAAAAGACATTACTACAAATTCATAATGGACATATCTTGTACGGAACACGGTCTTCGGAATATCTACCTCATTTACCTTCAGCTGATGGTACCCCGATCTCAAGTCAATCTTTGAAAAAAAGACTGAGCTCCCTGGAGCTGATCAAACAAATCATCGATATAAGGCAAAGGATATTTGTTCATAACAGTGATATTATTCAAGGATCTATAATCAATTAAAAGTCTCATAGAACCATCTTTCTTTTTAACAAATAAAACAGGAGTACCCCATGGTGATGTGATGGGTCAAATGAAACCTTTCTCTAATAAATCTTGCAATTGCTCCTTCAACTCTAAAAGTTCAATTTGTGTCATTCGATAAAGGGGTTTTGAAATTGGCTTAGCATCAGGAACTAAGTCAACAGTAAACTCAACTTCCCAATTTGGTATTATTCCAGGAAACTCATCAGGAAAAACATCAGGATACTCATTTACCACTGGCCCATCATTAATCTGAACAGTTCCTTTATTTTCAACGATGTGTGCAAGGTAACATACATTTCCATATTTTACAAGTTTCTCGGCCTCTTGATAAGTTATCAACAGTAAGGGTTCATTCTTGTACACAAACTAAACGTCTTTGTCAAAATAAACTTCTTTAGCTCTACAGTCAATCTTAGCACTGTAAATAGAGAGCCAATCCATACCTAGGATAACATCAAACTCTACTAGAGGTAGAACAATAAGGTTTGCAAGTAGGTTCGAACCACAAATAAGGATAGGAAGATTCTTATAAATTCATTTTGCCTCAACATTCCCCCCAGGTGTTTTTACCAAAAGTTCAAGAGTCATTTCTTGAGATGGTATTCCCATTTTACTAGAAAAGGTTTCAGAGATGAAAGAATGTGTAGACCCTGAATCAAACAACACACTGGTATAATCTGAAAAAACAAAAAAGGTACCTTATACAACATCATTTGATGGCCCGACATCTGCTTAAGTATTTGCAAAGGATTTCACCACCCCTTTCTGCTTGTTGTCTAACTGTTTCCCATCACTCAAGCTCTTTGTCGGACACTCGTTTGCATAGTGACCCATATCATTGCATTTAAAACATTTCACTATCTGTAAATCAAATTTGGTCTTACCTTCACCTTGATACTTTTCAGTGAAATCACGAGCCTTATGTCCCATCTTAACACATCGGTAGCACTTTCCAGAATTCAGAAGTCATTCCCCAGCATGCCTTTTTCCACATTTATCACAAACTGGAAACTTATTTTCTTACCATCAGACTTTTATGAAGAATTCTTACCTTTCTCCTACCACCTCAGTCTCTTCTTCTGTAGGTTGTTATAGAACACATGGTCTTCAGAAAACTCCATTTCAACCTTCTCAGTACATTGAACAAGCTTTTCATAACTTTTAAACTCACGAGAAACTAATGCCCTTCGATATTTTGTCTTTAATCTTGAGTAAAAAAGATTGATTTTACTATCAAGGTCTCAGATAAAATTTGGTGCATACCTTGCTAATCGAGTGAACCTTTCTTCATAGGCAGCCACTGAGTCTTCCTCTTGCCTCAATTCCAAGAATTGATTTTCTATCCTAAGTCGAACAGCCTTAGGAAAATACTTTCAAGAAACATACCTTTGAATTCCTCCCAGTCGAGAGAATCAATCTCATCAGCGTCCGTGGTATTTTTAACCATTGACCACCACTGATTTGCTTCACCCTCCAAACGGTAAATAGCAAGACTAACCTTTTGATTGTATGAACACCCCATGACATCGAAAATCTTCTCTAGTGCATTAATCCACCCTTCAGCTAACACAGGGTCAGATGATCCTCTGAATGATGGGGGATGTTGCCTCATGAAATGTTCCACTACTGACATATTCCTCTGCGGTTGATCTGGCTGATCTCGTGCATGGATACCACCACCATTTATAGCCTGAGTCAATTCTGCCATCACTGCAACAAACTGTTCAGTTCCAATTCCTCCCATCTAGAGATGCTGATTCCGAAGGTCATTTCCTTCTGTATGCCTTCCTAGCACTGCTTCCATGTTTCCTCAATGGAAAACCATTCTGAACAAAAATGTCTTAGATGAAGCAACATGGTAATCTTCAAATGCTATATCATTTCAATTTGACCAAAAAAAATATTTTTGGATAATCATTTAAGAGAATTCTAACTCCTAAAGTTATCTAAACCGACCTTTGATACCAACTATAAGGCCCCAGCCTTAAACCTTACATAATCGTGAGTTATCACAAGATTACACATTGATGATCTTTTTAGGTTTAGAGTTTTATAGAATTAGTTCTTAAAACATGCATTACAACCCACATTTAAACAAAGTGGTTACAAAAAAAGATAGTATTCTTCATTCCCATCAATGGAAACATATTTAAAATAAATCATGGATTCTTCCTTGAAACTTCCTTGACACTATCATCTTATCATGTACCTTTCCCGTGACCTGTGAAAAACATTTCCAAAAACTTGGGATGAGCATAAAAAGCTCAGTATGGGTTATATAAAAAAATAAGGAAAGGAAACATGAGTTCATATATACATAAGAATGAAATCATACTTTACCAATAAAACATAGGCACTTTAACATACCTCATAAAATCATGAACAAATCATAGAAATCATAAGATGTAAAGGTAACTTGAGGCATTCATAACATTCTTATGTTGGGAGTAACCCTCTTGGTTAAGTTTGGAATACCCATCAGAGTATATTCCCTAAATCTCATTGGAGAAACCTTAACGTTTCACTCCTTCGCGTTACCCAATGCATTGGAGAGCTATATCGGGCTCACCCGCCCTTAGTTTATCACGGAACAACCCGTTTTCATAATAATGCCCAAGAACCTCAACATAATCATATCACATAAAACATGCATAAAGGAAACATAACATTCCCACACTTCAATCACAAGATATCAATACAACACATTGATATAATAAAAACATTGTGAAAACCATTTTCAATACCAAATTAAAAGAAAAGTAAAATATGGTATTTATTTTTCTTTTAAAAAGAAGGTATGGCTTGTAGAGGAAGCCGAAACTCAAATAAAGGTCACGACGGCAGAGAAGTCGTTGTCGCCGCATACGTACGACAAAAACATTCCCTTTTGTCGTTTAGTAAACGCTTCGTATAAAAAAGATTCCTTTTGAATAAACTTAGAAGTCAAAGGGGTTTATACACCGTATAAAAGAAAGTTGTGTATAAAATAAAATATGCCTCAATGAAAGGAGATTGAGACGAAGTCCCATACCTCGTATCTGACTTGACCCGACCGTTCTTTAATCCCCTGAATAATAAACTTGAGTTAATCTCCACTTTCTTAATAACCTTTTTCATGTTCATTATTCCTTTTATACCATGTTATGAACATCATGTAATCATTTAAGTTAATAATGTTCATTTTGTCTGTATTTGGTTCTTAAGTCAAAAATAGACTTCTTACACTTACATGTTGTTAATTTGGTCAAAGGTTCGTTAGATCCAGAATGATATTAATGTTTTGGATAACATATATATCATATATATTCAGCATATACATGTATTTATAATATTACATCACATTTAGAGGTAAGAAATGAAATGCACCGTTCAAGGAGACGGTAAGCCACACGTACGCATGAACGCTACTTCCATTTTTATTTCGTATTTTCTGGAATGGAATCATAATTATATTCAAGTGTAATAACATATATAATATCATTAACTTTATCCTTTACACATCCCACATATGGTATTAACGAATCAAATCACTTTTAGGGGGCGGTAGTCCGCACTTCCTAAAATGAAGATATCGTGTTTACCCATAATGGAAACAATAATGGTATGCCATAAATGAAAAATAAAGAAGCTTAAGGAAAGAATAAACATATTATATATCATATATAAAAATAGTGACATCATAATGGCCACCTTTGAAGGTGTTAAATGAGTATTGAACAATCATCGTTTCGGGAGGCAGAATTTCGCCATCCACGGAAACCGTATGTTCATTAACCATTTGATGTAGTTGTGTGAGAGTGTAGCTCGAATAAATCTTATAACAACATTCTAGTATATTGAATATACTGGTGTTGTTATAAAAAATGTAAATAAAAAGAGTTTAGGGGGTTGGAGAAGCAAAATAAAACAAATGAACACGAGAGAATGAATTACCTTTAAAAGTGTAACTCCTTTTTGGTTTGAGCCTAAAGGCTTCCTTTGAAAGGATTCTGCCCGAAGTGAATCCTCTAGGATAAGGAGAGGGATGTGTAGAGAGTAAATGGGCAGGGGATGGACGAGCCAAAGGCTTGAGGAGTGTGTGAAATGAGGTAGAGGTGGGGGCCTTTTATAAGAGGAGAGGAGGGGCACTTTTGGAAATCATGAAACTATTATATTATTTTCAAAAGTGTTTCGAGTTTCAAAGGTCCCACATTGATATATTTCGAAGATAATATGATAAGGCTTCGAAATATACCCAACCAATAGGTTTTGGACATGTGTAGGTTTTAGATATTACATTATCTTTCAATTTTATTTAAATCGTTAAATAATGAGGTCATCGCTGCATCATCATGATGTCATAAATAATTTAATTTATTTAAAGTCTAAAAAGTATAAAAAAAATACTATGATGTAGGAAATCTTTTTATCATTCCAATTAATATTTATAGTAAAAATTATTATTATTATAACCCCGTATTAAAATTGTTTTAGTAAAACAATTTATGTTAGTGTCATTTTCACCTTTATTTAAAAAAAAGCATTAAAGTCATTATCTCACCCAAAAGGCTCCATAGGGTCCCTTAAATCAGCCCATGGGTTGTCTTGGTCGTCCATGACTCATCCAATAGGGGTAGGACAAGTGTCATGGTTTTTTAATATTTTTATAATATCATTTTTACCTTAAATTACACTAATTACCTCTAATCGCGAATAATGAAAAAAAGTTACTATTCACCAAAAAATTATTTTCATCCCATTGAACCACATTTTACATACTAATGACAACCATGTTTGTTGGATTTTAAAAATTAAATACACATTAGTGGTAAACATTCATTTAACTGAAAAATCAGTTTGCTTGATTACCACCTAGTGGTTTCACTATTCATAAAAAATTGAAGTTTTTCATAAAATTACCAAAAATTCACTCTAAGCTATATTCGATATTCTGAATTAAAAAATGATGTTTATATTACCTAATTCAAAGAATATAAGTAGAATTAATTAATTTAATAATTAACTCCCGCTGTCAAAACAAATATCGTGTTTTTAAGAAACAATATATATCAAAAGATTGATATTTGTTTATGTCGAATTTCAAAGTGAAATTAATTCCAAAGTCCACCATTGAATCAAATGTTAAAAATATTTTATGGTTTCACATTAAAACCAATTCAAAAGATAATCTAATCATATAAATAAATTAGATTAAAAGAGGTTTGGAATTAAAAGACAACATTTTTCACTTATTCATAAAAAAAATGAACTTTATCGGAAAAATACCAAAAATTCACACAAAGTAAATTTTGATGTCCCAATCATAAATAATAATTTTATTTTGACAAACATAGCTTATAAAATTGTACAAAGATAGATTTAAAAAGGTTTTTCCATCAAAAGGCAGTAAAACAATCTTTTAAGAATATTAGTGTATTCCATGATTAAGATTGAATTTATTTTCATTTTAAGTCTCTAAAACACTATCTAATTCATTAATAGACATAGATAAAAATATCTATTATTCATTACTTACTTGGGATGTTACAGTTAAAGGGATATATTAGTATGTTAGGTAATTATAATCTATAGGTGTAATGTCATGAGTGATTTTAGTAACTGGTTTTCTCAAGGTTAATTAGAAAAACACATCCCCCAAATCAACTTTTATATTGGTACTACATAAATTTATAGTTTGAGTGTGTATTTTTACACTTTTTATTAATATATTTATTGAAACACTTGTTTTCACATATACGTTATTACCTGAATTATTTCATATTGGGATAATAAAATATTTTAATTAAACAAGGTTCTAACATAAATAGAGGTGTCAGTTTATACATGTTTAATACGGAAAGCAAACAGAAATGTGTGATATTCACACTCACAAATACTTTATTGACTCTAACCTACTGGAGGTAGGATTTTTGTGTCACACTTGGTATAATATCTATAAAGTTGGGGCCCCAATGGATCATTTAGAATCCCCATGAGTTTTTTTAATATATTTAATATATTAAATAAATATAATTACATTAAAAACAAATTTAATCATTCTTTACAAGCAACATAGGGTTAAAATTCATTACACGAATGAATATGGTTTAACAGAACCATGATATATTATTAGTATAGTTATATAAACTCCACTATTATAACCAATCATATAAAAATAGTGATGTGAATATTGTTAAAAAACTAAATATTAAGAATGTTATAATTATTTAAAAAAAATAAGTATAAAAATTTAATTTATTTTCATTAATGTTGATATATTTTTTCAAAATACTAATTTCAAGAAATTTATTATTTTATTACTTTTTTTGAAAAAAAATCAATGTTTGGATATTTTATAAAATTAAAATTTTAAAATAAATATCTAATTTAAAATTATAATGAATAAATTATCTTATTTTGGATATTTCATATTTTCCTAAAAATATTCATTTTTTTGAATAGTTAAAAAATGAAGTCTATAATTAAAAAACTTCTATTTTGTTTATTTTTTTATAAACATAAATTATATAATAATTTTTTTATTAAAAATTTTATATCTAATAAATACATTAATCCAATTAAGGTAATTAGATTTAATTTCATAATGATATGAATCTGTTTTATCTTGTGAAGATTTTCACATTAAAACCACTATTATAAGTCATGTGGGTTGGATTAGTTTTAAAAACAGAATTTATTTTTATTTGAATATAGTTTTTAATATGTATAAAATAATTGAAATATAAATAATTTATATTATCTTATAAATAAAACAAAATTGATTTCCAAAATAAACTATAAAAATGTAGAAATAATTTACCATCTTTATGGTAAAAAATTAGATGAAATAATAGTTAATATGAAATAATAAGTGTTAAAAATAACACCAATCTTGTACAATACAAATTTTATGGCCATCATTTTAACAAATCATTTCTTTTATTGATAATGGCATGTTATTGGAAAATTATTACATGGGAAAACATGGGTGGATTTCATTTTTTCAAACTATAAAAATTGTACCACTTACCTCACTTACATATGGAAACCTATTATCCTCTCCACATCACACCATCAAAATATTTTTTTTATCAAATAACTACCCAATTCACTTTCCAACATCCCTATTCCCATCATGTAGTTCAAACATTGAATGGAATTATATCTATGGAAGTATTTTTTTGAAAACCATAGCGGGATACCTGAAGAAGGGTAAATGTTCATCAACGTGCATTTTTTATTCCTCCAACTAAATACTTCAATTATTATTATTACATGATGATATAATAATTTTTAAGAATCCTTATACTGAGATGTTTTTATGTTATGGTAATCAACTACAACATTTTTCACATCCATAAAATGTGTTATTGAATCATTGATTGTTTGTACAACAAACTACCACCTCGAGAATTGATGTCAACAGTTATGCGATTAACACATCAGAATGCTGCACATAATGATGGATTTATTGTTATAAAATATTTTATTATATTATTATTATTTTTAAATTATTATATGACTCATATATTCATTATTTATAGTTTTTGGGAATATTATAGTGTCGCTCAAGTCTGTGGAAGGCTACCACCTCTCTAAACAATAAAATTTTATTATGATTTACATTGAAGGTTTAAATTTTATTAAAATGATTTTATCTTATATAAATAATATAATAATAATTATATAGGGATAATTTATAGATTATATTTATTTCATTTAGTTTGACAGGAAAATGGAAGCAACATTTATGAATTTGTATGTCCTACCATCATCATGAATGATGTATTTAATTTTCTATACATAAATTTTATGAATTACCCTAACTAATTATATACTGAATATATGTGATATTAAATTAATGTTTAAAATTATTTAAATAAATAATTTTTAACTGATGTGCGTGGACCTAAAATAAATATAATAATTTAGGAAAAAAAGCAATTATTACCTGAAAGATAACTTCAGAATAGAATTGAAATTAAACGGGTAGTAACTGGTCATAATAATATCATATATGGAATGATATATTAAAATTTGATTAATAATTAGAAGTTTTATAAACATATATTCGTTTTATAGTATAATTAAACATGTTCTACATATATCGAGACTCATCTTAAAGGGTTTTCATATATATTTTTACTTATGTGAGACACTTTCCACCTTTACCACTTCATTGTTTCATATGGTGAATATACATCTACAAAATTTATTTTTTTATGATTCTACTAAATAATATTTGTTTTTATATATCTAGTAATATATCCTAATTTTATGTTGTCTATGTTTCAAAGGATAACAAATTAGTCTTGGATTTTTTTCTCAATTTTCCTAAATTGTAACATATATTATGAAATACACCTATATTCATCCCCCAAGGTGTATATACAGCCCCTTTGATATGAAATATCATGAATTTATTTACCTTAGTTATATTTTAGATCCATTTTTTTATTTTTTTCATGGGGCTTGTGATTCAATGATACCTTACTGGTAATGATTTAATGTAGTAATCATATTTTTAATCAATATTGTTTATGATAATGTTTATTATGATAAAATTATATAATCCATCACATAAGAAACACATAAATTTTAAAAAACAATAGTAAATTATGATATTTTATAGTAATGTTTACCATTATTTCACTCTTTGGTAAGTAAATTTATAATTTCACGACCAAGTGCCACAAACATGTGCCTCAAGAGGGTCCGTAAGATATCCATTTGCACTATTACCCAAATTCTAGAGGTTGTGGACTATAATATATGGTCTAAAATCAATCATGGGGAAACTATAACCATATTAAAATTTTGACACAAAAGTGTAAATAAATGATAATAATAAATATTTATAAACCAATTTAACATCGTTACCAAAATAGAACAATATCACATTCTGAACCCATATAAGAAAACAATATCCTAAATTGAACAATAGATATTTCATTCCAAATAGGTGTAAATTTTCAATATGAAAAAACACAAAATAAATGAATACATGGATAAATTAAAATTGGTTTCAGAATCATATATGGTTCCTTTATCCATTCTTTATTCAAAATAATCCATGAAACATAGGGATATTAACCCTATATTGTCCTAAAAACATAATATATATTTAGCTAACAATCAGGAAGCCCAACTAGGATTTGTGTACAATTATGGAAGACACCACTAGTGGTGACTATAATAATGTCCAATCAAAAATTCAATATATAATTTCATAATGAATAAATACATTAAATAATGTACACCATTTATATATTTTAATGATAATATTAATTTCATCAAATCGACCCTCAGGGTCCCTAGGACACTCTAACATCAATACAATATTCAACACTTGTTGAAGTTTGAACCACATCACAAAACAATCGTTATCAATTATCATTTAATTTAAATTTATTTTATGGATAATTTGAATCCTTTTCTGAAGCCAAAATTATTGGCCTAGAACACCACATATAGAACAACATGGGTATTTTAAGAAGTTTACTGTGTCTAACAAATTATTTATCAAACAATCACACAATTTTTATTTTGAAACACCACTTAATGTCCCACACTCATTTATCAATTTATCACTATGGGATGTTGAATAAGTAGTCCATGTTCCACATATGTTTATAAATATATAAATATTGTCCATTGAAGTAGTATTCCATGTCCCACACATATTTATCAATTAATAAAAAAATAACATATATAACATCAAACAAGATTACATAACATTAATACTTTTAACAACATTTCACATCATGGTACAATGAAAATTTATCAAAATAAAAACTGGTTTTTCAATTTAATAACTAGTAAACATATGAAAAAATCATTATTAATCACATTATCAACAATTAAATAGATATCTTGTTAATCCATTATAGGTTAATTAAAACATTTTACAATTCCCATTTCCAATATATTAATAATCATATTAAATCATCTGTTACGAAAACAAGATATTCCATTCATTACAAAATTACAATATTCCTTTAATTAATTAACTAAATATTTAATCCCACTATAATTATTTTAAATCAAACCAAATTCAACCAAATTCATCATCCCATGGATAATTTTTCATGTCAATTCTAGGAGTAAACAAATAAATCAATAATATAATTTATTTAATTCTATATTATATTGACCGAATTTCTAATTTAAATTCTAAAAGATAAGCCTAAAATTAAAATTAAATTACATTGGAATTGAATTTAGACCACCAAACACTTGATTGATATGGAATCATCAAAAAAATATAAAATCAATGCATTAAAATTAAAATCGCAATGACGAAAAAGATCTTGATCTGAAACCCCAACCAGATAACAAACAATTATAATAAAAAAATTTATATTTTTATCTAATGAATATAGGATAAAATCGCATTAATAAATGGGTGAAATACCAAAGAGTGGATGGAAACCATATGGGATAAAAATATCTTATAGGGAGGATTGTATATCTTCAATCTAGGCTTCAATTTTACAATAATTGATATTGTAAGGCCATGGAATCCATCTTGAAGCATCCAAAAAACAAGACTCATAATTCAGAGAAGTTTTGGGATTAAATAATAAGTAGGACAATGAGGTTTGGTTTTTAATTACCAATTTTCCGAATATAAAAAACTACTCACATGATTTCCTGGGAAAAGGATCATAGTTTGTGAAACTATACCCCTATACTCAGGGGGGGGGGGTTAACTGTTACTCTAAAGAGGGAATTTGGTTTTAAAATTCAAGTCCAATTTTGTAGTACCTATCAAACTGGGGTTTCTTGGTTTCTTGGGTCAGGGAGAAATGTTTTTTGGAAAAAAATGAAACAATAGTGCACTGCACCAAACATCAGTAAAAAAACAATTTTCCACCCAAAACAAACCATGGGTCAAAACAAAAACTAATATACCCAAAACAAGTAATGATATATACTATAAACATTCTTGATACACCTATAGATATGTTTAGGTTCATACAATATCCCTTCATCAATGATCAATTTCACATGTTATACTCTAAAGAATATCTATGATTATTAGGTAAAAATATCAGGCAACTGAACACATATAGAAAATATCTCTCCCAATCCTCCTCCCAAAAGAAACCAAGATTCTAGAACACATGAACTATCAACATGGTATTCAACAATGAAAAATGCTCACTATAATCAAAACATGTTTCATATGGACCTCAAATGATGTATAGGTCTCAAGATCAACATCATCCATATATATCACATAAGAATGGTTGAGGTGATACTGCAAAATTTGTGAATCATGAAATATAGAATTTATTGCACTATAAGTCTATGGAAAATAGAATTGGAATCCCACTAGGCTGATCCACTCCACAACTGAATATAGTCCATCAATCATGGGATCCAACAGGACCCATATCTATATCCTATAGTAACCCATTATAGGCAACACTGAAAGGAATACATGATAATCCTATATTAAAAATTGGGCTCATCAATCTCTATTATCATTTTACATATGTCTAATCTGATCACTATCCAAATATTTCTAAATAACCTAAACGTACTCCAATGTATTCTACATGCGACTCTATTACATAAGCTCCTACTAAACCACCTCCCTCCAACATAGTGGTGATCTTGGTGTCTTATCATAAAGAGACTCATATAGTTCCATATAAATAGTATACAGATAAATTTTGTCAATGGATAACTCCATGAATGCTAGATGATCCCCCTACGACCCACCGAATCCATGTACACATTCATGTATCATGTCCATAAGAACCTATACATTATATTATTACTATCAATCTTTCTTTGGGTGGAATTTCGTAAATAGTAAATATTTTGTACCAAGATCATTCTACAAACCCTATAAGTAGTGAAATGTAATGTTTCTATTATGGTTTCAAACAACACTCTAGTGTATCGTGAAATCATAATCATTGAGTAATTCAAGCCATCTCCATTGCCTCATGTTGATTTCTTTTTGTGAGAAAATATAATTCAAACTCTTGTGATCAGTATAAATCTCACATTTTTACCATATATGTAGTGTCTTCCATATCTTCAAAGAAAAGATCACAACTACTAACTCAAGATCATGAGTATGATAGTTTATCTCATTAATTTTCAGCTGTTGGGATGCATAGGCAATAACCCTATCATTCGGCATAAGGACACAACCATGTCCTTTCATCAATGCATCACTGTAAATAACGAACCCATCATTCCCCAATGGTAGAGTCAATATTAGAGCACTGAATAATATTCTCTTCATTTCTTAGAAACATTCCTCACACTCTTTTTTCCATACAAATTTAACCCATTTACGTGTGAGTTTTGTTAATGGGTTAGCCAACCGGGCAAAATTCTGGACTAAACATCGATAATAACATGCTAAACCAATAAAACTGCGTACATCAGTTATACTCATCCGGGTAGGCCATTCATGGATTTACTTGGTCTTAGAAGGATCAATAGATATTACATATTTAGAGACAATATGGCTATGAAATGAAATCTCCTGAAGCCAGAATTCCCACATCATAAACTTCCCATATAATTCATTTCTTCTCAGAGTCTTTTGGATAATGCCAAAATGAATTTCATGATCTTCAATGATTTTGGAGTATACCAAGATATCATCAATAAATACCATCACAAATTCATCAAGATATTTCATAAAAAATATATTCATTATATAAATAAATACAGCGGGTTCATTAGTCAGCACAAAAGGCGTTACTGTAAACTCGTAATGATCGTACCTGGTTTGAAATGCTGTCTTCAGAATTTCTTCATTCTTTACACACAAATGATGATATCCAGATCAAATTTCAATCCTTGGAAAGTATTGAGCTCCATGCAGTTGTTCAAATAAATCATTAAATCAAGGTAGTGGATACTTGTTCTTTATTGTTATAGAATTGATCTCCCTATAGTTGATACAAAACCTCATAGATCCATATTTATTTTTTTTAAAAAGAACAGGGGCTCCACATGGAGAAACACTAGAGAGAATAAATACCTTATTACTCAATTCCAATAGTTGTTTCTTTAGTTCAACAAATTCCAATGTGCCCATTCTATAAGGGGTCTTTGATATAGGCCTTGATCCAGGAATATAATAAATGGAAAACTCAACATCTCATTCTAGAGGATGTCTAGGTAAATCTTCCCGAAACAAATCTGCATATTCTTTCACAATAGGTACATCCTCTATTTGAACATTCCATTCCTCACCCATAGTCATTTCACTCTCTTCCTCCCCAATAATTGAATTTAGTTGAGCTACTAGGCGTGGATCTCGGTAAGAATTATGTGGTGATGATTCCTCTCTAAAGATAATGTGTTCCTTCTCATCATTATCCAAAATCATAACCTCCTTCTTCTTACAATAAATTTTTGCATCAAGGTCCGAAATCCCATCCATATCAAGGATTATATAAAATTCAATAATAGATGTAACGATGAGATCAGTGGATAAAGAACATTTATGTGCTCTAATGGGGACTGATTCATAACACTTTGTTGCAATGATACTTCCCTTAGGAGTTTTAACTGCAAAGTCCCTTTTTAAATCAAATTGGAAATATATAATTTTCTTAGAAAATTGGTAAGATATGAAACAATGTGATGATCCAGAATCAAATAATGAATTTAAAAAACTTGAGGAAACCATTAAATTACCTGCCACCACATCTTTTGGAGCTTCTACCTCAGCAGTAGTGATAGCATAAGCTTGCACTTGATCCCTTGGCCTTTTCTGAGGTAAGTTCCCCTGGTGCTTTGGAAATTCATTTGCATAATTTACCATCTCCCTAAAGTTGTAGCATTGAACATCGGTAGCTTCTTTCTTCCCCTTACAATCATGATCTTGGTGGCCTTTTTTACCACTCTTTTAACAGAATCCCATTTCCTTTATGCAAGTATCGGGGTGTTTCTTCCCACATTTATTGCAGGAGAGATATTCAACTTTTCCCTTCTTACCCTTATTTCCATTCCTAGAGTGATCGGAAGATCTCTTCTTCTCTTGATTTTCATTAAATTCATAAGACTTAGAAAATTATTTTTATGTATTGATAGCACACGAGACAATATCTTCGTACGATGAGAAGGATTGTGAGACCAATGATCGACAGAGAAACGGTTTTAACCCATCAAATAAATGATCAATATTACTTCTTGGGTTATATATATAATCTCTAGAATACCTTTCTAGCCTTGTAAGGTTAACCTCATACTTTGTGACATTCTCATCCTCCTTTTGTATCAGACTTAGAAATTGCCTTTCCATATCTGCTCGATGGTCAGGAGGAATGTATTTTTTTGTGGAATGCTCTTTGAACACCCTCTATTCTATATTTGATACTTCCTCGTCATCGTTTGTGTTTTGAATCAAGGACCACCATTGATCAGTATCTCCAATGAGACGGTAAACAGCCATGATAACTTTTTCCCTTTCACTACTCCCCAAAGCCTGAAATATTTTCTCTAGGGAATTTATCCATTGATCAGCTACTATGGTATTTTTACTCCCATTGAATGTTGGTGGTTTTTTCCTCCTGAAGTGATCTAGCATTGATCCTCCATGTTGTGGATCAGGGTGCTTTATACGGGTATGGTTATTATACATAACCTGCGTGAGTTGTCCCAATATGGTGATTAGAAGATCAGCACCAGTTGCATCACCAGCTCCACAATAATTATCTTGAGAAGGGGGGAAATCCTTAAATGGAGTGCGTTCATTGATACCGTTTACATTTCTTCAACAAGGTTTCATTTCTAATCAATGGCATAAACTAGATCAGTTTATTAATTAAAATACATAATTCCATACTTGTAAAACACTTAACATAAATTGAACTATTTATGGATATAATCCATAATCATAAAAATGTTTCCTTTGAGGCAGTATATACTCATAAATCCTTCATAATTATTTGTAATGAAACTGAGAATTATCCTACGCATATCCCCCGGAAGTGTCATAACCAATAGTTCAGAAAGGCCCATTGTTTTGCACCAGTTCTAGTTCAAGTCTAGATCAAAGCGGTGTTTTCGGGTTTTAACCCTTGGTAAATCTATGCCCGAGCCGCCTCTACCTGCTCGTATCCAGAAATGGATGTATTTCATGGAAAACTCACAAAATCACTATAATACCAATATTCTAGGATGTTCGTCTATACTAATCCTCAATGTCTATCTTAGGGTTATGTGCTATAATCAGAGTTTATCCAAATCTAGCTTCCAGGGTTTGTACTAAACTTTCTCTTATACCAAATGTAACACCCCAACCCCAGTTACCCATAGTCGGTGCATTATTACATAACATTGGCATGATAACAAAAGATCATGTTTCGAAAGACCGATTAGTTTAGTATCCTTATAATAACTAGATACATTCATAAAGTTTACGTTATATCATAAATTGAAAACTACTACAACAACATCTTGTCATCATATCCCTTCATTCTATCCTTGCAGGTCATTCATAAATTACTTCTTCACATCATGGAAAAAATGAAACATTTAAAGGGGTGATCTCAGTTGCTCAGAAAGGATAATAATATAGCGGAAACGTTCATAAATAAGAATACACATTTAAAGAAATGTATAACTAAAAAAAGCCTTTTAAACATGAAATTTATCATAATATAGAAAAGATAAAATGAAATAATTCCATTTATTTATTCACATGGATATTCTACTTGTAGTATAATCACATTAAATATCAATAAACACTTTAATAATGATGGAATGCATAATGCCAGACTATCGTAACCACATAATCAAGGCCTTGTGCTAAGACTACAAATAAGATTTTGTCAAGACCTTGTTCCAAGACACTAGTTTGTCACATGAGACCAACCGATACATTGAGGAGCTATAGAAGGCTCCACCCATCACTTATTATGTCCAATGAATTCCTCATATGAACAGGTTTAAACATAACATAAATATTCATGTTAAAACGAGCATACAAAATTTCAATACATTCTCCATAAACCATGAATGGTATTAAAATAACACATCTACAGTCAAACATATCACAAAACCATCAATACAATATGGAAGTTTTATATCGTAATAAATCAACATCAAATATGGTTAAAATCCATCAAAGGATGTTGACATAGATGAAATCAAAACTGTTTGAGAGAAATGTCATTTAAAATTCACATAATTATAAAATAAAACATTTACATTGAAAATATCCTTATAAGCTTGTAAGCGATGCTTCGAATATTTTTTAATGGTAGAAAATAGCCACACCCACCGTATAAGTTAAAAAACATTCTTACCTTAATTATGTCGAAAAGGAAAAAAAGTACCTTATATGGAAAACTATAGAAATAATCCATTATAAAAATCTTATAAAAAGTCAAAATGGTTATAACTGACTTTAAGCGATGTTATATAAAATAGTAAGAATGATTTCAGATACATTTTTAAGAAACATGGATTTGGATGATAAACAAGTCCCAGTAGATAATTACATATAAATAACCTCGGATAATGAAGAGATTGTGAAATAAATCCTTACTTTGTACTTTTCTTTAGTCGATGGTATGTTAACCTAATGTATAATATTTAAAACAATGTTTTTAAATTATACTAGATCCATATAAATAATTATGATATCATATATGATCTTCTAATAATCCTTTGTTAATAATAATTTAGTATTATCGTCGTTTCGGGTGTTAACTTACTCATTTTCTTTTATATGTTTTGTTACATAAGTCATGTTTCTTATGAATAGTTTGTATCATATTCATATACAAAATGATATAAAGTTCATTAACATTAAATTTAATCATCAAATGTGAATTATTCATGAATGGATATGATGGGGAATAAATCTCATCGCGTTCGTGGAGACGGTAGTCCGTACGTACGCACGAGCGGCAATATCATTTATTTTATATTAAAATAATCTATAATTAGATGGTACATCATATATACAGAATCATTATCATGTTATATTTGTTATTTACATGAATTACACATCACTATTATAACCATCCAAATAATAGTGTATTGAATAACAATTACACCACGACGTGGAGACGATAAGTCATGCGTACGCCTGTATGGTGACATGTCATTCAAAGGATAGATAGAATACTGTATATGGTTGTACCATATTTATAATAACATCACAGTATATAGAAAAAACTTGAGTTATTATTTTAGAATGGAAATAACAAAGAAAGAAGATGTTGAAGAAGAAAAGAACATGAAAGAGGGTGGTGAAAACATTACCTCTTCTTTGGGATCTTCCCTTTGATTTGGTCAAAAGGGCTCATTAAGTTGGCTTTCTGATCAATCTAAGACCTCTAGGTTGAAGTGAGAAAATATGAGAGAGTATTTGGTCAGGGGTTGACCGATCCAAAAGGATTTGAATGTGAAAATTAGTGAGAAGTGGGAGTGCCCTTTTATAAGAGTGGTGAGGGGCACCGTTGGAAAAGTTTGAAATATTATTTTATAATAAATTAAAATTCGGTTTCTAATGGGTCCAAAGTTGAATATTTAAATATTAAGGTGGGGATGGGTCGAAATCCTTTCATACAATATATTTTAGACTGGTTTGTGTCACAATATTAACCTTATCATTTATATTTGTCTCTTAGTTAAATAGTTTGACATTTACCATGTCTCTTTGTATTTTTATATTATATAATTAATAAACATACAATATACTTCCAAGTGACTACTAAGTGGTCAATTAATGATACAACTATCATTATATAAGTTTTTTGTCCAATCCTTTGATTTTTATGAATTGAATATCAATTAATAATATAATATTTGTTTTAAAAACACTTTTATGTCAATTTTGACACTATTTTGTATTTGATTTTTTTGAAAATCATAACAGCATGATTACATCGAAAAAACATAATTAAATAAAAAATAACAGGTCATATTAACAAATATATTTAATGTAATTCATAAAAAATCTCAAATTACGTTTATTTAGATATTTATAATATCATTTATTTTAATATTTCATTAATTTGGTAATTTCTGCCTCACCATTGTGTCGTAAATAAATTAAATTATTTAGTGTCCAAAAATTATAAATAAAATACCATTATGTAGGAAATCTTTTTTTGGTTCGTAATGAATATTTATAATCGAATTTATCTTATTTATAAGCCTATATTAACAGTGTTTTAATTATTAAAATTTGATTTTAACTCATTAAACTCTTCGTTGAATTAAATAATAATAAATTTCCTAATCTAATCCAAGTTTCCCTAAATGATAATATTTTATAATTAAGGTTGTTTTATATATATAAATGATTATTATTTAAATTTTTTTAATAGTTTTTTTTTTGAAGTATATAATTGATAATATAAAATGGATCAAAAAGAAAATTCATCTTGTGATCATTACACGTAGTGTGACACAAGATTTTTATAAATGTTCATCAAGTACCTCTAAATAATTTGACTTATGAAATGATGTCGAACATGGATTCAATTAATGAAAAATGGAATTACATGTCATGTGATAATTATAAAATATGCACCGGTTCATTTCATTAAGGATATATATTCCATGTAGTGAATAAAAGTCGATGACATATTGTCACGACATATAATTTTATTCATATCATGTAATATCCCTAGGGACCATGTTCCGAGCCTTTTACAGTATTTTTAATGGGAATCCTAATTATATGACCACGTGACACAATAAGGAGATTTTCTAATGCCATTATAATAACATTGAATGCATCCTAATAAGACCTAGAAAAACATAAATTGATGTCCATCCTACTATTATGATTGTCATCGTAGGGACTAAATCATAGAGATAAGCTACATTTTGAACAACCCTCGCTAGTTTCATGATCATTTTCATTAAACCTATTTTTATTTTTTTCGTTTATTCATATTCTCTCATCACATGCATGAAGGGGTGAACCCTAATTTTTGTTATATTATGTACTAAAATGGGGAATGTTCATTTTGATTGATTTATTATTACTATATTAATGTAATTAGTTTTATGAAAATTGATCTTCAACTTAAAATCACTTTCTCCCACATATTTATAACAATTTATTATTAAATAAAAAAACAACAGTAACATTCCAAAACTAAAAAATATAATATATGAAAGACCGCTACTAAATTTTAAGGAATTATGATTTCATAATGTATCAAGGTTAAAGTAATTCTTTGAAACCCTAAATTACCAGACTATGGGAATGATGGGACTTCAACATCATGGAGGGGATCCCGTGAACCTTGGTTCTCACTATATATGACTCTATGAAATTTAATTAATTAATTTAAATATTTTTTAAAATATAATTTCACAAAAACTATAAATTCAAATACAATGTAATAATTTTTAATATTTATTTTAAAACAATAAATCAATATCTTTCATTTTAATAATACAATCCCCATATTAATCATAAAAATATAAAATGCATATATTTATTTAAGTTAATATAATAATTTATTTTTAAAACCATACAAAACTATCTTAAAATATATGATGGTTTTCACTTGAAATTCCCAATAATAAAATTTAATTAATTGAGTACCATTGATTTAATATTTTAAATTTTTTTATTTTTTTAATAACATCAGGATATTACTATTCCATAATAACATTAATTGATCATGGATATTCTTGTTGAAAAACATGGAATAATAAATAATAAATCTATTTATTTATTTAATTCAACACATGATCTCATGTGAAGGATTAAATAAATCCCAAAGTAATAATAGTAGATAATAAAAAGATCAATATTATAACAGAGGAAACAATAATTTTTGTTACCTAGAACATTTATGGATTTTCAATTGGAGAAGAAAATTTTTCTAGTGTTGGGGATGATCTTATAAAATCATTGCCTCTTGATTCACATATATATGATCACTGAGCACCATCCAATCTCAATAATATAGCATTGGTCATCTGAGCTCCCGTCTAACAAATCATGGGGATTTCTTTCTCCCACTGGAGGAATGCATTAATGATATGTTTAGAGAGGATTGTGTTTACTTTGATTGAAAATAATAAAATAATTTAGTAAATTGTTTTAATATTTACTCATCATCTAACATATACTTTATCCATACATTTGGCGACAACCAGAATTAGGCCATTCCTCGGGCTAACCCCATACTCCTAATTCAACCTTGTTCTTACATTTGTGGTCTCTTCCTCTAATCATGTGATAATTCATTAAATCTAAAAAATAACCATATGGGATATAAAATATATTTAATATTACTATAATATTAATTAACAGCTCCTCAGGTGTCAATATTGTCTGTAGTCTCAAGGGCTAGCTCCAAATAAATTCCTTAACATTTTTCAAATTATCCCAAGAAAAAAAGTTCTCTTAATTATTCATGATTTAAAATAATTTCATCTATGAAAGGAATGAAATATGTAAATAGGAGGTGTTACTGAAGCCTCATATAGTTCTCCCACACCATGGATACCTTATTCAATTTTCATGCTACTATATCACATTAAATCATTAAATGTTCTATCCCTGTGGGATCCCATCCATTCAATCATAGATTTTTATTCCATACACTATGAAGGTGGCTCCATTCATGAAATCTATCACTCCCAAGTTAAAAATTTGTGTAGTAACATAAAATGTTTCCCCCTAAATGTTGATAACTAAAGACATTATTATCCCAAATAAACTGTAGGGTTTTTTGAGTGGTAAGAAACATCATAAACCCTCTACCATATATCAAACTACAATATGAGCATTAGGTATGGCCTACCTCTCTTTCCAAATCACTACAGTCCTCATCTCAAGGAGACACACATGAAAAAATGGTCTCATATCTCAAACATGAATGGCCAATAATGTTAGTCAATATAATAATTATTACTTCAATAATTACAGCTTATCTACTTGTAGATTATGTTGTCCTTATCCACTATAATCATCATTAAATTTTGGTTAACAAGAGATACCAAAATTATCATAGTACAATATAAGGGTGAAATCGATGTTTTCCCAAATAGGGAATCAGAATATGACCTGATGATAGTTTATTGATGGCTATTATTTTAATAAAACAATACCAAATCAATGAGATCAACCTAACTCCATCTGAAATCTAACACAATGTTCATTAGAAAATCCACCACCTCCAAAATAGTTTGTTCAATCTTCTCGTCAGTCAGATGGTGAAAAGTTGTACTCACCATCAACATGTTCTTAAATCACTCATATATACCTCTCAACAACTGTGATGTGAATCACACATAATATTTAGAGATAATCATCTAAATCTCCACATTAAGGAGTCCAATATCCCACATGTAAAAATTTCAGAAACTCTCAACTAAAATCGGCTCCCTAATAGGAAGAATGTTCACCAAAATTAGTAATTTGATCAAATATCACTCAGATGTCACCATGTTCTCTCACATATCGTGGAATAACTATCACAATGGCCATGATAATTTCATCCCATTTCCATTCTACGATATAGAGTGGATGAAATGAACCTACTTGAAATTAGTCGTATCAATCACCCACTATAATCTGGGACACCAGGATATGAACCTATAAATATAGTTTCACATTCAATCACACAAAATATCCATTTAAGGTCCATATATTTATTCCCCAAATAATTATCTAAATCCAAAAAATGTGGGAAACTCCCTAATCATATCCTCTCACATCAAGACTTGATCCACCATTTGTCATTGGAAGAGGATACCATGGTTAACTCATTCATGTTTTTCATCTGTTAAATCATATTTGGGTGTATAATAAGGTAGGACCTCATTATTTATTTCTCCCAACTAAGACCCCCTCACACAATAGACAATTTTAGGAGTCAAAAACATTTACTAAAGAATATATTAACCTCGATCCATTAATAGGGTCAACTATAAATAATCAAAATACTCATTCACCTAATGTATCATAAAAGAACATGAATTTATATAGAGGGAATATTACACAACAATTTTCTTCAAATTAGTATATACTATATTATTATCACATCCATTTTTTAAATCTAACTAGTGCCTATTTCTCAGTTTCAAATATATATATGTGATGACATACCACAGAAATTGATGGTCAGGTAAAAAATGATATCCCACAATATTTTGCGTCAACTACCTCAGAGTGAAGACAACTAGATCCAACACTTGATTAATAGATTGGTAGTTCTGGTGATGTGGCATTAACTTACCCAAACCATTTTCTATCAATTACTACTTTTGAAGAAACATACGTCCTTTAAATTCACTAGATTAATCATAATACAAAACATATTCCACTCTCTCCCGTGGTAGTCTCAAAACAGAAGAACTAGTTGGCCTTAACCTCTAGTCTTGAAAGTCACTTTGAGTCTACTCAATATATTTAAACTATATTCAATGTTTCATAAATTTAGTAAAAGTGGATAAAATCATATTAAATTACTCCATGATTCATCTTTGGAACGCCCTCCCATAGAAAAGAAAACACTACACTCCTAACACATAATTGAAAGGCTCCCAAGAAAGAACTACATCAATATTATCTATCTCCATAGAATATTCATTGTAAAAAATGGCATCCACATGACTATGAAAATCATCTATGGAGAACTATATATTCGAGAGCTTACCATACTTATATCTCATTATAATAAAGTGTATTGCCTTTCTAATGTTCTTTTCATGATCATCCATAAAACAACTATTTTGGAAATGTCATTCCATTTGACACCACCCATCACATGAATCACATCACCCATCTATGAGATTTTTTGTTCCTATGTGATGTCTTGGAGAATTACCACAATCCTGAGTCAAAGCATGAGTATTCCAATTATTTCTAGATGTCTATCATATAGCAGATAATGCAAAAGACACGATATTGGGAAGCTTTTGCTAGTAGTTAATGCATGGTGTTCCGTAGAAATGATGCTTTTGATAACTTTTTCCCTCTACAACCCTCATGGAAATGTGTTAATGACCAATGATTCTATACTATTAAGGATTTCCCTATTGATACCAAGACTGAACGTCAATTTCTACATGTAACTATCTTTATCCTTTTGGATGGTGTACCACAAAATTTCTATAAACCAAATATTTTACTCATTAACTATCACCACTCCATGTAATCACAACAAATCACCTTAATCAATTTTTAATTAAATAATAAGGGATATTACTACTAAAAAACATATTAATTTTTTACCATGATAGTGATGTCTCGTCATGGGTCTATGTTAATGAACTCTACCAGTTCCCAACTACTCAATTAAAAAATCATGGCTACCGGTGCAACAATCTGATCAGTTGACATCTCTACATGTATAAAAACATTGATCAATGACTAAATAGGGTCCTCTATTACATAGTAATTTGGATCATTGTGGATTCTTAATGTCATCTTTCAGTACAAATCATGGGGTGAGAAAAAATTGTCTTCATTCTCATCATTTTCGGTTGTAATAATATACTTCATGAAAAGTGGGGTGATGAAACATATTTTCTTATAGAATGTATCTCAAAAGATAGATCCTAAACTGAGGCTCATCCCATACAATATCATTTTCATGATATTGAATAACATACATAGCTAGTTGTTTTCCTTGGGGAATCCTATGACTTAATCATGATATACGATGTTCATATATGTATATTTATACAGTGAGAAGACTCAAAAAGGACTATCAAATGTCAAAATATAATATAATTCATGTAACCATGTTCCATGCATCCAATGTAATTGTATGATCATTAGATATATTTGTGTTAAATATCTAGGAGAATGTATTGGTCTACCAATGCCTGAATGATAGTTTCCAAGGCCTGAATGTTTTACACAATACTCTTTGATACAATTTCCCTAATTACCTATCCAAACCACACAAGTGTAAGAAACACTAAACATTGTCCCAATGTAAAACATTATATCTCACTAAAATTTCATGACATTATACACTAGTTTCTACTGTTTTGGAAAACAGTCGAAACACAACTACCCTGATCCCACTTCCATTGGCCAGGTGTTTTGGATAATTATGAATGGAATAACAAAAATTTGCGACATTTTCATAGAGTACTGATACCCATAGACCCAACTGTCTCCATAAAAATGTAATGAGGAATAAAAATGGTCAAATGTAATTTCTACATTGAAAACCATGCATGTAACAAACCTCTAGAGAATAAAAAATCTTATTAACTCATAAACATAAATTTACTTGGTAAAAATACATACCCAACCATAAATGTAGATTTATCCAAAAAGTAATTGTATAATAGGGAATGAAAAGGGAACCCACCTACAGATCTCATGACATGAAAACTGCATGAGGTCATATACACTTGATTATCAATAATCTCATCTGATTCCACAATGGAACTCTATGTAATTTATATAAGACATTACATGCATGGGATTAAACCATGAAGTTGTGAGTATATACATACCTTGTTGGATGTCCCAAAAACAAATTATGAAAAAAATAGATACTAGATAGGATTATTTATCTCATCCCAATGAATGTTTCGGAAAGTAACCAAAGGTAAAAGATATAATATCAAATAAAATACTCATAAAAATGAGAAAGGTGACCTCTATCTCCTAGTATAGCCCTAGATTATGATTTTCCTAGTAAAACCAAATATCCATCAATGATTACCTATACCTCAACTGACTATCAGATGTTTTCATATGAAATATATGTGTGCTAGTCCAAAATGGTAGTTCTACCTCAATAGATAGTGGAAAATGCAGATGATTTACTTGTTAGTACCTCTTAAATGTCTTTATTATTATAATGAAAGACATTCTCCCTCATGTGATAGGGAATAACCTTCAATGTAAATAGTGTACACACACCATAGTGTGGTAGGGGAGTTCCATCATTGAATATATACAATAATTAAGGGGGAACCACTATTTGGTGTAGTATGGGGTACATTCTCTATTAATAAGGGACAAAAAATCATTTGAGACAAGGGAGTTTCACCTTTATATCATTAGAATAATTATGGAGGGCCCACTCCATAGATCAATAGGGGAGTTCCAACTCCACGGATAGAGGACCTGCAAATTGGGATGACATAGGTGGGACATCTAGTTATTTTTATAAGGTGTATGGAGGACACAAACCCTATATTGATATGGAATTACTATATTAAATGATTAAGTATTTGTTCCCTAGTGAAACAACAGAGTTCCACCATAGTATCCTCAGAATGAGTATAGTGATGAAACACATGGTTGTAATAGGGGAGTACCATCTTTTTGGATAACAGACAAGTGCCTTGGTGTGAAATTAGAGTGTTTACAATATTTGTATGAAACAATTCACAAGGACCATCACTCTGATGCGGTAGGTGAGTACCATCTCTATATATATATGTCCCATGACTTGGTATATTAGAGGAGTGACACCTCTGAATCCATCCAATGATTATGGATGAACTATATTTGGTGTGCCATGGGAGTAATGTCTATATAGATAGTGTACCTATTCCCTTATATAATAGTGGTGTTATGAATCATTATATTAAAAATGATTATGTAGAACCTTCACCCTATTTTGATAGTGACATATCAACTTCATATTGTGTCCCTATGGATCATGTATGATCGATGTCACTATAAATCATAATCTATGGATGATTTATCGTTGTAACCACTTACATCGTATATCATAATCCACTATAGAGGAACAATATGATTCTATTTTGATAAATATTCTGGATATTCAAATCCTAGGCTATTATATGATCTAATATTGAATGATATAAGTGAGATAGTATTATTGTATTTATGTTCATGATGTGTATGTGGGGTCACATGGCTATAAACTGACCAGGAATTTTTGAAATTTCCTTTACAGTATATGGATTTCTGTTGCTGTAGTAATATATGATGTGCAATGATAAAAAATAAAGTGTATCGACCACTTATGGATGAGTTTTATTCTTTTGGACCATTCCATTGAACATCGCCATGTCATTGTACATGTTTGTGTGCATGTCCATTCTAATGTAATGGACTATTCAATTGTAATCCTCGATTATATGGTGGTTCATTATACACGTTTTAAGGGGCCAATGTGGCTTATAAATAAAATTGATTCCCATAAAAGGGTCAAAATTCATGTGTTCCATTACACATAATGTATTCCTTATATTTGTTCAAAATCCTTCGCCACCGTATCAGGGTGACTAAATAGTTAATGCTTATTTCAATACATGGAGTGTAGTCATAATTTACACAGAACAACAGATTTGAAATTTTGATTTTAAATATTTTTCTTCTACAATAAAATATTACTAATTCAACATTCAATGTTTTTGAAATTATAGCTAATGATATTGATCATTGGTATCCTATCCTACGATTCCTCGAAACTAGATTCTCAGTATATGTAGAATTCTCATATTGTGAGCCATATTTCTCATATTCCACTTCCATCCCAACCATAGATCATGTATCTTGGAATCTATAACCGCTTCTTAAACATAATCATTATCACTTCAAAAAATACTGATATAGTTTTGTTGAGTGTATCAACCCTGAATCTGGATGTTTGATCATGCTAAGAGCTACACAACAATGATGAACTATTTCCCTATATCCTAATGATGAATAAAAAGTAAAATATACAGGGGAACATGAAATTACATATGTTCATAAACCCCTGGTAAAAATAATTATAAAACAATAATTGATCGAAGATATTTTTTTGGATGAAGATGGTATAAATATTTAAAAATTGAATAATAAATTTAGTTATATACACATGATCATGTGATGGATTAAAATAATGACAGTTTGATGAATGTAAGATGTGAACATGATCTTCATTTTAAACAATATTGGAAACTAATATTAGAAATCCCTGTCTCATTATCGGATTTATCATTGGGTAAGAAAAAATTTTCTCATGATGTGGAATATCCACTATGTTTGATATCTTCCAATTCACCATAATCTGGTTATCAAGAGTTATTTGATCTTTATTATCCAACATAGGTCGTTACATCTCCTCCCAAAAAAATTCCTTGGGTTATATTACTAACCTAGAGATATTTTATATTGATATATTTATAAATTAATAATTTAATTTAATTTATATTAAAATAAATAACATCATCATTTATTTTAATTTAAATTCACCTGATGAAAAAAATAACATATGACCACCTAATATTGTCCAACATTGTGATTCAGAAAGGTTATAACACATTCTCTTTATTCAAATGTGTTTATATATATATAGTATGAGAATCCCTTATAGTTGCATTCCATTATTACTAATAAGTTGTTTGTATGTGATATAAATTTATTTGGAATATTTTATAAAATTAATAATAGGGTCTCTAGGCCTCAAAATCATGAATCATTTAAATTACTATAATATAAAATATTCCAAAACTAATTTCAATGACATAAAATTAAAAAATAATATCATTATATTATTCGTTCCATCAACTATTTTCTTCTTTCAATAGAAAAAAATATAAATATGTTTGGGATAGTGATCAAACATTTTTCATTCCTAAACACAAGAAAAATCATACTTATTCTCATTCTACCACAAATAAAATAAATAATGGAATGGTCTATCTATATAAGATCAAGTCCTATTAATCCTTTATTTCCATTGGAATTTCCGTGAAGGTTTCTATACTCATGATATCTAAAATTATATAATCAATAACATCTGGATGATTATGTGTGGGTTTCCTTCACTACGACACATGGTAGATGTTGTTCACCTGCTACACATGTGATGGTAAGACATGCTGGTATGAAAAATCACCAACCATTTGATAGATGTTGAATTGCTTAATGAACCTCATGTATATCGTAGCTAAAAAAATAAATATATACAATCCCCATCATGTGGATATTTATAAAAAATAATTGTCTCCCTGATCGAATATCATGAGATAACAACATCGATTTGCATATGATTAATGCCTAATCTAGATGGTGCCCATCAAATCATGGATCATCATGCCCTTCTCAATCATCGCCTAATCCACCTCCTTCCAAACATGTGATGCCTCACTAATCATAGTCTTGGAAAATGGTAACAAGGTTGGTCATTCGTATATGTCTTTGAAATGTTATATGTTGATAGTAGAGTCATATATATTATTAGAGTAAATCTCTATCAAGGGTATGTGATTCAACCATCACCGATTATTGTTTAATATAAAATCTATCAGCACATCCCCTAACAAGAGGATAGTACACCCGGTCATCCAATTCATTAGAGGAATAAAAGATGTACTCATCCTCAACTAGGTCCGAAATTCTTCCTGCTATCTTATCCCCAATAATGAAATCAATTGTGTATAATTATAAAATAAAATCTACAATGGTTCCCCATGAAGGAATTGAACCTCCGAAACAAACAAAATCCCTAAAATCTTTAACAAAATCATCATATAGATAGAAAGAAAGTGTTATGACTTCATAATATGTTAAACTATCTCCTAGATTCCATTGACACTTCTTTAATTCAATGGATTTCCAGTAACAAAAACACCAAATATGTCATCCCATTTAGTATCAATGACCTAAAGAGGATTAAAAACCTACAGGAACCTATTTCATTCCATTACCTTGTGTTATGAGAGACACAATGATTTGAACTCAGTAATTCACCTCATCATTCTATCACACCGAATCAAACACCGATTTACCTATACATCATCACTATACTTGAATCTACAACCAAAAAGAATTATTAATCTCTCTCATCACATCCTCTAACAAAAATTCCACCACTATCTTCCCTCTCTGGATGTAGAGGAAATTATTTCAATATTTATAGGATTAATTTGGTTAATATGTAGATGATATATAGGCACATAAGGCATACTAATTGATCTCTCCAAACTGAACCCCCATTAATCACTGTAGAAGAGGGGAGTCAAAAAAATTATGTAATGATATGCTGCCCCTATCCTATACCAAGGTAATGTATTTTTAATATAAATACTTTGATTCCTCTTATGTCATGCAGGAATGGTACATCCTACTGCGGGACACTACTACCACATTACACATACCATGACATTATATTATCTCAAAGTCTAAATCCTATAAGAACTCTAATCAAATCCTCTATGTCAATATTAGTTCCCTATAAATGATGAAATATTGAAAAATATGTTTATTGAGTGATTTGAAATACACTCCCATAGAATTTAGTGTGTAAAAATCCTCATATAATATACATCTACAGACATGTCCAGGTCATGAGTTTTATAGTTCTACATAAGGGGTCTAAACTCCCATTCTATCTATGTGATCACTACCTCCATCTATATGAAAGCATTGTTGAGACAATATCAAATAAAATAGAAATATAATATATGATTCACATCATCATATGGTAGTCTCAAACAAATGGTCACCAGTAATCCACATCCTCGTCTCCTCAAAGGCTCTCTAACACTTCTCAATTAAGGTATACAGTTACATATTCTATGAAATTATAGTCATAGGGTTTTAAATACATGATAATTACACCAAATACCCCATGTATAACCTATTCACTAAAACAAAACATGAAATATATGATAATATCTTGGGAATATCTCATGATATAAATGAATCAATTTCAATGGGTCCATGGAAAATCAATTCTCCAAAATTACATTCCCCAAAAATTTAACAACATGGGTCCATAATGGGATCTTTTTGAGTATATCATAACTACTATTTTCCCAATGAATATCTAGGAAAATACCTGTGTTTTATGGATATTCTTCTACTATATGTCATATCCATATATCATGTTTTATGTAACCCTTCCCATTATATTGTGAATCATTACTCTAAGAGGTTATCTATTAATATGTGATTTTCCTCTAATAAATGACAATTTTATAGATTATTATCATTGTTATTCCTAATATTACTTGAGAAATATCATTTTCTAGTAGATGTAGATGAACCATTACTAGGATGCCTACTGAAAAAATAGTTTCATGAAATCCTTTAGATAGAATGATCCATATCATCACTTCCTATGCCAGAACTCTTGAAAATGATGTAATGAATAGGGGCACCACATTATCATGGATGTATCTACTAATACCCTTCTCGAACATCCTTAATACCCTTCTCGAACATCCTTAATAAGAACTGTCTATGTTCATTATCCATAATCTAGTAACAAAAAATTACGTTGTATGCTCTTAAATTCATCCCATTTTGGCTATTTTTTGGAAATCAATTTCATTATTTCATAAAATACCAAAAATATTATTATTCACCAAAATGAAACTATAATAATTTAAATTCAAAAATAAACATATTAAACAAACATTAAATCCATGCATGTTATATTGATAGCATGAATCTACATAATTAACTTTTACTAAGACTCTACACTCGTCCATTCTTAGGTTTCTCTTCCATATGAAATAATGAATGTATCTTATACAGGAGCACTATTGGGTATGAAATTTATGTGTTAAATTTATTATAATTCTTCTATTAATAATATAACATTAAATATTTCTGAAGGCACTAAACTGTTATTTTTCACTCATAGGTATTTTTTAATATAGTAAATATTCATATAAGAAATGTAATATTGGTTTAAGAGAAGCTGGGGTCACTATAGTTAGTGTACCAGGGGGACTGTATAAGGTTGGGAGAGATTCCTAAGGGTATCCTATCATTTCTAATGGATTTTAAAGGGTAATAAATGAATTTTTTAAATACATGGTGATATTTATATGGTCATACTCTCCATTTTAAAAGTTTTATAATAAAAATATCGTTTTTCATAAGGGTACCCTGACACCGAAATATTAAACATATTTTTTGGTATGGGTAAAACAATATAACTCTAACAAGATTTTATCATTGGGATAATAATATATAAAAAATTGTTTTTTCATTGATTTTCCTATACAACAACCATAAAATGGACCTTAAACATTTAAAATACTAAAAAATAGGGGAGGATAATTCATTTTTTCTATTAATGGTGGTAATTTCATTTGAAAAGTAAATTTATGAAATCATCATTAAATACTGAATTCAAACAAAAAAAATTAATTATATATTAAATCAGGGATATTGATAGAATGATACATAATTCCGGGTGTTTTTATTTAAAATTTAATTATTCATTCTATCTATGATTTTTTATCTTTTTGACAATATTTCAATGTATATAGACAATGCTTAATGAATTCTATTTGCATATATAATTTTATTTTTATACCTCAATGGGTGATTAAATTAAGGTTCATTGAGGTTATTTTCATTGAATCTATAGATTTTTATATTAAATTAATCTATACACCTTTTCTTATGTAGGAGTATTAATGAATTAGTGTTGAACCATTAAATAATTGTTTTTCTTGATAATTTTTTATTTTATATTTTAATTATTTAATTGTTTCATGTAAACATTTTGATGACAGTAAAGTCTTAAATAGGTGTTTTTCAACCAAAAACATAATTCATTTTTATGCTAATGAAATTCCAAAATTTAAAAATTTATTTCAATGTGGATTTTCAATTATTGTATGTGAAAATTATTCATGTGAGAAATTTATGATGATAAATTTTTTTGTTAACATGGGATTGTTTATGCTTTCCATATGATAATTATTCTAATAATTTGATCCTATTTTAAATTTTATTATAATAAAATGGTAGTTGTGTTAAATATTTATGGAAATATATAATTAAATTATAATAATTTTTTTTTTATTTTTGACTGAAAACGAGAAACATGAAATTTTTTTGTAATATTGGTAATGAACATAAAAAAAATAATTTTTATATAAATGCAATTGGGATTCTAAATATGTAATTAGGAGGTTATTTTAGAAAATTATTAGACTGATATGGATAGAAACTGAAAGGAATCTGTATGAAAGTGAATCAAAATATGGATAATTATCATTATTTTTATCATTTATTTATTCGCTTTGGTTGGAGCTGAAATATGGTTCAAAAATAAAAGTATCAGTTATGTATGATTTTTTATATTCTCACATTTTTATCCTTTGAAATTTGATGTATGGACATGGATATTATATAATAGAAAATATTATATTGGTTATGTTTTTTGAACATACGTTATATAATCACAGTGATTTCATTTAGGATGCTGGTATTATTGTAATTTACCTATATTTAGATATTTTATTTATTTTCATATTTCTGTGTTTTTGAGTATTGGATGTTTTGAGAAGATGAAAATGATATTTTTAAAAACTGTCTTATTAGATAATTTTATATTTATATCAGTTTATTAGTATATTACTAACTATTTCATGGTGAAAATAATTATATCTATCTATAGTGGTATCTTATTTGCATTTTCCTATCACTCACTATTTTTTCTTTATAATTTATTGTAGCCAAGATTTTTTCACACTATGTTATGGGATGGTCATAATGAGGAATGAAATATTTACTTAATTTACTTCACCTTAACGTGAATTTAAATATTGTCTTTAGGTAGTCCTAATGGGACTTGGTTTTTTCCTATTACATCTAATATATCTGTAATCACAATCATTATTTTAATCTATTATTTTTAATTTATTATAATACAAGATATTTGATTCTATATCAATAGAGTGAGCTCATTTAAGTGGTTTATAAGTTTATATCTAGGTGATTTTCACCATCCTCAAGAAATAATGATTTTTCTTCAGGAGATATTTCAATCCATATAAGGAGATGTTTCATATTATCCCTAGTTGGATTATTACAAAATGGTTCCAGATAAGTTCTGACCTAGAACTACTATGAAAAAACTATGGTTAGTCTAGTATTTGGAATACTAAATCAAGGCCTTTTTCAATATCAATGTATATAGGACTAGTTATTTATTGATCAATAACACTCATGACATCACATAAGATTCCATGGGTTGATGGGATTTACATTTATTTGATATATTATATAAAATACTGATTTTTGTGATGACATATGTCCCATAGTAGGATTTGATGATTGATTTTGTCGTTATCCTATATGGGTGGGGTAAACATAAATGGGGAGGGTGGTTATGTATTTAAGTTACCATGTATGGACATAAAAACAATTACGAGGCTACAAATATAGTTTTGGATTCAATAAAGGGGTTGTGTATTACTTAGATTATAGTTTTAAAGAATGTGGAATGGTCAACCATGACTGTGTATCCCTTTGTTTTTGCTATATATAACCCATAATATGTAGATTTTATGAGAATATATTAATGAATGAAATATAATAAATTCTGTTCTTTGGATATCTTTATATCATACATCTATTTTTGTAACTGTTATGGAAATATTTTGTAGCTAATAGATTGTAAAACAACTTTTTTATGATAATTATTTCATAAAAAATAATTTTTATTTGATATGTGATGATTTATTTCCATAATTTTTATTGATTATTTATTTTATTTTCAATTTTAAATAGTTATTTAATTATATAATACATTAAATATGTTATTTATTAAATTGTTTATTTATTTTTCAAGAAAAATCATTACTTCGAAAAAAAAATATGTAAAATATTAGTTATTTTGTAATACATTTTTGTATACCATGATTTTGTGATGGGAGGATTGTTGGATTATTGGGAAAATATAATTTTATTTTCAAAATGAAATCTATAATCATAAATGACATTAGAAATATGAATTTCAAATTAAATGTGGATTCTTGATTTTATTGAAGAGAAGTTTTTTTATAATTTCAATGGTGGATCCATTTATATTAAATTCTATAACTGATAATGTTATTGATGAAAAAATGAATCATGTTTAATTATTTTTCATAAAAATATTGTACAATTTCAAATATGACATGGGATATTGTGAAATGTGTCCATATAAAATCATTTTGGAATATAATGAATGATGATTATTTTTAACCAGTTTTTTGAAGCATCTTTTCTCATGATGTCTAATGGTTTTAAAAATAAATGGTATTAGAATGAAATATTTTCTCAATATATGGGTTATATTTGTAAACTATCCAAATGTTATTGACTTTATAGTTTATTTATATGTCCTTCTGGAGGCATTATTTTATGTAATGTTTATTTAATGTTATCAACTATACATGAAATGAAAGATTATTCATCATATGTTATATCAGTGATACATCAGGGGAGGTCATGAGTTAGGGTGCGAATAATTCCATTAGAGTAGTCTATTTTTGTCATCTCTATAGTCTTAAATAGACATTAAATAGCGTGGAAAAATGTTTTATTCCATTTAAATTTTGATGTTATGTATGGAAAAAAGGTAAATGTAGAAAAATTAATTTTTTTAATAATCATAAGACCTTAAAATTTTAAATGTTTTATTCGTTTTTTGTGGAATAGATATAATCTTCTATAGTTAACCATGGGAAATCAGAATCCCAGGTGTAAACTATATTTTATTTTTAAATTATTTATTTTTCATCTATACATTTGTAGATATGTTGTGGTGTTGGGATAACCATGCTGAGGAGAGATCATTGATACCGAACATTTTATTATTTATTAAGGTCAATAGTCATACCATTTATTCATTCATATTTATTCACTACATTTAATTTGATATGTGATATATGATTATGGTATACTATATTTAAGAGGTTATTTCTTTATTCATAGAAATTGTAATCCTAGGGTATGTGAATCGGTAATGTTTTTTAGCTTAATGAAGAGTTTGGTGAGATATGTATTGGAGGTATATTATTATATGTTGAATTGTGAGGACCATTAGGCTGAGATTTTTAAACCAAAGTTATGAAATATGGGTTTTTGAAATCCCAAACTATATCCATGCAATTTATAATTGATTAATTTTTTTGAATTGTCTCTTATTTATATATGATATTGTCGAAAAGGTGATTCAGATATTGACATCAAATTATAATTTTGTCTACTCGTTTTGATATTTTATGTATAATTATCCTTTTTATTGTATTGACATGGTTACCCATTTTTGATCCACCATGTGACCGTATGTTGATTTGTGGTTATGAGTCAGGATTATGGGGGTTTCAATTTAATAAATACTGAGTGTCATTTTAATTAATGATTCATTATTTTTTTCACGTAGTTTATTTATTATGAAAAACTTTATATTTGGTCTAGATTATAAGGTGACTATATTGGGTATATATTTTCCTGAGAGCCAAATTTTGGAAAATATTGATGCAATGAATCAATTATTTGTTTGGGGAATCCTTTAATTATGCTTAAATTTTTTTCACGCTATGTATATACAGTTTTTCTCAAAAGACATTGTTGCCTTATATATAGAGATGGTAAATATCATGATGTCAGAAAAAGGGTGATGGGTTAACGAATTCACAAATTATTCCTTCATGTAAATTTTCTATCTCAAGGGGACCTTGTGTATAATATTTTTACACATGCTCATTACATAGTTGTAGTAACACAACCTGGTGGATTTCATGAAATATAATGATCATAGATTTCTGAAGCATACATTTTCCCCTGGGAATATAATAATGTGATGGAATAGTTTTGTTTATGTTATTTCATATTATGGATATCAATATTGGGAAAACATTTGGAGTATGTTGTCTATTTATAGAGACTTTGAGTTGGGGTTTTCAAACATGTTGTAAGGTTACTCAATGGAATATTTAATTATAGGGTTCATTATTTAATAATTCAGATGCTTGTAATTGAGGATCTGATCTGCTTCGGGGGTCATCTTGTGAGAATGTAGTATCTTCAATATGTATTCATATGAATCTTGCTAAATGAAGTGTATATTGGTTGTTATAATTTTAATATAAACATTTATGGCGATGAGACCTCAGGTTTTTTAATTCCATGATGGTTCCTTGTCTATTTTAGGGTAGGTGGTATTTATTGTTGATATAATATATGTGTATTTGAACCATGACCAAAGGTTTTGTGGTTCCATTAACTATGGGGATGTAATGATGATTAATTATTTGAAATAAAAATTAGTTGTTAGAGTGATCCACAAAATTTAATAACTAATTTCATCATGCACCACATATTTTAGAATTAGTTTAGTGAACCAAAAACCTACTAGTATATATTATCATTATGTATTATTTTTTTAGATTTATAAAGAATTCATGGACTTAAAAATAATATCACCATAGGATCATAGTGTGTACAGAATTATTATTTAGTTAATCAAATATGTAATCAATAAATTTGTTTAGTCTTTATCTCAAAGGAGATGATTATAGTAGAAAATATTGAATGTAATGTTTGAGGGGTCAGGATGATCTATGTTGTGCCTATGTCTACCATTTACTATAGTTACTCATGATACAATTATATTTATTGAATGATATATATAAATTTAAATGGTTCTGGGACATGGTGATCATTTTACTCAATCATAATATAAACGGTAAGAATAGAAAAATCATCAAATTGTAGTGAATATGTCTCAGGTGTGCATTCTTTTTTTATGTTTGAGGTTAATATTTACCGTTATATACAATTAAATAGAAACTCACTAAAGAGTCTTATTAGAGGAATTGTGAATATTATTTATATAGTGTCATGTTTAGGTGAATGGTATCTAATAGGATATAGCTTTTTAGGATTTCTGTTGATGTTTTGTTTATCTTAGTAAGGGATGGAATATGTTCTATGTAGCCTTTGAAGTTATGAAAACTACTATAATTTTACATTAGATACTGAGATGAGTGATATAACCTCTCTTAATGTATCACACTTATTTTTGGATATTTTATTTGAGTTATAATATTACTTCCACATTTTGTTTTTTCACATTATAGATCATTGAATGTTATTTAAATGTTTCTAAGCATATGAGAATGTAATCTCTCCAGATATTAATTCAACACATGTTAAGAGTTTTGAAAACTGAGGAGGTATAAACACAACCCTAACCATGTGTTTAATTGTTAATATGAATTAATAGAAAACATTATAAGAATTTAAACTAATTTATCTGATGTATCTCCATGATAATGTACTACAAAATTAATGAAATTATTTAATCTAAAAAATATCGAAATATGGATTCAACAACTACATTATATTTGAATGGAAATATTTTTTTATTCCAGATACCTTCTCTCTATTAAATAATAGTTTAAAGGTCAATTTACAGGTTAATAAATCATATATGGTGGATATAATTCTGACACCCTAATTTTTATTTAAATTAAAATAAATTTTTTTAATTATACTTATCCTTAAGGGGAATACATTTTTTTATAAAAATCACCCTTAATTTTGGTTTAAGGGGGTTGAGTAATAGAATAAAAATAATTAAAATTGGTATATATGTGTAAAATGGTATTCCATGTGTAACGCCCTAACTCCAGTTACCTATAGTCGGTGGATTATTACATAACATTTGTATGATTATAAAAAAATCATGTCTCTAATGACCGATCAGTTTAGTATTATTGGAAAAAAGATTCATAGATATGATCCACTTTACAACATGAAGAGAAATACAAAAATAATATATTTTATTAGAAGCATCCAAGCCTCCTAGATTATGCCTGTAGGTCACTCATAACTAACTTCTTTATATCTTGGGAAAATGAAACAAAAGAAAGAGGTGAGCTCAAATGCTCATTAAGGGTAAGTAATATAGCGGAAAATGACATAAATATTCAGCATGGTAAATAATTGAAAACCACAAGACTTTACCAATAATAAACATGAATACGATTATGGAAAGATTATGAGATCAATAAATAATGCCATAATAAAACATAATCATGGGTATTCTACTAGTCGAATGACCACATGAACCATCAATATTATTTCCATAATGAGGGAATGTATAATGCCGGACATTCTGAAACATTTTGTGAAGGCCTCGGCCAAGACGTCTAAAATGATTAAGTCCTCAGCCAAATCGATAAATCAAATTGGGAATGGGACTTGGCCAAGTCCACGTCTAGTTGTCTCATGAGACCTACCGATGCATCGAGAAGCTATAGTGGGCTCCACCCATCACTTACAAAGTCCAATACATTCCTCATATTAAAGGCTTAAACATATCATAAAAATTTATATTAAAACTAGAATACGAAATGTCAATACATTCACCATATGGAATGAATGGTATAAAAACAGCACATCCACAGTCAAACATATCAAAAAAACATCAATACAATATGGACGTTTTGTATCATAATAAATCAACTTCAAATAAACTTAAAATCCATCAAAGGATGTTGACATAAATGAAATCAAAACCTATTTTTGGGACATATCTCTTTATATTTTTAAATGATTTAAGAGTAACATAAAGAAAATATTTATTTTTAAAATATTCTTATAAGCTTTTAAGGGAAGCTTCGATGATGTTATAACGGTAGAAAATAGCCACCCCCGCCATTTAAGATAAAAAAATACATTTTGACCTTAACTCTGTCGAAAAGGTTAAAAAGGACCTTGTTTGGAAAACGACGGAAAGATTCCTTTATAAACATCTTATAATATGTCATAAAAAGGTATAAATGACTTTAACATATATTCTATAAAATATTAATAATGTTTTGAAATACATTTTTATGAGACATTGATGTGGATGATAAAGAGGTCCCAGTAAATAATTACGTATAAACAACCTCAGATAATGAAGAGATTGTGAAATAAACCCTTACCTTGTACTTTTACTTGGTTGATGGTTGGTTAAACTCTTGTATAATGGTGAAATAATTGTTATTGAATTATAAAATAATCATATATATTAATATCATATCATATATGATCTTTTTACATTGCTTTGTTTATAAAATCTTAGTATTATCGTCATTTTGGGTGTTAACTTACTCATTTTATTTTATATAAGACTTGTTTGTTATTGGTGTGTTGTATCATACTCATATCTAGAATCATATTAAGTCCTTAAATATTATTTTTAATCATCCAATAAAATTTAGTCTTGAATGGATACAATGGGAAATGAATCTCATCGCATTGTTGGAGACGGTAATCTGTACGTACGCACACTCGACAATATCATTCTTTGATATTAAAATAATATATAATTGGATAGTATATCATATGGATAGAATCATTATCATTTTATATTAATTACCTACATGAATTATACATCATTATTATACCCATATAAGTAATTGTATATTGAATAACAATTACACCACAACGTGGAGACGGTAGGTCGTACGTACGCACGTATGGTGACAATTCATTAAAGGGGTGGATATAATAATAAATTTGTTTGTTCCATAATTATAATAACATCACCATATATATAAGGTACTAGAGTTATTATTTTAGAATGGAAATAACAAGTAATGAAAAAGTTTAAGAAGAAAGGAACTTTAAAGAGGGTGGTGAAGATGTTACCTCTTCTTCAGGTTCTTCCTTTTTATTTGGTCAAAAGGGCTCCTTAGGATGTCATTCATATAAAACTAATACCTATAGGATTAAGTGAGGGAAGTTGGGAGGATATTTGGGTAGGGTTTGTCTGATCCAAATGGCCTTGAACGTGTGAAATAATGAGAAGGGGGAGTGCCCATTTATAAGAGGGATGAGGGGATATTTAGGAAAAACATAAAGTATTATTTTATAATAAAATAATATTTGATTTATAATGAATTCGAAGTGGATTATTCAATTTATAAGGTGGGGATGGGTCGAAAACCTTTCATCCAATAGATTTTAGACAGGTTTGGTTCATTATATTAACCTTATATTTAGTTTTAACTCTTGGTTAATTAGTTTAACACTTACGATGTCACATTGTATTTTTATAATATATAGTTAATAAACATACAATATACATTCAAGAGACCCCAAAGTGGTTCTTTAATGATACACAAATAATTATATAATACATTTGTCTCAACCTTAGATTTTTAGTAATAGAATATAAATTAATAATATAATATTTGTTTTAAAAACTCATTTATGTCAATTTTGACACTACTCAATAATTGATTTTTTTTAAAGTCTAAAAAACATTATTAATTCGGAAAAAATACATTTAAGCAATACTAAAATGTCATATTAACCAATAAAATTAGTTTAAGTCATCAATGCTTTCAAATTATATTTATTTTAACATTTATAATACCAATTATTTGATTTATTCATTAATAAAGAAAATACTACATCATGGTTGTGTCATATATATTTTTACATTTTCAATGTATAAAAATTATAAATAAAATATAATTATGTAGTAAATTTCTTTATCTTTATAATGAATATTTATAATTTAATATATAACATATATATCCTTATGTAAAAAGTATTTTTCTAAAAGATATAAGCTTATGTCATTTTTTGTATTTACTTAAACTTAATTAATATAAAGTTTCCCTATCACCTACAAGTGGGTCCATGGGGTCCCAAAATCGACCCAAAGATTCCCATTGTCGGAAATGTATCCACCAATAAAGTTATGACACGTTTTAGGGTAATTTATTATTAATATAATATTATTTTTTTACCCTTATTTACCAAATTTACTATTTAACCATGGTAAATAAAATATTTACCGAAGTAATTATTAAAAATGTCTAAAAATAAAAGTGATATATTTACACAATTTGGACATCCTAATTCCAAATATGGAATCCATTTTTCAAAATTCAAAACATAGAAGAGGCAGAAATTAATTTAAAATTAATTCACGTTGTCAAAACAGAAAGTGTGTTTTTAAGATACAATAACTATCGAAAGATTAACACTTGTTTATGTCTGGTGTAGCTGTGAAATTATGTCCAACGACCAACATTGTATTAGATGGAAAAAAATATATTATAAATATACATTAAAACCACTCAAATTAATAATTTATCACTATTAATTATTTTCATTAAAAAATTTGATTTTAATTAAAATTTAGTAATTTTAACTATTCATCGAAATATAAAAGTTATCCAATATGTACCAAAATTTCACCCTAGGATAATTTTGATATTCCAAATCCAAAAATGAAGTCAATATTGAAATCTAAAATGTATAATATTTCAAAAAGTGGGTATTACTATTCATAACGGCTACTTTGATTGACCGTGGTGTGTTAGTATATCAAAGTTGCGTACAATGCAAGATATTGCATTACTCAAAGGGAAATGTATCATGGAATATCTGGGTGTTACATTCTACCCTCCTTCAAATAATTTATTCCTCTAAATTTCTAGAAAATTAGTGTATAAAACGACTTGGGTGGTTATTCATCATAAGTTCCTCATGTTCCCACGTTGCCTCTTCCATCTTGTGGTTTCTCCATAAAACTTTTACCAGACGAGTCGTCCGATTTCTCAGCACTTGTTCACTCATATAAAGAATACAGATGGGCTCTTCGCAATAAGATAGATTAGGTTCCAGTTCTAATTCCTTATAGTTGAGTACATGCGTTGGGTGAGGCATGTATTTTCTCAAGAGTGATACATGGAACACATCGTGTACTTTGGAGAGACTTGGCGGCATTGCCAATCGGTAAGCTACAACCCCAATTCATTCTAGAGTTTTGAATGGTATAATTTACCTGGGACTCAATTTACCTTTCTTACTAAAACGTATAGCTCCCTTACATGGAGATACCTTCAATAAAAAATGATCCCTTACATGAAATTCCAAATCCTTCCTTTGATTATCGGCATAGCTCTTCTCCCTACATTGAGCTTATATGATGTGGTTTTGGATTACATTTACCTTTTCCATCATTTCCTCCACTAGTTATGGGCCAACAAGTTTTTTTTCACCATGATCATCCCAACAGGTTGGTGTGATACATCTCTATCCATACAATGCTTCATATGGTGCCATCCGAATACTTGAATGGAAGCTATTGTTATAGGAAAATTCCACTATAGGTAAATATTGATCCCACATACCCTGAAAGTCAAGTGAGCATGATCTCAACATGTCTTCTAAGGTTTGAATAGTCTATTCCGATTGTCCATCTGTTTGAAGGTGGTAAGGAGTGCTCAAACGAAGTTCAGTATCCAAGGCCTTCAAAAGACTTTTCTATAATCTTGATGTAAAACGGGGATCACGATCCGAGAAAATCGATAGGGGTACTCCATGAAGTCTCACAACTTTATTAATATATAGTCTTGCTAGATGTTTGAGTGGTAAATATTCTCTTATAGCATGAAAATGTGATGACTTTGTAAGATGATCAACAATGGCTCATATTGCATCGTTCCTTCTAGGAGTCTTTGGGAGCCCAATGACGAAGTCCATCGTAATATTATCCCATTTCCACTCTGGTATGGGAAGAGGTTGCAATACTCCACCAGGCTGTTGGCTTCCAGCTATCACTTGTTGAAAAACCATAAATCATGACATGAAATTTGAAATCTCCCTCTTCATGTTGTCCCACCAATAATGTTCCTCTAAATCTCTATACCTTTTGGTGCTCCCAGGGTGTATATAGAAATTGGAACTATGAGAATCATCCAACAATTACCTTTTTAGAATAGGTATATTGGGAACACAAAGTCTCTTCCCAAACTTCACAATTCTATCTTCATACACAAAGTCATTCAATCACCCATAATTCGCATCTGTAATCCTCTTTTGAAACTCATTATCCCCGATATGAGAACTCTTTATCCTTTCTAGTAAATATGTTTTGGAAACCATTTGAAAAATTATTGATCTTTCACCCTCCATGGTGATTCCCATATCCATATTTACTATATCCATGTATATGGGATCCTTTTCTACTCTCATCTTGTTGAAAATTCCATGATCCTTTCTACTCAATGAATATTCCACCTTATTTTCCTTCCCTGTGTGGTATTTTATCGTGAAATCATAATCATTGAGTAGTTCAAGCCATCTCCTTTGCATCATGTTGAGCTCTTTCTGTGAGAAAATATATTTAAAACTCTTGTGATCAGTATAAATATCAAATTTTTTACCATATAGATAGTGTCTCCAAATATTTAATGAAAAAATTATAGCAGCTAACTCAAGATCAGTAGTATGATAGTTTTTCTCATTAATTTTCAGCTGTCATGATGCATAGGCAATAACCCTATCATTCTGCATAAGGACACAACCATTCCTTTTTTCGATGCAGCACTATTAATAACGAACCCATCATTCGTCGATGGTAGAGTCAATATAGGAGCATTGACTAATCCTCTCTTCAGTTCTTCAAAACATTCTTCACACTCTTCTTTCCATACAAATTTAACCCCCTTACGTGTGAGCTTTGTTAATGGGTTAGCCAATCAGGAAAAATTATGGATGAAACGTCGATAATAAACTGCTAAACCAATAAAACTGCGTACCTCAGTTATACTCGTAGGTGTTGGCCATTATAGTATTTCCTTGGTAATAGAAGGATCAACAGAGATTCCATCTTTAAAGAGAATATGGCCAAGAAAAGAAATATCCTGAATCCAGAATTCACACTTGCTAAACTTCCCATATAATTCATGTCTTCTCAGAGTCTTCAGGATAATGCAGAAGTGATTTTCATGATCTTCATAGATTTTTTATTATACCCAGATATAATAAATAAATACCACCATAAAATAATCTAGATATTCCTTCAAAACACTATTAATTAGTCCCATGAATACATAGGGTGCATTAGTCAGCCCAAAAGGCATTACGGTAAACTCGTAATGCTCATACCTTGTTCGAAATGTAGTCTTCGGAATTTCTTCCTTCTTCACACACAACTAATGGTATCCATATCAATGTTCAATATTTCAAAAGTATTTAGCTCCATGTAGTTGGTCAAATAAATCATCAAAAGAGAGGTAGGGGATATTTGTTCTTTATTTTTATAGCATTGTCCTCCCTGTAGTCGATACATAACCTCATTGATCCATCTTTATTTTTAACAAAAAGAAGAGGGCCTCCCCATGGATAAACACTAGGGAAAATAAATCCCTTATTAATAAATTCCTCTAGTTGTTTCTATATTTAAACTAATTCTACAGTGGCCATTCTATAAGGCGTTTTTGATATGGGCGTTGAACTAGGAATTAAATCAATGGAAAACTCAACTTCTCGTTCTGGAGAATGTCCAGGTAAATCATCCGAAAACACATAAACATATTCTCTCACAATAGGTACATACTCTATTTGGACATTCCATTCCTCACCCATAGTTATTTAATTCTCTTCCTCCATGATAATTGAATTTATTTGATCTACTAGGGTGGATCTGGATAAGAATTAGGTGGCGATGATTCTGCTCTAAAGATAAGGTGTTCCTTATCACCATCATCAAGAATCATAACCTCATTCTTCTTACAATAAATCTTCGCATCATGGTCTGAAAGCCAATCCATACCAAGGATTATATCAAATTCAATCATAGGTATGATGATGAGATCATCTGATATAGAAGATTTATGTGCTCTAATGTGGATTGATTCCGAAAACATCGATGTAGTGATACATCCCTTAGGAGTTTTAACTGAAAAATACCTTGTTAAATAAAATTGGAAATATCTAATTTTCATAGAAAACTGGGAAGATATGAAACAATGCCATGATCCAGAATCAAATAATGCAATTTCTAAGATTTAGGGAACCCTTAAATTAACCACCCCCACGTCTTTCGAAGCTTCAACCTCATCATTAGTGATTTCAAAATCTTGGCCTTGATCCCTTGGCCTTTTCTGAGGTATTTTTCCTTGATGCATAGGACCTTCATTTGCATAATATTCAATCTCCCTGCAATTGTAGCATTGAAAATCGGTAGAGTCATTCTTTCCATTAAAATCACCAACTAGATTGCCTTTCTGTCCACTTTTGTACCATAATCATTTTCCTTTTAGACAGGCACCATGGTGCTTCCTTCCACAATTATCATAGGGTAGAAATTCAATTCTACCCTTCTTACCTATTTCCTTATTTCCTTTCCCAGAGTGTTTATCCGATCTCTTATTCCCTTTCTTTGATTTAATGTCATAAGAATTAGAGAATTCCTTTTTTGTCTTCATAGAACACGAGACAATAATTTCGTATGATGAGAAGGTTTGTGAGACTAATGCTCGATAGAGAAATGGTTTTAACCCATCAATTAAACTATCAATCTTACTCCTTGGGTAACATATATAATCAGCAGCATGCCTCTCTAACCTTGTAATGATATCCTCATACTTTGCGACATTCTCATCATACTTCTGCTTCAGACTCAGAAATTTCCTTTCCATATCTGCTCGATGGTTTTGAGGAAAATATTTTTCTAAGAACAGCTCTTTGAACTCCCTCCATTTCATATCTAATACTTCATCATCTTCCTTTGTGTTTGGTATCAATGACCACCATTGATCAGAATCTCCAGTGTCGCGATAAACTTTTATGAAAAATTCTTCCCTTTCACTACTCCCCAGGGCATGGAATATTTTCTCTAAGGAATTTATCGATTGCTCACCTACTATGGGATTTTTACTCCCATTGAAGGTCAGTGGTTGTTTCTTCATGAAGCGATCTAACATTGAACCTCCACGCTCTGGATCTGGGTGCTCCATACGGGTAAGGTTATTATTCATAACCTGAGTGAGTTGTTCCAGTATGGTGATAATTTGATCAGCACTAGTTGCATCACTAGCTCCACTATAATTATTTGGAGTAGGAGGGAAATCACTACATGGAGTGCGTGCATTGATTTGGTTTCTATTCCTTACACTAGGCACCATTTCTAAACAATTCCATAAACTAGATTAGTTTATGAATTGAAGTATATAATTCCAAACTTCTAAAACACATAACATAAATTATAAAGTTTATGGATATAATCCATAATGATAAAAAAAATTGAGAAGTATATACTCATAACCTTTCATAATGTTTGGTAAATAAAATGATAATTATCCTAAGCATATCCCCCGGGAGTGTCGTAACCAAGAGTGCAGAAAGGCATGTTGTCGTGCACCAGTTCTTGTTCGAGTCAAGCTCAAAGCGGTGTTTTCGGGTTTTACCCCTAAGTACATCTATGCCAGAGCCTCCTCTAAATTCTCGTATCCATACAGGGATATATTGCTCATAAAACTCTGAAAATCTCTACAATACCAAAATTATAGTTAGTTCTTATATACTAATCCTCAAAGTCTATCTTATGGTTTTGTTTTCTAATCAGAGTTTATCTAAATCTAGTTTCCATGGTTTGTACTAAACATCCTCTGATACCAACTGTAACACCCCGACCCCAATTACACAGAGTTGGTGCATTATTACATAAAATTTCCATGATTACAAGGAAATCATGTCTCGAAAGACCGATCAATTTAGTATTATTGGAAACAAGATTCATACATATGATCTACTTTACAGCTTGAAGAGAGATACAACAATAATATATTTCATTAGAAGAATCCAATTCTCCTAGATTATGCCTATAGGTCACTCATGACTAATTTCTTCATATCCTAGGAAAATGAAACATAAGAAAGGGGTGAGATCAAATGCTCAGTAAGGGTATGTAATTCAATGGAAAATGATATAAATATTAAGCATGTTAAATAATTGAAAACCACAATCTTTTACCAATAATAAACATGAATACTTTTATGGAAAGATTATGAGATGAGTAAATAAATCCATAATAAAACATAATCATGGGTATTCTACTAGTCTAATGAACACATGAACCATCAATATAATTTCCATAATAAGGGAATGTGTAATGCCAGACATTCTGATACATTTTGTCAAGGCCTCGGCCAAGACGTCTAAAATGATTAAGGCCTCAGCCAAAACCATAAATCAAATTGGGATAGGGCCTCGGCCTATTCCACATCTAGTTGTCTCATGAGACCTAACGATGCATCGAGGAGCTATAGAGGGCTCCACCCGTCACTTACTAAGTCCAATAAATTCCTCATATGAAAAGGATTAAACATATCATAAACATGTTTTTAAAACTAGAATGGGAAATGTCAATACATTAACCATAAGAATTGAATGGTATAAAAATAGCACATAAAAAGTCAAACATATCACAAAAACTTCAATACAATTATGAAGATTTGTATCATAATAAATAAACATCAAAAAAAGATTAAAATCCATCAAAGGAGTTGACATAGATGAAATCAAAACCTTTTTTTTGAGACATATCTCTTTATATTTTGAAATAATTTAAGAGTCAAATAAAGAAAAATTTTTTTTTGAAAATTTTCTTAATATCCTGTAATGGAATCTCCGACGATGTTATAATAGCGGAAAATAGCCGCACCCGCCGTATAAGTTAAAAAAAGTCATTCTTACCTTAACTCTGTCGAAAAATATAAAAAGGACCTTGTTTGGAAAACGACAGAAATATTCCTTTATAAACTTCTTATAAAAAGTAAAACAAGGGTATAAATGATATTAACCCATATTCTGTAAAATAGTATGAATGTTTTGAAATAAATTTTTAAGAAACATGGATGTGGATGATAAAGAGGTCCTAGTAGATAATTACGTATAAGCAACTTCGGATAATGAAGAGATTGTGATGTAAACCCTTACCTTGTACTTTTCTTTGGTTGATGGTAGGTTATCCTCCTATATAATGGTGAAATAATTGTTATTAAATTATACAATAATCATATATATTAATATGATTTCATATATGATCTTTTAACATTGAGTTGTTAATAAAATCATAGTATTATCGCCATTTTGGGTGTTAACTTACTCGTTTTCTTTTATATAAGTCGTGTTTGTTATGGATAGGATGTATCATACTCATATCGAGAATGATATTAAGTCCATAAATATTATTTTTAATCATCCACCAAAATTTATTCTTGAATGGATACAATGTGGAATGAATCTCATCACGTTCGTGGAGACGGCAATCCGTACATACGCACGAGCGACAATATCATTATTTTGATATTCAAATAATATATAATTGGATGGTATATCATATAGAAAGAATCCTTATCATGTTATATTTATTATTTACATGAATTATAAATCATTATTATATCCATATAAATAATAGTATATTTAATAACAATTAAACCACAACGTGGAGATAGTAGGTCGTACGTATGCACATATGGTGACATGTCATTCAAGGGATGGATAGAATAATGAATTTATTTGTTCCATAATTATAATAACATCACAGTATATCGAAGGTACTGGATTTATTATATTAGAATGGAAATAACAAGGAACGAAGAATTTGAATAAGAAAGGAACTATAAAGAGGGTGGTGAAGAAGTTACCTATTCTTCGGGTTCTTCATTTATATTTGATCAAAAGTGCTCCATAGGTTGGATTTTTTATCAAACTAAGGTCTCTCGGGTGAATTGAGGGATATTGGGAGGATATTTGGGCAGGTGTTTGCCCAGACAAATGGATTTGAAGGTGTGAATTAATGAGAAGGGGGGGGGGTGGCCTTTTATAAGAGGGGTGAGGGGCTCTTTAAGAAAAACTTAAAGTAATATTTTATAATAAAATCATATCTGGTTTCTAATGGATCCATAGTGGGTTATTCGAATTCTACGGTGGGGATGGGTCTAAATCCTGTCAACCAATAGATTTTAGTCATGTTTGGTTCATTATATTAACCTTATCGTTTAGTTTTAACTCTTGGTTAATTATTTTAACAATTACCATGTCACATTGTATTTTTATAATATATAGTTAATAAACTTACTATATACATCCATGAGACCTCCCAAGTGGTCCAAAAATAATTATATAAGTCCTATGGCCGAACCTTAGTTTTTTAGGAATAGAATATAAATTAATAATATAATATTTGTTTTAAAAACTCATTTATGTTAATTTTGACACTACTCAATAATTGATTTTTGTTAAAGTTGTAACAACTTTATTAATCCTAAAAAAATACATTTAAGCAATCATAACATGTCATATTAACAAATAAAATTCGTGTATGTAATAAAAACATTCAAATTATATTTATTTTAACATTTATAATACCAATTATTTGATTCTTTCATTAATAAGGAAAATACTACATCATTATTGTGTCATATATATTTTTACTTTTTCAAGGTCTAAAAATTTTAAATAAAATATAATTATGTATTAAATCTTTTTATATTTCTAATGAATATTTATAATTGAAAATATAACATATATAACCCTATGTAAAAATTGTTTTACTAAAAGATATAAGCTTATGTCATTTTTTTGTATTTACTTAAACTTAATCAATATAAAGTGTCCCTATCACCTACAAGTGGCTCCATGGGGTCCCAAAATCGACCCAAAGATGACAATTGACGGACATGTATCCACCAATAAGTGTAGGAGACGTTTTAGGGTAATTTATTATTATTATAATATTATGGTGTACCCTTATTTACCGTATTTACCATTTAACCAAGGTAAATAAAATATTTACCGAAGTAATTATTCAAAATGCCCAAAAATAAAAGCTACAAATTTAAAAAATTTGGACATCCTAATTCCAAATATTGAATCCATTTTTTCAAAATTCAATACATAAAAGATGTAGATATTAATTTAAAATTAATTCCCACTGTCAAAACAAAATGCGGGTTTTTAAGAAATAATAACTATCAAAAGATTGACACTTGTGTATGTCCAGTTTAACTATGAAATTATGTCCAATGACCAACATTCTATTAAATGGTAAAAATTGATTCTATATATAGTATAAAACAAATCAATTTAATAATTTATCACTAATAATTATTTTGATTAAAAAAATTTTTTTTACTAAAAATTTAGTAATTTTCACTATTCATCAAAATATAAAAGTTATCCAATAAGTGCCAAAATTTCACCCTAGGATAATTTTGGAATAACAAATCCAAAAATGATGTCCATTGATAAAGATAAAATGTATAAAATTTCAAAAAGTGGGTATTACTATTCATAACGGCTACTTTGATTGATCGCGATGTGTTAAAATCTCGAAGTTGCGTACAATGCAAGCTATTGCATTACTCATAGGGAAACATACCGTGGAATCGTGGGGTGTTACACCATGACTCTATATAAGGTTATAGTTGTTTTTTCCTTAGTTATATTAGGGTATAATGTGTTTTATATACACAACATAAGAATTAATCCCTAGTTCCATGCAATCTGTAAGGTTAATTCCCTTATTACTTGTCTGACAATAGGGTATGTTCTCTTATATATGAGTTTTATAAAAAAATTTACCAATGTATATACTTTTTTTATGGGTAATATCTCATTTTCAATGGTTTTTTATGTGTATCCTATTTTTTCCAAATTCATTGTAAGGGTACCAAGGGTTCTATATAAGATGAGTTTTACATATTCTCCACAAGGGATAAATCCATTTTCAATGAAGTACATTGGGGTGAGGACCCTGTTCCATGTATAATGTAATGATATGGATTCTTTTTTTGGGATGAATTAGGGTAATTTTCTACGATTATAAATTGTACAATTGTAAGCTCCCAATTATAATGGATGCAAATTGGTAGAATTGAGTTTTCAAATGTTTGATAGGGTTATAGGGGAACTGTGTAGAGGTTATGCGAGTGTATAATGTAATCCTATTATTTCTATATGATTCATAATTGTACCTGGATAAATGTAAAATTGTAGTAATGGCTATGCAAGGGTAACCTCCCCATTTCAAATGATGTGTATCTGTATTAAGGGAATAATGTGATTTTATGGAAAGATATGTTTGTGTATAATATACTTATCAATATTTTTGGTGTTTAATCCAATTATCATTAAAAGTAATAGATTATACTTATGAAAAATATAGGATCTTTTTAATGGTGAAACCTTACTACCATTACACAACAATGTTTTTTAGTGAAAAATAAAATAAAATGTGGTTTTTATTTATTCTATTAGAGATTGACCATGAAATAACATTTAAAAATTTTAACGTATAGAAATAATTGGATCAGGATTATTGTGTTCCAATAATGTTGATACCTTATTTATTTAGAAAACATTTATCATCATATATTCATGATCCAATTAAAATAGAAAATCTAATGATGTATAATCTTTTGAGTTTTAATGATGTGAAATGAATAGATATTTTATTTCTTAAAATTACCAGATCTATGATAACAAAACATTTACCCACTTATTGTGTCTTTTTTGAATTTTCATTTTTTTTTACAGGTTTGGGATCACATGGAAAACTTCCCCTTCATAATCATTTATTTTCATTGAGAATTAATATTGCGGTAATTTTACATTGGGAATAAAATGTTTTTAGGTAGAAAACACATCGACTATGCCTGAGTAAGGTGTCTCTTTTCATTTGGTACATACCTCTGAAATAATAATTTATATTAATGTGAAGTGTGGAGATTATAATTTCTTCATTTTGGGTAGTTCATAAATTTTTTTTAGACTGGGGTGTTAGATATGGTTTGATATAATGATACATTGTTTAGTCCTTAAAATACTTGTTGTTTTTTACATTTCTATATAAAGTGTACTATGAATTTGTTAAATTATTTTAGGGTATACATGAGAGATGTTGTTTTATCTATTAGTGTAAAATAATTCCCATGATTTATAAGATTATATCCATGATCATCTAAATTGTTAGAGTTGATTGAAAATGTTTTGACATGTATTTTTCTAATCCATATCAGGTGATGTTCCATGGTGACATAGGTTGGTTCATTACATTTTCTCTAACAAATAATAATTTTTCATCAAGATGAATAGTATTAAATAATTTTTAAACACCTAAATTGTGGAACATCGATATTTATATATAAGTATATTTACAAGGGTGAAAAACATCATCAACTTAAGAAAAATATGTCCATTTAATATAATTTAAACCTGACTCTAGTAATATTCCAATCAATATTAAACTCACATTTATATGTCAATATTTATTCATTTTTATAACAATTAATTGGTGTTCGAACCAAATACATTGTATATTTCATCTCCAATTGGTATGGAAAATATTTATTTATACTAATTAATTATTAAAATTTTAAACAACAATAAATATTTTAAATCATACATTTGAGATAATTATTTTTTTGATTTCTTATTATTAATCATATCAAATTTATTATAATAATTTTAATTTTGCAATTTATTTTTCTTGTGAACATTATAGTTAAATTAAATTAATTCTTATTTTGATGGTAGTTATCCAATGAAACATCGATTATCATTCTCATAGTTTATATTATTGTATTAATTATACATAAAAATTCCATGAAAATATAATATTATTACATAATACTTTCTATCAACTTCAATATATATGCTTAATATAATATTTTTCCATCATGAAATCTTGTAGAAATATATTATAAAATATTTTTGTATAATATATTATGACACCAATAAGTAATTCATTTCAAGGGGTATCAAAATATGTTCATTACATTATTATTTAATAAATACTTTGAAATTTTCATATTTATTTCAAATAAACATTGAAAACTAAATACTATAAAACAATGGATTCAATAACTACTTATTATTCTATACTCATATAGTGATCAATTAAAACAATAAAAGTGTAAATTTTTTCTTTATTAATCAATATTTAATATACATAATTATTTATAATAGTTCATAGAATTTACAAAAATTAAAAAATGATATTTATTTATATTATACATAATTGTGGATCATTTACACAAATATATTAAAGTATAGAGTTATCATCCATCAAACATTAATAATTTCTAATGAAGCATGGATCTCAATTAAAATATTAATGGCGAAAATAATGTATTTCAGGAAAATTGGATATCATAATATTAGTATTATAGATAGCGATGGATCCTGCGATAATAAAATATAACATGTGTTATCAAGGGTATCTAGGAGTCCAAGAAGTATATAACCATATATACCTTCCCACCAAAAATGAGTAATATCTATGTGTATAGAGATATGACTCCAACATCTATAATCTAGGTTTGTTATATCCCAAGGATTTCATAATGCTTCCCAATTGTGTCTATGTAGAATAGATGTATTTGTTTCAACCCCATCCATCTTGATACTATGATAGAGGTACAATCTCATCCCTCTATTAATGGACAATGATTTTCTTAGAGGGTAGTCCATGTTTACCAAATAAGAACCAAATGAAATAATGATTTGAGCTATCCAGGTTATGTTCGATAACTCCCCTCCATATGTTACTCCTAAAACATGACCAATCAATAATAAATATGATACCAACACCATGAGGAAGTCATCAAACAATGTTTCCATGGAGGGATTGAACTAGGAACATTTCATTAAGAACCCTTACATTCCATGAGTCATCAGAGGGATTGGGAGGAATCTAACTGTGTAATTATGTGAGACTATTACTACAACCATATTTTGGGATTGGACCAAAACATACAGCCTCTATCCTCATAAATTCTCATGATGAAACCCCATTACACATAGTATAGATTCTCTATCATCTAAAATACATTAATAATTTTATCTTTTTTTTCTCATGGATGTTCCATATGTGTTTTTGTACCAGGTGTGAATAAAATTTTTACTAGGAAAATCTATTCCAATCTATCCCTCTCATACATCCAGTTGAGCTACACAAAGGACACCCATTATCCTTCCAAGAATATCTGGTCAATGGACTCTTCATTATGACATCGACATCAGTGACACTTAGAAGAAATTAGTACACCCTCAATAATACACTCTCATTGGTTTGAAGGGATAGATTGTGTATATTCATTTAAATGAATATGGTTTTAGCTTGAATTTTTTTACCGTGTAGTTTTCCTCCCGGGTCATCGTGAACATTTTCACATTTTAGAATCCACCAATAGTCATTCAATGAGATGAAACCATATGATAAGAAAATAAAACCCATAATTTTAGGTTTCGAATAAATTTAAATACTAGTATAGACATCCAAATATTTATGGTTGAGTATATCATGAATAAAATAGGGGTATATAATGGCTTATGCAAAGGAAATGTGCAGCACCAGAAACCCCTAAATTGCCAGAACATCTCCCACCAACTTCAAATATGAGTAGTTGATATACAAACACTAAGTGATCCTTCATGAATGATTGTGGGGGATAGTTTAGTATATTCGGAATGAGTTCCACCACATGGATCTCCCACCCCCCTCCACCCAGATCTGCTCCATAAATATTGGAAATGATATTTCCACATAATGATGTATGATTCATGAAATCCAATGAAATCCTCACATGAAGATAACATATGGAACTGGTTAAAAATTAGGACCAAATAATCCTCTCACAACATCTCATTCCATCCTATATAATAATACCAAATTATTTCATCTTTCGATAGGTGCACCCTAGATAAATGTAGTAATAATATTATAAATACACCATATAAACACTTAAAAAGAAATGAATAAATTGAAGACATGCATGTTAATGGAGGAAAGAACTCTGTTAACTAGGGTGATATATCGTCTAAATGAGAGGAATTAGTTTACGAAATTATTATTTCAGTTTTCAATTCTATTATCTTGACCACAAAAATGATGAATTTGAATTGTAAATTGAGAGATCGAGTCTCCCTCATAATCTAAATGAATGGATAATTTTTTACTCCTGTCATTTAAACAAAACATGATGAAAACTCTAAAAATATGTCCATAATTTCCAAAAAATTGAATTTTAGATATTTTAATTTAATTCATTATTAAAAATTATATCATGATCTCCCAATAAAATACTACACAATAATACAATGCATTATTAGCCCGAAGAAAGCTACATTTTATGATATTTTATATTCAATATCCATGGACCTCAAAATTGTCCAAACTACAAAAATTTACATTAGAATATAACATAGAATATATCACATTGTGAGTACATGTTCCTATTATATAATCAATCATTATATCATATATATATATCTCTATACAATAATGTGTAAATTATTACATTACATAACGTCACAAACTCTTACAACATTGACAAATCATTTTATATTTTATTATATAATGAATATAAATATATTATATATTTTCAATAAATGATAAAAAAATTGTAATCCAATTTTTCTTACATTATTATGATCTCGAGTGAATATAAATCAATATACATTATTTACAATTTTTTTAGAGGTTTTTTTTCATAAATTGAAAAATATAATATATATAAAAGTAATATTTCGATTATCATTTCAATTTAAACCAAAACATTATAAAAATTCATCAACCTATCTCATATCTCAAAAAAAATTAAACATGTACGTTAAAAAAATCATAAACTATATTTATTATTATTAAAATCAAATAAAATATGTGGTATAACATAAATAAAATTGTTTAACAACATAAATTGTTAAATTAATTTCCCCATTTACAGTTTCTATTAGTATCATTGTCATGATCCAACCTGGGATGAATATAAAGCAGTCACTCGATCCAATCCATGGCTAGGCCATAGAGTCATTGATAATCTATCGGGGCCACTGAAAAGCACCATGTTACCTAGAAGAGGAAATAGGAGTGATTTATCATACTGAAATAACAAAAAGGTATCACAATATATAAATTAATATTTTAATAAAATTATTATTTTCAAACTATAAATCATTTACAATTATAATGAATGGAATAAAATAATAAAAAACTAAAAAACAGAAACTAACACCCACAACACCTCCATGTATCCCCTAGGGTCACCCTCTATTCTACATCCAACTTTTCCCAATGCAATAGATCCCAATACAAACCTGTAGCACGAACTAAGAACAAGATAAAGAGTATGTACATTAGAATACCTAGGAACTTATAGAAGTACCAGAACAAACTATACATGAATCTCACCCAAAAGGCATTCCCTATATGATTACATCATAATGCCCAAAACCCAATCATCCCATAACATGTCCTGGATTAGGGGACAATGATCATAGAAATTATAAAAAAATATTCCCATGTTATGGGTCACTATATATTGAATAATCTAAAATAGTGTAGTAATAATTCTCCTTAATCCTTGTAGCTCTGATAGCTTCCCAAGGCATGTTCACAGATGGGGTGTTCCACACATTAAAAACATTAATTTCTTTACATGTGTCTCCATACACATCAAACAAGATGGTACCACCCTAGACACCTCAATGGTAGTCACTAACCTTAATATAATTATTACACAAGGAAGGTCCCATATCGAAGACCCTCCCATGTTATGATCAAATAAATATGAAATTTACATAACCCTAAATGGGTTTTCCCAAAATAATTCTGATATACCAAATGTGACTTATGTCATTTCCACATAGTAATCCTTTTAACAAAGTAACACTGAAAAACCATTTCATTAAAAGAAAAACTACCCTTAGAATCCCATCGATCATTTGAACCTACCTTTTATGAATAAATAATATTTGAAAAGAACAAAGGGATTTTTTTTACAATTGTATATAAAAAAACACATTCTATGAGAGAACACAACCCACAAATGAATTCAAACCATTAAATTTTACCAACACATTTTGAGAACAACTCAAAAAATACAGACATAACATAAAAAATAAATAATAAAAACCACCTCATTTCTCAAAAAATAATTATTCTTACATGGAACATCATTATACAGTAATAAAGGGCAGTGTAAAAATCCTTAAAATAATGAAAATTTTAATTTAATGTTGAGATGAAAAGAGATATTACCTCAAATCACTTTTTTATGAACAATTCACAAATAAAAAAACATTACGGGTTCGAGTAGGGAAGTAAAACCACAAGGGACACCAATAAGATAAAACCCCTATATAATGAGAAACCTTAGGAATGAAAATCACCCCACAATGAAACTAGGAATAGGTAAGATATATAAAATAGGAAGAATGAAAAGGAAAATGAGAAGAGAATGATGGAGGAGAAACCACTACAGAAGGGGTGGCATGCTGAAGAAAATGTTCTCCAGAGAGGGGGGGACCTTGATATGGTAACACGATGGACGAGGAGGCCAGATGGGCTATCACACAAGAGCAGGAGGTTGCACGAGGGAAGTGGAGGTAGCTAGATGGAGATCTATAGATGATGGTTTCAGCAGGGAGAGAAGCCGAAGGAGGGTGGTTTTAGTTGGGGATGGAGCGTGTAAAGAGGGGGTGAATTCATGTTGATTAAATGAAGGATGAATGGATTCCATATGAGGGAGAGTTCTAAGGAAGAGAAAGGTAAAATCAAAAAAAAATAAAACTAACTTATTAATAATTAATATAAACCCAAATAAAAATAAAAATAATAATAATAAAATTCATAAGAATTATAATATTTATTATAACAAAAATAATCATAATCAATATAATTATATTATTATTATTATTATTAACAATTGTTATATTTTATTTTTTCTAATTCTTGCAGTTTTATTTAATTTTAAAAATTTAAACCACACGATTACCCTGCATAGCTCAAAATCTATGCACGAACCGTGAAATAGATTCTAAACTTTCTAGAAGCATTTTCATGGGTACCAATGAATGGTAACTGAGAGGAGGAAAGGACAATATCAAAAAAAGAATGATCTTTAAAAAATAAAATTATGATTACTAGAATGGAATCCCCACTATGTGTCACCCTCTACCGTAAGCTATGAAACATCCAACAGCTCGATTATATGTATAAATCTATAATGCTACAATCCAAACTATTAATCAAAAATGTGTCACACATAACCAAACGAAACCCATACCACATTCCCAAAATGGGAAAACAAAATCAAACCAAAAATTAACTATCAAAAAAGTATATGATCACTTTTAAAAACATACATAAATGTAACCATTGAACATTCCCTAATCCCAATTTTTACCTAAGAGAGTAGTTGATGTTAGATAGATATGAATAATACAACCTACTTCTATGTGGACATAAAGAACGAATCTAATGTACTAAATTAGGGATGCTTGAACAAACTCACAGTCATTAGAAACAACCTATAATGTAAGAGATATAGAATTCCATCATAGGGATGCCCAAACAGACTCCACTCTATTATGAACAAACTAGAACCCGAGATGGAATTGAAATACAAATATAGTGGGAATCCCAAATGCACTCCCTCTATAAGGATTAGACTAACATTTGATTACTACAGGGGTGACACTACGAGTCCCACTATGGCTCTGCCCACCATATGATCTAAACAAAATTATTTATTAGCATTGAATGACCCAAAAAAACCTGAAATGGTAAACATGGGAGATTCCCATAGCCCAAATATTCCTCCCCAGGCGATCCGATTAACAAAATTCAAAATAAACCAAAGAGACTATGAGGTTCACCACTAACTTGGGAATTACCATCCTCTGATGATCCCAACCATATACTAAAATCAAGACTAATTTATATGGTTGATCATAAATGGACAACGATAAAGATATTTACAGCCAAATGAGTATAAAATCTAAGGCTCATTAATAAGTTATATCCACACATCTGTATAACTACGGAGTATCTCTTTTCCCTCACATGGCATGTAAAGGTGAAATGGGGCACCAATATTCCTTTCCACAAAATGATACCATTCCGGATGACATATCAACACATGAGACTTATATTTATTCCACCTCCCACGCTAAAGAGGGAAACTGTTCTAGGGTTCTTGTCACCCATGGGTATTTCTGACTACATGCTAGTGTCACTCCAATACATATTGTAAGTGATATAATTTACGATGAATCTCATGGCTCCAAGGAAGGTAGTAAAAACCCTCCAACATAACAAACGAATCAGAATATCAAAAACAAGATTCCATTAAAATGGATGTTTTTAAATGTTCGACAACATCCATTATTAAAATAAAAAGACAAATAATACCACAAATACCACATGATAAAACTATTAAATCCAAGGAACATAAAAATTTTAAATTTCCAAATGGATCCCTTACATCTCCTTACTATTGTGAATGAGCTGGGGTGACCATTGAAGAACTGGGGTTGGCATCATGGTGCTTCTTGGAAATTCCCGATAAGAACCACTAAATGAGACCCAAGAGTCCAGAGAATTGGGAAATTATTGGATCACTCAGACATGAATGTATTAGGAAACAAATCTATCAACACTGTTTATAAATAATGTTATTTCACCCTACAAATTTTGATTAGTGGTATGTAGTTCCCATAATTCCCATACCATTACCACCTGGATGCTTCCTATTTTTCTTACATACATCCTCTTCACCACTAAAAAAATCTATCAGAATATTCTTTATCTCAATACCTCCTTCCAACTTATCTTTGGCATGAATGTATTTCATCAGCACATCAGGGAATATGGATACTTTGAGATCAACTAATTTTGAATTCTATATAAGATAGAGCCCAAACAAAAAATCTTTTTCCTTCACAAGATCATTCACAACATACCCTGGGTCATATAGAATTAGATCTAAGAAATAAATGATAGAATTCTCACACCGATCAACCACACTAATAAATACCACACATATCTTCCCTCTTTCTGAATATAAATTCCATAGAAATGTTATATTGGATGAACAAAGGCTTGATGAACTACTTATTCTGATATTCATGAGGATTTCTATGAGACATATATTTCCACCATTTACAAGTTGTGCCATCACGCAAAAAAGAGAAATCATCACCTATAAATAATTATGTAATACAAGGAAACATAAGTAACATAAAATCCTCTACATTCAGTGCTCCAATTAGAGAGTATAAATTTCATCATGAAATGGGGGAGGATTCAACTTATTGTTTCCAAGACCGTTCGTCTACGGATTCATCAACTCGATCATTTTCTAAAGTCACACCACTGAAATTATTACCTTGTGGATCCATCAAATTTTTTGGGGGAATACACTATGAATAATGAAATAAGGAACTAAATCATGGATAATTAAAAAAATGATTTCCTATTTAAACTACCAAAAATAAAACATCAATTCCAAATAAAATTGACACACTGCACCACTATAAGCTAAGAGAAAAATTAATTTTCCTTTAAAATAACATAAAAATGAACATATATTACGGATTTGATTCCCACAAATTCTATTCCATAGATACAATATCATCTACATCCCTATGCCATAGTGGGCACCAACACCATTCCATATATGTCTATTCTTGTGGTCACTCATAGAAACAACTAATGTCAATAAAAATAGTTAAACATTTCAAAAAACATTACACATATTAAAACACAACTAATTACATAGATAATATCATTTAATCAATATCTATTTGATTTAAAATCTATCATTTTCATTTATTACGTGTTTCTAAAACCCCTTTCATAAAATAAATTCCCATTCTCTGATCAACTAACTCTTTATAAATCAAATTATTTTTTATAGAAACTCAATCTCATTGAAATTGTTCTCATTGTATACCAAAACTATTTAATGGGAACCTACCATTCCAAAGACATATTGAATACAATTTTGGAAATAATTTTTTACGATTTTTGAAAAAACCAAAAAGTTGAGGACGGGAAACTAGTGTTAGTGGTGGCACAAAAATATAGTTAGAGGTAATACACCAGTAATATGACTACCACAGAGAAAAATAATGGGTAATATTCATAGTTCCACATAGATTTCTAAACCTTGTGAGATCATAAAGAACACTCTCCCAACTCCATTTTTATATCCCAATACCAAAAATTAACATAAATTAATGGAACCCAACATAACTGAACATCCCATTGTAATATGAGGTTCATAATAAGAAAGTTTAATTAATTCCATCTCATTACTCTTTCTTGAGACCCAAAAATCTTACATATTTTTACCCTGTCGTCCCCAAATAATAATGGGTTCTATAAAAAAGGATGGTTCACTAAAGAGATGACCTCCTCTGATAACATATTGTCATAAACCAACCCATGCTGACACTAAACCGGTAAACCAAGCCGATATGTGGCAAGGCTCGAGAGGTGTTCCCAATCCTCTAGGGTAAGAAATAAGCACCAAAGGCATCAAGACAAAAAATGGGAATGATTTTCCCAATGAAATAAACAAAAGGAATCAAAATAAATAAATTTTATAACCAAATAAAATATGTTATTACAACATTAAAACATTTAAAATAACAATAAATGAATCCAAAAACTAAACCAAAATATATACATGAAAAATAAAATGACACCCAAGACACCACAATGTGACCCCAAGGTTAACTCCCCAATCATCATCCAACTACCAACAATGGTGATCGATCATAAGCTGATCATACAACATGATCTAAAAATAACATTAACACTCTAGTTAAGAGTTTTAAAAATTGGTTGGTAAGACCAAATAATTATATTCCCAATGCACATTCATTAAATAAATAATAATTTATTAACAGGTTCGAAATTAAATATATAAATATAGGTTTTGATCACATTACTTTTCAATGGAAATAAATCACAACATAATCCATTTCCCTCAGGGTTTAAAATAAAGATCAATTGGATAAGGGAAATATGGTCAATAGGTATGAAATTTGAATTCATTATATAAGTGTAAAAGTGAAAAATACATATTCATCAAAAAAACCTTCTTCGGTATCATTTTAACAAGACACACAATTAATATTATTAAAAAAAAGAAACAAATCCAAGTACATAAAATATAATTATACACAATTAGTGAAAGGGCACAATCCGTACTAGTGTTAGAGAAACATGGGAATTATTAGAAACTCAGATGTGAAAAATACAATTCTATAAAAGTGAATCATCTTGAAAACATTCCCTAATTAATAAAATCATAATTCCCATATCACTGATGGCCGACCTACCTAGCCTGACCATGGGGCCCAATCCCAGATCAATAATAACAAATATCCCTCAACTATGGCCCACTTTCTAGAGTGTAATCTAAACAAGGTGAAAAATAACTTCAATTAATACTCATAGCAATGACAGTTTTTCAAGTCATGTTAAAAAAATAGGGTTTCAAGCATTCTAAAAAATAATCCCTATACATACTTCATCACACACATCACACAATATAGTACTACCCCAACCACCTCATGGGTAGTATGTCGCCTTAATATAGTAATTACACAAGGGAGGTCCCATATAGAAGGCCCTTCCATCTCATGATCAATATATAAGGAATATTATTTATCTCATTGGGGTTTCCAAATAACCATTCAAATATGCCACGATGGTTTTACTCCATTTAGACATAATAATCCTTTTCATAATGTAACCATGAAAAATAATTTCTTTTAAACCAATCACAAGCATGGAAACCCATTAGTCATCACAGAACATCATTTATGTCTAAAATGTATTTTCTAAATCCAAATGAGAATTTGGATTTTACCATTACATATATAAAACAAAAATAGTCTTTGAAAGATCACAACACAATTAAAAAATTTGTAGTGAAATTTAAACTACACATATTATCCACATATCAAAAAAATAATCACCACATATTCAGAAAAAAGATTAAAATTCATCAAATTTCGCAATAAAATTAATATATGAATAGAAGATCAATATTTAGTAACTAAGGGAGTTTTGGAAATCAAGAAAACAATGTAATAATTAATTTAAAGTAGAAATGAAAAAATCATTCCTAATATGTATTATAATTCAATAATGACTAACAAATATGACTCTGCAAGGTTATTGTGTTGAAAGAATAACCTCAAGGAACCCCAAAAATTTAAAACCCCCCAAATAATGTGAAACACTATGCATGAATAATGGAAAACATGGACAATAGATTTAGGGATGAAGAATAAAATGGGAAGAAAGAAAATGGGAAGATGATGAGATTATCATAGGAGGAGCTACCACCAGAGGAGGGGAGTGCAGACGAAGCCATGTGCATGAGAGGGGGTGGAACAGGTAAGGTCACACGCTAGAAGAGGAGACATAATGGGGTGGTCGTGCATGAGAAGTAAGACATGTGAATGAAGAGGTGGTCATCGAAGGGTGTGTTGGTGAAGAGGTAGCTGACGAGGACAGTAGCCAGAGGAGGCTGGCTCTAGAAAGTAAAGGAGGGTACAGGAGAGGAGTGGCATCCTATAGGGAGATGGAAGGAGGAGGGGATTCTATAGGATGTTGAGTGGTATGGGAGAGAAGTTAATAAACCCTAAATTATATATCTAATGTAATATTGATATTTACATTCTACAAAATAATGATATACATAATAAGACTCTTAATAATAATAAATAATGTTTTTAATGTATTTATAATAATAATAAAAATAATAATAATACTCATAAAAATAATATGATTATTATTATTCAATATTATTTTATTTATATTTTCATTATTTTTTTCTATTTTTTTTATAATATATGCCACTACACGGTTACCCTGTATGGATGAAGCCATAGTGTGCAATCAAAGAGGTAGCTTCTTCCTATTACTAAAGTGTCATTAGTGGTGCCTGGGTTTACCGCATAGTTTCTTCAAACTGTGTGATGCTCAAACACCAAACTAAAACATTACAAAAACACCATATACTCAAAAATTTAAAACGGGCCCAAATATGATCTTCTACAAAATATCCAACAATGAGAAATAATTAAAAAGAGAAACCCATGGTCGTGATGTGAATATCAAAAAAATATTTCCAAAATTTACATCGCAAGAATGAATAAATAAATCATATTCAATCCAAATGGATAAGTGTCCAAACATCAAAACAAAAAATAATATTGTGTTCTCAAAAAAATTTAATGTCTCATTTATAATTAATTTATCTACCCATGATTTTATTTATCTTTATTTTAATCCATATACTCACTTTATGTTCACACTTTTCGTTAAACATGTATCTTCTTCATTAAAAAAATTAAGGATTTCTATTTTTACTACTCTATTATTGTTAAATGAATCTAATGTGTGGTGGGGGAATTACCATTTTCCTTGAAATGAGAGGGTTGTAGTAAAAATAGATGTTCTACTATAATTTTTCAAATATTTCCTAATGAATTTCATTGAAGTTTATATATTGGATTTGATCTAAAGTTGGATGTAATGAAAACACTATATAAATTTTGTAATTATTCTCAATGAAAAAATGAATTTTTTTTTTCTTGAGTGTTCACTAAATATATATTGGTAAATTTCAACTAGATAATTGCATGAATTTATGAGTGTTCTTTGGTATCATAACCTAAGATTCATTACTCTATTATTTATCCTAAAAAACACTGGGTATGGTTTTCTATTATCACACATTATACCACTATATTGTTCAATGAAAATAATATATTCTAAGAATGGTGGTATCTTATACATCATGCTTTGAAGATTAATATTTGACCTTGATTTGATTTTTTTTATAATAATTACATACCCAGTTAAAACTAGTAAATACAAATAAATTTATGTTCTCTCCACATTTTTTATAATAAAATAATTATAGGTTAATTTTTGGTGTAATTTAAAACTATAACTGATCTTACAAGATGAGAATCTTCATGATGAAACTTATTCCTAGAAAATAGAGACAATATTTAATAAATATTATGAAATTATTTAATTAGAAAAAATTAAGCTTATAATTATTATTCCAACAGACCTAAGAAAACTTGAATTCTATTTAACATCTATTACAAGCCTCAACCCTACCTATGTGGGTGTTGTAGTTTTCATGGATTCATCAATAAAGTATATATTGACTTGTTCAATTGAATAATTTTATTGAGATATAATTATAAATAATTTTTTATGACATTAATTTTAATCCTAGAAGATACCATGATTCTTCAAAATGAGGGAATAATAATGCTTTTCTTTGTATAACTATTGAAATATACATAATCCCAATCTCTTTCAATTATGAAGATAATATCAAAAAACAGTTAAATTAAGTGTTCCCACATCCATTTTGAGAAAAATAATTATTTCATAAACCATTTCTATAAACAATATCAGCTCAATAAATTTTTTATCAATCCATAAAATACTAGGACATGGGTTCTAATATTGTCACGTATATAAAATTCCAAATTATGGATTCCATTAATCTACAATTATCAATATTAACTCTTTGTGTGTAGTCTGATATAAAAATCCTCTTCTATATCTTGATTTTGAAGGGCAAAGTCAACATTAATATATGTCATTTTATATTTCATATAAGGTTTAAAATATGGGAATATATAAATAATTTTTTTTGATTCATTTCCAGGAAGGTAGACGTTAATTTAAATTCACTCATCAACGGGACAATCCTTGAATATATATCTAGACTTAATCCATGATAAATATACATTATTATGTAGTTTAATAATAAATATACACTTGGTATTTTTTGAAAAAAATATTTTTTTTTCAATTTTTTAGTTTTTATAAGAAAAAGTATATTTCATTTTGAAATACAAATAAAAATGTTCAATTTGATTAAATTTTTTATGTCATATATGTTTAATGTTTTCTATAAATATTGAAAATAATTCATTTTAGTTGAAAACATCTTTTCAATTTAAATAATTATTATTGATAAATTATATTTTAAAATTTGTATATAGTAAAAATATGTGAATTATATATATTTATCCAATTTAGGTCGTTGAAATATTTTTTTATTAAATATAGAATAGAATATCAAATGATGTTTTGATAATTTATACATTAAAACCCTTTATTCTTCTAATGTTTGTGAGATTAGAATTAAACATGATTTTGACACATATGTGAATTGAATTTTTTATAATGGACATAAAATATTTTTATAAATATATAATTTGTGCTCTACTATGTTAGACACGTTTTCTTCCAAAAATATTAGTCAATGAGATTAAAATTAATTAAATCGATTAACTTAAAAGTAATCTTAATAATGAATAAACCTTATTCTTAAGGGCCAAAATGACCATGAAACCATTAAAAAGAAATTAGATTGGATCTTTTTTAACATATAAAATATTATTTTTAAATTTAAGGAGGTATTAAGCCAAAGATTCATTAATGATATCTTTATTATAATTTAGGTAAGGTAAATGTCAAAAAAGAACCCGTATTACCTTTATCAATTAGAAAAATATGAGAAATCCAAAACAAAAAGAATTCAAAGATCTACATATCCTTTTAAAATATAAATCACGTAGTTTTAACATCATAATTTTCAATTAATTTTTATAGATGAATTAGTTACGTGATTGTCTATGAAACTCCAACACAGTTATTGATTAATTAATGGTAAAATAAAATAAGTGATACATTAAATATTAATAGTCATGTAAATTGACTAAATTATTTTATTTATTTATTTATTTAGATCAATATATCATGTAAACCGTATTTTTAGATAATAAATATGAATTTAAGTATTATTTAGAAATTTTTTAATTAAAATTTAAAATTTAATGTCACCATTGACATTCATTTTATTTTACAAAAAATTATATTTTACAAATAAATTAAATTTTTTAATAATGAAATATTAATCAATGTGATTTTAATTTTTGAAAAATTAAAATTATTGACTATATATGTTCTAATTTGTCTTTTATTATTAATATAATTACCCATAAATAGTATCAACATTTCATTCACAATCCAAGTTAAAGTATTTTTTTATGTGTTATAAGTGCTCTTTTAAAGAATAATTTTCAAAACCAATGTGATTTAAATATTTTAAATTATATATAATATTAATATTTTGAATTTCTATTTATTTCATCATTAATAAAAAATTCTTTAAATCATTATGTTTAAAATATATATTTATGAAATATATTTACATACATAAAAACCAAAATGATTAAATTGGGAAAACATCGAATTTAAGGAAAAATATATCAAAAATGAATTTAATTTTTTGGTAGAGATTTGGATAGAAAGTAAATTAACATAAATACATCATTTTTAGAATCCATTGAAGTGTGGAATAACGAATTTCTTAAATATTTTCATTCTATTTGTGGTTTTAATGGTTTAAAATATTAAATATGGTATGGGAAGCTTTTAAAAGTTTAATGATTATTTTCCTCAAGAACAATTAATATGATATTTCACTTAGAGTTAACAAAATTAAATAAACATTGACATATAACACCATTAATTTTCCTCTCTCATTGTCATCCATGATTTTTCTCAAGTATTAATACCATGTTTCAAATCATTAGTACTCATAATGTTTAATAATTGTTTCTAAGAAAACCTCACATCATTTTGTCTATAGTTGAAGAATATTTTTTCTTACAAAACCTCTATTTTGAAAAATGTTTTTAATTTTTTTAACAATTTAAAAATGATTTATTAATGGCATTTTCACATTTAATTTTTTAAAAAAAATTTAAATAAATATTCTTTCTGATATTTTACTATGGAATTTTTGTAATGTTTTATGATGAATTTTTTTTTCACTTTATATAGTATGTATGTAGATAAAAAAACTATTTATTGAAATAATTATTTACATGTTCAAATAGATAATATTAATTAATCTTTTCATGATTGATTTTAAATGAAAATGTTTTTCAATATATCCATCTATATGAAAGGGATATCTTTCTCCATAATAGTATAATGTTATTTTAATGGTTTTTACATTCAATATAATAAAAAACCTTTATAAATAAATTCCACTAGGAATATTTTTATTGGTATCAGCCTCATTAATTACTTATATTTATTATGTTTGTTTCAAGGATTTTTTAATTTAATCAATTTAATTTTAATGGGTTGATGATGTTTTAAATATATTTTCATTTAACTTGTGTCTTTCCCAAGTGTTAATCATGTATCAATTATATTGTTATTTTTCCTATTTATTTATCATGGTTTAATCATTTTTCAAATAGGTTATTTTTTAGCCCGTTTCCATTCAATGGTATAATCAGGTTTTGAAGATATATTTATTAAACCCATTTTTTACTGTTGGTGAATTATATATGATTATTTTTCAATGGTAAGTGGAAAATTCACTAGTCATTATGTAATAAAATATGATGGGTAGTGAAATGAAAGAAAAATGACTAGTTGGTCCATGATAGACCTAAAATGATTTGGTTATGAAATTCAACCATAAGGATATTCCAATATTTAGATTGACATGTATGGAGGTTGATAGAATGGATATTCCATTTATAAGTGTCAAAGGTGTAATAAAATTCCAATATACCATTATTTGTTTTTTATGAATTATATATATTTATAATGTTTATAATATTGGATAATGATATCACATGGCTCATAACAATAGATCCTGATAGCTATTCCCTCTTCCATGTTTTCATATTTAATAGTACGAGTCTTTATGGGTATGATTTATTTTATGATTATCTTATAAACAATTATTATGTCACCATTACCTCATGAACTCTAATTAGTGATGATGATTTTTAATTGATAAAGATTGTGGTTACCCTTAAAAATATTTTAATCTCATTATTCCTATGATTTATTTTCTCCTAGATTGAAATACTTATTTTTAATGATTTATCTGTATGAATGATATCACAAGTGTGGTTCTTTTGATCAATTGTGAAATAATAAAAGATTAATTAAAATGGGAAAAATACTTTTGTCGACTTATGAGTCCACATAAATTTGATTTTTTATAGGAGATCATAAAAATTGTTGAAATCTCTAAAACTAATAGGTCCATCGTTATATAATTTATCCATGTTGTCCTTTTTATGATTTAATGTTCATATAAAAAATGATAGCTAACAATTATCAACATTGCTCCACTGAATGTATGTTTTGGATTTCAATATAGGATTTGGGGATGCATGATATTCATTATTACAGTTGGTATCAATGGATGGTATATAAAACCTTTGATATTGTGTGGTTTTCATGTGAGGTTATATTAAGAGTTATTTATATCATCATAGTACTATTAGGTTGTGGATAATCAATTTTTTAATGCATTTGACACCTCAATGAGGTTTTATCATATCAGATTTCATGATGTTTTTTGAAGCGATTTTTGGGTTTGGTCTTTTATCACCTATGATAAAAATTAAATGTTTTTTAGGTAGGATACTATTTTCCTGGTCAATGAAAATTATAAAGGCAACCCATATTTTCGTTTCCAACGCATCACATAAGGCTCAGCTATTAGTCTTGAACATCTGTCCTATGAACGATAAGGGTTTCATGCACTACTACTGACCAGATAATCTATATGTTAGTATAACAATTTATTCAGTTAAAAATTAATTTTATTTAGAAAAGATGTGGTATTTTATCAGAGTACTATTGTATTAATTTTTGTGGAAGAAATTATGATTAAATCCTTCAAATATGTCAGTTTCATACATAGTGAGGAAATGTTAGAAGTATCTTAATGGTTGTTATTTATGCTATATTTTTTTCAAAAATGTTTATTACTAATGAATTTTTATGGTTATAGTACCATTTCACCATTTAAACATTTTGGTAATTGTCTAAACATGTACTAAAAATTTAAATTTTAGTTATTGTCTAATGATATGTGGAATTTGTTGACTATACCTCTTATAGATATGTGTTATTTAACCATTGGAATTATTATTTCATGAATTAAAAGGAATATCTCAATTACTATTCATTTATATAAAATGTTATATTTTGCTGAAAATTTATTTACGTTTGAAATTATACGAATCATGTAAGTATATTTCCACTTTTAGTAGATGGTAAGATAAGTCATTAACAATTAGAGGAGGATCATCAAGAAAAAAAAATTATCTTAATACATTTAATATTTATGAATTAATGGTCATTCAAATCATAACATATTTTTTCTGTCCCTTAAGATTCTATTTATCAATAAGTGTTTTTAATTGATGACAAAAACGTCTAAAACCTACTTCTCTGATATACCAAGATTTAAATTTTTTATTCATTAAAATTGTGGTCTACCAATGAAACTAAATTAGTTCAAATATGGTTTTTCTTTTACCCCACCACATAAGAGTATTTTTGTAAATTTGGTCTATGTAAACACATATATTGATTATAATAAAAATAATCAAGTATTTTAGCTACTAAATTATTTAATAAATGGGGTTTTCTTGTATTTTTCATCTTTCACCAACCAAAAAGACATTCCATATTATAGAAATAAACTCCATCATTGTATTTTAAGATTCCCTTGAATTAACCATAGTATAGTGATTTATATGTGAGGATATAAAATAACTTTTTGTAAACTCTCATACATTGTATGAAATCAAAATTTTAATATAAATCAATTTCACTCCCACAACATAATTATTTTAAATATAAATCATTACATTGCCCTATGATATTTTTTTTAACTCATCAATAAATTTGATTATGTATTTGTACTTTCTATTGTAATTATTTATCATAGTTCAAAAAAAATATTAATAGATCAGTACAAGTGATTTTAAATATTTAATATCCAATCATTTATGATTTTTTAGAAACATAATTCCATTTTCAAAACCTATCCAAAAATAAATTTCCCTCTTCTATATTTGGGATGATCTCAACATATATTTTATTTTTTAATATTACTCAAACCATTTTAAAAATAATCATTTTCCATCATATTTAATATACTATTTTTATATTTTTTTATGAGAACAAAATAATTAATTTTATTAATAATATAGAAATGATTATAACTTTTTGTTTCAAAATATGGAATAATATTTATATTATATTGTCTCTAGATGAGATATCTACCATTTTTGAATTACATTATTTCCTTTAAAAATAATCTCACTCACTATATTTTACTTTAGTATATAATCAAAAAATTAATTTGTGAATTCAAATTTTGTAGTTAAATTTATGAAGAACAAAATAATTTGGACTTCATAATGATTAATTTTATAAAAGTGTTAGATATGTAATTATATACATTAATTTTTACCAGGATATTGAAAATTGTAGTCATATTTTTTGTATATAAATTATAAATACTCATTAATTATATTTGTATACATAAATGAAAAATATAAAAGAATTTATTTTTTACTATTTAACTTATGTGAATTCATTCAGTTTATATTTTATGGAGCATATGAGAGAATAATGAAAAATAAATTTCAACATTGTGTTCATTAAATTAAATAATTGTTTAGGTATCATAATGATACTCAATGAAACATTGGATAAATTATAGTCATGAATTTCTATTTACATATAATTTATTTATCGAATGGTATTTCTTAATACTAGAAATACACCCCATCACATGATATCACATTTATCATAACAAAATAGTAATTTTTAATTTTTTTATATAATATTAATTAAAAAATAAAATAAAACCCATTAAGTATATATTAAATTGAGTTCTACTAGGAAAAAAATTATTCAATTTATGAAATCCATCTCCATATATTGATATATTTGTTTCATTTTTTTTTTGTTTAAAAAAAATTCTTATATCAATAAATATTTTCTAAAATTTCTTATAAGGATACATTTTTTTCCCAATATATCGTAAAAATATTTTCAACTAAGCACATGCATTACTTGAAAAGAATTATTTAACCAATTTTTTAATTTGAAATTTTATTTTTACCTAAGGATTTCCAAATAAAATTATCACTTAATAATGAACCTAATATTGACTTAGTATCCCTATGAATGTCAAATTTTAATATTTATATTTTTTATATTATTTAATCCACATTAATTGTTTAAGATTTAATTTTGTTTTATTAGTAGTAACCATTAATTTAAGAACCTGGTTTTTGGGTATAATGGGCTTTGAAATATTCTTGATGTTATTCCAGAGTAGCGCCTTCAGACAGCGTGCGATTCCGAGATCCGGAGTGGCCGAAATTTAATTTTCAGTGCGCTTACACTGGGAACGCCAAATAAATGGGATAACTCCTAAACGGAGTTTCAAATCAGAGATCAGAGTGCACGGATGGGTCCAGAATGGGGGTTTTACCCGATGAACGACATCAAACATGTCAGTGTGGGATGTTTGGACCCCTCTCCAGCTACCGGAACGTTAAACGGATAAATCAATCAATTAATTTATTCGTTTATTGGCTTAACTCTAGTATATCTTAAACAGTGGCTCGGATTGGAAAACTGAGGGCACTGTTGAGTCTGTAACGTGCCGTTTACCCTAGAAAGGGTGAAAGTTTCATGGGTGCAGGCCTTCTATGGAAAATGCCACTAGGGGCATTTTCATAATATGGCGGCCTCGGGCTCTCAGTTTTATAACTTTTGAATGGAGCCTTAGATTAAAATTATGAGACCTCTGTTGTGCTCAAGAGGTGGTGTTTGGACAAGGAAAAGATTAATCTTGGCTGTGCTGGAGGTTTTGGATTCGGGTGTTTTCTGGGGATGAGTTTTTTTTAAAATTAGAGTATATTTATTTAAACACTCCTCTCCTCCCCTCTACCTCATTTCACCCCTGGAAAAACCCTCCGTCAACCTCTAAACCTCCTCCTCTCCACCTCCCTTTCGGCAAGGTAGCGGCACGGCGGCAGACTCTCCGTGAAGCCTTGGGCAACGCTCCAACATGTAGAAGGTTACATAGTGTTTTTAATTCCGCATTTACCTTTGAACTCATTTTTAGCATCGATTTGCCATCGAATTTGCAATAAAACCCCATGTATGTGTAGTAATTTTTATGATACTTCTGACGCACCTTTCGGATTTAAATTCCATGTTTTGAGCCGTTCACAGCGGATTGGCGAAGAATGCAGATGTTTTATGTTTTTCTGTCAGTTCTGCGGTGGTCCGACAGGCATCCAACGATCCTGGACGGCCGTAGTTGGTGGCAGCTTCGGTTGGACGGCGTTCCGGGTGAGCTGGGGTGCGGGGGCGCTGGGGGTCGGCGTGAGCGTGCTTGAACGGGTGGCCGACGTGAGGCAGAGCCGGCCATGAGAGGCGGCTGCTCCAGGTGGCGAGGCCGAGCCACCGGGGCGCGATGACCGTGGCTCAGCACCGGGTCGGCCCAAGCCGGGTGGACCGACCGGTCCAGGCCGGTCCTGCCCAAGGGGCTTTTCCCCCTCAGTTTTCAGATGCCATTTTGCCGCTACGAGCGTCCGTTATGCTTGCAGTCTATGGAAGTGTACACTAGATGTCAAGTTGGACTTTTTGAGATGGTTTTGGGAATTTTTAATTCAAAAAACGAGAGGGCTCGGAGGTGCGACGCAACATTATGTGAATTGACGATTTTTCGGGGGATCCTTTTTTGTACGGCACGGACGCATCCAATATCTGATTTGAGCACCGTAAATGCCGTTGCGACCCTGGCGTCGAGCTGGTGTTTTCCTGTGTGATTTTGGGTGTTGGAACCAGATATGATGTGTGGGCCCCATTGCCCGTCTGTTGAGCTACGAGCAGCGTTTAGCGAATTCCCTTTCGTTCATCTGTTCGTTGCAAACGAGCAGTCGTTTTTGGCATTTTTCTGAGGGCATTTCAAAGGTGCAATCCGCCCGCAATAATTCTGCATGCTGGTGTGGGCCCTGTGAGGGCTGTTTTGGGAGTGGATCGTGATTTCTAGCTTTATCAATGGGTGTTCGTTTTGGAAAAGTGAATTTTCAAACTTGTGTACTTTTTTGAGAGGATTACAACGTTGTGATCCATTCATTGTGATTCGGGATTGGGATGCAGGTCCCACATAGCACCGCTCATTTGCGGTGTGCTGGAATGCATCTTTTTCTTCGGATATCCGTTCCACTCAAGTGAGCAGCCCTTTTGACGTGTTTTCATGAGGGGATCACAATGGTGCGATGCGACAGGCTGTTTTTGGGGATAAGGATCAAGATCACAGGACGTCGTTTGGGCGTAAGGAGGTGTTGGCTACTTTTCCATTGGATATCCATTTGAGACAAGTATATAGTCGATCTCATTTGTTTTTCCACGTGGATTACAACGGAGTAATCTGTTCAGGCGTGCAGAGTCTTTGGTGCGGTAATATTAAATGTGGAAATATGAAAGGTTTACCGGTGGTGGTCCTTCTACTATGTTTGTAGCATACCCTTGGTGTGTGATCGCATGAACTCCCATGTAAGTGAAGAAATGTTTGAATATATGTGGTTGGTCGTGCCTCGGCCGTTGAGGTGGAATGTTGGAGTTGTTATGTTCACGCTCTTTGCGTTGAAGTTGGGTGTTGTGTGCACGAAAGCCTTTGGGCCGAAAACGAGGTATACTCTGTGAGTATATGGGAGCGCTTGGAGGTACATGTGGTTTTTACCTGAGAATGTTTGTGAGCTTGGTTGGGGTTGACTTGGGCCCACACATCGTGTGGGACCTAGGTGCATGTCGTGTTCTTCTTTATGTAATTTTGACCTCTCGCGACATAGTGGGTCTCTCTGTTCTCATTGGTTTAGACCAGCAAGGTTGACTGGTTTCCCCTGGTTTTGTTATGGAGCTGGGTGGTTGCGTGATACCCACTCTGTGTTCTATTGACCATTGTTGTACCATCCAGCTGGGATGGCCAGAACAGTTTCAGGTTTAACCTCCAGTAGGGATGCGCAGTGGGTTTCTCATTGAATTCATGGGGATTACCCTCCAGCTGGGACTGGGTAGTGGGTTACCCAACGACCTCTCCGGGTTTACCCTCGAGCAGAGACAGGGCAGTGGTTCACCCGACGACTCTTGAGGTTCTACCCTCTAGCAGGGCTGGGCAGTGGGTCGCATGTCGTCTTGTTCCAGGTCTACCCTCCAACAGTGCTGGGAAGTGGGTCACCTGTCGACTTATTCTAGGTTTACCCTCCAGTAGGGATAGGCAGTGGGTTTCCTGATGATGTATTTGGGTTTACCCTCTAGCAGGGCTGGGCAGTGGGTCTCCTGATGATGTATTAGGGATTACCCTCTAGAAGGGTTGGGTAGGGGGTCACCCGTTGTCTTTTCAAACTTAGTCTTTTCTACTGGGCTAGTCCGTGGATTATTCTCTGTGACTACCAAAGCGGGACCCTTGGTTGTACGGGTTACTGTTTTGATGGCTTAAATTTGAGAAGACCTCTCGACTGCAGGGCAGTGATGAGGTTTCGTTTGACTTTCCCTAGAACTCTCAAGTGTGAGGGGTGCTTTCCCCACTAGGACACATCCTTGCAACGGGACCTATAATCGTGCAGGCTTTTCAGTGCCGCCCAATGCAGATATGTCGAGGTGTGGTGATTTGAGCCCCTTGACATGCAGTTCGGGGTAGACGTGCGGGATGTTGAGCATCAATGGTGTTTACTTTTGGGACTGTCGGTGACTCTCTTTCTTGGGCTGAGCTACGGGATGGAGATCCCCTTACGATCTTGTTCAGGCTTCTTGATTGATCATATGGATATGTTTGTACCTTATTCCAGTACCCACTCCTTGGGTTTTGGTTACTCTTCATCCAGGAGAGGCGATGATGCGTGGGGTATGCCACGTGCTTTCCATGTCTAGCTTCTCATTGTTGGGTGATTCTACTCTCCTGCTATAGGTAGCGACGACTCCACGAGAAGTTCATCTTCTCACCATTTCCTTCTCCTTGTGTCTGGATGAGTCTAACTTCCTCTCTCTTGTTGGGTTGAGCTGGACCCTTTACTGTTACTCTTACTAAACTCTCGGTTGTACTCCTCTACTTTTTCTGTTCGATCTACAACTCACCCTTCGGTACATCTTTTGTTGCTCCGTCGAGCCTTCGGGGTATCATACTGAGTATTTTTATACTCACCCCTTCATGGGCTTTTCCCGCACTTGGTGTGCCCATGCAGACGTCAGAAAGGTTGGTCGTGAGTTCAGCTAAGCTTAGGAGTTTTGGAGCATGGACAGTGTGTGGTGGTCGTATTTTGGTTCTAGGTGAGGGACCCGCCCAGCTGTTTTTATTTTGTTCACATGTTTATGGGTTGTGGCACTTTTCTGGTTGGGTGCGTGTTTTCTCCTTTTCTTTTTAGTTTACCTCAGCACTTTCTGGTACTGTTTTGAGGTTGATGCACATTTTTGGTTTATTTATAGAAGTTTCCCCTTACTTTACTTGTCTTTTCTCTTTTAATCTACACTTTTTCATTGAGTGTCATGCGTGTGTGTACATGCAGTTAGTCAAAGGCCTCCCCGAGTTATTGTTCCTTCGGCACTGGACGCCAGCCCTGGCCTATGGAGGCGGGCTTGGGGTTGTTGCGGCTAAAGCCCGGGTAGAGTCGGGTCGTGACAATTCCCTCAATACCATTCATCATGTTTTCATACACATTAACAACTTCTTTATATTGTATGATTACATAAATAAAATAATTTTCAATATAATAAATGAAATATTATATTTCTAATATCTATAATATTCTATATATAGGGTATTTATTTTCCATCTGTTATTACTATACAGGTCATTGAGCACATAATTCATGCTTTTCACAATGAGTTACTATGTTTCTTATCTTCCATCATTATTTATTTTCTTTTTCCTTTCCCTCTTTAAATTTTACTTCAAATTTCTTACCATTCCATCATATTCATATATAAATGTAATACTATAAGTGGACTAGTTTTCATATAATCGAATATTAATATATAAAATTTTTTATAGGCATTATATATATAATAAATTGATTTATTAAACTATTTTTAACATAATATCCTGGTTTATTCTTTACATCACTCATTAGTAAAATCATATTTATTCTTAATACATTTCTTAAATAGAAATATTTTACTATAGTTTTCAAATCTATAACACTGGAACTACTAAAAAATTTTCCCCTTTAACATCCTCATCAATATTTTTATATTTTATGTGATAGGGTTTATTATTCTTCTATAATATTTTAATTTTTCAATATAATTTATATTTACTTGATAACACAAAATATTCCTTCTTGATCGTAAAACATTTCGTATAATTGGAATAAAATTCATTCATAACATTTTTCAGAAATCATTGATACCTTCTCAAATACTAGTTGGGGAGTGTAATATTAATATCTTATAGAGACAAGTTGTCATTCTATTCTGATTCAAAAATCATTGGTTCAAAACCATCTATAAAATAAATCATCAATAATCTCACTATGGTTTCATAATTTAGTGTATCAGGCAACCTAATATGGATCACTATATCATTCAACATGGTGATTATGTAAAATATTATATCATCTTCATTCATCCTATTAACATCGATCATAGTTATAAATATTATTAGTTTTTTTTATTATTACAAAACACTACCTATTATATGTTCTCAATATTATATCATAACTTTTGGATTCATTGAATATGTTTACTTTTATAAATAAAATATTATAAAATACCGATTACTATATATATTATGATTTTATATTTACAAAATAAATTTTGGTTTCTGTAAATTACATTGTAGTTTCACTGTCTAGAGTACCAAAAAATATAAACATATCCTTTCTCAATTCCAGGATGTCTAATAGAAGATATAAGTGAAATATTTTCTTCATTATTAGATAACTAATTTCAACAATGATTGTAACCCTTTTTTATTTATACAATTCATATTCAATAAACATACCATTTTATACTGTAATAACATAGAGGGTACATCATTAGATCTAATACAGAATGATGAACACTAGTTTATATTTATAATTTGGAGAGTGTGTTTGGTTTGGGATGTGGTAAGTCAGTATTATAATATTTTATAATATATTTTACAAAATTCATAACATGGAATTTAAAAATATTTTTGCTTCTTGTCCTAAATTTCTCCCTCTGTGATATAAAACTGTATGAATTAGATTTATATTTTTGGAAGTTCTTATCCCAATTCATTTAGCTACTTTATTATATGATTCATCAACTACTAAGTAGTATATTTGACAAATATTTAATTTTATAGTGATTAACTGTTCTCTAAAATAAAAAAAGGGATTGACATATATCATCAACCAAATTGGTTATATATTATTCATAAAAGAATGGAACATGACATTATATATATTGGTATTTTAATCTATAAAGATATTTCCACTATATCGAGGATACTGATAGGATCATGAGGATCTGTTAAGATATTCCATTATTAAAAAAATTCTCACACTCAACTAGATTTATTTTTACTACATGGATAATATCAATAATAAATCATTAAAATTTTACATCCATATAGATATGTATTTTATATTTTGTAAAATTATATTGAATTAATTCACATGAATGTATATTTCCACATAAAAATAAATCCTTTAGATGATTCGTGAATAAATTAATTTAATTGGATGAATTTATCTTTGTATATTGGAATGATTTAATTATAAATAGTCTTCACATTAAATAATTGAATAACATTGCAAAATCTAAAAAATTTAGATTTTCAATTATTCATCAACATATCACTATTTATTAATATCGTTATATTCAAATATATATCTGAATAATATTTCAATAATTTTTATAGAAAATCTATCATGGATTTTAGTAAAAATATTATATCTTCATTAAGTTAGAAACTAATGGTCCAAAATATTTCAATGTTAGCCTAATTGATTCATGATAATAAATACCAATTTTTTTAATTTTATTTTCAATAATAATGAGAAACATATATTTTCATTTTATCCATCACTATTAAAGGTATGGGTAATTGAGTGACAAATAAACTGTGATATTTCAAGACCAACCAATCAATATCAATCATAATCACTAGAGGCCTCAATGTTTATCAATATTATTAAACTAATATATGAACTCTACATTATATAAATTATAGTGTTGGATTTAATTCACGTAACAATATATATTTAAAAAATTTCCATATGACTATATTATACTGAGATTTAATAAAGAAAGAATTTGTTCTATAACATTCCAGAAATTCAACTCCATGCATAATATAATAATGACATTTTTTATATAAATGTGATAACTATTACCTAATTGTTAAATTTTTCGGAACATTTTTTTAACTAAATTATTATCATTTTAATGGTATTACTCATTTGAATAGATTTATTAATATATTTTTAAATATAAACATGATCTTTAGATATGATTTTTTATGCATCAAAAAAAATTTTTTCTTAAAAAATTGGGCCAGTTCCTTCTAAAGTGATAATGTGATGGATAATTTCATGGAATTATGGATGAGTGTTTAAAATAATATAATTAAAAATTTTAAAATATAATATTAAAATTATTTTATGGTAACTTTTTATGATTTTTTTGAAAATAAATATTTTTCTATGTATATAGAAAAAACAATTATTTTACTAAAAACTATATTATACTTGAATGTAAATATAAAATAAAAATAAAATTTTAATTAGTTTTAAAAGTTCATTATATCCATATATTAATGAATAATTCAATTATGTTATTTTTTTTAAATTACGTTTCTGCTCGAATTTGTTATCAAAAAAAATTATAGTTTAAACTATATTATTGTGGACATCTACTTTTCATTACATCTTAGTAATTTGATTTTAAATTAAATAATTGTAATTTTCGGTTTTGAATTTTGAATTATGGATTCTACTTTTGGAAAGAGGAGGTTAATATTTAGTGAGTAAGTCCCTCTTCTGAACAATATGAATTGTAACATTATTAATTTGTTTCTATAATAAAAGGTAAATGAGGTGATTACAGATTAAAAATTATATGATAATCACTGTAAAATTACCTAATGCCACAAGCCAATCCTGTGTTACCTAAGACAGATTTTTTCAATGTCAATTTTTTTTGTGATACAATGAAATATATCTCAATGGATCGATTAGTTTACTATTCTTGGTAATCTAGATACAAAAATTGATTCTTGTATTACATTTAAAAACACATATTTTATCATAAATTATTTACTATATAATCATTATTCCTTATAGAATAGAATATCATATCACTCAGAGTATGATTCATGGATTCATCAGAATTTATAGAAAATAATTGTTATCTCAAATTCTCCATAATGGTGATGGAAAACTGAATTTGTCTATAATAAATTTAAATAATCAAAATAGAATGGTAAAAAATTAAACACACCCAACATTAAAATAATTCAACTATTATGATATGAAAAATTATAATCAATATAGAAATGTAAATATCTAAACAGAAATTCCATGTAAATAACAAGACTGTCATGATTAGATAATAAACATTCAATATAGAATGAGATATCACAAGACACACATAACATTTAAATTAAATTACTATCATGAAAAGATATATAATTATAAATATTTAAAGGAGACTAAATAATATTTCATATAATCAATAAAATTAAAAAATTCATCCTACCAAAATATAATTGTGAAAATATGATGGAAAATAATAACTGAATTCTTAATTAATTAAATTTCTAATAATAGGACACTATGATCTCAAATATATGAATACATTTACCATCAAAACATTCCACAATAAGGCTTAAAACTAAATTTAGAAACTCATATTATTCAGGATTAATAATTTTTCTCATGAGAACAATTATTATATGGAAGGGAAAGACTGTTCTAGAATCCACGTGTCACTGTAGGTATGAATAATACCTCATATATAGAGTAATAAACTATGTTAATGAAATTTTCTTTCTTATCATCAAATATCATTATCTATTAAATATTATATATTTTTCAATATTTCTCCAAATAAAGAAATTAATTTCATTAAAAAACCATACACCCAAATGATATATGGATAATGAAAAAAATATATGTGAAAAATAATATGGTTATTTATGGGAAATTGATTTTTCAATGTTACCAATATAGTGAAAATTTAAGGGTATTTTAATGAATATAAAAATAATATAAAGAACATATTTTAAATAGTATATTTTATAATAATAATCATAAACCAGCTATTAGAAAAATAAATTCTATATCAGGAAGACATTTGTTAACTAGAGTGAGATTAATGTTTTGTTGTCGTTGATGAATAAAAATACAATAAAATGTTCATTATAAACTGCTATTGATGAAAAATGTACATTTCATTTTAAAAAATAGTTTTTAAAACATAATGTTTACAAAAAAATTCTATATACTTCTATTTATAAATAATATTTGGAATTCATTAATGAAACTTTAAAAGTTTTTACATTCATGATTATTTGAAATTCCACTCATGAAAGAATGTTAAAACAATGATTCATTTCACTGATTCAATAACTGATAAATGGGAATTTATTTTAATACAACAAGGATAATTAATTCAATACATTTTTAATAAATTAAATAACGGAGAAAATGACATTAATAAATCATTTTTAGATGTTTAATAACATTTTTTGAAAATATTTTAATAAAATAGTTTTCTAAAACGTGATTTTGAATTAAAATTAATTTTCCATTATAGAGATAAATCATGTGGAATTTTATTATAAACATTTTCAAAATTATTCTAATTGCTAAAGAGTAAAAAATGGTAATTATAAATGAAAGAATTTTTTTGAATAATATATGATAAAATACAATATATTTTTTACTAAATAATCATGTAATTTTCGTCAACTAAAATAAAATAATAAAAAAACTCAATTAGAATGAGTGTGAATAAAGCATTATAATGATCAAAATGTAGAAGTGATAATTAACCAATTATTATATACTGTGGATAAATTGGAAATCCATATAAAATAATTGGAAATAAAAAAAATAGATATTTATAAATAATTACACACATAATCATAAAATATCGTAGACAATAAAAAGAAATATGGATCAATAATATTAAGTTGTGTTATGAAAGATTTTCCAAAATGTATTATTTAAGTAAAATCCAAAAGATGAAATATTTCAAATTGAATAATAAAATACCTTTAATTTTTAATGAATCATTATTTTATATGTCATTTTTCATTATATACACCATATAAGATATATTTGGTTCATAACATTATAATATTCCTCAATAAAAAGAAATTTAGACGATGTCCTCTATAAAAGTAACATCCTTTATGTAAGGATTAATAAAAAAATTAGTATTTGTAAAAATTGTTAATCCATATTATATTTGTGTAAATACAAAATTAAATAGTAAATTTTCATTACACAAGTAATCTTTAAATGGAATAATCCATTTGGTATATGTTTAACTAAATGAAAGTAAATTAAGTTATGAAATCACATACATCATGCTTCATTTTGTTAACCATTATTAAACCACATGTATGGTGGATTTAAACATGTTTTAACTTAATAAATAAAAAAATTAATATTTAAAGTACCATATAGGATCATTTTATAAAATTTTATATCAAATATTATAATATTATTTCCTTAACATCATTGTTTCTGGTGTAAATGTTACGTTTTTCTGATTTTTTTAATGTTCAATTTCATTTGTATATTATAATTTTTCATAATAAAAATAATTATAATCCTGAAATAATAATAATATTTACAAATCAATTTTAATTTTAATTATATTCAATAAATTTATTTTCAAATACGTGGTACATTATGATCATGGAGACTATGTTTCAAATATTCATATGGGTAATATTTCCATATATCAACAATCATTATAGATATGAAATAAGTTATATTTTGTTATTTGAAATTGAAAATAATATAATAAATAAAATAAAATTTCTTTATATTTATTTATTTATTTATTACATCTATGTGGTGTGGTTATAAAAATAGTGTCACAGCTTTTTGTAAAGGTGGTCATCCAAATTTACACCAATGATGTTATCATATTTTAGTGTAAAAACATTAAATGCTATAACAAATTTGATTAATGATAATAATTGATGTATATAAAAATTATTTCATTTATGTTAAGTATATTAATTAACATTATCCTAATTAAAAAGCTTATTAGGTCTTAGTGAAAAATGATCCATGTCCTTTAGTATTGTAGTTATACACCATAAATATGAGCAACATTATGATATCCTCTATGGCATAGAATTTTAGATATATATATATATATTATTCATAATAAATTTGAATATGTGTTAAAAAATTATCATAAATTTAAGAATATCTATCATGATTCCTAATCTTGAGAGTTAGTAATAGATACAAATTTTTTCCATCTCAAGAGGTTGTTGTCTATCGCACATAAGAGTGATGAATTCATAACCCATTTGTTGGAAGTGGGGATGGTTGTAGAACATGAACATATATTAAAATTCTATATATATATATATATATTGAATATAATTAAATTTTTATTACATCGTGTTTAATATTAATTGAAGGATATGAATGATGAAATAACATAAAAATGCTTGGGAACAACATTATATCTTTTTTTGGTATCACTTAAGCATTTCAACAGAATCTTTCCTATGGAAGATTTATTAAAAAATATAGTGATTCATGTAGGAAAAAAATTAATTTATGAACTTATTGGGGTAGGTATTGGATACACCAATGGTGTTTGAAGGTGTAATGTGTAGACAATATGGGTGTCCTTTTATATGTTTGGTGTGTGAAGTTTTTAGTATTTTGATAAGAAAATGTGTTCCCAAATGTTTCTAATGAAACAAATGTCCAGAATAAATTAATATTGATACATAAATAATATAAAGTCAAAATATTCCAAAAAAAGTGTTTTTAACACGTTTCAAATCTATTTTAATCCATATTCATTATTTTAAAACCATGTAAATCCTTTTTAACAATAATCATGGTAAATTATTATTACATTTTTTCAATTAATCATGCTAAAATATATTTTTATAATATTATATAATAAAAATTATTCTTATTCCAAATATGGGATATATATTTCCAAAATCCAATCATTTACGTGGAAATTTATTTTTTTAAATCGATCCTACAAACTCTGTGACAAAGTAAATTTTCATATAGAAAATATTCAAAAGTATACAAGTTTTTTATATCATAACAAAATATAATTATGATTACAATTTTCTTTAATTTTATTAATTAATTTATTAATTGTTTATTTTATTCCTTAAAAAAATTTAAAATATAATATTACATTATAAATAATTTTTATTATAAGTAATATTTTATTAAAAATTATGTTTTTTCACACTTCATTAAAAATTTAAATATTTAAGAAAATTTCAAAAAAATAACCACACAATAATTTTGATATTTATATATATATAAGTAATTTATTTCATATAATGTTTCTAAAAATTTCCAAAAATATATAATTTAAATTTAGTGCGTATAGAGAAACTAACTTTCCTTTTAGATAAAAACTATTTTTTAGAAAAACATTCTTTCTATTTTAAATGATTCATATTTTATATCAATTAAAAAATAAACCATGACTTCCAAAACATTTTTTTTAATTTCTAGACATGAATAATTAATATCTAGGCTATTATATAATATGGTATTATAGTTATTTCAGATATGGGGTTGCACATTTTGTAAGCTATCAAAAAGAGTTAATGAAATATAATTTGTGGTTTTTTGATCCTTTTTGTTTCATGTTGTATAAATTATTTAATACACTCATATTATTAGATAATATATGGTAATTAAATGCTCCACCCTTTAAATAAATTTCATCATTATAATCAAAACAATATATATATATATATAATAAAGTGTTTGATATTTTAAATTTCATAATTTTAAAACCCATTTTGTAAATTGTTTTAATAAAATATTACATTAATATGAGATGAAGGGATTTAGAAAGGTAATATAGAATACCACAGAACTAGGATTCTAATTAGGAACAAATTTCTAGAATGTGATGATATAGACATTTAATAATAGTGTATTTAATTATCGTAAATGATAGTGGTCATTCATTAGAAATTCAAATGATCAATATAATATCATAGTCCTAAAAACCATATATTTTTTATGATTAAGGTGACTATATAATTACATAGATACATATTTAGTAGTATCATCTTTTTTATAGATATTCTTTTAATTACGATGGAATTATTTTTCAATCATTAAATTCAATTGAAATATATTTAATGATTTGTTTTTTCACAATAAACAATGAACACAATATTTGTTCTTCGATCAAATTATAAATAATTTCTTTCTCCATGAAATTATTATCAAAAAATGATATTTGATTATAATATAGAAAAGATCAATTTGTTAAGAATTTATGATCTAAAAAATAGTTATATGTATTTTTTATTTCTGAAACTATTATATAAATAAAATATAAGGAGAATAATTCAACCAATATAATACATGAACCACTAATAAAACAACAACACCACTAGTTCATCATTAATATTTATTGTACGAATTTTGTTACTAAATACAATGATATATTAATGAGGAAATCACATTTGAATGTCATAGTTGTTGAACTCGTATTATCCATTAGTACTGAATACATTCCCAATTACCATTCCAGTTGTGATAGGTTTTCACCAAGAATATGGGGTATCTAATTTATAAAACCATTTTAATATTATTTTGGTTATTTTACCAAGAATTAATTTACAAACATCCTTAAAATAAAACAAATAATTAAATTACATTTTTTGTATGGTTATAAAAAAAATTATTTTTTAAAAAAAATCATTTTACATGTCTATTATTACAATATCAATACAAATCATATTGACCAAAAATTATATACATTTATATTAAAATGTGTTTATATAATTTAGTAGTATTATACCATAAATAATATTTTCACTAAAACATAAAATAAATTAAATGTTTTTGTTTCTGAAATTTTATCCCAAAATCTATCTAGTCGTTGTATTATCCCATCATATAAAACCCAAAAAGAGTTTCTAATACATTAGAAATAAGATCTATCATAAAATCAAAAACCCAAGATTTTATCCATAATGATTAAGTTAATGAAGAAATTTATGCTTCTGAAAATTTTATCAATCCTTAGATGTTTTATAATTTATATGTATCGAATACCATTGTTGAAATACTATTACAGTTTCATTCATGAATCTCGGAACATAATTACGTCATCCATATTATATTGACAATATTCCTTCTTTTATATAGAGGTTATCCCTTATATTAGTTCATTCACATGTATATTCCCATGTTATCCAAATTTAAATAATATAACAATAAATGTAACCCTAGGATATGATTTATTTTCTTCCTTCATATTATTCACTTTTTATTGGATATTTATTTTTTTCTCATCCATTACACTAATAAAATAATATCCTCATCCATTGATACACAATAACTTGTGTCTACTTCCAAAATTTTTACATTAATTAAATCAATCCTTCATTCCACCATGGTATTAAACAATTAATCTCTTAGAAAACATTATCCTTAACATGTATGGAGATTATGAGAAATGGTTATGCTATAGGTTGTTAATGGTATTTTCAGATAATTGATTATGAATAATTATAATATATTTCACTCATTAAATTACCCAATTTTTATTAATCATAGTCACCATATTTTAAATCATTTTCAATGATAAAAATATTCAATTAGGTTAAAACCATTAACCAAAACACAAATCATTGTCTAAGAAATAAAAATCATAGTTCGAAAACCACAAAATCAGATATTTGATGTTTACATCATAATATCATTTTTTAATATCAAATTATTTTTTTCCTTATTAATATCATAAGCTATTAAAAATCATTATAATGGTTTTTATAAAAATGTGAATTACCATATGAATACCCCCATGAGTTTCAAACTATGTTAAGATTAATGAATGTTTTCATTCACCAAGCATCGATAGGGTCAAGACCAAATCACCCTTTCCAAATTAATTACCGATAAGTACATATGTTCCAAAACCACGTCCACATGTAGTATCTAGATGGGGAATTTTTTCAAGGAAAAAACATATAATTTCATACTTTCGAAAATATAAGGATATTATTCTATAAATATCATAAATGTTTTACATAAGGTAATGTTCTTTTATATACGTTTTCCTAAATAATCTTCCCTAGGATTCTACATAACTAACTCATATACAAATAGTTGATACCCTGACCCTTGTATCCAAGATTCAGTGTCTTCATTATTAAATTCTTATAAGTTATAAGGATTCACATACTGAAGGATCTAATAGTATTTTTTCATTAGTAAATATAAAAATAATTTTGTTTTACATTAAATTTGAAAACACATATTACAATATTATTTTCTTCGATAGTATAAAGAATCCCTATAGCATATCATTGTTTACTGTTCAAAGTGAACTTCATAGAATCCTGAAAGGATAAAAAAATAGTTCTCTAATTAAAATTAAGGGTTAATTAAAAAAGAATAATTCAAGATTTAATAAATAATTATAAATATAGGAAGTTAAATTATTCCACAATCAGACCATTTACATTACATTATGAGAATGGTAAAATAAGGAATAATAAATACTAATATGTAAATAACCAAATGAAAATTCCAGTTTTATAACATTATATTCATGATATGATATGTAATTATTAATATATAAATGTTAATGACTAAACATGAATTTCATTTTAAATACATGAATATCATTATAAGAAATGAAAGAGTCAAAATGGAAATCTTACTAAAAATATTTCTACATAATTACAATATCTATAATGAAAAGAATCTAGTGATTATTTTATTGTGAAAAAATAATGGATTATAAAACCTAAATTATTAATAATGTAAATAATAAATTATTTGATTTCATGATCACTAGTATCATGATACCTCTACCGTTATGATATTTTACAAGAAATTTAAATACTATAGGTAGATACACATTCAATTATAGATTGTATATTTTTCTCATAAGACAAGATAGTAAATTAATGAGTTGTATTATTATTGGTCACACCAATAATTTTAATCCAAAATCATTCCTAAGATATTGAATAATCATTTTTATTAAAGAAAATTGTGGATTATCATCAAATATTCATATTGAGTAATGAATAAAAATTTATCATTATATCCATAGATATAAAATTACTTTCAATCACGGTGTATATATAAATTGATTATAGTTTAAGAGATAAAGATATCTATGATAATTAATATTGATATTTATTGAAAACATAATGTTTAATGATCATAAGAAGGTTACTATTTCAAGGGGATGTTGACAACTAAAAAAATTAAATAATGATGTCAATATCAATATTATTCTATGTGAAAAAAATCATAAAAAATATAGAGAAATTATAAGGATTGAATAATGAGAATATATGAACAGTTGGGTTATAATATAGGTTTTTTCATTTATTAATATAAATTATATTAAAGTAAAATAAGTAAAATTCATCAGGAATATATCACTTTAATTTTTGAAATATCATTTTAAAAATTAAATGTCAAAATACATTATAAAAATATTTTTCTTCAAAAATATCATTTAATATTATAATGTATTCTTCAAAACATTTTGTGGTCATAAAAATAGAGAATTTCACTTAAGCGTAGTATGTTAAAATAAGGATTTATATTTCTCTTGTGTTAAAATATAAAGAGTATTAGTTTGAAAGTGAAATGATGATTTTAATCAAAAATAGTATAATAATTACAAATAAATACAAATATATTCATTAAATCAGTTTTAAATTTTTTAAAAAAGTTAAACACATATATATAAAATATATTTTTATAAGAAAAAAATTTCAAATCGATGAAAAAAATGTAGTTGGGATATATTAAAAACATTTTATCAATAATTTTATGTTCTAATGATTAAAAATATTAAACTATTTCTTCAAATATAATTAATAACTATTGTAAAATATAAATAATTGGTTTTAATAAAAAATGGATTAAATTTTTCTTTATACCAAAAAATGGACGAAAAACAATTTCAATTTGAAAGATATCCTCAAATAATCTAATAAAATTATCCTAACGTTGATATGTGAATTTTCCAATGTATATACTATGTTTATAGAATGTAATTATATATAAAATAAGAGGGAATATAATAATATATTTTAAAAATACATTATTATTTTAATATTAGTATATCAATTACAGTGAATGAAAAATATAACCATATGAAATTAAATTTAGTTGTGAAATAATTTACCAATCGGTAAATTTTATTTCAAAAAAAACATAGATAAAATATTTAATATCAAAACATAAAACACAATGATTTAATTATGAAAAATTATATTAAATGATATGTTTTACAATATACACTATTTAATTAAATCTCGTTCATTACATTTCTAAATATCTCAATGAAGGTAAATGAGATGACGTCCCTTGCAAATATCATATCATTTATGAGGGGATCAATGAATAAATTAAATATGATAAAAAAATTAATTTCATAATAGAAATTGGAAATATTATAAAAAATAATCAATTTAGTTTCCAAACATTATTTTATAATCCCATAATCAATAGTGAATATGCTTCACACAATCAAAATAAATTGAGTTATGAAATCTCCTACCTAACACATATATTGGGTTGAACATTATTTATCTTTATTTATAATTATTTTTATCAGGTTATTAACTTTTATCATATACGTCTTTTTATTTAGAATATAATATATTATCCTTTTATAACATAATATCTTAGGTTTGTTAATAATCATTTTTTATTTTTATTTTTTTATTTTTTTTATTTTTTTATATGTTATGCCTTGTTTCGTTATTTTTTTCATGAATCTTCCAGTTATATTTAAATATTATAGATTCATCGTCACCAAAATAATAATAATATCGAAAAAAGGATATAAGAAATATAATATCATACTAGATTTATAATAATAAAACAAAAAAAAATATTTATTTAAATATAGTTATATATATCATAAATGTTTTTTAGTGAAGAAAATATAGTCACATCGCTTCTTGAAAGTGGTAGTACAGACAGACAGAAATGATGTTATCATTTTTTAGTGTAAATTGAAACCAATATATTAATTTTTATGAATTTTATATATGAATTGAATATTATAATTATTTCATTAATATCAGATATATTCAATTAATATATAATTATATAATTCCATATGAAGTGTTTCTGAAAAACAAATCACATTGTTTCGCAATGTCATATTACATTGTACACATGAAAAACATTTTCATATCCTCTATGGAATTTAAACTAAAAAAGTATATAATATATAATTAATCAAGAGGTATAATTAATATATTGATAATATATATATATATGTATACTTTATATAAATCATAAAATACTATTGGGAAATGTGTTAATGGAAAAATTAATTACATCATTTCATGATGAGGGAGTCCATCATATTAATAATTCATTATTTCACAACAAATTTTACGAATCAGTGTTTGGATTTAAATAATTAAATTTTAAAAAAAATAGTATAAGGAATATATTAATTCTGTTATGTCATCATTATTTAATAAACCATGAAGGATGTTGAAAATGAAATAAAATTAATACACCGATTAAATAGCATCACCTTTCTTGTAGTATCCTCATTATGCCTACACCAAAATCCATCCAAGGATGTATTTTTTCTCAAAATAAGGATCATGGGATGAGGGGAGGGAGAATGTGAATGTCATGACCAATCTCAAGGGGGCCCGCGCCCCCACTCCCCAAGCCCTCCTCCAATAGGCCAAGGGATGGTGAGTAGCACTGAGTAGGAATATTACTAACATGGGAGGCATTGCCTATAACCCTGTACACATGCACACATCTCTATGCCCACGAATGATGAAATGTGAAAACCCACTAAGTAAAAAATTTCATGAAAAACACTAAACCAAATCAATAGATAACTATGGAATGTAATGTGCTGAATGTAAACTAAGCTAGAACACAAGCCAATCAAAATCAAGAGTCTGAAAACCGCCATGTCCAACCTGTAACACAAAGAGGTACTGGGACTGCTGCTTGTAGCCATAGGAAAACCTCCACCTGTATGGAACTCAGAAAGCTCAGTCATGTCTCGGTCTTCCCTGGACTCTGTAAAAAGGTTTTTCGTTTTCACAGGACACGACACGTGCAGGAAAATCCCATGCAAGGGTGAGTATACCAAAACTCTGTAGAGGACACCAAAAAACACAATCCAATACACATAAGAAATGAATTTTCATCTCTACATTGTATATGTATAACAAATATATAATAGAAGAACACAATATTGTTATACCCAAAACCTTGACCTGTGGTTTGGAGACAAGTCCCACACCACACACCCCCACTAGAGATTCAATTCGATGTTTCCACGAAACACTCATTCTGGGAGAACTCACTCCACTAGTATGATAACTCGGATAACATCCGTCCGAGATGCACTTTTTTTGGGAAATAAAACAGTTGATAAAAACACTAATTATAGGAGAACACACTCCTCAGTGGAAAAGATCATGATATATAGATACACTAATTATGGGTGAACACACTCCTACATGTGAAAGATCACGGTACTCAGATGAGAATCACTGCCAGGGCCATAGCGGATACAACGACACATCCGGATTAACCCTCTAGGTAGAGGTTCAATGCCTAGTGGAGTTGGTCACGTCGATTATTGAATATATCTAGGGTCGGTAATGTATAAAGGATATCACTCCAGGACTCTCTAAGGGATGGTTGACTATATCATACAATGTCATGCTGACAGGATCATACTCCGGTAGAAGTAAACTATGAATGACCTTCGGGGGAACTAGATGAAGGGGCACTATCCAAAACAAAATATGATCAAGATATGGTGGACAAGAGGGCCTAGCCAATTTCCACAAAGTATACAGTGTCTAGAAAAGTTAAATGTTGTTTCTTTTGACACCAGGTATTACTCGTATACAACAGCTCGTCTCGTAAGGCTAGTTGTATAGAAAAAGGTCTGTACAAGGCATGTGGAAAGGAGTACACGCCATGTATGAGTTACTGGGGTTGGCTCCATGTCCCATGTCCATGTTACTATACATAGTCTCAACCCATGAGTTCCATCTCGTGTAATCGGCACACGGGGTGACCTGCGTTAAAGGCCTCACCTTGTTGTGTGGTGTAGTACACGATCGTGTACTCCATCACATGCCCTTTTATCCCCTAGATACATGCCAAGACTTGGGTAGTGTCCTTTTACTTACTGTGTAGGTTCTACAGGCCAGTTCCGAAGCCGTGTCCATCCCGTGTCCGTGTACTTCTCAGAATACATACTGAGATTCGGGAATGTTCCAACATGCTGTGTGACCAAGGTCACACGCCGTGTGATACCTATCGATCCCCGAATCCCTAGCCAATACTACAATTACTACACGGAGTGTTCTTCCGAAGTAAATTACATGTATTACAGAATTTTCTAGATTCCCCGACTTCCGCCGTCACTCCTTATGTGACGCCTCTTTCATCTATCTGGTCATCTAATCAGCATAAAACTCACGGGTTTTGGTGACCCCAATAGAATGAAGCTGATTTTATGGTTTTTGGTCCTCCGATCGGTCCTAAAAACATGTAATGATCCACCAATGTTTAGAACTCTCATTGAACGATCTTTCCCAATCTAATTTTATTTTCCATCCTCTATCATCATCGCACCTCCGCGAGGTCGTCATGACATCAGATCCTAAATTTGGGATCATTCATCACAAAATGAATGCACAACGGTCCGTTTTTCCACACCCTGCACAGAATGCGATGAATGCATGAAAAGAAAGAGGAAGAAATAAAAAATAAATATAGAAGTTATGGAACAAACCTCCACTATTTTCCACCACGACATTAATCCTCTCTCTTCAGTAGGTCAAACAGAGAAAGATCAAAACAATAAACAAAAATCATGGATTAATCCCCCAAAAATCCTAATAAAAACCCTCCTGATAGAACACACGACCCGCAGATCAACCTATTTGTGGGTTGGTCTACGTTCAATGTTTAATCCATGAATGGGGAGAGGAATTAAAATAACCCCTACATCAATAAGGGATTTGTCTCTAATGAAGGGTTCATGCTTCTGTCGTTGTTGGGATCCTTCAACTTTGTTGGCACATTGATTCACAGCTTTTGATCTATCTTCATTCATTTGTAGAGAGTTATCTCCAAATATCTATGGATTCTCTAAAGATTCACTCCACCATTTCCTACGAGAAACATTTTATTAAACAATTAAAAAAAGGAGACACGTTTCAGAATTCCATCACGTGGTGGTATTAATGAGTCAGCGTTGTTATTTTAGAGTGATTAAGGAATGGAATTAAATAATGAAACAGATTCCCCATCGCTAGGTTTGATTGGTTGTTTCTGAATAAATTAAAATAAACATGGTTAATTCATTTTCTTTTATATTTCCAAAAATGACAAAAATTTATCTTTTTCCCTCGACCCGCGCTGGTCGAGGATAGACTCGTTATTAGGTAAATTTGACATTACGGACACAACAGTGCCCTCATATTATTAATACGGGCATCTGTTTAGAAACATCCACAACCCAGAACATATATAGACCCACATAACATAAAAAAGATCAAACAACCATTTCGGGATCACCATGCCTTGAAATTATGTGTCGTCTAAGCACCAGGACTTCAAATAATTCCATAAAATACAAAAAAATAAAACACAGAAAAAGATGAGACATTAAATTCTCACCACCTTAGGGCTTTACATCCCAGAAAAGCCAAAAAATACTATTTAAAATAGATTTGGGTATTGGGCATGGATCTATGCCTCCCGCTCCCATATGCTCTCCTGAAGAATCTCGTGTTGCCACCGAACGCTCACAAAGGGAATTGATCGCACATGAAGGATCCTCTCCTGCCCATCCACCATCACCACTAGGTACTCATCACAGGTTTCCCCATCCTCAATGTCCAACTCACCCCAGTTGAGGAAATGTGATGGGTCATGCAGATACCTCCCCAACTGCAACATGTGAAAGACATCATCTTCCCTATGCAACTGCAACGGTATAGCTAGGAAGTATTCCACCATTCCAAATATGCGTAGTATCTGAAAAAATATGATTAACCTCAGAGATAACATGTTGCCTGACCAAATATCTCCAATCCTTGATGATATGAGATGCAAAACAATATGTGGTCTCCCTCCTAGAACTCCTGAGGTCTCCATCGTTTGTCAGTATAAGACATCTTCTAATTCTTTCTAGTCTTCATCCACTCCGGGATGACCTGCACTTTTTCGGTGGTAGCTCGCACCAATTCAGGTCCCATGAGTGCTGACTCTCTAGGGCTGGTCCAGGAAAGCAGTGACCAGAAGGGTATCCCATACAAGGCCTCTAATGGATCCATACCAATGGTGGAGTGGTAGATATTATTATACGAAAATTACACTAATCGTAGGTGGTCCTCCCATCTATGATAGAATTCCATGATATATGCCCAAAAAATATCCCGCAAAACCTAAATGGTCATCTCCGTCTGACCGTCGATCTTGGGATGGAACACTGTGCTAAAGCGTAGATGATTCCCAAAAGCCTCCTACAGTACCTTACACATCCAGGATATGATGCGGGCATCTCGATCTGAGACTATTTTCGAAGGGACGCCATAAATCCGAACTATCTCTTACTTGTTGGTGTATCCCATGCTCTCTACGAAAATCTGCTACCTGATAGCTAAGAAGTGGGCCGAATTGGTGAATTGGTCAAAGATCACCCAGATGGAATCATGAACCTTGGACGTCTAGGGTAAGCCTATAATAAAGTCCATCGATATTTCATCCCACATCCACTCTAGAACCTCAAGGGGTGAGCTAATCCCACAGGAACATCATGCTCAACCTTCACTTTCTCGCATGCAAGGCATCATAAAATGAACACTACTGCTACCTTCTTCATGCCTGATCACCTGAACTATCATTGGATATCCTGATACATCATTTCTACTCATGGATGTACCACCAAGTGGGATGTATGAATCTCCCTTTGGACCTCTTCTCGCAATAGTACTGGTACTACAGTGTATCCTCTAAAAATAAGTATGTCCTCCCCACCTTGCGAATATCCATCGAGAACATTTCATGTGGATAAATGATCACATAAAACCTCACAGTCTATATTCCGAAGATCCACCTTCCTAACACGTTGTAATAATAGTGTGGTGACAACCATCAACTACAGGTAAGTCATATCATCTCCATACACAACGGATAACTGTAGCGTGGCTAACTGCTCTATCGCATCACTCAATAGCTGAGAGCTCGACCATTTAAAAAGAGCATCCACCAGCATGTTCTACATACCAGATGTATAGATGATCTCAAAATCATAGTCTTGTTGGAACTCTTTCCATTTACTCTGCAAAAGTTTTATATCCTTATGTGAAAAGATTTACTTCAGTCTCTTGTGGTCAGAGTAGACAATGAACTGCTCTTCTATAAGGTAGTTATGACATATCATCAATGAGAAGACTACCACTGACAACTCGAGATCATGGGTCTCACAGTTCTTATCATGCGGCCTCACCTGGCATGAACAATAAGCAATCACTACCTATCTCTATATCAGGAAACAGCCAAGCCCAGTCCATGATGTGTCGCAGAAAACTACATACTCAACACCCTCCTCTGGTAATCTCATGATTGGAGTCCTCGTCAAACTCAATCTCAACAGCATGAAAGCCTTCTAGAAATTTTCCTCCCACAAGAAGGTTTCCCCTCCCTGTTCAATTCTATAATTGGTGCTGATATCTGGGAGAGATTAGGAATTAATCTCCGATAATATCCTACCACCCAAGGAAGCTTCGTACCTCTGTCATGCTCCAAGGTGGATCCCATGCTAACAATTCATCCACCATGGCTGGGTCCACAGCTACTATATCTTGTAAGATGACATGTCCCAGAAAGTGGACCTCATGAATCCATAACTGTTAAGTCCAATATGGGCCTATATACATTGAGAGGTAGGGGGGGTGAATCAGAGTATGGATATTCTTTTCAAAATTCTTCATGCCCCACTGGATCTTGACCTCTTTATTACAAGGGTCACTTTGTTTGCACTTGTGTGTTTATTATTACTGCTTATTTTCTTCTTTGCCTAATGATGATGCTTCAAATGCAATGCAGGGAAGTAAGCAGGTAGACATAAATATTTTTAGTTGGTTCACCCTCATAGGGCTACGCCCAAGGATCATACGCCGACAAGTTGTCATGCGTACCAAATCCCAATAATCTTCATAAGATGTGGATACAAAATTCGGGATAGAGCACTTCTATTCCCAGGCTCACTGCCTTCACAAGGTATATGGTCAGGTCACTGCTTTACCAAGGGTCACTCCCTATTTCACTCTCTCTGGCTCACTGTCGGTGGAGAGGATCACATTTTTTCGTCTTCCTAAGCTCACTACTCTGTGAAGGGATTCAATTACAGTTTATAGACCTGTAGGTCTCTTCATTTCCATTAAGGAATGTATCTTTCTCTGTATGTAGATTCTTTGTTGACGTTCAACTTTCAACCGTAGATGAATACCCCTTTGCCGCTATCCACTGGGCAAACCACTTTGGAAACACCTTCAAGAAGTACCATACTTCGCTAGGCTGCCAATTTCGCGAAGCTCAAACAAGAATTTGCGAAGCTCCTGCATTTTCGCGAAACTCTATCACGAAGAACTCTCGTGATGCATAGACCATCGCAATGGTTAGGCCTTCACAGAGTTCCTTCCTCTCCGCGAAGCTCACTGAGCCAACGCAGGGCACACGCCTTCCGCAGAGCTAGAATAGTCGCTGCGAAGCTCCCCTTTCGCGAAGTACACTGCCTTCACGAACCACCTCTGCGAACCGAGAGCAGTGGATTTTCTCTGAAAATTCTCTCTACTTCTCTCTAGGGGGTCGGCCTCTATTTATAGGCGATTCCACCGACCCTCGACCCTTCCGCGCGAAGTCAACGCCACGTCATCTCAAATCGTGAACCTCCAATGTTTCCGCCGGAATTCTGTCCAAATCGCGAATCACCGTTAACATTCCTTCGCTCCTTCACCGCGAAGCTCCCTAGTGAAGACCTTCTCCACCGCAATGCCCTTCAGCATCTACTGTTCGCGAAGCTTGACGTAATCACGAAGACTCACTGCCTCTATTCTTATGGTCTTTGCGATTTCCAAACCTTGAATTTTATCTTCATGAAATTCATGCCTTAGCCATATTAAATTATTCTCTTCATGGAAATCCTGTATTCGCGATCCACCTTGTACTGCTCTTTTTGTACCACCTCCAGATCACCCTTTCCCTTGTAATCGTTCTTTGTCAACAAGGATTTTCAAAAAACTATCAGGAAGTCGAAAATTTCTCCATGGAAACCTGCTTTGTCAACAAACACAATCAACCCAAAAATACTTCAATGTTACCATGAGGGATTTTTTCCCAACAAGAATTGGCTCTTCAAGAGCTTCCCATGAAGTTGGAGCTCTAGGAGTACATCGAGAACCATACACAGATGTCATGTGTGCTCCTACTCTGACGTCGAGTACATAAGGATGATGTCGATGAATAATACTATGAACCGATCCATGTACAGATGGAAGATCTGGTTCATCAGACCCATGATCATTGCAAGGGTGATCGTCACACCGAATGGCATTACTATGTAATCATAGTGGCGGTAGGGGCATCTGAATGTTGTCTTCGATATATCCTCATCTCATACTCGAAACTGGTGATAACCCGATCGAATGTCAACCATCAAGATCAACTTTTACCCTACAAGCTGATTGAAGAGGTCTTTTATTATCGATAGTGGATACTTGTTCATTACCGTTAACTAATTTAAGAGCCGGTAATCCACACACAAACTTAAAATCTCATCTTCCTTCTTGTCAAACAAGACTGGGGTTGCACAGGGCGAAACACTGGGTCTCACGAAACCCTTACTCTCCAAATCCTCCAACTTTACCCTCAGCACGCGATGATCTAAAGGATCCATCCGATATACTGGTGATGAAATCAGTGTCATCCTTGGGTTTAAGTTAATGCAGAAGTCGATTTCCCATCGTGGGGGTAGCCCTGCAACATCTTATGGAAAGATGTTCTCGTACTCCGCCACTACTGCTGGGAACTGGGATCTCATCACATTGACTACTCCAAGGGAAAGGCTAGAAAACTCATGAGTGACCGGCTGGACCCTCCTATCCATGAACACATTCAATGCTGCATGGGTCACATTTTCTCCAAAAAAAGATAAACATGTCCTGTCACTGTGAACACACCGCACTCTTTTCCAAAAATAATCAATCTGGACATGGACCGAAGATAACCAATCCATACCGAGAATGATGTCGTAAGGCCTCGACGCTACCACGAAGAGGTTTCAACAGAAAATATTGCCTCCAAGGGTAAGATAAAACTATATACAATGGTTAGTGAGCGTCTTGTCTCCTCTCGTAGGTGTCTAAATCCCTAAGGATATAGTCAACTACTCTACAAGAATCTCAAGGTTTCACACAAGACTTGTGGTGATGAAGGAAAGCCTAGAACATGTGTCTATATGTACAAAATCTTAGGTAGAGAAGACACAGATTGTACCTCGATTCATCCTTGGAGCTCCTAGGTCATATGCCTCAACCACATGCAGTTGTCCCCGCCCTTGTCTCCCTACTCACAGAGCCTGGTGCGAACCTCATGTGGGTGGTGGTAGAAGTAAGACAAAGAGTCTGCCACTAACTGCAGCTATCTGTGGTCCTCTACCACATCAGCTGCATGGAGAGTCTTTCTACTTCGTTCTCTAACTCTACCTCAGTGGTCCATCCACCGCTTCCCTATCTACAGATTGACGGTTCAGGTAGTCTATAGCGAAGTGTCCCCTTCAATCGCATGAGTATCACCACTTCTCCCTAGGATGACTGGTTCTAGCCCGAGAGCCCCAAACTCTCGACAACCTGCCATGGGTCCTCCTCTGACGTATCCCCCATCCAGATCCATGTGTCTGACATCGTCTCCACATTTCCGAGTTCTCTAGACCTGTCCTCATGCTGTTGACTATCGTCAGCTATCTCCTCGCTTACAAGATACTCTCATTCACCAAGGACCTCTTGAGAACACCATCATAAGTTGAAATGAATATAGTCACAAAAAAGCTCGGATGTCTCATTGTAGACCTCTTTTGAAGGTCTGAACTCTGATGTACAGATCCCTGACCATATTCAACAAGTACCAGGAGAGGTTGGTGAACCTCGATGAATAGTCGACTACCGTCATACTACCCTTCAATAGCCGAAGAAGCTCCCAGATGCATACTGTTCTCTAAGTAACCAGAGATAACTCATCCCTTAAAAGTTGATCAAACTCCATCAATGAAAGCGTTTCTTCATAGTGAGTCTGTGTTGTCATAATACACCATCATCTTTCCAAATCCTAAAGAAGGCTCGCTCCTAGGATCACCATCTGGTCTTCTAGTGTCCATGCTAGATGGAAAACTCAAGTCACCGCCTCAAGAAAATCCTCAGCTACCTAAGGGTGGGGATCTCCTCAGAACCTGAGGTGTCTCTGTCTCAGGAACTCATGGAGCACGCTTAGTCTGTGCTCCTTGTTGGTTGAACTATAGGAACTACGGACTGCTCAACTAGTGGTGGTACAATAGGTGCACCACCTAGTGAAAATTTCTAGGAAACTGGTCTCTATATTGAAACCAATTCACTGAGGGGGTCATACTCATGATTGTGCTGCTAAATACTAGTAGGAATGCATCATAGAGGCGTCCTATAAGGAAAAAATATCTAAATTGATTAATTAGTATATCTCGATAGCTGAATGAAATGATATGGAAAACACAACCCATTCCTATATGATGCATGTACCATTTTTTATTTCCCCACAACTAGTTTTTTCATGTACCGAGGTAAAACGTATGTTATTAGAGTCATGTTGTTTGGATATGTCAGATGCCTGCACCAACAGTGGAGTCTCTGTCCTGAAAGGAGAAGTAAACACACATAACACTATTTACCCAAACCAATCTCATAGACACATGGTCCTATGTTAGAACCAACCACATCTGATACCACTCTGTCACAACCCGTCACAATGGGGCCCACACCGTGACTCCCCAAACCCAACACCAATTGGCCAGGGGAAAGTGACTAGCACCGTGTAGGCATATTACTAACATGGGAGGCATTTCCAAAGAACATGTACACACGCACACATGTCCTAGCCCAAAAATGATGAAATGTAAAAAACCTCTATGGATCAAAATTCATGCGTACAACTAAACCAAACCAAAAACATACTATGTAATGTCAATTGCTGATAGTAAAATAGGCCAGAATACAGGCCCACCAAAAACAAGAGTCTATAAACTACAAAGTCCAACATGTAAACAGAAACAGGTACTGGGACTGCTGCTCATACCCGTAGGAACGCCTCGTCATGTAGGGAACTCTGAAAGATCAGCCATGTCCCTGTCCACCCTGGACCCTATCTAAAGGATGCTCGTCTATATAATAAATCACACATACGGGACAAGCCCGTGCAGGGGTGAGTATAACAACAGTCATTAGAGGACCCCAAAAAACAAAAATACATAAACAATGGAACAGTCTGCTCTACCTAGTATATGTCTACTAAACATATAAGAGGAGAAAACAATCCAGATATACTGAAAACCCAGACCTGTGGTCTAGAGGCAAGTCCCACACTGAAACCCCCATCTAGGTATTAAGATCAATGATTCCATGAATAATTTATACAAGGAGAACACACTACACAAGTCTAATAGCACTGATGACATCCGTCATAGAACCACTGTTCATCGGGAAATGTCAGGGGAGATAAAAACACTAAATATGGGAGAACACCCTATTGAGTAGAAAAGACCATGATAGATAGATACACTAATTATGGGATAACACACTCCTGAGTGGTAATGATCATAATACACAGATGAGGATCACTTCTAGGGCCCTGGTGGATACCGCGACTTATCCAGATTCACTAACTAGGTAGAGGATCAATTCCCAGTGCAGTTGGTCATGTTTATGCCAGACTCTACAAAGGGTCATGAACGAATAGAGGATCTCTCTTTGGGCCGCTTGGTTGGATGCATTAATGTATCATAGAAATTCCTACAAAAGGGATCATACTCTTATAGAAGGAAACATATCCTGACCTTCAGAGCAATTAGAAGAAGGGCCATTAACCCAAACGAAACATGTCCAAGAGGAAAAATCCATTTTCCAAAAAGTACACACCATGTCTAAAAGTCATACGCAGTGTCTTTTGAGCCTGGGTAATTCACATTTACAACGACCAGTGTTGTAATTCTAGTCATGTAGAAAACTGTTAGTAAATGATGTGTGGTAATGAGTACATGCCAAGTCCAAGTGAATGGGGTTGTCTTTGTGTATGCTGGCAATGTTCACGTACACAACCTCAACCCATGGGTGCCAACCCATGTAATCGACACAGGGGTGACTCACGTTACAGGCCTCGCCTAGCCATGTGGAGGATAACATGGTCGTGTTCTCCATCCATTGTTTGTGTATCCACTGGATAAATGTTGAGTCTTATGTAGTTTCCTCTTCCATGATGTGTAGGGTCTACATGTTGTGTTCCAAAGCAGTGTAGTCCATCCCATGTCTATGTATTTCATTTAATACATGCCGAGCTTTTGGAAAGGTCCAACACATTATGTGATCGGGTTCACATGTCATGTGATACAAATATAACCCGCAAAACCATAGCTGCCACCACCAAAACTACAGAGTGTTTACTTCAAAAGTACATGCTGTGTATTCTAGAATTTTCTAGAATCACCGACTTCTGTTGTCGATCCTTCAGTGTAGCCCCATTTATCCATCCGGTTGTATTATCTCCATGTAACTCACGGGTTTTTCTCACTCCAACATCACTAAGATTATTTCGTTGTTTTCGGGCATTCAATTGGTCTCAAAAACATTTAATGTTCCACACGTGCGATAAAAACTCGAAGAACAGTTGTTCCAAATCCAATCTAATTCTTCATCTTCTATCGTCATTGCACCTAATATAGGTCGTTGTGATGTCAGATATTCAATTTGGGATAATTTCATCATAACAAATTTGTAAATATCAATTGTTCCTCACCCCATGAATAATGAAATGAACGCACGAAAAGAAAGGGGAAGAAATCCAAATAATAAAATTGAGGAACGAACCTTCGCCATTGTTCTTCACGGCATTGATCTGCTCCTATTAGTTGGATCAAACAGAGAAGGATCAAAACAATGAACAAAAATCATCGATTAATCCTCAAAAATCCCAATAAAAACCCTCCCGGTAGGACATGCAACCCGTGGATCAACCTGTTCATGGGTTGTTCTGCATTCGACTTTTAATCGAAGAACAGAGAGATGAATTGGAATAAAAACCCCTACCTCAAGAAAGGATCAGTCGCTGATGAAGGGGTCATGCTTCCATTGTTGCTGGGATCATTTAACTACGTTGGCACAACAATTAACATCTTTTGATCTATCGTCTATCGTCATCGAGAGTTCTCTATAAAGTTCAAAGCATTCTCCAAAGATTTTCTCCACCTTTGCCAACGAGTAACATTTGGTTAACGAATTAAAAAGAGAAAACTCGTTTTGGAATTCCATCACTCTTTGGTATTAATGAGTTAGTGTTGTTGTTTTACAGTGATTATGTTATGGCATTAATTTATGAAACAAATGCCCCATTGCTGCACTGTAGAGGATGTTTCCAAGTAAAATAAAATAAACTAGGTGAATTTGTTGTATATTATTTTACTAAAAATGTTAAAAAAATTTACTTTTTCCGTTGACCTGTACCGGTCGAGGTTAGACTCGTCCTTAGGTAAAGTCATCATCCCGGACGCAACAGTGCCTTCAGATTTTTAATCCGTGTATTCTTTTGGAATCTTCCAAAATTGCACAAATATGCCAACACACATGACATTAAAAAAGCTCAAACCACCATTTCGGGATCACCGGGCCTCAGTTGGATGTATCATCCCTACACCTTGTCTCGGAATAATTACATATAATAGATAATAATAAAAAACAGAAAAATATAGACATTATAGTAAAGTTATTTTGGATGGAATTTTCTATGAAAAAATGGATTTATGGTGTGAATGTGAGAGGATAAATAGTTTCCTTTTATAGTGTGGTGATTGGAACACTTATAATTTATTGAAAACAGAAAGGGATAACATCTTTTTCACATTCCAAAAAAGTTTCAAATAGTGTAATAATATGCCGCAAACAATGAATTATTGAAATATGGGTGTAAAGTATATTTTATATATTATTTTATTTCATTTTTAACCATATCATTTTAGTTTAACCCCATGGTATATCCATTTTCATCTACACCGAATTAAATACTTTTTCACGAATTTAATTTTAATTTTGGTCTAAATATATATATTGTAAAATATACAATAATAATAATTTATAATAGAAGTGTGTAAATAATTTTTCAAAATTATATTTATTTTAGTGGAAAAATATTAATTAAAATTATTACCACATATGTGATGAGAAAGAGGGTTTTCAAAAAAAATTATCAAATTTTTACAAGGTTTATATATGAAATATTAATATAAAAATTACTACGATGATATAAATTGGATTAATTAATATATAATTGATCTTATTTTATTTTAATTTTTATTTGAAATATAATTTAACGTTATTCGTAACATAAATGAATTTTGTAGATTTCAATTACAATTCATTCTATTTCACGATTCATTGAAAAATGAAACATTTTGAAGAAAAATAACAAAAAAATTGCCCAAATATAATATTTATATTCTTATTTAAAAAAGGTTTTCAATTTTATAAAATAAATTATCAACAATCGGTAATAATAAAATTTAAATTATCTTCTCAAATAATAACTAAACCGCCTTTTACAAAAATATTGTTTTTTTAAAAATTTTACTGTTATATAATTTATATTATATATATTTTTTATATAGGACCTTAATTTTTCTGATATAGATAAACTATTCTGAACACAAAATTTATTGGCTAGGTTATACTGGTATACTATATTATAGTTCATTTAGACATATTGATTTATGTTATGTAAGCTATTGATGTGATTTAAAGAAATATATTTTGTTGGTTGTTTAAGATTTTTGTTGTGTTTCACATATTATATCAGATATATTTTTAATATTTTATAAGTATTTTTTTTGCATTAACTTAAATTAAATTAATAATAATAAATTATTATAATTTGAAATAAATAATGTGATCTGTGAAATTTCATGGTGAAAATTATAATTTGTTGATTTTTTAAAAAACATGGTCTGATTTATATTTGTTTTTGGGATATATTTATTGTTGGTCTAAAGAATAATTACAAAATCGACATATTTAAAATTTTAAAATAAATTAAATTTTATTAAATATTATAAAATTCAAAAAAAAAAAATCGAGTCATCCATATGATTATAATATAGTTATTAATGTCAACCATGACTTATTTGTTAGAGTTTTTTCATTTATTGTAATCATCTAGACCCTCATAGAGTAAAACCATTCTTTTCATGGTATGTTTAAAAATTGATATGGAGGGGTCAAAACTAAAGATAAGGTTTACAAGATAGTCTAAACAACACAATTTTTTTCCTGGACATAATTATCTTTAACAATTATCATATGATCATCAAAATAAATCAATTTAGAGAAATTTTAAACTGAAAACGATTTTATATTAATTTAATATGTTATGATATTTTATGAGTACCCTAACCCAATCCTAAAAAATGAACCGCATCAACTCCAAAATTCACCCTTAAATATAGTTATATCTAAACATTATTATCTTGAATCCCTTCCCTGAATCCCTTACCTCATTATATATGCATTATTAAGTGAATAATTCCAATATTATAAGTCATAACGTGTTACCATATTATTTTTTTCTATAGAATCGGTATAGACTTTATCCATATGTTTTTGATTTTTTCTGTCCTCAACCCCCTTTTTTAAATATCATTACCCATAAAAGTCCATGAATTTTTTTGATAACAATAAATTTTATGGAGTTACATAAATATATTCATTATTATAGTCTATTTCATAATGTGGAATCAAGTCAATCGAATGAGAATACGACCATGTGAGATCCACAACATCTGTGTTGTTAGTAACATAATATACGACATTGTTTTCATCCTATATGTCATTCCTGAGGATAAAAATGAGACTCATTATGTGATTCATAAGTATAATCCACTAATGTGTGTGTCTCAATGATAGATGAAATTTAACATTTCATACATCCTACATAAGAGAAGAAGAATCAATATCTAACCAATTATTATTAAAACCATTCATTTTTATAATGAGATAACATTCATTATATGTTAAAACAATACATTAAGGGTGGTTTTAATTCAAAATTATCCACAAAACATCCCAAATATGTTTTATTTTGATCATGAAAGATCACATAAATCCCCCAAGGTCTTATATTCCCATTCGATTCACTATCACAGTTGTTTTTAGTCCAATTAAAAATAAGAGAGCACCAAATACCTCAATTATTCCCACCCCATGTTTTTAGTCCCTCGAAACTACAAATATTATTAAAATAAAAAAATCAAGAACAATTTTTTCCATTAACCATTATTCACCATAATAAAATCCTTGACATTATCTAAAATCATTGACATCATTAAGTGGGGATAGAGTGACTTGCCACTATGGGGTAATTGATTGCATCCGAAACTAAGGGAGTACAGTAGTTCGATCATTTCTTCCCAAAAAAATTATGATTCTTGGTAAAGAGATCATTTATCCTGGGAAAATGAAAAAAAATGTTTTTTATAGAGGGTTCATGGTTCCTAAATTACAATGAAGACGATGACCTACATCCATAACATTGAGGTAGTTACACAACTAAAAATGGGATGTCCAATATATTATCTTTATTTATAGCATATATATTAGGAACAATAGTTTTATATTCTAAATGATATGTTATTATGTTAATGTTAAAGAATATATCCATCTCCATTCTCAATAAAATGGGAAGGGAATTCCTTGTTCATGTGTATGGAGGACTTCCACTGCATGAATTAATGCACTTTTTCACATCAATTCCTCTAAATACTTGTTTTAATGAGAGGATTGGAATTTATATATTATCATAATGACATATTTATATTTCTAAAAAAAGGTATCATAAATTTTCTTACCAATCAATTCACTAAAAAATAATAACGTTATTCGTGTGTACATGTAGCTTAACATATCCACCAAGTGAAGTGAATTTTCATCAACAACTCATTTGAAAGAATATATATATATATATATATATTCTATTTTGGACATATTAACCGAATTCCTTCAATAGGTTAAACTGGAACTGAAATGATTTATTATTTTTATATTAAATATTATTGTATTACATAAAAGGAATATAATGTTTTGTAAAATATTAAGAAATAATTAATTATCCTCTATTTATTATCAATGATGATAAAAAATTTATGTCATGAGTTACACTCAAGGTGAGGGTATTTTTGTTAAAAATAATCTTTTAATGTTTCCAATAGAATTTTTTTAATCTACAACCCAACTTTTTAATAAATTTAAATAATGAATTTAAAAACATAAAGTAATTTTTTTATTCTATTTTATTAAGGTTGTATTTTTTACAAATTGTATTATAAATTAGTTTTTATTCTTTTCCAAATGATATACATAGTTCAATTTCAAACAAAAGTGTGGAAGGAGATTTTTTAAAATTATACGACAAGAGAATATTTTTTCTTCATCCACACTAATCAATTCATTTATGTTTTTTTACATGATTATATGGTTTATTTCAATGAAAATTATTTATATATAATTGTGACTCAATTTTGAAATAATTTATTTTAAATTAATTTATTTTAAAATGTAAATGATATTTTCCTCATCAAATATTCGAACTGATATTTTAAAATTAATTTCTATCTAAGATGTCATCAATTTATGTTACATGAAGAAAAAGGTTTATATTCATATATAATGTTTTTAATGGTATTTAATTTAAATTAAAACCATATTTCCCTTCAATTGGGTATTATGTATTGAAAAAGGAATTTTTTACAATGTTTTATTTTTATATCCCAATGGGTTTTTATTTGGGTTTAAAAGAGATTATAAATGGGTTTGTGATAAAAATATTTAAAAATAAGTAATTTTATATTGTATTAAAGAATTATATGTGATGTGGGTGATACTGATATAGAATATATTATTATTTAATCTCCAATATTACTCATCGGTTAGTTTAAAATAGCTCATATATTGGGTGAACCCATATAGTGGTGGGTGATTCTGTTATAGATTATGTGATGGGTGCACCCATATAGTATTCTAATCTATTAGGTAATGAATCTTTTATTGAAGAAAAATAATAATGGATGTTCCAGGGAGGCAACTCCTATGGAATCTATTATACTCTAGTAATTTAAGTCATAGGTGATGAATGAAATTGTCGACATTTCCAAAGATGGTATATATTTTCACGAAATGTGGTTTAATAATTTTATTTTAGAATAAATTGTGTCTATTTTCATGTGAAAATGGATTCTTTCATTTTTTTCAATGCTAAATGTGGGGTAGATAATCAATTCATGGTATTTCATCATTTTCACTAGACTAATGGTTTTCATTTTTTTATATTGGGTACTATTCTCTTTGTCTTCAAAACACATAGTTAACTTTTTTCATATTGATTTAAAAATGGTTCTAGGAAATAATAAAGTAATGATTATTTCAGGATGTGTTTTTAGCAAAACAAATCTTGATCTATTTTGAATATATTATATTTTGGTAAAATGGATACTGATCAATTGGGTCCACCTTAAATAATATGGTTTTGTTATGTATGCTTTTTGAAATAACTCTTTAAACTCTAAACCTATAATATCTGTTGGAAAATTTATTGTATTATAATCTAAAGAAACTAAATATTTTTATTTTTATGGTCATGTACTTGATGTTGGTATTATATCCATTTTTAGATATCTTTATACATTATGTAGTTTTTATCTGAGGTTAATTTTAATCGTTAGGTATACCTACATATGTTTTGAAATCCAATAGTTATTATAAGTTCAATGTAATATACACACATTTGTGGATTAATGAAATGTATTTTTGATTGATAAATAATAATTATTAGGAAATTATAATTGGAAGGGTAGACAAAATAGGTATAAATTATTTGAATGCTATAGTATTATAGAGTAACCAAGGGTATCATTTTTGGAAGGACCGTTTCATTTTAACATGTAATATTACATTTCTTATTTTAATGATCTTATTTTATATATAAAAAATATCCCTCATTTGGAGAAATGGAAACCAACCTCACATAAAAGTATAACCAATAGTATTTGATTTATTTAGAACTATCATGAAAAAATCATTTTCAAATGATAATGAATTATTTTATAACATCTAAATAAAATATAAGAAATTATTTGATCTATCTATTAAAATATCATTTCTCGGAAATGTATATGAATTGTGAACTCTCTTTTATCTCATTCCAAATTGTTATTTTATCCATCCTGTTTGATATGGGACATACTAATATGATTTCTTGATAAAATCTCAATTTTTATTATTAATGATGAATTGGTTTCATTGGGTACCGATGAAATTCCAATGTGGACTTGACTGTCTCTTTTATGGATATATGTACTTGATGATGGAAGTAAAATTAGATACCAACAACATAAATAATGACCTAGATGTCTGATGTTAATGTGTGAATAATTTTATTATTATCTATGTATAAGAAATATTGGATTTATATTGATGAATAATTATGATATATTTGAAATATTTTATTTATAAAAATAATATATTAAGGAATGAGTTAATAGAAAAAATATTAATTATATAACAATGATGATGAGAAGTAATGTGATTATTATTGAAGTACTGATATATTATAAATATCCTTAGAATCATGAAATAGCTAACAGATATATAATATGTGGTTATGTTTTCAAATATGGGAACATGTCTTATATGGAATTGTTACCTTTGAAGATTATTCTTGAGAAAGAATAATAATTATTGGGAGAAATATACATAGTTTTCATAAAAGATAGATGTACATGTAACCCTTATGATTAACTTATGAAATTTGGTTATTTGAAAAATGATGTAATTCTGCGACACGAGTTACCCACAGTCAGTTCATTATTACATAACATTGGCACAATCGTATAGAATAAAATCCCTAATGAATGATCAGTTTAGTAGCCTTGGATGTACTAGATACATAACTACGTTTTACATTACATCGTTATATAGAAATAACAACAACATTATATCTCTATTTACAACATTCATATCCCAAAAATTATCCCTACAGGTCAACCATAAAATATTTCTTCACATCCTGTGGAAAATAAAACATTGAAAGGGGTGAGCTCAGATACTCAATACAGATAACGGTATAGAGGAAAATTTAATAAATAAACATGAATAGTTAATGCACTGTATAAAACTAAAACAAAATATTTTAAGACATATACTTGAGCATAATATGGAAAAGATATATCAAATAATTCCATTTATTTATTCACATGGATATTCTACTAGTCAAATAATAATGTGTAATATCAATAGCGAGTTTCATAATTATGTAATGCATAATGTCAGACATCATAACCACATAGTCAAGGCCTCGTGCCTAGACTACAAATAATGTATATTGTTTGGAAAATGAAGAAAATATTTTTTTCGAAACATTTTATAAAAAGTAAAACATGGTTATAAATGAATAAAAACCATATTCTATTGAATAGTAAAAATTATTTGAAATAAATTATAATGAAACAGGGATGTGGATGATAATGAGGTCCTAGTAGACACTTACATAAAAACAACCTTGGATAATAAAGAGATTTGTGAAATTAACCCTTACCTTGTACATTTCCTTTGTGATGGCAACATTAACCTCCTATATAATAGTTAAATATTTGTAATTAATTTATACAAGAACCACATAAATATATATTATATCATATATTATTTTCTAATATTTCTTTGTTAAATATATTTTAGTAGTCTCATTGTTTCAAGTGTTAAATGATTTGTTTTCTGATATATGTTTTGTTACATAAGTCATTTTGTTTATGGATAGGATGTATTTGATTCATATCCATAATGATATAGTGTTCTTAAATATATTTTTTAATAATCAAATTAAAATTATTCATGAATGGTTATGATGGGGAATGAATCATATCGCATTTGTGGAGACGGTAATCCGAACGTACGAACGAATGCTACTTCCATTTCATTTTTTAATTTTAAAATAAAAGAAGCCCAAATGATATATACATATATTATTATTACTGTATAATATAATATTTTATATACATTAAATATGTTTGATAATAAAATCATCTATATTTTACATGTATTGTATGAACGAGTCATATCACTTTGAGGGGGCGGTAGTCCGCACTTCTTCAAATGAAATTATTGACTATATAAAACATGAAAAGAATATAGGTATGATATAAAATAAATTTAATGAATCTTTTAGATAAAATAAATATCATATATATCATATATAATTACAATTCCATCATAATGGCCACCATAAGAGTTTTTAGTAGATGATTGGAAAATCATCGTTTCGTGAGGCAGTAGTTCGCCATCCATAGAAACATTATGTTCTATACCAATTAGACAAAGGTGTGTGTAAGTTTACATCAAATAAATCTCATAACAACAACCTCATATATTTATTGTACTTTTTTTGTTAAAAAATAAAAAATAATAATAGTTTAGGGTATGGGAGATGTAAAATAAAAGAAATTAACTTAAGAAAAGATATTACATTAAAATCAGGTAAATCCCATAGGATTAATCCAAAAGGCTTCCTTGAAGTGAATTATTGCTAAAGGAAGGATTATATGAGAAGTAAAGGGTTTTAGGGAGATTATTTTTATAGTGGTGGTATTATCCATGGGGCTTGCAATGTGTGATAAATGGGTAGAGGTGAGGGATTTTTACAAGAGGGATGAGAAGCTCTTTATGAATGTTTGAAAATATTATTTTATAAATTAATAAATTTAGGTTTATAAAGGTACATAACTCATTAAATTATAAGATAAGATTAATCTTGTTCGAAATAAAATCGCTCATTAATAATTTTTTAGGTTATGGATACTGTTTTAATTTTTATAATCTCATTTATTTAAATCATTTTTTAATGAGGTAAACACTGCAACATTATTGTGTCATATATAATTTAATTTATATGATATATAAAAATTATAAAAAAATTCCATGATGTAGTTAATCTTGTTATCTTAAAAATCAGTATTTATAGATTAAATTATATCTAATAAAACACCTTGTAAAAATTATTTTAATAAAAGATATATGTTAATGTAATTTTTGCCTTTATGCTAAATTAATTAATTTAAAGTTTCATAATCACTCTCATGTGTCTGAATGGGGACCAAAAATAGACCTAATGATTCACATGTTTGGAAATGAATCATTAAATAATAATAGAAGAAATGTTAGGGTAATTTAATATTATTATAATAGTATTTGTTCACCCTTATTTAATAAATTTACCTTTTAACCATTATAAATAAAATATTCATTGAAGTAAATATTCATAATGTATAAAAATAAAAGTTACCTATTTACATATTTTTATCCTCCTAATTTCAAATATGGAATCCATTTTTCCAAATTTAAAACATAGAAGTGGGAAAAATTTATTTAATATTTATTCCCATTGTCAAAACAAAAAGTGTGTTTTTAAGAAATAATAAATAACCAATGATTGACAATTGTTTATGTCCATTTAAATTGTTAAATTAAATCCAATGAAATAAATTATATTAAATTATAAAAATATAATCTATTGATACATTAAAATAACAAAAAATAATAATTTAACAATGTAATTTATTTTGACTAGAAAATATTTTTTTAATTAAAATTTAGTATTTCTCATTATTCATTAAAAGTTGAATGTTTTCAAAAATTTACCAATATTTTCCATAAGATAATTTAGATATTTTTAATCCTAAATGAAGTAAATTTTAAAAATAAAATCTATAAAATTTCCAAAACTGGTTATTACTATTCATAACACCTATTTTGATTGGTTGTGGTGTGTTATAATCTCGATATTGTGTGCATCACATGCTATTGCATTATTCACAGAAAAACGTACCATGGATGCTTGGGGCTTTGAAAAATATATCCTTAACAATGATATACATATGTTTGATGGTTTTTTAATGCTTTAAATATTACGTGATTTTTCTTTTTTGAAGGGTCATTGATTTTTTGGGACGTAACATGAATTGTATGCGATAAACATTGATATTTTAGCATTTTTAATGATATAAATTTTATGGTTTTTTAGGATAATTCTAAAATTTTATGAATTTAATAAGGATTATATAAATATAATTTTAGATAAATTAAACCCACACAAAAATTAATATCATGTCACATATCATAGGGACACAACGCTTCAGCCCACAACCGATTGAAAATATGGCTTCGTCGAAAAGCACAGGTCTCCATGATGACCTCATTAGTATGACCATTAATTCATTTATTTAAATGATCTAATAGATAAATATTAAACTCTTTTTTTGGAAAATATAATTTAACATGTAGATAATAAGTGTATTTAAATTTTATTTTCTTATAATGTTGTTAATGTTATTTTAGAATAAATTAACTATATTTTATAAAATATTGGATTATGATTAATAGAACAGTGTGGAATTTTAGATGAGAAACAAAATATGGGGTTATAATTTAGAATATTATATTATTTTAGAGAGGAGTATGGTTATTCATGTTATTTATTGAAATAATAAGAATATAATAGAGAATATTTGATTAGGGAAGATTTATTTTTGGTGATAGAAATTATGAGTGATTGGTGTAATAATGAAAAAAATGATAGAAAAATTATTTAACACATTTTCATCATATACTTATGATTTTTGGGATTCAATGTTAGTTTTGAATATTTGTGGAATTTTAGTAGTATTTATTTATCAAATTATCCTTGTTGGAGTATTGGTGTTGCCCTTGATTTTTTGAAATTGATGTATTTCTTCTCCATTATAAGGATCATTCATTGTTGGAAGGATATTATCACATTATATCCAATTTTATTTCATTTTATTTTTTAAATATAAGAGAAATATATTGTTATTTTTGGTTTATTTTTTATCCATTATATTTTTTAGTGATTATTGAAAACCAAATCATATTTAATTCTCATCATTATGAACAAAAAGATGATTTTCTGTTGGAAATTGATTAAAAGGTGAAATAAATATTAATATTAGGTATATTTACTTATTATACTTATTCAATTTATAAAGTATTTATAAATCTATACCAAAATTATTTTTTAAAATAATTAATTTTTTTACTTTTCATAATAACAATTAAAAATCTTTATAACCCCTTTTAGATTTATTGTGTTGTAATGGATAAATTTCTAATGGACATATTCTATATCAATGATTATTAGTCATTATAATTTAGTGTTCTCTCACATATACATGTTTTCACTTACAACTAATGTCGTACGGTATGGAAATATAGTAATATATTATTTCATATGGGCATTGTACTTCTCTTTTCTCAGTTTTCATATGAATATTTTACTTACTCTATTTACACTGTGGGATTTCAACAATTGAAATTTCATAAGTTAAACTATATTTAAAATGCCATGGTAAAATATTTATGATAATTATTCACAATGGTAAGTGTACTTTAATATCATGATATTTCAAATTAAATTATAGTGTTCGATAACATACAATATATTTAAACAATAGATTAAATATAAAATTTAGTATTATTGTATTAATGTTACATTTATAAATAATTTGTTATATTGGATGGGATTAATTTAATTAAAAACATCATGATATATTTAATTTTCCTACTCATTTCAAAAATATATTTTTAATCATTATAATTATATAAACTTTTTTGAAAGGACATTTAAATCATTAAAAACATATTTTTTCAGAATTGGGTTTTTATTATTTTTATGAGGGACTATTTATATATTTTATAATTAATTTTAGAAAGTTTGGTACAAAAATGAACTTTATTTTATAAATGATTAAATAAAAATTATCTTATAGTGAAATCTAGAGAATTTTACGAATAATTGTTTTCAATGTATAGTTAAAATATTTATTTTAATTGAAAAGTATATAATATATTATTTTATTTATATTATAATAACATATTGGATATTTTTTAAATAGTTTTTAGTTCATTATTTTATGATTATTCCAAATTTTTTTTATTAAATTAATATTAAAAATTAATTAATAAAACAAATTTACAAAAATATGATTATTTCATAAAAAAATATTTTGATTCACAAGTTTAATTTTACACTAAATTATGGAACAAATGTGCCTTGAATTTTGAAAAATGGATTCCATGTTATTATCTAGGTGTTAAAAATTTAAAATATAGTTTCAATTTATTTTTTATCAATATAAATAGTATTCAATGTAATTTTTATTACAACAGTAATGAGTAATTCGGTTATTTAAGGGTTATAATTATATTATAAAGACCACAATAAGACCCTAACACTTATCTAATTTTGTTTTATCAATATATATATTTCATAATTAATTAAACATATTATATATTACAGTCTTTAAATATGGATGTTATTATATAAATTATAGTATTTTATTTGATGAAATGTCCAAAATTTCACACAATTATTTTTAATGAATATAATATTATTAACGTGATGTTATCTAGAGGGTATATTTAATGATAAATTCCATTATAAAATATAAAATGTTCATATTCGTCATAGTTAATTATATTTAATTTTTTCTGAAGATATAACTACCATAAATTCTTCCAAAATACTGATGCATTATTTATTTAATTAATGAAAAAATAAATTTAATTGTTATTAAATATAGTAAAAATATTAAAAATTTAGATAATTAATGTGATAAATTAATTTTAAATCATAATAATATATATTAATAACATTTCAAATTTATTTATTTGAATTATAATTCATTCCATGATATTTTTAATTTCAATTAACTAAATACTTCTATAAATTTACATTATTGATATTTTATAATAATTAATATATAATAAATGAAAAATAATTGACAAAAATTTAAATGAATATTTTTAAAGTACATTTCTTATAGTAAAATCCACAGTCCATTTATTTTACTTTTTATATTATATTAATTATCTTATACCAAATGAATAAAAACAATTTTATAATGTCATTATTAAATAGGGATAACAAGGGGATAAATGAAATAAAAGGAATAAAATAATAGAAAATAAAATATATTATTTTTATTGGATGATATTATTTAGACTCATAATCATTATATATTATAAATAAATAATTTTTTATCCATTTTTATAGAAAATTAATTTTTATTAAATTATTATTTTTTGAAATTCCTTGGGTTCCCCTCCCCACTCTTATAAATAAATAACCCTTATAATCAATACATACAATATTATTGATCTATTTTTAAGTAATGATATACCCAAATAACATCCCAGAATCCCTACCCTCATTCTAGAGAGCTTATTTATTTCTTCAAAAATATATATATTTCTCATGGTGCTAATCAATAGAAGGTTTTTACACAATTGTTATATAGTTTGTACACATCGTTAAGATTGATTTATATTCCATAACCTTATAAAATTTCTCAAATATTAACAAATTATTACACTAGTATACTAAATATACTTATATGATATTATGTTCCATTAAATATATATATCCATCACCATCCTCCATCAAAGGTTAATTAAATTCCTCATTATTGCGTATTGTGGAATATTAACTCGTGAACCGATGTAATTTATTTCCGCAAACATCCCTTAATTTATTTTATAATGACGAATTAAATTTTAATATATGATATTAATGAAATATTTATCATTCTAAAAGGTTAATATATTATTTTTTAAATTTATTTTCAATGAAAAATGATAATGTCGATCTTGCATACGGGTGGACAACCACCTCTACAAAGTGATGTGATATGTTTTTCAACACAACATCACATTAATAACATATATAATTTTGTTGAAGGAATTAATATTATTTATATGGTATTATTATTATTTAATAAATATAATATAGTACAAACACATTTTCCAAAATAATTGTTAACTAATAGATATGTCACTAAAATGTTTGTATGACATACCATCTCCTTGATTCTAAAATAGTTCAATTATTATAACCATATTTCATTATTTTATTTAAATATATGAATGATATATAAATATGAAAAAATTTTCATTATTATTATATTATATATTTTATAATTATTGACCTATATGACATTAGTCAACCTTCTAAATTCATTTTGAATGTAAGGACTGAGTATCATAAAAAAAATCTAATGTGAATTTACTTGATTAACTATTTATATATAACGTTTTAATAAGGTATATTAAATTAATAATACACCAGAAAAGATTATTATTAACAAAATAATTAAGCAAATTTTATTATTCATGAAATTTAATAACATATGTAATGAGTCATGCTCAATGTAAGGGACATTAATTTAAGAATTTTCTTCTAATATTTCCATTAAAACTCCATTTCTCTTCCATATCAATATTGTATAAATATAATTTAAATAGAATTTTGAATTTTTTAATTTTTTATGTAAATAAATTTTTACCCATTTTTAAATTTTTATAAAACATTTGGGATGAAATATTTTTGTGATTTTTTTAAACAATAAAATTTTATATTTTTAAAAAAGTGTGTATGTATTGTTTTTTATGTTATATGAAATCTGTTGAGTTTCTCCCAATGAAAAAAATATTTAATTTTATCATTACAATACATGTAATCAATGTTAATTTTAATGAAAATATTTTCCATTATAATTGTATAATTTTTTTAAAAAAATAAGTGATTTCATAATTGAAATACTGTTTCGCTCAAGAAATATTCCATAATGTCTTTCAAAATAATTTTCCGTCTATGATGACATCAATTGATGTCACTTTCCGTGAAATGGTTATTTTAATCCAAAATTATTTCAATGATATTTTAATCAAATAAAACCAATCTTCCCCTTTATGATGATAATTTTGTATAGATTATGGGATTTTAAATTAAAATATTATTTCTATGTCTAAATTTTGTATTTATATTGTTATAAATTTATCCATAATTTTTTATAAAAATACAATTTGTGATACATAACCATTATATGTGATCTATCAATGTAATATATTGATTATATGATAGGTTGATCCCAATTATAGCTCACATGTTAGCCTTATTTATCATATATGTTCTATGCACCCAAATATCATCAGGTGAGCATATCATAGATTAAATTATTAGTGGTAATATATAATGATTCAATGAAACAGGTAATATTTCATTTATTAAAAATAATAATTATTGTGTTTCCTTAGAGTAATGTACTATTGATCTTACTATTCTCCATTTATTAATAGTAATTATGATGAATTTAATACTCGATGTTTTGGAAAAAATAGTTTTATTTTTTTATTATGAATTTTAATTTTTTTCAATGACAAAATAGTATGTGTGCTATTTATGTGAAGATGATTACTTTAATTTGTTCATTTATAATTGACTTAAATGGTAAAATTTCATGGAATTTCATGTTTTCCACTAGACTAATGGGTTTTTATGTCCCCTACTAAAATATTTTTATATATACAATGATTTTACAATTACATTAATACTGTATTAATTATGGTTATGTGTAAGAAAAAAGTCATTATGATATATTAATTATCTATACAGAAAAGAAATCATGTTTTCTTTTGATATTTTATGATTTTTGGGGAAACGAAAACTAATAAGATGTGTCCACTATATAGGATGTTTGATTTTTATTTTAAGAGTTATGTCCTAATTATACAAAACAAAATACCCAATATATCATTGGTGAAATATGTATAATATTATATAAAGGAAAAAATTTCATGTTTATTCCTAGTTCTCTGTAGTGTACATAATGTGTTACACTTATAAATGCTCCCTAAAACAATAGAATATATCAAACATTTGGATCATTATCTGATTATAAATCTAAATGAAATTTTTATCATTGAATTATTTTAGCTTACATATTAAATATTAACTAGAATATATTACATATTACTAAAATCCCTTTTCACTATTTCATTTACAAATAAAATAGAAATAATATTATTTAATTATTATATATAAATGTAAAATGTTTTTCTTTGATAATTTTAATTAATTGTATTTCAATCCATTATATATATCATAGACCATCATATTATTCTAAAAACACATCATATGGAAACCATGTATAATTCATTATTTATAATCACATAAATAAACAACTAATATTTGATCCATAAAATTAATTACTTATATAAGTAACATTTTCCATTTAAAAATTGTTATATATAATATTATCTAACATATAACATATGTCTTTCATTTCATAATTTTTTTCTCCAATTCAAAAAATTATCTTATATATTGTGTGAAGGATCATGAATTTTCATTTTTGTCACGAAATATATTTTACAATGAAATAATAAAATCTTTTTAAATCATTAAAAAATAACACAAAATCATTAAAATCACATTAAAACATTCTCTAACATTATTTAGAAAGTATAATAGTATTTTCGTAAAAAATTTAATATTATTCAATTATTATTTTTGGTAAACAAGTTGTATTATATTTTTCATAAGGCATAATATTAGTATCCATTTTTTTATTGTTTATGTGGGTTATGTGAATTTCATAAGGTATATGTTTTATAATATTCTTCATTATGTATAGGTTTTTTGATTTGGAACTTATAATATTTGGTGTTTATACTAGTTGATTTTATGGTGTATATAAATGGAAAACATATTATTTTTTAATGAGTGAATTCTTATATAAGTATGGGTTGTTTACATATGGTTTATTTTTTTGTAAATATTTATAATATTTCAGTATATAGTAATTTAAAATTATGTAGATATTTCTAATAAGTACTTAGATAAAAATATTGTGTCCATTAATTTTATGTCGGAGTTTTACCATCACAATACCCACATGGATTTACTTACAACATGTAAAATGTGTACACATGAGAATAAATTTACATTTAAAATGGTTTTTATATTAATTATATGATTAATTTTTATTTTGGAATATAAGAATCATTTAAAATATTTATCTTTTCAAGACTCATATTTTCATGATTCCCTTACATTAATTTTATTCAGATGAAAATAGTGATTTTGTAAGACTACTTGTATTTATGTTGATATGGGAAATAGTTTATCTATGTTTCCACATTACTTGATATTATTGTTTGTGGAATATTTATCTAGTTTCATCAATGGATGTTGAGATATACTCTATATATCACCCCTTGAACCAACATATAAACTATTAATATAAATGTAACTTTTTTATTTCTTATAATTAATAGAATTCAATTATTTATCTCCATTCAAAAACATGATCCTTATATAGTATACCTTAGAACCTCATATTAAAAATTTCCAATTACAATATATTTTTACAAGAAAATTTAAAAAATTAATTTCTAATATATGGAAAATTATAATTTCAGTACATAAAAAATAAATATAAATATATTTGTGTTATTTAGCAATATGTAATACTCCTTCACATTTTTTTATAGTCTATCACAAATCTTATTTTTCAATAAATAATACTCAAATTATATAATATGTCAAGATATCAATGATATAGAATTTGAGGAAATGTTAAATATTAAAATATCTGTATAATACATAAGTGTAGTTGTGTATTTTATAAAAGCACAATCATTAATATGCGAGTGGAATCTCCTTTGAAATATTTTTATTATAAAATAGTAATTTAAATTTTATATATAATTAAACTTATCCTTGTGAAATATTAATTATTTGGAAAATTTCAGTCCACTTCATAATTAATATGAGTAAAATATTTCGATTAATATAAATACTATTAAACATTAACCCTTATATTATGGATAATAATCCAAATAAAATTCTACTTTCCCAAAATCTATTTCCATAACATTATTTTTATTAAAATAAATATAATGACTATAATTATACTACATTATAATATATATTAACCTTAACAATTTTATTTAAATCTTGTCTAATAGGTAAAAAATAAATTAAAAGGTATTTTTATTTTTATAAAATTAAATATGGTTGTTAAAACTTATGTTTTATGTCAGCTAGTAGAAATTAATGTATCCAAATAAAAAAACATAGGAGGACATGCGATTCGAACTAATATGTTTTCCCTATGAGTCTTATTTATCCCATTAAGGAAAAGAGATAGCATTGATAGTTTTTCCTTTAAAACCAACAAGGAAGATTTTGGTAATTGTTATATGAGAAAAATTGTAAATTGTAGAATCTCATTTTCATAGTGGTTTCCATTTAATCCATGCAAGATGAACTGCAACCTGAAACTATAACCAAATAATATCTTACAGTTATGTAATAAATGAAAATTTAAATTGATTATCTTGTAGTATTATTATTTTATCCAAATGAAATAAAATATTTATATGTAAAATATACTATTAATTTTTAAACATTCTACAGAGAATTTTTTTCAAAATTCAACATATATATATAAACCATTTTTTATACATGGGAATATTATTGCAAGATATGAATATATTTTTATTTATTAATAAGTTGATTTATTTTCAACAGATTAATTTCTAATTGATATGGATTATATTATTATTAATAAATCGAAAGATGTTATTCTATGAAAATGGATTTTCAATATATTTTATATGATTAATTAAAAATATATCATAAAAATTATACGATATTAATTTGAAAAAATAAGCATCATTATTGAATTTCTCATCAACATATTATATTATGGTTGATTATTGGTATTATTAAAAAATGATTTATTTTTATTTGAATAGTGAAATATGATTTTTTTAAAAATGACATGACTATTATGAAATTACGATTATATAATTATGAATTAAAATTGAAGAATCATTTTTATATTAATAAATATATATTTTATTATTCACAATATTATTTCATTGTTTTTTCAATATATATATATATATACTTGTTATATATTATAGAAGCTAAGTTTCTTTTAAAAAATATACATTAAATATTATTTATGATAAAAAATAATTTCTACAACTTTTAAAAATAAAAAATGGATAAAATTTTAGTATTATTTTATACTAATTATATAATGAGGATCATTTTTTTGGAATAAAAGATTGATAAAATATATAAAAACTAGTTATCATTGTTGAAACTAAAAATATAAAATTGAGTTACATTATGAGTAAAAGGTGCTAATATGTTTTTAAAAAATTTATTATTGACTGGTAGAGGTGTATATAAGCATTTATCTTTTTTAATGAACATTTTTCAAACTTTGGAAACATTTGACTTAAGAGGGTCTTTCTATTATTTATTTTTTTTATTTATAAACCTAGAACAAATTTTGAATTATAATTTGGTCACTCGCCAGATTAAATTTCTTCACAATTTTTCATCTAAAATTAATGACATAATTAACCAAAAGAATTCCAAGAAACTCTTATACAACATACTTAATTTCTTCTATACTTGAATGACCAAATATAAAAGTTTTATTGTCCTTCAGAGAGAAGATATTACCATAATATTAAACATATTTAAATGATATCAATATTTTCATTATCATATTGATATGATATTATAATGATGGTACAATAAATATCTTCTTCATGTTATAAATTTTAAAATTGAAAACATGGATCATGTGCATTGTGTGATGTGTACCACCACCCCCATTACAAAACATGATTCATTTTCTATCACTACCTTATAGTGATGGTCCCAATAAGTTATTTGACATATAATTATATAATTATTTAGATATTTTATAGTCTAATATGATAAATATTATTTCTATTTTCACTGATTCTATATAAAAATAAATCATTATAAATGTATATGTGTGGACTACCACCTATAGGGAACAATGAAAATATAATTTCATTCCCATCATTGACTTCTATATATATACATGAAAATGGTTTCAATATATAAATTTGATATCTTTGATAACATTATATATACTAATGTAAACTTTTGGGAGAATACTTTTGATATCCACCAATGTTCAACATAAATAGAGTCATTTAATATATGCATTAAAAGTGGACAATCAATATTTTCAAAAATATTATATTTTTATATTCGTTTCTTCTTCATTCGCATCATTTATACTTTTTTATATCACACTAAAAATTATTAAATGATATTATTTTACATGTAATGATTTTATTTTACACATAAATCAACATAAAATCATAATTAAACATGGTATTCTCAGGATTTGGTCCGATTCACCAAATAAAAGAACAATGTATTGGAATTATAACATAAATTATTATGAGATGCGATTTAATTATATTATGTTTTAAAAATTTAAATAAAAATTATATTGTGTTGGGAAATCAGTACATCATAATTTAAATGAATAATTAATAAATCAACTTTCGTATGTTCTAAATGGAAAAAAATTAATATCATTTTCATCTTATTGGATAAATACTGAAGTACTAATGAAATAAATTTTTGACATAATAAATCATTATATGTAGAAAATTATATTATTATTATTAATGAACATAGAATGAAATGATTTAAAGGAATAATATATATTGACACTTCTTCAATGAAAATATTATAAATATTCTATAATTTAAACACCTGATGTGAAAAAATATGAAAAAAAACAAAAATACATTTATAAAATGATTTTATAAGTAATGATTTAAAATATGTTAGGTAGTAATATTTTTAAAAAAAATTATTATTAGACTGAGTGACTGAAAATAAAATTTTTATTATTCAATCCCATTTATGGAAAGTGTGAGAAACCAAGAGGTCGCGAACATAAAGTGGTAACAGAACCTGTAAAAGGACATTTTACAACATCAATATTTATTAACCGTAAATAATTTATATGATTTTTTACATACAAAGGTGTTTGGATTATGCAATAATAGAGATCTAAACTGAACCATTAGCTTATCCCTATCCAGGATGTACTCTTTGAGCCTAATCTTCCAAATATTGAATCTCCCAATGAGAATGAGGTCATGCTTTTTGTTCAATGAATTATTATCCTCATTGAGATTCAACCCCTTGGTCACCCAAAAATAATGGAAGCATCATCCTTAGTAGAATTGAGTGATAGAACATTTTAAATGAATTATTATTCTAAACACTTAATCAATTCAATGTAATGGTCAAGAAGATCACTATGACTTTATTTATGAAACACACTCTTTGAAGGAGGGTAACTATCATTGTACATTTTAGTCCCATTAAACATCTATTAAGAATGTGAATCTAGTAGATGTTGAATAAAGAGTACTCATTTACCCCCTTTTAAAATCCTTTCCGACTAGTACATATCCTCATACTAGGAATCCTATCACCCTAAAATACATCCTATGTTTCCCCTATCAAGTAGTCATCACATGATTCATTCTCATGATAATTATGAACATCCATGGAGGTTCTTTTTGGTCTTTAGATTCTGAAATTAGATCATCATTTGGAACACATTCAATGTTATTTTAGAACACAATGGGTTCCACCGCCCTTGTAGGACTTATCTTGAGGCTGGAATGGTTTCCACTCCCTAGGAACAGCACATAATCATATAAGAAACCTAGGGGAGTTATGGGACCTCGATAAACCATTTTCTCTATTATGCACCCACTTCCACTCACAGGACCCTCAAGAGGAGGGTCCTTCTCTGCACTCAATACATACTCATGAGTAATATCATCGCATTCATGATTATTACTAACAACCAAAACAACTCCCTAATTATAGACATCTCTATCTTGTTTCATCCTGTAAAAATTTTCCTTCATCTTCACATTAGGAGGTAAATCCAGTGCGTGTTTCATGACACCACCTGAGGTCCCAAGAGTAATATCATTTCCAATAGTAAAACCTCCTCGACCCAATACAACCTCTTTGACTATATCTCATGATTCTTGCATCATTACTTATATATAATCCATACAATAATGAATCATGTCATACATTACATATCAATCATTAATAAGAAATTATTTACATAGCTACTATCACTTCATTCTAGGAGACCCACTACGACATACCCAATAAAAATTCCCTAATAGATTATAGGACATGAAAAAAATGAATCAATGACTCAAACATAAATCCATGCCTCTACTGGAATTACTCACAATATGTCATCCACAACCAATCCAATACGGGTTTGAATAAATGAACATCTACACAAAAGTGGGGGAAAATGGGTGGACACACAAATTCTATTATGTTATCAGAGCATATGGAGTTACCAACCATGTATTTGTGGATATTAAAAATAGAAGGGTATTGAAATGGATGATGGAAAGCATGTAATACTATCCAAATCACCTTATGTGGATTATCACTCTACATAAGGAATTAATATATCCACCGAATTTGATATAATAATGATCAATAAAATCAGTGAGGATCTCAAGACCATCCACAATAAGATCTTCCATTGACTCGAACCGAATCACAATATTCCATTGATCATGAAGCATAAAATTTCATGATCCATCAAACCCTAGGATTTATCGACAATGTGATCAGAAATATCAATAAAGGGAATTTAGTGATTAAAATGAGCCACCAAAGTCATGATGATGAGACCAGAAGCATTATTGACTTCTAACACTGATAGTGAGAGTTTATGTGAACCCTGATACAGATCTGGAATATTTTTTTAAATTGGAATTAATGAAAATATAGGAATGAAATCAGGGTATGAAAAATAGAGGAATGTGGGAATAAATAAAAATATATAAGGAAAAAGGTAATGGATTCATTGACTCAAATTTGAATCCTTGAGGAATATTTAATTTATAAACCATATATCATTATCAATATTTTCAATATTATGAATTTTTTATTTCATAACATGATCCATTTATATTTCATGAAAATATATTTTCTAATTTTATACCTCTCATGTTGTTTCTATTCGAATGATTCAAATCTTAGATGGTGTTTTCATGAAAAAAATCATTTTCATGGTTCATAAACACTATTTTTTTAAAATTTTAATTTAAAATATATATATATATATATTATAATCTAGAATGATGTTATTTTTTTCATAATGTCTAGGAAAAATCAATTTTCATTACAATTTCTTCTTCCTTGATGATTATATTTATCATTATAATGAATTGTGTGAAGACTAATTCTTGTTTGTTTCTATGTTTTTTTCCATAATAACTATGTTTTTTTACATAAAAATAATTTTCTCCTCTCCCCATGATAAGCATAGTATGTTTTACTCTGTTTGAACCCAGATCCAAATTATTTATTTCAAAACACTGTTATTTTTATCTTTTTAACATTGTGTGGTTTTAAATAATGGAATTTCAAAATATATAAAATTTTTACATCTATTATTAATAAAATATATTGTCATTCATTCCATACGTTTAAATAAAAAATATATATATTATATGAAATTTTATTTGGAAATATTTTAATTTAAGTATTCAAAAGAATTTAGTTTGACATAAAAAAAATATTTTTTCAAATTAATTTCAAATTTAACGTATTGAATATTAATTGGTGAAAAATATTAGTTTTCAGTTATAGTTATCCTCCATTGTTTTCATTCATGATGTGATGTTTTTATCACCGAGATTATGTAATTATATAATTATGAAATTATTCTACTTGTAAAATGTGATTTTTGAAATCTATAGTATATAAAACGTGACCTTTATAAACCGATAATAAGTAATATAATATATATATATATATATATGGGTAAAAATTATTCATTTAATTAGATATTAAGTTATTAAAAAAAAATTTTTTTGTAAAAATATTATTTCCATGAATAAATATATCTATTTCTATTTTTATTTCAACACCAACATATATTTTACTAACATTTAGATTTATTTCCCTATAAGGATAAGGAAAATAATTGATTACCAATAATTGAATCAGGAATTAATTATTATTACCATAAAAAAATTACCAATTTAAGAATTTTTTTGCCATAAATTATTCAATAATAACAGCATTTTTACAAAAAAAATTGTATACATATATCTGTATGTTACTTATTATAATCATGTCATTTTGATAATAAAAATATTTGATTAATTTAATTATCCATAATTATTTAATATTTTGTTGATACAAATACATATAATCATATTCTTTATAGAAAATAATTTTGTGTATAAATGGATAAATTTTCACATTATATATATATATGAAGAAAATATAATAAAATATAATAATAATAATAATTCCTTTAATGTGCACCCCATAACCCATAAACTAACACACCCTCTATCCTAATGTATCTTATAAATTCTCTCTAGAACCACCCTCTATGTTCCTAGCTATAATACACCTCCAACATCATCATTAGTTCCCCCTCACTTTTCCTAGAAAGAACCCTCACATGAAACACCCTCATTATACCATTTTGTGACCCCTACTCAACCATCTTCATCAACATGACCCACGATAATCCCTACAAACTTTTTAGACTGGAATCCTCACACGAAACCACCTCCCATTTCCCAACCACATCACTAATGGATGGATTCGTCATACGAATCTTCCTCCCTATTATTGACCATCATTCCCACTCTACCACTATGTCCATATCATTTTCTGATGGAATCCCCATGTGACCCCACTGTCCCGGTCACCCTATCTCAACCCTATAAATCCACAGAATAATTCCCATCACCCATGGCCATCCCCTCCCACACACTATAACACCCATTGATGCCCCTTTGTTTGAAGGTAGTCAACTTATCACTGCATTGTATGGTTTTCAAGGAAATAACTCTTCAAAGGTTTCCCCTATGTTGCATCCTTATGGTTTCTAATAGCATTTTACTTTAATGGTTAATATTACAATATAAAATAAATATATATTTCAACATTTGTTTATATTCTGGTGTGTAGTTATCTATTACATTTTGGTATGTATTTGTTTTCAAATAGGCAATATGAATATTATTTTTTCTATAACACTCGGAATGTTTATATTGTCCGATTTTATTCGAATAATTTTTTTATCGATATAATTTATTTATTAGTAGTTAATTTATAATTTCTCATGAAATATAATAAATTTTATATCAGGAAATAATATTTCTTCTATTTTTTTACAAGTAATTTTTTCCCTATAAAAATTTTCTAAATCATTAGAATGGAATGTTTCAAGCCGATGCTCATTCTATTAGAAGAACGAATATCATTATTTTTCAGGTCCCCCCTTAAAATGACATTTTAATCCGTTTTTTATTCCTAATTTAATTATTTTAAGAAATAATTGACTACATTGGACATTCTATTTATTTTCCAGCCACATCATTGGGTTTGTTATTTTCTCTTATTACTAGATCTAACTATAAAGATGTATTCATTATTGGGATTTAAATTGTTTATCTTTTACCCCATTTATAATACATTAAACCAATATTTTCTTATAAATACATATGATGACCATAAAGTTTATTCATTTTCATAGATCATTCAATTTTTTTCTGAAAATATATTGATATTGGGATATTACATTCATCAAAAATTCACTTTTTTAATTCCAAATTGCACTAAAGAGAGCCTAATTTTATTTGTTTCAAAGAATGAAATTTTTTTCTTTGTTGATTTATCTACAATTTAAAATGGGTGAACATAACTAAATATGTGAATGTAGATACACATTCTAATATATGATGAAATTATTTTCAATGTGAGCATATTTTATTGGCTTAAAATTTGTTTATATTTTTATAAATCCAACAATATGTTTGTAGATAACTAATTGTCCAACAAAAAAAGTATATTTAGCTACATAATATCCATGTTTGGATAAGTTACGCATGTTATATATAATTTTAACAGAAGTAGTTTAACAAATTTATTTATAAATTTTAATATTTTGATTATTATAAAACAACTCATTTATTATTCCATAAAAATTAATTATTAAAATAGGATCATAAATTATATTTATTTATGAATCTATATTAGTGATTTTTAGTAGTAAATAAAAATATAATTTTGGAATTAAATTATACCGATTGACCATTAAATGATAAAAATCAATAGTCAACCTATAAATTGATTCCTCATATCCGAATATACATATTTAAAGAACGTCATATTTGAAATTTCATGTTTTTATAAATTTAAATCAATGAATCTAGTGGCCTAATTATTGTACCAGTAATTAATAACAATTTTAACTTCCAGTTCTAGGTAAAGGCTCCTCCAAAAACATGATTTTTATGGGGATTAGGAAAGTGTTTTTTTATATTTATTCAATTTTTTTAAAATAAAAAATATATTAGTTTATTTTTACTTTTATTTGATTATAGGAAAACTATTAATTGTATATTCCATTATACCAATAACTAGAATTACCAATGTTTTAAATTTTATAAATTTCAATCATAAATTTATGTCGAGACAAAATCAAATCATGTTTTTTTCATGTGACTAATTAAAGTGAGACTTTCCAATCATATTTTATATTTATGAATTATTGTTAATATTATATTTATCTTTTTTAAGGAATTTGATATGAAATTTCATTGTTCGTCATGATTATATATGACATCATCATTAAGTGTACTCACTAGGGACACTTGAAATTTCATTATCTTTTTCATTATGAAATTTATTATATTTAGTTTTGAAACTCATTTAATGATTTTTAAGTATGTGTTATTATGTGATTAAATAAGTTAGTAGTTTCTAAAAAATTAGATATGAAGGCGGTTGTCTATCTTATGTGGTCTTTTTCATCTTCTTTTTAGACATATACATGTTGTATATGATTAAAATAATGTACCATATTTCACTCTGATCTTATGTGGGTATTTTATTTATTATTTTATGAAATATCCATGTGATGAAATGTGAATTTTATATTTTATATTTTTCCACTCGAGTCACATTATAATTAAATTGACACATCATCAATGAACAAACAATCATTATTAATAACCTTCCTCATTATAGAATGATGGATTACTCACACACTTCACCTCTCCCCTATCAATTACTTTTTAGTTCACAGTTATATATTTTCATTCTAATCAGTTTTTGGTTATAATGTATTAATTGGTTATCACATCATTTTGTTAAAAGTTTATTTTTTTAGCATAACTTGTAGTTGGATTTATTATGCGCCTTTAAACATTTTACTTGTTTCATGAACCATTTTTACTGGACCAATATTTTATTCATCATTACTTTTCATTATTATTATTTAAGAATTTTTTGTTTGAAAATGTTTTATAATTATTGTTGGATGTCCATTCTTTTACATTATGATTGTTCATTCATCTGCATTATTTTTATCAACTCATTCATATTCATTTTCAATGTCTGCGTTCACCCAAATCACATATTTCTATAAACACATTTTTATTAAATATTCATCCTTTAATATTATGCTTCTCAGGGTTTATTGGTATTTGGTTAATGGATTTATCATCAATAATTTCTTTGACGATATCTTAATATTGTGATGTCATCTTTATTGATTGGTAGGTTTTTATTTGATATATAGTCTTAGAAATATTGATTTCCCTTGGATTCCTTTTTAGTGTTTGTGAATATGATGTTATCACTCATTCATACCCTCACATAGTCCTCTCAATCAATCCACCACAATAAATATATAGGTTAACATTTGAGTAAGGTATTTGTTCTTGTTTACTATTATTAATGTATGAATCCTTTAGTATGGTGACTGATTCAAAGGGACGTGACACATAATGGATGGAAAAAAGGTTTTGGGGTGTATGAAATCTAATTCATTTATATTATTTCATTATAAACATTTGACCATCTATGGAATTTGGATGTGGTAGTTCGTGGGATTTTGATATTCTCATGAGTTTGTACAAATGATGTCGATGGGCTATGAGTAGTATGTTATGGATGTGATATACATTTTTAGGTGGAATGACTAGAATAAATTTTGTAAGTTTTCCATTTCTACGGGTCATTGGAATATTCAACTAATATGTCTTTTTTCTTTGGGGTGGTTGTTTTGTTGGTGGTCTAATAGTTTTTATAGAGATTAAGTTTTTGGGTGATTGTATTCCGGTCAGTTTACTCTGATTGGCAGGAAATATTGAATTCGATGAAATGTGATGTGATAGTGAATTGATTATATAATTGTTTATATAAGGGTAAAATGTATGATGTTTGGGGAATCAATCGTAGGGAATTAATCCTCATAATTATTTTTTTCATTAGAGATTGGTCCATTTTTGGTTTGGGGGATTATTCATTCCTGATTATTTAGGGTTGTTCATCTAGTTGGGATTCATTAATTTAGTTGGTGATTTCTATGTCGTGAATTTTTGTAATGTTTTCAAATATAATCATATTTATTTAAATTGAAATTTAAATAAAAACATATTATGGAGAGACACATATTTTTGGATTGTGATATTATTCATTTAGGATTGTTTGGATTAGTTTTGATACATTTATTCATTATTTTTTTATCTTCTATAAATTCATCAGACGATATATCATTTTATAATATTAAATTTATACACATATCGTTATTCATCATCCATTGGTAATCTAGGAATTTACATTATTTTATATTGTATTTTACAATAGTTTAATGATTACACTATGGTAAGAAATTATATTGTTTGATCTGAAATTAGAATACTATCGATATAGTTTCCCTAGAAATAGAAAATATATTTTCATTTCTTCTTAAAAGGGTCTATTTTTTGTACCTGGCTATGAAAAAACATTTTCATTTTCAATGTATGAAATGTTATAATGATTTTGATATGTGATTAAAATTTTATAAATCAAATCCCTGAATTATTCAATCTATGAAATTTATTGTAAAGAGTTAATGAATATTGAATCTAGCTGCACAAACATTTTCAATTGACTGATATTTCATAGAAAAAAGAAATCCATATTAAACATTACTATAATAGTTTTTCTGAACAAGATAATGAATTATTTTAATTACTGAATATATATTGTTATTAATGAAAAATAATTATATTTTTTTTAGAAAATGTGAATAAGTTAGTCATCTATTGGACCATATACATGTTGATGTATGGGGATCAATGTCCACAAACCCTACTAGTGGATATTTTAACATTATTAATTTTACTAAATAAATTATTAAACATGGTTGTGTGATTATAATTATGTTAGTACACCATAATGCAATATAATGTCTAAATCTAATTATACATTTTTAGATATGATTCTATCAAGGAGGAGTTAATTTATTCTATGCAATGTTGTAGTGAAAATTTAACATTAGTGTGGTAACTTAAGACCATCTAAAAATATAGAAACATTGATTAAGGTCTTCTTATTGGGAATCATTATTTTAGTGTTACCGAACATCACCACCTTAGTATAAAATGTTTATATTTTATTGTTATTTATTATTATATCTAAATATATATTATGTACATTAATATTAACTCAACATTGATGAAAATTCATTATAAAATATGAAAAATCCATGAAATTATTGTATAGTTATTATGTCTTTAGAAACTGGGAAACACAAACAACTAGTTCATAAGACATCTTCATTGTATCCTACTTATTTCATCATAACTAGACCCCTATTGACATATATTATTTAATACCCTTAATCCTGACCTAGGAAAAAGAATCATATGGAAGGGTGAGTGGAGATCCTCAATACTGGTTAACAATGGAGATATAAATAATATCATATTCACAAGATCAAAGATCATAACATTAGAAATTTTCATCCTACATATGATTGTTTGTGAGATCATGAAATGAGATAATGATGAACGATTATAAGAATCAATTAATGTTATCCCAACAGTTATAACATATAACATGATTTTTATTGGTATACACGTAGAAATTAATAATAATTTCATTTGAGTAAAGGATCATTTCCAAGACCATCATAGATGACAAAGTCCATTACTGAACTGAGTTTACTCTTGGTTCCATCCCAGTAATATTGGATGGCGATCATTTCCTATTCCGTCCTTGTATATCTCACGAGATATAAATCATTACCCAATTAATTGGACGGAGATAAATGTAACAACAATATCATAATGATATATTTCATACTTTTTCTACAATAACATAAATGATTCATTATAACCCATGGAATACAATGCATTTCATTAAACATCATTCCACTATACAAAAAATCGATGTAAAAAAATGGATTTCATAAATGGAAGTACATTATAGACATAAGAAAATCATGGAAGAAATAAGGATATTATAATTAAAACATAAACCTACTAAATAATTATATCTTCTATGAAATTTTTTTGATATAACACTATGAAATTTATTAATGACGAAAATATCCTTTTGTGAAAAAAAGATTTATTTTATCAAAGTGACACATAAATTTAAATTAAACGAATTTATTAAAGAATATAAATGAAATATAATACTGGAATATTCATGGAAATAATGCATTAGGAAGTCATAAATATCTGTTCATGTTGTATAAGTTATGATATACATTCTCCACGCACTTTTTTATAAAAAAGTCAAAAACTACCTCATATCATATTACAAAAAAAGATTTCATTCATACCATATAATAAAAATTCACAAATGGTTAAAATTTAAATTATAAAATTATGAATTAATAGATATAATATTACATATTTAGGAATCATAGACCTGGATGATAAATTTACCCTACTAAATACATACCAAAAAACAATTTCAAATAATAATGATATTATAAAATTATCCCATAGATTCGATTTAATTTTGTATTAATGTATAACATCATCATATATAATAATTTAATTAATTAAATTTACATAGTTATGATTCATAGTAAATTTTATGATTGCATATATGATTATATTATCATCAATTTTTAATAACATTTAATTATTAACTATTATCCTAGAATTAACTTCATCTTTCCATATGCATCTCTTACTGAAGAAAGATGTAGTTACCCCCATTTTTCACAGTTATATCATTAAAAAATATTATACAAATTATATATATATATATATATTATTCATTGTATACATTTAAATAATCATTCTTGAAGTAAGATCATGTATAATGAATCACATCTCATCGTGGAGACGACATATCGTACCAATGAAAGAGTGATGATATCATTCCCATAATTGTTGAATGGTATTGATGTGAATTGTGTATAATATTTCATAATGAATATAATATTATATTAATTATATATATTTATTATTTACATCATTATACAAATCCAAGAAATGTAGTGGGGAAAACCTTATTACACAACGTCGTGGGAATGTTAGGTCATATGTACGAATGCATGGTGATTTCATTTTTCATTGGATGGATACAAAGATGAATATTTTGGTTCCCCAATAATAATAAAATATAATTATATGATTGAAACTAGATTTGTTACACTATAATAATAAACATGTGATGACTAATTTGAATAATAAATAAGATTGAATGAATTAGTATGGTAGATGACTTCTTTTTCGATATAATTCCTTTAAATCTCATTTTTGATAAATAGAGCTAGTCTTTGAGGAAGACCTGTACATATATAGTGTGAATAGTAAATGTTATAAGGGAAAATTTCATGGGAGGGCATAAATCATGAAGAATGAATTTGAGTTTAATATGTGAGGGATGATGTTTTGTTTTATAATTAAGGCGAGGGTCATTTTTGGGATCTCCAAAAATATTAATTTATAATAAAATCACACCCCCCCCCCAAAACACAAAAAATTTAAAAATATATATGATAATATGGGAGAGGGCTATAAACTCATCAGGCAATATATTTTGGACAAATTTTTAATCCAATTTACAACTACTCTTTTTAAATTACACGTATTTATTATATTTAATTTTAACTTGTGTAACAAATAATTCAACATTAAAAGGGGGAAATATTTAATTATTTTATGGGGAAACGACCATAAATAAAAATCATATGACATTTATCACCATATAATAATTATTTTGCATTTATTTAAAAAATATAGGATATTAAAATTCATACAAAATTTACAGGCTCCTCCTTTTAATCCAAAACAATGTGGATCAAATCCATGTAAGGATAAATTTTTGGGTACTTTAGTTTTACTATATCAGTTGTTACACTGTAGTGGCGGAGGAACGATAGCAGGTATTGTAGCAGCCTGGGTACAATAGAATTAATGTTCTCTAAAGGGATATTTGGGCTATAAATGGGCTCCCAAGCCTTTTTTTCTAGACACTTGTCCTTGGGACTTTGGGTTATGTAATTGGTAACCCTATACCATGTATGAAAAGTTCATTGGTTTAAATAATAAATTGAGGCTTCAGAACCAACCATTAAAAATAAAATTTTTAATTTTGAAACTATTCAAATAATTTATTTTTAAAAAATTATAATAATAGGTTAAATTAAAAACAAATATTTTATTACATTACTTATAGGTTCTTTTCATCTATAAAATTTATTACACATATAAATTGGGCCAAATTATATTAATTTTAACATTATTACTATCATTAATTTGTTATCATTATTAAAAGAATTTTTATTACATGAATTTTGAGTAATTATTTAATATACATATTTGAGGAAATAAAATTTAAAATATAATTATGTAATGAATAATACTACAAAATATTTTAGATTAATATTTGAAGTATATTGTATCCTTTAAAAACTAAAAAATATATAATATTATACTTGTTAAATTATACATGTGACAATTTTATAAAAATTTCACTTCTCAAACTGTATCACAACATTAAATGAAAATAATTTATTTGATGATAAAATGTTTGTCTTATAGAGAAATATTCATGGGAATATGGTGTTATGAAGATAGTGAAATTTTTCAAAGTTATATATGATAAAATTACATTCTCCTTGTACTTTTTCCAGAGAATTTATAAAGTGCCTCATATTGAATAACGATAAAATATTCATTTCATTCAATTCAATAGAAATTAACCATTAGGTAAAATTGAAAATAATTGTTTTAGAATATTAGATATAATATTACATATTTAGTAAATAAGGACATTTAAGATAAATATACACCTATATATACTTTTTTATAAACAATCTCTGATAATATTTATATTTTAAAATTATCACTTCTCATAGCTTTGATTTCCATTCTATGTTTCTTATCTACATGTATAATTATTTAAATAATTTTATTGACTTATTTAATAATAATATTAAATTTTTATATCATTTATGATCATATTATTATATTCATGTTAATAATAAATAATTATTAATTATTATATGGGTACTAAATTTATCATTTGCTTAGGCTTATTTTTTCGAATATGTTTTGGTTCTACCTTATAAGTAATATTTATGTCATTAAAAATGATATTAACATTATATATATCCTTTATAATTATTATATATATATATAATCATTACATAATGTAGATCATGTAGAATGAATCACATCGCATCGGGGAGAAGGTAGGTTTTATATAGGGATGATATTATTCCCATTATTTTCAAATGGTATTGAAGTTAATGATTTATAATATTTAATAATGAATATAATTTCATAATAATTATATAAAGTTAATTTTCAATCATAATATCCATTCTAGCATGGTGGTGGTGAAAACAGATTATACCACAACGTGGAGAGGGTAAGTTGTACGTACACACACGCGTGAATTTTATTTTTCCATGGATGGTTATAAAATAAAATATTATTGTTCCATAATATATATATATATATATCTACGTGTGTGTGTATGTGGTACTATACTGATTAATTTATAATGAAACATCTAATGAAGTGGTAGTATGAGAAAAAAAATTTGGAAGAATTTGTAGAAAATTTTACCTCTTCTTAGAAATGATTCATCATAATCTTCTCATATAGAACAAGAGTTTGACTTTGAAGAAGTCCATAACCTATATTATGTACATAGGGAAGCTTATAATGGATTAGGGAAGGGTATGAAAAAGCATTAAATATCAAATTTTTGTAAAGAGAAGAGTAATGATGTGACATTTTATAATTGAGGTATGGGCCATTTTATGGATCCCCAAAATTAAAATTTTATTGTAAAAAACAACATTAAAAAGCCTTCGAAATGACCCAACTTATATGATTATTTGATATAGGGTTTTCATAAGATCATACAATATATTTTATACAATTATTTATATTAATTTAAATCTTATAATTTTATTTAATACTTAGTTATTCTAATTAATTTTTACTTAGGGTAACAAATATTCCAATAGAAAAAGAGATAAATATTTAATTATTTATTTTAAATTATAAAATAAATAAATAAATTATAAAATTTTATACCATATATAAATTAGTCTATATTTTCAAAAATGATTCATTATTTTTTAATAATTTAATAATTCATTATTTGGATAAACAGTTAATAGTGCCGATTTTTACAAATTTCAATTTGATGATTTTTAAAAACATAAATATAAAAGTTTATCTTTGAAAAAAATTATTATATTCCAAAAATGTATATTTATTTTAAAAAATTTATTATACATATCAATTTTTTGATATTATATATATTTTAACATTTTTAATAACATTTATCTGTTATCTGAATAAATATTATAATTTCTACATCAATTATACACAATTATTTAATATAAATATATGATACAAGTTTTAAAAATAAAATAATATGATGAATATAAATATACTATCATTCAATAAGAATATTTCTGGTCATATCTATTTTATGTGAAATCCATCATTTAAAAAGTTATACTTATTAAATAATGAATGTCAAAACATTAACATCACAATAAATAAAATAATATATGTGTCACAATATCTTATATAATGATCCAAATATTCACTAACATGACCCATTGATGGTTATGGTCGATACTTTCTATATATATAATATTATGTCCTGGCTTTGGGTCTTTTTACAGTCATTAAAATTACAATAATTGTTTTATTGATTTCTTAACATTTAATTAATTTTTACACAATCAAAGTATATATATTTAAGCTAATTATTTATTTCCAAAAAATTTAAAATATTTTATGATGATGAATAAAAAAATAATCTTTCAATGAGTATTTAAAATCGAATTTATATTCTCTATTACCATATATATAAAATGATTTACTTATTATAATTTGAGTGATATGTATTTAACTTTTCGTCAAACACAAACAAATTAAATGTATTTATCTTTTCCAAGTTTCTTATAAAGGACACCATTTAAACCAAAGGATGATTTTTGTCTAAAAAACTCATCTTATGATATTAATAGAACAGTTAAGGAATGTTTATAATAGTATTCTAACAATTAATTATTTTGTTTAATATTTTACTTAATTAATTAAATATTATCGAAGTTACTGTTAATAATTCCCAAAAATAAAATAGATATTTTAAGATAATTTGAGAATAATGATTCCATACATGGAAACTATTTTTCAAAATTCATATAATATAGTTTTTGTAAATAATGTAAATTTAATCCCATTTTTAGAAAGAGGGAATGATTTTAAAAATTTAAAATAATATAAATGATTGAAATGATTTTACATATGAATTCAATTTAAAATTCATACTCGTGACATAACTTATATTGAATGATAAAAATATATTATATTTATACTTTTAAACTAAAAAAATATAATTATTTTAAAAAATAAATTATTTAAATAAAAAAAATCAATTAAAATTTAATGTATTCTTAATTCTCATCAAAATTTGAATGTTATCAGAAATATATTAAAATTATATCAAAAAAAATTATATCCATCTTATAGATAAAATTTTTATGTTGTAATATAAATTTTTTTAATGTGTGAAATTGTTAATTTATAGGGGGTCACCAATAAAATGAGGAAAATTACACTTTTGGAAAATATAGGTATTTATACATCCTATAAGGTTCATTCGTACAGTATGAAAAAAATATATATTGAATGAATAAAAAAAATTATTTATTATATAATATTTATATTACATTAGCTTAATTTACTATGATTTATTCACTCAATGTATTAAAACCAAAATACATAAATATAATTGTTTTCAAATTTATCATAAATAATTTTTTGGAATATCATCACCATAAATGCTCATAACTCATTTATATTTATTCTTACTAACATAATGGGTTTGGTAAAATGGTCATTTTATTCTAAAATCCTCTCGTGGTTCTATTAAACTAATAATTACATACATGGATTGTTACTGAATAATTAAAATCCATTAAATAATATATTTCATAAAAAACATTCGGGTTTTACACTAACATGCAACGAATTATTTATTGTCTATCTGAACATGAACATGGTATAATGTTATTTTTGATATTTTATGGTTTTTATAAGGCACATATACATTTTACAAATATAAGGGAGAAGAAATTTTATTCTATAATATATTTGGTAAATTTCTATTCTTGTTTGAATGATATAAAGTAAATCTTTTTAATCAATTATATAACTACATTAGGTGCAAATTATATTTTGATACAATATAGTCTTTGTGATCCTTTTGGTCTCTTTTTGGAGAAACAATTAATATATTTGAGTTATTTGGACTACCAATCATTGAGATGTCAACATGGATAATGAAAAATCATCATTTTATGTGGTTCATTTTCAAAATTTCATTTATTTATATATTAGTTTCAAATCATGTTGACATTTTTTCACTATGTCATAGGTACATAGTTTTGTTGTGTGCATTGTAGATCATTGGGATGAACAGTGTGACATAGTAGCGATATGTGGCTCCCCACTAGAACTTGAGATGACATGGTATTTTTTTAGTGTCCTACTTTTGGGTGATAAAGATATTTCGTGAGAATTACTATTATGATAACTTCGTGTATGATTTAGAGTCCTAATAATAATTGGTTTTACCTTGATTACATGGATATTTAATGTATTATTACATATTGTTCATTTTTCTCCATGAATATGATGTATTAATGTCATAGAGTATTTGTTGCATTGATAAGGTCATTGATATTCTCCAATATGATGAGATACTTGAAATTGTATAATAATATTCATAAATATAGTTCAATGGTTGGATGAAATGCTATGATGGGACACATAGCATGCAGATCATCAGGTTCAAGTACTCATAATCATATGAGACTTCCTCTATTGAATTTCTCACTTCCTAATGTCCAAGATAAGATATTATGAGAATAGAACTACTATTAGAAATTATGCATGTTTTGGTGTCATCAGATATTTCTATCTATGAGCATGGGTAATGGTCCTTAGACATTAATGTTTTCATTAATACATGTAATGACAAATAAACTATGATTTACTAACGAAAACTGTCATGAAAACAGTTCACGGGAAGTAAGTTACGTTGGGTGCATCACAAGTGGCATGTAATTAATGTATAATTCGAGGATGATTTTGTCTAGTCCATTTATGGAAGTTTATATAATTGATGTTTGATTGAAAGAGAACCATAGCATGAAATTCCTTGCATGTGGTGTAACAATGAGTTTATTTCAAGTAGTCAAGGAACAATGTATCAAGCATAAATGATGATGACACAATTAGTAAACCTTCTTCACGAGATATTGCGATAATGGGATTATATTACACAGTATGTGTTTGTATGTGGATGTCATTGTTGCGAGTTTATATTCTTTCTCTTGGGTCCCTTGACCAGTTTCTAGAAATTACTCTTGGTCTTTAGGCAAGCCCACCTAATACCAATGAGAAATAATCATATAGGGCCACATAGTAAGTGTTTTGGTGGTCTCAGTTAAATTCTATATGAATTTAATTACTGAAATAAATATTACTCCCAAGACCGTGGAATAATTTTATTCAAGTTACAATGAACCCAGAAATTAAAGAAATTATATTTATTTATTTTATTGACCATTTAATATATATTTATTTAATAGTTTGTAAAAAAAATATTCATTTAAGAGTGTAAATTATTTTTTTGGGTGATAATTAAATTGATGTGGAGCCTAAACGGACAATGGTTGGTCGTGTAGTAAAATAATTATTTCCAAGATGGTAAATATTTTTTTAACTAGTTGGATCAAATTAAAGTAATGCTGATAGTATTTTATGATGTAAAATTTTATTAATAATTCCATTTGGTGAAAGTTGGCATGCCATAAATAATGACACGATATTATTATTAAATTCATGGTCTTTCTCTATGTTTATGAATGTATTTAATTATTGCTATGATATTAAATATTGTAACTAAAATTCCTTTTAAATAATTTAGAAAGTACGCATATTATGTCATACATCACTCCACATGCCTAATGAATGAAGAATTGTTGAGCCAAAAAAAATTCTCTTGAGTATTCTTCTCTACCCTCTAAATAATGAGAGACATTCATCAATACCGAATAACAAGAGATCAATAATGACGGACAAAAGACACATACTTTACGATGATAGAACTCAGAGAATGAGCAGCGTCGATCAATGGCCATCAGAGCATGTGTGGATTGCTGCTAAATGGATTGTATTTTGGATCCTTACAAGTGGAATGAGATAATCTGGAATTTTCATTCCAGAGGATCGACATCATCAATGAAGAAAAATACCAATTATTCATGTATTATTGGGGTCCATGTGATAAAAATATATATGTATCCTGGGGGATAGTAGGAGAGAGAAAACATATGTTTTTTTCCTTGTATGGGGGTACAATGATGATGCCCACGGTTGGATCATGGGTTATTCTATATTCATTTATTATATCAATCAATATGAACTATGACTGATTCATTTTGTACTGAATTCCATAATTGATATAATAAATATTTTTTATCTATAAACATGTGTGAATCATGTCTTAACTTTGATAATTAAAAATATTGTATTATATATAAGAAATTAATAAATATTATATGAAAAAAATACTTTAAAAAATATAATTTTTTATTAAAATATAATTTATAATCAACTATTATATATATATGTACTATTGTTACATTTAGAAAAAATTTAAATGAATCTCCTGCTAAACACATTGACCAAAATATATATTTTCTGTTAGTATTAGTATAATTTTTATATAACTAATATATCTATCGCAAAAACATTTATTGATGGAGTTTCAACGATAATTTTACTGACCAAGACATTTGTGTTCGTAAAACATTTTAAAAAAGGAAAATGTACTTTTTCAAAAAGATAGGTCCCTGGTGAAAAATGTAAAATATTTTGTTGTGATCATTTCCTTTTAGGATTATATTATCTGAGGTTTTTTTGAACCATTGTAAACCCATTATTTATTTATTGCATGATTAAGATATATGTTTGATTGGTTATATATTAAACTCACATATAAAGATGATGATCATTAGGTTTATATATTTCACTATAATTCACTGGTTAATGTTTCTTATAATAGGATAATATGAAATTTTATGTGAATGGGATACAATCATATTTTTCTAGATGTTTTTTTGTTAGCAATATAGTTGAATCTGTCTTCACATGTCTGCTGTTTGAATGGTATACATGTTTTTTTAAAAATATTCTAGGTGAACATTATATACGAATATTTGTTTATAATACATTATATTCTTTTATTTCCACCAAAAATCATTTTTATATTATGATTCTATGAAATGTAAAATTTATATATTCCCAAGATTATATTAATTTATTTATGTATTTTACATTATGAGTTAAAAAAATTAATGATATATATTTTTTCATTTGATAATACATGTCATTTTATGATTTATTTGGGAAAACTAATATTGTGACATGTTAAATTTAAAGAAATTCAAAAATTCATATTTTTATATATTTTTTTCTGATATTTCCTTCGATGATATATTGAAAATATTTCCAATATAGAGTCTTTGAGCTCAAAAAATTCATATGTTTTCATGTACCAATGTTATATTGATAAGTATGACTTGGGGAATTCCTAGAAAAATTTATGTTGGATTTTAATTAATGAAAATGATTAATGATTTATATTCTTCTGTATCAACTCATCATGACAATAATTATTTCTGTACATGATTTGTTGGATTGATTTATTGATGTATTATTTAAATCGCGTGATTAATGTATTATTATAGTTTTTTTTGGATTGTGTATCAATAATAACATTTTGATAGTCTATAGGATATTACATTCTTCACTATTGTGGACATGAGATAGAGTATAAATAATTTAAATAGGGAGAAAATTACTATAAAAACAGTTGAATGATTATATAAATATGATTTATAATAGAGTTACAAATTTAGTCTGTAATTTTTTTCAAGAAAAATGGTTTTCATTGTTTTATTTTTTTTATACATTGATATCATAAGGGATCCATGTCTATCAATTTCATGTAATAATAATATGTTTAATCAATGACAGTTCACTCTTTCACACTCTCTCAATATCATAAAATTTACATTTTTTTCACATTCATTGTCTAGGTATGGTTTTAGAAGTAATTAAATTTTATGTTATTAGTTGAATTGATGATGAAAAATTAGATGAATGTTAGAGGAAGATTTTACTTGATTCAAATGTTCTTAATTAATTTTCAGTAAAAATTGAATTTTGTACATTAATATATCATATGAAGTTAATATTCTTTAGATAATCTGGTATAATTTGAGAATATTAACATGTTCTAGGAATATTTTATGAAATTCATATTGGATGTTAAATCCCATCAATACATTTCCCCATGAATCCATTGTATTAAAATATTTTTGACGTATATTCTCTTTAAAAATATTTATTTATATCATCAATATATGTCAAAATTTAATCCCTCTTATTAATACTTTAATACAATGTTTTAACCAATCATAATAATATATTTAATATATCGTAGAATACACTATAAGATAATGGTATGATTATGAATCTCGATATAAAATTTTTGAATATGGTTTTTTAAGGGATATGTGTTACTCTTTATTAGTTAATTATTTGTTTCATAATTAAATTTTCTCATTATTTCTTGACTTTGTGGATGTAGTTATTTTATGCCATATTTTTCAAATTATTATTGATTGATTACACTGGTTGGTTGGATAAAAATAAATAGAATAATAGGGGTGAATGTTTGTAAAAAATTTTATTGTAAAATAATCTATTTCCAAATTTTTTTCAAAATAACATATAAAATATACAATTGAATCAAATTATATAGGAAATATAATAATAAAATAATATATTAAATGATTGGAAAAGATGATTTAAATGATTATCTTATACAAATATTACATGATTATATTAATAATAATAATTTGATGGACTAAAATATCATTGAATTAATTATTAAAAGTGACCAAAAACATAATTTCCTGAATGTCGATGAGAAATGAAATTTGTAAATGATGTTTAGAAATAACATAAAAAATAACACTATTCTTACCACCTCAATCAATATTGGATTTAATGTATTAGTCTCGTAGATTTATTATTATCCTAGATACCAATATTATCTCTTCCTTTTTTTGTTATTGAATGAAACCAGATAAAATATACGTTAGCTCATTAACTCCAATGATTTAAAACTCAAAAAAATAGTCCATTTTCATTTGAAATTAAATAGAATGAAAATATTTATTCTTAAAATTTTGTTTTATTTGAAAAAAAATTATATGAAATATGATGAATGATGAATTTTCAATAAAGCAATAACATCATTCCTTGAATCAATTATCTCGATATATATGAAATAAAATATGATACAATGAGAAAATTATAAAAGTTTGAAAAAAATTAAATTATTTTCAAACAAACACTAGAATGGGATATATGGGTTAATAGGATTGAAACATGAGAGATATTGAGTGAATATTTTAACAATATTAGATGGGATAGATAGCTATTTTCTTGTTCAGTTTATTTCAAAAGTAACCACGTTTTCAAATGTATAGCATCCAAATCATTCAGTAATGTCCATAAATCCCTTAAGGGTATTTATATTGAATAAATAAAAATTTCATGAAATATCACCAAATTAAATGTCATAATTATATTAGTCTACCCAATACCACAAGTAACATTGATCCTCCACCAGTATGTTGGTGTGTTCTGTAACACCTCATGATTTTTTTAAATAAATGTTTTATATTATTTGAACTTTTTGATATTTTTAATTTCATAGAACATTGAATATAACTTTTCTTATATAGAAGTAATGTGTTTGGATTCCATTATACAAAAAAATGTTATTATTGTGCGACATAGAATACCTAGATAATATTTAATTTATAGAAAACAATATTTTTTCTTGTGTTACACACAATGTTGATTTTCATCAATATCTTTCATAAAATGCATGGACATGTTTTCTTGAACTACAATGTACTGTTAATATTATTGTTAAAATATTTTTATATCTACCACTAAGCCATTGGAATGAATTTACAAACCAAATATACAAATTTAATGAATTAAATAAACAACCCGGAATTTTTATTTTAAGAATACTATTTTTCTTATGTACAAACACAATTTTTCCCTAATAAATTATTAAAAAATTGATTAATTTTTTTAAAAATATTCCTATTTTATATATTCACTAGAAATTTTTTATAATTTTCCAAAAATATGATAATTAAATGAAAATAATAAATACAATTTTATGAATAAGAATATGTATTTATCTAAAAGATAATTTTATTGTCTTTTAATGGAGATTCAATTTAAAATTTTTTTAAAATGTTTATTGTTTTTATTTATAAAATATACATTTAATTTTCCTGATATTTAAATATAAAAATATTATGTCGTTAAATTATTCGTATTTTTTTTAAGTAGTTTATTTTTTTTTGAATACTAAAAACACAAAATTTTAATTCGAAAACAATATTGTATATTACTTATTAGCGTAGTTAAATTATTTTTTAATTTGAATGTAAGAAATAATTATAAAATAAATAAATCACTTAGGCAAATTCTTTTTTTAGGATCTAGTTTCACAATGAAATTGGATAAAAAAATTCTTAACTATTGGACATTTTCCTTTTAAAAATCTGCATTGTCATCTGGACAGTGGTATTAATAAAAAATTATTTTATAACTCATATGAGATTTTCTTTTTTAAAAATTCATTAAATAGTTAAAATCATAATTTTTTATAAGTTATATTAACTTAAGTATTTATTTTTATAAAAAATATTCGTTAAAGGTACTAAATTGAATAACAATGATTAAGAGAACAATATCTTGATAAAGTAATAAGCCTTAATCTTAATTTCCCTAATGACCTAAAAACTTTCCCAAAATCAATTGGATGGTTTAATTTTGACCATATAATAATCCATATCAATTTCTTCCACAGTTGGAAAAATATAACATGGAAATAATGTGGATGAAATTTTCTATTAAAAAACGTACCAGAATATGACTCCTCGTACACTATAAAAAAGAAACAAATCCCTCGAAATTATTCACACCTCTAAATTTAAATTTTTCACCCAAAAAATGATAAAATATAATCCCATTTACCTAAATTAATCCTAAAAGCTTCTCTTTTATAATTAAACCAACCAACGGATCCCATTGGTACTAACCAAGATGACATGACCAAAAAATAGATAGCATCCTTCCTTATTCACTTTTTTTTTATTTTTCATACTCAACCTCGTAAATTATTATTATTATATTCTTATATAATACCCTATGTATCTATAATATACATAAATTTTTTTATTCTAGGAATTTTACCTACACTTGAAAACACTTCCATCAAATGAGTGACAATTTTATTGTACTTATGTATGGAGAACTACCACCACATGAAATGATGTTCTTCATTTTTCCTTTACCACATATCATGGTTGGGAATTTCTATGAAAAAAATGTTTTTATATGATATATTTGATATATATGATATATTTATGTTTCATTAATTACCATATAAAACATTCCTTCATGCATAATATTTTCTATAAATATAATTACATCGATTGTGGTAACGAGGACTACCGCCTCTTTAAAGATATTTGATTCATTCAAAATTTACATGGAATGTATTGTTGAATGTTTTAGTAAAATTATATGAAATATATGACATAATAATTATAGTTTAATGAAATTATGTATATTAATTTTAATGTATATTTTACTCACATATTTTTTTTTCAATACGACAATTAAACGTAAACTACGTTCTAGCGAACGTATAACCAACCATCTCCATGAACGTTGTATTTCATAGCATATTTCTATATTTAATGGATTATTAATTTTTTTTTGTAATTTATAAATATAATTTTTACATATTTTTTTCATTCTAGAAATTAGTAAATCATATTTTATGGTAGAGGATGAATATTAACATGTCAAGCCATGAATGAAAAACATATTAGATATTACGCGAAACATAAAATTAACATGAAATTATTAACAACTGAATAATATAAAGTCATAATAAAATAATATATGTTATTAAATATAAAAATATATATTATTTTATGATATATTATTAACATATTATTTTTATACATGAGGTTCGATTAAGTAATAATAAATAATATACTTGAGGTCATGGTTTTTCTAATTTCACATTTAATTATTCCTGAGATACATGCCATATTCACAGCTCATTTATTTTTTCTGGTGTATATACATCCCATGAATTTATTATATGAAAAATAATATTACATTTATGTGTATATTGATAAAAATTTTATGATATGTCTTTTATTAGGTTGTTTATTAAAAGTTTCCAACCATGTAATGTAATTTTTTCCTGAGTTTCCTTCTTTGAGAAACATATATTGTTTTACAACGACATTTTTATAGGATGTGTATATTATTACATTGGAATGTTATATTTTGAACATCATTCATTTAATGATATTATAATCGTGATTAAATATTTTTGTTATATGGTTAACATGATTTATTTTTAACAAAGTTATAATAGTTTATTAATATAATATCATCATTTAATAGTACATTTTATGTTTAAACTTCAATTTATTAGATATTATGCTACATATATAGGTAAAAATGGTTAATAATATTCTACTATTATTATTCCTTATATCATCATTTATTTGATCCTTTTTAAAACATTTTATTAGTTTTGAGGATTAAGACCTGTTTTTTGGAAAATATGACTACATCTCTCTCTTTGGTCAAAAACATGTGTTCTTTGTAAAATAAATTTTATAAAATGGTTTTAAATAATGATTTATATTTAAAATTTGTTTTAAATTTAGTTGGGATTTCATATATGTATTCATATTATATTCAATGAAATAATATTTCAAAAAAAATATCCGGACTCTTTTATATGTTTCCGTTGTAAAAGGTTTTCTAATTGTTATGAATATTATTTTATATTCGATATTTGAAAAAGGATTCTAAGATTTTTTCAATATTCCATTAATTGTTTCTATTATATTCTCAATGAACATGTTTTTTAAAATTATTTTTATTTTAATGATAAAATTTCAAATAGGAAAAGATATTTTCATCAATAATTTTTTAAAACAACTTATCTTGACATTATATATTTTCAATGTGGTTTCAAAGAAAATGATTTTAAAAATGTTATATATTTTATAATGTGATGTTACATGTGATATTTCCAAATACTAAACCATAAAATATGACACCCTTAGTTATATCTTATGCTTTAGTAGGGATATGATCTATTGAGACCATTCTAATTATATTTCAAAATCATTTATGTTTTGGTGGATTGATGTTTATGGAACCTATTTATATTAAATGGTCTATAACATGATAAATGATTATGAATCCGAAATCATTTTTGGGGCTATTCAATGATTATATTATTATGAATCCTCTATAATTTTCATAAGTTATGATATGATGAAATGTTTATGATACCTATTTCCTTTCATTATCAGTTATATCAGGCTTAAAAACCAATCTATTTTTACATATCATGATAATATTAATGTTTTTATGGACAACATTGGTTTTATTACATGTTTAGATGGGTGCAACATATATATCCATCCAATTTATTTGGTCATGATTTATAACTCATTATAATGGTATGGAAGGAATGGTCAGTGAAACTGGTTAAGTTATATACGACCTGAACAAGGTGTGAACTCCATTTAATGTGACAATAATGGAATTGGATGTGAATTCAGTTCAACAAAACATTGATAGAATGAGGAGTTTAAACAGTTCATTATGATATGTATGTAGTGGGATGTGAAACCAATTTACTAATACATAACTGGAACTAAGAATGAATTATTTTTAAGTAATTTAGGTATAGAATAAGAAGTGAACATGGTTCAGTAAGAAAATATTTTAATGAAAAGTCAACCATGTTCAGTAATAAATTATTTGAACGAGGAGTGAACCTAGTTTTGTAATTTAAATTGTCCACTTATATGGTATTGGGGCTGAACCATGATTACAAATATGATTTTTTGAGTGAAACCATTCAACTAATGTGGACATTGAAATAATCCATGACTACTATTGAAGTCATATCATATGATTATGTGTCTTCTAATTTCCTCATCAAAACAACTAATTATTATTTTTTAAGGAAACATAATAGACAACGGATTTTTGAAAAACCATAAAATTCTTATGGAGGCCTACAGTAGTGGAGCCAGAGTGTATACCCTCGAATCAAATTCATCCCCATGGGTTTGAAACCTGAGATGGAGGGATGGAAAGTGAAATTTGAACCATGGATCGCCAAAGATGCAAGAATAAATGTATCCTTGTTTCCCACCCTCCATGTGTGTGTCCCATTAACATTATTTTTTATAATAGCTCTTAATTTCCTAATCATGTATGAAATCAACTAAAGAGGGGACACTTTAACATGGATATAGTCATGTATGATCTTGGATTCTGTTTCAATGTGAGATAAGTCAACATCTCCCTTATTGTAGAGGTTGAGTCCAGTGAGGGCTGCCTTAGCCTCTACTTGTGTAGATTTGATGCTTCCATAATGGCCTGTGAAACAAGGACAACATTTCACCAGGATTCATGGATCCACCCATCAAACACACATATCACCCATGATGCATGAGTCGGGTGTACTGAGTTTGAATCTATTTTTTTCGAGGGATCAAATGTATCCCTTAATCCATCCTGGTTAAGGGGGGCTTGGAAAAAGAGGGACAAATTTAAATAAACCTCAAGGATGGATAATCCTACCTGTTTCTAGAATGATTAATAAATTCGATCAAAATACATCTTTTTAGAACTGTGATAGACCTCTGTATAAGTGATGATCCATAATATCAGACCTTGTTACGAGCCTTCCGTAGACAACAGTATCATGGGTTGGGGATGGTGGACCATGACATCCTTTCCTATCCCCTATCAGTTATCCCCTTGATCTAGTGTTGTAAAAATATTCAATCACTAGGGTCAATGGACAAATAAGAAACGAAGTCACCTAAATACCGACACAAATAAAGAGGAATGAATTCATGAAAAATGTTTTTATTTTTTCTTTCTTCCTACATATTTTTGCACCATTTGAAACATGACGCTATAGGAATACACAGTTTTTTGAGGTTCTCATCTGTAGGAACATCATGATTCCTTATTATTAAATTTGGAAATCTATATTTCGATGGGATATTTCAGCACCACATGATCCAAATCCATATATCATGATTATCCTGATAGGTGTAGATCCAACTAAAGTCCCTTATCGAGAAACTTCATGAGGTAGGAGGGTGAAGATGCATTTTTTTAGATCGGTGTTCAAGGAATCTAACTCATAAGAATCATTTTGAATCTTTTTCATCACATCCATGATGAAATTTGGGTACTAGATCACCTACATGAAGGATATGTCTGGAACAGACACCCAGGGAATCCAATCAGGTAACCAACACAAGAACTGTCCTAAAAGTAGATGTTAACCTCTCCAAAAACCTAGTGAGAGTACAGCTATAGGCCTGGGATGCGGGGAAATATCATATCCCGAAGAAGGGTTCCATGAGGAGCCTCTAAATACATATTCTCACTAAATGAGAGATACATTATCTTCCCCCAATTAATATATTCTTCAAGGAATTCCCACACAAGTTTTGTATGCTTGTCTTGTACTATGTCACGTAAGCTTATAATATTGATCCCAACCTCTTTAATGTGTTTAGAAATCCTATACCAGGATACCCAGTTCCTTTTTACTTCAATGATATAATCCCATATGAAACTGGACAAAACATTATCAATGGCTTTAATAGATCCCTTTAGAATAGAGGTTGAGTCTAGAGCATGCAATGGGACATAGTACAAGGAATTTTTTATGAGGTTTATTCATCTCTCAAAATAGAGGAATTGATTCCTAAAATTGATAACATGAATCATTATCATATTCACCGCATGGACGATGTCACATATTCTCATTATAAATAAGAAAATCAGTGTTCTATGATATTCCATTGGGAAAGAACCACATTGCATATCCAACATGCTGCAGAAGTCAAAGGCCCTTCTAGAAGAAAATTTTGTTATATATATTGAGGATTCATTTAAATATATGGATAATATTTCTCTTCTTGAAGTAATACTCCTCCAGAATAGTGGTAAGCCTATGCACAGATTTCATGCCTGTTTTGGAGATGATTATAGTTTTTTCTTAAAACATCAAATCGGATATGGAATGGAGGATTGATTTTTGGTGAAAAGGGATGATTTCCCTACTGAATATTCCATTTTTAATGAGATGGATAAGGGAATCCTACATGAGGAAAAAATTAATTTGGGAGAGAGGGTATCCATGCCTAATGCCAGGCATTACCTTGAAGAAGCAAGGTCTTCAACCCATGAAATTGACTACCTTCTATGAGGATCAAAATAATATAATGAGGAGTTCATATGACTAGTGGAATATGACCATTCTCTTAAGAACTCTATTGATAAAAACCCATTTTATCCTATCGTACCCCTTAAAAATTTCTATTATGACAACCAAAATAGAACGATGAGAATTTATATTTATATACCTCATCATTTCCAGTGACATGGTGATTGAACCATGCATTGATCAACCCATTAAAAATACATGTTTTTTCATATAAATCTAACATAGAATGTACCTAGACAACCTCATGTTGATAATGATTTCTATAATTTTGTATAGAAAATTTCACATTCTCATTGGGATATAATTTAATAGGGAGTATGGATCCTTGATATTTATAATAAGAAGAATATTGGTAGCACTATCCACCCATCGAAGAGTTACCTGATGAAAGAAATACTAAATTGGAATAATGGTGTCAAATTAACTACCTCCCAAGATCATTTATAAAACCCACTTGAGAATCTATTATGGCCATGTGCACATTCATGGATGAGGTTAATCAAAGACTATTTAATTTCATCTTTATTATGGTGGAAATAAAATATTTTGTTCTCCTATGGGGAAACCATGGTGAGAATAATGTCATGTAGTTTTGCACTACCACTTGGGAAACCGTTCGACATCCAGACATTAGTGTTTGTCAGGAGATACATGAAGAAAATGGGTACCAAGCCACCAATATCCTCCCTTTCATCAATTTCTAACTAAATCTAGTGTAAAATAGTTTTCTTATGGACATGTATTTCCCCCCTTGTTCATGCATGGAAATATACATTGTTCATATCCCCCTCACAAAACTAGTTTACCCTTGTGTTTTCCCTAGCCTTGTATTCCTCATATAACAGAATCTATACCATGTAGTTTTATTTCCCTGATAGGTTATAAAAATCCACCTCATTCAAACCCTCATCCATGATGTCTTTGATATATTTTATATCCTATTTTATATCTTCCATGTTTTGGTAAACATAAGTAGGATCTATATCCCCCAAATGATGTGTTTTCTTGTTCCATCTACACTCTTTATAGATTTCCACCCCTGTAGGACCCTAGGTTGGTTTTCCCCATGAATCAATAAGATATTTGTGATAGAAAGGGATACAAGTCCACAAGTTAGAAAACATGAACCAAATGTATGAATATTAACTTGGAGATAGAGCAACAAAAAATAGAGTGTTATTAGATAGGTCATGAATTGGATGACCTACCATCGAATTGGGAAACATGGTGATGGAATGTGTACAATACATTCATTGTTCATGAATTCTCTAAAACCTTTTGATTCTATTTTGATTGTTTAACCATGTGTAGTTGTCACTAGAGTAACTCATGCCCATCAGTCCTTTAGTCTCCCTAGACAAGATGAAATCCAAAATCGCATTCTGAGGGAATTCTTATCTACTATTCTTTACAGTTGTTTCCTTGATGGTGTTTTAATCACTGGCAATGACCCATGTAAGGTTCCTTGGGTAGAATGTAGTGAGGTGTTTCCAATGTGATATCATTCATTTCGAATCAAAACTACCATAAAAACAATACAAATATGTGGTCCATACCACAATTGACCTTTATATTTATGAATTGGTCACCCACTTGCACCATGTATACCATTGTGTCTCTATTATTTGAGATCAAAATGTTCCAATTAATAGGATATACATTCATGGATGACTCCATCTTAATTTTACACGTGAACTCCTTGAGTTTAATAGGGTTCTTCTTATGTTATAGGATTGCCACAATGCATGCGTTTTTCTTCCTGTCTCTGAGGAAATATAATCATTTTTCACATGCTCCCCAAGGCCACGAGTATTCCATATGAGGCTAGGAATCACTAAATAGGGTTTGGACAAGATCTATCCCCATGAAACATGGTCTCTATCTACTGGGAGGAAGATCACTCCCTTCTCTTATTCTGCTACTGTCATGATTTCAAAAACATGCTTATGCACATATTAGTAGGGGAGGGGTATGGAGAAGGAATGGGCCTATGAGAGTGGGGATTGAGAATCATAACTCTCATAGATATTGGGGGAGACAGAAATAATGGTAGATGATCCCCTAAAAACTGGGTGAATGGAAGACATAGATCCCCATCTTGGGTAGGATCTCTTAATGTAATGTCACAATCAACTTTAAGAAAATGATGGTGGGGGAAATCCCCATACCATCCCATCCCTAAGATATTTTGTCATAAATCAATGGGTATGGGCTCCGAATCCAAAGGGGGAGACCCATGATCTGTAAGAAATTAGAATGTATCCTAAAAAGGTTCTCCAAAAGACAAACTATTGAGAACAACTGGGAAGCGATGAAGATGTGGTCCATGAGGCTGGGCAGAAGGGTTGGGGATTCCTGATGGATGAATGATACAAGGTCCATACTGGAGGAGGAAAAAATCATTATGTAATGGTAATGGGAAGGATAAAAACAAGGGGTAGGGAGGTCTATAAGGGTTTTAACTAGAGAGACCCAAGGGGAAACATTCACATTATTAGATGAGGAGCCAACTAGAGTATGGGATAGAACACCTAACCTAATCTCCTTTGGATGATTGGAGTCAGGGCCTAAGTTTTGTTTCTGTGACACTTGGAGAGAGTTTCCTTAGAGGTGGTAGTGAGTGCTGAATGTTTTTATAATAGGAGAAATGTTCTCTTGGATCCACCCAACCTCATCCTTCAACACTTGGGTAATACAATCTTGGATCTGAAGGGAGAGATCTTGTTCCACACAAATTCTATCCACAGAAGCTTCATCACAACATTGAGTACAATCGTCCCCAAAAATAATTCCAACTATAGAGTATCCAATGGATTTATAAAGTCCACCATTTAGAAACAGTTGTGAAATTCAAGGAAGGAAGACCCATACTATAGCTAGGGGACATTTCCTCACCCTATTAACCTCCATTGTCCACCAGGTATGGTTGAAATTGTATCGACCCAATAACAGGGGAGCCTTGCACTAATCCCTAACAAAGTCCAATTCAGACGCAATCACTAGGAAAATGATCTTTGGTGAACCACATAGATGAATGATGATGCCTGAAACCCCATGAATCCAATATGTGTTTAAAAATTGGTAGAGGAGGCTTACAGATACCAAACCATGCCAAAATTTTACATTTCAATCAAGAATATACATCATCAAAATTCACAGTGAGAAACTCTAGAAATAGAATATGACCCTCCAATTATAACATATGAGCAACAAACTACAAATCCAGGAAGTTGTACTATTGAGGAATTCTGGACTAGGGACACAGTTCGCCAATGAAGGAATTGGGTCACCGTAATTAGGGTGACGATCCGATGTGCTACTAAAACAGAGAGGGGACATCCGTCGAGGGAGTGGGGACGTGATTGAAAATTACCAAGGGTACAAGTGTTTCTAGAGATCCAACACCTGAAGACCAAATGTTCATTAAAATATGTAATGGAATTTTATGATCTTAAAATGTTAACATTATGTTCTCATAACCTTATACTCGTGTTATTCTTACATATTTTCCCTATTAAACATTACATAGCATCATTGATCACCCCTTTCATGAAATTTCTATTCCCAGGTTATTAAGAATGGTTTTAACAATGATTACTAAAGGAGAAGATTTATAAGGGGTATTTTTAATATCATTCAACATTTTATAATATTATGATTCCATGTTTCAAAATTCAAAAAAAATAATTATGGTCATTGGTCATTATTTTTTCTAATATAAGGATTATGCATCTATTATTATTTAATATAAATGTATTTTAAGACTAGGTCACTATAGTTGTAATCCAAAAAATATTTACTCAATCATAGGAATGTATGGTGACAAATAATTAGTATGATCACAAGAAATATTTCTAATGATGTATCTAGGGATGTCACAAATGATAATTATAAAGATGTGTTAAAGTATATGAAACAATCCTAGATTTTTTTATATGTATTGAGTTATGGGTTTCCTAAAATTAAAAACATTCTTGATAGATAGTGTGGATCTACATCTGGAAAAAATGTTTATTGGGTTAGCATCCTAAAAAAAATATTTTTACCTTTACTAGATTAGGAACATGATCATGATAATGGTCCTTGAAGGATACCTAGTTTGAAACTCATGGGGATATACTTTGGAAATTTAAAAAAACATTATTAACCATTATAATGGATTTAGATAGTTAATAATATAAAATGAAAAAATATGAACCAAAGGATTCATTGATTAAAAATACGTTTCAGGATTTAGACATACTATACAAAAATTTTCATGATAATGTGGTTTTAATCATGGATAAGTGTTTCTTAAACAATGATATCTGGTTTTAGTTAATATATGGAAACCAAAAGAACACTGTTAAAATAGAATGAAATGAAAATTAAATGATGGTCCTCCTAAGAATCTGAATGATATGAAAAAAGGAGTGAATTTTTTTTCTGAAATGATGTAAAAAACAAATCAATAGATGAATCATGATGATCATTGAAATGAAAAATGGTGGGAACAATGTTTTCTTAATCTTTTTTTTTTGGAAATAACCACCATATTTTAATGGGATATCTAATCCAATTGTTTTTGATAATTGGATCTATACTAAAATATATTTTTAATTATATGTTTTTTACAATGAGAAAATGATATATTTGGAATTTTTTGATTGGTAGGTTATTTTACACAGTGGTGTAACATAATCAAGAATTCGTGGAAGCTAGATAAAATCGAATCCATGCATTGTGATGTGTACAGGATCTTATTTTTTATTATGTACAATTTTTTAAATGCATATTATAAAACAATGATTGAAGTCACCCATCAACATCATGGTCAAGATAAAAAAATAAGTATATAATTCCATTGAATATATAAAAAATATTTATAAAATAATATTTGAATTATTAATCTCAAAATTTGAAAGGATGTAGGGAATAATTTTTTTAGGGGAAATGATAATTTTTTTAGTGTGGAATGAAAGGTTTTCAAATTTATGAATTATAATGTAATGGTAACAATTTTAAGGCTCAATAAATTAACCACTGATTGGTTATTGTTTAAAATTTAAGGAATATGGGAAATGTTATAGGGTCTACATAAATCCAAAGGATAAAAATGATGGTCAACATCATAAATATCTTAGATGGTTGATAATGGTATTTTTTTTAAATCACAATGGATGAAGTAAATCATGAAAATTATGTTATGCTTTTCCTTCAATACTTAGATCAGAATTTAATGTTTAAATTTTTATGATTAATCCGTATGAAAATCATATTGCTAATAATTTAGTGATGTTTCATGTTATTATCTCCCTCTAGATTTATTTTAGAATAATAAAATCAGATTTGATATTATATCGGTACACGGGTATACCCTAGTTTATAAAGAAAATATTTTCCTATTAGGTAATATATTATATTATGAATAATGGTTAAATTATATTTTATAATGGTTATATGTTTAACAATTTACTAAATAGTATATAATAATCATAATTTCTGGTTTTAGAGATAAATGGTTTTTCTCTCTGTATAAGGATTCATGTGCATTTTATAACATTTTCTAAATATTTTTTATGATGATCACTAAAGACATATGGAATGAATTATCATTATACATGTTGATATTATTATATATTAATACATTAGGCATAACATTTCTACATTAATTTTTGAAGTAAGTGATAACTGGAAATATATTATGATTCAAACAAATGTTTGATTGGTATTATGAAATGGAATGAAATCAAGTTATTATATAATATTGTGAAAATTTTTCATCTTTATTAAGTGATTCATTTAATTTAATATTTTCCAATTGTAATCATTTTTTATAATATCAATTTAATTTTTCAATCAACTTTGGTTTATGGCTTTGTGTTTGTTAACATTATATTATACATACCCTTTATCATTCTCTATAAGAACATGATAGTTTTATTCCTCTATAATTACCATGTTTTCACTATCAACCTATTTTTTCCTATGTAGAAACATTATTGTGGGTTAAATTTGATAGCCCATATGATACCAAATTGCACATTTTAATGTATAATTTAGTATTAATTTTTTATGATGTGGGTTTCTATGAATTAATGTTCCATGTATTATACCAATGATAACCCAGATGAATATTAATGGTGAAATTCATATTTTTTTCATGTTATAATTTAACACTCTATGATTTTTGTAAAAAATATTTTTTATATTTAATTTAATATTTAGAATATTATTCATTTCTAAAAAATTGAATATTTATTTATCTATATAAAATAATTATGTTTGGGTGTCATTTTACATAACCAAAAATAGAAATACTATATATAAAACATAGATTAACTTTAGGTACATGAAACAATATTTTTGTCTAGTGTTAAAAATAGTGTTGAGTTCCTTAGATATATTATGTAACATGCAAGGCTGAATTTTACCGAACTACAATATACTATAAATATGATTATTAAAATATTATTATAGCTACCCCCAAGCCATTGGAATGGATGTTATTAATACGACTAATGAATTTTTAATCTATTATTTACACATATATAGGGATTTAATCATTTGGTTATCAATTTGTAGGATTTTATGAATGATCTATTTGAAAATAATGAAATTACATTTCTATGAAAACCATTTTTCTACATACAAACACAATTTAATCATAATATTTAAAAAAAATTAACTATATTTTATTTTTTCAAATAAAACATATATATTTTTTATTCAATAAATATTTTATATTCTAATAAAATATATTTTATATTTATAAGATTAGTGTAAATCCAATTTTATGAGTAAAATGATGATTTTTTGAAGCTAATTTTACAGCCTTTAAATGGAAACCTAATTTAAATATATCACTCACGCATTTATAATATTAATTTTTAAAAATAAACCCCGATTTTTAAAATAATTATCAAAATTTATATAGGGTTAATATTATGTATTTGTCTAAGATGTTTCATTTTTTTATGAATAGTAAAATATATACGAAATTTAATTAAAAATATTTTATTCTTCTAATTTGTTTATACAGTAAAATTACATTTCAATTTTGTTTTAATTTTAATTATCTCAATTATACATCAATTATCATAATTAATTTCAGTGAAAAATTTTCCCAATTAAAATTGATATGAACTCATTTCAATCATTTAGATGTTTTCTCTTTAAAAACATGCATTTTCATCCAATCTTCCAAACTAATTTTAAATTAATTTTTTTTTCATTCAATTTTTTGTAATTTTATAAATGGATCAGAAATTTTTAATTACATTTAATTTGTAATATGTAATATTTTAAAAATTCTTTTTGACTCAAAATATATTTGAATGTTATTATAATTTATTATAATGATTAAGAGAAATATTAACTTATCAACGAACTAAAAAATATATTTAATTCCAAAAATGACATGTAATATTTTACATAATCAATTTTATTTATTATTTGTACCCCATAATAATATTCATTTTTTACCATTATTGACTATAATTGACCAGAGAAAAACATTTGTGGAATCCTTGTTAAATCATTTACAAGAATGTGGTTATCCCCCTCTATAAAAAGAAATCACCCCTCCGTTAAATTCACACAACTATAGAAAATTGGATCACAAAAAATACACTTAAATAATATCAAAACATACCTTAATTCATCCTATATGCATATATTTACAGAGAAATCCAAACATGGAATTCATTTTTTTCCAACTGTGGGGTGTTACCCAAAGAAAAGGTAAAATTCTTCTTCAATATCTTTTTTTTATTTTCATTATCCAACAAAACAATAGTTCTTAAAAAATTAATATATAATACACAATGTACCATAAATAAAATGTTTTTGTTTATTCTAAAGTCTCTAAATACATTTAAACGCATCCATCTAATGAGAAAAAAACATAACGTTCTTATTTATGGCAAACTCTCGCCTCGCAAAATGATATTGGTCATTTTCCATTACCACCTATCAGTGTTGTTAATTATGTTGGAAAAACTATTTCAATATGATATATATGTAATTTTTTATTTTATTTATTCTTCTATAATTATTATATAAAACCAGCCTTCATTCTTTCCATTATATGTAAATACGATAACATTGATTTTGGGCATTTGGACTACCACCTCCTCAAAGCAATGTGATTCGTTCACACATTACATGGAATGTATTATGTATGTGTTTAGTGTAATTAGATGATATATATGAAATTATAATTATAATTTAGTTTGAATATTTATAAATTTATAAATATAATACATTTTTCTTAATTTCGTATTTTATGATAATTAAACACATACATCGTTCATGCACATGTAGGTCCTACCATCCCCATGCAGGTTGTATTCCACTTCATAATTATACATTATATAGATTTGTATAAATTTTTATATATGAATTATATATGATATTTATATGATTTTTTAAATTCTTTAATTCATTATGTCATGATCTATGTAAAAGGATTAATAATAAAAAGTAGAAACATACATGAAAAACAAAGCAGATATTACTTGAAGCATATCATTAAATGAAAATTCAAAATAAATGGGTTATATAAGGTCATAATAATGTCATATATGGTATTAAATATAATAATATATTATTTTTTATGTATAATAGATGTATATTTATCAGATATTATTATTTTATTGGGCCATAGGAAGTCAAGACATATAGTGAGGGTTGTTGTCATCTTACTTTTTATTATCCATGTGATACATGCCATGTTCACCACTTGTTTCATTTTTGTTGTCTATCTGCTAACCATGAATGTACACTATGACAAATATAATTAAAATTATTGGTATCTAAATATCCATTTTATCATATATCATTCATGGGGTTATATTTCAAATTATAATAAAACATTAAATTAGTTTTTACTCGATTGGATTTCTTTGAGACACAAGCTCTATTATGCACCTATATTTTTATATGGGGAGTATATACAACCTTTTAAATGTTATACCATAAATTTCATTCATTTCATGATATTATAAGAATAATTTAATCTTATTTTCCATATCTTTTTTAGGATTTGATGTAACTAAAGTGGTACAAGATTATATCTACAAATAATAAATTATCAAGATTATTTGTAATTTTTATTCTTATGATTAAATATTAATATCCAAATATCAAGAACTCCAATTAATTATTATAAAATATTTTTAATAATGATATCATAATTTATTATAACCATTACCACTCTTTGGTACATAATATGACTACTAATGTTCTTTTATGAAAAAAATGACTTCAATTTTCTCTTCAGTCCAAAATTTATGTTCTATCAAAACCATGATTTCTAAAAAGGTTATATTTTTAATGTTTACATTTTTTTATGTTTTTTAAATAATTATTTATTTTTTCATAAATTTTTTTAAAAAATTGATTTTAAAAATCTTTTTAATATTCTTTTATATGTTCTCCTAGAAAAAGGGTTTCAAAATTTATTCATATACTTTAATAATATTTCAAGAAAAATGATTTTCAAAATGTCTCAAACATTCATTAATATTATTTCATATATATTATTTAAAGAAATATTCTTTGAAAATTCACAATCTAATAATAATACATTTGGAATGAAAAAAAGTTATTTTCCTTGAGAAATGATATCAAAAGAAATTCATGACTCTTTTAAATGTTTTTAATGTGCATTCAATGAAAAGGATTCTGAAAAGGTTACACATTTCCTATATTTATATTCCATGTCATATTTTAAAATCATTCAAATTATATTATTAAAATCATGGATATAGTTTCTAATTTAATAAAATATTATAATATGAAACCATTAATATTATTCATCTGATTAGTTTATGTTTTGATATCATAATATTTATAAGTTTATATTCAATGATTTATACACTGATTTATAATTATGGAACATAAATACATTAATATGATATTCTAAAAATAAAGAAATTTTAATCCTCTATATTTTCCATATGATATTATACAAATTTTTTAATACCAATTTTATTTCATGGATAGTAATATGTTGTTTATGAACCACATCTATTTTTAAGGGTCATGATAAGATGAATGTTTTTACCATACTTTTTTATGAATTCAATATGATATTGGTGGTTCTTATATATCCATCCAATTAATTTGTTAAAAATAAATATATCGTCATTCTGACTTCAATGGAACATGTTTTGAACCTGGTTCAATAATATACGGATGTGTGAGGAGTGAATATGGTTCATTGTGTCAGGGCCGAATTTGGAAGTGAATCAGGTTTAGTAATACAGAATTTGAATGTGGAGTTATCTCAGTTTTGTGTGAGAATCCAAGAATGTGAATTTAACCCAAATCAATAATACAAGGCTATAATGGGGAGTGAAGTAAATTTAGTAATAATGGTTTGGAATAGGGTGTTAACCTAATTTCGTAATATATATATATTGATTGGGAAGTGAACGTGAATCAATATTGTATTGCTAGAATGGGAAGATAACAAGGTTGAGAAAGGTAAGTTTCTCCGTATGATTGTATTGGGTGAGAACCATGACTATTAACATAATATTGTGAGTGAACCCATTCCACTAAGATTGCCTAGTAAATTTTCTTGGAGTATTGTGGAATTCATTTTATATGATTTTGTCCCCAACATAATCACATTTCATTAGATTATGTTATGATCTCATTGATTATGATTTTTATTTCTATATTATTCAATTCTTATTAATTACCAATATTATTGAAATTAAGGTTTATTATTATATATGATAGGCAGGGTGTGATCTTCTAATGTTGATATCATTTTCTAATACCCCTATAATCATGATATCCTTATATATATATATATATATATCTTTTTTTACCCTTACTAAGCATCTGATCCCACATCATTCATGTGTTTCCTTAGTTAATGTTATGATGAATTCTTTCATGTGATAGTACTATAGGGAAATATAACTAATGGGATGTTGAAGATCATTCACAATGATAGAAGATTATAAATCTGTGATTGAAAATGCACCAAACAATTATGTTACATGGGAATGAATTTTCTAATGTTTTGAATATTTATATAAAATGATTTCATATACATGTATGTTATGTTCAGTTAACTATATCTCCCCTACTATATGGTTCTTATATATTTCAATGATATGCTAGAAGATTCACAGTAATCATTCCCTCACTAGAATTAAATTTTTTTGATGTAAACTATACATCAACACTGTCTATTGAGTCATCTTCTACTAGGTATCCAAAACAATTATAAAATAAGTGGGATTTATTTTTCATTCCACTATTATTTAGTTGGTACTTCATTGGCTTCTTGGTGATACCTATGTCCATGGTCATCATAATGTCCATTCTCTAATTTTTTATTTCCAATTAATGTTTCTTCTAGAATTAATATAAGTATTTTTAGTATCCCTTTACTCTTTTTAATGGTTATATCATGAATTTCAATTGTGGGGTTATCATCCCAGTTAAAAATCAAATAAATTAGTGAATTAAAAACAATAATAGTGTTTAGGGTCATTAAAATAAATGAATTGTGAGAAGAAAAAAACACCATTCTTTAATATGATCATAAACACTTGAAAAACAATTTAACAGAGAAAATAATATAATAATATTAAGAAAAATAATTTCATTGATACTTAGATAAGATGATTACCTCTTCAACAAACAAAAATAAAAATTTCACTAGAATATTTAACAACAAATGTTTAAAAAAAATACTAATAAACTTTAAAATTTATCCTCCATTAGGATCATCAATAAAGATTTTAAAAAATAGATATAAAATAAAATTATAAATTTAAAAAATAATTTTATCCTTATTAATGGGTTTTCAAGATTGATAACATAATGTTTTTAATATAGATTGATAGAAAATTGAATTTCGAAAATATATTGTCACGACCCATCCCCTGGGGCCCATATCGTGACTACCCCATGCCTGCCTTACATAGGCCAGTGGCTGGAAACTTGCACCAAAGACGTAATTCCCTAAAACTGGGAAGGCATTGCCTTTATAAAAGGTAAACACACACAACCGGAAGCAAACAATATGTAATGTTTTATAACAAGTGTGATGAAAGTAAAAAAGGGCTGGAAATAAAATCCCAACAATAAGGTACATCTACAACTAAAAGAATGTACAACTGAAAAAGACAAACAGATAAATGGTGAAAGCTGCTCCAGGGTCATCCTTTGGGTTCTTAAATGAAGGGTAGGTATAGATGTCCTCCTTGACACTCCACATCATAGGTTCCACTGCGTGTGCCGTCACACATAGTGGTCCTCCTCCGGGTACCATCCAGTCCTGGCGCTCTTGGCCTCCTTCAGTGTTGTCCGTCATCTGCATCCATCACAATGAGGTGTGGGCATAGCCCGTGCAGGGGTGAGTATAACGATACTCAGTAGGGACCCCGAGACCATCATGGTCTCACAAAATCGGACGAGGATAATCCCAAATGTTATAATTCAACAAATAACCAATACTTAAGTATATGCCCATACATATACCTAAGTTATCAAGTAACCCATATCAATCATAAGGAAAACACAAATGTAATTGACTCAGATAAAACCATTATTTTTATTCATGATGTCGAAACCACGGATATTGGACAACTCTTCCTCTGTTTAGTAAAGTGGGTCTGCCGATATAACCAAGCGCTTCCCACTAACCTTGGACTGTGGAAGTACTCCACCTGTTGAGTATTGTGGGCCTGCAACTATGACCAAGCACCTCCCACCATGGGGTTTCTACTTCAACCAAGCACTCCCCCTCATAGCCTACAGATCTACTCTTTCTGTCATGTATCGCAGGTCTTACACTACAACCAAGCTCTCCTCCGTAGTGGTTCTGCTACTACAACCAAGCTCTCCCCACTAGGCCATCTGAATCACTCCGAATTGATCGATTAGCAGTTGTAAAGTCTCAGCCAGCTACAAGGAATTTGATATATGCTCGCTCGTCAATGGGAGTGTCTGATCCATGAGACACATGCCGATACTCCAAGTGTCAGGAATTCTCAAGTAGAAGTATCACTAAGGACCGCTACGTCATAGGGGTCTCAAGGAAATAGAAGGCATGTCAATCATATGCCCTGTCAGAGAGTTATTGGAATTTTAGTCTCGGGGCCCCGGTTGGTTTCGTGTATGAACCAACCTAACCATAACTCAGATATACCTCGAACAACCATCGGGTGTACCCAAGGAACCATTTCTCAATGAGATTACAAATGCTACTGATAGTTCTTCAAACGGATGTCTGGTCTGAGAGATATTAGCTTTTACGTTCCAGGGGCTCGGTTGGATATATGCTCATTCCAAACCCTAAATTTTCCAAAGTTGTCCTAACCTCAATTATATTATCAGAATAGGATCTCTTCTTTGAAAGGGTCTTAGTGTCGTAGACGGCATGTCGATCGGATGCACGGTCACGAAGTTATTCACATTTAAGCGAAACAGGCTCGGCTCGTCAAGTGTGCAGGGCTAGCGGGTCGGCCCGTCCAGGCTCGGCGGGTCCGATCCAGCTAAGGGGTGGCCCGGCCCAAAAATGTGTGGCCCGGCCTGGTGTGGCCCAGTATGGCCCATGGTAGCTGGCCCGACCCGCACATGGGCATGACCCAGCCCGTTGGTCCCACCCCCCCCCCCCCCCGACTTCCCAAACCGGAGGCGCTGCGCAGCGCTGCCCTCCTACCTGGCCGGCCGTCGCCGGCCGGTCATCCCGGTGCGAGCGGCCCGGGCGAGCCGCTCTCCTCACATGCAGCACCTGCGTGTGTTGAGGATTTATACAAACCCGGCTGGCTGACGAGCTGGTCGGTTTGACCGCCGTAGCGGCCCGTGGAGCATGGGCAGCGGTCCTCCGCAATGCGGCACCATGGGGCTCCGCGGTTCCAACAGCCTGCCTGTCTACGGCCGAACGATTCATTTTTGGCCGAGAGGCCCACAGATGTAGGTCGCGATTCCTCTCCACGCGGACGGTATACGGTTGCTACTCCCTCGGGTCAACACCACCCCTTCCAAAACCACATCCATTGAAATAAAACAGGGTTCAACGAAGGGTCATCGGGCCGTGTTCGTCCATCCCACACTCTCTTTGTTAGGCAGTATCTTATTGCTGAAGATAAAACATGGTTTTAATGAATAATGAATAAAAAATTTACTCAATTAAAAATTGAAACAAACCTTCTACGTCAAATTTAACGTTGCACGTCATCGAGCCACAAGAAGATGAGCATCGCAGTAGTCAGGCATCACAAAAGAATGTTGTTGTCTCGTCAACATTGGAGAAATAGTCGATGGAGAAGTCCTTCAGATTCATTGTTGAAGAACGGTGTTCTTCATCAATGGAGGAACACCTTCTTCTAATCCTCTAGAGATTCCCCCCCCCCCACCGAAATTTTTTCCAAGGCAAATATTTTAATAAGGCTGCCCATTATATTAGAATTTCCATGAAATTGAAAACAATTAAAAAATAATTGTTGACACCCAAGCTAATTAAAGTAGGCATTAATTACTTGGGTTGGAAAAATTTCTGAGAGATGAGGTGGCCTCATTAATTCATGGGAATTCCAAGTGTTTCCAAATGGGGGGTGAAGAGTTCAAAATTCGAAGTAGGGGAGTTAATGGAGAGTATAAGGGATGTTGAAAGGTTAGGGTCTTGTGTGGGCCCACCTCACCTTATCCTATCATGGAAGGTAATGTGGGTGTGGGCCCCACCTCTAACTTCTCCTTGAAGGAAATAACCACCCAAAATAAAAAAAATAGTGCACATGAATTTTATTTAACTATTTTTATTAATTCCCAAAAATTAACTTCTCCTCCCGAGAAAATGAAAATACGGTAAAGGTACCCTTAACAGAATGCTGGCACTGCGAGTTCATCGGTGTCCTCATATTTCAATTCCGAGCAACAGTTCAAAAGATAGAAAAACCCGCATGTACATTTACTGAACTTACCTGAACAAAACTTCATAAATTGATTCCGGGCACACCGGGCCTCGGAATCAGGCATCGTAAGAAACCGCAGACTCGTAAATTTCCAAAGTAATAAAGAAAAATAATTCATTCAAATTTCGGGGCCTCTACATTACCACCACCTCTGGTATTTACGTCCCCGTAAAGCTACAACACGCACTAGGGAAATAAAGGAGGGTTCTATGCACACATTTTGAATCTCCTGCTCCCATGTGCTCTCCAAGGATCTGAAAACCAGACCTCCTACTGAGCACATCTACAACAACGTTCCCCTTCTAGGATGTATAGACAATCTTGACGTCATAGTCTTGGAGGGACTCAATCCTTCACCATTGTCTCATGTTCATGTCCTTATGAGAGAAGATACACCTGAGGCTATAGAGATTAGTGTAAACCACAAAACATCCCTCAAAGTACTATGGGTTAGGCTATCCAATTTTATGAACTCGACATCACTCTTCCTCATATGTGTTCTACACGAGCTTATATAATTTATACTTTTCCGAAAAATGAAATCTGGAATCATCCCCTGGATGAATCACGTCCTTTTCCTAATATATTCAATCCTGACATGAATGGTTCTAATTCAAGTCATGGACGACTTCTCAAGGCCTCCATGCTACTACCAAGAGATCCAACCATTACTCTCACCTCCAAGGGTTGAGTCACACTTTCGTCATCAGTGTGTGGTCACTGGGACTCCTATAATAGAAATCATGAAAGTGAGGGTCAAGTCAATGTTTTAAACTGGGACATCATAGAATTAACCACAGAAAAAGGGAAGGAAATGAAAATGTAACAAGGATAAGTGTCTTTTATTACTACATCTCATAGTAAAAAGATACAAAGAAACCAAAAACAATGACATCAATGAAGCTAGAAGCATCATGAACAAAGGCCTCAATTCCTAGAACTAGTCCCTCTCTTATCTCTCTGCTTTTAGAGCTCCATTGTCATATTCATTAGCTACCAGAAGCTGTGCTCTCCACTGTCCACCTGTTCCATGTGGTCTGGGTGGACGTCCTAGTGGTGGTGGCAACACCTCAAATCATCTTCCACCACCAGATTCACATCCAGTTCCCCATCCATGTCTGCCTTCACCCTTCAGACCATTGCGATCAATCCTCTTCCTCTATCTGGGAGGTCCTTTATCTATCTACTGATCTTCTGTATGGCGGGTCAGATGGTCACATGCCATGTGTCCTAGCCCGTTGTTGGAGTGACACTATTTTCTCATGGTATGTTCTTTGCCACCCCGTGGTCCTTGCAAACACGATCCTGAGTCATGAGGTCGACCACCTGTGGGTCTGGTTTTCATGGACCCCTGCATCATCTGTCTATTGCCAACTGAAGAAGACTCCACTGCATGTCGACTAGTAGTGGGTCCCATTGCTGGATATTGCACAAAAAGGAAACTCTCTAATAGGAGGTCTTTATACAACACCCCAGTCTGTGTCGGGATGCTGTGGGAGACAACTGAAGCACAAATCTCTAACCTGAGTCCATGCTCAAAGTTCCGGGAACTGAAGAACGGGTCCTGTACCAAATCAGTGGAGTAGCGTGAGAGGTCAGTGAACTTCGCTGAGTACTGTTCCACCATCCTTCTATACTATTGTAGATGTATTAGATCATGTATCCTCACCACTAGAAGGGTGGCTGGTACAAACTCTTCCCAGAACAGGCTCTCGAAGTCTTCCCATAGATGTATCGCCTCATCATGCATCTTGAGCATCATTCTCCACCATCTGCCTATTTCTTTCTGAAGGAGGATCGAAGAAAGGATCACCATGATGACTTCTGGTATCCCTACTTACCTAAAAACTATCACCACAACCTGTAGCCAATCCTCAGCTGCCTATGGGTCCATCTCTCCCTGAATCCTGGGTGGCCTCTGGCGCTGGAACTCGTGCAGCGCGCTCAAGCGGTGTGTATCGCCTGCTACTGGTGCTGGTGGCATCAGTGGCCCAATGGGTGGTAGTACCGTTGGAGCCTCCACTGGTGCCTCAACTGGAAGAGTAACTTGTACTGATGTCTCATCGCTCAGTAGGCTGTCAGTACGTACAACTCTCAGGGCTCTAGTTAGTCATCTGTGGGGAGGCATCCTGAAAGAGACAGATGTGACATGGTCAAAAGGCTATACCTGGGGAGATCACCTTGTTTGAGCAGATTGAAAGAATTTTTTTTGAAAATACACACGTAATCAGTGTTTTCCTACACTGAGTTGGAAATCAGAAGTCAGGGTCCTGGTGTATGGATATGTCGGCTGCCCGCACCAATACAGGAGTCCCTAGACAGAAAACCACACTTAGTATCCTTAACAATATTGCTTCACATAAAAGAAATTTTAGAATCCTGAGATTTATGGTAGAACCGATGTCCTATGATACCAATTTGTCATGAACCGTCCTCTGGGACCCGTATCATGACTACCCCAAGCCCTCCTTCGATTGGCCAGGGGCTGGCGACTATCACCAATGGAGTAATTCCCTAAAACTGGGAAGGCATTGCCTTTATAAAATGCAAACACACACAACCAGAGTACAAGAAGAAGCAAACATTAAGTAAAGATGAATAAAATGTGTTCTAAAATTACAAAGGGGCCAGAAATACAATCCTAAAAATAAGTTAAAACTACAACTGAACGAAAGTACAACTACGAAACACAAAAAGCTGAATGGTGAAAGAAGCTCTTGTATCTTCCTTCGGGTTCCTACCTGAAGGGTAGGTACAAATATCCTCCTTGGCACTCCATGTCTATCATTATACTCCTTGTGCTGTCATGCCTAGTGGTCCACCTCCTTGTACCATCCAGTCTTGGTGCTCACATCCTCTATCAGTGCAGTTTGTCGTCTACATCCAGCAAAATGAGGTGCGGGCGTAACCCGTGCATGGGTGCATATAACGATACTCAGTAGGGACCCTGAGACCCTGAAGGTCTCACAAAATCCAAAAAGTATAATCCCCAATGTAATACATCAATGGATAAGCAATACTTAGGTATATGCCTATACAAATACCTATGTTATAAAGTAACCCATCTCAATCATGAGGAAAACACAATGGTCATTGACTCAGCTCAAACTAGGATTTTTATTCACGATGTAGAAACCACGGTTGTTGGATAACTCCTCCTCTGTCGAGTATAGTGGGCATGCAGATAAAACCAAGAACTTCCCAGTAACCTAGACTGATAAAGTACCCCACCTGTCGAGTATTGTGGGCCCACTGCTACAACCAAGTGCATCCCACCATGGGTCTGCCGATACAACCAAGTGCTCCACCTCATAGCCTATAGAGGTACTCTTTCTGTCATGTACCGCAGGTCTTCTACTACAAACAAGTGCTCCTCTGTCGTGGGTCTACTACTACATCCACGAACTCCCCACTAGGCCATCTGAATCACTCGAAATTGATCGATCATCTTTCGTAAAGTCTCATCCAGCTACTAGGTCTCTGCAATCTGGTTGCTCGTTACTATGAGGGTCAGCTCCACGAGCCACAAGCATATACTACCCATGTAATGAAGTCTCACGTGGGACTATCACAATGGGCGGACATGTCATAGGGGCCTCAATTCAATAGATGGCGCGCCAATCAGACACACAGTTTGAGAGTTATTGACATTTTAGTCCTGGGGGCCCGATTAGTTTTGTGTATGAACCAACCCGACCGTAACTCAATTATACCCCGAAATCCCATGGGGTGTTTCCAAGGGACCATTTCTCAAAGATATTACCAACGCCGCTGACGGTTCGTCAATGGGACGTCCGGTCTGAGAGATACTGGATTTTCTGTTCCAGGGGCCCAGTTGGATATACGCTCGTTCCAAACCCGACCATTTTCCAAAGACGTCCAAAAATCACTTAGAGTATTGTAAAAGGAACGCTTATCACGAGGGTCCCAGTGTTGCAGACGACGCTTCAATGAGACACACGATCGCAAAGTAATTCACATTTATATGAAACAGGCCCGGCCCATCAAGCCCAGTGGGCTGGCTGGTCGGCCCACCCTAGCTCGGCAGGTCTGACCCGGATTAGGGTTCATCTCAGACCGATAATGCATGGTCCGACCTGGTGGGGAACGGTCCGTTCCCTGGAAGGGGGCCCGACCAGCGCAAGGACACGGCCCGTCCCAGCTGGCGCGGCCCACGGCTGGCCGTGGCTCGCCCAGCAAGTCGAGCCATTGTGCCCCCCCCCCCGATATTCGGAACCAGCGGTGCTGAGGGGCGCCAGCCTCATGTCCGGCCAGCCGTAGCCGGAAATTCTTCCCATCCCAATCATCCCGTGTGGGCAGCTCTCTTCATGCAAGGCACCTACGGGTTCTGCGGCATTCTCCAACTCAGCTGGCTGATGAGCCGGACGGTTCGCCTGCCGAAGCGGCCCGCATAGCGCGGGCCGTGGTCCTCTGATGTGCCGTGCCATGGGGCGCCGTGGTACGACCAGCCCGCCCAGCTACGGGCAACATGTCCTTTTTCAGCCGAGCGTCCCACGGATGCGGGCCACCATTCCTTTTCATGTGGATGACATATAGTCTCCACTTCCACCAGTCGCCGCCACCCCTTCCTTCACCACCTCCATCGAAATAAAACAACTGTCAATGGAGGTTCATCGGTCTGTGTTCGTTCGGCATGCACCCTCCGTGTTAGGCGGTATCATAAGGCTGAAGATAAAACATGGTTTCATTGTATAAATAAGAACAATTTTATTCAATAAAAAATTGAAGCAAACCCACTACCTCAAAGATTACGCCACACGTCATCGAGCCGCGGAAGATAAGCATCGCTGTTGTCGGGTGTCGTGGAAGAACATTGTCATCCTCTCAACATTGGAGAAAGAGTTATTGGAGAAGTCCTTCACATTCATCCTTGAAGAATGGTGTTTTCCGTCAAGTGAGGAACACCTTTTTCTAATACTTCAGAGACTTCCCCCCCCCCCACCAAAATATTTTCCAGGGAAAATATCTTAATTATGATGCCCATTATATTAGAATTTCCATGAAATTCAGAACAATTCAAAAATAATTATTGACACCCACATTAATTCATGTAGGCATTAATTAATAGGGATGGCTCAATTATGGGGCTCCTATGGGCCCCACATCACATTATCCTCTCATGGGAGGTTATGTCGGTGTGGTCCCCACCTCTAAATTATCTTTGTAGGAAATAACCACCCAAGATAAATAAAATTGTGCACAATAATTTTATTTAACATTTTTTTATTAATACCCAAAAATTAACTTCTCCTCCCAAGCAAATGGAACTGCGGTCAAGGTCCCCTTAAGTGAATACTTGGATTGCAAGTTCATCGGTCTCCTCAGATTTCAATTCCGAGCATTGGTTCAAAAGATAGAAAACCCCGCACGTATGTTTACTAAACGTACCCGAAAAAAAAAATTCAGAAAGTGATTTCGGGAACACCGGGGCTCGGAATCAGGTGCTGTCAGAAACTGCAGACACATAAAATTCTAAAGTATTTAAGAAAAAAATTTCCTTGAAATTTTATGGTCTTTATATATATAATTTAAAAATCATGAAAGAAAACATTTTAATGAAATAAAATTTTAAAATAATGAAATGACCTTTGAAAAATAGAATTTTTAAAATCTATTTATCTTTTAATGGATTTTGAAATAAAAACTATTTCTTATAGTTTCATTGAAGTATTTTATATATTATATCCACATCCATAGTGCTTCAAGAATACAATGTTTGTCATTAAAATTATATTATGTGTACAACAAATAAATATATTTAGATAAAAATTAAATATATTGAAAAATAATTTCATCGTTATTATTTAAGGAATATTATATTAAGAACCCATAGGAAATCTAATGGTACTATCAAATGAGTGGTGTAGTAAAAGTATACTATCCATTAATTTGATAGTAAAAGGGCTGAAAACCCAATCAATAATTTTTGGGATAAAAAACTCATAGATACATTATTACATACCGAATCACATGTTGGTATTCAAATATGAATATTTTTGTTTGAGTATAACAACAAAATTACTTTTAAAAAATTGTGAAATATTTTATAAACCAGTTTATAAGTTGGAATAAAATTTTGATAATAATGTTTAATAAATTTAACTAAAATAATATATTGATTTTAAATTTATTATGAGATCATTATCAAAAGTAAACCATAACCCTCTCACATTTTTGAATTAAAATTGATTAAGATGAAGAGAATTAGTGAAGAAAACAACAAGTTCATGGTCTATCGAAACATATTAGAGGAAAAAATCAACATTAAAGTGTGATACACTAGTGAATTATTATTTTATTTCAATGTTCATATTGAAATATTATTGGATATGATTTGTAGAGAAACTTATCACAAAACTATTTTCATACTTTACTAGGATATAATAATGTCTTCTACAAAATTAAAAGAGATTAAAACAAATTTATTTAACTGGGGTGAATAGAATCCTAACTTAAATGTATTCCACTGCAGCTTTAGAAAGTGATATAATTTTTTTTTTCATTTTATGAGAGGGAAGTTGTATTGTAAGTACAAGATATTTTCTACTACTATTATTTTTTATGTATTTGGAATTATCCAAAATAATGATCATTAAAAAAAGAAATGTTCAAATTGTGATTCCTTAGGATAAAATTATCAATAGGTTTTCGATATAGTAAATTAATTGAAAATTTTAAATATTTCTTTAAATTTTAATCACTTTATATTTTATCCGAAATGAAAATTGATACATACACCAAAAAAGATATCCAAATGGTTCAAAATATGGTAAATTAGAAATCAAATATTAACTTATAAAATATTATTAATTAATAATTTACTTATATTATCCAACATCACATAATATTATATAATCATGGGAATTCAAATTTTCATAGAATGATCTCTTAAGATCTTATTAACAAGATCATAAAAGTATTTAGTTATTTTTAAAATGTTATTGTGAAATTTAGGGAAATTTGAAAACCATTGAAACATTTATGTTATCCAATAAAATACATTATAGAATTATAGTTAAATAAATATATATTATTTCAAAATAGATTACTTTTAGGAGTATAAAATAAAAATTTCAACATATATATTAATAATTAATAAAAAAATTAATAATTATTTGATAATTCAGGTACAATTTACTTTTCACATTCTGAAATCAAGTCAGAAAATAAAATTTTTAAACCTCTATTAATATGATAAAGTGGTAATTTTATTCAATGTTGACCTTTGGTTAACATGAATGAATAGTTCAATAATTTAGGAATTTTAATACTAGCTCATTGGTCAAAAAAATAAAAAATGAAAGCATTTATAAAATAACTTTTTGAATTTCATATGAAAATGATTGAAATTATAGACTGTGGTAAATGAAAAAAATCTAATTCATTATATTTATTAAATTAGAAAATTATTTTCACTATAATATGTACCATATTATATATTATAGCCTATAATAATAATAAAAATTATATTAGATATAATTTTTACATTTTCAAAAAAAATTTAGATATACCCATATTTTTTAAAATACTAGGATCGTATTTAAGATGTCCCATGTGTGTCTAAATGTTGATCCATTGTAATTGGTACAACTCCTATTTCATGAAAAATATCTAATTCTCATAATTAAAATATTGTTTATGTAAATGAGTTTTAATGTGAGGGAGAAAAGTGGATATTTAGTGTCATTGATTACTAACATTAAAGAATGTGGTGTATGTTTTAATCCTAAAATTAAAATACCCAGAGGATAGTATTTTACTTGAATAATTGTATATAGTAAATGATATGATGGTGATTCAAAACCACATTCTACTAATATCGAAGGATGAGGTTTAGTCAATGTCAAACATGATTAGTTACTATCAAAAACATTGTGTATGTTATTTTTTTACAATAATAAATTATTTTATGCCACTCTTATATATTCTTGGAAATAATATTTAAATTATTAAAGGTTTTAATTGAGTATGAGTTCCGATTAAAATTTTTTATTAAAATTTGTGTTAAAAAAACACAAATTTAACATTATTATTAAGGATATTGAATTCACAGATGACGAATCTAATGAAACAAGATATTGAAATTATTCCATTCCAATGTCCATAACATTGTTTTCTTTGGAAGGGTATTATATTGGCATATTTAAGGAAAATCATGTGTTATTTACTACATCATTCAAAAAGTTATTAGTAACATAAAACAAATCGATGAGAGTCCAACATATTTCATTGAGCATCCTATATCATATTTTAATTCCCCTATTTTATTGATGTGTTAAGGGAGAGGTAATTGGTTATTGATAACCATGGGAAAAATAAATCAAAATAATGTATTTATTATAAAATTCCCCATCATGGTCACTTTTGGTTGAAATATATTATAGAGTTTATCAAATTTGACATTGTAAAAAAATTAGATAAATAAATTAAAAGTCAAATTATTATGAGCTAAGCATAAAACCCATGTATATCTAGTAAAGTACTTTGTAATTATTATTGTATTATTATTTTTTCTACTAGAAACATTTATTTGTCCAAAATTTTCAAGGGTACCTAGTTCGATGTCCACGTAAGAGGAAACCTATATTATATATTTAATTGATGATTTATGTTTCTTTTCATGATTCAAATGATTACAATCAATTTTATACATAATAGCATATTTTAATTAATCTTGTTCTAGTTTGTTACCGTTGATCAAGATAAAAGAATAAATATTTAAATGGCATAGTAACAGATTGAAATCCAATAATCATTTTAATATAGAAATTTATCTAATTAAATTTCATTGTATTTAATATCAATAATATAATATTCTTTGAATTTATATGTGGTAAATAAATTATTTTTCTATTTAAAAATGATAAATAAAATATTTTTAAAAGTAATTTTGAAATAATAATAATATAATAACAATTAATAAGTAAGTGATGCCTCAATACAATGAAGAATGAAATAAATTTAATTAAAAAATATTTTTATAATCCAATTGTACAAATAACTATAAATTTTCATTTTAAATTATTGATAAATTATACATTTCCACAATTAAAATTGTAAAAAAAATGAATTATGATGGATCACCACAAAAATTCCTTAATTAACAATTATAAATATACATTGTGTCTTCTCTAGTTTTCTTATTGTTTTAAAAATGTATTTTAATTAATTATCTTGACCTATATATTTTTTCAAACAATGTTATACAATAATGATTTTACATTCTAAACATGTTTGGGAAATGTTTTTTTAAATGACAATAAATATTAATTCATTTTTATTTTCTATATCTACAAATTTTATAACATAATTGACAATATAGATTTCCAAATTTCATTAAATTTTACAAAAAATAATTTTTCATAATTAATATTTATAAAAGTAGTCATTTCAAAATTGTTAGTTAATATATAATGATGTAAAAAACAAGAACCATATAAATTATAATTTTTTCTTTGGAAAATTAATTTTTATTTAAATTATCTTCTGCATTTGTTAATTATGATGTAGTTTTATAAGATATTTAATAGGAAAATTAAATTTTTTCAAATTTTGTTTCTCTTTTAACATTGAATTGAAACTATTTTTTTTTGGAAATATATTCTATTTGTAAATATTAAAATTATGTTTCTATTAAATTGTTTGAATGTATAAATAACATCATTATTAAATTAATGTTTTTAATTATTATACATGATAGGATCATTATAACTTTGAAAAATATCTATGAAGTATGAAATTTTGATGAGGAATAATTATTATATAATGTGTGAAAAAATTTACAAACAATGTCAATGGACAATAATAACTTTTTAATTTCATTGATTCATTTTTATTTTTATGTGGAGTACTCACAAGTGTTCTTGGTTGACACATTTGTAGATTTTTTACTATATATTTTTTTGTTTTTAGTTTTTATTTTATGGGAAAATATTATTCTAAATGGAAACAATTTTTACTATTGAAAAAATTTATCACAAATTATGGTTTTTTATGTTTTTAGGGGATATGTACATTATTTTATATATGTCCTTAAATCTGGTAAATATTGAAATGTAAAATAAACATCAGGATGTGTTGTCATTTCAGTCCGGGAATTAATATTTTCTTTAAATTTCCTTTAAATTGATTTAATCTTTTTCATATTTCCTAATAATAGTACTCTTATAAATCATGGGAGGAATATTGAGTTCTTCAACATCCTTAATTTTTAAATCATTTTATTCATAAATTAATGTATCATTAGGTTCTATATCCGTAGCAATACCCATAGGATTTTTTTACAAAAAAAAAAATTAGAAAGAGGCCCACCAATATATATTCACTTATTTTACATATTATTTAATAGGGTACAAATTTTGGTAAAATATTTTCTAGTGTTTGTGGGTGAATTATAATTGACTGTCCTAAACAAATCTAAATGGGTATATTTGAAATTTTTATTTATCTCATGATTATCATATAATAATTTCAAAATATCTTCTATTATTTTGCATATATAAATAAGATAAAATTAATTTTGTTTTAATATAAAATGAAATTAATACTTAGAATTATTATCTAATTCAAAAGAATGAAATTTAATATAGATTCTATTTATAATTTTCTCTAGTAGTAATAGTATATACGCTTATAAAATCATTATAAATAAGATATGAAATTATTCTGAAAAATATATAAATGTGATTTTTCTAACGTATATAATTAATATAATAATAAATTGATGTCTTAAACAAGGATTGTTCATTGACACCCCCTTGAGTTTCATAAAAATTCCTTTATAAAAATAAAATTTTTATTAAAAAAATTGTTAAATATTTAGAAAAAAATAGATTTAAAATTTTATTTAGATAGAGAAATTCTAATATTAAAACACATTGATAAATAATGTAGAATATAGATTAATACATTTTATGTGGGGTGGTGAACTATAAATCGAAAAATTAAAGGATTAAAATACAAGTTTAAAATCATATCATTAATAATAAATAATATTATTTTAAAAATAATAAATCTTCAAATGTTAAAAACAATAAAATATAATAATATAAATTTTAATAAAATCTCAGACTGATTTATTTGATTAAAATACTTTAATTGATAAATTATTAAGAATATATGAATTAATTGGGGAATCATCCAAATAAATAATTGATTGATTGAAAAAAATTGTAATTTTATTAATGAAATTAGATAGGAAATTATTAAAAATTTATCATAATTTAAATTAAAATTATACCATGTATCTACTAACTCAGTAAATTAATGATTTAATGTAATTTTCTAAAGACAATTTTAGTACCCATGATTCCAAACCTATAGATAAATTTTTTAGGTTATAAAAAAAATCCATAGATAGTAGTTTTATAATTTTAAATCATTAAACCACATATGAAATAGTACATTTTATTTTTAATGATAATGGAATAAATACTATGTGCCTTTGCATTAGTGGAAGTATTCAACAGATTTTTGAAAACATTGGAATGATGTGGATATTTATCAGAGTCAATAATTTTTTAATGAAGTATCAATTTTCCAAATGAATATGATGAATATTGGGAACTGATGATAATAATATAATATAGTGAAATTATATGAAATTATGGTAAATACACTACAACATGATAAAGGATTAAGAAAAAAACATATTTGAGAAAAATTGAGCTTGTTGGCATTGATGTTTTGATAATATAGAGAGTATTTATATGATTAAATTATTTTCTTGGACACCAATGGTAAATAAATATTGGTTCTAGATTCCATTATAATGTTATGGAATGCATAGATATTCATTATTTTAATGATTTCCACCTTAGATTTACTTTTACTACATTATATTTCATCCTCATATTATTACACTATATGTCATTGGGAACTTAGTGTCCTCCAATGAGTAGCTAGTGGGATCCCAACTACTTGGTGCTTCTATCATGCAACCACCAGATGGTTGATAAAAATATATCATGTTCTTTATCAATTTTCAACTATATCAGCTAGCCAGTGCTCCTCCACGGAGTAAATGGTAGGTTTACACTAAATTTGGGAGGTCATGGGCTTACCATCAACTATCTTGTGGCCCGACACTAGCAAGTCGGTGCTTCCTATGCACATTCACATAATAAATTTAATTATTCACTTCCATTAATTCTCCCCCAGGTACTTATAGTTTCAGTGTATAGATTATAATAATCATTTAACATATAATAACATAATTCTATAATTATATTGTCAACATCTATTAACACCATATAAATAATACTAATAAAACACATTAATAGTATTTGAGATTATTATATTTAAACAATTGTGTCACGGAAATTTCAATTTACCTTCTATATTAATTTATTTTATAATTTATTGAAGATAAATCATTTATCTATGGAAATCAATTTTCCCGAAACACAATCATTTTAAATTCAAGGTGCCATTGCTTTTTGGGAGTGTCTTTTGGTGTAATTATTACTTATGGAATAATTTTTTCTACTACTCAATTATAGCCTATCTTTTTTAGTGTAGTTATAAATCAATGTTTTTCTATAAATATTTTAAAAGTAATTTAAATATAACTCCAATATCCAAAAATATTTCATTTATTTATAAATTATATTTTGATATAGGATTTTTCAAAAAAATTCAATTATATATCACATGCATAGAAGTTGTCATGACCCATCTTCGGGACCCGTGCCGCGACTACCCCGAGCCCACCTTCCATTGGCCAGTGGCTGGGGACTAGCACCAAAGGCGTAAATCCCTAAGCTAGTAAGGCGTTCCTGTTATAAAAAGTAGACACGCACAATCAATGTACACAACTGGAAGCAAAACACAATGTAAAACTGAGTACAAAGGTAGTGTTGAAAGTAATGGGGGCTGGAAATACAATCCCAACAATAATGTATATGGAAAAGAAGAACAGTTGGAAGGTGTCTAGCAGCTCCTGGATTGTCCACCATGGATCCTACCTGAAGGGTAGGTACATATTGCATCCTTAGCACTCCACGTCTGTTCGTCTCCTCTTGGTACCGATTCATTGTGAGGTCCACCTCCGGGTACCGTCCAGTCCTCGTACACTCCGCCTTAGTCAGCATTGTCTGTCATATGCATCCAACACAACGAGGTTCGGGCATAGCCCGTGTAGGGGTGAGTATAATGATACATAGTAGGGACCCAAATACCCACAAGGTCTCATAATATCCAAAAAGGATAATCCACAAAGTATTATTCAACGGATAACCATTACTTAGGTATATGCCTCTACATATGCCTATGTTATCTAGTATCCCATTTCAATCTTGAGGAAAACACAAAATTCATTGACTCAGCTCAAACAAGGAATTTTCATTATCCAAACCATGGCTGATGGATAACTCCTCCTCTGTCGAGAACAATGGTCCTGTCATGACACCAAGGTGCTTCTCACTATCCTTATACTGAAGAGGTACTCCTCCTGTTGAGTTCCGCAGGTCTGCTGACAAATACCTGGTGCTCCTATACTATGGGTCTGCCACCAAATACTAGGAAATCCCCCTAATATCCTGCAGAGGTACTCCTCCTATCGAGTACCGTGGGTCTGCGGCCAAATACCAGACGCTCCTCCGCCATGGGTCTACCACCAAACACAGGGCGCTCCCCACTTGGATAGTAGAATCGGTCAAGCAGTTGTCAGGTCTGACAACTACTAGGTCTCTACACTCTGTATGCTCGTCTCTGAGAGGATCCGCTTCATGAACTACTGGTCGATAATCCAACTATCATGATGTCTCTTGTGGAAGTATCCCAATATACTACAACGTCATTGGGGTCTCAACGCAATAGACTGTGCGTCAATCAGAAACCCCGTCTGTGAGTTATTAGCCTTTTAGTCCCAGGGGCCCAGTCGGTTTCGTATATTAATCTATCTGACTGTATCTCAACTATAACACAAACTCTCATTGGGTATTCTATAAGGGACGACTTCATTCCAAGAATATCAGCACCATTGATGGTTCTTCTAACGGATGCACGTAGCCCATTATATAGGAGAAAAGGTGTAATCATGCTATAGCGGGTCTGGGTCTGGTCTGACCCAGTCGGACCGACCTGGCCCGACCCAGTCCGAACTGGGGTCTAACCCCATCCGCAGGTCTGACCCGGTCCAAGGGGGTGGCCCGACCCGAGGGCATCCCGGCCTGAGGTGACCTGACCCGAGGCGGCCCGGTGCGTGGCTGCCCGGCCCAAGGTGGCCCGGCTGGCCGGCCTGCATGGCCTGGCTGGCCACCCATGGGAGGGGGTTGTCACACCCCCTATTGACCATAATGGAACCGGTGCCTATTTTTGGTTCAGGTAACTGCGGGACCCTTCAGGTCCCTCATGTAGCGCGCACCGGTGGCCGGCTCAGCCAACCGCCCTCTCATGTTCGTCGCGTCCTAAGGCCACGGTCCTTCTCTGGTACGGTGTGATGGTACCGCGCCCAGATTTTCCCCCACGGCCCGCCCTGGCCACGACTCATCTCCACCGCGCTACGTGACAGTGCCACGCCACCTCTTCCATGGCCCATCCTGGTCACCGCTTCCCGCTCCATTGCATGACGCAACGGTGTCGCGGTCATCATCCAACCACCGTGAACCTCCTGGCGGCAGCCCTTTCTCCCAGCAGAGTGTGACGCCACCGCGTCCCTCTGGCACCTCTATAGCCTGCCTGGACACAGCTCGATTCTCAGCGTGGCATGGCAGTGTCGTGCCCTTATGGTGACCCGGGGGACTTGGTCTGCTGGCATTCTTTGCGGTCGACATGTTTCCGGTAGCCACATGTACCGCCTCCGTCATCATCAAAAAAGAACCAAAAAAAGGGGAGGGTAAGGTCATTTTCGTGTAGTTCGAACCCTCCACATTACATTAATATCATTCTGTTCTCAACGAACAGAACATTTAAAGGGTTATGGAAGATAATTTTTAATCATAAAAAAACCCCTTCCTCAATTATCGCCCAATGGTGGCAGAATGGGGTGACGTCATCGTTGGCAACGTTCTTCATGGGTGGCGTCTTCTCCTCTGACGTAGATGAAGATCTTAAAAGATTTCGTGGGCGTTCTTCATGGGCGTTGCTTCCCTTTCTTTCCCTAGTTGAAATAGGATGAAGATGGTGGTGGTTTTTCGTGTCCATAATTGAGAGGATGTTCTCTCAATTCTTTCAAGGCTCAATCAAAAAATTATACCAAACTAAATAAAGTAATACCATAACATTTATTTTAAATTGTACGAATGAATTCAAATAGATTCAAATAATTAATTAATGAATGATTAATTAATTAACGTGGAGTTTCACACATTTGAGGGAAGGTGAAGAGATTCACCAATTTAATTGGGGGTTCCAGGGTGTTTAAGGGGGTTAGTGGAGTTAAAGGCTTGGGTGGGCCCCACTGAATAATATCTTCCCAAGGGATGTTATACTCGGGTGGGCCCCACCACCATAACCTCCCATGGGAGGTTGGGGGTGTGGTGGCCCGCACCTCCAACCTCCCCTTGGAGGTTTTAACCACCCAAATAAAATAATGTTAATACATTATGTTATTCATTTTAATTAAAACCCCAATATTTAACTTCCATTCACGTATGAACGCAACTACGGTGAAGGTCTCACTATGAAATTACTGACGTAGAGAGTTCAACGGTGAACTCAGATTTCAGTTCTGGTCACTGGTTCAAATGTTATATAATCCTTCCCTTACATTTACAGAATGTTCTCGAATAAAGCATCACAAATTGATTCTAGACACAACGGGCCTCGATATCAATCGCCGTAAAAACTGCGGGCTCGTAAAATTCCAATGTATTTAAGAAAAAAAATTCCATGAAAATTTCAGGACCTTTCATTCTCCCAACCTCATGGATTTATGTCCCCATAAGCTAAAACACAAACTAAGGGAACAAATGGGGTTACTGAGCACACATCTCAGCCTCCCGCTCCCATTTTATCTCCTAAAAGTTTCCATGCTATCAACGAACAAGCACCAGAGGAATAGGCTGTCCACATAGGACCCACTCCTGTTTATCCTCAATCTTTACCGGAACCTCCATGATGGTTTCCCCATCATTGATTTCCATCTCCCCATGGTCGATGAAATGTGATGGGTAGTGCATTATCTCCTCAACTGAGATACGTGGAAGACGTCGTTCACCCGGAGCAACTGAGGTGGAAGAGCTAAGTGGTAAGCCACCTCTCCTACTCTGTCGTGGACATAGAAAGGTCATATGAACTACTTAGATAACTTACTATCTCGGACAAATCTCCAAAAACATCATTGAGGTGAGACCAGTAGAATTAGGAGGCCGCAATCCTCGAACTCTAGAGGTATCTGTCTCCTGTAGGCATACGACTTCTACCTACTATGTGCGGTCTTCATTCTCCTCTGGATGATCTACAATTTCTACGAGGTATCCCATACCATCTCTAGTCCCACCAGTTCTGAATCCCTAGGGTCTGTCCAGCATAGTGGAAATCTACACGGTTGACCATACATGGCCTCAAAAGGTGACATCCCTATGGCGGAGTGTAATCTGCTGTTGTAGACAAGCTCCACCAAAGGCAAGTTATCCTCCCAGTTTCAACCAAAGTCGAGGACACATGTACAGATCATGTCCTCAAGGGTCGGAATGTTCCTCTCGGTCTAACCATATATATGAGGATGGAAGGCGGTGCTCAGATCTATCTGCATCCTGAAAGCCTCCTGAAACACCTTCCATAGTCAGGAAGTAAACTGTGTGTCTCGGTCGGAGACAATCAAAGAAATTACTCCCTGTAAATTCACTATCTCTTACACACAGAGGTGTCCCATGATCTCAACAAATACATTCTCTATGATCGGTAGGAAGTGGGATGACTTGGTGAGTCAGTCAAAGATCACCCATATCGAGTCATGACTCGGGGATGTTAGTGGAAGACCCATCATGAAGTCCATAAATAACCCATCCCACATCCACTCTAGCACCTATAAAGTGTGAACCAAGCATGCCGGTACCTAGTGCACTGCCTTTACTTGCTGACAAATGAGGCACCGTGAGTCAAACTCCACTACTTCCTTCTTCATACCTAGCCACCAATGTTGTCGTCGATGGACCTGATACATCCTCACCACTCCCGGATGTACCTCTAGAGTGGAAGTGTGGAAGTCTCTCAACACCTCCTATTGATGTGAAACTGGTTCCATGGTACATCCTCTAAAGAGGATGGTGTGCTCCCCACCTTCAAAAAAATCCATTAGTCACCTGTACTGTGGATATCTGAGCACATCACGTCTCACAATCAGTGGATCCTCGTTGAGCCTCCCTGACTCACTGAAGTAGTGGTGGAGTTACTATAAGAGACTGATGATAGGTTTCTCTATCCCTATCCACAATGTATATCTGTAAAGCATCCAGCCGCTTTGTCGCCTCTCCTAGATGTTGAATACCAGTTCTCTTTCTGAGTGCATCTACAACAACATTCCCCTTAAAAGGAGTATAGACTATATCAATGTAATAGTCCTGAAGGAACTCAAGCCAACACCACAGTCACAAGTTTAGTCCTTTAGAGAGATGATATACCTAAGACTCTTGTGATCAAGGCATACTGTAAAACTCTCTCCCATCAGATAGTGCCACTGCATTATCAAGGAAAAGATTACTACTGCTAACTCCTTGTCATGGGTAGAGTAGTTATACTCATACTATCTCAGCTATAAAGAAACATATGAGATCACTACTCCCTACTGACTCATGAGACACCTGAGTTTGGTCCCTAATGTGTCTCAGTAGACTACGTACCATACGCCTTCCTCTAGAATCCTAAATATTGGGGCACTAGTCAGCCTCTACCTCAGCTACTGAAGGCTCTGATGGAATCTCTCATTCCATATGAAGGGTTGAAGCATCTTCGTCAAGGATGAAAACGGTTCTACAACACTGGAGAAGTCTGGAACGAATCTCAGATAGTATTCATCCAAGCCCAAGAAACTCCATACCCCCATCACACCTCTAGGTGTATCCCAATCAAGCACTGCCTCGATCTTCACTGAATCTACTACAACTCCAGCCTCCAAGAAGACGTGTCCCACGATGTGAACCTCTCGAATCCAAAACATGAACTTTGAGAGCTTACTATAAAGCTGGTGCTCTTTGAGGTGTCTAGTACTACATACAAATAGTAAGCATGGTCCTCCTCAGGAGTCTAGTAAATCAGAATGTCTTCGATGAAGACCATGAAAAAATGATCAAGGAATGGCTAGAAGATCTTGTTCATGAGACTCATAAACACTACCAATGCATCAGTTACACCAAAGAGAATAACCAAGAACTCGTAGTGGTCGTAACGACACCTGAAGGTCGTCTTCTGCATATCCTTGTCTCAAACACTGAGCTGGTGATAGCCTGATCTGAGGTCTATCTTTGAGAACCATCATGCTCCCTTTAGCTGATAAAAGAGGTCACCAATCCTTAAAAGTGGGTACTCGTTCTTCACTATCACCTGGTTTAGGAGACGATAGTCGACAGTAAACATCAAGATCCCATTTGCCTTCTTGGTGAACAGAATCTGGGGCTGCCAAGGGAGAAACACTGGGCCAGAGGAATCCCTTCACCTACAAATCCTCATGTTGTACCCTCATCTCGCGGAGCTCAGTGGGAGCCATCCGATATGGTGGTGTAGAAATCGGTGCAATCCTGGGGTACTAATCAATATAGAAGTCATCCTCTATGTGAGGAGGTAGTACTGGAACATCATCAGGGATAACATCTGTGTACTGGTCCACCACTACAGGATAAGTGAGACTCTCCACATCAACTGCTCTGAGGGTAAGGTTAGCCAACTGTTGAGTGATGAGTTGCACCCTCCTCCGAGTAAGCCTATCCTGTGCCACATAGGATTCCTCCTCATCGGTGAAGTTGAACCTGGTCCCATCCGTGTGGACACACTTCACTTTATGTCTATTACTATTGATTTGAGCATGGACAGTAGATAACTACTCTATGCCCAAGATGACGTCGTAAGTCCTCGATGACACTACGAGTATCTTCTAGCCGAAGTTCTAGCCTCCTAGAGTAAGCCGAAACTGCCGGAACCAGTGTGTAATCATCGCGACATCTCCCGTAGTATTCTCTAAACGTAAGGATCGAGCCAAAGTCTCCATCGGAATCTCTGAGTTCAGAATGATGGTTGTGGCTATGAATGTGTGATTGAAACATCTGTCTATAAGAACTACAACTAAGGTTTAGTAGAAACAGACCGTACCTTGAATCATCTCTAGAGAACCATGGTCGTATACCCAATCTATCTAAAGCTAAGCTCTCCCCAGTCCTCCAACTCTATGTGGTCGGGGTTGTCTTCCTGGTGGGGGTGGTGGAAACACCTCAAAACGTCGTCCACCACCAACTACTCAACCAGCTCCTCTGCCACGTCCACCTACACCCTGCAGACCACCTCAATTATTTCTATGCCTCTACCTGGGAGGTCCCTCAACTGCCTACTAATCGTCAGAATGGCGGGTCAGATAGTCATGTGCCATGTGATTTGCCCGCCGAAAGAGTAAAACTCTCTGATCCTGGCTTGTATGTCTTTGTCTCCACTCCGGGTGCCACACACATCCAATCCTGAGTCATGCAGTCGATGACCTAATGTTCTAGTCCACTTGGACCTCTGCATCATCTGTCTACTTCTAGTTGCAGAAGACTTCGTTGCGTGTTGAATTTTAGTAAGTCTCACTTCTGGTGACTGCTCAGTAAGGAAACTCTCTACCAGGAGGGAAATTTCTAACCCCCTCCTTCATTGGTATGATGAGGGAGATCATCGAGGCTCTGATCTCTCGCATGAGTCCCTGATCAAAGGTATGGGCCCTGGATAAAGGGTATAATACCATATCTGTGGAGTAGCGTGAGAGGTCAGAGAAGATCACTGAGTACTGAGCTACTGTCATACTTCCATGTTGAAAATAATGTAGCTCCTGTATCTGCACCACACGAATGGTGGCTTGAACAAAATCCGCCCAGAACAGGCTCTCGAAGTATGCCCATAGACGTGTCGCCTCATCGTGGACTTGGAGCATCAGGATCCGACATCTGCCTAAAGGAGGCTGGTAGTAAGGATCACCGGGTAGTCTGCTGGTGTCCATCCTAACCTAAAGACTCTCGCTATAGCCTCCAGCCAATCCTAAACCTCCTGTGGGTCTGTCTCTCCCCTGAACCTGGGTAGCCATGGCGCTATAACTCATGCAGTGTGCTCAAGTGGCATGCATCGTCGACTCCTGGGGCTGGTGGCATCAGTGGACCAATGGGTGGTGGTACCACCGGTGCCTCTACTGGTGCCTCAACTAAAAAGGGGCCCTACACTGTGGCCTTGTCACTCGGCAGACTGTCAGTGTGTACAACTCTCTAAGATAAAACTTGTCGTATGTGGGGAGGCATCCTGAAAGAAACAGATGTGACACAGTCATACTATTATACCTGGTGAGATGACCTGGTTGAGCTGACATAAAGAAAATATTTTGAAACACACAGTCATCCAGTTTTTTGTGCACTAAGTCGGAAATCAGTAGTCAGGTTCCTGGTGTACTAATACATCGACCACCGCACCAACACTAGACTCCCTGAACTGAAAACCACAATCGGTACCCTTAAAACTATTTCTTAATAGAAAAGAAATATTAGAGTCCTAAGTTCGGTGGTAGAACCAACTTATCTGATACCAATTATTCACGACCCTTCCTCAAGACCCGTGCCGTGACAAACCCAAGCCCACCTTCCATAGGCCAGGGGCTGGAGACTAGCACAAAAGGTGTAAATCCATGTACTGGGAGGGCATTGCCCTTATAAAAATTAGGCACACACAATCAGAGTGCACAAATGGAAGAAAAACACTATGTAAAAGTGAGTACAATGGTAGTGCTGAAAGTAAAGGGGGCCATAAATACAAGCCCAACCGTAAAGTACAAGGAAAAGATAAATAACTAGAGAGTGTCTAGCATCTCCTGGATCATCCACCACAGATCTGACCTGAAGGGTATGTATATATAGCCTCCTCAGTGCCCCATGTCCGTCCATCTCTTCCAGGTACTGACTCTTCTTGAGTTCCACCTTCGGGTACCATCCTGTCCTCGTACACTCTGCATCGGTCAGCACTATCTGTCGTCTGCATCCAACACCATGATGTGCGAGCATAGCCCATGCAGGGTTGAGTATAACGATACTCAATAGGGACCCTGATACCCTCAAGGTCTTATGAAATCCAACAAGGATAAGACACAAAGTATGATTCAACGGGTAACTATTACATAGGTATATTCCCATACATATACCTATTTTATCTAGTAACTCGTCTCAATAATGAGTTAAAAACAAAGGTCACTGACTTAGATCAATCCAGGATTTTCCATTATTGAAACCAAGTCTTCTAGAGAACTACTCCTCTGTAGAGAATAGTGGTCATGTCACAACTCCATGTCTTTTGTCACTATCCTTGGACTGATGAGGCACTCCTCCTATCAAGTACCGCTGGTCTGCTACCAAATACCTGGCGCTGCTCCGCTATGGGTCTGCCGCAAAATACATGGAGCTCCCCTAATATCCTATAGTGGTACTCCTCCAATTGAGTACTGCAGGCTTGCCACCAAATACCAGGTGCTCCTCCTCTATGGGTCTGCCGCCAAATATCAGGCACTCCCCACTAGGCTAGTGGAATCGGTCAAGCAGTCGTCAGGGCTGTCAGCCACTAGGTCTCTACACTCTGACTGCTCGTCTATGAGCAGATCTGCTCCACAAGCTACTGGCCAATACTCCACTATCATAAAGTTTCACATTGAAGTATCTCAATTGGACGACATGTCATGGGGGTCTCAATGCAATAGACGTCACGTCAATCGGATTCTCGTTCTGTGAGTTATTATACTTTTAGTCCAGGGGCCCAGTTGGATTCATGTACGAATCAACCTGCCCATATATCAATTATACCCTGAACTCTAATTGGTTATTCTGAAAGGGAAGACTTCATTCCAAGGAAATTGGCTCCAATGATGGTTCGTCAAACGGATGCCCGTAGACCAGGATATGGGTGAAAAGGTGTAATCGGGCTATAGCTGGTCAGGGTCTTGTCTGACCCAGTCGGACTGACCCGACCCGACTAGGTCCGAACATAGGACGGACGTGGTCTGATTGTATGACCTGGTTCAAAGGGGTGGCCCGTCCCGAGGGGGCCAGCCCAAGGCTGCCCCGCCAGAGGGGGTCAGGCCCGAGGCGGCCCGACCTGAGGTGGGATGGAGGCCGACCTGCATGGCCTGGCCGGCCACACGTGGGAGGGGGTGTCGTGCCCCCTGTTGACCATAATGAAACCAGAACCTAGTGCCAGTTCAAGTAACCACATGACCCTTCATGTCCTGCCTGTAGTGCACACCGGTGGCTGGCTCAGCCGGCCGCCCTCCCCTGTCTGCTCTGGCCTAAGGTCACGGTCCTTCTCTGGTGCCACGCGACAGCGCCGCACCCATATTCTCCGCCATGACCCGCCCTGGTCGTGGCTCATCTCCACCTTGTTGTGAGACGAAGCTGCTCCCCCTCCACCACGGCACACCCTTTCCACGGCCTACCGCTCCCCTGCATGGTGCGACGACACCGCACTCATCATCCAACCACTGTGACCCTTCTGTCTAGGACCCTTAGTCCTGATGCTGTTTGATGGAACCACACCCCTCCTGCACAGCCGCAGACTGCTTTTCCATTGCTCGGTTCTCATATTGGCATGACGGTGCCATGCCCTTACAGAAACGCAGTGGCCTTACACCACCAACTATCTTTCTGATCGGCTGATTTTCAGTTGTCGTGTGTACCACCTCTGTCATCATCATACAAGAACCAACAAAAAGGGTGGGTAAGGATGTGTCCGTTCAGTCCGAACCCTCCTCGTTACAGTGATATCATTTGGTTCTCAAAGCACACAAAATACAATGGGGTACGGATAATAATTTTCAACCATAAAAATAACCCCTACCTCGATTGTCGCTCATTGGCGGTGGAAGAAGGTGACACATCATTGGTGACGTTCTTCATGGGCGGCGTCTTCTACTTTGATGTAGATGAAGTTCTCTGAAGATGTCTTGGGCATTCATCATGGGTGTTACTTCCCTATATTTCTCCGGTTTAACAAAGAATGAAGATGGCGACAGTTTTTCATGTCCTTCATTGAGAGGATATTCTCTCAATTCTTGCAAGGCTCCATCAAAGAGTTATTCCAACCAAAATAATGTAATAGCATAATGTTTATTTTAAATGGTTGGCATGAATTCAAATGGATTCAAATTATTAATTATTGAACCATTAATTAATTTATGTGGAGTGGAAAACTTATGAGTGAAGGTGAAGTGTTTCACCAATTTTATTGGGGTTCCAGAGAGTTTAAGGGGGTTAGAGGAGTTAAGGGCTAGGGTGGGCCACACCTAATAATATCCTCTCAAGGGAGGTTATACTAGGGTGGGCCCCACCACCATAACCTCCCATGGGAGGTTATGGTATGGTGGTCCCCACCTCCAACCTCCCCTTGGAGGTTTTATCCACGCAAATAAAATAAAGTTAATAATTTATATTATTCAATTTAATTAAAATCCCCAATATTTAACATCCATTCACGTTAGAACACAACTCCAGTGAAGGTATCACTAAGCAATTACTAATAATGTGAGTTCAACGGTGCCCTCCGATTTCTGTTCCGAGCACCAGTTCAAAATTTATAAAATCACCCTCATAAGTTTACTTAACGTACCCTAAAAAACATCAAAAATTTATTCTGGAGACATCGGTCCTTGGAATCAGGCACCGTCAAAAAACGAAAGACTCGTAAAAATCCCATGTATTTATGAAAAACAATTTCCACACAAATTATGGGTCTTTACATAAGTGACCATTAAATATTTTACTATTAAACAATTCATTGACAAATTATCAATACATGGAGAACCTTCCCTCAAATATTTAACAATTAATTCAAGGATATGAAATGTGAATTAATAGTTATGAAAATTAGTAAAATAATATGTTATAATCATTTATTAATACATTTTACTCATTCAATTTATAGAATTTTTAAATTTAATAGACATTTATTGATTCGTGAGAATATAATATTTCATACTATAAACTATCATATTATTTAAATATATGAAATTATTTAATAATTTATTTAAATATAATGAAGAATATTGTATTTTTAATAACTACACATAAATTATTTAATATATATTCATAATATATATTCGTATATTTTTAATATATAAGTGGATTTAATGACATCCATAAATTTATGTTTTTATAATTATAGATGTATTTAAAATTTGAAATTAATATATCATTCCAATTTGGAATTTTAATTCATTTCTATTTCATAATTAAAATTTTAATCATAATGTAAAATAATATGAATTCATTTATGAACTAAGACCTGAATTCACTAATACAATATATCACTAATGTTGTTTTAGAGTTTGACTATCAAGTCATGGTGATTCACAACAAATAATGGCCTTAATTATTTAAATAAATCTATGAGAGTTAAAAGAATTATTTCAAATGGGAATCTCTCTATGAAAATAACATGGTCATTCTCTAGATTAAAATTATATGTTAATGGGGGGAGGGGGTTATTTGTATGATATTTTTCACTGATTTCGTATTTTGTGGATGTATATTTTTACATTTATAGAGTTTATGGGTTATCAACACCCTTCTAATTGATGTTTCAAAATTCATTTTAGTTGAATGTATCTTTCTCCCACTCACCACTTCTCCCATATATCCATCTTTCATTCTTCATTTATCTAGGGGAGTATATAATTATTATTATAAATGAATTTTTACATGTTATGTTGTGGACTATGAATAAGAGAAATTCAGAAATATATTATATATGATTCAATGGAACTCATTTATAAATCATTTTATTAGAATTATCAAGGAATAGTTTTGGTAAATGATTTGTAATATTTTTTTTTTATTTTATATAATATGCAACCCAATATGTAGTAAGGATGTTCAATTCTATATTTATTATTCCTTAAATGCATTCAATTTATAAACCAATGTACCCAATATTGGTAATTTTTCATAACGAAAAACACTTCTAAAAATAATTATAATAAAAAATTAGTAATTTCTTGAAAACTTCCATTTAAATCCTTCAAAAATAGATTTTGTGTATCCCTATAAAATGTGTTAATATTAATTGGGAAAAAACTATAGAGAATAATATGTTTATTTTCCTCACCTTGATCTTTGTGGGGGTAATGGATATTGGATAATAGATAATCTTTATATATTCATTTATTAATAAATTGTACTCTCAATTCTAGTATTATTATTTATTATATGCTGGATTATTTTATATCGTAATATATATAATTTTTGAATTTATTGCTCAATTATAGTTTTCAACTTACATTGATTTTATCTTTCATTATAATTATGTAATCGGTATGCTATGATAATGATGATAATGTGAATGTTAGACATTGATAAAATGTGGTACTTAATGATGAATTGGAGGTATTTTATTTATAGAATGAAAAGGATTACCATGAATGATATTAGAGGTAATTGAAAACTATACATGGTCATTTATATCCTTTATTATATTTTATTCATTAATAATATAATCGATTAATTTGTAGTTTTTTACATATTTATATACCGTATATATAAAAATATATATTTGCCTATTTTATAACATGACAACATAAAATCATCAGAAATGAAATGTTTTTTAAATTATAATATGCCACAAATAATATAGAATACAATAATAATAATAAAAATTGTTTTGTTATTTTTATTTCCTCATTAATGGGATTATATTCATGGGATTGATTTGAGATTCATATTATGGTGGATGTATAATTTTATCACTACTACTATAGTTGGATATTTTATATAAGTGATATATATGTAATTAAAATGATATATTGTATTTTTTAACCTTTAATTATTATTCATTATGTTTTTTATTCTTTCACTTCCCATGGGTGATATCCTCGATTTTGTCTTCTGTATTGAGAAGTTTAAATAGGAAGAAGGTTGGTTTTGTGATAATGGTGGTTATTTATAATCAGTTTTATTTGAGTTATTTGGTAGTGATTACTATTTGGTTTTCATTATCAAATGATGTGGTGGGTCCATATTTATATGGGTTTTCCATGATTGGATACTATTTAATAATAATTTTAGGGTTCTATTTCATTAAATATGTAATTATGAAATAAAATATTTACTGAATGATTACTTGACATTATTGATTTTTTCATGTACTTTTCCATATATTTCATAGTATTATCTTTTATATTTTTATGATGTTCAATATTACCAGAACTGATATCCACTATATGATCTTGTTTATTATATGAAATCTTGATACTTCATAAATCATCATAATTACATGTTATTATTTAATTGATTAATAATGTGGTTTATTTTCATTGACTTATTATTTTTATGGTTTTTTCCTATCAGATTAATTTATTATATGTTGATATTATTATTAGATATTATATATGTAATCTTTTCAAATACGTTTATACTGATATTGGATATAAGTTACTGAGGAATAATGTAACTATACATGAGCTATAATTGTTCATTATTATCACATATATAGCCATTATGGGTAATAATGGCTTTAAATTTTGTTTGTAAAAATATTCACACACATTATGTAATATAATAAGATGGCTTTTTTCTATATAAATATTGAATTTTTTTCAATCAAGAAAATATTTTTTGACACAAGAACTATTTTTTGGAAAATAATTGTATAATGTATGAATTTTATATATATCCTCATGTCATGAAGATACAAGATCATGCTAGCTATGTTTTTAATAATGGGACTTTATTATATTTTGAGACAATGATTTGATTATATTTTGGTGTATTAGCTTTATTTGAGGTGGATAACAATCTTGTTATTATTGTGTGGGGGGTTTTGTATAATGGATGTGATGAAGTGGTAATAGTGATGTGATTAATATGGTGATGTTGTAAATATGTTATGACAAAATATTACAATGGTAGGGAATATTTTATTATATAAGTTATGGATTTATTATTATGATTTAATGTATATAGATATTTTAATATACAGAATCTATTATCCATATATGAATCCAGAAACATAAAATTAACCTCTTTTATAATAATTAAATTAATTTTAATATAATTATAAATGATTATTAATTTGATAGTGACATTATTTTTGTCATAATATTGAACTATCTAGTACATAATAAAATAAAATAATTATAAAATCACATTTTTTGACTTGTTCAATATATTAAATCATATAGGATTTTTTAAGAAAAATAACAATAATTTTTAGTGGGGATGTTATAAAACATATATATTTCCTTGTAATTACATCAATAATTCAATTTTATTATTATGAAAACAAAATTTCTTCTTTTCCTTCTTGAAATTTTATTTAGTTGATAAATGTGTTTTACAATAATATAAAAATTTTAAGAAATATAGTCTTCCAGAGTACACCCAATTACCAAAAACCTTTATATATTAAAGTTTTATTATATCATGGATCAATAGAGATTATATATGGAACAATTCAGGAACCTCCACTAGTGTTTGTGATGTCATAATGATATTATGATTTTCTATATTATATATATTAACATAATTTAATTATTTTGGAATGTCATGATAACATTACAGAAAATATTAATATTATTTGGGGTTTATATTATTTTTTATGGTGCCTATGAAAGGGTTTCATTATATATTTTGGAATGAAACTCTAAGTTAATTTAACCAGTTAACATCTAATTGAATATGAGCAATGAGTGAAATGATGTGTTCTCTTACAGGATAGGTGGGTATGTAGTTGAGTGTTATCTGAAAAAAGTGTTATTGAGGATTCTTGATGGGATCTTGGAAGGATTTGTATCTAGAAAAATCTGGGGAATGTGTACCACCTAAAAAATATTTTAAATGACCATCCTGTCTGATTGCTTTCTTAGCCCACATCACCAATGATTATGTTAAATGTGATATACTAAATAATATAAATTAAATTTAATTATACAAACCTAGAAATTATTTAGATATATTAATATGAATAATCAAATTATAGAATATATATATATATATATATTTTCTTTATATATTTTAAATTTATTGATTAATGTAAACTAAATATTCACTAAAATTTTAGAAAAGTCATTTTATTCTTAAAATATATTTTCTATTCAAAAAAGGGTTATCTATAATTTTTTTAATAAAAGGAATAGTTAATTTCTATAATTTTATAAATTTTATGAGATTAAATAAATTGAATTATTAAAATTAATCAAACTATAATAGCATCAGTTAATCCTTTGATATTTTTCTAAACTGAAATATGTTTTACTAAATGTTAAAAATATAGAATTATGTAGTGATTTCATTTTTTTGTTAAATATTTTTTTAAAAATAAAAATATTTATTGAATTTTATATTAATTTAAAAAAATTAAATTATAACTAATGAAATTTATTAAATAGGAATCGATATTATAATTTATTTAGGAATAAGTTTATTATTTGTTTTAGGAACATGTTTTTCTAATATATAATCATATTTTACAAGATTATTATAAAATATAAATCTATCACTTATTGAAAAAGAATTTGATAAAATTGATTTAATAATTAGAATCACAACACTTGATGATTTTTACGAGTCCATTTTCATTTTTATGTTCAATATTGTACCTATATAAAAATTCAAAACTACAATAAAGGAGATACATTATTTTGTGGAGGGATAAACTACAATGAAAGGGGTTATAGTCAATCAATAACATATCTAAACCAAATTTAAAGTAAATATTTAGATATATTCACTTACAAAAAGTAATTTCCTATGTTTCAAACTCAGTTAAAATGTGATTTTTTGAACCTTTTCATTTAATTCATGCATATGTTTTATAACTATACTTATGGATAAAGTATCGCAAGTTGGAATCATTTGTTGTGCTGAAATCATGCATAAGTAAATTCTATTGGAGTTTCCTGGGCTGTTTGATGGGTTTTAGGAGCACCAAACCCGGAAACTGAATTATAAAAAGGCAAGGAAGAGGTGATCACATGGGATGCACATGATTAGTCAAACTATGCAAGTTAGACATGGATGATTATTCGGGTATCTAGTAGTCGGAACATTTTATCTGCACTGTCTATCAGACCATTCATGTATAACTATGTGGAATACCCTTTTTGTGTTTCGAGTTAATTTAATTTATTTAAATTTCATGGTTGAATGGATTTTAATTATGAGATTTTTCAGGGGTTTCATTTAATTAAATCAAATTTGAAGGATTTTAATTAAATGATGTTCAAATAGAGATGTTATTTAATTAAAATGTTATTTATAGAATTGAATTTACTTAAAATTATGATGTGTTATAGTATTTATTTAATAAAAATAATAAGATATATATTTAATAAAATTAAATATAAAAGTGGATTTGGGGGTTAACAATGAATGATAGAATTAAATGGTAAAACTAAATGGTATGTAAATGATGAGTTGGGGATTAAATTCATTAAATTCAAGGTGAAGAGTAATTTAATTTCATAATCTGAAATAGAGGTTTTATTTAGTTAAATTCTTCTTTACGAATATTTTAATTATTTTTTGCAAAATTAGGGTTATAAATTAATAAAATTTAGGTTCATTGAATTTATGTAAATAATTCTCAATGAGTTGGATTCTTTAATTTATATAAATTATATTTATGAATTTAAATAAATAACATGAATTGGATAAATTATTTAATAAAATTTATATGGAAAATATTTAAATAAATGATGATCAATGAGGTGTTTGGGTTTTTTTAATTATATTCTATGAAAGAATAAAATTAAATAATAATGGGTAAGAGTATTTATTTTATTAAATTTAGTAAATAGTAATTTAAATAAATGTTGTTTTAATGGGTTTGGTGTTTATCATATGGGTGGTTTAATTAATTGGAAATTAAAATAATATAATGGGGATTACTATTACTATTATTATTTTTATAATATCAATTATTATATAATTATAGTTTTATTTGGTTATTTGCTGAATAATTGATAAGGGAGGAAGAATTCTCTTCCACCAATTTGAAACAAAGGGAAACTGACACATGTCCTCACCCCTGAGGCGCACCACCCCATATCATTGCCCCTCACCAAACAACAATTATCTCATAATGTCTTCACAAAATAGGTCCATCTCAGTATGGTGAGTGTGTCTTAGTCTGTTTGTGTTATTCAAATCATCCATTTGGATCTCCTTCATCTACATTCAATTTAGCTAAAACCCAAAAAGTGGGGTTGATTCATTTCATTCGTTTCTTATGTTTCAAGGTAGTCAAGTAATTGTATTGGGACCATTTTGTATTTATTCAAACAACTACCACTAAATTCATTGATGTTTGGCATCATTCAGTCCACCACTATCATTTTTAGGTAAGGCTATAAACCTGATAATGGCATTTTCACCCCTCGAATTTGATTCTTCTTGTTTTTTAGTTCTGCGGTTAATGTTTTGGGTGTGTGTTTGTCCCCACTTAACTAATTATGGGTTTCTGTTAATGGATTTTATTTGAGACAGTAAATTATAAATGCGTATGTGCTTTTTTTGATGTCTGCCGACATGAGTAACTCACAGTTTGTGTAATGCTGCTTTGGATATGCAATATTCTTTGAGCTAAATTTCTAAACATTTCATAATTAATATAATGTAGTTTTCTTAATTATTTATTTTTATAATTTTTTCATAAATGTTGGATTAAATTCTTTATTAGTAAAATTTGATGATTAAATATATATTAATATTATGATTTGAGGTTTTAAAATTAATAATTAATTGGGTGATTAATTATATTTAATTAATTTTCCTAATTTTATATAATTAGTTTTGAACTAATTATGTTCTTTGGGATAATAATTTATCGAAGGATTAATTTTGAGATATTAATTTTCTTATGATGTAATAATTAATTATTAATTAATTTTCGGATTCGAAATCACAATTAATTGAGGAATAAATTAAGAGGTATTAATTTGGTAAAGTATAAATAATAATGTCTGAATTAATTATCTGCTCTAAGAAGATAATTATTCTAGGTATTATTTATGAGATATTAATTTTCTTATGTTGAGGTAATTAATTATGAGTTAATTGTGTGCTTGAAGGTGATAATTAATCATGGAATTAATTACGATCTATTAAATAGGTTATGTTTCAGTGAATAATTGTGAAGTAATTATGTGTTATGATATCATATTATGATAAATTAATCAGTGGTTAGTAATATAATTTTGAATTATCCTATATTAATATAATTCACTTTTGAATAAATTGTACCATTTTTTGTGGGTTGCTATATAGAAAATTAATTTTTGAATTAGGTACCTTAAATTGGGATGGTATCCATGAGATAATTATATTCTGAATTCATTATGTAATCGTGATATGGTTTCCTTTTGATTAGTTAGGGAGTTAATTAATGTAATAGTAAGTTTTAGTTAATTTTTGATATAATTAATGGAATTTTTTAGTTTACTAATAGAGTTATGGTGTAAATCTATTTATTCAGTTTGTATTGAATTCTATTTTATTAATAAATAATTTAATTAACTCATGTAATCAATTAATTAAATTATGAATTGATTAATTTATGGGTTAATTGTATGCAAAACATGAAATTCTACACCCATGAAATATATATAAATACGTATGATTGATAAATAGGTTGTGAGAGAGGTACAGATGGTCCAAAAACTCATGGGGTCCCATACATGGGGTCATATACCAATAAATCATGAAAAAAATTTCTTTTATGGGACATGGATTGATTCTCCATATAACAATGGGTTGTGAGAAAAGGAATGATGATCCAAATACTCATGAGGGTGCTAAACATGACGTTGTATTCCCATTAATTTACATTTGACTATGGGTCCAATTTCGTGTACATGAATTGAATTAAATTGTTAATGAAATATGATGTGATGTAATGATTTGTTAATTGAATATGAGAAATTTTTTAGACACCAGACGACCAAGACAAGTATTGAGATACGGGTGTCCAGGGGAACCTTGGGATTTTTTGGTTAATAGATGAATATAAAATAATGTGATAAATAGTTTATTTATGCATTATATTTACATAGTTCATTCTAAGACCCTTATTTCCATATATGATCATAATTAGGTATCTCTATTAGGTGTCCCTTATTAACATGAATGGGTTGTAGTTTACTTATTCAATTCTATTATTTCGTCATTTTGTCTCCACACTATTTAATTATATTTAATTTTCTAGATTTAGTTAAACATTGGTGGTACCAGACTACATAGATTTATATCCCATACCATACTCAGGATTCCATTTCATTAGGTTACCTATGTATAATCTACTTTTTTGTTGTAATTTTGATATTCGTGTATCTATAGTCTTGTGCTAGGGAGTTAGGAGAAAAGGACCGAGCCAGAGCTCAGGATTCTCAAGGTGATCTCATTTCGGTTTTTGAGTATTTAACCATTTATGTACTGAGATGTTAATAATACCATTTTTTCTACTGCATTCAGATCTGTAACTCCATGACCTGGATACAATGTATAAACTAGCTTTGGCCACATTATTTATCAGTTGACTATTTATTTTTATCTAATTCTGATATTGTCTGAATATATTATCTATTTCCATTGTGCACAATGAATATGAGGGTATATTATCCCCAATAACTATCCATAGACCCTCATTGATATTCAGTAGCATCAGACATATGAGGAGACACGCTTGAGAACATGTGAACGGTCGAGCTACCGATATGAGGGTATGATGAGAACAGAAATTACAATTTTTTATCAAAGAATTTTGGTTTTCACTCTTTTTCCATTGTAATTCAATTTTAGGATGGTATATAAGAGGGTAAGAAATTTTAGATTCTTGGTTAATATTCATGCGTTGGACTGATCACCCAACTTATAATAAATGACTAAGTGTCCAGGGATGGGAATTTTGGTTGATAAGGTTTGTTGTTATGATCGATTTCATTTCACCATGGGTGACTGGTGTACCGTCTACTACATATTGATTTTTTGAATTTTGGATATTTTAATTATTCTTAAACCTCAAGGATGTTTCATAAAATTCATCATCATAGAAATTATAGATTCACATTCTATGAATATTACATGTCAGGTAGTTTCATTAGTCGGATGCATGCAAATTTTGGACTTGTCCCTTGTGTGTATTTCTATGCTTTGATCTTCATTAGCATGCGCTTTTAAAAATCATTTTACACTGATGGATTGAACATGTGTGACTATTTATATACACTGTTTCCCCTATGATTATCATTATTTACTATTATTCATGATTATGTTCAATACAATAATCTTGTGTTATAGCTTGTGTTAACATACTAAATATGTTTTGAGGTGTAAATGATTTATTAATGAAAATTGATTTGATATGATTATGATTGGAGCTAGTTTCAGTTGTATTGTGTGTGGGTTCCTTGTAACTGTAAAAAGGAAAAACCATGTATTTAAATGATAAAAAATGTAAGGCTAAGGTTAAAATGTTAAATGAACATTGATTGTGATTAATGAGTTTCATATTTTAGTGAAATGGGGTATGTGTTCTTTATCGATTTTTAGATGGCCCCAATGTGTTTTATCCTTCTATAACCATATTATGTCTAGAAATGGTTATAAATGTAAAACTATTGATTTTTGATCAAATGAACTGGTAGGGGTTGCTTTTTGAAGAACCTAGGTTTGAATAAATCGGACCATCTAAGGTGTCCACTGTGTTAAAATGGAATTTAGAAGTTAATTTGACTCTTAAAAAATGAAATCAAACTGAATGTTAAATGTTTTAATATGTTTTTTTTCATTTTATTTTTTGTGATATTTTTTATGTCGCTACTATTTAGGTGATGTTGTCCCTAGTAGGACACTTGGGTTTTAACGAATGACACCACTACTAATAGGTGTGGTCATTGTATCTTGTCTCTTGGTTTGGGAATAATCATTGAAGAATAATTGGATCAGCAAGTTAGGCATTCCATGGGAGGATCATCTATTAAAGATGATCATGGGTATCTCGGGATTAGAGTGATTGGGGAGTTATTGTAATATCATCCTACTTCTCATTAGGACATTTTGGGACATGGGTGGTTTTACATTCCCACACATTTAAAATTTCGTCTTTTATGTAAGATATTGACATGGTGATTGTGGTTCACAAAACAGCACATGAGTGATTAATTTGTATCTGAAATAGTGTTCTTGAGAGAAGCTATAATTTTTATTCAATGAAATTGACACACCTGTGGTGGTAATGTCACATATGTTCCAAAAAAATGTGTTTGTGCATTCTTGGTAGCATTACTTGATAAGGTTGGTGGTGTGAGGAATAATTTGGAAACCCCGTTAGTTATTTTAATTGTTTAAATAGTAATAATTGAATGAACAATGATTCTATGGGTGATATATGCATATGGTTTTCATTGATGATGCATTAGAAAGTGATGCTGAGATTTTTGTAATGAGTTTATCTGTGATAGTTTTGTTGACCTTCATTGTGATCATGGTTTATTTTTACTGTTCTTTTCTAATTGAGAAGAGCATGTCCCATTTCATCACATTTTCATGGAGGAACTACGACATCGCTGATCTAATACTGTGCTAATTTTTCAATATTCATTGATCAAGATATGTGGTTTTCAACTAGGATGTATATGGGATGCATGGTTCTTTGGGTTACTCTATTATTCATTATGGGGCATGAATGATTTAAAGTATCTATGTGATGGATTGACATGGAGAGGTGACCGGATGTTGAGTAAGTACATTGTCATAAATATGGTTGGTTTTTAAATTGTTTTAAAGGAATATAACCAGTTTAATGACAGGTATATGTTTCATTGTTTGGTTATGTATTTCATAGAAAGAGTTGTGTCTTGGGGTTCTAAAACAGTAAAAGGTTCATTGGGAATTTGGGAATGCAACATGATCATTCAAACAAGTATTCTTGATTTTTTTGGGGCTATATGATGTTGTAGTAGCTACTTATGGCTTCTTCGGGATTAATTTTTTTGTAAGGTGGTTTGATTGTATAGTCATGTTGTTTTATACCTGGAAAAAATTTGAATTTTTTAAATTTTTTGTTTAATTCTTTGATAATTTATAAAATAATGTTTTCGGGATGACGTTTAATGATTTGGGATTGTTTTAATTATTCATTTCTATCTTGATTAATGTCTATAAAAGTTTTCCATGTGGTATTATGGATTTTAGTAGCACTGGATAGGGATACTCATTTTTATAATGGAAAGGAATTGGCATTTGTGTGGGCTACCAATGATCATTCAAACCATGTGGGTATTCAACGAATGATAATATAGATATATAGTAGTGGGTGCATGGTCTATTATAATTTGTGAGTTATAACATTTGTCTTAGCTAGTGTTGAGTTTCATGTAAAACTAGTTTAAATAAATTCTTGATTAGAAGGAATTTAATAAAATAAGTTGTTGGGTGTTTGATTAAATTTAATAAAATAAATTAAATTAATTAAATGATGTTGATATGTGTAAGTTACATAATTATATTCAAATTAATATTATTAAAATTCTATTTAGTGATGATAAGTTAGAGTCTTTATTTAATTAAATTTCTATGAGAGGAATTGAATAAATTTTCATTTAAATGATATGATTGGGGTTATCGAATTATTTTAATATTAAACGGTAATATTAATTAAAGTGTAATTGAGGATTTAGGGTTTCATTTAAATATATTCAAGGTAAAAAGGAATTTAATTAGTTAATGTGGAATTGAGGTTTCATTTAATTAAATATATGTTTAATAATATTTTAATTATTCTTTGAGAAATGGTGGTTATTATTTAATATAATTGAGGTTGATAAAATTTAATTAAATAATTTATATTTTTTATATTTTTTAATTTAATTAAATTTTTTTCAGGGGAATTAATTAAATAACAAGATTTAGAGAAATTATTTAATTAATATCAGATGTAATGATTATATATAAATGATGATCAATTAGGTGTCTCTATTTTTTAATAAATCGTGAGATTTAATTTAATTAAATAATGATGATTTGAAGTTATTATTTAATGAAATTTGGTTGATGGGAATTTAATTAAATGATGTGTAAATAGGGTTATAATTTTTCTAATATGTGTTTTTTCTAATTTTTAATTATAAAAATGTAATGGGAAATACTAATTTTATTATTTATCAATCAAATATAATATAATTAGTGTTTTGATAGGTTATTCCTGGGAGAAAGGATGAGAGAGCCCAACATCTCCTTCTCCTACATAATGCAAGGTGTGATGCACACAGGGCCTCACCTTGGAAGTGCGACACCGCCATCTCCTAGACCATCTTCATGCTGTTGTATTTTCCTCATCTCTTAACATTAATTCTCCATATCTGTGAGGTGAGTCTGTCTATGTGTCTTTTCGTTATTCGCATCAGCCATTTCGGCTCTTCATCATCTATATTTGTTTTATTCAAAACCCTAACTACGGTATTGATTTGGTATCTTCTTCACTTTAGATTCTAGGTGGTGAATATGATTTCTCGGGACCTATTGGTCCATATTCTGACAATAGTTGTCAATGGAGTCAGTTTTTTTCTTGATTCAATCCATGTCTATCATTTTTGGGTAAGGCTATAAACCATATTATTGGTTTCCCACCCATTAAATTAGATTCTCAAGGTTTTTTATTGTTGAGGACAGTGTTTTGGGTGTGTGTGGATCCACAATTCACTAATTATGGGCAGTAGTTATTCGTTTTTAAAAGGGATGATATATCCAGAGTGTGTGTGAACTTTGGTTGAGTTGTATATATGTGAGTAGGTCGTAGTTTGATTGAATAAGATTTGGATGAGCCAAATTCAGTGACATTGGGTTCAAATATTTTTCTAATTAATAAAATACAGTTTTGTTGGCATACTTTTTTTTGATATTGTTGAATAAAAAGATGGATTAAACTGTTTATTTGGGGAATTAGATGATTAATTATGAATTAATTTTATTCATTGAGGTTGTAAAATATATAATTAATCAGGTGATTAATTTATAATAATTAATTTTTTTATGATGAGATAATTATTATAAAATTATTTATATTCTTTGACATTATAATTAATTAAGGGAATAATTATGTGTAATTAATTTTTTAGGTATATATAATTAATTATGATTTAATTATGTTGTTATAGATATAAATTATTCAAGTAATCAATTATGAGATATTAATTTGGTTATGTTGAATTAATTAATTATGAATGAATTATTCTCTTTAAAATTATATTTAATCGAGAAACTAATTATGAGATGTTAGTTTGGTTAAGTTGAAATTTTTTTGAATTAATTATGTTGTTTGAAATGATATCTAATTGAGGAATTCGTTATGAGATATCAATTTTGTTCTGTTAGAATAATTATTTATGTGTTAATTATGTGCTTTGAGATAATATTTATTCGAGTGAATAATTATGAGATATTAATTTGATTATGTTGAGTTAATTAATTTTCAATTAATTGTGTGCTTTGAGATGAAAATTAATTGGGGGATTGATAATGAGATATTAAACTGGATAAGTTGATATAATAAAATGTGTATTAGTTATTTGTTGTGAGATAATATTATAGATAATTAATCAAGGGGTTAATTCTGAGATATTTATTTTGGATAAGTTGAGATAATTAACATTTGAATTAATTATGTGGTTTTTAAATGGTTTCTATACAGATAATAAATTTGGGAATTAATAATGTGATATAGGGATGGTAGAATTCAAAAATTTATTTTTTGAATTAATTAAGTAATATTGAGATCGTTTCCTTTTGATTAGTTATTTTTTAAATTAACTAGTGAGATTAAATATATTAACTAATGGTTGGGTTAATTATTATTATATTAATTATAGATTAATTATTGAGTTAAATAATGGAATTGTTGTGTTTAAATATTTTTGGAGTGTGTAGTGAATGTGTTGTTCTTAAATAGTTATTGACTTAACAAAGCAACTTGATTAATTAATTTGTAAATTAATTAATGGAAAGGATAATGGGGTTCTATACATTAATTTTTTCACCCATGTTATATATATGTGTGTGTGTGTGTGTCTGTATGATTGGTAAACAGGTTGTGAGACAGGGTCAGATGCTCCAAATACTCACAAGGTGGTAGACATGGTGAACTATACTAGTCATTCATGAAAAAAAATTCATTTATGTGATAGGAACTGATGCTCCCAATACCCAGGGGTTTTGAGATATAGATTGATGCTGCAAATACTTAGTAGGGTTCTAGAGATGATGTTCTACACATATTAATTGACATTAGACAATGGGTCCAGTTGATCATATATGAATTGAATTATGTGGTAAATGAAAGGTGATGTGATGTAATATTTGTTAATTAAATATAAGAAATGATTCATACTCCAGAACAGTCGATATAATTTTTGATATATGGGTGTCCATGGGAAACTGGGATTTTTTTGTAGTTAAATAGAGAATATAAAATAATGTGTCTAATAGTTTTTTATGCATTATATATAAATAGTTCATGATCAGACACTTATTTCCAAATACGAGCAGAAGCAGATATCTTTATCAGGTGTCCCTTAAGAACCTGGATGAGTTTTATTTTTCTTCATCAATTATGTTATTACATCATTATGACTTCAAACTAATTAATTAATTTGAATTGTCTAGATTGAGCTTGACACTGGTACTCTCAACCGACATTGATTTATATCTCACACCATACTCGGGCGGCCATTGCACTGGGGTACTTGATAAGACTCTACTAGTTTGCTGGACCTTGGATCTTTCTTTTTGTTGAGTTCTTATACTTTGGAGTTAGAATTAATGGAATGAGAATGATCTCGGTGTGCTCATTGATATCCCCCATGGGGATTTGAGTCTTTCCTTATTTATGTACTGAGATGTAAATAATGTTCTTTTGATTACTTCATTTAGATATATATGAACATGGATTTTCCACTTACAATATTTTGTTGAATATTTCTGTAAATTTTCTTATGATGTTGTCTATTTTTTTATATATATCTGCATTAAAATATGAATTTGAGGATATAGTCTCCTCACAGAATATCTATAGTCACTCACTGGTTTCCATCAGCCTCAATCATATTTGGGCTCAATAGGGCTTGTGGAAACTGTTATATCAACTGATACACAGGTTAGCCAAGGCGAGATGTTATAGAATCATTGAATATATTATAATTTCTACTAAAATGTCTTTAGTGTGTCCTTAGTATATTATAATATTTCCTAAAAATACAAGGGTGTCTTCTCCCGCCATTACCATAGGACACCCCCACTTCTCTATTACACACATGTCATGATAATTGTTTCATAGACCATTATTGACAATATAAATTCATAAAATCCCATAAAATTATCTACTGATCTTATTTTGATCAAAATATCAACCATTTAAGTCTTAAGGTGTAATATTAGTGAGTTTTCTGACTGAAGAGTTAGATGAATTATTCGTGTTCCTTAATTTGATCTCTTCTAATGTATACATCAATTATATGTTAACTAGGAACATATTATGTCACCATAATCTTATATATTCTATTATTTTATGATCTTTAAGGATCTCTTTTTAATCTAATAATTATCTATTAAATTAGTACTAAAATATCTTACATGCACAGATGATGACTACATCCTCATGAAAAAATATATTCATTTTTACACCCCACCATAAATGGATAGTTATTAATGTTGATATATTTTTTATATAATATATTTTTGGAATAATTATGATTTTAGAAAATATATGATATCATTTACCATCATACCAATAATAAAATTATGAAATGATAAAGTCTCCCTTGTGTGTGTGTGTTTGGACTACCACCACTCCAAAGTGATATGATTTATTTTTCAGGTATAAATTATACTAATGATTATAAATATCTATTAATTTAGTAAATATGATACTTATATAATGAATACAATTTGGATGTTTTTGAAATAATGATTAGATTACAATGACTAAAACCAATTTTATGAAACATTCATGAAATTCAAAAATGTTAACACATAGAAAAAATTATTTTAATATGTAATTATTCATAATATGGCGTTGAAATTTTATTATTTTAGGAATTATAATATATTAGAACAATATTTTACTTATATATAAAATGGTGAAAAAATTATATTTATCATACATTATGTTAGAATTACATCTGATAAAAGATGGATTTGAGGTAATTGATTATTTCATTAAATCATCCTTGTTCGGGATTGTAAATGGTTATTTTTTTAATTTGTGGAACTATATAAACTTTCTATATTAAACAAAATCAATTTATTATCATATAGTTATATTTAGAATTATAGGATTTTGATTCATTTTTCTGATATTTTTTAGAAAATAGTCTGATATAGTATTTCTGTGGAAAACCTACACTGATTTAATATTCAATCAAGAATAATTTTTTACCTTGTAATTTTTTTTAAAATATATTCTATAATTCTATTAATATTCTCAAATTATATATTATTTTAATTTTTACCAATATTTTATTGAGAAAAATATAATATTTTATACATAAATATAATATGTTTTTAAATGAATATTCATTACATATAATTATGATAAAAACGATAACAAAAAATGATTATTTTTTTGAGACATGGATTTATAAAAAACTACTACATAAACGATCAATATTACCTCCAATTGTGTTTTTCATAACTATAAATAATTTTAAACATGTCATCTGAAAACGGATTATACAAAATCGACATAAAACAGAAGTATAATAATGAGTTAAGACAGATTCATACTATGCAATTAATATGTAGAAATATGTAAATATTAATTTCTATACATAAAATGAGTAAATGGGTATCAGAATATAAGTCTTGAATTTTAAAATTATTCAAAGAAATTATATGACCATAATATTGAATCATGGAATAATATTTCTTGTTTAATAAGACATAAATTACAACTGAATAAAAATATATAATCCTTGGGACTGGAAGAATAACAAAAATTCATTTCATAGAAGAGTGGGAAAACGAGTGTCTTGATAGTTATAATTGCAATACAATTTCTAGGCAACTATGCATTTATATAATCACATTTTTTTCATGGACTAAATAATATACACCAAAATTGAAGTTATGATAAACTCTCAAGCAAAATATTTTATTAGTGTTAAAAAAAATGTACCCTATTTTTGGAAATGTATTAACCACCCACGTTACCATAGATCTCATAAAACATTAACCATTACCCCAGGAATGTATGATATATAATCAAAATAAAACAAGGAAATCATATTCCATTGATATATATTCCACAACATCATCAAATCACTTATTATTTTATCTGAACATAACCTGTTGGGAAGAAAATTCGTTTCTTCCAATTTTTATAAAGAAATTAAAAAACTATATTGAGAAAGAATAAATATAATATCATAAAATCAGGTCCTAAGTGAATCATAATAAATTTTAACTGATGTTTTTAAAGATATAATACTACATTTAATGATAATTATAACTTATATAATGGAAAACCCAAATTTAATTTTAAATCAAGCTTATTAAAAACAATCTAATGAATAAAATATTATGGAATTTTTTTTCAAAATAATATTATAAACATGTAAGGGAAGCATAAAATTGATGATTTTTTCATGATATATAAAAAATTCATTCATTTGGTATAAATTATGTCAATGATTTAATTTAGTCCATTGAAAAAATATCCTTGTTTAGAAAACTACACCAATATTTCAAATATTTTATTGACAGTAAAATTTTTTTCGAAATTAATGTAATCAAATTTTTAGAATATAACCAACATTATAATAAAATTTTTAACAAAAATGTATCCATTGAATAAAAATATTATCAACATAATATATAAATATAATTTTTATCACCTAAAAACCAATTTTGTTTCTCATGATTCTATACAAAAAGGTAAATTAATGAAAAATAGTTTTCAGAGTGAGATGAAAATTAAAGAGTTTGAGAGTGATAGATTAAAAAATTTCATCATCATTAACTGATGCATAAAAAACCCATTGATATGAGATGTTGACATAATACCCTTAAAATTTATGTTACATTTAAATAACAACACTTTATAAAAATTAGTTTAATTATAAATATTTATATAATTAATTAAGAGGGAAACAATTTATTACAGTATATATGGGTTGTATATAGCCATTAAAAACATTAAATAATTATATTATGTCAAATATGTATTAATGAAAAACCATTGAGGTGAATAATTTTTTTCATCTGTTCTACATGATTCAAAAGAACACTAAAATGAATTATAATATATTTAATTTTTAAAAAAAATCTATACCAAGTTGTTTTTTTTCACTTATAATAAGATATATGATCCACATACTTTTTCCAATATGTTTTTATCAGTAATTCATTATTAAAATCTTTATTTAAAGGTAATATCGTTTATGTTTTTCATGTATTATTAAATTTATTTGTTATGGTCTTTTCACATTAATCATTCATAAGAAAATTTCATAGAAATTATTTTTTCATAATTTCCATATTTATTTACAATCATATCCACTAAAAATATTCATTTAAAATTGAGTTTAAAAAATAATTTTATTACATCTTGGAGAAAGAAGTCATTACATACACACCGATGATGATTCCAAATTTCAATGAATGAAATAAAAAATTAATAAAAAAATCACCATTTTATATTAATTATTTTATCCTAAATAACATATATATTCATTCAATGAAATATAAATTGACATCCCTGTTCTGTTGATAAAAAATCATGTCCCTTTATGGAGGTGGTATTCCACATGTGCACACATGCAATGTTTTCCTTTCCCAAAAAACTAGTGGGTAAGAATATTGAATAGTTTTTTATTATTTAGATGAATTATTATGTAAAATATATCATGTATAAAAATTGTATTAATCTTAATAACAAAACTGGAATGATGTTGATCAAAAATGAATCATATCAATGTGTTGAGGCTATAATCCACGTGAACACATGAGTGATTATTTAGTTTCTCATTTAATAGAAAGGGATATGGATAATGTGTTTTGCATTATCAAAATAACATCATAGTCTTTGCAAAATTTTTATTTCAATAATTTATTTATTCTGGAAAAAAAATCATTTTATCTAATAATGAAATGAAAGGGATAAGATAAAATTATTACCACCCCCTTCAAAGACCTATATTTGACTCATTCTGGTAGGCCATAATGATATTATTTTTAAAATAAATGGAAATATATAATTTGAAAAAGTATTTTGAGAAGATATTTTTCATTATTTTGGCTTATTGATGTGGGTGATGGTTTCATGAGGATTATATTTATAGTGGTGTCTTTTTTCTGAATGAATATACACTCTTGATATTTGTTAAATGATTAGAATGTAATAAATTTTTTTGATGTAAAATTGGAACCTCGTTCAAATATATGGAATTAATAATATGGATATCACTATATTATCTCATCTAATAAAATTAAAATATTATGTTGTTTTAGCCTATATCACTTAGTTTTAACCCCCTTCCAATACTTTTTTTGAATACCCTGATATTATAGTTTTCACATGATAGGGGTGAGAGAAACATAAATATAAATGGAAAAGTTAACTAAATTTGTAGAATAGATGATATTCTATACATTATAATATTTTATTTTTTAATAAATATATTATTTAGAATTTATATCATTTTATATTATATTATTCAATATATGATTACATAAATGCCTTTTTCAAGACAATTCAAAAAGTTTGATATTATGGACATCTAGATATAAATGGAAATAAAATATAAATTTTTTAACATTATTATTATGTGATATAGATATAGTTATTTTTGGGTTATAAAAAGTCATCCAAATTTTAATTATTTTAATATTCATAAAATCATTTTTTTTATTTTCTTATTACCTGAATATGTACTGTTTGACTGTTTTGTATGAATTTGGGTTTTTTATATCATTAATAAAAATTCAAAATAAATTATCATGAAAAAATTGGTTTATATATAAAATTAATTTTTTCAACTAAATATAATATCTTTTTATATAATGAAAAATATTTAACATATTAGAAAATTATAATGGAATTTTTAATATATTTTATACTTAAAATAATATAATTTTTTGTATAAATTAATTTTTTGAAAAAATTTGAAACCAATATAGAAAATATGATTGTGGAGTAAAGGGACGCATTTAATTAATTAATGTAATGTATTGTGTATATTTCTAGGCTTTATATAATATCATTAACCCTATTTTAAATTATTTATCCTAATCATTGTGACAAATATTTACCATGATAATTATTCATAATGACTAAAAATAATACATGTCTATTTAAAATATTTTGATTACTTGAATCCAAATATTTAACCCATTTTTCTAGACACATTTTATATGTGGAAATTATAACATCACAAAATTTTTAAAAGAGGTAATTTATATTTGATAACTTAAAGACCCACAATAATTAGTTTATCTTGTGTTATCAAAAACACATAATTTAGAATGTGTTAAACATAATCCTGATGTTTTTATGTATGATAGTGTATTCAATAGACAACATTGAGCATAGACAACCCATGCCATATATAAATGATAAAAACTAGCTGTTAATTTGGATTGTATGGTTATTGTTAACAACATTAGGATATATATATATATATATATATGTGTGTGTGTGTGTTATACTAAAAATCAATTATCGATAATTTTTTTGTTAGTAATACATCAATTATTAGTGAAATTTTTCTAAAAAAACTTTATTCATTATTTAAACTATAATATAAATATTTACTTTGAGTGGTATTTTTAAATATTTCAAAAAATATGTATTTTTCAGTGAATAGTAAAAATATCAATTATATAAAAAATATAATTTATTTTCAATAAATTAAGCACATTATAAGAACATTTATATATTAATATATGGAATGTATTTTTTTAGATATATCTAATCCTCTTTATTACTTTCGATCAACATTATAAATGTTTTCAGTATTTGATTTTCTTTGTCAAAAATCCGTTTTTCTAAAAAATGTTTTCAAATATATAATATTTCTTAAATTTAATTAAAAACTAATAGATAATGGGGAATTAATTAAATTATATTTATATATTATATATTTTTTAATGGTAATTTATTTCCATTCAAGGATTATTATTTTACCTCGTGTTAATATATAACCATCTATTAATCAAAAAATTATATTCATAAAAACATGTTGTCTTGTTGCAATTTTTTTAATTAATATTAAATTTAATTATTCCACTTATTTGTGTTGAATTTAAAAAAATTAATTCAATATTTTCAATATGAAATATATATTATCAAATAATAAAAAAAATAAACAATATTATTTATTCATAATAGTTGAAATTAATCATAGTAATTAATTTTAAAAGGAGTTTATCGAGGGATTAATATTTAATAATATGAAGGAAATGAAATTGAAACTTTTACAACACCAATTTTGTATCCTCATTTTCTCTTTATCCCTACAAATTTTATAGTGGCCAATTATTGGGTCCTGGGGACATGAAAAAACATGGGTGGAATTTACACTTTAAAAAGGTCCATTGTTCCACTCACACAACATATAAAATTGTTTCTCAACTCCTATCATGTTCCATCCTTCATTAATCATTCTATAAAATAAGTCCTACCAAAATAAATTCCTGCATTCCTTCGTGTCAACATATAATCCATATTTAGTGTAGATATTCCACATACAATGGCCTTTGGTGTAATCCTATGGAGGATACCGGAAGAAGAGGTACCCTTATTCAATGATTGTTTTTATTTTATTTATTTCTCAAAAATGTTACATCCTAAACTAGTTGAATAAACAGGTTCGATGATTTAGTACATCATAAGACCAATGGTGTTCCTCCCCATACACTAGTAGATATAGACTTCTAGTAAGTAACTTATAAATATTTTACATAGAGACTACACAATGTTGATCAATGAATCAAAACAATAGAATAGATAAAAAATAGTTAAAATTAAATAAAATAATAAACAGAATAATTTCTTAACAAAATATAGAACAATAATTCCTGATAAACAAAAATAGAAAAACCATACTCAAACTAATGTGGTAGATATATCATGTTGTATATGTGTAAGGTGAAATATAAAAACCCATAAATAACACTTTGACACTCCCTGCCAGGTTCTGAAACCATGTTTAGTTTTCTCATCCATGATCCTTCCTGACATAGTAATAAATCATGGGGCCTTGGCCCTTATCCTATCCCATTAAAAAATGTCTGTTTTTAACTTATTTAGACGTCTATTTATGGTGTTTTTACATCTTATATGGTCACCACCAGTGGATTATAAAACAATATCATGTCAATAATATATTACATTGTTGAATAAACAATAATTTAGGTCAAATAAATTGAAATGATTACATATTCAATTATTCTTTATATAACCACATAAATTTTGGGGTTCATGATAACACAAATACCATTAATAATAGCTTCATCATGTTCCATAGTTTCGATCATATAACATATTGAAGGAAAAATTATAACCACGTGGTCCTTTATTATCCATTACATTCCATTTTATATAAAAACCATTAATTACCATGCTCAAATGAAAATCCCATTTCTATACAATGTCATATCTCACACCCCATGAGTATTTTGTGCATCATTACTTCTCCCACACATTATTGGTCTTTGGAGAACCAGTCTCTATCCATTAAAATAATATTCACATGAACGATTTTGGTCCTAGAACATACTGCCTAGAAACTGATTGGTATTTGGAGCATCAGTGATTTTCCCACACATCTATTTTTAATAGATAAAATATATCACACACATCACACATATCATGTTTAATCATCATTAACCATATTATTATCCTGTCACATCACGGTAAACCATTTAATTTTAATAACACATTCATAATTCATTACATTAAACACATGAAATAGTATGAAACATTAACCATTGAACCATCTATCAACATTTAATCACATAACCCATTAACCCTTCAAGGATAATCCAAAAAAAATTATTACCATTATCATCAAATTCCATTTCATGAAAATATAAAAACTGTGTAATTCAATTATATTGACCAATCCCATAATCCCAATAACCCACCCATATCATTATCACATCATTCCATTAATTTTTTTAAAAATTAATTAACGTAATTACTATTTTGATTTCTAAAAATGTATATTTATATATAATGAATCCATTTGCAAAAATTATAATCAATAATATGTAATTTACAATTTAATCCAGGTACCTAAATGTCATTGAAGAGTAGTCTCCATGAATAAATCCCTAGATTGAAGTGGAATGATGAATTTCATTATAAACAAGGAGATATAGAACCAAAAAATAGATCCAAGATCAATCAAAAAACAACCACCATAACCAAGACCTAAACCCATCAACAATGGATGAAATAATCCAATAAAATAAACAGTGAAATATGGGATAGAGGGGGACTACTATTAGGGATCATATGGGATACATGAAGAGGATAAAATCTTTTAATATGATAATTCATTCATTAATAATGTAGTTCTAATGTACTTGGAATCCATGTAAGAGCCTCTAAAGTTATATGACTATGAATTTTGTAGAATATTGGAAAATGTGGAAAATTCCAGGGGGTTCGGGAAATTTAAAGTAACTTTTTGGTGGAAAAAAACCTAGGTGCATGGTTTCATAAGAAATGGTTAATTGTTTCTTAAAATGTGTTCCCTAACTATGAACCAATTATATTGTTCATATGGTTAATACTATAAGGAATTATGTTTTTCAAAACATTATTCCATGTATGTAATCAACTTATGACTTTGTTTTCATCGTTTTCTTCCTAGGAATGTGTTTTTGGAAAATCATGTCCTATTTATGTACTACCATATCTTCTTCAAAAAATATAAATTTTCGATTGATAACCATGAATCCATAACCAGACCATTTTATACCATGAAAAATAAAAAATATTACCTGATAAATATGATGGTACATATCATGAAATGGTCCTGATCATAAAAATTCCTTACCATATAATATATTTTCTTCAAGACATACTATCATGCATATCAATGATTCTGAGTTAAAAGGATCAATGCTCGAAGACCACATATCTGCTCTTATATCTCTAATTACACATGAACATGCCAATATTTCTAGAATAATTGAACTATTGATATGGACATTCCCTGAAGAAAATTCTCACCATCATCCCCCACATGAATAAACAGCTCCTCAATGGATGCATGGGTCTCAAGATAAACATCATCTACCTCGATATTATGATAAGGGATGGGGTAATACCAATAAATATGTGACATAAGAAAAATGTAGTGGATTGAAGATTAACATCCAATGGATAATATACTAACATGATTCCCTCCTGAAAATCCAAATGTACATTAAACATAGGTGACAAAAATCCATGCATATGAATCCTATGGTGACCTAAAATAGGTGACACATGATGAAACACAGTATTAACAAAAATATAAACAAGGGTTCATCATTGTATATTCACATATGAATACTGTCTACAATGATCCATTGAATCATGTTTCCAAATAATATTAACCTTCACACACATCCCATTCAATATTCTTATTCCCAGCAACTTAGACTCACCTTATTCTATCTCACATGAAAGGTATTTTCATTGCATAAAATATAGATATGTCTATGGGTCAATATGATTAGTATCCTAGTAAATTTTTTATATGATAACTCCACTAAAATATTGTTTTTTATCCTGATCCACAAAATGTAAAAACTAATTACCATATAATATCCTCAAGTACATGTATATCACCTTTCAACATCCCAAAGGCATGTGGTTAAAAATAAATACTTAATAAAACCATTGTATAAAATACCCTCTACATGCCCTACCATAAATTTGAATAAACAGGTGATCCATGGTATAGATATAAACTCTGTGGCGTATTGTGTAGATGCAATATCTCCCAAACATATATGTCTCTACAAAAATCCAATCAAAATCTATCATGTATAAGCATGTAATGTTGTAATTTCCTTAGTTAGTCCACAACAACACAAATAGTGACCTTCTTATATAGTTTCCTCATAATTCCCGCAACAAATTCAGAGTTAATTCTGTTCCACATCAATTATAGAATGGGAAATGGTAGTGGTAAATCACTAGGTAATTAATTATATTCTTGGACTCGTTGATTGGTGTAACATCAAGTCATGAATTGTCAATGACCATTTTCATACTGAGCCCCCAATACTGTTGACATAGGTCACAAATCACTGTGATAAATCCCAGATGCACCACCCAATTTGAGATATGAAATTGAAACATCAACTCCTCACACATACACTTTGGAACTATATCACATTCATGGACATAAATTATATCTTCCTCATCTATTTTCCACATTGAAGGTGTCTACACTATTTTATGGATTTTCCACTATGATAAAATCTCTGGATCATCATACTAAATTTCCATAATTTGAGTCAAAAGAATTAAATCCACTACTACTGATACGAGTGTCATTGTCTCAAGTCCCTCCAAAAGAAAAACATGAATCCTATCCAAAAAGGTCATCATCCTCTACATTAAACTGTGATGGTGAACTGTATGATTCTGTTTTTATAATCAATGAATCAACAACATTGTTTCATTTAATTATCATATAATATTTCTCCAAATCAAACTAATTCATATACTCAAAATATTTCTACTATATTATATTGAAATCTCATTATGAAAATATAAACATCAAGCTAATATGTTTAGTAATAGAGTAATCTTTTTATTCTAAGAGATAATGTTTCTAACACATCAAAGCATAAAACACTATATACAACATGGGGTCATGCATGGCGTAGTTCAATTCATGTGGAAATATTATCGATGACCCATATCAAATAACATGATATCAATTCTTCAACACGTATGGATGTTCCCTCTTAAAAGTGTAAAAAACACCAAGTACTCTTCGCCCGTCTCGAGTAGTATCAAAATTGGGGTCATTGTAAACTACTTTGTTAACAGAAAGATGATATTATTATTTTTTATAGAACATTAAAAATTTATGACTTTCATAGTCAAGGTAAAAATAAGTATTTACATGTATAAAAATTATTATACGAACCACTGTCAATATCCCACCAACCCCAAAAAACAAAAAATATCCAAAAACATTTTGGGATGCTCCCAAGAAAAAACTAATTACACCTTTTATAGGACCACTGGCACTCCTTATTCCAGGAATATGTGACACATGAATTGCACAGTATCAACCCCTAAATGGATCTTATATATCACAACATATAAATACTGCTATCTTATTTTACTTAGGAGGATGTCATGATGTTCTACATGACGATTCTAAGTATTGGAGTACACAAAGATTCAACCAACAATAGCACCCAAAATTGATTCATGTATTGGTGGAATTTTCAATTCATTGAGTCTGTGAACACTGCATGTGTATTCCTCATCTTTAATGAAATCTTTATGAACTCATAATTTCCACAACTAATTTTAAAAATACTCTTTGGAATATTAGATGTTATAACAATAAAATGATGAAACCATGACCTGCATTAGAACATAGTGAACACACATGTACATCTCAAATTGTCAAAGAGATAATCTGTACAAGAAATAGGAATCCATTAATCATTATCTATCTATATTTTCTATCACAACATGTATTTTGGTGGACCCTATAGATCTATTGAATATGAACCATCAGGTTGCAAGATTAGAACACACCTAATGGTTGTGTACAATGATTATGAAATTAACTCGGTCAACCGCACTAGTAGAAGTAGACTCATGTTGATAATGATTAACTGATAATTCCCCCTATAGACTCTATTTTTTATTTCTCATTGTGTCATTATCATAGTAAACATTCCTGCTCTCAGAATATGTACCTTCTAATCTTTTAGCATAATCAACCTATCCTCCCCATGATTCCTCTGTCAGGTTTCCATTTGATATGAGATCGTGAACTATTAGACCAGAAAACATCTTTAACATAAAGATATTAATCTATGAATTAATATCATATTTTTCCATTAGAGAAATTTCATGAAATTATTCTCACATATCTTACAATAGAAGGAGTAAAGTGATTCATGTCAGATATCTGACTCACTATAACATAACATTTCCTCTAGTCTATTAATTCTATTGGAAATATTTTGTTTTAGGTGGAATGGGAAGTCATAATGACTCATTTGGGATCTTTAAAAAATTTCAAGTGTTCCTTATTTCCAATGGTTTCTCATGCCATTGTTGATACACCCTAATGGCGTCTCATCCCAACAGAGTCTTACACTAGTTGTGTATTACACTAGAAGTGACTCGGTAATGGTATCTTAGCATAGTCGTTGATCATTTTCAGTGTCTGATCCCATTAGTGAATAATTGGGGGTTTCTAATCCTGTCGGTGACTTGATTGAGGTGGCTTGCTGGGGGTATTTCATCATAGTGGTTCCTCAATGGATGTGGCCTATTTGTGGTGTGTTATACAAGTAGTGGATTTCTGGTGGATTCTCACTGGTGGTGGCTCATGAGCCATTACTCATACGACGGCGCCTCATCTGGTGGTGGATCACGGGATGTTCATCTACTAGTGGTGCCTTAATATTGGGGCATCATATTGTGGTGCATCTTCTAGTGGTTCTTCCCTTAATAATGCCTTGTCTAGAGTTGTCATGTAGGGGGTACCTCATGAAATACGTTCTTTGTTCTTAAATTTTTTCCATTTGACATCATACATTGAAATAAAAAGGGTTTAATAACAAATTTAATATAAATTTTGACAAATTAAAATTCCATAAATTATTCTATTAAATTAATAAGAGTCGGCAGGATTTGAAATGGTCAAAATGTTTTGCCATGGTCGGATATGACTTTAATTGAAATTTAAAACCATTTGAAATCCCTTGTATTCCAGATCTAATCTATCTATTTCATGGGGTATCCCTACATTATTTCAATCGAATTCTATAGATAACATACACCCACAGTCCTTCCTCTAATAGGAGTTTAGTAACATCTTAAATGTGATTACCATTTTCAACAGCTAAATTTTTCTTGTTTGTGCACCAATGTTTTTTGAGCAACCATAATGTTCTATGTATTTTAATCAATGTATGACTTCCATCATATTTCCAAATTGGTAATCATGATAGATGAGTATACAGATGTTTACCCATGTTTAGACTGTTTCTTTTGGATTAATAAATATATATTAAATGGTTTTAAAAATATGAAAGGGTCGTGGAAACTGATTCTAAATATTGTTTTGTGATTGATATTGTTAATATTGTAAGTGGAATGGGGTAAATAACCACTGAAAATCATAGACTTTATTATACCTTTTTCCTACCATAATTTTTTTTTGAAGAAATCATTTCTTTTTTTTTCTAGTGAATGCCTATAGAAATTGGTTAAGTACATATATTCTGCAAATAAATAGATTCCACCAGATCATATAGTTTATACGATAACACATTAATTAACAAGTTTAATTAAAAAATGGATTCCTTATTAAATCTAATAATTTCAGTTTCTTAGTATGTGAGATGATGTTGTTGTAGGCATGGCTGAGTAAAGGGGGTTGGGTTTGTTGATATAATGATCTTGGTGTATGGGTATGAAGAAGAGAATTTGTATTTTTATGGGCAATTTAAAAGTTTCTTTTCATTGATAATATTTTTAAATATTCCCCCATATAACGATTTATTTGAATGATGTGTCATTATTATGATGTGCATTATTTTACCAGGTTTCTTCACCCCTGAATGAGTGTTAGTGTGTTACTTGATATGTGTTCGGAATGATAGTTTCCTAGTTAGTGAAAAAATGAGTATACTTTTTTTAATAATGTATGGAATATATTAGGATTTATATATTAACAAAATGAATGTTGTTAAATGGAATTTCTTGAAAATGTGAAATTAAATATGTGGCTTATTGTGTGTTGTTGTGAATTTATAGGTAGTTGGGAAGGTGATGGTGATTTTATTTTTTTATTTTTTTTCTATGAACCCATTGGTTGATATATAGTGTTTCATATTATTAATATTTAATTTTATTTCCATGTTATTTCTATATTGACCCCACTCAATTGGATAACTATGTTCTGAATACCCACATCATCAAGAAAGTGTAATGGTTGGGGGTATAAACATCTGATTATGAGTTTGGATGGAAGGTTACCCACTCCATTCTTATATATAATGTAAGTGAGAAAGGTGTAGCACATACTTTGATGATCGAAGGACCTTTAGTTATTAAGATTGTGGTTTTGATATCCCATGTGTATTTAAGAGAGGGTTCTTTTCTCACATTTTTCACTAAGAGATAATTGATAGCCTAGGATATTTTATGTGAGGTCGTTGGTGGCAAAGGTGTTTTCGGGCGAGATGTGATAGCCCAGGTGGTTTCAAGGGAGGTTCTTTTTTTAAATGTTATCATCAGAATGATATGTGATATTATTTCCCATGTTTCTTCGAGATGACATTGGATGTGTTTTAAGGTCTAGGTTTGTGAGGGTATGATGTGTTGAGGGGCTCAAGTGTGTCTGGGCAGGATGTGGTGTGGTATATGAAAGGTATGGGATTTCCCAGATGTACAATGTTGGGATAGAGTGGAATACCAGTGGAAATGTGGTGGTGGTACCCTATAATTTATGTGTTCTACATTATATTATATTACATGTCTTATATTACTTTGTGATCATGCCTTGGTTTGGTTGGGATGATTAGTATACCTTTATAGGTGTTTTTTGGTTCTGTTTTTTTTCTCACAATGGAATTAGTATTCTTAGCTCATTTTTTCAGGATATACATTTGATTTCCTACTGATTATACTTTTATTCTCACCCTCTGTAAATAAATATTATTAAATGATTCCAAGAGTAATATGTTGTCTGTATTGGGAGTTACTAGCTAATGCAATGGTACGGTTTCAGTGTCGCAACATTATCATTACTATTGGGTATTTATCGAGTAGAATGTATTATATTGTAATAGATATATTATATACATTCATTGTGGGATGGTTTTTGGGTTTATTTTTATGATATATATTGGGGTTGTTTTGGGTTATTCATTCAATCTCCCTATACTTTTTCTTATAAAGGACAATTCCTTTCATGTTTTTGGATGTGTAAACCCATGTAATTAGATTCCAACTTGGGGCCTACATATGGTTGGAATCGAGGGGACATTATTTAACATTCATCATTGGCAACCCAGGTGGGGTATTTTGGAGGGATTGGGTCATGAAAGAGTTGTATCAATTTTTATTATTGAGATATAGGATGGATTTTGGATTAAGGGACATGTATAATTTCATGTGGTTGTATGGAAGTAGTTACAGTTCACAATGGTTCATGACATAATCAAGGGAGGCTGGATGTGAAAAAGGATATTAGGGTCCCTCGTGATCTAGTTCACATACTCTTAGCTTATTTAACGACAAAGTGAGATTGACATTCTTGCAATGTAAATACCTATGAATGGTACATGAATCATAATTAATTATGTTATTGTTTGAATTGAGTTTTTTTGGGAAGGTTCAGGAGGATAAAATGAAAACAAATTAATTACCCTAAATATTAAAAAAATAATTTCATACAACATAGTATTAAGAACTCTTTATTTTATATTAATAAATGTTTCTTAGTCCTTATCCATTTGTAGAACTAGTAGTTGAGGTTCTTCTGGTTGATCTGGTTGATCATTGTCGGAATGGGAATACTGAGGAGGATTGTCAGTGGTAGAGGACATTTTGTGTTATACTGCAACCAACATTAGGGTAGTATGTGGAAAGTGTTTATTAAGTTGTTTTAGATAGTTTTCTAGAGCTGTAGTAGATCTGTTTCAGTTTAGTCTATGCCCGAACAGAGAACTGGGTCTCTTTTCCAGTCAGTAAGATGTGGGGTATTTCATGTCAGCTATAGATAAAGTATTTGAGATTGTAGAAGGGCCAATATGATTTGTAGTTTGAATTCCACATTTAGATCAAGGAAGCGTTGTTTTTTATTTTCCATGAATTCTTAGATTAATTATGTGCTACTCTCCTTTCAGTAATAGAGCTTGTACGTGCGAGAATTGGGAATCGTGATCTAGTACCATAATAATTTCCCCATACCTTTTTTTGAGATGATATGTCTCATAAAATATGGATTGTGAAGTCACTCTATCATTATATCAAAAAAATTACTTCATTTACATTTCCAACATTATTGGTGGTACAAAAGAAGGAACAAATATATCATACTAAAGATATCGTGTGAAGGACTACCACGAGAGTGGGACCAGTGGAGTTCTTCGAGAATCTTAGTTATATTTGGAAGATCTAATGTTCAATTACCTTCTATGTTTTGACCAGTATGGAGTCAACCTTAGTTTTCATTCCAGCTATTTAGATCTTGTGATTTCTATAGTATTCATATGGGAATTGGTACATTGTTATTTGGTCGTGGGGTATGTGGTAATCACAATATCCAGTTCCCAAAATATCCAAGAGTAATTATTAATGAGGTGGATATGTTATATATTAGGCTCAGTAGTAGATTCTAGTGGGTCTATTTTAGTAGTAGGTGCATTAGTTTTTGCTCCACCGATGGGATATGGAGGTAATAGAAGATGACATTAGGATATTCCCCATGTTCAGTGGATGTGATATAATTGTGTAAATTTTGTTGGTCATTTGTATAGAGGAAGAAGAGATAATCATTGTTAGTTTAATGTAGTGGATGTAGTGGATCTAGAGAGACAATAGTTATTCATATATTTGATCAGCGTATTTAGAACATCTTTTTTTTTGACTTTTATGATTTTGGAGCTTCTAAATTCTATTTTGAATACATTCTATCACATAATATATTACTAGATATAGAGAGGATTTTTGTTCCCTAGTGTGGAGTATGATAGTCATAGGATAGAACAAAATGTTTGAATTGTGCCATGAGTGTAGACTGATTATGGGAACAAATCAGCAATATGTAGATCTTTTCATGCAATAAATGAAACCGTATGATATCATCATGAACATTGAATATACGTTTTTCAAATATAATATTATTTATTACATCTGTACAAGAGTTATTTTTTCATATTTAGATAATCAATGTTTGGTTTTCATCTGTGAGTGGAGTTTCCAGGAGGACATTTGTTGTGTAGAGCCTGATCTTATTTTCCTCATTTATTAATTGAATCATTAGACACTGAGATGGTGGAGGTTTCTCGGGTATTTAGAGGGTTCCACTATGATTTACCCAAGAAGGATTTGATGCTATCGATTGGATGTGATTCTGAGTTTCAGATAGAATTTTTTCCAAGTGATTCTATAATTTTTATTGATCCTTAGTAGATTTCAACTTTTGAGTTGCATGGGTTGATGCTTAAAATATATTATCACAAGTTGTATGGTTTTTTCAGGCCCATTTTTTCATTATAGGTTGCTCTGGTTTTTTCTCCGTGAAGGAGGATTGAGTCTAATGTTGTCTATAGAGTACTGATATTGAGCCAAGTGACTATAAAAAATGTTACCCTCTATGAAGGATAGATGATCCATTCATCAAGGTAAGAGGGGTTAATTTAATTTCTATGATCGATATTTATTATCGATATCACCTGGTGAGGGTGAAGTAGGGTGGTATCCTAATGAATCTGTTTAGATGTAGGTATGGGCTCTTTTAGTTTCTAGTCATGTTGTTCAGTGTTACAAACAAACCAATCTTGTTCATGGGGCTTATAAAATATATGTTCTGTGATTTCCTAGATCATTTTTTCATCATTTTTTCAATGTTATCACAATGTTCATGGAGGATGGGGAGGATCACAACCAGAATCTTAGAACTGTATTTCAAGTTAAATCACACCCACAGTTCACTGAAATGTTTTCCAAATTTTTTTCTCGACATAAGAGGAGAATTTACTCGGTCATGTGGTGTCTCCCTATGGTGTGGTAGTATAATCATTAAAGGATAAAGCACTTATTTAAGCGGAAATTCCAATAAATGTAGAATAGGTTCAATGTTTCCTTATTCTGATAGGCTATTATCATAGGATTGTGCACTATTTATCTTGATATGTAGTCCTGTTGACATCTTTGAGAAGGAATGACCATGATTTTTCATGAATTATTTAGTTCCATGAAGAATTTGGCAACCTGATTGGGAATATTATTAGTGGTATAATGATCCAATTTCCTAAGGAAGTGGTAATGATTGAGGTGTTTTGTGACACATACCATCTATTTTTGGTTTTCATGCTGATGTAGCAGTGATATGTGACCTCAGATGGGTATATAAAATTATATCCGATGAGAATAAAAATGACACCCATGATCTAGACCTATATGAAGATCTATTTTCTATGGATTTGAGGTGGCATTACTTGATTGGTGATATCTTTTTGTTCTTCATATATCACTAGAGTTTGAGGCATTTCTCTTCCTAGTGTGTGCTGAGTCTACGAAAATAGAGATGTTTTGAATTTATTCTGTATTATGATTTTGAGAGCTGCTACATGTTATAAATGGGGATTGTCATAGCCGATGCATTGAGAAGAAATTATCATAAGTATTTTTTTTCGGAATATTTTGATTCTCAATGTCTGATAGATGAGTTGGAAGCCATTCATTTAGATGCAAGGGTGGATATTTGTAAAATATGTGTGTGAAGTATGGAATTAAAATCTTATTTGATACAGTAGGTGTATGAGTCTCATTGGTGAGACCTAGAGGTATAGGTGATGTGTGATCATGTTGGCCATACATATGCTCTATAAGGATGGTCTGAAGATGGCTGAAACAAGATGCGTATTCAGGGGATATTTTTTACTAGTGTAGATGTATGATAGAGGCCTTCATGTGTTTTATCGCTCACCATTAGAGGTACACACATCATTTTTCAATATAAACTGTTTCATAAGGATTTATTTTTTGTGGCCTGATATGAAATTGGTAATGGAAGAGTCATTGGTGATGTAAATGGTTTTCTAGCATGTAGAGGTAGAGCACCATGTTCATAGTCATTTTTATAGCCATAAAATGTTACCGACTGTAAATTGGATGAAACTTCAATTTATTTCATCATAGTATTACCCAGATCATGGGGATGTTATGATGCTATCTGGGATTTAAAGGATCCATTAATTAAATAGCCCCCTTCATACTTATCACAAAGTTAGGCTCATTGTATGCATTGGATAAGAGTTACTTGAATGATTTATTTCAACTTCATGGATCAACGAGGTCCATTGTCATATATTGGGATGCATAGATAACCTCTCGATTCTAGATGGGATTGAAACATACATTTTTCACTAAGTTAGTCCTTATCACTACAGTCCACCCTATGAAATATGGGAACAAATGGTGTAAAATCCATACATTGGAGGATATTTTTCAGGTTTTCATGTTAGACATTTCTAGATCATAGATACAAAACATTCCCATGATAATGTTTTCTTATAATAATATATATCACTCGTCAATTAGAATGATTTTTTTTTTGTTTTTCAGAGATGAATGTTCACTATATGTTGTGATGGATTGAGGTTTCAGAGACATCAATTGTTGCACCTAATGTGATGCTAAATACAATATAAAAATTTCAGCCGGTTAATGGGAGGTTGAATATAACACAATACCGGGAGAAATTTAATTCAAAACAAAAAATAAGGCCATTGGAGTTCAAGATTGGGGACCGCATATTCTTGATATTCTCAACTATAGGTGGGATTTAAAGGTTAGGTAAAGGAATTAATCTTTCTCTAATGTTTATTGGATGCTTTTAGTTATTTGGGAACATTAGAGAGGTGGAATATAAGTTTTCCATGCCACCATGGTTAGAGAGGATCTACAACATCGTTAACCAATTTAAAATTATTCAGTACCTTCATGATGATTCCCATTTTTTTAACTGTGAATAATTTGATATCAAGGATGACACGACATTTGTGGAATGGCCTGTAGAGATATGGAATCATCGAGATAATGTAATTAATCTAAATAACATTATTTTGGTTCAATTTTTTTAGAGGAATGGAGTCCATGAAGATAGTAAGTAAGAGTGATAGAAAGAGATGTGTGCAGAGTACTCGTTGTTTTTTAGTGCTCACAATTATTATGTTTTTCCTTGTAATGTGATGTTTGAACCTCTCTGTGCACATAATCCCTAATCTAACCTCAATTTCCACATGCCTCTCCAGGTTGGATTTGGAATGGGTGTGACAAAGTGGTTTTGGGTTTCATGGTTCGACGATCGGTGGTTTTCTCTCTTGAGTCGACTTTCTCTCATTTTGGCTTTTGGTTTCAGAAATGTTGTCGTCCTAAAATATTTGTCACTAAAATCCCTACAATGACCCCAAGTTCCACTGCTCCACTCCCATTAATTCCTAGAGTAGTGGTAAATATATGGTTTGGGGTTCTGGGAAGTGGCTGCCGACAGTGTTCCTTGCATGACTAGAGCTAATTTTATCATAATAAGAAGTTATGGTTCTCATTGTTGATGGTACCTATCATCGATTTAACAATGTTATTGAGGTTGTTTTTGGTTTTTTCATATCTTGTTCTATGTTCATATATGAAGGTTTTTTTTATTTTCTTCAGGTGTTCATTCAATTTGTATCTGTTTCGTGATGGTATTGACTGGGAGCCTCTTTGAGAGGTTGTGTCATTTTTGATGTTCTATGATTATGATTTTGTGGATTCAATGACTTCAACAGTGACATGAATGGTGGTGAAATTTTCTTTGATGGAGAGGTTTACGTTTTTTGGGTTCTCTTGTGGTGATGGGCGGATGGTGACAGTGGTGTGCATGCACTGTTTCGGTGAAGGTTTGTTCTGTTTGTCTGTGAAAGCTAGTTTTGGTTGTGGTGATGTTCTGTGGCATATTTTTTGTGGGTCTGTAGAGATGGTGCATATAATCCGTAATGATTGAGGGTTTATGGTTATGCTATATGGTGAGTTGGATGGTGCTCAAGGCTATGATGGGGGTTTACTGTGGACATATTTGATGGCAATATGATGGTCGGTGTCTTCGTTGTCAGTGAGGGTCTCAAGGAAGTTCGGTGACCAAGGCAGTGATGATGGTATAACTGAATGACTATTTGGATTTAAATTTTTTAAATTTATGGATGACATGGTTAGGGCACTAGTTGAGTATTTATTTAGATTTTTGTGGAATTTTAATGTTGATTTTGAACTTCCAATGTGGTATGGTAGGGTTTGTTTTTTATGAAGTATTATTGTGGATCATTATTTACAGTTCAAAATTATGAAAAAAGTGGTTTTTATAAAATATAAAAAATGGATTGTGTGATGCCTGAACCCAATTTTAAGAAATGTATTTTTTTCCATAATTTTTGATATGTGTGATGTGATTCTTTATAATTCATGAAATACGAAAAGTGTATGATATAATTCTTAATCAATACACATTATCTGTGATGTCATCAAACGATTGGGGTCAATTTGGTGCCATGAAGAGTAGATAATATCATGACATAGATGAGGGAATTCCCTAGATCATATGTCCTGGAAGGTTCTTTTTTTTAGACATGAACTATGTTTTTCAGTCTTTTTGTTGACATGTATATGGTCTTGATGACAAGGCCAAGATTATAGGTGTCAGAGGAAGTGATTTATGGTTTAGAGCTTTCTATAATATCATTCCAACAACACATCGTGATTTTTCATTGATCATTGACATGATCAGTGTATTTTAGCATTTCATGTGCCCAAATAACATTAAGAGCTTTCTTGAGGGATGATTGTTCATACCCATAAACTCATTCCATTTAGGTTGGTTTTTAATAATAATGTAAGAGAATAGTTTGAAAGGTATATTATTTAATGGAATGTACTCTATTGTACATAACTATTTTGGGATGTTGGTGTTTGAGATGTTCTAGGATATCATGGTGAACCATTTTAACAGTTTCCCAAATTATAAATATTCTAATTTTTTCAAAATTGTCTCATCCCAACAATTTCATATCCTAAAAATGTTTCGACCTCAATTTGTCTCATAAAAAAATTGTGTCATCCACTAGAGGTGACTCTCTAACATTATCTGACTCTAGATGGGTACCAATCAGGTGGTGGCTTGCTGGAGGTGTTTCCCCCTGGTTGAGTCTCTTTGGCTACGTCCCATCCAAGAGATGCCTCACTAGCGTTGTCTCTTCATGGATGTTCCATGCTTGTTATGCCTTAGTCAATGTGGCTGTCTGGGATTGTGTATTCCTAGCAATGGCTCACTAAAGGGGATTCGCTAGCGGGGCTTCACTGCTGGCCCCTCATCCGTCAGTGCCTCATCTTGCATTGGCTCATGTGCAGTTCATCATTTGAAGGTGTCTCACTATCAACACCTTATTCAATGGCTACTCGTCGAGTTCTTCCACTCTAGTAGTTCCATGTTCGGCAGTGCCTAGTACAAAGACTTGTCGTTGGCAGTTCCTCATGAGAATTGTTCCCAGTTCATCATTTGTTTAAGTTTTGACATCTTACAATGATATAAAATATGATTTATCTATAATTTATATGGTTTTGAAACCTATTCAAATGAAATATATTATATATTTTCTTTTTTAAGAGTTGGTAGGCTATTAAATAGTCAAAACACTAGTCTTGGTTATATATGCCATTAATGGTAATTCAAAAATGTTCAACTCCTTTGTGTTCTAGATATAATCCACTTATGTTGTGGGTCTTCACATAATTTATTCATATATTTTATCTTGATAATTTATGCCACAAATACTTCTTAACAGACAAGTTGAGTAACATATTTTAGTGGATTGGAGTTTTTACTTGGAGAATTTCATGTTTTACACATGCCACTATTATTAGAGAAACTAGGAAGTACCAATAATCCTAATCCAATATAAATTTTCTTTCATCCTTATAATCTTTTCATCATTTTTATGGGAATATAGATGTTTATAAATGAGGATAAATATGATTCATTAATAATAATGATAATTGAATTGGCTGAAAAATAAAAATATCAGTCTAGGGAAAGTGACACATGATCTTGAATTGTGATTGATATTGTTAATATTTTGATTTTTATGGGATAAATACCCAATGAAAATAGTTTTCATAGGGGTTTTAGTTTATGAAATGGTTGTTTTGTGGAATACATATTGCTCCATTTCTATTGTTCTTATATAAAATGGTTAATATTGTATATTTATCTATGAAACGGATTCCCGAGGATCATATATTTTCTGTGATAACCAAAAAATTAACAAATGGAATTAAATAATACATGCATTATTAAATTTGGGAAAATTTCCTTCATATGTGAACTGATGTGGTTGTGGGTACAGAAGTGTAGTGGGGTACAGTTATGTTTATGTGACGATCATGGTGGTTGAGTTCAAAGTAGGATATAAGTGTTTGTATATGGACTTTTCGATAGTATTTTCATTGATTACAAGAAGATGGTTTCACTCCGTATTAATATATCATGGAATGATTTTTCATTAATGTAAATTACATTAATTTACTAGGTATCTTAGCCCTAGGAATGTTTTTCACTATTTCTCTTGATATCTTTCATGCCTGATAATTTCTCGGGTAGTAATGGAATGAATAATAATTGTTTAATAATATTTGGAATGGCGTGAGTTGGTTTGATTAAATGAAGGGAATTGGTTAGATAATGTTATTAGGAAATTCAAAATATTATTTTTCCATATTGTGTGGTTTTATTCATTTAGAGGATGTAGTAAAGGTGATTTTTTGGTGAGTTAGTTTTTTTTTATGATGACCCATAGGTCAGGCATCATTGATTTCTTATTAATTATATATATGTGTACCTAATTAATATTTTTATATGCAACCCACCCGTGATGAGAACTATGTACTAAACACCCACATCATCATGGGATGTGGGTGATTTTTACAACATCTGATGAAGAGTATTGATGTTTGGGTACCCAATATTTTATGTTATATCTACTATGCATGGAAGTTCTGGAAGAGGATATGATTTATAGAGTAATATTAGTTATTATATGGTGCTTGTGATATCCGATGTTTTTTTGGTGTGGTTATTTGTGGCCCAGGTGTCTTAGATTATGATGTGATATCCCATGTGTTTTTGAGCAAGGTGATTTTTGGACCTGGTGTCTTCATTAAATATGTGATAGTCAATGTTTTTGTTGGAGAGGTGGCTTGTTTCCAATGTGCCTTCTGAATAAGATGTTACTTGCCTTCCCATATGTCTACATAATGATTTCAGATGTGTTTTGAGGCCTATGTGTGAGTGGTAAGGATATGTTATGAGGACCATGATTGTGTGGGTCGGATGTGATGAGGTGTATGGGGGGATAAGAGTTCCAATACATATGAAATATGTTTGTTTTGTAAAATAAAATATTATAAAGGAAAAAATGTAGGCCAATTTGAACTTAAAGGACCTATATTGTAAATTTGGATCATTATGGATGATTAGTACTCATAAATTAAATTTTGGGGATTTTTTGGGTTATTTAATAGTCATTGTAATATAATATATGACCCTAATTACCTGATGTTTCCTCTACCACAGTTGGGAAAATTATTATTGTTACAATTCCATGATTATCAAAATAAAAAAGTGATATTTTGTAAATTTGGATTTCCTAATTCAAAATCTTTAATTTATTTATTAAAATAATTATTTTTAATAATTTAACTTATTATTAACATGAAAAAATAAATTAAAATAATGGTTTTTAGAAATATTTCAATTTTAAATAATTATTTTAATTCTAATATTAAATAATAAAACTTATTTCAAAAACCATAATTAGATAAATATTATCCAGAAAATAAAAAAATTAAACTAATCAAAATTAAGATTTTTAATTTATAAATACTATAAAAGGAAATAGAATTAATATTTATCTCAATTCATTGAAAAGTCAATATATTCTGAAAGCAAACAAAAAACCATTCATAGATAACTGAAACATTATGACTTAAAAAAATTAGTTAATTTTATTTAAAAATATTTTTAAAAAATCTAGAAATACATTATATTATTCACTCATTAAAATATAGAAGACCAATTTTTTATGAAAACATGTTTTTGATTAATAAAATGACATTACTAAATAATTTAGTGATTACATTTTAAGTATTTTCCAATTCTTGTATATAGGATATGATATATATTTATTTCAAATAAAATGTATTACAATTCATACATGAAAAATTTATCAACTAGGTTATAACGATTATATTTAAATAATAATAATAATTTTTTCATTTATGGTAGATGTTGTGTATGTTTTACAATATCAAACATATTATTGTCGTTATAATTATAGGAATATAACATTATACTCCCCCATAGAAATTTCAGCCTCAAAATTTTAATTCCATCTCAGTAACTAGGGTTTGGCTTCTAAAAATAACAATGTAAAAAAATGGGAATCATATAAAGGGTTAATAATATTCTTATGATAAATAGATAAATTTATGTAAAATGTTCATATATATAAACAATAATATTTTACCATTTATAATACCATAATTGATATGTAAAAACATGTTTATGGAAGTAAAATTTATATTACAATGACTCATACTGGGTGATATAGAACATGGTCATGAGAAATTTAACTTTAAAATTCATTAATATGTGATTGGATGAAAGGCCATTTATTTACCTTTAATAAAAGTAAATGCATAATGATTCTATTTAAAAATAATTTTTAAAAGTTTGAGTGTCTTAATTTCCAAATTAACTATGATATTTGGAAAATATACTTACAGGACATGTAAAATTTCAAAATTTAATCAATTCCAAAAACAATATCATCTTTTCCTCTAAAATAAGATTATTTAAGCTATTTTTTATACCTCAAACACCACAAAAACATATAGGGATCACAAAATCCAAAATATGAATTAAAATCTATTCCTTGTGCCTTTTAGTTTTTATATACACTAAAATGGTTATCATATTGTAAGATAATTTTAAAAATGAATATGTTTTCATATTCTGAAAAATACATTAATGTCCAATATTAAAAAATAATGCCTTGTGTTGGTCATGGAACATTAAAAAAAATAAATATAAATAAAATAAATCAATAAATTTATAAACTAAAATTTAAATCCAAATTATTATGTATTAGGTCACCATATATTCATAGTTAAATTATATATTTTCTTCTAAATGAATCACTTCACCATTGATGACTAAAAACATAAGTTTAATTTCCCTACCCATATAACCACAAATATATTCTAGTCATTACTATAAATAACATGTATCCATAGAAACTAATAATAAAATTATATATTATTATTGAATATTATTCCATATTTATTTATAAACTAAAATCTTGTAGTGTTATATATAACTAAATCTAGTAATGATCGAAACATTTATATTTTTATTCCTATAAAATCACATTAATCACTTAATAACTTAATGAATATCAATTTATATGGTTATTTATATGATAAATCGTATAATCCCATGATGAACACTATCATTAATTAAAAAATCAATTAATTGATGAATAAAGGCTCCATATTAACAAGAACATCACTTTTTTCCTTCTTGGTGATACAACCATGTCTCACAATAGTTGTGGGTTCATCCCCGCAACCTAGTCAGATTTGAAGGGTTATCATCTGGCATATAAGTTTTCATATTTCTAAAATATAATAATTATAGCCTTATTATAATTGTGGTATACATCCTAAAAAATAGAGTAAATATATTTTACAATGAAGAAATGATTTTATTAAATGGTTATCTCATACCTTTTATTTTATTTCCCCTAAAATATAATAAATGATAATTACCTCAATTAAACTGTTCATCAAAACCTTAATGGTTTGCCAATTCATAAAACATATCTCTAAAAAAAATGAAATTTTCATTCTTCATGAATAATTTTTTCCACATTTTAAACATAATTTTTTCATACTGATCAAAAAAGTCTCAAAAAACTGAATCAAATGTATCACAAAGTAATCCCATAATCAAAAGAGTATTAAATATTTTTAACTAATGATGAATACTTATATAAACCTCTATATTATAATTATTTATTATATAGACCATAATAATTCAATTTTAATTATAATCCCTCAACCATACATTTCTATCAAATTCATTAATTCCACTTCCAAAAAAAGTATTAATCGTTTTCTATTATTCATCAATGTCAAAAAATACAATAAAAAATAAATCATATATTTCTTATTTATTTTGTAGTTTCAAAGTATTTATCTATAATGGTATTTAGTATTTGTGAATAGTTATCTATATGGTCTTGTTGATCACATTCATTAGCATTCCCATTTGTAAATTGATATCCAATGAGCTCATTCTCTCCATATAAAGAATAAAATTTATAACTCATTAAAATAATATTTTCCCTATATGGATTTAATTCAATAGTTCCATTTTTCATCAATATTTTATTGATTTATAAACTTCATTACAAATTATAAATCATGTACACATTATTTTATTGAAATTTCATGATTGATTCAATCAAAATTCTTGACACATATGTCATTGAATATATTTACCTTTATTATAAATTTCACATGAAGTTCCAAAATGATTAATATCCATTGTATTTTATGAATTACAAAACATGAAAAGGATCCACTTGCAAATCAGTAATATTGATATCTAGTTATGAGTATCCAAATTAGTTCTTACAATAGATCCCATTCCATTTGTTTATCTTGCAGAAACCTGATTATTTTTCCTTCAAATCCATTGTTAGTTTTGGTCCTATTGGATTCATCCATTTATTAAAACCGAAAGGGAAAGAGAACCATATCAATTATAAAAACATGAGATATTATGATTTGGATAGACACTAATATATCATAATTAATGAGATCTCAAAATCATTCAACTTATATATAATATATATTATTCTCCCAAAACATACTAATTATTGTGGCAATAATGGATTTTATTATAAGCACAAATATCATTGTAACCTCTAATGTTACCTAAAAAAATCTACGATAGCATATATAAATTCTCAAAAATAAAAATTACATATTATAGTAAAATTTTAAATAAATTAATATTCCTACATTCCATAAGATAATTCATAATAATTGATTCATAGTATTAGGTTATAAATATTCCATAACAAACCCATATTTTACAATGTGACATGTATCGTTTATTTCTAAAAATTTGAATGATTTGAAACAAAACCTTTATTATTTTGTTGAAGAATCCTCATCAATTCACCTATAATTCTTTCATTAATTTACCCATCTATAAGGCACAATAATTTTTTTAATATATTATATGAGAAAAAAAATCACCATGGCAAGTAAGTAAATGATATTTTTTTGTACACTGAAAAAAATATATTCCTATGGGATTTTTTTTAAAATAAACACATTATTAATAAAAAATTGAAACTTGATACCTTTAAATAGATCATTATATTATCATATTAAATAATAAAAATTCTATGAATACACAATAGCATAAGTCAAAAAGTCATGTAGGTGCCTAAGGACATTATCATATTAAAATATTTACCAACCCTTAGAAATTGTAATAAGAACTCCCCAAAAATCAAATATAATTATTTAGAGAACATAATCATTACCCATTTCATCAGTACACTTTCCGGTAGTAGCCATCATATAAGCAATATTTTCCCCACCCAGGATATATAATGGAATCAAATCCATTATATTAGACGTGTTGAGCTCCCACATTTGGTTAAATCAGTATTATCCTTTTTTAAATAATTCTAAATGACCATTAAATGAATGAAACTATTGAAAAATGTAATGTACCGGGATTTCCGCAAAAAAAATTTAATTATATGGAATTATTTTGAGAATGTGAAATCTAACGACCCATGATTCTAAGGCCCATAGTTCCTGACCCTTCGATGTTTTGTTAAAAATTAATTAGCATGGAAAAGAAGATTTCCAAAAAAGGTACAATAACACATAAAAAGGTGCCCGAAACAGAAATCTGAAGGAACATTTGCATTTAGGATGGCCGTTTCACCCTAAACGTGTCTTAAGATTATTCAGTGCATACCTCCAATGAGAAAACCCAAAAATGGCATAACCGTAAATAAAAAAATTAAATAAAGTTATTATATTTTTCAAATGCCTATAACTCACAAACAATGACTTGGATAAAAAATCTGAGACCACCGCAAAGCTCATGATAGTATAATCTCTTTATGTAGATACAAACATCGGCTTGTGTGACCCACCAGTGAAATTTAGTATTTGGCTGTACATTATATACTAAAGTGATAATTATTTTTTTATAAAATCCATAACATCTAAATGGTATCTCAGATTGAAAATCGAAGAGTACTGTTGAGTACATTGGGGGCATATTCTCTTTAACTAAATCCTATCCTTGACTGACATATTTTGAGGTATAACATTATTAAATTTTTTGACATTTTTTAAGGTACATTTAGTAAGTGTGTGAGAAGCATTTTGTATCTTTTGAATTAGTTCTCAGATTAAAAATATGAGGGAACCATTTAATCTTCAGAGCTAGGATTCGCATATGGGAGGCTTTAAATTATCAGTAGTAGGTCTGGAGAAAAATTTATGTTTTGAGACTTTTTAAAGAAATACAATAAAATAACCTTCTTATTATATTTTCATTCCTATCATCCAACTGACAAGAGGAGTTAGGGACTAGCAATGTGTCAGTCTATTAAATTTTCTAGACTCTTTAATATAAGTAACCAAAACATTGGGGAAATTATGAAGCTTCTTAATTAATTATCCCCATTAATTATAATGTTGTTACTTTCCCACCCACTATCCTATTTATATAAGTCATGGGGAGGGTTAGCGGCACTGGTTCATCAAACAATGATGTGCTAACCATGTTTCGGGACCCAAAACCTTGGAGGATGGAGCCGGTCCCAGTGAATGGCAACAAGTGACACCGAAACCCAAAACTAGATATCATCAATCTATCGTTGTCATTGGAGGCTAGTTGCAAGGACATCGAAGTCCAACCCACTTCCTCAGTTGTGGGAGTTATTCATCATTAATGAGGCATGATTTTGATGGTTGTTTAATTCAAGTTAATATTGACACCTTTATCCTCCCTCATTATAACGAGCTATCGTGGATGGCGCGGGCCTAACAGACCAGGACCGAACCCTCTACAAAATTTGCTACCACTTTCATTCTCCATGGAAGACTGCGGGTGCAACGATCCCAGTAACTGACGTCGGTAGAGACCATGTTGGCAGGCAGTACCTGCCAACATTAATGGAGATGGAGGAATACCCATGCCGCCGGATGAATCGATTACGGCTCGTCTATCGCAGTAGACAGAGGATGCGGCACACCCGCGCCGTCGGAGTAACTGGTCACGGATCATCTACTATGGTAGACGGGTGATACGGTTAGCACAGAGGCTTGCTATGGATGTAGGAGGTAGCATAAGCAGTATGATATCAGAGGAATCAGGTCATGGTTCATAAGTCTTGGTGGATTGAAGGAAGTTGACCAACACACTGGCCAGTCACGAGAGGTGGAGCGGGCCACTATAGCGCGTCGTTGGAGACGGCTGCTGGCACACCAACCGACCAAGAGGAAACACAATACCCGCTCCAGTTGGTCTCATATACCAACTGGCAGCCCCATGTGCCGCCACCACTATAGAGGTGCCTAACGGTCTCCGGACCATTCAGAAGACTGGGGGACTCCCCCACCCCGATATCGGCTAGGGAGGGTTGCACCTAATGTGGTTGGGCTAACTACACATCGTGACACCTTCCTATTAGGCCGCCTACCACTTGTCCACCCCATGTATGTCAGACCAGACCGTGGCCCGGCGTGCTTGGCCCACCGTGGGCCTACCCAGCTGGGCTGGACCGAACCTGGGCCCAACCGGACCAAGAAACACTAACGAAGCAATATCTTGATATCTGGGCATCTACTTGACGAACCATCTATAATCACAGTACTCGTGTAAAAATAATACCATTTTGGTATAAATAACATTAGTTTTGGAAATTGTTGGAGTACAGCCGGGTTGGATCAAACACGAATCCAACAGGACCCTCAATACTACAACGTATGTAACGTGCAAATCGTCCATCCGAATGACGAGCCGTTTGTGGATCTGGGACTATTTTTCGGTGAATGCTATTATGGGATACTTTATGGTGACTTCCACAGATACCAAGAGGTGTAGAGTGTCTAGAAAAGCAATTATCCGATGAAGACAATCTATAAAACCCTGCAGTTCATGGAGACCTAAAGACTGTTGACCTTGGACTCCTTACGACTCAATGACTGGACCAGTGTGAAGCGGCTAAATGTGACCCAGCCAGACCATGTTTGGAAGAAGCACTATTTGACCTGGCATGCCCATGGTACCCATCAGAGATGGGAACCACAATATTCCATTGTTAGCGGGAAGAAACACTCTATGACCCAGTAGGCCCACTGTGGGATGTGTCACTATGTGACCCGACATTCCCACAGTACCCTTCATGGATGAGTACCAAACTAGTTCAAGGTTAGTGGGATGTGAATCTATGTGACCTGGTAGGCCCACGATGCTCTTAAGATGAGTATTTTACAGTTGGATGAGGATTTTTATGATATGATAGATGATCCATCAATACATGACCTAAAAGGACACCAAGTTTGAGATGAGTCTTTTACCTTCATGGTGTTATCTTCAGGATGTTACTTATGTGGTACTTATACCTTTGCGGTGTTTCCTGTGTTTTACATATATATTCGTTATGTGGAACATCTATCTTTGGGGTGTTACCTATGCGGTATTTCTATGTTCGTTGTGTTACCTGAGTGGTACATCTTGCTTTGGGTGTTAAATGTGTGTTACTTCTATCTTCATGGTGTTACCAGAGTGGTGATTCTACCATTGTGGTGATTTATTCGTGGTTTTACCTGTGTTTTACTTCAATCTTAGTGGTGGTTCCTTTGTGTTATTACTACCTTTGGGGTGTTACCAAATGTGGTATTATTCCCTCATGTAAGATATGAGTTTATCGTGATAAAATATGTATGTGTGTGGGAATATATGTAAATAGAGTTGATGTCATGCATTGTGGTATTTAATTTTGGGGTATCTAGGAGACCTACGGGGTCTCAGGTTCCCTTATGATTATCATTGAACTCACCCATGCATGGTCGATTCCCGCCCCGTGTTGTGTATTGTACAGATGATAGACAACATTGATCAAGGCATAGGGATCCGGGACTGGATGGTACCCAGTGGTGGTCCATTTGGCGTGATGTGACGTATGGACTAATGTTCATGAGATTTAGCTACACTTTTGGCAGGATCCTTGGTGGATGATCCAGAAGTTGTGTGAATTTTCAATTGTATTTTTACTTTTTAGTTGTACCCATACTTTCAGTTGGAATTTTATTCCGACCCCTTCACATTCAACACACTTTTACTACAACAGTTTAATTTTTTGTTTCTTCTTTTTTTCAAGGAATGTGTGTCTATAAATTGTAAAATTCAATGCCTTTCCATTATATGGAAACTACTATCAAGTGATTGACACCAGCCCCTGGCCAAAGGAAGGTTGGTTTGGGGTAGTCACAGCATGGGCCCCGAGGGATGAGTTGTGAGAAAGTGGTATTAGAAGAGTGAGTTTGACTAAAGAACTATGACTCTGACCATTTATATTTTGCAATAGTGTTGAGTTTTATGTGTGTGGTTTTCAGTTTGGGGAATCTAGTGTTGGTGCGGCAGCCAACGTATCCATACACCATGACCCTGAATTCCAATTTCTAACTCAATGCACAGAAACATTCATTGAGTGATTTTTTTAAGGTTTATTTCTTTTTGATTTCATTGTGTTAGATTTAAAAGAATTTCTTATTGTCTGTGGTGCACCTATTTCTTTTTGGATTCCACTACGTAGACAACCCACCATGATACCGGAGATAATATATGATGACAGCACATTGAGCGATGAGGATTTGGTGCAGGGCCCTCTAATGGTTTTACCACCATCTGGTGGAGCACCAGTAGCTCCCACACCCATTGGCTAGTAGATTCGACTTTCCACACCATCATAGGGTGCACGCTGACAAATTTTGTTGCCCGAGTTTTTGCATAAGGGAGATCTGAGGTTACGAGGTGAGACAGATCCCGAGGGAGTTGAGAACTAGCAGGAGGTTGTGGCTGGAGTTTTCCTCTTAGTTGAGACACCATAAGATCATATGGTGATCATAGATTCTAGTCTTAATCAGTTTGTGACTATGAGGATCGTCTTCTTGGTGATGAAGGTTTGGTACGTGGACCATTTCCTGAGATGGTACTATTGAATAGTGTTCTAACTATATCACTTCTCGTTGGTCACTAGTTACAACTGGTGTAACCAGTAGTGGACACATGTAGGCTTAGTTCCATACCCATGTTTTAACATTAGATACCCCTCAGGTTCTAAGGAGAGCTCGAATCATAGGTGGCTATGTAGTGGCTTGTGGAGGAGGGTGATTTTCCATTTAGATAGGGAACCATTTGATCAGATAGTGGTACTGGTAGATGGCCTTTTACATGGCTCGGGTAGATGATGACATGGTTTATATTACCCTAATCATGCCAAGAGGTTTTTTTCTATGGACAAGCTTGAGAACATTCCTCATATAAGGGGGTATCCTACCATAAATATATAAGGGGTGATTGTTCCCAAGAGATACTCGAGCTTCGGTAGTACGACATGTCGGTAGTTGAGTATTCATTGAGGCATATTGACCATCGTAGGTACTCAATGAATATAGTACGATCAGTACGTTAGGGATCGGACCTCTGAGAGAGGTGTGTTTAGGGACATCTGAGTGAGCACTACTCCTTTACGCATTCCTAAATATATTACGGTGGTAGAGAAAACATTTGTGGTTGAATGTTCTTCAGCCGAGCAGATACAGCCAATGAATTTTAGTAGTGGTAAAGATGGAAACTAACACTAGTCTCAAAGACAATGGCATGAAAAATGATTCGGGAAGAGGTAATTGTATGAATAGATGAATCTTCAGGGTAACAGACATGTTGTTGGATTTAAGAGAGTAGCATTAGGTGATGTACATTTCGACATGTTACAACAACAACCCCTATGTTCTCCCTACCTAGCTTAGGGAGCTAGAGAATAGGGGAAGAGAGTAGCTGCAAGTGGTCAAGGAGTGTGACCCACAGTCTCCAAGAATTATTATTGGTAAATTCTATGTCTACTTCTAGCTTCTATATTAACAGAAATATGATCTAATAATTCCATCATTCCCTAAATCTTGTTCAAGACCAAGAGTTTTGGGTTAAACTGTTGACATGACCCATATATCTGGAGATACCTTTTGGAGGAGACTCGAAAATCACACATAAGCTAATAGTTTGATATAACCCTTGAGGAGAGAGTTTCTATTAGAACCTCTTGGTGAGATCGTAGAGGCCTTGCGTCTTTAGTTTGGGTATAGAATTGACATCCACAGTTCATACATAGAATGAATGTATTATAGAAACTGATTGTGATTTACTAACAATTTTGGAATTCTTTTTTTCCTTTGTTTGTGAAAATGGAAACACATGCATCACAAGATAAACTCATTCATAGGAAGGTACAAACGATCACTCTTCAATCAGTCAGCATTACCCTCAGTGCAGTTGGAGTTTTCAGTTTTCAGTTCCCAATTTTAGAGGAAGTGTGTGAGGATATCTTTTCAAATGATGATTTAGGATTAACTCCCCAAAGGAAGAGGGATTTGTGATTTTTATGGGTACTACCAAAGATTTGTACTTGACTTCTTTAGGGTATAGGTACCCTTGTCATCTTTGATGAGGAAGGGCGAAGTCTTTCGGGTGGAATGAGAAGTGTTATTAGAGATTTCAGGAGATGAGACAATGATGATGGCTACAGTTCATCCATGACTATGAATTTGGGATTGTCTATACACATGGGAAGAGGAACGTGGTGGTAGATGAACTCAACAGGAGGTCTGGTCTACAGTTGTTGAGTGAGGTGTCAGACCAGCTACTCGCACTTCAGATATCATTCATAGATAATGATGGACCAGCTTACCTCCAGTCTATGACTTTCACTCCCCAATTCATCAGTGAGTTCGGGAGGCACAACATGGTACATTTACTATGAGACCCAACGAGATCAGATATCTTCATGATAGTCTCCTAAAGATCTTATCTAGGTGGGGACATGTCATTTTCATTAGAGTATGCACCATGAAACTAGTGATGCTTCGGGAGGAGGTGTTTACGGAGACCATGTCTTCCCACAGATCTCACCTAGATGAGGTGGAAAGATATTTCGTCAGAGTGGCATGTTATCTTTGAGGTTTATTAGACCTTCCTTGATTCTCAACAGATTGGGCGAGGTTCCATTCCATCTATCTCCATCCCCACAGATGCACCAGGTGCATAATTTTTTCCATGTGTCACAGCTGAAGAGATGTGTACCTGATCCATCACACGTTATCGACTAGGGTGAGTTGAAAATTGATGATGTGATGAATTTTAAGGAGTTCCCAGTGGATATAAAGGATTAAAAGAAATGATTCCTTCATGGACGTTCAATCCCTCTAATGTGAGTTCAGTGGCAGCTCAGGGTCCTCCGAGAGAGCACAGGGAAACGAGAGGCTCAGATTCATGCTCATAACTCTTATTTGTATATTTTTCCTTTTTTGGCTTTCGTGGATGTAAATCCCTAAGGACGGGAGAATTTAATGTCCTGGGATTTCTGCATAAATTTATTTTAAATATATGGAATTATTTCGACACCATGAAATTTAATAGTGCATGATTCAGAGGCCCGGAGTCCCTGAATAAATCGGCTATGTTTTGTTAAGATTAAATTATTGATTATAAGAAGTTTTCTTGACAATGTGTAATAAATATTAAAAATTTTATAGGATAAGATACATGATGTCACTGTTGCATTCAGGATGGCAGGATTACCCTAGGCACAACTTATTTTTAGTCAACTCAGGCCTCCTTTTAAAAACCTGAAAAACAACATAACCGTAAATAAAATAATTAAATAAATTTATTTTATTTTTCAAATACATATAAATCACGTACTGTGAGTCAGAATAAATATATGAGACCACCTCTTTGCTTTTGAGGGTATACCCCCATTATGAAAATATTATAATTGTCTATTTCGAGCCATTAGTGAATGTTAGTTTTTGGCTGTAAATAAATTAATTAAGTGGAAATAATTTTATAGTAAAATCCATTACATCTAAACGGTAACTCAGATTGAAAATCCTAGAGTACCGTGGAGTTCTTTTCAGCATGTTCCCCTTAGGTGGAGCCAAAACTCGACTGGAGTGGGTCAATCAGGAATGTTATTAATTTTTTGATCTTTTTTATGGTACATTTTGTAAACACGTGAGCGGTATTTTCAATATTTTGAGTTGGGGTTCAGATTAAAAATACGAGGGAATTGTTGAATCCACAACATCAATATTCGCTCATGGGAGACATTATTTTGATAGTAGTAGGTATGGAGAAAAAGTTATGTTTTGGTTCTTTTATAAGAAATAAAATTAAATAACATTATAATTTTATTTTCATTCTTATCATCCCATGGAAAAGCAGAGCGTGGGACCAACAATGTGTCAAGCCCTTAAATTTCCTACCCCTCTAATATAAGTAACAACAACATCAGGGAAAATAGGAAGCATCATAATTAATGAGCCCCATTGATTCTTAATGCCATTACTCCCCCCCCACTCTTATTTATATGGTTCTTGGGGAGGGGTATCGACACCACTTCGCCAGGAAACGAAGTGTTGTCCAAGTGCAGAGATGCCAATCCCCTGGAGGATAGAGTCAGTTCTAGACATAGGTGATGAGCGACACTAAATCCCTGAATAGGAGATCGAAGATTGGGCAACGTCATTGGAGAATAGTTGTGAAGACACTGAACACCAACCCACTTCCTCAATCGTGGGAGATCATCATCATTCTTTATGAACACAGAGGTCGTGGGCCTTAAGAACCTGGCCCGAAGCCTCAGCTACCTTTGAAACCCATTTCGTTCTCCATGGAATTGAACCGGCATGAAAGTACTAGCATCAGGATCCAACAAGGTCCAAAGCAGAGGTCGGCACTGGCAGGCCGAGAGGGATGAGGCGGCATACCCGTGCCATAGAAGGAACTGGCCACGGTAGGCCAGCCGGGGTGGACGAAGGAAGGGGCGCACCCATGCTGCTAGAGGAATATTCCATTGCTCATCAGATGTGGTGGTCATAGGCGGTGGTCGACACAGCAGCCTGCGGTGGAAGGAGGAGGAGGCACAAGTAGTGCACCTACGGAGGATGTGGGCAGTAACTCGTCAACCATAGCAAACTGGAGAAAGGTAGTTGGCACACTGGCCGGCCGCGGTTGGTGAAGTTGCATGAAATAATGCACTGTTGGAGATACTGGCCAACCCACCGGCTGGCTGCAATAGAAGATAGGACCTGCTCCATCAGGTCCCGCATAACACCTGGATGTGCCACGTGCGCCACAGATGTGAAAGAATGAAAGGCCTCCAGGACCGTCAGCAGACCGGGGGTCTCTCCCCCAATTTTCTTCTAGGTTAGTCCACACCTCACATGGCCATGAGGTTGCCCAGCATGCCACTTTCCATCCTTGGTGGTCTGGACTGTGGCCCAGTGGGCTGAGGCAGCCACGTCCTCGCACGACCAAGCCATACCAAACTCGGGCCCAACCGGACCCAGAATCACTAAAATAGTCATACATTGAAATCCAAAAGTCCATTTGATGAACCATGTGTGGAGATAGGACCCTCGGAGTGACAAACTTATTTCAGTATAATCCACATGAGTTTTGGAAATAGTTGGATTACATCTGCATTGGGTCAAAAACAAATCTAACTAGGCAATCAGCACTAGAACACTCGTATCTTGCATACCATGAATCTGATTGACGAGTTGTTTTCGACATTGGGATTGTCTCGAGGTGATCTATATTTTGGAATACATTGTGGTGAATTCAATTGATACCATGATGTGGATAGTGGATTGATGAGTTTTTCTCCCAAAAAGTATATGTACGAAACCATGTGGCTAACAGACACCAGAATAATTTCGACATTGTACTCCTTATGACTCAATTGCTAGCCTAGTTGAAAGAGGATATGCGTGACTATAACGCCCCGACCCCAGTTACCCAGAGTTGGTTCATTATTCTGTAACTTTTTCATTATCACAAAAGATCAAGTCTCAAAAGGCCGATTAGTTTAGTAACCTGGGAAACACTAGATACATTCATAATTGTTACATTACATCATAGTGTGAAAAATCACAATAACATAGTCTCCATAGTCCACACTCATATCCCCTTCAGACTATCCCTGTAGGATAGTCATAAAATATTTCTTCACATCATTGGAGAATAAAACATTGAAAGGGGTGAGCTCAGATGCTCAGTAAGGATAACAATATAGAGGAAACTTTCATAAATATACATAAACATTTAAGTCAATGTATAACTAGATAAAATCCTTTTAAACATGAACTTCAGCATAATATGGAAAAAATAAAATGAAGTAATTACATTTACTTCTTCACATGGAGATTCTACTAGTCGAATAATCACATGTAATATCAATAACCACTTTCATAATGATGGAATGCATAATGCCATACTCTCATAACCACATAGTCAAGGCCTTTTTCCAAGACTACAAATAAGATTTTGTCACGGCCTTGTCTGAAGACACTATTTTGTCTCATGAGACCTACCAATGCATCGAGGAGCTATAGTGGGCTCCACCCATCACATACTAAGTCCAATGAATTCCTTATATGAAAAGGTTTAAACATATTATAAACCATAACATAATCGTGTCACATAAAACATACATAAAGGAAACATAACATTCCAACATTTCAATCACAAGATATCAACACAACACATTGATATAAAAAAAATTCAATTTCAAAATAAAGTAAAAGTAAAACATGGTATTTATTTTTCATTTAAAAAAGGTTATGGCTTGTAGTGGAAGCAGAAAATCAAATAATGGTCACGGCGGCGGAGAAGTCATTGTCGCCGCATACGTACAACAAAAAAACATTCGATTTTTGCATTTAGTAAAACAATTTGTATAAAAAGATTCATTTTTAATAAACGTAAATTTCAAAGGGTTTTATACTCCGTATAAAAGAATGTCTTGTATTAACACGAAATATGCCTCAATGAAAGATGATTGTGACAGAGTCCCTTACCTCGTGTCCGACTTGACAGGATTGTTATTTAATGTCCTGAATTATAAACTAGAGTTAATTTCTACTTGCTTAAGAACCTTTTTCAAGTTAATTATTCCTTTTATATCACTTATTACCATATTATGAACCTTATGTAATTATTTATGTTAATAATGGTCATTTTGTCGATCTTTGGTATATGAGTCAAAAATAAACTTCTTCTAATTACAATTTGTTCATGTGGTTAAATATCCATTATATACAGAATTATATTCATGATGTAGATATCATATATATCCTATATATCCATAATGTAAATGCATTTATAATATAACATAACATTTAGAGGTAAGAAATGTAATGCACCGTTCATGGAGACCGTAAGCCGTACGGAAGCATGAACGCTACTTTCATTTCTATTTCATATTAAATGGAATGAAATCATAATGATATAAATGTATATAATAATTCCAGTATAATATCTTATATAATATCATATACTCCATCCTTTATACATCCCACATATGGCATTAATGATTCAAATCACTTCGAGGGGCGGTAGTTTGCACTTCATAAAATAAAATTATCCCGTTTACCTACAATGTAAATCATAAAGGTATGCCATAAATGAAAAATACAGAAGCATAAGGAAAAAATAAACATAATATAAATCATATATAAATACATTTACATCTTAATGGACACCATGAGAGTTGTTAAAATAAGATTAAACAATCATCGTTTCGTGAGGCATTAATTCGCCACTCATAGAAGCAGTATGTTCATTAACCATTAGACGAAGCTGTGTGTAAGTTTAAATCAAATAATTCACATAACAACATACAATTATATTGAATATACTAGTTTTGTTACAAAGGAATAGAAAAAATAGTTTAAGTTGTTGGAGAAGCAAAATAAAACAAAAGAACATAAGAGAAGACATTACCTTAAAATCGGGTAACTCTATTTGACTTGTGCCAAAGGCATCCTTGGGAAGAACTCATACAAAAGTGAGGATTGTAGGAGTAATAAAGGGAATTTGAGAGAGCATTTTGGCAGTGGTTGTCAAAAACAAATGTCATTGAAGGTGTGAATAAGGTGGTAGTGGTGGGGGCCTTTTATAAGAGGAGAGGAGGGGCACTCTTGGAAAGTAATGAAATGATACATTATTATGAAATGCATTTCGGATTATAATGGTCTTGAAATGATATATTTAGAGTATTAGGTGATAAGGGTTCGAAATACACCAATACAATAGTCTTTAGACAAGTGTAAGTCTTACATTTTACCTTATCTGTTCATTTTATTTAAATCATTCATTAATGAGGTAATCGCTGCATCATCATGATGTCATAAATAAATTTATTTATTTAATTTATAAAAATTATAAAAAAAATTACCATGATGTAGGAAATATTTTCATCTTTGTAATTATTATTTATAGTTGAAATGTCAAATTACATAACACCGTGTTATAATTGTTTTAGTAAAACAACACATGTTTGTGACTATTTTATTTTTACGTTAAATAAAATGTTATTAATGTCATTTCCTTACCCAAGTGGCTCCATGGGGTCCCCAAGGTGACCCATGGATTTTATTGGTTGGCCATGACTCATCCTATAAAGGTAGGACACGTGTAAAGGTAATTTCATATTATTATAAAATTTTATTTACCTTAAATTACACTAATTATCTTTAATCACGATTAATAAAACATAAAATTTACTATTAACCAAAAATTATTTTCATCCCATTGAACCAAATTTTACTTCCTAATTAAAACCATGTATGTCATATTTTTTAATGTAAATCCATAGAAGCTGTAAAATTTCATTTAAATCAAAAATCAGTTTTTAAACTACCACTTAGTGGTTTCACTATTCATCAAAAACTGAAGATTTTCAAAAAAATAGAAAAAATTCACCCTAAGCTATATTTAATATTCCAAATTCAAAGATGATGACTATTTTACCAAATTCAAAACATATAAGTATCATTAATTAATTTATTAACTAATTCCCGTTGTAAAAACAAATAGCGTGTTTTTACGTAAGAATAAGAATCAAAAGATTGATAAATGTTTATGTCAAATTTCAATGTGAAATTAATTATAATAACCACCATTGGATAAAATGTTAAAAATATACTCTAATTATTCTTTAAAACCAATAAATAATATGATTTATCACTATAAATTATTTTGAATACAAAATTTGTTTTTAATTAACGTTTAGTATTTTACATTATTCATAAAAAAAATTTGATGTTCTCAGAAAAAACAAAAAATTCAACATAGGATAATTTTGATATTCCGAATCCAAAAATGAAGTCTAAATTTAATAATAAAATTTATAAAATTTTAAAACGTTGGTATTACTATTCAAACGACTACATTGATTGGTCGCGGTGTGTTAGAATCTCGAACTTGCATACAATGAAAGCTATTCCATTATTGAATGAGAAGGGCACCGCGATAGATTGGGGTGTTACATTCTCCCTTCATTGAAATAATTTCGTCCTCAAAATTTCTAGAATATTACTGCATAAAACGACTTCGGTGGTTCTTCATCCTAAGTTCCTCAGGATCCCACGTTGCATCTTCCATCATATGGTTCCTCCATAGAACATTTACAAGACGAGTCATCCGGTTTATCAGCACGTGTTCTCTCGTATCCAGAATCCTGACATGCACTTCGCAATAAGACAGATTGGGTTCCAGTTCTAATTTCTCATAGGTGAGTACATGCGTTGGGTTAGACATGTATATTCTCAACATTGATACATGGAACACATCATGAACTTTAGAGATACTTGGAGGCATTATCAAACGGTAAGCTACAACCCCAATTTGTTCAAGAATTTCTAATGGTCTGATGTACCTTGGATATAATTTTCCCTTCGTACTGAATCGTATAACCCCCTTCCAGGGAGATACCTTCAAGATAACATGATCTCCTACCTGAAATTCCAAATCCTTCCATTGGTTTTCAGCATAGCTCTTCTGCCTACTTTGAGCTGTTTTGATGTGGTTTTGGATTACCTTTACCTTTTCCATAATTTCCTCAACATGTTCTGGGCCCACAAGTTTTATTTCACAAACATCATCCCAACCGGTTGGTGTTTGACATCTATTTCCGAAGAATGTTTCATATGGTTCCATCCGAATACTTGAATGGAAGCTATGGTTATAGGAAAATTCTACCAGAGGTAAATATTGATCCCACATACCCTAAAATTAAAGTGGTAATGATCTCAACATGTCTTAAAAGGTTTGAATAGTCTGTTCTGATTATCCATCTGTTTGAGGGTGGTAAGCAGTGCTCAGACGTAGTTTAGTGTCCAGGGCTTTCTGAAGACTTTTCCAGAATCATGATGTAAAACAGGGATCATGATCTGAAACAATTAATAGGGGTACTCCATGAAGTCTTACAACCTTGTTAATATACAGTCTTTATAAACGTTTAAGTGGTAAATCTTTTCTTATAGCAAGAAAATGTGTTGACTTGGTAAGATGATCAACAATGACCCATATTTCATCATTCTTTCTAGGAGTATTTGGTAGTCCCATGAAAAATTCCGTCGTAATATTATCCCATTTCCACTCAGGTATGGGAAGAGGTTGAATAACTCCTCCAAGAAGTTGCCTCCCAGCTTTCACTTCTTGACAAACCATGCATCTTGACACAAAATCAACAATATACCTCTTCATGTTGTCCCACCAAAAATGCTCTTTCAAATCTGTATACATCATAGTGCTACCTGGGTGTATAGTGAAATTGGAACTGTGTGTATCATCCAATAATTCCCTATTTAGACCAGCTATATCGGGAACACAATGCCTCTTCCCGAATTTCAAAATTTCATCTTCATACACAAAGTCACTCAATCTCCCATCTTTCAAAGCTTTAATCATTTTTTGAAACTCCTCATCATCGGTCTGAGTACTCTTAGTCATTTCTAGTAAATTTTGTTTGACAACCCTTTGAAAAAGCATTGATGTTTTACCTTCCATTGTTATTCCCATGTCAATATTCACTAGATCCATGAAAATGGGATCCGTTTCAATTCCCATATTGTTCAAAACACCATGATCTTTTCTACTCAAAGCTTTTACAACCTTATTTGCATTCTCCGGGTGGTAGTGTATCGTGAAATCATAATCCATGTGTAATTAAAGCCATATCCTTTGCCTCATGTTGAGTTCTTTTTGTGATAAAATATACTTCAAACTCCTCTGATCAGTATAAATCTCACATTATTCACCATAGAGGTTGTGTCTCCATATCTTCAAAGAAAATAACATAGCTCCTGACTTGAGATCATGAGTAGGATATTTTTCCTCATGAATTTTCAACAAACGTGATGCATAGCCAATAACCCTATCATTCTGCATGAGGACACAACCAATTCATTTCTTTAATGCATCACTATAAATAATGAACCCATTATTCCCCGATAGTAGAGTCAATATAGGAGAATTGACTAATCTTCTAGTTAGTTCATCGAAACATTCTTAACACTCTTTTTTTCCAAACAAATTTAACCGATTTTTGTGTCAGCTTCATTAATGGGTTAGCCAATCAGGCAAAATTCTGGATAAAGCATCAATAATAACCTGCTAAACCAATAAAACTACGTAACTCAGTTATAGTCGTCGGTGCTGGCCATTCATGGATCACTCTTTTCTTACAAGGATCAACAGAGATTCCATCCTTAGAGAAAATATCGTCAAGAAAAGAAATCTCATGAAGCTAGAATTGCCACTTACTAAAAATCCCATATAATTCGTGTCTTCTAAGAGTCTTTAGAATAATGCGCAAGTGATTTCCATGATCTTCATTGATTTTGGAGTATACCAAGATATCATCAATAAATTCCACTACAATGTTATCAAGATATTCCTTAAAAACTATATTCATTAGATCAATAAAGATGAAGGCTGCATTGGTAAATCCATAAGGCATTACTGTAAACTCGTAATGCCCATACCTGGATTGAAATTCAATCTTTGGAATGTCATCCTTCTTCACACAAAACTGATGATATCCAGATTGATGATCAATATTTGAAACGTATTGAGCTCTATGTAGTTGGTCAAATAAATCATTAATCCAAGGAATGGGATACTGGTTCTTTATTGTTATAGCATCGATCTCCCTATAGTCAATGCACAACCTCATAGATCCATCTTTCTTCTTAACATAAAGAATAGGATATCCCCATGGAGAAACACTATGGAGAATAAATACCTTATAACTCAATTCTTGTAGTTGTTTCTTTAGTTCCACTAATTCCACAGTGGCCATTCCATATGGGGTCTTCGATATGGGCCTTGAACCAGGCATTAGGTCAATATAAAAGTCAACTTCTTGTTCTAGAGGATGCCATGGTAAATCTTCTGGAAACACATCAACATATTCTCTCACAATAGGTACATCCTCTATTTTAACATTCCCTTCCTCACCCACAATTATTTCATTCTCTTCCTCCCCAATAATTGATTTTAGTTAAGCTACTAGGGGTGGATCTAGATAGGAATTAGGTGGTGACAATTCTTCTCTAAAGATAAGTGGTTCCTTATCATCATCATCAAAAATCGTAACCTCCTTCTTCTTACAATAAATATTTTCATCACGGTCTGGAATCAAATCCATACCGCGGATTATATCAAATTTAATAACGGGTATGATGATGAGATCGGCACATAAAGAATAATTTTGTGCTCTAATGGGAACTGATTTAGAAAACATTGTTGTAATGATATTTTCCCTAGGAGTTTTTACTAAGAACTCTCATGTCAACTCAATTTAGAAATATCTAATTTTTTTAGCAAACTGGGAAGATATGAAACAATGTGATGATCCAGAATAAAATAATGCATTTGCTAAACATGAGGAAACCATTAAATTACCTCCCACCACATCTTTCGGAGCTTCTACCTCAGCAGTAGTTTTAGCATTATCTTGTCCTTGATCCCTTGTAATTTTCTGTGTTAAGTACCCTTGATGCTTAGGACATTCATTTTCATAATGTCCCATGTCCCTGCAATTGTATCATTGAAGATCGGTAGCTTCTTTCTTTCCCTTGCAATCACGATCTTGGTGGCCTTTTTCACCACACTTTTAACAGTCTCCCATTCCATTCAATCAAGTACCGAGGTGTTTATTCCCGCATTTATTAATGGATGGATAATCAAAATTCCCCTTACGACCCTTATTTCCATTTCCATAGTGATCAGAAGTTCTCTTCTTATCTTTCTTTTCTTTCAAGTCGTAAGACATAGAGAATTCTTTTTCAGTCTTGATAGAACATGAGACTATATCTTCATACGTTGAGAAAGACTATGATACCAATGCTCGATAGAGAAATGGTTTTAACCCATAAATGAAACGATCAATCTTACTTCTTGGGATACTTATATAATCTACAACATGCCTCACTAACCTTGTAAAGTAGGCCCCATACTTTGCGACATTCTTATCCTCCTTTTGTCTCAGAATCAAATGTTTCATTCCATATCAGCTCGATGTTCACAAGGAATGTATTTTTCTAAGAAGAGATCTTTGAACTCCCTCCATTCCATATTGGTTACTTCATCATTTTCTTTTGTGTTTTGAATCAATGACCACCATTGATCAACATCTCCAGTGAGGTGGTAAACTACCATGATAACCTTTTACCTTTCACTACTCCCCAAGGAATGTAATATTTTATCTAAGTAATTTGTCCATTTCTTAGCTACTAAGGGATTTGTACTCCCATTCAATGTTGGTGGTTGTTTCCTCAGGAAGCGATCTAACATTGATCCTCCACGTTGCGGATCAGGGTGCTCCATACGAGTATGGTTATTATTCATAACCTGAGTGAGTTATCCCAGTATGGATATTAATTGATCAGCACCAATTGTATCACCAGCTCCTCTATAATTATCTTGAGCAGGAGGGTAATCCTTAAATCGAGTGCATGCATTGATATTGTTTACATTTCTTCCACTAGGTGCCATTTCTAAAGAATGGCATAAACTAGATCAGTTTATGAATCAATATACATAATTCCATACTTGTAAAAAACTTTACATAAATTTGACTATTTATGGATATAATCCATAATCATAAAAAAAAATTCTTTGGGGAAGTATATACTCATAAACACTTTATATTGATTTGTAATGAAAATGAGAATTATCCTAAGCATATCCCTTAAGAGTGTCATAACAAAGAGTGTAGCAAGTCCCGTTGTTGTGCACCATTTCCTGTTAGAGTCTATCTCAAAGCAGTGTTTTTGGGTTTTACCCTTAGGTACATCAATGCAAGAGCCGCCTCTACCTACTCGTATCCAGACCGGGATGTATTTCTCGGAAAACTCACCAAATCTATAAGATACCAAAATTTTAGGATGTTCTTCTATACTATTCATCAAATTCTATCTTAGGGATATGTTTTCTAATCATAGTTTATCTAAATATAGTTTCAAAGGTTTGTACTAAACTTCCTCTGATACCAACTGTAATGCCCCGACCCCAGTTACCTAGAGTCGGTGCATTATTATGTAACTTTGGAATGATCACAAAACATCATGTCTCGAAAGACCGATTAATTTAGTAGTCTTGGAAACTCTAGATACATTCATAATTGTTACATTACATCATGAAGTGAAAAATCACAATAACACAGTCTCCATAGTCCACACTCATATCCCCTTCAGACTATGCCTGTTGGTCAGTCATAAAATATTTCTTCACATCCTGGGAAAATAAAACATAGAAAGGGGTGAGCTCATATGCTCAGTAAGTATAACAATATAGTAGAAACATTCATAAATAAACTTAATCATTTAAGGCAATGTACAACTAAACAAAAGCCTTTTAAACTTGATCTTCATCATAATATGGAAAAAATAAAATGAAATAATTCCATTTACTTATTCACATGGATATTATACTAGTCAAATAATCACATGTAATATCAATAACCACTTTTATAATGATGGAATGAATAATGCTAGACTATCATAACCACATATTCAAGGCCTTGTGAAAAGACTACAAATAAGATTTTGTCAAGGCCTTCTGCCAAGACACTAGTTTGTCTCACGTGAACTACTGATGCATCCAGGAGCTATAGCGGGCTCCACCCGCCACATACTAAGTCCCATGCATTTCTTATATGAAATGGTTTAAACATATATTAAACCATAACATAATCGAATCACATAAAACATGAATAAAAGAAACCTAATATTTCCACATTTCAATCACAAGATATCAATACAACAAATTGATATAATAAAACCCTTTTCAATACCGAAATAAAATAAAAGTAAAACATGGTATGTATATTTCATTTAAAAAAATTTTATGGCTTGTAGAGGAAGAAGAAACTCAAATAATGGTCATGGCGGCGGAGAAGTCATTTTCGCCGTATATGTACAACAACAACAAAATTCATTTGTGTCATTTAGTAAAAGGCTTCGTATAAAAATATTCCTTTGTAATAAACGTAGAAGTCAAAGGGTTTTATACTCTGTATAAAAGAAAGTCTTGTATTAAAACAAAATATGCATCAATGATAGAAGATTGAGACGAAGTCCATTACCTCGTGTTCGACTTGACTCGATTTTTCATTAATATCCTAAATAATAAACTAGATATAATTTATACTTTCTTAAGAACATTTATAAATTTCATTATTCCTTTTATATCACTTATTACCATCTTATGAACATTATGTAATTATTTATGTTAATATCGGTCGTTTTGTCAATTTTTGGTACTCAAGTCAAAAATAAACTTTTAATTACAAGTTGTTCATGTGGTAAAATATCCATTATATACATAATTATATTTATGATATAGATATCATAAATATACTATATATCTAGTATATAAATTCTTTTATAATATTACATTACATTTAGAGGTACGAAATGAATTGCACCATTCATGGAGATGGTAAGCTGTATGCACGCATGAACGCTACTTTCATTTCTATTTCGTATTTAATGGAATGTAATCATAATGATATAAAGGTATATTATAATTCCAGTATAATATCATATATAATATCATTTACTCTATCCTTTATACCTCCCACATATGGCATTACCGATTCAAATCACTTTGAGGGGGCGGTAGTCCGCACTTCCTAAAATGAAATTATCGCGTTTACCTATAAGGGAAATCATAAAGGTATTCCATAAATGAAAAATAAATAACAATAAGGAAAACATAAACATAATATATATCATATATAAATATGGTGACATCTTAATGGCCACCATGAAAGGTGTTAAAAAAAAGATTGAACATTCATCGTTTCATGAGGTAGTAATTCGCCACCCATAGAAACAATATTTTCTTTAACCATTAGAGGAAGGTGTGTGTAAGCGTAAATAAAATCGTTCTCATAACAACATACTAGTATATTGAATATTCTGGTTTTGTTACAAAAGAAAGGAAAAAAGAGTTTAATGGGTTGGTGATGCAAAATAATTTAGAAGAACATAAGAGAAGACATTACCTGAAAATTGGGTAACTCTTTTTTATTTGAGCCAAAGGCTTCCTTGGGAAGACTTCTTCCCAAAGTGAGGCTTCTAGGAGTAAGAGAGTGATTCTGATAGATTATTTTTTCAGATTTTGGCCGATTCAAATGGCTTTTATGGTGTGAATAAGGTGGTTGTGGTGGGGGCCTTTTATAAGAGGAGAGGAGGGGCACTCATAGAAAGTCATGAAATGTTAAATTATTATGAAATTATTTTCGGTATGTAAAGGTACCAAAATGATATATTTCTAGGATAATGTGACAAAGGTTCTAAATCCACCCATCCAATAGGATTTACACATTTTTATGTATTATATTTTACCTTATCTTTTCATTTTATTTAAATCGATTATTAATGTGGTAATCGCTGCATCATTATGGTGTCATAAATAAATTTCTTTATTTAATGACTAAAAATTATTAAAAAATTACCATTTTGTAGTAAATGTTTTTAGCTTTCCAAGTAATATTTATAGTCAAAATTTAACTTATATAACCCCATGTAATAATTGTTTTAGTAAAACATCACATGTTTGTGACAATTTTATTTTTACTTTAAATAAAAATTTATTAATGTCATTTTCATACCAAAGTGGCTCCATGGGGTCCCCAAGTTGACTCATTGATTTTATTCGTCGTCCATGACTCATTAAATAAGGGTAGGTCAAGTTTAAATAAAATTTCATATTATTATAACATTATATATACCTTAAATTACAGTAATTACCTTTAATCGCGATTAACAAAACTTAAAAGTTACTATTCACCAAAAATTATTTTCATCCCATTGAACCTCATTTTAATTGTTAATTAAAACCATGTATGTCATATTTTTGAAATTAAATTAATAGAAGTGGTAAAATTTCATTTAATCAAAAAATCAGTTTTTTAACTACCACTTAGTGGTTTCACTATTCATCAAAATTGAAGTTTCTCAGAAAAATACCAGAAATTCACCCTAAGATATATTTGATATTCCAAATTAAAATATGATGTCTATTTTACAAAATTAAAAACATATAATTTTCTTTAATTAATTTTATAATTATTTCCCTTTGTCAAATCAAATAGCATATTTTTACGAAGGAATTTCAATCAAACGATTGGCAATTGTTTATGTCCAATTTCTAAGTGAAATTAATTCTAATGACCACAATTGGATAAAATGGTAAAAATATATTCTAATTATACTTTAAAACCACTAGATAATATTATTTATCACTATAAATTATTTTTATCGAAATAGTTTTTTTAAATTAATGTTTATTATTTTACATTATTCACCAAAAAATATGAGGTTCTCAGAAAAAAAAAGAAAAATTAAACTTAGGATAATTTCGATACTCCGAATCCAAAAATGAAGTCCATTTTGAATAAAAAAATTTATAAAATTTCAAAAATTGGTTATTACTATTCATAACGGCTACATTGATTGGTCACAGTGTGTTAGAATCTCGAACTTTCGAACAATTCAAGCTATTGCATTATTGAAAGAGAAGGGTATCATGGAAGCTTGGGGTGTTACAGTGACCCAATAGGCCAACGGTGGGAATAAGATCGTTGTGACATGAGATGACCATGATACCAATCATTGATGAGTACCAATGTAGTCCATGTTTTATGGGATGAAGTAATGTGTGTCCTATCAGGCCCATGGTGGGATGAAACATTGTGTGAACTGGCATTCTGACAGTAGACATCAGGGATCATTACCAAAATTGTCTAAGGATAGGGGTAAGTGACTCTATGTGACCCTACAAGCCCTTGACGCACTTCAAAAGAGGATTTCATCAGTAGACAAGGATATCTATGATATAATTTATGGTCCTTCTAACCTTGACTTATAGTGACAACTGGTGCGAGATGAGTCTATTACCTTTGTGGTGTGATCTTCGTGATGTTAGCCTGGTGGTACTTCTACCTTCGTGGTATTACATGTGTGGAACTTTTATCTTCGTGATGATACATGTTTTGTAATTATATCTTCTTGGTGATACCCATGTGGTGCTTCTATCATCGTGGTGTAACCTAAGTGGTAATTCTAGCTTCATGGTGTTACATTTGTTGTACTTCTATCTTAGTGGTTTTACCTGTTTGGTTCTTCTACCAAAGTGGTGGTGTCTTCGTTTTTTTAATTGTGTGGTACTTCTATCTCAGTGGTGTTACCTATGTGGTATTTATACCTTCAAAGTGTTACCATAGTTGTATTCTTAATTCATGTAAGAGATTATTTTATCTTTATAACAAAGGTATGTGTGAGGAAATATACCTTAGTAGAGTGGATGTCTTTGTTTGTGGTATTTCCTTTGTGGAACTATTGGATACCTTAGGGATCTCGGGTCCCCTATTGAGTATCGTTGTACTCTGCACCTTGTTGTGACTTGTGTTGACAACAGAAATCATTGATTGAGGATGAGGGAGCCGGGACTGGATAGTACCTGAGGGTGGACCATTTTGGATGACGTGATGCAGGGTCTACTATTCGTGAGTTGTACCAACACATCAGGTAGGATACTCGATGGACGATCTAGGAGATATGTGTACATTTCAGTTGTATTTTTACTTTTAATTTGTACTAATACTTTTAGTTGGTCTTGTATTCCGACCCCTTTACATTCGGCACACTTTTACTACAGCAATTTACATTGACGTTGCTTCATGTTGTTTTCGTGGATAGTGTGTCTGTACTGGTTAAAAGACAATACCTTCCCATTATAGGGAAGCACCTTCCTTGTGCTAGTCGTGAGCCCCAGGCCTATGGAAGGAGGGAATGGGTTTGTCATGACATTGGCTCTGAGGTATGGGTCATGACAAGAAAAACATTTAAGGATTCATGAAAAAATTACAATTTTCAAACTATAAATTTTTCTTAAAAATTATGTACTAAAATAAAAAAACAATGTACATAATATTGAAAAGATGTTCATATAAAATAAAAATGGAAACATATTATGTAGAAATAAATTAATTTAATCATAAATATGATAATAAATTACACGATTGTCGTACTTGTTAATAAATACATTCCTTCTAAATATTTTTTAATCAATTGAATGTGGAATATAAAAGAGTATATTAAATGGAAAACCCCTTACCGAGAGTTTGACATTTCATGTATAGTAATTAACATCATAAATAACAAAATTAGGATAATTATATATATATTTTTTATTTTTTATGATGTTATTTAATTATTTATATAATTTAATAAATTTTTATATACGAATATGCAATTAATAATGTTCGCTTCATATATTTTTGTGTTATTTACATGATAAGTATAAAATAAATTCATTAATTCAACTATGGTGAAATATTTCCTTATTCCTTCATCATTGTGTTAATATACCCATCATAATTACAATTGATACATATATTATACTATTAAAACCAAACATGTGTCATAATCTTGAAGAACAAAATTATGTTACAATCATGGAGATAGTAGGTTGTACGTATGAATTGTAAAATTTCCATTTTCATTCAATGATCATTATGAAAGTAAGGTAAGTATAATTTATATTTTTTAAATGATAATCATAGAATATATTATATATTATTTGGTTAAATATACTTTTTAATAAAATCAATATGAAGTGTTGAAAAAATCAAATCCCCCAGCTTTGTAGAGGTGGTAGTCAACACACACTCGTGAACGACATTATCATTTTCCATTGTATGAAATATTTACAAAAAAGTGTCATATTTTCCCTCCTAAATGATAATTATTTAATTTAAATCAAATATATATATATATTATTTAAATACAACATTATAAACAATATTTAGAGATATTGAGGAAAAATGAATTAAATCAGTTCGCATGGTGGTAGATTTCCATACAAAAATGACGATTTCACATCACATATGATGTGATATTAGATAGACATAGTAAATGGAATTAACATAAAAACAGAAAATAAAATTTAATATTATTGTTTCTTATTTTGTAATTTTTTATTATTTTTATCTTGTGGAATAATAAAAATAAAACTATAAAACCTATTGATGTTTATAACTCTTATTTGGATGACCTCATTTGATTACCACTCTAATACCTTTAATGATAGGGTTTTAACTAAAAATGTCCAATAGATTGTGGGTATGGATTTAGTAATGTATTTTCAAAGGTATTTTCTAATCAAAATGGGTTTAGACATGTGATGGATTGGGAAGAATATGTGCACATTTTAAAGAGAGGGGAGGATAATTCCTTTAATTTCTATAAATATGTACTATATATTTATTATTATTCATAACCAAATGACTAAAAAAATTAATTTCAAAATAATACTAGGATCATTCAAAATAATCTAATTCAATAAAAATTATATAATTATTGACTATGTTTTCATCCTTATAATTTGGTTTCTAACCCTCAATAAAAAATTTCAAGCATTCCATGACAACAAGTTATTCACACATTAATGGTCATGATATTTACTATAAATTAAAAAATGGAATATAAATATACCATGGTTCATGTAAACAAAAATTAAATATTTACATTGTTAAATAAATTATTTTAGTAATTTTATATCATTTAATATAATATTAATTATTATAATATATCACTAATGTCTTTTTTAAACTATTCATTACATTGATGAGAATAAGTTCTCACCTATACCATTAAATGATATCAAAAGAAGATATATCCTCAATTAATAGAAATAAATATCTAGAGAACAACATGATCATAGAATCTAACTTGGTATGAGTTTCCAAACACGGGGGCCAACCCAAAGGATCATTATGAATCTCTAAATTTAAAACAAGGGATGATTAATGGAAGGATTTGTTTCCTATTATGCATATTAAAAATTTTGAATATATATGTATGACATAGATATTTCATAGAATAATACCTATATCATATCGGTAATAAGTATCCATAACCTAAAAATTCAGTGATCACATACTACATGATCCATGGCCGTAGTGTGGTACTCGTGGAAATTATAGCGGTAACAGATAAAAATTCAATTTTCATCCTTCAAATAACCAATCTTCTATATCATTTAATCCACCCAATGAATCTCCCCAATATATATGGTAATCATCCTAATAATTCCATAAACCACCTATATGTCTTCCACATAATGTGTATGATAATCCAAGATTAGATTTTTCAACCCATCATAGTAGAATCACCACCCATCCCTCATCTAGTTAGATGAATCTGGAGAGACCAATATAGTAGACCCTCTTTCCGGGGACTATCTATGGAACCATAACACATTCCTAGATCCCTGAGACTAACACATGATACTAATAAAAGAATTATCTATTTCATAGTTCCCCCTACAAGCTGCAAGTCTATATATCCTCTCTTCCAAGAATATCTCCGCTACATGTTCACACTCTAGAACACCATCATTAAAAGAAATAATAAGATATGTAAAAAATCATGAATATATTAATGAAGACCATTCATTGAGGTATGGGATCTTAATGATTCATAATGATAAATGACCATGGTGTAGTGTAAGAGCTTTTTGGAACTATGATTTTTAATCTACTACTCATTAACTACACTTTTGGTGCACTAGAAGAAACCTGATACATACTTATAAAAATGTAACTGGGTTGATGTCCTCTCTAAAATGATTATAATACTATTTGAAATAGATAGTTTCAACATTATGTATCTGAGTCACCAGTATCCATCTTCACCCTAAGGATCCATGGATAATGCATGAATATATGACAATAATTTATGGAATAGAGGTCCTATAATGCTCTGGAAATCAACCCTTGGCCTCAATCAATTACATATAATAATTCGGGTGTATCTCACTACCTAAAAACAGGAATAAATCTATTTAAATCATGATTTATTATCCCTTAATTCATATTATCTATAATAAAAAACTATTACTTAAAGTTATGTGGTATTATCAATAAACAACCCAATTGTACCACTTCTTGAACATGCTCCTCAACAGAAGCATCATCATAGGGAATATCATATTCTTGATATTACTATGGAATAATATATACCTTTCATCATGGAGGTAACCCATATAATTCATTTCACCCCACACTCAAATATTATTCCTCTAGATCTAACTCAAAAATGACATAGAAACCACAATATATTAAAATATGATGCATGTACCACTATCATCCCACAAAAATGTCACAACATGTACAATGTTAAAGAGAAGGATTCTAGAGTCAAATTAAATTTATATGTGAGTCACAACACAAACACTTGATTCTCTTACTATGAGTAAAACATTAAATATTTAAACACTATTGTCAAATAAGAAATCAATTTAATATCCAACTACTGGCCCTATGATGATCCTTTTATGATATTATTAATTTATACACTAACCCATTGGGGATTTCTAGGATAGTAGTAAGAATATTGTGAAACACCAATGCAATCTGCAATTAGCTATAGGCTAGTTTTGACATTCTATTAGGAATAACACAAACATGGGGATGTCATAGACAAATGTACATATACACACTCACATATATTCATACTCATGAAGAACTATAATGTATTAAAGAATGATAAAAATGATTCAATTATTAATGAAAAATAATATATTCCACAGAGGTGTATGAAACATGTATTGGAAATATATAGGGTTAAAAACAATCCTACCCAAAACTGAAAATACTACAACCTAATTCTAAAGAGGAAACTGTTGTGAAATGAATTTCCTATAATAGAATACAGTTATCAATATAAAAATTCTCTAAATATTTCATGTCTACCTTGGATTCCATAATATAACTTGATAGATAAATAATCCCTAACATGTGTATGATGATTTTATAAAACAATGAGTACAAAAATACCCAATAATATACCATAAAATAAACTGAATAATTTACCAAAGAGGGTGTCATCTAAAAAATTAACGATATAATAAACTTAGATGTTGAATATTTGGACACTAATTGTCAAAATAACATCACAAAAATAATTTTTTTAGGGATTCCACATGTTGTTTAAGGTAATTATCATTTTACAGAACTAACCACTTGGGCATTGATAGCATTGATTATGGTCATCTAGGTGATAAATATCTTTTAGAATCATGATGAATAACAACTCACCTAAACACAAAAGATATTGATACATGGATAATGGATCCAAACTATGGGAATTGAGGATTACTTATCAATACCAACCTTAACCTACTAATATGGGTATCTCATTCCCTTATGGTTATGAAAAATATACCAGAACAATCTTAGGAATGAGTGGCAATGGATAACATCCTAGGACAAAGTGATAAATTTCTGAATCTATGCATAAATAACATTTAGATAGGATTACCCATCATTTGATTAGGAAAATATTTTCCATTTTTCCATCATTGGTATGGAAGAGGGAACATATCATATAAATATTCATCTAGAATAATGTGATATGGGGCATCAAGATACCCAAAAGTAAGTACATAGTTCAAATTAGGATTTTAGGTGTGATGTCGATAGCCTTGACTCACACTCGTCCTCTTTCTTACTCTCATGCAATCCATCCCAAGGACATGTATTATGGCCATTCCTAAATACATTGACAATACTATGTAATTGAATAATTTTATGGTACTATAGTAGTGTATGTTACCATTTCCTATAGCTTTTCTTGGGTACCCATGTTATGTTCTTATACATGGACATTCCCATGTACCTAACCATACATCTGTACATGGATGTTCCAATGTACCTAGACATGTCCATGCCCATGTAACCTAAGGATACATGTTGAACATACATCATAATGTCACATTTTGTGTGCTATATCCAACTAAAAAATTGATATTTATCTCTAAACATAACCCTGTGGTCGAAAAAGGGGGTATACACAACATCTGTTCTTCTTGAACTACATACGATGTAATCCAATGTTTTGTAGAAATTCAAAAGCTCTCATTTATCAATTCTTATACCACCACTAAATCATATTCTACAATATAATCTTCCATATAACTATGTATTGAGGTTGAATGAACCTGATTAATCACTAGTGGACAAATTATTTCAACCCAATATTCTCAGGGATTGTCCCCATCAAACCATATCACAAAAATGTTAAAATGAAAGACTATAATCAAGTTACAATATCCTTCCACATTCTATCAAAACTCAATAATTCTATAAATCAATAATTTCATCTCAATAAAATTATATATATTTCATAATATCTACTATTATGAATGTGGTTTTTGGTTACTACCATACCACATGTCAATGAAAAATTATAATGATGATTGTACAAAGAACATGTGATGAAAATAATACAATGCAAAAGTGGGAAAATAAATTCAACCATTTTTTGATTACATCATCTTTATAAAAAAATAAATTGGCAAACATAAGGAAATGAAAAAAAATTAACAAAAATTCAACTCGTTATTCTTGGAAGATAAATCAAGTCTAATAAATTATTGAATGAACTGAGAATAATTTTTTTTGTATATTAAATTCATGATTGACATACTATAATAAAAATATAGATTAAATAAATTGATAATTCATCCTATCCAAATATTATATCCTTCATTGATGAATATGTATTCCCTTACATTGTTGTTGGAAAGATCCAAGAATATCACTGCTAAAGAAAAATCCTTGAAAATTTGATCATTGATCCATGACCCCTTTTTCATCATCTAAAATATCTAAAATGGACCTCTCTAATACCTAAAATATTTTGGAAGACTATAGTGGTTTTATATAATATTTTTTAAATGGAGAGGATTATGTCAAATAAAAATAATAAAATAAACACTTATTATTTAATTTATTTATTTCTTATTCAAAAAATTAACACTCATAAACCAAAAACCGAATTTAAAAAATGACCATGTTATAGTTATGGTAAAATCTACATTCCATTATTAATAATTTATTGTATTTTCATCTTCATACTCCAGATTTGAGTTAATCCAATATTTTACTAAAAAGGTTGGCATATGATATGTTATGGTTTATTATATCATCTTTGGGGAACCTCAATAATTGAAATCTCATCCTGAATCATATTATAATTATAAAAACATTCCTTGATGTATTTAAATGTTTTACTATAAAAAATGTGTCATTACACTCTCAATATGAATGGAATGTGTCAATAATATGAATAAATATTTTTCAACTCTATGTTGTAACAATGAATCAATGTATATATCTAATTCTTACTAGAACCTCCTAAATGATAGTCAGTTTCAACAAGATAGGAACATGGGAGAATATAATAATACTCAATAGATTCTTTTATGACTTTTAATTAGTTTCATATATTTTATGAAAATTGAACTGTTATCATATACCTATCATAAGACCATCCAAAATACTTGACACATCCACATGTAATATCCTACTAAAAATGAAAGGCATACTTCATCAGGCCATTATTATGTAGGTGATTTTTTTACTAAAACATAATAGATACCCCATAACATATTATAGAACTTCATAGAATTGAGATGTAAACCTTAGATCCCAATCATATGTAAAAAAAGTGGTAACATTGAGAAACCTCAATATTTCATCATGGATAGAATTCCTATATTTTCAACGTTTATATTTTCCCTATTAATATTAAAATAATCCAATATGGTAATACATTTATCCCCCACCAAATTAATTTTAATCGTTAAGGATTCTATATAAATCTAACAATGATGTCTGTGGACCCCTCATCCCATTCCATAGATGCACATGAATAAGATTAAATAATCATGATGTATTCAGATGATATATCATATTCAATTAATAGGTTTACTAGTGAGAGAAATAATAATCAATTACCCGCTTGATACCCAGTCCCATGAAATGTGGTCTCATGTAATAATACATATTTATAAACACTATTGGAATGGAAAAGCATGAACTACATCATTCTTTTATTCAAAAGTATTTTAAAATAAATTTATTATAAATTGAATCTTAAAATGGAAATTTCCATAATAGGTAGGATCCCATCAATGAGTTGTATCCCAACCAAAAAATGTATTTCCTAATTCCACTAAACATATCATACTACTATAGATAACATTAAATCAATTCCAATATATTTTATGAAAAATATAAAAATTTCACTACCATTCTTGAGTAATCTTATTATGAATGAAGATGTAACTAAGTGATAACCCCATAAGGTTCCAAAACTCACATTATTACATAATATATTGAAAATATAAATTCCTACTATGAGTACTAAAAAAAATATTCTCCCTTATTATGGGTGTAGTTGATCCCAATTCAAAAATGATGTGGGTAATGCACCCATCCACATGAATAAAACATTAGGTCTTTCAGAGATATGATATAACATCATATACATTTATCCTAATAGACTATGATCTTTCCCAATGAAATATTATTTCACCAATATTAATGATCATGCATAACAAAAGTTATTTTAATGTGATGATAATGATAATTATTTACATTCATTCGAGGATGATAGGATCTAGGAACAACAACATAATCATCTTGTATAATAAAACATCCAAAGTCAACAAAAATTTTTCAAAACTATCTACATATGAAAAATAAAAATTATAGTATCATTAGAATAAGATTTTATATCTCAAACCATTTAACATCTTCTAAACAGGATTATCTCATAAAATGCAATTTTAATTTCACTCCCTTCATGGAATAATAATGAATTCTGGGAAAAAGTATCATGATTTTTTTTAAAAACCATTGATAATACCTTTTTGGAATAAGGATGACCCATTTTTCAAATAAATTAAATTGTTCTTCCCATGAAAAGACATTTTTCAACATCCTATGATTTACATGGAGGCTATGTTCTAAAATAAATTATGATCAATAAAATTACCTCAAAAATTTAAAAAAAATCATTTTGATATCATTAATGAATGGTGGTTACTTATCAAGATTCAAAAAAAAATATTTAGATGGAAATAAACCTCCTTCCTAGATGTTGAATAAACCTAAACACCATCCACGAATACAATTTTTTTTAATAATATTGTAAATGAGTGATATATTAATCAAATCAATGAAGAAAACATTAGGGTTAGATAGTGAAAATGGAATGAAGACATATTCATAGTTCTTATAATGATAAATGGAATGATTCACCTATATATGTGACTCATCCACACTAAGCTAATGAAATCTTGAACAAATAATGATTTTTGAATACTAAATTTCTCCTTTAACTAATAAAATTTGTAAATTAAATTTTTTAAAGGATACCTATTCATAATATTTAAATATTTTGGCATCCAATATTCAATGAAAACACAAGTATAACCATTAGAAATATTTTCGAAGAGCATTGGGGCCACCCATGAAGAAATACTAAGATATACAAATTCAATCTATAATAGGGCATCATGATGGATATTAATCTCTATCATATGAAGAGGTTCTATAAAATTTCATGGTTTTGATCAACTTATGTACTAGGAAATATATCAATAAATATCTCTACCACCATTTCCGAAGGAATACTGGAGAATTCATTAGGAAAAAACATATTAAAATCATGAATATCCAAGGGAATATCAAAAGATAAATAATACATTTCAGGATTATTTGAAAAAAGACTCATTATATTCACAAGATATAGGGGATATGTTAAAAAAACATAAGAACATGAATCCCATACTACCAAAAAAACTTAGTTTCCCACAATGACAGTGAAAAACGAAGAACGATGAAGGTAAAAATCAATCACAACAAAATGATAACTAGTTCATACATGAATATGATAATGTAAGGTACATTTTTATTGAGAAATATGGGGTCATTGATAGACTCCATATCTAAAATTTAATTGGAACACAAAGGATATAAAAAATTGCACTCTCTCTTTTTAAAAATAACCATCACCAAATATATATCATTGGTCATGATATCTATAAAAATGTTATAATTCTCTTGAAAATTGGTAGATATAAAATTTTTCCAGGAACTAATATCAATACATGAATTTTATTGGGGAATATGGAAAAAATTGAACCTCTCATTGTTAATGGACCAACATAATAACCTATAACTATCTCATTCATTATGTGAAATTAATTAAATATAGTGGAATTTTACTGTAGAAATATTTGTTTTAATCTTTCAGAGAATGATATAGTTACATTTGAATATGATTTTTTCTAACCAAATAATTCCATTTATAGAACCTGGAATTATATATGTAGATGATCTTGGTGACTAAAAGAATATCATGTGTTTGAAGGTGGGTTAATAATTCATCCTGTGTTCACTAACATTCCATGCTAGTTGAAACTCAAGGTTAAAAAACATGTAACATTAAATGGAGTATAAAGAGACTAGTACTAATAGATACTTCCTCAACATTTGTTATTATGATGAATCATTAAATTTATCCCATTTTTTAACACTAGAACATTCACACGGTGGATGAAAGAACAATAAATCCCCGAATAATTTACACAAAATCTACCCCATTTATCATAAACATGCAGACTATATAAATATAGGAGGTGAGCCTTGGTATATACACATTGCCGCAAATATCATTCATATGATTTGAAATCAATTTTTACCCCTTAACTTATCATTGGTCATTGCCTCTTGAGAAAAAGGAAACATCTCATTAAATTTATAAGTGGACTACATCAACAAATTATCTTCCCAATGAAAATATTGAATCACCGTGGACCTTTCTACCATTGATGAATATAGAGATAATTAGAATCAGAAAATTATCTTAAAGTGATTTTTCTATAATACAATATTTAAATTCACAATAATCATAGAGTCTTGCTACCTCTTTCAATGGTTATAGAGATTATATGTTTTGTACATGACAATGAATGATTTATATGTATAAATGACGATACATACATAATTATCTTTTATTTATATCCATCAACTAAAGAATCATTATTTAACATTAATGATAAGTACATTGAGTGTTTTATTAATTGTGATTATAAATTGTCTCTACTGGCTCCTATTTTAACCTTGATATCATTATCTAAACCGGATTCACATTCAGTTCCACAACATAAAATACAAGTATGGTCTCTTATAAAAAATTATAATAAAAATATTACCAAGGATACCCTCATACCAATTTTAGACTGTGAAATAATACCTGACTCAATGACTTCTGGTGAGAAATTAATTCACGAAAAACAGCTTATGTCTTGAAAATATAATTTCATGTCTTCAATAATCAAATTGTTGAGTAGGAATTGGACACTCATACCATATTTCCATTAGTTGACCAGAAAATATCATCTAACTGTGATTAATTTTTAACCATGATATGACATAAAATTTATTCCCAATCCCAACTAGCATGGTCTAGAATTTGAGTATCGATTAATAACTATTATGAAATATTTTCCCAACAAGATATTTATATAGTAATATATAACAATGAATGATTTATTCTATAATATAAATTTAAAAGTGGTAGTAATTAAACTAGGAAAACCCAAAGAAACCAATGTAAACATCCATGAAAAAACCAATGGAATCCAGAAATAATAGCTTAATCATTGTGATATATGATGGAAAACACCAACAATCTCATTATAATATATTCAGAAACAAGGGACATAAATCATATCTACCTCACTATGAAAAACTTCCATTTCTTTTTTAGAAAAAATAAGGGTTTCACACAACTAAGGAGTCTATAGGGTGTGAGAATAAATGGAATAATTTGATTCCAACCACATTTTCAATAGAAACTATAAATCAAATAAACCTAATATAACCACATATGAAAACTAACATGATTAAATATTTTTTCCCATTTTTATCCAAATTAATGATAAATAAATTTCCACTTTCATAGATATAAATAAGATAACATGCCAAATAAATTATTTAAAAATAATAAAATTATCAGATGATTCATCATTTAACCGTATCTAAATCATGGAATATAAAATTAATGGTTGAGACCACCCCTATGATAAATAATGTTCATTCTAACTATGTGTCTCTTTATTAATAATTATTTTAATATATATTCTATGCAAAAAAGTACATATAAAAATTCAAATAATTGGTAGAGGGTGAAACTATGTATAAACCTCACATAGTGATAGATAATAATGACCCTATAATTATAGTCATATTGAATAGAGTAACACAAAATGAGTGAAAACACCTATGGAAATAAAGACAAATACACATAAAAACACCTCATATGAAGACAATGATCTAATGTGTTCTTTTTATAAAAACTTCGACCAAGTCTCATATAATTTTTGGATACAATTTGAAAAATATATATTTTTCTATTAAATTAATTCTTCATAATCCAATTTCATAAAACATTTCATAGTGATTATTAAACTACAATTATTGACCAAAATAATTCTAAAGTTCTATATTAATAAAAATCAAATTATTTATGGAAATGAATATTATCAATGCACATAATTTTATTTTTAATTATATTGTAAAAAACAATAGTGTATCTTGTTCAACAAACGTTGGAGAGAGATAGAGAAACCTACCTCACACATGTGCCTCCATATAAATAATGGATAAATCCAAAAAAATTATGGGAATGTTCCACACTCATGATTTAATATGATATTACGTACATTGATTCCCACATCAATGAATTTAATTTTCACAAGAAAATTTTGTTTTCACATGATAAGAGATCACATAACTCATAGAAAAAATAAATCATTACACAATAGAACATTAATTTTCAACTTGTAAAACAAAGAATAATAAAAATATAGATCAATGGAATTTAATCACCCAAAGAATAATCGAATCTAGTGTTTTTTTTAAAATCGCCTGATTTAGAGATATTGATCAATATCAGGAAAGGAAACCATAATAGAGGTAAAACTTGAGTCCAACCCATATTAATCCCCCCAAAACTATGTTATAATTAGTTTCCCTAAAAAATACTATCCTGATTCTAAAAATAACAATATTCTAAATATAATATTTAATAATTCCAAATAATTAATAACCAAGGTATGAATGTTGTTCTATATTCCATTAGAATATAATTTTTCACCTCACCATGGTGCCCGGCATGGCATGTGGCCATACCCTTCTTCCAAATGTATAAACAGTTTCCACTAACCATATCCACAACCATGCCTATAGTGAAGCCTATTGGTCATGAATCATAGGGTGGTAATAAAAAAGACACACCCTTGAACATAACTTTTTGTATGAAAAGTAGCTCACGTCATGGTGCATAAACTCAAACTGAAGGATACATGGCATATTCCAATTCATGGTCTCAAATTATTTACCCCTTAAAAATCTGAATTTTTTTTCTATTTAACAACATTACCAATACATAAAAAACCAATAAAGAACAATGAAAAAAAATATTCACCTCAAACTATAATATTATATGGAATCATATATTTTTTAATTTACCACTAACATGTAAGGATGTTTTTTGTTAATATATTCCCCCATGCATAGAGAAGATATTATTTTTCACATGTATATAAATGTTTCATGAAATAAAAATATCTACCAAATGTATTTGAGGGATATATAAAACCTTACCAATATATCAACAATACAAATATGGTACCCTAAATGAAATCAATCATTATATCATAATGTGTTTATATAATGAAAATGAGAACAATATATTTTTCATTTGAAATGAAATTAAGATATCATTCATAATTTGATCAATAATAATAACATGTAAATACCATGGAAAGTAGTATTTTATCGAGGGATATCCAATAATAGTCATTTTAGATACACTAAAATTAAGATTATAATGAATAGAATACGTAATCCATATAGATAAAATGAATATGAACTATTAAAAAATTTCTCCAATTAATTTGTTGTATGAGTATCCCAGTTAACGCCCTTCTAACCAAGAAATATAATAAATGGGATCCATCATGGAAATAGAAATGGAAGAAAATAAAGTGTTTTAAAATATTGGATGGTTGTGAAATAAAAACAAAATTATGTGTCATTATTATTAAATAAAATAATAATTCATAATCCATCCTGGAAAATATATTAAATAATATATGTTTTAGAATACCCTTGATCAAAAATAATTTATGTAGAATTATATAGACATAGTAGAAAAAATGGAGAATATTAAAAAACATAATTAGAAATAATAAATATTCGTTAACATTAATAAATTGAAAAGTAGACATATTTTATTAAACATAGAGAATAAGTAAATATTCTTCAAATAATGAAAATATAAAATAATTTCATAGACGAATAAAAATTGGAGGAAGTATATCCTTTCATGATATCATTTAAAATATATTCATTTCAGACAATTTTTCAACCAACCCATATATAATTTTTTTGAAATTTTAATTAATTTTTTAACTAATTGTACAACTGTATAAAATGACCTTAATTAATTATTTGTTTATAAATATGAACAATTTAAAAATTTTCGAATGACTATGTATTATATATAGAATGGTATCTATCAAAAAAGAATAGGTTTGGTCAGTTTAACATAAAATGGATAAACAATGATATGAGGGAAATATAAAACACAATGATGACATGAAATCCACAAAAAATTAAACAATGGATAGTTTTGTTTTTGGGTATTTAGAGATATAATGTTCAAAATTCTCATGACCTATTATCTTTCAAAACCAATGTCAAATTTTTAATGGGATTTGATATAAAATTATTAGAAATTATTTAATTTTAATAACAACACATTTAAGTGAATTTATTGAAATTATAATAAAATACCATAAACAATAAATAATTAACTATATAAAATTTATAATGGCTAGTGTTTATACAATATAAAATAATTTATCTTTTTTAACATCATACAGATCTCATTTATTATAAAATTTATACAAACAAACACTTACAACATCATCATCCATAAAATTGAAAACCCATTATATATAGAAAATGGTATAATTTTTTGATTATCATTGATGAAATGAAAAATTATGATAAAATAAAACCATGAAATATATATACAATATATATTGGAAACAACTTTGAATATTAATTGTATTTGAGTGAAGATAAATTAAGCTAATAAAACCCTTACATTAGGTCATGATTTATTATTTATGTGTGCATAATTTCAAAAATAATAATATTAATCTTATTAAAAAAAATAAGAAACATTTACATAAATATTTTTTCAATATGGTATATTTATGAACATATATTTTTTATTTTTTAAATTATGTTATCTTACACATGATAATCAGTGTAGTTATATTTATTTCATTGAATAAATATATGTATATATACTATAGAAAAAATTATTGTAAATTTATTCATAATATCAATATATATAGTGGTTTATTTATTATATAATTACATTATTAAATATATATATTGTTACATAGTTTTTTCCTAAATGGATTTAATTTATGATCGGTGGCATGTCAGCTTCTTTTAAAGTGGTTATGTTTTATTTGAATTTTTGAGTAACAATATCACATTAATAATGTATAATTTCATATTTAAATAATATTAAAATTTTAATATATATCAATTATTTAAAACAAATAAATATTTTATTTCATCCATATTAATTGGTAATAGAAAATGGTAGATGTCAATCCATTGCGGCAACAATTTTCTTACTCACGTAAACAATGCTCACATATTTCGTAGAGCAAGAGCAGTAGAAAAATAAAAAATAATTAGTTTAGTATTAAAGTTTTAAAAAATAATATATTTTTTATCCACTTAACTATTTTATACTATCCACATATGCAGATTGTTGAAAATAGAACATGGCATTCATGGAGGTTGTAGTATTAACATATGCATGTTGACGTCTCCAATTTTCAAATGGTTTTGGTTGGTGGTGTCAACCATATAATCAATTAGTATTAAAAAATTAGTAAAATAATAATAATGATGTTATAATTCAATCTATGATATAATATATTTATGTTATACAAAATAATTTATTTATTGGAGATACATTGAGAACATTACCTCACTATTTGGATGTGATTTCACCAATAACATGTTTAGAATCCATAGTATCACATAATGAAATCGATACTTTTTATAAGAATTTTAGAGAGTGATTAATATAATTTTTTTAATAATATTAAATTAGATAATTCACATAATTTTATAGAAATTGTGTTCATTTTATGTATTTGTTTTTTTCAATAAAATTAATTTTTTCAATACTCATTTATTTTTCAACGGTCTCATGACACTATTCTATCATAAATTGATTAAAAACTAATAAATAATAATTATTTGGATCATAATGTAGGAAACTTTTCTAACATTATTTTTCTAAAATAATTTAAGAATGTTTCATGTGTTTTACAAATATATTTTTAAAATTTAGGATTTTTTTCAATGGTAACTACTTTGTACACATGGATTTTATTAATTTTTAAACTATAAATGTTAATAAACCATTGAAAATTATCAATTCTACAACTAAATATTTAAATCCTTACAATCTACTTATATTTATAAAAATTATATAATTTTTTATATTAAATAACTAAATATATAGAAACTGTATTTTATAGAAATGTTTTATTTTATACATTATATTTTTTTAATGATATCAGAAATTAATTAAAAATTAAGAAGAAGATAATATATTTTTTATTTTTTATAAAAACATAAAAAAATTATTGTACAAAATGTAACCATTAAATTTATTAAATAAACCAATAGTTATTTTTCTTATTATTTATTATATATAACCCTTTCACCATTATCATGGTCATTTACATTAAAATTAGAATCCATTATTTTATAACTAAAATGAAATATGACCTTATAAAATAATATGAACAAAAAATAACCATATATAGAATAAATTTAGATATATATTTAATGTCAAATATTTGTCTAAAATAATATTTAATTTAAAAAATTTGAAAAACACTCGGATTGAATGTTTTCTAATGATTCCAAAACATTATACATTGGATATAAAAATTATTCATTTTGTCTTAAAATAAATCAATTTAATAAATAAATATATTTTTTTCTAATGAACATTTTTTCTATTTTTATCTATTTTTTGAATTTATTTTAATGTTAAAAACATTAATGTATTATAAATATTGATATTTTCTAGTTTTCACCTATAAAAATATAAATCAATGAAAATACCGAATATTCACAATAAGAAGGTTTAGGAATTCTAGTTCCAGTTATGATTTTTTTAAAAAAATAAAATACCATCATTTATAAATTTATATCATAAATTTAAATAATATATATAATGAAAAACACATTTTATTGAAAAATTTACCTTATAAAATATTATTGGTTTTTAATGCTATTTTGTATGCCTTTATAATTGATTTCAATCGTTACAAATATATGTTTATTTATCATTTTTAAATTTTTTAATAGATATCATATAATGTGAAATTTCTTATTTATGATTTGTTTTTCATCTCAAAATAGTTTTTAACACACTGTTTATTTAGTGGAAAAATTATATAGTAAAATCATGCTTCATTATAATCATCGCATTTCCCATAAAACTCATTGTAAAATATATTCCTTTTACTATATGATATTTATAAAAAATATAAAAATTTTATATTAAGAAGTAATAAATAATATATTACGGGAATGTTTGTTGATGGTAATATTAACAATAAAATCTTCTTATAATATTTATAATGCATTGAAATGTTCATTTTAGCTGATTAAAAATTAAATTAAATATTGGATTTTAATTTTTCTATAATATACATGATATAAAAATCATAAAAAATTTATAATCACTACGGTGGTACTGATAGAAGAACATAGAACTATAACATTAGAGTCCACTATTAAAACCATGTTCTATGCATAAGTTCATTGATATCAAATTTATATACCACTAAAAAAAATATTATGTAATTATTATAATGTAAACATTATATATCACATATAATTATATAATCCTACAACATAAATGATTAGTGACATTTGATATTAGTTATATATATGACTTATAATAATTGATTTCATCAATGTATCCAATAATGTTTGATTTTCATGACCTCTTATTAGATATAGTATAATATATAATTACCTAGAAAAATCGGATATCATAGATGGATTGAGATCAAATACTCAATATGTGAAATCATTAAATTGATTATTAACGAGTTATATGATAATACAATTAGAAATCATGAACATGGGAGAAGTGATTTTTAATAATATCATAGGATAATAATATAAACTCATAAAACATTATACAAATAAATCATGGAATTAGAGAAGATGATAATATGAAGATCATCATGAATTTATAAAAAATATACTATAGACTAGAAAAATGTTAAAGTAATCATAATCCATCAATACACTTTATAGGAATGAGTAACCACTTCAAGAATATTAATCAGCACACAGTGTCTTGGGAATCACATCTAGCAACCCATACTCTTGTATATATGGAATCATAACCTCGGTCTAATAACATTGTGGAATAAAAAACACCAATACAGTATAATAACAAATATGATCAAAATTCACTAAATTATTCCCATTATAATGTTGATTTAGAATCCCATAAAGCATCCAATTGGGGATGAAAATTAACCATTCATGTACCATGTTAATTATATTCCATATAAATAATTACCCAATGTGTGGAACAAATATATTTAAATATATAATATCATAATGATAATTAATATATATGTTTCAAAAAAACCATTCATGGATTTTCAGATTAAAAATAATTAAATGATGATTGGATTCATATCATTTTCAAATAGTTTAACAAAAAGTTAAAATAATTGTCAGAATGGTCCCATGGGAAATTAAATATCACAATAGAATTATATAAATGATGAATTTAAAATTAAATAATTAAAAATAATCAATATTGTAATGATATTTCTTGTGGTGAATATTAAAAATGGAAGTGAAATCATTAAAATTTTATTGGGTTAAAAATAAAATTATTTCTCAAATTATATCATATATATATCATTCAAATAAAATAATTGACATGGTGGAAATAATAATTTTTAAATGATAACATTTAAATTATACCCAGTAAATAATCCATAAAAAATATTGGTTCAGTAAAAAAATATAAATTATATATATGAAATATAAAAAATTTAAAATAATTTCCTTTTTTTAATCCCTTTTTAAGAGGAAGGACACATTAATGAAAAAGGGTTAATAAATATAATTAATAAACAAAAATATATATATATGATGATTCATAAATATAGTATATTTTAAATATTTAATTTTAATTTTGGAAGATAATAATGGAATTAGCACTATAGACTTAGTGGAGAATGATACATTTGTTAGGGTATAATTTGTTACTAAAAATAATATAGTTTTATGATATTTTAATTACATCAATGAGAAAAAAAATTAATGTCTAAATTAAATTTACAGAATGATGAATAGAAAAACTATATGAAATTGTGAAATGGTGAAATATAATGAATAATAAAAAATATAGGTAATGAAAAATAGTTTAAAACAAATGATTTTTTTTGAGTAAACAGAAACCCTTCTAGTTATATAGAAAGTTATTCTATATAAGCTAGTTCTATCATGATAATAGATTTATATATTATGGATACAAAAAATAATATAAATGTTCTATTTATCAATAAAAATATACTATACTAAATGAAAAAGGTCATATTTATAATCTCAAAAGGGTTCATAATCAATAATATAAATGAAATTGATTGATGAACACCCCATATACATTTTGAAATGTTTGAGTCAATAGAACAAGGAATGATATCAGGAAATTGAATTAAAATTAATATTAATAAAATAATTGTTATGGTAGGATAATGTATTGAGGAATTATGTATATAATTTAATATGAATCATTAAATAAATTGAGATAGATCTCAGGAAATAGAAATTTTGAAAATAATTGTTTCCATGGATTTTTACTTCATATTATACTATTTTACATAAAAGAATAATCCTTTCATTCTAATGGAATCCTTAATGGGATTAATTTAATTTAGGGAATATATTTTGTGAATAATCTACAATATGTGTGGAATGATTATTAGTGAAGTATGTCATGAGCCCTCCCTTTAATGATTCCACTCATAATCAGGAAATGTAAAAAGAAAGACAATGACCCCCCCCCCCCCCCCCGAGTCTCACTTATAGTAGGCCATGGGTATAAAAAACACATTAAATAGGAGGAAATTCCATTTATATAGTAATGATGAATGGAAGATAAGATTTATCAGCCTAAAACCACTCAACGACATATATATATATATATAGCAGAATCTATAATCCATCCAACATGCATGATTAAATTAAACATGTATAAATATAATGAAGAAACTACAATATAAAAAATAGAATAACATAGTTAAGCTGCGACACAACACCCATCCCAATAGAGGATATAGTATTGTCCAGAATTATCTACCTAATGTCCATGGTTACCTATACACTATTATGTATATGTAAGGTGGTAATACAGTTATACATTGCAGGAAGAGCCGAAGTCACCCACACACAAGTGTGATAAAGAGATTAATTCCCCTTTGAGAAAAAAATCGAAACTCAAAATCAAATAACAAGTAATAATATGCATCCCAACCTCACCAAGGAACTCTCCTCGAATAATGAATGTCAAGTAATGTAATTTCATAAAAATATTGTTGATTGTGTAACCTACACAACATTCCCACTGATTAACTACTCATCTATAACAGTGAATTTCCTAACACTACCATGCTCTTTTACATGACCAACTATCAATATATACCGATACACACATGGTCCAAAAACTACAACTAACTGTAAACACATGGGGTTCAACCACATCACATTAAGTTTGAAAAAACCTAGGCCATAAAATCACAACCACATCCCGAAGAAACATTGTAAATCACAACACATATCATCCTAAAGACTGTTAGGAATCAAACCTCACCCAGAAACACTGGGGACACAAAATTAGACCACAATTATCCCACATTGTATTAGTATACCAACACCTAGGAAAGGGAGTAGATAAGAGACAATAGCAATACATCCATTCTTCCAACAGATATTGGGAAAACACCCCCTCCCATGAAAATGGTTTCTCTACACGTAGTGCACAACTATGGAGGGGTTAACATAGAAATAAAAAAGAAATTACAATTATATATATATAGGTATCAAATACCTATCAAAACCTATGGGTTTCCAAACAATCAACTAGCCCATACAAAACTACCCCTGATGCCACTAATAATGCATAACCACGACTAGCCATAGACGTAGTTCATAACCCCTGCCAATTAATTTTACAAAATATCATTCTTTATATAATCAAGTGAAAATTATTGATTTCATAACTACCCAGAAAACTACAAAACACCACACACTTTATTAAGAAGAAGTAACCATACCAACCACTTCTTAAGCCCTCCATAGAAAAAATTATTAGAGTAAAACAATTCACTCTAACACCCATTTATAATATATATCTCTCTAAAATCTCTGGGTTAAATTCCCATAAAAGGTAACACTATCCTTATTTGAAATAATCCCACCAAACCATCCTTGGCATCGCCGCTGCACAACAAGAAATACATCCTACATTAACAAGAAAACTCAAATTGGATGCAATCCTATTACAAAAAAATACCATGCCGACAAACCATAACCCAACCCATATTCATACACACTATTTAATAAGTTTATCCATTCAATAATCAATAAAAAATCCATGATGAGATTCCATTACACCGCTCGCACCTCCCCAAACATGAATCCCATTGCAATAATTGACAGTGCCGAAAATAACCATACCAAACCCACAACCACACCTATCAAATAGAGTGTCAATATATTTGACCAAAATAGTTATTTAATTCCACTATCATAATTAAATGTTGATCACGAAAAAATTTTAATCTTTGGGAATCTATTTATTTAACCAGGTTTACATGATTAAGAACATTATAATATTTTCATCCATTCAATTGAGAATCAACGACAAGTGTAACGCACCACCCAAGTGCATGAAAATACCACCAATGACCATGTTTTTTAAAATAATAAAACCAATTAAATTCATAACATATATCAAAGATAACAGAGAAAGCAATTGTAGTCGATATCAACTTTACAACCCCTCATTTACTATTATGGTTTCCAAACCAGTTATCAAAATAATTCCATTCATCTTCATTAAACCCTAAATTAGTATTTGTATTTGACCATATACTCATAGATACATGAGATTAGATACCATGGAAGATACACAATTAAAAGAGAGATAAATGAATTTATACATTTAGAAACAGACGATCGATAACTCATCCATTCCTTAAAACAGAGGGCCGTGCATTAAAAAAGAGGATCACAGAGATACTGAATCTAAATACACATCACAACACAGAACGCCATGGTGAAAAATTGTTTGTGTTCCCCATTTGAAAAATAGGAAACAAATGTGGAAGGGAATATCTCATCTTATAAGATCCATATCCTATATCAATGGAAGAGAAACTATTTCAAGTGCCCTTAAAGTCGAATCTTGGTAAAGATTGAATAGTATGACTATTTCAATGTCTAGATATAGTTTTGATATTAATGATAAAATTAATATATTTCTATATTATTTAGAAATTCTAAAAATGTTTATAAACTAAATTTACATCAAATAAAATTTAATAGGTCAGAAAATAGGAAAACTGGAAAAAGATGGAAACAAATAACTGATGGGCGAGTCACTGATGCTATTAATTGACTAAGACTCACTTATAATAATTCACCAAATTGACACAAAGATAGAGAGTCACCCATTTTACCCACTAATGAGATAATGACCCCCTGATAATGATTCTATGACACTCGGTCTACCGATGCTTGACCTACCGACATTGAGGTAGTGACAGAGATCCACTGATGTTAAGCCACCAATGCTAATGTATTGAAGTGAACTACTAAAACCATCTACTGACATTAACTACAAAACTATGTCACCAACATGAACAATCGATGATGATTCATCAACTTGTCCTACCAATTGAAAAACTATAATTTGGAACAACTCTTGAAATGAGCGACCATTGCCTCCAAGAATAGCCCAAACACTAGATTTTGAAAGAGTATGGGATCAGGGAGGCCTAATCCATTACATTATATATATCTCAAAAAAAAATATCCCTCTATAATTCAAAACCAAACCTTGACAAAATAGGAATCCAAACAACCAACTTGTATGATAACACTCAAGGATAAACCACAATGTGTTGTTCGAAAGAAGGAGTGAAATCTCAAACATGAAGAACACCTCCACCCACATATACTACCACAATCCACCATAATATACCCCATACCAATGCTAACTATCTAGATAAATGAATTAGATAATTCCTTCTTCCATGAAAAGGTACTACCCTCTTTGGGCAACATTGTCTCGACCAGAAGGGTTTAATCGCATCTCAATTAATGAGTTTGATTTTGAACCCAGTCTCCCCATTTATACATGATATGACATTATCAAAGAGTAAAAAAAGCAAAAAACTGATATTATTAAAAATAAGTATCAATCACTATATCACACTGAAAAACAAAAAAGGAAAACTCAATAAAACTATGGTACTGGGAACTCATTTATGTCTCCCTTTCCCATGTACTGTCTACCATGAAACTATCCCTTATGTTTAAACCTGATGGTTTCATCATGTATTAATGATCTCAAATTCTATTTATCATGTTCATAATATCATAATTCATGCATGAATCTTTTTAATATTATTTAATATTTTTCTATTAGGATTGAGTATTATTATTCTTAAATATAAACCATTTTCTTATTACATTTTAAGATAGCTTACAGATTTTGGTAAAGTCTATGACACTGTAAGCTTGCTACCAGTTCCAAATTTTGACAAAGGAACTAACACAAGAACCCTGACACTATAAAACTAACACCATAACCCATACATTTTATCCATGCCACCATATCCAAAACACCGCAACCCAAACATTGTAACCCATACACCATAACCCTGACACCATAACTCAGATACCATAACCCTGAGACTATTTCACTAGTTCATGATTTTGGAAAATAATTTCTATCATAACCCATTCTACAATCATGAAAAAAAGTAACACCATGCTACCGGTTTTAGATCTCAATGGGAAAGGATAAGATCTCATCCCATGCTACCGGTTTTATAATTTTTATTATAAAACCCTTTCTACCCTGGTATTATAATTTCTATTATAATACCAGTATCAAACATAAAAAAGTAACATATACTATAAAACTACTACCATCAAACCATGCTACCGGTTTTAGATCACATCCCATCTATCAAACTGTGACTGTATCACCACTCAATGGGAAAGGATAAGATTCTATTCCAAGTGACACCGTTTCAAATAAAATGTGAAATCGATACACTAATAACCATATTTTTTTATTTTTTTATTAAATATAAAATTTATTTATAATCATCATATTTGTGTCATTTTATTATTGTGACATAATTAATTTTCCATTTTAGAAATGTCACCTAAAAATATGAGGAACTAGGTGTAGAAATCATGCTAACTATCGGATATAATAAATGCACATAAAATAAAATGAAAATTGTTGAACTATAGTATTAGAGTTAGAAATGTTGAATGCATTAAAAAAATAAGATCACATATACAAAATAACTAATAAAAACATGTGATTCTAGATTGTGGAACTAATGTCAATCTTAACCATAAACATCATTTTATCATCATCTATAAGATGAAAAAGAGATACATTATACATCTAATCAAACTAGAAACCAGAACAGGAGACCCAGGATACTCTGTTTTTTACAAGAGGTCTTGAAAATCACATATGTAACATCATTCAATTCTAGTGATGTATATAACCACACTAAGAGCATTTCTAACCCTTACAAACTTTCCTCTACTTTGTACTCTTTTTTTACATTTTGAGTAGTGTACTTGTATTTATTAAAACACACTCTAAATCTAAATTAACGATGAGGATACAAGATATCCAAATTCAAATGACATTTTTAAACATTGTTTCACCAATTTATAACTATTGAAGAGGCCATGGGTGACCTAATTGTTATCATTCCCACAAAGAATAGAGGAAGATGCCATCTTCCCATAAAAGTCTTATATACTATTCTTAACAAAGATCTATGGTTTGGAATAAATATTTATATATATATTCCATAGTTGTTGTTGATCACCATGTAGAGTGGTTTAGGTCTCTGCTGGATACTGAACCAATTGTTTTATCCGATATCTCTTTCATTTTAGTCTTTCTCCGATTTAACTATGATTTAACATAATTATATTTTACTTTGATAGTAATTATAGGGTAGTAGTTATAAATATTTTCCCTTTTATAATATTTTCAAAAGTGGGATCAGTATCTAATATTGATATTACTAAAAATAAATCAATCTCTTAAGAATCAAATAGATCAATCAAACTATTATAATCACATTACCTTGATTAACTAGGATGTTTTATTTTAAATTAGGGAAATCATATTAAATTGTCTTTTTAATATAAATATTAATAGGAACTTAATTCACCCCCTCTTGAGTTTCCAACTCCATACAACATTATGTATTAAAAGGGTTTTTTAAAATTCCAATTTTCATAATTTTCTACCTTTTTAAAATAAAATAAAAAATTAATTTTAGTTGTGTTTTTATTTTATCAATGTTTCTATTAGTTCTGTGTTTTTGTTTATTTATAAAAAAATATACACATTATTATTTAGTATCTATAATTTATTGTAAGGTTCTACTACCAACAGAAACCCATTCAATTATTGAACAAATTATTACACAATGGAAAATTATAGTGAAGATTCACTTAGAAAGCATGTATTTGAGATTCAGTCTCCCATTATTGATGAATATAAGATTCCTAAAACTAATAGAAACACTTGGGATTACACCTATAAATATACCTATAAAAAATTCCAAATCAATTAATGTTTCATATTATTATATAGAAGATGTTGAATTTAATAGAATTTCTACATGTAATACAACCCATGAAATTTTTGATATATTATCTATTCTATATTATGTAACCTTTAGTGTTAAAGAAATGAGACTTAACACATATATTATTAAATATGATAACTTTAAAATGAATCCTAATGAGCCTTTTCAAAAAATTATATCATGTTTAATGAGATTGTGAACACAATGATCACAATGAGAAAAGATGTTACAGCAAGATAGTAAATTATGAGAGTAAATAGATTCATTCCAGATAGATTGAGGGGGACCTATTTCTCAATTATCAAATATTTTTATATTATCATGCTTCCAGTCATGGAGATTATGGGGATGTTTATAATGTATGATTACGTATTAATAGTCTACATGGAATGGTCTGATGAACCAAATAGAAATTCAGTGGACAATAAAACCACTAATTCCAAAACTAATGAAAAGGAAATAGGGAAATTATTAGCCAGTAAAGAAAATTACAGCAGTAAAAAATCATCATAGGATAGTTATGAAGAAATGGATCAATTAGTTTGATTGTTTGGGATGTTTTATAGAAGAATTAAAATTTTCAGAAATCTTTACATCAATGAAAGATATGATCACAAGGGAATCTAGATGATGGATTTGAGGAGAAGTGACAAATAAGATGAAATTTTCTTCTATTAACTTAATAGTAAATTACATGTAAATAATGATTTTCTTATGCAATAATACATGAATAAATATGAGTACAAATATAGAAATATTAAATATTTCGTGAATACAACATAGAGTGCTTTTAATGACTGATCTAGCGAGTGAGAGTCTTCACATGATGAAATGTAGGACATGGCCAATATTTGATGTTTAGAAAACACATCTGAGGTAACCCATTAGTCTCTTAAACAAAATTCTTAATATTGTAGACATGAAATTTATTCTGAATATATGAATAGTGATGAGTTATTCGAATATTATAATATACATTAAGACACTGGTAATGAGATAAATGGTAAATTCAAGCCTTGGGAAAAAACATGTGGTAACCACTACTATAAAATCTGAAAATGAAATATATAAAGTGAAAAATGTTCAATTACTCAAAGAGAATGAATTAATGATGGTATATAATTTGAAATTGAAAAAGGGCCTAGTGAAATTTTCCATTGGAAAAAATACACATTCATAGATTCTCTGTAAAAACAATCCCCTAGAAAAACTACTCTTATAGGATACAGTCATTTCGAAAGAAATCTTACCAGAAAATGTTTGTAACTAAATTTGGAACATCTGTTTTTCTACCAAATAATGAAAATTATGCTTCTAGATGAATTTATAGAAAATCTTTTACTATATCTAGTATTTTATACCAAATAGTGTTTATTTTTAAAATTTGATACATAATACTTATAGGAAACCCATGAAGCCGATATGGGTAACTAAAGTAATGATTACTAATATTACTAGTTCCAAATAATATGGGTACCAAAATCTATTTTGTTTTGATTTATTTTATGTAAATATGTATGATGAGTTCCTCTAAAATCATGTATTACATGGAATGTTGATGTTCATCACAGATGATAGTATATTAATCATGATTCAAGAATTTAAAAAATGTTTATAGTGGAAATGTCGCATTTGGTTACTATTATAAAGGAAAAATAATTGGATAAGTTTATATTTTGATCTTTAACTCAAATTTAATTTTTAATTTACATGTTTTCGGTGGATTAATCTATAATCATCTCAGTATTTCACAACTTCAGGATGATCGATTTCATGTTAATTTGAAAATGATGCATTTGATGTTTATAACTCTAAAAATTAATGTGTATTTTATATTTTTAGTAATTAAAATTTTTATTCTATTAACTAATATTAATTAGTTTTTCAAAATGTTACATGCATGTTGTTTTTCATGAAGAGTCATGGAATAGGTATAGAATACAATGATAATGTAATATAAAATCCCTTATATATATTATGAGAATATTTTTTTACAAGTGTCAACCAAAACATGAGTTTCCAAATGATAAATTCTATAATAATTATCAAAATGGTAAACAACACAAAATATCTTGCAATCCAAAAAATGATGATTCCACTTATGAACATCTCTATTTCATTCAAATTGATTTTTTGGACCCTCTAAAGACTATAATATTAATGGTAATCATTATTTTTATGTTCTTCTAGAAGACTATTATAGGTATACATGTACTTTTATTTTATCTCACAAAAGTGAAGAAGGTAATTACTTCTCGGTGTCTACTAGGAATATAGAAAATATTAGTGTTCTTTGAATAAAGTCTCATTGATATGACCATTAGCATGAGATTGAAAATCATGATTTAGAATAATTTTTTTAGAAAATGGATACAGTTATAACTTCCCATCTCCAAGGGCACCTCAAAAAAATTGAGTTATTTAATGAATAAATTGAACCAAGCATGAAATTTATAGAACCATGATTTGTGGGTATTATATAACTTTTTATTTTTGTGTTGAAGGTGTCAATATATCATGCTATGATATTAAGAGAGTGTTAATCGTGCCAAATCTTAAATGAAACCCCTTTGAGTTTTGGATTAATAGAATCCCTAATGTTATTTACCTCAATATTTATGGTTACAATGTCTATATCTATAACATGATGAATAATCTAGAAAATATTCCCTCCAATATTGATGGAGTAATTGTTTTGGGATATTTAATCTCTAGTAAACCATAATGAATCATTACACAACTAACAAAATGAGTGGAAGAATATATACATTTAAAACATGAATAAAAAATCCAGATAAACAGATGACCTCCCATGACAATCATGAGGATGAAATGTCAAATCTGGACATCAATAATAAATCATCTAACAATCATTTAATGGAATCAGTTAAAACATTAAGTTCTAGAAATTCATCAGATTCAAGCCCTAATGATCATGAACCTGTTGAAGAATCTAAAATAAATTTTCATTTTATTGAGTTGTTATAACTCTTAAGAACCTTCTTATAAATTTAATAGTTGGAGGATTTGTTAAAAGAACATTTACTAGATATTCCCAAAGAAATTAGGATGGACATCAAGATTTCTTGTCATAGCTTGATCCAAAAAACCACAATGATGCTATAAATAATGATTTTTGGGTGATGTGCATGCAGGACAATTTAAATAATATTTAATGAAATAATGTTTGGAAACATATGGACATATATATATATATATAAACACCTTTATTATTGACACTAAATGCATGTTTTTGGAAAAAAGTAGATGAAGGTGGTAACATAGTTAGAAACAAAGCTAGATTGGTTGAACAAAACATAGTCAAGATGAAGAAATTGACTATGAAAAAAACATTTCTCTAGTAGCTAGACATGAATCCATTAGAATCACTCTTTTATATAAAACACATATCAATTTCAATCATTATCAAATGGATGTCAATAGTGACTTCCAATATGGGTATATAATAGAATATTTTCTTGTTGAACAACCCCCAAATTTTACGGACCCTCTCATTCCCAATTTTTTTTAAATTATCAAAATATTTATGAGCTATAAAAAACATCCAAGAGCATGGTATGATATATTATGTTTCATTAATATTTAAAAAGGATTCACAAATGGAGTAGACGATCCTACCCTTTTTATAAAAAGAATTTTTAATGATGTCCTAGTTGTTCAAATATATGTAGATGATATTATATGTTGTTATTCAAAAAATTATTTAGGTAATAATTTTTCAATGATGAAGAAAAATGTGTTTTAAATGAGATTAATGGGAGAACAAAAATTATATCATGGAATTAAAATCGTTTAAAATAAGGGATGAATTATTTTAAATCAATGTAAACATACTGATGATATTTTAAAATGTTTTGGCTTGGATAGCACTAAGAGTAGTGATACTCCTATGAGAAATACCTGTAAGTTGGATCATGATGAAGGGGGTAAATCTGGTGATCCAAACACATATAGATGAATGATTGTAGTTTTACTATACATAACGTCTAGTCCGCCTAATATTAGTTGTAGTGTTGTCATGTGTTCACATATTAATGAAAATTCCAAAGATTCTCATTTGAATGTTGTTAAAAGGATTTTTAGATACCTCATACATTCAAATAATATAATATTGATCTATCATATAGGAAATTAATTTGACCTAGTTGGATATTAAGATTCTTATTTTTTTGGTTGTATGTTAGATAAAAAAAGCACATATGTAACATTTCCCTTGTTAGGAATTTCTATAGTATAACAGAGTAGTTAAAAGAAATATTTTGATACATTATCTACTTCTAAATATGACTATATAGATACTGGATGTTTTTGTGAAAATATATTGTGGATGAAACACACTATACTTGAATATTGATAGTAATTCAAACATGTTCTTAAAAATTATGATAATTAAATTGTTATTAACATTTCGATGAATCGTGTTTCACATTACAGGTCAAAGCATATTTTTGTGAGATGCCAATTTTTGAGAGATCATTATCAAAAGTGTGATACCATTTTAGAATTCATTGGCAGTAAAAATTAGATTGCTGATATATTAACTAAGTCATTAAATAATAAATTAATAAATTACATCAGTCATGGGATAGGAATGATAAACATCATTTGAAATGTTTCCTTATTCACAGATTATGGTTTCATGATTCACGGTTTTAGAATTTATTGTCTTGATGTTACTATCTCACCCTTACAATATCACAGTTACGGTCCCTCGATTACTGTCTGCTACATTCTGTCACAATGATATGGGTGCATCGTATATATTCACATTGTAATCATGACTTAGTTACGACATGTTCTAGTCTCATCATAATGACCCAAAATTCTTTTTTTACAATTTTATCTCCCATATAGATTATTTTACTCTTTTTATGTCGTGTGTTTGTGTTTGTGATGTTTTAAATCCCCAAATGATAACACCCAAATATGTTTCACTCTTCTATTCACTCGATGTCTCCTGTTGCAAAACTAAAACCCTTATCTCTCAAACAATTATCCCTATTTTATAACTTCATATTTCTTAAGACAATAATAGATTCCCAGAATTAAGAATCTATCTTCATCCACTCCTGTGAAGCACATATCTTACAGAAACATAAAAAGGGCTCCAAAAATAGTTCCTCAATGACCATTGAATCGGGGCCTTGAAGATTAGATAGTAGTGTTGAGAAAGAAGTCAATGTTAAGTGGTTATAGACATGTATGTCTTGTGTTTTTAATTTACAGGAAGAACAGGGATGGATGGATAGGTTCAAAAAAGAGAATATGACAACTTATCTGATGCTTGTTTCTCAGTTTTATCTGTATGTTTAGTTTTCATTCAACACTAGATATGATTTTGTTATAAGTAGTTGGGTATAAAGTCAATGATGTACGTTTTCATCAAGGATATGGGATTACATTCTAGGAATACCTCATGATTGATTTTATTTGGATTACTAAAGAGGACCACCTCCTCCTAGTGATGTGATTATCCTAGAAGAGGCTCAAGGAAGTCTAAATGGGAAAATGAAGAATAGAAGGGATGTTGCTGGTGATAATTATGGGGATACAAGGTTATTATTTATATTTATTCAAAATATTATTTTTCCTAGGAAATGTGATTTTCCACCCCAAAGTATCATATTATTTTCTGAATACATATTATGAAGAATGGTAAAATGAAAAAACTGTGTATGTACATTATACATAACAAGTGTAAAATGATCAAGATAATGAGTGATTTTATGGGGAGTTCAGTCCAATTGATAATTCTTGAAGACCTAAGAAAAAATCTGGCCATAGTATGGAACTAGATAATTTATTTGAATACTCATGTGATCATGTAGAAGATTCATAAGTTACACATGAGGGAGAATGTTATTTATACCATGAAAATAATGACCAACCTATTCCGCATGAAATTATTGAAAAAAAATATAGGTTCTACTAAAAGAATTGTAAGTGTTGAAGAAGAACATACTATTGAAGAATAGATTAATGTTGAATAATATAAAAAATTAATGAAGAATAGGATGTAGAAGACGAACCTCCAATAGAGGAAGAAGATTCTATTGGGGGATTTTAGGAAATGCATGAGGAGTCAATAGTAATTTTATTTATTGAGGAATGAATGGAACCTGGTTTTTAGCTTGTTATAAAAGATATAGGTGAGCCGAATAGATATGTTATTTTGGAAATTGATCAAGTGAATAAATCTCTATGTCCCATAAGAGATGAACCTATTCAGGTGGAGCAGTACCCCAGTACAGAAAGTGATCAAATTCATATTCATGTTCACCAAAGATTTTTCGATAGTTGGTATATGTATCCCTATTATTCTTCATTGGAAAATCCCCAAGAGTCCTTGGTTAAAGGAATTTATCATTACACTTTGCTTTAATGGAAACTAATTTCTTCAATATAAGTATCCTACGAAAAGGAGAATTAACCTCTTTTAGTTAATGTTCTAGAACCTGCTCAAGAATCATCTGATTTTGTGAGTGATAGTGATCTAATCGTATATGGAAAAAACATTATATCTGTATTTGAAATGATCTTGAAGTCACATCCTTCCCTTTTGACTATTCTTATTAAAGTAGATTATTCCTTGATATTATAGAAAATAAAATTAAAATTTCAATATAAAATGATTCAATAAATACAAGTAGTTAGGAATGATAATAAATAGTTGTGTGATAAGGTGAAGTATCTCTGTTCTAGGGTTGATGATATACAGAACGTTTTACAAGATAGACAAGCTCCTTTATCTCATGTTATAGATGATGTTGGTGAGAAATTACCTAATAAGTTTGTATCTATGTTTTAATCATACATGAAAATAGTAAATATAAAAAATTGGCTTAGGGAAACACCAAGATAGTCAGTGAGATTCATGTGATAGTGGTAGGACTTAACAAGATGATTGATTAATATAGTTATTTTTATAGAATGTCTTAATAAAACTTATGTCTCTAAATTCAGTAGTAAAATATTAGATTACTTCTACAAATCCATCTAATCATATGGGATGTTCCTTAATCAAAACAATATTCAATGAAGAGCTTTAGTGATTATTGAGTGGTATTGATAATGATGTTTTCTCTGCTATTATCATGATTAGTGACAATGTTCTTTATTTGGTGAGTGTTTAGTCAAATATTTCCAAAAATTCTTAGGAACAAATTTATATGATTGCCGATTTCTATTTTAATTGAATTTATTCTATGAATGATCTAACCAATCACATTATGATCCTTATAGAGAATTTGAAAACACCTCAGGTCACACAAAACTTCAGGACACATGTTTAGTAGCTGAAAGACCTCACTCATCTGTTGGACATGTTTTTGGAAAACAATGTAGATTTTGATAAGGCTTTGTGGTATGGTGGTGTGATCATCAATGATATCATTCAGCTATGGAATCCCAATTTTCATTTGCAGCATACTTCCATTGTGGCTCTGACAACTTCTCCATTGAGACCCGGTTCCACTCCTTCCTTATCCACTAACATTAATTCTGTTACCATGTATGTATCATAGGCCCTGTACTAAATTAGACCTGTTATTATTGAGGATCCCTCACGTTGTTCATCAACGAAACCAACTCATGGACACTATTTCTTTTATGTAGTGCCTTTTCCTTCTCCTATCATTGGATAAATCCCTTCTAACACTTCCACATATTCTCAAATGGACCCTCCTATTATCTCATCCATGGGAAAAGTCAAGACTATATCTATGAATTTAATTGAAATATGTCTATTTATAGGGTCTATTGATATTTTTCATTATTCTTGTCCTAAACTCTATCATTCAATTCAATTTGATGACCACAGTTGTTGTTTATTCTCTTAATTTCATTTATTCTCTAATTATTTTTCTATTATGTTCTTTTTGATAATCCAAAAGGGTGATAATTGTGACATGATATTTATGAATACATTTTGGTGAATGTGGTGATATAATACATGACATATATACTCAAATATCTTGTATTTACATCAAATAATGGCTTCTAAATTCCATGATTTGTGATCCTCAAATGGAGATGATTATTGGACTCCTCATGTTTTAATAATTTTATAATGCTGAAAAATAATGTTTACTGTGTTTAACATATCACAAATCAAGTAAGAATATTTTAGACATTGATTAATCTTTTTCTATTATTTTTAGTATGATTATGATTATATCAAATATACTCTATGTGTACTTATTCTTTAGACAACTACCCGACTTTCACAATGTTTGCTACACCAAAAGATTTATACCAGTTCCATTTCTTATAAACGGACCTGACACCATAACCTTGACACTATAAACCTGCCACTATAACCCTAACACCATAACCTAGACATAGTAACCCAGACAATGTTACCAAGACACAGAAACCTTTACAATGTAACACATATACCATAACCCTGACACCATTCCACCAGTTTCGTATTTGATAAAGGAATTTCTACTATAAACTTTTCTATTATGACCATGATACTAGTTTCAATCATCAAAAACAATCCTTAACCATGAAATCGGTACCATCCCACCATGCTTCTAGTTTCAGATCTGTACCCAACTATGGCACCGTGACTCTCTAGACACTCAAAAGAAAATGAGAATACACTATTCCATGTGAGAAAATTTCAAGACACAAACTGTGACACCCTTCAATAAATTACATTTTTTTAAATATAAATATAAATTTTAATTCTAATTGTAATATTTGAGTCATTAAAGGACACTGATTTGATTAATGATCTTTTGTAGACATGTCACCTGACAGTAACAGGTTTGAGGTGTAGAAATCATGCTTCTTGTCGAATCCAAAACAAGTACCCCAAATAAAAAAGAAATGTTCTTCACTAAAGTATTTGAGTTTTAAAATATGAATGCATGAAAAAAATAAGTGCACATATATTGAAGGATACATGATGAAATTTATATTTCTAAAGGATTAGTGTCTATGGATCAGACCCTCAATCATCATCATAGGTGCACCTCTAAGAAGAACTAGAGAAACAATGAACATCTCATCTAACTAGAAACAAGAACATGAGATTCATTGTAATCTTGTTTTTACAAGGGGACTCAAAAATCACATCTGAAACATCCTACAGTGTAGAGATCCATTATTAAACACTTGAAGCATTTCTAACACATTCTTATTTTCATTACTCTTTTTTGGACTATTTTATTATATTTCGAGAAATGTGGGTGTATTTATTAAAACACGCTATATATCCAACATTTGACTAGATGATACAATATATCCTCACTCAAATGTCTTTTTTACACATAGTTTCAACCACGTATAAGAGGGGAAGAGGCCCTGTGAGAACTGGTTGTTAGTATTCCCACATAGAATAGTGGAAGATGTCTTCTAACCTTGACACTCATGCATACTATTATTGACCCCAATATAGTGTGTTTATAAAGTCATTATATATATTAATTGGTTGAAGGGAATAATCACGTGAATAGGATTAGGTCGTAACATGATACCGAACCATTTTTTTATTCTATGTGACTATAAATTTAGTTTTTCTCTATTTTGATTATAATTTCAGATAACTACATTTTACATTGATAGTTATTCATGGATAGAAGTTATATTTTTCATTATAAGAATTGTTTTTAAATTGGTATCAATATATCATATTATTGTTATTGAAAATTAATTAATCCTCTAAGATTCTATTTGAATAGTCAATCAATTATAATCTTATTATCTTGATTAGCTGGAATATTTTAATTAAATTGGGGAAATAATTGTAAATAATATTTTTATCATAAATTTGTATATGAAATCAATTCACACACCTCATGAGTGTCCAACTCTAACCAAAACCTCCAAAACACAGAATCCAAATGAATTTTCCATCCATGCAGCACCTTCTCTTGACGATCTTGGGTCCCCACTGATTGCTCCACAAATGTTGAGTCAACCTCACAATCCTACTCTTCACATCCAATGATCTGGGCATCATCCTGAAGATACCAATGAAGCTAGAATATGTGAAATACATGGTTGATCATATCAAAGAATGATTCCATAAAATATTGTTATTCCACCTCACCAAATCAACCCATCAATGCCAAGGGTCCGATGAACAAAGGAGAAAGATTCTTACCTCAGATAAACAACCACCTCCCATGGTGAGGAGAATACTTCAAGAATAACTTGTATCCAACATCAAAATCAAACTATATTATCCGAAAATGAGCATATAACTCATGCCGGTAATGTGCTTCCTTCATACTCTCATGGAAAATCAGAATCTTCTCTATCATAAACTACACCACTCCCGAAACAAGAACAACTGCCACCCCAATCTATGTCCCACAAAATAATGAATGACATTATCTCTAGTAAAATGCTTCAAATAGATCCATTCGTATAATTTATTGATAGATATATTTGAAATCAAACTCCAATATGTGAATGTGTCAAACCCATGACCAACCAATGTACATGACACATGATCACAACATCTCCCCAATGTCTGGATAGCCATCTCAATCTTTCCATCTATCTGAGGGTGGAATGATGTGATAAGTCGTAACTGTGTTCCAAAAGAATCCTGAAATCCCCTGCAAAACTCTGAATGAAAATATACATCACTATATAATTTGATGTATCTCAGAATCACATGATGTTGCACCACCTAATCCACATATCGTCCCTCTAAGGAATCTACTATTCAGGACTCCTTAATTGCTTAGAAGTGACCCGATTTCATCATACAATCCACTACTACCTAGACTGTATTGCATACTCCCAAATAACTAGTTTATCATGTGATGAAATCCATTGATATTTTATGCCAATTCCACATGGTGGAAATTATGGGATCCAATAAACCACTATGGAAAAGATGATTAGCTTTCACCTACTGGCAGACTATGAACCTTCCATAATCACTTCCCCTACCTGCTTCATCTCGGGCCAGTGAAACTACTCTCTCATGTCCCGATACTTCTTGGACACTCATATGTGTACCACTAAGGGTGGTCATTTGAACTGAAGCAGAACTCCATCATGAATTTCCACTTTGACAAATTACACCCCCTAGAACAACAATTTTTTGTAGGCATCCTCCAAGCATCCCTCCAGATAATCTCTGTGGAAAATGTGATCAGGAATCACCTATGCCTCAGAGTCTCGCCACTATGACTCCCACACCTACTAAATTAGAGATGAATGGTCCATCATCTGAATCAAGATTCCTCTTCCATCATCCATTCAAGAATTTATGTTAAATTAGAACAACTCCCCCCCCACACCATCGAAGAATCCATATATTCTTGAACTAACTCATTCTTTTACATCATTCTCATGTTAACAAAGTCAACATTTTCCTTTCATATGGTGCATGAAATATCAATTTCATTGTCCTATCCAAAATCCACCCCCTCTACTCCCATATGGATAGTTATCATTGGGAAATGATATAACTCAAGCTATTATGATCTGTGATGACCAAAAAGAACATCAGAGTGAGGTAATGTCACCACACCTTCAGCACGAACATGATAGCCGCTTGCTCTAGATTATCGCTGTCATAGTTTTGTTTTTCGGGACATAACTAGATATACTAATAAGAGATCAATACCCATTGTTACATCATCACACACTTCAACCCTAGGTGTTATGAATTAGAAAACACCTCAAACATCACCCCTTCCATTAGATGCCAATGCACTAGAGTACATACCCACATCCACATCATGTAGCTAAAAGCTAATTGACACTTCCCCCTTCACACAATTCATATTAATTTCTAGTCAGATCCATCAATGAAGAAGATACTCTAAATAAATTGGGTAGAAATGTCATGTAATAAAATTTCATATAGAGAAAACTAGGAATATTTACCAAATTCGTGGGTGCGACACAAGAAGCAACAACCCCAACATTCGAAGGGTCCATTTCTCCACCCTACTAAGACACGACATGCCCAATGAAGTGGATATCCAAAAAAGAAAACATTCCCTTGGAAATCATTACGTAGAGATGGTGGAATCAATGGAAGAACATGATAAGGTGCTCTGTATTCTCATCATCTAACATCAACTAGAACATAATGTCATCAATTAATATGACGAAAACCTACTCTAGGAATTCATGAATGATGTAGTTTATATGTCCCATAGTTTTAGCAGGTGTATTCATTACATCAAATGATATAACCAGAAAATCAATTTTCACATCCCTATACCAGAATGTAGTATTCATAATGTCACCCTCCTTCATGCTCTACTGATGATAACCTGACTAAAAGTTGATCTATGATAAACAAACATTTTATCCTCAGTGGTACACATGTATCGCCTATCCATGAGGGAGAGTAACAGTTATTTAACGTTACCTAATTCAAACTCTAATGGGATAAACATATCCTCATACAACAATATTACTTATAAAAAAATAATAGAGTACCCCATGATGAAGAACATGGCGGGATAATGTCTTTCTTCATGATATCATAAATTTGATTCCTTATCTCCCACAACACAGACGTTTCCATCTGATAAAGTGTCATCAAAATCGGAGAATCACAATACTGGATGTCTATATGAAACTCAACATCACACCGAGGGGGTAGATCCACATACTCCTTAGAATAAAAATCAATGAACTCCCCAAAAAAACTAGGAATCTCCCTAAATCTAATGATCTAATGATTCTACTTCAATCATGGCCAATAAAGAAAAGAAGAGGCTCAACACACCAACTTCCCAACAAGTAACTCTTCCGTTAATGAATGTTTTACATTTTCTATCCACCTCAAAAAACATGACTCTATTTGTGAAGGAGTTGATAAAATCCTGAATAGATTACATCCAATTGATGTCAAGGATGAAGTCATACAGTTTCATCTGTAACATGAAATGAACCTCATTGAACTTATAGGGACCCAATAAATGTCTTCATCCCAGGAAAACATCAATCATGCTGGTATGAAAATTTACTAGAATACTCAACACAATGGCTATAAAAATAATCCTTATTGGTAGTCCCAAAGCATTGGCTAGACTAGGTGAAGTAGAGGATTGAAAAGATCTTTTATCAAAAAAAATTAAACAATTGTAATAAACAAGCCGATCATAACTATAATGATCTCTGGTAATGCTGAATGTCATACCTATACTATGGGAAATTGATAATGGATAGATATTATTCACCTCTTCTATCAACCGCCTCCTCGATCACATCTTGCTAGAGGTCACCAAAGATAACCCTAATGCCAGCCTCCACCTACTCTATCTCTCCACCTGGGAGCACAAGCCTGATATCCAAACTATTGAAATGGAATAGGAGACAACTATTTTTGAGGATGTCATAGAACCTACCGACCACCATCAATATGAGATCATAAAATCCACTAATTATGAAGGATCTCATGGGGTGCACTATCTAATCTTCTCAGTCCCATGTTTATGTGAAAAACATGAGGACTTGAGGGTCAGAACTAAAACTGTTGAGTTTGACTTCCTGACGGATGAAAAATCTATTGTCGTGGATCGTGAGACATGCCACTGGAATCCATGACCTTTAATGAACCCTTATTGACCCCCTCTCATGTTTTAAATCCTCATGAGTGGATTCTATCAACTACCTCCACCACATTTTGGGCATCTTGGTATGTTGGGAATTAGAATAGAGTAATTGTGTACTAGAGAGAAGGATGATCTGACTCCTCTGCATGTGTCATATGAGACTCATCATATGGAAAGAGATCCATGTCGAAAAAATGAGATCCTAGAACTGGATCCCCATTTATCATACTAATATACTCCCCAACTGGATTGAGTGTAGCTCCTATCACGTCTCAGCACTTTGGTTCTATGAATATTATTACACATTGAACTCCTCACAATCTACCCCTTCAACAATGTTATCATTCCAATATCCAATATAGAGTGTCCACCACTAATGTGAAGCAAGCCACAACTAGTTCATGTCCAAGGAAACCAAGTACTCTTCTAGAGACCAGATCCAGATGAAATTGATTACCAGCTCCAAAAGCCTACTCTCCATCTCTACATCGGAAATACTGCCTTCATACATTTCTAGAGTCTCACATTGGAAATCCAAAATTGTCATTTTAAATTGAAAAACACTCCAACCTCCACTAATAAACCCCTCTGTTTGTCATTTGGGTCATCCTACTTTTCCTCCATTTTATGTACTACACATGGATGACTACCAGGTTACATTTCTAAAAAAGTAAACCAGGAACCCCTAATCCTGAGTAGTAGGAAATTTATTTAAGATACATTTTAACCATTTTTTTAATTTCTCAAAAACACCCAATTAAAACATGAATAAAATTCATAATTATTCATGTACCTATCCTAAGGTCTCTATCCTAAAAATGGTGTTTCCTTACTTGGTGGTTTGGTAATATAAGAGTCATTTTCATTGGATCATGAGGGGTCGTAAAATCCTATTTCCAATTTGGCCTTCATTGGCATATTTCATGACCGATGATCTCTCGGAATTTGTTCCGTACAATCCAATGAAATCCTCAACGTTTATAACTCAAAACTCCATCATATCACCCATCCATCATCACTAACTCTATTTTTCCATGACCCCTCCCTGCAAAGATTCCACTTTTGAGCTAGAAATCGAGAAAGAGATATAATAACCCCATGAATCCTGCCTTGAGTAGGCCCCAGATAGGTGACCAACATCAACGGTATAAAATTATCACAAAATTGGAGGTGTTTCCATTATTATAGTAACCATGGTAGGGATATTAGATGTATCAAACTCAAAAAAAACCCCATTAAATATATTCAAATGAATCCATAATTCATCCTAAATGGAGGTTTAATGTTAAACTTCAAGAAATACAATTAAAAGGATAATGATATATACCAAAAGAGGAATGATAATAAATAGAACATCAATTATCCCAATTATTGAGATCGTAGGGTCCATAACAGTCTATGTAATCTCTCTGGAAACCTGAAAATTGAGTTATATTCATAGTGTGAACATAAAAGTATAATTTGTAGGAAAATCCATTGTCACTCATGCACAAGTGGGAGAAGAATAATACTTATAATGTTTGAAAAATAGTAGATACTCAAAATCACATAACAAGGTATTCTATCTACCCTGACCACACCAATGAAAACTCACCAAATAATGAATGTAATGTAATGTATAGTAGTATGTACATCGATGGTAGGATACCCTACACCACATTCCCACTAGGTAAATTCTAATATCTAATAGTTAACATCTTGACATTATAAGGATCTTACACATGTCTCACTATCTAAACCTTCCAGTACAATGTTGGGCCACAAACAACATCCAAAACCAAAACACTTGGTCTTCAACCATATCACATTTCTCCCGTAGACACAAGGTCCACAAAACAACAACCTCATCCCGAAGAAACTGAGGAAATAATAACACATATCATCTCAAATACACTAGGGTGGCTCAACTAACAGATAAACACATGTACCTTAATACTGAAACATAGCCTATCTAAAGAGTTTTGAGCAACAGATTTCTAGAAGAGGTAGTAGAGAACATCCAATAACCATCCTTCCATCATCCCACTAGGATGTTGGGATATTATATTCCCCCATGAAATGGGGTTGTTTGGAATGTATTTCTATACTATAATGTTGTGTGAATAGATAGCACAAGGAACTACAAGAAATAAATATTGGAAAATTCACTCAGCCCAATCTCATGTTTTAAGAAAAACAACCATACCCAGAAAAAACATCCACTAATTGATAACTTTATTGAGAAAGAAAATCTTCCCAAAAACATAATTCTTAACACCATAAAATTAAATTAACCAATTATAGTTAAATATGTAATCAATACAGAATTGATGATCCCATCCATAATGAGGAAACTACCAAACACCGCATTCCTTTTAAGGGTGAAGTAACCATACCAACAAATTCCAAATCCAAAAAAGAATGAAGTATCAGGGTAAATGAATCATCTCTAACACCCATTCCTAATTTACCCATTTTTGTAAATTCTGAGTGAAATTACCATGCTAGGTAATACCATCCTTCTTGAAAATTATCCCTCCCAAACAATCCTTGGTAACACTACTACATGAAAAGCACCACATCCTAAAAAAACTCAACCAGCTCTGAGTCTCACTACACAAACAATCCATTCCCAACAACAATAACTCAACCTATATGCACACCCACTATTAAACAAGTTCATCCATTCCACAATAATTCAAAATCCTCAACCTATGATTCTATTAAACTTCCTACACCAACCCTTAGACGAAATCCTCCAAAACCATTACAAATGTGGAATATAACAATACATAGCATAGATATGCCCCTATAAAATAGTGTGTATTTTGGTTTGAACAAAAATATTCTTCAATTACACATACATAATTCAAGGGTGATCACAAAACATGTTTAATCATGTGGAATCCATTTTTTAAATCAGCTATATGTAATTAACCAAGTATTCATATATAAATCCATTCAATGTGGGATCAACAAAAAGTGTAATTCTTCACCCATGCACATGAAATGAACATGAAAATACATGATTTTTAGTAGGATACAACCCTTAGAATTCACAATATTTATCAAAGATAATAGATAAATCAATGACCATCAACATAATCTTTCAGTCCTCTCATTGATTATTAAGGTATCTGAACCTGTTATCATAACATGTACATTCATCTTCATTAAACACATAATTATGATTTTTATTCTACTGTATTCTAAATGATAAATTATATTACCCACCCCAAATGAATTAAAATTAAAAGAAATATACCGCAATTCCAACCAGGATAAACAGTCGATAAACAATTCCTTAATTGAGCAAAAACAGTGGGACGTGCAAGAAATAGAAGACTCCATGGAATATAAATCAAAAGGCCACAACACAACACATGAATATATGGGGAATAAAGGATATGGGTGATCCATGAAAAAAAACATAATCACATTGGAATTATAATATCGCGATGTAGAATATCCTGATCCTTTATCAATGGAAAGGAAACAGTTCCAAGGACCCTAAAAGTTAGATGAGGGTAAATATTAAATGGTTTGACTATTTCAAAGTCCATATGGGATTGTTATATTAATGGAATAATTATCATCATTTGAAAAAAAATTATAAATTCAAATAATATTTTTATAAATTTTATTTATGTCTAAGAAAACATATGGGAGGTGAAACTGGAAAACCTAGAAAACGCGTAGAAATGACTCACTGATGGGTGAGTCACCAACGTGATTCAGCAATATCAACTCCCTAACACCGAGTCCACGACAAGACCCACGGATTGTGAGTCACCGATGTGACCCACTAACACCTGACTCCCTTGCGCGTCTCCCCAATGCCTAACCTACTAATTTCTGACCTACCAATGACTGACCTACCAATTCCGATCATACTAACATAGAGCCCCATAGGTTGAGCCACCGATAATGAGCCACAACCGCTAAGATATCGATACAAGATACCAAGGCCAACTATAGACACGACATAAAAATAATTTGTAACCATCTCAGGATACCGAAAATGAGTCACTGACGTGACATATCATTTGAAAAACTAGAATTTTTTATAACTCAGAAAATGAGATGTTGTTGCCTACCAAAAAAAACAAAACACTATATTTTAACTAAGTAATTAACTATGGTTTTTGAGGACATTACAAAGTTAATATGTATTATTATATTGTTGAATTTTTATTTATTTTTTGTCTTGGAAGTGGTAGAGTGAGGTTCCGTTAATAGCAGTGAATGCATGATTTTTTCCAAATACTCATTCATTAATGTGAATGTAAAATAAGTTGATAGTATATTTAACCAACCATGAAAAAAATAGAAGGGATAATTTTTTGGTATGTTATTCATTGATCGATTAATTTTTTGATTTTGTTTCATGATAATTTATGAAAAAAATGATAGTTAAACTATATTGAAATTAAATTACGTTAAACGTGGTAACTCCATTTTATCCTCAATAACTTCTTTTTATACATGAACATGAATTATAAATTATTAAATAATTTTTAATTGTTGATACTAAGTATGATATCCATATTATCTTATTTTGATTCCAAAATTGATAGAAGATTATTTTAATTTTCCCATGAATATCATCAAAAATATTTTTCTTAAAAAATTATTTCTTGACATAATATAATTTTAATAATATTCTATGAAATGGAATAATAAATCAATAGATATTAAATTACTATTTTTATATATAATAATTTCATTTAAATAAAATCTTATTTTATTGGTTTCCTTCTAATTGATGAAAATTGAAATACATAACATATTGTAAAATTAATAATTAGAAAATATATTTTTTTTAACATTAAATGATTTCATATATAAAAATAACAAATATTTTAACCAACGAGGGAATTTTAAACCAATGATTAAAATTAGATAAGTGATAAATTTTATTATATTTCAAAATAAAAATATTTTATATTTTCATTTAATTTATAAAATATAATATTAACTAAAATTAATAATTAAATATTAAATATATTTTTTTTGACATATGTACATATAGAATTATTCCATATTGTTATATAATTTTTTAAAGTATTTTATTAGTTTCTTTTAATATCATATCTTTTTAAATTAAAAAAATATTTTATTTTGAAATAAAATTTTCAAAATAAAAAAAAATTAATATTTCATGAAATTTCAATGTGTTTAGATTATATTATTTTTATAGATACATATAGTATAATTTTCATCAATAAAAAAATTCATTATTTTTTTTAAAATAATTTTTCTAATTTTAAATTTATTTATCTCTAATATAAAAAGAATATACATATTTACATATACTATCTATAATTAATTCAAATGATGTGACATGTTTATTGGTATTAAATTAAATGTATATATAAACCTTAATAAATGATATATAATTACAATATAATCCCCATAAAATTTTATAAATTCAAAAAATTATACCATAACAAATAATTGTTCTTATTTCTTTAATTTTCTTATCAAATTTTGAAATATGAAAATTTCAATCCTAAATATATTTTTCATTATTTTTATACATTTTATATTTAAAATTGTAATTAAAAGAATTAATTTTATTTTATGACATGATTATTGTCTATACACCATATTTTTATTAAGTATTTCACAACATGAGGGAGTGTGGACTGTGTTGAGGACTTGTGTTGATGAATCAAGATTGGATAATGATAACTATACTAGTATATATTGATTTTCCCATATGAATGAATAAAAATTAATCTTATAATGAATTATTCTGACCTAAATGATTTTTCTAATTAATTTTTGTGTTCATGAAGATTAATACATAAACTTGTTTTAAGGGTTTTGTCCATTATGGATCTGTAGAAGAAAAATGTGTATAACGATGTAGAGAATCAAAGAGCTAAAACGTTAATTATTTACCAATGATTATCAAAATAATTATGGATGGAGTTTTTGGTTAGATTACAGTAATGTATTAAATTTTAGATAAGTATTTTTTGGAAAATGAATAAGTTTCAAGAATGATGGATGTTTTCAGTAAAGTGTGGTAGTTATGAAAACCAATTATTCATCAATAATATAGATGAAATATTTTTAAAGGCCCACGTGTCATGAATGATAGAGTATAAAGAAAAGTATAAAACATGAAAATTCAACTTAATGTGTTTCTATATATGGTAAAATTATGTGAATAAGGAAAATGGTATTATAAAAAATTATAAAATATCAAAAAAATATTGTGTTTCATTAAGTATAATATGTTATAGAATATAAGTTCTATTAGAATAAAAAATATTTATTTTTAGTTTTAAAAATGATTACATATGGATTGATTTTTTTTAATTAATGTTATGAAATGGAAATGTTTCCAACTAATGGGAAGTGTATTTATTTACTTATAAATATTAGATACATGAACGAGCAAAGTGGAGGAAGTTAAAGACTTTAAAAGGGGGGATAAATGAGAATACTTTCTCTAAATTCTCTAATGTGTGAAGTTATGGGAAACTTAATGTGAACCAATAAGATCTAAAAGGGAACTTGAAAACACTAAAAAGTTCCACAAACACACTATTTCCTCAAAATACTATTTTTTAATATTATTATGATGAAATGGACGAGATTTCTGAATTGATAATGTGATAGAATATATAAGTGCATAATTCATAAAATGAAAGAGTTTTTTAAATTATTATATTTTCAAAAATGTTAATGTTACATGATGTTTATTTATTGCATATTGATTTCTGTGAAAATATAATTTAAGGGTGATAAAATCTACAATGTGAAGAAAGAGGAGGCTCACACTAATAAGGAAAAAATACATTTTTTTGGAAACAATTTTATGAGACATACTTTCTATAATACGTAGATGATCCTTCACTAATGTTTTTTGTGGGAATAAAAAAGAGGATGGGTTACTTAGTGAGGATTTACCACACAGTAAACATTATAATGGCAGTGCGCCTAGCATCGAGTGACTACATATATGAAATAATTTAAAGTAACCCGTGTATTTCATAGTGGATTATTTTATTATCCAAACGTTTTTTCTCTATGATCTTAGAACTTTCACTAAGTAGTGAACCAATTAAAACTGACATGCTTTAATTTTATTTTAGTGTTTGGGTTTTCTGTGATTTTATTTTTATATTGTACATATTTAGGATGTTTTTAAAAATATATGGACAAGATACATCGAATTAAAAGAAAAAATTAGGACCCATCTTCAACCCCATAAGCGGGTGTTTTAGTGATTAACATGTTTCATTATAGTGATTATGATTTTCATATTAAATCTATCTCTAGGATTGGTTGTGATGAATAGTTAAATAAACATTGGGGGAGTCCCCCATTCGTATTAAATATTCTCATTGATATATATAATTACATAATTAAATATCATTATAATGTTATTAGGAATTATATTATGATTTATATTTGTTCAAGGTGTTTAGATATGTATTTCAGAATTTTTCTTCTATGAATGAAAATGATATGGAAATTCTTAATACATCTTCAATTTCTCAAAATGATCAATTTTTATCATAAATAAATAAAATATTTTTAATGGGGTTCAGATTCAAAACTACAATAGACATGCAGGAGATACTATAAAAAGTTATATAAAAGAACTAAAATATTTAAATCTGAAAAACAATATGTTATAAAAAATAAGATCAGTTATCGTTAAATTCCTCCTAATTGTAATTTTGATTGTTTAGGAAATCATATTAATGGTGTTTTTAGATCAATTTGATACCATGGTAATGGAACAATGGATTTTGACACTGTAAATAATATCATTAGATGGTTACTGTCTATAAAAAATAGGAATGTATAATTTCATTGGGAACAAGATATATGTATCAAATCTCATGAGGATCTATGAAATAGTTTGGTTACATTTTCAATGATAGTTAAAAAAAGATACATCAATTCAAAATTGTAAGGATATGAAATCCATGTTCATGGAAAATGTGAATTTTTTTAAACAATGATGATAGATAAAATGTGGAAGATGAATTTATTTCTATTGTTTATAGGAGAATTAGGTATGGTAATGTGGAATTCTAGGGAGAACATATTTTTGAATTCTATTGAGGTGGAAATTTTGTACAAATATTTGTAAGCTCCTCCAAAAAAATTGATGATCAAAAATCAAATACAGAAAATATACATATTCCAAAGAAGAGATTATTTAAAAAATGAAATTATATAGGATGTGAATCATAAAAAATAGGGGACATGATAATAGATAATTCTATATAAATTACTAAATGATTTCAAAAAAAATTGAAATTATGTAATGATGGATATGTTAGTAACGAATGATCCTATTGGAGATGAATAAAATCTGTTAGATAGAGTTGTTTTTGGCATGGTAGAGCATTAATATTAATTTTATGTGGTTTTTAATTTAATATATTTTTAAATTAATTATTTTTTATTTGAAAAATTAATCATAAGACTGCGTAGATCGACATGATTTTTGGATTGCTTGATTTTATGGAGAGGAAAAATGACACATGTCATGACAAGAATGTTCTAAAAATGCTGCTGATTTTAAAATATGTAATAAAAAATATGGAAAAACTATCAGTGAACATACATCATGGATTTAAGAAAAATATATGATATTTTGACTCATGAATATGATGACATTAAATTAGGATGTTTGCAAGATACTGGTACTAAATCTAGGGAATCGAAGAAGAATCTACACATTGGAATAATCAAAGTTGTATATATTTTATAATGATTAAAATATGGATTTGAATGAGTGTATAATGCTTTTAAATGTTCAAAAATAAAAATTTATAGGAAAATTAATGTTCTGTGTGATATGAAATCATCAATGGATGGATATGGGATAGGAAAAATCAAAAGGAAGCTAGAATATGGAAATATATATGAAGCATAAGCGAACATGAAGTTATAGTAGAGAATGTATCTAACCAAAAAATAGTAGAGCATTGAAAATAATTGTCTTTAATTAAGATGTAATCCTTAAAAAATATTTCTATAATAAATATTTTATATAGTAGAATGAATTTGAGACGATATTTCCACTTTTTAAATGTCATCATTTTGGATTTTTGGCCCTTACTAAGTCATCATATAATGAGTTAATGTGTCATATAAATAAGGAAGAATATATTAGACAAAATAGGATCTTCACATCTTAACATTCATTATATCTAATAAATCATATAAATGTATATAGATTTAATGTTTTTAACATTCATCCCAATTCCATTCGTTGCATGAAAAGAGAATGTGGAAATAGTGACCACCAAACACATCGAATGGTGAATATTATTGTGCTATGAAACATTATAATAAAAAATAGTTTATCAATTATTCTTTTTGAATATGGGTATGATTTGAAAAAAAATTAGAGTTTATTAGAGAGTCCATCATATACCAAAACCCATCTTGGTACATCAGGGATTCAAAAGAATAATATAAATAAATCAAATGGGTTGAGTTCATAATCAATGCTAAAAAAATAGTAGTACATTTATTAATGATAGTATATTGTCATTCCACATGGTAGGAAATTATAATCTATTGAAGAATTTTATTATTAGAGTGTATGGGACAACGTGATTTTGAAATGATGGTTCTGAAATGATAAAAGTTAGTGAGAATAACCAATTATTAGGTGATGAGATGAGGAAAATTAATGATTTATAGGTGGATGGTCTACATAATAATTGTTATAATGTAAAAAACAAATTATTAAAATTAATTGAGTAATAGAAAAATTGTGGTGACAGAGGTTGGGTCCAATTATTCAAAAAAAATTGTAAAACATATAAAGGATAAAAGATATTAAAAAAATTCCCAATATGAATCATGACTGAGATTTGAAATTTGATTCATTCATGCATAGAATAATATAACAAAATTCATAATATAAAATGGTAAAAAGGCTCTCCAGTATTCCTTTTGTAGTCCAGAATGATATATGTAATGTATCAAATGATTTGTATAATAATAAGAGGGGTTCCTCATCTTATTTTTTTATTTTTATAATATTATAGCATGGTATATTCTTATGAATAGTAATTGATAAGTTATTGAATACAAGAATTGACGTTTCTGAAGAGATATGAACTAAATTTTCAAAATGATCACGATATTATAATCTTATAACGGAATAGAGTAGAAATATATGATATTGGAAAATATCATTGCAAATCATGGGATCAAGGATGTTGTATCATAATTATTATCACTAAATAAAATGGAGTTTTTAATGAATAATATGCATTCTAACAGTATGTCTAAAACTATTCTCATTTAGAGTAGTGTTTCTTTTCACTAATGTAAATATTCTTTCAAGTCTTTTTATTTAATGAAAACTGGATAGATAATATTATAAGAGAGGAAAGGTACCTATATGAAATATTTTCGGGGATGTATACACCAATAAATTATTTCATTGTCTTTAAATGAAAATTTTTGACCTGAAATAATGAAGCATCCCCTGGAAGGTATAATGATGTTATTTATGCAGGAACAATCATATGACACTAAATAAAGAGTAAAACCTACAAAATCACCAATATTTCGGTTATAAAAATTATATATATTATTCATATAATGATTATTGGGGATAAAATAATTATGAACATCATGATATCATTTGTTGATATGTTTGAATAAGAATCATAACTTGAAAATGTAATATGATAAAACATATAAGTTTAAAATGATTATCCTATCATTTAGGGATCTCTAAATGATATTTATTCTGATGTGGAATTTCAAGGGGAATCAATTTCAGGTGACTAAACTAAAACCTCATAGGAGAAGAAGAAGTGAATAATTTTTTCAATCAAACATTATTAGGGATTGATAAAAACCTACACAGAGAAAGAGAATATGAATATAGTGTATTATTCACTCATATAAAAGTTGTAACTATACTTGTTTGAAGAATTATTGAAAGGTGAATCATTGGTAATTTACATGAATGATGAGACAGTAATAATTAATGAAAACATTACTATATATCTTTTTATGATTCAAGATAATCATAGTGTATTTTTTAAAAATTGGATATTGAAGAACTAATTAAATTCTCATGGAAATGTCATAAGAAACATGGAACACTTGGTTTTTAAAAGGATATGACCAAATTAAAGGTCTTTATGTTCAATAATGTTTTTATAGAGTATCTATAATATATCCCATTAGGATATTATTATCTCTGATAATTCTAATTGTTTACAATGATAATCAAATATAAATAAAAATATCATTCTTATATGATCATCTTGATGAATATGTTTACATTTATAAACCAATTGGATTTATTATTATAACTGATTAATGAAATGTTTATAAATTTAATAAGTCTCCATATAGTCTTAATAAATAACCATTAGAAATTTAATTTAGATTACATACTTATCCTAGGATGTTTTAATTTAAAAGTGGTGGTTGAAATGATAATTTCTTTTTGATGTTATTCCACAGAGATACATTTTTCATTATTATGTATATAGATGATAAATTATTTGTCTGATAAAAGAAAATATTAGTGTTTTTATATTCTTATCAAATGATACTATATTTTTAAATTTCCATCATTAGAGAACTGATACACTTTTTATTGCTTTAGGTGATTCAAATGTATCTATAAACCACCATTTCATAGACAATGTATGCATGATTCATAATGAAGAAGTTCAATATACTTTATTAGTGAACTGAAAAAAAATTTATCTTAGAGATATACTCTTATGAAATGATACTACAACAATTTTATTCTCTATTTTTTCATAACCATCCTAAGCATTTACTTCTATTGAAGAAGCTGCCACCACATGTGGATGTCTGATCCACCACATCATGAAACCTATCAAAAACACTTTGATACAGTTAATGAGGGTTAAATGTTGATTTTCATATTCTATGAAAATAATAGTATGATCATGATCATGTAAAATTTACTTCCTCTCACTCTTGCTACACATATCATCAAAAAAAATTGCATTATCAAAGAAAATTTATAAAAAGTTCGTCTAAAATATATCTTGTATGAACTATTTATCATGTGGTACACATCATTCCCAAGCCATTGTCTGACCCATGGTTTGAGAAACATCCGTTAATCTCTAGGGTTTATTCCCCTCGTATTGGGTAATTATGATTATATTTAACCCCTCTCCCCATTTTTTAATATTTTTATATTTTTTATGATTTTATGGAGGATAATGGTTGATATATGAGCCAGTGGAGGTTTGTTTTCTAATTAAGAAAATACCATTTAATAGGGTTTTTTAAAAAAATGTTTGGAATGATGGGATTCATTGTAATAGTGGAGTGAAGAGTGTTAAAACCCAATAAACCTGAATTTATCACTAAAGCACATTTTTTCTACTTCGGGGATTTATCCCAAATGAAAAGAGTGAGTGAAATTGTTTTACTTATATATAGTTTTCAATTGGGGATTGAGATTCATTGATTTTTTATTTGGATTTTCAACATACCCAAAGGTGAAAATTTTTAGTCTAAATTTCATTCAAATATATAACATTAGGGAATGTTTTTCTAAACATCAAAAAAACATTGGTTTGATCCTGGAGGTCACATGTGAAGGGGGAATTGAATGCGTTGATTAAATTAGTTGAAATATTAATAAAAGGTAAAAATATTCTAATATTATATCTAAATATTGAATGATAAAATAAACAAAATGACTCCAATTATCCTCACAAAGATGACGATTATATTAAATTTTTCTTGGGGGAAAACCATAGAAGTCATATTGGGGATTTAGACCAATCAATAATTTTTTTGAATGAAGAGTGGACCTATATGACGAATCATATAGTTTAATTATTAATTATTACAATGTGTTTTCCAAAAACATTATTTATATATTTTGGTGGAGATAAAAGATACAAAATTGTTATAGTATTTAAGATAGCGATGTATTTTCAAATAAATGAATGTGTTTCAAAATTGATATATGATTTCTTAAATGAGTGGTAGTTTCTGAAAATAATTTTTCACAAGGAAGGTAGAAAAAAATATAAGAAATGGATTAAAATGTTCATGAATGATTGAGATCCATACATATTTTATTATTGGTGAGTTGGAGGTGATGTTTTTTGATGGATTCGTAGTGTTTCATGAATAAGGTAATTAAAATATTAAAAAACCATAATCCCTTGTGATAGATTAATTTCCACAAACTGGTATACATTGTAATATTAGAATCAATCTAAAAAATGTGTTTTTGAGGAGTTAATATTTAATAAATTATGAAAAATGGACAGAGTTTGTTCTATTGATGTTATACGATGGAACATTTTCCAACACATATAAATGGATGATAATAGAAAAAAAATATCTAACCCCCAACAGAGGTAATTAGGTTATTTTGAAAACATTGATAAAGAGACTCAGAAGAGAGAATTCTCTAAATTTAGTATATTCTAATGTTAAGGGATGAGTTCCATGAATAAACAAGTTCCATGAGAAATATTTAGTAAAAAAATTAATTCCAAAAAACATAGTATTTGTGTGAACATTTGTTTTTTTGAAGATTTATCTTTCATGAAAATTTAGTCACAATAAATAATCATGTGGTATAATATATAATAGATTGGTTTTGTAAATGATGTAGTTTCATTAAAGTTGGTGTTTGTTGAATTTTTAGTGTCTCATTAGTAAAAATGGTAGTATAACTATTGGTATTTAATAATAATTTTATGTCTATAATACATTAAGACATCATAAAATTACAACATTAGTTCCTGACTATTATCCTTCTAATTAGGTAAAATTCCTGGGGTTTGGAATATATCGAATTGAAAAAAATTTATATAATCTGTGGAAGTACCATCACATAAATGGGTCCTGAGAGTAAATAAGTGATAGTGTGACTTATGTTGGATTCAAAAAATATAAAAAATAATAAAAAATTTATCCCTAGAATAGTGAGACCATAACTTAACCATTATACCCACTACAGTATAGAAAAATTGTTGATCCTGGTATGACTATCACACTATCGTTGTATTATTCTTAACCTAGAACCTATTGGTGAATCAAGTAAAACTACATTATTTTGATTATTTTTATGTATATTGGTGTAGGGATATTGAATGGTTCCTTTAAAAAAGATTAACATGTTCCTTTTAATATGGGGAAAATCATATTTAATTCCATTGATAATTTAATGCCTCGATTTACCCCTCCAGTCTTAGGGTATTTCATTGTCTAAGAGATATACTAATTCTTCTTCTCAAAGGTGAAATGATAGAATGTATTACCATGTTGTAATGATATATTTCTATTATATTTACTTATTCTTTTAAATTTATTCACTATTAATATTTTTATTAATTCATATTTTATATTAATAAAGTATTTATAATACATGATTTTATATATGTTTTTATAAAAATTAATTATTAATGATTAATGTGTTTCTTGTTATATTTATGGAATTCATGAATTATTTAATTATCGTGTTTAGTTGATTTTAAAAAATAATTAATATATATTTATGAATAATATTTATATATTTTAGGGAAGGAAAACATTTGAAAAAAATAATTATGTATTATAAGGATGTTTTAAATACAAAAAATTTATAAATTGATATCCACAATAGGAATACCCTTATTTTTATAAAAATTGATGATGAATTGATTTTTATAGTTTATGCGCCTTTATGTGTATATTATTAGTTAATAATTATGTTTAATTTAATATTAATTTTATTTTCATTTAGTTTTCATTATTTGTTACTTATCTATTTTAGATATACATGAATGATGTAACTGATTTTAGTTATGCGTTTATGTGGATTGGAAGTAATTACATTAATAATAGTGCACCGATGTTCATGAGATAATAATTAATAGTTATCTCATGGATATTATTTATGAAAAATAGTAATTTATTTATATCAATGAAATTTAATTACATAATCAGTTTGTAACACCTTTTGGTGATGTGTGTGTATATATATACAGTATATAAATACATATGGTTTAAATATGAGAACTTATATTAGGGTTGTTTTGGATTAAGTATTGAAATGAACATACATCTGTGAGTATTGAAAACCTATGTTAATAACTTATAATTTTTATGTGATTGAATTACACCATGATTTTAAAATAAAACCATTTGCATAATATCATAAAATATATTCCACATAGTGCTCAATAAAAGGACTGAACGTTATTATTTTAATGTTATAGTTATCAGCTTCCCATTGCAATGTTAGGAATTAATTTGTTTAACCAAACTATGAATGCATATTTTACAAATTTTTATAAAATTTATCCATTATTCACAAGTAAAATGAAAATGAAAATGATAACCAATTGAATATAATGGATGAGTTTTTGTAAAAACAACTATATTTTGACCATAATGGCAACATATCATAGTAAATTAAATTAATAATTTTTATTAAATGGACATAAATAAAACTATATTTTACATATGATTTTTTTTGAAATTCATACAATAATATTTTAGGATTATGAAATTAACAAATAATATTTTATTCATAAAAGCTATATTTTTCAAAAATGAAACATTGTCCCCTTTTGATGGTGCACATATATTAAAACTTTAACTTGACACTATTATATAATATAATTGAAAATTATATATATATTTTTTGAATGAAATATAATAATTACTTTCTGTGATTTTATTTTTTATTTTTTAAAATATTCAATTTTGGATTAATAGTGAAAAGAACTACATTTTAATTGAAAACTGGTTTTTTGTCTACTATATTTATATAGATCATTAAATTATAAATTGAATTTATAATATAATTATTTATGTTTAACATAATTAATGAAAATATAGGTCATTTTAATCAATTTAAAATTGAAATTACAAATAAAATCATTTCAAAATTTTGAACATTTCAATTTAAAAACATTATTTTTTATTTTGTACGTGGGATTAATTTTAAATATAATTATTGCATTATTTTGAATTGAAATTACTAAAATAGATTCCATATTTTTAATAATATGTTCTACATTATGTTTTAAATTAAATTTAATTTATACGTTCAAAATGTTTACCAAGGTCAAAAAATTATTTACCAAATTATAGTTAAAATAATGATAAGGGTAATAGAACAAATGTAAAAGAATAACTGAGAAAAAAAATTCAATGGGTTATTACATAATTTTAGACCCTAAACATCCATTTTAATATTAATTCTCTTAAAATTTTGTGGAAATTAATTCAAACAAAATATGTATGTCTGTAGACATAAAATAAACATTATTTGATCACTTAAAGACAACTCTCTTAAAGTATGAATGCCACTCCTCCACACCCCATTTCGACTCTCAAGCCTTGTTTCACCTCAAATATCATCTCAAACCTATCAAACACACTCTAATCATGTATATATTATTCCTTTACCAAAAATACCAAATCTATGATCCTCATAGGTCTCTCAAGATTGTGTTATTCAAGAGGTAATTTTCTAATATTCCTCTCTTAATTTCATTTCATCTTCTAGTTTCCCCACACCTCCATTATCCATTAAGGATTTATAACACTTAAATCATTTATATACTCATGTTTTATGTTTCTAATTTAATATCTCATATATATATTTTTTCCCATATCCTCTAAAATAATGTAATTATACTATTATCCAAATTATGAAATTTTAATATATCCATGATTAATGACTATTCATTTTCCATTTTCGTAGAAATGGATGGTAACAAAATATATTTTATGGTAAAATAATATTTTAATGGTTATATAAAAAATAATACATTTTATTTAAATAATATAAACATATAATAGTAAATACGTTTAAATTAGTTCATGATATTCAGAATGAAACCGCCAAAATGAACTAAATAATAGTTATTTACCTTTTATAAAATAAATGGTCCTCATAAAAAAATAAGAATTTATGTTGGACCATTAATGATTATTTAATTTCATTATTACTATTTAATTAAACATCTGGTGTTCTATTCTAGTATAACAAGAACATCCCTAATTAAACATAGGCCAACTGATCATGAAACCATGAAATGAACACAACCAAAACCATGAAATACTGAAATATTTTTAATGACTGGGTCATAAGATTTTATAAGTTAATCATATAAAGTATTATAGATATTAATAATGTTATAAATATATTTAATAAAAAATTTCAAAAAGTATATATAAGGATAATTTAAGAAAAACTAATGGGATCCTAGAGGTAATGGATTTTTTAAACTTGTTTCCATTCATTTGGTTGAACATATAATTCTTGATTATGTAATGATATTGTTATATTCTAAATAAAATTTGAATATATTAATTTTTATTCCATTATTTTATGTGGATTTGTTGTGGCTACACATAATCTGTTAATTTGATTTATGATAAATTCAATTAAATGATATTTATACAGGAATATAACCAAAAGGCCTCATAGTATATGTTATAATGATTTATTTTAAAAATATTTCTCTTTAATTTCCATGTTTTGAATGTTAATTTTTGTAATGTAATTATATGTATATTATTTTTTTAAAAAATAATTAATTTTCGATTTTATCATTTAAATTAAAAAATTGATCTTTTTAAGGTTTTTTAGGGTTATTATTTTAAAATTCATCATTATGGTTCCTTTTTCAAAAATATTATTCTTTTATAAATATGGAATGAATAGAATTTCCCACAATCAAGTCACTATAATATTTTTATGTGTACCATAAATTATAATATGCCTAATATGAAATACAATTTTTTCCGTTGTTCTTTTTGTTTTAAAAAAAAGTGTTTTCCAAATTAAAATTTTATTTTATTTTAATATTTTTGTCCTGATGGAATATTTCATAATTTATGTACATGTTGTGTTTCATGGGAATTTTTTTATAATTATGGTTGGTTATTTGATAGATAAATTATGGGTGATTACATGTCAAACTAATTATGGGTTATTTCATTAGAAACCAATGATGGGTGGTTCTGTGATAAACTATGGATGGGTGGTTATGTGAAAACCACCAACAGATTGGGTGCTCTAGATTTGGAGGTTATACATTTTGGTACTCCATTTACTGAGATGTAAAATTATATGACATGTTATGAAATAATATTTTATATGATTATTAATGGGTTTTCAGAAAAATTAATTGATTTTAAAATAGTAATGAATTAATTTTTTAGAAAGTATGATTCATTTTTATGAATATGAATCCATGTTTTTATGAAGATTTTTTTAATGAATATCACTCTAATAATGTTTTCCCAAATATTATGTCCCCTAATGAGAGTTTTATAATTATTCTATGTCTTATAATTTGTTTTCACTGTGTAAATGGTTGGTAGCTATGAATATGAGAACATGATGAAAATTACGAATACATGTCATGAAAAAATAAATAACATATTTAAAAAAATTCATTTGTTGAAAATGTATACATAGTATAAGCTTCCACATTTAATTTATGGGTTTACTATTTAATTCTTTGTTACAACACATTAAATCTCTAATCCTAAATGATATTTTTCATCAAAATAAATATAATAATAGTTTAAAATCACTCAATTATGTAATATTAGAATGTTGGGTCCTCAGTGTTGGTATTAGAGCAAGGTTTAGAGAACATAAGAGTATAGTATTTTTAATTTTATAGTTTTCTTAAGACTTATAGATATCATCATTGGTTTACATGTTTAAGGATGATTAAAAATCAATGATATATATAGCTTTTTGATATTCAATGGGATGGATTTATTAGAGATTAATGATATTTTTGGAAATTTGACATATAATGGTGGTTTATTTATTTATAATTGATTTGAAAGAAAAAAATTTATACAATTTATATGGGTATTGTCTTTAAATACAATTTCAATTTAAATAATTTATTTTTATTGATGTTTTTATTCTATAGATTAATAATCATTTATCAAGATGGATGGAAATAAATCATTCATAGACATATTTTCCCTTCTATATGAATTTATTACCACTATTATTTAAAAATCTTTTTCAAATTATTAAGATAGATTACTGAGTATTGAAATCAGCTACAACAATATTTCTGACTTATATATTTTCTCTACTTTTCTCGATAAATTATTTATGTAATTTTTTCATTTAATTAATGATCATATCTATAAAATGATTTTTTATAAGTTCATTTATTTAAAATAAATTATCTTTTTAAAATATACCTTATAAATATTTTTTTATTTAAAGTCAATGTTTCCTTAAATTTTTCCAAAAAACGTTTTTAATATTCTCAGATGAATTTATGAATTAATTTTTAATCATGTTAGACTATTTAAAAAATATATGGAAAATATTAGTTTTTTCAAAATTATGTTATTTCTGAATTATCTTATTAAAACACAGAATGAATGTTTCTTAGACTTATACGACATGAGTGAATTTTCCACCGTTATAATGCCTTCAGGTCAAACAACATAAATTGCATGTTTAATAGATTTTTTCAAGTAAAATGTTTTACTTTATAATTGATGATCAATTTATTCAAAATATTTTGGATATTTTCATTCATTTTTTAAATGATATCTCAAAAATAGTTTGCTACTAATATAACAATTTTTAATGATACATAAAATTTAATTGGGATATCAAAGAAATTATGATTTATAAATTTATGATTTAAATTATTTTTTATATTCATAGTATGAAACACGTTTGTTTATATTGATGAGTCATAAAGAAATAATTAAAACAATTGATTGTAGTAATGAAAATTTTAGTAATAAGAATATAAGGCATGGTTAATTTCTTATGAAAGAAGTTGACTGAATAATGTTTATACGGATTGAGTTTTCAAATTTTTGATTTAGTGTTATATTACTACTATTATGTGAATTATTGAAGATCTATGTACATTAATATCATTATATTTTTTTCAATAATTTCTAATAATATGTTATTTATAACAAAAAGTTTGCAAAATTTGTTAAAATGTGTTATCTTTTTGGAATCATTATTTTAGTTTTGTAAAAATATTGACCTTCATGAAACCCTATATTTTATGATATTAAAATGGTTAACCACCAAAAAATCCCTTATGAGATATCATTTTTATTATGATATTTATACTTATTGTAAAATTATTTGATTGATGAAAAATAATTCTTTTTTGGAACATTTGTTTTATCCAACAATAAATATGGGATGGAAAATTTATTTTGGGAATAATTGATTAATTTTATTTCATAAGATGTTCAATATTTTGGAATCCCTATATGATTACATTGAATAAAATTATATAGTAATTTTAAGAAAAATAATGGATGATTTTTTTAAACATATATGATTTTTGGTGGTTTATATTTTTTATAAAAATATATAGAATATCTCAGTAAACTTATGAGAAGGGTTTTTATAACTTTTGAATCAGTGTTCGGAACTATAATATGAGGGAACCGTTGAACTCATAACACCGATATTCTCTTATGGAGACTTTCACCTCGATGACAATTTGTCAAGAGTAGAAGATAGATTTTGGGTTTTCGTGGAATGTAATAAAATAAAGTGAGTTTTCACATTATTTTATTAAAGACACATTGTGGGTGTTTGGTGGTTAAAACCTCCTATTTAGAGTTGGAGGAGGGAAAACCAAACCTTAACCTCCCATGAGAGGTTATGGTGGTGGGGCCCATCCGAACATACCCTCCCATGTGAGGATTAAAGTGGTGGGGACCACCCAAGGATGAAACCCCTTAAACACCCCATTATGTGGGGAGAAACCTCTTGAGCTTCCCACTGAATAGTGCCACGACCCTAAATGAGTCCTCTTGATGTCCCCTAATTATTTTTGATCCTAAACTCATGAATTAATTAAGTGGATCCAATTAATATAGTTATACCAATTTGAATACGGTACCAACGAATTATTAAAATATCATTCTCTTATTATTTCATTTCGTTGGAATTTATCTTTTGTTGGGAAGCTTTTAAGAGGAGAACTTAGTAGAATTTGAGTTCATCCAACAAAGAATACTGAAAATAACCTTCTTCAACTTCTCCCTTAGAGCTTCAACATTCGTGAGACGTCTTTGACGACCGAATTCCACAACTCAATCAACGAACAATGACAAACATTAGACAAAGGTATGGATTTGTTTGATTTGATCAATGTTAATATTGTTCTTCAGAAGTTGTTTAATTCCTCTGTAACTGCATGCTATAAAAAAATGTAGAGGGACTATGCCCAACTAACATGACCCGATTCTTACTCCGTATTTTCTTGTGGTGTGTTCTTCGCGTTCTTCTTGGGTGATGAACAATAGAACGTTGCGGGTTAGTTGTGCGATGTAAACAACCCAAATTGAAGACCCAATATCCCATTGACCTAGAGTAGGTGTGACGATGATAGCGGATGATAGATCAGACAAGAATAGGAAGACCGTTCTTCGACCGTTCATTGAGCGGGTGAATTATAACATGCTTTCGGAATCGATGAGAGGCCCAAAAAATATAGGTAACTATTTCGAAACACCGGGGAAACCTAGAGTCTACAGTTTCCTGGAGATCGGACCATCAAAACAAATAATGAGTATCATAGGAGGTGCCCTGGCCAGAGGCGTCGGTTCTGGAAAATTCCAGAATACATAGTCTGTACGTCCGAAGAACACGCCATGTAGTACGGGTGTACAACGGTTAAAGATATGAGCATCATACGCACATTACACGGTGTGTGACCACTGTCACACGACATGTACTCTCTTCACACAGCTTCACAGAGGAGGCTTCGTGAAGACTTGGCATGTATTCTGCATGGACACGGTATGACTTATACCACCTAGAGACACAGCATGTACTCACTGCACAACATGGTAGAGGCAGCTTCGCTAAGACTTAGCGTGTATTCTACATGAACACGTGAAAACAAACACGGCCTAGCGGCACGGTGTGCACTCACTGAGCAGTATAGAAGATTTGGATTCATAAATACATGATGTGTATTTTAATTGGACATGGGAAGACATACATGGAATAGTGACATGGCATGTACTCAATGTGTAGCTTGGCATAGTCGGCTTTGCTAGACTCAGCGTGTATCCCAGGGATACATGGACACAAGGTGAAGTAAATGGTAATGTACTCCACCGCAGGGCCAGTGAATGCCAGTGACACGGGAAATGCCCGAGGACTGACTACACAGTGTTTAACTACACCACACGTCGTGTATTTACTTTTCTACATGACCAACCCTTCGACATGTGTTGTTGCACACAGATAGTACCCGTAGTCTGACTACACGGTGTGTACCCTATTACAACATGTTGTGTACTTTTTGGTAAATGGATTGGTCATCTAATCCTCTGAGACTTGGGAACAAAATGTTCGGTTTTTCCCTCTATGTTGTGGAGGACGTTTGAGATTCTTCTACATGGGACATCACGACAATTGGAGTATCGACATGAAGCTCCTGGAGCATACCCTCCCGGAGACAAGTGAGTGAAGTACGGAGACTCATTAGCTAGCTGAGACCTGACGACTACTTGAAAATTCAACTTGGAGTGATTCGACTAGCCTTGTATAGAGAACATTGTAGTTTTCAGAAGTCCCACGGCGGAGGAGCACATGGTAGTTGGCAGTAGACCCATAGTGGGGTGCACCTCTCTGTGTGTGAGGTAGACCGATAGTACACGACATGAGGAGTACCTCAACAGTCAATGTTTAGTGGGAATCACATGGTAGTTGGTGGCATGCACACTGTACTCGACAGAGGAGGAGTTATCCAGTAGCCCTGGTTTAGAAAATGAGAATAAAAATCCTGGTTGAGATGAGTTAGTAGATTTTGTTTTTACCTCCTGATTGAGATGGATTACATGATAATATAGGTATATGTATAGGAATATACCTAATTAGGGTTATAAATTTATTTCATACATTGTGTTTTACCCATGTTAGATTTTAGAGACCTTGAGGGTCTCGAGGTGACTATTGAGTATCATTATAGTCACCCCTGCATGTGCTATGCCCACACCTCATTGTGTTGGTTGTAGACGATAGACAATGCTGACTGAGGATAAGAGTTGCAGGACTGGACGGTTCCCAGTGGTGGACCTTATGATGAGTCGGTACACAGAGGAGACTGAAGGACGTTGAGTGTTGTGGAGGCCATATATACCTACCCTCCATGTAGGAACCCTGGAGGATGACCCAGTAGCTTCTTTAATTTTCATCAGTTGTACTTTCTTTTCAGTTGTACCTGTGCTTTCTTGTTGGACTTGTATTTTTGGCCCCTTTAATTTTCTAGCGCTTCTTCTGTATACAACTTCACATAGTGTTTACTTCCAAATCGTACTCTGCTGTGTGTGATTTCAGTTTATAAAGGCAATGTCTTCTTTATTTTAGGGATTCATGCCTTTGGTGCTAGTCACCATCCCCTATGATATGGAAGGAGGGCTTGGGGTAGTCATGGCATGGGCCCTGGGGGACGGGTCGTGAAATGACCTTTATATTTTCCCTTATGTATTTACAAAAGGAATCATTATTGATACTTATTATGATGTGGGATTTAAATAATGTAATTTTAAAAATGAATATACAAAATATTTTTAACCTGAGCTAAAATTCAAAAGATACTATTTATTTATGTCGGGAGAATGTAATTCCCTTATATATTATAATATAACAAAATGAAAAACATCATACATGATTCAACCTATCAAGCATAAAAATTACTAAATATTCCTAACTGTTTTAATTGATGGAATAAAGGAGTGTTAACCAATTATGGAAATATAGATAACACATTTTTATAAAATTAATTCAATGGTTGACAATGAAGTATATTTGAAATGAAAAATCATTTAAATATCAATGATCTATTTTTATAATGAATAATTAATGTTTTATAACTATAATGTCATATTTATTTATAAATTAAATTAAAAAGTATTTTTAAAATAACACACTGAAATTTATATGTTATATATTCATACAAATATTTTTAAATACATCGAATATATTTTATAATATTATGATATGAAATAAAATCCAATTTATTTTTAAAAAATCCATTTTTCCTAAAATAATGTTTTTCCTCCTTTTGATGGAACAAATTTTTTAAAAGTAAATTTAAAAGAAAATGATTTTAAAAACTTAATATTTATTAATTTAAAATATAAATATTACCTTTTGGTAAATTTATGGTATTTTTCTATATGTTTAATTTTTTTATTAATAAGAAAAAATACATCATTTTATTTGAAAACTAAACATTTTTTAAAATTATTTATATACGTGATATTATGTATTCAATTTTTTTAAACAATAAAAATTCTAATTTTATATAAATAATGAAAATATTGGTAATGTTAAGAAATTTCACAGTGAAATTGGATATAAAAACATATCTCTATTTTGAAATTTTCTATTTAAAAACCCACTTTTTTGTTTGGTCTATGGTATTAATTTTAAATACTAATTTTCTTCATATGTGAATTGAATCAAGTAAAATGTATTCAATATATTCATGAAACAGGACCCAATTATGTTTTATGTTCAATTTAAATTTATTTTTAAAAAATATTACCATGGGAAATAAAATTATTCACCGCAGTGTGGGTAAAATAATGGAAATAAATAAAGATAAAAGGTACAAGAAAAACATACCTAATCATTTCAAAAGTAATGTATTTTGAGGTATTTCTACATCCATAGTATCATTTAAAAACTTATTTTTCATCCAAATTTGTGGAAATTAATACCACTCAAATTTTTTTTTCCATTAATCCAAAAACAATTATTATTTAATCGCATAAACCAAACTACCATGATATTAAAATACCACCACTATACACCCTATTTCTACTAAAAAGACATGAATCCACTATTATCTATACCAAAAAATAACCCCATAACTCTCAAAATGTCCACATTCTTCTTTTATCACCAAAATACCAAATTTTATGTCTTCAAGGATATCTCAAAGAGGTGGTATTTGAGAAGTATTTTTATCAATGTACCACATGTAATTTATTTTCTTCTTCTATTTTCTTCACAACAACATCATTCAAAAATTCATGATAAATCCAATATCATTTATACAATTTAGTTTTAGATTCTAATATGATATTTCATATCCATTTCATTCCTTATATCCTCATATTAAATAAAATGAAACTAATGTTTCAAATTATTGAGTTTTAACCTCATCATGAATAATAATTATTCATTTTCCATTAAATATTTCATGTATAGTCATTAATGTAAAAATATTTATAAAACAAATAAAAAGAGGTATAGTGTAACATATTTAATGTATTTGAAATAATATACCCACATATAATTCAAAAATATGAAAATAGTTTATGATGTTCAAAAAACAACAAAAATGAACTAACAATTTATTATTTATATTTTTTTCAAATTAATCAACCTAATTCAATTAAAAAATTATATAAGGCATAATTAAACTTTTTAAATTTAATTATTATTATTTTACATCTTATAGAGTTTTATTCATATTTTACAATAACAACCAAATTTATACTAATGTGAACTAATCGTGGACCCATGTGAAGAATGCACCCAAAACCCTGAAATAAAGAAATATTGTTAATTAATAGGGAATATTATGTTATAGAATCAAATCAGAGGTATAACAAATTTTTATACAGTTCTATAATTAGTTAATTACATTGTTTATAGATTTATATAGGAGGGTAATGTATGTGACACTAATGGAATGTGTGCGATAATTGATTTCATAACCCAATTTCCATTCATCATTGTAAACTTGTAATTTACTATTATGTTTTCATTATAATAAGTGTGATATTATTTTTAAAAATTTTAATATGTATTTTTAATTGTTTAATGAATATTTATAGTGTATTTACATAATAAATTAATTAAAATTATAATCATATCCATGATATGATATTTATATGGGACTCTAAGGACCTCGTTTTAATTGTTTTAAAGAATAATTTTATAAATATTTATCATTCATGTCTATGTTTTTAAAATTAAATTTATGAATTTATTGTTTGTAAATACATTTATTTTAAAAATAAATTTTCTAATTTCCCTTAATATTTAAAAAAATGAAATTTTTTAGATTTTATGTATGGGTATAAAATTTAAAAATACACTTTAAATTTAGTATTTCAAAAAACTGTTTTCAAACATATATTGAATGGGATGAATTTTCTAATAGTTTTTCTCTATAAAATTTTTTATCACCATTTATTATTTTATTTGAATACTTTAAAATAACATTTTTTCATTATTTTTAAATATTTTTTCAATATGAGTTATTGAATAATGAAAACATCATTCACTTCAATGTTTTTTTATGATAACATACTTGATTTTAGATTATTTTATTCTTTTTGAAAGGTCTTAATAACTATATGTTGTTACATGACAAACCATTAATGACTGGTTTTGATATAAACTAGTGAATTATGGTTATAGGATAATCCAATGATAGGTCGTTCCGTGATAAACTAAGGACATGTGGTTACATGATAACCTCCAATACATTGCGTACTACAGAGCTAGAGTTTGGCCATTTTTGTTACTAAATTTAGTGGGATGTAAAATGATGTCCAATGTTATCTAATTCTATTTAATATTCATTTTAATGTTTTAATGAAAATATATTTTTTTAATAAAAGAATGATATTGATCTATTCAAAAAATATTATTCCTTTTTTCAAAATAAAATGGTATGTTTTTATGAAATTGTTTTCATGGATTTTTATTGTAGTGAAATTTTCCCTTATTTTATGTTCTATGATGATATTTTTAATCACATACCATTTTTTTAATTGTTTTTCACTATGTTAACTATGAATATAAATGGATATATGAATATTATAATAATTTCAATTATATTCCATGAAAACAAAAGTATTTTACTTTTAAAAGAGTTTCCATTGGTGAGGATAATATTCTATACTGAATATAGTTGTCCACATGTAATTTGTGGGTGTAATTTGTAGGGGATTTTTATAGATATATAAAATATAAACCTATAAGAACTTCTTTAATGAAATAAATTGAATTATATTTTAATATAAATATAATCTTTTATGTTTAAGACCATGTCCTTACGGTGAGGAATGTAGATTATAGAGAATGTAAATGTTTTAATGATCTAGTGATGTGGTGTAATATATGGTGTGACAGTGTTTTATTGTTTATAATATTAATATGGTTGATTAAATGCGATGAAATGTAAAATTTATATGAAATATTTTATTGATTATATGAACGAGCACTTATTGTTGAGACAATTTTTTAGTTTCATGCAATGTAAATGATAATAGAATACAAATTAATATATATATATATTTAATGATGATGAGTTTATTGGAATTTATTTGTATAACACATGTATTTTGATAATGCAAAGAATCATTCAATGGAATTTTTTCCTTTAAAAAATAAAAGATGATTGTATGTCATAACCTTTACCATGCCGTGATGTTTCATTTCAATATTTATATGAATAAAAGATTAAATTAACATTTCAAATGAAGATATTTATTTATATTGAAGAAAAAAATACATGAAGTCGTTAATTTCTAAAAATAATATATAACTTTCAATAACATAACCCTTTGTGTAAGAGTTTTGATGTAATACCTAAATTATTGTTTCTAGTATCATAAAAAATATTATGAATGATTATATGTAAATTTAGTGGGAAAATGATGATATAGTTTAATGAAGAGACATTAATCATAGTCATTACATACATAATTATTTTGAATATTAAAATTATTATGAATTAATGAAATTTTTCTTTGAAAATTATAGTAGAAAATTATCCTAAGAATGAAAGTCATATAAGGTATAACTATATGAAATCAGGGGTGAGTAAAATTTTGGCTTTCTATGGAAGATGAAAATAACAGATACATGTCACTATAATATCGAATTGGGGAAAAACTAATGTGATGAGTGTTATAATTGTCTCTAAATTTAAAATAAATAAATTATATTTTTCATGAGGATAATTGAGAATTTTGTTTAGTAAAATACAATAATCCATAATGAGATTCCTATTTGTGACATGGGAATATAGCCAATATTAAATAATATTAAAATATTTGATATATAAGAAATTTAATTAACATTATGTTGAATCACATTATTTTCCTACATAATGACAATTTTCAACACCTTCGATAGTATATTGATCCACCATATTCATGATTAATATATTATTTTCATTCAATCCAAATGTTTATGTTTTATTGATAGTATAAAAAGAATATGATGTTCCAAAATCATCAAATAGATGTTACATGTAATTTTCATTGAGCTATGTAAATTTAGGAACTGGTGATGATGTATATAAAACCACCACGAGTTGGTGCAATATCATAACATTTAAATATAAAGATAGAGATGTTAACAATATTCATATAAAATTTAAAACTATTGTAATGTTTATTTTGAGGGTCATTGTAAGGTTATGCATTACTCTTATATAGATCATTACATAATGTTTTTGAAAGGGAATAATAAGGTTAACGTATTATTTTTCAGATCATTATTATAGTTGTTTAGACATTTAGTTGATTCTCATAAGGTATATTTTTATCTTATAATGAATACATTGGACCTCATAATGTCAGTACAATATAATAAAAAGTTTTAAAATATTAAATAAGTAAAATAAACATTATGAGATTTATTAAAATGGAACATACTAAAAATGGATATTATTTTAATTATGTATGAAAAAATGATCATTATTTTGATGAAGATCACGGTTATGTGTATCTTAATTATATTAGGATATATATTATATATATGAGAACAAAAATATTTTCCTAATTAGATGTTAGGAACCCTGAAAACTACATTGTTATACATGGCCTCATGTGTTTATAAAGATTTTATGATTTGGGATTGTAGAAATTATTATTGATTTAAGAAACTATGATTTAAGAAAAATAATGGAATTAAAATACCACAAACAATTCATTATTTGATTGTTTAAATAATGGTAATTATAGGTTATTAACATCAATATGTATTTATTAATATATTATAATATAAATGGTTTGTTTAGTAGTTTTATAGGATTGCAAATCATCAATAATATATGAATAATTTTAGGTCACTATAACTATTGGTTTCAAATTTATATATTTATTAATATTTGAAATATTTTTTTCACATGGGGAAATTAATAATATTGTAACATCCCCGAATGATAACGGGTTAAATGGATAAATGATATGACTCATGTCAACAAGGTGAACCTTCCTTTTCGGGAGCATACCTAGTTAGAACTCCACAGTTAAGCGTTCTTGGCCTGGAGTAGTAATCAGGATGGGTGACCTTCGGGAAAGATTCCCAGGGTGTGTGTGAGTGAGGACAAAGCACACTGGAAAGGACAAGTGTTTGGGTGGGCCCCACGTGTCTTCGGGGCAACTGGTGGTACTCAGTGGGCCAGAACCCGACGACCATGTTAAGGTGGGGTGGTTGTGCTGTCATTGGGACCCGGTTGTCACATTTGGTATTAGAGGAGGAACCTAGCCTTAAGGGTGGTGCACTACCTAGGTTGAGATATAGGGCCCACAATGAGGGTGTTGTGCTCTAAAGGGGGGGGGTGATTGTAACATCCCCAAATGATAAAGGGTTAAATGGCTAAATGATATGACTCATGTCAACAAGGTGCACCTTCCTTTTCAGGAGCCTACCTGGTTAGAAGTCCACAGTTAAGCGTTCTTGGCCTAGAGTAATAATCAGGATGGGTGACCTTCTGGGAAGTTTCCCAGGGTCTGTGTGAGTGAGGACAAAGCACACTGGAAAACACAAGTGTTGGCCTGTGGGGACTGTCATTCGTCAGATGACCTGTTCAGGCATGGGGGTGGACCCTGGGGTGGGCCCCACGTGTCTGCGGGAAACTGGGGTACCAGGTAGGCCAGGACCCAATGACCAAGTTAAGGCGGGGTGTCTATGCTGTTACTGGGACCCGGTTGTCACATTAATTGTCACACCCTGACCACTAACGCCCATGTTTTTATTCTTTTCTCAGTCCTGGGACTCTGGTTAGAGTCAGTTTTGGGTCCGGGTTTGAATTTTGGAATCTTTGACGTTTTCGGTGGGTCTCGGGCCAGTGTGCAGTCACTGCACTGCTAGTAGTCACTGCGCATTTGGTTCGGGTGGGTGCGTGGTCACCACTCATTCGGTATGATCGTGCGTTCAGACCTGGTGAGTTCACGGTTGCCCACCTATTTAGATAAATAATAAAATTAAATGAATTAATTAAATTTAAAAAAAATTATAAAATGATTAATAATAATAATAATAATAATTTATATTATTATTATTATTATTGTTACTGTTATTATTATAATTATATTTTACTTTTATTTTTTTATTTTTTTTATTTATTCTTTCTTTCTCTTTCTTTCTCTTTCTTTTTCTCTTTTCTTATTTTTTTATTCTTTTCTGTTCTTCCACACGGCTGTCCCCCGACAGCCCAGAAGCATCTTCTAGAACCTCTGTCGCCCCCACTCCCCTCCTGGCTTCTCCACCTTGCTTGCATCCCAGCCTACCGACCTCTCCCCAGCCATGTGCGACCCGTGCCCTAGCCGACCTATTCGGCTCCCACTTGCTGCGGCCCGGCCTTGCCCAGCCCTCTGCCTGGCGCGACCTCCCCCACCTCATGCGTGCTTGCAATCCACCGACCCTCCATCAGGCCTCTGCACCTCATACAGCCCCAGCAGCATGCCTCCCTGTTGTCCAGCCTTCATCAGCAGCACTATATGCACATGCGGCCTTTCCCTCCTGTTGCACGTACCCCAGCCAACTCTCGGTGATCTCTTATTTCCTTGCTGTCTAGCTGCTTGCGCCCGGTTGGCCTTCTTCCCTAGCCAGCAGCTTGCCTCTGTGCTACCCCTCATGCACCAGCCTGCTCCATGTTCTCCCCCAGGCGCTCCGCTTGTTACAGCGCCCTTTCCAGAGGCGCTCTCCTCTCCTTACTGTGCACCATTCCCAGCGCGCCTCGCGCGCCCCCGTTGCGCACCCCTACTACTGGCGTCGTTTTCTCCCTCTACTGGCGACCTGTCCAGCGTCGCAACCTCCAGCCTACATCCCTCTTCCCTTGCTTGAAATTTCGGATTGCACCCTTAGCGCACACCCATTATTCCAACAGATGTTCCCCCCTATATCTCTCCCTCTCCAGCAGCACTCCCCGACCCTCCTGTCCTGCTAAGCCCGTGCTGCACGCCCCTGCTCGGTTGCACCAACCTGCGGCCAGCGCTCTGGTGCCTCTGCCTTGCATCGTTCTTGCCATCCAACTGGCCTCATCCAGCTATTTCACATCCCCTCTCCTCCCACAGGTCATTCCCTTTGGATCTACCCCTCTGCCTTGCTGCTACACCTTCTACAGACCCCAAATCCTTTCCTTGAAGCAACCTTGACGCCGTCCAGTGCTTCCTGCTCCAAGAGTGGTCGCCACGCCTAGTTCCCCAGACGTGCCTCCTCCTCCTTTGGCATCTCCAGTGCTACGCCCCCTGTTCGTCTCTCTCTCCTGCCCGCATCCCCTTGGCATGCCCTGCTCCGACTGCACCCAGCAGGTGTGCCCCCGCCTCACAGCCATCGTCATGCAGCACCACATGTGCCTCTGACCAGTTCTGACAACCTCCAGCGAGCAATGGTGTAGGCCCTTGGTGCACGTACCCCATCCCTATATTATTCGTCCCTTAGTGGCGCTGCATCCCGACAACTTTCTCCTTTGCTTCACTGGCTGCAGACCGCCTTTCGGCAGTCACACACCTTATTCTCGATTGGGCGCACGAAGGACGCCCCCTGCTGAAGGAAAGTGATTTGGGGTTCATTCCATTTATCCCTCTCCAATATCGAGGAAAGTTTTATATTTTTTATTCTTTTGGATTATTTGAAGTCAGTGTTTATGTGATTTTAGTTGTATTGCAATTGTTGTAGTGTGTTGGCAAGGAAAACCTGCGATACTACGGTCATCATATTGTGCGTGCTTGTGCGCCCTTGAATGGCGTGGCACGTCTTCATGTTTGAGCTGCGAATCGAGGAAGGTCCCCCACTACACTCACCTTTAAATTTAGAATTTATTAATTTCTTGAGGATTTTAATTTTAATAAATAGAAAATAATATAAGATAATTAATTGTTAAATGATTATTTGTTGTAAAAAGAGCCATTTATTTTATACCAAACTCCTGAAATATTTTCTTGGCGATCAAACACCCTGTAGTGAAGGAATTCCATTTTGGACTTTAAACATAATTTATGGAATTTCAAATGTGGTTCTAGTTTTAATGATAAATGATTTCTTCTGAACAAGTGTTTTTGGTTTTCTTAAGAAACAAGGTTTTTCTTTAAAATTAGTGAAGGCCGGTTTGGCACTTTAATAAAATAAATTATTTTTTAAAACCCACTCAGGGGTGACTTTTGGTGTGAGTTGATTGTGTGAGCTGTATGTGATGTTTCTTCATCGTGACTGTTTGATTTACATTGTGGACGCACCCCTGTGTATTGCATTTGTTGACATGAGAACCAGGCATTGTGAGTGAATTTTCTGAGAACGATTGCTACACTACTTTAGAGTACGCACTATCTAGTGGTCCCATAGTAGGGGAATACTGAGTTATTGCTGCTATGGGGATTGGGCCCCTCGGTTAGGCCATGCAGGGCTATGCCGGGCGATAGGGCGTTATGACGTCATCGAGTTAGGGCATGCCTTCAGGATGAGTCAGATGTATAGTACGTTCTGGATTATTCACGAACTCCTAGGTTCAACCCATGTTTCCTTTAGTGTGTATTTTTGTGTGGTGGACAATTGAGAGGTCTAGTTCGATTGTTGGCCTATGTGCGCCACTTTTCCCTTTTCCCTTGGTGTGTGTTGTGTGCTATGTTTGGTTTTCCTTTGGTTATTAACTGATGTCTAGATTTCTAAATTGTTCGTAGAAAAATGTGTTAGAAATGAAATTTATCTATTCCTTTCAAACATTAAACTTTTTTTTAAATTAAAAAGGGCAGGGGACTGATACTTGTTTTAGAAACGAAAGTTTGTGTGTGTGAAAACCAATATGTTTGTATATTTAGTTCAAACCTGTAATTGGTAAATTTCTTTATTTAAAGGTAGTGCATTGGAAATACATATCGGGCTAGCCTATTGAGTTTTAATACTCACGCTTATAGTTCTTTTCAGTTTCTAGTGTTTCTGCAGGTTAAAGCTTGGGTGCATTCGCCTTGGGTGATGTTTGGTCGTGAGTTGGAGAGTGACATGCGTGGTCACATGGAGATAGTGGTTGTCTCTTTCGGTTAGTTTTATTTTCTTTTGTTCTTGTTAGTTACTTTACTTTGTTTATTTATTTTCCGCTACTATGTTTATTTTATGCTGCATTAATTATTTATTTTTATTGGGAGAAATCATTTCCACTTGCTCTCTGTTGATTACCTGGCGCTTGTCGCCATCCCGGAAGGTCCGGGAACGCTTCTCGGGTCATGTCACAGACCGAATCGGGTGACCGGTTCAGGGTCGACACAGATTGGTTCATGAAAAAATGGTATCAAAGGGGTTCATCCCTTGAGGGACCTCACTTTTCAGAGAGCCCTTTGTTATTTGGGATGTCCGATAGAAGGAGATTAGGACTGTCGGGGCTCAGGAGGTAGGTTACGGGTCGGTTCCTTATCACCACCGCTCGTGACGAGACCTGAGTTACCATGGTTATTCTGGGATTCAGATATTTTATCTTTTGTTGTTTTGTATTGAGGGATGACAATGGAAGAGAATCGATTCACATTGCGGCCTCACATGGGGTGGTGACCAATGTGGAGTCCTAGTGTCCGGTTTAATGTCCTCTTAGTGTTATGCCTTACTCGGGGCATGGATCACCACTATGTCGCTGGGTCAGACATGTGAACTAGTTCCTCATTTTAGTGGGTTATTTTTTTCTTGTGTTGTTGTTTTATTCTCAGTTGGTTTGAATGTGTGTTAAAAGTGAAACTAGTTTTGAAATGGAAAATTGTTTCTTCCAAATTGTTTTTGAAATTACTAAAGTGTGTTTTTAAAGAGAAGGTGTGTTAGTTTGGAAAAACATGGTATGTGTTTGGATTTGGTAAGGAAAAAAGAACTGTTTGAACCATGGCACTCCTTATGGAGGGTCACACATGCGTGGGTATGTATGGAAAGTGCGTGGGGGCACATGTTCACAGATGATGTGAGCGGGATTGAATGAACGCACGTGTGATAGTTCATAAAGTTCCATAGCCGAGTTTTGAAAATTTTAATGAAATAATGATTTTAGAAAAGTGATTTCTTCTTCTGTTTTATATGTCTGGATTATGGTCCTATTGCCCTTGGCTTGTGTCGTTTCTTTGATTGAGTTTTGGCCTGATTCCTATTTCGATGGTGTTTCTCGTGTTGTCATGAGTATGCCGCCCATAAATCCTCTAAATGTTTCCAATGAGTTATGCTCAGTTCTCAGTTATTTTTTTGTGTTGCTTGTTTTTCGAGGTAATCGAAGTCTATTAGAGGTAGTTGTATTGTTCTAATAGATTGTGTGTCTTCGGGTTGTTGGGAACTCCTAGGATAGTTAAGGTTCGTGTTGCCCTAGAGTTATTCGATGGTTCAGTTTTGGACAAGTAAAAATGAAATATCTCATCATCGTTAGAGTTTTGGGTGTGACTAACGGTGGTCTACTTCTGCGAAGGTTCCTCATCTGGCAAAGAGTGCAGGCTGGTGGAACCTGTCTCCAAGAAAATATCATCGTCGGTACCGACTCCTAGTTCACCGGACCGCTCTTTTGTGCGTCACCAGTACGTCATGTCCGGATAATCTAAGTCATCTTGTTGCATCCCTTTGAAAATGTACGGGCATCGTGGTTGTTGGAATCATTGAAAGGAAGAATGAGTTAGACACCATAAGATGAAAATACCTGACTGTGAGGTAGGATATTCTTCAGTTATCATGGCCCCAGCCACAAGTCTCGGGGTGATGCTCGCGCGTAGTCAGGAGTTGCTGAGGGTGTGTGGATCCTCGGTCTAGATAATGTATTTGGATTTGGAATGGAAGTATCCAAAATTTCCCATGTTCTATTCTCGTCACTATCCTAAGCTCATCCTTTGTCTCGGTGGTGTGATGAGATCTTTTTCCCACTATCTAAGCACTCTTGTCTACCCTCAGTGTGGTTTTCAAGTTTTTTGGTCTATTTTAATGGTGTGGGCCCTTGAATAGACGGACCTGTTCTATTTTTGAGTTAGTCCTAGCTGTGTTCATTAGGGGGATTTTTGGTTTCATGGAATTAATGGGCAGTGTTTCAAGATCCTTTTTGGGTTTGGGTTAGGAGTTCCGTAGTCTCTAGTTTCAATGAGGATTTTATTCGGTCGGTGTGAGAGGTGTTGAGTAAATATCGTATTCTCAGGGTGTTGCGTCATTTTGTAGTAAGATTTCTGTTTATGTCTCTAAGTGTTGTTCAGTCAATGTGGAGAAATTAAATGGGTTTAGTTTGGGAGTTCCTATGTTGGCCCCCCTCGGGGGTGGTATGATTGGGTTTCAAGGTTTCCATATTAGTACATTATTGTGGTGGGGAAAACCCTCCCGTGATCTCCCTATTGGAACCCGAATAGATTATATGGTAATAGGACAGGAAAAGGGAAAAGGACCAGGGATAGGTGGATGATTTGGGTTTGATCCTGAAGGAGGGAACCATACATGGTTCAGAACTCGTTTGGGGAGTCATGGTGTCTTTATATTATCCCACGTTAATGACACTAGACACATATATTGACACAACATGTTTTCACTTCAATTGAGTATTCTGTTTTCAGTTTGGTAATATTTTGATAGGAGTATTGTTATGAAAAATATGTTTCTTCTATTTTTGATTTATTCAATATGACATATTACATTTATAATTGAGGGTATAGTCTCCCCATGAATGACATAAAATACACTCACTTCTAGTCAGCAGCCTTTAGAATATGGGAAGGAATTATTGAGGTCATGTGACTCACCAGCTCTGGGCACTAATACTTGGTTCTCAGGATGCAACATTACAAGACAATATCAATGAGACATTTTTCATTCCTCTTATTTTGCATTACTATTTTGGGAAAGGTATCCATGAGACTGGGATGTGTACGTGATGGGTAATGAGATCGTGCATGGGTGTTTTAAAGCCATGTATGTTGTAAAACCCATGTATCCAGGGTGAGATTGTTGTTATTTATATTTTTTGTTATAGTTGACTGCTATTTCATCTTGGGTGATGCACTTGATGTGTGATATGATTATTATTTTTGATAATTATTATTATTAATTAATATCCTGGAATGGCATGATAGTTGAATCTTCTTGCATTCTTGAAGGCACATAGGGTTATTTGACAACAAATATTTTAGGCACACACGAGGAAATAGTATATCGGTATATAGTTAAACTTTAACTGTTTTCCTTATTTAGAGATCATAATGAAAAATGTTTGATGACATTAATTGATAATGATTGAAAAATTATACAAAATGAGCATAGTTAGATGGCTAAATGAGAAACATGATTATGAATGTGTAGTTATCCTTGTAAAAAAACAATTAATATGATGGTTAAGGGTATTGATCATGCCTGGGTTTTAAATATGTGGCGAGGTATGGGAATAAGGTTTGTTATGATTATTTTCCCCATTTGTAAATGATATAATGTGGTGTTATGAGACATGAGATGTGTTTTGGACATATAGAGTGTATGCATCCATGATTCATGTTGAGGGGAAACCCGAGGGGCATTACTAGAAATGTATTTCTTGTTAGGGGACTTGAGGCCCCAATCATGACAACTATTAATGAGGGTGGTAGTTTCATGATAACTTCACCCAATTCATAAAAATTGTGTAAAAATACCAAAGACAAGTTATGAAAAGAATGCTTGAGTTGAAGATGGAGTTTCAGTTATAGAAACGCCAAACATTTTCTAGAGAGAGTGGAAAAAAGGCAAATGAATTTTTGGGTTAATTCTATATAGACAATAATTGAACATTTGGAAACTCTGGTTGAGATGAGGGTCATTTTGGACACCTATATGCTACGTGGATAAGAAAAGCACTAGTGGGACCTTTGGGCATGAATTGGATAGACATGCAATACGTAATGGAAGGAAATCATTGATATGTTCTTGGAACAATTATATTCGGATATTTTGGGACCATAGAAAGATGGTGAGTTCATACATCTGGTAGAGGAGAGAGTGACAATGATGGGACATGCTGGATTGTACATAGACTTGCAACGATTTCCCTTAGACTTAGCAGGAGAGTATGTAGCTACAGAGAAACATGTTTATGCTGAAAATAAGTTTGAGATTATGTCCCAGGTTAATATCTTCCTATTGAATATGTTTATTGAAGTGGAGGATCATCGTATCACTGAAGGGAATATGAGGGAGGATTCTAGTGCTAAATAGTTAATTGATACTGGATAATTAGAAGGCATGACATCCAAGGTCAAGAAGCACAATGTTGAATACTTTGGATAAGACTATAAGAATAATAATACTTATATAGGAGGGTTGGTTAAAAAAGACCTTAATGGGTGATCTATCATTAGTGTGGATGGTCGGGAAACAATCATAGACATTATTCCTGACAACCTATAGAATTTTGATCTTTTGTAAATATGGGATATCTACATAAATTCTACTAGTCATACTGATAGACTGGTACTGATGGAGCAGCAGGGAAGAGTCCAAGTGTTGAAGGAGGATATTCTACAAAATATTGTGTTTTCAATTGGAGTTTTACATGCTGAAGAAGTAGAAGAAGTGGGCATGGTGCTTCTGGTTAGGAACACCCACATCTGATGAGTGGTTCAACTTAGGGGAGTATGACAACATCACATGGGAGTGGAAAAAAAATTTAAATGTAGTACAACATATACATGTGGATATCATGGTGGGACCATTAATAGTGAAATATTCTATTCGAGTATCTTATACTTTTGATAGTTCCTTGATTGATATTGGTTCCTCTAATTTATTTATATCTATAAAACATGTTAATGGTTTGATCATGGTGGTGGGGATTGTGAGTGGGGTTATGATTATAGATTCAATGTTGGGAATGGGTTCTAGAGGTAAACTTCTATGTAAGATATGTACATTCGATATCAGGGAATATTTTTAACTATGGGATCTCTATGTTCTTGAAATGATGGTATTCATCCTAATTGTGGGTATGGACTGGTTAGTTGCATACCAATCCCACATGAACTATTAATTTATGAGTTTGACATTTATATCTCCATTTTTTTACTATTATATTCTTCATTGAGAGTGTTATATCTAATAAGTTTGAATCGATACAATTACTCAGCAACTAGGAGATCTCATAGTTATAGTAGAAATACATTTGATTGATGATGTGGGAGTTTGGCAAGATGTACATCCACTAGTGGTGGAACGATTTCATGATGTATTGCATGAAGACATCTTAGGGATACCTCTTGAGATATATGTGTAATTATCTATTGATATTTTGTCATTGGTGGATCAAGTATCCATTCCACTGTATAGAATGGCACAAAAAGAGCTTCATGTGCTCAAGTCTCCTTTAGATTAATTGTAGGATAAGTTATTTGACTATCAATTTATGTTTCCAATGGGGTTATCTATTTAATGTTGAAAGATGTTTATCAAGAGTTTATGATTATATTTCATCTACCAGAATTTAAAAAAAATGGTTGTGTGGAGCTGATATTCTTTTCCACATATCAATGATCTTTTTTTCTAATTGAAGGGATATTATGTTTTCTCGATGATTTATTTGAGATCAAGGTATCATCATATGAGAGTATGAATTCAAATATACTGATATATTCATTATGAAGTTATAGGATTTCTCATTTTGTTGTAATACCATTTGGATGAGAAAAAGCACTAGTAGTTTTTATGGTAATGATGGATTTGATATTTAATTTGTATCTGGATCAGCTCATTGTAGTGTTTGTGGAAGAAATTGTGGTGTACTCCATGACTCATGATGACTATGACCTACATTACGACATTTTCATGAGTATATTATGAGAGAATTAGTTATACACAAATCTAACTATGTGTTAGTTTTTGATTGATCATGTACACAAATTGGGGAATATCATCATAGATTAAGGTGTATTAGTCGACCCAGAGAAGGTTTGAGAAACAGTTTCATGGGAGGAAACCATGAATGTTTTTTAGATCTGATGTTTCCTAGGATTAGTTATATATTACAACATGTTTATCCATGAAATTTCCCATTTGACAGCACTACTTTTGGACTTGACCAAAAAGGTGGATATGGTTGAATGTTAAGAGTATTTTGAAGATAATTTCAAGATATGAAGAACCACTTGACATCAACACAAATAGTGTTCCTTCCTGAGTCAGTTAAAGAGTATTGGTTTTATTGTGATGCTTCTGGGATTAGACATGGAGTTGGAGGATGCAAGGATATCAAGTTGGGGAATATGGGACTCGACAATTGAGGACTTAGGAAAATAATTACCCAATGCATGAGCTTGATTTGGTAGTAGTGGTTTATTCTCTTTTTTGATAGAGATACTATCTTTTAGAAGAAATTATTACCATCTATACTGATCACATAAGAATGAAGTATATATTTTCATGCCATGGTTTGAATCTACAATAGAAGGAATGGGTTTAGTATATATAGTCCATTAATTTCTAACAGTAATGTACACCTCAGATGGTTAATAATGTTTCTGATGAAATGAGTTGGAAGACATAGACTCATATGGTTATGGAATCGAGTGATGTGTGGATGATTATGGCCTTTCTGGCTGATATGCATATAGTGGTTCTCAAGATTCTGTAGAAGAGGAATCTAATTTCAATTGAAGTGGTGTATATTCTATGGACATGGATCGGGGATAGAGTGTATGATTATGTATATTTTTTATCCTTGAGGGAATGATTTAATCACATGGATACATCTATGGACTAGTTGATAGATGATGATTAGATTATCTTTGTAAAGTATCTAGTTCAGGAACTAATGATCATGTGAGAAGATCTCATGTAGGATTTTAATTCCTTGATGTGCGTGGTGCATCTATGGGTAACCTAAATGTACCATTACCCAGGAATGTAGTTTTTGTGTCCCGAAATTATAATGATTATAGTATGTTTTGTGGAATTAAGCTTCACCTATGAGAATGTGAATGGACAACATCAACATCCCATAGGATTGCAACAATAATATTCTATTCTATAATGGATGTTGGATGAAATGATCATCATATTTGTGGTGGGTCATCCAAAATGATTTGGAGGAATGATGATTTTTGGTTCATATTTTATTGATAGAAAATTCTAGCGTATTTGCTTCCGATACGATAAAGGACCACAATAGGACAGTTGGGAGAACTGTAGGTTCAAGAGATAATCCTTCTACCTAGTTTTCCATGAACTAAAGCTTTAGATTTTGATTCACTAATTACATCATGCTTCTGGTACGTCTTGCAGAAATCACATGGAACAGAAGTATTATTGAGTATGGCTTTCCACCCACAGATAGATGGGAATTCCGAGCGTGTTATACAAGTGCTTGAGTCTCATGCATGAGTCATCTGAGCATGTACATATGATTTGGAGAAATATGGATATGGCTCAGAGTATAAAAACACATTATGATAATAGATGTATATGAACCATAGAGTTTACGGATGGTGATCATGTCTTTCTTTGGGTGTTTCAGAGGATGTATCACCACAAGATACATAGGCTGTGAATGTTGGTTCTTAGGTTTGTTGGACCATTTGAGATAGATGAATGAATCGGTCCGGAGGAATATTGATTTGATCTTATAAAAATATAATATTCTAGGCTTGTTTTATTCAATGTATCAAAACTACAATAGTATCATCATGAACCTTCTAATGTGATCAATGAGGTTCTGTTTGAACTTGAGATAGATATGTCATTTGAGGAGCATATGATTTGTATGATTGATCGTAGTAAAAACATGTTGTGGGAAAATACTATGCTAATAGTTCTGTGTTATGAAAACATGGATGTGTACAAAAAGAATCATGGGAAGGAGAAACAGATATGAGGGATTATTGTCCTGCTCATTTTGGCATAGAAGGTAAGAAAGGCTATGATGTGCATCTCAAGGATGAGTTGTTTTATGGTGGGGATATTGTATGATCCTAACCATTTCTATAGAAATCACATGCGTGATTTCAGGTAATTAATTGTTTTTTCATATTTGAATTTGAATTGAGTTATGAAATGTGGACCATTTGGGTGATGTCAGTGAATCATTTGGAGTGGAAGAGGCTCTGCATGGTTGGCACATGGTTTGTCAAAACTATGCGGCTACAATAGAGAAACCATGTGATCATTGATATTTAAGGAAGTAAATTTGAAATAGTTAAATCACAGTTTAAAATCCAATGCAACGTGGACAACCAATATCCCCTTAGATTCATTGGATAAGTCATGATTATTGAATGGATTGTCTATCCAGGAAACTAAATCATTTGACAGCCGAAAGTGAGATCCTAAAATTGTATATCTCTCTTCTTTTCATCCTTTAATGACATCTTTCACCTCCTATGCAGTCGTAATAGGGGTTGTTACATTCTTAAGGGTATTGAAAATTTCTCTCATTGACCTAAACGGATTCCAAGGACAACCTATAAATGTTCTTCAAGATCAAAATACCAAATTGAATATCCACTCTTCCCCAAGGAAGTGGATTTCATTCTGATTGTTCTCCCATAATTTCTTCTATCCGTCCTTGATATTTTAATTAAATATATCCTATGCCTACTTACATATACACCTAGTTAGTGACATGTAGAACTATTATAGTTATTCAAGATTTAAATTATGATATATTGATTATTTTAATCTATATATTTGGCATAGGTATTGAGATTCTGAACATCTATCAAAGTCGTCATGCTCGTCAGATTTTGGGGATTTCTATTGATAAAACATCCATCAGCGAATTTAAGTGGGTGGTCTAAATATAATTCCCATAGTATTAGATTCAATATGTATATCATCTATTATTGAATTTCTTTTGTACTTTAACATTTTTACCCTTATATTGGGTTAATTATATTGACTAATTGAATTGTGGTTGTTATGTTGAAATAAGTTATTAATTAGAGAATTAATCATGAGAATATGGGGCTTTCCTATAAGATACATAATGATAAGAAATTGGTTATCAGGGATATGGGAAGTAATATAGGTAATTAATTTGGTAAATAAAAATGAGATATCAACTTGGCTTAGTTGAGACAATTAAATATGTATTAAATATATTCTTTTATATTAGACTATAAATAATTACTAGTGATTAATTATAAAGTGTTGAGAATGATAATAAGATAAATAATTTTTTTTAATTTTCTTTTGGAATATGAATTTTTATCTTAATTAATTAATTTATAAAATAATTAATGGTTTTATGCACTTAATTAATTGTTCAGTTGACCAATGGAATTGATGTGTTAATGAATTCTTGAATTTGTAACTTTATTGTGGTTGATATTTAATTAGTAAAATAATTGTGTGATAAGGAGTGGGAAAACAGTCATTCTAAAATAAAATGAAAAATTGTTAACATGGCCATCATACTTATGAGTAAGATAATTGTTATATGGCCATTATAATGTGAAAAATACATGGTTACTTGGTCATTATGCTTAAGAGTAATCAGAATGGAATCATTTTCATTCTAATGAAGATTAACCACATTAACATTGGCATATTACATAAATTTTTATTATTGAAACCCATTATAATGTGGATCAAAAATGAGAAACTTAAGAATTGAGATAATTGAACTCTGAGTTATGGCCTTTCATGAGAATATTATATCTTCAGCATGATTTAAATTAGGTACTGAGATATCATATAATTTGGAATAAATTCTACATATGCTAGAAGCTGGTATTTTGATATTTCCTTACATAGGTAATGCTTTGGGATCAAGTATAATATATTGTTAGTATTAAGGCATGAGTATCCTTGGGAACACTTGGGTAAATGATGATAGATTTGAATAATTGAAAATGTGATAAACTTTTTATTATTGAACTTCAATAATTTTATTATAGAAAAATATTCACTATCTTTTGATGTGAATTATTTAACACACCGTTGGTGGCGGCCTACTGTGTTGTATTGACACCCCATTCGGTATACCTTATCGGTACATAAATAGATTATAACATTATAAACCTGGGTTATAGAAATGGCCATGGCATAGGTGGATGATTGGGGATGGATCTTGGATGAGGGAAACATACATGATTCATATCCCTTTTGGGGATTAATTGTCTCTTTATTTTTAGTGGAATTTAATACACATGACACTTATATTGACATAGCATGTTTTCCCTTAAGTTGATTATTGTGTTTTTTATTTGGTTATCTTTTGACATGAGTATTATACTATTTTTATATGCTTCCTCTATTTTCCATTTATTTCCAATGACATCATAATCTTAAAAATTAGGTTGTTTTCTTCCCATGAATAATATAACATGCCCTCACTGCCAGTCTGTAGCCTCTAGCACACCGGGAGGCATGCTTGAGGTCATGTGACTGACAGGCTTAGGGCACCGATGTGTGGCACCCGAGCCGGGATGTTACAACCTATATGGTATAAATATATTTATTTATAATCAATCATTATATTTATTATAATAATTTATTATATATTTAAATAAATATTAACATGATTATCTAAAATATAAAAAATTAATTATAAGCTAATAGAAACATAATGTTTTAACAACATTAAAAAAAATTATCATTTAGTTGATGGAATATCGAATTAATCATTCCAATATTATAATATATTGATGAATTAATTTAAAATATCGATGAAATTATATACATATAGAGATAATTATATATAAATAATTATTCAACGTGATATTAATTAGAATATCATTTTTCATATGATAATAATATCAGGTATATAAGTATTTTCCATCCATAAAATTTATAATATTTCACTCAATTAAATCATATATATTTATTTTTAATTATATATAAATTAAGATTTAAAAGGACTCATTATACTTTATTAATCTAAAATAATAAAAAACTATATATTGACTTATTTTCTATCAGCTTAATTATCCATATGTGTTAACATAGAATCATTATTGAGTATTAAAATATAATTTTTGTTGTTTTAAAAATTTCAAAAAAAAATTTAATAATGATTTCCAAATTTTGAGGATTTTCTTAACAAAATTCCTTAAAATACCATAATTCCAAAATCTAAAAATTATATTAGTTTTATCATTTAACTATTTTTTTCACCCATTGGATATTTTGTGACTTATTACCCTCAAAATTAACACTTTACTTTTTAGGATTCATAATATGTAACATTAAAAAAATTATAAATTAAATAAATAATTTCTTATCATCAATATAATATTTTTTATAGGTATTTTTTCATTTTTATTATTTTATAATGAATTTGGTATATTTCATGGAAGTTATTCTTTAAAAACTCTTGACAGAGGGGTATAAAAATCAAAATTTATAATGTAGAGTAAAAAATTATTATATTTTTTAGGTGATAGAAAATTGATAAATATTTTCAAAACATTTACAAATGTTTTCAAACCATAAAACTACATTAGAAATGAATTATTTAATCATATTATTATGTTTTTTTGATTTTATAGCATGTAATTTATATGTTTTCATTTATATCAGTTGAAACTATTGGTCTTGTTAATAGTCTTACATATATTTATTTTAAAAATCAATATTAAACTTTAAATTAATTCGTTATATAGTGTATATTTTAATACAAGTACATTTTATATTCTAAAAAATTGATTTATTTCTTATGATCTTTATGAGTTGATTAATTTTCTTGTTTACTTATTTTTTATTTCATATTTATATGAATAGTGATTATTTTTTATTACCATTTTGATTTTGAACTTTTATCTCTAATTTTATCATCATTTTATTATAATATATGTTAATTTAATTTCATATTTTATAATCCATAGTAAAAATTTATTGTCAATGATTGATTTCATATAAAATATTCTGTTTTTACAAATTGTTTTTAAATGTAATCAAATAAATAAAGAAAAAATTTATATTTTTACTAAATATCTATTTCATCAATATTGATTACACATTGAAATTTTTTAAAAAATAAAAAATCCATTTAGATATTTAATATTAATTTTTTAAAACTAATTTAAAATATGATGAAATTTTTTTGACACCATCAATTCTGTTGCTACATTTACATAAAAAATAATGTTTAAATTTATATAAATATTTATGTTTCTAAATATATATCATATTTTCAATACATTAATGAAAAAATTATCATTTATCATTTTTAATTTTTTATTTAGAAAAACACTAAAATGTTAATTTTCGTATCAGGTATAATTAACTAAATTTAGTTTTGAATTCACTACATCACATGAAATAATTATGTTTTATAAAATACGTGAAAACACAAATAAATTTTCATTAATAATATAATTTTTTGTAGTGATCAATGTAAAAATTATGTTCATATGCCAAATTGTGCATAATTAATCTTTTTAGATTATTTTATGGCCAACAAGAAATAATTACATTAGTCAAGAAAATAGATGAGAAAAAAATTAGGTTCTGTTTACTAACAATGTTTGCGGAAAATCTATCCAAAGTGACTCAAAAAATTAGTAAGTACGTTTTTTGATTTTATATAGATTTGCGATTTCAAATAATGTTTTTCCATGGAATTTATAAATCATTTCTAAATTACATATTGTATAAATTGTAATTTTTTATATAATTTTGTTAGTTCTGGTAATTAAAATATAACAATAATTATTTTTATGAATAAATTTTAAAATGTAATTCAAATCAATCATTATAGTTTCTTATAACCACATTTTTTTATAAAATATTATTAAATATTAATGGATTCTATATGGTTGGTAATAATAATTTAAATATATTGTTGTAACATGATATTATCTTTTATATTTGAATAATTTCGAGGATAATGGGCTATTTAAAAATACATTGTGTTGTGCATCCTGAACTATTTCTTAATATTATAATGTCGATTTGTGATATAATTTTTATGATTATATATTTAAAAAAAAATTCTAAATTAATCAAAATTATTTGATGTGTTATTAATTATATATTAATTATGATATACATAACTATTAAGATACGTTTTTTTGATATGTAATATAGATATATTATTTCAGAATTTTCTTCATTATATGATATTATGAAACATATAAATATGTTTTATGTGTTCATATTCTATAGTCTTAGTACCATTTGAATGATATAATGAGACATGACTCAAAATTATTACAATATTTAAAATATCTAATATAGTTTGGTAATTAGTGTTATAATAACGGGGTTAATTATCATATTTGGTATATCATTTTCAATGATTATATATCATGTATCAATGGGAAAGTCCATTATGAGTGGTGTTGTAAATATAATAATTAATATAGATATATGATTGAGTCGAATTATGTAGAGTGATATTCAAAAATCCAAATGAAATTTATAGGAATTAAGATAAAATGATAATGATTACATAGGATGATATCATCAATAAGATTTTAATAATGATAAATTATACACTATAAGTTTTTAAATTTTATAGATTATTTGTTTATAAGATAAAATATTTTCATTGGATTAATAATGTTTTATTTTGTTACTAGACAACAAAGTGTTATCATAGATCATGTTTTTATTTGGATTAAGGGATATTTATAATCCTGTAAAAAATGTTATATAGCGTAAATAGTGATTTTTTAGTCACATTCAAACTTATAATATGTAGTCCTTCGGTTCAGTGTAGTGCAGGTGAAATTTTATAAATTTTTTATTCTCTATCATCATATAACCTTAATTTTTAATTGAAAATCTGGGGTGTCTTCCAAAAAATAAAGACACATCATCCTTTATAGTTAAATTTTAATTTCAAATTCCATAATTCAAAATTTCATAGAATGTAACTAATATGTGTGATTAACTTATTATATAATATTATAATAACTTATTCTAATAGTGTTACTAAATAAAATTATCGAATTAAAATTCTAATTTCTTCCTGATAGTGATATTTAAAATGGTATCAGTCACATATAATCTATATATGTAATTAATTTTTTTTTATTTTGTTACATTGATTTAAATGTTAATTTAATATATCAATATTCACAAAAAATGAATGTGAATTACTGAATGATAGAAATAAAAGGTATTTTGATATGAAAAATAAATATCATGGGGATTTTTATGAATTTTTTATAATAAATAATTTATATTTATGAAATCATTTAAATAATATAACGACACTCATGAAATGGTTTGATATTTTTATAATAATATAAGAATGGTTAAAAACTAAACAAATTATGAAAATTATTACATATTAATGTATTTATTAAACCACCAACAAATATATGGGATTATTATAGACCCAAATGTCATTAATGAAGTAACTAGGAAAGCAGAATCCATGGATACAATAGTATATATTAAAATATATATAATGAATGAATAGTATAAAGAGATTATGAGATAAAATTATAGGTTATAAAAATGTGGATAATGATAAATGATGTAGTTAATTATATACATCATAGAAAGTCCTAGGAATGAATATGGAAATAAAAAATTTTATATAATAGGTAATTTCATGAATACGTGTCAAAAATGAATCTTCCAATAACCAAAAAATATTTTAGGAATGATGGAAAATTATAATTGGCATTTTATATAGAAAAACATAAAATATGGGTTATATAGTTAAACCATATATCACATAAATGTGAAATTCAATAAAATAAAATAGATTGATATAGATCCAATAAAATTAAAATACCTAATATTTTGGGGTGTTGTTGAGTAAATATAAGGAATAATTAATTCATATATTCCATAGTAATGAGCTTTATAATGGTATGATTTAAATGTATACAACTGAAAAAATTTAATACCTATGGTATGTAATTAGTGAATAATATTTTAAAATAATGTTTATTGATAAAAACAATTGTCATTGTAATTAGGAATTTTCATAAGTATTCCCATATATAAATTATGTTTACCTAAACATTACTTCATTCTGTAACTATTAATGACGATAACATAATAGTTGTTCAAATATTTATATAATATGTTGAAAATAAATTTATAGAGGTATGTTATACACATTAACCACCAAAAAAATTAAAGAAACATGTATTACTAAATTTTTTATTTTAAATACTATAATAGAAATATTTAAATTTAAATATATAGAATAAGATGGTTTGTAGAATATAATATATCATATACATGTCAACTGTTAGGAAATAAATATATCATGAAGGACATCAAAACACAATTAAGATGCAATTATAAAATTCAGCTGTAATGAGTGATTGAAAATATTTAGTGAATATATTGAATAATATAACTCAGTGATATAAAATATATATAAAACTATTATCGAAATTAATTATGAGGATATTTTACTTGAATGAGTAATTACTAAAATTTATTCATATATTCTATTTATTTCTATTTTCAAACACAAGATTACCTTATTAAATCATAATGGGATTATAATTTTCAAAAATTACTACCCATTCAAATATATTTAGGTAAACCAACACCATCATTATAAAAAAACTAGTGCATGATTTATCAACCCAATATAAATTCCCCCATTAAATTCCTCCAAATTCCAAATCATTTTAAGGAGAGATTTAGTTGTTGAGATAAGTAAATAATTATTTCAAATTAAATAATATATCCAAGGGAATATAAAATTCCTCTATATATGAGGAAAATTTTATAATTTATATCCATTAACATATAAATAATTCTATTTTCTATATATTCATTGTTTTTAATATAAATTATCACTCGTAATTATAAATATTTTATGAATGAAATATTAATTTTATAATAATAAGATGTAAAAAATTCACTGATATAAATTAGTTCATGTCTGGATCATTTTAACATTGTATATCAATGTTGCTACTCTATTTTAATCATAATTTTCACATAATTTGTGAAAAAATAATTTTATGATACAGATGATATTTGAATTTAGATTATGTAATTTTTTAGTTTTCTTTAATGTTAATATAAAACACAAAAATCATAAATATTATAGATCAATTTGATAAATAAAATCAACATGGATAAAAATTTCATTGATCATTCATAACATACCATATTTGTTCCAATAGCGAAATGATTGTGGAAAATAAATATTTGTTAAAAATTACAAATCATGTAACATAAATATTCTAATGATGATATTGTTCTTATGATGTAATAAGAACTAGGTGTTATATATGGAATTAGTAATATAATTATTTTTCTATTGAACCATAATTATTAACATAAAATATGAATGATAAATAAATATGTATTATATATATAAATAATTATTAGTTATTGAAATAAATATAATTATGATTTCATTACAGGAAATTAAATAACAATGTTTCATTATATAGGGATCTAGAGTATATTAGACCATACCCAGAGAGGGATTTTCTTCATAATACGACCCCTTGTGTTGTAATTCCTACTATTTTGATAATATTTTTCCCTATTATGTATATACTCTATAAAATCATTTCAATTATCTTTAACATGAATATTTATATATGATTTTATATGTTTTACTAATATATTATAACTCATTATTAATTATAAATTTTTATAGTGGTTATCTTCAAACCACTCTTATTATTGCTGATTTTATATCCTTAATAACTTTTTCTAGGAATTAAATTTAAATTCTATTATATATCCCACAATTTTTCTTGTTTTCTTTATAGGGGATTTATATAAGCATTCCCCTTGTTTTATTCAACCCCTAAAAAATTAATTTATAGATGGATATTTTTTTATAACATTCTCTTTCCAAGATAACTCCATACAATATCATTTCTCATTAATGTGAATTGATATATATGAATTTTTATTGATAAAATATATCACCATGTCATTATAATGTTATTAAGAGGCATAAAATAAAATAATTATATGTTTTCCTTATTAAATTCATTCAATTTTTGTACTTCTGGATTATATGTTATATTCAATTTAACTATTCCTTATACATAACCCATTAAAATGTTTAATTATTATCTTGAAACGTTATTGGAAAATTTATTTATATCTATGATGTTTTTGAATGGAATTTCCCATTATAGGATTCTGATAGCCCCAGTAATAGTCAATATTACTCGGGGCTGGTTGTTTTGATAAAACACAAATTGCTTCCTATTTTATGATTACATTCGAGATAATACACCACCTCCTATTATATTTGGTGATATAACTAATGAATCCACAAATATCACTTTAACTAAAAAATATTTAGATACCTGATAAAAATTGTTCATTACTCAAACTAAATATATATACCAGAGCGTGATCTAGATTCAGTAAATAGTATATGATATACTAGAATAAAAATTATGGAGAAATATTATTATGATATATCCTTTACTCGCTATATAATATATTGAAAAATATTTTCACCAGAAAAGTTTTTAGAATATATACATATTTTTAAAAGATTATAATAAGGTCTTATTATATGTATAATATTGTATATTTTTAATATATAATATTATAATTCTCAAAATAATTTTCATATTTTTAAATATTCATAAATTCTATAATATTCAATAATATAAGACTTGATTGGGTTTTAACACACACAAAACGTGTTAATGATTTTTAATTCTTATACTTATAATTTTACCTCAATACGAAATCACCTTTTGTTCACCCCATTATGAATATTTTATTTTATTCTCTCCACTATCAATGATAACATATTTTAGCAAAATATTTGGAAGAAAAGGCCCAGTTAAAAGTATTAATTAATCGAAACAAAATACTCTTCGTATCGGAATATGAATTTTATATTAATATTAGAAAAAACATCATTATTCATAATCATGATTACATTAGATCTATAGGTTATTTTTAAAAATCATTTCCGTCATTGACATAGTGGAAAGACTATTTCTTGAGTAAGAATGACCATTAACCTATCAAATAAGACATATCATTAGATCCTAGGATATTAGAAAACAATCATCAAACTATATAATTCGAATTAATTACCCCAACATGATGTAAACTATTTCTAAAACATTTCATTGACTAAATTCATAGATATTACATTTCATATGGTGTTTTTTATAATTGGTAAGAAATTTTTTCAAACTATTATCATCAAAATTTATACCAAAATATGTCCACTCATCATTTCAGGATAACTATTTTCAAAAAAAAATAATATTATTATTTTTTATGGTTCCATGTTTCAAACATCTAATAATAGAAAATATATTTCTATATTTGGGATAAGATTATTGAAAAACTAAATGATATAATTGGAAGGTAAACATTATTATTAAAAATAATATATTCATTATCTTCATACATGGTTAAACAACCTTCATTTTTGAAATGAATACATATTTTATATATCATTTATATTATTCTTATATATAAACAACTGATTATGGAGACTTACAATCATTTTATTTATTTTTTTTGGTCCACCAAATATTTTATTTCCCCATATGTGATATATTACCTTTTCCACATTGAGATAACTAAAATAAAAACACAATAAAACACATCTTCTAACGATGATCATTCAACCAAATTGACATTCCATTCACTCTAAAATAGTTTAATTAGTTGAATATGTTATTCCTGAACAATTGCATGTGAATATTCATATTTTCCAAAAAGAATATTTTTTCACTTATTCTTCAATATAAATATCCTTTTATAAATATCATATAGTGAGTATTTAACATTAACCACCGCCACATTTAAACATCCATATACAACATCAAAATTTATCCCCGGATCATCCAATTACCCAATAACAATATAATAAAATTCATCAAAATGTAATAATTTTTTCCAAATCACCATGAATATTATTAATGTGATTAAAATAAATGAAAACACAAATATTGTATCTTATCGATATGTTATCCATTTATCCACTGATAGAAATTTCACAATGAAACCCATATTATTTTATAAGTATCTTATCAAACATCAAATAACAAAATGTTATTCGTTAAAGGTTAAAAAATCTTCCAAAAATATTTATTGTTTATAAAATTTCCCCCATATTATTTTTAAATCAAATAATAAACATATATTATATTAAAATTAAATACTAAATTAATTTAATCATCTATAAAAATTCCATTACTATGGTATTGAACTATATATTATGATATATAACATGCTACAATGATTTTATGTTATCTATAATTGATGAGTCACTTCATCATCCTCACAACATGTGATACCACATGATATCATTTTCATAATAAAAAATATTATTATGTATCACAATATAATTATCATATATGTTATTATAATATATATAAAAAGTATTCTCATTAAAAAATTTAAAATAGAATAAAACAATAGAAAATGACAACACTACATACTTATTTTAAAATAAACTCTTCTTAATAATTCATCATTAATAAACTATCCCCCTTAGTGGGAAATTTTGAACCATTATGTTAAAAAAAAATTCAAAGGATTTATTTCATATATTCATGTTCTCAATAATTGTAAATAAATTTTGGAGATAATAATAATGATACTTATTTTCATTTTCTCATATATTAAAAAGTAAATTATAATTAATAAGTTATTGTTGGGTTGATTTTATGATACAATATCATATTGTGAGTAAAAAAGATTTTTTATTCGTAAATAAACAAGTATTTATAATAAAATGGAAAATTTAAATATTTTTACATTGAGAATTAACTATTCTCTACTAATTCCATAGTAGTTTTGGAGCACTAATCTTAATATTCACTATAAAAAAATATATGTGAAGGGAATAATCTAATTTATTATCATTAATATGATATTTTAATAACATTTACACTACCTAAAAAATTTGTAAAAACATATTCATAAATTATAAATAAATTCATATTTTTATAAATAATATATAGTGTTTATTATTTTTATTTTTCTCTCCCTTGTATAGTTAAAAATTATCAACGACTTCATAAAATCAACAATATAGTTATAGAGAAACTATTATTATTCAAAAAAAAATATCTATTTTACATATTTATAATTTTTCATGACCCGTCATCGGGGCTCATGCCGTGACTACCCCAAGCCCGCCTTCCATAGGCCAGGGGCTGGCGACTAGCACCAAAGGCGTAAATCCAGATAACTGGGAATGCATTGCCTTTATAAAAGAAAACAAGAACCACAGAGTAAGAAAGCGGAAAAAGTAAACACTAAGTAAAAGAGAAGTGCTGAAAAGTAAATGGGCCAGAATACAAACCCAAAAGAAAGTACAACTACAACTGAACAAGTACAATAGAAAAGATAACAGCTGGAAGGAAGGAAGCATCTCCTGGGTCGTCCTCCTCAGATCCTACCTGAAGGGTAGGTACAGATGGTGCAGCTCCTCGTCGTCCACCGCAGATCCTACCTGAAGGGTAGGTACAGATAGCGTAGCTCCTGGTCATCCACCACGGATCCTACCTGAATGGTAGGTACAGATAGCCTCCTCCAAGCTCTCGTCCGTCAACCTCCTCCATGTGCCATCTCGTCGTGTAGTCCAACTCCGAGTACTGACTCATCGTTTAGTCCACCTCCGGGTACTGACTCGTCGTGTAGTCCACCTCCGAGTACCGTCCAGTCCTCGAACACCCGTCCTCCGTCAGCACTGCCTGTCGTCTGCAACCAAAACAACGAGGTGCGGGTATAGCCCGTGCAGGGGTGAGTATAACGATACTCAGTAGGGACCTCGAGACCCTCATGGTCTCACTAAACCAACAAGGATAACCACAATGAAGATCTCAAAAGATAACCTCTACTTTGGTATATGCCCATACATATGCCTAAGTTATCATGTAACCCATCTCAAACATGAGGAAACACAAGGATCATAAAATCAACGGATAACCACTACACAGGTATAGGCCCATACATATACCTTAGTTATCAAGTGACCCATCTCAATCATGAGGTAAACACAAAGGTCAAAAGTCTCAGCTCAAACCAGGATTTCATTATCGAAACCGTAACAGCTGACGAGCTCCGTCTCTGGAGTGTACAGTGGTTCTGTCACGACTCCGAGGTACTGTTCACTAACCTAAGACTGCTGAGGTACTCCTCCTATCGAGTACTGTGGGCTTGCCGCTACAACCAAGCGCTTCCCACTATGGGTCTGCCGCTACAACCAAGAGATCCCATGTGAAGCTACACCCAAGCGCACCCATGTGCCACTACAACCAAGCGCGCCTCTATCGTGGGTCTACCGCTACATCTAAGCCCTCCCATGTGCCGCTAAAACCAAGAGCATCTCTGTCGTGGGTCTGCCACTACAACCAAGCACACCCTGATGCTGCTACAACCAAGCGCTCTCTGTCGTGGGTCTGCCACTAAAACCGAGCTCTCCCCTATGCCGCTAAAACCAAGCGCACCTCTGTCATGGGTCTGCTGCTACAACCAAGCGCTCCCCACTGGGCTATCTGTAACACAACAAGTCGATCGGTCAAGCAGTCGTCAGGTCTCGGCCCGCTACACGGTCTCCGTACTCCAAACGCTTGTCTCTGGGAGGGTCCGCTCCACGAGCTACTGGTCGATAATCCATGTATCTCTAAGTCCCACGAATAAGTATCTCAATGGACCACCTCGTCATAGGGGTCTCAACGCAACAGACGGCGCGCCAATCGGACGCTCGGTCTGTGAGTTACTAGCCTTTTCGTCCTAGGGGCCCGGTTGGTTTCGTGTGCGAACCAACCTGGCCTTATCTCAATGGCATCCAAAACATGGGCGATGTATGCCAAAAGTTCCATCTCAACAAGAAGAAAACAATGATACAGATGGCGCATCTATCGGACGCCCGGTCTGTGAGTTATTTGCTTTCTCGTTCCAGGGACCCGGTTGGTTTCGTGAGAGAACCAACCCGACCACACTCCGATGACATCCAATCCTCGATCAGAGTAAGCCAAAATATCCATCTCACTTATAGAAATCCATCAAAGTCCACGGCACGTCAATCGGACGTCCGGAGCTCAAGATATAAGCATTTCCGCTTCGAGGGCCCGGTTGGATTCGTATCCGAACCAACCCAGCCGAATCCAAAGAAATCCTAAACCTTGAGTGCAATATACTGAAACGACCTTCTCGACCCAAGGATTGTGTTTCCGCTGACATCGAGTCGTTTGGAGGCTCGTAGCTCAAGTTACGGGCATTTGACCGAAAGTGGTCCGAAAACGGGGGGTCTGGGCCCGGGCCGACCCAGCCCGACCCCCCCTAGGGCGGCCGAACCGGGTCAACCCGACCTGGGTCCGACCCGGCAGGGCCCGGCCCGGCCCGGTTCGGCTCGGTCGGGCTCGGCCAGCATGGCCGAGCTGAAACACGGAGCTGGGTGTCCCCCGCCCGCGGCAAATTGAGGGCGACGGCGAACCGCCGTCCGCCTCCGTTCTGGCGGCGTGCCGCCGCCACCTTCGGCGGACCACTAGACTCGCTCCGGTGGTCCTTTTCTCCTGTCGTCTTCGCCTATGGTCCTCCCGGGACCCGACCTTCACTACGGAGGCCTCAAAATCACCTTGCGGCCTCGTTTGTCGTCGCCTGTCGATCCACACATTAATAAAAAATCTGCAGAGGGTTGTCAGGCCGTGTTCATTTGGCCCGCACCCTCCGCGTTAGATAATAACAACGGGATAATTATTCAACACATGAATACATAACCAAAAACACTTTTAATGGATTAAAATTGTTCTTATTATCCGGGTTCTTCACATTGAACGGAAACATTCACGGAGTATAAAACATTCAAATAAAACCCCTATGTTCATTCCATAAACAAAGGTAAACATTCAACCCGTAATTAAATACCTACGCGGATCAACTTAATAATGAGTAGATCCACATTCTTCGTTTAGAAAGAAACATTATGAAAAAAAAAGAAATATTCCCATCTTAAATCTCTACATCGGAATCAAAGTTCGCCGATCAATGACAATGTTTCAGAAAGAAGATGAAGAGGTTCATCATTCTTTGCGTCCACCAAGCTCTTCCAAACCGAGTTGCGTTGGTTGGTGGAAGATGTTCCACGTCGGTAGGTGTATGGGGAAGAAGTCGAAGAGGATCGGCGTTCTTCGTCGGTGGAGCATTCTTCGTTCACAAAGATAAGCTTCTTCCCAAGTGTTGGGCATCGCGGTATTTTAACAGTGCTCCGTCGCTTGGTGAAGCCGTACCAAAACCCTCTCCCAATTTCCCTATATATAGGAGAGGGGGAGAGGAATGTAACTATTGTGGTTACATATCTTTTTTTTAAAAAGGGGTCGGGTGAATTAAATTGCTTTGACGCAATTTATGTGGTCCGTTGGCACCACTTAAGAGGGGAGGGTGCCAAGGAGTTTCTCCCCATTTTATGGGGAGTTGAGGAATTAAGAGGCTCTCCCTCATTAATGAGGGAGAGTTGAGAGGTTTCCTCTCCTCCCATTAATAGGGGGGTTAAGCCCCGTGGGGTCCCTACCATAATAAACCACCCACGAGAGGTTTAGTTTGGGTGGGCCCCACCACCATAACCTCCCAAGGGAGGTTAAGGTGTGGTGGCCCCACCTCCAACCTCCATGAGGAGGTTTCAACAACCACAGTCCCAATGGCGGCTGAAATAAAATAAAGTGCATGACACGTTATTTTTTTATTACTCTTTTTTTTAAAGAAAACCAAAAAACTAACATCCGCTCTCGATTAAACGCAACTACGGAAAAAGTCTCTTTAAGAAAATTCCAGCGTTGGGAGTTCATCGGTGCCCTAAGATTTCAATTCCGAGCACCAGTTCAAAAGATATAAAAACCCGCTCATTCATTTACTGAACGTACCTGATCCAAACTTCCGAAATTGATTACGGGTACACCAGGCCTCGGAACCAGGCACCGTCATAAACATCATTCTTGTAAAATTTCAAAGAAAATTAAAAAGAAAATTTTCTTTGAAATTTCTGGGTCATTACATTACTCCCACCTCAGGGCTTTACGTCCCCGTAAATCTTCAACATAAACTAGGGTCACAAAAGCGGTATAGAGCACGCATCTGAGCCTTCTGCTCCCATGTGCTCACCCGGAGGTTTCCATACTGCCAGAGAAAAAGCACCCGAGGAATTTATCGTCCTTGTAGGATCTGCTCCTATCGATCCTTGATCCCCACAGGAACCTCCGTGATAAACACCTCATCGCTATCATCCATATCCTCATGGTCTATGATATGCGAAGGTTCGAGCACGTTTCTCTTCAGTTGAGATACATGGAAGTCGTCATGCACCTGGTGCAACTGAGGTGGATGGTTTAAGAGGTAAACCACCCTGCCTACCCAGCTAAGGACATAGAAAGGTCCATTGAACCTTGGAGATAACTTGCCGCCTTGGCCACATCTCCGTAAACCTCATCGAGATGAGACCCGTATAAGGACGTGATCGTCATCCTCGAAATCCAGAGGTCTCCATTTTCTATTAGAACTGAAACTCAAAAGACTACTGCCACGAGGGTATGGTTGACTGACTCAAGAGAGATCTTTCGCACCCTCCAGTGAAAGATTTTATCTCGTGCTTCCTAGGATTTCCTTTTCGCCGACCAAGGAAAACCCATCCCGACATTTTCCTAAAACCGTCAATTTGAGTATGAACAGTTATTGCCCATTCCATACTTAAACTAACGTCGTAAGGCCTTGACGCTGCCACCAAGAGATTCCAACCGAAACTCTCACCTCGAGGGTCTGACCACACCATCGGCGTAAGTGTGATCATCGAGTCTCCTCCCAAGGTATCTCTAGACGTGAGGGTCAAGTCCACGACTTACCGGAAACTCTAGGTCTAGAACAAGATTTGTGAGTAGAAGGAATGATTCATATCACGTTCGTTACTACAGAAACTAGTAGTGGACACAGACTATCCCTTGAATCATTTCTAGAGCCATTGGGACACACTCCTTGACCGCAAGCAGCCACACTCTTCCACCGCCCTCCAGGTCCTTGAGCCTGGAAGGGATAACTAAGGTTGGTGGTTGTAGCATCTTAAGACATACACCACCTCATACTGCTCTCCTAGCTATGCCTCCATGTCTGCTGCTTCGCAGACTCATCTATCCTTAAAGATTCAACTTCTTGAATCATTTAACACGCCGGAGTCTCTAAGTCTGGCACTGGTTTCCTGTTTCTTACTGCACTGTGCAGTCTTCATCCGCTCTTGGATGACCTGGACCTTCTTTATTCTCACAAGAGCTGCTATGATTTCTACTTTGCCGATAAGGGAAATCTGGTCTCATCCCCTGGATGAACCACATTCGTTTCCTAATACAGTCAATCCCAACATGAATGATGCATTCATGCCATGGATGTCGTCGTAAGGCATCGACGTAACTACCAAGAGATCCAACTGTCACTCTCACCTCCAAGGGTCGAGTCACACTGTCGGCATCAGTGTGAGGTCACTGGGTCTCCTCCAGTAGAAATCTCGAATGTGAGTGGCAAGTCCACCGTCTTAAACAGGACCACTCAGTATCAACCAAACAAAAAGGACAGGAAAGAAAACTTCACAAGATAAGTGTCTTTTTATTATTGAAGCTCATAGTACAGCGACACGAATACAAAAGCAACATGGAAATAGAAGTACAAAGGACGTATCCACTAGTTCCTCTCATGTCCACCTGCTCTTGGAGCTCTACTGCCTTTTCCACTACTCGGCTATTGCTCAAGCACCAGCCGCTGCTTCTGTCTTGGTGGCTCCTCCAACACCCGCTGATAAACCGTATGAGTATTCTGACAGTCATGTGCCATATGAGGCTTTCTGCCGCATGAGTAACACATCCTACTTCTGGCAAGCCTTGCTCCGATCCCACCCTGGGTGCCCCGCACCACTGGTCCTAAAACCTGAGATCGTCCAACTGCTGGTCTGGTCCTCCTGGACCTCTGCATCATCGGTCTACTGCGCACAGATGGCTCGGCAACTGATCGAAAACCCTGTGGCAAAGGAAGAAGCTCCTGTACACACTTGGGGTGTAGAGCTACTAGCACAAACTCCACCCTGAAGAAGGTCTCGAAGTCTCCCCATGTGAAGGTCATCCCATCGCAAAACTGGAACATGTGGCTCCACCACCTGCCTGCTACTTCCTGAAAGAGGCCGACAGCAAAGATCTCCATGAAATCTGTTGGCGTCCCCACTAGCCTGAAGACTCTCACCACAGCCTCCAGCCAATCCTCAGCCCCCTGCGAGTCCATCTCTCCCCGGATCCTGGGTGGCCTCTGGCACTGGAACTCTTGTAGCGCACTCAAGTAGCGTGCATCACCTACTGCTGGGGCTAGTGGCATCGGTGGCCCAACGTATGGTAGTACCGCTGGTGCCTCCGCTACGGCCTCAACTACAAGAGGGACCTGTACCAAAGCCTCGTCGCTCAATAGGTTGTCAGCACGCACATCCCTCTGGGCTCTAGCTGGTCGTCCGTGAAAAGGCATCCTGAAAGAAACATCATGACACAGTCAAACGTTTATACCTGGTGAGCTAACCTGGTTTGAGCTGACATTTAAAAACATCTGGAAACACACACGCAATCAATGTTTTTGTGCACAAAGTCGGAAATCAGTTGTCAGGGTCCTGGTGTATGGATACGTCAGTCGCCCGCACCAAAAATGGACTCCCTGAACTGAAAACCACACTCGGTACACTTAACACTATTGTTTCACATGAAAAAATATCGGATTTATAAGTTCTGCAGTTGAACCGACTCCTCTGATACCAATTGTCACGACCCGTCCTTGGGGCCCGTGATGTGACTACCCCAAGCTCGCCTTCCATAGGCCAGGGGCTGACGACTATCACCAAAGGCGTAAATCCCGATAACTGGGAAGGCATTGCCTTTATAAAAGAAAACAAGCACCATAGAGTAAGAAAGAGGAAAAAGTAAACACTAAGTACAAGATAAGTGCTTAAAATTAAATGGGCCAGATTAAAAACCCAAAATAAAGTTCAACTACAACTGAACAAGTACAACAGAAAAGATAAAAGCTGGAAGGACGGAAGCGGCTCATGGGTCGTCCTCCTTGGATCCTACCTGAAGGGTAGGTACAGATGGCGGAGCCCCGGGTCGTCCACCACATATCCTACCTGAAGGGTAGGTCAGATAGCGCAGCTCCTGGTCGTTCACCATGGATCCTACCTGAAGGGTAGGTACAGATAGCCTCCTCCACGCTCTCGTCCGTCAACCTCCTCCGTGTGTCGTCTCGTCGTGTAGTCCACCTCCGAGTACTAACTCGTCGTGTCGTCCACCTCCGGGTACTGACTCGTCGTGTAGTCCACATCCGGTTACCATCCAGTCCTCGAACACTCGACCTACGTCAGCACTGCCTGTTGTCTGCAACCAACACAACGAGGTGCAGACATAGCCCGTGCAGGGGTGAGTATAACGATACTCAGTAGGGACCCCAAGACCCTCAAGGTCTCACTAAACCAACAAGGATAACCACAAAGAAGATCTCAATAGATAACCTCTACTTAGTTATAAGCCCATACATATGCCTAAGTTATCAAGTAACCCATCTCAAACATGAGGAAACACAAGGATCATGAAATCAACGGATAACCACTACCCAGGTATATGCCCATACATATACCTAAGTTATCAAGTGACCCATCTCATTCATGAGGTAAACACAAAGGTTAAAAGTCTCAGCTCAAACCAGGATTTCATTATCGAAACTGTAACTGCTGAAGAGCTCCATCCCTAGAGTGTACAGTGGTCCTGTCACGACTCTGAGGTACTGCTCACTAACCTAAGACTGTTGAGGTACTCCTTCTGTCGAGTACTGTGGGCTTGCCGCTAAAACCATGCGCTTCCCACTATGGGTCTGCCACTACAACCAAGCGCTCTCATGTGCCGCTACACCCAAGCGCACCGAAGTGCCGCTACAACCAAACGCACCTCTGTCGTGGGTCTGCCGCTATAACCAAGCACTCCCCTGTGCCGCTACAACCAACTGCACCTCTGTCGTGGTTCTGCCGCAACAACCAAGTGCTCCCCTGTGCCGCTACAACCAAGCACACATCTATCATGGGTCTGCCGCTACAACCAAGCGCTCCCCTGTGCCGCTACAACCAAGCGCACCTTTGTCATGGGTCTACTGCTAAAACCAAGCGCCCCCACTGGGCTATCCGTAACACAATGAGTCGATCGGTCAAGCAGTCGTCAGGTCTCGGCCAGCTACACGGTCTCTGTACTCCTTACGCTCGTCTCTGGGAGGGTACGATCCACGAGCTACTGGTCGATACTCCAAGAATCTCTATGTCCCACGAAGAATTATCTCAATGTACCGCCTCATCATAGCGGTCTCAACTCAATAGACGGCGCATCAATCGGACGCCCAGTCTGTGAGTTACTAGCATTTTCGTCCCAGGGGCCCAGTTGGTTTCGTGTGCGATCCAACCCGACCGTATCTCAACTGCATCCAAAAATAGGGAGAAGTATGCCAAAATTTCCGTCTCAACAAGAAAAAAACAACGATACAGACGGCGCGTCAATCGGACGCCTGGTCTCTGAGTTATTGGCTTTCTCGTTCCAGGGGCCCAGTTGGTTTCGTGAGCGATCCAACCCGACCGCACTCCGACGGCATCCAAACCTCGAGCGGAGTAAGCCAAAAGATCCGTCTCACTTAGAGGAATCCATCAAAGTCAACGGCACGTCAATCGGACGTCTGGAGCTCAAGATATAAGCATTTCCGCTCCGAGGGCCCGGTTGGTTTCGTAGCCGAACCAACCCGGCCGAACCAAAAGTAATCCGAAACCTTGAGAGTGATATACCGAAACGACTGTCTCGATCCAAGGATCACGTTGCCGCTGACGGCGAGTCATTTGGAGGCACGTAGCTGAGGTTACGGGCATTTGACTGAAAGTGGTCCGAAAACGGGGGGTCTGGGCCCGGGCCGACCCAGCCCGGTCCGGCTCGGTCCGGCCCGACCGGCCGGCCGCAGCATGGCCAGCGTGGCCGAGCCGATACGCAGAGCGGGGTGTCCCCCACCCGCCACTAATTGAGGCCGGTGGTGAACTGTCGGCCGCCTCCCTTCTGGCGGCGCGCCGCCGCCGCCTTCCGCGGACCACCGGACGCGCTTCGGTGGTCCCTTTCTCCAGCCGTCTTCGCCTATGGTCCTCCTGGGACCCGGCCATCACTGCGGAGGCCTCAAAATCACCTTGCAGCCTCGTTTGTCGTCGCTCGTTGATCCACACGTCAATAAACAATCTTCAGAGGGTTGTCGGGCCGTGTTCGTTTGGCCCGCACCCTCCGCGTTAGATAATAACAATGGGAGAATATTTAACACATGAATACATAACCAAAAACAATTTTAATGAATTAAAATTGTTCTTATTATCCGGGTTCTTCACTTTGAATGGAAAAATTCATGGAGTATAAAACATTCAAAAAAAAACCCTACGTTCTTTCCATAAACAAAGGAAAACTTCCAACCCTCAATTAAATACCTACGCGGATCAACTTAATAAAGAGTAGATCTGCGTTCTTCATTTAGGAAGAATCATTATGAAAAAAAGAAATATTCCCAACTTAAATCTCTACCTCGTAATCGAAGTTCGTTGATAGATGACAAAGTTTCGGAAAGAAGACAAAGAGGTTCATCGTTCTTTGCGTCCACCAAGCTCTTCCAAACCGAGTTGTGTTGGTTGGTGGAAGACGTTCCACGTCGGTAGGTGTCTGGGGAAGAAGTCAAAGAGGATCGACGTTCTTCATCGGTGGAGCGTTCTTCGTTCGCGAAGATAAGCTTCTTCCAAAGTGTTGGGTGTCGCGGTATTTTACTAGCGCTCCGTCGCTTGGTGATGTCGTCCCCAAAACCTCTCCCAAGATCTCTATATATAGGAGAGGGGGAGAGGTATGTAACCATTGTAGTTACATAACATTTTAAAAAAAAGGGGTCGGGTGAATTAAATTGCTTTGATGTAATTTCTGAGGTCCGTTGGCACCTCTTAAGAGGGGAGGGTGCCAAGGAGTTTCTCCCCATTTAATGGGTAGTTGAGGAATTAAGAGGCTCTCCCTCATTAATGAGGGAGAGTTGAGAGGTTTCCTCTCCTCCCATTAATAGGGGGGTTAATCCCCATGTGGTCCCTACCATAATAAACCACCCATGGGAGGTTTAGTTCAGGTGGGCCCCACCACCATAACCTCCCAAGGGAGGTTAAGGTGTGGTGGCCCCACCTCCAACCTCCATGAAGAGGTTTCAACCACCACACTCCCAACGGTGGCTGAAATAAAATAAATTGCATGACACGTTATTTTATTATTACTCTTTTTTTTAAAGAAAACCAAAAACTAACTTCCGCTCTCGATTAAACGTAACTGCGGCAAAAGTCTCTTTAAGCAAATACCGACATTGCAAGTTCATCAGTGCCCTCAGATTTCAATTCCGATCACCGGTTTAAATGATAGAAAAACCCGTTCGTTCATTTACTGAACGTACCCGAGCCAAACTTTGGAAATTGATTCCGGGCACACCGGGCCTCGGAATCAGGCGTCGTCAGAAACTGCGTTCTTGTAAAATTCAAAATAAAATTAAAAAAAAAATTCCTTGAAATTTATAGTTATTTACATAATTAATTTTTATAATATTGTTAAAACAATTGAAACTGTACGAACATAAAAAATACATCTTCTATTTGGAGTTTTATGTCACCTCTCCCCCACACATCATTCATGTTTCCGATTTTTTCTTCAAATTACACATTTTTTTTAATAACATTCTTCATTATTTTTTTTATTTTGTGTTCAAATTATTTAAATTTTTTCCTTACATTATTATTCATTGAGGTGAATTATAATTCATTTCTCCAATAACATTTCATCTTATCACTTATACATCCACACAATAACAAATTACCATTTAATGCAACTAATTTTTATGAAATTAATTTCATTATAAATATATTAAAATTAGTTAGTAAGTCCTTTTTTAATCTTATGTAATGTCTAAATAATTAACTATTTCCCCATGGTACTACTTTTATTGTTTTTATTGATCTATATATATATATTTTAATTTTTTATTTTCAAATACATTAATATTTTTTCATTTAATATCATACTATTTTGAATAAAAAAAATAATGAATAATATTCTCCCATGATTTTATGTTCACACTTTTTACTTTTTATTTGGATTAAAAAATTTCACTCATTCATTATATGATCATTATAATCCATTTTATCATATAGTAATTAAATTAACATATAATAGTGTTTATATTTTTTAATAACACTATTTTTCATTAATTATGGACTATTTATTATCATAAATAGAATTAATGTAACCGTATCTAAATTTATAAATATAGTTTTCATTCAGGAGAAAACCTAGAGTAATAAATTATAAAACATTCACTTCTATAATAAATTATTTATCATCAATTGAACAATCTTCATATATCGGGTGTGTATGTGTCTTTATTCTTTAATACTTATGTATAACAGGTCACAATCAATATAGTGTTAGATTTATCCATCTCAAACATTTTAGATACAACATAAATTAATAAATATTTATAATAAAAGTACAAATCAATAGGTATTGTCTTTCAGTTTTACATCATTGGTAATGACATTAATAGTGATTCGTGTATTAATTTTTCATTTACTTATGAAATATATTATTATTTATTATATAATTCCTCACTGATTGAATATATATAATTAATTGATGAATTGAATTCCTTCTATCATATTACTAATGAGAAAAACCAATAATCCCAATAATCATATTATATATTCTTATGTAGAAAAAAATTATTCATCCCTTAAGATTAATAGTATTTATTTCATGAACTGATTAAATAAGAATTAACTTTTCAAATTACCAAGGACTCATCCCTAAAATGTTATTGGGGGACTACCATATTTATCCACATTTTACTTTTTAGAAGATTTATTAACATGAATGAATATCTAGTTTCCTAAAATAATATAATATTCAAAGGATTCATAAAATGAAATTTCCTTTTCTTATCTGTAAACTCCTAGAGGGGGTTACAAAAACATTGTAAAAAATAAAATCAATATCTTTATCCCAAGATGATCATCTATCTTTATCACCATCTTCGTCTTCTTCAAAATTTATTAATATTAAATCATTATCTATGTATTTATAAGATATTTCTTTTTATTCAAACATTTTTTATATTAATTCAGTATATTATAATATTATATATAACAATGATGAAATTCAATTCATGGAAGAAGGTTTTTTGGATTAAAATCCTCTTGAGGAAAAATATTTTCATCATATATTTATTGTTATATAAATAGTATATTCTCAACCACTATTGAATTTTTAAGAGTCTAAAAAATACATCTAATACTGATCAAGACCTCATGGACAATTTTTTCAATTAATAATTGGATTCTAATTCATGAATATATATATCCTTGTATTTCAATAATAAAATTGATTTTTTTGATGAAATTTTTATTCCCTTATTTTTTATTCTATATCTCTTTAAAAATGTAATTTAATATGATGATAAAGAGAAATATAAAAATTAATTTCGTGACTGTAAAGATATGCAGGTATTTATTATCTGACCATGGTTATATATATTTTTATAAGCATCTAGTTTCAAATGGTATCTGTGATAAGTAATTTAAATATTATCATTCACATTATGTAAAATATCCATTTCTATTTAATTAATTATATGACTATTTCATTCCATCAAAATATTTAATTTTTTCATATTTAATATAGAAACAACATTATCAATTAAAACATAAATATTATCTTTGATATGAATAAATTTTTATATCACAACCCCAATAGCTATGAATCATTGACACATCATTAATATAAAAAAATAATGAATTAAAATAGCAATGGTGTTAAAAACAATCTAAGGTGAAATAAAATTATTACATTCCACTAAAGAAATATTTTGTCACATTGATTAATGTACCTATGGAAATATCAATTGTAATGTTCACTAATAATACGGTAGGGTGAATAAATGAATATTATAGTGTTTCTTCAACTATTATTTCATGTTATATCAACCTATATCACCTATTAGATTGATTGATCTTACAATTGAAATGTATCACGTAGGATAATTATAACCACAAGAGTACAATGTTCACTAATAAAAATCTATTTTTAATCATTTTCATGATCTAGATTCACTTAATAATATATAATACACTAGAAAAAATATGTTTGATATACACATTCTGAATAAATCCTATACACATGATAAAATATAATCAAAAAAAATATCCAAACATGTATGTATTGATGTTAACTCACTATCTTATAATTTTATAAGGTTGATATTATCCTTATTATGTATCATATTTTCATTATAATACGACATAGTCTTATAACAAATGTTCTCTATATAGAAAGTGGGTTCCAACATTTTTATTCCTAAACACATTCACTAATGTAGTGATCAAACACTAAAACATGTGTTTGATCAATTTATTCAACATGTTCTATAATAGATTATGTATTTTATCAATTTTCCATCACATCACTATAGAGTCATTATTTTATTTTCTCCTTTATATTATTTAATATAATGATATTATATTATCTATTAATAATTCTATATGAAATTATTATGCATATCAGCATTACATAATTATTAATTGTATTGGAATATCATGGTAAAAATTAATGTATATTCCCCATTCAAAACCATTTAAACTAATTCCTCAATCATTTTTAACTATAGATAATTTAATACATAATATTGACCATTGATATGGTTTTGAAATTTATAAATTAAGACTAAGTATCAATTAATATATGAATCTATCTACACTATTATATTAATTACAAATATAAACACTCTTCCAATAATTCCACAAAAATTCATCCATGAGAATTATTGCACACTATTTTCTGAAATATTAAAAAAATCTATTTTTTATATATTATTTATTTCTATTTAGTCTAACATCTCTTACATTAATTAAAACTATTCTCTATATAAATTATTAAATGATCTTATATTCACTCACCATTTCTTTAAATTTACATTTTATAACACAATTATAATTTCTATTTATTAGGAGTCATCAATTTTGTCATTTTATAATTTCCAATCCATTTTATATATCTATGAATAGAATTCATAAAAAAATTAATTTACTTCTATAAAAGGCCACCATAATGTTGTATTTTATATTTTTAATCCCATACAAATCATTAACTATTTTAGAAATATTGTAAACCTCACATATCATTTATATTACCCTTAAAAATAATACAATTTTTGAAAATTTCTCTAATTATTGACTTTTGAATGTGTCCCACCATGCATATCATATAAAAATGTATGAGACACTATATTATACAAAAATTAACTCATTAACTAATGTTAATTTTAAAATTTATATTTCAATGATAATCATTATATTTCCATGGAATTTGATGTTATTCACTATCTCACTATATAGTTATACCATCATTCGTTGACCATAAATTTGAAACATTCTAGTCCTATGAGACTTAATGAAATTGTAACTCAAAATATCATCTGCAAACATATTTCCATTATAATGAAATGACATGATGTCCCATTCTCTTAAAACATCATTAAAAACATGTTTACAACAACACACTTATGTTCATTTTCATCGTATTAAATCAATATTTGGAATGGACATTATATCAAATATATCATCATTTAAAAATTTGTAAATATTATATAAATTTTTTTTACATAAAATATAAATTGAAATAAAAATTCCATAACATAGTCACATACATCATAACTCTTCACAAATTATTCTTCTTTAACTTTTCCCTAGAAAAAAATATATATTCTAGATGTATCATATTTTACTCTATATCTTACTATCACTATTGACCAATGGATCAATGTTATCGAAAAAAATTATTATGCTAATAATATATTAATATATTTATTATTTTATGTGGATATATCATCATAAATAAGAAAGGATATGTTTCCTAAAAATAAATATTCAGAGAAATGATATTTTGAAAACCAATATATCATTATTTTTATTAGAAACAATTAACCATAGAAAGTTTATGACTAATTAACCAGGTGAAAATTGCCTTTATAGCCATATATAAAGTGATATTATAAGTAATATCCCTTATAAATTATTATTTTTACTAAATATACTTATATTCTATCCATTAATAAATATTATTATATAAATATTTTATAATATATATTAGGATGATAGGAATTAGGTGATTTGGTTCACAGAGAAGCTTAAAATTGATTATCATATATGATATTACGTAGTGATTTATATATTGGGGGATCATCATTTTGTTTTATATATATTTTTATCCTAGTAAAAACATTTCAAAATATTTTTATGGCATAAAATTTTAAATATAATCTCACATATATGGTCCAAAAATTAAAAAACTATATTTCACATTCCTTATAAATTAGTTATCAATGTTATGGGGTATGGATAGATTACAAAATATACTATAAATATTCTATAGAAGTCTAGTAAGGAATTATGTTTTGGAAATCCTATTATTTTATACAATTTACAATATAATTTCATTCAATTTATAAATATAATATTTATTATTTCAGTTTTCAATGTTTATATTAATATTGATTTAATTTTTTGATGAAAATATTCTATAATTTATATATTTTACCAAAATGATATATTATTTTATACATAGTCAATTATTATATTAATGTCTATCAAACATGATTATCAATTTTAATTTTATTCAATCATTTTAGATTCCTCATTAATACAATAAATATGTTTTTTATTTTAATATATACATCTTTAGAATATAGATATTAAAAATTCACATATTTTCTTAGATAATATATATTATAGGTATTTTATAAGGGAAGAGACTCCTAAAATTATTAGGTATGGATTTTTTTTAATTTTTTAAAGTGTAAATCCTTTTTAATATATGTTTTATAGGGAAAATGGTGTGTTCTTTAATCATATATAAGTGTTAATTTGATCTTACATTACACAAAATTGGGTATGTTATGTGTATATGGACTAGATAAGGGTAAATTGGCATTAAAAAGTGTATTTCTATCCATGCATGTTCTATGGAAAGGTAATCTAACACTATATAAGGGTAATATATGATTTTTTGAGTTGGTAAGAAAGATTTTATAATGGTTATTTATGGTAACAATACATCTCTCATAATAGTAAGACTCTTTTTCTAAGATCAATATAAGTTCTATACCATTGGAATATGAGTTATATAATTGATATATAGTGTTTTCCCATATTTTTTAATAGTTTCATGTAAAGGTACAAACTCTATTTAGAGTATCATTCAATTATACAATCATATGTAAGGGTACTACATAAAGGAAACCGTTATTTTTGAAATATTGGGTGGGGGAAACTGGATACTAGATAATGGTAAAGGGAGTGTTGTAAGGGATTTTTTTATATTTCCTTAGATAAAGAAGGGATAAACAAACAATTTGTGATACCTAAGATTAGAGTATATGTATAACCATATTAGCCATACATATATCAGGTTTTAGGAAAAAATAAATAAAAACTCCAATTTTCTATCATCATCCTTGAGATCGAATTGTAAATCCATTTTATCATTTTATTATATTAGAAACCAAGGAAAATGATTCTTTAACTCACATAAAAAATATAAATAATATAGAAACTATTTAATATGTTTTTAAACCTTATGTATGTTGGTTTTTATTAAAATCACAAATTATATGATTTGTTTAATTTATAAATTCATATATTTAAATGCTCGGAATGTTTATTGTAAAATTAATGAATATTTTCTATATAATTTTTTTGATGACCATTAAGGGGAATTGGGAATTGAAATACTATGTTCTCCATTGGAGAATGAAATAGGTGGATTTTTTTGTTAAAAATGAGTGGAATTTCTACTATTACGATCATGGAACCCTTTCTAGGGTCTAACAATTCAATAATTATGGTTTGTGTTTATGTATAGTTCCTTCATTTTTTATTTCCTTATTTAATGAATAGTTGATATTTATTTTTTAATATTTTAAAATCATACAAGGTAGGGGAAACAATGTAAGAAATCATAACTATTTGTGCTTGCAGTAGTTCAAAATAGTGACCTCCCGATATACCACCATTGGGTGCAACAACTAGAATTCACCCATATTGATATAAAATTCATATATAATAGATTTTCATTTCACAGAAAAAGATCTATTATGTTTTACTTTGAAATATATCATTGAATATTCTTTCATTAACGTCTTCCAAAATTTAACATGGAATGGATAGAATATGATGATATGAATTTCATCTCACATGTTTATGTATTGATTGATTTTATTTTAATTTTGGAACCTTTTCAAAGATATTTTAAATGTTTTTTAATGAAATAAAAAAATGAATGGATTTTTTAGTTCCATTATAATATAACATGATATAAATAAATAGGGTGTTGAAAATAACATATAATTATATTAAGATATTAAAGGTGTGAAATAAAATTTTGAAAGAATTAGATATGCTTATAAATAATATTAATGTTTACAAGATCATTTTAAATTTTAAAGATGATTTGTGAAATGATGTAGCTGAAAAAAGCTTTTTTAATTATGACTTGTAAAACTAAGCGTTATTCTATAATTGATTATTCATGAGGACCAAGTACTCCCTCTGCAATGACACTCCATTGTGATAACCCCATGTTTCCACATACATAATTATTTTTATTATACAATATTTTTTTGATAATGTTATAATTAACATTAAATAATACTATAGTTGATTTTGATATGATTATAGAGAATGAATTTAAATATAGATTTCATGAGACAATGTTAATAATTAAGGGGAAGATGTTAGAGATTTTCATAAACTGATTATCTTAATAACTAGTATTTATTTGTCATGCGAACCTATATTATTGAAAGGGATGACATGAATTTATTTTTTTCTAGAATAAACTCACCATTATAGTAAATTAATGGAGAAAATATTATTTTTAGGTTACATATGTGAATCCTAAAAATTGGGTGTTCATGGACATGGTTTTCATGAGACCCATGAGACATGATATATGTGTAATTATAATTTATGATGATTTATTGATAATATTCAAAGTGGGGATGTGAATATTGTTTAAAGTTCATACATATGTCTTCATTATTATAGATACTTGACACATAATTTTGTTTTTTTTCAACATATTTATTTGTATTTACATATTTTTTGATTCGTTTCCATTCATGATTGATATAATTGTTACGATGATGCACCTCAACCGTATTATATAGATTCTTGTACAATATACTGATATCTAGAGCATTTTTTCACCTTTTAATGATTTATTAGACACTATATAGTAAAATCGATTTCAAATTTTTTTCATTATGTATTTTAATTTTAAAAATATAAAGTGGAATATTTCAAGGTTTAGTTTTATGAATGATATTTAAATGGTAAAAATAATATTTTTAATATAAAATATATTTTTTAGATTTATATTAATGGGACTAACATCCTTCCATGAAATATACACCTTTATAATATCATTATTTTACTAACTTTTAGAATATTTATAGTTACCCATAACTTTCATACATCGATATGACATCTTATTATGATGTTTTTGTTCAATAATATAACGACTCACATTATAATAATATATCTCTACTATCTTGGAATCATTGATAAAAATTAAACTAGCTCAAAAATGAACTATATAATTTCCAACTAAGTTCAGTTTATTTAAAACACTTCTTATACATAACATTATTAATAATTTTTTTCATAACCTAGTGAATATAAACATATTAAATGGTCATCTGAGATTCTCATAAATGATAATAACATGAGATATAATCATGAAACAATCAAAAGGGGTTTTCAACATGAGAATAACATTTGGAATCTATACCATTCATATCATATAAAATATAAAAAAAATTTATCGTAAATATTTATTTTATTCAATACGTTAATATTAAAAAAATCAATGAACATGTCCCATGATAGAATAATATTGGCACGAGACATAATTATGTGGGTTACCTTAAATTTTAAAAAATAAATACTCTATTTTTCAAGTCTTATTTCCATTACTATTAATGAAGATTGGGTTTAGTAAAAATCTATTATAGAATTCAAGGTTCACAACTAATCATATCATAGTAGAAAAACAATTTTAATGAACTCAGATCACCCCTAAAAATCATGTTTATATAATGATATATCAACTTGTACCCAATTCATTTGAGGGTTATATAATTCGAGGACCACTAATAAAATAAAAAAATAATTTAAATGTCTATCACAATATCATAATAAATTAACAAAATCAAAACACATGGAAAGAAAATACCCTTCATATAATCATTATCCTTGATTAACATATTAAAATAGAATGGATTTCATAAAAAATTCATAATTTCATCATAGACTAACTAGTGTAATAGAGACAAGTACAATGAACATAATGTTAGCATAATAGTAAACCATCTAATGAAACAATAGGTCTGTCTACATGGATCATAACTATAGTAAATGAAAATTAGAATCAAAAGATTTCATATTATATAGAAAATGGTTTTAATGGTCACATGGGTCATTTATTGAGGTAAATATACAATTGAAATAGAAATATGCAATTTGAAATTTAAAAATTGGGAAATTTTTTTAGAAGTCTATTTTATTGAAAATAACCTCAGAATAATATAAAGGATGCTTCAACTCCTTGAGTTTTCATGATATATTGAATTTATATTCATGTCATATATGCCAGAAATGAATTTTTTTACTTCTTCATTAAAAATTATTATGAACCTCATTATGATATTGAAAAAAACATTCCATAAAAAAACATTTTATAAAAATTAAAACATGGGAAAAAAATTTAAATATGTTTTTCCAATAATATAGGCATTATTTAAATAATTTTTAGAAAAAAATGGACATTAAAGAAATAATATTTTTACTAAAGTGATAAATAATGTCTATTATGCAAAAAAAAATTAGTTTCACATCATTTAATAAAGGGTAGAAAAAAGATGAAAAAATATATTATCTAGAAACAACTATAAGAATGAGAATTTTATGAGTTTATTGAGAGATAAATCTTATGTGTAACATCCATTCATTTATGGAGATGTAATCTAATCTTCATCATGAACTCTTTTCCCATTTTTTAATTATACATTGGTTGGTCTTTTCATTGGGGTTTCTTGGGGTGAATTTTTTGAAATTGTAAATCTGATGGTATTGTGTATAGTATTAACATGGTTAGTATTTACTATTCAGTTTTCATAATTAAACTATTTTCCCCTTTTTAACTATAGGTGATGGTTCATAGTTTGACCAAACCAAGTGGCCACCCACCCAAAAAAATACACCCTTATATAGTGTGGGTTTTCACATTTTTCCTATGATTTGTAAAAAATTGTTCCATAGTGGAGTCTCTATGGTATACATGAGTTTGGGAACATTGTTAAGTCACACAGTTTGAAATACCATGTATATTCTCATAGGAAACTATGAATTCTTAATTAGTACCACTAAAATATTTATAAAAAATAAATATAACCTCCTTTTATAACCCTATAAGCCTATAATAAATTAATATGATTTTTGTTAATTTTTTGAGGCACTACATAGTATTTTAAGGCTCTTTTAATCTATTCAATTTTTAATTGATGATCTAGTGGTAGAAATATAAACTAATATGATATTTATTTTCATCCTTATTTTTAACCCTCTCTCCTCTATCACTAATCCCTTTTAATGGGGAATAATGTTTCCCCAATGGATGATGTTTTATATCATGGTTTCTAAGGATCCTATTTTTGTTGTTCTTAATAAAATATTTTGATCAAATATCTCCTTTGTGATTTAAAATTTTACCATTCTACATTGTATTGAGTGTTGTTGATTGATGAGAGTTTATCAATGATCTGGTGGTTGGTGGTCTAATTTATTTTTCCCATGGTATGTTTTTTATTCATGTGTTGTATATATACAATTTAATTATCACATTACAAAATTTTAGATCATATAAATTTAAAATAAAATCATTTTCACCTCTTATTATGAGAACCTTCATGGATCCCATTGGACCAATTGGATAAGGTGAGAGCATCTTGACATAAACAAATGGGTTGTTCCAAATATTATTTAATGTTTATCATGATTTATAAAAATATGAATAATTTTTGAATGGAAATTAATTACATACTTGATTCATGGTTGAAAAATGGCACCATAAAATTGGTTGGATAATGGATTATAGACAATTTTTGACAAATGGGATTATGATATAAGATGTATAATCATGTTTGGAAATTTATAACGAATGGGATATTAATTTGTAACCCTTATATGTGAAATTTTTTAATTATGGGAATGATAATTTTGGGATAATAACTAGTATTACATATTCCTACGATGTTCTTAACTACCTCCCTCATTCCCGAGTTTTATATTTTTATTTTCATATTATCACTAGATTCTAGGATAGTGAATTATAATCTAAATACCCAATGGCTTGGTGATTATTTCCCTATTACCACAATGTATAAATCTGAAATTGAAATTAAATTAATAATGAAGTCATATTTTAAAATTTATTTTTATTCTCTTGTGGTGTATGGTTTAGACTCTATCATAGGATCACAAATGTATTATTGTATTAGGTGTCACTGTAAACATGGGTGGTTTATATGGTTAATTAAATAATACAAAATGTAGAACATGGTTAATAAATAATTTTTTGAATATTATTTACACATCATCCCACACATTATAGAATACATATTAATTAATATTTTGTTTTCGGTCACCTAGTGACTTTCACTAAAACACTAGTTGGATGGGCTTAATGATTAGTTTTAGAATAGTCATTACTTCTATAGAGAAGTATAAAATAAAGATACCTATGTTGGATAAAGGAGTTTTGATTTAGGATGGGGCCTAGATGTGTAACTATATAACAAATCCGGATTCTCTACAGAGTATCTACTGTGTCATTATTTTAGGTTGACTTTAGACATATGACACTAATATGCCATCTGATATTTACTTCATTGATTATTGAAATTATTGTCATGTTTTTTTTCTTAATTTGATTATTGTTTTCAAATTGGTTTTGGTATTATTGTGGTTATTTATACTTATCATTTGACTATATTTTTTATATTTTAACTATAGTGTTTCTTTTATAATGTGGGTATAGTCTCCCGATAATAAATGTTAGACCATTGCTACAATTTGGATTCCTCTAACATTCGAGGTGGTGTATCAGTGGCCATATAACAAATCATATCATGGAACCATTTTGTGTCTCCCAGGTTAGGACATCACAAAGTTTTATCCAAGTTTCTATTCCATTTCATTTCTATTTTCTTATATTTTGTAGTGAAAGAAAAGAGGCTAGGATGAGTCATTCCATAGTCATGAGCTAATGAATGGTAGTATATAACCCATTTCAGAGTCTAAGATCATGTTCTTAGGCTGTGATTATGGTTCTTAATGTTTTTTATACAGTTTTTTTTATTTCAACCTTAGTGACCTAATTTTATGTAATGCTGTCATTTTATTAGATATGAATTTTTCATTGGGTCCTGTGTGGCACCCTTGTTGAGTATAAATGAATCATTATAGGAACTTCAAAATTTGTGTGACCATAATGAATATATAATCACATATAAAATCAAGATATTGATGCATTTTTTAAATCAGAATTCATTTTATTACATGTGTAATTTAAAAAGATATTGTAAACTAATGACGGTCATAGATGGTTAAATTTATTCATAATTTGTTAAGTTTAAATAGATAATATGTTTTTCTAATATGAAACATGAAATATGTAAGTGGTTTTTTCTATATTAGACGTGTCCCTAGTGAGGGGTAATTAAGGATAGTAATAGTATCACTTTTGGTTAGGTGGTGGTGTATTTCAGATGACATGATATAGAATTATATGAATCCATTTTATATAAATTTTTTTAATGATTTACTACATGTTCTAACACATTTATTTTCATTTTAAAGACATTCCACCATGACGACCTATGTTAATTTGATTATAAAAATACATGGATATAACGTTTCCAAAAATAATTGTGTCAGATGCACTGATAGTTATGGGTGACTTCGAGAACATGATGATCTATGGGAAATTTTCCACTCTATGAAAATAATTGATAGAAACATAGTGAGGGTTATATTGTATATTTATGACATAACATGGGTGTTCTAGTTACATGACCCTATGACCTTCAATGTAAACAGTTTAAATGAGGTAGCTAGATTATTTATTAAGTCTTTCCAGTAGACTATTAACAATTTTGAGACACATACAGAAAAGCAAGTCAAATTGGAAACCTATATATTCCAAGTATTAGTAATGAACTGGGGGTAAATAAATAATCACGATGACTAACTAGAGAAAATGGTTTTGAATACTTTCAGGAGATGTTCATATAATAGTTTTTTTCATAGAGATACTCAGGCATGAGGGACCTATAGTGTTTATTTATTTGGTAGAGGGGAGAATTTCAATGATTCACGATGCTTAAATCTCCACTAAATTTTCATTATTTTTTCTTAGAATTAGAAGGATATGTTGATTATATGGGGATGATTTTTCTTGATCACCTTAAATGTGAGATTAATTCCTTTGTTAATAACATTTAAATGAAGATTTTTTTGGATGTGGTTAATATGGATCAATTTTTAAAATGTCCCTAAGGAGGCCTTTCATTGTATTACATGGAGATTCTTCAAAAATAAAATGATATACATCATGAATATGTATGAATCACCAATATGGTAACATCAACTAGGTAAATAGAAAATTGTGTTTCTAGGGATATGGATCAGTTACCTAGAGTAGAAACTATGCATGATTCCACCAGTGTGGTTGTTTGGGACACAATCAATTCTAGTGTCCCTAACCACTTGAGGAGTGTCATGTATATGATAGTATGGGTAACTTATAAAGGTATTGTAGAAACCCTAAATTGGTCAGTAATGAAATTGGATCTTGGGAAATTAATAATACTTGATGGTGTAATTCAACCCCATATTCGTTCATTAGTATGATTTCATTAGGGCATTGTGATCGAGGCATTAAATGTGGTGTGTTGGGGAAAAATATATTATATTTATAGGGTAGTGAAACTCAACAGACTAGGGTGATATTACATGGAATATGTATAGTGTATTTTGATGTTGTTCAGCATCGCATGGGGACAGTGATGTTGAACTAGGTATAGTTGTAAGACTATTCATGTAGGTTCTAAATTTTTCTGTTGCTAATTATTTATAGGAGGACAAAATTATTTTATATATTGTGAACTTGAATATTGTTTTTGTCTGATGATGACGTTTTGGAGTGGATATATGATTATTGAAACATAGTTTGGATTATGATTAAGGTACATCTATTCTTTTATGGGTATTCCCTCGAGGTTAGAGTTTCATTTACTATGGGATATTCATAGACATGACATGTATGTCCTTCACATTATTTTTGGCATGTAATGGTTTCTATGAAACATATCCATTAGAGATGGTTACTATATGAGAAAGACCTTAATTTCCTTTAATCTTGACCGGTTTTTTCACTATGTTGATTGGAATATCCAATAATGAATACTAGTGACATTTTCTCAGTAAATTGGGGATCTCACCCCCCATGATTCAAGAATATTTTCATAATAAAGGGGGTGTGAAACCTTGTACCATTGAACTAATAGTGGAACAATTTCACAACATGATTATGGAGGGATTCTCCTGGAATCCACTATAGATGGATGTTGAGTTTATAATTGAGATAATTCCAAGAGTTGAACTAATTTCTATTCCACCTTATATGATGGCGTCAATAGAGCTTGATAATCATTAGAATAATTGATGTATACAGAAATTATTATTCTGAGTAAGTTACCATGGTGTTCTATACTTTTTAATATGATTTAGGATGCAATGTTGATCGTATAAAATTATTACAAGAATATGACATAAATTAGTATGAATATATAGTTTCCTGTCCCTTATCTTGATGATGTATTTGACCTGTTTATAAGATTATATTTTCTACAAGATATAATTAATTTTGGGGTATCATTATTTTAGAGTTACACCTTCAAATACCAAATATAATTTATTCCAATGATGTAATATACAACCAGGGTTCTTCATGATGTCTTGTGTGATGATGAATTAGCCAACTAAAATCATATTTTTGATGAACTGAATCTTCCACCAACTATGGGATATAATTATTTCTCTTTTATTGGGTGATATAATAGTTTCTTATTTGAATCATGATAATCATGAACAAAGTCATGACATTTTCTAAAGTTCCCTAAGAGAGTATCAACTAAATACGAGGTTATAATGAGAAATTATTGATTACTAATGAACATTTGATTATAAACATCATCTGTATAGAATTTGTTTTAATATAAAGACAAATGGTAATTGAAATAGTTTAATGGGATCATCCCAATAATGTTTTTGATATTTTATTATTTTTGGTATTACAAGGATATTATGATATGTTTATCCTATACTTTCCACATTTAAAATCACCCCATTTTTATTGGACAAAAATGGGATCATGATTGAATGGTCTTGAGCATGTGAGAATTATTTCTAGGATATAATGTATAATTTGATTATAGTATGGATTTTGATAACACCCACACTAGGTTAGAAGTATAACATGTTTATTATGCATCTTTAATCAAACTTGATGATGTTTTTATTTAGGTATATTTGAGTAATGATGTATGGGTCATTAACGTTTTGGCCAACTGATTTAAATTACCATATAAATGGACTCATTTTATATGTTTTGGTGTATACATTAATGTGTTTGTGGCATTTCCAATTAAGAGAAAGGATACATTCTATAGTGAAAAAAAATGTTTGAAATACAAAAAAAATCAATGATATTTAAACATCATATGGAAAATATGAGTTGAGTATATTAATTTATTTTATTTTGAGTTAACCAATAAACTAGGGAAGGGAAACCATGTTTCAAATGATTTGAGAAATAATATATAGACTCTGAACATTTAGGAAGCTAGTTTATACTGGATTCTGATTACCTTTCTAGATCATATTTATATTGATGTATATTAGGGCTAGGAGAATATGATTCTATTATAAATTGACTTTCTTACCAAACATCTTTTACAGATTATGATGAGTATGTATGAGGAACTATAGTGTTCTGTTGTGACATAGTTACTCGATGGTATGGATCCACATTACGAATTGACTATATTTTAAGATGATATATTTTATGACAACAACAGTGTTGTCGTTAATAAATGTATGTGTGAGGAGTTGATGCATGAATTTCATTAGATTATGTGGCCTGTGAATCATGGGGTGACAGAAATGTACGATGACATAAAATGATCGTATTGATGTTCAGAAATGAAAATGATGATTTTAAGATTCATTACATGATGCAACACCTATAAAAAATTGATGGTCAAGCATCAATGACTAAGAGTATTAATACATCTACTCTCATTATGAAATGAATGTTTGATTAATTTACCATAAACATTTTTTTGGGTATTTTGAGGAACCCACATAAGTGTAATGTATTTTTGGTGATTATGGAATGGATGAAAGGGTATCCCCATTGAATCTTATCAAGGATATATTTACCTTGGACTAGTTAAAGAGGTGTATGTGTGGTTGATAGACATTTACATGGGGTGCAATGGGTTATAGTTTAATATCATGACTCAAACATTACCAGGGTCATCTAGATGGACTAATAGATATATTTGTTTATCCATGGGTTTTTTAATATTTATTTCCACCCACAAATAGTCATGAAATACGAGATCTCTATCTACTTTCTAAACGAAATACTAAAAGGATGCATCCATTATTTCTCTATATGTTGTTAGAATATACTCATTATCATTTTGTTCACCTATAATAAGTTTTATAAGTAGACTATTTATATGGAACTATATATATCACTTTATGGTACGCCTTGCCGACAACCATTATTTGATATGATAGTAAGTGAGTCTGAATTTTAAGGACTAAATCTCGTGTCGGAGACATTAAAGTAGGTTAAACATATATGGAAATTTATTTCCACAGATACTAGAATGAAAAATTCATATTCTTATAGATATCATCAATATCTTGAGTTAACAATGGTTTATAACGTTTTCCATTAGGTGATGTCGAGATTGCATCAACATTTGATTTAGAACCATGGAAATTTTGTGACCTAGGATTGTTGGACAATTTGAGATTGAGGAGAGAACTAGTCCATTACTATAATTATTTTATCATTCATAGGGGTGATGTTCTATGAATAATATTTTACAAGTGTCACTAGTATCAATGTATCATAAAAAATCTTATCATGTGATCAATGATGATGATGTTGAGTACTAGTTTGAATCATGCATTATGGAGTATCAGATTCATTTTATGGATCACTGTGATAACATGTGAAGGGGAATGAATCAGCTATTAGTTCATGTATTTTTTTTAAAAAAAATTAGTCCTTCATAAAATACAGGAGAGGTATGATTATATATGGACTCTGTGGACTGGCCTTTTCGCCGATGAGGCCTTGTTATTCTTGGGAGTATACCTTGAGAATCGGTTGTTATTAGTAAGTGATATAATAATATCCTAGATATTGGGGAGTTGGTTCCAAAAAAAATTTAGGTATTGTTTTATACATCTTTATTATTAAATTTTTTGATTTAAATTTGTTATTTTTTGTGAATATGGGGAAATTGGAACTCTAATAGGGTTATGTAAGGTTTCTGCATTTTTATGAAAAAATGTGTGGTTTTCCATAAGGAGTTAACCATTTTTTGGAAATCTAGTTGGTGGTACAATGTTTTACCAAATCATGAAGCCACAATCTCAATAAAAATGACCTCAAAATAGTTTTTGGTTTCCCAGTTAGAACATGGTTTTCAAAATCTGAACCACATAAGAAGAACTGTTAAACCCTTTAATAGGACTCCATGGTTAAGGTATATAGTTTTGAACGTCAGGAACCTACACCCAAGTAACCATATTTTCATAATTAAAACCCCAAAAAATTATCTACATTTCCCAAATGAAATTATTAATACCCCTGATCTCCTGAGTTGGATATAATTTTTTACCCATTGTTTTTAGAGTCTCCATGGAGGATTAAATGGATCAAAAAACTTATTCTCATATAAATAGAAGATTTATTGGATAAAACAACCACCTATCTCATATGTATTTTCATTGATGGTTTGATTCGTCTCTCTCTCTCTCTCATATTTCTTACATATTATAGAGGAATGTGTTCTCTTCTATTGATGATGTTTAGATCTAGGTTTTGATGGATATTGTTTAATTGGATATAGATTTTATTTTTTGAACATAGATCTCTTTCAGAATTTTAAATCTCATTATCCTACACCAAATTCAGGGTTGTGGATTGGCGATACTCCTTCATCAATATTGATATAGGTTGTCAAATTAATATTTCCTATAGTATTATTTATGACTCACATTTTTCTAATTTACCGATTCATATCCATGTTAGGAAATTAAAATTAAAATTTAATTAAGAAACAAATTTTGTATTTTGATAATGAAGAACATGAAATATCCCATTTGAACAACTAGCGAAGAAAATATTAGCATGATAGAAACCCATGTGGAGTGCCGAATATCATTGAATGATAATCATGAAATGTAAAAATGGGAATAAATTGGTTAATATAATTGCATTTAATCCATGATGTGTTATTGAAAAATGGGATTACGAAATTGGATGTACAATGAATTATTAAAATGGATGATAAATGGGATTATAAAGTTGGTTGATTACTGGGTTATGGATATGTTTGATGAATGGGATATGAATGTGGATCAATGATATGTAATGTTTTTAAATTATGTGAAAACTATGTTGTTGTAATCCGATTAGATAAAGCATTACCCATGGGGTACCACCCCATAGCTCTTGTCCCACAAGAGATATATATATCAATTTGCATGTGATCACTCTGTCCGAGGTCAGGAAAAAGTACTCCAAATACCCACGGGTTGTCAGATTACTTATCTATTGCCCTAATGTATGAAGGTTATTTTTTTTAAATGAATAATGAAATCCAATGAGGTAACATATTCTTATACATTTATGTTATATGGTTCAAACACTGGAATGTGCCAAATCATGTATGATTAGTTTGGGCTTCACAATGAACTAGGGGGCCTATATCATTAATTAAATAATATATATGTGAAACTTTTTTATCTTATAATATAATTTTTTTTAATAAAATTTCATACTCAATTATAGATTGGATAATTCTTTCGATGTTATTATTAGTGGTATTCTATGTTGTACTTGCAATATAATTGGACTGCATAATCTATACCAACAAAGGCATCATGTTGGCTGAACATAATAATCGAAAGAACCCATTGTTATATGGATAACATTGGATTTGAAATGGATTATGGATTTGGTAACTGAACATTTTCCAGGGACATGCATTGATGTTATCAATGTGTATTTATTTTGGGTATTCATTAGACACATCACATTGATATGAGATTAAATATTTACTTCATTATTTTTAGAAATTTATTTTCTATAATGGTTTTTAGTGCGATACATGGTATTAAAATTGTTTTGTTATTATCATGGTATTTAATTATTATCATTTTCCTATTGTATATTTTTTCCCTATTTTGAAAATTTGATAAAGAGGGTGTAGTCTTTCTATGTATCAAGTTGGACACTCACTTCTTGTCAGTAGCCTCTACCATATGGGGAGGCACACATGATTTCACAAAAAGAACAAAAATTGGGAATCGGTTTGTGGAAGCTAGATTGGGATGTTACAATATGATATCATTATCAGAATCATAATCATAAGAAACGATGATAAACATGATATTGAAACGTAAAACCCTTACTATATTCAAAACTATAGAATCAAAATACCCATGAATTAATAACATTTAATAAGGAATTAATTTTTTTGAAAATAATTAAATTAATTAAATAAAATTTCAATGTGGTTGTATATAGAACATTTAATAGTATATAGGTTCATAACAAAACTTCTATAAAAAAGAAGAAAAATCTAAGTGAAAATCCTTACATCACATCTTGACGTTATTTATACATGTTCAATTCTTATTTATATTAAGTATTTAATTGTTATAAATATATTATAGAATTATAATAATATATATCATTCCATATATTATTTTATTATAACCATAAATAACCAGTTTGTTAAAAATTATGTTTAATTATAAATATATTTAGTAATAACTAATTTGTTTTTACTATATGTATTTGTTTGATTATTTAGGCCATTCAATAATTATAATGGTTTCATAATGTATATAATTTTATTAATGTTAAATATATCATATGTATTCATTATATAAATAATTAGTACCATCAATAAATTTTGAAATTGTAAAATTAATTACACTTTTAATGGAGACAGTAGTTGTCATGTTCTTATGAACATTGTTTCCATTTTTTTACAGATGGAAAAAAGTATTGTTAAATAAAAATTTGTTAATATTGAATAATTTTTATATAATTGATATAAAATTTATTCAATAAATTTATACTTGTTACCATCTATTTAAAAATACAATGAGAATCGATTCACATTTCATCGTGGTTGTGGTAGTCGACACATACACGGGAGTGAAGTTTTCATTTTTCAAAGCATAAGAATGTATGAAAGTAGTTTTGAAATAATTGGAATCCTTACATTGATCGTATCTATAGTAAAATATAAGAAGCATCTAAATATTTCACATTATATGAATAATGGTTTTAAATATCACATGGGGAATTTATTGAGAAAAATATACTATTGACCTTTTAATATGCAATTTATAATCCAAAAATGTGAGAAAAAATTATAAGAAGTCCATTTCATTGAAAATACTATAAAAAACATATAAAAGACGTATACACTCATTGTGTTTTCATGATATGTGGAAATTTTGTTCATGACGTATTTTCCAGAAAATATTATTTTAACAATTTCAATAAAATTTAAAACGAACCTCATTATGGAGAAAAACAAAATGTTCCATTATACCCATTTTATAAATAGGAAATAATAGGAAAATTTCATTAAAATTATTTTTCCAATATTATAGAAATTATTATAATAATTTTTAGAAACAATGGACATGAAAGAAAAAATATTTTTACCAATGTGATAAATATTATTGATTATCTAAAAAAAATTATTATTTCACTTCATTTATTAAATGGTGTAAAATGGATGAATAAATGTGTTATGTATAAATAAGTATAGTAATGATAACATCAACTGTTTATTGAGTGAAAAATCATACATGTATCATCACAACATTTATGGATTTCTCACCAACTCTTTATCATGAAATATTTTACGCTTTTGTATTATACATAGGTTGTCCTTTTCATTGGGGTTGTTTGGGGTGAATTTGAAGAAATTGTAAATCTCATGGTATTGTGTATAGTTGTAACATGGTTAGTTTTTACTATTCTGATTTTATAATGCAATTGTGTGACACTTTTTTGAACTATAGGAGGTGGTTCATAGTTTGACCAAACCATGTGTCCACCCACCCCAAAACATACACCCTTAGATAGTGTGGTTTTGCACAGTTTTCCCATGATTTGTAAAAAATTATATTTGAAACTCTATTGTATCCACGGGTATGAGAACATTATTAAGACACATAGTTGGGAATACCATGTGACTTCTCCTAGGAAACTGTCTATTCAGAATTCATACAACAGGAAAACGTAAAAACAATCAATGAACCCCCCCCCCATTATAACCCCAATCACCCTAGATCAAGTTAATATGAATTTCATTAATTTTTTGAGGGTCTAAATAGCATTTAATGTCGGCTTAAATCTCTTCCATTGTGAATTGATGGTCTGGTGGTAGATATATGTAGTTATCTGATATTAATTTTCATCCTTATTATGATCCTTCTCTCCCCTATCACAAATCCCAATTAAAGAGGACTGATTTTCACCAGTGATGATGGTTTATATGATGTTTTAGATGGATACAATTTAGTTTTCTTGATCAAATATTTTGAATTTGTATCTCTTTTGTGATTGAAATTTTGGTCTTTCAATATAGTATTGAGTGGTATGGTTTGGAGACCGTTCATCAATGATCTTGAGGTAGGTGGTTAGATTTATGATTCATATGTTATGATTTCTTATTCATGTGTTTTATACCTACCATTTAATTACAACAATTAGAAATTCCTGTCCACAAAAATATAATAAAAAAATTACTTTCACATGTGATTATGAGAACCTTCATGTATCTAAATGGACCAATTACATAAGATGAGACCAGCTTGACATAAACACATGGGGTGTTCCAAATATCGTTAAATGTTAATCATAAAGTATAAAATGATGAATAATGAATCTATAGAAATTAATTAAATAATTGATTCATGGATGAAAAATGGAATCCTATAATTGGATGGATAATGGATTATAAACAATTGTTGACAAATGGGATTAAGAAATTGGATGTATAATCATGTATGGAAATGTATGATGAATGGTTTGTGAATTTGGAACCCTGATATTCGAAATTGTTTAATGATGGGATGTATAATTTTGGGTTGAGGACAGTTACTCGAAATTCCTATGATGTGCCTAACTACATCTCTCATTCCGGAGTTGTATATATCTATTTTCATATAATCACTAGATTCTAGGATAGGGAATTATACACTAAATACCATATAGTTTCCAGACTACTTCTCTAGTACCGCAATGTATAAATCTGAAATTAAATTAAATTAATAATGGAATCATATATTTAAATGTATTTTTATACTGTTATGGTTCATGGTTTAGACTCTAACACAGGATAACGAATGTAAGACTGGATTTGGTGTCACTGTGAACCTGAGTGTCTTATATGGTTAATTATATAATATTTAATGTGGAACATTATTACTAAATAATTTTTTGAATATTATTTACACATCATCACAGAAATTAATGAATACATTTTAATTATGATATTGTTTGTGGTCACCTAGTGAGTTTCATGGAAACAGAAGTTGGGCTTCATGATGAATTTTTGAATAGTATTCATATATATAGAAAAGGATAGAAGAAAGATACCTAGGTTAGATAAATGAGTTGGGATTCAGGATGGAACGTGGATGTGGGAACTGAATAACACATCGGGATGCACCATAGGGTTTATAGTGATTCTATTTTGAGGTTTTATTTAGACATATGACACTAATATGATGTGACATATTTACTTCATTGATTTTCGATATTATTTTCTTTTTTTGTTCATAATGTGATTCTTGTTTTTAAATTGGGTTTGGTATTATCGTTGTTATTTCTTGTTATCAAATGACTATATTTTATTTATTTTGACGGTAGTTCTTTTATAAAGTGGTTATAGAATACCAAAAATACATGTTAGACCATTGCAACTATTAGGACGCCTCTCACATTTGTGGTGGTGTATATATGGTCATATAAAAAATTATATCAATGAACAATTATGTGTTACCCATGCCAGGACATCACAATGTTGTATCCATGGTTTTTTCATTTCATTTCAATTTTCTATTATTAGATAGTGGAAGAAAGAAGGCATGGAAGAGTCATGCATTAGGCATATTCTCATGAATGGTAGTATATAACCCATTTTCAAGGATAAATTCATATTCATAGTGTGGTATTGTGTTTCTTAATGTTTTTCTTATCATTTTTTGTTATTTCAACCGAGGTGATTCAATTTTATGTTATGTTATCAATTTATTTTTGTGATATTTTTTTGGGGTTATGCATGGAACCCGTGCTGAGTATACATGAATCATTATATGAACTTAAAATTTTATTTGACCTTCCAGAATATATAAACACATATAAAATCATGATATGGATGAATGGTTTAAATAAAAATTCTTTTCATTACATGTGTAATTTAAAAAGATAATATTAACTAATGATGATCTAAGATGGCTAAAATTATTCATAATGTGCTAATATTAAATGGATAATGTGTGTTTATGATATGAAAGATGAAAATTGTATGTGTTTTATCCAATATTAGACATGATCCTAATGAGGGGTGGAAGAGGATAGTGATAGTGCCATAGTTTTGGTCAGGTCATTGTGTATTTCCGATTACATGATATAGAATTATATGAATCCTTTTAGTTAGAATTTTTTAATGATTTATTACACGTATGAACACTTTTATTTTCATTTTAGAGACATTCCACCATGATGACATGTGTTAATAGGATGACATAAGGACATGGATATAAATGTTCCTCCAACAATTTAGTCAGATGAGCAGATAGTTCTGGCTGACTAAGTGGAAGTGATGTTCCATGATAAATTTTCACACATAATGAAGATAATGGATTGATACATAGGGAGTTTTTTATGGATTATTTCTATCATAACATGGGTGTTGTAGTTTCTGGACCCTGCGACCTTCAACATAGAGGGTGGACTTGACGCATCTTCATTTTATATTTTGTCTATGTTGTAGACCATTAACCATTTTGAGACTCATGTAGAAACAAGATTCAAATTAGAAACCAATATATTCCATGGATCAGTAATGAACTGGTGGAAAATTATGAATCATGATGACTAACTCAAGAACATGGGTTTGAATTCAATCATGAGACATTCCTATAATATTTTTTTCATATAGATACTCATGCAGGAGATAAATGTAGAGTTTATTTAGTTGGTAGAGGGGAAAATGTATGTGATTCAATATGCTTCTATCTACCCTGAATATTCTTTATTTTTTCATTGAATTAGAAGGATATGTGGAATATATGGGGATTATTTTTCCTGATCAGTTAAAATGTGAGATTAATACCTTAGTTATTAACATGTTGATGAATATTTTTTTTGATGTAGGTAATCTGGATCTTATTTCATGGTGTCCCTAAGGAGGCCTCCCGTTGATTACATGTGGTTTCTAAAAAAAAGTTGTACATCTTTCAATTGTAATAATCAAAAATATGTTAACATCAACTAGGTAAATATAAAACTGAGTTTTTAGGGATATAGATCAGTTATTCATAGTAGTAACTGATTATTATTCCACCATTTTTGGTAGGTTGGGTCCCAAAAATAGCCACTGTCCCAAACCACATGAAGTGTGTCGAGTTAATTATAGTATGTGTAACATATAAAGGTATTGGAGAAACCCAAAACTAATCAGTAATGAAATATGATCTTGGAAAATTCATAGTACATGAATGTTGAATTCAAACCCGTATTCATTCATTAGTTGGATTTCATTGGTCCACTATGGTTGAGGCATTGAATATTGCGTGTTATAGAAAAATCCCTTTTATTTATAGGGTAATGAAACTCAAGGGACTAGGATGGTAGTACAAGGAGTAGTTAGATGGTAGATTCATGTGGTTCAGTATCACTTGTGGATAGTGAGGTTAAACTACCTGTAGTTATATGTATTATTCTTGTAGGTTCTACATTTTTTGGTTGTTAATTTTATATAGGAGACCAAAATTATTTTTATATATTCCCAACTAGAAGATTATTTGAGTCTAATGATGTTGTTTTTGATTGGGTGTATGATTATGGAAACATAGATGGGAGTATTATTATGGTACATCTGTTCATTTATGGGTGTTCATTCAAGGTTAGAGGGTTTCATTTGTTATGGTATCTTCATTGATCTTACATGTAAGTTCTTCAAATTATTTTGGGAATGTAATGGTTTCTCGGATACTTATCTAATAAATATTGTTACCAATGGAGGCAGAGCATTATTTCATTCAATCATGACAGTATTATTAACTATGTAGAATGTAATATCCAAGAAGGAATATTAGAGATATTTTTTTAGTAAATTGGGGATCTCACCATGCCTGATTCATGAATATTTTACTAATGATGGTGGTGTGAAAACTTGTACTATTGAACCAATAGTTGAACAATTTCAAGACATTATTATGGGGGGTTCACATGGATTCCACTATAGAAGGATGTTGAGTTTATAATGGGGATAATTCCAAGAGGTGAACTAGTTTCTATTCCACCAAATATAATGGCACCAATAGAGCTTAATACTAGTTAAAATAATTGATGTATACATGATTTATTAGTCCGAGTATGTTATGTTGGTGTTCTATAGTTTTTTATAGGATTTAGTATGGTAATTTGATCTTATAAAATGATTTCAATAAGATGCAATAAATTAGCATGAATATCTTGTATCCTATTCTTTATATCTATGATCTATTTGATCATTTTATAAGATTATATTTTTTTCCTGATAGAATTAATGTTGGGGTATAATCAGTTGAGAGTTAGACCTCTTAATACCCAATATAATTTTTTCCAAAGAAGTAATATTCAACAAGGGTTATTCATGAATTCAAGCGTGATGATGAATTTTCAAACTGAATTTATATTATTGATGAATTAAATCTTCCCCCTTTCACAGGATATATTTATATCTATTTTCTTGGATTAGATCGTAGAATCTTCTATGAATCATTATGATCATGCCCAAGAATCTTGACATTTTATAATGTACCCAATGAGAGTATCAATTAAATACCAGACACTAATGATAAAGTATTGAGCAGAATTTTACATTTCCCTAGACACATCATCTCAATTGTAGGTGTTTTATTAGACCTAGTGAATGTAATGGAAATTTTTTAATGGGATCATCCTAATAATATTTTTGAAATTTGATTAATTTTGGTTTTTACATTGTATTATAAAATGTTAATCATGCACTTTTCACATTTTAAATCCCCGCATTTCTGATTGGACACGAATGGGATCATGATTGAATGGTCTTGAGCATCTGATAATTCTTTCTAAGAGATAATTTATAATTTAACTATAGTATCAATTTTAATCCCACCCAAATTGGGTTAGGAGTATACCATGTTTATTATGCATCTAGAATCAGACTTGAATAAGTTTTGATTTAGGTAGATCAAGTTATTGTGTATGGGTAATTAAATTTTAGGCTACCTGATTTTAATTACCATATACATGGACTCATTTTATATGTGGTTGTTTAAACATTAATGTGTTTGCATCATTAATAATTAGGAGAATATTTATATTCTATTGTGACAAAAAATGTTTTAAATAAAACAATTTTCAATTATATTTATTCCTCAGATGGAAAAAATGAGTAGAGTAAATTAATTTATTTTATTTTGAGATAAACTATACTCTAGAAAAGGGTAACAATGTTTCTAATTATTTGAGAAAGAATAAATTGACATTACATGTTTAGGTGTCTAGTTTATATTTTTTGTTGATGACTTTATGGGATCGGATTTATATTGAGGTATATGATGGTAATGAGAATGTGATTTTGTTATACATATAATTTCATCCAAATAATCTTCTCTAGATTAGTTGAGTTAGTATGAGGATCTATTGTGTTCTTCCTTGATGTAGTTACATGATGGTAGGGATCCACCTTTTGATAAGACTATATTTTAGGATGAGGTGTTTTATGATTATAATAGTGTTTTTGTTACTATACGTATTTGTGAGGAGTTGATGCATGACATTCATTAGATTATGTAGTTATTGAATCTTGAGGTGAGTGAAATGTATGATGACTTATTGTGATTTTATTGAAGTTCAGGTATTAAAAGGATGATTTTATGATTCATTTGACATACCTACACCTATCTGTAAGTAAGGGTTGAACATCAATTACTGGGTGGATTAATCCATCTGCTCTCATTATGGAATAGATGTGTGATGGATTTACATTAAAAATATTGTTGGGTTTTTTGGATCCCACATAAGAGTATTGTATTTTTTGTGATTATGGAAGGGATGAAAAGGTTCCCATTTCATTACTATCCGGGATGCATTTAATATGCACCAGTTGAAGAGGTGTATGTGTGGTTGATAGTCATTTTACATGGGGTGAAATGGAGTATTGTTTCATGTATGGACTCAAACATTACCAGGTTCTTCTAGTTCTGATAACAGATATATTTTGTTAACCATTAGTATTTGAATATTTATTTCTAATAAAAAACATACATGAATGTAGTGATCGATATCTAGGTTCTAGAGGGAATGCTAAAAGGATGCATCCTTTATTTCTCTATGTGTTGTGAGAATATACTAATTCTCATTTTTTTCACCTATAATAATTGTTATAAGTAGGATATTCATATGGAACTATATGAATCCATTTATTGTACGCATTTCCAATAACCATTATTTCAGACGGTGGAAGGTTAGTTTGAATTTTTCGGACAGAATCATGTGCCAGAGACACTAAATCATGTTCAACTAATTTGGAAATTTATTTCGACAGATACATGTATGAATAATTCATATGCTTATCGATACCATAAACCCATTGAGTTTACAATTGTTTATAATGTGTTCTATTTGGTGATGTTGAGATTGATTCAATGTTGGATTTTGAACCAGGGAAATTTTATAACCTAGGTTTTTTGGAAAATTTGAGATTATGGAGAGAACAAATCCAATACTATACTTATTGGATAATCTATGGGGGTATAATTCTGTGAATAATGTTTTACATGTGTCAAAAGTATCAAAGTATCAAGAAAAATATCTCATGTAATCATTGTTTATGATGTTGAGCTCTAGTTTGACTTATCCATTATGGATCACCATATTCATTTTATGGATCCATGTGATAACGTGTTATGGGGAATGAATAATCTATTGGTTCTTGTGATTTTAGAAAAAAATCATTTTTTTCATTAAGAAATAATAAGAGGGGGATGGTGATATATGGACTATGTTTACTGACCTTTTCATCTATGATGTAACACCACAAGCTTCTACGGTACACTTTTATTTGAATAATACAGTAGCCTGTGTTGTACACAACTTCGAGTTTTAACACACACCACAACCAATCAAACAAGCTGTTATGAATAGTAATACCAAAATTTTGAACTTTTGTAAATTTTATCTTTCAAAATGGACTTCATTTTTGAATTCTTAATATCGAAATCATCTTACGATGAATTTTTTGTATTTTTCTAAAAACATTCAATTTTTGATTAATAGTGAAAAGACACGGAGTTATAGTTTAAAACCGAATTTTTATTTAAATAATTATTTATTTAATTTAAATTTAATTAAGGTCACAATAGATAAATAATACCTATATATTTTCAATGTAATTCATTGGAGTTATTTTAGAATAAATTTTGATATATAAAAATTTTATGGAAATTTTCACCGTCTTTTACCCACCTCCTAGGAGAATTTGGAAATTCTCATAAAACATAATTTTACCACTTCTGTTAGTGGAATTTAGAAAATCAGTGACACACAGATAATATCAAAGAGTATAATGTTGTTTAATAATAAAAAAATAATTTTTGGTGAATAGTAACTTTTTACTTTTATTTAACACGGTTAATAGAAAATAGGGTAATTAAGGGTAAAAATGATATTAATATTACCCTAAAACATGTCCTAATTATATTGGACAAGTGTATCTTGACCAAAAACAACAATAGGAATAAAATATTATCATTTAGGTCCACTTGAATTAGATTATTATATTTATTATTATTTAATTCCAAGAAGAGTTAAAAGAGTTAAAATCAATGTTTAATTACTAAAAAATTATTAATAAATGGATATAAATAATATAAATTAGATTATAAATATGAATTAGAAATCTAAAAAGACTTCCTACATAATGGAATTTTATTTTTAATTTGTAGACATTAAATAATTTAATTTATTTATGACACAGTGGTTATGACTTAATTAACTAATTAAAGAAATATTAAAATAATAGATATTATAAATATCAAAATTAATATAATGTGATACTTTTTATGAATTAAACTAAATTTCTAGGTCAATAATACATATTAGTATTGGGTATATAAATTTGTTTTGAAGTAATAGTGATGTGATTAAATTATTAAAAACAAAATACCCAATAGTGTCAAAATATACATAAAAGAGTTTTTAAAACAAATATTATATTATTAATTTATATTATATTCCTAAAAATCTAAGGTTCAACCAATAGACTTATATAATGATAGGTGAATCATTAATTGACCAGTTGGGCATTTCATGTATGTTTATAGTATGTTTATTTACTATATAATATAAAAATACAAAGAGACATGGTAAGTGTCAAACTAATTAACTTTGAGGTTAAACTAAAAGATAAGGTTCATAAAGTGACACAACCCTATCTAAAAATTATTGTCTGAAAGGATCTCGACCCATCCCCACCGTAACATTTAAATAATCCACTTTGGAGCCATTAGAAACCAAATATTAAATTATTATAAAATAATATTTCTATCTTTTCCCAAGGTGCCCCTCACCCCTTTTATAAAAGGTCACTCACCCTTCCCTCAATTCGACACCTTCATACCCTTTGGGATCATCCAAACTCTTCCCCAATACCCTATAAAATATCCTACCTTCATCTTAGAGGCCTTTCTTTAGTCATAAAGACAACCTAAGGATCCCTTTTTATCAAATCAATAAGAAGAACTCGAAAAAGAGGTAATGTTTTCACCACCCTCTTTCAATTTCCTTTGTTCATTGACTTCTTATTTATTTTTTATTTACATTATAAAATAATAAATCCTATATATTATATATAATTTGATGTTATTATAAATATGGTACTGCCATATTCAGTATTCCATCCATTCTTTGAATGACATGTCACCATACATGCGTACGTGCGGCTTACCGTCTCCACGTCATGGTGTAATAGTTATTCAATATATTATTATTTGGATGGTTATAATAATGATGTGTAATTATTGTAAATAATATATATAACATGATAATTATTTTTTATATATGATATACCATTCAATTATATATTATTTTAATTTCAAAAGAATGATATTTTCTCTTGTGCGTACATACAGACTACCGTCTCCACGAACGTGAAAAGATTCATTCCTCATCATATCCATTCAAGACTAATTCTCATTGTATGATTAAAAGTAATTTTTATGAACTTTATATCATTCTGGGTATAAATAAGATACAACCAATCCATAAAAAACACTACTTATGTAACAAAACATATAAAAGAAAATGAGTAAGTTAACACCCGAAACGACGATAATATTTTAATATTATTAACAAAACATTATTAGAAGATCATATATGATATCATAATTATGTATATGGTTTGTGTATAATTTAATAATAGTGTTTTAACTATTATACAAGAGGTTAACAAACCATCAACTATGGAAAAGTACAAGGTAAGGGTTTATTTCATAATCTCTTCATTATCTGAGGATGTTTATACGTAAATATCTACTGGGACCTCTTAATCATCCAAATCCATGTTTCTTAAAAATGTATTTCAAATAATTTTTAATATTTTAAAAACAATGGGATAAAGTCATTTGTACCCTTTTTTACTTTTAATAATAGGTTTATAAAGTAATATATCTATCGTTTTCCAAACATGGTCCTTTTAACCATTTCGACAGAATTAAGGTAAGAATGTCTTTTTTAACTTATACAACGGGTGCGGCTATTTTCCTCCATTATAAAATTGTCGAAGCTTCTCTTACAAGCATATAAGAAAATTTTCAATGTAAATTTTTTATTTTATAATTATTTGACTTTTAAATGATTTCAAAAAAAGAGATATTTCTATCAAATAGTTTTGATTTCATCTATGTCAACATCCTTTGACGGATTTTAAGCTTATTTGAAGTTGATTAATTATGATAAAAAACATCCATATGGTATTGAATTTTTTTTATATGTTTTAATGTGGATGTTTTATTTTTAAACCATTCATGGTTTATGGAGAAATTATTGACATTTTGTGTGCTAGTTTTAATATGAATGTTTATGTTATGTTTAAACCTATTAATATGAGGAATGCATTGGACATAATAAGGGACGAGTGGAGCCCTCTATAGCTTCTCGATGCATTGGTAGGTCTCATGAGACAAACTACTGTCTGGGAACAAGGCCTTGACAAAATATTATTTGTAGTCTTGGTATGTGGCCTTGGCTACGTGGTTATGATAGTCTGACATTATGTATTCCATCAATATTAAAGTGGTTATTGATATTTCTTGTGATTATTAGACTAGTAGAATACCCATGTGAATAATTAAATGGAATTATTTCATTTTATCTTTGCCATGTTATGCTGAAGTTCATGTTTAAAAGGATTTTTTTAGTTATACATTGCCTTAAATTGTTATTCTTATTTATTAATGTTTATGCTATATTGTTATCCTTACTGAGCATCTGTTCTCACCCCTTTCAATGTTTTATTTTTTCAAGGATGTGGAGAAGTAATTTATGAATGACCTGTAGGGATAGTATGATGGGATATGAAGACAAGATGTTGTTTTAGTAGTTTTCACATTATGATGTAATGTAAACGTTATGAATGTATCTAGTTATTCCAAGGCTACTAAACTAATCGGCCTTTCATGACATGATCTTTTGTGATCATTCCAATATTATTTAATAATGCACCGACTCTGGGTAACTAGGGTCGGGGTGTTACAGTTGGTATCAGAGGAAGTATAGTACAAACCTTGGAAGCTAGATTTAGATAAACTCTGATTAGAGCACATAGCCCTACGATTGAATTTGAGGATTAGTATAGAAGAACTTCCTAGAATTTTGTAATTGTAGAGATTTTTGGTGTTTTCCGAGGAATACATCCATGTCTTGATACGAGTAGGTAGAGGTGGCTCTGGAACATATGTACCTAGGGGTAAAACCTGAAAACACCGCTTTGAGCTGGACTCGAATGGGAATTGGTGCACGACATCGAGCCTTTCTTCACTCTTGGTTATGTCACTCCCATGGGATATGCTTAGGAGTATTCTCATTTTCTTTACAAAACATAATGAAGGGTTTATGAGTATATAATTTCTCAAATAAAATATTTTTATGATTATGGATTATATCCATAAATAGTTCAATTTATGTTAAGTGTTTTACATGTATGGAATTATGTATTTTGAATCATAAACTGATCTAGTTTATGGCATTGTTTAGAAATGGTGCCTAGTGAAAAAAAATGGAAACTCTATCATTGCAGTCACTCCATTTAGGGATTTCCCTCCTACTCAAGATAATTATAGTGGAGCTGGCGATGAAACCGGTGGTGATTAGCTAATCACCATACAGGGACAACTCACTCAGGTTATGAATAATAACCTTACACATATGGAGAACCCTGATCTACAACGTGGAGGATCAATGTTAGATATTTTCATGTGGCAACAACCCACAACATTCAATGGGATTAAAAATAACTTAGTATCTATCCAATGGATAAATTCCCTAGAGAAAACATTTCAGGCTTTGGGGAGTATTGAAAGGGAAAAAGTTATCATTGAAGTTTACCACCTCACTAGAGATGCTGATCAATGGTGGTCCTTCATTCAAAACAAAAAGGATGATGAGGAAGTATAAAATATTGAATTGAGGGAGTTAAAAGAACTTCTCTTAGTAAAATACATCCCTCGTGACAATCATGCTGATATGGAAAGGCAATTTCTGAGTCCGAGCCCAAAGGAGGATGAGAATGTCGCAAAGTATGAGGCTAACATTACAAGGATAGCAAGGTATAATGGATATTATTTACATAACCCAAGAAGTATGATTGATCGTTTATTTGATGGGTTAAAACCGTTTCTCCATCGAGCATTAGTCTCATAAACCTTCTAGTTGTACGAAGATATTGTCTCATGTGCTATGATGATAGAAAAGGAATTCTCTAAGTCTTATGACTTTATAGCAAAGCAGTAAAAGAAGAGATCTGTTGATCACTCTAGGAATGTAAATAATGGGAATTAGGGAAATGTAGAATATCCATCCTGCAGTAAATGTGGGACGAAACCCCCCAGTACTTGCTTAAAAGGAATGGGAGTCTCTTTCAAGTGTGGTGAAAAAGGCCACCAAGCTCGTGATTGCAAGGGGAATAAGGGAGATACCGATGTCCAATGCTACAATTGCAGGGGGGATGGGAAATTATGCAAATGAACTTCCTATGCGTCAAGGTAACTTACCTCCAAAAAGGCCAAGGGATAAAGACCAACATTATGATGTCACTACTGCTGAGGTAGAAGCTCCGAAAGACGTGCTGGAAAGTAATTTAATGGTTTCCTCAGGTTTAGAAAATGCAATATTTGAGTCTGGATCATCGCATTGTTTCATATCTTCCCAGTTGGCTAAGAAAATTAGATATTACAAATTTTATTTAACATGGGATTTGTCAGTTAAAAATTCTAAGGGATGTATCATTGCAGCAATGTTTGGTGGATCAATCCCTATTAGAGCACGTAAATGTTCTTTATCTGTTGATCTCATCCTCTTACCTTAGATTGAATTTTATATAATCCTCTATATGGATTGTCTTTTGGACCATTATTCAAAAATTTATTGTAAGAAAAAGGGGGTTACTATTTTTGATGATGATGATAAGGAACACATTATCTATACAGTGGAATCATCACCACCTAATTCTTATCTAGATCCTCCCCCAGGTGCTCACCTAGATACAATTTTTGGGGAGGAAGAGAATTAAATGACTGTGGGTGAGGAAAGGAATGTTCAGATAGAGGATGTACCTATTGTGAAATAATATGTAGATGCCTTTTCGAAAGATTTACCTAGACATCCTATAGAATGAGAAGTTGAGTTTTCCATTGATTTAATTCCTGGATCAAGGCCTATATCGAAGACCCCTTATAGAATGACCACTGTGGAATTAGATTAACTAAAGAAACAACTAGAGGAATTGGGTAATAAGGGATTTATTCACCCTTGTGTTTCTCCATGGGGAGCCCCTAATCATTTTTAAAAAAAGATGGATCTATGAGGTTATGTATGGACTACAGGGAGATCAATGCTATAAAAATAAATAACATGGATCCCCTACCTCGCATTGATTATTTATTTGACCAACTACATGGAGCTCAATAATTTTCTAAGAATGAAATTCGACTTGGATATCATCAGTTGTGTGTGAATAAGGAATACATTCCGAAGAAAGCATTGCAAACCAAGTACGCGCATTGTGATTTTACAGTAATGCATTTTAGATTGACTAATGCACCCTCTGAATTGATGGATCTAATGAATAAAGTTTTCAAGGAATATCTCGATGAATTTGTGGTGGTATTTATTGAAGATATCTTGGAATACTCCAAAAGCTACGAAGATCATGGAAATAACTTGATCATTATCTTGAAGACTCTGAGAAGACATGAATTATATGGGACGTTTAGCAATTGTGAGTTCTGGCTTCAGGACATTTCTTTTCTTGGACATATTGTCTCTAAAGATGGAATCTCTTTTGATCCTTCTATGACCAAGGAAATCCATGAATGGCCTGCAACGACCAGTATAACTGAGGTACGCAGTTTTATTGGTTTATCAGGTTATTATCGATGTTTCGTCCAGAATTTTCCCTAGTTCGATAACCAATTAACAAAGCTCACACATAAAGGGGTTAAATTTGTATGGACCAAATAGTGTGAAGAATGTTTCGATAAACTTAAAATAATATTAGTCAATTCTCCTATATTGACTCTACCATCGTGGAATGATGGGTTCATTATTTATAGTGATGCATCGAAGAAAGGACTTGGTTGTGTCCTTTTGCAGAATGATAGGGTCATTTTATATTCATCATTATAGTTGAAAATTCATGAGAAAAAAATCCTACTCATGATCTCACGTTATCAGCTGTGATCTTTGCTTTGAAGATATGGAGACACTACCTCTATGGTGAAAAATGTGCGATTTATACCGATCACAAGAGTTTTAAGTATATTTTCTCATAAAAAGAACTCAACATGAGGCAATGGACATGGCTTGAATTACTCAAGGACTATGGTTGCACAATAAACTACCTCCCAGGGAAGGCAAATAGGGTGGCAGATGCTTTGAGCAGAAAAGATCATGGAATTTTAAACAATATGAGAATTGAATGGGATCCAATTTTCATGGATCTAGTGAATATGGACAAGGGAATAACCATGGAAGGTGAAACATCATTTCATTTTCAAATGGTTTCCAAACCATCATTACTATAAAGGATTAATAATTCTCAAACCGATGATGAAAAATATCAAAAATAGATTAAAGCTGTAAATGATGGGAGATTGAGAGGCTTTGGGTATGAAGAAGGAATGTTAAAATTTGGGAAGAGACTTTGTGTTCCTGATATACCTGATCTAAACAAGTAATTTTTATATGATGATCATAGCTCCAACTTCTCTATACACCATGGGTGCACCATAATGTATAGAGATTTGAAGGAACTCTTTTCGTCAGACAACATGAAGAGGGAGATTTCTGATTTTGTCTCAAGATGTATGGTTTTTCAACAACTGAAAGCTGTAAGGAAACATCCTGGAGGAGTCATACAACCTCCTCCCATAACAGAGTGGAAATGAGACAATATGATGATGGACTTTCTCATTGGGTTACCAAGGACTCCTAGAAGGAATGATGCAATATGTGTTATTGTTGATCATCTTACAAAGTCATCACATTATCTTGATATAAGAGAATATCTATCACTATAATGTCTAGAAAGACTATATATTAATGAATTTGTGAGCCTTCATTGAGTACACCTATCGATTATTTCTCATCATGATCCCCATTTTACTTCAAGATTGTGGAAGTGTCTGCAGAAGGCCTTGGATACTGAACTTCATTTGAGCACTGCCTACCACCCTCAAATAGATGAACAATCAGAACGGACTATTCAATCCTTAGAAGACATGTTGAGATCTTTCTCACTTGACTTTCAGGGTATGGGGGATCAATATTTACCTCTGGTAGAATTTTACAACAACAATAGCGTCCATTTGAGTATTCAGATGGTACCATATGAAGGGTTATACAGAAAGCGATGTCGCACACCAACCTGTTGGGATGACGTTGGTGAAAGAAAACTTGTAGGCCCAGAACTGATGGAGGAGACAATGGAAAAGGTAAATTTAATCCAAAACCATATCAATGAAGCTCAAAGTAGGCAGAAGATCTATGCCGATAACCAAAGGAAATATTTGGAATTTCATGTAGGAGATCATGTTTCCATAAAGGTATCTCCATGGAAGGGAGTTATATGTTTGGGTAAGAAGGTTAAATTGAGTCCCAAGTACATCAGACCTTTCGAAATTCTAGAATGAATTGGGGTTGTAGCTTACCATTTGGCAATGCCACCAAGTCTCTCCAAAGTTCACGATGTGTTCCACGTATCACTGTTGAGGAAATACATGCCTGACCCAACGCATGTACTCACCTATGAGGAATTAGAACTGGAACCCGATATGTCTTATTGCAAAGATACTGTTAGGATCTTTCATATAAGAGAACAAGTATTGAGATACTGGAAGACTCGTCTGGTAAATGTTTTGTGGAAAAACAATAAGATGGAAGAAGCAATGTGGGATCCTGAGGAACATATAATGAAGAACTGCCCAAGGATTTTCATGCATTAGTATTATATAAATTTCAAGGCTGAAATTATTTAATGGAGGGGAGAAGTTTACACCCCTAGCATCCACGGTATGCTTCTCTATGAATAATATAGTAGTGTGTGTTGTATGCAACTTTGAGTTCTAACACACACCACAACTAATCAAACTAGTAGTTATGAATAGTAGTACCCAGTTTTTGACCTTTTATAAATTTTATCATTCAAAATGGGCTTCATTTTAGGATTTGGAATATCGAAATTAGTGTAGGGTGAATTTTTGGTATTTTTCTGAAAACATTCAATTTTTGATGAATAGTGAAAAAAATACTGAGATATAGTTTAAAATGAAATTTTTATTTAAATAATTATTTATTTTATTTATTTTTAATTAAGGTCAAAATTGATACATAATACCTATATATGTTCAATGTAATTAATTGGAGTTAGTTTAGAATAATTCTAGATTTATAAAAAATTTTTGAAACTTTTCACAATCTTTTACCCACCTCCAATAAGAATATTGAAATTCTCATAAAACGTAATTTTACCGCTTCTATTAGTGGAATTTAGAAATTCCATGAGACACGGTTAATATCAGAGAGTAAATGTGGTTCAATAAGATAAAAACAATTTTTGGTGAATAGTAACTTTTTACTTTTATTTACCACAGTTAAAAGTGAATAGGGTAATTAAGGGTAAAAATGATATTAATATTACCATAACACATGTCATAATTCTATGGTACAAGTGTATCTCGACCATAAACAACCTTATAAATTAAATATTATAATTTAGGTCCACTTGGATTAGATTAGGATATTTATTATTATATAATTCAAAGAAAAGTTAAAAGAGTTAAAATCAATGTTTAATTACCAAAAAATTTCAATATAGGGTTATACATAAGATAAATTAGATTATAAATATTAAATAGAAAGACTAAATGATTTTATACATAATGGTATTTTATTTATAATTTTTATACATTAAATAATTTAATTTATTTGTGACGCAATGGTGATGCAGTAATTACCTAATTAATGAAATATTAAAATAATTGATATTATAAATATCAAAATAAATATAATTTGAGACTTTTTATGATTTCAACTAAATTTATAGGTTAATATGACATATTAGGATTGGTTATATAAATTGTTTTCGATGTTATAATGTTGTTATGAAATTATCAAAAAAACCCAATAGTGTCAAAATTGACATCAAAGAGTTTTTTTTAATTATTATATTATTAATTTATATTTTATTTCTAAAAATATAAGGTCTGGAAAAAAGAATTATATAATGATACATGTATCATAAATGGACCACATGGGGGTATCTTGAAAGTTTATAGTACTTTTATTGACTATATAATATAAAAATACAAAGAGACATTGTAAGTGTCAAACTTATTAACTGAGAGTTAAAACTAAAAGATAAGGTTAATATTGTGACCCAAATCTATCTAAAACCTATTGGATGAAAGGATTTCGACCCATCCCCACATTAAAATTTAAATAATCTACTTTGGATCCATTATAAACCGAATATTAATTTATTATAAAATAATATTTCTAGCTTTTCCAAAGGTGCCCCTCACCCCTCTTTTAAACGGCACTCCCCCTTCTCTCAATTTCACACCATCAATGCCTTTGGGATCGGCAAGTTTATGACCAAATACCCTATAAATTATACTAACTTAATCCTAGAGGTCTTACTTTAGTCATCAATCAAAACTATGTAGCCCTTTTGACCAAATCAAAAGGAAGAACCCGAAGAAGTGGTAATGTTTTCAACACCCCCTTTCAAGATCCTTTCTTCTTCAACTTCTTATTTCTTTGTTATTTAGATTCTAAAATAATAACTCTAGTATCTTCGATATACATTTATGTTATTATAAAAATGGTACAACCATATCCAGTATTCTATCCATCCTTTGAGTGACATGTCACCATACGTGCGTACGTACGACTTACCGTCTCCACGTCATGGTGTAATTGTTATTCAATATTTTATTATTTGGATGGGTACAATAATGATGTGTAATTCATGTAAATAATAATTATAACATGATAATGATTCTGTATATATGATATACCATCCAATTATATGTTATTTTAATATCAAAATCATGATATTGTCGCTCGTGTGTACGTACGGACTACCGTCTCCACGAACGTGATGAGATTCATTACCCATCGTATCCATTCAAGACTAATTCTCATTTGATGATTAAAATTAATATTTAAGAACTTAATATAATTCTGGATATGAATAAGATACAACCTATCCATAAGAAATACATCTTGTGTAACAAAACATATAAAAAAAACAAGTAAGTTAACACCCAAAACAACGATAATACTAAAATATTATTATCAATGATTTATTAGAAGATCATATATGATATCATAATTATGTATAGAGCTCTTGTATAATTTAATACCATTATTTTAACTATTATAAAAGAATTTAATATACCATCGACTAAGGAAAAGTATAAGGTAAGGGTTTACTTCACAATCTCTTCATTATCCGATGTTGTCTATACGTAATTATCTACTGGGACCTCTTAATCATTCACACCCATGTTTCTTAAAAATTTATTTTAAATCATTATTAATATTTTAAAGAATATGAGATAAAGTCATTTATAACCTTGTTGAATTTTTATAAGAAGTTTTTAAAGGAATATTTCTGTCATTTTCCAAACAAGGTCCATTTAACATTTTCGACATAATTAAGGTAAGAATGTCTTTTTTAACTTATACGGCGGTTGCGGCTATTTTTTGACTTTATAAAATCGTCAAAGTTTCCATTAAAATCTTTTACAAAAATTTTCAAAATAAATATTTTATTTTATAATTATGTGACATTTAAATGATTTCAAAAAAAGATATATTTCTCTCAAATAGTTGTGATTTCATCTATGTCAATATCCTTTGATAGATTTTACCATTATTTGAAGTTGATTTATTATGATACAAAACTTCCATATTGTATTGAAGGTTTTGTGATCTGTTTTAATGTGGATGTGTTATTTTTATATCATTCATGGTTTATGAATAAATTATTGACATTTCGTATGCAATTTTAAATATGAATGTTTATGTTATGTTTAAACCTGTTCATATGAGGAATGCATTGGACATAATAAGTGACCGGTGGAGCCTGCTATAGCTCCTCAATGCATCAGTAGGTCTCTTGAGACAAATAAGTGTCTTGGAACAAGGCCATGACAAAATCATATTTGTAGTCATGGCACAAGGCCTTGGCTACATGGTTATGATAGTCTAGAATTATGTATTCCATCATTACGAAAGTCGTTATTGATATTGCATGTGATTATTCGACTATTAGAATATCCATGTGAATAAGTAAATGGAATTATTTCATTTTACCTTTGCCATATTATGCTGAAGTTCTTGTTTAAAAGGATTTTGTTTTAGTTATACATTTCCTTAAATGTTTATGCTTATTTATGAAAGAATCTGATATATACTTTTATCCTTACTGAGCATCTAAGCTCACCCCTTTAAATGTTTTATTTTTCCCAGGATGTGAAGAAGTAATTTATGAATGACTTACATGGATAGTATGAGGGTATATGAAGATAGGATGTTGTTGTAGAAGATTTCACTTTATGATTTAATGTATAATTTATGAATGTATCTAGTTTTTCCAAGGCTACTAAACTAATCGGTCTTTTGAGACATGGTATTTTGTGATCAAGACAATATTATGTAATAATGAACCGACTCTGGGTAAATGGGGTTGAGGCATTACATATGAGGCCTATTTATTCTTGGGAGTATATCTTGGTGATAAATTTTTATAAGAATGTGATATTATATGATCCAATAAATTCAGGAGTTGGTTCCTACAAAATTTTAGGTATTATTTAACAAATATTTATTATAACTTTTTTTTATTTAAATTCTGTATTTTTTGTGAATTTTTAGAAATTGGAATTCTAATAGGGATGTGGAAGGTTGGGGTATTTTTAATAAAAAATGTGCAATTTTCTCTAGGAATAATTTCACCAATTTTTAGAACTCAAGGAGGTGGAATAATGTATTAACCATTAATGATTTCCACATCTCAAAGATGACATCAAGATAGTTTTTTCATTCTTGTTAAGTACTTGGTTATCGAACCCTAAACCACCATAGATGAACCATAAAACCCAGGCATTGGACTCAAAGGTTAAGGTGCATAGTTTGAAAATTCATGCACCTACATCCAGGAAAACATGGTGCACAATTAAAAATAAAAAAGTTATGTAAATTTCCCAAACCCCATTATTATTACCCCTGATATCTCTAGATTGATATAATATTATACACATTGATTATAGAGGCTCATTGGAGGATTCAATGGTTCCGAAAAGCTATTCTCGTATTAATAGAATATCTAGTGGAAAAAATAAGAAACTGGCTCATATGTATTTTCATCAATGTTTTGATTCATCTCTCATTATCTCTTATATTACTTCCACACTATTGAGTGACGAGATCTTCTAGATTGTTGATATTTTGTTCTAGGTTTTGACGGATCTTGTTTCATTGGATGCTAATCTACATTTTTGAACATATATCTCTTTAAGAATATTAAATCTCTTTATTCAACACCATATTAAAGGATGTGGTTTTTCCATACTCCATAAAAAATCTTGATATAGGTTGTCAAATTGAATTTTCCAATATTAATAGTTATGATTCACATTTCTCAAATTTTCTGGTTCATATCCATTTTATAAAATTCAGATTAATTTTTTTAAGAAACAAATTGTAATTTTAGATGATGATGGACATGACAGAATCCATTTGAAAAAATATAGAAGAAAATAATATCTTTAGGTAAAACTATAGGGTGTTCCAAATATCATTTAATGATAATCATGAAATGTAAAAATGGGAAAATTTTGTTAATTATTTTTATTTAATCGTTTATGTGTTGTTGAAAAATTGGAATATGAAATTTGATAAATAAAAAATCATTAAAATGGATGAAAAATGCGATTATGATGTTGGATGAATATTGGGATATGGATAAGGTTGATGAATGGGATATGAATGTTGATCAATGATATGTTATGTTTTTAAATCATTTGAAAAATGTGTTGTTGTAATGTGATTACATAAAAAAATTCTCATGGGGTACCATTACGTAGCTCCTAGCCCCTGAGAGATATATATCTTTTTTCATGTGATAACTCTGTTCTTGGTCAATGACAGGTACTCCAAAGTCCCAAGGTTTGTTAGATTACTTATTTATGAGCCTAATGTATGAATGTTATTTTTTTAATGAAAAATTAAATACAATGACGTAACTATTTTTTACACTCCTATGTTATATGGTTCTAAGTCTATAATGGGCGGAATCATGTATGATTAGTTTTGGGTTAACTGTGAACTATTGGTATATATCATCAATTAAATAATTTTAAATGTGAGAGTTGTTAATATAATAAGTTTTACTAGTCTGTTTATAAAATTTCATATTCTATTATTGATTGGATAATTCTTTAAAAGTTAATATTGGTGGCCTTCTGAGTTGTACTTGCATCACAATTGGCCTGCATAATCTATACCTGGATAAGAATCATGTTTTCGGGACATAATAATGGAACAAAACCATTGTTATATAGATGAGTTGGGATTTTATATGGATCATGGATTTGGTAGCTGAACATTTTTCAGGGACATACGTGGGAGTTATCAATGTGTATTTATTTTGGGTGTTCATTAGACACATGAAATTTATATGAGATTAAATATATAATTCATTTGTTTAATAATTTTTTTACAATTATAGATTTTATTGTGATGCATGGTATTATATTTGTTTTTGTATTATCGTGGTTATTAATTATTATCATTTTTCTATTATTTATTTATTTTCGAAATTATGAAAATTTTATAAATAGTGTGTAGTCACCTAATGTATCAACATGGACACCCACTTCATGTTAGTAACATCTGGAATATGTGGAGGCATGCATGATGCCAAAAAATAAACAAACATTGGGAATCAGTATGTGGAACCTATATTGGGTTGTTACAAAATGATTGCATCATCAAACTCAAAATCATAAAAAACCACGATATACTTAATATTGAAACCTAAAAACCATAATATATTCAAAAATTAAAATCAAAAGACCCATGGATGAATAAAATTTAATAAAGAATTAATTTTTATGAACATAATTAAATTAATTAAATAATGTGTCAATGTTGTTGTGTATAGTCTTTATAATAGTATATAGGTTCATAACAAATCTCTTATCCAAAAGCAGCAAATTTTAGGTGAAAATCCTTACCTCACATCTCGACATTATTTATACATGATCAATACTTATTTATATTAAATATAGAATTGTTATAAATATGTCATAGAACCATAATAATATATATCATTCCATATATTGTTTTATTATAATTAAATATAACCAGTTAATTAAAAATTATTTTTTATTATCAATTTTTTTGGTAATGATTGATTTGTTTTTTCAATATGTTTTTGTTTTATTTTTTTGGCCATTCAATAATTATCATGGTTTCATAATGTATATAATTTTATTAATGAAAAAAAATACAACATATATTCATTATATAAATAATTAGTTTCATCTATAAATATTCAAATTGGAAAATGAGTTACACTATTAATGGAGATGATAGTTGTAATGTTCATATGATCATTTTTTCCATTTTCTGACAGATAGAACAAAATATTTTTAAATGACAATCCAACTTTATAGAATAATTTTTATATAAAATATATTCAATAAATTTTGATATGTTACCATCCATTTAAAAATAAAATGATAATTTTATCACATTTCTTCTTAAAGGTGGTAGTCGACACATACACATGAACGATATTTTCATTTTTCAGTGCATAAGAATGTAAGTAGGTAGATGTGAATTTATAATTTAAGAAGAATAATTTTGTAATAAATATCTCATATATACATGAAATCTATTATTTTATCCAAATATTATTGGATGTGATGAAAAAAGAGTTATGTTTGTTAGAGGGGTGGTAATCGATCGTACAAACAATTAATGACAATGTTTACCATTCGATGGAATTTTATATGGATATTGATAATTACATTACCAGGATAACATAATATTACCTTTTAGATGGTTATTTTTTAATATCATAACATTTAAAGAAAATTTTAATGGGATTTAAGAGGATATAATATGAAAAATATTTGATTATAACTGTACCTCCTATTCATGAAACATGATTAAGATTATATCAAAATCATTCGAAGGATAATTTTACAAAAAAATAATGACTGATGATATTATAATGATTTGTATGTAATATTTTTTGGAAACTATTGGTTGAACCAATAATAACCTTAATTATGGATGGGAGAGGATAATAGGATTCCTTCTATAAGTTGTTGAGGGAACCCGCAAGAAAAATTACAATGCAAATAGAAAATTTAGACATAATTACCAAAAAAAATATCCAAATAGTATATAATAAAATGTTGTATATTAAAATGTCATAATATGTCAATAAAAATGGATTTATGTAACATAAATTATAAAACATTAGGTATTCAAAAATAAATTAAATGAATGAAAAACTATGAATCTATGAATGAAATCATTGTTTAAAAGCGATAATTATAATGTAGTTGTTAAAACCTAATTTTTCTGCTTCAATGTTTTGAATTTTAAAAAAAGTCATATATAATTAGGATCATAATGTTATTTGGAGTCTGATAGAGCCATCTTTATTTTTGGAGAGTTGTAACATAACATTATGAATAGTAATACAAATCTAAATAACAATAAATTGTAATTAAATTTTATAGTCATTAGACATTAAGATAATGAAAGGTTGATTGCTTTTTCAAGGTGATAAAATATGTGATATAGTTTTAAAAATGTTAATTTTTTTAATAATATATGGTTTTATTTTAAATTAGATTATTCAAATTTATAAAAATATTTTAAAAAAATTGATTAAATTATTCAATTCAAAAAATTGAAAAATGGTTAGAATGAATTTTTTGGATTTTTCTAAAATTTTGGAAATTTTTATGATAGAAAGATATGATAAATTATGAAAATTGCTAAATGATTGTTTTACTACTTCATAGGTGATGTAATTCTCATTTAAGGACAAATGGTTCAAAATAAAATGCAAATATTATTATTTAGGGTCACATGATTCAATACTATTCATGTTCATGGATAAATATATTAAAATAATGATTAAAAATTTTAAAATTCCTCCTCTCCTCCACTCTAAATAACTCCCTCATTCACGTCTACAAATCACTACTCCAATTCATTTTTTGATTGCCTATATTGTAAAAACTCCCCTCCCCAAGGATCTTACCCATGTCCAAGACTGACTAGTATCACCAAAACTCCAAAACCAAAGTCATTAAGAATTATCTCAAGGAGAAGAGATCAAGAGGAAATAATCCACTCCATTTTCATAGGTTTTCATTTCAATTCCTTTATTTTCTTATTCTCTATTGCTCTCCCCTTATCCATGAGGTTTTTAATATCTATAATAATATTTATTTTTTATTTTATCATATTAATGTAATAAAAATCATCACCTTTACCTATTCTCTCCCACTTATTAGAAAAAATAATAATAATAACCACATTCGTGATGTGTTGTTTACCACAATTGTGGATGCGGTGAGTTCAATTTACCATAATTTATTCAAACCTAATCATAACACAATTTTAATGGAATAAAAATAATTTAATTTGTATTATTTGAACTATTTTATTATCTGGAATGATCTTGTAATCTTGAAACTAAATTATATAATGAAAATTGTTCCTGATTATGAAGGAACCTTATAAATGGATCTACAGAAATATCATTTATGTTTTATCGAATTATTCACCATCATATATGAAGAAAAAATTTATTATATCATTTGATATTGTATAAATATATGAAAACATTTCATTAATCATCGTTAATTTCATTTCAACATGAATGGAAAATGAAATACAAACCGGCCATTGAAATCATGGAAAGAACAAACCTGAGACAATTAAAGGAAGAAAATATTATAAATAAAAGGGTGAAATGATGATATGAAATTATCATATAAGATATTATAAACATGAATATGTTTCTATAGAATAATAAAAACACAATTTAAACCATTATACATGAGGTTTGAACAAGTCTGTATAATGAATAACAGTGGTAAGAGAATTCATAATCCAATTTCCATTCATTGGGTTAATAGTCTAATTCATTAATTATGTGGTATAATAGTTGTTTTTGTAATGATTTTTTTATATTCTGTTGAATTATGTTTAATTACAGTGTATATACATATTTCATCCACTCTATTATGCCTCACATAAATTTTATGATATTTGTAATGATATTTTCTTTTAAATTCCTCTATTATAATTATATTTTATAAAAATTTAAAAAATATTTTTATGAAATTATTTATTTTATATTAATATGTTATTGTTCTTGGTTATTGTTTACATTAAATGTTGGGACCTATATCACCCTAAAATTCATTGGGTATGTGTATGTTGGAGGTCATTCGTATAGCTACTCTGTGTGTGACTGTGATATTTACACTATAAGCTAGTCTTGAGAGTTACATTGTAAGGTAGACATGAGGGTTAGAAATCATAAGGTAGTTGTAAAAATTAAAATATAATTATCTAATTCCTTAAAACACCATTATGATTATATTTATGTTCTTTATTTGTTATGTAAATATCATGTTTCAAAAAGTAAGTTTATATTGGGGACAAGTATGGGTTTATTAATATGATTTCTTATGTTCATCGACTGCTATTTTATTTTTCATCATTTAAAATTCCATAGTGAGATATGGTGCTCAAACCATGTTTTCAAATGATTTTCTTAGGTTATACGGATTTTTACGACAAATAAGGACGCCATGATAAATGTTAGGATGATTTGTCAACAAAAACATGTTATATTAGAAAAGATTAACATTTTTAAAAAATAGATAATTTTTTTATTTTATACATTCTATATAAATGTGGAATTATATGTATGTATTATATCCCTATTTCCTAAAACTATAAACCTGAATAGTTCCTCGGTATTTAATGATGGTATTTATTAGTTAAAATTCAAGTGTTGGTAATTTAATTAGGTCAAAACATTATAGTGGTTATCAAATAATGAGATTGATAACATTAGGGTTTATGGTTATGCCAAATGAATACCATAAATGATTTTTAATAAATGGTGAATATGATGTGTTATAGAATTTAATTATTACCATGTTGTTTCAACAATGATATAATTGATCAGAATGGTTTTTTCCGAAGAAACAAGGAAGATGAAGTGGAAGCGAACTAACAGAATGATATCCTTCTGAATCGGTAGCTTGTAATTGTATGGATTGGATCCGTCTAGTTTTGACATTAATGGATCAGCTAAAAAGGAAATAAATTTTATTGGCATCTGTGTAGGAGATCATCCAAATGCAGAACAATGGAACATGATGATGGTAGAACATTTTATGAGGAAACACCCTCCTACCTTCCATGGATCATTTTACCTAGTAGTATTTAAAAGATGAATTAAATCCCATGAAGTGATATCCAATGTTATGTGATGTTTAAATAATAAAAATTTAATTCTTTCCATTTTTCATTATGAAGGTTTAGCGGATCAGTGGTGGTCAATGAAAATGAGTATCAGTGATATACTAAAGAATTATTCCTTACAGTTCAATGAATATAAATGTCTTTTCCTTGAAATAATATTCTCTTAAGAGGGTTCAACATAGGATAGAGAATAAATTAAATGATTTTAAGAAAAATGTGGAATATTCATTGGCCATGTTTGAAGAGAACTCCACCTGACTGGTGATGTATGATCCATATATCATAATAAATATTGATAGGAAATCAGCCATTTTACTCATGATTGTAGCCCAATAATCTAAGGGAATTGGACCTCTATGAATTCTAATGTTATGAGAATCCTGTAATATGTGCTGAGATAGTACAAATGGAGTTTTCTAATGATCACGTGCACATTCACATTAAGGATAAGATGAGGTCAATTTAGAAAGTGATGGGTAAGAATAAAACAACTAAATAATAAAATAAGAATTTTTTGTTTCTAGTTTGTGAAAAGTGTGGCATGAACCCCCCTGGGGATTTCCATAACAAAACAGGAAAGTGTTTTTGATGTGGTTAGATTGGATATATGGTCTGAGAATATAATGAAAATAATCCTATGAATAATACTAAAAAAACTATAATGTGTTTTAAATGAAGTGAGATGGGTCATTATGAAAATAACGTTCCAATGAAATATCTGATTGATTAAAAGAAGCCAAACTAAAAATAGAAACGTGAATTTTAGATCCTTTGTGTCTAGGTTAGCAGATTCCTTTCTATCCAATAATGTTTTCTCAGGTACCATGTTTTTTTACAAATATTTTTCAAAAGATTTATTTGACATGGTGTCTACACATTCTATTATTTCTATGATATTTATTTGTAAATTGGAAATATCTCCTCAAGAAATGGGAATATTATTTATTTTTAATAAAAAAAGGGGAAATATTATAGGAAATTAGAATTAGAGTAATTATTTATTGGGATATCCAAAAATACATTACCTATAAATGATGTTGTATTTACCTTACTATAGTTTAATTCCATTCTTGGAATGGGTTGTATTTCTATTTATCATGAAATGTTTTATGGTAGAGAGATTGAAGTTGTATTTTTAGAAAGAGTTTCTATTTATAGAAAATAATGAACCCATATAATTGATATCATATGAGGAAGCTAAGAATCTAATGAAATATTGAAATGAGATTATCTTTCCCATAAAATAAAAAATGCAGGGACTATTCTGTTTAATTATATGCTAGTGGTAAATGAATATCATTATGTTTTTCCAAATGATTTGATTTGTGGTACATATAATCAAGAATTTGAATTCACAATTTACATTGTTTCAAATGCAAATTATATATAAAAACCCCCAAATCAAATATATCAAATGGAACATATTGATTTTAAAAATCAGATCAAAGTGTTAATTGATAAAGTCTTAATTCATCCATGTGTATCACGATAGGGTGATCCTATTTTGTTATTTAAAATTAATTATGGTTCCATGAGGCATTTCATTTATTATAGATCCTTGAATAACATAACTGTAAATAATAAGTTTTCATTTCTCATATCTAGGATTTGTTGCATCATCTCTAGGGAGCTCAGTATTTATCAAAGGATGACATAAGGTTTAGTTACCAATAGTTGAATGTAAAAGAAGATAAATACTAAAGATAACATTCCTCACATGAAATGGGCATTATGAATTCTTATCATGCATTTTGTGTTAATTAATGAACCTTTATTACTCATTCATATTATGATTTGAAAATTTTGTGAGTTCATGGATATTTTTTGTTTGTTTATATTGATGACATTAAGGTATATTCTAAGAATAAGGAGGATAAATAAAATCAAATAAATTATGTCTTCCAATCCCCAAAAGAAATGAAATTGTATGGAATATTCTATAATTTTGATTTTTTGTTGAAAATATTAATTTTATTGGGATCATTTTTAAATAATGATGACATACATTTTGATCTGTCTAAAACCAATGTCGATTATAAAGGACTAAGACCAAATAATGTTAAATAAATTTTGTAGTTTCTTTTGAATAAAATGTTATTACCAACAAGTTGTTAAAAATTTTCATGGATATCTAGCCTGATAAATATATTAACATGAAAATGGGATAAAATTGTTTTTAAAAAAGTTGATTATGTTTGTGCTCTGTAACTGAAGAAGAGATTGGTGAATACCCATGTTTTATCCATGCCTTCCAGAAATGGTGAGTTTTACATTAATTGTGATGCATCATTGAAGGGACATGGATTTTTTCTGATGTATAATAATTAGGTAATTTCATATTCTTCAAGGAAAATAAAACATCCTATGTTATATTATTCCACAAATGATTTGGAATTGCTATATGTGGTTTTTTATTTGAAAATTTTAAGGCATCATTTATATTGATTCAGATTTCAAATATATTTTTTCCGTAATACTCTAAATAATATATTCACTCAGTATAAATTAATCATGAGGCACCAAATAATGATTGAAATGATGAAAGATTATGATTTCATGATCTATTATAATGTAGTAAAAGTAAACAATGTGGAAGATGCATTGAGTCGAAAACACCACACATCCTTAATAATGATACAATTCGAATATGATCCCATGATTAATTAATTGATGTATTTTGGCATAAATCATTTTCATGTAGGAAAAAGATATATTTTTTTTCTTGTTTCAGTGAAATTAGCCTTATTAGATATAATTATAAAGTGCATTAGGAAGACTATGAGCTATAGTAACAAGTATAATTGGATAAAATGGGTGTGTTGATAGAATTTAACATTGATAATGATTGTGTTGTATGATTTGTAGAAATATTGAGTTTGCCTTATAATACCCAGTTGATGAATGATTTAATTCATGAATCTCATATTTCTCCATTTCAGTTCATCCTTATAGTACGGAGATCTACAAAGACCATTAGGAGTATTACTAGTGTAATGAAATGAAAAGAGACTTTTATATAAATTACTATGAAATACTTGATATGTTAACAGGTTATAGTAGTGAGACAGTTACCAAAGGGGATACCTCATCCTTTTCCAGTTCTAGAATGGAAATGAAAAAACGTCTCCATGGGATTCGTGGTTGGACGACCAAATACTTCTAGATGTAATAATGGAATTTGGTAAATTGTTAATCACCTTTCTAAATCTATAAATTTCATTCTCATTCATGATATTATGTCGTTGGATCAACATTCCCGACTATACATCATTGATATGGTTATGATTCATAATATTCCTATTTCAATTATATCTGACCAGGATACCAGGTTACAATTTTTTGGATGGTCCTTTAGATGTCCTTGGCCATTGTATTAATTTTCAGTGCATCATTTCTTCCTCAATTAGATAGAAAGTCCAGAAATGATTAATACATCAAGGGATATGATTTGATCTTAATCGATGGACTACCTGGAATTTTGGGATTAGAATATTTCTTAACAATACTTTTCATATAATAATAGTTTTCATTCTAGTACACATTTTTATAATTTTGAGGCATTTTATGGGAATCAGATTTGAACTCCCGCATTTTGTGATGAAGTTGGGGAAAAAAGTTTAAGGCACCATAATTTGTAGTGGAAGTTGCTGAGAAAGTGAAGATGATACTGTAATACATGATGAAAGCTTATAAAGGATGAAATGTTATGATGATAATAGGAGAAATTATTTTACTTTTTTAGTATATGATTTTTTTAATCTCACCATGGAAAAGTGTTATGCATATTAGTATGAAAGGGATGAAAAACCACAACATCATTCGAACTTATGAACATTGGATAATGTAAGACCAAATGCCTAAAAAGTAGAATTTCCTATTATTTAATCTCAGATATATATTTTTTCCATGTTTTGATGTTGAGAATGTATGTTCTAGATTCTTCTCATGTTCTGATACCACAAGTAGTTCATCTGGAAGAGAACTATTGTTACAAAGAGAAACCTTTTAAAATTATTAATGGATGGGAATAAGTATTTATGAATATGTTAATCCACCAGGTAAAGGTTTTATAGAGAAACTGTATGTTTGAATAATCAACATGGGAGTCTGAAAATTTTATGAGGGAAATACACCCTCACATGTTAAATAGGTAAATAAATGAAAACAAATTATGATGCTGAAATTTCTATAATGTATTGAGAATGTAAAACCCCATGGTTTTAAAAATAAATAAAATGAATGAAATAATAAAAAAACTATGAAACAATAAAATTTCGTGTGGGTATAATTATAAATTATCCATTAAAACATAAGGCTTCTTCATCTATGTTTTGAATTTTAAAAAACGGTCATCAATAATTGTGACCTGAAAGTTAATTATAGTCTAATGGAACTAAAAGTGATTTTATTGTGAATATTTACATTCCATTAGGAATATTAAATTTAATATAATATAAACCTAATGAATATTAAATTTTATAAATATATTATTGTCTTTAGGTTTCTATATAATGACATCTTGATTAATTATTCATGGCGATATAAAATGATTTATTGTTTTAAAATTTTTAATTATTGAATAAAGTATGATTTTATTAAAAATATTTAGATATTTAGAAACTTATTTTTGAATAATGGAGTTCATTTTTTAATTATACACATTAAAAAATTTGTAGGTTGAATTTTTTGGATTTTTCAGAAATTCATGATTTTTTTAAGAATACTAAAATTTAGAAAATTATGATAAATGATAAATACATGGTTTACTGAATCATAGGTGATGTAAGGAAGATGTAAGAACACATTGTTCGAACTCACATTAACATATTACTATTTTGGGTCATTTTAATCCAGATTATTAATATTCATGTCAAAAAATATTAAAATAATGTTACAAAAATGTAAAATTCCTCCTCTCTTCAACTGTAATTAACTACCTCATTCCACTCTCCCACTCACACCTCCAAATCCATGTTCATTTTCTATATTCTACAAAATTCCCTCCAAAATTATCTTACTACAATCCATGAACTACTAGTATCTCCAAAATAAAAAAATGAAGTCCATATGGAGGATCTCAAGGAGAAGAAATCAAGAGGTAAAAATCATCTTCCTTTTTCATGTGTTTTCTTTTCAATTCCTTTTATTTCTTATATTCTCTTCACCTCGACATATCCAAAAGGTATCAAATATAATTAATCATTTTTATTCTATATGTTACCAAGAACATGTAAAACAATTGAACACCTTTCTTCCTATCATATTCAACTTATTCTATAAAAATAATAATAATAACATTATTCGTGATGTGTCGTTTACCAAAACTTTGGACGATGTGATTTCAATTTCGATGAATTCATTAAAACTATGTCATAAAAACATTCTAATGGATTAAACATAATGTAAATTGTATTATGTTACATATTTTATGTTCTGTAATGAACTCATATGAATTACATTAAATCATATAATGAATCAAGCTCATGATTATCGAATAACCGTAAAATTTGATCAAAAAAATACCATTAATGTTTTATCTAATGATTAAACAAAATATATAAAAAAAATATTATTTATGGTATCATTATATATTATGGAATCATATTAATACAGTTTCACTCGACTTCATTAATTTCATTTCGATAAAACAATATAATCAAATACCAACGGATGAAGGAAATCTTGTAAATAACACACCGTAAACAATGAAATGAACAATATAAAAAACATTAATGGGTTTAATAATGCCATTAGATGATATATATGGGGTTATAATAATGAAAAAATTTATATAAAATAATAATAACACTATTTTAGCAATTATAAAGGTTACTTAAACATGTATTAAGTATGATAAACTTGGGGTAAGGAAATTCTTATCCTGGTTACCATTCTTTGGGTTAAACTTCTACATCATTAATTCAGCGGAATTAAAAAATTTCTTTGTGATTAAATTTTATTATATTTTTTCTAGTTATTTATATTTTTATTCTAAATACATATTCCATCAACTCAATTATATATCAATTCAAATATATGATATTTGTAAGGGGGTTTTCTTTTTAAAATCCTCTTTTAAAATTAAATTTATCAAAATTATAAAGCAAAGATTTTATGAAATTATTAATATTGAATTATTATTTTGAAGTTAATGGAATTATTTATTATAAAGGGTGAGAGATATATATCCCTCCAATTAATTGGGTATGCGTATGTAGTCGGTTGGCTGTATTGTTACACCATGTCTAGCTGTGATGTTTGCACCATAATGTAGTCATGAGGGTTACATAGTATGGTTGCCATGAGGGTTAAATATCATAATGTAACTAAAGGGGTACCAATATAAATATGTAATGACCAATGAGACGTTTATGGTTCTACTTATGTTCTTTATGTTTTTTGGAAATATATGTGAAGTCTCAATTTTCAAAAATTAAGTATATATGGGTAACAAGTATGACTTTTTGAAACTGATTCCATACATTCATGGACAAATGATTTCATTATCCTCTATTTATATCCCTTAAAAGAATTTTGTGCTCATTACATGTATTTATGTTTTTTTCAAAATTTATAAGGTTGTTTAATACAGAGATGTAATCCTTTTTAAATGATAAAATGTTTCTTCCAAGAAATCATTTATTTATTTAAAAATTTATATATTTTTTATGTAATGGATAATGTTTTTATGGTATAATTGCTATAAAAATGACGAAAGTTTGGTATCTATAATATACATGTTATATAAAAATGATAAACATGAAAACATAAACAATATTAAATGAAGTGATTTTTGGACTAAAATTAATGATTATGTAATGTTATAAGGTTGATTCCTTATATTAATTGGAATATATACCCTTTTAGTTTAGTTTAAATCATGGATAATAATTTTTCATCCTTAACTATAATAAATAATATTTTCATTTTTACAATTATTTATGTCGAATAGTAAATTGATCATTTTATATAATATTAATTATTATTTATACAAATATATAATAAATTTTATAAAACAGAATTTGTATAAACTGTATAATTTTATTTACAATAAATTCCTATAAAAGGATGAAAAAAACGTACAATGAAACTATTTTCATAATTATATAGAGATTATATTTCAAAATTAAACATAAAATTTATTCCAATGACAGAATTTTTATTAATATTATTATTTTTGAAATAGTTTTACAATTAAATACATATTGAATTGAAATGGAAAATTTTCATATATTTAAAAGAAAACATAATGACTGTTTAAAATAAATATGTTTCCAAATTTATTAAATACAGTTAATTTCATAAATTTTGTACAAAAATTAATCAATGTTAATTTTTCGAATAAAATTAAAATAATTATTTTAATATTTGTAAATGTATTTTCTGTTATTTTAATAAATAAATTTAAAAGTAATTTTAAAATATTAGATGAATATTATCTTTATAAAAATAATGTTTACAATCATAAAAATAGATTTATTCTTCTCTCATGGATAGAAAAATATTAATAGAATGATAAAAAAATTTATCGAATAATAAAAATATATGTTTTATAAATATAATTCATGAGTAACTACCTTTTAAATTTATCACTATAAAAACACATTTCACCCATAAGAATAATTATTCATAAAATATTTCATTTACTCTCAAATGTTTTTTTCATTCAATTCGATTGATTACTAATTATATTATTCAATACATATTTACACCAATAGATTTTTCATAATTTTATTTTTCCAATTCATACTCACTAATTTAAAATCATGATTATTATTTTCTTCCATATTATGATTTGTTAAATCATAGTGTTTTATGTAACACCAACATTGAATGAAATTAAATTTAATTGGTAAAATAAAAAATGTTTCGGGGTTTTACATAATAACACCACAGAAATATTTTTTTTATAATGACATAATGTTAACATGATAGAAAAAATATGTTTACTACAATATCATAAAATCCGCAAGATCCCATGTAGTTCCATTAAAATTTTGGTTTATCCAAAAAATCAATTGACTAGGTGATTGGTCATGTTTCAAAATACATTATATCTAGGAAATAAATATCTTGTAGTTGTTCCATATAAGAGTGATATTTCTCTTGTTTTATAAACATTGTGTTTAATATAAGTGGAGGATCTTGTATGAACCTTTTTAAGTGTGATATATTTTTCATACCATGAACATGAGAGAAGTTCAATGGTGGTGAAAAGAGATAAGATTTTGTCTCTACTAAATCAAGAGTCTCTAAATTAAAATTTTACACAAGTATGAGAATTTCCATTTTTTTCCAATAAACTATTTTTTGGATAAATTCATCGAAAAATATTTTCAATAACAGTAAATTTTAGATCACATCTTCCATTGTTAGTATAACATTTCTATAAATGGTGAGCTACCTTGATGAATAACTGAAAGGATGTAATTTAATCTTCCATTTACTCAACCATTTCAATTAAAAATATAATTCATTCTTTAACATTATCCAACCATATTGGAGTTATACACCCCATTAAATATAGGGCTTTATAAAGATCCATCTGAATTATCTAGTGAGAGATAATGTTGATTGAAAAATAATCTAATGGAACTTGTGGGTCCAAACAACCATTGAAATATATAGAACATATCATATAATAACCTATAGTGATTTTATGTTTATATTAGAATTATTATCAATGTGAGGATTATATATTGGACAGAAACCAGTTTCCATAACCTAATCTTATAAAATACATCCCAGAGCAATGAGGTAAACCATTGAACCGAAATAGATAAAATAGAATGTGGTACACCCTGAATCATTGACACTTATTTACTATATATCCTAGAAATATGATTCCTATATAAATATTAACTAATAGTAATTATGTGTGAAAACTTTATATAGTGATCAAATTCAATCCAAATAACATTATATTATTCAAAAAATTTGGGTTGTCTCACGACATAATTCATGGTGATTTTTTCACAGTTCAATTATTTAATAATTAATTGGTGTTAAATCCCCTTATACATTGTTCACTAATACATTACTTATATACATTACATTATCCTATATAAAAACTCTTAAATATATATTTTCAATCAATCTTATTATATGAACTCTTTCAGACTTCTATACTTATTTTTAGTTTAATTACAAATGGATAATGAAAAAATATTAACATCCCCATACATCATCTTTAAATATAGTATGGATGAAAATAAACCAAGGTTCTAAAACCATATACTTCCATTATAATAATTATCAAACTCGGTAACATATCTATAATTCTTTCTCAAATATAAATCATTATTCTTCTAGACCATAATCTGCACATTAGTAGATGGTTAAACTCTAATTTGAGAGACATAAAATTTATCCCATTATATAATCTTTTTTACACACATCATTGAAACATATAAAATCATTGGATCTTTTTTTTAGTCATAACCAAGCTATAATGATCCTTTGTACTCCGTGAATGCCCCACCATGTTCACATTTCCATTGTAATAATGAATTAACTAATGGCAGTATTTAATCAGTACCTACAATAATCTATGGATCATATTTAACTACCACAATGGAAATATATAATATATATATATTGATTACACCGTATTATGTACGTATAACATAAATATAAATTTAATGAAACATTTTTACCCTATATCCAAATCATCAGTTGTGTAATATTTCTCATGAACAATCAGTTTTCATAAGGCATAAGATATCCCCAAATCATTATTCCGATGAAAACATACTGATACATTCATACATGAAACACTATATATTCTAAATTATTATCAAAAATAGAGTAATGTAATATTATGTTAAATGAATAAGAATATTTATAATTCCTTGAAATTTCCATCACATTAATTTTTCCAATGGATCATGGATACCTTTTAATATAAATCAGTGATTATATTATATGGTTTTGGGAAATTCTTATCAAAGAATCAATAATATTAGGAGTAACAATGAAAAAATGGGATATTAGTCATAGTAGTTGGTATGGGATAATTTTTAATTACATTTATCATTTATAGATTTAGATATATAAAGATTAATAAGATTATATGACCTAAAATGAAAAAACTTATAAAAAAATTTACATAATATATCTTTTTCATATAACTACACTTTCAATAGGGTCCTCTTCAAAATTATAATGTGTCCATCACTAACAATCATTCATATTGAATATGTAAGAATAACATCTATAAAATATACAACAAATAGATAAAAGATATCTATAAATATTTTATTCATCAAAACAATAAAGATAATAGGGATTTAGAAAAAATAAATATAATAACAACAAATTATTATTGTGTATACCCGGTATAGAATTTTATCATAGGTATACCATATTTAATTCACCTAATTGATTATATATATAAAGAAATAAAACCATGTTAATGTATTTATCTCTATGTAGTTGACCGAAATTGTCATAAATAAAGGATTGGGGATACTTTTCCATGATTTTGATGGTTTTAATTTTGAGATTATAATCGGAGAGTCACATCGATCCAAATTTTTGTTAATCAAAGAGAAAATGTGTACCCCAAGGTGAAACAATAGTCCAATTAAGTCCATTTTAATACTCTATATGAGTTTTTTTTCAATTCATACAACTCAATTGGGGGCATTCAATATAGATTCATTGAAATTGGTGTTAAACCATGTTGGAGTTCTATTTAAATCTCCAAATTAAAATTTTGTGGATGCATATGAAAATTATACAGATTGAAAATATAAAAGAACTAAAAAAATAATGTCTTTATTTTTTAGTTTCTATACATCCATCAATCATAATCATCTATTTTTAGACTGAATCAAGAATCATAATACAAATTCAATTTATATTAGATGTTCATATTTATCCTGAAATTGATAAATGTTCATATGTTCATTTGAATATAAAACATGAATTCCATTCCTTTGAAATTGATGTTGTATTTGACAAGTGATAACTTGTAAATGATATAATAAAATAAAATTCAACTACATTGATAATACATGATTTTAATGAAACATATTACCACAAACTTCAATCAGAGATGAATCATATATATGATATGTGTTAATAATTCCAATTATGGTTTTCATTAATAATTAAAAATCTAATCATTATGGTGGAATGATGATATTCATGTAATTTTTTTTGATATAAATATGTTGGTAGATACATAATCAAATAAAATATTAACAGTTTTTTATTAGAAAATTATTTTAAATTTCATCATGTTGTAATTATAAACCTCTTAAAAATGGAAATCACATGATATTTTCTTCTATATATAGTATATACAGGTTTCTACTAGTAACCATATTTGTTAACCATGAAATTTTAGAAATAGTTTTTATTATAACTATACTCCAGGCATTTTATGCACAATTGTGTTGGTTATGAATTATGTGGATTTTTCTCCACTCTCATATCATTTGATTAGTTAATCATATCTCATTGGGATTTGATTTCCTAACAACTATCAATTTAAAACATAAATAATTTATCAGTCCCCTTAAAAAAATTCTACAATATTTTCAACCACACATAAATCGGAATGGAAATATCATCTTATACTCTCCTTGGGTTTTACTGATTCCTTTTAATTCAATCATTCATTTATTTTCAAAACATTGGGATAATGGGGAACTATATTTTCCATTTCAACCATGATATAAGAGGGACTCATTTATTGATAGATATTGAAGTCCCTAATGGACAACTCCCTTCATAGACATTGTTCCAATCTACTAAAGATGTTAACTTCATTTTATTCAAGATATATGATAATACAATAAGTGTACCTCACATACCCTATAATATTTTCCTCATATGTTACAATAGAATAATAATCCTTCTTATATGGGTCAATAAATTACATTTTCATTAAAATTTTAAGAATTATATTAATGTAATTTTAGTTAAATAATTTATTTATATTATCCCACTCAATGGAGTAAATTGAATATTGGTACTAAATATTATAGATTGGAGTATCAAATTAATCTTCCTCACATTATAGATGATATAAATAAAAAATGAAAATTTCAATGCCTTATATATTTAGAACATGCAATGGTTTTTCAATTTTTCTGATCAATTAATCACTATTTATTCGATTAGTGGACCCACTAAAAGATGGTTCACATTTCCTCATGAATGAATCAATATAATGTTGTTCATTTCTTTTCTCGTAGGGATGTTCATCATGATTCATAACATGTGAATTTTTTATGTCAATATAAATGAGATTTTTTAATCCATTCCCATGAAAATTTATTTTTTCAAGAGGGAAATCGTTTTATTTACTATCACATTCAAAATTAACTTGATTACTTCATGTTTGATGCATTGAATAAAACCAAAAAATAGTATCCTTAAGAATAATTTTAGGTGGATACCATCTAATAATGAAACAAATAATTAATAGGTTGTCTAATTCATGAAAATTTCTTTTCAATCTATAAAAAATTATTCGTATCCTTGGTTATCCATGATAATTACCAAAACATTAGGATATCATTCTATATATAGATTTATCCTTGGGGTTCTATCAAATAACATTGTATTCAGGTTTCTAAAGGTAAATAAAACCATTCTATGATACCATTAATAGAGACAAATACATTCCATATATAGATATTCATGTATTTTGATAAATAATAATTACATAACATAATTATTGATGATTGAATACAATATTTATTGTATATTTTCAATGTTTTAAACACATAAAAAAAACTTTATATGTGAATTAAATCATCTTCAATAATGTTCTTCATAAATATCAACATTATTATACAAATCATACATAATACCATTATTCATAACCTGGGTAATGAGAATATAATAAACATTTATCACATATTCTTATTAAGGGTAAACAAGAGAGATATCAAAGTTAAATTATCTTAAGGTTATGAGAACATTAGAATAACCATTTCAAACCTTAAAATTCATAACATTTATCCTTAACTATAGTCCTGTATTAAATATTTATATTTCAAAATATAATAATGATAAATTATTCAATTAATATGCCTCATTGTACTGTAAAATTATTATATGAAATATAATTCTTCATATATACAAGGATAAAAGTTATTTTCCTTGAATATAATGTTCATTTAATATAATATCATAGTGGATTGGTTCAAATCTACAAATAATTGTACCATTAATGGTCCACACTTACTACTATTATTGTGGATAATTTTAATTAGATATGAAGGGATATACCCCATTATAGTCTTATTTTTCTAATTACATATCAATTCTTACCATATTAATTGGATGAATATATAATTATGGTCACATTCATCCTATAAAAAATCATACATATTTTTTAAACATAATCCTAAAACATTAATCATGCCATAATATAGAAAAACTAAATGGATTTCTTAAAACATTAGTTATACAATAACACATGGATTGTTGGTGGGATTTATAAAATATTCATCCATTCATTATTGAATTATCCATGTAGTAGAAACAATTATAAAAACATCATCTCATCATAATAAAAAAATTATCCAAAATTTGTGTAAGATTGTTTCTGGGGATGATATCTCTAATATTGTTTATAAAAAATTAATGGATGTCATCTTAAATGGAAAATTATTTCAAATATCACATTAAAATTATACTTTTAAGAATTCCAATTTTTAAATTTAAATCCCTTATATAAAATTTCATAAATTTCTCACATATTATAGAAAAAACTCATTTATAAAAACATTAAAAACAAAAAAATTAATATTTAATAAACCAAGTGGTTATGAATGTTGGTAATTATTTTCATGATATATACATTAAATGAAATATTCACTTTATTTTTTCAGTTTAAATTCATATGTACAACATTCGGAAAACCATGAGATGATTTAATTTAAAAAACATAGTAAAATATAATAAATAGATATAAATCACAATAAAAATCAATGGAAAATAGAAAGAAATTGTTTAAAACATTATTATAAGACATTGATAAGGAATAGAAATTATTTTTGGCCCATGTGTGAAATAAAATAAATTTTCATTAAAACGATACTTATCTATTATCATGATCCGTCCTCGGGGCCCGTGCCGTGACTAACCCAAGCCCGCCTTCCATAGGCCAGGGGCTGGAGACTAGCACCAAGGCGTAAATCCCGATAAAAAGGGAAGGCATTGCCTTTGTAAAGTAAACAAACAACACATATCAAGTAAGCAGAAGAAGCAAACACTATGTAAAAGCTGGTACAATAGTAAGTGCGGAAATGTAAATGGGCCAGTATACAAACCCAAACTGAAAGTAAAGTACAACTGGAAAGGGAAAACAACAACATAAAAGTAAAGACACAACGCCGAGCTATCCACTGGAAATACCGCCTGAAGGGTGGGTACAGATAGCACCACTGCTCCTCGGGTCCCGCCGTCTGCTCCGAGTATGTCCCGCCCAGTGGTCCACCTCTAGGTACCATCCTGCTTGTCAAGCCTCAACCACGATCAACATTGTCCATCGTCTGCAACCAAAAAAATGTAGTGCGGGCATAGCCCATGCAAGGGTGAGTATAAGATACTCAGTAGGGACCCAGAGACCCCCCGAAGTTCTCCCAAAATCCACAAAGGATAAACCACAAAGGAAAGATACAATCACGAAGTAACAACCAACACTGCTTAGGTATATGCCCATACATATTCCTAAGTCATCAATTCCAATACGCTCCAACCTCCGAGCCCATGTACAACCCAGTCCACACAGGAAATCTTACGTATTCCACACAGGAATGAACAACGTAATCCACACAGGATAACACAACACAATCCACACAGGAAAGCAAACAGGATTCAGCTCACACAGGTATACTTCTTCGAAAGATGATGGAGATGATCACTGATCCATCTAAGTCGTCGGACCCACAAAGGATCGATAGGTACTAACCCCCACAATGACCCACACAGGATCAATAGGAAACTAACCCCTGCAATGACCCACATAGGATCGAACCCACACAGGATTTGTAGGTGCTGGCTCACACAGAACCGCTAAGCGCTGACCCACATAGGATCGGTAGGCGCTGGCTCACACAGAACCGCTGAGCGCTGACCCACACAGGATCGGAAGGCACTGGCTCACACAGAACTGCTGAGCGCTGACCCACATGAGATCGGACCCACACAGGATTAGTAGCACTGATCCACGTATGATCGCTGAGTGTTGTAGTCGTCACCGTCGAATCCACTGAGGATCTCTGTACAGTCGTCATCATCACAGTAGAAGTCGCAACCAGCTCTAGGGCTCCCGCACACAGCAAGCTCGTTCAGGAGGGTCTGCTCCATGATCCGAGAGGCTGATACATCAACTGACACAAATTACAGATTGGATGTATCCAAAAGTTCTGTTTCGTCAACAGGAACTCAACGTCGTAGACGGCGCGTCAATCGGACGCCCGGTCTGAGAGTTATTGGCTTTTCCGTCCGAGGGGCCCGGTTGGTTTTTAAGGCGAAACCAACCCGACCGCACTCCACCTGCGTCCAAACCACGGGCATAGTTAACAAAAAGACCGAAGACGGTCCGAAAACGGGGGTTTCGGGCCCGGACCTACCCGGCCCGCGACCCCCCGGTCGGCCCGAACTGGGTCGACCCGCCCTGGGTCTTGGTCGGCCCGCCCCGGCATGGGCACAGCGCGCCCAGCGCGCTGGCCAGCTCGGCCAACAACCGAGCTGTTGGCAAAGGGGGGGGGGGGGGCTTCCCCCTTGGTGTAACCGCGACCCCCCAATTAAGGGGGCCGTTTTGTGCTGGCCGGGGAAATTAATTCCCCCGGCTTTCTTTTGTCCGTCCAGCCCGCACCGGCCAGCCGGTACTACTAACAAGGACCACTGAAGGCCGGTCCTTCCTCCATCACCGACACCGGCAGCCCAGAACCGGCCGACGGTCACCCTGCTCCGTCGCGGCCCTGCTCCGGTCGCGGCGTCTTCGTCTTTCATCAACGCGGCGCAACGGCGTCGCATCCTTGTTCAACTTCACGGCACGGCGTGACGGTGCCACACATTACGTGTCGTTCGATCCTGCATGGTGAGACAACACCACGCCATTCTGTCCCAACCAGAAAGAATCAATCAAGGATAAAGGAGGAGGTTCGGCCATGTTTGTGCGGTCCGACCCCCTCTCATTAACCGATATCATTTGGTCATATAACTACGAAGAACGACAAACTAGAAATCCCGAAGGAAAAATAATTAAATAATCTCCTACCTTGAAAAAAAAAGAGATGACGAACGTCGACGTCACAAAGCGAGGATTCGAAGACGTTGACGGAGATTTCGTCGCGGAAAACCGTCGTGAAAAAGAGACGTCGCAAAAGAAAAACGTCGTGGAAGAAGATATCGCGTCGTGGGTCGGTGTCGCGGAAGATAATCTCTGAAGGCTCGGCGCTCCACGTCGGAGATCATTCGTTCTTTGATTTCTTCGTCGAGGATGAAGAATATGATCTCTAAGCTCCTTGACTTCTTTTTCCCCCCAAGTCCTCTCAATCTTCAAAGGAACTAACCCAAAAATAAATTAAGCCACACATAATTTATTAACTCAATAGGGCTTTTGAAATTCAAGAGTTTGAATTTCAAAATCACACATTAAACTCACTTCATTAATGTCATAAGTTATTAACTTAAGTTAACAATATTAATGGTGAGTTGAGGGGGTTAGAGGATATGAAGGGTTGGGGTTCATGTGGGCCCCACCACCCTCATAACCTCCCAAGGGAGGTTGGGTAGGTACCCAACTTCCATCCAACAGATTAATCACTTAGAGTAAAATAAAAATTGTTGTTAAATTTTTATTTTTAACTTCCACAATTTTTATCATCAACTCTCGTGAAAATGCAACTCCGGAACAGGTCTTCCTAAGCAATTACCGGCGCTATTGTTCCATCGGTGCCCTCAGAATTTGATTCCGAGCACCAGTTCAAAAGCTATAAATTTCCACTCGTTTGTTCACTGAACGTACCCGAGCAAAACTTCGGATAGAAATTCTGGGCACATCGGGCCTTGGAATCAAGTGCCATCTGAAACAGCGTTCTTGTAAAATTCCAATGAAAATTAAGAAAATATTTTTTCATTTAATTTTATGGGTCTTAACATTACTCCCATATTAGGGCTTTACGTCCCCATAAAGATACATCGAAAACTAGTGAAACAAATGTGGGTACTGAGCACGCATCTGAGCCTCCCGCTCTCAAGTGCTCTCCTGGAGGTTCCCGTGCTGCCATCTGATGTGCACTAGAGGAATCGACAGTCCATGTAGGACCCGCTCCTATCGATCCTCGATCTCCACTAGGACCTCCGCAAAAGGCACCCCATCATCAACATCAAACTCCCCATGGTCAATGATATGCATCGTGTCGTGCACGTATCTCCTCAGCTGAGATACGTGGAAGACGTCGTGCACCCGGTGCAACTAAGGTGGTAGAGCCAGGCGATAAGCCACCTCACCAACCCTGCTGGGGACCTGGAATGGTCTGATGAAGCATGGAGACAACATGCCGCCTCGGCAAAATCTTCATAATCCACGTCGAGGTGAGACACGCAAGAAGATGTGGTCGCCATCCTCGAACTCTAGTGGCCTCCGCCTCCTGTCAGCATAAGACTTCTGTTGGCTCTGAGCTGTCCTCATCCGCTCCTGGATGACCTGGACCTTCTCTGTTGTGGCCTGGACCATCTCCGGTTCCACAAGTGCTGACTCCCCAGGGTTTGTCCAGCACAAAAGATATCTATAAGGTCGGCCGTACAACGCCTCGTATGGTGCCATCCCGATGGTGGAGTGGTAGTTGTTATTGTACGCAAACTCCACCAAGGGTAGGTGGTCCTCCCAGCTGCGACCAAAATCAAGGACACATGCACGGAGCATGTCCTCAAGAGTCTGAATGGTCCTCTCCATCTGACCATCTGTTTGAGGGTGAAAGTTTGTGCTCAGACGTAGATGCGTCCCGAACGCCTCCTGCAACCCCTTCCAAAGCCGGGAAGTAAAGAGAGCATCTCGATCGGAGACGATAGATGATGGCACACCATGAAGGTGTATAATCTCATTAACATAAAGTCATCCCAAGCTCTCCACTGAGCCCTGGTCTCTGATGGGTAAGAAATGAGCCGACTTGGTGAGTTTATCGACAATCACCTAAATGGAGTCATGACCTCTGGATGTGCGTGGAAGTCTAGTCACGAAGTCCATAGATATCTCATCCCACATCCACTCTGGGACTTCCAAAGGATGTACCAAGCCTGCTGGTCCATGGTGCTCTGCCTTCACCTACTGTCAGGTGAGGCATCGAGAAACAAACTCATCCACATACTTCTTCATGCCTGGCCACCAGTGATATCGTCTAAGATCCTAGTACATCTTCGCCACTCTGGGATGTACCGCCAAGGGAGAGCTGTGAAACTTTCTCAGCACCTCCTCCCGTAAAGCAACTGGTACCAAGGTAGATCCTCTGAAAAGGATGGCGTGCTCTGCTCCAAAGTAGAAATCATCAGGTGTCGGTCCTGAGGATATCTGTGCACGACGCGTCTCACAGTCAGCGTCCCCACGATGTGCCTCTCTAACCCACTGCAGTAGTGGAGGAGTGACTGTGAGAGACTGGAGGAAGGCCGCACCATCTCTATGCATGAAGGATATCTTCAAATAGGCTAGTTGCTCCGTCACCTCCTCAAGTAGATGAATGCCCGTCCTCCTACTGAGAGTATCGACTACCACGTTCCCCTTCCTAGGAGTATAGAATATCTCAAATTCATAGTCCTGGAGGAACTCGAGCCATCGCCGCCGTCTCAAGTTCATGTCCTTCTGAGAGAAGATGTATCTAAGATTCTGATGGTCAGAAAAGACTGTAAAGCGCTCTCCCATCAGGTAGTGTCGCCATTTCTTCAGAGCGAAGACCACTACTGATAACTCCAGGTCATGGTTAGCGTATTTCTGCTCATGCGGCCTCAACTGAAGTGATCTATAGGAGATCACTGCCCACTCCTACATCAGGAATCATCCGAGTCCGGTCCCTGATGCATCGCAGTAGACTATGTACCCTACTCCCTCCTCAGGCAACCTCAAGATAGGTGCGCTGGTCAATCTCTGTCTCAGCTCCTAGAATCTCTGCTAACATCTGTCTTACCACACAAAGGGTTTCCCCTTCTTCGTCAAAGCTGAGAGTGGTGTCGTAACTCTGGAGAAGTCTAGCACAAATCTCCGGTAGTATCCAGCTAGACTGAAGAAACTCTGCACCTCCGTCACGCTCCTTGGTGGCTCCCAAGCTAGCACTGCCTCGATCTTCGCAGGATCCACTACAACACAAGCCTCAGAGATGAAGTGTCCCATGAAGTGGACCTCGCATATCCAGAACTGACACTTCTAGAGCTTACCATAAATCTGGTGCTCTCGGTGTGTCTCTAGTACAACCCGCAAGTGGTAGGCGTGCTCCTCCTCAGTCGTCGAGTAAATCAAAATGTCATCGATGAAGACTATGACAAATCAATCGAGTTATGGCAGAAATATCCTGCTCATGAGGGCCATGAACACTGCTGGAGCATTGGTTACGCCGAATGGCATAACCAAGAACTCATAGTGGCCATACCGACATCTGAAGGTCGTCTTCTGCACGCCCTCGTCTCGAACTCTGAGCTGATGATAGCCTGACCTGAGGTCTATCTTTGAGAACCACTGTCCTCCCTTGAGCTGATCGAAGAGGTCATCAATCCTCGGTAGCGGATACTTGTTCCTCACTATCACCTGGTTCAGGCGACGATAGTTTACACAAATTCGCAAGCTCCTGTCTGCCTTCTTGGCGAACAATATCGGGGAATCCCAGGGTGAAAAACTGGGTCGGATAAATCCTTTGCCCTGCAAGTCCTCCAACTGTTCCCGTAACTCTCGAAGCTCGAAAGGGGCCATTCGAAATGCTGGAGTCGATATCGGGGTTGTCCCGGGGTACGGGTCAATATAAAACTCTTCCTCTCTGCGAGAAGGTTGCCCTGGAACATCGTCGGGGAAAACGTCGGCATACTGATCCACCACTGCAAGAAAACCAGGACTCCGCATGTCAACTGCTCCTAGGATGAGACTAGAAAACTGGTGAGTGATGGGTTGTCCTCTCCTCTGCGGAAGTCCATCCTGTACTGCAAAGGCTCCATTGTCACTGGTGAAGGTGAACCTGCTCCCATCGGGGCGTACACATCACACCTTGTGCCTAATACAGTCAATCTGTGCATGGACCGTAGACAATCAATCCATGCCCAAGATGACGTCGTAAGGCCTCGATGCTGCTACAAGAAGATCCCAGCCGAAGCTCTCACCACCTAGAGTAACCTCACACTGCCGGCACCAGTGTGTAATCGTCGAGTTTGCTCCCGTAAGAGTCTCTAGCCGTAAGGATCGAGCCAACGGCTCTGTCGAAATCTCCGAGCTCTGAAAAATGGCAGCGACTATGAAAGAATGACTTGCTCCTATGTCTATAACAACTACAGCAAGGGAGGAATAGACACAGATAGTACCTCGAATCATCTCGGGTGCGCCGTGGTCGTAGGACTCTGCTGCCTGGAGATATGCCTGTCTCTATCTTCCAACTCCCAATGGTCGAGGTGGACCTCCTGGTGGTGGTGGTGGTAAAGCCTCAATGTGTCTCCCACCACCTGCTGGTCGGCCAGCTCCCTTGCCTCTTCTGCCTGCCCCCTGCGGACCACCACGGTCGACCCTCTGCCTCTGCCTCTGTGGTCCCTCAACTGTCTTCTGCCTCTCGGCATGGCGGGTCAGGCAATCACGAGCCATGTGGCCCTGCCCACCGCATGAGTACCACTTCCTGCATCTCGAAAGACTGGCCCCGTTCTGTGTGCCCCGCACTGCTGAGCCAGTGTCCTGAGGACGTATGCCTGCTGGTCTGGTCTGTCGGGACCCATGAGTCATCCGTCGACTGCCTCTTGCAGAAGACTCTGCTACATGCCGCCCTGCTGTGGGTCTCGGCACTGGTGTAGACACAGTAAGAAAGCTCTCGATCAAAATGGCATGCTCCAGTACTCCTGTCTGAGTCGGAATGCTGAGGGAGATCAGCTATGCCCTGATCTCATGTCTCAATCCTTTCTCAAAGGTCCGGGCCCGGAAGAATGGGTCTCGTACCATGTATGTAGAGTAGCGCGAGAGATCAGTAAATCTCTCCGAGTACTGGGCGACCGTCATGCTTCCCTACCGCAGCTGAAAAAGCTCCTGAATGCGCACCGCACAGAGGGTGGCTGGGACGAACTCCGAGCGGAAGAGGCTCTCAAAATCCGTCCAGAGAAGAGATGCCTCATCATGCACCTGGAGCATCAAGATCCACTATTAGCCCGCTGACGCGTGCAATAGGGTCGCTGTGAGGATCACCATGAGGTCTGTTGGTGTCCTCACTAACCTGAAAACTCTCACCACTGCCTCTATCCAGTCCTCGGCTGCCTGGGGGTCCATCTCCCCACGGAACCTAGGAGGTCGCTGGCACTGGAACTCATGCAGTGCACTGAGGGGACGTTCATTGTCAGCGGCTGGTGCTGGAAGCATCGGTGGCTTGGCGGGTAGGGGTACCGCCGGTGCCACTACTAACAAAGGGCCCTGCACCGAGGCCTCATCGCTTGGTGGGGGTCGTTACGCTCGACTCTCGGAAACCTAGCTGGCTGCCGTCGTGGGGACTTCCTGAAATGGAAACAGGTGTGCCATGGTCAGAACGGTATACCTTGTAAGCTGATACAAAGTAATCACAATGAAAACTTGAAACACACACGCAATAAATGTTTTCGTTCATAAAGTCGGAAATCAAAAGTCAGGGTCCTGGTGTACGGATACATCGGCCGCCGCACCAACACTGGACTCCCTAGACTGATAACCACACTCAATACGCTAAACACTATTGCTTCACATAGAAAGAAGATCAGAGTCCAATGTTCTGCGGTAGAACCGAACTCCTCTGATACAAATTTGTCACGACCCGTCCTCGGGGCCCATGCCGTGACTACCCCAATCCCGCCTTCCATAGGCCAGGGGCTGGCGACTAGCACCAAGGTGTAAATCCCGGTAAAAAGGGAAGGCATTGCCTTTGTAAAGTAAACAAACACCACAGAGCAAGTAAGTAGAAGAAGAAAACACTAAGTAAAAGTTGGTACAACAGGAAGTTCGGAAAATTAAATGGGCCAGTATACAAACCCAAACTGAAACTAAAGTACAACTGGAAAGGGAAAACAACAACAGAAAAGTAAAGCCGAAACGATGAGCTGTCCACTGGAAATCCCACCTGAAGGGTGGGTACAGATTTCTCCACTGCTCCTCGGGTCCCGTCGTCCGCTCCGAGTATGTCCCGCCCAGTGGTCCACCTCCAGGTATCGTCCTGCTCTCCAAGCCTCAACCACGATCAACGCTTTCCGTCGTCTGCAACCAAGAAAACGTTGTGCGGGCATAGCTCATGTAGGGGTGAGTATAAGCTACTCAGTAGGGACCCTGAGACACCTGATGGTCTCCCAAAATCCAAAAAGGATAAACCACAAAGGAAAGATACAATCATGAAGTAACAACCGAAACTGCTAGGTATATGCCCATACATATACCTAAGTAATCAATTCCAATACTCTCCGACCTACGAGCCCATGTACAACCTAGTCCACACAAGAAAGAATACGTATTCCACAAAGGAAAGACAAACGTAATCCACACAGGATAGCACAACACAATCCACACAGGAAAGCAAACAAGATTCAGCTCACACAGGTATACTTCTTCGAAAGACGATAGAGATGATCACTGATCCATCTAAGTCGTCGGACCCACAAAGGATCGATAAGTACAAACCCCCGCAATGACCCATACAGGATCGATAGGAAACTAACCCCCATAATGACCCACACAAGATCGGACCCACACAGGATCTGTAGGCGCTGGCTCACACAGAACCACTGAGCATTGACCCACACAGGATCGGTAGGCGCTGGCTCACACATAACAGCTGAGCGCTGACCCACATAGGATCGGAAGGCGCTGGCTCACACAGAACAGCTGAGCGCTAACCCACACAGGATCGGACCCACACAGGATCGGTAGCACTGATCCACGTAGGATCACTGAGTGGTGTAGTCGTCGCCGTCGAATCCACTAAGGATCTCTATACAGTCGTCGTCATCACAGTAGCAGTCACAACCAGCTCTAGGGTTCCCGCACATAGCAAGCTCATTCGGGAGGGTCCGCTCCATGAGCCAAGAGGCTGATACATCAATAGACACAATGTCCAGATTTGATGTATCCAAAAGTTCCGTATCGTCAACAGTAACTGAACGTCGCAGACGGCGCGTCAATCGGACGCCCAGTCTGAGAGTTATTGGCTTTTTTGTCCCAGGGGCCCGGTTGGTTTTTAAGGAAAAACCAACCCGACCATACTCCACCAGCATCCAAACCTCGGGAAGAGCGAGCCAAAAGATCCGTCTCACTAAGAGGAAACCAACAAAGTCGAGGGTACGTCAATCAGACGTACAAAGCTCAAGATATGAGTGTTTCCGCTCCGATGGCCTGGTAGGTTTCGTGTACGAACCAACCCGACCAAACCCAAAGTATTCCTAAACCTTGAGTGCAATATACCGAAACGACCATCTTGTTACAAAGATTTCTAAGCAACTGACGGTGCGTCAATCGGAGGTTCGTAGCCCATGTTATGGGCAAAAGACCGAAGATGGTCCGAAAACGGGGGTTTTGGGCTCGGACCGAACCGGCCCGAGACCCCCCAGTCGGCCCAAACCGGGCGACCCGACCCAGGTCCGGGTTGGCCCGGACCGGCGCAGCCCGGCCCGGCAGGACGCGGCCCGACTCGTCGTGGCCCGGCCCGGCCGGTGCGGCCCGGCCTGGGCACCGCGCGCACAGTGCGCTGGCCAGCTCGGCCAACGGCTGAGCCGTTGGCAAAGGGGGGTGGAGCCTGCCCCCCTGGTGTAACCGCGGCCCCCCAATTAAGGGGGATGTTTTGTGCTGGCCGGAGGAATTAATTCCCCCGGATTTCCTTTGTCCGGCCGGCCTGCACCGGCCGGCTGGTTCTGCCAACAAATATCGGCAACGACCGGTCCTTCCTCCATCGCCGACACCAGCGACCCGGAACCGGCCGCCGGTCACCCTGCTCCGCCGCAGTGCGAGAGCACCACGCCCCTCCGCCACGGCCCCACTCTGGCAGCGGCGTCTTCGGTTTTCATCTACGTGGTGCGACGGCGTCGCGTCCTTGTTCAACTTCACGGCGCGGCGTGATGGTGCCGCACATTACTTGTCGTTCGATCTCGCGTGGTGCGACGACACCACGCCATTCCGTCCCAACCACAGTAAATCAAACAAGGATAAATGAGGAGGGTCGGCCATGTTTTTTCGGTCCGGACCCCTCTCGTTAACCGATATCATTTGGTCGTATAACTATGAAGAAAGACAAACTAGAAATCATGAACGAACAATAATTAAATAATACCCTACCTTGAAACAAAAGAGATGACGAACGTCAGTGTCGCAAAGTGAGGATTCGAAGAAGTTGAAGGAGATTTCGTCATGGAAAAACATCACGAAAATGAGACGTCGCGGAAGAAAAAAGTCTTGGAAGAAGATGTCGCGTCGCGGGTCGGTGTCGCGGAAGACGGTCTCCGAGGTCTCGGTGCTCCACGTCGGAGATCGTTCGTTCTTCGCGTTCTTCGTCGAAGATGAAGAAGATGATCATTAAGCTCCTTGCCTTCTTTTTCCCCCAAGTCCTCTCAATCTTCAAAGGATTTAACCCAAAAATAAATTAAGCCACACTTAATTTATTAACTCAACATGGCTTTTGAAATTCAAGAGTTTGAATTTCAAAAACTCACATTAAACTCAATACATTAATGTAATAAGTTATTAACATAAGTTAACAATATTAATGGTGAGTTGAGGGTGTTAGAGGATATGAAGGGGTGGGGTTCGTGTGGGCCCCACCACCCTCATAACCTCCCAAGGGAGGTTGGGTAGGTATCCAACTTCCATCCAAAGGATTAATCACTTAGAGTAAAATAAAAATTGTTGTTAAATTTTTATTTTTAACTTCCACAATTTTTATTATCAACTCTCGTGAAAAATCAACTCTGGAACAGGTGTTCCTAAGCAATTACCGGCGCTACGGTTCCATCGGTGCCCTCAGAACTCGATTCCGAGCACCAGTTCAAATGTTAGAAATTCCCACTCATTCATTCACTGAACGTACCTGATCTGAACTTCGGATAGAAATTCCAGGCACACCGGGCCTCAGAATCAAGTGTTGTTTGAAACTGCGTTCTTGTAAAATCCCAAAGAAAATTAAGAAATTGTTTTTCCTTGAATATTATGGGTCTTTACATCTATATTTAGTTCCTAATGAGGGGATAATTTAAATGAGGTACTTTTTATATAGAAATATCTTGAGTAATGAAATATTCATTCACTTATTTATGGATAGACCATAATATTTTTACCTCTAAATCATAATCGTAATCAATCTTGTTATACTATAATATTGTAAAATAAAACCCTTGCCACATTGGTAAATTTTTTATCATGATTTGATTGAAATAATAACCATCAAATCAATATTAAATATAATGATAATAAATAAATCCCCGATATGACATGTTAAAGGGGATTTATATATACCATATAAAAAAGGATAGTTTAATAACTTAACTTTTGACTCATTGATGATAATTTGAGTTGGAAATCCCGTACCTCAAGTCATCAATTTAATTGTACATGTTTTGTATTCCTATATATTAGAAATATATGTCTTATAAATATAATATATATCGATATATATATATATATATCAGTAAATGTACTATTTAATTATATCCTTTTATCGAACTTTCGTTATCAATTCAATGATAAAATCCTAGTTTTGGGTCATAATTGTGTAGTTTTTCATGTACGTTTTCATTTTATAGTTTTGGTCCTTATATATTTATAATGGTTCCACCATATATGGAATTTTAATCAACGTATTGATATAATATATATTGACTCTATATTAATTTATATTCACCCATTATATTAAATCTTCTAAATATAAAAACATTGTTCATAGACACAATATGCAGTATGTACCCATGAACATTGTTTACATTTTTTGAAGATTTGAAACGATAAAGGTAAATAATAAATAAATTTATAGAATAATTTCTATATAATATATATTATATATAATTATTATATATATACGTATTACCATCCATGTCAAAATAAAATGAATGTTTTATCACAACAATTCATCAAGGTAGTTGGTCACAAGTACGCACACGTGAAATTATCATTTTTCAATGGATTGGAAGGTAATAAAGTATATTTTATATATAAATAAAAAATTATAGATAAATAATAAATATCATATATAATTTAAATCCATCTATATATAAATACATGAGAGGTGGTGATTATAAGGCCCCAGCCTTAAACATTACTTAGCATTGAATTAAATGAATAATTCCCATTGAGGATCTTTTCAGGTTTAGAGTTTTAGAAAATTAGATCATAACTATTACATCTCAAAAGATTACAAAGTAGACACTTCTACAAAGTTTCCATAAAATAAAAAATATTAAAAAGAAACTTCTCTAGTTCCATGTTTTATATAGCATGAAATTCCCTTGATCCCATCCTTGACACTATTCCACATTATGTCATGTGAAAAACATTTCAAAAAACATGGGGTGAGCATAAAAAGCTCAGTAAGGGAAACACAAAGAATGAAAACTGTTAGTTTTTCAAAATAATAGGTAAACCATGTATACTTTATCCATGTCATAATTTTCACCTTTATGAAGTAGTAAAAACTCTTCACTAAATAAAAGATCAATACTTACCCTTTTGTAACCAAATGATTACAATAAAACCCATATAAAGAACAAATAACATATAAAGGTAACATGGGACATAAACATACTTAAATGGAATAACCATACGGTCGAATTCCATACATATCACTTAATGGAATAGCCATACGACTGACTTCCATACCCAATGCATTGGAGGTTATAACGTAACCACCCGTCCTAGTATTCACGGCACCACCTGTCATATGGTTTATCACGTAACCACCCATCAAATGTCCATGTACCATTATAAAATCATAAGTCATTAAACAAATATAATGGAATGAAAATATTTCCAAACATTGATCACAATATATGAATTAAATATATTGACATAACAAATCCATTATAAAAACCATTTTCAATACCAAATTACATAAAAGAGTATACGGTATTTATTTCATTTTAAAAACATTACGACTTGTTGAGGATTCCAATGTCCAAATAAAACTCGCAGTAGAGGAAAAGGACTTTTTCACCACGTACGTTAAAAGAGACATTACTTTTTGTCATTTTTTAAAAATCTTCATAGAAAAATATTAGTTTTGTATAAAATTAATAGTCAAAGGGGTTTATACATCGTACACAAGAATGTTGTGTATAAAACAAAATATGCATTAATGAAATGAGATTGAGATGAAGTCCCTTACAAAGATCATTTTTTAAATAAAATAGATCTATTATGTGTATTCACTATAAGTACACATAAAGAAAGTACAAATACAAGATAGGACATAATAATATCATGGAATAATTTTAAAGTAGGAGATAAACCCAAAGAATGGAAATTGGGTTAAGAAGTTCCCTTACCTTGGGTCCGACATGACTCGATCGTTCTTTAACATCCTGCATAATAAACATGAGTTAATTTATACTTGCTTAAGATCCTTTTTCAAGTTCATTATACCTTTTATTTCACTTATTACCATGTTATGAACACTATTTAATTATTTAAGTTAATAATGGTCATTTTGTCGATCATTGGTACTTGAGTCAAAAATAAACTAATTATAATTACAAGTTGTTCATGTGGTAAAATATCCATTATATCATGAATTATATTAATGATGTATATATCATATATATCATATATATCTAGTATATACATGCATTTATTGTATTACATAACCATTTAGAGGTAATAAATGAAATGCACCGTTCATGGAGACGGTAAGTCGTATGTACGCATGAACGCTACTTTCATTTCTATGCCATATTAATGGAATTAAAACTAAATGAGAGATATGTATATTTTAATTCCATAATTATATTAATAATTTATATGTAACATACATCATATATATCCATTATATATATTTACTTATAATATTACATTACATTTGGGGATAAGAAATGAAATGCACCGTTCATGGAGATGGTAAGCCGTACGTACACATGAATGATACTTTCATTTCTATCTCATACTTTAATGGAAAAAAATAATAATGATATAAATTTATATTATAATTATAGTATAAAATCATATATAATAACATTAACTCCATCCTTTATACATCCCACATATGGCATTAACGAATCAAATCACTTTGAGGGGGCGGTAGCCGCACTTCCTAAAATGAAATTATCTTGTTTACCCACATTAGTAACCATAAAGGTATGCCACAAATGAAAAATACAGAAGCATAAAGAAAAAATTAACATAATATATATCATACTTAAATAGAGTGACATCTTAATGGCCACGATGAAAGGTGTTAAAAGAACATTGAACAATCATCGTTTGGTGAGGTAGAAAATCGCCAACCACAGAAATAGTATGTTCCTTAACCATTAAATGAAGATGTGTGTAGGTGTAGCTCTAAAAATTCTCATACAAAAATACTATTATATTGAATACACTGGTGGTTTTACAAAATAAAGGAATAAAATGAGTTTAGGGGGTTGGAGAAGCGAAATAAAACATAAGAACACAAGAGAAAACACTGCCTTTAAAACGGGTTACTCTTTTTGATTTGAGCACAATGTCTTCCTTGGGAAAACATCTGCCCAAAGTGAGTCTTCTATGAGTAAGAGAGGGATTTGGAGAGACAAAATGGGCAGGGGTTGTCTGATCCAAAGGATTGAGAGGTGTGGGTAAGGTGGTAGAGGTGGGGGCCTTTTATAAGAGGAGGGGAGGGGCACTCTTGGAAAGTTATAAAAGGATACTTTATTATAAAATTATTTAAGGATAAAAAGGGTCCCACAATTATAAATTTAGAGGATAAGATGATAAGGGTTCGAAATCCACAAATCCATTAGTTTTTTGAAATGTGTAGGTCTTAGATTTTACATTATCGTTACATATTATTTAAAATTTTAAATAATGAGTTAATCGCTTCATCATCATGGTGTCATAAAGAATTTAATTAATTTAATGTCTAAAAATTATAAAAAAACATATCATGATGTAGGAAATAATTTTATCATTATAATGAATATTTATAGTGAAAAATATGACTTTTATAACCCCATGTAAAAATTATTTTAGTAAAACAGCACATGTTTGTGACATTTTAATTTTAACATTAAATAAAAAGTTATTAATGTCATTTTCCTACCAAAGTTGCTCCATGGGGTCCTGATGTTGACCCATAGATTATCATGGTCGGCCATGACACATCCAATAATGGAAAGACATGTGTCTAGGTCATTTTATATCATTAAAACATAATTTTTACCTTAAATTACACTAATTACCTCTAATCACGATTACAAACTTAAAAGTTACTATTAACTAAAAATTATTTTAATCCCATTGATCCAAATTTTTCTTCATAATGACAACCATGTATGTCGGATTTTTTAAATTCAAAACAAAGAGGTGGTAAATTTTCATTTAAACGAGAAATCAGTTTTTTTGTACCACTTAATGGTTTCATTATTCATCAAAAATTGATGTTTTTCAAAATAATACCAAAACATCACCCTAAAAAATATTTGATATTCCGAATTCAAAAATGATGTCTATTTTAAAAAATTCATAACATATAAGTTACATTAATGAATTTAATAATTAATTCCCACTGTCCGAACAAATAGCGTGTTTTTATGAAACAATATATATCAAAAGATTGACACTAGTTTAAGTCAAATTTCAAAGTGAAATTAATTCCAACGACCACTATTTGATTAAATATTAAATATATATTATAATTTCAATTTAAAACCAATTCTAAAGATAATATAATCATATAAATAAATTAGATTAAAAAGAGGTTTTGAATTAAAATACAACAGTTTCACTATTCATTAAAAAAATGGACTTTAACGGAAAAATACCAAAAATTTACACAAAGTAAATTTTGATGTCCTGATTCCAAAGAAGAATTTTATTTTGTCAAATATAACACATAAAATTTTCAAAATGTGGATTTAAAAGAGGATCTCCATCAAAAGGCGGTTAATCAAACTTTTAAAGAATATTAGAATGATTACGCATAAAATTGGATTCGTTCGCATTTTTAATACTCTAACATTTATTGTAAAAAAGTAAAAATACTTGAAAAACATATATAATCATTTTTTAGGTAGTTATGTATATTCCCATCATTACAACGGCTAGGTGTTAACTACCATTTAGAATAATATTATTATATTATTAGTGTGCAATGTAAGATTTCAAAGAAACTCTTTATTGCGTATCAGGTACGCTATCGAACATAGAAGCCCATTTAAAGTAAAATTATTATTTATTTCGAATATATTAATAAATATGAAAATGGTTTATTCTTTATTTACCCGGGATGTTACATCCTTCCCCCCTTTTGGGAATTGTGTCCTCACAATTTTATTCACTTATCAGAATAAGTGGGGGAATTTACCCCTCATAGCATTTCCAGATTCACACGTTGCCTCTTCAACCTTATGGTTTTTCCACAAAACCTTTACATGGTGAATTACCTTATTTCGCAACACTAGCTCTCTTCGGTCAAGAATCTGGACTGGTTGTTCTTCATAAGAGAGATTCTCTTCCAACAGAACTACCTCTAGGCTCAAAACATGAGATGGATCTTGCATATACTTTCTCAGTAGCGAAACATGAAAAATATTGTGTACCTGAGGTAAACTCGGAGGTAAATCCACTCGGTAAGAAACTGATCCAACTTTCTCCAGAATTTCATATGGTCCAATGAACCTTGGACTCAGCTTTCCTTTCTTACCAAATCACATCACACTTTTCCACAATGAGACTTTGAGAAAAACATGATCACCTACCTCAAAAGAGAGATCCTTCCTCCTATTGTCTGCATAACTTTTCTGTCTAATCTGAGCTATTCTCATGTGTTTCTGAATCAACTAAACTTTTTCTGCCATCTCTTCTACCAATTCTGGTCCCATCGGCTTCCTTTCACCAACTTCATCCCAAAAGCTGGAGTTCGACACCGTTTACCACATAATGCTTCAAAAGGAGCCATCTATATACTAGAATGAAAACTGTTATTATATGAAAATTAAACCATAGAAAGATGTTGGTCCCAAATTCCTTGATAATTCATAGAGCACGCTCGTAACATATCCTCCAAGGTCTGAATTGTTCGTTTTTGACTGTCCATCTTATTGAGGATGAAAAGCTGTACTAAAATATAATTCAGCACCCAACGACTTCTAAAGTCCATTCCAAAAGTTAGAAGTGATCCTGGGATCATGGTCAGATACAATTGACAGAGGAAGTCCATGTAAACTGGCAATCTCATTAAGATACAAATGAGAAATTTGATCTAGAGAGAAAGTATCTAGAATAGGAAGTAAATGAGAAGATTTAGTTAAGCGATCAATAATAACCCAGATTTCATTATTACCTCGAGATGTATTCTGTAATCCCACAACAATGTCCATGGATATATTTTCCCATTTCCACTCTAGCACTGGTTAAGGCTGAAGCATCCCTTTCGGTAACTACTGTTGTGCTTTAACCTGCTGACAAGTCAAACACTTCACAGTAAAATCAGCAATATGTCTTTTCATTCCATCTCACCAATAATACTTCCCAGATCTCTGTACATCATAGTACTGCTAGGATGAACTGAAAACAGGGAACTATGAGCCTCACATAAGAACACATTCTTCATCTGTGAATCACTAGGCACACATAATCTCTTCACATATCTCAAAACACAATCATTATCAATGTTTAATTCAGGAAACTTACCCTTCTGAACCAGCTCTACATTTTTCTACAACTCACTGTCTTGCTTCTGCGCTTGCTTAATTCTGTCTGATAGAGAACATTTCACTGATACCTGAAACAAAATAGAATGAAATCCTACACCAACAACTTCTATGCCAATGTTCATCAAATCCTTAACCAAAGGATCACGTTCCAAACACAACATTGTTAATGAAGCATTTCTTTTTTGACTCAAAGCATCAGTCACATTATTTTATTTTCCCCGATGGTAATGAATTTTACAATCATAATACCTGATTAATTATAGCCATATCCTATATCTCAAGTTCAATTATTTCTGAGTGAATATATACTTTAAAATTTTGTGATCAGTATATATTTCACACATTACTCCATACAAATGATGCCTCCAAATTTTTAGAGCAAAAAAAACTACAGCTAATTCCAAGTCATGTGTAGGGTAATTTACCTCATGAGCTTTCAAATTACATGAAGCATATGCAATTACCTGATCATTCTGCATAAGGACACAACCAAGTCACTTCAACAAAGAATCACTGTAAATAACAACCTCACCATTCCTGGAAAGAAGTTCCAAAACTATAGCATTCACCAATCTTTTTTTCAACTCTTGAGTCAAATGAGCCATCAATGAAACAATATGTTTAGTTCTGATTCTGACCATATCAGGATACTAATTTGAACGGAAATTTCCCTCCGTATACCTTCCTAGAAAATCTGATCAATTTCCTCTATAAAAAACCATTCTTAACACATAAATATTGTAGGAGAAGTATCATGGTAATCTTCACATGGTATATCATTTCAATCATACCATAAATTAACTTATAATTTAACAATTTTCTAACTCCTAATGTTTTCTAAACCGACTTCTGATACCAACTATAAGTCCCTATCCTTAATCATTACTTAACATTGAATGAAATTAATAATTCCCATTGAGGATATTTTCAGGTTTAGAGTTTTAGAGAATTAGATTATAACTATTACATCTCAAAAGTTTACAAAGCAGACACTTCTACTAAGTTACAAAAAAATAAAAACACTTAAAATGAAACATGTCTAGTTCCATGTTTTATATAGCATGACTTTCCTTTGATCCCATCCATGAAACTATTCCACATTATGTCCTATGAAAAAAATTTCAAAAAACATGGGGTGGGCATAAAAAGCTCAGTAAGGGAAACCCAAAGATTGAAAACTGTTAGTTTTTACAATCAAAAACTTAACCATATATACTTTTTCAAAGTAATACTTTTCACCATTATGAAGTACTAAAAACACTTCACTGAATAAAAGATCACTACGTTCCCTTTTGTAACCAAAATATTACCATAAAACCCATATAATGAACACATAACATATAAAGGTAACTTGGGACATAAACATACTTAAATGGAATAACCATACAGTCGACTTCCACACATATCAGTTAATGGAATAACCATACAGCCAAATTCTATACCCAATTCATTGGAGGTTATAACGTAACAACCCGTCCTAGTATTCACGACACCAACCGTCATATGGTTTATCACATAACAACCCATCAAATGTCCAAGTACCATTATAAAATCATAAGACATAAAAGTAATATAATGGAAAGAAAAAATTTCCACACTTTGATCACAATATAGAACTTAAATATATTGAAATAAGAAATCCATTATAAAAACCTTTTCCAATACCAATATACATAAAAGAGTATATGGTATTTATTTCATTTTAAAAACATTACAGCTTGTTGAGGAAGCCAAAGACCAAATAATACTCGCTGACCTGCCCGGCCCGTGACCCCCCGGTCGGCCCGAACTGGGTCGACCCGTCCCGGGTCCTGGTCGGCCCGCCCCGTCATGGGCACAGCGCGCCCAGCGTGCTGGCAAGCTCGGCCAACGACCGAGCCATTAGAAAAGGGGGGGGGGGGGGGTTGCCCCCTTGGTGTAACCGCGACACCCCAATTAAGGGCGTCGTTTTGTGCTGGCAGGGGAAATTAATTCCCTCGACTTTTTTTTTTCCGTCCGGCCCGCACCGGCCAGCCGGTTCTTCCAACAGGGACCAGCGACGGCCGGTCCTTCCTCCATCGCCGACCCCGGCGGCCCGGAACCGGCCGACGGTCACCCTGCTCCGTCGTGGCCCTGCTCCGGCCGCGGCGTCTTCTGCTTTCATCCACACGGCGCGACGGCGTCGCATCCTTGTTCAACTTCACGGCACGGCGTGACAGTGCCACACATTACGTGTCGTTCGATCCTGCGTGGTGCGACGACACCACGCCATTCCGTCCCAACCAAAAATAATCAAACAAGTATAAAGGAGGAGGTTCAGCCATGTTTGTGCGGTCCGACCCCCTCTCGTTAACCGATATCATTTAGTCATATAACTACGAAGAACGAAAAACTAGAAATCCCGAACGAAAAATAATTTAGTAATCCCCTACCTTGAAAAAAAAGAGATGACGAACGTCGGCGTCGCAAAACGAGGATTCGAAGACTTTGACGGAGATTTCCTCGCAGAAAACCGTCGCGAAAAAGAGACGTCGCAAAAGAAAAACGTCATGGAAGAAGATGTCACGTCGCGGGTCGGTGTCGCGGAAGACAGTCTCTGAGGGCTCGGTGCTCCACGTTGGAGATCATTCGTTCTTTTCTATCTTCGTCGAAGATAAAGAATATGATCTCTAAGCTCCTTGCTTTCTTTTTCCCCCAAGTCCTCTCAAGCTTCAAAGGAACTAACCCAAAAATAAATTAAGCCACACTTAATTTATTAACTCAACAGGGCTTCTGAAATTCAAGAGTTTGAATTTCAAAATCTCACATTAAACTCACTACATTAATGTCATAAGTTATTAACTTAAGTTAACAATATTAATGGTGAGTTGAGGGGGTTAGAGGATATGAAGGGGTGGGGTTCGTGTGGGCTCCACCACCCTCATAACCTCCCAAGGGAGGTTGGGTAGGTACCCAACTTCCATTCAACGGATTAATCACATAGAGTAAAATAAAACTTGTTGTTAAATTTGTATTTTTAACTTCCACAATTTTTATCATCAAATCTCGTGAAAACGCAACTCCGGAACAGGTGTTCCTAAGCAATTACCGGCGCTACTGTTCCATCGGTGCCCTCAGAATTTGATTCCGAGAACCAGTTCAAAAGCTAGAAATTTCCACTCATTTTTTCATTGAACGTACCAGAGCTAAACTTTGGATAGAAATTCCGGGCACAACGGGCCATGGAATCAAGTGCCGTCTGAAACAGAGTTCTTGTAAAATTCCAATGAAAATTAAGAAAATATTTTTTCATTTAATTTTAAGGGTCTTTACATTACTCTCATCTTAGGGCTTTACGTCCCCATAAAGATACATCCAAAACTAGGGAAACAAATGTGGGTACTGAGCAGGCATCTGAGCCTCCCGCTCTCAAGTGCTCTCCTAGAGGTTCCCGTGCTGCCATCTGATGTGCACTAGAGGAATTGACAGTCCACGTAGGACCCGCTCCTATCGATCCTTGATCTCCACTGGGACCTCCGCAAAAGACACCCCATCATCAACATCAAGCTCCCCATGATCAATGATATGTGTCGGGTCGTGCACGTATCTCCTCAGCTGAGATATGTGGAAGACGCCGTGCACCCGGTGCAACTGAGGTGGTAGAGCCAGGCGATAAGCCACCTCACCAACCCTGATGAGGACCTGGAATGGTCCGATGAAGCATGGAGACAACTTGCCACCATGGCCAAATCTTCATAATCCACGTCGAGGTGAGACACGAATGAAGATGCGGTCTCCATCCTCGAACTCTATTGGCCTCCGCCTCCTGTCAGCAGAAGACTTCTATTGGCTCTGAGCTGTCCACATCTGCTCCTGGATGACCTGGACCTTCTCTGATGTGGCCTGGACCATCTCCAGTTCCACAAGTGCTGACTCTCAAGGGTTTTTCCAGCACAAAAGAGATCTACAAGGTCGGCCGTACAATGCCTCGTATGGTGCCATCCCGATGGTGGAGTGGTAGCTGTTATTGTACGCAAACTCCACCAAGGGTATGTGGTCCTCCCAGCTGCGACCAAAATCGAGGACACGTGCGCGGAGCATGTCCTTAAGAGTCTGAATGGTCCTCTCCGTCTGACCATCCGTTTGAGGGTGAAAGGTTGTGCTCAGACGTAGCTACGTCCCGAACGCCTCCTGCAACCCCTTCCAAAGCCGGGAAGTAAAGCGAGAATCTCGATCGGAGATGATAGATGATGGCACACCATGAAGGCGTACAATCTCATGAACGTAAAGTCATCCCAAGATCTCCACTGATCCCTGCTCTCTGATGGGTAAGAAATGAGCCGACTTGGTGAGTCTGTCGACAATCACCCAAATGGAGTCGTGACCTCTGGAAGTGCATGGAAGTCTAGTCACGAAGTCCATAGATATCCCATCCCACTTCCACTCCGGGACCTCCAAAGGCTGTACCAAGCCTGCTGGTACCTGTTGCTCTGCCTTCACCTGCTGGCAGGTGAGGCATCAAGAAACAAACTCCGCCACAGACTTCTTCATGCCTGGCCACCAGTGATGTTGTCTATGATCCTGGTACATCTTCGCCACTCCGGGATGTACTGCCAAGGGAGAGGTGTGAAACTTTCTCAGCACCTCCTCCCGTAAAGCAACTGGTACCAAGGTACATCCTCTGAAAAGGATTTCGTGCTCTGCTCCAAAGTAGAAATCATCAGGTGCCGGTCCTGAGGATATCTGTGCACGTCGCGTCTCATAGTCAGCGTCCCCACGATCTGCCTCTCTAACCCGCTGCAGTAGTGGAGGAGTGAATGTGAGAGACTGGAAGAAGGATGCACCATCTCTATGCACGAAGGATATCTGCAAAGAGGCTAGCTTCTCTGTTGCCTCCTCAAGTAGCTGAATGCCCGTCCTCCTTCTGAGAGTATCGGCTACCACGTTCCCCTTCCCAGGAGTATTGACTATCTCAAATTCATAGTCCTGGAGGAACTCGAGCCATCGCTGCTGTCTCAAGTTCATGTCCTTTTGAGAGAAGATGTATCTAAGATTCTGATGGTCAGAAAAGATTGTAAAGTGCTCTCCCATCAGGTAGTGTCGCCATGTCTTCAGAGCGAAGACAACTACTGATAACTCTAGGTCATGGGTAGTGTAGTTCTTCTCATGCGGCCTCAACTGACGTGATCCATAGGCAATCACTGCCCACTCCTACATCAAGTCACATCTGAGTCCGGTCCCTGATGCAACGCAGTAGACTACGTACCCTACTCCCTCCTCAGGCAACCTCAAGATAGGTGCACTGGTCAATCTCTGTCTCAACTCCTGGAAGCTCTGCTGACATCTGTCTTACCACACAAAGGGTTTCCCCTTCTTTGTCAAAGCTGAGAGTGGTGCCGCAACTCTGGGGAAGTCTATCACAAATCTCCAGTAGTATCCAGCTAGTCCCAAGAAACTCCGCATCTTCATCACACTCCTAGGTGGCTCCCAAGATAGCACTACCTCGATCATCGCAGGATCCACTACAACACCCGCCTCAGAGATGAAGTGTCCCATGAAGTGGACCTCGCATATCCAGAACTGACACTTCTAGAGCTTACCATATAGCCGGTTCTCTCGGTGTGTCTCTAGTACAATCCGCAAGTGGTAGGCGTGCTCCTCCTCAGTCGTCGAGTAAATCAAAATTTCGTCGATGAAGACCACGACAAATCAATCAAGTTATGGAAAAATTATCCTATTCATGAGGGCCATGAACACTGCTGGAGCATTGGTTACGCCGAATGGCATAACCAATAACTCATAGTGGCCATACCGACATCTGAAGGTCGTCTTCTTCATGCCCTCGACTCGAACTCTGAGCTGATGATAGCCTGACCTGAGGTCTATCTTTGAGAACCATTGTTCTCCCTTGAGCTGATTGAAGAGGTCATCAATCCTCGGTAGTGGATACTTGTTCCTCACTATCACCTGGTTCAGGCGACTATAGTCGACACAAAGTCGCAAGCTCCTGTCCGCCCTCTTGGCGAACAATATCGGGGAATCCTATGGTGAACCACTGGGTCGGATAAATCCTTTTCCCTTCAAGTCCTCCAACTATTCTCGTAACTCTCGAAGCTCAACGTGGGCCATCCGAAATGCTGGAGTCCATATCGGGGTTGTCCCGGGGTACAGGTCAATATAAAACTCTACCTCTGTGCGTGAAGGTTACCCTGGGAAATCGTCAGGGAAAACGTCGGCATACTGATCCACCACTGCAGGAAAACCAGGACTCGGCACGTCAACTGCTCCTAGGATGAGACTATCCAACTGGTGAGTGATGGGCTGTCCTCTCCTCTGCGGAAGTCCATCCTATACTGCAAAGGCTCCCTTCTCGCCGGTGAAGGTGAACCTGTTCCCATCGGTGCGTACACATCACACCTTGTGCCTAATACAGTCAATCTGTGCATGGACCGTAGACAACAAATCCATTCCCAAGATGACATTGTAAGGCCTCGACGCTGCTACAAGAAGATCCCAGCCGAAGCTCTCGCCTCCTAGAGTAATCTCACACTGCCGGCACCAGTGTGTAATCGTCGAGTCTGCTCCTGTAAGAGTCTTTAGCCGTAAGGATCGAGCCAATGGCTCTGTCGAAATCTCCGAGCTCCGAACAATGGCAGCGACTATGAAAGAATGACTCGCTCATGTGTTTATAACAGCTACAGCATGGGTGGAATAGACACAGATAGTACCTCAAATCATCTCGGGCGCGCCGTGGTCGTAGGCCTCTGTTGCCTAGAGCTATGCCTGTCTCTGCCCGCCAACTCCCTATGGTCGAGGTGGACCACCTGGTGGTGGTGGTGGTAAAGCCTCAAAGCATCTCCCACCACCTACTGGTTGGCCAGCTCCCATGCCTCTTCCGCCTGCTCCCTGTGGACCGCCACGATCGACCCTCTTCCTCTGCCTCCGTGGTCCCTCAACTGTCTGCTGCCTCTCGGCACGGCGGGTCGGGCAATCACGAGCCATGTGGCCCTGCCCGCCGCATTAGTAGCACTGCCTGCCTCTCGAAAGACTGGCTCTGTTCTGTGTGCCCCGCAGTGCTGAGCTAGTGTCCTGAGGACGTCTGCCTTCTGGTCTGGTCTTCCTGGACCCATGAGTCATCTGTCGACTGCCTCCTGCAGAAGACTCTACTACATGCTGCCCTGTGGTGGGTCTCGGCGCTGGTGTAGACTCAGTAAGAAATCTCTCAATCAAAAGGGCTTGCTCGAGTACTCCTGTCTGAGTCGGAATGCTGAGGGAGATCAGTGATGCCCTGATCTCATGTCTCAATCCCTGATCAAAGGTCCGGGCCTGGAAGAATGGGTCCCGTACCATGTATGTAGAGTAGCGCGAGAGATCGGTAAATCTCGCCGAGTACTGGATGACCGTCATGCTTCCCTGCCGTAGCTGAAAAAGCTCCTAAATGCACACCGCACGGAGGGTGGCTGGGACGAACTCTGAGCGGAAGAGGCTCTCAAAATCCGTCCAGAGAAGAGATGCCTCATCATGCACCAAGAGCATCAAGATCCACCATCGGCCCACTGACGTGTGCAATAGGGTCGCTGCGAGGATCACCATGAGGTCTGTTGGTGTCCTCACTAACCTGATAACTCTCACCACTGCCTCTAGCCAGTCCTCGGCTGCCTGGGGGTCCATCTCCCCGCGGAACCTAGGCGGTCGCTGGCACTGGAACTCATGCAGTGCACTGAGGGGACGTGCATCGTCAGCGGCTGGTGCTGGAAGCATCGGTGGCTCGGCGGTTAGGGGTACCGCCGGTGCCACTACTGACAAAGGGCCCTACACCGAGGGCTCGTCGCTCGGTGGGGGTCGTCACACTCGACTCTCGGAACCCTAGCTGGCTGCCGTCGTGGGGACATCCGGAATAGGAAACAGGTGCTCCATGGTCAGAACAGTATACCTAGTAAGCTGACTCAAAGTAATCACAAAGAAAACTTGAAACACACATGCAATCAATGTTTTTGTGCATTAAGTCGGAAATCAGAAGTAAGGGTCCTGGTGTACGGATACATCGGCCGCCGCACCAACACTGGACTCCCTAGACTGATAACCACACTCAATACGCTAAACACTATTGCTTCACATAGAAAAAAGATCATAGTCAAATGTTCTGCGGTAGAACCGAACTCCTCTGATACAAATTTGTCACGACCCGTCCTCGGGGCCCGTGCCGTGACTACCCCAAGCCCGCCTTCCATAGGCCAGGGGATAGCGACTAGCACCAAGGTGTAAATCCCGGTAAAAAGGGAAGGAATTTCCTTTGTAAAGTAAACAAACACCACAGAGAAAGTAAGAAGAAGAAGCAAACACTAAGTAAAAGTTGGTACAATAGTAAGTTCAGAAAATTAAATGGGACAGTATACAAACCCAAACTGAAACTAAAGTACAACTAGAAAGGGAATACAGCAACAGAAAAGTAAATCCACAACGCTGAGATGTCCACTGGAAATCCCACCAGAAGGGTGGGTACAGATAGTTCCACTGCTCCTCGGGTCCCGTCGTCCGCTCCGAGTATGTCCCGCCCATTGGTCCACCTCCAGGTATCGTCCTGCTCTGCAAGCCTCAACCACAATCAACGTTGTCCATTGTCTGCAACCAAGACAACGTAGTGCGGGCATAGCCCATGCAGGGGTGAGTATAAGCTACTCAGTAGGGAACTTGAGACCCCCAAAGGTCTCCCAAAATCAACAAAGGATAAACCACAAAGGAAAGATACAATCACGAAGTAACAACCGAAACTGCTTAGGTATATGCCCATACATATACCTAAGTCATCAATTCCAATACGCTCCAACCTACGAGCCCAAGTAAAACCCAATACACACAAGAAAGCATATGTATTTCACAATGGAAAGACAAACTTAATCCACATAGGATAGCACAACACAATCCACACAGGAAAGCAAACAAGATTCAGCTCAAACAGGTATACTTCTTCGAAAGATGATAGAGATGATCACTGATCCATCTAAGTCGTCGGACCCACAAAGGATCGATAGGTACAAACCCCCACAATGACCCACACAGGATCGATAGGAAACTAACCCCCGTAATGACCCACAGAGGATTGGACCCACACAGGATCTGTAGGCGCTGTCTCACACATAACCGCTGAGCGTTGACCCACACAGGATCGGTAGGCACTGGCTCACACAGAACCGCTAAGCGCTGACCCACAGAGGATCGGAAGGCGCTGGCTCACACAGAACAGATGAGCGCTAACCCACACAAGATCGGACCCACACAGGATCGGTATCACTGATCCACGTAGGATCACTGAGTGTTGTAGTCGTCACCGTCGAATCCACTAAGGATCTCTATACAGTCGTCGTCGTCACAGTAGTAGTCGCAGCTAGCTCTAGGGTTCCCGCACGCAGCAAGCTCATTCGGGAGGGTCCGCTCCACGAGCCGAGAGGCTGATACATCAACAGAAACAAAGTCCAGATTTGATGTATCCAAAAGTTCCATATCATCAACAGGAACTGAACGTCGCAGACGGCGCGTCAATCGGACGCCCGGTCTGAGAGTTATTGGCTTTTTCGTCCTAGGGGCCCGGTTGGTTTTTAAGGAAAAACCAACCCGACCGTACTCCACCTGCATCCAAACCTCAGGCAGAGCAAGCCAAAAGATCCGTCTCACTAAGAGGAAACGAACAGAGTCGACGGTACGTCAATCGGACGTCCGAAGCTCAAGATATGAGTGTTTCTGCTCCGATGGCCTGGTAGGTTTCGTGTACGAACCAACCCGACTGAACCCAAAGTATTCCGAAACCTTGAGTGCAATATACCGAAATGACCGTCTTGTTACAAATATTTCTAAGAAGCTGACGGTGCGTCAATCAGAGGTTCGTAGCCCATGTTATGGGTAAAAGACCGAAGATGGTCCGAAAACGGGGGTTTTGGGCCTAGACCGACCCGGCCCAAGACCCCCCGGTCGGCCCGAACCGGGTCGACCCGACCCAGGTCTGGGTTGGCCCGGACCGGCGCGGCCCGGCTCGGCTGGACGCGGCCCGGCTCATCGTGGCCCAGCCTGGCCGGCGTGGCCCGGCCTGGCCACCGCGCGCCCAGCGCGCTGGCCGGCTCGGCCAACGGCCGCGCCGTTGGCAAAGGGGGGTGGAGCCTGCCCCCCTGGTGTAACCGCGGCCCCCCAATTAAGGGGGATGTTTTGTGCTGTCCGGAGGAATTAATTCCCCCGGATTTCCTTTGTCCGGCCGGCCCGTACCGGCCGGTCGGTTCTGCCAACAAGGACCGGCAACGACTGGTCCTTCCTCCATCACCGACACCGGCTGCCCGGAACCGGCCGCCGGTCACCCTGCTCCACTGCGGTGCGAGAGCACCACGCCCCTCCGCCGCGGCCCCGCTCCGGCAGATGTGTCTTCGGATTTCATCTACGCGGTACGACGGCGTCGTGTCCTTGTTCAACTTCACGGCGCGGCGCGACGGTGCTGCACATTACTTGTCGTTCGATCTCGCATGGTGCGACTACACCATGCCATTCCGTCCCAACCACAAAGAATCAAACAAGGATAAAGGAGGAGGGTCGGCCATGTTTTTTCGGTCCAGACCCCTCTCTTTAACCGATATCATTTGGTCGTAAAACTATGAAGAACGAAAAACTAGAAATCATGAACGAAAAATAATTAAATAATACCCTACCTTGAAACAAAAGAGATGACGAACGTCGGTGTCACAAAGTGAGGATTCAAAGACGTTGATGGAGATTTAGTCGTGGAAAAACGTCAAGAAAATGAGACGTCGCGGATGAAAAAGTCTTGGAAGAAGACGTCGCGTCGCGGGTCGGTGTCGCGGAAGACAGTCTCCGAGGTCTCGGTGCTCCACGTCGGAGATCGTTCGTTCTTCCCGTTCTTCGTCGAAGACGATGAACATGATCTCTAAGCTCCTTGCCTTCTTTTTCCCCCAAGTCCTCTCAATCTTCAAAGGATCTAACCCAAAAATAAATTAAGCCACACTTAATTTATTAACTCAACATGGATTTTGAAATTCAAGAGTTTGAATTTCAAAAACTCACATTAAACTCACTACATTAATGTCATAAGTTATTAACTTAAGTAAACAATATTAATGGTGAGTTGAGGGTGTTAGAGGATATGAAGGGGTGGGGTTCGTGTGGGCCCCACCACCCACATAACCTCCAAAGGGAGGTTGGGTAGGTATCCAACTTCCATCCAAAGGATTAATCACTTACAGTAAAATAAAAATTGTTGTTAACTTTTTATTTTTAACTTCCAAAATTTTTATCATCAACTCTCATGAAAACTCAACTCTGGAACAGGTGTTCCTAAGCAATTACCAGCGCTACGGTTCCATCGGTGCCCTCAGAATTTGATTCCGAGCACCGGTTCAAATGATAGAAATTCCCACTCGTTCGTTCACTGAACGTACCCGAGCTGAACTTCAGATAGAAATTCCAGGCACACCGGGCCTCAAAATCAAGTGCTGTCTGAAACTGCGTTCTTGTAAAATCCCAAAAAAAAATTACGAAATTTTTTTTCCTTGAATATTATGGGTATTTACATCTATATTTAGTTCCTAATGAGGGGATAATTTAAATGAGGTACTTTTTATATAGAAATAACTAGAGTAATGGAATATTCATTCACTTATTTATGGATAGACCATAATATTTTTACCTTTAAATCATAATCGTAATCAATCTTGTTATACTATAATATTGTAAAATAAAACCCTTGCCACATTGGTAAATTTTTTATCATGATTAGATTGAAATAATAACGATCAAATAAATATTAAATATAATGATAATAAATAAATCCTTGATATGACATGTTAATGGGGATTTATGTATACCATATAAAAAAAGATAGTTTAATAACATAACTTATGACTCATTGATGATAATTTGAGTTGGAAATCCCGTACCTCAAGTCATCAATTTAATTGTACATGTTTTGTATTCCTATATATTAGAAATATATGTCTTATACATATATTATATATTGATATATATATATATATATATCAGTAAATGTACTATTTAATTATATCCTTTTATCGAACTTTCGTTATCAATTCAATGATAAAATCCTAGTTTTGGGTCATAATTGTGTAGTTTTTCATGTACGTTTTCATTTTATAGTTTTGGTCCTTATATATTTTTAATGGTTCCACCATATATGGAATTTTAATCAACGTATTGATATAATATATATTCACTTTATATTAATTTATATTCACCCATTATATTAAATATTCTAAATATAAAAACATAGTTCATAGAAACAATATGCAGTATGTACCCATGAACATTGTTTCCATTTTTTGAAGATTTGAAACGATAAAGGTAAATAATAAATAGATTTATAGAATAATTTCTATATAATATATATTTTATATAATAATTATATATATACGTATTACCATCCATGTCAAAATAAAATGAATGTTTTATCACAACAATTCATCAAGGTAGTTGGTCACAAGTACGCACACGTGAAATTATCATTTTTCAATGGATTGGAAGGTAATAAAGTATATTTTATATCTAAATAAAAAATTATAGCTAAATAATAAATATCATATATAATTTAAATCCATCATTATATAAATACATGACGGGTGGTGATTATAAGGCCCCAGACTTAAACATTACTTAACATTGAATTAAATGAATAATTCCCATTCAGGATCTTTCAAGGTTTAGAGTTTTAGAAAATTAGATCATAACTATTACATCTCAAAAGATTACAAAGTAGACACTTCTACAAAGTTTCCATAAAATAAAAAATCTTAAAAAGAAACATCTCTAGTTCCATGTTTTATATAGCATGAAATTCTATTGAACCCATCCTCGACACTATTCCACATTATGTCATGTGAAAAACATTTCAAAAAACATGGGGTGAGCATAAAAAGCTCAGTAAGGGAAACACAAAGAATGAAAACTGTTAGTTTTTCAAAACAACAGGTAAACCATGTATACTTTATCCAAGTCATAATTTTCACCTTTATGAAGTAGTAAACAGTATTCACTAAATAAAAGATCAATACTTACCCTTTTGTAACCAAAATATTACCATAAAACCCATATAAAGAACAAATAACATATAAAGGTAACATGGGACATAAACATACTTAAATAGAATAACCATACGGTCGACTTCCATACATATCACTTAATGGAATAGCCATACGGCTGACTTCCATACCCAATGCATTGGCGGTTATAACGTAACCACCTGTCCTAGTATTCACGGCTCCACCTGTCGTATGGTTTATCACGTAACCACCCATCAAATGTCCATGTACCATTATAAAATCATAAGTCATAAAACAAATATAATGGAAAGAAAAAATTTCCACACTTTGATCACAATATATCAATTAAATATATTGACATAACAAATCCATTATAAAAACCATTTTCAATACCAAAATACATAAAAGAGTATACGGTATTTATTTCATTTTAAAAACATTAGGACTTGTTGGGGATGCCAAAGACCAAATAATACTCGCGGCGGAGGAAAAGGAAATTGTCACCGCGTAAGTTTAAAGAGACATTACTTTTTGTCATTTTTTAAAAATCATCTTAGAAAAAGATTAGTTTTGTATAAAATTAATAGTCAAATGGGTTTATACATCGTATACAAGAATGTTGTGTATAAAACAAAATATGCATTAATGAAATGAGATTGAGACGAAGTCCCTTACAAAGATCATTTTTTAAATAAAATAGATCTATTATGTTTATTCACTATAAGTACACATAAATAAAGTACAAATACAAGATAGTACATAATAATATCATGGAATAATTTGAAAGTAGGAGATTAACCCAAAGAACGGAAATTGGGTTAAGAAGTTCCCTTACCTTGGGTCCGACTTGACTCGATTGTTCTTTAAAGTCCTGTATAATAAACTTCAGTTAATTTATACTTGCTTAAGAACCTTTTTCAAGTTCATTATTCCTTTCATTTCACTTATTACCATGTTATGAACACTATGTAATTATTTAAGTTAATAATGGTCGTTTTGTCGATCATTGGTACTTGAATCAAAAATAAACTCTTTATAATTACAAGTTGTTCATGTGGTAAAATATCCATTATATCATGAATTATATTAATGATGTATATATCATATATATCATATATATCTCGTATATACATGCATTTATAGTATTACATAACCATTTAGAGGTAAGAAATGAAATGCACCGTTCATGGAGACGGTAAGCCGTATGTACGCATGAACGCTACTTTCATTTCTATGCCATATTAATGGAATTAAAACTAAATGACAGATATGTATATTTTTATTCCATAATTATATTCATAATTTATATGTAACATACATCATATATATCCATTATATATATGTACTTATAATATTACATTACATTTGGGGATAAGAAATGAAATGCACCGTTCATGGAGACGGTAAGCCATACGTACGCATGAACGATACTTTCATTTCTATCTCATACTTTAATGGAAAAAAAATAATGATATAAATGTATATTATAATTCTAGTATAACATCATATATAATAACATTAACTCCATCCTTTATACATCCCACATATGGCATTAACGAATCAAATCACCTTGAGGGGGCGGTAGCCGCACTTCCTAAAATGAAATTATCTTGTTTACCCACAATAGTAACCATAAAGGTATGCCACAAATAAAAAATACAGAAGCATAAAGAAAACATTAACATAATATATATCATATTTAAATAGAGTGACATCTTAATGGCCACGATGAAAGGTGTTAAAAGAACATTGAACAATCATCGTTTGGTGAGGTAGAAAATCGCCAACCACAAAAATAGTATGTTCATTAACCATTAGATGAAGGTGTGTGTAGGTGTAGCTCTAATAATTCTCATAAAAAAATACTAGTATATTGAATACACTGGTGTCTTTACAAAATAAAGGAATAAAAAGAGTTTAGGGGGTTGGAGAAGCGAAATAAAACATACGAACACAAGAGAAAACACTGCCTTTAAAATGGGTAACTCTTTTTGATTTGAGCACAATGGCTTCCTTGGGAAAACATCAGCCCAAAGTGAGTCCTCTATGAGTAAGAGATGGATTTGGAGAGACAAAATGGGCAGTATTTGTCTGATCCAAAGGATTGAGAGATGTGGGTAAGGTGGTAGAGGTGGGGGCCTTTTATAAGAGGACGGGAGGGGCACTCTTGGAAAGTTATAAAAGGATACTTTATTATAAAATTATTTTCGGATAAAAAGGGTCCCACAACTATAAATTTATAGGATAAGGTGATAAGGGTTCGAAATCCACCCATCCATTAGGTTTTTGAAAAGTGTAGGTCTTAGATTTTACATTATCGTTTCATATTATTTAAATTTTTAAATAATGAGTTAATCGCTGCATCATCATGGTGTCATAAATAATTTAATTTATTTAATGTCTAAAAATTATAAAAAACATATCATGATGTAGGAAATCATTTTATTGTAATTATGAATATTTATAGTCAAAAATATGACTTTTATAACCCCATGTAAAAATTATTTTAGTAAAACAACACATGTTTGTGACATTTTAATTTTAACATTAAATAAAAAGTTATTAATGTCATTTTCATACCAAAGTGGCTCCATGGGGTCCCGATGTTGACCCATAGATTATAAAGTTCGGCCATGACACATCCAATAATGGAAGGACATGTTTCTAGGTCATTTGATATCATTAAAACATTATTTTTACCTTAAATTACACTAATTACCTCTAATCGCGATTAAAAACTAAAAAGTTACTATTCACCAAAAATTATTTTAATCCCATTGAACCACATTTTACTTCATAATGACAACCATGTATGTCGGATTTTTTAAATTCAAAACACAGAGGTGGTAAAATTTAATTTAAACGAGAAATCAGTTTTTGAAGTACCACTTAGTGGTTTCGCTATTCATCAAAAATTGATGTTTTTCAGAATAATACCAAAACATCACCCTAAAAAATATTTGATATTCCGAATTCAAAAATGATGTATATTTTAAAAAATTCATAACATATAAGTTACATTAATGAATTTAATAATTAATTCCCGATGTCCGAACAAATAGCGTGTTTTTATGAAACAATATATATCGAAAGATTGACACTAGTTTAAGTCAAATTTCAAAGTGAAGTTAATTCCAACGACCACTATTGGATTAAATAGTAAATATATATTATAATTTCAATTTAATACCAATTCAAAAGATAATCTAATCATATAAATAAATTAGATTAAAAAAGAGGTTTTGAATTAAAATACAACAGTTTCACTATTCATTAAAAAAATGCACTTTAACGGAAAAAAACCAAAAATTTACACAAAGTAAATTTTGATGTCCTGATTCCAAAGAAGAATTTTATTTTGTCAAATATAACACATAAAATTTTCAAAAGGTGGATTTAAAAGAGGATCTCCATCAAAAGGCGGTTAATCAACCTTTTAAATAATATTAGAATGCTTACGCATAAAATTGGATTCATTCGCATTTTTAATACCCTAACATTTATTGTAAAAAAGTAAAAATACTTGAAAAACATATATAATCATTTTTTAGGTAGTTATGTTTATTCTCGTCAATACAAAGGCTAGGTGTTAACTACCATTTAGAACAATATTATTATATTATTAGTGTGCAATGTAAGATTTCAATGAAACTCTTTATTGTGTATCAGGTGCGCTATCGAACATAGAAACCCCTTTAAGGTAAAATTAATATTTAATTCGAAAATATTAATAAATATGAAAATGTTTTATTCTTTATTTACGTGGGATATTACATCCTTCCCCCCTTTTGGGAATTATGTCCTCACAATTTTATTCACTTATCAGAATAAGTGGGGGTATTTACCCCTCATAGCATTTCCAGATTCCCACGTTGCCTCTTCAACCTTATGGTTATTCCATAAAACCTTTGCCTAGAGAATTACCTTATTTCGCAACACTTGCTCTCTTGGGTCAAGAATCTGGACTGGTTGTTCTTCATAAGAGAGATTCTCTTCCAACTGAACTACCTCTAGGCTCAAAACATGAGATGGATCTTGCATATACTTTCTCAATAGCGAAACATGAAAAAAATTGTGTACCTGAGATAAACTCGGAGGTAAATCCACTCAGTAAGCAACTGATCCAACTTTCTCCAGAATTTTATATGGTCCAATGAACCTTGGACTCAGCTTTCCTTTCTTACCAAATCACATCACACTTTTCCACAATGAGACTTTGAGAAAAACATGATCACCTACCTCAAAAGAGAGATCCTTCCACCTGTTGTCTGCATAACTTTTCTGTCTAATCTGAGTTGTTCTCATGTGTTTTTGAATCAACTAATCTTTTTCTGCCATCTCTTCTACCAATTCTGGCCCCATCAGCTTCCTTTCACCCACTTCTTCCCAAAAAGTTGGAGTTTGACACCGTTTACCACATAATGCTTCAAACAGAGCCATCTATATACTAGAATGAAAACTGTTATTATATGAAAATTAAACCATAGAAAGATGTTGGTCCCAACTTCCATGATAATTCATAGAGAACGCTCGTAAAATATCCTCCAAGGTCTGAATTGTTCATTTTTGACTGCCCATCTGATTGAGGATGAAAAGCTGTACTAAAATTTAATTCAGTACCCAACGACTTCTGAAGGCCTTTCCAAAAGTTAGAAGTGAACCTGGGATCATGGTCAGATACAATTGACAGAGGAACTCCATGTAAACTGACAATCTCATTAAGATACAAATGAGAAAGTTGATCTAGAGAGAAAGTATCTCGAATAGGAAGTAAATGAGAAGATTTAGTCAAGCGATCAACAATAACCCAGATTGCATTATTACCTCGAGATGTCTTCTGTAATCCCACAACAATGTCCATGGATATATTTTCCCATTTCCACTCTGGCACTGGTTAAGGCTGAAGCATCCCTTTCGGTAACTACTGCTATGATTTAACCTGCTGACAAGTCAAAAACTTCACAGTAAAATTAGCAATATGTCTTTTCATTCCATCCCACCAATAATACTCCCCAGATCTCTGTACATCATAGTACTACTAGGATGAACTGAAAACAGGGAACTATGAGCCTCACATAAGAACTCATTCTTCATCTGCGAATCACTAGGCACACATAATCTCTTCCCAAATCTCAAAACACAATCATTATCAATGTTTAATTCAGGAAACTTACCGTTCTGAACCAGCTCTACATTTTTCTATAACTCACTGCCTTGCTTCTGCGCTTGCTTAATTCTATATGATAGAGAACATTTCACTGATACCTAAAACAAAATAGAATGGCATCCTACACCAACAACTTCTATGCAAAAGTTCATCAAATCCTTAACCAAAGGATCATGTTCCAAACACAACATTATTAATGAAGAATTACTTTTTTTACTCAAAGCATCAGCCACATTACTCTCCATTCCCGAATGGTAATGAATTTTACAATCATAATACCTGATTAATTATAGCCATCTCCTCTATCTCATGTTCAATTATTTCTGAGTGAATATATACTTTAAAATTTTTTGATCAGTATATATTTCACACATTACTCCATACAAATGATGCCTCCAAATTTTTAGAGCAAAAACAACTGTAGCTAATTCCAAGTCATGTGTAGGGTAATTTACCTCATGAGTTTTCAAATGACATGAAGCATATTCAATTACCTGATCATTCTGCATAAGGACACAACCAAGTCTCTTCAACGAAGAATCACTGTATATAATAACCTCGCCATTCCTGGAAAGAAGTTCCAAAACTAGAGCATTCACCAATCTTCTTTTCAACTCTTGAGTCAAATGAGCCATCAATGAAACAATCTGTTTAGTTCTGATTCTGACCATCTCAGGATACTTATTTGAAAGGACATTTCCCTCCATATACCTTCACAGAAAATATGATCTGTTTCCTCTAAGAAAAACCATTCTTAACACATAAATATTGTATGATAAGTATCATGGTAATCTTCAAATGCTATATCATTTCAATCATACCATAAATTAACTTATAATTTAACAATTTTCTAACTCCTAATGTTTTCTAAACCAACCTCTGATACCAACTATAAGTCCCCAGCCTTAAACATTACTTAACATTGAATTAAATGAATAATTCCCATTGAGGATCTTTTCAGGTTTAGAGTTTTATAGAATTAGATCATAACTATTACATCTCAAAAGTTTATAAAGCAGACACTTCTACTAAGTTACAATAAAATAAAAACTCTTAAAATGAAACATGTCTAGTTCCATGTTTTATATATCATGACTTTCCCTTGATCCCATCCATGACACTATTCCACATTATGTCCTATGAAAAACATTTCAAAAAACATGGGGTGAGCATAAAAAGCTCAGTAAGGGAAACCCAAAGATTGAAAACTGATAGTTTTTACAATCAAAAACTTAACCATGTATACTTTTTCAAAGTAATACTTTTCACCATTATGAAGTACTAAAAACACTTCACTGAATTAAAGATCAATACATTCCCTTTTGTAACCAAAATATTACCATAAAACCCATATAATGAACACATAACATATAAAGGTAACTTGGGACATAAACATACTTAAATGGAAGAACCATACGGTCGACTTCCACACATATCACTTAATGGAATAACCATACGGACAAATTCTATACCCAATTCATTGGAGTTTATAACGTAACCACCCGTCCTGGTATTCACGGCACCAACCGTCATATGGTTTATCCCATAACCACCCATCAAATGTCAAATTACCATTATAAAATCATTAGACATAAAAGTAATATAATGGAAAGAAAAAATTTCCACACTTTAATCACAATATAGAACTTAAATATATTGAAATAAGAAATCCATTATAAAAACCATTTTCAATACCAATATACATAAAAGAGTATATGGTATTTATTTTATTTTAAAAACATTATGGCTTGTTGAGGAAGCCAAAGTCCAAATAATACTCGCAGCGGTAGAAAAAGTCATTGTCACCGCATACATTAAAAGAGACATTCCATTTTGTCATTTTTTAAAACGCTTGATAGAAAAAGATTCTTTTTGTATAAAATTAAATGTCAAAGGTGTTTATACACCGTATAAAAAGAAATTTGTGCATAAAACAAAATATGCCTCAATGAAAGGAGATTGAGACGAAGTCCCTTAGATAGATCATTTTTAAATAAATTAGATCTATTATGTATATTCAATATAAGTACACATAATGAAAGTACTAATAGAAGATATGACATAATAATATCATGACATTATTTGAAAGTAAGAGATTAACCCAAATATTGGAAATTGGGTTAAGAAGTTCCCTTACCTCATGTTCGACTTGACTCGATCGTTCTTTAACATCCTGAATAATAAACTTGAGTTAATTTATACTTTATTAAGAAACTTTTTCAAGTTCATTATTCCCTTTATATCACTTATTACCATGTTTTGAACACTAGGTAATTATTTAAGTTAATAATGGTCATTTTGTCCATCATTGGTACTTGAGTCAAAAATAAAATCTTTATAATTACCAGTTGTTCATGTTGTAAAATATCCATTATATAAAGAATTATATTCATGATGTAGATATCATATATATAATATATATCCATTATATACATTCATTTATAATATTACATAATCATTTAGATGTAAGAAATGAAATGCATCGTTCATGGAGATGGTAAGCCGTACGTACGCATGAACGCTACTTTCATTTCTATGTCATATTAATGGAATTAAAAATAAATGATAGATATGTATATTTTAATTCCATAATTATATTCATCATTTATATGTAACATAAATCATATATATCCATTAGATATAAGAACTTATAATAGTACATTACATTTGGGGATAAGAAATGAAATGCACCGTTCATGGAGACGGTAAGCCGTACGTACGCATGAACGCTACTTACATTTCTATCTCATAATTTAATGGAAATAAATAATAATTATATAAAGGTATATTATATTTCCAGTATTAAATCACATATAATAAAATTAACTCCTTCCTTTATACGTCCCACATATGTCATTACCGAATCAAATCACTTAGAGGGGGTGGTAGTCCGCACTTCAAAAAATGAAATTATCGTGTTTACCCACAATGGAAACCATAAAGGTATTCCAGAAATAAAAAATACAGAAGAATAAGGAAAACATAAACATAATATATATCATATATAAATATAGTTACATATTAATGAACACCATGATAGGTGTTAAAAGAAGATTGAACAATCATCATTTCATGAGGCAGAAAATCACCAACAACAGAAACAGTATGTTCTTTAACCATTAGATGAAAGTGTGTGTAGGTGTAGCTATAACCCTTCTCATAAAAACATCCTACTGTATTTAAGACACTGTTTTTGTTACAAAATAAAGGAATCAAAAGATTTTAAGCGGTTGGACAAAAAAAATAATACATAAGAACACAAGATAAAACACTACCTTTAAAACGGGTAACTCTTTTTGATTTGAGCTCAAAGGATTCCTTGGGAAGACTTCTGCCCAAAGTGAGGCTTCTAGGAGTATGAGACGGAAGTGGAGAGACAAAATGGGCAGGGGTTGGCCAAGCCAAAGTCTTGAGAGGTGTGGGTAAGGTGGTAGAGGTGGGGGTCTTTTATAAGAGGAGGGGAGGGGCACCCTTGGAAAGTTATAAAAGGTTACTTTATTATAAAATGATTTTGGGATAAAAAAGGTCCCAAAATTATATATTTATAGGATAAGGTTATAAGGGTTATAAATCCACCCATACAATATGTTTTTGACAAGTTTAGGTCTTAGATTTTAAATTATCATTTCATTTTAATTATATCGTTAAATAATGAGGTAATCGTTGAATCATCATGGTGTCATAAATAATTTAATTTACTTAATGTCTAAAAATTATAAAAAACATATCATGATGTAGGAAATCTTTTTATCTTTATAATGAATATTTATAGTCAAAAATATGACTTTTATAACCCCATGTAAAATATTTTTTAGTAAAACAACACATGTTTGTGACATTATTATTTTAACATTAAATAAAAAGTTATTAATGTCATTTTCCAACCAAAGTGGCTCCATAGGGTACCCATGTTGACCCATGGATTGTATTGGTCGTCCATGACACATCCAATAAGGGTAGTACATGTGTCTATTTCATTTCATATCATTAAAAAATTATTTTTACCTTAAATTACAGTAATTACCTCTAATCGCGATTAAAAACTTAAAAGTTACTATTCACCAAAAATTATATTAATCCCATTGAACCACATTTTACTTCTTAATGACAAAAATATATGTTTTATTTTTGAAATTCAAAACACAGAGGTGGTAAAATTTCATTTAAACGAAAAATCAGTTTTTTATGTACCACTTAGAGGTTTCACTATTCATCAAAAATTAATGTTTTTTAGAAAAATACCAAAATATCACCGTAAGCTATATTTGATTTTAAAAATTCAAAAATAATGCCTATTTTACAAAATTCAAAACATATATGTTACATTAATTAATTTAATAATTAAATCCGCTGTCAGAACAAATAGCGTGCTTTTTTGAAACAACATATATCAAAAGATTGACAATAGTTTAAGTCCAATTTCAAAGTGAAATTAATTCCAACGAACAATATTGGATTAATTGGTAAAAATATATTATAATTTCAATTTAAAACAAATTCAGAAGATAGTATAATCATATAAATAAATTATATTAAAAAGAGTTTTTGAATTAAAATACAACATTTTTCACTATTCATTAAAAAATGAACTTTATCAGAAAAATACCAAAAATTTACACAATGTAAATTTTGATGTCCAGATTCTAAAGAAGAATTTTATTTTTTCAAATATAACAAATAAAATTGTGAAAAATTGGATTTAAAAAAGGTTCTCCATTAAAAGACGGTTAATCGACCTTTTAAAGAATATTAAAATGTTTACGCTTAAAAATGGATTCATTTGCATTTTTAATCCTCTAAAATTTATTTCTAAAAAAGTAAAAATATTTTACAAACATATATAATTATTTTGTATTTAGTTCTGTTCATTCCCATCATTACAACGGCTAGTTGTTAACTACCATTTATAATAATATTATTATATTACTAGTGTGCAACGTAAGATTCCAAAGAAACTCTTTGTTGCGTATCAGGTACGCTATCGAACATTGCAACCCATTTAAAGTAAAATTAATATTTAATTTGAAAATAGTAATAAATATGAAAATGTATTATTCTTTATTTACCTGGGATGTTACAGTGATGGAAAATGAATTCCATCAGTATGTGAGGCGATCATCTTCTATATAGATGTCTAATGGTTTCGTTTCACATATATTTGAATTGGATGTGGATGTTGGTTATTTAAATAACATAATGAAATTTCAGTATATGTTATATAATTATGTTATTATATCATTGCGATTGATTAATATTATATGGAGGTAGAAGATCAAATAAAATGAAATGATTTGGTTAATAATGGTGCCTCTCTCTCAAAATACCTCTTTATGGATATTCTTAATGCCATACTATGATGATATTATAATAATAATAAGAGATTGTGGTAATATAAGTGGTTAAAATGACTGTTTTGTGTAATATATATTCTTAACCAGGAGTATATTAATATATTCAGGATACACTAGATGATGTGTCCATTAATAAATGAAGGACGAAATATGCTAGTAAATTTTCTAAAATAATAGAAAATGATAATTTCATTAAGTAGATAAATTCTCCCAAATATCCATAAATTAAAAATAAGGATATTACAATTTCAAACAATTTAAATGTAACAGAAATTAAAATAATTTTAACTGAACAAATTACATTATCCATTGGCATACCATCCAATTGAACCCATTTTAACCTTAAACACGATAAATAATTATTAATATTATTACTCTTCTTGTTGAACAAAAATTAATTTCACCTTATTATATTGTATTAAATTTTATGATTAAAATTATAGAATAAATTTTATAAAATTTAATTCATATATGTAGAAAAATTCAATATAATATTTATCCCACATGTGCGATGAAAACATGTTTCCCCATGGAATATGTTTTCAAAAGTTTTAAAAGATTCCATATTACATTAGAACAGAAAATTGAGTCTAATGACCTAAATTGGAATAATTATAATATTTTTAAAATATTTTTATTTTGTAATGATTTTTTAAAAATAATTTGGCATCTTAAATTAACTAATATAAAACAAACATTATTAAAAAAATATATTTTCAATTATACTAAAAAAATTAAAAATATTATAAAAAATTAAATTGATAAAAATATTTAATTATGTACAATTATTAAAAAATTAATATAAATTTAAAAATTATTTTTTCAACTATTTGGAAAACTGGTTTTGAAATAAGTTTTTAAAATGAGATGAATCCACATTTTAGATAAATAATTTTTTTAGAATAAAACTAGATTTATTCTTATGCATTTGATATAAACAATATAAATGAATGAAACAACATCTAATTTAATTTATTATAAACAAATTCATTATGATCATCCAAAAATATTTAATAATGTGTTTCTTAATATTGAAACACATAATGTGGGTACGAGTATATTTTGATAAAATATTTATTTGAATCTAAAATTATTTTTATTTTCATTTATAATGAATTTATTAGTAATGAATTCAGTGTATACATGTGTAAACCAAACACATTACACAATTTAGTTATCACTATTTATATCATCAAATTTGAATAAAGTTTTCTTTTGAATACATTATTGTTGATTGTTCGAACATTGGGTTGCTATAATGAACTATAGAAAACAAAATTAAATTTATTTCAAAAAAATAACTGAATCATTTTCTAGGGAATGAAGTATTTGGATGAAAGTATGAATTAAATTCATAGACACTTAAGTGAAATACTACGATTATCAATATCTCAAGTCACTATTGTAATATTTTCTACATATTCATTATGTTCAAAATGAATATGTTCTTGTTTTGATAATCTTATGTTATGGTTTAATATTTGGAAAGTCAAGGGAATCTTAAAAGGGACATGATGGGTAGGAATGGAAATGTATTAAATATGTGTGGGTATTATTTATCAACATTTTTTTTATATTCTCCATAAACCTGATATGGAAGTTTTATTTTTTAAACATGTGGGATTTTTTAAATTTACAATGAAATTTTCATCAAAATTCGTAGTTAAATTATTTAAAATTTAGTAAAAACCATGACCAAACCTATATGATCTAGAGATAAAATATATATTTCTCTAAAACATGAATTTTTTTCAGGTAGAGTTATAAAATCATAAACCTCCACAATTATAATATTTATAACCATTATTGAGTTATATATATCCTCATGAATTTTTGTTTTATATATTTAATGGATTAAAAAAACATAAAAAAGTCAAATATAATGAATCCAATACGCATTTTCCCAAGAAACAATGATATATGTAATACAGAATAGGACATCACCATTTATGAAATTAATAATCACACAAAATTATAGTCTTGAAACATCAATTATTATAATATTCCTATGAAACTAGTGGAATGGAAATATTATAGGGATTATCTCAGAAACTCAATGAATTGTATTGTACAAAAAAATATCTCATGGAATATATAAGTAATGAATATTATTCCGTTACTAAAAATGATAAAATAATTCTATATATCATATAATTTTAACCTTGATAATCTATATCGATTACATACCTTTGAAAAAAATCAAATCAATTGACCTCATTTTAAGGGAATTTATAATTAGATATACCATAATCTTATTATCACGCCTGATACAAACATGTTATTCATAAATTGGTCAGGAAATCCTCCAATTTCCAAAGTTTTATATTATATGTGACCTACCAATGTATGAAGGGGATAAATAATCATGCATCCCAACCATCACTAATTTTATCAAATTCACTCACAAATTGACATAATGAACATAAAATAAAATATATAACTAACCTGATTTAGTAAAAAATTATAAAAATTATTAATTTAAATTCATATAAAATGAAAATATTTGAAAATGGAATATGTGGATAATCATTCATGGTAAGAATACATTAATTTAATAAACTAAAAATTATTTTTTATATGACAAAATATAATATTGAAATTTTATAATTGATATAGATTATAACTATGAAATTAAATAATAGACACATGAACTTAAAAAATATTTTTTTGAAAGAGATGTTGAAAGAAAATGAAAATAACCATTATGAATACTTTGAGCTAAAATAAATAAACTCATAATATAATATAGAGTGTAATAAATAAATAAATTCTAAACATGGATGGACTTTTTTTGTTTGAGAGGAAAATGTATTTGACATTATAAAATAAATTTCACAATTCATTTGAAATACTGTTTGAAAATATAAAATCTTTGTTAAATTCTAATATACATTAAAAGGGATGTATAGAGGAAACTTAAGACAATAATAATAAATGAATTTATAAAATTTAATCATTTTAAATATATAAATGAATGATTTATAAATATTTAATTAAAAATATCAATATACATTTTCAGAATTAAGTCCCATTATTTTTTCCTAAAAATTAATAATTTTTATTTTTAAATAAAATTATTCACAAAGTAATTCATGGAAAATTTTCATGTAAATACAGTGGAAACATGTTAAGGAAAAAATATAATGATAGAATTATATAATTATAAGTTATTTTTCTCTACCATTGAAGGCTAAAAATAAAATTTTTCCAATGTTTTTAAAAAGAATTTATATTTCAAACAAGAGGTAAATGTTTAAAAATTCCAATAAAAAATATACAATCAAATTCAAAGAGGGTATAAAATGTTCTAAAATATAATTTATAATTATAGGGTAATATTATGGAAAAAATATACAAAATATAGACAATGAATTGGATGTATTACAACTATAATAAAGATATTAGGAAAAGAAAACCCAAAAGTAGCCATTTGGTTCTTCTATGAAAAACCAGGAGTTGAAATTTCCAAAAAACCCCTATAAACCTTGGAAATTAAAGAGGGAATATATTATATTTCAATCTTATGGTGTATTATTAATAATACTTGTGAATAAATTAAATAATAAAACTTATTTAATATTTATTATGTTAACAACTACAATCATTAAGAGATAAGTAATTTACAAATTCAATGCCAATGAAAAGGAAGAGATTAAATGATAGTGAAACACCCATAATTAATAACTACATAAAATATATTAATCCATTATGGTAGTATTTTATTAATATTATAATATGTAATTTCAAAAAAAGAATCATTACCTCTATAATTAATATTGTTACCATCAACCCTTACCTTTTGTTCCCACATTATCATATGTCCTATAATAATATAAAGAAAAAATTTAGTATTTTTGAATACATTATTATATTAATGTTTTAAATTATTTATGATTTATTAATTGTAAATATTTTCCCCGAAGATACTTTTTTTAGAAATCAAGTTTATTAATACAATATTGATGGTGTATGATTCAGGATTTCGAAGGTGAATCATATAATCATTAATGTTGTAAATTCAATTCGAATGATTTCAGAACTGTAGAATTGAAATTTTATATAGAAATTTAAGTTGATGAGGAATTCAGGATTCTATATATAATGTATTCGTTAAAATTTAATGTGGTTTTCATGTTTTAAATGTAAAACTTTTATTGTTAGTTCATTTAAGCTATTTATCTAAGAAAGATTGCCTCAATAGGTTTTATTCCTTGATTTTTATAAATTTTAAAGATAAATAATGTAAAAAATATAATATACATATAAAATTAGAAATTAACTATATTACATTTTAAATATCCATCCATGAAGGTGAAATGAATAATTAAACTTTTCATCAATTGAGGTGATATTCAACTCGTAACAAGTGTGATTTTTCAATTAATAATGTATGAGATCATTATTTGTCCATTTTATTCATGTATAAATGTTATGAATTAAGATAAAACGTTCATATATATTAATTAAATATATTTTTAAATCCATACACATAAATGGATGATTAAAAATGAAAAATGGTGTTTATAGAGGAACTAATCCTGACAAAATAATACAAATGTTTCATTTATTCAACGAAGGGGATATATGTAGATGATTTTGTTACAATTTAAAAATTAAAATATTTACATATTAATGAATCTTGTTTAATTATATAATTATGTTTAGAATATATTTTTAGTAAATTAAAGAAGATTTAAATGAATATAAATTAAATAAAGTGGTTTATGTTCTTACCATATACCTTGGGATGAATCCCTTCGAAAAAGGATTAATAAGTTTAATTTTCAAAATTTAATGAGAGAATAGAAACTAGAACATCGATATTTATTTTGGGATATTTTTTATAATTTAATTATAAAAAAAATTATAGTTTGAGGAGAAGGGGTTGATGGTTTCTATTTATAAGTGAGAGGCATGTGATTTTTTCAATAAACACATTATTTTCATAAAGGATGACAAATATTTCAATTGAATAAAAAAATATCATGGAATGATGATAGGATGAGATAAATATCGTCTTGATAAATAAGGGATGTTGTTTAATAAGTTTTAGGAATCATTAAAAGTTATTTATCTTTATTCCTTAATTATCCATTACCATGGTAAATCGTATTGTTATCTTGATAACTTATATTTGTAAACAAAAAATTATTTAACATGTTAAATAGTATAAAAAACAAAAAAAACATGAAATTCCATTTTCATAATTAAATAATGAATACTGCTTTAATTTTATTTTAATATACTGACATATAAGTTTTGAAAATAAAATTTTGAAAAATTATTTTATATAGTATATTGTGATTTTAATATTATTCTTCAATAGTAAAAAATTCTTAAATTGATAGTTACAATATATATATATATTATATAAATAACTATATTAATTATGCAAAATTATTACAATAGTCATTAAAATAAAACACATAATATATAGAAAAATACTATTGATATGTTTGAATTGTTAACAGTACATAAATTACACCATATTCAATTCACTGTTTGTCCTATAACAATTACATTTCATCAAATTATTTTTATTAAAATGAATAAAATTATTATTTATAATAATAAAAAGTATATATATGATATGTCTTTTTAACAATCATTACATTCAGAAGAGCATATAATATTCTTATACATTTCATCAAGATTTTTCTTATTTTTACAATGATTTACTAATTCTTTACTTGCGATATATAATATACCATGAAATGTTTTAATTATTAGATTCCTAAGATTAAATCTATTTAATGTAGTGTTTTATAAGGATTAAACATAATAAAATGTGGTGGTGTTACAGTCAAACCACTTTTATAAGTTACATCCTCATAACATTAGTTACTCTAATTGATTAAAATGGATGATGCTGATAAATATTTAGTCAAAAATGATTATATATAAATATACTCAATTCCATTCTAATTTTTTATATTTTTTTATGGATCATGCATGGACGAAAACCATGGGAGTGAAAAACACAGTGTATATTGAGGTACATTTTTCATGAAACAAGTGATTATCATGTTAATACACATCCAATCACATTGGGTTACTACGCCAAGGTGCATTTTAGCAAGATCACATTTTAAATTTCATAACTCTATATGGATATTTATATTCTTGGATATTCAACACTCATTAAATTTACATAATATTATTATTTTTTTATATAGGTAATCTTACTCTATAGGAGATGAATTATTTTATATATTATGAATCAACCCAAATAAATTAAATAAAATAGAATTTTCATTTCCCCAATTAGTCATACCCACATAGACATAAAATGAAATAAAAACCAGATCATATTTTAATACCTCAATAATATATTCAACATAATATATAATTATCATTATCCAAAATGGCATTAATTATCATAAAAACCAATAAAATATGTCTCAAAACAATGACTCTTATGATTGAAAATAATTTATTTACATTTATTTATATAAATAATTATTTTATTAGAGACACATGAAAATATATGCGAACTCTCCTATAATGACTTAAACTCTCAAAAATTATAATAATTGTAATTATCCACATGCACCCATAGATCTTTATCAATAATAAATATTCATATACATACTAGATATGATATTGGATAGATTGAGAAAAAAATACCATCCATAATTACATTATTAGTAAACATTATTAGAAAAAATATGTTTCCATTTCATTTTATGTCAGTAGTTTTAATGAATTATGAAAACAATTTGTATATCATATATCAAATCATTGAAATCAAATGGAATACATCCCAATATACAAAGGAAAATTACAATATAAAACATATCGTCAATGTATACCAAAACATAACCATAATAAGACAACATTCATGTCATAATATTTTAATAACTTGTGTATAGAACATGGTAAAATGGATTCATAGGTATTGTGAGATAAACTGCATATTAATGAGTATCTTATAATATGATCTACCATGAAATAAATACTTTAGGGAACATATTTTATGTATAAATTATACTCAATCTATTCCATGAAACATATTTGTCGGCCAAGAAATATATAGATGGATTATATAACAATGTAATCAATCACAGGGATTCCCATAAATGATTTCATTATCATACAATGTATAATTCTGGTCATCTTAATCATACTTTCAAAGAATAGTTCCAACAAATTATTCATAAACATATAATAATCATTCAAAATTACAAAAAAAATTTGTATCATGTGATATAATTATGACTCATGAGGATATTTAATCCCTCCCTTAATAATTATTTTAAATTAATTAATTATTAAATGAAATGAATATATAATACAATATATAAAACCACACCATAGTAATCAATAAATATTAATCTATAGATTAGAAGAAAAAATATTGTCAGTATTTTTATAGATAATATAAGGATCCACAATTATTATATATATAAATATAACATCATTAATGATAAATATTTAATACATCATTAAATAAGAAAGCCCATAGAATCGTATAGGATTAATATATTAGGATATTAGATAGATAATCATCTAATTTCATTAAAAATCATCAATAATTCAAACAATGACAATCACCAATGGAAATATTCTTAAATAAAATATACTTAATACATTTAATTGTATCCTATATAAAATGAAACGTATGAATGGTTGAGTACTGCTGATCTATATGGGTAACATAGGAGAAATCAGACAATTATCATAAGTTTGATCATGATAATAATAAGTGAATAAGAACATGATAATAACAGACCAAGGTCATGCCTAGTTATTCAATAACAACTAATCATAATTCATTGAATATGTAATTGGCATAATAATAAATAAAACATTTAATATGAAAAAGTAATCCATAATCAATCATGATCCATAACAACATAACTGATTAATAATAATTAGGTTTGGGTTATTTAAATGATAATTAAAATCTATTCAATAGTTATTGTTCACTACAATGACATCAATGTGGGAAGCATCCCAAATATTACTGGGATCAATCCCTAATAAAAAATTTTCATAAAAGAGGATGACTATCATGACTATTATTGGGGAATTTTTCTAATAGTAGATTGGGTTTACTACCTATTTCAAAATTTTCGTAGTCAACTATATCATTCAAGACTACTATTATGAAAAGAATATCTTACTCAATTGAGTTCACTCTCTATTATAGTTCATATTGTCAAATGAGATATCATTAATTTTCTAATTATTTAGATGGATATAAAATTATGATCCCAATCATCGCCTAATTAAAACCTTCCATATGTGTGTTATAATACCCTATAAATATTCTTCATTTAAACATAGCATCCTTACTCATGAGAAAGAAACATGATTCAAAATTATTGTATCATCTCAAAATCACAATACATGTAGATAAATATCATGTATTAATTAATTTGATGAATACCCCATTTGAACATAAGAATTACCAATGTATGTTTAAATAGATCAAAAACATATTTTAAAGATAATTATACTATTTCATAAAAATTATTGAAAATATATTCTATATTCATTATATGTAAAATAAGTATATATTAATATAAGTATTTTCTTGGAAAATACAAATGTAATACTAAAAACTAATATTTACTGAATAAAAAATTCATTATAATTTGAAATTATGCTCATGATTTATACATTTAAGGGCATCATTATTTTCAATCATTTCTGATCCAAAAAATGAGTTTTTGAAAAAATATTTAAAAATAATGCTTTTATAAAAAACAAATTATACAAATTTAAGTGAATATTAAGTATTAAAATAATTCTTTTAAAATTTTAAACCATTAATATATCAATATAATTAATGAGAATATGATTTATAATGATTGAATACAAAAAATACATGAAAGAAGTTCATTTTTACATAAAAAAATTCTCATGGAATTATTAACTACCAAAGAGGGGAAAATGTACAGAAAAAGTGAAAATCAAGAAATTTACATATGGGTTTAAAATCTATGTATTAAAAATAATCGATATCATATAATTTACCTTAATAAAAATTTACCTATGAAAATCACAAAAAGAAAAAATATTGTAACAAAAAATCCATACCTCAAATCTTATATTTCTTTATATGGGATCAAACATCCAATATAAAAAATATAAAATTTTTATTAATCTATTAAAAAATAATATTGATATATATAACTATATATCATTTAGGTATTACTATAAATTACCTTTTTATTATTAATTCATCAATAAAATTATTATTTTGATAAAAATAGATACGTTCTATATTCAAGTTTCAGTTGGACGATTGTGGCTTTTATCCTTGGCCATGAATTTATATTATAAAGAATTATAATAATTTCATAAATATAATATTTATTAACTATAATAAAATTTAATTCTATACTTTGAGGATTGAATAAAAAAATTATTTACATCACTATGTGAATACGATTGTTTATACATACGCATATGTAGTGTTTCAACATTTCAATAGATTATTGGAATGGTGAAAAAAAAATTATATAGATACTAATAGTTTCATTTCAATAATTATGTATATTAATTTAATTATTCTATATAAACTTCAATTGTGTGTAGTGATGAAGAATAAAATACATCGCTATGTGAAGATATTTTTTTGTACATACACATGAGAAATATTTCCATTTACCATTACGTTTATCTATTATTGAAAATGTAAATACCATTAAAATAGAAATATTTAATAAAATAATATATAAATATTTCCTCATGATATTATGCATTCAGATTAATTTGAAGAGAATTAACGTGAATTAAACATGGGAATGATCTTTAAGAACATATACTACTTCTTTAGGTATCCTCCATTGAAAAAAACAGAATGGCACATGAATGGGTCTTCTAGATGGAAATAAACTCATGTTCGTTGATTATAATTTTTAGTGGGTATTTTGGTAGATTTTTTTAAGAAACAAAATTCATGTTGTTTAGAGAAGTGAGAATTGGTAGATATTTTTTATAATATTGGAGGATAAAAAAAATTATAATTCATGTAAGTAAATTATTAAATATATTTTTAAATCTAGTGAATTTGTTCCAAAAAAAATCATCAAATATTAATAGTTCATGATAGATATATAATTAACCAATATAATTAAATAAATTGTTCTGTGTTATTGTATACCGCATCTATAATTTTAACCCCTCTTTATACAATTTCTATAGTAAAAATATTTTTACCATAGTGAAAATTTATCAATAAAAAATTTATTTCAGCATATTACCTAGTTATAATTATTTTAATTGTGAATATTTTATTCATTTGAACATATTTATCTCTTAAAATGTGAAAAAATTAATCTTATAATAAATGCATAAAATGAGTCAATACAACTTTTAGGGAAATTCATATTTCATCATAAAGTGAATTTTAGATATTTATAACCCATTTAACACCCATTAGATGAAAATTTATTTATTTTATTTAATAAATTATCTAAATTTTACATTATTATCATTCAAAAAAATGATTGATTTTTTTTATTATGATAAAAATATTATTCCTGAATAAAGTCAATTTTATGAAAATGAAATTTTTTTACATTCAAATGACTACATCATAAGTTATTAAAAACTAATAATGTATTTATGAATTATTATAATTTTGTAAATTTAAATTAAAAATTTATTGAATCAAAGTCCTTGTTCCTTAGTCATAAAAATAAATATTATACAAAAAAATATTATAATCCAAAAAATTCCAATAACGATTAATGGAATTATCTTTATCATTTAAAAATGATCAAATAATTTTGAGTCATTAATTAAATATTTTGTAATAAATTTTTTTTATATTTTTGTAAAAATATTCTTAGTCATATTCATACCTCTTAAACCAATTAATAGATAATAATTTTATAATTTAATAATCATATTTTAGAATTATTATTATTTAATATATTTATAATTACAAATAAATAATTTAATATATCACAAATATTTTTTATATATATCTATATCATAATGTTTCAATATGTTAGATTCAAAAAACATTAAAAAACTAATTATATGAAAACCGTAACTCGGGTAACTAAGATCCAACCTATACATTTCTACATTAATATTGGTACATGTAGTATATTCCCAATGGTTTGGTTATTTTATTAATCTTGTATAACTATATATATAATTGATACCAATTTTACATTGGGGTAAATTGATTAAAACAATTAACATTAAACATAGATAAAACTTATTTAATGATATAAATAATATTAACTAGGTAAAGGAAAAAAAAAGTTTGATATAAAATGATTAGTAAGGGTTATTTATATTTGAATATATCAAGAGTATATAAGTAATATACAATTTTGAAATGAAAATAACTGGAAACATGTTCCTTTTAATAAATATCGTGAGCATAAAATTAATCTTCTTTGTATATTATTAGATCCCATATTTTGTATGATGTATAAAACCTTTTTATTTTCATTTCTATTTCTTTTTTACCTAATGTGAATTCTTAGTATGGATCTGGTGGAAATAGATGTTTTTAGGCTTCCTGAGAGAATATATCAAAAAATATGAAGAAATATTTTGTCTGAATCATTAATAGAAACATTTTTACCTAGTCCACATGGGAAGTGTAAACCATGTCTTGTGAATCAATGCACAATAGTTGGTGAAATATTTTCCCAAATTGTGGAACATATGCCACATTATAGTGCACAATATACAAATTTTATTTATAGAGAAAAAATTTATGGTCAGAGTATGGTTTATAAAATAATTTTCTATAACCCTGAAAGAGGAGTATTGACCCAGATGAGGGAACACAGTTGCTACATGGATTGGAAAATAATGTGGAAAAATCATCCCTTATAGTTTTTAGTTGAAAAATTCTACATTTCCCCTTAAAGATTTAAATTCTAAACCACCTCCTCCATTTCGATTTTTCAAACCATCGACATTACCATCTACTCCTATTTACTTACATGATTCTTCTATCTATTAAACTGTATAATTCCTCTAAATGACATCCAATTTGGGAGCCATTAATCTCATTGGGTATTAACATATTACTTTTCTATTCCACATTCACATTAAACTATTTTTTATGAAATTTGTTATGCTATTTTGGTGCATTCTATTTTGGCCAATTTTTAGGGTTGTAGTCCATTAGCCTATTTTATTATAATCCTGAACAAGTCTGAGGATAAGACCAGATTAGTGTTCCACTATGATGATGATGTAGGAAGTCTATGCATTTTTTGGTTATTTATTATTTTAATATATTTTTTTCTTTGTGATACACATCATACTTTTTGGGAGATGCATTTTAAATCAATTAATCCATGATTTAACAGAAAAAATAATGATTGAGACATGGCATGACACACATCACCATGGTTGGAGGTTATCAACCTCAATATGAACCTCTCTGGGTATGGTATAAATATTTTATATTTTTTATAAAACACATGGGGTGTCATGAGATTATACTGTATAATGTAGAATTGAATTATGTAATTAAGTGTATTGATAAGGCTTTTAAAACCCAAATTTGACATTTTCCTTGTAATTGAAATGTTTAAATTCATTATTCATGTTTCATGTATATGATTACAAATAGATTTATAAAATAGTGAATGTATTGGTTAAGATGGCATTTACCTTACTATTCATTAGATAGAATTTAATTTGCAAAATTGGATACAATGGAAATTTCAAATCCATGGATACAATTAATATTTTTTAATTGATATATAAGTATTCCATGGAAATTTCATAATTTTCAATCTTGTTTTTATAATTTTATTAGTTTAATAAATTTCTTTGATCATTAATACTCATTGGATGTTAGAATGTGTGGGATTTAAAAATCAATACACAATATAGGATGTTATTTTTGGCCCATTCATTCATTAAATATAGCCTTTATTTATAACATTATATATTGTTGTGACATTTTATATACTTGATAGCTTCAAATATATTGTTACTCCATACACTCATGTTATATTGGAACACTACATCTTCTAATATTCATAGAATTGATTTGTTATAGACAAAATTAGTTGTGGCCAACTAACTATTACCTCAAACTCTTTTTAGGATATTTTTGGATACATAGATAAACATTGGGGATAATGGTAAAACAAATGGAAAACACTATCATATAGATGCATGATAGTTTTTTGCATATGATCAGGGTAGAAAAATACCATTTTTTATCTGATGATGCAATCATGGTATAGTCATTTTTAACATTTTTTGAATTTGAATCAAGTATTGTAATGTAATCCTTTTTCTAGGTAATACCTACCTTTATAAAATAATTCCATTATAATCATATGTATATGAAACTACTATATGTGATTGTAAGGTTATTTATATAATTGTTTTTTATTCCCAAATTTATAGTTATTTAAATGATTTCTCTATTAGTAGTGTGATTCCACAAATGTGCTACACAATGACCATGATAATATAGTGTTTTTATTATTCCACCATAGACAATGAATGATATTAAGTAGCATATAGAATATGGGGATACACTCTTGTGCCAATGTGGGTAACCGAGTTCTGTTACTATTTGGTGAACTTGGTCTGGGATTTAATTAAGTGGTTTCAGAGTATTTATGTTCATTTGTATTATCCTTATGTAATATTATATTGGTGACTGGGAAGGTTTCAGTATTTTGTAATGAGCCATGCGAGGGAGAATCTAACCCACATTAAATGTGAACGTTTTCCCCTATGGGATATTATTTTTTATTTTATACATATTACAATCAATTTTTATTCACTATTGAGTGACACAATTTTTATTTGACATTCCTTATTATTATGAATATTTTATATTTCCCAAATATCCAAAGGAAGTGATAGATCATGCATCATCATTGGAAATTTTTTAATTATATATCATGGGTTATACCATTCCACATTTACATATTTCTTGAATTTTGTGATGAATTTGTTTCCTTATTTTCTTATTCAATAAAATTGTTCGATCAAATAATATTAGGGCATGAAAAAAATTAGTTGTGATTAAATACACTCCATAAATATTTTTAAAATGTGTACAAGCCCTTAAAAATTTGGAGTGGTGATCAATGTAATTTATTAATTCAACTAACATTTATATGTAAATGAGAGGAAATTCAAATTAAATTTAATTCTAAAATGAAATATTTAACATTAAATTCGGATTCCAATTTCAATTTAAATGGATTTTTACTCTAAAAAGTGTAATATGAATTCTATATACCAGGACCATTGAATAATATAGTAGATATAATATCCCTAAACTGACCTTGTGGATTTGTAGTAGGAAATATCTTATGAATTCATAAAATTTCATGTCACAAAGAACTATATTTTGGTGAATATAGAGATGTGTGAATAATTTTTCGTAAAACATAAGGAAATCCGTTTTTATATATTGTCCTGAAATTTTAATATACATTTCGAGGGGTATACTGTAATGGCCCGGACCTCTCCGGCCCATTCCATTGTCAAAAAAGAAGGCCACGAAGGAAAATGGACTTTTCCCACACTTCCCAGAATTTTAAAACTACACGTCGTGTTGTTTGAGTACACGTCGTGTACCCCATTTCCGGGTATACCCCGTGTTGCAGGCCGTGTCATCGCTATGTGAAATAATGGGTAAATGTTGTGTGTCCAGTTCTACACGCCATGTAGGCCTTCCTCGTGTACGTGTTACCAATCAACGGCTGTGTACTGTGTTGGAGTCGTGTCCTTGCCGTGTGAAATAAATGAGTACACGCCGTGTGTCTAAACTACACGTCGTGAAGCCTTTCCCCAAATTTGTGTTACCCTCAAACCGTGGGTTCACCATTCAATGGTCGCGGAGCCGTGTTGGAAGCCACGTGGAGACTGTGTAAAATAACCGAGTACACACCGTGTACTTTTCCTTTTATCTCCTATAAAAGGAGGGGTCCCCTCCTCCTTTTAATTCACTCCCCCCTCCCCTTTCCTCTGAGAAGAGCTCTCCCAAGAGACTCGAAGGCTTTTTCTTCCATAACTTCTTTTTCCGAGCTCCGATTTATGATCCTTCAGGGGCCACGGGATCGTAACGATGAGGCGGAACATCCGAGCCCGGGTTCATTGTCTTTCCTTCGGCCTTTCCTTTCCGAATTCCACCTAAGGTTGTTTTTCTGGGACCAGAAAGAAACGACGGACGGCTTTTAAGGTTGATCTAGGGGAGCATTGTGATCAGAACCTATTGAGGTAGGGATATTACCTTTGTATCTCTCTAATTTTATGCATCATGTGGGGTGGGTATCCTATTGTTTTCATGAGAAATAGTTGAACCATTAAATGAAGATAATAACTGGTTATAGAATGGGGTTGGGATGTTTGTGATTGATATTACTTTATATCCTGTGATATTATGTTGTGAATTGAATGAGATTCTTCCTACTGAAAATCATGGTCATTGGGGGCCTTTTCTTACGCAATTAAATGTTTCCCTCTCCTTCTAGATTTTCTTATAGATGGAAACTTTGTGGAATGTGGGAATTGGTTAATCACGTAAAGGTGGTTGTTTAAAATCTAGAACCCTTGTGTGATCATGTCGATTAAACAACAAAAGAATAATGAACATATGGGTGTTTTCTTGGATGTGAGCCATGTGATGGGGGTGTTTTTTGGGTTGTTTTAGTTTTGGTGAGAATCGGGGCTGTAGTTGGCTTGGTTGTGGGTTGGTGTGAATGTTATGTTGGTGATGGGCAGCAGGGCTGCGATAAATGGTATTAAAGGTAAAATACTGTATGGTGCAGTTGTGGTAATGTTAGTTGGCAGCAGGGCTGCAGGGGTCGGTTGAATGTGAACAGACTTTCGGCAATGAATAATAAATAGAAGTGGAAGAGTTAATGAATGGTGGGGTGTGGTAATGAAACAGAGTTAATAATCAGTGGGGCTATTTGGTTGATAAGAAGGACTTGGTTGTGTTGATTGTGTTTTCCTAAGTTGATTTGTGGATGGCAGGGATATGTTTTACAAATGATTTATGTGGTTGGTTGTGGATAGTTGCCCAGTAGTTAAGGAACTAATAAACTTATTCTGCTGAAACATGGAAACTTAAATGGGGTTGAGGTTGATTGTTGTATGCATGCTTCGTAGTAGCAGTGCTGAGGCACGTGCTCAGTTTCTCTGTTTAGAAGCCATAGGTTGGGCTGTGTTTTTGATATACATATATATATGTCTATATCATTTGTTTTAGATCACACCCCACCCATGTTGAGAACTTAGTGTCGAACACTACCACTTCATTGGAGATGGTGTTTTCCCTTAGTTAATAGCTCCTTCCTGCTCCTTCTCCCCTAGGCTGTGATGGCTTGAGGCGAACTTACTCCTATGACTCTTCAGGTAGGTTTCAATTGGGGTGGCATTAGCCCATGACTCTTCGGGCAGGTTCTATTGTTTCCCAAGAATCTTTGGGATGGGGCCCAGGTGTGTGCGGGTGGGATACGTGGTTGTGAGGCCCATGTGTGTGCGGGTGGGATGTGTGGTTTGTGAGGTCCAGGTGTGTGCAGGCGGGGAGAGTGTGGAAGCATAAGGATGTTCGCCGTTAGGAAGAGCATCTAACAAAAGGGAAATGGAGCGGGGTACCAAATACTCTTGTTTCTTACTACTACCTGTTGTGCTTGTGTTTTGGTGAGTGTGGCTGTTGAGGTTGGGTGGATAGATTTCCTTGCTAGGTTTCTTATATTGTTCTCACGGGACATTAGGATGCCTCCCCACTTGTGCACAAGAGCTTTAGGTTTCCCTACTGAGTATACTGGTATGCTCAACCTACGTTTACTTTCATGTGTCCAGGAGGACTACCAGGGCCGTGCGAGACCCTACTAGTCGGACAGTTAGAGTTGTTGTAGTTGTTGTACTCTTGTTTCTTTTGGTATTATACTTTGAGCTATCTTGTACTTGTACCTTGTTATAAAATTATTTAAACATGCATGTGGGCTTGGTTTGGGTTTATTTATGTACACCTGTTCTTTTCTGTTTGGTGGTTGACTTTTCCTATTTCTCGATCCGAAATAAATAAAAAGGGTAATGCCTCCCATATTGTGAAAACTCATACCCTTAGTCCTAGTCCCCAACCCGGGGCCTACTAGAGGCGGGACTCGGGGGGTCATTATCTCCCTTTCACCATTGCCAGCTTAGGAGGGGAATCATTGCTAAGAGGGGGTCGTGACAGAATGGTATCAGAGGTGATGGTTGAGAGATTGGATGGAGTCTGGAGTTAGGCACAGTGAGGATTTCATGGGATGGTTGGGAAACAGTTTTAGTTAATCTTGGTGCGTGACATTGGCTAGGGAAGACCGGCTAGGACACGGGATTTTAGGGCCCCCCATGATCCTATGCAAGGACTCTGAGCCTACCGAATGACCATGTGAGAATACATTGATTGCAGGGTAGAGACCCTAGGGAAGGTACATGCATCATCATGGTTGTCCTTTACTTGATTTGGGTGTTCTTGGAAAAAAATTGAAATAAAATGATAAAATAAAACCTTGAGCTTTTCCTAACTACTTGGGATTAGGAGATCCTTGTTTACCGTACAACTATGGCACCTAGACGTCGTCCCTGGGTGGCTTAGACGGTAGAGGCCCAGTAGATTCAGGTGGTCGATCAGCTGAGGATTGACCGAGAGGAGGAAGATAGCCAGTGGCAGAAGTATCTCCATTATTTCCAGAGCAGACCCTCAAGAAGTATGAGGGTAGTACAATGAATATGGAGATGAAGGGGTGGCATGAGGAGCTAGGGATTACTTTTACCTTGATTCGTGCTCCGAGGGAGTGCTGGGTTCCACTAGCAGTCAGTCAGCTGAGAGGTGTGTCGCGACAGTGGTGGACACTCTACCTCGGAGAGAGTATAGAGGCATAGGTTCCATGGGGTGACTTTGGGATGGAATTCTGAGAGGAATTCCTTTATTCCATGATCAAGGTAGAGAAGAGGCTGGAGTTACTCTCCCTTCAGTAGGGGAGTATGTTAGTACGAGAGCTGGGGATCATGTTCAAGGATCTCTTGCGCTTTGCTATGGATCTCTTTCCGGATGAGGAGTCTCGGGTGAGACGTTTGGAGGAGGAGCTTTGTCCTTCGCTCCAGTATGTCGACACCCCCTTCACCCTTCCGATATATTTGGTGGTACAGAAGAAGGAAGATGTTGTAGAGAGGATGTATTCACTGGGAGGTACACCCCGAGAGGGGAACCAGCCAGGATCGTCGAAGGGGAAGGCAGTCGGCAGCAGGTCTCTTGCGACGGGACCTTCCAGGTTCAGGCCAGTGGGGAGCAGGCCCCAGCAATTTCAGTTCAGATCTTCAGGTCCTCTTCCCTTTTTCACGAGCCGAGGACGGAGGTGTTTTTCTTATGGAGGTTTTGAGCACGTTCAGAGTCGGTGCCCGACCCAAGCTCAGTACGGTGGAGGTGGGTAGGTTCAGCGCCCACCTCAGCAGCACCAGTTGCCATCGAGGCCCTTCCAGCAGAAGCATGACCATGCTCCTCCAAGGGTAGACTTTGTGGGAGGAGGCCGACCTCGGGGTGCTCCTCAGGGACCTCGACTAGGGCGTGGTCAGGGAGGTGGACGACATCAGAGAGGCACAGGAGCTGGGCATGGACAGTTGCACGCATCAGAGTTGATAGCTCCAGCAGGACCAAAGGTGGTGCGAGGTACGATTTGTTTGTTCAGCACTCTTGTTTCTTCTTTGTTCGATTCGGGAGCTTCACACTCCTTTGTTGCACCTAGTATAGCCCATTCCTTGGGGCTAGACGTAGAGAGACTTTCCGTACAACTAGTACTGAGAACAGTAGTTGGAATCTAGACCAGCGTATCTTGTGTTTCCCAGAGATGTGGGCTGACGTTGGGACCACATCGATCTAGTGGGGACATTATTCTATTACAGATGCGGCCATAGGAATTCATCCTAGGAATCTACTGGTTGTTTTCTATTAGTGCCGTTATCGACTACTTTTGGAGAAGAGTCAAGTTCTCTGACGTAGATGGGCAGCGCGTATCTTTTATTGGCGAGAGGAGCTATCAAGTGGGAAGCCGGCGTGTGGAGCCTCTCCTTTCCTTGTTAGGTGGGTATCAGTGGTTCTAGATGATACAAAGACGATGGATTTCCCCTAGGTTTTTGGGGAGTTCCTAGATGTTTTTCCTAAGGAGGTTGTGACTCAACCCCCCCTAACGTGATGTTGAGTTCAGGATAGACTTATAGCCTAGTGCCCGTCCGATTTTGATATCCCCTTGTCGGATGTTACCTTCGGAGTTGCAGGAGTTGCAGATTCAGATTGACAATCTGATGGAGAAGGGTTTTGTTCGACCCAACTTATCCCCATGGGATGATCCGGGTTTTTTCGTGAAGAAGGAAGATGGTGGTCTCAGGCTATGCATAGATTATTGAATTTTGAAGTAGGCAACGGTCAAGAACCTCTATCCCCTCCCAAGGATAGATGATCTCTTCGACCAACTGAGGGGATCAGGTTGGTTTTCCAAGACTGATCTACGATCTGGATATCATCAGCTGAGGGTAAAAGATAGTGACATCATGAAGATGACTTTCAGGCGCAGGTATGGTCACTTCGCGTTTGTGGTGAAGCCATTTGGAGTTACGAATGCACCTTCTGTGTTCATGGGACTTATGAACTTTGTCTTCCAAGAGTTTCTGGACCAGTTCGTCGTTGTGTTTATCGATGAAATAATGATCTACTCAAGATCAGTTGAGGAGCACGTTGAGCATCTCAGGGAAGTCTTGGGAGTCCTTCGACACCACCAGCTTTAGGGGAAATTGTCAAAGTTTATGTTCTTGATGCAAGAAGTACACTTCCTTGGGCACGTGGTGACTCAGCATGGAGTGTCAGTGGACCCGTCGAAAGTGGAGGCAGTTGTTTCTTGGCCAGCACCCAAGAGCATGGCAGAAGATTGTAGTTTCATGGGGTTAGTAGGTTACAATCACAAGTTCATTTCATACTTCTCTCGAGTTGCTGCTCCATTGACAGCTTTGACGAGGAAGAACCAGGTCTTCCTAAGGGGAGAGCAGTGCCAAAAAGCTTTCGACTACCTGAAGGATATGTTGGTCAGTGCTCCCGTACTCAGGTTTCCAGAGGAAGGGTTGTTGTATGAGGTGTTTTTTGATTCTTATGGCCTTGGTCTGCGGTGCGTGCTGATGCAGAAGAAGGGAGTGATCTATTATAGGTCAAGAAAGTTACACCCTCACAGGCGTAACTATGCCACCCATGACCTAGAGCTTGCAGTAGTAGTGTTCGCACTGAAGTTGTGGCGAAATTACCACTTTGGGGAGAGCTTTGTGGTCTTCTCATATCACAAGGGCCTGCATTATATCATATCCCAGCGTGACCTGGAATTATGGCAGCAGAGATGGGTTGTGTTTCTCCAAGACCATGACTTTGAGATCTCCTACACTAAAGGTAAGGGCAACGTTGTGGCTGATGCCCTGAGAAGGATGTCACATAAGGAAGTGGTACAGGAGTCCACTAATTCTTGGAAGGTGATGGGAGATTTGGCTACCTTGCACTTGGATGCCAGGGTAGAAGGTGTTAGAGGCTGTTTTTTCAGATGAAGGTGCCATCCTATTTGTTGCAGCAGGTTGAAGAATCTCAGTGGGGGGACTCCGAGGAGGAAGTGATGCGGGATCGTGTCGATCAGGGGAACGCTCTAGAGAGATGGTCAGAGGATAGCCGTCATCAGATTCTTTTCAATGGAAGGTTGTTTGTCCTGGAGATAATGCGTGAAGGAGTTCTCCGTGAGTTCCATAGCTCAGCCTTGACAGTACATCCACGAGTTTCGAAAATGTACCGAGGCCTGAGGGAACATTTTTGGTGGCCCGGGGTGAAACAGGCAGCGGTGGAGTTTGTGGCTAAATTACTGGTTTGTCAGCATGTGAAGGCTGAAAATCGTGTTCCCAGTGGTTTTTTTCATCCTTTAGATGTCCCCGAGTGGAAGTGGGATGACATCTCAATGGACTCTGTCACATGACTACCCAGATCTTAGGGTGGTTATGATGTTATCTGGGTGGTGGTGGATCGGATGACAAAATCAGCTCACTTATTAGCAATTATGGAGTTAGGCCTGGTGAGTACCTTGGCACAGAGGTACGTAGACGAGGTGGTGCGTTTTCATGGAGTCCCAAAGACTATCGTCTTAGATCAGGATACTCGGTTTACCTCATGAGTCTGGAGGGGGTTACAGTTTGCTTTTGGTACCCTGCTATGCCTTAGCACTGCTTTCCACCCCCAGACCGATGGGCAGATAGAGAGGACTATCCAGACGTTGGAGCACATGCTGCGAGAATGCGTTCGGGATTTCGGAGGATCATGGGTACGACACGTACCTTTAGTAGAGTTCGCCTACAACAACAACTTCCACTCTACTATTGGCATGGAACCTTTTGAGGCTTTGTATGGAAGGCCATATCATTCACCCATTTGGTGGGTAGAGGTTGGTGAGACAGGTGCACTTGGGCCAGAGGTAGTGTAGAGCACCACAGAGAAAGTCCAGCTTGTACGTGAGAGGATGAAAGCAGCTCAGGACAGACAGAAGTCTTATGCTGATCGTCGGAGGAGTCCCTTGGAGTTCGAGGTGGGAGCTCATGTGTTCTTGAAGGTTTCCCCTCGATGGGAGCAGTAGAGGTTTGGGAAGGGGAGCAAGCTCTCCCCTAGGTTCATCATACATTTTAAGGTGCTAAGGTGAGTCGGCGAGGTGGCATATCAGCTAGCCCTTCCACCTCAGTTAGAGATGGTTCATGACGTCTTCCACGTCTCCCAGCTTTGTCGGTACTTACACAATGACTCCCACGTTATTAACTGGGGAGAGTTAGATATGGGAGATGACGCGAACTTCGAGGAACGACTAGTCAAGATCGAGGATCATAAATAGAAGGTGCTCCGTGGATGAACCATTCCGTTAGTTCATGTGTTGTGGAGGCATGGAGGCCTCGAGGAGAGCACTTGGGAGTGGGAGACCCAGATTCACGTTCAGTACCCAGAGTTGTTTTGACTCATGTTTTCCCTTGTTCTTTTGAGCTCTGTGTTGATGTTATACTCTGTACCATTGATATATGGAATGCTTGGCTTGTCGGTTGTGAGAACTTTTTATTCCATGTTCCCAGGTAATGTGTAGCATGTCCGGATGTGTGGGGAAAGGGAAAAACATGGCCCTTAATCGAGACGCATTAATTCGGATGCGATTGAACCCATGCGGGCGAGTCAGTGCCGCCTAAAGCGGATAATATCTCGACATAGGAGAAGGAATTCCTAACACATATGATTAGGTTTGTTGTTTCGGTTCCTGTTATAATGAGAACCCTATGTGGTGTCTTGTTGGGTTTCCTCCGGGTTGGTTTTTGAATTATCGGGGACAAGAATGTTTTAAGAGGTATTTTATGTAACGGCCCGGACCTTTCCGGCCCATCCCTTTCTCAAAAAATAAGGCCACTAAGTGTTGTGGAGGGTAAAATGGAATTTTCCCACACATTCCAGAATTTTGAAACTACACGTCGTGTATCCCCCTTTTTGGGTATACCCCGTGTTGCAGGTCGTGTCCTCGCTGTGTTAAACGATGGGTACACGCCGTGTGTCTAGTTCTACACGCCGTGTAGGCCTTCCCCATGTACGCGTTACCAGTGAAAGGTTGTGTAATGTGTTGGAGCCACGTCCTTGCCGTGTGCAATAAATTTGTACATGGTATGTGTCTAAACTACACGCCATGTAGTCTTTCCCTGTGTATGCGTTACCCTCAAACCGTGTGTTGACCAGTCAATGGCCACAGAGCCATTTTGGAAGCCGTGTGGAGACCGTGTAAAATAACCGAGTACACGCCGTGTAAAATGAAGTACATGCCTTGTAATTTTCCTTTTCTCACCTAAAAAAGGAGGGGTCCTCTCCTTTCAATTCACTCCTCTCCTCCCCTTTCCTCTAAGAAGAGCTCTCCCAAGAAACTTGAAGGCTCTTTCTTCCATAAATTCTTCGTCCGAGATCCGATTTACGATCTGTCAGCGGCCAATGGGCTCGTAACGATGAGGCAGAACTTCCGAGGCCGGGTCCGTTGTCTTTCCTTCAGCCTTTCCTTTCCGAAATCCACCCAAGGAGGTTTTTCCAGGACCCGACATAAGTGACGGACGCCTTCTAAGGTTGATCAGGGGGAGCATTGTGATCAGAACCTATTGAGGTGGGGATCTTACCTTTGTCAGTCTCTAATGTTATCCATCATGCGGGGTGGGTATCCTCTTGTTTTCATGAGAAACAGTTGAACCATTAAATGAAGATAATAACTGGTTAAAGCACGGGGTTGGGATGTTTGTGATTGTTGTTACTTTATATCCTGTGATCTTATGTTGTGAATTGAATGAGTTTCTACCTACTGAAAATCATGGTAGTTGGGGGCCTTTGCTTACGCAATGAAATGTTTCCCTCTCCTTCTGGATTTTCTTATAGATGGAATCTTTGTGGAATGTTGAAATTGGTTAATCACGTAAAGTTGGTTGTTTAAAATCTGGAACCCTTGTGTGATCACCCCGGTTAAAAAAAACTGAATAATGAACATGTGGGTGTTGTCATGGATACAAGGCATGTGATGGGGGGTGTTTTGTGGGTGGTTTTGGTTTGCGTGAGCAGCGGGGATGCGGTTGGCTTGGTTGTGGGTTGGTGTGAATGCTCTGTCGGTGACGGGCAGCAGGGCTGTGATAAATGGTATTAAAGGGAAAATGATGTACGGTGCAGTTGTGGTTATGGCAGTTGGTAGCGGGGCTGCAGGGATGGGTTGAATGTGAACGGACTTTGGGCTATGAATAATAAATAAAAGGGTAAGAGTTAATGAATGGTGTGGCGTGGTAATGAAACGAATTTAATAATCAGTGGGGCTGTTTGGTTGATAAGAAGGACTTGGTTGTGTTGCTTGTGTTTTCCTAACTTGATTTGTGGATGGCAGGGATATGTTTTACGAATGATTGATATGGTTGGTTTTGGATAGTTGCCTAGTAGTTAAGGAACTATTAAACTAATTCTGATGAAACATGAAAACCTAAATGGGGTAGGGGTTGATTGTTGTATGCATGCTTCGTAGTAGTAGTGTCGAGGCACATGCTCAGATTCTCTTTTTAGAATTCATAGGTTGGGATGTGTGTTTGGTATACATATATATATATATTTGTATCTTTTGTGTTTTATCGCACCCCACCCATGTTGAGCACTTAGTGTCGAACACTCCCATTTTATGGGAGAGGGTGTTTTTCCCTTAGTTACTAGATCCTTCCTGCTCCCTCTCCCCTAGGCTGTGATGGCTTGAGGCGACCTTACACCTAAGACTCTTCGGGTAGGTTTCGATTGGGGTGGCTTTAGCCCAAGACTCTTCGGGTAGGTTCTACTGTTTCTTAAGAATCTTCAGGGTGAGGCCCAGGTGTGTGCGGGCGGTGAGTGTGTGGCAGCGTCATGACATTCGCCATTAGGAATAAAAGATAAATAACTGGAATTGGTGCGGGGTACCCAATACTCTTGTTTCTTACTAATACCTATTGTGCTTGTGTTTCAGTGAGTGTGGCTGGTGCGGTTGGGTGGATAGATTTCCTTGCTATGTTTCTTCTGTTGTTCTCATGGGTCATTAGTATGTCTCCCCACTTATGCACGAGATATTTAGGTTTCCCTACTGATTATACTTGTATTATCACCCTACGTTTACTTTCTGGTTTCCAGGAGGACTATTAGGGCCGTGCGGGACCCTACTAGTCAGACAATTGGAGTTGTTGCAGTTGCTTTACTCTTCTTTCTTTTGGTATTATACTTTGAGCTCTCTTGTACTTGTACCTTGTTATAAAATTATTTAAACATTCATGTGGGCTGGGTTTGGGTTTATTTATATACAGTCGTTCTTTTCCTTTTGGTGGTTTACTTGTCCTATTTCCCGATCCTAAATAAATAAAAAGGGAAATGCCTCCCATATTGTAATAACTCATACCCTTGGTGCTAGTCGCCATCCCGGGGCCTACTGGAGGCAGGACTCGGGGGTCATTATCTCCCTTTCACCATTGCTATCTCAGGGGGGCATCTTTGGTGGGAGGGGGTCGTGACATATACCTTGAATTATATACATATGATAGAAATAAATCCACCATTCATTCTCAATGAATAAAGAGATTACCATGATATAAATGTAGTGGGCCCCAGGCCACCACAGGATCTTCCAAAAAATGCCTCTTTTGAAACCATATGTTATATAAAATATGGGTTTTGATTCCCAGTTTTGGGAGATCATTCTACATATTAGGCACACCATTCATGGAGAACAATAACCTGCCTCATCTTTTGTAGTTTTGGTGTGTGTTTTTAGTTGCATTATATGTCCTTATTTTTGGGGATGGAAGAATAAAAGTAGGAGGATGATTTCTATATGCAATACTCTCAATTTTCTAGAATCTAGGAAACAACATATGAGGAAATTTAAACTAGATACATTTATTATATGGGATTCCACCAAGGGATGCTCAGATACGATTTCCCATATAGATAATCATCAGGATACCTTTTAGATGGATTTCTAGACCACATTTGATGATAATTTCTACTGAAGAAATTGATAGATTATAGACCAAAATATTATAGACCTCTTGTGCGCGGAAAATTATCATACATGGAATATTGTAATCATTTTACAGAGATCTTATTTTTCATGTTTATTATTTTAGGTGATAAGGTATTGAAATCTAAGAGATTTGGGGAGGGTCTCAGGTATGATATTTGATCACAGGTGAACATATTTTTGGATACTAAATTCTAAAAAATAGTAAATCTAGAACTGATTACATAACATAACCTGGTGGATGTTGGTGTTGCAGAGTATCTTAGATCAACACCATGACCTAGTTGTATTGTTTTAGGATGAAGGAAGAGACATAATGAGGTCTCTCATGTGGGGAATACTAGACTATTCATGATCGATTGTAGTTTTTTTCATTAGTATGGTAGATAGGGAGACCTAACGATCATGTCTATTATAGAAACCCTCTATTTCCAAGATTATGGTATGATGTGCCATCAATTTTGTATTTGTATGAATTTTCCAAAATTATACAGTGAAATAGGGTCTTCAACAACTCAATTTTTTTGGATTGCGGTCAGTGGAGTCTTTTCAGTATGGGATCTGGAGTTTGTCTGACCAATCAGACCTAGGTGGTAGTTTTTTATAATGTATCCAAAAACTAGATTTATTGTGACAGTATATTGGACTTGCAGACGCATGTTATAATATATCTCAATGATGCAGTTTTTGATAGATGTATACATTATAGATGATACAGAATATGTGGTGTGTCAAACCATTTACCATAATATTTAATATTCTGGTAGCATTTATGCCATTATATACTCTTTTTTATAGAGGTTCTTTGTATTCAATAATATATTAGACTTTTAAGGATATACATTCGATCTATTTTCATTGTAAAGTTTTTAGGACATTTGAAACTCTATTCGTTATTCTATTGGAATGTTTATTCCATTGTATGGAGTTCCCACTTGATTTGGGATAATGATATATTGTATATGAACTATTTGTCCTTTAGTTGACAATATATAACATCATTACTAGGATTTTATGGTTTGTTATATATCCTTAATATGCTGATTGAATCACTTAATGTTAACCATAACAACTCTCTATGGTGTGGTTGTTAACAATAATGATGAATGAGATGTCTATGAAAGTCGAGAGGTGTAACAGCCTGAGATTTTATGAAAAATATTCTTTTTAATTTTATTAATGTCTTGTGTTGTACGCTACACCAAAAAGAGCTTGAACAACACACATCCTGGACTTTCCTTGCATTACACGCAATCGCGACCTTCCTCGATAGCGTGTGTAGTACGCAATACTGAGTTTCACTAAACAACGATATGCTATTAAAATATTATTATAACTAGCCGTTATGAATAGTAATAACCACCTTTTAAAATTTTAGAAATTTTAGCTCTCAAAATGGACTTCATTTTTGGATTCGGAGTATCGAATTTAGCCTAAGGTGAAATTTTGGTACTTTTCGGATAACTTTCATATTCTGATGAATAGTGAAAATTTCTAAATTATAATTAAAAACAACTTTTTTAATCGAAATAATTAATAGTGATAAATTATTAATTTGAGAGGTTTTAAAGTATATTTAGAATATATTTTTACAATTTATTACAATGTTGGTCATTGCTTGTAATTTCACATTTAAACCAGACATAATCAAGTGTCAATCTTTTGATAGATATTGTTTCTTAAAAACACGCTGTTTGTTTTAACAGCGGGATTTAATTATAAAATTAATTTATGCAACCTCTATGTTATTAATTTTGTAAAATAGACTTCATTTTTGAATTCGGAATATGAAATATAGCTTAGGATGAAATTTTGGCATTTTTCTGAAAACCTTCAATTTTTGATGAATAGTGAAACTACTAAGTGGTAGTTAAAAAAACTGAATTTTTCATAAAACTTAATTTTACCGTTTCTGTGAATGCAATTTAAAAAATCAGAGAGACACAGTTGATGTCAGTAAGTAAAATTTGGTTCAATGAGATGAAAATAATTTTTGGTGAATAGTAACTTTTTACTTTTATTTACCACGGTTACAAGTAAATAGGGTAATTAAGGGTACAAATAATATTAATATTACCCTAACACATGTCCTAATCCTATTGGACAAGTTTATCTCGACCAAAAACAACCTTAAGTGTAAAATATTATCATTTAGGCCCACTTGGATTAGATTAGGACATTTATTATTATTTAATTCAAAGAAGAGTTAAAAGAGTTAAAATCAAAGTTTATTTACTAAAACATTTTTAATATAGGGTTATACATAAGATAAATTAGATTGTAAATATTCATTAGAAAGATAAAAATATTTCCTACATAATGGTATTTTATTTGTAATTTTTAGACATCATATAATTTAATTTATTTATGACACAAAGATGATACAGTAATTATCTTATTAATGAAATATTGACATAATTGATATTATAAATACCAAAATAAATGTAATTTTAGACTTTTTATGAATTAAACTAATTTTCCAGGTTAATATGATATATTAGTGTTGAATTAATAAACTTGTTTCGAACATATAATTCTGTTATGACTTTCACAAAAATCATATATCAAATAGTGTCAAAATTGACACAAAATAGTTTTTAAATCAAATATTATATAATTAATTGTTATTTTATTCCTAAAAATCTAAGGTTCGGCAAAATGACTTAGATAAGGATATATATATTAATAATAAACAATTTGGGGTTCTTTTGTCATGTTATAGTGAGTTTATTAACCATATAGTGTAAGAAAACAAAAAGACACGGTAAAAGTTAAATTATTTAACTTAGAGTTAAATCTAATTGATAAGGTTAAAATAATAACCTAAACTTGTCTAAATCCTATTGGTTGATAGGATTTCGACCCATCCCCACATTAGGTTCGAAATAAGACCCTTTGGAACCATTATAAACCGATTTTGACTTTAATATAAAATAATATTTTGAGATATTCCTAAGGTGCCCCTCTCCTCCATTATAAAAGGGCACCTCCTCCCTCTCCTCCTCACACCAATTTGAGCATTCATGCTCGGCCAACCCCTACCAAAATATATTCTCCACTTCCCTAGTATCATCGTAGAGGTCTTGGTCTTCTTAAAAGACCAATTTTAGTTCCCTAAAAGGTGGTCTCAAAGAAGCACTTCAAAGAAGAGGTAATATCCATTACCGATCTTTTTCAATTTCTTTCTTCTTCAACTTATTCTTAATTAGTTGTTTCATGATAAAGTAATAACATAAGTATTTCTTATATACTGATATGTTATTATAAATATGAAACAACTCTAATTAACCTTCTATCCATCCTACGGAAAAATAAAATCATCGCGCGTGCGTACGTACGGAATACCGTCTCCACGCCGTGGTGTAATCTATTTTTCGCCACCACCTTAATTGGATGGGTATAAAGGTGTACTGAGTAACTATATATGATTATTATAAAGTGATATTGATACTGAAATAGTATACATGAACTTCAACACAATTCACACGACCATGGGAACGATATCATCGCTCGTGCGTACGTACGGAATACCGTCTCCACGACGCGATGAGATTCATTCTCAATGATTAACCATTCATGAAAGATAATAAAGTATATATAATAAGTACTAATGAAATATATGACCTAATAATGATACTGGAATTATTTATATTTATATGTATTTCATCTACTTAATCCATTCAATTCAATAAGGAAACGAAAACATCATTCATGCGTACGTACGGACTACCGTCTCCATGAATGGTGTATTTCTTTCCATTTACTGATTTATTATATATGTATATTCTGAATATATATATAAATAATGTTTTATATTCTGTAATTAAGTAATCATGATCTATGTAATCATATGAATAATTACAAGTTAAAAACACGAACGACAAATGAGACGATTTTACCCAAAACGCTTCTTTAACATAGAATTTACAAAAGAACGGATAATATAAAGTCATAAGTGAACCATATATGATATCATAACAGTGAATATGATTCTGTAATAAGTCAATGACATTATTAAAATCATTATACAGGAGGTTCGGACACATACGATGCAAATTGGACCTAAGGTAAGGGAAATATCACAATCTCATTTTTATCTGAGATTGTTTATTCGTAAGTATTTATTGGGGTGTATTTTATCATCCAAATCCATGTTCCCTCAATATGTAATATTGTTTCCATCCAATTACAATATTTTAAATCCAATTTTACCCTTCGGTGAGTTTTTAGTAAAGAATATGAAAGGAATCTTTTGTCGTTTTTTTGTACGAGGTACTTTTTGACTTTTCTGACAAAAGTACGAAGAATGTTTTTTTAACTTATACGGCATGAATGGATTTTTAAAACATTATTTCCAAGAAACTTCCTTTACATGTTTTCATGTTTATTTTTAATCAACTTCTTTTATTTTAAAGTCGTATGACATGTTATGAAAGGAAAAATGTTTTTGAAGTAGAAAGGATATTTTCCTCAAGAATGGAGTTCAAGTATTTTATCAAAATTATTTTCCATCTAAGATAATAAAAGGGTTCTGTTTTTATCCCTATTATTACATTGGTTTGATTATGTTGTGATGGAAATATTTTTATGAATTCCATTATCTTATATGAATTGTTTTATGATGTCATGTTGTTTAAGAATCCCATTTTTATTACATGGGTTACACTATGATGTATGGTTTATGATTATGTGGCACACATAAGAAAGGATTCATTATAAGATGGGTGGGACCTATATCTCCCTCCAATGCATTGGGTAAAGATTTTATATCTCATGAGATAGACATGGCTGAAATGGTAGGTTATACCGGTTCAGTGAAACAGGACTGAAACGAGGGCTACTCGATTCAGAAAGGGACTTTGTCCACTAAGATAGTCTTGGCAATGAGTCTTGACTAACAAAAAATGATTATCTATGATTATGTGTGTATGCCACAAAGTTTCATGTTTTAAGTTATGATTATTAGGATTACATTTCACTTCTATGATTTATCCCATGTTATGATATTATGAGCTCTTTTGCAGGTAAGATTACCAAAACCTATGTTCTTATGTATATGATGTGATTGATATTTCATTTGTTAACCCTTACTGAGCATTTGAGATCACCCTTTTATGTTTTCTTTTCCCCAGGATATAAAGAAATGTTTTAGGTAAAAAAAAGGGAAGATCTTTATGGGAGATATTGAGGATCTTTCACCACGATTAGAAGATTACGTTCCGAGTTTCCAAAGACACTAAACTATTACGATCCTTGTGTGTGTTTTTTTGTTATGTACTAAGTATTCCGCAAAAGTAATGTAATTTCCATGTACGTCAAGCTATGGGTCTCTACAGTTGGTAACAGAGGAAAGGTTTAGTCAACCTTTGGAAACTAGGATGTGAGAACGTTAGTGAGATCCCTAGAGATATTTCTAAGGTATGTCTAGGGATGTCCCTAAGGATAAGTATACATATAGGATATAGTCCTAGAACTATGGTAATGATATTAGATTTAACCTAAGATGTTAGATATTGAAGTTACTCCCCCTTTATTATGATTTTTTCCTCTAACACTATTCTTTTTGGGTTTTAGAAAATGGCTGGAAACAATATGATTCACGATAATGGAGGATATTATGGACAATGGAATGATATTATTCATAATGAAATGGTATTTGTAAGTCCAAACATAATTATTATGCCGAATCAACAATCTCATAATATGATCAATAAAGTAAAATTTGGTAAGTTTCCTGACTCGGCTAATAAGAGAAAGATGGAGATTCATGATGATCATAGAGGAAAGAAAGTTCAATTTCTCCTATGTAATTCATGTGGGAAGAGGCATCAAGGAGAATGTTTCAAAGGAACTGGAAGATGCTTTGGGTGTGGAAAAGAAGGACACAAAGCCAGTAAGTGCAAAGGAAAAGGCTCAGTTATCACCAGGGATGAGGATAATGGTATTGCTACGACATCAACAATGGTTAAATGTTTTAAATGTGGAATGTACGGGCAATATGCAAACCAATGCCCTAAGGGAAAGTCTCATGAAGAGAATCAATATGGTCGTATGAGAAGTATTTATGTTGATGATGATGAAGAGACTATAAATGATATGTGAGATGAAAGAATTGTTGAATCTTGGACAATGGTTTAAGAATGTAGTAGAATCATTACATGTTTATCATGTGTAATGTTGGAATAACGAGACATCTAAGGATTTGTTACACTATTGTATTTCCTTGAGTTTTGAAAGTGTATGATTAATGTTACCAGTATCCATGGAAGGTTATTCAGATATTTTTGGAATGTAGATGATATGCGCATAATGTAGGGATAAGGAGAAAATTAAATGTTTGATAGTATTCATGAGCTCATGACTGTTATAAGGAGAAGGTTATATTATGGTTTGAGTATATAGAGTTTTTTGGATTTTGGTATGTGGAAAGTGTTAACTTTTAACAGTATTCATGATTTCACTAAGGTTCAATGGGTATTCATTCTTCAAGAAAATACATGATTAAGGCCTTTGAATGTTTGGAATGTGACCAACAAGACATATCTTATGATATATGGGGATCAACGACAGTATTAAATATCTAGTAATCATTTTCACTATATTATGAGAGTGGACTGCAGTATTATGGATAAGCCTAAAGATTACAATGGATTATGTTGGACATAAGTTAGTATTGTTTAAGGATAGAATTTTTTTTCTTGATATTATTGATGGGATGTTATAGTAATATAGTTTTAGAAAAAGGACAACCTGCAGGATGGGCGACATCCCATCGCGTCGGACAAGGTTGTGGGAATCGAACCCACAACCAAAGTGCGACTGGCCTTTATTGCCAACCACTGGCCTACAGGAAGTCCCTGTTTAGTAGAAACTAGTTTTATTATATTAAGCAGTATGATATATAAGCCCATTTTAGGAACCATATATGATTAATCCCACTATAGATCGACTTATGTATATAAATTTTGCTAACCTTTTGAGACAGATGGAATGACCCGTCATTCTATCACATGATCTGCTAACACTTCACGAATAACAAATTCAACTTCATTTATTTAAGAGATGAAGTGGAAATTGTTAATGGCGCGAACAACAGTGAGATTGTACCAAAATAAAGTAAGTATTTATTCTAATTCAAATTCTTTAACTTTAGGGAAACGATCTTGAAAACAAAAAATGTTGTCCTAGTGCTCTTATATCTGATAAATCAGATGGTACCTTATATTATCACAAATCAATGGATTTGTGATTACTGGCTTTTCCATAGCCATGTTCTCTACCACTCTCCATCAGAACATGATGGTTAGATTTCTCTTCCATATCCATATTTTCACCTATGTGGAAACCCAATGATTAGTTTATTTGGGTAATCGTTACATTTCATACTTTAGTTTTTAAAGCCAAGTTTTGGTATTCTTTTTTACGATGTGGGTTTCTATTAAAGAAACTTTCGAATAGTAAACCATTTATAACCCCGACGAATTTCGAGGGAGAAATTCATTTTAAGGGGGGTAGAATGTAATAGCCTGAGATTTTATGAAAAATATTCTTTTTAATTTTATTAATGTCTTGTGTTGTACGCTACACCAAAAGGAGCTTGAACAACACACATCCTTGACTTTCCTTGCATTACACGCAATCGCGACCTTCCTCGATAGTGTGTGTAGTACGCAATACCATGTTTCACTAAACAACGATATGCTATTAAAATATTATTATAACTAGCCGTTATGAATAGTAATAACCACCTTTTAAAATTATAGAAATTTTAGCTCTCAAAATGGACTTCATTTTTGGATTCGGAGTATCGAATTTAGCCTAAGGTGAAATTTGGGTACTTTTCAGATAACTTTCATATTCTGATGAATAGTGAAAATTACTAAATTATAATTAAAAACAACTTTTTTAATCGAAATAATTAAAAGTGATAAATTATTAATTTGAGTGGTTTTAAAGTATATTTAGAATATATTTTTACAATTTAATACAATGTTTGTCATTGGTTGTAATTTCACATTTAAACCAGACATAATCAAGTGTCAATCTTTTGATAGATATTGTTTCTTAAAAACACGCTATTTGTTTTAACAACGGGATTTAATTATAAAATTAATTAATGCAACTTCTATGTTATGAATTTGGTAAAATAGACTTCATTTTTGAATTCGGAAGATGAAATATAGCTTAGGATGAAATTTTGGCATTTTTCTGAAAACCTTCAATTTTTTGATGAATAGTGAAACTACTAAGTGGTAGTTAAAAAAACTGAATTTTTCATAAAACATAATTTTACAGTTTCTGTGAATGGAATTTCAAAAATCCGAGAGACACAGTTTATGTCAGTAATTAAATGTGGTTCAATGAGATGAAAATAATTTTTGGTGAATAGTAACTTTTTACTTTTATTTACCACGGTTACAAGTAAATAGGGTAATTAAGGGTAAAAATGATATTAATATTACCCTAACACATGTCCTAATCCTATTGGACAAGTTTATCTCGACCAAAAACAACATTAAGTTTAAAATATTATCATTTAGGCCCACTTGGAATAGATTAGGACATTTATTATTATTTAATTCAAAGAAGAGTTAAAAGAGTTAAAATCAAAGTTTATTTACTAAAACATTTTTACTATAGGGTTATACATAAGATAAATTAGATTGTAAATATTCATTAGAAAGATAAAAATATTTCCTACATAATGGTATTTTATTTGTAATTTTTAGACATCAAATAATTTAATTTATTTATGACACAAAGATGATACTCTAATTATCTTATTAATGAAATATTGACATAATTGATATTATAAATACCAAAATAAATGTAATTTTAGACTTTTTATGAATTCCACTAATTTTATAGGTCACTATGATATATTAGTGTTGATTTAATAAACTTTTTTCGAACATATAATTCTGTTATGACTTTCACAAAAATCATATATCAAATAGTGTCAAAATTGACACAAAATAGTTTTTAAATCAAATATTATATAATTAATTGTTATTTTATTCCTAAAAATCTATGGTTCAGCCAAATGACTTAGATAAGGATATATATATTAATAATAATCAATTTGGGGTTCTTTTGGCATGTTATAGTAAGTTTATTAACCATATAGTGTAAGAAAACAAAAAGACACGGTAAAAGTTAAATTATTTAACTTAGAGTTAAATCTAATTGATAAGGTTAAAATAATAACCTAAACTTGTCTAAATCCTATTGGTTGATAGGATTTCGACCCATACCCACTTTATCTTCGAAATAAGACCCTTTGGAACCATAATAAACCGATTTTGACTTTATTATAAAATAATATTTTGAGATATTCCTAAGGTGCCTCTCTCCTCCCTTATAAAAGGGCACCTCCTCCCTCTCCTCCTCACACCAATATGAGCATTCAAGCTCGTCCAACCCCTGCCCAAATCTCTTCTCCACTTCCCTAGTATCATCCTAGAGGTCCTGGTCTTCTTAAAAGACCAATTTTAGTTCCCTAAAAGGAGGTCTCAAAGAAGCACATCAAAGAAGAGGTAATATCCATTACAGATCTTTTTCAATTTCTTTCTTCTTCAACTTATTCTTCTTTAGTTGTTTCATGATAAAGTAATAACATCAGTATTTCTTATATACTGATATGTTATTATAAATATGAAACAACTCTAATTAACCTTCTATCCATCCTACGGAAAAATGAAATCACCGCGCATGCGTACGTACGGAATACCGTCTCCACGCCGTGGTGTAATCTATTTTTCACCACCACCTTAATTGGATGGATATAAAGGTGTAATGAGTAACTATATATGATTATTATAAAGTGATATTGATACTGAAATAGTATACATGCACTTCAACACAATTCACACGACCATGGGAACGATATCATCGCTCGTGCGTACGTACGGAATACCGTCTCCACGACGCGATGAGATTCATTCTCAATGATTAACCATTCATGAATGATTATAAAGTATATATAATAAGTACTAATGAAATATATGACCTAATAATGATACTGGAATTATTTATATTTATATGTATGTCATCTACTTAATTCCATTCAATTCAATAAGGAAACGAAAACAGCGTTCATGCGTACGTACGGACTACCGTCTCCATGAACGGTGTATTTCTTTCCATTTACTGATTTATTATATATGTATATTCTGAATATATATATAAATAATGTTTTATATTCTGGAATTAAGTAATCATGATCTAAGTAATCATATGAATAATTACAAGTTAAAAACACGAACGACAAATGAGACGATTTTACCCAAAACGCTTCTTTAACATAGAATTTACAAAAGAACGGGTAATATAAAGTCATAAGTGAACCATATATGATATCATAACAGTAAATATGATTCTTTAATAAGTCAATGACATTATTTAAATCATTATACAGGAGGTTCGGACACATACGAAGCAAATCGGACCTAAGGTAAGGGAAATATCACAATCTCATTTTTATCCGAGATTGTTTATTCGTAAGTATTTATTGGGATGTATTTTATCATCCACATCCATGTTCCCTCAATTTGAAATATTGTTTCCATCCACATACAATATTTTAAATCCAATTTTACCCATCGGTTATTTTTTAGTAAAGAATATGAAAGGAATCTTTTGTCGTTTTTTCATACGAGGTACTTTTTGACTTTTCCGACAAAAGTACGAAGAATGTTTTTTAACTTATACGGCATGAATGGATTTTTAAAAATTATTTCCAAGAACTTCCTTTACAAGTTTTCATGTTTATTTTTTATCAACTTATTTTATTTTAAAGTCGTATGACATGTTATGAAAGGAAAAATGTTTTTGAAGTAGAAAGGATATTTTCCTCAAGAATGGAGTTCAAGTATTTTATCAAAATTATTTTCCATCTAAGATAATAAAAGGGTTCTGTTTTTATCCCTATTATTACATTGGTTTGATTATGTTGTGATAGAAATATTTTTATGAATTCCATTATCTTATATGAATTGTTTTATGATGTCATGTTGTTTAAGAATCCCATTTTTATTACATGGGTTACACTATGATGTATGGTTTATGATTATGTGGCACACATAAGAAAGGATTCATTATAAGATGGGTGGGACCTATATCTCCCTCCAATGCATTGGGTAAAGATTTTATATCTCATGAGATAGACATGGCTGAAATGGTAGGTTATACCGGTTCAGTGAAACAGGACTGAAACGAGGGCTACTCGATTCAGAAAGGGACTTTGTCCACTAAGATAGTCTTGGCAATGAGTCTTGACTAACAAGAAATGATTCTCTATGATTATGTGTGTATGCCACAAAGTTTCATGTTTTATGTTATGATTATTGGGATTAAATTTCACTTCTATGATTTATCCCATGTTATGATATTATGAGCTCTTTTGCAGGTTAAGATTTCCAAAAGCTATGTTCTTATGTATATGATGTGATTGATATTTCTTTTGTTTACCCTTACTGAGCATTTGAGCTCACCCTTTTATGTTTTCTTTTCCCCAGGATATAAAGAAAGGTTTTAGGTAAAAAAAAGGGAAGATCTTTATGGGAGATATTGAGGATCTTTCACCACGATTAGAAGATTGCGTTCCGAGTTTCCAAAGACACTAAACTATTACGATCCTTGTGTGTGTTATTTTGTTATGTACTAAGTATTCCGCAAAAGTAATGTAATGTCCATGTACTTCAAGCTACGGGTCTCTACAAGAGGGACCCATGGATCAGCGGATTGATGGGATGACAATCCATATTTCTTTTCTAAATAACTATAGAAAATTACTTAATAACTAAGAGTTACCTTTTGTGGTAGATAATGTCAGGGAAATTTTTCTATCTATATTTATAGTAATACCTCTATCTTACTCTCAAGAGAGAGAGAGAGAGAGAGAGATGTTTAGTTTTTCATTGTTCTAGTTCCATGAGAAGCATAGATATGAATTCCTCCATATATTATTGCTACATCAATGTTATAGGATAACAAAAAGAAATAAGAGGACACGAAATAAAAGGGGTTTATATATCCTAGTAATTCGCAATCAGTTTAAGCTATCAATTTATTCCTTGTATGTGTATATAATCATTTTTATGTGTGAATTATTGTAATTTGAACTACATCACTATTATAAACTAGCATCACATTCCTAAAGTACATTAAATCATTGAAGAAAGCTATGTATCTCAAGTGTTGGGAAATATTTATCTGAGATCATGTTTTCATAATGTACATTATCTACCTTCATACATAATTTATACATCATTTCATAACATGTTGGGTCTATAAGAGTATATTTTTATTCCATTAAATTACATTAATGAACTAGAAGATTTAAATGCACTAATGAACAAGTATTTCCATCAACATCTATGATTATTTGTGGTTGTATTGATATATGATATATTTGTGTATTGTTACAGTCGACATGATCGTTCCAGACATATTGATATTATATTTGATATACTTACGTAGAATTATTTATGTGATAATATCAAAAATGTAAACATCTATATGGATATAATTCACTTCCTTGGATATATAATCTTTGAATTATGTGTATTATTTGACATTAACAAGGTGAGAGTCGCAGGTTTTTTGATCTTGTAATGAACAGTTTTAAAATACATTGTCTCTTGGGGATTCATGTGTATTATAGTTTTTTAATAAAATACATCTCAAACTTTAAAACACATATTATAGGATTTAATATGATAGGAGAGACATATATATGGATGGAGTCCTAGAATACATCCTTTCCATATCTAAAAGAGTGTCCAACATTCACACTAATCCATATTCTTCTAGAATAGGGAATAATATATATTATATATTGTGATTCAATAAGTATTGGGATATGATCATGTTTGATATAAGAGTAAATATTCTTCACACTTGTATCTCATATGATGAGGCCAAAAGATTGGAATTACTCTATTCATGATCTAGAGTTAGTTGTTTTTTCCATTCGTTTTTATTTTGGAAGAATTTTTTACGTGGATATAATTTTTTTACAAAACCAATATAAATATAAATTTCATATTACAAATAATGACTTTAATCCTATTAAATTTATGTGGGTTAAGTACCAAAAATATTTACAATTTTTAATTTCATATATTTTTCTAAAAAAGATAGTATCTGATGTACTTAGAAGGGGTACACATATACGAAAAGATCAGAAGGATAGTAGGAAGTGGAAGATTATGGCCATTTTTATGAGATAAATTTGGATGTTATGAACAATAATAGAAATATATAATGGAAATGTTATAAGTGACTTATTATGTTCTAGAGAAAGTGATGATGAAGAAGAATTAATATGATGAGATCATGTTCCTACTGGAGATAATTTCTAAACATGAACAACCTCCTAGTCAGATCATTAATGATGATGATATCATCTACATACACTATCTATTTAGGGTACCTACTAACATATAAGAGGATTTTATGTCATATTATAATTCCATGATATAGAAGTGCATATCGATCCAACCAATAAGTATCAAGAATTGTACCTTCAATAATTTTGGTCAGGAATAAAGTACGAGGTATGAGGGTTTATTACTTCATATTTCGCTTGTTATTAGGCGAAGGGTATGCCCCATAAATAATTAGGACAATGAATGTCATTGCCTATTCTAGACTAGAAATTTTATGAAATCACCATGGATCTCATGACTGGACAACTCTGTCCACCACGAGACATTGTCATCATACAAGTGATCATAAATAAGTTGAAAAAGGTCTGTCATTATCTTACAATTTGGTATACATTATGAGTGGATGATCTTGAGAGGCGCTACATTTGAATGATCATACACCTCCAGAAAATTCCAGATTCTATTATATTATTATTTTGATGCTTGATTCATGACAAGGTTTTGGCATGGGTTATACAGAGAACTATGTGCACATGTATTGTTGATTATATCCAATCACCCAATTTTTTACAGTCAATCCATGCATATGATTTTGGTTTTCAAGGTCATGTTCCAATTATGCAACATAGATTTTTTTAGGATTTTTGGAGAATTAATATGCTATCACCAAGTTAGCTTATAATAATATATTCCTTTCATCTCTATAGATGTATGCATATGTGTCATTTACCATAGGCCATTATCATCACCCTACTACTAGTTAATGTTAGGGTTGAAACACAACAATTCCTTTGCCTAATTTAGAAATCAGCAGATCAAAGTCATATTAAGAAGAAGAGGATGTCTACGTCTCAGTTACAATAGAAGTAAAAATATAGCTCTAACTATTGAAAACTAGTGTATGAGGATGGGAGTCAGTTTTTCATACAATATTATACTATACTAGGGAATAGATAGATTAAAAAAACTGAAACTACCTCTAAACAACGTCCTAACCTTTCTGATTCTAGAGGGAGTAAATAGAGTAGGCTACATTTTATAGTTACCTTATTGGAACAATGATATACGTGATTTATTCCAAATATCTCAGTTTTATAGTTATCATTCATATCCATATTATATTCCTCACAATTATGCACTTGATTTTGAAGTAGATGAGTCCTTTGAAGAGAATCATATCCATATTTTTGATTGTGGCATGAGTTTCCCCTAAGGCTGGTGAATTACTATAGTATGGGTTTCATAGAATCATAGTCAAGTTCCATATTGGATATGAGGGTGGTACAACAACATACATATTTAGTGAAATGATAAAAACTATGTAGAATATTCACTTCCATTCGAAGGGAATCTATGGGATGAATTCTATTTTTGAGCGATGATTGTAAGATCATGTATTTTAAATGAGTTATGGAATCAATTTTTTTATGGTTTAATTCCTTTTATTTTATTACCAAATATGAATTCATAATAATAAAATAGATGAAATGAGGGTGTCTTGGGATTATTCCAATCCACGAGCCAAGGATTTTTGAAATAATTATTCTACCTCAAGGTTGATGGGAAACGTGTGACCCATTGCACATGGATAGAGTAAAAAGAGAGGATATTTTAAATGCAATGAAGCGTGGAAATGATTTTATAATGATATGTATCCTAGGACACACCCCTAAGAAAATTATGTGATCTATTTGACAGAGATGATATGAATGGTTGGAAGATAATTTTTATAACCATACCCTATGATTTTGTTAGAAGGGCATTGAGGTCGTTGGGGGTGCATGTTTGGTAAATGGTTTCTTTGGCTATTCATCCAAACCCTACGACCCCATATTTATATGGGAAAATAAAAATTCATCAATAATATTTTAAATGTAAAACTGACAACATTATTCAACCATTAATTTCCTTAGGCCTTTAATTTTTTTATTCTAATAATTAATCCATATTATATACAATATAAGATCATATCATCACATTGGATAGACATTTTTGTGTACCCTATTCATATTTTAAAATATTTTATTTATCTTGATATTTATAATGATATTTTAATGAAAAATCTCATTCACAATATTTAGATTTGTTTTCATTTTTGAATTTTATTATGGTCCTCATCAAATTAGAGGATGTGACTAAATGAATATTTCTCTACTATGATGTGTTTGGTAGTCTAAAAATGTAACATTATATTCTCATTTTTTAGGAAATGTTGTCATTGGGACACATGCTTGAATTTTTAAGAGACAGTTTCTAAAATAATAGATCATTTTATTAAATTACAAAAACATGGTTGAGACTTTCCATGGCACTATTCTCTATTCTAGGAGGTTTTTTACATCAATTTGAACAGTCCATGTTGTTTGTTCTGTATTTAATAGAATTTATGCCCCCATTTGGTTGTGATGTGAATAACTTGTAAAATTTAGAATAGAATTAGGTATTAATGTAAATTGATATGTGTTATAAGCACCATGTTGACAATTTTCAATGTATTTTTAATGTATTAGTTATTTAATATATAGTTTTTTATATGATTATGTAGGTAATTAAGAAATGGAGAATATATTTTTTAGGATTAGATAGACATAAATATTCCATGTATAAAACTAATTTAATTGCATGGATTAAATGTAGATTTCAACTAATTGGATATTATTACATGATTTTACTTGATATTATATGATTCCAAAGACATTTCTACATATGGGATCTTGTTTACATGATTTAAATTATTTACTCGGTTTCTATGGTCATTATTACTTGTTGTGACCAACCCATATAGGTATGATATATGATTACATGGTGTAGTCCATTATTTTTTGATAGGTATCATTATAGATATCGATTATGATTTAATTTCAAGGGTAAAATTTTACACAATCGACTATATATCATAACTTATATACTTATCTAATCTACAGAAGATATATTTTTACACTACTATATCTAAAATGCACATGATAGATTTCTTATAGTCCCCATTGGTGCTGGCCAACTGGGCATTATCTCACACCATGTTCATTCAACAATTGGTTTCTCCGACATATTTCATGGATATAATTAGAGAGAGCGGAATGCACCCTATTTCTTATGCTATATATATATATATTCATTTAATAGGTATTGGGGAGAATATTCATATGCTTTGGGATCATGATTCTATCATGGGATAGTTCTTTTTTGGATTTTCATAATTCTGAAAAATGTATTATATTGGATGAATGTTTCCATGTATTACCTATAATTTCGGCAACTTTCCATTATCATCATTTTTATTTGACATATCTAGGTTAGATTACTTGGTTATTAAAATGACTCATTTATATTATTAGATGTTCATTTATTTAATGTGCTCCCATTATTAATAGAATTATTTTACCAATACAATACACTATGAATATTTGTTTATATTCTCTTAGAACATCCACCTAGGACCCTCACAACTAGTCAGTGCCCTCTAGCCAATGATGAGGCACACATGTGGCCATGTTTCCAAATATGTTTACTTAAAATTGATTGATCCATGATCGGGATGACAGAAATATCAACACTAAAATCTAATGGATATTAATTTTTAAATTATAAATTATGTAAATACATTCAACTAGAATTCATGATCATAGTCATAGTTATATCACAACCATCAATATCTTGTGCCATGTATGTTTAAAACTATTGTTAATCAATCATTTAATTTTTTCTACTACATTTACTAATTATACATATCAGTGCATCCATGGGAAATATAATTCTCATGCCCTGGAATAACATCATTTCTAATGAAATACTCAAAAATTGAGTTATCAGGATAATTCTAGAACAATTTTCCATATCGATAAATATTTATATTGAATAATTAATAAAAAATATCAATATTTCTGTAGTTAACAAAATAACATTCAATCTGAAACATCATACTAAAAATTTGTGTCTTCATTATGAATTTTATATATGTTTGATAGATAATTAAGGTAAATTTAATTATAATGATAATAATAAATTCAATTCATTAGCAGAAATAAAATTCCATTTTGAATAATCGAGATATCAGACATGAGTATTAAAAATTAAATGTTATGGTTAAATATACTATTTAAAATAATAGATAAAATTATCTATAGAAAATATAAAATAATTTATAATATTTATTTATATTTAATCCATTAAATATCAAATAGGAAGATAAATGTAGTAAAACTTTTATGGCATTGGGAGTGTTCATTGCCACTAAAGAAGATAAAAACATACTTTTTTGTAATGATTGATTAAAAAAACCCTTTTGGAAATAATTACAATTATTCAATTCAATATAAGATCAAATTTAAGGATAATTATACATTATCAATAATTTTTTAATATATAAATTATTTCATTAGACACTTTTTGAAATAAAAAATATATAAAAAATACATGATTAAAAAGAAAAACAAGTTCATCTATTCCAATGAACTTCCTTCATGAAACAATAAAATCAATTGAATCATTAATAATAATGAATATATAATAATATATATTCATTTTAATTATCCTTATGGGGTTTTATATAAACATCATATAATTATAGACTTTTTAATTATCAAATATTTCTTAATGGAGTGAAAATTGGGATGAAATCCTATTCCATAAGTTCGACACACCTCTTATGTTCTTTTAACACAATATAATATATACGTATATATATATATATTATAAACATATACCATATTAATATAAAACTTCTTAATAACATATTTTATCCATTTAAATTTTTTTCCCCATTTTTAACAAATGCAATGTAATATCATTTTTTATTTTTTACTAAAACATTTTCAGGTATGATTGAATTAGTAATTCCATTAATTCTATATATCTTTTGGTTTAATAATATTAAAAATTATAATTATGATATAAATATTAAATATAATAATCAATTATATCCTTATTACCATCCATATAATACATAAATTTCAAATGGATAACATTGCTTTATGGAGGTGGTAGTTGACATATACACACAAACAACATTATCAATTTTCAAAGGATTTTATGTTAAGAGCATATATATTATATTATAATCAAAAAATAATACTTATTTATTAGTCTATAATATATATTCATTAGTTTTTAATATCAAAATATTTAGAAAAATAAATGTTTAGTAACTTATAAGACACACACCTCTTTTCTCAGACGAACAAAACCATATTATTATTTACATGTTAATGTAATTACCTAGCTATTAATTTGTTAGGTATTAATGTGATTGTTTTAAATATATATAATTATTCCAATAAATACTTATTTAAGTGTTAATTATTTGGAAATACGAAAAAAACAATTAGTAAAACCATTTTATTTTTAACATTTATGTTTTCATAAAAAACTATTTTGACTAATACTTGTGAAAAAATAGAATCATAAACTTCTCGAAAAATTAAAAATATTATTTTTTAATATTAATTTCCTTTTTAAATATTCGTATAAAAATTAATTTCAGTTGAAATTTTGATAAATCCACGAACCGAATATAGTCTACATCATAACAGCACCCTATGCGGTCTGTGACATGGATTGAAAGGCATTCCCGATCCTCAAATGCTGGCATAGGTTCCTGGGTATAACAGAAGAAATTTTGGAATGATTTACCATAGATTATAAACAAAATGCATCAAATAAATCCAATAAAAATATCATGATTATTAAATGAAAAATATATTTTAAGAAATTTCATAATTGAATTACTCAATTTAAAACAATGTTAAAAGACTATTAAAAATGAGAACAACCAAGATGGAAAGACCAAGAACATACACATGGAAAGAGGCACCACCCTCAAGCCATCTCCACAACACCGCATCACGAACGACGACTAAAAACCTGATCCTTTCGCAAAAAAGTTGTACCCAAACCTGCATCAAAATCACGAAGTCTACCTAAACCTAGGGGTTTATGTATTGTTTGATAAATATACAAGTAGTATTCTACTGCTAAATGATTCCATGATATAAATATTGAATAACTAAAATATTGCATGATTTGTAAAGAAAAAATTCTAGTTACAATTTCGAAAATATGCAACCTTAAATAAACAATGTTTTCAAGTGGAATAAATTTATGAATCAACACATTTAAAAAGAATAAAAACGATACTAAATGTTCAAGACAAACATTTTTTATGCATATTGTATTCATAATGTATTTAATGACCAAAAGAAAAATTAAATAACCCCTAGGCACTAGCTCATTGTGGGTCCCATGTACCTCATATCTCAGTAAATGTAACCATCACAATATCAGTTCTTCTGCACACGAGCCACTAGTATGGATCATACCAATAACTTTGAGGCCCCCCAAAATTATCATCTTCATCAACATAATAATATTTTATAGAGTTTTTAAATTATAAAACTTAATACATGAAACTGCCGCAAAACCTCATGGGATCACTAGCATACTAGAACATGTCCACCCACCTGGATAGCTATGTGTTCCCTCTTATTATAAAACAAGTTAAAAAAGACATGAAATATAATTTTCACATAAAAATACCTATTACACTTCATATATTCAACAAACAACCCAAATGCATATCACAGAAGACCCATAATCTCTTTTTTCATTCAAACTCATTTTGAAAACATAATTACACCATAATAACCCACAAAACCATTCAAATATCTTTTAAAAATAAAAAAATACTTTATATAATTTTATATAACCATTAAATGATAATAAAATTCACATAAAATCCCCCACACATATAACCTACTAATTCATTCCCCACCAATATTAATTTTTCACATTAAACTCACACAAAATATCCCACAAATGTGTTCCACACCTTTCTTTCCATTTGATAAAACATTTAAGATATTTATAAAATATTCTAAAAAGCTTGACATCATAAATCACTACATTAACCATAAAAACCCCATTTTAAGTGAATAATATTTCTAAAATAGTACATGTACATCATTTTCTTACATTTTTTAACTTAGTAAATCATTTATAATTTTCATAAAACAAACCCAAGGGGTATAAATTTGTTTTTGTATATAAAACTAAATTCAAAAGAATAATTCAAAGCCAAAATCACACCAAGACTTGAAGAAAGAAGAATTTGATTCTAGAACAACATTTAAGAAACCACTTGCATATGTTATAAAATAAACCCAAACATTTAAACAATAGATACCCATGAAAAACGACCAATTTTAATCAAAATTCAATCTATAAAATTATCCTCTTAACAAACTCAATGAAATATTGTTGTTAAAAAATGAACAACATATAAGAATATTAAAATTTTTCAAATGAGGCATTATAACACATCAAGAAATTCTTACACAATGAATAACCTACTGATGGTGTCGAACCCCTCAAAACATGGAGTAAAACATCAACTACACACACCGCCACACCACAAGGAAGTGAAAAACAATCTAAAGCCTCAATATTTCACCAAAAGGATCAATGTTAAACCCCATGTACAAATCCAAGATAATGGAATATTTATAACACATTAAATGGTAAATGTAAATGTAAGGAATGGAAGAAACCAACATTCTAATTACATACTATCATTGTTTTGATGTTTACCACATCAAATATCCCTTCAAAATTGTATTCCATGGGATGTAGATAGAGCATGAAGAATGTAAATGGAGGTAGGGAATGAAATGGGTATGAAATGGGTAGATATGGGTTTATTCCAGAATATAAAAATGGGAATTACATAATATTTTTAATGATTTTGACTCCTTGCATGGTTTGGCGACACGATTTATTAAACTGTGTGGCCAAACCTTGAAACCAGTTCTAGAAAACCAATACAATTCCAATCCCCTCCCATTTAAGGGGTGTTTATGGGGGATACCAAGGGAGAATGATAAGACACTGATATGGGAGAAAATTTCCCAGAACAACACACTCTTTTTACCCCCAAACTCATACAACTCATGGGTAAAAACCCCCTAAACAATATACCCAATAAGTGATTCAACTAGGATTGTCAATAATCCAACTGCAAAACCCCACATCCTCACATAATCCTATCGAATAAATAGAAGGCCAATTAACATTATAAACCCCCAAGAACAAATTTATAGATTAATAACACAAGAGACATAAAAAAATTAAATTTCGGAACACCCAGATACTAATAGAATGCAATGAACCAAAATAGTATTTGAAACAAAGCATGTAATTTAAAATCCGAACATGATAATTCTCCCGTTCATAATGCATTTTTACCCTAGAAATACATTGAAATTCCAAAAAAACCAAACCCAACCATGAAACCATGATGTAATATTTTTCCATGATTTCCCCCAAAGGCCGAAACACATCAAGTGATCTATTATGTGAGGAATGCTAAAGAAAACAAAAACCTAGACAACATTACTGAAATAACCAAGAGCATTCTGACATTTTCCCAAAATTGAATTTCATTAAAAATACCCACTAATGAATCAATAAATTTTCCCATATGGTCAACAAGGTTGAACAAGGTAACTTACCTTGCATTAACCAAACCATTGGGCACTCTCCAATCCCAACATTATCCATGGAAGTTGTTAGCAGACAGATAGAACCGAACGAGACTATATACCAACAGGAAAAGACCAAGGTCAAATATGAGTTAAAAATAGGGGGAAACACAAATGGGATCCCCACTATAAGTGAATACATAAATTGTCTGAAGACAGATTTAGTGCACAATTAGGGGGAGGCCTGAACGGACTCCATAGTTTATGGGGTAGAAATCCATTACACATTTTAAGAAAAACATACATGAGAATCACAGTGGGTCTACCCACCATAAGAACCAACCATCTTATCCAACCATCATGGACTGGAATAAGAGGACTAAAAAATTTAATAATTTTTAACGACCACATAATTAGTCCCCACAGTTTGGTAAACTGTTCACTAATAGTGGGGATAATTTTACCCACCAGGATTCCTAGAATATGGTCACTACTAATTTTGCACAAACCATGTTCTCATCCTATCTATCAAAATTCCAACCATACATCAAAAACTCAGTGTAAACCAAAGGAGAAATTAATGACATTGTGTGATAACATAGGCACGAGGCACTTCACTGCTTTCTACCAAACGGGAATGTCAGAAGCAACAAGACGATACCTGAGGTATAAACTATTCCTATCATTCATACTGAGCATTGGAATTGTACGAGGGTTTCAACAAACCTATGATTTACCATGACTATGTTCCATATTCTCTTTGATGAATTTGGATAGAGCTAAAATTATTGAACCATCATTGGATTCACATTTAGGATTTGGAAAACCTATGGAAGGAACATATTCATTCGGTGAAACCAACAACTAAACTATAATACCCAATAAGTTTACCTAGACATAACAGACTCCAAAATCATTTTTCCGAAACCCGACATGTTGCTTACTAATGTTCTTAAATGATGCAGACACATCACCCCTTGTTTCATCGGATGAGAAATAGAAAGGGGAAAGGATATATAAAAATCTCTTAATCTAAATAAAGGATATCAATATCTCTTTAAAGGAGACACACTTCTGAAAAAACAAATACCCAAAAAATATTGTAAAATATCACCTTTACAGTCAAAATAGCACATGATATCACAAGGCGTCACCGAACATGACCATTGTGATTGATAAAATTAATACATGGAAAGGGGCCTTGTGTGAAGTCCCCAAACAAAACAAAATTCCAAAATGCAGCAATAAAAGACTCTCATGAAAATATTTCCCACACTTGTGGTTTATCATAACCCCTGCATTGAATAGACTATGATGGAACCATATGCCCTCTTATACACCATCCACACTGACAACCCCTGACTACTTTCTCCTTTGAAGATTCAAGTAACATAAAAAACTGAGTTCTATATCAACCATCCATGGAAACATTCCTACTAATAGAGGATCCAAAAACCAATGAAAATAAATGGTGTAAACTCAATCCCCAAATCCTAATAATATAATTCATTATATTATGAACTTAAGGATCCTCCAATAGTGAAAAAATAGTTTTTCACTTCTGTTGTGCATTAAATCTTAGTGGGAGCTTACGCCATCCAATGAGAGAACCATATGACCCAACTGAGATGGTTCATTGATTAAAATATATCATATACTAGAACAAAATAAATAAGGGGAACCACTGTAAAGGCTTCCCAGACATTTCTCATAAGAGACCACTAACCGGACCTTCAACCCAGCTTACCGACTAAACACAAACCCAAAACACCATTCAAACATGAGGGTTTCTTGGACTCAATGAATACCACACAAAACCTTTCAAAAAACACATAAGACACACCATCTGAAACAATTCATCAGGTAATATTTTTTACATTTATTATCACATATTTTAAAATAATAAATTCGAGGATTTGCATATTCACCAATAGAACCCCATGGGACTCAAAGATGCATGTTTCCATGACACACTGAGCACCCACCTCATATCTATCCCAACACTCATCCATTCATTCCATTAACCATCGATCATCCCATTTAACCCCATGCATGGGTTCCCTCATGAATATACCAATGATTAAAATAAAAAGTCACTCCACTTTTCAAAACCAAAATAGTCAACCAACATTTCCCTTTTTCTCTGACCTCTAAACCAAAAAATCTAACCCAATTTACCCATTACAAAAAATTTCATAAAGACACAATCATTAAAATGAAAATTCACTTTTATGTCATTTACATAAATGTCAAAACATTTCATCCCTTTTCAAAACAATATTTATTTTATGAAAAACACTCTTTCATAAATTCTTATTAAATATAGAACTCAACTCATCTCATTTGAAAACATGATTCCTTAATTCCACAAAACATTTCAAATGATATATAGTTACCAAATATAAATCCACTTCCAAACTCCCCACAAGACCTCCAAAATAGACTATCCCACTAAAATACCTTTATAATGTTTAGATAACTCTATTGGAAATGCCTTTTCAAAATCAATAGTATCATAGTTGCTACATTAAAAACTGGTGTAAAAACACCATTTTCTATCTCAAAAAAATTCTGAAAAATTAGTTCCACTATTTCACAAATCAAATCATTCCATTTTAATTAGATAACCATTTCAAAAATCAATTATGCCTCATAACACCCTGACATTGTTTTTTAAAAACATTCTTATTGGATTCGAAAACTAAAGGACATAAGACGATGTGAGAAGAAACTAGTATCAGTGGGTGACTGGGAAATATAGTGTGCAGACATATTCCAATAACTTCACCATTATAGAGAGTGTTCAAGGGAATTAACCCTAGCTCCACATGGCATGCCAGGCCATGAGATCTCACAAAGACCATTATCCCAAAACTCTTTTCATTTCCTCTAATTGACATCAATCCAAGAAATCCAAAAGACTTAGATAAATCCCATCTTCCCTTAGAATTGTGAATCTTTCCATGATATGTGATGGACATGTAGAATACCGAAAACTAGAATGTCATGTCCCGAAAATCCTAGATCTAGAAAACCCTGTATCCTCCCCAAATAACATAACCCAAGGCGAGAGATCCTTCCTTGGTTATCATTTTGTCTTAAACCGAATCTAGTCGCCATCAACATCAGAACTTGACCAAGTCTGCGGCAATATACGAAGGGTGTTCATGATCCCCATGTGCTGGAAAAATTTCCCAGGTATCATAAAATAAAATTTGGGAATGATTTACACAAGATGATAAAAATAAAGCAACAAATGAATCCAATAAAACAAATCTTTATTTTCAAACCAAAACATGATTCACTAAATTTCAGAAATTAATTAAACTATTAAATAAAATTTTTAAAGACTATAAAAAAGGAATACAACCAAAAAATCATAAAAATAACCTCTATAAGGAAAGAGGCATCGGCCTCAAGCCATCTCCACAACACTGCATCACTAATGTCCTCTAAAAACTGGAACCATAGGCACAAATGTTGTACCCAAAGCTAAGGAAAAATATACATGTATACATGCATACAATGGTGTATGTATGGTGTTATCGAAATACCAGTAGGATTCTATAACTAAATTATATCATACGATTAACATTAAAATACAAAAATCATTCATTTTTTTAAACGTGAAATACTGGATACAATTTTTAAAAGATGCCACTTCAAATATATTTTTTAAGTTGGATACTTTAAAAAATTGAACATTTTAAAAATAATGCAAAAAATAATGCAATTTCTAGCCAAATATATTGTATTCCACTGATAATAATAATGTGTCTAACGAGCATAAACAACGGTAAACAACCCCAAGGCACTATCTCCCTATGGGTCCTACGTACCTCATATCTTGGTGAAATTAACAGCCAAAATATATGTTCTCATCCGCACAATCCACTAGTAGGGATCATACCCATATCCTAGTGGTCCCCCAAAATCAAAAACATCATCATCATTGTCATAATTATATTTTACTTTGTTCTTTCATCATCAAACGTGCTATGTAAAACTTGGGATAAACCCCACGGGTTCACAAGCATACATGTACACGTCAACCCACATATATACCTGGGTGTTCCCTATTGTGATCAAACAAGTTAAACATGACAATAAATAATATTTTCACATGAAAATACCACTTCCATATAAAGAATTCCCCAAACATCCCACATGTATATCAAAAAAGTCACAGTATCCTCTTTTTTAATCATATTCATTTTGAAATCATAATGTCACAAAAATAGCCCACAAAAACATTCAAAAATCCTTATCACATCAACATATTCATTGAAAAAATTTATAAAACATTTCCAGGATATTCCAATTCACATAATATCCCACAAAAATATCATAGTATACTTCTTTCAACAACAAAATTCATTTTTCACATCACACCCACACAAAATAGCCAATAAACGTGTTTCAATCCTTTCTTTTCATTTGTTAAAACATTTCATAAAGTTATAAAATATTCTAAAAAGGATTTACATCATAAATTACCCCTTTTCTATTCAAAAAATAATTTATGTCAATACAATATCCAAAACAGTACATGTACATCATTTTTCCACATTGTTAAACTCACACAAATATTTTCAATTTTCATAAATCAAACTGAAGGTTTAAAACAATGTTTTTCATTCAAGAACCATTTCAAAACCCCTATCAAGGACCAAATCCCACCAAGATAATACCAATGCCTAATTTTCACCCCAAATAATAATTAATAACCTACTTTTATATGTTATAATGAAACCAATCATTTCCAAAAATGCTACCCATGAAAAACACACAATTTGAAACACAAGAGAAACTATAATATTGAACTCTGGGAAAAGTCCAAAAAAATAGATTTTAAAGAATAAAAAACAGATAAGTAATATTTAAAATAATAAAATAAAGTATGTAAACTCATCATGAAATGCTTACACATGGATTCACCTACAAAAAGTGTTGAAACCATTAAATCATGGTGTGAACCATCGACTGCACCAATGCCTCAACACAAGGAAGTGAAAAGAATCATAAATCCTCAGGATTTCACAAAAAAGGAATAATGTAATACCCTATGTATGAACCCTAGTAGATGGACAATTTTTAACTCATGAAATGGTGAATGAAACCCTATAGAAAGGGATGAAATCAAAGGGAGAGTTACTTACGTGCAAGGTTTAGATGTTTCCACCCACCAAATACTCCCTTCAAATTGTGTTCTAAAGGAGGGAGTGAGTGATCGGAGGATTTCCATGGAGGTAGGGAACAGTATTTGTAAGAAATGGGTGTAATTGGGTTTATTAGTAAAGGGGAAAATGGGAATTGCAATAGATTTTTAATGACAAAGAAACCGTGCATGGATTGGATGCATGGTTTAGAAAAATGTGCATCCAAAACATGTGGCCAGTTCTGGATACCCAAAATCATACCATTATCCATCAATTTTAGGGGGGTCCGAGGGTAAAACTAAGGGGAAAAGATAGACCAATCATAGCAGAAAAAATTTCCCAAGACAAATCCCTCTTTCCACACAAAAAATTACCCAACTCATGGGTTATAAAACCCCAACAAAATACCCCACAAGTGGTGGCACGAGGTGTGTAACTAATCCAACTCCAAAACACCACAACCTTATCCCAACCCTTTGAAAATTGATGAGGCTAATTACTATCCAATAACCCCATGACCATGCTCATAGATCATGAACACAACAGAGATAAAAAAATAAAACTCAGATCACCGGGAGACAAATAAAAAGCTATTAACAAAAGGAGGATTTGGAAAAATTCATGGAATTGAATATCCACGTGTGATAGATATTTTTATGAAAATATTTATTTTCTAGTGAATAGTGAAAATAATTTTTTTTATTGAAAACATATTTTAATTTAAATTTTTTATAATTTAAAATTATATTTCAATTTTATTTTAAAAATTAACATGTAATTTTTTATTTATAATTATAAAAATATGGTTTTTGAAATAAATTTTATGCAATAATATAACAAGAAAACATTTATTAAATGTCATTTTTCTGGAATTTTTTTTGACTTTTCTTTCATTTTTATAAAATAAAATTTTACCACTTATGTTATTTAATTTTGGATAAATGGATTCAAAATAATGAATTTGTTTTAAAAAAATTATTAAAGTAGAATATTTTATTTATTTTCATTATGAATGGTAACAATAATAATTTTTTTACTGTAATAAAGGTTAAATCAGTTAATTAAAATTAAAAAAATTATAAAGACTATTAAAAGACCCTAAAAATTTGCTCAAATTAATTGTATTAATTAATATTCATTTTAATCTTTTGATAATTAGTTATATGGGATTCTATTTAAAATTAAATGATATAATGTCCTTTATATTATTTTATTTAATGAAAATTCGAAAATTACATACACATAATCTTAAAAACTAATATTTCTTTTGATTGTAGTTATTGGTAGGATATTTTCAATAATAAATAGTATTTCCTGATTTTAAATAATTGTATTTTTCTGAAAAATTTAATTAAAATTTTTATTTAATAAATACTTACATTATATGATTTCATAGCACAGATGTAGTAATTAGTCAATTGATGGAAAAATGAAATAAATAATTATGAACATGTTAAATGAAATATAAATTGAGATAAATAATTTAATAAAATAATTTTATATATGATCATATTAGAGATATATTAAAATATTTTTTTTCTAGTTTCACATGTTGTCATGATATTATTAAAATCAATGAAATTAATTTTTCAAAAAAAATTACATTAATTTTATTTTAATATAAGTACTATTTTATTAAATGATGAATAATTTCTAAAAATAATATGTTCATTAATGTGATAAGGATATGGTTTTTGAAATATTCCATGTTCAATTTATGGTCATTTATACCATTTACCATAACAATATTGACCCTTAATATAAAGAAAATTGTGTTTCCATAATATGGTTCAAAAGAATTATACCATAAAAATGGAAATAATTGTCAAAACATATTGATGTTTTATTAGATATTGTTATTTAGACACATCCATGTTGTTTTTTATATATAAATCGTTTTGGACTCATTTGTAATTGAATATTAATTTGTATTAATTTAATATTTTGGGGAATTCCATAAGTCTCCCTCGTATTTATATTAAAAGTGTGACTCTTCATCTCAATCATTAAAAAATAGAAACCCATTTTTATAGAAAAAACCAGGTGAAAATAATATAATATAATACCACCCCTAATTCTAGTGTCCATGGGTTCTGCAGTATATTAATCATAGATGTATTAAGGTGATAAGCAATCAAAGGTTTTCTAAAGATGGGGATTAGTTTTCACCAACATGCCTTTGTTTTTTCCTTCATACACCAAATTCAAATCATATTAAAACCTAGTAAAATAATTATTGCCGTATAGTTCATGTAAATTTATGTTATTAATTTAATGAAATAAACTAAATCCATCACGGATGCTCTGTCAAATTGGAGAGTAATTCACCATTCATGTGTACATTAGACTACCTCCTCACAAATTATTATGATTTATTTTCATCCCATTATCATAATACTAATTATAATACTGGAAGTAGTATTTTTATATTATATTAATGAAATATTATTCATTTTTAAATGATATTAAATATTTAACTTATTAAATTTTTATTCAATGAAAAATTAAAAAGTTTTATGTAAAAATATCTGGAATAATGCATCCTCGTAATTATATGATTCATTATTAATCCTCATATCACATTTCATATATATATATATATATATGATTAATTAAGGATTTAATTTGATATATGTATTATAATTATATCTTTTAATCGTAAAATAAATTTTACCTTTATAAAATAATTTCCCCTGGTAAATGAAAATGATACTCATTCGAACACATGTCCAACAATCTCCATGATTGCAACATTGTTCATTTTTTACCTTATTTATTGGCTGTAGAGAATAGAATTGTTAATTATATAAAGTAATAAATAAATAATTATTATTTTTATAGTTATATTTTATAAATGTAATATCTAACCATATTAAACATATATAATTAATTTTGGACTTATGAAATAAATATATATATAAAATTTGAATTCCAATCGTTATATGTGAATTTTTTTAAACAAATATATATAGAATTTTAGTAGATAAAATAAATGAAACAATTAATTTAAAAAAATTACTTTTGAAATTAAATAATAAATTTATGTTTATAATTGAAAATTTAAATAATGTATGTGACTAGTTAGACTCACTGTAAGAGACATAATTTTAAAACATATCATTAAATAATTACAATAAAACAATATTTCTCTTCAATATACATATTAATTTTAAAAATTTAATGAACTATTTTATTATTATACTATGATTGTTTAAATTAATTTTTATCCATGCCCAACAATTTAAAATGCTTTTAAAGGAATATATTTGTCCTTTTCAAATGATGTATTATAGGATTGTTCAGAAAAATAAATGGAAGGAATATATATTAGCTTATATGATATGAATGAAATTTCCAAACATTAGGACTAGTATTATCATTTAATATTCTTTCACACTTTTTCAATTTTCCTTTCAAATAATTTATTTTTCAATTATAAATGGAAATATTTTTAAATATGTTATTTCTAAATTGAAAAATTAATTTTACTCATGAAATTATTTGATGAAGAAGGATAATCGGTATCATGTTATGGTAATGGATAAATTTTTATTGTGATGGGTGGTAATATAATATTCTAGATATGGTTGTGTCTATGATATCCCTATAATTCCCTATTTGTGGTAGTTTAATGTATAGTTATTCAAATAATGGTATGGACTAAAGAGATTAGATTTATGAGAAGAGATCATGAGAATATTGAGTTATTGTAATTCAAATATTAATTGTGATTGTTAATCAATGGGTAGAACAGATGGTAACTCTATGGTATTGTTCTTAAACTTACTGTGATGGTATTCTATTTGTTTCTATTATGTTCACTCAAAATATGAAAAATGAAGGTTATTACATATATATGTGTGGAAATTAAAACATTTTGAAAAAATATCATTTGATTTCCATATTTTCAATGAAACCAAAGTGGCATTATATTTCCTTATAAATTTAAAATAAATTCTTCTTTAATAATTGTAGACTACTTAAGTTCATATACTGTGTATCAAAATGGTCTATTTTTTATCCGAATGATTATTTTTAAATTGAAAATATTTTATATGTATTCAGTGTCTAATGATTTCATTCTTTCATTTATTTCCCTTACAATGTTTTTTTTCTTATACAAGGTTATTAATGTTTTTTTCACACAGATTAATGATAGATATTGTAAATGAATAAAAAATATGAAATTGATGATGATATTTATTTAAAAATAGCTACTAATTATAAAAATATTATATTATTGTAAAATTCATAATGGATATATGTTTCACCATGATGTTTATTGGTTCGTTATTAAATAATTATGAACTTTTTTTCCAAAAAAAATTCCAATATGAAATTTGTTAAGGAAATAAAATAAATAAAGTAGTATTGAAACTATGTTAAACATCTTTATGGTTAGGTACTTATAGTCTGTATCAACATGATGGTGTAGTAAACATTATATATTTGGTCTTTTTCTAATTTATATTATGAGTTATTGATATCAGCATGGGTTTACTATCTTATATTTAAGTGAATGTTTAAAGACTATAACATAACTTTTATGGTTTAAAATGATATATTTTTAAGAATTTTTTTATATTTTTGGTGATTGGATTTAAAATTATAGGATTTGATGGTTAATTAATCATGGATTTTCTAATGGTATTATAATTATAAGGACTATTATAGTATTAACATTAAATAATTCATTTCATTATTTAATGATGATATTTTATTCATACTGAGGATTTATAATCATGATATAAGGACATATATGATAACATTTTTATCCTATACAGGTTATTTGATTAAAACTATTATCGAAAAAGATTAATCAAATAATTTTGATATTTTTGTAAGTATTAAAATACCCTTCAAAAAATTATTTTCATTATATAGTATATTTTAATTTCCCCAAAACATTTATGGATCATCATAAAAAAAATTGATTTCGAAATTTCTACTCTATGATCTCTCTCAAAAATGTAAATTCAAAAAATGATACAACAATTTTTATTTAAGATATACAATTTCATTTTAAAAGAAAAATGGGTTAATAATGAAATGGTGATGTATATATTTATGAAAGGATTTATTAAAAAATATAGAAAAAATAAAAGATAAGGTTTTAATAAGATAATTATGGATGGATTGTTTCTATATTGAGTTTTCAGAATAATAGTTTAGTGTTATTCTATCAATAATATTTTAGTATTGAAATAAATAATTATATTTTGTAGAAGGTTTTATATTCTAAAATTTTTAGTCATTTATATGTTGGAAGAAATATCATTTAACATAGGGTATAATATTGATTATCATTTGTGGATGAAATTGATTGAGTTTGGATTAATGTTTATGTAACATCCCAAGTAAATAAAGAATATAAATTTTTATATTTAATAAAATTTTTGAATTAAATATTAATATACCTTAATTGGGATGCTATGTTCGAGGGAAAACCTGAAATGCAACAACATGTTTCATTGAAAACGTACATATCACACAATGATTAGATATACTGAAAAATATTATTATAATATTATTATTTTAAATTGTAAATAATGAATACCCATTTTATTTGTGGGAATTAAAAAAATAACCATATTATGAATAAATATGTTTCTTAAATGTTTTTACATTAATCTAATAAATAATAGAGTCTTAAAATATGAATGAATCATATTTTAAGCATTAAATATTCTAATAATTATTAAAAAGTCGATATTCTTCCTTTTCGCGGTGAACCCACATTTAATCAAGCTTTGGAGACATTTATATAATTAATTTGAAAAAATAAAATTCTTTTTTAAAACCAGGGTATCCAAATTTACTTTTGATATAATCTTGGTAATTTTTTGAAAAGGTGCATTTTTTAATGAATAATGAAAAATACTGTGTTTTAATTCAAAATTTTAATTTAATATAATCTTCAATAAAGATAGGATATCATATAAATTTTTTTTAAAGTGTTATTATATTAATTTTTTCCGTTTTATCCAATTTTGGTCATTGTATATATTGTCACTATGAAATTTAACATAAATAAGTTCCAATAATTTTATAGTTATTATTTCTCATCAACATGCTTTCTATTTTTACATCGGGAATTAATTTTAAATTAATTTTTTCCACTTCTGTGTTTTGAATGTAGAAAAATTAATTCTATGTTTGGATTTAGGAGTTCCAAATTATGTAAATAGGTAACCTTTATTTTTAGACATTAGGAATATTTACATCAGTAAAGGGTTTTTTTACCAAGGTTAATGGGTAAACCTGGTAAATAAGGGTAACAAAATATTATTAAAATAATATTTAATAACCCTAACATGTGTCCTAATAATATTGGACGATATAATTTCGACAATGAGAATACTTGGGTAGATTTTTGGACCCGATGGAGTCACATGGGAGTGATAAAGACACATTATATTACTAAATATAATTTAATGAAAAAAATGACATAAACATATATATTTTAGTAATTCAATTATTATATGTGGTTATATAAGTTATCAATTCATATATAAATATTAAAATACAATATAAAAATATTTCATAAATAATTATATTTTTTTATCATTTTTAAACATCAAAAAATTAAAATTATTTATGACACAACAATGATATAGTGTTTACCTCATTAATAAATGCTTTAAATAAATAATATTATAAATATTAAAAAAATCCAAATACTATACTATTCTTATTGGATGATTCAATTTCAAATATGAGTCATCATATAGTCAACTTTAATAAGTTTTGGAGCTTTTGAAACTGATGAAAAGTTTATAATAAAAATATATTTTCAAACATTCTTAAAGAGACCCACCTCACCCTTATAATATGACAACACATGAAACCCATTCCATTCACCTCTAAAGACACCTTGATTGGTAAAACTATGACTAAATAAGCTCCCCACATCCATATTGTTCTCCTATATTCCTTCCCATAGGTACAAGTCAATCCAATTATGCCTTTTGGTTCAAACCAAAGGGAGATACCCGATTTAATGGTTACATCTTCTCTTAAGTTCCTTCAAATTATTTTACATATACAACCACATAAACCCTTTTTATTCCATAATTTTATTAACATAATATTATTATATATATAATAGGATGTTTTTATTATAATTATACGAACTAAACATACACACTCCTCCATCTAATGGGTAAAATACATACTCTTTCTGCGGATGGTAAACTATTGCCTCATGAAATGAAACTGTTAAATATTCTCCTACCCCCACTTATGGTGGAAAATATGATGGAACATTATTTAAATATGACACATATTATGTTTTTGTTTTCTCTATGCATCTATAATTTTTAATTTTCAAACATACCTTTATTCTTTCCAATATTGTAAATATGATAATTTCGTTTCAGTATCTGTGGACTACCGACCCCTCAAGGTCATATGATTCATTCATGTAATACATGGAACATATAAATTATGGTATTAATGAAATTATGTAACAAATATATCATATGATTTTATACTGTAATTATAATATATCTATTTAATCATTATATTTTCATTCCACTAAATATGAATTATAATTGAAAGTAGCTTTCAAGCTTACGCACGACTTACTATCTTCAGGAATAGTGAATTTCATTTATTATCTCAAAATGTTTTGTAATACTTTAAAAATATATACATACTGGATATATATTATATATATGATATGTAAATCCTTAATATAATTAAGGAGATAATGTAATTTTGACCACATAAACAACTCTTAATTATAAGAAGTTAATTTTTTACTCAACAACCAATTATCAAAAAGATGACCATTATTAACAAAATTGATGGAATAACATTTATAAAATCCTAATAAGTGATATAAAAGGAGTAATAAACATGATTAAGGTTCATAATCAATTATAATATAAATTAACATTATTATTCATGATATTAATGAATGAACGAGTCAAGTCGAACATGATCTGAGGGGTTTCATATCTCACTTTTAATTCCATGAGATTACCATTATTAAAAGCTTTTTATTGAATGTGATGTATTGTGTACTTCCATTTGATATATATTAACATGATTATTTTTATATTCATGGAATTCTGTGATTCATCTGATGTTTATAAACTTTTGGTCTTACGAATCGAGCGATTACAATGTGGTAAGGGGTTTTCATCTCACTTTTTATTCCCGTGAAATGCAAGCTATACTTTCAACTATTTTCTTTTGTGTACTAGATGTTTGACCCATGATTGTGTTATTTTTGATATATACATAAATTTATGGGTATTTACAACTTCATTTAATTGTCCTTTTATCATGGGGTGTATGTTTCGTCAGTTATAAAATCGATAAGGGAACCTTTCACCCTCCACTTTTTAAAAGACTTATTTTTGGTATGTCTTTTAATTTACATATTATTATGTTGTGATATGTTCTTATATAACCATATTGATGTTAATTTTATTTCCATATTATGAGATACCCTTTTCTCACTCATCAACTCATTTTCTTAATGTTAATGTGATGTCGTTAAGTTGTCAAATTTCGGTATAGGAACTTCTTAACCAAATTTCAATTCATTGTGATAAAATTATACTTGATGATTAGGTCGTTCTATGAATATGTGTGAATTTCCTATTATTTTTTTACACATAATAACCAATATTATTGTGTGTATTCTTATTTTTCGCAAATAATTATGTCATTTATTTTTCATTAATCTAAGGATACGATCATTGTAAGGGTCTTTGTCTCAATTAATATTCCATTGAATCTTATTTATTATTATACAAAAATTCAGTTTTAGATGGTGGAAATACTACCCTTTGATGTATTATACCATGAATCTCTCTATTATCTTGATATTATATGATTTTATTGATGTTATTCCTCAATTTTTTGTATTCAAGTATATACTATTTTGCTAAAAACTCTTTAAATAAAATATTGGTAAAAATGTCTTAATGATTTATTATTATAAATATTTCCCATTAATTTCCATGTTTCCTAAATGGTTTTTAGGATTTATTTATATGAAAATTAATGTTTATAAATAGTGATCCATTTAAATGTTTCAACGTGGTATTGGAAACATTGATTCAAAAATCTCATTATTAAATGTTTTAAAAGGTATTGAGAATTGTTTGATAATGCATTGTTTATTTCAATATCTTGATAAGATATATTTTTATTGGAACGTATAAATGTTATCTTTTGTTTATTAATGTGTTATGTTTTATGATTATGTTACTGATACTGGGAATTTTTTACGTATACGGGTGGTTCGGTGATAAACACAAGGTGGGTGAGCCTGAGATAGCTCTCTAATTCATTAGGCAACATGTCAGAGGTAAACTTTAATGTTTTCCCTTAGAGATTTATGGAATATATTGTGATAGTTATTCCAATGTTTCTCCCTACATTTTTTTGATAGCTATAAAGTAAGTGTGTTATATAGGTACAAATTACCTTAATAATTTATTATTTTAGTGTGTAATTCATAAATCTTATGATTTCATGAGGTATGTTAGGATTTAAAAGTATGGATTCTTTGATTTTTATTTATTGATAGGAAAAAATTTTCATTCCGTATTTTATAACCCTTACTAATATTTTTATGCTCATCCCAGTTCTTTTTAAATTTTTTCCACAGGACATAATGATGAATATGGGCACGGATGGGATCTTGGAAAAGTCTAGTTCTCTAATACATTTAACTAGACATGTTTTTTATATGATTTTATTTTATGAAAAAAATGGATATTGAGTAGTAGTGTGTACATGTAATTTTCAAGTTGATATGTAATAAAAATGGTTAAATTCAATAAAACATTAAACCTGAAATGATCCTCAAATATGAATTATTCATTTACATCAAGATCATGTAATGTTTAAATACTGAGTCATTATAGTTGGAATCAAAGGTCAGTGTAGACAACTTTGAGGATTATGAGTATTTATTAGACATGTGGTTAGTCTCTATTTCTAATATTTAAATAAAATCCATGTTTTATTACTTTTTTATATCAAGGAAATTCAGTTACAAATGGAAGGAGTATGATATCAAACATCATTCATATATCTTCCGGATGACATTCTTGCAATAATTATTACAAAGTATTCTTTAGATGATTGTGAAACATTTTCTAGCATAAAACTCACTTGTATGAATTAGTTTGAGATATAAAACACCTCCACTCTACCCTGATATCATCATGGATCATGTGTCGTATTCAATCAAATCCTTTTTTCACAATATTCTCACATTTTCAATAATGTTAAATATCATCAAGGCATTTTCAAATATTTTTCTTTATCTCAATATTTTGAAGCATATTAGGATTTTGAAAAAGGTTCTAATGAAAGAGACCATTGCACAACCTATTTATATTTTATTTTACAATATTGTCTCTTATCACATACTTAGGGTATTTTAAAAGGATCATTATTTGAAGGTTTCAACTCAAATTCAATTCATCTATTTTGTAAAAATCATGTTTTGTCAGATGTTTTGAAATTATATGTCACACATGATTATTTTTTTAAAATATTTTTCTAAAAACACCCATATGATCCAATTTGTACAAGGTGTATTTGTATGAAGTAATAAAATGATATTGAAGTATCTCTAGATCATTGTTGCAATGCATGGACCTTCTACCTACGTGAATAGGATGACGATGAAACAATATGGACCCCACGATGAATGTAAGTTGTTTATTCAATTAGGAATATTTTATATTATTAAATGGAGGAGAAAAAATGACAATATATAAGATGTTGATGTCATATTGTATTGAGATGAAAATGAAATGTATAAGAAAATCTTTGAGGTTAAATAATGTTTGGATTATTTATGAGTTTTATAAAAGGGACATCTTGTATTATGGGTGTCAACTCGTCGAGTCTAGAAAGGCCGCATAAATCAATCCCACAATAGAAGGGTGACAAGGGATCATCTCCTACCACTATACTATCTGAATCCCCTGGTTAGTATTACTTATTATTTTAAGTTAAATTATTTTTTTGATCATGAATATATTGATTTTGGGAACTGATGTTTTGTCAAATGGATATCCTTAATATAGGAAAATGATTTTGTGATTAATTGATAAATATTATATGAGAATATGTTTTCCATTTTGGAAACATTATATGCTTAAGGGAAATAGAATAATATGGGATCTCAATTATGGAGTAATGGTTGATGTTTTATTTTGGATGAATATATGTTTTTATTGTGGAAATATGACGATTTTGTTTATTTATGGAAACAATTAACCTATAATGGATAATATGTGATTAGGTTAATTATGTTTTAGTATGGGACTTTAAGAGTAACTGATGTAATTTGGAGATAAATGTTATGATTTTTCTTGGAAGACTCTGGGATAAAATCCTTCTGAGATTTTGGTTTCAACCTCATTTTGGATTAAATTGACGAATTTTATGGACAATTGTTTATTGATTGGTGTTTGTTGATCTTTGGGTATTTTTTGGAAAATTTTGGAGATTATGATTAGTTTTTTTTTTATACCAGAATATCCTTTTTGGGGATTATCTGATCTTGTACTAACCATTTTGGTTTAGGATAATCTGTAAAGACATTGGAAAAATATAGTTCATCTTTTGGGGATTATGGGATTCTATATAATTTGATTATAGCACTTTAAATGTGAACAAGTCATCTTGAATACTCATCATTTGGGGAAAATATGAGTTGGTGGTAAAAATCTAGTAAAAGATGAATGTCTACATGGAAGGTAAGTATGTTTCATTTTGTTATTATTTAAGATAATAAATACATTTGGAAACACTATGAAATGTATCTTAAAAAAATTGTCCGTTAACATTTCCTACTATGGAATCAATGTCCGTTTAACCAATCTAATGTTTGTGATTTTCTTGTGGATAAAATTCTCCTAATCATGTTTTCTACTACTCTCCATCAAATATGGATGGTTTGTTTCTCATCCATATCAAATTATTTTCTACATGGAATCCTATTATGGTCTATCTTGGGTAACCATTTTATATCTATTTCTTTATTTTAATGTGATATTTTTATTGACTCTTTCTCTGATGTGGGACATCCAAATATGTTTCCATGCCCATTTTTAAAATTGTAAGGATGAAATTACCAAAATTGGTGAAGGATGTTACATCCAAAGAAAATAAAGAATATAAGATTTTAAATTTATTAAAATTTATGTATTATATATTAATTTTTTCTTAAAGCGGGTGCTTTGTTCGATGGAATACCTGATATCATACAACTGGTTTTATTGAAAACATATGTTGCACTCAACATTGAATTAAACTGAAAAATATTAATATAAAATTATTAATATAAATGGTATTAAAATAATAGCCATTGTATTGGAGGGAATGAAAAATTCTAACAATATTTTGATTAAATATGATTCTTAGTTTTATTACATTTATATAATCAATTTTAGAGGATTGAAATATAAATTAATCTGATTTTTAGCTTAAATACGATAATATTCATTAAATGGTCGATTTTCCACCTTTTGATAGAGATCACTATTTAAATATATATTTTTCACATTAATATATTTTATTTGGGAAAATAAAATTCATATTTAGAATTGGGACATTAAAATTCACTTTGGATACAATTTTGTTATTTTTCTGATAATGCTCATTTTTTATGTATAGTGAAAAACACTTTATTTTAATTCAAAACAACCTTTTAATATTATTTATTTATAAGGATAGATTATCTTTTTAATTGGATTTAATGTTTAATTATATTATTTATTTACCATATAACCCAATTTTTGTAATTGTAAGTAATTTCACTTTGAAATGGGAATTAAATAAGTGTCAATATTTTGATTGTTATTATTTCATAAAAACATGCTTTTTATTTTGATAGTGGGAATTAAATTTAAATTAGTTTCTGCTACTTCTGTGTTTTGAATTAGGAAAAATGGAATCTATATTTCTAATTATTAGTTACAGATTTTGTAAATAGGTATCTTTTATTTTTATACATTATAAATATTTACTTGAGTAAAATTTTTATTTTCCATGGTTAAAGGGTAAATAGGGTAAATACGGGTAAGAAGATATTATTATAATAATATTAAATTACCCTAATATGTGTGTTAATGCAACTGGATGATACATATCCCACCATACGCATCCTTGGGTCAATTTGGGGACCCCATGGTGCCACATGGGAGTGATAATGACACTAAATATTAATTAATTTAAAGTAAAGACAAAAATGAATTAAATATATATCTTTTAGTAAATCAATTATTACATGAGGTTATATAAGATATATCTTAGAATATAAATATTAATTTGAAATATAAAAATATTTCCAATAAAAATATATTTTTTTATAATTATTAGACATAAAATACATAAAATTATGTATGACACAATAATGATATAGTGTTTACCTCATTAATGAAATATTTAAATAAATAAGATTATAAATTTTAAAAAAAAAATCCCAAACCTGTCAAATTCTTATTCGGTGATTTTATTTATAATATTTGGCATATTATATTATAATTTTATTAGTTTTGGACAATTTGAAACCTAATATAACTTTATTATAAAATAATACTTTCAAACATTCATAAAGAGCCCATCCTCCCCCTTATAAAAGGGCACCACTTCTATCCCAATCCTCAAACCTCTCAAGTAATTTGGCTCTTCAAAACTATGACTAAATAATCTCCCCACATCCCTATATTTTTCCTAAAAGCCTACCACCAGGTTTTTGGCAATTCAATTAAATGGTTTGGTTCAAACTAATGGGAGACACTCGATATAAAGGTAACATTTTCAATTATGTTTTTTTGTTTTATATTACATCCCAAACCCCATATACGAGTTTTATTAATTTATTTTATAACAAAACTAGTATATTAAATATACTAGGTTGGTTTTATGCAATTTAATTGAACTAAACTTACAAAAACCTCTATCAAATGGGTAAAGAACAATCTGTTTCTGTAGACAACGATCTACTAGCTCCCAAAATGATTATTGTTCAATATTCTCTTACAACCTCTTATAGTGGCCATTACGATGGAACGGTATCTAACAATGAAATATATTATGAATATTTTTTCTCTATGTTTATATAATTTTCATTTAAAAAATATCTTTATTCATTCCAATATTGTATATATGATAATTTCATTTGAGGAAGTGCAGACTACCTCCCCCTCCCGGTGATATTATTCATTCATGAAAAACATGGAATGTATGAATGATGGAGTAAATTAAATTATGTAAAATGGATATCATATGATATTATACTATTATATGAATATTCCAATGTATCATTATCTTATCATTCCATTAAATATGAAATAGAAATGAAAGTAGCGTTCAAGCGTACGTATAGATTACCGTCTCCAAGAATGATGCATTTAATTTATTAGCTCCAAATGTAAGGAAATATTATAAATACATAAAAATACTGGATATATATTATATATATATATGATATCTTAATCAAGAATATCATTATGGATATAATGGAATTTTAACAACATGTATAGCTCGTAATTATAATAAATTCATTTTTGACTCAAGTACCAAATACTGAAAAACCGACCATTATTATCGTAATTTATTTCACAATGTTTATAACATGGTAATAATTTATATAAAAGAAATAATAAACTTGAAAAAAGTTCTTAATCAAGTATAATTTTACTTTATCATATTATTCAGGAGATTAAAGAATGAACAGGTCAAATCACACATGAGGTAAGGGGTTTCTTATCTCACTTTTAATTTCATGAGATTTCCATTATTGGACACATATTTATTGAATGTGGTATATCGGGTACTTCCATTTGACATATATTATCATGATTCTATTTATATTCATTTTATAATTTGATTCATTTGGTGGTAATTAACTTTCAGTCTGATGACTCGATTGATTACAATGTGGTAAGGGGTTTTCATCTCACTTTTTATTCTCATGAGATTGAAGCTAATATTGCCACCATTTACTTTTGTGTGCTGGATGTACTTAAAATTATTTTATTAATTATGTAATATAATTTAATTTATGGTTATTTACAACATTATTTAATTATATTTATTTCATGCGGTGTATGTTTTGTATGTTACCAAATCTGCAAGGGAATATTTCACCCTTCTCTTTTTAAAATACTTCTTTTTTATGTCATTTAATTAATATCTTATTATGTTGGGATATGTTATTCTATATTCTTAATTATATAAATTATATATAAAATGATTAGATACCATTTTTTCTCTCATCAACTCATTTTATGAGTTTTAATGTGACATAGTTAAGTTGTAAAATTTCTATAAGGGAACATCTTAATAAAATATCAATTCCTTGGGTTAAAATTATACACCATGATTATGTCTTGAGATTAATAGGTGTGAATGTATTATGAATTCTATACAGTTAATATCTACTTATATTTGGTGTATATTTATTTCCCATACATAATTATTATTAGTCCATGGACTTAAACATTACTTCATCATGAATTAAATGAATAATTCACAAAGAGTATTCTTTCAGGTTTAGAGTTATAAAGAATTAGATCATAACTATTACATCTCAAAAGATTACAAAGTAGACACTTCTGCTGAGTTTCCATAAAATAAAATAAAACTCATAAAAAGAAACATGTCTAGTTCCATGTTTTAGATAGCATGTCTTTCCTTGATCCTATCATTGACCACATTCATCTATAAGTCATGTGGAAAACATTTCAAAAACATGGGATGAGCATAAAAAGCCCAGTAAAGGATACACAATGAAGGAAAACTGTTAGGTTTTCAAAATAACAAGTAAACCAAGAATACTCTATCAAAGTATTACATTTAACTTTTATGAAGTAGTAAAAACTCTTCACTGAATAAAAGATCATCATTTACCCTTTTGTAACCAAAAGATTACCATAAAACCCATATAAAGATCACATAACATATAAAGGTAACTTGGGATATAAACATACTTAAATGGAATAACCATACGGTCGACTTCCACACATATCACTTAATGGAATAGCCATAGAGCTGAATTCCATACCCAATGCATTGGAGGTTATAACGTAACCACCCATCCTGGTATTCGCGGCACCACCTATCATATGGTTTATCACGTAACCACTTGTCATATGTCCATGTACCATTATAAAATCATAAGACATAAAATAAATATAATGGAAGGAAAAAATTTCCACATTTTGATCACAATATATCACTTAAATGTATTGACATAACAAATCCATTATAAAAAAATTCAATACCAAAATACATAGAAGAGTATATGGTATTTATTTCATTTTAAAAACATTACGGCTTGTTGAGGAAGCCAAAGATCAAATAATACTCGCGGCGGGAGAAAAGGTCATTGTCACTACGTACGTTAAAATAAACATTCCTTTTTGTCGTTCATAAAATGCTTCATAGAAAAAGATTCCCTTTGAATGAAATGAAAAGTCAAAGGTGTTTTATACATTATATAAAATAATGTTTTGTATTTGAACAAAATATTCCACAGTGAAAGGAGATTGAGACGAAGTACCTTACAAAGCCGATATCCATAGATTAAGGATAAATCAATTACATTATTATGTGTGAAAAATATTAATACATCTAATATAAGTGTATCTCAAGTGTAAAACAATTAGATGCCATATACACATAATCTTGAAAAAAACCACTGACATAGATATTTAACTCAATGAAATGAGATTGAGTTATTATTTTACATACAAGTTCGTATAAATGATGTAAGAATTTATCAATCAGATGATTATGTGTAGAAAGAGTATATCCACACAAAGGTTTGTGGAAATTACAAAATAAGATTCAAAAAATAATCTTGGCATAATAAAATCAAGAAGTAGAGGTTTAACCCAAATAATTGAAAGTGGGTTAAGATGTTCCCATACAGAAATCCGATAGCCTAATAGCGTCACTTTAGGATTCATAAAATGAGATTATGAGAGATAAAAAAGGTATCTCATCATTTGGATATAACATTTATAGAAATAGGGATATATAAGAACATATCCCATCATAATAAGATTAAAATACCTAACAAAAATAATCCTTTTAAAATGAGGAGGGTGAAATGTTCCCTTACCGATTTGGGTAACTTCCGAAATGTAAACCCCATGAAAGAAGGACTATACAAAATTTATGTAAATACCCATAAACGAAATTACATTACACAAAGAGTAGAATAATTGGTAGTACATACCCCACTCAATGTAAATGGTTGAAAATGTATCATAAATCTCACGGGAATAAAAGAGAGATAAAAAATCCCTTACGAAAACTCGGCAGCCTAACGATGCCACTTAAAACTTCAAAAAATGGATTTACGAGATCAAATAGGGTCTCTCATAATATGAACATAAAAATTAAATAATGATAAATGTAAAAGAACATCCCCAAACATAAGAAATATGAGCTTAAAAGAATTGACAAAAAGGAGAGTACTTAAAAATTAAGAGAGGGGTAGGATGCAATACGAAAATTCGGCAGCCTAACGTCGCCACTCAAAACATCCAAAATGGATTTATGAGAGAAAATATGGTCTCTAATCATATTAATATAAAAATTAAAGAATGATTAATATAAAATAACATCCCAATCAGAAGAAATATGAGCTTATAAGGAATGACATAAAAGAGTGTACATAAAAAGAAAGAGAGGGGTATGATCCCTTATGAAAATTCGGCAGCCTAACGGCACCACTCAAAACATCCAAAATGGATTGATGAGAGAAAATTGGGTCTCTCATCATATGAAAATAAAAAGTAAAGTAGGATTAATATAAAATAACGACCAATTCATAAGAAATATGAGCTTAAAATGAATGATATAAAAGAGTGTACTTAAAAAGAAAGAGAGGGGTAGGATCCCTTACCTTAAGTCTGACCTGTCTTGTTCGTTTAATTATATTCATGAATAATAAAAAATTTTCAATTTATAATTTCTTACGGTATTCCTTTAAATATTATTATTCAGTTCATATCACATATTATAATGTTATAATAATAATTGGTTAATAATGTTAGTTCATATCAGACGTTTTTGTCGATGTTTGGTACATGAGTCAAAAATGAACTTGTTTGAAAATGATTGTCCATTTAGTTATAATTAAATCATCTACAGAATAGTATTAATGATTTAAATATCATATATATACAGTACATATTCATTTTATACTATTCTATAACATTTGGAGAGAAAAATAAATGAAACGCACCGTTCATGGAGACGGTAGGCCGTACGTACACATGAACGCTACTTTCATTTTTTGTCATATTAATGGAATTAAAAATAATTGAGAGATATATATATATTATAATTCCAGTACAATATATATGTTTTATAGGTAACATATGTTCATTAATTTCATTTTTTATACATTCCATGTATTGCTTTAACGAGTCACATCACTTGTGGGGGCGGTAGTCCACACTTCCTCATATGAAATTATCGCATTTGCACAACATGCAAAGAATAAAGGTATGTTTTAAATATAAAATACAGAAGAATATAGAAAACATAAATACCATATTTATCATATATTAAATACTGTGACATCATAATGGCCACCTTTAATGGTGTTAAAAGAATATTGAACAATCATCGTTTCGTGAGGTAGTAATTAATATCCACAGAAATAGTACGTTCTTTAACCATTAAATGGATTTTTGTGTAAGTGTAGCTCGAATCCTTCTTATAAAAACATCCAAGTATATTCAATATACTGGTGATGTTATGAAATAAAGGAATAAAAATAGTTTATGGGTTTGGAGAATCAAAATAAAACAAAAGAAAACTAGGGAAGACTTTACCTTTAAATCAGGTAACTCTTTTTGATTTGAGCTCAAAAGATTTCTTGGAAAGACTTCTGCCAAATGTGAGAATTCTAGTAGTAATAGAGGGATGTGGATAGGCATAATGGGTAGGGTTTGGCCGAGCCAAAGGCTTTAGAGGTGTCGGTAAGGTGGTAGAGATGGGGGCCTTTTATAAGAGGAGAGGATGGGCACTCATGGAAAGTCTTGAAAAGTAACATTATTATAAAATTATTTTCTTATTTTAAAGGTCCCACAATTATATATTTCTAGGATAAGGTGATAATATTTCTAAATACACACATCCAATAGGTTTTTGGAAATTTTTGGTCTTAGTGTTTACATTATATTTTCATTTTATTTAAATCGTTAAATAATGAGGTAATCGTTGCCTTATCATGGTGTCATAAATAATTAAATTTATATAATGCCTAAATATTATAAAAAAACTATAATGATGTAGGAAATATTTATAGCTTTATAATGAATATTTATAGCTTTATAATGAATATTTATAGTAAAAAATATGACTTGTATAACTCCATGTAAAAATTGTTTTAGTAAAACAACACATGTTTGTGACATTTTGATTTTAACTTTAAATAAAAAGGTATAAATGTCATTTTCCTACCAAAGAGGATCCATGGGGTCCCCATGTTTACCCATGGTTTTTCTTGGTCGGCCAGGACTCATACAATAAGTGTAGGACATGTGTGAAGATAATTTCATATTATTAAAACATTATTTTTACCTTAAATTACACTAATTATCTCTAATCACGATTAAAAACATAAAAGTTACTATTCCCCAAAAAATTATTTTAATCCCATTGAACCAAATTTTACATCCTAATGACAACCATGCGTGTCATATTTTTTTAAATTTAAATCACAGAAGTGGTAAAGTTCCATTTAAATAAAAAATCTGTTTTTAAACTACCACTTAGTGGTTTAACTATTCATCAAAAATTGAAGTTTTTCAGAAAAATACAAAAAATTCACCCTAAGCTATATTTGATATTCCGAATTCGAAAATTATGTCTATTTTAAAAATTAAAAACAATTAAGTTTCATTAATAAATTTAATAATTAATTACCGCTATCAAAACAAATAGCGTGTTTTTATGAAACAATATCTATTAAAATATTCTGCTTCGGCGGTGGTGTAGTGGTGAAAGAGAGGGGTACAAAAACGCCGTTCTTTAGGAGGTATAGGTTTTGAATCATGGGAGTCCGCTTTCGGGGTGAACCTCTCCCCCGGGATCCACTCGCCTTGCTGGGTCACCCGGTTTCTGACTGGGTGGGCAAAATGAGGCGCAACCCACCCGTGATGACGGATTGCTTGACGAATCATTGACGCCGGGTTGTCACCCTCCGGGACGCTCTGCCATCTTGGCTGGAAACGGCTCCTTCCCAGCTGGGGCTCTCTCCGGAGTGACCTCTTTGTGGGGAGGGGGGTTTCCTTATGTGGAGTGTTCGAAAAGGCCACACAAGGGAATTCCCTTTCAAAAAAGAAAAATATCTATTAAAATATTGACACTAGTTTATGTCCAATTTCAAAGTGAAATTAATTCCAATGACCAAAATTGGATTAAATGGTAAAAATATATTCTAATTTCACTTTAAAAACAATTCAAAATATAATCTAATCATATAAATAAATTAGATTAAAAATTGGTTTTGAATTAAAATGCAACATTTTTCACTATTCATTAAAAAATGAACTTTATCGGAAAAATACCAAAAATTTATGCAAAGTAAATTTTGATGTCCCAATTCTAAAAAATAATTTAATTTTGTCAAATATAACACATAAAAATGTCAAAAAGTTTATTTAAAAGAGGTTCACCATCAAAAGGCAGTTAATCGACCTTTTCATGAATATTAGAATGTTTACGCTTAAAATTGGATTCATTCGCATTTTCAATCCTCTAAAATTTATTGTAAAAATTAAAAATATTTGAAAAACATATATAATCATTTTTTAGTTTTTTCTATTCATTCTCTTCATTACAATGGCTAGGTGTTAACTACCATTTAAAATAAAATTATTTTATTATTAGAGTGCCAGGTATGATTTCAAAGGAACTCGTTGTTGCGTATTGGTTAAGCCATCGAGCATAGCGTTCCCTTTAAATTATTATTAACATTTTATTCACAAATAGGGATAAATATAAAAAAGTAATATTATTTATTTACCTGGGATGTTATATCCTTCCCCACTTTTGGGAATTGTGTCCTCCCAATTTTAAAATTTGGGCTTGGAAACTTCATTGAATGTCCCACGTCAGATCAAGAGTTAGTAGAAATATTACTTTAAAAGAAAGAAAGTGAATTACAGAGGTCACCTAAGTAGACCCATACTAGGATTCCATGTATGAAAACATGGATATGGAAGATACTGGTTTTGTTACAAAATAAAGGAATAAAATAAGTTTATGGGGTTGGAGAAGCTAAATAAAACAAAAGAACACTAGGGAAGACTATACCTTTAAATCGGGTAACTCTTTTGGATTTGAGTTCAAAGGATTCCTTGGAAAGACTTCTACCCAAAGTGAGGATTCTAGGAGTAGGAGAGAGATGTGGAGAGACAAAATGTGCATGGTTTGGCCAAGACAAAGGCTTGAAAGGTATCAGTGACGTGTTAGAGTTGGTGGCCTTTTATAAGAGGAGAGGAGGGGAATTCTTTGAAAGTCCTGAAAAGTAACATAATTATAAAATGCATTTCGGATTTTAAAGGTCCTAAAATTATATATTTTGCGGGTAAGGTGATAATAGTTAGAAATACACAAATCCAATAAGTTTTTTACAAGTTTAGGTATTATATTTTCCATTATCTTTCCTTTTTATTTAAATCATTAAATATTGAGGTAATCGCTGCCTCATCATGGTGTCACAAATAATTAAATTTATTTAATGTCTAAAAATTATAAAAAAAATATCATGATGTAGGAAATATTTATAGCTTTCTAATTAATATTTATAGTAAACTATATGACTTGTATAACCCCATGTAAAATGTTTTTTAGTAAAACAACAAATGTTTGTGACATTTTAATTTTAACTTTAAATAAAAAGGTATAAATTTCATTTTCCTACCAAGGTGGATCCATGGGGTCCCCATGATGACCCATGGATTGTCTTGGTCGGCCATGACTCATAAAATAATTCTAGGAAATGTTTCAAGATCATTTAATATTATTAAAACTTTATTTTTTACCTTACACTACATTAATTACCTCTAATCGCGATTAAAAACATAAAAGTTACTATTCACCAAAAATTTATTTTAATCCCATTGAACCACATTTTAAATCCTAATGACAAACATGTATGTAAGATTTTTATAAATTCAATTCACAGAAGTGGTAAAATTTCATTTAAACAAAAAATAAGTTTTGAAACTACCACTTAGTGGTTTCACTATTCATCAAAATTGAAGTTTTTCAGAAAAATACCAAAAAATAACCCTAAGCTATATTTGATATTATGAAATAATAAATGGTGTCTATTTTAAAAAATTCAATACATATAAGTTTAATTAATTAATTTAATAATTAATTCCCGCTATCAAAACAAATAACATGTTTTTAAGAAATAATATCTATTAAAAGATTGACAGTAGTTTAAGTCCAATTTCAAAGTGAAATTAATTCCAATGACCACTGTTGGTTTAAATGGTAAAAATTTATTCTAATTTCACTTTAAATCCAATTAAAAATATAATCTAATCATATAAATAAATTATATTAAAAAGTGGTTTTGAATTAAAATACAACATTTTTCACTATTCATAAAAAAATGAACTTTATCGGAAAAACACCAAAAATTTACACAAAGAAAATTTTGATGCCATGATTATAAAAAAGAATTTCATTTTTTCAAATATAACACATAAAATTGTCAAAAAGTATATTTGAAAGAGGTTCCCCATCAAAAGGCGGTTAATTGACCTTTTAATGAATATTAGATTGTTTACACTTAAAATTTGATTCATTCGCATTTGTAATCCTCTAAAATTTATTGTAAAAAGTAAAAATATTTGACAAACATATCTAAAAAAATTTTAGTTAGTTCTTCTCAATCCCTTCATTACAACAGCTAGGTGTTAACTATCATTTAAAATAAAATTATTTTATTATTAGACTGCAACATAAGATTTCAAAGGAACTCGTTGTTGTGTATTGGTTAAGACCTCGACCATAGTGTTCCCTTTAAATTAATATTGAAATTTTAATCACAAATAGGGATAAATATAAAAATGTAAAATTATTTATTTACCTGGGATGTTACAATTATGTCACTTATTTTTCCTTAATCTATGGATATGATCTTTGCAATAGACATTGTATCTATTTACATTACATAAAAAATTATTTATTTTTATACATGAATTCACTTTTAGATGGTGTATATAATTCCCTTTGATTTATTATATAACGAATCATTCTATTATCATGTTATTATAATGATTGATTAATATTACTCTTCAATTTCTTATATTCAAGTGTCTCTCATTTTGTTAAAAACTCTTCAACAAAAATATTAGATAAAATGTTATAATGATTTATTCTTATAATTATATCTCTTTAATTTATATGTTTTGAAAATATTTTTTATTATTTATATATTATAACATTAAGGTTTTCACATTATTATTCATTTAAAAGTATCAATTTGGTATGGGACATTTAATTCAAAAAACTCATTATTAAATGATTTAAATGGTTATGAAAATTGTTTTAAAAATCATTGTTTATTTAAATATCATGATATGATATATTTTTATTGGAATGTATAAACATTATATTTCTATTATGCTTGTGTTTTGATTTTTTATTATGTTATGGATATTTGCCACTATTTACATACAGTGGTGGTTCCGTGATAATTCTTGGGTGGGTGAGCCCGAGATAGCTCTCCAATGCATTAGGTAATGTAATGGAGGTAGACGTTATTGTTTCACCTAGTACATTTAGAGAATATACCGTAAGGGGTATTCCAACAAAAATCCATACATAGTTGTGATAAATTTAATGTAAGTATGCTATGTATGCCACAAGTTACCTTTATGATTTATTACTTCGGTGTGTTATTCACAAATCATTTGATTTCATGAGGAATTTTATGATTAAAAAGTATTGATTTTTTGATTTTTATTCATTGATGGGATAAGGTTTTCTTTCCTTATTTTATAACATTTACTTAGTTTTTCATTCTCATACCATGTTTTTGAAATGTTTTCCACATGACATAAATATGAATAGGATCATGGATGGTATCAAGGAAAATCCATGATGTATAAAACATTATAGTAGACCTGCTACTTTTTAAGAGTTTTAATTTTATGAAAAAATGGATACTGAGTAGTAGTGTGTACATATAATTTTCACATTGATATGTAATAGTTATCGAATAGCTCAATAAAACTCTAAACATGAAAATATCCTCAAATGTGAATTATTCATTTAATTCAAGATTGTGTAATGTTTTAAGGTTGGGTCATTATTGTTTAGGTACATATATCCTTTTTGTTTAGAATTAATAAATTATTATTCAAAATAGAATGTAACTAATTTATGAGGAAATATTTATAATGGTATGTATAAACCATAAGGATTATATGATCTATTATATTGTGGTAATTTTCGGTTATTAAAATTTTCTGGATTCCATATGAAAGCTTCATGATTCTCATTAAGAAAAAATAATAATTTAGATGTGAATATATCAATGTTTTTTTATGATACTCATCATTTATATGTTAATATTATAGTAAATAAATTCGAGTTTTTTTATAAATGGAAACATTTAAGTATGATGGAAACTATAAAAATCCATTAAGGCCATGGGTTGTGGTCCCATATTTTAAGGTATGTACTGGTGTACCATATACAACTAGCTTATGTGATATCCTGATTTGTATAACATTTTTTATATTTTTAATCAATCAAAAACATAATTTGTATGTTAAATTTTTTAACATATTTTTTAACATATAAATAATCATGAGCTTTATAATTCATTTGATGATTATGTGATTAATGTTATTTCAGAAAAAAATTCATGGATTTCCAAACACAATATAATTTTAGGAAACAGAGTATTATGTGGCTTAATTTGACTATTAAATCAGGAATTATATTTCAGAGGAATATATTATTTAAATATCGAATTATGGTTATTAGGGTTATTTATAGAAATTATAATAATATATTTTAGAATATTTTATTATCAAAATATCATTTTTATTATGAGACATTAGTAGTGGTTGATAAAATAAGGATAAAAATAGTTAATTTTATATGTAATACAATATAATAAAATCCAATTGACTTTTTACATCCAGTAATAGTATTGAATTTTGTAGATAAATTTTATTTATAGTTATTCATAAAATGGTATGTGTTTAATTTTGGATATTAATGTTGAATTTTTTATATTAATATAGTTTGTATTCATTTAATGTTTAATTAATTTTTGAATAATTATATAAAGTTATATCCTTTTTTGTTCTGGATAATTTCTATTTTTGGAGGAATATATAATTTTATTAGATTCATGGAGCTATAGATGTAAATTCTAGTGCATTATAGGGAAAATGTTCATCTTGAATATTATTAAATTAGAGAAAAAACAAAGTTATATTTTGGAAATTTATTAAAAATGAAATTATAATTCGCATATAAGTGTATATACCTAATCTATTTGTACTGATGATAATGTTATTCAATAATTCATGTAAAATAAAACAAATAAAATTTAATTTACATACATTTCTTACTGAGAAAAAAATTTCATTATAACCCATCAATGATTTAAAGTTCTGTGATGGTAAAAATTTTCATAAAAAGATTCTTTAACAGTATATATTCATTTTTTAGTTATTTTTCTCTTCTAAATAAATGTTCTCACTTTCAAACATTTGTTTCTCAATTTAAACCCCATTTATGTGTCATTATAAATTTCATTTTATATTCTCTTTTATATCATTTATTGGATTTCTTTTATTAACTCTATTTTACTTGAGGGATGATAACAAAGTTAGTTTGAAATATCAAACCCCTTGGTTTATATCAAAACATCCAATTTATAAGATTAAATTTAACAAATCATTTTGGGGTTTAATAAACATTCATTTAAGAAAAAGACTATAATTATCAGCATATATAATACAGAATAGTAATAATAAATGAATAACGAAATATTATTATATTAATGTAACCATTTTAACATGTCCATTAAATTAAAGGGTATGTATATAAATAAAAAATTATTTTAAATATAATAAATATTATAATCATTAAATATATATATATATTAATTAATACTTAGTTAACCCAATGTTTTTGTAAAACAATTTTATTTTTCAAAGTTGTGTTCTCATAAAAAATGGTTTTTTCCATCCATTTGTGAGTGAGTAATATAATTATATTATGTCCCTCAAAGAAAATAAATTTTATAATATAATTACTATTTATTAAATATTTACATCATAGTTCTCTTATTGTAAAATCCCATGAAAGTAAAGAATAATGGATTTTCATTTCTATGTCTATTTATGAATTATATAGTTTTTTAAAGGCTTAAAATGAGAATAAATCCAATCTTAAGCATAGATTTCTCTAATATTTTTCAAATATTGTTTTACCGCCTTTTGATAGAGATCCATTTTTAAATCTATCTTTTGACAATTTTAGCAGCTCTATTTGTCAGAATAAACTTATTCTTTAGTATTGGGACATTGATATTGACTTTGGATAAATTTTTGGTATTTTTTTGACACTGTTCATTTTTTAATTAATAGTGAAAAATACTGCTTTTTACCTCAAAACTGCTTTTTCATCTAATTTAATTATATAGATAGGATATCCTCTTAATAGGTTTTAAAGTTTAATTATAATATATTTTTAATATTTAATCCAATGGGGGTCATTATAATTGATTTCACTTTGAAATTGGGCATAAACAAGTGGCAAACTTTTCATAGATATTGTTTCAAAAAAAACCCGCTATTTGTTTTGAAAACGACAATTATTTTTAAAATAATTATTGAAATTTCTGTATTTTTAATTTGGTAAAATAGATTCCATATTGGGAATCAGATGGTCCAAATTATGTAATTAATAATCTTTTGTTTTGGGACATTATGAATTGTAACGACGATAATTATCTTTAATTATTGTGATTAATCAGTAATCAGGTATTTAAGGAAAATAAAATAATATCATAATAATAAAAATTGACAACAACATGTGTACTAATTATACTGGTTGTGTCATTTCCGACCATGGGATGCCTTGTGCCAAAATTAGGGACCCCATGGAATCACTTTTGGATGATAGTGACACTTTATCATTTTATTTTTAAAGAAAGGAGAATATCACAAAAGTATGTAACACCTAAGTAAAATAGTTTTAATTTTGTCTACATAAATTATCTATTAGATTATAAATAGTCATTGGAAAGGTAAAAATATTTCCTACATCATATTATTTTTTTAATAATTTTTAGACATTAAATAAATTAAATTTTTTTGACACCATGGTGATGCAACGATTACCTCATTAATGAATGATTTAAATAAAATGAAAAGATAATGTATCATCTAAGACATAAACTTGTTAAAAACCTATTGGATGAGTATATTTCGAACCCTTAGCAACTTATACTCAAAATATATCAATGTGGTACCTTTAAAATTTGATACACATTTTAATATAAAGTAACATTTCTTGACTTTCCAAGAGTGCCCCTCCTCCCTCTTATAAAAGTCCCCCACCTCTACCTCCTTACAGACACCTCTCAAGACATTGGCTCGGCCAATATATATTTATTTTATCACTCCACATACAACTATTTATCCTAGAATCCTTACTTTAGGCAGAAATCTCTTAATGAAACCCTTTTGATACAAACCAAGAAGAGTTACCCGATTTAAAGGTAATGTCTTCACTTGTGTTCTTTTGTTTTATTTTTCTTCTCCAACACCCTAAAATCTTTTTATTTATTTATTTTGTAACAAAAACAGTATATTCATTATACTAGGATATTTTTATGAGAGGTATTCAAGCTACACTTTAACACACCTCCATCTAATGGTTAAAGAATATACTGTTTCTGTGAATGGAGAATTTCAGCCTCACGAAACGATGATTGTTCAATATTCTTTTAGCACCTTTCATGGTAGACATTAATATGTAACTCTATTTATATATGATATATTTTATTTTTATGTTTTTGTTATGCTTCTATATTTTTCATTTATGACATACTTTTATGGTTTCCATTATGGGTAAACGTGATATCGTCATTTTAGGAAGTGCAGATTACCTCCCCCTCAAAGTGATTTGATTCATTAATGCCATATGTGGGACGTAAGAAGGATCGAGATAATGATATTATGTATAATTTCATACTGGAATTATTATATTCCTTTATATCATTATGATTTCATTCCATTAAATATGAAATAGAAATGAAAGTAGCGGTCATGTGTACGTACGACTTACCATCTCCCTAAACGGTGCATTTTATTTCTTATCTGTAAATGTTATGTAATATAATAAATGCATTAATATACTGGATATAGATGATATATATGATATTTAAATCATGAATATAATTCTGGATATAATGTATATTTTACCACATGAACAACTTGTAATAACAAGAAGTTAATTTTGGACTCAAGTGACAAGGGTCAACAAAATGACCATTATTAACATATATAATTACGTATTGTTCATAACATGTTAATAAGTGATATAAAAGGAATAATGAACATGAAAAAGGTTTCTAAGAAAGTATAAATTAACTCTAGTTTATTATTCAGGATATTAAAGAACGATCGAGTCAAGTAGGACACCTGGTATGGGACTTCATCTCAATCTCCTTTCATTGAGCCATATATTGTTTTATACACAACATTATTTTATACAGTGTATAAACCCCTTTGACATTTACATTTATTCAAAAGGAATATTTTTTATAAGAAGTGTTTTACTAAACGAAAAAAGGGAATTCTTTGTCGTACGTATGCGGTGACAACGACTTCTCCACCGCCGTGACCATTATTTGAGTTTCGACTTCCTCTACATGCCATAACTTTTTTAAAAAAATATCATGTTATACTTTTTTTATTTTGGTATTGAAAATAGTTTTGATAATGTTTTTATTATATCAATGTGTTATTGATATCTTGTGATTGAAATGTGTAAATGTTATGTTTCCATTATGCATGCTTTATGTGATATGATTATGTTATTGTTCTTGGGCATTGTTTATGAAGATGGGTGGTTCCGTGAAAAACTAAAGGAGGGTGAGCCTGATATATCTCTAAAATTCATTTGGTAACGCGAAGGAGTTAAACGCTATGGTTTATCTAATGAGAATTGGGGAATATATTTTGATGAGTATTCTAAACGTAACCATGAGGCTTACTCCCTACGTAAGAATGTTATGAATACCTCAAGTTAAACTTATGCCTTCTGATTTCTATAATTTGTTGATAAATATTATGATTTCAAGATGTATGATAAAGCGCTTATGTGTTATGAGTAAATTATGATTTCATCAATTCTTATGAATACATGGACTAATGTTTTCATTTGGTACTTTTATATCCCTTACTGCGTGTTTTATACTCATCCCATGTTTTTAAAATGTTTTTCAAAGGTCAAGGGAAAAGTACATGATGTGATGATAGTTTTGAGGATGTGTCAAGAAATAATCTGTGTTTTATTTTAAATATGTCTCTATTGAAGGGAAAAAATTAATACTGTCTTTTATGTAACCACCAAGTAGAAATGTGGAATGTAATGCATGATTTATGATATAATTTTCTAAAACTCTAAACCTGAAAATATCCTCAATGTGTATTATTATAATAACTCAAGATTATGTAATGTTTAAGGATGGGGCATTATAGTTGGCATCAAAGGCCGGTTTAGATAAATTTAGGAGTTCAAATTATAATAAATGATTATCCAAAAATATTTTTTTATGGTCAAATTGAAATGATATTGCATTTGAAGATTACCATGTTGCATCATCTAAGACATGTATTTTCATAATGGTTTTTCGTAGAGGAAATAGGGAAGCAGTGCTAGGAAGGAATATAGAAGGAAATGACCTTCCGAATCAGCATCCTAAGATGGTCGGAATTGGAACTGAGCATTTTGTTACATAAATCACGTAGTTGACTCAAGTGATAAATGGTGGGGGTATCCATGCATGAGATCAGCCAGATCAACCGCAGAGGAACACGTTAGTGATGGAACATTTCATGAGGCAACATCCCCCATCATTCAGAGTATCATCTGACCCTGTGCTAGTTGAAGGGTGGATTAAAGCACTACATAATTTTTTCGATGTCATGGGGTGTTCAGACAATCAAAAGGTTAGTCTTTTTGTTTACTGTTTGGAGGGTGAAGCAGATCAGTGGTGGTCGATGGTTAAAAATAGAAGGGACACTGAAGAGATTTATGCTCTTGACTGGGATGAATTCAAAGGTATGTTTCTTTAGAAATATATTCCTAAGGCTGTTCGATATAGGATGGAAAAAAAATTCTTGGAATTGAGTCAAGAGGATGTCTTAGTGGCTTCTTGTGAAGAAAGGTTCACTCGATTGGCATGTTATGCTCCAAATTTTATCTGATACCTTGATAGTAAAATCAATCATTATTACTCAAGATTAAAGCCAAAATATCGAAGGTCTTTACATCCTCGCGAGTTCAAGAGTTATGAAAAGCTTGATCGATGTGCTGAGAAGGTGGAAATGTAGTTTGCTGATGATCAAGTGTTCTATAACAACCAACAGAAGAAGAGACCGAGGTGGAAAGAGAAAGGAATGAATCCTTCAAAATGGTCTGATGGTAAGAAAACTATGTTTTCAGTTTGTGATAAATATGTTAAAAGGCATGCTGGGGAACGTCTTATGAATTATTTAAAGTGCTACTGATGTGGTATGATGGGACATAAGGCTCGTGATTGCACTGAAAAAGATCAAGGTGATGGTAAGACCAAATTTGATTTACAGTTTTTGAAATGTTTCAAGTGCAATGAGATGGTTAATTATGCAAACGGGTTTCCGAAAAAGAGCTCGAATGATGAGAATAAGTCCAACTACAAGTAGAATAGTGTGGTGATATCCATTGCAACAACTTCAGCAGATGTTGGGCTATCAAATGAAGTGGTGTCAGGTACTTTGATTGTTTTCTCAGATTATGCTAATGTGTTGTTTGATTCGGGGTCTACACATTCTTTCATCTCTGAAAAATATTATAGTAAATTTGGAATAACATCTCAAGAAATGACTCCTGAACATATGGTAAAAACACTTAGGAGAAATATTGAGGAAAAAAGAATTTATAAGAATCTTCCTATCATTATCCGTGGAAAGAACCTACTTGAAAACCTTATTGTCTTACCTCTAGAAGAGTTTGATGTTATCCTGGGTATGGATTGGCTCTCAGTTTACCATGCTACGATTGATTGTAGTGCTAAAGAAGTTTCTTTTCAAAAATACTTTTAGTTTGTGTACAAGAATGAACCCTTACTGTTGATAACCTATCAAGAGGCTGAGAAACATGAAAAAGATGGAAATGAATGTTACCGTGCACATATTTTTGAAAACAAAGGAACCGTTCAGATTAATGATGTACTAGTAGTAAATGAGTATCCTAATGTTTTTCCTGATGAGTTTCCTGGAATAATACTAGATCGGGAAGTTGAATTTACTATTGACTTAGTTCCTGATTATAAGCCAATTTCAAAACCCCTTATCGAATGACTCAGATTGAACTTTTAGAGTTGAAGGAGATATTTCAAGATTTATTATAGAACGGTTTCATTCGACCTAGCACATCACCATGGAGTGCTCCTGTCTTATTTGTTATTAGAAAGATGGTTTTATGAGACTTTTCTTTGATTATAGTGCCTTGAATAACATCACTGTTAAGAATAAATATCCTTTTCCTCATATCGCCGATTTGTTTGATCAACTCTAGGGAGCTCAGTATTTTTCAAATATTGACTTGTGATCGGGGTACCATCAGTTGAAGGTAAAGGAAGCAGATGTTCCGAAGACCGTGTTTTATACATGATATGGCCATTATGAATTTGTAGTAATGCCTATTGTGTTAACCAATTCACATGCTGTATTCATGGACCTTATGAATAGAATTTTCCATGAATTCTTGGATAAGTTTTTGGTTGTTTTCATTGATGATATTTTGTTGTTTTATAAAAGAAAAGAGGAGCATGAAAGATATTAAAGGGTTATTCTTCAAACCTTAAAATGAAATAAATTGTTTAGGAAATTCATCAAGTGTGAGTTTTGGTTGTAACAAATTTCTTTCTGTGGTCTCATTGTTTTTAAAGATGGAATAACTGTTGATCCTATAAAAACAAAGGTTGTTGAATAATTGACAAGACCCACAAATGTAACAGAGATTCTTAGTTTTCTTAGTTTGGCAGGCTATTACTGAAGGTTTTTTAGAAATTTTTCAATGTTATCTAGTCCAATGACTAAGCTAACTCGGAAGGGTGTTAAGTTTATCTGGACAAAAGAATGTGATGATTGTTTTCAATAATTGAAAAAAATGATTGGTGAATGCTCCAATTTTGGAACTACATTCCAGGAATGGGGAGTTTGTTATCTACAATGATGATTCATTGAAAGGACTTGGTTGTGTCCTAATACAGAATGATTAGGTAATTTATTCTTCTTCACGTACAGATGAAAACTCATGAGGTAAATAACCCTACACATGATTTGGAATTAGCTACTGTTGTTTTCATTTTAAAATTTTGGAGGGATCGTTTGTATGGTGTAAAGTGTGAAATATATACAGATAACAAATGTTTAAAGTATATATTCCCTCAAAAATAATTGAACATGAGACAGAGGAGATGGATGGAGTTATTCAAGGATTACGATTGTACAATTCATTACCATCTAGGAAAATCAGATAAATTGGCTGATGCTTTGTGTCGAAAAAGTAATGCCTCATTAACCATGTAATGTTTGGAACGTGATCCTTTGGTTAAGGAATTGATGAAAATTGGCATAGATGTTTTTGGTGGAGGATATTCTTCTGTTTTGTTTCAGGTATCAGTGATATCGTCTCTTTCAGACAGAATTAAGCAAGCATAGAAGCAAGACAGTGATTACAGAGAAACGTAGAGCAGGTTCAGAAGGGTAAGTTTCCTAAATTCAACATTGATAATTATTGGGTTTGGAGATTTGGGTAGAGATTATCTGTGTCATCTGATTCATAGTTAAATAGAGAGTTGCTATGTGAAGCTCGCAGTTCTCCGCTTTCAGTTTATCCAGGTAGTACTAAGATGTATAGAGATCTTCGGGAGTTTTACTGGTGGGATGGAATGAAAAGAGATATTGCTGATTTTACTATGAAGAGTTTTACTTGTCAACAGGTTAAAGAAAAGCGGCAGTTACCGAAACGGATCCTTTAGCCTTTACCAGTAACATAGTGGGAATGAGAGAATATATCCATGGACTTCTTTGTTTGATTGCCGAAGACACCTCAAGGTAATAATGCAATCTGGGTTATTGTTGATCTCTTAACTAAATCTTCTCATTCCCTTGCTATACGAGATACTTTTTCCCTAGATCAACTTTCTCGTTTGTATCTTAATGATATAGTCAGGTTACATGGAGTTCCCCTCTGCATTGTATCTGATCATACTCTCATGATTACTTCTAACTTTTGGAAAGGCCTTCAGAAGTCATTGGGTATTGAATTAAATTTTCGTACATGTTTTCATCCTCAATCAGATGGGCAGTCAGAACGAAAAATTTATACTTTGGAGGATATGCTACATGCTTGTTCAATGGATTATCAGGAAAGTTGGGACCAACATCTTTCATTGGTTGAGTTTTCTTACAATAGCAGTTTTCATTCTAGTATAAAGATGGCACCATTTGAGTCATTTTATGGGAAGCAGTGTCGAACTCTATCTTTTTGGGATGAAGTGAGTGAAAGGAAGTTGATGGGACCAGAATTGGTAGAAGAGTTGGTAGGAAAATTTCAGATGATACAGAGAAAAATGAGAACAACTCAGTGCAGGTAGAAACGTTATGCAGACAACAGGATGAAGGATCTCTCTTTTGAGTTAGGTGATCGTGTTTTTCTCAATGATTCACCATGGAAAAGTGTGATGCGATTTGGTAAGAACAGAAAGGTGAGTCCAAGGTTCATTGGACAATATGAAATTCTGGAGAGATTTGGATCAGTTGCATATCGAGTGGCTTTACCACCATGTTTATCTCAGGTACAAAATGTTTTTCAATGATTCAATGTTAAGGATGTACATTCCAGATCCATCCCATGTTTTGAGTCTAGATGTAGTTCAACTGGAAAAGAATCTATCTTATGAGGAACAACTGGTCCAGATTCTTGACCACAGGGAGCAAGTGTTACAGAATAATGTGATTCATCGTGTAATGGTTTTGTGGAAAAACCAAATGATTGAAGAGGTAACATGGTAATCTGAAAATGCAATGATGGATAAATACCCCCACTTATTCGATAAGTAAAAAAATTGAGGGGATGAAACTTTCAAAAGGGGGGAAGTATGTAACATCCCATGTAAGTATAGAATTATGTATTTTCATATCTATGTCTATTTATGAGTTATACATTGTTTTAATGGCTTAAAATGAGAATAAATCCAATCCTAAGCATACAATTCTCTAATATTTTTAAAAGATTGTTTTACCTCTTTTTGATGACGATCCATTTTTAAATCTATACATTGACAATTTTATAAGCTCTATTAGTCAAAATAGACATCTTTTTTAGTATTGGGACACTGAAATCGACTTTGTATAAATTTTTGGTATTTTTCTGACAATGTTTATTTTTTTAATGAATAGTGAAAAATACTTCGTTTTTACTTCAAAACTTCTTTTTCATCTAATTTAACTATATAGATATATTTTCCATATAATTATATTTAATATTTAATTAGAATATATTTTTACCATTTAATCCATTGGTGGTAATTATAATTGATTTCACGTTGGAATTGGGCAATAACATGTGCCATACTTTTTATAGATATTGTTTCAAAAAAACCCACTATTTGTTTTGACAATGAGAAATTATTTTTAAATTAATTATTTCAATTTTTGTGTTTGGAATTTTGTAAAATGGATTCCATATTTGGAATCATAAGGTCCAAATTATGTAATTAATACTCTTTTGTTTTTGGACATTATGAATAGTAACGACGGTAATTATCTTTAATTATCGTGATTAATTAGTAATTGGGTAGTTATGGATAATAAAATAATATCATAATAATAATAAATGACACCAACATGTGTTCTAATGCTACTGGTTGTGTCATTTCCGACCATGGTATGCCTTGTGCCAAACATAGGGACCCCATGAAATCACTTTTGGGTGATAATGACATTTTATCATTTTATTTTTAAATAAAGGAGAATATCACATAAGTATGTAACACCTAAGTAAAACAATTTTAATTTTTCCTAAATAAATGATCTCTTGGACTATAAATATTCATTGTAAAGATAAAAGTACTTCCTACATCATTGTTTTTTTATAATTTTTAGACATTAAATAAATTAAATTTTTTATGACACCATGATGATGTAGCGATTACCTCATTAATGAACGATTTAAATAAAATGAAAAGATAATGTAAAATCTAAGGCTTATACATGTCAGAAAACATATTGGATGAGTATATTTCGAACCCTTATCACCTTATCCTAGAAATATATCAATGTGGGACCTTTAAAATTTAAACTCATTTTAATATAAAGTAACATTTCTTGACTTTCCAAGAGTGCCCCTCCACCCTCTTATAAAAGGCCCCCACCTCTACCTCCTTACCCTCACCTCTCAAGCCATTGGTTCAGCCAAGATCTGCTCATTTTATCTCTCCACATTCCTCTCTTCATCATAGAAACCTTACATTATCCAGAACGCTCTTCAAGAAACCTTTTTGGTTCAAACCTAGAGGAGTTACCCGATTTAAAGGTAATGTCTTAACTTGTGTTCTTTTTTTTCCTATCCAACCCCCTAAACACTTTTTATTCCTTCCTCTTGTAAAAACATCAGTATATTCAATATACTATAATGTTTTTATGAGAATTATTATATCTAAACTAACACAATCCTCCGTATAATGGTTAAAGAACATACTGTTTCTGTGGATGGAGAATTTCTGCCTCACGATACGATGATTATTAAATCTTCTTTTAACACCATTAATGGTTGACATTAAGATTTCACTCTATTTATATATGATATATATTATGTTTATGTTTTCCATATGCTTCTGTATTTTTCATTTATTACATACCTTTATGGTTTCCATTATGGGTAAACGCGATATCTTCATTTTGGGAAGTGCAGACTACCGCCCCCTCAAAGTGATTTGATTCGTTAATGCCATATGTGGGACATATGAAGGATGGAGTTAATGATATTATATATTATGTCATACTGGAATTATAATATACCTTTATTTCATTATTATTTCATTCCATTAAATACGAAATATAAATGAAAGTATCGTTCATGCGTATGTACAGCTTACCATCTCCAGAACGGTGAATTTCATTTATTACCTCTAAATGTTATGAAATATTATAAATGCATTAATATACTGGATATATATGATATCTACATCAGGAATATAATTCTAGATATAATGGATATTTTACCACATGAACAACTTGTAATTACAAAAAGTTAATTTTCGAATCAAGTGCCAAGGGTCAACAAAACGACCATTAATAGCTTAAATAATTACATAATGATCATAACATGGTAATAAGGGATATAAAAGGAATAATGAACTTGAAAAAGTTTCTTAATCATGTAGAAATTAACTCGAGTTTATTATTTAGGAGATTAATGAACGATATAGTCTAGTCAGACACAAGGTATGTGACTTCGTCTCAATATCCTTTCATTGAGGCATATTTTGTTTTATATGCAACATTCTTTTATATGGTGTATAAAACACTTTGAAATTTACTTTTATTAAAAAGGAATCTTTTTTATATGAATCGTTTTACAATATGGCAAAAGGGAATGTTTTCTCATACGTATGCAGCAACAACGACTTCTCCGCCGTCGTGACCATTATTTGAGTTTCGACATCCTCTACAATCCATAACATTTATTAAAAGAAAAAATAAATACCATTTTTTACTTTTATTCTATTTTGGTATTTAAAATGGTTTTCATAATTTTTTTATTATATCAATGTGTTATTGATATCTTGTGATTGAAATGTGGAGATGTTATGTTTCCTTTATGCATGTTTTATGTGATACTATTATGTTGTTGTTCTTGGGAAATGTTTATGAAGACGGGTGGTTCCGTGATAAAATAAGGGCGGGTGAGCCCGATATAGCTCTCCAATGAATTGGTTAATATGAAGGAGTTAAACACTAATGATTCTACGAAGAGATTTAGGGAATATATTGTGATTGGTATTCCAAACGTAACCATGAGGTTTACTCCCTACGTAAGAATTTTATGAATTCCTCAAGTTACCTTTATGTATTATGATTTCTATGATTTATTCCTAAATCTTATGATTGCATGAGGTATGATAAAGTGCTTCTGTTTTATGAGTAATGTATGATTTCATCAATTTATATGTATATGTGGACTAATGTTATCATTCGTACTTTTATATCCCTTACTAAGCATTTTATTCTCATCCCGTGTTTTTGAAAAAATTTTCATAGGTCAAGGGAAAAGTACAAAATGTGATGATAGTTTTTAGGAAGCATCAAGAAAGAATCCATTTTTTATTTAAAATATGTCTCCTTTGTTGGTAAAAAAATAATAATATCTTTTATGTAACCACCTTGTTGAAATGTTGAATGTAATGCATGATTTATGATCTAATTATCTAAAACACGAAACCTAAAAAGATCCTCAATGTGTATTCTTATAATAACTCAAGATTAAGTAATGTTTAAGGCTGGGGCCTTATACTTATGATGAATTTTTTTAATTTTTCTGAAAAGATTATTTTTTCACAAAATAGTGAATAATATGTATATTTACTCAAACTAGTCTCTTCTATTAAAATATTTAAAAAATCAAATTCTATTTTTCTTTAGTTTTATAAAGTAATTCGTTTATTTATATATATATAATTCCAATTATAATATGTAATTTATATTTATACATTAATTTAGAATAAATTATTTCTTCTTTAAAAATGTTATTTTTCTCAGAAACTGGTTTTCATCAACTTTTTATAACTTATTTTTTAATTAAAATTTTCCACTACTGTGTATTTTATTTTCCAATTCTGATTTATTATATAATATCATGAGTTTGATATTTATCTATTATTATATTTTAATAAAATTTAATAATAAAAATTAAATATGTAATTTTTGTTATCACTGTAATAGGAAAATGAGGTAACTAATGCTATCAATCAAATGATAAGGGCTCTAATTAAACCCTAAATCCTCATTTTATAATGTTTTATGAGTCCATTATATTCATAATCATTCAAAATTAAATTATATATCCTTTTTGTTTCCATATGTATGTGGTTATGTGGTTTATAATAATTTATTTAATGAATTGTAAAAAAATTAAATCTTTATTTAATTGTAATGTAGTATAAAATGGAGTTAACCAGTGGTTATTTTCAATTATAAATATTATATTCACATATTTAAGTGTTATAACCATAATTTTTATTTAATTTAAAATATCATTGAATATATAAATACATTAAATATTTAAAAAAACGATGATTTTGTAATTATTCAATTACTAGAAAAGAGAATAAATGAAATTAAAAATATTAAAATAAAAATAATTTTAAAAAAATCCCAATTAAAATTATTTTTTGGCATATAATAGAATTTTTTTTGTGATTTACTTATTTTATGGATAGTTATAAAATAAATGATATGAATTTCTCTAAAATTAGACAATAATGATTTTTTAATAGATTATAAATTATTGAATGACATAACATTTATAAAAATCATGCATTCCTCGTTGTGACTTGCATATTGTTTATTATATCATACATGGTCAATTAATTATTTGTTATTAAATATATATTCACCATATTTACCATTAATATATAATAATCACTATTTTTATTGTAGGATTTAAAATTGTTAATAGAATGTTAAAACCAAATGGTAAGAATAAATAAATAGATAAAATTATATATTTTATTTGATGTTGGTATTTCGATCCATTATCATCATATATTACAAAAATGTATTTTTTTACATATATAATTGAATATTTATTTATATTAATTAAATATTTTTTAGAATTACAAAAGTGAAATATATATCCATCTCCAACATCCATCAAATGGGATGATAATTCATTGTTCATGTGCAATGCTAGCTATTGCCTTTCAAACATATGTAATACATTTTCAATCAAAATCAATCAAGATTATTCAAACTAATGGAATTAATGTTTATATATTATATTAATTAAAATATTATCTTCCTTAATAGATAATATTTCATTTTCTTTCGAACATTTCACTTTACTAAAAATGATAATTTTATTCATTTGTACATGTGTACTACAACCTCCACAATGTGATGTGACTCTTTTATCATAAAAACTCAAAAAAATAATAAATAGAAGTATATTTTCAAAAATTATATGTTTTTATGATATTAGTATAATTAAAAAAATATAAAATAATAGTCACCATAATTCTATCATGATATTTCTAAAATGGAATTTTTGTTCATTCATTTGTTTGAACAAATGACTACATAATTGTAATGAAGTACATTGTGGTAAAAAAATTTAATGGTCGTATTTAATTTTATGATGGATGTGTAATATTTAAAATAATTTCATTATTATGTTTTCTTATATGAGGGATTAATAAACACTTATATCATAATAAGTATTCCAATTTCATTTTGTTCAGATGAAACAAATATCATCAAAACATCTATTTTCCGAACAACTAAAGTGAATTTTATTAATTAAATAATTAGATATAAAATAGAATGATATAAAATAAATGGAATAAAAATGAAGATTTTGTTTGTTAAATAATTAACCTATGATTATTATTTAGGAACCTAAATAATGAGTGTAACGAGTTAGACACATGGTAAAAGAATTTTTTAAAAAAATTATATTTTAATGTTTCATGTGGACCTATTTTTAAAAAATTATTCATATTAAAAAATAATTTAAATAAATTTATTCATATTATCCTATTATTTTTTAAATTCATTTTTTCTCATGTAGTTATTTTAACAAAAATGGTTGATAGAATTAAAATTTAATTTTTTGAATAAGGAACATCGTGACTTTTAGAAAAAATAGAATATAGGGAATTATTTTTTCAACTTATAAGGGATGATATAATTTTCCACTTTCATTTTTAATATTTCCTTAAGCCTATTTTATTATATTTCATTGAAAATATAATTTATATTTTTTTCCATTATAATTACACATATTTTTAAATATATAATTTAATAGTGGTAAAGTTAATATCCCCAAAAAATATTTCAATGATATAAGCTTTTATTAATCATCTTGTAGTTCATGGAAATTATTTATGTCTATGGTTTGTTAAATTATAAAAAATATATGGATTATACCATTTTACAAATATTTATCATTGGGTATGTATTTTGACCATATTGTTATTCCAAATATGAGACGGAGTTAACTAATTAGATTTCTCATAAGATATAATTGGATGTTACTATAGTAGTTATTAAAAGATTCACTATTATTATTAATCTATGGGTAGCTTTGATGTTCACACTATGGTAATGTTATTATGTTATCAAGGATGTTATTATATGATTACCGATTTTTACTCCAAATTTTACAATGATGTTTATTTAATATGTATGAGTGAAGAGAATAACATTGTGAATAAGTTTTTAGGTTATTTCCATATTTGAAGTGAATCAATTATGTGTAAATTTTTATTTATATATTTCTATTCTTATATTTAATAAATGTATTTGATAGATAATTGGATATATTTTTGATGAATGGTGTTTAATTATATACCAATGATTTTTGGTAATGATTTGTTTTATGAATATTTATGTATGAATAATTTTGTTCTTTCATTTATGTCCCTTATAGAGTATGTTATTATAATAAAATGATTCCCAAATATTTTTCGTATAGTCTATTTATGGGTATTGTATAATAAAGAATAAAATATTAAATTCCTGCTGATTTTTCATAAAAATTAAACATTTTTCAATTATAGTTTTTGTATTGTGGGAACAAGTTATTTTCAATTGTAGTTTCCACCATGAAATTTATGTGGTTTTTATGTTAGATTTACGACATAATTATATAAAAAAATAAACCTAAATATTATTAATGAATTAAATAAAATCAAATATTTTCTCAAGAAACTTTATTTATTAATTTCTAACAATGTTTTCTTATACGTTCCATATTTATAACCATCCTACTAATATTGCATTGAAAAAAATTACACCGCTATATAGAGATGGTAAACCAAAAATGTAATCACACGATGTTTTCAATCATTTTTAATGTAAAATAGATTCAATAAGGCTATAAAATTGTCATTATTACACATAAATATATTCATTATACTATATTTATTATTTTATAATGTATTCAACACATTAAGAAGAATCATATTTGTAATTAACCATGAATATGTTGGAAAATATTATTACCTATTATTTAAAATAATTTTTTTATATATTTCAATAAGGGACCTTGTGTTCGGATTAATGTTTGTCTATATTTTTAGGACATGACCATAAAACATTATAAAATCATGAGAAATGTAATAAATTTTATGTTATTTCACATTGAGGATGTATTTTTTTTAGATTATTATAGGATTAGGGAATAGATCATACATAACAAAACCATAAAATATAAAATGGAATAATATAATCAGTATCCATTTTTCAACCAAATAAAACATTAAAAACCATGATATCTTATATGAAAACTCATTATGACTGTCATAATGATTCCATCTAATCCCTTAATAACTTTTATTTCATATAAATATATAAAATTTATGTGACGAGTATAATCATCACAGGGAGAGAGATAAAATAAATAAATCATTATTCAATTGATAAAAATAATAATACCTGAAACATTATCAATAAACAAAACTTTTCACATTCATAAGTAGTCAATACATTCTATTGATAATAATATCATTTAATTATTCAATTATAATCATAGTATTACCATATTCTCCATAATAAGAATATAAAATACATAATGATAACATGTAATATGATTTTGCTTATCACTCTTATAAAACATTATCCATATGGTCTGCTTCTAAACACGTCACACTTACAAATGGACTATCCAAACAGCTGACATCAATACCCAATGAATTTGAGGTCTATCGCAGACCCACCCATCATTGGAAAATAATGTCAACAACCATCATTGGTTTATTATAAAACCACACCATTAATTTCCATGAATAATTATATAATCATGAAATAGAAAATAATTCAATTTTCAACATTTAAATTATAAAACTTCTTTGGTGATCGCAAGAATAAATTTAATGATATTTGAATAATTAATACATATTAAAAAAAAATTGAAGGAGATAATACCATGAAAAATAAAAATAAGGGTCATGATCTCAATGAACATGAAATATTTCAAGGGAATCCAAAAATAAAATAATGCCTACAGCCATGGAAAAATATTTCTCTCCAAAAACATTTAGAATTGAACAATTTGTTTATCATTGGCCAAAAAAATACCTATAAAACACTTACAAAATTATTTTCAAAATTATTTACATAAAATTGAATATGGGTATATAATTCCTTAAATAAACCTTTTTTGTAAATGTTAAAAAATTATAAATAATAATATAATGAATATTGAAATTAGGAATTTCTTTCATCTTCATGTAATAATTTAATCTAGCACCACTTTGGACATTTAAATAAATTTTTTTCATGAAATCATTAATTTTAAAAAATATTAAATAACATTATTTTTGGAAAAATATATATATATATTGTCAAAGGGTAATTATATATACCTTATAAAATACTAAAGGACCATTCAATCAAGAAACACCTCAAAGTAATGTCATTGAGAATAAATCTGTTAGCATGGGTCCGACTTGTCTCATGTGTCATTACCTTCCAAAATATTAAAAATATTTTAATAATCTAAATTCTTTATATAATTTTTGATGTTTATTTTTCACTTTTATTTCAGTTAGAAATTTATTTTATACAACTACTTAAATAATTATGTTTATGTCGGGTGTTGGCTGTAGTGGGTAAATGTGTCAAAACGACATTGGTATGCCAACTATGGTCAAAGGGGTTATAATATGAACATATTAAAAACAGTAATCATGATGTAATTATCATATATATTAATATCAATTAAACCATTTGTCACAATATGGATACATGGTTATGAAAAACGAACCAACGTTACAATTATTGAGATGAGGGGTTTTATGAACACATGAATTACAATCTCATTTTTCAATGACCGTTATAAAAATATAGTAAATAAGAAAATATATTTAAATAATAATAATTTTATTATATATACCATTATATTAAATTATATATAAATTTATATATAATTATGGTGATGTTAAATTAATCACATCACTTCTAAGATGCGGTAGTCCCCCCATCCACGAAGGATTTTATCACTTTTTGTGTGTGTGGAAAAGTGACAAAAATGATGAATTATATTATTAAGAAGTTAATTTTTTAATTAATATAATATATAAGTTATTTATGTTATATATATTTAATTAATCTCATAATTAATATGTTTTATGGAGAATGTGAACCAATCACATATTTTTTTGGATGTAACAGTCCACACATTTACAAATGATTTTATCATCATTAAAGAAATTGGAATGTAAAAATTTATGTGGTATAAAAGAATTATAGAAGATTAAATAGTTAAAAAATATTATATATTATATTATATATATATATATATACTTAAATACCATAATAATTACCAACCGTTAATTATGGTAAGGGAAAAACGAATAACATCATTTCGTGAGGCTGTAGTTTTTAATACACAAGAATGGTATTTTCATTACCCATTATATAGAAGTGTGTGTATGTTTAGGTGGAATAATTTTCATAAATGAATCCCAGTATATTTATTATACTTATTCATTATGTGATGCATAAAATAATCATATTTTAGGAAGTGGATAATGAAAAATAAAATAAAATAACATGGGGATGAATTTTGACCCTTATTTGAGTAACTCATTTAGGATTGCACCAAATGGAATCCATTGACGGATTTAATCTCAAGGTGATAATTATAGAATGAATATATTAATTATAAGGTTAAATTTAGTAAATTTTTTGTTGGTATAAAAATTCATGAGCGGTGCGACGAAGGTGTAGGGTTGAGTACCTTTTTATAGTGGTGGAGGAGTTGCACTCCTGTAAAATTTTGAAAAGATTATTCTACCCACGTTTTTTCCATTAAAATTTGATTCAATATTGGTAATAATTATATTCATGGTTGTTTTGAGTCAAAAAACATCAATTATATCGATTTATTACAACTTTCTACGACATTTGGAACATTAGTTTTATGTTTTCGGCCCTTGTTAAGAAAAGTTTTCTGATAATTGGTGTTATTAATTTGAATAAATTCCCCTAAAATTTTTTGTGAAAAAATATTTTTACATTAAATGAAATTATAAATTATAACTGTTAGAAATATGGAATCCATTTATTCTAAATTACAATAATAAAAGTGCCATAATTTAATTTAAATTTAATTACTTAGATCGGATTTGAAATAGGATATTTAAATTAAAAATATTCAAATGATTGCTAGGTTTATAAATTCAATTTCTGTGTAAAGTTTATTCTAACTACCCAGAAATGGTTAATTAATAATAATACCTTTTAGAAACATGAAAATATTTTTTAAATATAATTTATCTCTCTAAATAAATTAGTTGAAATATCTGTTTTGATTTAAAATTCATTAATTTTCAATATTCATTAAATAATGAATGTTCATAATAAAAAACTTAAAATTAAAACATACATCATTTTTATGATTCTATTTCAGAAATGATGTATATTTTGACATAATAAATTCAATAAAATATCCACTAATTTGATTTAAAATTGGTTCTCCACTAAAAGGAAAAAATTACATTTTAAAAATATAGTGATTTTTATGCATAATAACTTATTTTTTCTTATTTTAAGGCTAAAATCATATAGTATAAATGTAATAAAATTATAGACATGTTTAATAATAATATAGATGTTCATATTCATTCCCATAAATACAATGTCTATGAGATAACTTTCACATAAAATAATAATAATAACACTATTTTATTTTTGGGTGTAACAACACATGATTGAAAAAAATGTATTTAATATAGTAATTGTGGAGTGTGGGGTAATATATAAAAAATATTATTATTTCTATGTCGAAATTACTATCTATTTTTTTTAATATTGATAATTATGAAAACTATTATTCTATAATTAGATGGGATGTTACATAGATCCTCCTAAACATATATGTAGGTTTTGAGAATATATATTTTTATTTGTTGGTCATGAAAGACTTATCAAATTACTGTGATGAATTGAGAGAATGGGTTTCCTTTTATATGTTATGGGAGGGTAAATCATGAAATTGTAAAAAATAAAAAAAAATAACTAAATATTTTATGTTTAAATTGGTCCAAATTAATATAATTATAAGATAATATGAGATTGTGTTTGAAAAATATAATAAAAATTATCTTCGGACAATTTATAATATTATTGACATCATGTTAGGTCTTTTGTCAATTAAAAAAATATTAAAATATTCAACCCTTTAATAGTAAATAATATAATTATAAATTTACAAAAACCCTATAAATTGACCATATTTGATGTTTTCAACAACATCCCTTTCAATGAGAACAATTTATAATTTTTAATAATTTTAAGTAATTTTCTAATATATTATTTATTATAAAATTGCATTAATATCATTTTATATAATATTAATATAATATGACTTTAAATACATCTAGAAAAAATGAAATATTATTAAAATATATTTTAAATTAAATTAGTTGAATATTAATATGATTTCAATTTAAATTAGTTTTAGTATTTTTAAAATCATTTATATTAATTTCCTATAAATTAAATAAATTATTTTTCTGTGTTACTCAAGAATAAAACATAATTATATCACCACAAATAATATTAAAATTTATGCGATAAAACTAAACTAGTTAAGTTCTATTTGTTTCATGAAATTTTTTTATCCTTTTGAGAATATATAAATTAAATATAACACAACAACTAGAAATTTTTGAAATTTCATTATATGAAATAATTCTAATGTCTGGCCAGAGGAATAATCACTCCAAAATAGAATATATACAAATTTATTATCAAAATTTATAAATTAATCCCAAAAAATTAAAAAAAAATTAAAATCATTTAGAAATTTTATTAACCTTAAGTACATATTCACCCTTTTAATGCTCTGGTACATATTACCATAGCTATTTTTAATAAGAAATAAATATAAAAGATGAATTTTTTCAAAATTTGGACCTCCTAATTCAAAATATAAAAATGATTTATTCAGATTAATTTTCTAGATGTTGTACAAATTATGAAAAATATAATAAGATAAATGCAATGATTTAGCTTCTTTAAAAAATTTACTTTTACGTATAAATTTTTCATTATACAAAATTCAATAATAAAACTCATTATAAAGACCATAAATTTATAATAATAATAAAATTGACCAAATTTTTATTTAACACACCATTTTATATAAAACATCTCTTTTAATTATAGGATCAAACATATATGATTCAATAAAATGTACTATTTTCACTATTTATTAAAAAATCAAACATTTCATTAAAATACAAAGATTTCACTATATTATAATACTAATATTATGGGTTTAAAAATTACATTCATTTCATCAAATAACTATCCAATATGTGGAAAAAATTGATTATATTATTTTCAAATAGAAAGAAAAAAATCATTTTTAATGAAAATATATTTTTTACATTAAAATGATTTTACAAGATAATTGAGTGTTTATATCGAAAAAAATTACCATTGTATTTATATTGAGTGGGAAATTAATATATATTTCGTAATTGGGTTTAATCTATCTATACACTATAATTCAAAGGATATTATATAATGATCATATTTAAATAATAATATTTCCTAGTTTGTATAGGCTTAGTTGTGCATGTTGTATATGCTATCAAACATAGAATTATTAAAACACAAGAAACTACATTTTTCCTTCTAGAATGAAATTTTTATCCTAGAAATATAAATAGATATTAACATCAAAATAATGGACTGTGGTTCTTCTTCATTTTATCCAATCATTAAAATGATTTTCCCCTTATTTAATGACTTCTCCAATGTACCTTTACCCAGTAAATCATCTTATTCATCAACCATTTCTCTCTACTAGAAAGAATCTGGATATATTCATTATATAGTGATATTTCATTTCGCATATAATATAGATTATAGTTTAGTCAATGTTATAGTTTTGGAATATAATTCCATAACAAATATATGTAGAAGACAACATATAATTTAGTAAAGTCGTATTGTCATTCCGAATATATAAAACAATTCTCCAATTTGTTCTATAATTTTAATAAAAATTTGTACTTGGGGATTGATTTTTATAACTTAAGGATTCTTATAATCCAATTCAATGATGATACATTCTTGGAAACATGATCTCTCTCTTATAATTACCAATATTACAGACATGTTTCATCATAAAACTTTTTCCATAATTAAGATTCATTAATATGAGACTAGATATATCTGACCATTTTCATTATATCCTAACAAAGATTGATAACTATAAGATTTATTATAATATCTACTTCTCAATATTTTGGAATAAAAAATCTAATTCCACATATTACTTTATAAAACACCATTTTAATTTATGAATTGAATCTATTATTATATTAACACATCACCAAAGGTAAATACTAATTCCACATACCATGATATTAATGTAATCATTACCTCCAACAAACTTCTTATTATTGAATATTCCATTAATTTTTTCCATCAACTTTTTTATGACATGAATACACCAAGTGAATCTCTGAATGAGTATAATTTTTATTAAATTTATAGAACATTAATAGAGATCCTGGATCATGATCATACAAAATTGATAGAGGTGTGTCATGGTGTCATAAAACATCAATAATATATAACCTACCATGTTTATCATTATGTAAATCGTCACTTATAAAATTCAATTTGTTATTTTGTAGTGAAGATAAAAAAATACATATTTTGACATTTCTTATAAGAGTCATTTTTTATGTAATGAAAATTCCCATAGTAATTTCATCACTTATCCACATATAAATAGCTATATGTTTTAAGACTCACCATTAATATAGTCTCCCAATATTCATCAATTGAAAAACAAAACATTTTGATTCATTATAAAGAAGTTATATTTTCATATTGTCCAAACAAAAACGTGCCTTCAAATATGTATAATTATTTGTGTTAACATGGTCTATAGATAAATTTTAGCAATGAACATTGTCCAATAATTCTATTTTCAACTGATAGTAGATGGGAAACATAAACTCTTTTCATATTTCATAATTCCTTCCACATATAAAATGACATAAAAATTTCTATAATTCAAGGATTTAATTTTCATTTGGAGTTTCTTATCACTAGAAATAATTTAATTTACGGGTAATTTATCAAAATCAATGAAAATTACCATTTTAGTAGGTACTAAATACTTGTAAATTTATTCCCTCTCAATTCTAATAATGGTTATTACATCCTGATATTTCATGCTCAATTCTTCCCCTACAATATTTTCCTTTTCGGGGTTGTACAATACTGATCAATCCTAATCCTAGGCTATCTTGACCCTTCTTTGCTAACTCATAATGGGATTAATCTATGGAAAAACTTATTTCAAACTCTTATGATCTTTGTATGTCTCCCATACTTACAAATAATGATATTAAAACAATATCATTCCATAGATGATTAGGGCTTCCAAATAAAGATCATATGTTGGATAGTTCTATTCTTTATTGTTTAAGTACATTGATTTATATTGAATAACATTATCATTTTGTAAAAGTACACAAAAATGTCCCATGATTGATGAAAATCTATATATATAAAAGTACCCATTTCCTAATTGAATAGGAAAACATAAACGATTTAATAATAACTATATAATTCCTAAAAAATCTATATTCCTTTTTCCAAACGAACATAATAAATATATTTATTATTCATTGTTAACATGCTTTAAATTTATGAATTTTTTTAAGAAATATTTGATAGAACCTTCAATGACAATGAATATATTTACCTTTGATTATGTTTTTAGTGTATTTTCTCCCATGATAGGTTTTTATTTGTAGTAACAAATGATATTCCGTTATTATATATAATATGGATAATAAAGGAATGTTTCAACATCCAGAATTCACACATTAAAAATTACCGTATAAATATTTTATTCAAATAAACACAAGTATTATCTATATGTAATTATTTTTGACATAATAAAATTTATAATTCAACAAGGAAAAATTAATAACTAATATAAAGAGATTATCTATATATTTTAAATACCGAACAAATTAGATCTATTAAAACAGATGGTGAGTATTTTAATCAAAAAGGAATTACTTAAAAATTATAATGACTATACATTGTTGAAATGTTTTCTTCCAAATTACAACCTTCTTCAGTGACATTTTATGATTCACAGATTGATGAAAGATCACTGAAATGCATTATATTTGTATGATGTTGAGTTAATAATTCAAAAATGTGAGGTAGAAGGCACATGATATTCATAATCATACCATTGAATTCCTTATAATAATAGTATAGACTTTTAAATCAATCAGTATTTTTAAGGAAAAATGTAGAGACATCCAATGGAAAAACACTAGGTTGTTTAAATTCCTTTTCACACAACTCTAAAATATTTTTTTTCAAAAACAATAAATCTACATGGTTTATTATATTTTGAGTCTATAATTTTGGTCTTTCAGCCATGATTAAATCAACATAAAAAATATCCTCATGTTCTGGTGAATTTCTTCGTAAATAATTTTAAAATACATTAATTTATTATATTAAATTACATACAACCACAATATTAAGGTAAAAATTTTCATATATTTATTGTGTATTATATTCCTCCCAAATAATCTCATTCAAAATATTTTGTGACGTCCTAGCACATTTTCCACACAATAGTTCCCTTTGCACGATCGCAAAATTTACTCAGGCATATCTCCACATATTCCACAGGATGCTGACATGCAATGATTGTCCTGTAAGTAATTAATTAGGAAAAATAACATTTTTAATCATAATATAATTACACTGTAAGTGAAAAACAAATACCAAAAAAATTTATAATCATAACAGCACAAATGTTTCATGAACAACCAAGAAAGAAAATACAATACTAAATTGAAAGGTAAACATGAAATGTCTACATATATTTTTCAAGTGTCTAAAAATGAAACTGTTAATAAGAGGCTGGAAACTCCCAAGAGGGTTCTGAACCTTGTATGGTTCCCTCAACCAAGATCCATATGCAATCAGTAATCTAAATTAGGGGACTTGTCGTTCTCTTGTCCTGCAAAAAATAAATTTTATTCAGGTACCAATTAGGATGCCCAAGTAAGGTGTGAGTATGACTAAATAGGCCACAAACAATGGTATCAAAAACAATCTAGTTAAATTATTGTGTATGAATGTATATAAAAAATTATTAAATTAATAATGTATATAATTTACAGTTATTCAGTTACTCTTTTTTTAATCAGGTTTTCATCTGAGTTCCCCTGGACAACTGATCCACAATACCTTCTATGGACCTCGCCGGGTCTGAACCAACCCCAATAGGTATCAAAAATCATAATTTCCATGTTACAATTAATTATCATTGATCATATAGAATATATCAAATACATAAATTTTCTAGATATATTTGGAAGAAGTAATGAGCACTATAAGCTATATCCTAAAAGGATTAAAGTGAGAAATAAAAAATGAAACATAAAATAATACTTGAATCAATTAGAAAAAAATTTAATGGTATTTTCACTTAGAATATCACACAGTCTTTCAACAGACAAAATATGATGCTCTCTCAGACTTCATCTCATAAGGAACACACAATCCTTTTGTAATCCAAATTATAAGCTCTCTCAGTCTTCTTCTCTTGAGACACTCATTCATGATGTAACAAATTGGAGAATCTCTCTCAATCTTCTCCATTTAATATCATTCTGACACCCTAGTTATACGATGTGATAATCCATTCCAAAATTTTCAAAACAATCATCATTTCACAAATCATTCCACAAATAAGTTAACAATTAATTAACAATATAAATTACCATTAAATAATTAATCAATTAATATGTCTTTTGATATATTTCAATACAGTCAACAATTTAATTATCCACCAAAATTTCAATTATTTAATTTATTAATCATGACATACTAAAATTTATCAATTCAAAAAATAATAATTAATTAATTAAATCTAAGTCATTAATGAATTCTACAATTATGTTGACCATGTGTACAATCTCAAAATCCACAAAATTAATGCAACAATTAAATAATTTAAATAAGCCATTCCATTCCCCATTTCACAATCAATATATTAATTAATTTAAAAAAACATATTATTGAATTTAATAAAAAAACTAAAATGTTAATCATATACTAACACTTTTATAGTCAACTATGCATAAAAATAATAAAACATGTGGGATTGGAATTTACACCACCTACCTTTTGTCAAAGATGATTCACATGTCATTAATCTAGGTATGGTTCAATTTGGTTATAGAAATAATGAAGAACGGTTGGACACTATAAAAAATACATGTTAATCCTTTACAAATATTTTATAATAATATCATATTAAATTTTTATGTTATAATTACATTTAATTTCTCTAAAATTATCTTTGATATAATTTGAACAATTATTTTAAAATATAATTTCATCAATTTATTCATTGATAAATTTATGTTCAAATTCCTAAAATTGTCATTAAAAAATATCAGACTGTCACTTTTATAAAACAAACCAATTTTTATTTTTCCTTTTTATCCATTAAAAAAATTATTATTGTAAAATATATTAAATTTATTAAATTTAAAAAAATTAAAATGTGAGGAATAACCTCCTGTTTATGGAACAAACTAGGTCACGTAGGATAAAAAGGGACATGCACCTGTCTCCAAGGAACAAGTATAGGATCATCTAACAAACCCTATTGACAACTGAGAATGCTTTCACTCAGAATAATCTATTTTAAAATACCACGGTGGTTCCACTTATATAGAAAACCCAAACTTCATGACCATAAATATCCCCAAAAATTTTCTATCTGTTGGATTTCTATTTCATCTGAACATTGATGGTGGAGTTATTTATTTCACCCCGAAAATATGTTCCATGATTTATTGTGGTAAAAATGTTCTCCATATGAAGGTTCCATAACATGGATAGTAATAAAGATTAAAAATGGTGAAATTCTTAGGGATGAAGATGAATCAGACCCCCTTTTATTTTATTAATTATTTAATTTAATCCTTTAATTTAAGAATAAATTTCTATTTAGAACCTTAATACTATTCTAAATGCATATAGAAAATATAACATACTTAGGGTAACCCCCCTCCCTCCCGTTCTAGACATATTGGTGGTTTCAAATATCTCACACAACACATCATTTGTGACATATTAATTATTTCTTCTTTAAAAATAGAATAAATGAATAATTAAAATAAAAAAGGTTAATTTTTAGAATGATAAGTCCAAACGCCCGACACATACAAATTTTATACCTTGTCATGTTTAAACCCCTAATTATAGAAGCATTTGTAGTATCATGTTTTTCATACACTACACCATTTTGGATATATATAATAATTTTTAATAAAATAAAAATTTATGTATTATTTAAAAACATTATCTCTAGAGAGAGGCAACCAAAAATATATATTCCACATAAGTCAATCACTACCTAGGGTAAAAAAATTATGATATAACCGTTATCATTGATTTTTAATACAATGAACGATTTTGGTTTTTTTATTATATTGAATAAATTTTAGGTTCTTAATATAATTTATTTATTATTTTTATTTCACCGACCTCGAGCCTTCTTGTATGATCCAAAAAATGAAGGTACAACTTGTTTATATGAGTTTTATCATTTCTTAATTTATCCCATTATCATTCTGGGGTGTTTCCTTTGTCCCCATTTAGAGGACATCATCTTCATTGTGGGCCCTACATCTCAACCCAAGTAGTGTACCGTGCTTTATGATGGCTACCACCAATGATACCAAATGTGAAAACTGGGCCCTACAGATAGCACATACACCCCGCCTAAACATTGCATTCTAGTCCTAGCCCACCAGGTACCACTTGTTTTCCACGCAGACAACAAGTCCCCACCATAGGGCCTACCCATGTGCCCGAATAGGTCATCTGGATACTTATTGTCTCCATATTTTAGATTAATTGTGATCTCAAATTTTTTGAAAATTCCATCTTTTTGGATTTATTCAATAATCTTGAAGGAATTATCCTTCTTTAATATAATTTATTTAAATTTTCTTAACATACACTGGGCCTTCAGGTAGGCTCTTGAAAATGAATGTTCACCTTGTTGACATGAGTCATATCATTTATTTATTTAAATCTTTATCATTCTATAGTGTAACATTCACATCCCATTAGATTACTACATCTTTGTTGTGGGATCAACATTTCAACCAGGGTAGTGGATCATAATTAAGGATGGGCACCACATCTGACAACATATGTGACATCTTTCCCATATTGAGAACACATGCACCTGCCAAGACATGTTATTTAGGGCATGTACCACTAGGTACCACCATTTTCCCTTTAGACATGTGGTCCTAACCCTAGGACCCACCCACATTCCTAAATGAGTCATCTAACTACTAACATTCCCCACATGTTAATTCATGTTCATTCCAATTTTCTTTTTCCTCACTAACAAAAACCATAGAAAACATCCTAAAAGGTCACCGATCCTAATCACTACTCCAGGCCAAGAATAGTTTACAATGCAGTTCTAATCAGGAACACTCTTGGAATAGAAGGTGCACCTATTTGATATGAGTAATTTCATTTAATAATTTAAGCCCTTATCATTCTAAGGTGTTACATATTTATAAGAGGTTGACATATTAATGAATCAAATGATGTAATATCACATATAATGATAAGGAATTAAACATATTCATAATTTAATTTAAATTGAATCTCATTAAAATATATATATTTTCATTGTTTTTTAATCAATCCATATAATGGATTATATCAAAATAAAATATTGGTATAATAATCAAGTCTATAAATTTAACCATTTTTTAAAAATGTAAACAAACTGATACATTATTTTATGCATGATATTTCTACAATGAGTTTTGAAAGAAAACACTCAATGTATGTCTCTTGTAAAATATTTAATTTATATATCAAACACGGGTGATATAAAATTGATTTATGATACAAAATAAAATAAATTATTATCTAAATTTTATGGAATGGTTAATTTATCTTCAACCAACTCATTATAATATTCATCCTCTTCTTTTGTGATAACATATTCCTGAAAACCTCCCACATTTCTCTTCAATGGTATTTTTTCATGAGTCAGGGGGAATTTTTATCAATAAATTCCCATTTATATATAGTAGATGCACTATACGTCCTAGAATTTTTTCAACCCCTTTAATTCCGTACCCAAATTTATTATATATACGGAATTTTATTAATATCATATTTTATCATGTCATTTTCTAAATGATTCTTTCCCCAATTTTGACAAGGTTTGAATTAGTTTCTCCCATTCTTCTTCTCTGATGCCTTACATTTTTCAGAGTTTTAAACTGACCTCTTATGTTCATTATTATATTTAATGATATAGGTTCTAGATTCAATAATTTTTTTGATGTCACATGATACCATTGTAAAACATGATGAAATTTTATGAGAAACCAGTAACCTTCTATAATTTTTCTTAATAATAACAATGAAATGGTAAATATTTACCCCTAGAATATGAATATTATCATTGGAATAAATAAATATTATTATAAATGTATCCACATAATCTGAAACCCAATATTCATGTATCTTCATTATACTGAGGAACACTCGATTTATTTTAATTCTTTTCTCGGGACGGAAATATGTGTCAATTAATACTACATTGAAATATATATTCTCTATATGTTAAATTATTTAATCCACCATAGTATTCATGATAAAATTCCACTATTCATCAATATATCCTATCATAAAATAAAATAATAGTCTAACCCTTCCAAATTCATAGAATACTAGGTTTGTAAATATATTTACATAGGATATGGTCTATTACTCATCCTACAATAGATTATTTCTTCCACTAAATGATAGAGTCTCCTATCACATGAAGTGATCAGATATTTTTATATCATGTTGTCAGAAATTGTATTTCTCTTGATGTCCATGGTTATCAGACATAACCTAGTTCATCTTCTTAAATAGGGCATTTATATACTCATATATAACCCCTTTTATCATGGTTTCCTTAGTGGGGAATCCATATATTTAATATGGGTATTAATTCTCTTTATTCTATTTAGTGAAATCAATATATTTTACAACATGGTGATTTTACTGGTATCATCTTCCTTATGATTATTGAACCAAAATAAAAAAAATAATGATTATAGTTTATTTTTGATACTATCATTTATTTTCATAATTCCCATGTAGGAAATATTCAAAAGAAATATTTTTTACATAGTTTTAATTTAATATGAATTAATTCCAATAGTTACAACTGTAACTCTAGTAACCAAAAAACATATCTAATTTATAACATTAACATTGGTAAAATTAGTATAACTCTAAATTATAACCTTTTAAATTTTGTTTTAAATGTTTTAGAGAACTTGATATATACAATTTACCAATGTTACATTTTGAATAAAAAATGTAATCATTCTATATCCTTGAGACTCATTCAATGATTTTATTCTCAAAAACTGGAGGTATGAAACAAAATAATGTTGAGAGGAAATTCTCTTTAAGTGTTTAAATCAAATGAATATAAATTTATTAATTATTTAATAATAAAATTAGGATGTTAAATATATTATAGACATTCTATTTAATCAATAACATGGGAATATAATAAATTAATGTATAATATTAATGAAAATATCTCATGGATAATTATAACTACACTGTCAATGAATTAAATTCAAATAATTGGTTATCATGATCTAATATATCGTCATATCTATACCGTAAAGGCCATCTATGAATAATGCATAAAATTATGGGTAAAGAACCATTTAATTTTTCTGACTTATTTATCTCAAGAGACATATTAGTGCGTCAAGTGGATATCCAATTCATTTCCCCACCCATCACTATATATATAATTCATTAATCACATGAAAATGTTGGATTTAATTAAATAATACAATACATTATCAAAAGTATCCATATTATGTATATGATACATGAAATAACAATTTCCATATCAAAATTGATGACATTCAATGTAAACCAACATATGTAGAAATGTTTTGTTAAAAAAATTATTATATTTTTTGGATATTTAAAAGAATTGTAATTATCAATGATCCCTAGATGGTGAATGTTTCATAATATTTTTAATTTCAATGATATTAATATATCTATTCTAGTTTACCATAAATATATTATTTTCTATGAAAATTGATTTATTTAAAGAATATATAAAAGTTGTAATGATGAATTATTAATAAGATTAAATTAAATAAAATTATTTTAAAATGAATTTAAAATGTCCAAAATAATCTACAAAATGTAAAAATTTTATGCTGGTCTAGGAGTCAGTTAATACTGTATATGTTATAAAACAATCCCTATTAAAATTTTCTAATGATAGGTGGTAGTGAAAAATTTATAGAGATTCTTAGAATTATTATCTTCATTGAAATTAAAAACACATGAATAACTATCATGACCCATCCCCCGGGGCCCATATAGTGACAACCCCAATCCCGCCTTCTATAGGCCAGGGGATAGTGACAAGCAAAAAAGGTGTATTTCCCTAAACTGGGAAGGCATTTCCTTTATAATAGTAAACCAACTCAAAAGAGTACGCAACTGGAAGTAAAACACTAAGAAAAAACTGTATACAAAATATGTGATGGAATGTAAAAGGGGACGGATATTCAAGCCTAACTGTAATGTAAAATACAACTGAAAAATAGATAAACAACTGAAAGGTAATTAGATGATCATGGATAGTCCTTCGGGGTTTCTACCTGAAGGGTAGGTATAAATGGCCACCTTATCACTCCACGTCTGTCAGACTCTTCTGTGTACCGACTTACTGTAAGGACCACCTCCGGGTACTGTCCAGTCATGGCGCTCTCGGCCTCCGTTAGCAATGTCCATTATCTACATCCAACACAACGAGGTGCGGGCATAGCCCGTACAGGGGTGAGTATAACAATACTCAGTAGGGACCCTGACAACCTCAAGGTCTCACAATATCCAACAAGGATAACCAAAATGTAAAGTAACAATGGATAACCCTTTCTTAGGTTTATAACCATACATATACCTATGTTATCTAGTAACCCATCTTAATCATGAGTTAAACACAAATTTCACTGAATCAGATCAACCCAGAATTTATTCTATAGGTAGTATCAATCTGAACCATTGGCTGCTGGATAAATTCTTATCTATCGAGTACATTGGGCCTGCTATGTCACACAGAGGCACTTCCCACTAAGTTGGACTACTGAGGTACTTCTCCTGTCAAGTACCGTGGTCTGCCACGCTCACGCAGAGGTGCTCCCCACCGTGGGTCTACTGCAATCACATAGAGGTGCTACCCCTAGTAGCCTACTAAGGTACTCCACGTGTCAAGTACCATGGGACTTCCACACTCATAGAGAGGACCTCCCCACCGTGGGTCTACCATGCTCACACAGAGGTGCTCCCCACGGGGCTAGTCGAATCACTCTGAGTCGAATCAATAAGCACACATCAAGTCTTATCCAGCCAATAGGTTCCTGAACAAATGCCTTCTTGTCCCTAGAAGATCCCCTACAAAAGAAACTGGTCAATACTAAAACTATCAAGAAAACTCAAGTAGAAGTATCTCAATGGTCTGACTCTTCATTAAAGTTTCAATGCAATAGACGTCACGTTAAACGAAAGTCTAGTCTCTGAGTTATTAACATTTTAGTCCCGGGGGCCCGGTTAGATTCGTGTACAACCCAACCTGACCATATCTCAATATTACCCCAAATTCCAATGGGGGATACTTAAGGGAACATTCAAGCTCTATGTTTCCAAGTGTCATTTACGGTTCATCAAATAGACCTCTAGTGTCAACGTTATAACGGTTTGTGTAGGGGCACATGGTTCGCGCACGGTCGAGACATACCATGCGGCCAAGCCGTGCGAAGTCCCTGGGTGGGACAATGGTTACCGCAAGGTTGGACCATGGTTTACCAAAACGTGCGTCCAAGCCATGCGAGGAACCGAGGTGGGAAAGTGGCTACCACACAGTTGGCGCACGGTTTCCCAAACCATGCAGCCAAGCTGTGGGAGGTCCACAGGAGGAATAGTGGCTACCACATGGTTGGCACATGGTTTCCCAAACTGTGCGTCTGAGCCATGCGACCACTAAAAAAATTTGGGTTTTAAGTCTCAGGACACTTGGGATTTCCTATCTTTCCCCCCATTCATCCTCCCACTCAAGGCTCAAGATGGATACCTGGTTTTTCGGAGGTTGGGGAGGCTCATTATTTAGTTTTAGAAGTACATCGAAGAGGTTTCTTGGTATATCTAAGTGTGTTATTCATTCTTCACCATAACGCAATGCTGCCACATTCCATCGCGATGGAAAAACCATTCAAGAAGAATGTTGGAGGAGTCCGACCATGTTTATTTGGATTGTACCCTTCACGTTTGTGTGGTAGAAAGCGGCTCAACAAATGAATATATAGAAGATAATTAAAAACATCATTTAACAAAAACCTTGTTAACAATATATTCCCCACCCGCAAGGAGATACATACATGGATCAACTTGATAATAAGTTGGTCCGTGTTCTTTGTTTAAGAAGGTAAGAATCAAGGGATTATCATTATACATAAATAAAATCCCTACCTCGATCATCAATGGAGGTGGTTTGTGGATGAAGACGAAGTCAATAACCGTGGCGTCGTCGGAATTCATCACCCCTACAAGAGACTCTAGATCTGGGCTCGAGCATCATCCACATTCTTCATTTAGATTTTGATCTTTGTTGGAGGATATTTCTCTAAGGGTTTCGGTCTACATAATTCTCCCAACAAAATGAATAAAGAATTCCAACCAAATAATAGATGTAAATGACTACTATTGTTTGTTGGAAGCACAATTTGAAAAGTTCTGGTTAATTAAAAGAGACGTCCCATTTAAATAATGAATGTAGAGGCTCAATTAATTAGTGGGTAATGTTAAAGGGTTTTATCCTGCATAAATAGGGGGTTAAAGGGGATTTAAAGCTCAGGTGTCCCCCACCTAAATTTTCCTCCCATGGGAGGTTATGCTCGGGTGGGCCCCACCACCATAACCTCTCATGGGAGGTTACGGTGTGGCGGTCCCACCCCCAACTCTCAAAGGGAGGTTTTAACAAACACACTCAACACATGGAAGCTTAAAAAATATGAATTGTTGTACTTTATTTTATTATTTGTTTATATAAAAGCAAAAAAACTAACTTTTATTCATGATTATCTACCGTCAAGATGAAGGTCTTGTTAAGAAAATATTGGCACTCCGAGTTCAACAGTGCCCTATGAATTCAATACTGAGCATCGGTTCAAATTTTATAAAATCCGACATGCATGTTTACTAATCATACCCAATCAAAACTTCATAAATTGATTCCCGGCACATCGGGCCTCGAAATAAAGCACTGCAAATTTTCACAGACTAGTAAAAATCCAATGAATTTAAGAAAAAAAATTTCCATGGAATTTCTGGGTCATTATATTCTCCCCACCTCAGGGGTTTTTGTCCCCATAATCTGCAACACAAACTATGGAAACAAACGGGGGTACTAAGCACGTATCTTAGTCTCCCGCTCCCATATGCTCTCCTGGTGGTTCTTGTGTTTCCAGCAAACATGCACCAGAGGTATCAACCGTCCATGTAGGGCCCAGTTCTGTCGATCGTCAATCTGTACTAGAACCTCTGTGAATGTTTCCCCTTCATCGATGTCCAGCTATCCATGGTCGATGATGTGGGAAGGGTCATGCATGTGTCTCCTTAACTGAGATATATGGAATACGTCATGCACCTGGTGAAACTGAGGTGGAAGAGATAAGTGGTAAGCCACCTCGCTTACTCTACTGAGAACCTGGAAAGATCTGAGGAATCGCGGAGATAACATTCCACCTCGGCCAAATATTCGTAAACCTCATCATGGTGAGACCCATAGAAAGTCATGGTCGCTATCCTCGAACTCCAGAGGTCATCGTCTCCTATCAGCATATGACTTTTACCTGCTCTGTGCAGCCTTCATCCGCTCCAGGATGATCAATAACTTCTCAGTGGTTGCTCGTACAATCTCTGGTCCCACAAGTGCTGACTCCCCTGGGTCTGTCTATCATAGTGGTGATCTGCAATACAAGGCATCAAAATGTTCCATAACGAGGGTGGAGTGACATCTTTTATTGTAGGAAAACTCTACCAACGGTAGGTGATCCTCCCAAATGCGACCAATGTAGAGGAAAAATGCATGGAGCATGTCCTCGAGGGTCTGAATGGTCCACTCAGTCTGACCATCTATCTGAGGATGGAAGGCAATGCTCAAGCATAACTATGTCCCAAAAGACTACTGCAACCCCTTCCATTGCTGGGATGTAAAATGTGTGTCACGGTCGGAGATAATAGAATAAGGTACTCCATGAAAACACATAATATCTTGCACAAATAGGCATTCCATGCTCTCTACTAAGCCCTTCTCTTTGATCAGTGGTAGGTGGGAAGACTTGGTGAGTCGGTCAATGACCACCCATATCGAATCCTGACTCCTGGATGTACGTGGAAGACCTGTCCCAAAGTCCATGGATATCCCATCCCATTTCCTCTCTGGGATATCCAAGGGATGAACCAATCCTACTGGTACCTACTGCTATGCCTTCACTTACTGACAAGTGAGGCATCGTGACACAAACATTGTTACTTCTTTCTTCACACCTGGCCACCAGTGCTGTCGACTGATGTCCTGATACATCATTGCAAATATTGGATGTACCACTAAATATGAAGGGTGGAACTCCCTCAACTCAACTTCCTCAAGTGCTACTGGTACCATGGTACATCCTTTGATGAGGATGACGTGATCCCCACCTTTAGAAAATCTATTAGGTTCCTGCCCTATGGATATCTATTCACATCGCGTCTCGTAGTCAGTGTCCCCACGTTGGGCCTCCCTGTCTCGCTAAAGAAGTGGAGAAGTGATTGTATGATACTATAGAAAGGATGCTCCATCTCTGTCCACAATGGATATCAGTAAGGAAACCAACTGCTCTGTCACCTCTCCAAGGAGTTGTATACCAGATCTCCTACAGAGCGCATCTGCAACAACATTCCCCTTCCCATGAGTATAGACTATCTCGAAGTCGTAATCCTAGACGAACTCAAGCCATCACTGCGGTCTCAGGTTTAGGTCCTTCAAAGATAAGATATAACTAAGACTCTTGTGATCAGAGTAGACTGTGAAACACTCTCCTATTAGATAGTGCCACCAGATCTTCAGTTTGAATACCACTACAGCTAACTCCAGGTCATGGGAAGCGTAGTTTTTCTCGTGTTGTCTCATCTATAGACAACCAAATGTTATCCATGCTCGCTCTTGTATCGATACACACCCATGTCTGGCACGTGATGCATCATAGTAAACTACGTACCCAATGCCCTCCTTTAGAAGCCTCAAGATGGGGGTACTTGTCAACCTCTACATCATATCATGAAAGCTCTGTTGGCATCTCTCTGACCACACGAATATTTCCCCTTCTTCGTAAAGGGTGATAGTGGTGTTGCAACTCTGGAGAAGTCTGGAACGAATCTCCGATAGTATCCACCCAAGACCAGGAAACTTCGTACCCCCGTCACACTCTTGGGTGATTCCCATGAAAGTACCGCCTACATATTTTCTAGATCTACTGCAACTCCAGCCTCCGAGATGATGTGTGCCAAGAAGTGAACCACTAAAATCTCAAACTAGAACTTCAAGAGCTTTCCACAAAGCTGGTGCTCTCGGAGTGTGTCCAGTACTACATATAAATGATAGGCATGCTCCTCCTCAATATTCGAGTAGATCAGAATGTCATGAATGAAGACCATGACAAAGAGATCGAGGTAAGGCTAGAAGGTCCTATTCATGAGACACATTAACTATACTGGTGTGTTGGTACACCAATTGGAATAACCAAGAACTCATTGCGACCATACCAACTTTTGAAGGTCGTCTTCTACACATCATCATCTCGAACTCGGAGGTGGTGATATCCTGATATGAGGTCTATCTTTGAGAACCACCATGATCCTTTGAGCTGATCAAAGAGGTCATTAATCCTCGGGAGTGGGTACATGTTCTTCACAATCACCTGGTTTAGGCGACGGTAGTCAACACAAAGCTGCAAGCTCCCATCCTCCTGCTTGGCGAATAGAATCAGGGCTGCCCAGGGAGAAACACTGGGATGGATGAATCCCTTCTCCTATAAGTTTTCCAGTTGTACCCACAGCTCGTGATGCCTAGAGGGATACATCTGATATGCTGAAGTAGATATTAGTGATGTCCTAGGGTACAGATCAATTTTTAAGACCCCCTATCTGCGTGGATCCAGTCTGGAACATTGTCAGGGAAAAAATCCGTGTACTGGTCCACCAATACAGGATAACTCAGACTCTCCACGTCAACTGCTCTGAGGGTAAGCCATGCCAACTAATGAGTGATCGGTTGCACCCTCCTCTGAGTATGTTCATCCAGTGCTGCAAAGGTTCTCGTCTCGCCGGTGAAGGTAAACCTGGTCCCATCTGTCCAGACATACCACACTTTGCGCCTAATACAGTCGATCTAAGCATGGACTGTAGTTAACACGCCCATACCCATGATGACATCGTAAGGCCTCGATGCCGCTATGAGGAGATCCAAGAAGAAGCTCTCCCCTCCTAGAGTAATCTCACATAGACATCAACAATGAAAAATCATCGATTCTACTCCTGTAGGAGTATCTAGCCATAAGGATCGAGCTAAAGGCTCCGTCAGAATCTCCGAGATTCGAACGAGGGAAGTGGAAATAAAAGAATTTCTGGAACCTATGTATATAAGAACTGCAACTAAGGAGGAGTAGACACAGATTGTACCTCGAATCATCTTCTTAGTGCCATGGTTGTATGCCTTAGCTGCTTGAAGCCGAGATCTCCCTTGTCCACCTACTCCCTGCGGTCGGGGTGGACCAGCTGGTGGTGTTGCAGTAGCACCTTGTAACGTCGTCCACTGCCACCTGCACGACCATCTCCTCTGCCATATCCGCATGCGCCTTGTTTACTTCCTCAATGAAACCTCTACCTCTACCCGGGAGGTCCCTCAACTGTCGGCTGATCATCAGAGTGGCAGATCGGGCAGTCACGGGCCATGTGACCATGCCTAACGCATAGTTAACATTTGCTGCTACCGGCATGTGGGTCTCTGCTCTTTGTGACCCTTACTACCGATCATCAGTCATGTGGTCGACCATCTATAGGTCTGGTCCTCTAGGAAATCTATGACATCTTGTCTACTGCCAGCTGTAGAAGACATCGCTGCTGGAGACTACTCAACAACAAAACTCTCCATAATGAGGGATCTCTCTGACACCCTTGTCTGCGTCGGAATGGTTTGGGAGATCATCGATGCCCTAATTTCTCGCGTGATCCCTTTCTCAAAGGTCTGATCCCTAATGAATGGGTGCATCACCATATCTGTGGAGTAGCGCGAGATGTCGGTGAATCTCACTGAGTACTGCACCACCATCATACTACACTACCGTAGATGTAGTAGCTCTTATATCTTCACTGCTCGAAGGGTGTCTAGGACAATCACTGCCCGAAACAGGCTCATGAAGTCTTCCCAAAGAAGTGTCGCATCGCCATGAATCTGGAGCATCAGGCTCCACCACTTACCAGTTGCTTCCCGAAGGAGGCTGGCAGCAAGGATCACCATAAATTTTGCTGGTGTCCCTACTGGCAAGACGACTCTCACCACAGCCTCTATCCAATGCTCAGTCGCCTTTGGGTCTATCTCTCCCAAGAACCTGAGAGGAATATATTCTTGGAACTCATGAAACACACTCAAGAAGTGTGCATCATTTGCTACTGGGGCTGGTGGCATTGGTGGCCCAACGGAAAGCGGTACCACTAGTGCCTCTACTGGTAAAGGGACCTATACCGAGGCCTCGTCGCTCGGTGGGCTGTCAGAGCGTATGACTTTTAGGGAACATAGGGGAGGCATCATGAGGAAAAAAATGCAACATGGTCAAAATATTATACCTGGTGATATTACCTAGTTGATCTGACTTGTGAAAATATTTGAAAACACACTGGAAATCGGTGTTTTCATGCATTGAGTCATAAATCAGAAGTCAGGGTCATTGTGTATGGATATGTCGACCGCCCGCACCAACACAGGACACCTTGAATTGAAAACCACACTTAGTACCCTTAGGAATATTTCATCACAGAAATGAAAAGATAGATTCCTATGTTCTATGGTAGAACTGACTCCTGTGATACTAATTTGTCATGAACCGTCCCCGGGGGCCCATATTGTCACGACCCGACCTCGGGGCCCGTGCCGTGACTACCCCAAGCCCGCCTTCCATAGGCCAGGGGCTGGCGACTAGCACCAAGTGAAAGTACAACTAAAAAAGTAAAGAACAGCAACTGAAGAAAAGACGGCGGCCTCGTGTCGTCCACTGGCAATCCCACCTGAAGGGTGGGTACAGATAGCCTCTAGGCTCCTCGGGTCCCACGTCCGCTCCGAGCACGTCCCGCCCAGTGGTCCACCTCCAGGTACCGTCCTGCTCCACGCCCCCACCGTGATCAGCGCTGTCCGTCGTCTGCATCCAACACAACAAGGTGCGGGCATAGCCCATGCAGGGGTGAGTATAAGCTACTCAGTAAGGATCCCGAGACCCCCGAAGGTCTCCCGAAATCAACAAAGGATATAGCAAAAAAGAAAGGTGCAATCACGAAGTAACATCTGACTCGACTTAGGTATATGCCCATACATATACCTAAGTCCCCAATTCTATCTCTGCTCACGAGCTCAAGAACAACTCAATCCACGCAGGAAAGCAAGACTCAAATCCACAAGGAGAGTAAACAGTAAATCCACAAAGGATAGTTCAACACAATCCACAAAGGAGAGTAACATAAGATTCAGCTCAACCAGGTATACTTTTTCAGATGACGTCAAAGATGATCACTGATCCATCTAAGTCGTCGGACCCACGAAGGATCGATAGGTACTAACCCCCGCAAAATACCCACACAGGATCGGGCTCACACAGAACCTGTAGGCAGTGGCTCACACAGAACCGGTAGTAAGGACCCACATAGGATCGGGCTCACACAGAACCTGTAGCACTGATCCACGTAGGATCGCTGAGTGCAGTAGTCGACGCAGTCCACTGAGGATCTCTGCACAGTCGTCGCCGCAGTCCACGAAGGATCTCTGCTCTGCCGTCGTCGCAGTCCACGGAGGATCTCTGCTCTGTCGTCGTCGCAGTCCACGGAGGATCTCTGCTCTGTCGTCGAAGTCACAGCCAGCACTAGGGTTCCCGCACACAGCGAGCTCGTTTAGGAGGGTCCGCTCCACGAGCCGAGAGGCTGATACATCAACTGACACGTAGTCCGAAGTTGATGTATCCAAAAGTTCCGTAGCGACAACAAGATCTCAACGCAAGAGACGGCGCGTCAATCGGACGCCCGGTCTGAGAGTTATTGGCATTTTCGTCCCAGGGGCCCGGTTGGTTTTTAGGGAAAAACCAACCCGACCGTACTCCACCTGTATCCGATCCTCGGGCGGAGTATGCCAAAAGTTCCGTCTCACTTAGAGGAAACTACCACAGCTGACGGTACGTCGATCGGACGTCCATGGCTCAAGTTATGAGCATTTTCGCTCCGAGGGCCCGGTTGGTTTCGTGTACGAACCAACCCGGCCGAACCCAAAGTCTTCCGAAACCTTGAGTGTAATATACCGAAACGACCATGTCGATCCAAGGATCGCGTAGCCGCTGACGGTTCGTCAATCAGAGGTCCCAGGCCCATGATATGGGCAAAAGACCGAAGAAGGCCTGAAAACGGGGGTTCTGGGCCCGGGGCGACCCGGCCCGAACCCCCCCTGGGTCGGCCGAACTGGGTCGACCCGAACCGGGTCGGCCAGACCCGGCCCGACCCGGCTAGGCCGGGTCCAGTCCGGCCTGGGCGCGGCCCGGCCGAGCGGCCGAAGAAACCGCCGCGGGTTTGACCCGCGGCTTGGAGGAACGCGGCCCGTGCGGGCCGCATGCTGGGTGGCCGGACCGCGGACGCGGTCCGTCGGTTCACCGCCGCCGCGGCTCGGCCGCGGCGGAATTTCCGGCGGCGCGCCGGGCGCCGCCGCCGCCTTCCGCGGGCCGCCGGAGTTGCTCCGGTGGCCCGTTTTGCCTCTCGTCTTCGCCATTGCTCCTCCCGGGGGCCGATCTTCACTGCAGGATCAACGGATCGCCCTTGCCGCACGGTTCGTCGTCGTCTGCCAAATCCGCACAACAAAAAGATCGGCGGAGGGTTGCCGAGTCTTGTTCGTTAGATCCGAACCCTCCGCGTTAGTCATAAAATCAACGGGAGGAAAAGAAAATAACCAATCAACAATTTTAAATAAATTAAAATTGTTCTGTGATCGGGTTCTTTATTTTAAAAGAATAAACACGGGAATTAAAAATATTCCAACAACCCCTACCTCGAAGTCGCCGTCGGACGTGAGGTCGTCGCGGAATCGCTCGTCGCGGAAGGAGGGGATCGTCGCGTCATCGCGGAAGAGACGTTCGTCGCACCGCGGGAAAAACGTCGCGCCGACGATCTCCGGATCTAGAACAAACGGATTTAATTAATCAAATACGTTGTCATTGAAATTAAAAAAAAGGGAGAATTAAACAATCCGATTCTCACCTTAGTTGCCGAACGAGGATCGGCCACGGAAGAAGAGGCGTCGCTGAAGAACGTCGCGGGTAGAGCTCGTCGACGTCGCAGATCACGGTGTGCGTCGTCGAATTCCGGTCGCTGGCGTTCTTCACGTTCTTCGCGTTCTTCGCGTTCTTCGCGTTCTTCGCGGGGAGGGTGGAGGTTTAGAGGATCTCGCACAATAGGAGGATCCTCCAAAATAGACAAGTTTGTCTATTTTATTATTTTGCCAACGAACGCAAACGCATAAGTAACGACCCATTAAATTCGTTGAATTAATTCAACGAATGAAACAGCCCATTTAATTCACGAAATAAACCGCCCAATTAAATGGTCTGTTAAGAAATTAAAGAAAACGCGTCGGTTGACTTTTCAGTTACTTTGACGGGTTTTCGCGGGTGCGTTACTTAGCGAAAGAAACGGCGGGGCTCGTGCGGGCCCCACCTCACAAATATCCTAACAAAGGGGTAGGATATTTCCGGATAGCACCCTATCTGCTTTAACCCAGTTCAAGTGGCTTCCAAGTGACTTCCAAGCAGTTTAAGTGAAATAAAATAAAGTTGTCGCACAAATTTTATTTTATTTCTGACTTAAAGCCCCAAAATTTAAAAACCACGTCTGAGCAAACGCAACTCCGGAAGAGGCGTTTCTAAGCAAAAACCGGCACTGCGATTTCATCGGTGCCCTCAGAATTCGATTCCGGGAACCGGTTCAAAAGATAGAAAAACCCGCTCGTCCGTTCACTGAACGTACCCGAGCCAAACTTCGGAAATTGATTCCGGGCACACCGGGCCTCGGAATCAGGTGCCGTCTGAAGCTGCGCTCTTGTAAAATCCAAAGAAAATTAAGAAAAAAATTTCCTTGAAATTTGCGGGTATTTACATTACTCCCACCTCAGGGCTTTACGTCCCCGTAAAGATACATCAAAAACTAGGGGAAAAAATGGGGGTACTGAGCACGCATCTGAGCCTCCCGCTCCCAAGTGCTCTCCTAGAGGTTCCCGTGATGCCATCTGACGCGCACAAGAGGAATTGACCGCCCACGTAGGACCCGCTCCTGTCGATCCTCGATCTCCACTGGGACCTCCGCAAAAGTCGCCCCATCATCCACGTCCAGCTCCCCAAAGTCGATGATGTGCGTCGGGTCGTGCACGTATCTCCTCAGCTGAGACACGTGAAAGACGTCGTGCACCCGGTGCAACTGAGGTGGTAGAGCCAGGCGATAAGCCACCTCTCCTATCCTGCTGAGGACCTGGAAAGGCCCGATGAAGCTTGGAGACAACTTGCCGCCTCAGCCAAATCTCCGTAAACCACGTCGAGGTGAGACACGCAAAAAGACGTGGTCGCCATCCTCGAACTCCAGTGGCCTCCACCTCCTGTCAGCATATGACTTCTGCCGGCTCTGAGCTGTCCTCATCCTCTCCTGGATGATCTGGACCTTCTCTGTCATGGCTCGGACCATCTCTGGTCCCACGAGTGCTGACTCCCCAGGGTCTGTCCAGCACAACGGTGATCTGCAGGGTCTGCCATACAACGCCTCGTATGGTGCCATCCCGATGGTGGAGTGGTAGCTGTTGTTGTATGTGAACTCCACCAAGGGTAGGTGGTCCTCCCAGCTGCGACCAAAGTCGAGAACACATGCACGGATCATGTCCTCGAGTGTCTGTATGGTCCTCTCAGTCTGACCATCCGTCTGAGGATGGAAGGCTGTGCTCAGATGGAGCCACGTCCCGAACGCCTCCTACAGCCCCTTCCAAAGCCGGGAAGTGAAACGAGCATCTCGATCGGAGACGATAGACGATGGAACACCGTGAAGCCGTACAATCTCCTGGACGTAAAGACGTCCCAATCTCTCCACTGAGCCCTGCTCTCTAATGGGTAAGAAGTGTGCCGACTTGGTGAGTCGGTCGACAATCACCCAAATGGAGTCGTGACCTCTGGAAGTGCGTGGAAGTCCAGTCACGAAGTCCATAGATATGCCGTCCCACTTCCACTCCGGGACCTCCAAGGGCTGTACCAAGCCTGCTGGTACCTGATGCTCTGCCTTCACCTGCTGGCAGGTGAGGCATCGTGAAACAAACTCTGCCACAGCTTTCTTCATGCCCGGCCACCAGTGCTGTCGTCTAAGATCCTGGTACATCTTCGCCACTCCGGGATGCACCTCCAAGGGAGAAGTGTGAAACTCTCTCAGCACCTCCTCTCGTAAAGCGACTGGTACGAAGGTACGTCCTCTGAAAAGGATTTCGTGCTTTGCTCCAAGGGAGAAACCATCAGGCGCCTGACCTGAGGATATCAGTGCACGCCGGGTCTCACAGTCAGCGTCCCCACGCTGAGCCTCTCTGACCCGCTGTAGAAGTGGAGGGGAGACTGTGAGAGACTGAAGAAAGGCTGCTCCGTCTCTATCCACGAAGGATATCTGTAAGGAGGCTAGCTGCTCCGTCGCCTCCTCAAGTAGCTGAATGCCCGTCCTCCTGCTGAGGGCATCGGCTACCACGTTCCCCTTCCCAGGTGTATAGACTATCTCAAAGTCATAGTCCTGGAGGAACTCAAGCCATCTCCGCTGTCTCAGGTTCAGGTCCTTCTGAGAGAAGATATACCTGAGACTCTGGTGGTCTGAAAAGACTGTGAAGCGCTCTCCCATCAGATAGTGCCGCCAAGTCTTCAGAGCGAAGACCACTGCTGCTAACTCCAGGTCATGAGTGGCGTAGTTCTGCTCATGCGGCCTCAACTGACATGATCCGTAGGCGATCACGGCCCGCTCCTGCATCAGGACGCACCCGAGTCCAGTCCCTGATGAATCGCAGTAAACTATGTATCCAACTCCCTCCTCAGGCATCCTCAAGATAGGTGCGCTGGTCAACCTCTGCCTCAGCTCCTGGAAGCTCTGCTGACATCTGTCTGACCACACGAAGGGTTTCCCCTTCTTTGTCAAAGCTGAGAGTGGTGCCGCAACTCTGGAGAAGTCCGGCACAAATCTCCGATAGTATCCGGCTAGGCCCAAGAAGCTCCGCACCTCTGTCACGCTCTTGGGTGGCTCCCAAGCTAGCACTGCCTCGATCTTCACGGGGTCCACTGCAACTCCCGCCTCAGAAATGACGTGCCCCAAGAAATGGACCTCACGTAACCAAAACTGGCACTTTGAGAGCTTTCCATAAAGCTGGTGCTCTCGGAGTGTGTCTAGCACAACTCGCAGGTGGTAGGCATGCTCCTCCTCAGTCGTCGAGTATACCAAAATGTCGTCAATGAAGACCACGACAAATCGGTCGAGGTATGGCTGGAAGATCCTGTTCATTAGGCTCATGAACACTGCTGGAGCATTGGTTACGCCGAACGGCATAACCAAGAACTCATAATGGCCATACCGACACCTGAAGGCCGTCTTCTGCACGTCCTCGTTTCGAACTCTGAGCTGATGATAGCCTGACCGGAGGTCTATCTTCGAGAACCACCGCGCTCCCTTGAGCTGATCGAAGAGGTCATCAATCCGTGGTAGCGGATACTTGTTCCTTACTGTCACCTGGTTCAGGCGACGATAGTCAACACACAGTCGCAAGCTCCCGTCCGCCTTCTTGGCGAACAAAATCGGGGAAGCCCAGGGTGAAACACTGGGTCGGATAAACCCCTTGCTCTGCAAGTCCTCCAACTGTACCCGCAGCTCTCGAAGCTCAGCGGGGGCCATCCGGTATGTTGGAGTAGATATCGGGGCTGTCCCGGGGTACAAGTCGATGTAAAAGTCTACCTCTCTATGAGGAGGTAGCCCTGGAACGTCATCGGGAAAGACGTCCACGTACTGGTCCACCACTGCAGGAAAAGCTGGACTCCGCACGTCCACTGCTCCTAGGATGAGGCTAGCCAACTGATGAGAGATGGGCTGCACTCTCCTCCGCGGAAGTCCATCCTGTGCTGCAAAGGTTCCCTTCTCGCCGGTGAAGGTAAACCTGCTCCCGTCGGTGTGAACACAGCGCACCTTGCGCCTAAAACAGTCGATCTGGGCATGAACCGTGGATAGCCAATCCATGCCCAAGATGACGTCGTAAGGCCTCGACGTCGCTACAAGGAGATCCCAGCCGAAGCTCTCGCCTCCTAGAGTAAGCTCACACTGCCGGCACCAGTGCGTAATCGTCGAGTCTGCTCCCGTAGGAGTCTCTAGCCGTAAGGATCGAGCCAACGGCTCAGTCGGAATCTCCGAGCTCCGAACAAGGGCAGAGGCTATGAAAGAGTGACTTGCTCCTGTGTCTATAAGTACTGCAGCAAGGGTGGAATAGACACAGATCGTACCTCGAATCATCTCTGGCATGTCGGGGTCGTAGGCCTCCACTGCCTGGAGCTGGGCCTGTCCCTACCCGCCAGCTCCCTGTGGTCGAGGTGGCCCTCCTGGTGGTGGTGGGGGTAGAGCCTGGAAGCGTCGCCCACCACCCGCTGCTTGGCCAGCTCCTCTGCCTCGTCCGCCTCCTCCCTGCGGACCGCCACGGTCGACCCTCTGCCTCTGCCTGGGTGGCTCCTCCATCGTCTGCTGCTCCTCTGGTCGGCGAGTCGGGCAGTCACGAGCCATGTGACCCTGCCCGCCGCAGGAGTAGCACAGCCTGCCTCTCGGAAGGCTGGCACTCCGTTGTGTGCCCCGCACTGCTGAGCCGGTGTCCTGTGGCCGTCTGCGTGGGGGTCTGGTCTACCTGGACCCGAGAGTCATCCGTCGGCTACCTGCTGCCGAAGACTCAGCTACCTGCCGCCCTGTGCTAGGTCTCGCCGCTGAAGAAGGCTCTGCCAGGAAGCTCTCGATCAGGAGGGCTCGCTCCAGCACTCCCGCCTGGGTCGGAATGCTGAGGGAGATCAGCGACGCCCGAATCTCCTGTCGTAAGCCCTGCTCGAAGGTCCAGGCCCGGAAGAAGGAGTCCCGTCCCATGTCGGTCGAGTAGCGAGATAGGTCAGTGAACCTCGCCGCGTACTGAGCGACCGTCATGCTGCCCTGGCGCAGCTGGAGAAGCTCCTGGATGCGCACCGCTCGGAGGGTGGCCGGGATGAAATCAGAGCGGAAGAGGCTCTCGAAGTCCGTCCAGAGAAAGGATGCCTCATCGTGAACCTGGAGCATCAAGCTCCACCATCGTCCTGTCGCCGCCTGCAGGAGGCTCTCCGCGAGAATCACCATGAGATCCACTGGTGTCCTCACTAGCCTAAAGATCCGTACCACCGCCTCTAGCCAGTCCTCGGCGGCCTGGGGGTCCGCCTCACCGCGAAACCTGGGCGGTCGCTGGCTCTGGAACTCATGCAGTGCCCTGAGGCGACGTGCATCGTCAGCGTCTGGTACTGGTAGCATCGGTGGCTCGGCGGGTAAAGCTACCGCCGGTGCCACTGCTGGCAAAGGGCCCTGCACCGAGGCCTCGTCGCTCGGTGGGCTGCCGTCGCGCCCTACACTCGGAACCCTAGCTGGCTGTCGTCGCGGGGCCATCCTGAAAAGGAGAACAAGAGCACCATAGTCAGAACAGTATAACTGGTGAGCTGGCTCAAGTAATCACAAGGAAAACTTGAAACTTTCATGAAGCAGATCAGTATACCCGGTGAGCTGACACAAGTAATCACAAAGAAAACTTGAAACACACACGCAATCAATGTTTTCATGCATTAAGTCGGAAATCAGGAGTCAGGGTCCTGGTGTACGGATACGTCGGCCGCCGCACCAACACTGGGCTCCCTGAACTGATAACCACACTCAATACACTAAACACTATTGCTTCATATAGAAAGAAAAGACGATCAGAGTCTGCGGTAGAACCGACCACCTCTAATACCAATTTGTCACGACCCGACCTCGGGGCCCGTGTCGTGACTACCCCAAGCCCGCCTTCCATAGGCCAGGGGCTGGCGACTAGCACCAACTGAAAGTAAAACTAAAAAAGTAAAGAAGAGCAACTGAAGAAAAGACGGCGGCCTCGTGTCGTCCACTGGCAATCCCACCTGAAGGGAGGGTACAGATAGCCTCCAGGCTCCTCGGGTCCCACGTCCGCTCCGAGCACGTCCCGCCCAGTGGTCCACCTCCAGGTACTGTCCTGCTCCACACCCCAACCGTGATCAGCGCTGTCCGTCGTCTGCATCCAACACAACAAGGTGCGGGCATAGCCCGTGCAGGGGTGAGTATAAGCTACTCAGTAAGGACCCCGAGACCCCCGAAGGTCTCCCGAAATCCACAAAGGATATATCACAAAAGAAAGGTGCAATCACGAAGTAACATCTGACTCGACTTAGGTATATGCCCATACATATACCTAAGTCCCCAATTCTAGCTCTGCTCACGAGCTCAAGAACAACTCAATCCACACAGGAAAGCAAGACTCAAATCCACAAGGAGAGTAAATAGTAAATCCACAAAGGATAGTTCAACACAATCCACAAAGGAGAGTAACATAAGATTCAGCTCAACCAGGTATACATTTTCAGATGACGTCAAAGATGATCACTGATCCATCTAAGTCGTCGGACCCACGAAGGATCGATAGGTACTAACCCCCGCAAAAGACCCACACAGGATCGGGCTCACACAGAACCTGTAGGCAGTGGCTCACACAGAACCGGTAGTAAGGACCCACATAGGATCAGGCTCACACAGAACTTGTAGCACTGATCCACGTAGGATCGCTGAGTGCAGTAGTCGACGCAGTCCACTGAGGATCTCTGCACAGTCGTCGCCGCAGTCCACGAAGGATCTCTGCTCTGCCGTCGTCGCAGTCCACGGAGGATCTCTTCTCTGTCGTCGTCGCAGTCCACGGAGGATCTCTGCTCTGTCGTCGAAGTCACAGCCAGCACTAGGGTTCCCGCACACAGCGAGCTCGTTTAGGAGGGTCCGCTCCACGAGCCGAGAGGCTGATACATCAACCGACACGTAGTCCGAAGTTGATGTATCCAAAAGTTCCGTATCGACAACAGGATCTCAACGCAACAGACGGCGCGTCAATCGGACGCCCGGTCTGAGAGTTATTGGCATTTTCGTCCCAGGGGCCCAGTTGGTTTTTAGGGCAAAACCAACCCGACCGTACTCCACCTGTATCCGATCCTCGGGCGGAGTATGCCAAAAGTTCTGTCTCACTTAGAGGAAACTACCAAAGCTGATGGTACGTCGATCGGACGTCCGTGGCTCAAGTTATGAGCGTTTCCGCTCCGAGGGCCCGGTTGGTTTCGTGTACGAACCAACCCGGCCGAACCCAAAGTCTTCCAAAACCTTGAGTGTAATATACTTAAACGACCGTGTCAATCCATGGATCGCGTAGCCACTGACGGTTCGTCAATCGGACATCCCAGGCCCAAGATATGAGCAAAAGACCGAAGAAGGCCCGAAAACGGGGGTTCTGGGCCCGGGGCGACTCGGCCCGAACCCCCCCTGGGTCGGCCGGCCCGGGGCGACCCGAACCGGGTTGGCCCGACCCGGCCTGGGCGCGGCCCGACCGACCGGACCGGCCGGCTCGGCTTCGGCCGAGCGGCCGAAGAAACCGCCGCGGGTTTGACCCGCAGCTTTGAGGAACGCGGCCCCCGCGGGCCGCGTGCTGGGTGGCCGGACGGCGGACGCGGTCCGGCGGTTCGCCGCCGCCGCGGCTCGGCCGCGGCGGAATTTCCGGCGGCGCGCCGGGCGCCGCCGCCTCCGGTCGCCGGCGACCCGCGCCGCCGCCGCCTTTCGCGGGCCGCCGGAGTTGCTCCGGTGGCCCGTTTTGCCTCCCGTCTGCGCCATTGCTCTTCCCGGAGGCCGATCTTCACTGCGGGATCAACGGATCGCCCTTGCCGCACGGTTCGTCGTCGTCTGCCAAATCCGCACAACAAAAAGATCGACGGAGGGTTGCCGGGTCTTGTTCGTTAGATCCGCACCCTCCGCGTTAGTCATAAAATCAACGGGAGGAAAAGAAAATAACCAATCGACAATTTTAAATAAATTAAAATTGTTCCGTGATCGGGTTCTTTATTTTAAAAGAATAAACACGGGAATTAAAAATATTGCAACAACCCCTACCTCGAAGTCGCCATCGGACGTGAGGTCGTCGCGGAATCGCTCGTCGCGGAAGGAGGGGATCGTCGCGTCGTCGCGGAAGAGACGTTCGTCGCACCGCTGGAAAAACGTCGCGCCGACGATCTCCGGATCTAGAACAAACGGATTTAATTAATTAAATCCGTTGTCATTGAAATTAAAAAAAAGGGAGAATTAAACGATCCGATTCTCACCTTAGTTGCCGAACGAGGATCGGCCGCGGAAGAAGAGGCGTCGCCGAAGAACGTCGCGGGTAGAGCTCGTCGACGTCGCAGATCACGGTGTGCGTCGTCGAATTCCGGTCACCGGCGTTCTTCGCGTTCTTCGCGTTCTTCGCGTTCTTCACGTTCTTCGCGGGGCGGGTGGAGGTTTAGAGGATCTCGCACAACAAGAGGATCCTCCAAAATAGACAAGTTTGTCTATTTTATTATTTTTCCAACGAACGCAAACGAATAAGTAACGACCCATTAAATTCGTTGAATTAATTCAACGAATGAAACAGCCCATTTAATTCACAAAATAAACCGCCCAATTAAATGGTCTGTTAAGAAATTAAAGAAAACGCGTCGGTTGACTTTTCAGTTACTTTGACGGGTTTTCGCGGGTGCGTTACTTAGCGAAAGAAACGGCAGGGCTCGTGTGGGCCCCACCTCACAAATATCCTAACAAGGGGGTAGGATATTTCCGGATAGCACCCTATCCGCTTTAACTCAGTTCAAGTGGCTTCCAAGTGACTTCCAAGCAGCTTAAGTGAAATAAAATAAAGTTGTCGCACAAATTTTATTTTATTTCTGACTTAAAGCCCCAAAATTTAAAAACCACGTCTGAGAAAACGCAACTCCGGAAGAGGCGTTTCTAAGAAAAAACCGGCGCTGCGATTTCATCGGTGCCCTCAGAATTCGATTCCGGGCACCGGTTCAAAAGATAGAAAAACCCGCTCGTCCGTTCACTGAACGTACCCGAGCCAAACTTCGGAAATTGATTCCGGGCACACCGGGCCTCGGAATCAGGTGCCGTCTGAAGCTGCGCTCTTGTAAAATTCCAAAGAAAATTAAGAAAAAACTTTCCTTGAAATTTGCGGGTCTTTACACATATCATGACTACCCCATGCCCGCCTTCCTCTGGATATGGGATGGAGATTAGCACCAAAGGTATAATTCCATAAACTAGGATGGAATTGCCATTATAACAGTAAAAAACACAACAGAGTATGCAACTAGAAGTAAAAAGCTTAGAAAAAACCATATACAAAATGTGTGTTGGAATGTAAAAGGGGCCAGAAATACAAGCCTAACTATAAAGTACAAGTACAACTGAATAGGGGACAAACAACTGAAAGGTAAAGAGCATCTCATGGATCATTCTCTGTGTTTCCTACTTGAAGGGTAGGTAAAGATGGCCACCTAAGCATTCCAAATCTGTCAGAATCCACTTTGTACCAAATCATTGTAAGGTGCACCTCCGGGTGCCATCCAGTCCTTGTGATTTCGTCCTTTGTTAGCGTTGTCTGTTGTCTACATCCAACACAATGAGGTGTGGGAATAGCCCGTGTAGGAATGAGTATAATGATACTCAGTGGGGACCCCGAGACCCTCAAGGTCTCACAATATGGAACAAGGATAACCAAAAAGTTAATTAAAAATGGACAACCCTTACTTAGGTATATGCCCATACATATAAATAAGTTCACTAGTAACCCATATATATCATGAGGTAAACACAAATTCCTCTAACTCGGCTCGACCATGATTTTATACTAGGGGTAGTATCAATATGAACCCTCAGCTGCTGGGGAAATACTTCTCATTCGATTATAGTGGGCTGTCCCCATCAAATTGAGGCGCTTACCCCTAACATGGACTATTGAGGTACTCCTTCTATTGAGTACCATGGGTCTGCCTTGTTCACACAGAGGCACTCCCCACCATTGGTCTGCTGCGCTCACATAGAGGCATTCCCCATGGTAGCCTACGGAGGTACTCCATGTGTCCAGTACCTTGAAAATGCCACGCTCACACAGAGGCTCTCCCCACCATGGGTCTTCTTCACTCATCCAGAGGCACACCCCACCGGGCTAGTTGAATCCCTCATAGTCGAATCGATCAGCAATCATCAAGTCTCGACCAACTACTAGGTTCTCGCACAAATGAACGCTCTTCTCTGGACGATCCGCACCACAAGCTACTGGTAGATACCTTAACAGTCACTAAAACCCAAGTAGAAGTATCACAATGTTCTGCCACGTCATAGGGGTCTCAACGCAATAGACAGATCGTCAAACAGACGCCCAATCTGTGATTTATTAGCATTTTAGTCCTGGGGGCCGAGTTCATTTCGTGTACAACCCAACCAGACAATATATCAATATTACACCAAACTCTAATGGTGTATTCTCAAAGAGAATGTCATACTCCAATGTTACCAGCATCACTGACGGTTCATCAAATAGACGCCTGGTGCCAAAGTCCTGGTGGTTTGTGCAGGGGCGCATGGTTGGCACACGATCTGGACATACCATACGGCCATATCATGCAACATCCTTGGGTGGGACAGTGGCTACCGCATGGTTGATGCACGGTTTCCCAAAATTTGTAGCCAAGACGCGTGAGGTCCCCATATTGGACAGTGGCTACCGCACGTTTGGTGCACTGTTTCCCAAACCATGCCGTCAAGCCGTACGAGGTCCCTATGTGGGATAGTGACTACCGCACGGTTGGCGCACGTTTTCCCAAACCGTTCTTCCAAGCCATGTGACAGCTTAAAAAATTAGGGTTTTAAGTCCCGGGCCACTCGGAATTTCCCATCATTCCCCCATTCATCCTCTCATTCGAAGCATACATGGGATTTTCGGTTTTTTAGAGGGCGAGGAATCTCCTTAGCTCGTTTTGGAGGCACATCGAAGCGGTTTCTTTCTGGATCGAAGGGGGTCATTCATTCGTCACTACAACGCAATGACACCACCTTCCATCACGATGAACACACCATTCAAGAAGAATGGAAGAGAAGTCAGGCCAGGTTTATTTGGCTCGTACCCACCACGTTAGTGCGGTAGCAAGTGGCTCAACAAATGATGATATAAAATATAATAAAAAATATCATTTACCACAACCCTTGATAATAATATATTCCCATCTTGAACTGAAAAACATCAGCGGATCAACTTGATAATAATTTGGTCTGCGTTATTTATTTTAGAAGTCAAGAATCAAACTATTATTATCATACTAAAACAAAATCCATACCTCGATTGTCGATGGAGGTGGTGCGTGTAAGAAGACGAATTTGATGATGGTCGTGTTGTCAGCGTTCGTCACCCTCGTAAGACACTCCTGATCTGGGCTTGAGCATCTTCCTCATTATTCATTCAAAAGTTGATATTCATTGGAGGATAATTTTATAAGGGTTCCCCTCTCCTTCCTTCTCCCAGCAATAAGAAAGAAGCAGGCCTATGAAATAATAGATGGAAATGAAGTCTATTATTTGGTGGAACCACAATTTGAAAAGTTGTGGTTAATTAAAAGAGACAACCCATTTAATTAATGAGGGTGGAGGCTCAATTAATTAGTGGGGAAATTTCAAGGGATTCATCCAATATAAATGTGGGGTTAATGGGGTTTAAAGCATGGGTGGACCCCACATTAATTATCCTCCCAATGAAGGTTATGCTCTGGTGGTCACCACCACCATTACCTCTAATGGGAGGTTAGGGTGTGGTGGTCCCACCACCAACACCCAAAAGAGGTCTTAACCAACACACTCAACACATGACAGCGTAATAAAAGAAGGTGTTGTACTTTATTTTATTATTATTTTATAAAAAAAATAAAAAACTAAATTATATTCTTGATTGGCTGTCGTCCAGGTGAAAGACTTGTTAAGAAAATATCGGTACTGTGAGTTCAACGGTGCCCTCATAATTCAATTCTGGGCATTGGTTCAAATGTTATAAAATCCTTCTTCCTCGTTTACTGAACGCACCCAAACAAAACATTTGAAATTGATTCCGGGCACACTGGGCTTCGAAATCAAGCACCATAAATTTTTGCAGACTCCTAAAAATCCCATGAATTTAAGAAAATAATTTCCACGGAATTTCCAGGTCATTACAATAACATAATTTTTTATATGTTATGTTTTTAAAAATCAATTATTTTTATAAAACAATTTTGAAAATTTTGTATATTGAAGTAAAATTTACACGAAAATGAAGAGTAATAAGATATTCTTTTGTTTTAACAATCCATCTTGAAATATTAACCTCACATTTGTCAATAATAATTCAATCTAAATATAATTTCATGTTAAATAAATAATATAGATAGTATATACCCCACATAAAATTAAATAATTTCATATTAACAAATATGTATTATTGGAATAGAAATTAATATGAATTCTCTTACCAGAAGTTCATGTGACCCAATATGTTCAATTAAAATCCTATAAAACAAATTAAAATTTAATATAAATAAATATGATTAATATATATATATATAATTTAATATATTACCCAATTTTAAGAAAAATTAATTATCATTTGGTTAACCATCATTTATTATTACTATTATTCTGGCTGGTAAATGCATCATTTTTTATCTATAATAGATTCAGTAGTTCTAATAATTGTTCGTTCAATATGGTTACAAAATATCCATAATGTAAATTATGATATATATTATAAATAAAATTAAATATATCCTTATTGTCTTCCAATAAAGCCTAAATTAAAAATGAATCACAACAGTTCATAGTGGTGGCATTCCACACAAACCCGTGAATAACATAATCCTTTCCAAGTGATTGGAATGAATGAGGGGATATATTTTATAATAATTTCATAACAATATGTCTTTTATAAATATCCTTTAAATATATTATATCTATATTGATAAACATCTAAGGAATGTGGTGATGAAAAATTAATTATGCCATCATGTAGAGATGATAAGTTATAAGTATGCATGAGTGATGTTTTTCCATTTGTAGGATGGAAATGTAATTGAATATGTCATTTAAAAACTGATAATGAAATATTATATTATTTCTGATACTATAAATAACATGTTTGGATGGTTATAACACATTCAAAGGATGTAGAAGAATAAATAAATTTGAATGGGTAAGAAAAGATGAATACATCTTCATTGAAAGAGATTGTAATGAAATTCTCTTATGGAAACTATGACTTGTATTTTATTAAGATAATAACTAGAAAATCATAGATAAGGATGAAAATATAGAATTTGGATGTGGGTTTTACAATCTAAATGGAATATTTTTTCTTGATGAATTGACAGAAGGGGTGTCCATTTATAATATTATAGAGAGAATTACTGTAAATTCTGTAAATTAAGACATTAATATAAAATATAATTTTATATAAAAATGTTTTAAAATTAAAAAAATTCAGAGAAAATATGAGGATGTTTCTAAATAATTCCATTAAATACAAATTAAAGAATAATTATTTATATTTTATATTTAATCATTTAGTATTAAATCCCCCACAACACTTTTGATAAATATAATAAAATTAATTATTTATGTTATTTTATGTTTAATAATGTAACAATAAAATTCAAGTTGTCCCATAAATGAACTATGATTTATGTCTACAACTGTATACATTCATTATTTTTTTATTATTTTATTTATGAATTTTAAAATATTTTAAACAATATAATTCATTATAAAATATCTCTATTGTATTTTATAGACTATTCCATTCTTTTCACAATATATAAATAAAGATGAGTTATTATAATATATTCCTTTTATTCAACAATATAATTATATATATCTATTCCATTAGTCGAACAAAATTTTAATTTCAAACTAAATTACCTGTTTTATTTTTATAATAATTTAATTTTTTTAAAAATTAAATACATTGTGTGTTAGCTTTGCACAAAAATTTCATATAACTATATCAATAATAAAAATTAAAAATATATTACCATGAAAAAATTAAAATAATAATATTCCCAATATTATATAAACTCGATAATTAAAAATTATTTCCCTTATATTAATATATAAAATATATTCAAAGCAATAGAGAGTTATTTTCGAATTTTCAGTATATAAAATAATATGAATGTCACTACCATGGTTAAATGGATCCAATATTAAATAAATTATTATTTTCATTTAAATGAAAAAATTAGCCTTATGAAATAAAATAAATTCTTGTTTTGGGATTATTTTTAATGCCATATCTCATAATTTTAAATATTAATTAACTTATTTAAATTTTATTTACCTGATAAATTTTACCATGGTTAATATATATAATTCCAATAAATAAAATAAATATATATATATAAATATACCACTAGATTAAAAATATTTTATCTATTTTTCATCATTTAATTTTTTTAATTGGGAAAAAAGATAATTCCATATTAAAACACATAATGCAATGAAAAGTATTTTTCCAGAAAATGCCTTTTAAAATGTAAAAATGTTTTTATATAAAATCATGTATAAAAATTATTAAATAATTTAATTGTATTACTAATAATATTATTTAATAAAAAATATAAAAAATTGAAAATTTGTATACTATGGAATAATAATTACCATTTTCTATAAAAATAATATATTTCCACAATTCATTGAAAAATCAACCTTTTCATTAACATATATAAAAATTTAACACTAAAATAATTTTTATGTAATGTTTTAAAATATTCAGTTGTATTAAAAAAATAAATTTTTCAAAATTGGAAGAAATTAATTATTGTATTTTCTCATTGAAATAAATAACAAATATTTTAATAAAAAAATATTTATGATAAAAACTGGATTTTACTAAAAAATAATGTATATATTTCTAAATAATTCATCCATAAATTTTAATAGAGTGTAAAAGTTATATAAATTTTATAATATAATTATTTGTAATTCATATATACCAATTCAATGACTATTTTATAAATACCATATATAAATAAGAATATTCTATGGTTCTTTTAGGCTCGATAGAGCATGTTTTATATGCTAATGAAAATAATGTTGTTAAAAAATAGTATATTACATAATCCTATATATATTATCACTATAATAAAAAAAATATGAAGATACTTACACCTAATCACATCCTTGTGTTCCCACATAGATTTATCTAATTTTCAATTTTTCCCTAAATTATTAACAAGGTTATTGGTCTTTTTGATAGTATATTATCTCTTTGATCCAGAATCTCAACTATTTTTGACCATATGTTAGATCCTGATCTAGTTTTATAACATTTTATTTTGGTACTTGTTATGTATTACTTATTTATTTAAGAACAATGGATTTATGGAAGGCATGTACTTTGGAGAGATTCTTCAGAAGATACAAATGATATTCTCCCACCCTAATCCCATAAGGAATATCATTGAGGCTGATATATACGAGGAACAATATTTCCTTAATTCCAAATATCATAACGACCTCCCATGGATATATCCATATGAATACCATATCTCCATCACTAATCAATATATATCACCAATGATTTTAAATGTATATTATTTGTCATCTATGATGTTCCCTAATGTGTTGATGAAGGTAAAAAACATAATACTCCATATCCTCTACAAAATATGGTCTTAATAGAATTCTCTTTCTAACTAAATCCCATATCCTAATATATTAACACTTCAAAACATAAGAGGATACATAAGAAACCATATACTTCTGAACGTTTTTTCTATTATTTCGTGAAAATTATAGTAAGAGATAAAGTTGATCTACCAACCTTTGGTTTCCATTGAATATTTTCATACCATATAATTTAGTGTTTTAATTGTCCTAAAAGATGACCCATATTTTGGAGGAAGATATGAAATTGAAATTTATGACATTATATTTCATGCTTACTGAATTATCCTCTAGATCTTGGAGGTAAACCAAGAATCCCTAATAGATAGAATATAATTTCTTACCCCTATAATACTCTCAGTGTAATTAATTTTTATATTTGAAATTATAAGAGAGTATTTTAATATATAAATGAATATTTGTTACTTGATATGGTGATTGATTAAATCCATAATAACATTATGGTCTTTACATTCCATTGTGTGTCTGATAATGAAATCGATGGTGATCTATTCCCATTACAATTTTATTATGTTTAAGGGGTGGATAAAACCATTAGGATTATATTTCTCTCACAAAATATACTAAGAGACTGAATATTGGGATTTATATTATGTAATATCAATATTAAATATTTCATACATGAAATAATAAATCAGATCTCTAAAAATATTCATAATTCTTGGATGGATAAAAAATTTGGAACTACATAGGTCAACAAATAACAACACATTTATGTTTTCTGTTGATGTAACGGCTAGTCAATTCATAAATCAAATCATTCCTTTAGGCTCAGGTTTGATATTTGGAATATTCAAAACCATTAAATGTGGTTCCACAAACTCTTTTCCCACAACATTAATAACCATATTGATTTGTGGTTGAATTTTTATATTATATAATTATGTTTTCCCATGTAAACATGATTACAAAATTTATATTCTTAAAATCCAAATTTATTGGAACTCATTGAATCTTCATTAGAGTCAAAATTCAATGTTCCTTTGGATGAAAAAAATTATCCACCATGTTCAACCACCAAGGGTGGTAGTGTATTAAGAATTTAAAATCTATAATCTACTACAACCATATCCTTTTTAACAAATTCAACTATATTAATGAGAATATATAGATCAAAAGAAAATTTATGAGTACATATATTTCACCATTCAACATTAATACAATGCTCAAAATTTTGGATGAAAAAATAACCATAGCCATATCTAGATTATGACATTAGTAATACCAGTCATGAAATATTAATTTCCACAATGCATATGGCACTACATTTTTTTACCTGAGGACCCAAGTTAATACCTTTACAAATTCATCTCTACAATCCATAAGGTCATCTCATTTATAGGGTAACATATTCATGTGTAAACTAACTGAAATTATTTTTATTTCTTTTCTATTTTCATCGTATTCATCTTCTAAATGAAATTATCTCCCATCCATGATAACATAATCGATTTAGTATTGAGTCATGTAAAATTTCACAAATAACATCAGTGGTGTATAGAAAATCCATGAATACAATGAGTATAAGTAATCATGTGAAATGATATCATCTTATCAAAAAATTATTTCATTGAAAGATTCACTTTTATGACCTTTCATGAAAATATATTACATAATAATGTGATTTCCTATAGCCAAAATTAAAACTCTTTAAATTATTCTGGAAACAAATCCTTATATAGGCTCTTCCACTCAATCACTAAATGATTTTTCACTCTTCCATGGTTATCTAATATGTATGGATATAATTTAGAACTTAAAATACTATATGATTATGTTAATAAATAATCAATATATAAATTTTATACATATTTATTGAAAGGTAATTTTTAATTCTATATTTATTAAATAAAAATTAATAATTTCCAAAACTCATATTAAAGGATATCATGTGTATAAATTCATTTATAACAATTAATTGACAATATCAAAAATTATTTTCTTTCATTTAATAGAATTCTTCTCTACATATTTGATTTAAAAATTCATCAATACAGGGTATATGATTGGGATTTTGGATAGATATCAATTTTTTATGATAAACCAATACATTTAATCATTGACCTATCATTATTATTAACAAAACTAACAGCATCACCCCATAGTGGAACATATATTAATATGAATCGATGTACCTTTTTTTCCTTTAGTCTATTCCTAAAATACTTTTACTGAACTGGGGAAAATTGATAAGGATCCATTTAAATAGTTGTATTACCAAGAATGATTTCTATTAAAAGAAATCAATATTTAATATTTTAGGGATGCCTTCAACTGTATTTTTTAAATACATCAGCATATTCAAAAACAATATGAATCTATTAAATGTTGTATTTATTCTCACCCACTTATATAAGCTTCCAAAGTGAATACGTAGTAAGACTAATACAAAGTATATTGTTTCTGTTGGATGGTCATATTCATCATCACGAAGATATATGATCATATGATGAATTGTAAAATATAATATAATTTCTAAACAATATTATTTAACAGGGGTTTTATATATGGAAATAACATCCAATCCAAAAATAAAATAATATTCTTCATGAATTAGAACAACAGTGTTTACTAGAAGAACATATAATTAATTCTATATCGAATATGAGTTTTTTACCATAGAAACGACCATCAAATATAGATTTTTTTAATTAAAACATAACATATAATCATATAGGATATGATGTGATTCCCTAATAAATTAATTTAAATATATATGAGTTTCTAAGGAAATAATATATTAGTACAATTTTAGATATGAAATGAATGACATTTTTTTTCTACTTTATACTTTTCACCCAAATCAGTAGTTGGTTCTATTTGGCATTTCACTTTTTCTCTTAGTATATGAGTTTTTTGGAAATTATATTCATCATTATGAAATCCATTTTTCCATTAGTTTTCATAATTAATGTTATAATTTGAATAATTGAAATATATTTTAGGATTTCAATTCATTGGATATTTCACATCATTCGTTTCAGGGGAAGAATTTTACAGGTCACATATAAATTTTTCACACTTAATAGACATATTTTAAAAACTAATGTTTTTTTAAAATATACAATAAGAAGATTTTCCCATACATCTTTCCAATCATTCTATATCAATGATCAAAATTTTATGTTCCTCTATTGGACTTATTATTGGAATTCCCTAAAAATCATTATTTTTTTCATTCCCCTGATACCATGAAAATACTTAGACTCCCATAATTCCAATTTTAGCTAGTGGTAACTTTGGATTATATATTTATTTATATATATTCCTCTTATAAAAAATTTATTATAGACACTTTCTCAAAAAAAATTAATTTTTCCACTTTTTCTAGATGATTTATGATAAAATATTACTAGTCCCTAGAAATTCATGTAAAATTTACCTAATAGGCATAGATTGATTCATCATATCCCCAAATAATTTCATGAAATTCATTCTATATTTTATTTTCAAAATTGAATTTAATAATAAATTTTAAAAATTAAATTCTTAAAGTCCTCCCATGTCATGGATTATATTTTTTCTTTTTAACTCGTATTCTTGATCAAATTCTATCATTGATAAATTCACTATCGAGACAATGTAATTATAAAATAACATTATCCTATACAAAGAATTTGAAAATGGGGAAATTGTATTTTATTGAATTAATTCATTTCTGAGTAAGAACGGGATCGGCAGAACCACTAAAGGATGTTTCATGTTTCCATAAAAATGACATTTATTTAGTTGTTCCATTCAATATTCATTTGAAATTACTATACGACTCATTTTTCTATTTATATATTGAGAGGAATGAGTGAAAAAGAAATACCATAAGACATAAAAACTCCAATTTCTTCAGTTTTATCATGAGAATGGTCATTTCATTAGTAAATATATTAAGGTCTCACACAATTTATTCTGGTTTTATCCATTAATTAAAAAAATGGAGTCATCATAAAATAACAAAAGTGAGAGTTAGAAATAAATGATTATTAAAATCATTATAATGTTTTTGAAATTTATTCATTCAAAAATCTAATAATACATTTTATAGTTCATCCCAAATAAAATTTCATTATAATTGGTTTGCATAGATTATATCCACTCATTCATTATAATATTTGATAATGTTATTTTGAATGTTTCAATGAATATCAACATTGATTTTCAAATAATATGTTTAGACTAGACCATTTATTGTATACTAGGTGAAGTTTGAGTAAATACCAATCCAAAGGTATTAGTGTTACCATACCTATGAACATTTGTTGTAGTTCATATGTCCACTTTTGTTATGTTGTCAAATATTTTAAATCAATGAAAACGCACAATATTTTTCTTTCTAGAAAATTATGATAATATCATATATATTGATATATAATGATGTTTTTATCCATGTAATTTTATATTGATCATCAAAAAAAATTATATTATACAAAATAAGGTGTCATTAAAATACATATATAAATCACACCTGATTTTTAGTAAATTTTCCATAGAAATTATTACCCAAAACCATAAAAATATTCTTTCTTTTACAGGATAGATACATAATCAAAATATTTTATGAAATATGTTCAGCATCACCGAAAAAATTATTTTCACATATTAAAATTCATTGACATACTCAATATAAGAATTTCATCATAACCATGGTAAATAGGAAACATAATAAATTGTGGGATATAATAATCATTAAGAGTAATAAATGAGAGATCAATCAATTATCAAATGTGAAAATATTTTAAAAAAAGGAGGACGATATCATAATAATAATATTCAAAATACATTCATAATCAGCCAAATTTCAATATTCATAACTCAATAAATAAATTTTTTTATAAAGAAATTAATAGTTCGTAGGAGTGATAATAAATAAATAATCAATAATTATCAATTATAAGATAACATTTTCATTAGAATCATACACATAAGCCTGAAAATAATTTTATTAGTCAAGGACCATTGGCATAAATATCATAGTTTAAAGAGTCCCATAGTTTAATACATTAAATACATAATCTATTATTTCCATAGTCATGTGTCCCTACCAATAATATAATTTTGGATATAGTCCAATAGTGGATTTCGTTTTCTCCGCATTCTATCATTTCCCTAGATTATACTAACGATGGATACTATTATAGTATATAATTACCCAAAAAATGTGTTTAGTCTCTATTTTTGTTCATATAGTAGCATGCAATATTACTCATTACCAAATAAATTTTATAGATATATAATTCTTGGACATTTTTAACATAATAAAATCCAAATATAATTTTTCCCATTAATCATTATAACATTCATCATTTCATAATATTTTAACGAACCCATATTAAATAAATAAGTCATAATTAATTAATCATCACATATTAGTAGTATATAAAGAAAAATATTATATGGATAATATAAAATATACCCTAAAAAATAAGCAACATCTATGTATTTTGTCAGAGGTGAAATATATAAGTAATAGATAATTTGAAATGTTTTTTAAGTATATATAAAAGATATTTTCAATTTTATATTTTTTAATAATAAAATTCCCTAGATTATTGAGAAGAAATAATTTCTTTCATAATAATAATGGAAACATTCTATGTAATAATAAATTAAAATAATATCCATGAAGGCTTTAAAATCCATTCAAGCCATATATGATAAAATATAACATCCATTTCACAATTTTTAAAAAATTCAAAATAAACTCATTGGGATGTTTTTTAAACAAAATTAAATAATTTATAAATAAATAATAACATTATTAAAATAAAATTTTACAATATTTTAAAATATTCATAAATTCATCCATAAAATAATTTTATGAATATATATATGTCACACTATGATTACCTTCTTAAAAAAGATGAATTCAGTTTGGGTGTTCTTAAAAATATTTTCTTCATATTTTTATGAATTTGAATAGTGATAATTTAATTATAACATATATAAATAAAAATAAATAGATAAGAATATATTTTATATTTTTTAGTGAAATGTGATCATATTATTTCTATTATTGAATATTTGACATAGACAATCCAGAAATGAAAAAATATTGTATCATAAATATTTATCTAAAAAATAATATAACATTATATGTAATAAAAACATATTTGAAATAAATATATATTTATTATAAATATATTATATAACCATATTAAAATATATATAATTATATATAATTTTGCCACAAATTATAATAATCTTTTTCATTAGTTTTCACCTATATCCTTATTATATGGAGAACAAGTTTGTTTTCTAGGAACATTTATATTATATAGTTTCAGTTCATTACCATTAGTCAGTGTATCATAATATATAAAATCATATTATGTTCATAAATAACATACTAAAAAATTATATAAACATTAAATCAAAAATAATATTTTTGCAAGAAAAATTAGTTACATCACTTTGTGGAGATGGTAGTTTATACACACCCATGAGTTAGATTTCCTATATTTTGTGGATGAAAAAAAATAAAAGTAAATAATTATTCCACACTATTGAAGATAAATTATGATGTCTAAAACTGATATATAAATTAATTTAATCTATATCTAAGGGATGGTCTAAGGAAAAATAAAATACATTACTTCTTTGAAATGGTAGCTCATATATAAAAATTATGAAGTATTCATTTCTTATTAGATTTAATATAGATATAAAATAACTATATAATTAACATTAATATATTTTATTATAAAAAATTTTATTTTTTAATATTGTTAGGATAATTATAGAATATATTGATGAGGTTTAAGGGCGTTTAATCATAAAATGTTTATTAATTACATAAAAATATTCTTCTGTTATCACATTTTCAAATGAATATTATGGATTAATCGATTGTATTTTGTGTATATCAAAAACTCATTTTAATGGTTATGGATTCTTACAGTTTATTTAAGAATTTTTTGGTCATGTTAAATGGATGAGGTGTTATATAAATGTGATAGGATGTGGTTTCTGTTTTATAATAGATGTCGGTGGAAGACATGTAAATTTTTGAGACAATATTATATAATATATGTTTTAATAAATAAATGTTTCTCTATGGAGACATAAATTAAGATATAATATGTTTTGGGTAAAAATTAATTGATCAATATATTAAAATCAAGTATTTTTTTTATTTTATCCCAATAACTTTTGTTAACTTTCATGACCCCTCCCCACAATGTGTACCCCTCCTGGACCAGAAATGTGAGTAGATAGATAATGACCCTTGAGTCCCATCCACTATAGGCCCCAGGTTAGAGACTAGCATTTGAGGTATAGTAAACACCCAGATGGGAGGCATTTCCCTCTATGTGAACACATGAAGAAGAGAGAGATAAGATAGACACCAAACCACTCCTATTAAGAAACTAATATAAATGAAATCCCAATTACCCATATGTAATGTCATTAAAAACTACTACAAATGAAAGGGGAAAACATCAAGTACCCAATGAAAAGTAAAAACAGCAGCAACCACAAGCCCGCACAACTCCTTCAACCCCAAGAAAGTAGAAATCAGCTTGATCTCCAATCTTCTCCAGGTGACCTAGAAAAAAGTTTATATATAAAGTGGCTGAGTATAATAGTATATTCAGTGGGATCCTTCCTAGTTCCTCTCGTGAAAAATTAATTAAAGCATGATAAGGCATAGTGAACAACAAGTACAAATAACTCATCACTTAAACAATTATACTGATTTCCCAACCTCACCATGTCTACTCTCACCCAGATTAACATATAATAGTATATTAAATAACAATGAATATCAAGGTTACCCCGCTACTACATCCCCTATTGTTTTCCTCTTTTCACCAACATCACACTTCATAATCATCTCTCTCAAAAAATGAACAAATGCAGACACCTGGATGAAGCACCACAACATGCACCGCAGGCAACACAACCTCCCCATCCATGTAAGAAAAATAACCCATTAGTTTTTAGGATCCACCACAGCTCACGTTACGTCTATCATATCTCAAGTATTAAACCTCAATACATTATTGATCATACACTGAGTAAAGATCCCAAATATATTCTAGGCTATACACATTACATCTATAATAGTCCATTGAAAACCATATCTAGAATATATGTGGGTAAATTACAACCAGCTATTACAACCCTCTACACACATATATGGGTAAAACTAACCACTGTATGTACTAGCACCAATAACTACCAAGAGAAGTGAGTGGGGCCAAAAAGGGTAGTAATCCATCAATACATGCACCAAAATGTTGGGGAAAACCCCCCTTGAGATCATAATCATAATGGGGTTATTTTTCCTAATTGACATGGTGGAGTAGCGTATTGAAACACAAAATGTAAAGAACATACTATTACTCACAACAACACTATGGGAATAACCTAGTCCTAGACTAACATGTAGCTAACATCTCTCGGACTCCTGGATTCCACTTCTAAGACAAGGTATCGTATACACACACATCCATTTAAAGAGCATTATTACGTTACTTCATTCATATTTTATCAGATTCACATTATGTTAATTAATTATTTAAACATTAATTAACCATTAAAAATTTCATATTATATTTTAATAGAATCACACCCAATGTTGACAGTCCATTTGAAATTTAATCCTCATCATGACGTCCCAGCAAGCTCCAAACCCTTGGGCTAACATTATTTATTTAATTTTTTTATTAAAAACATTATTAATTTCCCATATTTGCAGGCATTCTAGAAAACATTCTAAGATACTAAACACAAGGGGGATCAACATTGTGAGTAGATGAAGTTCTCATCGAGTCTTTTCCTTATATAAAAAGAGAATAGACCCATCCTCCCTTGAGATACTAAACACAAAAAACATCTGCCTTACCCCGCGCGTCTTCGGCCCATTTGGAAGAAGGGTAAGCAATACCAGCAACATTGAGCAGTGGGTAATGTAATGTAGATGAACACCCAATAAAAATCATCAATCATCCAAACATTCATATCCAACCCATTTCATCATCCTTAGTGTCATACCTACCACCCACATGCATAATATGAGGCATCTCGCCACTCAAGGCGTCAACTACTACCACAAAAAAGTAGGTCTCTATTCCCCCTCAAATCTCAACAGCGATCCATGCTCACATAACAACACAAGCAGTAGGAAAACAACATCATATCAACTGGGCTCTTATCCCTTAAGCAAGAATGAGGTTATCTTAGATCCCATCAAGAAAATATCAATCACCTAGTTCTTAAATTTATCTTGAATTAATTGATTTATTATTCTTAAATTCTATTTATAGGAAACCTAAACACTAAGATATCACAAATTGATTAAACATGCTTACTACATGAATTTGATTAGCATCAAAATACAACCACAACAATCATATTCATTTACATGCCTCTTTATCTTCATCAAAACAATTATCAATTTATTCTGGATTTATGATCATTCCCAATTTCCATCATGACTAAAAACTAACCAAGAAATCATAGGTATCACACTAAATAGAAAAACAAGAGGCAATAACATACAATGGATATCAATATATTTATCCAGTTAAAATGTTTAATTTCTCAATTTCATTATGATATAGTGGCTAAAACATGCCAACTCTATAGTTTCACATAATAGTATTGAGAAGCAATTAATCCCATAACTCAAACGGTTCTTGACATTCTTTATATGAGAACGAGCCACACAAAGGGATATGATCTCCTCCCCTGTGAAAACTGTATCCACCTAACTATGTAGAGACACCACCACACTAGTCAACACCCATGAAAATCCTATTAGGAACACGGGGGTAGCATTCCAAAAATGGAAAAGGAGAAAAAAAGGTGATTAACCCAACTGAATGACGATAGGTCATACCTTATATCGAAGATTTATCTATACTACTTGGTTGCATAAAAAACATAGGTGAACCAATACAAGGAGTAAAGTTTGATCACACAACTCCTATGGGAAGTAATGAATAGTTTGAGCGTCTATCAGCTGTGAACAAGGAGGAAGAACTAGGGAGGATGATATATATTCCCTTTAGAATATTCAATGGAGCATCGGTTTATGATATGCTGGGTAATCCATTAACAGTGGATCACATTAATCCACATTATTTTACCATGTATAAGTTTCCAAATCTTTAGGAAAAATTAATAATGGAGTTATGGAATTTGATTCGGCCGTAGAGTACATAAAACAAGGCTTTAAATTCATTTTACATCAATGTAAACTTCAAAGGGGAGATACTATAGGAAGGTAGAAACATTGTTCATGAATACAAAATTTTGAAAAGGAAATAGGAAACCATTGGAACCACATCATTTTGGAAACATTGTTAATGAAACTAAAATTTGGAAGAGGAATGTGGCTACTATTAAAAACTCACCATTCTAGAAACACTTTACATAAACATGAAATTTGGAAATAGAATATGGCTACCGTTGGAATCTCACCATTCTATAAACATTGTTCATGAACTCAAAATTTGGCAAATGACAGAATCCACCATTGCATTGTTCACATAATGCTATCGATGAAACAATTCACATAAGGCTACTATTGCACAATTCAGAAAGGTATACCGATGAAACTATTCACATACGGCTACCGTTCCACATAAGGATACCAATGAAACTATTCACATAAGGCTATCGATGACACTGTTTTCATAATTAGAAATTTTGAAAAGTGTTGTGGATAAGTCACCTTAACCACCTGAACTCCTCAAACACTAGATTTTAGCAAAGAAATGGACTAGAGAGGTACGACCAATGACATCAGATACCTCTCAAAATATTCTCTTCCTCGAGATTTCAAAACCCACCGAAAGGGAAACCGAAATGGGCTCCGAATAACCACCCACTGAGATACCAATCAAAAGAGAGAATTCCACAAGAATCAATAAAAGTAATACATCCTATAAAAATGATATTTCTGTAACTTAAATGAAAAAAAATTAGATGTAAAGAGTTAAACATCAAGAAACCTTGGGTACCGAGCACGTATCTATGACTCACGTTCCCAGGTACTCTCCTCAATGCCACCGTGACTCCACAAGACCCAAAATAAGGGTATATAATGCCTACAAAACACCTTCTATTTACTGTCATAGATCTCCAAAATACAATACATGAAGGTAGTGTCATCATCAACATTGATCTCTGCCTAATCAATGATGTGTGAGTCATCATGATTATAATGTCGAAGCTGTGATACATGAAAATCACTGTGTATCAGACTCACTTGTAGTGGATGTTCTAATTGATATGCCACAGTACCAACATGAGCAAGAACCTTGAATGTCCCAACTAAATGGGGATAAAGATTACTCCCATGACCAAACCATCATTTCCCATGATGGGGAGACACCTTTTGAAACACGTGATCCTAAACATCAAACTCTGATGGTCTCCTCCTTGAATCAGCATATGATTTCGGATGACCTTGTGTCATCTTCAACCTCTAATGAATCACCTGAACCATCTCTATAGTATTTTTCACTAGTTTCGATTTGAGAATTGCTGACTCTCCGACCCTAGTCCAACACAATAGGGAATGGAAAGGTCGAAAAATCCAAGTCATCAAATAGCACCATACTGATGGTGGAGTGGAAATTATTATTATATGTGAAGTACACTAATAGAAATAGACTCATCTATGAACCTCCCAAATCGAGGACACAAGAGCGTAACCTGTCTTCAAGAGTTTGGATGGTCGACATTATATGACTGTCTGTTTGAGGATAAAAGGTTGTGATAATGAATAACTAAGAACAAAAAGCACGTAGGAGACCTTTCCACACCCTAGCGAAAAAATGAGGATCTTGATCGGAAATGCTCATCCTTGGGACTACATGAAGTCTCACAACCTCCTACAGACACTTCCTTGACAAAACATCCACTAACCTTGACTCCTTGATTGCTATGAAGTAGGATGATTTTGTTAAATGAATCACTAAAACCCAAATAAAATCATGTCCTCCTTATGCTCGAGGTAAACTAGTAACAATGTCCATTGAGATTCTCTTCCACTTTTACTGTGGAATATCTATCATCTAGAGAATACCACTAGGAACATGGTGTTCGACCTTCACCATCTACCATACCAAACATCGAAACACAAACTCGGTTATCGCTTGCTTCATCCCAGGCCCCCAAAACTGGGTAATGAAGGCTCAGTACATCATTTTCATGCCAGGATTCTCTATTAATGTAGAAATATGGTACTATTTGAGAACCATCCCACATATCGTAAATGTAAAAAACATCCTTCAATGATTCAACACTCGGTGTTATTCATCCTCAGACCAACTAAAGGGGCCTCACCCCAAACAACATGGTCTCTCCAGACCTCCACCTCTTGATCCCCCAAATGGGACACTTCAATCTACTGCACCATAGATGACTGCACTATCATCTGAAAAAGACAATGTATTCCCCCAATTTCATTCATAATAAGATTTAATGCAGGAAGTTCAAACATTACTCTCCAATAGTCACCAGATTCAGGCACCACATGACTATGTGACTTCCAAATCAGCTCATCAGCTACAAAAAATAACTTATCCATGTGCATAAGATATTTCAATGTCATATTCCTTTAAGAACTCCATCCACCGACTCCATCATAAGTTAATGTATTACTGGGAGAAAACATACCTCATGATCTTATTATTAATGAATACCAAAAATCCATCACTAAGGAGGTAATGTCTCCACAACTTCATAGAAAACACCATGGCTACCAACTCAAGATCATGGGTGGCATTGTTACATTAATGGAACTGCAACTACAGATACTCATAAGAAACATCTGATCCCCGGTGCATGTGAAGACGTCTAAAACCCAGATGTCAAGAATCATTGAAAACATAAAACTGAACTCCCTCTAATAGAAGACAATTAATTAGAGAACTTACTAACATCTACTTTATATACTCAAAATATTCCTAACACTGATCAGTCCATATGAACACCTGATCCATCCTTCTCAAAGCTATCTCAGGAGTCGAAAATGATAAAAATAGGCTATAAACCTCTTGTAGTGTCCTCTATGGCAAAGGAAACATTCCACCTCATACACAATCATGGGGGTTGACAAAGACACAATTACTTATATCTTATATGGATCCACAACTACTCCCAGTTGGGACACAACATTCCCAATGAAAAAGATTTCTCAAGCCAAAAACTCAAACTTCATCATTTTCTAAAATATCTTAGGTTGACGACGAACACACAAAATGTATTGTATAGGCTCTGCACTCTTCTCCTAAGATATGGAGTATATAAGGAAATCATAAATGAAATCCAAAATAAACTTATATAGGAACTCACAGAACACGTCATTCATCAATCCCATTAATACAGCTCGAGCATTAATCAAACTGAAATTCATTACAAGAACTCATAATGCCCTTGATGACAACGGAAAAAAGATTCCAGGATGTCCTCATATTTCACATGAATCTGATGATATCCTAACTGCAAGTAAATCATTGAGAACAAAATTCCACCCTTCAATTAATCTAGTAAATCATCAATATGTTGAAAAGGATAGATATTCTTCACTGTCACATTGTTTAAGTGATGTTAATCTACACACAACCGCAACTTGTCATCAGCCTTCTTCACGATCAAAACTGCATCACCCAAAAGTGACACACTCGGCCGAAAAAAACACACAGTAACCTACCATCAAGAAATATACATAACTCTCATAACTCAGAAGGGCCCATTCTATATGGTGACTTAGAGATATGATACTCTCCTAGTTATAGATCGATCCCAAACTTGAACTCTCGTCAATGGGGTAATGCTACAACCTCTTCTTGAAAGACATCAGGGTACTATTCTACGTACCTTGGAAATGCCAACTAGTGAACCACCGAAGAACAAAACATCAGCTCAATGATCATGGATAATAAAGATAAAACAAGCCTCATACCCATCCGAGGGTCTCACACACCAACAAACACCACTAACTCTCCATCTTCATCGAAAACAAAACCAGCCTCCTGAAGCAATCCACAATAGCCTGCACCAAATACAAACAATCCATGTCGAGGATGACATAATTTTGTGGTATTTTTTTATATAGTAAATCTACCTAAGAGTTGTGCTTCCCCAAAACATTCTCAGAGTATCTTCATACATCAATCATGTTAGTTCGGCCTCCAACTAGCATATCAAATTCCAAGGGAACATGAATCCTATCTACCTCATGTACCAAACCATGGACAGTATGGGTGACATGATGGAGTGTCTCACACCTAAATGAAAATTGGTATACACCAAGGTAGAAAACAAGAAACAATTTTGTTGAACATTTTCTGGATTACCTAGTGCTAGAAACTATAATGCATGAAGTGGACCACAAACTACTCAATGAACTCTATATCCCCGATGAAAACCACCTCCATGGATGTGTTCTACAATATGAGGATGGAGAGTACACCGGTTTTGTCCATTGCCTGCCCCATCTACCCTCTACTGATCTAATGCTGGGGCAACATACTGTTGATGCCTCAGCTGGAACTCCCTCAATGGTGGAACCTAATGTGGAACACCTACTGCATGAAGACTACAATGAGAGGTTGGTAACTCTTTCTTCTGATGACCTCGACCACCACATGAAAAAAAATCCCATGATCCCTTTTCATAGTCCTGAGAGTGGATTCCCCCCCAGAGAAATGAGATGTTGAGGGATGAGAACTACCCCGACCGAACATAAACTCTTCTTCCCTAAAAACATGAACCACCAACCACATTTCTACTTTGAGTGGAATCATGATGACCCCTCTATCGTGATGATCTAGTTCTAGCCAATGTCATCTCGATGACCTCTTCCATTTACATCACCTCATGATTGGTCTTCAGCATAAATTGGGTGACATGGCACTAGATCTCTGGAGGCAATGGTCCCCGAAAATGCCATTTCATGGCCTCGTCATCTAGAAACATTTCTGAAACATATCATAAAGGGTTACTAAATACATATTTTAAACTATGGCACACTAGATCTCCCCTTTCAAAGGGTAAGAAGCTCTTGGATACATGATTACTTCGTGGTAAAAGAATGAAACTCGACCCTAAACATGTCTTGTAACTACTCCCATGAGATCGCAGAGTCCTCACGATCCCCAAAGAAGAATAACCACCACTTCCTCATTGTTACATGTAGCATTTTCACAACAAAGGAGACCTAGTGATCTTTCCAAGAATAGATCAAACTAAAAAATATATTTACATCCTATTACTAGTATTCTGTGACTGCATCTGAATTATTGCCCATGTACATCTATTGATTCTGGTGCTGAAAGGCTCAGAGTGTCATCCTCCAACTATCGTCATTGTCAACCACAACCCTACGACGATCGGCTGGCACAACATGTTGGATATCTTCTATGGGATCTTGATGGGGACGTCAAACAAGAACTATACCTATAAAATAACAAATAGTTAGAGCTCTTAGACCTAGAATAGGGAAGACTCTTCATTAATTAATTCAGTTTAGGTTATCATATCCCATGTTCTACCCATTCCATCATAGCATAAAGAATAATGATGCATAACCTTTTCCTAGGTCTCGACACTTTAACTAGTATCAACTTATTTAGTATCCAATGTAAAATTAAAGGTACGTTCATCAGATCATAGGGGTCCCTAAACTCTTATGTTTTAGCCGTTATCTGGTGTTTAAATCATGTTATAAACATGACTGACATGGTTTCCCTACCAACACATGAAACCACACCTGTGCCTCGCACCAAAATCCATACTATCCCTCATATTTCCTCTCATACCACTCTCTCATGACCACCTCCCGACAAAGTGTACCCCTCCTGAGTCGTTAATGTGATAAGGTTGATAATGAACCCTCAAGTCCTTCCTCCAGTAGGACCTAGGTTGGTGATTACTACTGAGGGTATAGAAAACATATATATAGGAGACATTACCCTCTAAGATAACAAATGCGAAAGAGAGAGATAAGATAGAAACCTGCCAAATAAAACTCAGAAAACAAAATTAAATAAATCCCACATACACATTTTAATATCATTCAAAACATATTCAACTAAAATGGGAAAACTGGAAGTACACAAAAGAATGAAAAAAAAGCAGCAACAACATGCCCGAACACCTCCTACAACCCCTTTTTGTACAATCCAGCTTGATATCCAACATACTTCAGGTGACATAAAAATTTGTTTTTATATACACAGGGTGAGTATAACAGTATAATCAATATGATCCTTCCCAGAGCCTCTCTTGCAAAATTAAAGAAAGAATGATGAATCATTGTGAACAAAATATGAAACTGACTCATCACTGAACAGTTATACTATGTTTCCAGCCACCCCATAGTTATACTCACTAAGTATCACATACAAGATTATTTAATATACTAAGGAATATCAAGGGTGACACAGTACTATTTCTCCACTGGTTTCCCTATATTCCTCAATGTCGCATATCCAATGCAACTCTCCCCGTAAAAGGATTGCTTGTAGACACCAGGGTGAAGCACCACAGTATGAACCTCATTCAACAAAACCACCACGTCCACATACAAAAAGTAACCCGATAGTTTTTGGGAGCCACCACTGCCCTAATAACAAGTATCATATGTTGGGTATTAAACCTCAAGACATTATAGACCACACACAAAGTAAGGATCCTCAATCCATCACAGCCTATACACATTACACCAATAGTTGTCAATAAGAAACTATATCAAAAATATGTGTGTGTGAATAACCACAAGTCCTTACAGCCCTCTGCCCAAATATATGGGTAAAACTAACCACTGTGAAACCCATCACAAGTAACTACCAATAGAAAAGAGTGGGGCCAATGGGGGTTTTCATCCATCCATCTTCCCACCAGAATGTTGGGGAATACACCCCTAGGGATTAGAATCCCCAAGGTGTTAGTTTCCCTAACTGATAGGGTGGAGTAGCATATAGAAACAAAAAAAGTATAGAATATACTATAACTCACAACCACACTATGGGAAAACCTATTCATAGACTCAGCTACAGCTAATGTATCTCGTACTACCAGCTACCACTTCTAAGACTAGGTATCATATAAGCACACATCTATTTAATGAGTTTTATTACCTTACATACTTTCCTTTTTTATTAGATGAAATTTACATAAAAAAATTCTTTAAATATTAATTTACCATTATCTATTCGACATTATATTCCATTTGAATCACACCCAATGTCCATTGTCCCATTTAAATTATATCCTCATTATTGAATCCCATCAATCTCAATCCACTTTGGATAACATCATTTATTCAATAATTTATTAACAAAATTATTAATTTCCCATATTCATAAATATTCTAGAAAAAAATTATATGATATCAAGCACAAGGGGGATCAATATGGTGAGTAGATGAACAGCTCATCGAGTCTTTACCTCCTATAGCAAGTGCATTGACCCATCCTCCCTTTAGAATCTGAACATAGAAAGTACACAAAATAAACTATGGTTCATCACCTCTTTCGGAAGAAGGGTAAGCCATGCTAGTTACCTTGAGTAATGGGTAATGTAATTTCGATAAACAACCAATAAGAATCAGCAAGCATCCAAACATTCATATTCAACCCATTTAATAATCCTTGGTGTCCTCCCTGACGGCCACATGCATAAACTGATGCATATCCCCACTCTACGCGTCATATTCTTACACAAAACATAGGCCTCCATGCCCCCACATATCACCACAGCCATCCAGGTTCAAATCCCAACACATATACCGGAAATAATCATCTTATAAACCAATATCATATACCTTATGGAAGCAATACGGCAACTTAGAACCCTTCAATTAATTATCAAACAACTAGTTCTTTGATACATCTTGAATTAACTGATTAATTATATGTAGGTTCCCAATATAGAAAACCTAAACAGAAATCCATTAACATATTAATTAAACATGCTTACTACATCAACTTGATTCGCATAAAATTACAAAAATAACAATCAAATTCATTAACATGAATCTTCATCTATATAAAATTAATTATCAATTAATTATGGAATTATTTTCTTTACCAATATCCATAAAAAATGATAATATAATCAATAAAACTGTAGATATCACACTATCTAGAAAACCAAGAGGTAATTACATATGATGGATATCAATTTATTTATCCGGTTCAAATATTTAATATGTCAACTAAATTGTGATCCAATGGCTAAAACATGATAACTCTATAGTTTCACATAAAATAATAGAGGATCAACAAACCCCCTACATCAAAAGGATCATTACATTCTTTATAAGAGAATGATCAACACAACAAGTTTATATTTCCTCCCACTGTGATAGTTGTATCTACGCGAGGATGTATAAACACCACCACTCCATTTAACACCAAAGAAAAGACCACTTGGAACATGGAGATATCATTCCCAAAAATGGAAAGGAGAAACATAAGGAGATGAACATAAAAGAATAATGATAGATCAAACCTTATATAGAATATTGATTGATACTACTTGGTTGCAGCAAAAATAGAGGGGAACCAATCCACGGGGGAAGTTTGATGACACAAATCCTATAGGATAGAATGAATGGTTCATTTCTCTCAGACATGAGAACAAGTATGTTTTACTAAGTCAAAAGTTATCTCATCCCTTTAGAAGATTTAATGGAGTAACGATTTATGATACGTTGGATTCTCTATTAAAATAAGATCACCTTAAACCACACTATTGGACCAAGTAAAAGAATCCCAAGGCTTATAAAAAATTAATATAGGAGATATGGATTTTGAATCAGCCATAGATACCTTAATAAAAGGCTTTAAATGAATTTTACGTCAATGGAAACATCAACTAGGTGAAACTGTAGGAAGCTACAAACACTTTTAATGAACCCGAAATTTGGGAAAGGAAAGAGGCTACCATTGGAACCTCACCGTTCACGAAACATTGTTAATGAACATAATATTTGGCAATGTAAAGTGGCTACCATGGGAATCACACCATTTTGGAAACATTGTTCATGAACCTGATATTTGGAAAATGAATGCGGCTACCATTGGAACCTCACAGTTCTAGAAACACTGTTCATAAACTAAATATTTTCCAACAGAAAGAGGCTACTATTGCACTGTTCATATAAGGCTACCAATGACACTGTTTACATAAGGCTACCATTGCACTGTTAACATAAGGCTACCGATGACACTGTTCACATAAGGCTACCGATGACACTATTCACAAAATTGTAAATTAGGAAATGTTTTAGGGATTAGTCACCTTAACCCCTGAACACCTCAAACACTATATTTCAGTAAATTAATGGACTAGAGTGTTCTGTGCCATTACATTAACACCACTTTTAAAACCATTAAACCTTAAAGTGGTAAAAAATTCCATGAGAACTATTCATTATGGAAAGAGGGCCCAAATTCCCTAAAAATAATTAATCTAGTTATAATAATTTAATTTTTTTTATTAATTATAAAATCAACATATTTATAAATTTATTTCTGATGTAAATTCCCAGAACCTGCTAAAATAATACTTATGAAAAATTATTTTTTTGTCATAATGAGATTTTCCATTCATCGCATACCACATTTTCAAAATTATATAGATTTTTATTAGTTTCATTGATAAATAAATCTAAAAATTAAATCAAAATCATTGATAAAGAGTGATTATTTTAATTTCCTTTGAAAATTTAAATTTTATTTATTAAATATGTTATTTTAAAATTAATTCATTTTAAATTTTTGATTAATCTATCTTCACGTTGAGAAAAGTAATATTACACGTATGAATTATTTTTTTGTTAATAATACTCAAGGACATTATTTATTAAAAAATAAATGTTCAATAGTGATTGATATAAAAAATATATAAAAATATAATAAATTTATATAAATTAACATTTTACCATAAAATGATATCAATTTTGACACATAAAACCAACAATTAAATTCCATTTCATTTATCAGTATTTTTAAATAATGGGAATTTTATATGAAAAATGATTTTTAATTTATTTTGTTTTATTCATACCCATCAATTTAATATCTTTGAGAAAAAAAATTAACAAAATTATTTTATATTATGTTTTGGTTTATTTATACTCATTGTTGTGTGAAATGAAGATATTAAACACATCGTATGTATTTTAAGTGAAATATAGAAGATTGTATTGGGTTTTTATAAAAAATCCGGAAGATAATTCACGGTATCCGTTGCTAAATCTATTAACTTATAATGTAAATAATTTATAGTAATCTTTATATTAAAAAAGATAATATATATTGATTATGTGATATATAATAAATTATTTAAATTAAATAATATTTACAAAAAATGTAAAAATTAATTTTAGGAGAGATATTATGAGTGATTAAAAATATTATGATGAGAGAAAATTAAAGGTATTAATTATAAACTCATAAGAGATAAATGATAGGATTGTATATATCTTTGTATAAGTGATATAAATCACTGAATATTTGAGAAGAAAATTAATATGAAATTATACAAATATATTAAATATTTCTTCATGAAATGGTAGTATAAAAATATATATAATTCTAATTTATAAAAATAATTGTAAGGGAGAAAACATGATATATAATTAAGGAATTTTAACAGGCATCTAAATATTTTAATGTTTTGTAATTATTATGTTAGTAATAAGAAATCTATAATAGATGATTAAATATATATATAATTTTAATGAAACCACATTAATGATTATTATAAAATATATAATTTTGTTAATATATTAATTACACCGAATAATAGAAATAAAATATACCTCTATGGAAAAATAATCATCGAATGTAATAATGATTTTGACGAGTAGATATAATGTTGATAAAATGATCGATTGACATAAATGGTACAATAAATTCTTCTATAAATTATTTAAAAGAAGTCATACATCACGATAGAAGAAAAAATTAAAATTATTACCATTAATTTTAATATATAAGGTAATTTAGGGTAGAAAGTTGAAATAAAATATATTTAACATATATAGAAGGACAATTTTTAATAAATATATTGATAATAGATATTGGAGAAAATAATTTCTTTCTATGAAAATAAATATGAATGAGTCCATTAATAGGGACCCATTACAATTTATTGTTTATAAAAGATCGGTGAAATGTCAATAAGGAAAATTGAAAAAGATAATTAATGAGGAATTATATGAATAAAATCATTTGATGTGAAATTATGAATTTATATGAATGAAGATATGTTTATAACATATTAAAATAAAATTAAGTCAATTCCTATAGTCTTTATGACTTAGGAAATGATTAAATTGAAATATAAAAAATAGGGAAATAAAAAATAATATTGAACCTATTTTGAATATTATTTATATAAAATATAATAAATTATTATTGGTTGTATTCCATATTAATGTAAATTAGTGAAAAATTATTACCATTTATTATGGAACGGTAATTGAACAAAATAAATCATACCAATAATTCCTTCTTAGTTAGATACAATCTAACCATATATGTAAACAAATTATGTATTCTAAAAAAATTTGGCAAAATGTTTTTTTATTTTATATTCATTTATTATTGAATGTAATATTTTTATGAATACACCATGTATATTATTACTCCCCCTTGGGTGTTTTTTGTTTACTATCTAAATTAGTTTTTTTCGTTATTGTGATATTTATTCATAATAATTTAATTGGAATGGTCTTGACTTAATGATTTTAAATAGGTTTCAATTTTTATACATATCATATATTATTCAAAAATAATTGTTATGATATTTTTATTATTATTATCATTTTATTAGAATTATATTATAGTTATTCCTCATAAAATAATGTCAATAAAATGTAATATTCAATAATTATTCATTGTTTTCTATATTTTAATTTCAAAAAACATTTTATACTAATGACGATTGAATTTATACATATATTTATTTCATAAGCTATGAATAATGGAGTTTTAAAAACATTTAAGAGGTTTTTTGTGGAGGTGAAACTATTTATATATAACTAGAGACCTTTATATTTTCCAACTAAAGGATTATTATTATAATGATCAATTAGTCACTATATTTTATTACCTTTTTCATATATATTTGATTTATTTACAAATTAATTCTTATAACTACCAATGTAATGCAGTAATGAAAAATTAAATACATCAGTCATATATACATTTGTTTTCCCTTAACTAGAGAAATATTTTGATTTTTTATTTTATTGTTGGGTGGATTTAATTTTTATAACATTAATATAATTATACATCATTATAATAATTTATTAATTCTCAGAATTTATAATAGTTATAATTTTTTTGTGGGGTAAGAGTAGTATAAATTTAAATGCAATTAATAGGGGTGACATGATGTTCTTACCCTAATATTTGGGATGACTCTAATTCTAATTTGAATATTCCATTTAGTGGTTTAATTTTTTTGAGATTTAATCCTAAAAAAATTTAATAAAATTTTCATCAGATATTTTTATGGAATTTTGTTTCTATAAAATGAATATGGTTAAAAGAGATATGTACTAGTGAAAGGGTCCTCTTATAAGTGGGTGTGACGTCATTTTTATAAATAACAATTCCATTTCATGGAATGCTACCATGATTTCAATGGAATTTACAAAAAATTGTCCTAGATTGTTTTTTTCTAGACAACTATAATACTGAAACATAATGTACGGTATATGAATTTTTAAGAAACACATTACATTAAATTCAACATTTTACCTTTATTTACCTTTATAATGATAAATTATTATTTTTCTCAGTGACTTATTTATAGAAAAAATAATCATTTTATCCTTAAATCATAATTTATTCAGGATAATAATGAATATAACGAAAATACTAATTTTTTAATTTTTATGTATGTTAAAAATTAAATTTAATACAACAACAGGTATTTCAGGAAAAAACATTAAGAAAATTAATTTTTAAAGAATAAAATGAATTTATTCGTATTTAATTCAAATTACAAATAAGTAAATTATTTTAAAATATATATATATATTAAAATTAATTTTTTAAAATTATATATTAAAAATTTAGGAATTTATTTAATTTATATTAAAATAACTAATATTAAAAAAAAATCTATAAAAATCTATTTAATAAAAAATAATTTTATCTACTTCAAATTAATTATTCATATTATAAAAATTATAATTATTAATTTCATTTGTATTAGATCAAATACAAATATTCAATCTTGTAAGAAAATATGATATAGAATAATTCAGTTTTTCTATGTTATAACTCAATTGAATTTTTATTCTTCTTGTTTGTTTCATGATGAGATTTCAAGATTTATTCTTATGATGATCTAATGCGTACAATTAATTCTAAAATATATTATTGTACTTCATTGTTCAATATAAATTTATTTTTATAATTATTCAATGTATTATTTATTTAATGTATAACACTTACAAAAATGTTATGGATTAATAAATTTTATTTGATAAATACAATTATTAATGATTATAAACATATATTTTTTTAAATGAATAAATATAGAATTGTACTACATTTTAGGAAACATTATATTCAGATCATGTAATTTAGAATAATAAAAAATTATTAGTAATAAATTCTAATAAAATTATCATCTTCATTCCCTATATCATTGGGGTGTTTACTTAATTCTATGTTCAAGTTTATATTTTATTTTTTGAAACAATATACAAGAACCAAGTGTGATGGGAATTATTCATTAATTAGAAAATAATATAATCATCATTTCATTTTGATATGACGATTTAAAATAATATTTCTATTACTCTCTTAAATTTTTTTATTTTAGGATAATGTGTAAAAATTGATCTCAATATACAATAATTAGTATATTTAATGAAATGAATATCTCAATTAATGATCAAATAAAAGTGGAATGATATAAAATATTATATTGTTTCTCTACCATATCTATCATAGTAACAAATAAATTTATGGAGAATTTATAATTCAAAATTTCAATAAATAATATCCAAACAATTGAAAAATATATAAAACACAACCATATTCATTTATTTTTCCACTTATCAATTATTTATTGAACATTGGGTAATATAAATTATGAAATTATCCTATGTTAATAAATTATTTTGATATTATTTTTTTCATTATATATTGTTTGTATTTTTCATTAGTTTAATGGCATAAAATTATTCAAAAATTGGGTTAAAAAACATAGAGTTTTTACAAAGTGATAATGGGAGATGAATATTGGTTTTCTTCAAAAATAATTTCCATATACCCATAATTTTTTGTATAGAAAATATTCAGTTATATTTTTTTGATTATATCTGAACTATTCCTAACTTTTTAGGAAAGTATATGAATACATACATTTAATGACTCAACAACACTTATTTTTTTAAAATAATAAGTAGTAAATTTTTATTGGATAAAAGAAATTAATATTTGTTAATATTAATATATTTCGATAGTTATGGAGAAATTATTAAAAAAATTATATGTGATATAATAGTTATAAATTACTAATATATTAATGTATAATAATATATATAGTGAAATTATATATTTTATTTTATTTTTAGTTATATGGACGATGGAAATAAATAATTTTAATTTTCCACAAACAAAGAACATGTTAGAAAATCATTGAGAGATTACTATTATGAAACATTAAATCATTCAACTATTATAAAAAAGGTTATGTGTAAATAGTGTAATTATATGATATAATGTGTTTTGTAAACTATAATTAATATCAATGTTCTAACAAACCCCCTCCATAATGATATTTTTTTCAAATGATTTGAATTTTTCAAACATATAACTAAATATAGAATAAAAATGGTTAAAAATAAACATTGATATATTAAATATCCTATATTGGGGGAGAAATATTCTTATTATAAAATACAAAAAATAAATATGAATCCTAAAAAATAATGTTTAATATGATTACTTTTTATATATTCTCAACCAATTAAAAAATTAGTTCATTATGGTTCCATAAATAAATTTAGGAAATTAAAGTTTATTAAACTATTAATTTACCATCATGTTATCTAAAAGCTGCTTTATTGATGAAAATATAACAAGACACAATATATTAATACAAATTATATAAATAATATCTAATGTATATTTGTTAAAATTTTAAATAAAAAATATTGACTCTCGTTCCATTGTATATTTTGGTACAAAATTTTCCATTTACTAAATAATGATAAATAAATGGATAATTACACATTTTGAACATTTTTTCCTATAATATGACTGAATAATATGTTTAAAAATTGCATCACTTATGTTTTATGTAATTCCTCAAAACCAGAAGCCCGGCATTAGTGCATTATTACGTATGATTGACATGATCACAAATGATCAAGTCTCGAAATACCAATTAGTTTAGTATCCTGGGAAGTACTAGATACATACATAAGGTTTACATTAAATAGTAAAATGGAAAATACAACAACAATGTTTCCACAGACAACACTGAGATCCCATATACTATCCCTGCAGGTCAGTCATAATATACTTATTCACATCCTAGGAAAAATAAAACATAGAAAGGGGCGAGGTCAGATGCTCAGTAAGGATAACGATATAGCTGAAATATTCATAAATAAACATAAACATTTAGGGAAATGTATAAGACTAAAACAAATGCCTTTTAAACGTGAACTTCAACCTAATATGGAAATGATAAAATAAAATAATTCCATTTTCTTATTCAAATGGATATTCTACTAGTCGAATAATCACATGCAATATCAATATCCACTTTCATAATGATAGAATGCATAATGCCAAACTTTCATAACCACATATTCAAAGCCTTATGCCAACACTAGAAATAAGATTTTGTCAAGGACTTTTTCCAAGACAATAGTTTGTCTCATGAGACCTACCAAGGCATCAAGGAGCAATAGTAGGCTCCACCCGTTACTTACTCAGTCCAATGCATTACTCATTTGAATAGTTTTAAACATAACATAAATATTCCTATTAAAACTAGGATACAATATGTCAATACATTATCAATAAACCATGAATAGTGTAAAAATAACACATCCACAATCAAACATATCACAAAAAACATCAATACAATATAGAAGATTTGAATCATAATAAATCAACTTTATACAAGTTTAAAATCCATCAGAAGATGTCGACATAGATGAAAATGATTTGTAAAACTCTTTGAAAGAAATATCCATTTTTCATGAAATCATTTAAAGTCACACAATTTAGAATAGAAGACATTTAAAGACATTTTTTTAATGAAAGTGTCCAATAGAAATTTTAATATTTTGAAAGGAATTAACATTTCTAAAACAGTCATGTCCATATAAATAAATCCTTAAAAACCATTTTGAAAACATGGACATTAATGAGAATGATTTAGAAAAATAAATATTTAAAACATTTGAAACTATGGTTTTGTAAAAAAAATTCCCTTAAAATAATTACTTTGTAAACTCATTCATGAAACATGGACATGGATAATAAATATGTCCTAGTAGATACTTACATAATAACAACCTCGGATAATAAAGAGATTGTGAAATTATCCCTTACCTTGAACTTTTTGTTGGTTGAGGGTACATTTAACAACTTATATAATAGCCATTGTATGTTATTAGATTATAACAGAATCATAATCATATTTATTATATCACACATGATTAATTTATGACTTTATACTACCCAATTAATAATGATTTTCATGTTAAATTAACATTTTGTGTAATATTCTCTTTCTTTATCATACATATTTGAAATTTTTATTGTTGATCGTATCATTTAGATCATGATTTAAAAACATCCAGAATATAAAAAACGATTTATAAATCATACATTTTGAGAATATAAATATTTATAAAAATAGATATATGAAATGGAAAACACCGTTTATGGAGACGGTAGACCTTGCATATGCAGAAACGATGTTTCTGTTTTCATATCGTATTGAACAGAAGTAAGTGAATAAGATATATGTACGTAAATAAATACATATATATATGTATATATCCAGTAGAATTATAAGGTAATATATTACATACTTATTAGTAATATATATTTTTATAACCGTTGATGAATGGTGCACTTGGAAATGAATTTCATTACGTCATGGGGACGGTAATCCATACGTACGCACGAGAGACAATATCATTTCCTTAAAGTTGTCGAATTTGATGTTATATTAATTTTATAGAAAAATTATCATGTTATTTTATTTATTTATAAACATATTACTGATCATTATATCCATCTAAATAAGAAGTGTTTAATAACAAATTACACCACGACGTGGAGACGGTAAGCAGTATGTATGCACGCATGGTGACATTATCATTCATAGGATGGATAAAATAATGAATATTGTTCTTCCATATTTATAATAACATCAAAATCTCTATATTTTACTATATTTATTATTTTGGTATGTTATTAACAAAGAAAAAGTAATTGGAAGAAGAAAAGAACTAGAAAGAGGGTGGTGAAATAATTACCTCTTCTTCGGGTTCTTCCTTTTGATTTGATCAAAAGGGAACCATAGGTTTGATTTATGATCAAAATAGGGCCTCTAGGATGAAAGGAGGATATTTGGAACGATAGTTTCTCATGTTTTGGCCTAGAAAAATGGCTATGGAGGTGGGAATTTGAGAGAATGGGATGTTCCCTTTTACTAGAGGGGTGTGGGAACCTAAGGAAAATCTTAAAATATAATTTTATTACCAAATAATTTTCTATATATAATGGCTAAAAATGTATTATTTAAAGGATAAGGTGGGGATTGGTCTAAAACCACTCATCCAATAGGTTTTAGACAGGTTTTGGTCACTATATTAACTTTATCTTTTATATTTAACTCTTAGTTAAATAGTTTGACTTTTAACATTTCACCTTGTATTTTTATACGATATGGTTAATAAACTTAATAAAAACATCCAAGATAACTCAATGTGGTTAATTAATTACATATATAATAGTATTTAAGATATTTTCTTGAACCATAGATATTTAGGAATGTAATAACAATAAATAATATAATATTTTTTTTAAAAACTCTTTTATGTCAATTTTGACACTATTTGGTATTCTGTTTTTGATAAATTCATAACAGCATTATTACATAGAAATAAATTTATAAAACCGACCCTAACATGTCATATTAACCTAGAAATTAGTTTAATTAATAAAATTCTCAAATTACATTTATTTGGATATTTATAATGTCAAATATTTTAATCGTTCAATAATACGGTAATTACTGCATCATCATTGAGTCATAAATAAATTTAAATATATAATATATAAAAAATATAAATAAAATACCATTATGTATGAAATTAATTTAGCTTTCTAATGAATATTTATAGTCGAATATATATTATGTGTAACCCTATATTAAAATGGATTAGTAATTAAACATTGAATTTAACACTTTTAACTCTTCTTCAAAAAAAAATAATAATAAATTTCCTAATCTAATACAAGTGGACCTAAAGGATCATATTTTATTCCTATGTTTGTTTTATCCAAAAATATCCAATAGAATTATAAAATGTGTTAGGGTAATAAAACTGTCATTTTTACACTTAATTATCCAATTTACTTTTAATCGTGGTAAATAAAAGTTGAAAGTTATTATTAACCAAAAATTATTTTCATCTTATTGAACCAAATTTTACTTATTGATATCAATTTCATATCTTGGATTTTTTAAATTCAACTCACAGAATTGGTAAAATTATGTTTTATATAAATTTGCAAATTCTCCTAGGGCATGGGTAAAAGATGGTAAAAAGGTCAATAAAATATTTATATATCTAAAATTATTATAATATGAATCCAATGAATTAAATTGAACTTATACAGATATTATGTATATATTTTGATCTAAAATAAATTAAATTAAATTAAATTATTATATAAATAAAAAGTCAGTTTTAAATAATAACTCAATGTTTTTCACTATTCATCAAAAATTAAAAGCTTTCAGAAAAATACCAAAATTCACCCCAATCAACATTTGTTATTCTAGACACAAAAATTATGTATATATTACCAAATTAAAGACATAGAAGTTACATTTATTAATTTAAATTTAATTTCCGTTGTCAAAGCCAAAACGAGTGTTTTTAAGAAATAATAACTAACAAAAGATTGATACTTGTTTATGTACAGTTTAAATGTGAAATTATATAAAATGAATAAAATTGGATTAAATAGTCATAATAAAATCTATTTATAATTAAAAACCATTAAAATATATACTTTACTATTAAAAATCATTTTGTTTAAAAAAGTTGTTTTCAGTTAAAATAAGTATTTTTCACTATTCACTCAAATATGAAATTTTTCAGAAAAACACAAAAAATTTACAAAAACAAAATTCTTATGTCCCCATTCTAAAGAAGAATTTTATTTTGTCAAATTTAATATATAAAAGTTTAAATATTTTATTTAAAAAGGGTACGCCATTAAAATGCGGTAAAATTGCATTTAGAAAAAATGCTTCTTTTATCTGATAAAAATGAAATAGTTTTTCTTCATTATGTATAAAAAACTCGTAACATGGATTTTAAAATTATAAGGATTATATAAAGATCACGACTTAGTTAATACTATTCATAACCTTTTTTGAACTACTAGTTTGGTATGTCATGGGGCGCTTGAACTCGGTGTTGCGTGTGGTGCAAGTTATTGAATTACTTAGAAGAAATAATATACTATGAAATCATATGATGTTAAATTTTCCCTCCTTTAATAAATTCTGTCCTTGTAATTTAAAATTTTTCTTCGAAAACAAAAGGTTGAAAATAAAAAATTCTATTTTGGAGAAACCCACATGGGATATTGGGTTAATAAAATTTAGTCTTAATAAGAGAAAAAAGGGGAATGAAAAGGTCACCAAAAATTTATGATCTCGTTTTGGAGAACATTGGAAGAAATTAGTGACAAATATTTAATGGAAAATGTAAATATTTAAATAGAGTGATTGAGGTCATCAGTCAAAAAAAATTGCAGAATTGAGGGCCCCAAAACCATCAATCTATGATGATTTAAAATATCATTGGTTTAAAAAACATAAGGTATTAGGATAATGCCTTATTAGTTTTCAGATCCCTTACCTAAATATTAAGAATTAATTTATTCATACAATAAGAGAAGAAAAAATAGATATACTTGTCAAGTAGAGTTCCTTCATTTTACTAATTTCTACCACAAACTAATCTATCACTCTAAAATATAAAAGAACATAAAAAATATTATATTTATCCTATTCGTGTTGGGTTCAAAAAATGAATTTATAATTCATCTACAATACCATTAAAAAAACTACATTATTGTATTGAGAACATTGGGTGGGGCAGTGGTAGGTGATACACCCTTGTCCCCCATCGGTTTCGAGTTCAAGTTTCGCGACCTTACCGAATGCGACAGGTTTCCACCAGACATTCAGATTGCCCTTTTATGGAAATCCAAAAATAATCTTAATCAAAAATGATCCAAAATATTTCTTTCCAAACTCACAGTCTGAAATTTATAAGGTAGTTAAACACAATAAATATTGTTTATTCCACATAATAACATTTGAATACCTTCATCATGTATTTTTTAAAACACTGCAACATCCGGAATTACCATAAATCCTTATTGATTATATTCATGCTCCCATATTCCTTATAAATACTGGATATACTCGTTCTATCCAAATATGTGGTAAACTCCAACAAGTATGAAATATACAAATCATTAATCGGTTTCACGGTTGTAATGAATATCCAATATAATTTATCCAAATCAATTATGTATTATTACAAAATCATTACTTCACTATCAGAACCATATTATGGTTTATCTTTCTCTCAACCATATATTTTCCAAAAATTAAACATGATATTGGGTCACTTCTTTTGGATCCACTCAATATCAATTCCTCAATGAAATAATACTATAGTAAAATCCTTATATACTCTATAATTCATATCACATGTACATCATTAATACAATACTCAAATGACTCAATTCATTAATAACAACTTAAGAAATATTGTTATTCATCTTCATCATCGGTAGTATCATACTTTATTATTATACCATAGCAGCATTTGGGGTATACTCTGATCATTTAGGAAATGATTCGTGTAGTGTACCAACTCCTTGAAGATGAACCATTGTACATTTGACACGTTGTTCTTACCCATGAAATCATGTTCTTGGTTTCCTTTTTCTCCACACTTATAACAAACTCTCATTCCCTTCAAGAATTTACCAAGGTGATTTTTTCCATTGTTATCACATATGAGAAAAACCTTATTTTCCCTCTTACCTTAATCCATATTTATATATTTCTTCCTTTTCCACTCTTGCTTCCATTCAAATCCATAGGACTCAAGGAAATATTTATTTATCTTATTAAGAAATGATATTATTTCATCATATGTTGAGAATACATGGGAGACTATTTTCCTTCTAAATGTTGGATTAATACCATGAAAGATATGATGTTTCTTACTCAATGGATCATACGTATTGTTGGAGTTCACATTCATTCTATCCGGAACCATTTTTATACAATGGCATACACTAGGTCTGTCTATGAATTTCAATGAATAATTCCAAACATGTAAAATACCTAACGTAAAGTGAATAGTTTATGGATATAATCCATAATCATAATAAAAATTTTCTATGAGGAAGTATGTACTCACAAACCCTTCATAATCTTTTATAATGAAAATGAGAATTATCCTATCATATCTCACGGGAGTGTCGCAACCCAGAGTGCAGCAAAGCCTGTTGTCGTGCACTAGTTACCATTCGATTCTGTTTCAATGTGGTGTTTTCAGGTTGTACCCCTAGGTACATAGGTTCCAGAGCAGCCTCTACCTGATCATATCAAGAGCCTGATGTATTACTTGGAAAACTCACAAAATCTCTACATTTTCAAAATTTTATGAAGTTCTTCTATACTAATCCTCAAATTCCATCATAGGGCTATGTGATCTAATAATATTTTACCTAAATCTATTTTCTAAGGTTTGCAATAAAATTTATCTGATACCAACTATAATTCCCTAACCCCAGAATCCTAGAGTTTTTTATTATTATGTATCATTGGCATGATCACAAAAGATTAAGTCTTGAATAATCGATTAGTTTAGTAGACTTTGAAGTAATAGATACATTAATTAGGATTACATTACAACGTAAAATAGAAATCAACAAAAACATTGTTTTCATATAAGAAACTGATATCCTATAGACTATCATTGTAGGTCGGTCATAATATATACCTTTTCGCATCCTAGGAAAAATAAAACATAGAAAGTGTTGAGCTTAGATGCTCAGTAAGGATAACGATATAGCGGGAACTTTAATAAATAAGCCTAATCTTTTTAGGAAATATATAAGACTAAAACAAAATACTTTTAATCTTAAAAATTAGCATAATATGTCAAAAAAAATATCAAATAATTCCATATAATTATTCACAGAGATATTCTACTTGTCGAATAATCAAATTCAATATCCATATCCACTTTCAAAATTATGTAATGAAAAATGCCAGACTTTCATAACCACAACATCAAGGCCTTGTGCCAGGACTATAAATAATATTTCTTTAAAGACTTTCTCCAAGTCAGTAGTTTCTCACATGAGACCTACCGATGCATCGAGGAGCTCTAGAAGGCTCCACCTGTCACTTAGTATGTCCAATTCATTAATCATTTTAAAAGTTTTAAACTTTACGTAAACATTCATATTAAAACATTCATATCAAATGTCAATACATTATCCATAACCCATGAATTGTGTAAAAATAACACATCCAAAGTCATGCATATCACAATGACCTTCAATAAAATATGGAATATTTTTATCATAATAAATCGACATCAGACATGCTTAAAATCCATCGAAGGATGTTCACATAGATGGAAATTATTTGAAAAAACACGTTTAGAGAAATATAAATTTTTCATTAAAAATATTAAAGTCATAAAATTTAGAAAGGAATAATTTTATATAAATTTTTTGAATCAATATGTCCCATACCAATTTGAATCTTTTGAAAGGAATTAACAATTTAAAAACATTCATTTCCATATAAATAAATTCTTAAAACCCTTTTTGAGAACATGGACATTAATAAGAATGATTTAGAAGAATAAATATTTAAAAATTTTAAAATGATGTTTTAGTAAAAAAATTACCATAAAAGAATAACGTTGAAAACTCTTTCATGAAACATGATCATGGATAATAAATATGTCCCATTAGATACATACGTAAAAACAACCTCAGATAATAAAGAGATTGTGAAATTAACCCTAACCTTGCCCTTTCCTTTGGTCAAGGGTACATTTAAACTGTTGTATAATTACCATTGTAAGTTATTAGATTATAAAAAAACCATAATAATATTTATTATACCATACATGATTCATTTATGACTTTATACTAACCATTTAATAATTATTTTCATGTTAAATTAACATTTCGGGTTATAATCACGTTCTTTATTGTACATATTTTACCTTGTTATTCTTGATCATAAAATTTAAATAATGATTTAAATACATCTATAATATAACCATTATTTTATAAATCATAAATATTTATAATATAAATATTTATAACATATAGATATATGAAATGGAAAACACCGTTTATGGAGATGGTAGGTCGTATGTACGAATAAATGGTGTTTCTGTTTTCATATCTAACTGAACAAAAGTATGTGAATAAGATAAATGTAAGTATATATACATATATATATATATATCTAGTGGAATTATTATTTCATATATCATATAATTATTAGTAATATATATTTTTATAATCGTCGATGAATGGTGAACATGGAAATGAATCTAATCTAGTCGTGGAGACGGTAATCCGTCCATACGCACGACCCAGGATATCATTTCATTAAAGGTGTTTAAATGTATTTTATATTAATTTTATAGAGACATAATCATGTTATTTTAATATTTGATATACATTTTACTCATCATTACATTCATATAAATAATATAGTGTTGAATAACAAATTACACCACAGTATGAAGACGATAAGACGTATGTACGCACGCATGGTGACATTATCATTCATAGGATGGATAAAATAATGAATATGTGTGTGCCATATTTATAATAAAATCACATTATATATAAGGTACTGGGGTTATTATTTTGGTATGGTTATAACAAATAAAGAGTAAGTGTGAGAAGAAAAGAACTTGAAAGAGGGTGGTGAAATCATTATCTCTTCTTTGGGTTCTTCATTTGGATTTGATCAAAAGGATCTATAGGTTGGATTTCTGATCAGAATAAGGCCTCTAGGATGAAGGAAGGATAGTTTGGAGAATATTTGGGTAGTTTTAGGATGATACAAATGGCTTTTAAGGTGTGAATTTAGATAAGGGGAAGAGCCCTTTTATAAGATGGGTGAGGGTCACATTAGAAAAAACATAAAATATTATTTTATAATAAAATCATTTTCATTTTATAATGTTTCAAAAATCCATTATTTAAACGATAAGGTGGGGATGGGTCGAAAAAAACTCATCCAATATGTTTTAGACAGGTTTGGGTCAGTATATTAACCTTATTATTTATATTTAACTCTTAGTTAAATAGTTTGACATTTACCTTGTCTCTTTGTATTTTTAAATTATATGGTTAATAAAAATACAATAATCAACCAAGAGAACACCATGTGGTTCATTACTGACATATATAATTTTATTTAATCCCCTTTTCTTTTCCTTATATTTTTAGGAATATAATACAAATTAAAACTATAATATTTTTTTAAAATACCCTTTTATGTCAATTTTGACACTATTTGGTATTCTGTTTTTTCTAAATTCATAACAGAATTATTACTTCTATCTAAATTCATATAACCAATCCTTAAATTTCATATTAACCTATAAATTACTGTAATTAAAAAAAAGTCTAATATTACATTTATTTGGATATTTATGATTTGAATTATTTTAATCATTCATTAATACTGTAATTAATGCGTTTTCATTGTGCCATAATTTAATTTAATTATTTAATATCTAAAAATATAAATAAAATACCATTATGTAGGAAATATTTTTAGATTTATAATGAATAATTTTAGTTGACTTTATCTTATGTGTAACACATTATTAAAAATGGTTTAGTTATTAATATTTGAATTTAACACTTTTAACTCTTCATTGAATAAAATAATAATAAATGTCCAAAACTAATCCAAATGTAACTAAAGGATAATATATTATTCCTAAGGTTGTTTTTGGTCGATTTTAAATTATCTAATAGAAATAAGACACATGTAAAAATAATATTAATGTCATTTCTAGCCTTAGTTACCATATTTATTTATTAGCGTGGTAAATAAAACTAGAAGGTTACCATTTCACAAAAATTATTTTCATCTTATTGAACCACATTTTACTTACTGATATCAACAGTGTCTCTCAGATTTTTGAAATTAAAATCACTGATGTGGTAAAATTAAGTATTATGTAAATTTTCAAATGCTCTTAGGAGATGGGTAAAAGATGGTAAAAAGTTCAATAAAATTTTTATATATCTAAAATTATTATAAACTGAATCCAATGAATTGAATTGAACAGATATAGGTATTATGTTTCTATTTTGACCTAAAATAAATTTAAATAAAATAAATAATTATTTAAAAAAAATTCGGTTTTAAACAATAAATCAATGTTTTTCATTATTCATCAAAAATTGAATGTTTTCAGAAAAATAACAATATTTTCCCCTAAGATAATTTTGTAATTATCAATTCAAAAACTAATTATTTTTTACCAAATTCAAAACATTGAATTTTCATTTATTAATTTAAAATTAATTCTCATTGTTGAATAAAAAAAAGAGTGTTTTTATGAAATAATAACCAACAACAGATTGATACTTGTTTATGTTCAATTTCAAAGTGAAATTATTTACAATGTAGCATGGATACCACCACCAATAATATCATGGGTCAACGGATACATCACTATATCATATTGTACTGGTCCAATTCCAACAATTGAAGGATGTTAATTCAGAAGGATATTTTCCACACATTGTATTCCCATAACAGGTTCATTATTGTAGGACCCTGGGACACCATGAGAGGGGAGGGGTGAATCAGGGTGTCAAATTTTCTTTTAAATTTGAAGGATCTGGTTCCCACTTTGGTAGAAACTGGTAAAACAATTATGATAGATATGATCAGAAATCAAATATTCACATACAAAGAGATGAAATATCACATTTTACTTGGTTAACCACTAAGGGCTACATCCAAGGAGCATACGCCGACAGGCTGTCGGTCGAACCTAATTCTACAATTTTTCATGATTTGTGGATTACAATGTTTCAGGAACAGTCACACTCTCCCGAGCTCACTTCCTTTAAAAATATGCACGGATAGCCCACTGTGTCACTTGGGTCAATCCCATTGACTCGCCCTAGTTCAATGCATTTGGTGAAGTCCCACTCAGTTTATAGACGTGAAGGTCTCATCATCATTGCTAACGAATACATCCTCTATTGTATGTATATTTTATGTTGAAGTCTAACTTCCACCCGTAGATGAATCTCACTTTTCACCAATGGTATTGGGAAAAATACCATCATTCGTGTAGCCCCAAAAATAATGGCGTGATTCAACCACACCTGGCGTGCTTCTCCAAGCTGGCACACTAGTTTCAAGATGGTACACAAGTTCACAAATGAAACTTTCATGACACTCTCTTCTTCAACTTCAAACTTGTGTGATTGCACCCTTTTACTCAAAAACATATTTTGGCATGCAACCACCAACTGTCGCGCTTCTTCAAATCCTAGCGCGAAAGTGTCACCAAACCACCTATGTGACACCTCCTTCCCCAACTCCATACCTGGGAAACTCACACCCTTTCTCACCAAAAACACCTTGGACGCGCAGCAGACAAATGGCGCACATATTCTACTTGCGCGACCCACCACCACTTGCGCGACCACTACACCAGTGCGACAAGAGCTCTGAATTTCTCTATGTATTGAACTCCATCCTGAACGAGGAGGGGTGGTCATATTTTTATAGGCACTATAGACACCATTCTTGAGGGCATGCAAGTCTCCTCTCGGCGCGCAAGTCCAGCCGCCCTACTCTCTGCCGCGCTAGTCCCTTGCACGACCAAACCCAAGACATGGGCGCCCCTTCATCCATTGCCATATTTTGATGATCTAATCTTGAAAAACAAATGGCACGCAAGTTTCGAAGCCTCCCAGTATTTGATGGGAAATTCCCTTTGCCAAAAACACTTTTCTTCATTTGTCAAATTTGAGGTCCCAAAATTTGAAAAACACTGGAAAACGATTCCACCTTTAATACTATTATCTTGTTGTTTTGTATGATCACATTTCTAGAACACATTCTGAACATCCTCTGAGGATTGAAAACAAACATGAACCATACTCCAATTCATGCATAGAATGATTACTGTTCCAACAATTATGACTCCTATGGAATGTGATTCTAAAAAACATAATTTAGATGAAACAACATGTAAATATTAAAATCTAAAATTATTTCACCTTAACGATAATGTAAAATATTTTAAGGGGTTGATATTGACATTATTAAAACCATTATTTTTTTCTAATCCTTTATTTTGGAACTAAATATAAGGACCCAAACTGACAGTATTTAATAATAATAATTTTTTATTCAACAATTCACTTTCATTCACATTTATAATCTTTTCACATTTACTGGGTAAAATAATTATTCAATAAATCATAAAAAATAAAAATAAAAAAATAGGATGCTTCTGATAATTATCCATTTTCTATAATATAAATTTGTTAAAATGAATCATGATTTATTATCATAAAAAATATTCAGTATTTGTAAATATAATTCCTCCTTTTTTACACATGTTTATACCTTATAAAACAAATAACAACACTTGATCAACACAAAATTAAATTAAGGGATAAAAAATAAAATGACATCGTTATTTCAATAAAAAACTAAAAAATAATATTATGTTAAAATTATATAAAATGATCTTTTAGAATGTTAAGGAAATAATTTTTACATTAAAAAAATGAACAACATGCTCCAAAAAACAATACACCCTATTGAGATCAATTAAATCCCCATTTAGTATCATCAAGAATCATAGTCACAAAACACTTTAACAATTCATTTAAATGATTTTCAATTGGAATAAACATTTGTCTGACTTCCAATATTATCATTTACCAATGCACTAGAGTTATATAACTAGCCCACCTAGTTATATCATTATCACACCTTGTCTTGGAACCTAGTAGTCATGTTTAGTTTACTTATATTTGAATATTTTTTAATTTATTTAAAATTTATTAAATTAAAATAAAAATTTAATAAAATAAAATAAAAAGAAAATTATTTAATAATAATGATGATGATGATATAATTATTATTGTGAAATTTTTTTTTATTATTATCTATATTATTATAATGATTTTTTATATCACCTTTATTATTATTATGAAGTTGTTGTTATAAATATTATTATGTTATGATTATTATTAATAACACTATTGTTATTATTATAATCATTATTTGTTTTTTCTTCTTCTCCCCACCCCATATTCCACTCATGCTACCTCACCCCACATTCTCCCTAAAGTGAGACCCCCTCATATGCAGCACCTCGCTGGTGATCTCCCCTTCCTGCGAGCCATCTCCTTTGGATGGATTCCCTTGTGAGAACCCTCTGGCCAGCATCCCTCCTCCCTTTAAATGAATCCTCAGTGCAAGACTCTACCACACCGGTGTCCCCTACTCGCACACTCCTCGCTTTCTATCCATCCTCTATTGACTGAAACCCTTCCATCCTCCCACCTCTAGTGACCATGACCCCACCAACCCTTCTTCTAACAGCCACACATACACCCTCTGATTATAACCCCTCAGCAGAAATCCATCCATTTTTATAGATTTTTCATTCAATTTCATGGGACTGGTTTAGGGTTAGTAGTTTGAAATTATTGTTTGGGGAAAATCATGCCTTCTTAGGGTTATCTTGAGATGTAGTAGTAGTTTTGCAATAATTTCCATATATTTTTCCACTATTGGTAGGCCTTTTAATATTATTTTATGTCTTAAAATATGTGTTCTATGAATTTATTATGTGACGTGGAAAATATTTTTGGAATTATTCTGCACATATGTTTGGTGAAAATATATTTCTATAAGGGATAATGGTTATATTTTATGTGTGTTTTTTTGTGATGTTTCTGGAAAAATGGTTTTGTGACATGCATGGAAGGGGAAAATGTGTTTTTCCATGGAACATAATGTGTGATGGAATTTAAATTTAGTACTAAAATAAAATTGATTTTCCTAATATTATGAATACATTGATATGCATATTTTATTAAATTGTGAATTTTTCAAAAAATGGAAAGAATTTTTTTTGTGTAAAAGGTTTATTTGTTGTATTATAAAGGGGAGTGCCTCATGAAAGTGGTTGTTCAACATTGTTATATTATTTAGTTTTATTAAATTAGGACTTATAAGTTGTATGAGTGTAATTAAATGTATTGTAAAATGTATTAAAATCGGTCTATAGGACTTGTGTGCCTTTTTTATATATGTGTTGTAAATGTACTTCCTTTATATATTCTATATTTATTATATATGAGAAATATTTGATTTGCGTTGAACCATAAATCCATGATTCTATGATTCAAGGACATGTTATACTGAATTACGATTAACATTTGATGAAACAAACATGTATAATTAGGGTTGTATATATATAATATATATATATCCTTCATGTACATATTCTCTGATGGCATGACTAATAAGCCCACATTATTATGAATGTATACATATATAAGTATGTGAGTTAAATTGTGGGTCAGTTACAAGTTGTCACCACCTAATTTGGATACTGATGAAGTGTCTTGGCTTGGTCCGCCCCATTTTTTAGGTACGGTTCGTTAGGAATTAGCCTTTAAATTTATAGAATTATTTCATAAATTCTTTTCACAACTATTTTATATACTAAATTTTTATTTATTTTGTTTATAATAATTATATTACTTGAAATAAAGTGGTTTCTCATATATACTATCTTGTATGAAAAGGTATAACTGGGTTTTCACACTAGGTGAATGTGAAATTTCCCAACTGGTCTTTATGTTGGATTTTTTTGTTTTGAAATGATGATGATGGTGGGAAATGTTTTTTTGGTTAGTTAAAATAGATTTCGTAAATAGAGTTCCAAATATTATTGATTTTAATGTGGTTCATATTTGATTCTTTGGAAATGATTGTGTATGTGAACATCATGTGAGGCTGAGTTGGCATCTTGTAAAACTGTTTCACATTAATGTTATCCATGGATGGTCCACATGACATTATTATGTTTTATGTTATGGGATGTATTTCATGTAGGACTTCCTTGAAATCTAATAGTTGTATGGTGAGGGGCATGTAACTTTCGGTAACTCAGGTATGACTTTGTTGTGTGTGTTAATTGAATGTGTTGATTGTGTGTGATGAAAGTGTATGTGATTGGATTCATGGATGGATGTGGATGTCTCACCCCCACCCCATTTTAGTCTTAACATGGTTACCTATAATAGAGAGTGAATTCTCAGTGAATTATTGTTTCACTACTCTAGCTTATTTCACTAGCTAGTGGCCAATAATAAGGGGTTTTTTTATTATTTCTAGGGGATTGAGCCCCTAGGTAAGGCTAGGAAGGGTGACAGTCAAGCCTTTTGGATTTATGACATCATCAGCTAGGGCATGACTTCAGGATGGGCCACATGTATAGTATGTTCTGGATTATTCATTAGCTCCATGTTTCTCCCATATACATAGAATCTAAGTTATCTATGGATGATTATTTTGGTGCATTTTTGGTTGGTTAGTCCTTGATATTTTCCTTCAACCATGTGTTATTATTCATTTCACCACATTATATTGTTCATATCATTTCAAAATGTGACAAAATTATTTTCAAATGTTTTTTAAAAATGATTGGATATTGTTATACGCTTACTTTATTTTCAATACCATTTTCATTAAATGGATAAATCATTCTTCTTAAAAAAGTATCAATATTAATTCATAAATGGAAATGGATCATGATTTCCTTTAAAGGGAAAATATTTTAATGATATAAATTTATATATCATAGTTCGAACCTCAAATAGATTTTTCATTATTTAAAGGAAATATATTTGGGAATATATTTCTCAGGTATGCCTATTAAAATTTAATATTAACGTGTTTACTTTGTTATATATTTTTTTCTCGTGTTTTGGATTCATCAGGACCTCGGTATCTATGTGTAATATTGAGTATTGAGATCAAAATTTGACCCATAGGGGCACATGGAGTTTTAGTGGTCAACTAGTTCAGTATGTTCTATTTCTCATTTTATAGTCATTCTGTTTGGTTAATTTTATTGGGATAATATTTTATTTTTCCTCTACATTAATTAATTTTGATTAGCCATAATCATTTCCTTATACATAATGTTTATTACCTTGAAATTATTTTCTATCTCTGGATGATTGTAAACACCACAGCGGCACGTCGCTGGATAGATCAGGTGTCCAGATCTTGGTCACCTTGAGGCTGGTTTGTGAAAAAATATTATAAGTGTAGGTAATTCCATTTTGGGTCATGTTCCATGTTGAAGAGTTTGGGTAGACCAGAGGTGGGATTTTCAGGGCATGAAATTTCAATTTTTAGTTGGGTGAATGGAAATCACACCTCATGAAAGACTGATGATTATAAGGGATGTCGGGTTTCATTTAATTCATTTTATCATTGTGTTTAATTGTTTCATGGGAAATGAAAAGTGATTTGTTTCATTAGTCTCAGTGAGCTAGAATGGTCCATCATTCCATGTTTAGATAGGGATATTTCCCTTGAACACTCATAGTGATAATGTTGTGACTAGTGTATGGACACACACAATATGTCTAAGACTCCCATAGACATTAGTTCCCTCTAGCTTCATCATATTTCAACTAGTTGTAGAAATTTAGAATTTTTTTAATGAGGATAGTGAGTTTTTAATTAAATGGTTGATAATTAAGAGAGGGTTGTTGTGCAGTGGGAAATTATTCGTAATAGAATGTTTAGAAATTAATGTGTAATGTATGAAATTGAAATCTTATTTGAATTATTGGTTTTATTAAAAAAAATTTGAGAATCTAAATGGGTTATGAATTTGTAAATAGTGGTTTTGAGAAAGTTAAGGATGTAGGTTGAATTATTTTTTTGACTGTGATGGGTTTTTTCATAACCATTCGTACTATCATGGGTGACCACATGTAGAGGACATGTATAGCCTGTTGAGGAGTTCCAAGTTGGAATGATAATGGGATTGTGAGTAACTCTCTGAGATGTCATAGGTGAAAGAGAAACCACCAAATCTTCATTATTTAAAAAAAAATCATTTTGTTGAATAATTGGGTGCTTTGATAAGTAATGATTTTGGGGGTATATCTTTCATTCATTAGGGAATGTTGTTGTTGCATTTTTTGGTAAGCCTTTGTAGTGGTTTACCACGGGAATTCATGGTTTATTTGTGGTGTGTTTTCTAAAATTGAATAGATTTATTGGGAACATAGGCATTTCCCTTACTCACTAATATATTATCCCATAAAGAGTTGATGTGTAACTAATGTGTGACCTTTGGCGATTATACATTGTTAGATTTTCCAGTTGATCAATCTATGAACATTATTATTGAGTTTTGGAATTTGTATACCCCACTCATTCTACTGATAAGAGAATCTTATCGCAACTCTGATGAGAACAAGGTATAAGTTGAAGGTTGTATTTTTTTCCCTTGAGTTGTTTGGTGGTCACAGGTGACGTTTGGAATCGATATGTCAGAAAGTCCCACCCAGATGAGATGAAGGGATATTAAGTGGAGGAGGATGATAGTTTTCTGGGTTTTTAGTATTCTCTGATATCCTAAAAAAGTATTTGGTTATTTATTTGGATTAGTTCAAGAAAGATTTTCATTTTTATCCACCAATATGGAAAATTTAGTCGTAAGAGTATATTATGGGAATTTGTAGGATTCATGAATTTTCTAGGCCTAGGATTAAAATCCTTTATTATTTATGACAAATTTTTTTGGAGTGTTCATGTTCAGTGATGTTTTTTGATGCGATTGTTTTTTCAAATGAAAGGGTGGATGCCGTGATTTTTTGTAGGACTACTGTTTTTAAAAGAAATATGTTCTCTTTTAGGAGTTTAAAATCTTTTCCCAATTAGGATAGAAGAGTGTTCCACATGTTCTTGTTTTTTCATGTCCTCAATATTTAGGAATGTAATGATGCATGGGAATATTCTAAGACTTTGTCACTATGAAATGACATGTTATGGAAAAATACATGGATGGATGTGTTGTGTTTAGAGGTACTATTTGGATTATTTTGTGGTTTCATGTGGCACCAAATGAAGAACTTCGGTTTGAGGCATTTTGGAAACTGAATATGATGTAGGATATACTTAAGCCATCAGAGCTCAAGTCGTTGATCAAGAAGTGAAGATACGGTATATTCAAGAACACCAAGGGGTGTAAAGTATCATGGTTTAACTTCAATATACAGTGTGGGAGGTGGATAATGATGGATTTTACAACATGAAATACATAATTTAAATGACCCATTTGTGAAATGATAAATGGGTAATTCAACTCCACGTCCTGAATGACATGGGTTGAAGGATTCCTCTCTTATTAGAAAGCGGTGTAGTTGCCTCATTCATTAATAACTGTACTCTTGTACCATTTTGGATGAGACATTATATGTGGTAGTACATGTATGATCAACCCTATATATCTATCTTGATTCAAATTTTTATTTGATCTCATCCGAGAATGGTAATTCATTGGGAGTGGTTATGCATGTAGTGTCTTCAGGTTGGTTTGGTGTTTTGTTAATTGTGTCCTATACGGTTAGGGATTTGGAATTCAAGAAGTTATAATGTAATACCATATCGGTCTCACATGCTATCTTACACATGTTAGAGGGATTAGTTGGGTCCAGTGGTGGGGAGACCCCTCCAGGGTATCACTGTATTTCTGATAGAGTGAATTTATGTTAGTATATCCATTTTTATGGGAAGATCTTTTTGGAATCCTCATGTTAGTCATCTTCCTCCTTGTGGGGTGTTGGTTTGTTCATATAGTGGGATGTCTGTTCAAGCATCCTAGTTTTATCAATTATATAATTTTCTTGGATTCGACCTAATGATAAGTTTCAACATAGGACATAAGTGCACCCATCCGTTTCGTTGATTTATTATCTTGGGAGAATTTATTTTTGTTTTTTCTTAACTCTTATTTCATATTTCATGCGAGCATCATCTGTACCATTTAGTGATTTTTTGGTTGTTTCACATATGTGGTTGGTTTGTGTGTTTTGGGAAGTTATTTTTTATTGTTCAATCAATTGGAGGATATTTCACTTTTGAGGGGAAGTGGTATACAGTTACGAGTGTATTTGGAATATCCTTACTATGATTTGTAAGTCTATGCCTTAGTTAATAGTGTTATGACCTTTTATTTTTTGTTGAATCATTGGGAGTCACCATGCACAATGATGGAGTATTAATCACTATGTTGGGGTTCTGATTTATGGTGGAATTCAAATGCCAGAAACAATTATGGTTGCGAGAATTGTACCACATTAACCCGAACCTGGAATTTCTGAATAGTTTACATATTTTTTAGTGTCTTTTTTGTTTAAAATTGACTAAATTAAAATAAAATTGAATGAAAAAATATAAAAATAAAATTTCATAAAAATAAAAATAAAAATAATAAAAATAATAATATTATTATGAATGTAATTATTATTATTACAATGTTAATTATTATAATTATTATTATTGGTATCATTATTATTATAATGAAATTATTATTATAGTTTAAAGTAGCCTATAATAATAATAATAATAAATTAATTAATTAATGAATTTTTTAGTGGGATTTATCTTGTCCTATCTATTTCTATGCACACTAACCCCACCCCTATTTCTCTTTATAGCATGTCCCCCACCTAGTGTGAAACACCTCTTCAACGAAATCCCCTTCCATCAAGCATTGTTTGATGGCTGCATTCCCTCATTTCAGCCATCATGTTGGCCTCCCTCTACCATGTCATGGCCTCACCAGTGTGCATCTCCACCACACTAGTTTCCCCTTTCCATACTCCCTCATTGTCCAACACTCCTCTAGTGACCACAACCCCGCCGATCTTCCTCATCTGATGATCATGACCCAACCATATCCTCTTTCTGTAGCCACACCTTGTCCCAATATCAGCCACCCCTCTGGGAAAACCCCTCCCCCATTTAAGTTTTTTACTGAAATATTTTAGGGTTCGATATGGGTTATTAGTTTGATCATGTTTTGTTGGGAAAATCAATCATTATTTGGGTTTTCTTGAGGTGTAGTTGATGTTTTGAAAAACATTTCTGGATGATTCTCTACATGAGGTACCTTGCTCGATTCCTTATTATTTTTATATGCATTTAATATTCTTTCTTATATTCATATATTTTATCTATGAATTTATTTTTTTGTTAATAACATATTTTTGAAATGATTTGGTACAGATGAATGAAAAAATTTATTTTTATAAAGGAAAATTGTAATATTTTGTTTTTGTTTCATGGAGAAGTTTCTTGAAAATGTGTTGTTGTACTTCCATGAAAGTCCCAATAAATATATCTCAAGGCAATTATCATCTGAATGTATTAAATGTGTGTTCTCAAAAAAATAATATTTTCTTGAAATAATGGATATTTTATTTTTCACTTTTTATAAAACATGCGAATTATTTAAATATAGGAAATAATGATTTAATGTTCAACAGTATTGTGTATTGTATTAAAAATCGGTGTGGCATATGAATTTGGTAGGTCAATGGGGATCTAATATTCTAAATTATCAAACATGGATTATATTGTTTGTCAGTGGTAGTAAATGTAATGGAAAATGGGTTAGTAACAGTGTATTGGCCATGTGTTCATTTATAAATATGATATGTATGTTGAATGGATTGATTTATTAGTTATTTATTCTCCATGGGTGATACATGAGTTGAATTTAACCATGACACTATGATTTTGTGATTCTGGGATATGTTGTTTTGATTTTTGTTCAATATTTGTGGGTGCGCATGCATATGCAAAAGGTATATTAAATAAATATATATATATATATACTCCATGTATGTATTTCATCATGGTGTGGGGAATACATGAATTTTTTATTGACATATGTATATATATATATATATGTATTTTCATTCGAGTGGATGATAGTTTTGAGTGGTCACCGCCTTATTTGACAGTGGTCATTGTGCTTCGGCTAGGTTTTATCCCTTGTTGATGTAGTTTCCCTATGAAATTTTCTTTAAATGTAAAAAATTATTGAAATAATTATTTTAACACATAGTTTACATATGAATTTGATATGTATTTTTTAGAATAATTATTTTAATTGAAATTAAGTGGTCCGCCTCATGTATTATGTTGTTTGAAATGATTTAATTCTGGTTTTTACACGAAGTGTTTTTCCAATTTCCCAGTTAACCATTATAAGTTATATTTATTTGTTTTTATTGAATAACTTGGGATGGAAATGTATCACATGCTGGTAAAAATTGATGTCATAAATGGGGTTCCAAATGGTTTGTATTTTAATGTGGTGTGTATTTGATTCTTTTGAAAAGTTTTGATAAGTCAAATTCCCAAGTGGACTGATATTAATTTTTATAACAATGGTTACATTGATAACTCTCATTGGATGGTCTAGTTTATTTGAATATGTCTCATGTTTTTGGTGGTCGTCTATGTTGGACTCCCTTGAGATCGATTAATTAAAAGGGGAGGGACTTGTTCCTTTGGGTGATTCATATGAAAAATTGTTGTGTCTATTAATTTCACGTATTGATTTGTAATGGCCCGGACCTCTCTGGCCCATTCCTTTGTCAAAAGAAGGCTACAGTTTTTCTAGAGGGTAAAATGGACTTTTCCCACACTTTCCAGAATTTTAAAACTACACGCCGTGTAGTTTGAGTACACGTCGTGTACCCCCTTGCTGGGTATACCCCGTGTTGCAGACTGTGTCCTTGCCATGTGCAATAAATGGGTGCACGCCGTGTGACCAGTTCTACATGGAATGTAGACCTTCCCCGCATACGCATTACCAATCAATGGCTGTGTACCGTTTTGGAGCCGTGTCCTTGCCGTGTGCAATAAATGAGTACACGCCGTGTGTCTAAACTACACGTCGTGTAGTCCTTCCCCGCGTATGCGTTACCCCCAAACAGTGTGTTGACTAGTCAACGGCGGCAGAGCTGTGTTGGAGGCCGCGTGGAGACCGTGTGAAAATGGCCAAGTACACTCCGTGTACCATAAGTACACGCCGTGTACTTTTTCTTTTAATGCCTATAAAAGGAGGGGTCCCCTCCTCCTTTCAAATCACACCTCTCCTCCCCTCTCCTCTGAGCAGAGCTCTCTTAAGAGACTCGAAGGCTGTTTCTTCCATAACTTTTTCGTCTGAGCTCTTATTTATGATCCGTTAGAGGCCACAGGATTGTAAAGACGAGGTGGAACATCCGAGATTGGATCCATTGTCTTTCCTTCGGCTTAACTTCTCCGACTTCCACCTGAGGAGGTTTTGTCAGGACGCCGACGAACGTCTTCTAATGTTGATCCGGGGGAGCATTGTGACCAGAACATATTGAGGTAGGGATCTTACCTTCGTCTTTCTAATTTTTGCAACATGTGGGGTGGGTGTTCTCTTGTTTACGTGAAACACTTTTGAACCGGTTTAATAATGATAATAACTGGCTTATATAACGGGGTTGGGAAGTTTGTGATTGTTGTTACTTTACCTTTTACATCCTGTGATATTATGTTGTGAAATGAATAGGCTTATGCCTACTGAAAATCACGGTCGTTGGGGGCCTTTTCATGCGCAATTAAATGTTTCCCTATCGTTCTAGAACGTTTATGTCAGTGGAACATTGTTGAATGTGGAAATTGGTTAATCACACAAAGTTGACTGTTTAAATGAAAATATGGAACCCTTGTGCGGTTATCCACATTAAACAAAATGGAATAATGAACATGTGGATGTTGGATTGGTTACGTGGCTTTGTGTTGGGGCTGTTTTGTGGGCTGTTGTGGTGTGGGTGAGAAGCGGGGATGCGGTTAACTTGGTTGTGGGAAGATGTGAATGTTTAATGGTGATGGGCAGCGGGACTGCAATAAATGGTATTAAATGGATGATGATGTGTGGTTTCAGTGCGGTTGTGGTTATGGCTGTTTGCAGTAGGGCCGCAGGGTTGGGTTTTAATGTGAACGGGCTATGGGTTGTGTTTAATAAATAATAAATGTGGAAGAGTTAATGAGTGATGGGGCTTGGTAATGAAATAGAAATAATAATCAATGGGTTGGTTTGTTGTTAAGAAGGGTTTTGTTGTGCTTCTTGTGTTTCCCCTAAATTTTTTTGTGGATGGAAGGGATATGTTTTAAGAACGATTGAAGTGGTTGGTTGTGGATAGTTTCTCAGTAGTTAAGGAACTAAATAAGCTATTTTCTGCTGAAACGTGAAAACCTAAATGGGTTTGGGGTTGTTTGTTGTATGCATGCTTCGTGGTTGCAGTGTAGAGGCATGTGCCCCATTTCTTTTTTAGAAGACATAGGTTGGGCTGAGTGGATGCTATATATATATATCTGCATCTTTTTTGTTTTATCACACCGTACCCATGTTGAGCACATAGTGCCGAACACACCCATTTCATCGGAGAGGGTGTTTTCCCATAGTTACTAGCTCTTTCCTGCTCCTTCTCCCTTAGTCTGTGATGGCTTGAGGTGACCATACACCTAAGACTCTTCAGGTAGGTTTCGATTGGGGTGATTAGGCCCAAGAATCTTTGGGAAGGTTTATAGGCTATGATGGCTTGAGGTGACCTTACACCTAAGACTCTTCAGGTAGGTTTTGATTTCAGGCCCAGGTGTCGTCGGGCAGGATTTCTGTTACTTTTACTGTTCCCAAGAATCTTCGGGATGAGGCCCAGGTGTGTGCGGGCGGGATGTGTGGTTGTGAGGCCCAGGTGTGTGTGGGCGAGATACGTGGTTGTGAGGCCCTGTTGTGTGCGGGCGGGGAGAGTGTGACAGCATCAGGAAGTTCAGCTATCTAATGGGAAATGGTGCGGGGTACCCAATACTCTTGTTCTTATACTACTACTACCTGTTGTGATTATGTTTGGGTGATAGTGGATGGTGAGGTTGGGTGGATATATTTCCTTGTTAGGTTTCTTTTATTGTTCTCATGGGACATTAGGATGTCTCCCCACTTGTGCACGAGAGCATTAGGTTTCCCTACTGAGTATACTTGTATGCTCACCCTACGTTTACTTTCAGGTTTCCAGGAGAACTACCAGGGCCGTGTGGGACCCTACTAGTCAGACAGTTGGAGTTGTTGCTTTTGATGTACCTTTGTTTTCTTTTGGTATTGTACTTTGTGATTTCTTTTACTTGTACCTTTTTATAAAATTGTTTAAACATGCATGTGGGAATGGTTTGGGTTTATTTCTATACACTTGTTCGTTTTTCCTTTTGGTGGTTGACTTGTCCTATTTCCCAATCCTTAAAAATAAAAAGTGTAATGCCTCCCATATTTGTGAAAACTCATACCCTTGGAGCTAGTCACCAACCCGGGGCCTACTGGAGGTGGGACTCGGGGGTCATTATCTCCCTTTCACCATTGCCAGCTCAGGAGCGGCATCTTTGGTGGGAGGGGTTCATGATAGAATGATATCAGAGGTGATGGTTGAGAGATAAGATGGAGTCTGGAGTTAGGCACAGTGAGGATTGCATGGGATGGTAGGGCAATAGAGTTAGTCAATCTTGGTGCGTGACATAGGTCAGGGAAGACCGGCTAGGACATGGGATTTTAGGGCCCCCGTGATCTACTGCAAGGACTCTAAGCCTATCGAACAACCATGTGAGACTACATTGATTGCATGGTAGAGACCCTAGGGAAGGTACATGCATCATCATGATTGTGTTTTACGTGATTTGGGTTTTTTGGGAAAGAAATTGAAATAAAATGATAAATAAAACCTTGAGTATTTCCTTACTACATGGGCATAGGCGATCCTTGTTTACCATACAACTATGGCACATGGACGTCATCCCCGGGTGGCTCAGAGGGCCGAGGCTCAGCAGATCCAGGCGGTCGATCAATTGAGGATTGACCGATAGGAGGAAGATATCCAGGGCAGAAGACTCTCCGTTCCATCCAGTGGCAGACCCTCAAGAAGTACTAGGGTAGTACTTCATCTACGGAGATGGAGGGGTGGCTTGAGGAGCAAGGATTGTTTTACCTTGATCCATGCTCCAAGGGATTACTGGGTTCCCCTAGCAGTCAGTCAGCTGAGAGGTGCGGCGCGACAGTGGTGGATGCTCTACCTTAGAGCGAGGGTAGAGGAATAGGTTCCATGGGCTGACTTTGAGAAGTAATTCCGAGAGGAATTCCTTTCTTCCATGATCAAGGTGGACAAGCGGAAGGAGTTACTCTCCCTTCAGCAGGGGAGTATGAAGGTACGTGAACTGGGGATCAAGTTCAAGGATCTCCTGCGCTTTGCTCCGGATCTCTTTTCGGATGGGGAGTCCCGGGCGAGACGTTTGGAGGAGGTTCTTCGTCCTTCTCTCCAGTATGTTGTCACCCACTTCACCCTTCCGACGTACTTGGCGGTGCAGAAGAAGGTAGAGGTCATAGAGACGATGCACTCGCTAGGAGGTGCACTGCGTGGGGTGTTTCAGTCAGGTTCGTCGAACGGGAAGGCAGTCAGCAGCAGGTTTCCTGCGACAGGACCTTCCAGGTCCAGGCCAGTGGGGAGCAGGACCCAACTGTTCCAGTTCCGATCATCAGGTCCTCGTCCCTTTTCCATGAGCCCAAGACCGAGGTGTTTTTCTTGTGGAGGATTCAGGCACGTTCAGAGTCGGTGCCCGACCCGAGCTCCATACAGTGGAGGCGGGCAGGTTCAGCGCCCACCGCAGTAGCACCAGTTGCTGGCGAGGCCCTTCCAGCAGCAGCAATACCATTCTCCTCTGAGGGTAGACTTTGCGGGAGGAGGCCGACCTCAAGGTGCTCCTCAGGGACCTCGACCAGGGCGTGGTTGTGGAAGTGGACAACATCAGAGAGGAAGAGGAGCTGGGCGTAGACAGTTTCATGCAACAGAGTTGGAAGCTCCAGCGGGACCAGAGGTGGTACGTGGTACGATTTGTTTATTCAGCACTCTTGTTTCTACTTTGTGCGATTCGGGAGCCTCGCAGTCTTTTGTTGCAGCTGCTCTATCCCATGCATTGGGATTAGACGTAGAGAGAATTTCTGTGTCACTTGTACTGAGTACACCAGTTGGGGGCCAGACCAGTGTATCTTGTATTTGCTGTGGATGTGGGATGATGTTGGGACCAAATCGATATAGTGGAGACCTTTTTCTATTATAGATGAAGCCATACGATGTCATCCTAGGCATCGACTGGTTGTTTTATGTTAGTTCTATTATCTACTGCTTCCGGAGAAGAGCCATGTTCTCCGACGTGGATGGGCAGCGCGTATCTTTTTTTGTTGAGAGGAGCTATCAGGCAGGAAGCCGGCATGTGGAGCCTCTCATTTCCTTGTTGAGTAGGTTATCGGTGATTCCAGCTGATACAAATATGATGGATGTCCCGAAAGTTGTTGGGGAGTTCCTCGATGTTTTTCCAGAGGAGGTTGTGACTCTACCCCCCCCCCCGACGAGACGTTGAATTCGGGATAGACTTACAGCCTGGTGCCCATCCTATTTCGATGTCCCCTTATCGAATGGAACCTTCGGAGTTGTGGGAGTTACGGATTCAGATTGACGATTTGATGGAGAAGGGTTCTGTTCGACCTAGTGTGTCGCCATGGGGTGCTCTAGTTTTGTTTGTGAAGAAGGCAGATGGTGGTCTCTGGCTATGCATAGACTACCGAAGGCTAAACTAGGTAACAATCAATAACCGTTACCCCCTTCCATGGATAGATGATCTATTCGACCAGCTGAGGGGAGCAGGTTTGTTTTCTATGATTGATCTACGATCGGGATATCATCAGCTGAGGGTGAAGGATAGTGACATCTCGAAGACAGCTTTCAGGTGCAGGTATGGGCACTTCGAGTTTGTAGTGATACCGTTTGGAGTTACGAATGCACCAGCTGTGTTCATGGGACTTATGAACTTTGTATTCTGAGAGTTACTGGACCGGTTCGTCATTGTTTTTATCAATGACATCATGATCTACTCAAGATCGGAGGAGGATCACGTTGAGCATCTCAAGGAACTCTTGGAAGTCCTTAGACACCACCAGCATTACCAGAAATTGTCGAAGTGTAAGTTCTTGACACAAGAAGTACACTTCCTTGGGAATGTGGTGTCTCTGCATAGAGTATCGGTGGACCCGTCGAAGGCGGAGGCATTTTTTCGTGGGCAGCACCCAAGAGCGTGTCATAAGTTCGTAGTTTCCTGGGGTTGGCAGGTTACTATCGGAGGTTCGTTTCGGACTTCTCTCGAGTTGCTGCTCCATTGACAGCTTTGACTAAGAAAAATCAGGTCTTCTAATTGAGCGATCAGTGTCAGAAAGATTTTGACTACAGGAAGGAGAAGTTGTTTAGTGCTCCCATGATCAGGTTTCCAGAGGAAGGGTTGTTGTATGAAGTGTTTTGTGATGCTTCTGGCCTTGGTCTGGGGTGCGTTCTTATGTAGAATAAGGGCGTGATTTATTATGGGTCTAGGCAGTTGCACCCTCACAAGTGTAACTATTCCACCCATTACCTGGAGCTTGTAGCAGTAGTGTTCTCATTGAATTTGTGGCGACAATACCTCTTTGGGGAGTGCTTTGTGGTCTTCTCAGATCACAAGAGTATGCATTATATCTTCTCCCAGCATGTCCTGAACTTACGACAAAGGAGATGGGTTGAGTTTCTCCAAGAATATGACTTTGAGATCTCATACACTGAAGGTAAGGGAAACGTTGTGGCTGATGCCCTGAGCAAGAAGTCACATAAAGAAGTGGTTCGAGAATCCTCGTATGCTTGGAAGGTGATGGGAGAGTTGGTTGCCCTGCACATAGATGCAAGGGAAGAAGGTGTTAGAGGATGTTTGTTATAGATGACTATGAATTCCTCCTTGTTGCAGCAGGTGGAAGAGTCTCAGTGGGGGGACTCCGAGGCAGAAGTGATGCGAGATCGATTCAATCAGGGGAACGCTCGAGAAGGATGGTCAGAGCACAGCCGACATCGGATGGTTTTCCATGGAAGGTTGTTTGTTCCGAAGGCAATGCGTGAGGGAGTTCTCCGTGAGTTCCATAGCTCATCCTTGGCGGTACATCCAGGAGTTTCAAAAATGTACCAAGGCCTGAGGGATCCGTTTTGGTGGCCCGGGGTGAAACGGGTAGTGGTGGAGTTTGTGGCTAAGTGCCTAGTGTGTCAGCAAGTGAAAGCTGAACACCGTGTTCCCGGTGGTTTGTTGCATCCTTTAGATGTCCCAGAGTGGAAGTGGGATGACATCTCCATGGACTTTTTCATAGGACTACCCAGAGCTCAGGGTGGTTATGAAGCTATCTGTGTAGTGGTGGATCGTCTGATGAAATCGGCTCACTTTTAGGAATCAGGAGTCGGGCCCGGTGAGTACCTTAGCACAGAGGTACATAGACGAGGTGGTGCTCTTGCATGGAGTTCCGAGGAATATCATCTCAGACCGGGATACTCGGTTTACCTCACGAGTCTGGAGGGGGTTACAACATGCTTTTGGCACCCAGCTACGCCTTAGCACTGCTTTCCACCCCCAGAACGACGGCCAGACAGAGCGGAATATCCACACGCTGGAGGACATGCTGCGAGCATGCGTTCTGGATTTCGGAGGGTCATGGGTACGGAACTAGCCTTTAGTAGAGTTTTCCTACAAAAACAGCTTCCACTCTACTATTGGCATGGCACCATTTCAGGCTTTGTATGGAAGGCCATGTCGTTCACCCATTTGCTGGGAAGAGGTTGGTGAGACAAGTGCTCTTGGGCCAGAGGTAGTGCAGAGCACCATGGAGAAAGTCCATCTTGTACATGAGAGGATGAAGGCGTCTAAGGACCGACATAAGTCTTATGCTGATCTTCGAAGGAGGTCCTTGGAGTTCTAGGTGGGGGATCATGTGTTCTTGAAGGTTTCCCCTCGACGGGGGAAACAGAGGGTTGGGAAGGGGAGAAAGCTCTCACCTTGGTTCATCGAACCTTTTGAGGTGTTGAGGCAAGTTGGCGAGGTGGCATATCAGTTGTCCCTGCCACCTCAGATGGATAATGTCCATGACGTCTTCCACGTCTCCCTGCATTGTCGGTACTTACATGATAACTCTCACGTTATCGACTGGGGAGAGTTAGATATGGCAGATGACGCGACCTTTGAGGAGCGACTAGTCAGAATCGAGGATCGCAAAGAGAAGGTGCTCCGTGGACGAACCATTCCCTTGGTTCGTGTGTTGTGGAGGCATGGCGGTCTCGAGGAGAGCACTTGGGAGCGGGAGACTCAGATGCACGCTCAGTACCCAGAGTTGTTTTGACTTGTGTTTTTCCCCTTGTTTTTCTGAGCTTTTTGATGATGTTTTACTCTGTGCCTTTGATATATGGAATGCTTGGCTTGTCAGTTGTGAGACCTTTTGTTTCCTTATTCCCTGGTGATGTGTAACATGTTTGGATGTGTGGGAAAGGAAAAACCTGATTCTTAATCGAGCCACATTAATGAGGATGTGATTAAACCCATGAAGGTGAGTCAGTGCCGTCTAAAGCGGATAATATCTCGACATATGAGAAGGAATTCCTAAAAAATATGACTAAGGTGTTGGTTGGGTTCCTGTTAAAACGAGAACCCTAAGAGGTATCTTGTTGGGTTCCCCTGGGGTTGGTTTTTGAATTCTCGGGGACGAGAATGTTTTAAGAGGTATCTGATGTAATGGCCCGGATCTCTCCGGCCCATTCCTTTTTCAACAGAAGGCTACAAGTGTTCTAGAGGGTAAAATGGACTTTTCCCACACATTCCAAAATTTTGAATCTACATGACGTGTAGTTTGAGTACACATCCTGTACCTCCTTGCTAGGTATACCCCGTGTTGCAGAATGTGTCCTTGTCGTGTGCAATAAATGGGTGCACGCTGTGTGACCAGTTCTATACACCGTGTAGACCTTCCCCGTGTACGTGTTACCAGTCAATGGCCATGTACCGTGTTGTAGCCGTGTCCATGACAAGTGGAATAAATGAGTACACACAGTGTGTCTAAACTACACACCGTGTAGTCCTTCCCCGCGTATGTGTTACCCTCAAACTGTGTGTTGACCAGTCAATGGCCGCGGAGCTGTGTTGGAGGCCGCGTGGAGACCGTGTGAAAAAAGCCAAGTACACGCCGTGTACCATAAGTACACGCCGTGTAATTTTTCTTTTCATGCCTATAAAAGGAGGGGTCCCCTCCTCCTTTCAACTCACACCTCTCCTCCGCTCTCCTCTGAGAAAAGCTCTCTTAAGAAACTCGAAGGCTCTTTCTTCTATAACTTTTTCATCCGAGCATCGATTTACGATCCATCAGCAGCCACAGGATCGTAACGATGAGGCAGAACATACGAGCATGGATCCGTTGTCTTTCCTTCGGCTTCTACTCTCCGACTTCCATCCATGGAGGTTTCGATGGGACGCCAACGAATGTCTTCTAAAGATGATCTGGGGGAGCGTTGTGACCAGAACCTATTGAGTTAGGGATCTTACCTTTGAATCTCTAATTTGGGCAACATGTGGGGTGTGTGTTCTCTTGTTTATGTGAAACACTTTTGAACCGGTTTAATAATGATAATAACTGGCATATATAACAGGGTTGGGATGTTTTTGATTGCTGATACTTTACCTTTTACATCCTGTGATATTATGCTGTGAAATGAACAGGCTTATGCCAACTGAAAATCATGGTCATTGGGGGCCTTTTCTTGCGCAATTAATTGTTGGCCTATCTTTCTAGACTATTTTTGTGAGTGGAACTTTGTTGAATGTGGAAATTGGTTAATCACGTAAAGTTGACTGGTTAAATGAAAATATGGAACCCTTATGTGGTCACCCCGGTTAAACAAAATGGAATAATGAACATGTGGATGTTGGCTTGGTTACTTGGCTTTGTGTTGGGGGTGTTTTGTGGGCTGTTGTGGTGTGGGTGAGCAGCGGGGCTGCGGTTGAATTGGATGTGGGAAGATGTGAATGTTTAATGGTGATGGGCAGCGGGGCTGCAATAAATGGTATTAAAGGGATGATGATGTGTGGTTTTAGTGCGGTTGGGGTTATGGCGGTTTGTAGCAGGGCCGCAGGGTTGGGTCTTAATGGGAACAAGCTATGGGTTGTGTTTAATAAATAATAAATGTGGAAGAGTTAATGAATGATGGGGCTTTGTAATGAAACAGATATAATAATCAATGGGTTGGTTGGTTGTTAAGAAGGGTTTTGTTGTGCTACTTGTGTTTCCCCTAACTTGTTTTGTGGATGGCAGGGATATGTTTTATGAACGATTGAAGTGGTTGGTTGTGGATAGTTGCCCAGTAGTTAAGGAACTAAATAAGCTATTTTCTTCTGAAACGTGAAAACCTAAATGGGGTTGGGGTTGTTTGTTGTATGCATGATTCGCGGTAGCAGTGCCGAGGCACGTGCCCCGTTTCTTTTTTTAGAAGCCATAGGATGGGCTGAGTGGTTTATATATATATATATATATATCTGTATCTTTTGTGTTTTATCGCACCGCACCCATGTTGAGAACATAGTGCCGAACACTCCCATTTCATGGGAGAGGTTGTTTTCCCATAGTTACTAGCTCCTTCCTGCTCCTTATCCCTTAGGCTGTGATGGCTTGAGGCGACAACACACCTAAGACTCTTCAGGTAGGTTTCGATTGGGGTGATTAGGCTCAGGACTCTTCGGGCAGGCTTATAGGCTATGATGGTTTGAGGTGACCTTACAGCTAAGACTCTTCAGGTAGGTTTCAATTTCAGCCCCAGGTGTCTTCGAACAAGATTTCTGTTACTTTTAATATTCCCATGAATCTTCAGGTTGAGGCCCAGGTGTGTGCTGGCGGGATGTGTGGTTGTGAGGCCCAGGTGTGTGCAGGCGGGATACGTGGTTGTGAGGCCCAAGTGTGTGCGGGCGGTGAGAGTGTGACAGCGTCGGGACGTTCAGCTAACTAATGGGAAATGGTGCGGGGTACCCAATACTCTTGTTCTTATGCTACTACTACCTGTTTTGATTGTGTTTGGGTGAGTGTGGCTGGTGAGGTTGGGTGGATAGATTTCCTTGTTAGGTTTCTTCTGTTGTTCTCACAAGACATTAAGATGTCTCCCCACTTGTGCATGAGAGCTTTAGGTTTCCCTACTGAGTATACTTGTATGCTCACCCTACGTTTTTTTGAGGTTTCCAGGAGGACTACCACGGCCGTGTGAGACCCTACTAGTTGGACAGTTGGAGTTGTTTCTGTTGCTGTACCTTTGTTTTCTTTTGGTATTTGACTTTGATCTTTCTTGTACTTGTACCTTGTTATAAAATTGATTACACATGCATGTGGGAATGGTTTGGGTTTATTTCTATACACATTTTCTTTTTTCCTTTTAGTGGTTGACTTGTCCTATTTCCCGATCCTTAAAAATAACAGGGTAATGCCTCCCATATTTGTGAAAACTCATAACCTTGGTGCAAGTCGCCAACCTGGTGCCTACTGGAGGCGAGACTTGGGGGTCATTATCTCCCTTTCACCATTGCCAGCTCAGGAGGGGCATCTTTGGTGGGAGGGGGTTGTGACATGATTGTGTTTGATTAATGTTTATATAATGGGGTGCTTAGTTGGAATTGGATGGCTCATCCCATCCATTTTTTAGTATGAACCCAGAATCCTAGAATAGATAGGGAAATTTTGGTGAACGATTAGTGAAATAGTATTGGGTATTGAACTAACTGGTGGCCCATAATATGGGTATATTACATTATCATTAATATGGGAGATGTCCCCTCGGTCCGGCCTAGTAGGGCTACTATTGGGTATTCTGTAGTTAATGAATCATGTGGTAGGGCATGCAATTAGGTCGAATCACATGTATAATTTTTTATTGATTATTTATGAGCTCATAGGTACTACAATATTCTTAGGAATTTAGTTATCTATGGGGGATGATTTACGTTTATTATTGGTTGGTCACTATTTCTTTTTATATTCCACTTACCCTATGTGATCGTTACTTTCACATCATTGAATTGGGCCTATCCATGCTAAAAGTGATAAAATTAATTTAAAATTATTGTTGATCAAGTTTTTGAAAATGTTCCACACTCTCATCCTCTATATCCAAATTCTATTAAAAGGTTAAATCTATCTATTTGAATAAATTGTTCTTTAAGATAAAGAAGAAATGGATTGGGAAATTATTTTAAGGTAGAATATGTGATATAAATTCTATAATATTTTGTAGTTCAAATAGAAAATTTATGATTATTTATTTAAAGGAAATGCATTTGAGAAAATATTTATCAGGCACACATTCTAATTCATAATATTGATTCCTATAATTTGTTTTTTTAGTATCAGGTGTAGGTTTCAGCATTATACCATTCAATGTGGGTGATGTTTAGTCGTCTGATCAGAGTGTTACCCATGGGGTCACGTGGAGTTTTAGTGGTAATCTGGTTCTTCTTGTTCTATTTATCAGTTCTTCTTCAGTCATTCTATTTTTTTCATCTCTTTAATTTTTATGTTTCATTTTTTATATATATTTGTATAAATAATTCCCCTCATCACAATTTTGATTCTCTATTATATTTTGTACCATTTTTGTAGGATCAGGAATGCCTATATGGTATTTTTTGGGGATAGGTTGGGTGACCAGTTGAGGGTAGAACCGGGTTGGTTCACAATAATATGGTACACCCCATGATAATTTGTTGAAGGATCTATAAAATCTACCAATCCCACCACATGTTAATATATAATGATATTTCCCAACACTATCTCGGCCACACCATATTATGTTATATCATACTTTACCAATGCTATCTGTGACACCCCATGTTATACTATAATTGGATTTCCCATTTCTATCTGGCCCTCCCCATCATGTAATTCCCATGTAGAACTTCCTGAACTATACAATTTCCTCACCGACCCCTTTTGAGAAACATCTTCAAACTCATACTAAAATGCATTCAGATAATAATATCATTTTCCGTTTGGAAACCCACTTAAATAAACAACCATTTTTATTGGGAAACAATTTTCAATACCAATATAACAGAATTTTTTTTAAGGAAACATAAATTATTAAAATGAAATACAAAAAATAATTTAATTTCAACAATAGTGAAAAAGTTATTTTTTTTGTGTGTTTATAATAGAAAATTCCTTAAGACATTTTTCTAAATATTCCTTATAAAACACATACAATGATTCCTTTTTGAAAAAAAGTATTAAATCCATAATATACATAATATTAACTTAATAATAAATATATATAAACAAATATATAGATAACAGTATCATGGATAAAAAAATTCTGATATTAAATCCTTCTACATATAAAATGAAATTCAACATTTAACTCTCTCATACCTCATTGAATTATTTTAATAAAAATCACATTAAATAATACAAATAAAATAAATAAGATATCATTATATTATAGAAAATTCTATATATAACATGTTAAAAAATCATTATATGAATCTTATAAATGAATAAATTTGTATAAAATCATGATATTCGTCAACGAATATAGATTAAGACAACGTATCTTACATTGTGTTCGACTTGTCTTCTATGTATTTATATTCATAACAAATAAAAAAGATAATTATTTAATTCTAAAATATAATTTTGATTTTATAATTTATTTATAAAACTTATTATAATGTTGTAAACAACTATTTATTAAATTATGTTTACATCATGTGTTTTGTCCATATTTGGTTTATGTTTCAAAAACAAAATTTGTTGGTCAACTATGGTAAATTTTTTCAAAATATGAAACATTTATAGAATAATAATCATGAAATAATTATCATATTTATACAAAAATTAATATTTTTTAATCCAATCATAAAATATGATAATGAAAAATGATCCAATGTAAATATCATAGAGGCGATATGGAATATGTATGCATGAGTGTTGTTCCCATTTTTTCAATAATCATTATTGAAAAAACATGTGTAACATCTGTCAATCAAGAATGATCATATTATTGTTACTACCATATTATTTATTCATATATAAATATACAATTAATTTTGGTAATTTTGAAAGGAATCACATCTCTGCAATGTGGTGGTAGTCCACAAGTCCATGAATGAAATTATAATTTTTTTAGTATGAGATAAAAATGACATATTATATTTCATGGAAAGAAATTATTCCATGAATATAATATTCATTACATGTATATAACATATTTTTATTAAAACCATCATTAATTAATTCCATGTATATTGTGAATGTATCACTTACAATTGAGGAGGCAGTAGTCCATATGTCCCCAAATGATGTTATTGTATTCCCACAATATGGAATGTATAAAGGTGTTTTTTATTTAATAATTCCATAATAAATAAGAAATTATAAATAAAATATATATCGAACAAAAAACCATATCCGTAAAAATTATGAGTCATTTTATTTGGTAAAGGATAAATGAATGACATTGTTAAAAGATGCAAAAGTCCGGCGTACACGCGAATGGTGATTTAGTTACCCATTAAATGGATGTTTCTTTAGGTGAATATTGAAACCTCAAAAAATATAAAATATTAGATTATTTCAGAGATATATGTTATTAAATTAAAAATTAATCATATGAATTCAAATAGAGAGGAATAAATTTAATAAAATCATATCGTTAAATAATGTTACTTATTTTTCTTGTATCTTCTTTTGATTTTCACTAATTGACATAAATGGATTTATTTATACCAAAAGTGATGGTTCTTGGAATGGAAGATGGATTATGGGAACATATTTCTATAGGATTTTGATGTTAAAAAGGCTTGAATTATTTGAATAATGGAGGAGTAGAGGGTGCCAATAAAAGTGGAGAAATGGAAACATTTGTTATTCATGAAAATATTTGAGTTATACCCACAATTTAATTGTCCAATAAGCGTCCAAAGTGAGACATTAAAAAAATCATATATGAGTAATGGTTGAAATATTTGTGGAAAATAATTTTTTATACATGTTTATTTTCATTTTCAACATATTTTTTATGAGTAGTCATTACGTATTAATTATTACAACATTATCATTATAATTAATTTTAATTTCATTCAGTAATAATTTATGTCAAAAACAATGTGTAACATAATAAATATGATAAATTACATTTATTCAAAACATGTAGTCTATTTTTATAAATTCCAATCATATTAGTGGTAGAATTGAATTTAAAATTAATCTCATAGATATGCTGACAATGTAGATTTTTAATGTTAATGTGAAAAAAACTTTTCTTCGAATCTATATCTAAATACAATATGTTAAAGATACCAATGATAAAATATGGATTAAAAGATGTGAAATTTGACTTGGTAATCATTAGTGAAAATTTAAAATAATTTCTAACTATATTAATTAATTAGATGAAAATGTACAATTTAGGTAAAATTATGTATTATTTATCCTTCATAAAAATAAATCTTCTCAATAAAATACCAAAAAAATTTACCGATATTAAATTTTAATAGAATCATTTAACAAATTATGTTTATCTTTTATAATAAAATAATAAATCTTTCAAAATTATTTTTTAAAATAGGTTTCTATTAAAACGTGGGAAAATACTTTTGACATATTTGTATCATTGATGGTTAAAATTGGATTTTTTTTCTATTCATAAGAATATCAACCCTATGTTATAAATTTAAAAAAATTATAAATTATTTAAAATATAAATATCAATAATAAATTTAAAAAATATTAGTGAATTTATTTTATTAAATTAAAATTCGATTTTGGTAATAAAAATTGTTTTTCATAAAAACACGTTTTTTATATTCAGTTAATAATTATTTTCATTTCTAATTAATTAGAAACAAAGGAACTTATTTTTTTTAAAAAAATATGAAACAATAATTTAATAAATTTATGTTATCTCATTAACTAACACCATTCACATGTTAAGGTTATAACTATCATTATAATATTAATTATATATTGTTTTCTTGTAAGACTCGAGATTATGTGTAACAAAAATCATCAAAGAATCTCAATGTTACAAAAATAAAATGATAACATTGGTGTTTTGGGTATTGAATGATTAACTATGAATTGTGTAAAAAATATAAATTTTAAATTAATTTTAAATAATTTATTTCATAAAATATTTGAATTTTATAATATTTTCACTATTAATTTTGATTCTATTCATTTTTATTACCTATTAAATCTTGTTTATGGTGACAAAGAGAGGAATTATACATGAAAGCCTGTTTTTGAATATATTTGTGTAAATTTTATTTTTACCCTTATTATTAATAACATCAAAAAAAAATTTACTCTACATTTTAAATTTAATATTATTAGAGTGATGGAAGAATCCAACATTATGATTATTATGTTATAGAATTCACCATTTTTATTCATCTTATCAATGGAGAAAACCCATACTCAAACCTCAGGGATATGAGTGATGGTGATTTTTCGACAATAATAATTTATTTATTATGATACACTATTAAACCATTTTTTCATATTTTTTGGAAAACCCCCTTTCACTTATAGTTTGTTCAAACTATAAATTCCACTACCTCATTCCAGCATTGGATAATGTAGCTATGATCAATAATTTATTTGAAATATAGTATCCAATTATATTGTTTTTTTGAATTTTTTTGGAATGTTTATGTGGTTTGTGTAACAATATAAAATAGGATTATCTAAGAATATAATTATTGGTAACCTAATAAGTAATTTTTTAACAGTTTTTTTGGATCCTCCATTGCATGGAGAATTTATATTCCAAAATGAATAAATGTTCTAGTTCCTTTTAATTGGTTGATTATATGGGATGGATAACTTGGAATGTGATGCCAGACAATCTAATGACCTCTATTGAGTTTTATAATGTGTAAAATCATTCATATATTTTTTAATAATTATTTCTATTTAATTATAATATAGTTTGATCTTATGTAAAATATGTAAAATATTTGATATTATTATTAGTTTATATTTTATTACTGTTTTATTTTTTATTATTGTTGGATTATAGTGGAATGTAAAAAATAGAGTATAAAATCATTGGTGATTATTTGTTATTATTATTACTTATAGATATCTGAGATAGGATATATTCTCCCAATAAATCAAATATACCATTTTCATTAGTCATTATCTTATAGGGTATTTTTTAAAATTATAGAGAACATGTGTATCTCATTCTAAAAAACAGTCATGTTTACAAGACAAAGGACTCTTAAAAGTGTAATTTTTATTTTTTTTACTATTTTTGGATTGAATAATATTATTTTATAGTTTCGAACTATATATTCAACAAATTATATGAATTGTAAAATCTTATATTGGGGGGAGTCTACGCTAACATTTAATGTAATTTGAAAACACTTATTTTGATTTTTATGATTTATTATTCAAATAAATATGGGGTGTAATTTAATTCTTGTTAAAATTTTAACATCCCAAGTATGTAAAGAATTATTTATTTCCATATCTATTTCTATTTATGAATTACATAGTGTTTTAGAGGCTTAAAATGAGAATAAATCCAATCATACACATAGAATTCAATAATATTTTTAAACAATTGTTTTACCGCCTTTTGATGGAGAACCTTTTTTTAATTCTATCTTTTGACACTTTTATAAGCACTATTTGTCTAAATAAACATATTCTTTAGTATTGGGTCATTGAAATTTACTTTGGATAAATTTTTGGTATTTTTCTGACAATGTTCATTTTTAATGAATATTGAAAAATGCTGCATTTTACTTCAAAACTGATTTTTCATCTAATTTAATTATATGAATAGATTGTCCTTTTAATTGGTTTTAAAGTTTAATTAGAATATATTTTTACCATTTAATCCAATTTTGATAATTTTAATTAATTTCACTCTGGAATTGGTTATAAGAAAGGGTCAAGCTTTTGATAGATATTGTTTCTAAAAAACCCGCTTTTTGTTTTGACAACAGGAATTATTTTTAAATTAATTACAACAATTTATGTGTTTGGAATTTGTTAATATGGATTCTGTATTTGTAATTCGAAGGTCCAAATTATTTAATTAAAAATATTTTGTTTTTTGACATGATGAATAGTAATGACGGTAATTATCTTTAATTAACGTGATTAATTAGTAATCGGGTAGTTATGGGTAATAAAATAATATCATAAAAATATAAAATGACCCCAACATGTTTCCTAATTCTACTGGTTGTGTCATGGCTGACCATGGGATTCCTTGTGCCGACTTTGGGACCCCATGTAATCACTTTTGTGTGATAGTGACATTTTATCTTTTTATTTTTAATGAAAGTTAAATATAACAAAAATATATAACACCTATGTAAACCAATTTTAATTTTGTCTACATAAATGAACTCTTAGACAATAAATATATATTTGTAAGTATAAAAATATTTCATACGTCATGGTATTTTTTTTATAATTTTTAGACATTAAATAAATAATTTTATTTATGACACCATGATGATTTAGTAATTAACTCATTAATGAACAATTTAAATTAAATAAAAAGATAATGTAAAATCTAAGACATAAACATGTCAAAAACCTATTATATGGGTGGATTTCGACACCTTATCACCTTATATTTGAAATATATCATTTTGGGACCTTTAAAATATGAAACACATTATATAATAATATAACATTTCTTGACTTTCCAAGAGTGCCCCTCCTCCCTCTTATAAAAGGCCCCCACCTCTACCCACTTACCCACACCTCTCAAGCCATTTTCTCGGCCAAACTCTACTCATTTTGTCTCTCCACGTCTCTCTCTTCATCATAAAATCTTTACCTTATGCAGAAATCTCTTCAAGAATCCATTTTTCTTCAAACCAAGGGGAGTAGCCTGATTTAAAGATAATGTCTTCTCTTACGTTCTTTTGTTTTATTTCGCTTCTCCACCCCCCTGAACACTTTTTATTTATTTCATTTTAAAAAAAAACCAGTATATTAAATATAATAGGATATTTGTAAGAGAATTACTTGATTTAAACTTATACACACTCCCGTTTAATGGTTAAAGAACATACTGTTTCTGGGAGTGGCGAATTACTGCCTCACGAAACGATAATTGTTCAATATTATTTTAACACCTCTCATGGTGGCCATTAAGATGTCACTATATTAATATATGATATATATTATGTTTATGTTTTCCTTATGCTTCTGTATTTTTATTTATGGCATACCATTATTGTTTCCATTATAGGTAAACACGATAATTTCATTTTTGGAAGTGCGGACTACCGCCCCCTCAAAGTGATTTGATACGTTAATGCCATATATGGGACGTATAAAGGATGGAGTTATTGGTATTACATAAGATATCATACTATAATCATAATATACCTTTATATAATTATGATTTACTTCCATTGAATACGAAATATAAATGAAAGTAGTGTTCATGCGTACGTACGGCTTACCGTCTCCATGAACTGTGAATTTCATTTCTTACCTCTAAATATTATGTAATATTATAAATGAATGTGTATACTGGATATATATGATATATATGATATCTACATCATTAATATAATTCCGGATAAAATGTATATTTTACCACATGAACTACTTGTAATTATAAAATGATTATTTTTGCCTCAATTACCAAAGATCAAAAAAACAACAGTTATTAACTTAAGTAATTACATAATTTTCATAACATGGTAATAAGTGCTATAAAAGGAATAATTAACTTGAAAAAGGCTCTTAAGCAAGTGTAAATTAACTCTATTTTATAATTCAGGTGATTAAATAATGGTCGAGTCAGGTCGGACATGTGATAAGGGACTTCGTCTCAATCTCCTTTCGTTGAGGAATATTTTCTTTTATACACAACATTCTTTTATACGGTGTATAAACCCCTTTGTCTTTTACTTTTATTCAAAAGGAATCTTTTTATACGAAGCGTTTTACTAAACGACAAATGGAAATGTTTTTGTCTTACGTATGTGGCGACAAAGACTTCTCCGCCGCGATGACCATTATTTGAGTTTCGGCTTCCTCTACAGGCCATAATTTTTTTTAATTGAAAAAATACCATCTCTAAATTTTCATTTATTTTGGTATTGAAAATGGTTTTGATAATTTTTTTATTATATCAATGTGTTGTATTGATATCTTTTGAATGAAATGTAAAAATGCTATTTTTCCTTTATAGATGTTTTTTTGTGATACGATTACGTTATGGTTCTTAGGAATTATTTATGAAGACGGATGGTTCCATGATAAACTAAGGGAGGGTGAGCCCGTGATATCTCTCCAAGGAATTTTTTAACATTAAGGAGTTAAACACTAAGGTTTCTCCGAAAAGATTTAGGTAATATACTGGGATGGGTTTTTCAAACGTAACCATGAGGGTCACTCCCTACGTAAGAATGTTATAAATGCCTCAAGATACCTTTATGTATTATGATTTATATGAGTTATTCAAAAATATAATGATTTCAGGAGGTATGTTAAATTGGTTATGTTTTATGAGTGAAGTGTGATTTTATTGAATCTTATGTATACATGGACTAAGGTTTTCTTTTAGTATTTTAATATAACTTTTTGAGCTTTTTATGATCCTCCCAAGTTTTTGAAAAGTTTTCGACAGGTTAAGGGAAAGGCACATGATGTGATTATAGTGTTGAGGAAGTTTCAAGAAAGAATCCATGTTTTATTTTAAATATTTTTCCTTTGATGAAAAAATACTATCTTTGATGTAACCACCTTGTTTTAATGTGGAATGTAATGCATGATTTATGATATAATTATCTAAAACACTGAACCTAAAATGATCCGCAATGTGTATTCATGTAATAACTCAAGATTAAGTCATTTTTAAGGCTGGGGACTTATAGATGGTATCAGAAGTCGATTTACATAACTTTAGTTGTTAGAATTCTATTAAATGATTATCTAATAATATTTTTTTATGGTCAAATTGGAATGATATAGAATTTGAAGATAACCATGTTGATTCATCTAAGACAGATTTTTTCAGAACAGTTTTTTGCAGAGGAAACAAGGAAGCAATGCTAAGAAGGCATACAGAAGGAAATGACCTTCCAAATAAGAATCCTGAGATGGTTGGAATTGGTACTAAATAGTTTTTTGTAGTAATGGAGCAGTTAACTCAAGCGATAAATGGTGGTGGTATCCATGCACTAGATCAGCCAGATCAACCGCAGAGGAACATGTCAGTGGTGGAACATTTCATGAGGAAACATCCCCTATCATTCATAGGATCATCTGACAATGTTCTAGATTAAGGGTGGATTAAATGAATAGAAATGATTTTTGTTGTCATGGGTTTTTCATAGAATCGAAAGGTTAGTCTTGATGTTTACCATTTAGAGGGTGAAGCAGATCTGTGGTGGTTGATGGTTAAAAATATCCAGGACGCTGCTGAGATTGATGCTCTTGACTGGGATGAATTCAAAGGTATGTTTCTTGAGAAATTGTTTCCTAAGGCTGTTCGACTTAGGATGGAAAAACATTCTTAGCATTGAGGCAAGAGGATGACTCAGTGGCTGCTTATGAAGAATGGTTCACTCGATTGGAAGGGTATGCTCCAAATTTTATCTAAGACCTTGATAGTAAAATCAGTCATTTTTACTCAGGATTAAAGACAATGTATCGAAGGGCTTTAGCTTCTCATGAGTTCAAAAGTTATGAAAAGATTGATCTATGTTCTGAGGAGGTGGAAATGGATTTTGTCATTGATCAAGTGTTTTATAACAACCAACAAAAGATGATACTGAGGTGGCAGGAGAAAAGGAATAATCCTTCAAAAAGGTCTGATGGTAAGAAAACTATGTTTTCAGTTTGTGATAAATGTAGTAAAAAGCATGATGGGGATTGTCTTTTGAATTTTGGAAAGTTCTACTGATGTGGTATGATGGGACACAAGGCTCGCTATTGCACTGAAATAGATCAGGGTGATGGTAAGACCAAATTTGATTTACAGTTAGTGAAAAGTTTCAACTTCAATGAGATGGTTCATTATGAAAAAGAGTGTTTGAAAAGTGCTAAAATGATGGGAAGCAGTCAGAACACAAGCAGAAAGGTGTGGTGAAATCCTTTGAAACTACATCCGTAGATGTTGGTCCATCAATTGAAATTGTATTAGTAACTTTATTTGTTTTTTAAGATTATGACAATGTGTTGATTGATTCGGGGTCTACACATTCTTTCAACTCTAAAAAATTCTCTAGTAAATGGGGAATTCCATTTCAAGAAATGACTCCAGAACTTGTGGGAAAAACACCCGGGGGAAATTTTGAGGGAAAAAGAATTTATAAGAATCTTCATATCCTTATCCGTGGAAAGAACCTACTTGCAAACCATATTGTTTTACCTTTAGTAAAGTTTGATGTTATCCTCGGTATGGATTGGCTCACTATTTACCATGCTAAGAATGACGGTAGAGCTAAAGAATTTTTATTTCAAAAAGACTTTAAGTTTGTGTACAAGAATGAACCCTTACTGTTGATAACATATCAAGATGTTGAGAAACTTGTAAAATATGGAAATGAATGTTACCTTGCACATTTTTTTGAAAAAAAAGAACCTTTCAGATAAATGATGTTCCGGTGGTAAATGAGTATCCTGATGTTTTTTCTGATGAGTTTCCTAGAATAATACCAGATGAGGAAGTTGAATTTATTGTTGACTTAGTACCTTATGCTTAGCCAATTTCAAAACCACCTTATTGAATGGGTGAAATTGAACTTTTATAGTTGAATGAGAAATTACAAGATTTTGTAGTGAAAGGTTTCATTTGACCAAGAACATCACCATGGGGTGCTCCTGCCTTATTTGATTAAAAGAAAGATGGTTCAATAAGACTTTGCACTAATTATAGAGCCCTGAATATAATAACTATTAATAACAAATATCCCTTGCCTCATATCAATGATTTGTTTGATTATCTCCAGGAAGCTCAGAATTTTTCAAAGATTGACATGAGATCGGGGTAACATCAGTTGAAGGTAAAGGAAGCGGATATTCAAGAAGACAATGTTTCATACAAGATATGGCCATTATGAATTTTTAGTAATTCCTTTTGGGTAAACCAATGCACCGACTGTATTCATGGACCTTATGAATAGAATTTTCCATGAGTTCTTGGATATGTTTTAGGTTTTTTTAATTGTTGACATTTTGGTATATTCTAAAAGTAAATAGGAACAAGATAGTCATTTAAAGGTTATTTTTCAAACCTTTAATGAATAGAAATTGTATTGAAAATTCAGAAAGTGTGAGATTTGGTTGCAACAAATTTCTTTCCTTGGTCACATTGTTTCTAAAGATGGAATAACTGTTGATCCTTCCAAAACAAAGTTTATTGATTAATGGCCAAGACCCACAAATGTAACCAAGATTCATAGTTTTCTTGGTCTGGAAGGATATTACCGAAGGTTTGTTAATAATTTTTCCCAGTTATCTAGTCCAATGACTAAGATAACTCGAATGGGTGTTATGTTTATATAGACAAAAGAATGTGATGATTGTTTTTAGGAATTGAAAAAAATATTGGTGAATGCTCCAGTTTTGGAACTACCTTCTTGGAATGGTGAGTTTGTTATCTACAGTAATGCTTCCTTGAAATTACTTGGTTGCATCCTAATGCAGAATGATCAAGTACTTTAATATGCTTCATGTCAGTCGAAAACTCATGAGGTAAATTACCCTACACATGATTTGGAATTAGCTGATGTTGTTTTTTCTTTAAAAATTATGAGGCATCATTTGAATGGTGTAATGTGTGAAATATATAATCTTCACAAATGTTTAATGTATATATTCACCCAGAAAGAATTGACCACGAAAGAGAGGAGATTGCTAGAATTAATCAAGGATTATGATTGTACAATTCATTACCATCCGGGAGAAGAAAATAAAGTGCTTTATGCTTTGAGTCTAAAATGTCATGCTTCATTAACCATGTTATATTTGGAACGAGATCCTTTGGTTAAAGATTTGAAGAACTTTGGAATAAGAGTTGTTGGTGCAGGATGTTCTTCTGTTTTGTTTCAGGCGACAGTGAGATCATCTCTATCAGAGAGAATTAAGGAGGCTCAGAAGCAAGACGGTGAGTTTCAAAAAAAGTTAGAGCTGGTTCAGAAGGGTATGTTACCTGAATTCAACATTGATAATGATTTTGTTTTGTGATTTGGGAAGAGATTTTGTGTGCCGTTTGATTCACAGTTTAAGAGAGAGTTGTTATTTGAAGCTCATAGTTCTCCATTTTTAGTTCATCCTGGAAGTACTATGATGTATAGAGATCTTCGAAAGTATTACTTGTGGGATGGAGTGAAAAGAGATATTGCTGATTTTACTGTGAAGTGTTTGACATGTCAACAGGTTAAAGCAGACTAGTAGTTACCAAAAGGGATGCTTCAACCATTACCAATATCGAAGTGGAAATTCGAGAATATATCCATGTACTTCGTTATAATATTACCAAAGACACCTCGAGGTAATGATGCAATCTGGGCTATTGTTGATCGCTTGACTAAATCTGCTCATTTCCGTGCTATACGAGATACTTTTTCCCTGGATCAACTTTCTTGTTTGCATCTTAAAGAGAGAGTCAGGTTACATGGATTTCCCCACTCTAATGTATCGAATCATTATCCCAGGTTTACTTATAACTTTTGGAAAGGCCTTTAGAAGACGTTGGTCACTGAATTAAATTTTAGTACAGCTTTTCATCCTCAATCAGATGGACAGTCAGAATGAAGAATTTAGACTTTGGAGGATATGATACGTCCTTGTTCAATGGATTATCAGGGATGTTGGGACTGACATCATTCATGGTTGAGTTTTCTTATAATAAAATTTTTCATTCTAGTATATATATGGCACCATTTGAGGAATTATATGTGATGTGGTGTCAAACACCAGATTTTTGGGATGAAGTGGGTGAAAGAAATTTTATGGGACAAGAATTGGTAGAAGAGTTGGCTGAAATAGTTTAGATGATAAAGAAACACATGAGAATAGCTCCGGGCAGGCAGAAAATCTATGCGGACACTAGGAGGAAGGACCTCTCTTTTGAGGTAGGTGATCATGTCTTCCTCAAAGTTTAACCATGGAAAAGTGTGATGTGATTTTTTAATAAAGGAATGTTGAGTGCAAGGTTCATTGGACCATATGAAATTCCGGAGATAGTTGGATCAGTTGCTTACCGAGTGGCATTACCTCCGTGTTTATCTCATGTACACAATGTTTTTCATTTTTCAATTTTAAGGATGTACATGACAAATCCATCTCATGTTTTGAATACTAAGCTAGTTCAGATGGAAGAGAATCTATCATATGAGGAACAACCAGTCCAGATTCTTGACCACAGGGAGAAAGTATTGTGGAATAAGGTGATTCATCAAGTAATGGTTTTGTGGAAAAACCCATGATTTAAGAGGAAACATGGAAATCTGAAAATGCAATTAGAGATAAATACCCCCCATTTATTTTATAAGTAAATAAATTGCATGGTTGAAATTTTCTAAAGGGGGGAAGGATGTAACATCCCATATAAGAAAAGAATTATGGATTTTCATATCTATGTCTATTTATGAATTAGATAGTGTTTTAGAGGCTTAAAATGAGAATAAATCCAATCTTAAGAATAAAATTCTCTAATATGTTTAAAAGATTATTTTACCACCTTTTAGTGGAGAAATTTTTTTAAAACTATATTCTGAGAATTTTAAAAGCTCTATTTTTCAAAATATACCTATTCGTTAGTATTTGGACATTGCAATTTACATTGGATAAATTTTTGGTATTTTTCTGACATTGTTCATTTTTAAATGAATAGTGAAAAATACTTCATTTTACTTCAAAACTACTTTTTCATATAATTTAATTATATGGATATATTGTCCTTTTAAATGGTTTTAAATTTTAATTAGAATATAGTTTTACCATTTAATTTAATTTTGGTCATTGTAGTTAATTTAACTTTGGAATTGGGCATAAGCAAGTGTAAAATTTTTGATAGATATCGTTATTAAAAAACCTCTTAGTTGTTTTGACAACGGAAATTATTTTTAAATTAATTACTACAATTTTTGTGTTTGTAATTTGGTAAAATGGATTCCATATTTGGAATCAAAAGGTCCAAAATATTTAATTAAGAGTCCCTTTTTTTGACATTATGAATAGTAACGATGGTAATTATCTTTATTTATCGTGATTAATTAGTAATCGTGTAGTTAAGGGCAATAAAATAATGTCATAATAATATAAAATTACCCCAAAATGTTTCCTAATGCTACTGGAGGTTTCATGGCCGACCATGGGATGCCTTGTTCCAAATTTGGGACCCCATTTAATCACTTTTGTGTTATAGTGACATTATATCTTTTTATTTTTAAATAAATTTAAATATTCAAAAGTATGTAACACCTATGTAAAACAATTTTAATTTTGTCTACATAAATGATCTCTTAGACTACAAATAGTTATTGAAAATCTAAAAATATTTCCTAAATCATTATATTTTATTATTATTTTTAGACATTAAATAAAGAAATTTATTTATGATACCATGATGATGTAGTGATTACCTCATTAATGAAAAATTTAAATAAAATGAAATGATAATGTAAAATATAAGACATAAACATGTCAAAACCTATTGTATTGGTGGATTTTGACCCCTTATCACCTTATCCTAGAAATATATCATTTTGGGTCCTTTAAAATATGAAACCCATTATATAATAAAGTAACATTTCTTGAATTTGTTAGAGTGCCCCTCCTCCCTCTTATAAAAGGCCCCCACCTATACCCCATTACTCAAACCTCTCAAGCCATTGGCTCGGCCAAAATATTCTCATTTTATCTCTCCACGTCCCTCTCTTCATCATATAAGCCTTATCTTAGGCAAAAATCTCTTCAAGAAACCCTTTTGGTTCAAACGAAGGGGAGTGACCCGATTTAATGGTAATGTCTTCTCTTATGTTCTTTTGTTTTATTTTGTTTCTCCAACCCCTAAACTATTTTTATTCCTTTATTTTGTAAACAAACTAGTATATTAAATATACTAGGATTTTTTATGAGAATTATTTGATTTACACTTAGATTCACTCCTGTCTAATGGTTAAAGAACATACTGTTTCTGGGAGTGGCGAATTACTGCCTCACGAAATGACGATTGTTCATTCCTCTATTAACACATCTCATTGTGGAAATTAAGATTTAACTATAATTATATATCATATATATTATGTTTATGTTATCCTTATGCTTCTGTATTTTTTATTTATGGCATACCTTTATTGTTTAAATATGGATAAACGCGATAATTTCATTTTAGGAAGTGCGGACTACAGCCCCCTCAAAGTGACATGATTCGTTAATGCCATATGTGGGACGTATAAAGGATGGAGTTAATGGTATTACATATGATATAATAATGGAAATATAACATACATTTATATCATCATGATTTCATTTCATTAAATAAGAAATAGATATTAATGTAGCGTTCATGCGTACGTACGGCTTACCGTCTCCATGAACAATGCATTTCATTTCTTACCTCTAAATATTATGTAATATTATAAATGAATGTATATAATTGATATATATGATATATATGATATATACATAATTAATATAATTCTGGATATAATGGATATTTTACCACATGAACAACTTGAAATTATAAGATGTTTATTTTTGGCTCAAGTACCAAAGATCAAAAAAATGACCGTTATTAACTAAAGTAATTACATAATGTTCATAACATGGTAATATGTGATGTAAAAGGAATAATGAACTTGAAAAAGGTTCTTAAGAAAGTTTAAATTAACTCTATTTTATTATTCAGGAGATTAAATAACGATCGAGTAACGTTGGACACGAGGTAATAGACTTCGTCTCAATCTCCTTTCATTGAGGCATATTTTGTTATATACACAACATTATTTTATACGGTGTATAAACCCCTTGGTCTTTTATTTTTTTCAAAAGGAATCTTTTTATACAAAGCATTTTACTAAACCACAAAATGGAATGTTATTTTCTTACGTATGTGGCGATAACGACTTCTTTGCCTTTGTGACCATTATTTGAGTTTCAAATTCCATTACAAGCCATAACTTTTTTTAAATGAAAAATAAATACCAGGTCTTAATTATATTTTATTTTGTTATTGAAAATGGTTTCCCTAATGTTTTTATTATATCAATGTGATGTATTTATATCTTTTGACTGAAATGTGGAATTTCTATGTTTCATTTATTCATGTTTTTTGTGATACGATTATGTTATGGTTCATGGGAATTGTTTATGAATATGGGTGAGCCCGTGATAGCTCACCAATTCATTGGTTAACGCGAAGGAGTTAAACACTAAGGTTTCTCCGAAGCGTTTTAGGGAATATACTGTGATGGGTATTCCAAACGTAATCATGAGGGTTACTCTCTACGTAAGAATGTTATGAATGCATCAAGTTAACTTTATGTCTTATGATATCTTATGTGTTATTCATAAATCCTATGATTACATGAGGTATGTTAAAGTGCTTATGTTTTATGAGTGATGTATGATTTCATTGATTCTTATGTATACATGGACTAAGGTTTTCATTCAGTATTTTTATATCCCTTACTGAGCTGTTTATGCTCATCCCATGTTTTTGAAAAGTTTTTCACAGGTTAAGGGAAACGTACATGATGTGATGATAGTGTTGAAGAAGTGTCAAGAAAGAATCCATGTTTTATTTTAAACATGTTTTCTTTCATGAAAAAAATTATTGTCTATGATGTATCCACCTTGATTAAATGTGGAATGTAATTCATGATTTATGATCTAATTATCTAAAAAACTAAACCTGGACAAATCCTCAATGTGTATTCCTGTAATAACTCAAGATTAAGCAATTTTTAAGGATGGGGACATATAGTTGGTATCAAAGGTCGGTTTAGATAACATTAGGATTTATAATTATATTAAATGATTATCCAAAAAAACTTCTTGTCAAATTGAAATGAAATTGAATTTGAAGATTTCAATGTTGATTCATCTAAGACATGTTTGTTCAGAATGGTTTTTCGCAGAGGAAACAGGGAAGCAGTGATAGGAAGGAATACAAAAGGAAATGAACTTCCAAATCAGCATCCTGAGACGGTCGAAATTGGTACTGAACAGTTTCTTTTAGTAATGGAGCAGTTGACTCAAGAGATAAATGGTTGTGGAATCCATGCACGAGATCATCTAGATCAACCTTAGAGGAACATTTCAGTGGTGGAACATTTCATGAGGAAACATCCCCCATCCTTCAGAGGATCATCTGAACCTGTGCTAGCTGAAGGGTGGATTAAATCACGAGAGAAGATTTTCTATGTCATGGGGTGTTCAGACAATTGAAAGGTTAGTCTTGCTGCTTACTGTTTGGAGGGTGAAGCAGATCAGTTGTGGTCGATGGGTAAAGATATCAGGGACGCTGATGAGATTAATGCTATAGACTTGGATGAATTCAAAGGTATGTTTCTTGAGAAATATTTTCCTATGGTTTTTCGACTTAGGATGGAAAAAAATTCTTGTAATTGAGTCAAGAGGATGACTAAGTGGCTTCTTATGAGGAATGGTTCACTTGATTGGCAAGGTATGCCCCAAATTTTATCCTAGACCTTGATAGTAAAATCAATCATTTTTAATCAGGATTCAAGCCAGAGTATCGAAGGGATTTAGCTTATCGTGAGTTAAATAGTTATGAAAAGCTTGATTGATGTGCTGAGATGGTGGAAATGGAGTATATCGTTGGTCAAGTCTTCTATAACAACCAACAGAAGAAGATACCGAGGTGGAAGGAGAAAGGGAAGAATACTTCAAAAAGGTCTGATGGTAAGAAAAATAAGTTTTTTGTTTGTGATAAATGTGGTAAAAAGAATGTTGGGGAATGTCTTTTGAATTAAGAAAAGTGCTACTGATTTCATAATATGGGACATAAGGCTCGTGATTTCACTGAAAAAGAACAGGGTGATGGTAAGACCAAATTTGATTTATAGTTAGTGAATTGTATCATGTGCAATGAGATGGGTCATTATGAAAACGAGTGTTCGAAAAAGAGCTCAAATGATTGGAAGAAGTCATACTACAAGAAGAATGGTTTGGAGAAATCCTTTGCAACTACTTCAGTAGATGTTGGGCCATCAAATGAAGTGGTATCAGGTACATTGTTTGTTTTTCCAGATTATGACAATGCGTTGTTTGATTCGGGGTCTACACATTCATTCATCTCTAAATAATTTTCTAGTAAATTGGGAATTCCATCTCAGGAAATGACTCATGAACTTGTTGTAAAAACACCTGGGGAAAATGTCGAGGAAAAAAGAATTTATAAGAATCTTCATATCCTTATCTATTGAAAGAACCAACTTGCAAACATTATTGTTTTACCTCTAGTAGAGTTTGATGTTATCCTCGATATGGATTGCCTCCCTGTTTACCATGCTAAAATTTATTGTATAGCTAAAGAAGTTTGTTTTTAGAAAGACTTTCAGTTTGTGTACAAGAGTGAACCCTTACTGTTGATAACATATCAAGAGGCTGAAAAATTGTAAAAGATAGAAATGAATGTTAGCTTGCACATATGTTTGAAAACAATGGAACCGTTTAGATTAATGATGTACCGGTGGTAAATGAGTATCCTGATTTTTTCTGACGTGTTTTTCGGAATAATACTAGACCGGGAAGTTGAATTTACTGTTGACTTCATTCCTGATGCTAAGCCATTTTCAAAATTCCCTTATCGAATGGCTCAAATTGATCTTTTAGAGTTGAATGTGAAATTCCATGATTTATTAGTGGAAGGTTTCATTCAACCAAGAACATCACCTTGGCGTGCTCCTATCTTATTTGTCAAAAAGAATGATGGTTCAATGAGACTTTGCATTGATTATAGAGCCCTGAATAACATCAGTGTTAAGAACAAATATCCTTTTCCTCATAACGATGATTTGTTTGATCAACTCCAGGGAGCTTAGTATTTTTCAATGATTGACCTAAGATCGGGTTATCATCAGTTGATGGTAAATGAAGCAGATATTTTGAAGGCTGCGTTTCGTACAAGATATTGCCATTATGAATTTTTAGTAATGACTTTCAGGTAATCCAATGCACCAGATGTATTCATGGACCTTATTACTAGAATTTTCCATGAGTTCTTGGATAAGATTGTGGTTTTTTTCATTGATGACATTTTGGTGTTTTCTAAAAGTAAAGAGAAGCACAAAAGTCATTTAAGGGTTATTTTGCAAACCTTAAAAAAAGAAATTATATGGGAAATTCATCAACTATGATATCTTGTTGAAAAATATTTATTTCCTTGGTCACATTGTTTCTAGAGATGGAATAACTGTTGATCTTTCAAAAACAAAGTTTTTTGAAGAATGGCCAAGACCCACAAATGTAACCAAGATTCATAGTTTTCTTGGTTTGGTAGGATATTACCAAATGTTTGTTAATAATATTTCACGGTTATCTAGTCCAATGACTAAGCTAAATTGGAAGGGTGTTATATTTATCTAGACAACATAATGTGATGATTCTTTTCTGGATTTGAAAAGAATATTGGTGAATCCTCCAGTTTTGGAACTACTTTCCAGGAATGGTGAGTTTGTTATATACAGTGATGCTTAATTGAAAAGACTTGGTTGCGTCCTAATTTAGAATGATCAGGTAATTGCATATGCTTCACGTCAGTTGAAAAATAATGAGGTAAATTAACCTACACATGATTTGGAATTAGCTATTGTTGTTTTCTCATTAAAATTAATGAGGCATCATTTGTATGGTGTAAAGTGTGAAATATATACTGATCACAAAAGTTTAAAGTATAAATTCACCCAGAATTAATTGAACATGAGAATGAGGAGATGGCTAGAATTAATCAAGGATTATGATTGTACAATTAATTACCATCCAAGAAAAGAAAATAAAGTGGCTGATTCTTTGAGTCAAAAAAGTTATGCTTCATTAACCATGTTATGTTTGGAAATTGATCTTTTGGTTAAGGATTTGATGAACATTACCAAAGAAGTTGTTGGTGCAGGATGTTCTCCTGTTTTGTCTCAGGTGTCAGTGAGATCATATCTATTAGACATAATTAATCAAGATCAAAAGCAAGAGAGTGAGTTGCAGAAAAAGGTGGATCTGGTTCAGAAGGTTATGTTACCTGAATTCAACATTCATAATGATTGCATTTTGAGATTTGGGAAGCGATTGTCTGTGGCTTATGATTGACAGTTGAAGAGAGAGTTGTTATGTGAAGATAATAGTTCTCCATTATCAGTTCATCGAGGCAGTGCTAATATGTATAGAGATCTTCGGTAGTATTACTAGTGGGATTGAATGAAAAGAGATATTTCTGATTTTACTGTGAAGTATTTGACATGTCAACAGGTTAAACCAGAGTGGCAGTTACCAAAAGGCATGCTTCAGTCTTTACCCGTACCAGAGTGGAAATGAGAGAATATATCCATGTACTTCGTTGTGGGATTACCAAAGACACCTCGAGATAATAATGCAATCTGGGTTATTGAGGATCACTTGAATAAATCTGCTCATTTCCTTGAAATACGATATACTTTTTCCTAGATCAAATTTCTTGTTTGTATCTTAAAGAGAGTCAGGTTACATGGATTTACCCTCTCCATTTTATCTGATCGTGATCCCATTTTTACTATTAACTTTTGGAAAGGCCTTCAGAAGTCGTTGGGTACTGAATTAAATTTTAGTAAAGCTTTTCATCCTCAATCAAATGGGTAGTCTAAATGAACAATTTATACTTTGGAGGATATTATACGTTCTTGTTTGATGGATTATCAGGTACACAATATTTTTCATGTTTCAGTGTTAAGGAAGTAAATACCAGATCCATCTCATGTTTTGAGTCCAGAGGTAGTACAGATGGAAAATAATCTATATTATGAGGAACAACCAGTCCAGATTCTTGACCACATGGAGAAATTATTTCGAAATATATTGATTCATCAAATAATGGTTTTTTGGAAAACCCACATGATTGAAGAGGCAACATGGGAATCTGAAAATGCAATGAGGGATAAATACCCCCACTTATTCGATAAGTAAATAAATTGCAGGGATGCAATTTTCTAAAGGGGGAAGGATGTAACATCAATGTAAGTAAATAATTATTTATTTTCATATCTTTGTATATTTATGAATTAGATAGTGTATTAGAGTCTTAAAATGAGAATAAATCCAATCTTAAGCATAGAATTCCCTAATATTTTAAAAAGATTGCTTTACCTCCTTTTAATGGAGAACAATTTATAAAACTATTTTTGGAAAATTCTATAAGCTCTATTTGTCAAAATATACTTATTCGTAAGTATTGTGACATAGAAATTTACTTTTCATAATTTTTTGGTATTTTTCTGACAATGTTCATTTTTAAATGAATACTGAAAAATACTGCATTTTACATCAAAACTAATTTTTCATATAATTTAATTATATGGATGTATTTTCCTTTTAATTTGTTTTAAAGATTAATTAGAATTTTTTTTACCATTTAATTCAATGTTGGTCATTTTAATTAATTTCACTTTGGAATTGGGCATAAGAAAGTGTCAAACTTTTGATAGATATTGTTTCTAAAAAACCTGCTATTTGTTTTGAAAATGAGAATTATTTTTAAATTAATTACTAAACTTTTTTTGTTTGTAATTTGGTAAAATGGATTCCATATTTGGAATCATAAGGTCCAATTTTCTTTAATTAAGTCTTTTTTGTATTTTTGACATTATGAATAGTAACGACGGTAATTTTGTTTAATTATCGTGATTAATTAGTAATTGGGTAATTAAGGGTGATAAAAAATATAATAATATAAAATGACCCCAACATGTGTCTTAATTATACTGGTTGTGTCATGGCCAACCATGGGATGCCCTGTGCCAACTTTGGTACCTCATGGAATCACTTTTGTGTGATAGTGACATTTTATCTTTTTATTTTTAAAGAAAGTTAAATATAACAAAAGTAAGTAACACCTATGTAAAACAATTTTAACATTTTCTACATAAAATATATCTTAGTCTATAAATAGTCATTAGAAATCTAAAAATATTTCCTACATCATGGTATTTTTTCTATAATTTTTATACATTATATAAATAAATTTATTTATGACACCATGATGATGTAGTGATTACCTCATTAATGCATGATTTAAATAAAATTAAAAGATAATGTAAAATATAATACATTCACTTGTAAAAAACCTATTGGATGTTTATATTTCTAACCCTTATCACAAAATCTTAGAAATATATCATTTTGGGACCTTTAAAATCCGAAACACATTATATAATAGTGTATCATTTTGTGACATTCCAAGAGTGCCCCTCCTCCCTCTTATAAAAGGCCCCCACCTCTACACCCTTACCCACACCTCTCAAGCCATTTCCTCAGCCAAAATCTACTCATTTTATCTCTCCACATCAATCTATTTATCATAGAAGCCTTACCTTGGGATGAAATCTCTTCAAGAAACCCTTTTGGTTCAAACCAAGGGAAGTATCCCGTTTTAAAGGTAATGTCTTCTCTTATGTTATTTTGTTTTATTTTGCTTCTTCGACCCCATATACTATCTTTGTTCCTTTATTTTGTAACAAAACCAGTATAATAAATATACTAGGATGTTATTATGAAAATTATTTGATTTACACTTACACAAAATCCCATGAAATGGTTAAATAACATACTGTTTCTGTGAGTGGCGAATTACTGCCTCACGAAATGATGATTGTTCAATCTTCTTTTAACACCTCTCATGGTGGACATTAAGATGTCAATATATTAATATATTATATATATTATGATTATGTTTAACTTATGCTTCTGTATTTTTTATTTATGGCATACCTTTATGGTTTCCATTATGGGTAAACCCGATAATTTCATTTTAGGATGTTCGGACTACCGCCGCCTCAAAGTGATTTGATTCGTTAATGCCATATGTGGGAAGTATAAAGGATGGAGTTGATGGTATTACATATGATATAATACTAGAATTATTATATACCTTAATTAATATCATTATGATTTCATTCCATTGAAGATGAAATAGAAATGAAAGTAGCGTTCATGTGTACGTGCGGCTTACCGTCTCCTTGAACGGTAAATTTCATTTCTTACCTATAAATGTTATGTAATATTATAATTCAATGTATATACTGGATATATATGATATATATGATATATAAATCATGAATATAATTCTGGTTATAATGGATATTTTACCACATGAACAACTTGTAATTATAAGAATTTTATTTTTGGATCAAGTACCAAAGATCGACAAAACGACTGTTATTAACATAAATAATTACATAATGTTTATAACATGGTAATAAGTGATATAAAAGGAATAATGACCATGAAAAAGGTTCTTATGAAAGTACAAATTAACCATAGTTTATTATTCAGGATAATAAATAACGATCTAGTCAATTCGGACACGATGTAACAGACTTCATATCAATCTCCTTTCATTGAGGTACATTTTGTTTTATACACAACATTATTTTATACGGTGTATAAACCCCTTTGAATTTTAATTTTATTAAAAATGAATCTTTTTATATGAAGCGTTTTATTAAAATACAAATGGGAATGTTTTTGTCTTACGTATGAGGCGACAATGAATTCTCTGCCGCCGTGACCATTATTTGAGTTTCAGCTTCTTTTACAAGCCATAACTTTTTTAAAATGAAAAATAAATACCACGTTTTAATTTTCATTTATTTTGTTATTGAAAATGGTTTCAATAATGTTTTTATTGTATCAATTTGTTTTATTGATATATTTTTATTGAAATGTGGAAATGTTTTGTTTCCTTTATGCCTGTTTTTTGTGATACGATTGTGTTATGGTTCTTGGGAATTGTTTATGGAGATGGGTTGTTCCATGATAAACTAAGGGCTGGTGAGCCCGTGATATCTCCCCAATGAATTGGGTAACACAAAGGAGTTAAACTGTAAGGTTTCAATGAAGTGATTTAGGAAACATACTGTGATGGGTATTCCAAACATAACCCTGAGGGTTACTCCCTACGTAAGAATGTTATGAATGCCTCAAGTTACATTTATGTATTATGATTTCTATGATTTATTCATAAATCTTATGATTTAATGAGGATTGTTAATGTGCGTAGGTTTTATGAGTGAAGTATCATTTCATTTATTCTTATGTATACATGGACTAAGGTTTTCTTTCAGTATTTTTATATCCCTTACTGAGCTTTTTATGCTCATCCCATGTTTTTGAAAAGTTTTTCACATGTTAAGGGAAAGGTACATGATGTGATGATAGTGTTGAGGAAGTGGCAAGAATGAATCCATGTTTTATTTAAAATATTTTTCCTTTGATGAAAAAAATATTGTCTTTGATGTAACCACCTTGTTTAAATATGGAATGTAATGCCTGATTTATGATCTAATTCTCTAAAACTCTAAAACTGAAAAGTTCATCAATGTGTATTCTTGTAATAACTCAAGATTAAGTAATATTTAAGGCTGGGCCTTATAAAAATAAACTATACATTTGGTGTTAATATGGGGAACTCCCTTGAATTATATTTATCACATTGGATATACATTCAATTTTCATGATATATAAAAAAATTTTGGTCCATTATTAAATTATTAATTATAAATTGTACAATTATTTACACACAATTAATTTGTGAAACATTCATTAATTTATTATATTTTAAATTTTATTCAATTAATAATTGGGTAGGTATAATTATATTTATCCAATGTGAATTTTAAATATTAAATTATGATTTGGTATGTTAATCTACCAAATATTATAGTCATGTGACAATTACATTTATAAAGAAGGTAAATGGTATCCATAAATGTTTCATATTAGTAAATAAAAATTTGTATTTCTAATATAAAATTATGATTTGGTAGGTTAAACTACCAGATACTACAATCATTGTAACAATTATAGGTTTAATGATTCTATATAATATCCACAAATGTTTCATATTAGTATCCATCTTGGTAATGTAGTTGTATTCTTCACTTTGAAGATGAGGAAACGTTACTTGACAGGTGAGTGGTTTATTATCTACTGTAATCTCAATATTAAAAATTATGTCTTATATTATTAGGATCTAAACAAGAGATAGTTGTGGTGGATAGAGCTCATTTCAGGTTATAACATTGATATTTTTTATATTCCTAAGATGGGTAATGAATAAAAACTTATCTCATTATGATATGTTGTTCAAAAATTTTGAATGAGGTGTCTGATATGTTGTCCTCATTGATGTTATCCTTTGTGGATGGAGATGGAGAAACATACCCCAGTCATTGGTTTATACCCCTATGATCTTGTAGTTAATCAGCGAGGCACAACATCGGGATTCCATCATTACGGCCCTATATACCTAAATATCACCATTCCTTACTTCTAATGGACATTCTAATGGTGGGGACAACATTTTTCTTTTCATTGGATGCCAGATGGTTATAGTGACCTTTTATGAGGAGGTTCTTAGTAAATTTCATATATCTCCAATGGATGTTAATATATTATTGAAATAGAAGTTCTAGGACATCCTATGTAAGATGTGGGGGGTACTAATAATGAAATGAGTTTTATGGTTTGTCTCTGGATATCCGATATTGCAGAAAATAAATGATCAACTCCAACATCTTGTGGATTTAGCACTACCCCTATAGGTTCTAGAGTATATGTGGGGTATAATATCTATGAACATTATTACATTCTCTCCACAAAGGTCTTGGTGCATGATTCAATCACATTGATAATATATTATGTCACCCATTCAGATCACCTCATTGATATAGTAGAGAAATGTTCATTTGAGTGATTGTGATTCCTCGACCTTCAAGATATTGTCCCTCTACATGAAGTTCCATCAATGATAATTTATGACAGTAATGATCTCTTCACATCCCAATTGTGGAAAGGATTATAGGAGGTGTCTGATACACAGTTCCCCTTCAACATATTGTTCAATCAGAAATATATTGCTAGACCTATTTCACTATTCAGGTTTTGGAGAAAATACTATGATACTTCAAGTTGGACTTTGTTTATATTAAGTATGATCTACTACCACTGGGGGAGTTTCTATACAATAATATATTTAATTCCATCATCATTATGGAACCGTTATAGGAATCTTATGGGTGAACCTGTAGGTCTGCACATTGTTGGATTGAACCAAGGGAGTTGGTGCTCATGGATATTTATTTAGGGTGAGCAACAATAGAGAAGATGTATATCATCAAGAAGTTTATGAATACGAAAAAGAACCATAAAATGTATTATGAGTACTGAGGGAATATTATTTGGAAGTTCTAGGAATTAGTCCATGTGTTATTATGGTTTTCTACTCGACATACAATATATATATTTGGTTGGGGTAATGATCTATATTTTAGTTCAGTTGTCCCTCTCTATATACATTGTAGAGAGGGAGAGGTGAGGTATTGTTCATATAAACCTCTATAGAAATACAAGGTAAACAATGTCATCCACATGTCACAGCTAGGGAAGTACATCTATGAACTATCAAACATTATCAACAAGGGAAAATAGGAAATCGAGGATGGATCATCCTTTCCTGAGTACCCAGTAGAGATCGAGGATTATTAGGATAATATCTTTTATGATATGTCAACTCGTTTAGGGTGTGTCTGGTGGTTCCACTATAATCTATAGTAGATAACATGTGACCAAGAATATTATATTTCATCTCATTACCCATATATTTTAAATAGTTGTTTATTTTGGACTTCTAGGATATAAATCCTTAAGAATGGGAGAATGTAATTTCTCTCATTTTCAGTATATTATTTTTCGATACTATATTAATTATTTTTCAAAAAATGGACTGGTGTGATGTGTTATTATTTGGTTCATTGTTCCAAGAATAACTATGTAAAACATATTAAATATAATAAATATCACATGTGCATAATTAATGGATAAAATACAAATTAATTCTATACAAGTGAAGAGATCCAAAATCCAAGGGAACCATTGAGTTCTAAATGTGGGGTTTTCCCTAGGCCTGAATTAACATTTTTTAACATTGGAATTTTGTGGGAAAGTCATAATGGGAATGAAAATGTAAAACATAATAGAATAAATTATTTTATTTCATGTTTATTGACACAATTATTAACAATAATTAAATATATTGTTATTATTCAAATCCATGGTTAGTGACATAACCCTAAAACCATTATACAAATATTAGAGAGGGATTTGGAGAATTCCCATTGGCTAACGATGAATAGATCATGGATCAAAAATCTTTGATCATTAGAATAAATGGATTTTCCAATGACAATGACACCTTATGATTATTTATTGGTTATTCATCCAAATTGAGGCAGCTAATGTATTTTGATATCCTTTTTCCATGTTTGGGATTTCATAATGAACACGCATCAATCAATTAAAAAGTGGAACCATGGTTTTATCATTATGTTGGAAGAGATTATTTTGATCGGTTTTTATGGGATTGTATAATTGTGATTTGATTTATTTTTATTTTCATTATAATGTTGAATGATTGATATCAACATAAATATTGTTAGAGGTTCATTACTCAAATTTTCTGTTGTAATTTTACCCCAACATCCATCATTCATCATGGATGTTCTTAATTTTTCTCGTAATAAAATAATATCGATCAATCATTATTGTGAATATTTTTTTGGTTGACATAATATGAAATAATACATTTTGGATCAAAACCACACGACAGAGGTGAGATAATGGAGGAAGAGTGATTCAGACGGTAGTGGATAAGTAATTTTTCATTCTTCGATGTTCTTCAGCATGGAACAAAGAACTACATATAGATCCATTTTATGAACGAATTTGATGATGGAATATATTTTTTGAGGCACATAGAGGCTCAATTGTGACTTTAATTGATTAATGAAATTATTGGAGTCGTAATCTCGGAATTTAGTAGTATGGGAGATCACACTTAGAATAATTAAGGTTTATAAAAAAACTCAACCAACATATAATGTAATCCATGATTACATGATATGTGAGGACCTTGAAATGTGACTAGGGTTTTGGGAGAAATTAATGTATCCCATGTAATGTGACCACTTTAACATGGAATTTTAATTATAGTTGGTGACTCAGTGTGTACATCGGAGAGAAACTAGACAGAAGGTTCACTATATGGGTTAGATCACACTGTATAGCCCCCCCCCCCTCACAGATAATATATAGATCAGTTAGATAGGCTAAGTCATGTATTGCTACATGAGAAAACGTAAATGGATTGAGTTGTGTACTATTATGAAAGTAGACTACACAGTTAGACTCCATGACCTAAATTACTACAAATACATTTATTGATGACATGTGACATTTACACATGTAGGACCCAAGTTTGATAGACACGATGTGTCACCCCTAATAAATGCCATGTACTACTTTATACATGGATTGGATCTCTTGTCCTCCATGTCATGGAAAATTCCAATTTGGTTTTTCCCCTTATTCTTTCTTAGAGGGTCAGTATAGAATTATTTCATAATCCTTTTGCAATGATCCCATCAAACTGATTATTCGATAGAGTAATTGGAATCCCTCCATGTGGAATGAAGTTATATCATATATTCAACTTTTTCCCCTAGTTGAGTTATTGGTATCATTATGGAAAATAATATGTTGGCATCGAACATCTACGTAGTGGTTAAATCCAAATTGAGTTGTTGTTATCACCCCATGTCATTAAAAGTGATCATAATCTTTGTATCATATTATTTTTTTACTAGTAGAGAGTGCCTTCTCATTACAAGACCCGAGGGGTAATACCTCTCTAAAAGACGTAATTGGTTCTGTAAAACTCAAAATTGTAATTTATCAAATGATTTCTTCATGGATTCTCAGAGCAGTAATACTAGGTTGGTATATTATACTTGGTAACAACATCAAGACATTGTGTCTTCAATGATTATATCTAGATATTCAATTTTATGTGATATAGAAATATACATATGTAGAGAAGATTGTATTTTTATTGATGAATTATTTGTGGTTTTCGGTTGTCCTACAATGTATTTTTATAATCAACCTCAAATTTCCATTTCCCAAACACTTAGAATCTTGTGTAGATGATCAATATTTTGATAGATTCCAAGGGGGACTAGGAACATACCAATATTTTTGAGTTTTTCCAAAATGAGGTATGTTCCTTATGATTTCTGATAGTAGTATCATTTCATACATTAATGTTAGACTTATTCTTTTAGGATCATTATGGTTGTCATGTATTTGGATCTATTTACATTATTCTATATATTGTGATACAATAGTTATGGATTTGATGAATTCATGAATGGGTTTTCAGTTGTTTTTACATTTCATCATTTTATAGTCCTAAAGATGTGTATTTGTAAAAGTACATAGGTTAGGGTCTCCCATGTTATTGATATGACATCTCGACAGTAGTCTCTATACCCTATCCAATTTGAGGAAGGCTTGTGGAGTCGTAGCCTAGGCCCCTGTGGGTTAGGTCGTGAAAAATATCTTAATGTAACGAACTAGATGTTATATCCCATTATAATGTGTGGATGTGAGTGATGGAGGTTTCAAATTGATATTTTGAGTCAATAATGATTATTTCTAATGAAATTTTATCTAGGAATAATATTACAAATATTAGGGGTAAATTACACTATGGGGTCAATAAAATAGGACTATTTATGTTACAGTGCCAGTGATTGTGGTTTTGGACCGCAATAGATCAAATTCATTATCAATGTAGTATTTTAATAGGGTTATAGAATATGTTTTTAATGCTATTGGTGGTTTCATAGGGAATATACCGGTAGTTTTATTTTATTGGCTACCCTTAAAACATATTGTCGGGTTTTAATATATCATTGGATTAGGGTCAACAGAATTTGATGGGATTGTCGAATGGTCCAGGGGTTTTTGGGTGGATATACAAATAACCAATTATTGTAAATTTAATGATTTCAGGGTATCTTTGTTGTGGTTTATATTTCTCATCATATTACTTACCATAAACTAGATTCACATTGTATGATTAATAGGATGATCATTGGAGGCTAGTGGACATGGGCTATTGAAATGTTATCCTTTTACCATGTGATGTAATTTTTCATGGAAGCACTATTCATTTTGTCCAAACTAGTACAGTACATTCAAGGTTCTTTATTTTTTTCAAGAGTTATAGATTTGATATTTCCATTGAATCTATTCATATTTTAATCCATTATTTCGATTGGTTGGTGATGTAGTTTAGCTATTAAGATTGCATTCACAACCACTTCTTTTAATTTGTCACTAAACCTTGTGGGATTTATCTATAACTATATGAGGCCTTTATATTAATAGTAATTCTTATTTTCATCAATATTTATTATCATGACAAGGTTATAGCTATTAGATGTGGTCTAACTGTGGGAGTTTTAATGAATGTCTGTGATTTGTAAAATATTCAATGTTTATTACATTCCTTTAGAATTATATTTTTCTTTTGGATGTCTCATCTAAAAATTGTATTTAAAACCAATTTATAATTATCCAATTTATGTATAATATTTGAGAAATATCTTTGGAATTTATTAAATTATAGTAATAGTATTATTATTATATCTATAGTTATGTATTATGGATTGAAATATAAAATATAAGAAAATGTACATAGAATAAATTGTTTGGAACAAGGGGAACCACATTCGTTTACCCAATTTCATCACATTTAATTTGATATTGATTTTTATTGACATCAATTTCCCAAAATTAAAATGATTTTGACACATTTGGTTTATTAAATTGAGTTTATATTAATTAAAAATTTAATAAAATTTTAAATAATTATTCATGGTTACAAAAAAATATATGGATGAATGTTATTTATTAAATAAATTTTTTTATATTATAGGGAAATGTAGTATTAATATTGATTGAATTGATCATAATATAATTAATTTCATTTTCTGTAATTTATTGGCATAGATATTTGATGTGATTATAATATTTAGTTGGGGGATGTAATATTTTTTTAACATGGATAGTTTTTTTGTATATGTTTGATTGATAGTCGGGCCTAGAGGGTTGGATTTTAATATATAAAGGGGTTGTGATAATCATAATGTGTTGGATAGTTGGGATAAGATTGTTATTGTGGGATTCATGGTGGGCTACATTATGGTGATCGGTTCATGTCAGAAAGGTTGATAGTGTTGGTTTTGTAGTGGGAATATGGTGTCCTTGTCCAAGATTTCCAGAGGGAACTGAATTATTGAGTTGGGATAAAAAAAAATTATTCATTGAGATTTTTTTGAATATTCCCTATAGTTTTGAAACATAATGTAACTACATATACAAAAATGAAATTTGTAATTATAATGAAAATGTTTTTCATTAAATATCGAATAATTTTTATCAATTAAAATCAAATGGTTGGAGAAATTGAATTTAAAACTGCAATAGTGGGGTGATTAAATGGGTAATTATTTATATCATATGGTTCTTGATTTTTCTTAGATGGTGGGTTGGTCTCATTGATATAGATTCATAAAAATGTGGTGATTTCTAGTGGAATAATTGTATTTATGGCAGATGATGATGATTTTTTATTTGTGTGAACTTTTTCTGTTAGGAATTTGTGATAAAGAAAATATACATATATATATATATTTCTGTGTGTGTGTGTTTTTTCCTTTTCATTTATGTAAAAAATCCAGCTTAATCATAAAAACCATACAATGAGAATAGGTTTGCAGTAGTATGTGTTTTCCCTAACATTCAGGTTGGTGGGGATAAATGGATGGTTATCCCCACTTCCTAATATTACCTTGGGGTATTGTACAATAAAGTATTATTACATGTTGAATTTAATGATTGATATGAAAAGTTAATGAGTTTGATCTCTTTCAGTTTTAAGATACCTTATAGTGATAAACAGAATAGTGATAAAAATATGGTGGTCTCTGATCATGGTAGAACAAGGGAACATTGTTGATCCCCTTCATATTCATGATACCCTATTGAAATGGATGATTGAGCTATGGATGAGATAAGTTGAGTGGTAGTTTATATTGTAAGATGAAGTTTATGTAAATATGAATTATGGTATTTGTGGTTCCTTGGACCCAAACATCTATATCTAGTAATCAAAAAAATAATTTTGACAATAGAATTTATATAAGGTGAGTTATACCATGACATCCTTTCATGTATTTATAATTAACATTACATTTCATAGTAACATAACAGAATAACAATGAATGGTTAGGTGTAGAGTCTTTATAGATTATCCAAAAATACAACTTATTTTGAATCACATGTGGAAATTTCTCTATAATTATACCACTCTATATCTGTTTCTAGACATATACAATGATATAATCATCCTTATAACCTTTAGAATATAAAAAAAATAAAATGGTGAGATAAAATACCTATTATTGATAATATTATCAACACGTCATCAAAGATTTGATCATTTGAATATGAGAAAACATTAGCCTTAAGGGATTATATTATTAGAAGAACACATAATATCAAAACAATTACACTAGTCCTGATATATTTACCTGTAATTTCCAATAAATAGTAATATACCATCTATTGAAAGAGTCCAAAAAATCATACAAGAAACACAATCCATTAACAAAAACATAAACATATAATGATGGTGGTGGAGTAATCATAACAAAATAAAATCATAATATTTTAGAAATATAAAATCCCAATTAAAACCATATGTATTCATTATGAGAATATAAAACCACATTAATTATATAACATAGTCACTGTGAACATAATTTTTTATAAAAACACTCGAGTAATATAATTTTTATCTTCTTATGTGATACCATGTTACCTTCCTTCGTATATGATTTGACAATTCTTCTTTATTTCCCAATTTTTGGGAGAATTGTAGGACAATTGAGAATGGGGAGATATTTCAATGTAATATTTCCTAATTTATGGGTAAATATTATAATTTTTATTAATGGTTTTGTGTAAAAATGTGTTAATGAATTTGGAATGTGAACCGCTGGACTGTAGAGCATTAATGTTTTGAATGAATGATCTCTATTGGAAAAAAGATGAAAACTAAATATTGGACATAGTACCATAATGCATTGGTTACACAATGTGAATATGTTTAATTAATGATTCAATGGTTCTTGTGGAGGTCCTCATATTTTTATTATCCATAAAACATTTACACTTCCAATAAACATCAATATATATTTAATTTAAATCTAGAAGATTTATTTTTTAGTTTATTTCTAATTATTGTGATAAAAATCCATGAAATGGGTTCTAAATGTGAATTCATCATGTCAAGGGTTTTAAAAAATCATTTCACCAGAATCATTATTAATTTATCATTAAGGTTTTCTTCCTCATCCCTAAGGCGACTTTGAGATATTTTTTATCTCTCTCCTTCCAGAATTCTTTCTTCTGTTTCTGATTCCTATGGTGGTCACACTAAAATTCCATAATAAGGATTGATTCTATTTATTTATTATTGTTAGTCATAGTAGTGTCATTGGATGTGTGTGTATTTTAGATACAAGATCAATTTTTGTGTTCTATAAATCAAATATATATATTTCTTATTACATGTTACTTGATAGATGAACCATGATTTTTCAATCTCTATTGTCATAGGATTAGAGGTTTCCATCATTCCTACCTTTTCTATATGTATTCATTGGTTTATAATTCATATATTACAATATGTTGTTATTATTCCCTTAAATTTGTTCATTGAAATGTATTTTTATTTGTTAAAATGTTATTTTATTAATTGTGATCATGGATTTTGGAACTGGCTTTGGAATAACATATCCCATTGGGAACCATGGGTGTGTTAGGACATGGATATTTTGACCCTAGTGTGAGGGGAACCACTAGTTATAATTTTTTGATAAAAAAATACACTATTTGAAATTACAATCACTTGAAACGATTATATTCATAATTTTATTTTATTTTATTTCTATTATGTGTTCCTAAAGGGTAAAACCCAAATAAAATTTTTTTATTTAATAATTTGTTTATCTCATCTTGACATGTTTTTTTTCTTATTTTTTCACTTGATGAATTAAGAAATATTTCTTTTAGAGATGATGTATTCTTTGAATTGGTAAACACTATATGATTTTTTTGGAAAAATAATGAATGTATAAAAATGGGGGTTTTCATTAAAATTATTTATAAAATGGATTCTACAATTAACCTAGAACCAATATATTGTTTTTATATGACCATTTATAGGGTTATTATTGAGATATAATTAGTATTGGGTAAGATGATATGTGTTTCTCTCTCTCTCTCACTAAAGTAGAGGTGTATTAGGGTATGGGAGTTGGCATTCATCCCCATAGCTACTTTGACACCCACATGTTCTTTAGAATTAGGGCTCCCAGATATGCAACATTGCCTGATATTGAGGATCATTCTTCTGACTGGGAGCATGCCACAACCTTTGGTGTAGAAGCTGCACCGACATTCATGGTAGAGTAGCATACAGCTTTGGCATCATAAAATATTAGTGAATATGAAGGTGATCTTGTTAATATTAAGAGAGGAGCAACATCACCAGATGTTGTTCGAGTTGTTGGCGATGGAATCATGATAGCGTCTGATGGAGTCATGACACTGACTATTGTGGTTGTAATATTTTCAGCGATAGTTGCATATTATTTGGGTTGCGATGATGGTGACCTAGCAGTGAACATATGATTTTTCGAAGGGTCAATATCAATGGGTGATCATGGTGCGATGGAGTTAGTGGTAACAACAGTTAAGGATTGTTTTTATCCTGATGTGTGTGCTGCTGCAAGACTGGATCGAAATTGTTCTTTTGATACTGTAATTGCAATCAATCTCAAGAAGGACACATTTGTATTAGTGGTCGAGGAAGGAAATGAAAACACCAAGACGACCTCTGATTTGACAGAAAAACTAGATAATCAGATTCTGGGAGGACATGCTCAGGTTGAAGAGAATTCATTGAATTGATCATTTTGTATCCTCAAAGGTGTACCTGACTCTTCTATCAAATGATAGGGTAACATTTATCACATAAAATAATATCTTTAAGACTATTTCGGAGTGACTAAAAATGGTTGAGTTCTCAATCACGCTGATATTATTTCTTCCTAAAGAATCACAACCTTTAAAAATTGATCAACTTACAATGTGTATTTCATCGATTTTGGACTTTTCATTTTGGAAATGTGTATTTCTAGGAAGGGGATGCATTCATATGCTCTTCCACATGGAGGAAATGAAAATTACTGAATAGGGATTTGGTTCTATTTCAGTCAAATAGGGATTTTTCACCTCAGAGAATGGTATAAAATTATCAATCCATTTGAGTTTGGTAACAACACCACACAAATTTTGAAAAGAGTGTATTGGTTGAATTGGATTATTTGGAACCCCAAAATCTTGTATGAAACTGATATGTCAATTGGGATTCCTATCAAAATTGATAAGGAAATAGAAGTGGCATGATTTTGTCACTATGACCGGTTCATTGTTGAGGTTGAATTAGGTTTAACTTTGGTTGATGAGGTTAGGCTGGAAATTAATGAAGACACTATTGAATTGATGATATTTTTGGAAAGAATGAAAATTTTCTGCAATTATTGTAGAATTATTGGTCATGACTCGTCTACATGTAGTCGTTCAACTATTTGTAGATATAGTGCATCACATGGACATGAAATGACCAATTGTCCTAAAAATATTAAAATTACACATGTTTGGAAGCCCGATTGAAAGGGTTTTGATGGACCTTCCATTTCCATTGATAAGTAAAAAACGCAATGATTTTTTCTTGATGATTTATTACATCCTATAGTTGATGGGAAAGGTCACATATATGCCTCCACATTTGGGAACAAGTGAAAATATTGGGCTACTATCTTTTCTGAAGAGGAAATTCTACAATATGATGATACTCTATATCCATGAAAATGTGTTGATTTAGAGAAAAATTCAAATTTATTCATCTCTTCAGTTGTCAGGCCATGTTGAAAACTCCAAAGATGTAAAGAGCCTAAATATGTCACTTAAAATTAATTTCACCATCCACCTTCAAATGATGGGATGTTTTATTATGATATTTAAATGGTTAAGAAATTATTAATATCTAACTCGACCATCATTTCTAATCCTGGTCATTATTCTTTAAAACCCATTGTGGTTAGTGAATTAATTCATCTAGTTACTTTTAAGGAGTCAAATTCATTAGATGTATTGACTGTATGTAACCCATCATTTAAACAAAATATTGATGATGATTCTAAGACACATGATAACACTCAGGGCACTCCTGATGAGACTCATCAGATCCTATTCCATGAAAATTTTGTTTTGTTTTTTATCCTAAAAATGCTATGAACAAGAAGAAAACTCTGATTTTGACAGCACTTATGATGAGATACTTTTAGAATTTCTACAAGCTCTTCCTTCTAGTAGAGGAAGATCAAGAAATCAGGGTTCGGGTTTTGCAAGGGTATAATGGCATGAAATTCCAGAAGAAGAGAGAATGTTATCTTGCATATTAATTGAGAAGATAGGTAGATAGATTTATGCCTTAGGATTCTCCATGTTTGTAGTTATCTTTTTGGATACACACTTTTTTTATTTTATTATTTAAGAGGCACTACCTCCACATTTTAAAAAAAATATTTCTTATTGATATCCTACGACGCACTACTATCACACCCTAATTTTTCCTATGGTTAGTTATAGAACATGTTATAGTGGTCTAATGAAAGTGTAAGGAGATGTTTTATTATGACATTATCGATTTTCATTGTCACCATCATAGTGGGATAGTCATGTGGTGGTGTATTGACACAAAGAGAGTTTTTTAGATTGGTTTGATATATCATTTTGTTTTTTCTAGTGTTGCATGACATTGAAGGTATTATTAATATGTATTCAATTCATCTTCATTGTATATTGATGTTTCTAATGTTACACATTAGGCATGTGTCTCATTTCTATAGCTCATTGTATAAATGATCATCTTAGTTGAATATTCATTTTACGCAGGATGTTTAGATAAAAATTTGTATCAAAGGGAATGAAAATATAAAGTGTTATTGACATATCATATATGTAGTATGGTTTTATAGAAGATAAGATTTATGACCATCATAATTTAGATGGTATGTTAGGAAAAGGTTCCTTGACATCTCACATCCGTGAATGAATCAGTGTCAGCATTGATGTCCTTATAATTTTTTTCCATGCATGGACATGGTTGTTCTTATTATTTATATGATATAGATATGGAGGTTATTTAATAATAGATGTTATTTTTTTATTTTATAATATTTATTCGATGTCATTTTAAATTCTTTACAATCATTTCCTTTAAAATAACTGAATTGATGCATATTTCTAGTCTTGTAAATTTGGAATGTCTCAAGGAATATTGGTTTTTGAATTATGACTGATTGGAAATGAATTATAAAGTAGATCATAAAATTCAATTAGAATAATTAACATGACATGTTCCATAGAAAAATCTTCTAATACACTATTTTATGGTAGAATTTGTAATATTCTCTATGCTTATATTGGGTCAAGGGGTTTATGGAACTCGAGGAGAGAAGTGGGTCAAGAATCATAATTTACAGAGCAACATCTTTCTACCTTCTATGGTGAAAAAAGACCACAAGAATCTGATAAATGTCATAAGTGGATTTTACTGATATTCAATAATCTATAGACTCTTCGAGACTTTAATGTGGTAATTATCTAGGTATATTCTTGAACAATCATGATGAATTTGGTGATAATCTATTATTCTTGTTTTGTTTCACGAGGATCACACATAGGATAATTTCCCAAAAAATCAACCATTAGGATAATGTCGATTCATTATGTAGAGAAAAAAGTTTGGATTATTTTTATATAGAATAAGGAGAGATTACCATTCCATAGTATTCAAGCCATATTGATGCATTTTCTTACATGGAACTGGGGTTGTAACAAAATATTACATAAAGGCTTTGAGGCTTAACTTGGGGTTGATGGCCGATATTTGGTTGATGTTGATTCTCATTAAACATCCAAACATTAATGAGTTATTTGTTTTGGTAGATACTCTAGTGGATGGTATAGCAGAAAAAATAGGCTTGAGAGAAAAATTAGTTGACTTTGTTGATAGCCATGGAGTATCATCAAGATAGAAAACTAAGTTCAAATTTGTTATGTTTTCTTTAGGGCCAATTTCCAGGGATTATTTTATAAAAAATAATGCTATTTTCTATCAGTGTCACTTACATAAAAATTTCAATGTTAATAATAAGAAGGATTCCACGACATGGAATCAATGTGTAAAATATGGCCATCAGAAACATTTTTTTGGTCAGTTGTCTAATATAAGTATGGCTAGATCAACAATAATAAATGGATCATAGGTTCATACTAATACATCCAAGAATATAGGATCATATCCTTAGGCTAAGCAGATCAATCAGGAGGTTGTACCAGCTCATGATAGATTTGATATCTGATGTCTTTATGGTGTTTAGTATATACTATCAGAATTTGAAGAAATCATTGAAAATATAAGATCTAAAATGATTATTTCCCCTTATATGGTTCCAAATTAGTATTATATTGGTTATAATAATTATATTATATCATCAAATCAATTTAATGTTTTAGCATTGTGTCTGTAGTGTATTCCATAATTTATAGATCTATCAATGCTTTTTTGAAAGAGTACCAAACAAGGATTCATGTTCCCATCATATTGTATGATTATAGTGGACCTTATGTAGGAGTTGTACTTATTGGATCATGATCATATCATCATTGACATGACTGTCAATATTGATTGGATAATTAGTTTCAAGGTATAGATTTATTGTTATCACCATCCAGTTCAGTTCATATATTCTTATGAGGGTCACTGAGGATTTTTACGGTGAGTTAGACTCTAGAAAGGGATGGTTGATTCCTGGGATTCTAATGTTGGGATAATCTTTTAATAGTTAACAGAGATGATTCATGATGTTTTTAAGCTTTATTAATATGTTATCTACCTTAGAAGGTTTGTGCATATCTTGAGGACCAGTTTGAATTATTTTTTCTGTATTAATTCCTAATTTAGAGGTGTAGTTTACCATATACCAACTACCCATTTAGGTTTCCTTTTTTATTCCATATTACAATATATCGCCTGTTGATTTTGTGTAACATATGTTCTGAATTCAAGATCATGATTGATAGGTTATTATTTCACACAGCATTTCACAATTCTCTTTTCCATTATTTTTTATAATGTATGATGATAAAAACCATAAACATTGAATTGACAATAAGAAAATAAATCAGGTTATCACTAAAAAAATTAATCATTTCCTATGATAGTTGTTCACATTGATCAGCATTAAGGTGCTGATTGTTTTTCAATGATTTACTTGAAGTCAGCATATCACTAGTTATGAGAATGAGAAGATGATGTAACTAAGACATCATTTTGGAGCCGGTATGGGAATCCAGAGTTTCTAGTCATTCCATTCAGACTAACTAATTCTCTTGAGGCTTTTGTGGAATTGATGAATAGGTACCTTCATCAATTCTATGGATATTTTATCTTAATGTTCATTGATGATATTTTGGTTTACCCTTTGTCATTGTAGGTTTATATGAAACATGTAGATATCATTATTAAATAATTTAGGTAACATCATGTCTTTTATTATCTATCCTCTTGTGTGATTTTGATTGAATAAGTAATGTATATTTCACATTTTATATTTGATAGGGGTGACTCAGGTGATTCTAAAAAGTAATAAGTTGTTATGTATTAGTAGTGGACCACAATGTTGTTTGTCATCAAATGATTCTAGGGTTTGTCTATTTATGAACAGATAATTGTTCACTATATCTCTATGATTGGATCTTTGATGATATATTTAACCCATAAATATTTAAAACATGAGAGGAAGGAAAAATTTGAGATATATTATGAGGAAAAATATGTGAAATTTACATCAAATCCAGTTTTAATATTTCTATAATGTGGTTCAGGATGTGATTTTTTTCATTTCTTCTTGAATGGTTTGGAGTTTTTTCATGATATAGTGGAAAGAGATATAAGACTATGGCTCTCACTATTTATGGAAACTTGAGAATTACTATCGTACCCTTGATCAATAGTTAGGTGTGGTTATGTATTCACTCAAAATTTGGATTAATATGCTCATTTGGGAAGGACATTTTGTTTATTCTATTTATATAATCTTGAGGTATATTTTCACTCAAAGGTATCATAACATTTATAGATACCCTAGGAGGATTTTGTATGAACATTTTATTTGGACTTTTATTATACAAATGAAATTTGTATTTGTCGATTTGATGAGTAGTAAACTTTTGACATATGTGGTAATTGAATTAATAGAATGAAGGTTATTCATTATATTGTTTTCTAATATTTGAAAGGGAATGTATGAATATGGTTGGATGGTATGTCTTGATTTATAAAGGGTTATTAATTGATTGATAAGTTGGTTTTTCTCTAGAATATTCATAACATCGAGTTGAATTTATTTAGTAAAATACATTATTGTGGGTAGACCATGGTGTTGTTTTCTCAATCTCCTAGTGGTACTTCATGTTATCAATACATGACATATTTTTAATTATCACAATGGAAGGTTTTGATGTACATAATTATTATTGGTCATTACAACCACATACTACCAATATGAATCATGATTTTAGATATCAGTATTTCTCACTAGGGATGATATTAATTTTTTTTATTTTTGTATCATGGTGTCAATATTTGTAGATAATTATGGCATAACACCAGACACACATTGGTTTATTTTATAGAATATACTGTTTTTATAATAAAGGTTCAATATTTTCTACATGCCATCATTGGATCACAAAAAATATCTAGTGGAATACATTTAATTTGGATGACCATAGATCAATTAAAGAAATTAGTGCATTTATTTCAGACAAAGGAGACTATTAAGGTTGAATATCTTGGGGACATGTTTACTTGAGATAATATGAGAATTCATGTGGTTCCTACTATAGTTGTATCTTATAAGGAACCAAGGTTCACATCCTAATTGTGTAAAGTATTATAAGGGAAATGGATTCCAATTTGAAATTGATCAGAGTATATCATCTGCTAATGGATGGACAAAGAGAGTTAGATAGTGTTATCATTATTTTTAGGATATGCTCTAGGCATGTGTGATTGATTTTGGTGGTTCTTGGGAATATTTACTTCCATTATTCATATTTAATTACTATATTAGTTATCATGAATCGATCAAGATGGTTCCCTTCATGGGTTTTTATAGGAGTCATGTAAATACAAATTTTCGTTAGAGGAGTAGGGAGAGTGGTACATCATTTGAAAAGTATTTTTCTTGGGATGATGGATTGGGTTTAATTGATATGAATAAGTTTTATCATAAAATAGATTCAAAATTCATATTTGGAATATTACATAGGCATTGGAGTATGAGGTTTTTGATCTGGTCATTCAAGGAGTTTCTTATGGTCTAGGACATCATTGATTTGGTATGAAGGGTATGTTGCATGATATGTTTTTAGAACACTATGAGTTCAATGGATGACTGGAGAATGATTCAAATCTGTTACACATGCTATCTATTGTTACATCCATACATGATGTGTATCATGATTCCCAACTATTGTTGCCTCAATCTAGTACTTACCATCTGATTGAATGTGTGGATTTTGATCATTAACCCAAATTCACTATGGGTGGGAATCTAGTTCATATAATGGATAACCGATAGAAGGGTTTTTTTGGTAAAATGATTCATGTAGCCTATGTACTATGAAATTAATGAAGGGGATTCTAATAGGATTGGAAAAGTAAATCATTTATGAGTTAGTAGTGGCCTTCATTTATTTTATGAATATGATATTGAGGACATTCTGGGAACAACAAATGTTAATGGTGGGGTGATTTTAACTTATCATTAGCTTACATCGGGTATTATGTGTCCTTTATTACTATTATGATTAGGTAGCATAAAGGATTAATGGTAATAGAGTTTGACCAAAATTTTGGGGATTTGATATTTTTATAATAATGTAATTTGGTAATAAATGTGTAAATCAATTAATAAGGTTCCTTATTCCACTGGAGAGCCTTACGTATTAGATTGATGTATTTGTATAGAAAAATGTATTGAGCTATACATGATATTAAAATTCATATCATGAATTTTTTTCCCAGAATTTAATATGAAATATGGTAGATTCAGTGAGTTCTGTTAATGGTGAGAAGATATTATAGGCCACGAAACATTTTATCATCATGTAAAACTAGGTGAAAAATTGATTGAATATAAAGAAATTCCAATTTTAAAAAAAATTAATTTGTCGGATTTTACATCCGTAAACAGATTCACGATGTTAATTAGTCTGGTCTGACAGTTTTAAGAATATTTCATTCTTGAATTTTTTTTATTCAAAAAACATGATATCCTCTCTAATAATTAAATGATTTGGGGGTATTATTTGTGATCTCCATCTTTCCAAATATCTCTATTTAGTGTTTGATTTCTATACTGGATTCACTCTACACCAATGGTAAGAGTTCATTATTCATCATTTCATCCATTTGTTATTTAGTTTGTATTTTCTATGTTTTTATTTCATATAAAATATTTATTGGTGTTTTATACCAATCCATTGATGATTATTTTGGTTCCTCTCCTTTTGAATGTTTAACAAATATTTTTTAATCTCAGTTTTTGAAGGTGACTAGGTTTCCATCATTCATCAGGTAGGTGTATCTATTATATTATTTTTAATTGGGATCATATATTTTTCATGTTGAACCCTTATTTTAATAAAATTGAAATGGTATTTATTTAATGTGATAATGCATTTTTAATAAAAAGTGGAAATCATGTTACATTGAGGATGTTGGGTGCATTGAGAAAAGGACATCGATAAAACTAGTGTCTGTGGATCCCTTGGGGGATATTATTATGATATCTAATGATTATTGAAGGATTAGATATTATATTTTACAATCCCATGGATTAATTATAAATATTTTATCGATAGTATGTACTCTTGTATGATAGAGACCAAATGGTTTTCATTGTATTTTATACCTTGTTTATCTCATGATGGTTTATTTTGTGGTATTTTCACAAATGTTTAATTTACAACTGTTAACATTATACGTGATATATTAATTGACTTCGTGAACATCGCTTTAATTCATAGAAAATGAGGCAATATTTTCAAAATTATTTATTTACAAAAAGTATGTATTTAATAGATTTTATTTTCAAATCTTGAATTTGTGAATTCTTGATAATATAACATGTATATATTATTTGGTGATATCATACTCAGATCTATTCTGAAACAGTACTACTTACTTCATGAATTTGAAGAATGTTTTGGAAGGAATCATGTAAAGGGAAAATAATCATATATCGTTATAGGTTATCATTTCATCTATCTCATTTTTAGTGATATAGATTGGTGGTGACATATGGTCAAAAAGAGAAATTTTTTGTCCGGATTTATATATCATCCATGTTTGGATTATTTTCCTTACGTGTGTATGAGTTTTGGATGTCTATTTATTTCTTTCATATTGTACTATAAGTCATATCTAGTTGTATAGGACTCTTTTGGTAAATTTATATATCCCTCCATGGGGTGGATAGTTAGGAGTGACCTGTCTAGTTCACTCATGCTAGTTTTCACAAGCTTCCCACAAACACACACACACACACACATCCTTTTTTAGGATAAATATTTTCTAATATTATGACACACAATATTGGAGGGCATATTAGACCAATATTTCACTCTAATAAATAATTGTTGAGCATAGTTAAAAAAATATCACTCACATATATAATTTATGTGCATAACTAAATAAAAATAAACTCACAAAAAATATTTTTTAGAATCTTATGCCACAAATTTTACCCCAAAATTAATTATCCCCGAAGATCAAAACCCTTAACCAATTCATATAATAGATATATTCGATAACCACCTGTTAAATATTAATGTTATATATATATATATTATAAACAAATTATATTTCATATATACTTTATTTATCCTAAGGAAATGTGATGGGATTAAATATAATATTCATAGAATATTTCATAGTCTAGACAATGACCTAACATTAATGGTATCAAAGAGTATTTCCAAATAAAAACATATGGAATATAAAAATATATTTATATATAGGTAAAACCCCTTTTAATATTATTGGACTATTCACATTGAATTCAAAGTAGCTAATTTTCTGTTTTATAAATACATGATATCTAATTAAAAGTGTATTCTTAAAAACATTATAAATTTATATTTATAATATTATTAGAAAAATAAACATTCAAAAATGTAAGAATGAAAATTTTTAATAGAATATTTAGATCTAAAACATTATATGGGATGAAATATATATAATGATGTAATTTTTCATTAAATGTAATGTCATTAAGAATCTTTTTAAAATATTGGAATCAATATTCATATCAATAAAATAATTTTTATAAAATATATTAATATTTTATTCAATTAAAAAAATTAATAAAGATCACAATTATTTAAAAAAAAACATTTTAGAACATTAAAAGCAACGGTATTAAAGAATAATTTTTATAGTGGATTCTGTTTACTTTGAAAATATTAAAAAGGGTTACTTTTCTGACATATAATTAAATTACTATATGTAAAATATTAAAAAATTTCATTCAATGTACAATAATGAATATAAAAATATTATAATACTATGTCATTCAATTGTTGAAACCATAATATGGACATCAATAAAATTATAATATTAATTACGACATCATGGGGTAAAATATCCATTGAAAATAATAGGAGTCATTGATTTTATATAAATTAACAATATCTAATAAATTATTTTCCATATAAAATTTAATGGATTTTTGACACGTAAAATAAAAATATTAACCATAGTATTAGATTTTTTGGACTATATTTATAAATTTCATAAAAAATACCTCATTTTGAAATTTATTAATAAAAATATCGATTTGAAATTGAGTGTGGAAATAAACACTAATACATAAATATCCCAGTAACCAATGGACATTGAATAATAGTTACTTTGAGGGAATTGTTATGAAATTTATACTCAGGAATAATTTTTTAAAAAAGAAACCTGTCATTAGTTTATGATTTTTTCTTTTTCAAATTGTGTTTGTCCTTGAGTTTTTTTGTTTGAGCCTTGGTGGCTGAGTCTTGCTCAAAAATAGAGATACTTTGTTTATGAAAATGAATGAATGTTCCATGATTTATACACATTTAGGTTAATGGTGTCTAGGTATAAATTGAACTATATTTTAATAAGTTTTACTGGTAATTATAGAATAATTCAAGGGGGTTTAGGTTGATTAAAAGGAAAAGGGGGTGAAGAAAATTCAACTATTGAACATTTACAAGAAGTAAAAAGTGATTACACATCATGTAATTGTTCAATGGATTTATTAATATAAACATAATTTGATTGGTTTTTATGTTAAGTAAATTAAAATCATTTACATGACATGTGTCCTTATTTCAATACATGTAAATTCCTGACCTGTGGTCTTAAACATACTATATAGTTTAAATTCATTCTATTTCACTACAACTCCTCTCCCCTCGACCCTAGGAAATTATCTAGTAAATGTTTCAGTTCCAACATCCCTCTAGATGATCCATTTTCATATTCGATACCTAATAATTTCATATTGTTAGTTTTCTTCTTCTATCCCATTATTTCTCCATCTATTATTATGAAATCATTTTTCCAATTGTCATGTTGGATTTGATGGTGATCAGTTTTTTCACTATAATATCTATATAATAATCAAAATATTATTCATCCTGAGAATTGGTCATTAGAATCATTTTTTGATCATTGGATAAAGTTAGGGGTTCGAAATATTAATCATTTGGTTTCATAATTTCCATGTTTTGACTATATCATGATCGGAATATCATTGCATGCACCCAAATTAATTAAAGAATTTAATTATATCATTCCTTGATTTTATTTTGGATTAATATGGATTTTTAATTGTATAATGGTAATTCATATTATTAACCATTGATATATATAATGTGATATTGTGATATACATTCAATATGATATGAATTGATTTCCATGTTTTTTTCTTATATTTATGCCACAACCCTGGAATATAAAAAATTATATTTTGTAATGCTAGTATTGAGTAGGATGTACCATGTCCCCTTTATTAATGCATACCGGGATTGGGCTATGTATAGTACCATGTTGTTCTGCTTATAGGGAATTGACCTGGATGTGAAGTAATATATGTATGGATTTGAACTAAAAAATTTATAATGCATATATGTATTTGACCTGGATTGATTGTTATGAATATACCATGGTTATATGATGGTGGATGGAATGGTCGTAATACATGATAAGATATATTCTTGAGTGGCACCGACGGAGATTATTTTTCCTTGATTATATGGTTGTTGTTGGTATGGTCGTAAGACATTTTTTATGATATTACATCATGGCTCCAATTCATGTTATTTTACATTGGTTATATGATTGAGTTTTAAATGGTGGTAGTACAATATCAAAGTTATTCTAACATAAATACAATGAAATATATCATTGTATTTTATCAATTATTGAATTAATTAATGCGCAGTTGTGTTTCCTTATTTCATACACTTCTTATCATTTTGGTTTTTTAGATATAGTGGTATCGACCTACTATGTTATACTCACAGCCTATTTCGGTAGCTGTTTGGAACCCAGGAAGATTATGTGGATTCTGGTCTGGAAAAGGGGAAATGTCATTTTTTTGATTGATTGTTTTTTATTAAGTTTGGATAAGGGATTGAGGTGGAGTTTGCGACTTGGGACATCTAGATATTATTTGAGTGTAATAGTCTTTTCTTATATTCTTCTGTAATTACATTTACATATATTACAACATGTATTTAAAATTTTCCTTATTTATTTATTGGTTTATATAGTTAAATTTTATTTTTATCTTTGGATATGTGTATACATTTATTTTTTTATATTATTATGAATCATTTCTATTACTATGACACTTCATACACGGGGGGTCGGATCCCCGCTATGCTATTCACATTTTTAGTGCTTTTTAGTCGCCTCAAGCATATGGAGATTCATGATTGAGGTATAAAAACCACCCCTATCCATCTACATGAGAGTGTTATATATTGGGGGATGATACATGTGGTATTAGAGGATGTGGGTAGACTTTCTATGGTATTTTGACATTGATTTGGCTTATACCCACGGAAAGTGAAATGTTAGTTACAATTTGTTGATCTAGAATACAAATAATGAGGTTATACAAGATTCTTGTAATGAGTGAGGATAATGTCTCTTCTTATAAACATAAATCATGTTATTTAGGAATCACTAGTGAAGGTAGCTCTCAAATAAACATATTGTATACCTATGATTTTGGAATTGAATAAGATTGTGTAGTTGTATGATCTCGAGGGAAAAAATGAGTGAACTATTACTTGTTGGGGACACACAATTTGGATGGTCTCTCAAATATGGAAATAAAATTATTTTATGTTGTAATGAATGGCTCCCTATGGGCTTACAAGTGGATATGAGAATAGAGTTTCATGATTCTAATTGGATAGTGCATCCTAGATTAACAATAAAGTGTCATGATCTATGTAGAGAATACTTGTGTTTAGGAATGTATAAGGAGGTGGAAATATTTGTGGCTAGATAATACACATGACATTATGTGAATGATGATTATTAAAGGTCAGTTGGGCTTTTCAAGTCGTTACCCATCCCAATGTAGATGTGAGATAGGTTCAAAATAGATTGGGTGATGGGATTACCCATGATAACCCATTAGAATTATTATATGTGTTTTTGTTGAAAAAATAACTAATGGATCCCAATTATTACATTTTAGAGAAACTATTACAGTTCTTGAACTAAGAAATTTTTCATGTGAGAGGTAGTTCAAAATTAGTTTTTTCAAAGGAATATTATTTTAGACAAAGATCCTAAATTTCACAATGTTTTTCCAGAATGGACTTCATAAATCCCAAGGAATACATGTTATTTTAAGAAAAACCTATCAACTATAGATTGATGGTCAATATGAGTGGACTATTCAAATTTTAGAGGATATCTTTTGAGAATATGTTTTGGATTTTTTGTTTTGTGGGAGTAAGATATAGAACTAATGGGATTTTCATATAATAATATCATTCATTAATTTATGGAAGTGGTAACATTTGAGGCTTTCAATGTTAGTTCATGTCATTCTCCTGTTTGATGGATAGAAACATGTGAGTCAGCACTTGATGGGGCAAGTATCATGTCAGAGGCATCTGAGAACATTCAGTTAATCAGAATGTTGTTTTTGACCACAAAGAGAAGGATGAAATGATATACTGACCATTAGAGATATACTCTAGATCTCATGTATGGTCATTATTCTTTCCATCAGGTGATGCCTAAGTTGGGGAAAAGTTTATTAGTTGAAAGTGAATGATATAACCTAGGTTATATAGGTTATTTTAAATATTGGAAAGGGTTGGTAAAGTGGCATACCATTTTCCCAGCAACATCGCTAACGTGATATACATGACATGTTCCATGTTTTAATACTATAGATAAATCATTCAGACCCTTCCAACACAATATATGTAGCACCTATTTAGATTTTTTCTAACGAATAATTTTTGGAGATTCCAATATGATTTATGGATCATACTGAGAAATATATTTCAGGGCAGTTTATTCAACATCACCAAAATATTAATAATGACATAAATATCATATATAAACATCTTTTAAACAATTTAAAACATATGATGAATGATGTTTTTTAAAAAAAATTAATGCTATGATTATAGGGATGGCTGGTAGTACTTAGGCTTGTGTAACATTTCAATTTTTTAATCTTCTTTTTTGACAGAATGTATTAATTATTTTATCATTAAATAATTATAATAATATAATTAATATAATAATATATATATATTGTTTTACTTGTATATATCATTCATTCTATTTTTTGTTGAAAAAAATAATTGCATCGCTTCATGGAGGTTGTAGTCCTCACCTTCAGGAATGATATTATCATTTATTAGAATAAGATAGAATATTTTAAATTATATTTTATTAATGATAAATAATCCATGAAAATAATTATTATTTAATTAATATTTATATATTCATTTACATTACCCTTTTTACATTCCATGTTATGCATTAATGAAATTCCACTAATATCACTTTGCAAGGAGACCACTCATCGAATATACAAGGGACGTTATCATATCCCATTTTTAATGTATATTAAGAATGGAATTTGTGATATTATAACAAAATAAATATAGATATGATTAAAATATCATATAAATATTTCAAATACCTAATTATAGCAATCCATGAGTGGTGATGGGGTATGATGAATAGCATCAGTTTGTGAGGTGATAATCTACTATACACATGAATGAAGATTTCATATCCTATTTCATTAATAGGTGTTTGATTTAGTTGATTCCATAATCATAATAAAAAATAATTATAGGGGACATTATATTTATTATTTAATAAAAATTTATCATTTTTATTGTTGTGTAAGAGGAAATAATAATAAGATGCTTGGTTAAGCATGAAAATGGTTTTTTGGGAAATATCATTAGGTAAGCACAAACAAACATTAGAAAATTGATATATTATTAAACATAGTGTTATAAGAATTATTTTTTTAATTAAAAGTTGAATTTGGGTTGATAATGTATGATCCAAATATAAATCATGTTGTGATAATTAAATGAGTGGGGTGCCTTTTATTTGTGAGATGAGTGGCAGAATTGTAATGTGTGAAAAGGAAAAGGGGTAAAAATGTTTTCAAAATCAATAGCGTAAAAAAAGTTCCTTTATATATATTAAGAATAAATAATCTAACTATTTCATTAATTTAAATTTTATACATGTTTTATGACATTTTAATCTTTTTTTTTGAACATGAAATTATATCAGTTTTTACCTTGATCAGGATAATTTATTTTATATATTGTCAGTATTCATTATGTTAAAATGTAATTTAACATTATTATATATTATTAAATTATTATAATTAAAATTATGTAATTCACTTTACTAAATTGAATTCAAATAAATGATAAAAGATATTAAAACAAAACCTACAGACGTTGTGAAAATGCTCATTTTCGTAAAGTATATTTTCCAAGAAATAAGTTTATGTGTTATTTTTTCCACTAATAACAAAACTGTTATGCATTTAAATTAATATTAATTGACACACTTACATTTAATTTAATATAATTTTTATTACTTATAAACGTAATTTTTTAAAATTCCTATAAATTATGAATTTTAAAACAGTTTTCCTAAAATCCAGTTTTGAAAACAAAAAACATATTCTAAAATAAATGTAATGATAATTTTCTTGTAATTAAGAATATTAAATATAAAAAAATAATTCATATGTATCAATAAACAATATTATAAACATAATGGGAGGTTTAAACAGATTAATTTATTGAAAAGAATGAACATTTATGAAAAAATGAGTATATAAACTATTCATAGAAAAACAACTATTTCTTATGAAAAAAATTTTCTCTCAATTCTATTTTTTATATTTTGATATCAGAAATTATATTCATTTTTTAAAATTCAAATTCAATAATTTAGAAATTATTATTATAAATAAAAACATATAATAATATATTTTAACTAAAATTGTTTCTAGATTGATTTCAAATAAAAATAATATTATTAAAATGATTAAAACTATCCAATTGATATTAAAAATATGAAAAATATTTATTCTATAATTACCATGGTTTTTATAGATTCTTACTTCATATTCCCTATTATCAATAGGATTTTTTATTACACTTTTCATTATAATGGTTTTTGAAAATGTTATTTTCAAAAATCCAACATTTCATTAATAATGAAATGATAAAATTCATAGGAAAATGTTTATAAATGTGGGTGAGGATGTTACTCCCTAATATTATTTTTAAAAACAACATTATGTTCGATAACGTATTCGACACACAACAACAAGATTAGATGTCTCAAAAAATATATGATCATTATAACCTAAACATTAAATTTTAGGGTATGATTAGTATTAAAAATTTATGATATATATATATATATATATATGTCTTACAAAATTTTAATTATTGAAATATTATTATTAAATAATCATTCAATTTTTAGTGATGTATATTTATTCTTCAAAAATATTTTTTATTACAACGTAATTTTGATTTCTTTATTATAAAATATTATAAAGGATTTCTTTCAATATATTTAATGTATATTTTAAAAAATTAAATCATTTTTTAAATAATTATATAAAAACTATCATTGGGTTTAATTTTTGAATTTTTTATAATTTATTGATTTTTCAGCGAATAGTTAAAAAACAATTTCTATAAAAACTAATTAATTTTTTAAACAAAATGAATTTAAATATACCAATAGGATTTCAATTTTCCTTCATGTATAAAAAGTAATTTTTTTGTTATATTTAACATAATTATTTAATAATTAATTATCTTTCTTTTTCATTTGAGTTTATGTTTGTTTTTGGGTTTCAAAAGTTTATTTTTCTATAAATTATTTAAATGGGAATAATGATTTTCCGTTATTAATATTTATAATACCCCAAATTGTTAAATATTAAGTCTATATATTTAGATTGTATATCAATAAATATTAATTTATAAACATATAATTATTATTACCAGTCATAGAGTTAAAATGAAATAATCATTTTCTAGGAAAATGTACTCTTTAAAAACCTATTTTTTTATTGTTTCTGTAGTTTTAATATTAAACTAAAATTTTCAACATAAAATATTTGAATTTGAAAAATTTGATTCCACATTTTTAATCTTATTAATTTATATTATATAATAATTATATATTTACTATATACAATAATGAATAATGAATAAAGTAGAATTAATTATCGTAGGTGATGTAAACATGGATTAACTATGGGTTAAAATAAATGATAGTGGTTAAAATTTCCTAAAAAAATATCTAAAATATTATCTATGGATATATTTGACCTTATATCTTATAATTATCTATATTCTTTTTTATTATAATTTCATATGAATAACATGGTACACATTTTTCTTTTAAAAAAATTTCACGTCTGCCTCTCACTACAATTATAACAGGTAACCCATATCCTCTTTAATTCATACCATAAAAGATATTTTTTAAGAAAATAACTTCCCAAATAACTTCCCAATTATTCAACCAAAAACATTCATCCATTATATTGATAAGAAACCTATCCTCTGAAAGCTATTGGTTCTTAATAAAGAATGATCATAAAGAAGAGGTATAATGATTAACCGTGCTTCATTATTTTATTTCTTCTTATTTATCAATAAAATATTCTTATGTTATGGTTAAATAATAATAAATACAATCTCCAACAAAATTATATAATTTTTTGTTAATTTAAATACCGAATTACATCACATTTTCCATCATAATGTACCTAAAATCATCATTTATGTGTATAACGGACAACTGCATATTTAACCAACGCTAATTGTTTTACAGAATCTCCTCACATTAATTATGGTAATTATGGATTTAAATTATATATATGAAATTTTTATCATTTAAGTAGTTATTTTGTTATGATATCATATATAATTTCTTACATTCTATTTCCTGTGGGATACAAAAATGTCCCTTATGACTATGACAGACAACGACGTCAAGAAGCGATGTGATTCATTGTTCACTAAATATTTTCATGGATGGTAATACATATAATTTTAATAATTATATATAATATAAATTAAATAAAAATTATATGAATGAATTTTTTTTAATTCTTAAAATATTATAAAACATTTTATTACTTACACTAGAAAATGATAATGTCGTTTGTGTATGTTTTGACTACTACTTCAATAATACGATAAGATTCTTATTTCATTACAAAATAATAATATTTATATATATGTAAGAATAATTTATAAAATAATATAATATAATATATATATTTTATTTTTATTTTTAACGATAAAATATTAATTACATTCATTCAATAATGTATGTTTTAAAATGGAAACATTACTCATGTATACAAAAAACCCAATGTCTCTGTCACCAGAACCTCATTCATTTTTTCATAACCATATCTCATCATTTTCCATAAAAAATTATAATTTAAGTAGAAATACGGTCAATATTTAATTTTTATTTTTTTTATTTTTCTTAAATGATGACCTCTTAGGCCAATAGTCATCTTATCTTTGTCATTTGAAAAAATAAGAAAACAATTATCAAAATATCTGAGATAAACATAATTGATTATGTAACTGTTTTATACATGGTACTATGTTGAATAAAAAGAACATAACACCTGAAAAAGTTTTCTCATGAATGTAAATATTTTTCATAATTTTATTATATTTTATGACAAAGAATGAACGTGACATATCGAGCACAACAAAGGGGAACTAATCTCAACTTCCATTTTTTGATGAATAAAATGATATAATGTGCTTATATTATTGTATATGAAATATATTTTCCCATTTCAAATTATATATCATGAATTTCTCTTTTATATGTATTGGAATTATTTTGTTATTATATAATAGGGAATATAAATAAATTGTATCTAAATTTTTCTTTTTAAAAATATTCTTTTCTTGTCATTCTTCATAAATTTATTCTCATCCATGTCCATGATATTATTTTTACTTCATCAATGAAATTAATTATAAATTATAGTTTCATAAAGATTATTTTTTTATAGAATTTTTATTCAATAATGTAATATTTTTATAAAATATTTGACATTCATTACAAACTATACATGGACTATTCTTTGTTTGTATAAAAGGTTAAACGTTCCATGGCTCCATAAATGTTACATGATGAATGGATTCCAATAATGGATTTTATGATTTAATAAATTTATGAAAACCAATTCTATTTATTGGTTTTTTTAGTTGTTAAATAATTTTTTTAATAAAATAGTATATTTAATTTTGTAAAGGTTATTATAAGGGATCAATATTGTATTTTAATGGTTTGTGTATCAAAATGTGTAGATTATAAAATTTTCTATTCATGATATTGTACATGAGAAATATATGAACAATGGGTTGGCATGATACATCTTATATGATAAATTAAGACCCATTATATCTCAACAATATACGAGATGTAGAATATATGAGGGGTTGATTTCTCTTATAGTCCATGAAAAACATGATGTCCCAATATAGATAATATTTATAGAAATACCCAATATAAATTTCCAATACAATGGGAGATTAGTATATTATTATAATAATTTTTTTAATATAATAATTATTTTTTTGAATGATTTTATAAAATATAAGTTTCTATATAGTGAAAAATGTGGTTTATTTTCTTAATATTCCTTTTAAAGGCCATAAATGAGAAATAAGTGAAAATTTTTCATGTGAAAGTTATCTATTATAGAAAACCAAATAATATTTATGATATAGCTATACATTACGGAATGTTTTATTTTGTTCATTAATTAATTATTTTATTTCATTTAATGTCCCTTATTGAGATTCTTTCTATGATCCCAGATTTTTCAAAAATTATTTTCACAGGCTATGTGAATGTGTAAGGGAAAGGAGGAGGTCAAGGTGAAATTCAAGAATATCATTTCTAATAATAAATCATGTTTTCTTAATAACTTTTTAATTGTGTTAAATATAGACTCTAATAAAAAGTGTATAATTTTTAATATTTTGATTTTCAATTTATAAGTTATGACCTCATTATATATATCTCTAAACTAAATAATATCTTGAAATGTTTTAAAATAAATTATTGACATAATATTAAGTATTTTGTAATTTTTATGACTATGTAAATAAACATAATACATTATATGGGGATATGATGGAATCAAATCATATTGGGAACCTAAATAATAATATACCTTCTAAATCATCGGTTAGTCCTCTAAACCATCATTCAATATCAATTTGTCTAGTCGAGCCCCTAGGCTATTATGTAGAAACAAACTACCTCTATCCATGCTCATATACCTTCATTAAAATAAACTTCGCATCAGTTTATTGTCTTCATGTTCGTAATCCATCCACACTCACCATATAAGGGATACACATTACATGTTAGTCCACTTATGTCATGTACCAAGAAAACATCCATGAATATTATAGCACACAACATTGAATAGATCATAAAAAGAAAAGGATTTTAGAATAATGAGTTCATGGAATGTGAAAATACAAAATGAATATACAATTTTCTATTAGAGGAGAATGAAAATTTTAAACCAAGCCTCAAAATTTCAATCATATATTTAAATCACATATAGGTGTTTTCTAAATTTTTTTTTTAATTATAGTGGATTTTCTGGTGTACAATGTGGTTTCTGAATTTTGGACATCCAAAAAATTATTTTTATTTATTTGGATATAGGGGCATAGTTAAAAGATGTTTAGTAATAAAAATATAGAAAAAATTGGTGTGTAGTTTCTATAGGGTCATGGTTTTTTAAACCCTAAATCACCTATGGGGAAAAAATTTATCTTTGTTAAGGGCCCTAAAAAGTGTAATATTTTTTAAATATTTGAATATTAAGGATTAGTACCTTATGGATAGTTTATAGTAAATGGAATTGATGAGAGAATTAATTTGATATGTTTTGGAAATCGTGTACATTGTCTGCACGGTTAGTTCGATATATCCAGTGATCCCACAAGGGTGGTTCATGGTTTGTAATCCCATGTAGACAAATCAAGAATAAAATTAATGGTGTGGGAAATAAATTTATTCCCACTAATTGAGGTATCAACTGTCTCCTCTACATATTGGTTTGATGTGATCCATATGAGCATCAAATCACTCTCATTCATTAGTTTTGGAATCCAAATATGAGTCTATGACTACCCCACCATTATTTAATAGTATCCAATTAAATATTTAATTCTATTACAATGGGACCTTATCTTTCTATTTTTAAGGAGGTTGTCTATTTATTTTATTTCACTCCATCATTCTCAATAATTTATTGATAAAAGATGATATAATATATTCTCATATAGTTTATATGGAATAATTATTTTCAATCAATGTCTATCGTGTTTATAAATTACCAAATTATTACTCATGATAATCCTTCCATGTGTTTCCCTTAAATTATGAAATTTGTTAAATTAAATGATAAATAAATAATATAGACCGCTCTTTCATAGTTATAGTTCTGAAACCTAAAATTGATCCACCTTATAATGTGTGATATATTAAATAATATTATTACTATCAATGATTAATTGTTAAAAAATTCATTATTTTTTTTTCATAAAATGATGTAACACTATTCATAATTCCTTGTTGAGTTTATGGGTTTTGATAATATTTTTTCCCTTGATAAATTAATTCATTATTTAAATTGTGATTTATTCCATATTATTTATTAATTTGAAATAAATGATGTTTAATCATTTGAATCTTAATGAGTAATATTAGAGGATGGTTTTCCCATGTCCTTTATATTTTCTACCCATGAAATGGGATCGTGGAAAACCTGTTTTGGTTATTTTACAGATTCTATTCCTTGTTTAGGAAATTTAATTGGGAATTCATGACATCTCATTGACTGTATTTAAATAATAAATGTAGTGTATTAATGATGTTCCACTCTACCATGAGTAATTCTTTGTTCATTTTTATAGAACCCTTTAGATATGGTCTTCTAAAGAAGGTGGATCTAACATATGATGAATTATTTTAATTGGATTAATATTAGGGTTTTGATGATGATGTTTTATAACCCCATAGACATAAATGATGGATGTGAGGCATCACATCACTTTGTAGGATAAAAATTCTCTTTTAGTCTCTCTCAATTAATAGGTTTATCATGACGCCAATCATCATTATTAATGATACACAACATAGAGTCCAACAACAATTATGATACTCAACATGGAATACTATATTTATAATGACACATGGTAATGGTCGACATTGTTCATCCTTAAGATTAATTTCAATGACATCATTTATTGGTGTTTTTGAGACTCGTATAATTATAATGGATGCTTCAGATACACCACTTTTCCGAGCTCGTACTATGTTCCAATTTCAATATTTACACACATATATAGTGAATAAATATATATATATATATATACAGAATTATATATATATACCTCAATATACATGTGGATAAATTCCCCACGATATTTTACCTCAGGATGAGGAATGTATGTTTGTTTAGGTGTCTTATAAGAAGCATGGGGCTGACCCATATAAATTTATTTATTCACTACAACACTACATTTTCATTACAATATTAAATTTTATAGTCATGGGATAAATAACCTTATGAACTATTGTTTATTGAATAATTAGTATATCTCACACACATTTGAGGCCTCCATTTCAATAGGGTACCTGGAAAAACCACATGTTTATTACTTTAGGGTCAAGGATTATATATGTGTTGCTACTCAAGGATAAGTTGTATTTAAAGCACATTACTAATCCAAAGATCTATATTTTCATTGAGATAGCCTTTTATAGTTTTTTAATTTCATTGAGAATTATGTAATTTGTACATTATGTATGACTAAGGATTTTATATTACTAAATATCATCAACATTCATGATTTTTATATAAGTAATTTCTCAGATATATGATTTAGGTTTTACCATCATTTATTTATATTGAGTCCCCTATTGATTCATTTATTATCTATCACATCAATTCTATGATCATTAGTATATAATATCCTTACCCTACCATAATAATACCATATGTATTGGTCAGTATCATTTGGAATTCATGGAGGATAAAATGATTACATTTGGATAATAATCATGTGGCATCGGTTGAGTTCCTCTTGAGTTGGGACATAAATATTTAACGTCAGTTCTTTATATTCCATTGACATACAAATTTGGGATAGTATATATGAAACTATGGATGTGTTATATTTTGGTAAATATCTATGTTTAGGAGTGATGAGCTAATTCATGGGGAAAAGAATACGTTTACAGGGATGGGACTACTATTTTTTACTCGTCTAACATATGATTATTATTTTACCTTGTGTTATTGATGAACAATTTATTCAAACTGATTTATGTTATTCATGGTATATTAACTTGGGTCTATTATAGAAAGGATGTATTTTTTATGCATCAATATAAGAACATAGTGATACAAATTTCATGGATATTCCATTCTATGTAGGTCTTATTGCTTGAATCCAGGAGAGATGTTGTATGTTATTTACATTATTGTATTCCATAAAACATGATTATTTAGATTTTATAATAGTATCCCATTATTAATTTATTTATCAAAATTATAATTTTAATAACATGATGGGTGAATTATTTCCATACATTATTGTACTACACACTAGATTGATTATGTGTTATAAATGTGGTTATGATGTGTCATGTGATAATTATGATCAAACAGTATTGAAATAAAATTTATGAATGAACATATATTATTTTATAGAAATTATTGATGGTGGAACCTTATATAACCAATCACAACATGTTTTAGTGATTAAGCACTAGGTACAGGTGATGAAACAATTATTGTTGTGATTAAATATGGAGAAAATAATTTATAAAGAGTATGGTTAATTATTAACAGGTAAGGAAAATCCATATAAACAAACCATATTAAAATGATTTTTTATTTTTGAAACCAAATATAGAATCCTGATTGCATATTTATACAATCCAATGGTAATAGATAAGGGAACATACCATTATTGTTTCTGAATCGAAATTTTTTTACGTGAAAAAAAATTTGTGCTAAATTGAAATCATTAAAAGGAATTGTTTCCATTATAATAGTTGAATCCATTAGCATTGGGGAATGATGACACATATTACTAAATAGATAAACACACAATATGACCCATGTAGGTTAGTTGGGAAATGTTTATTATGATTTAAAACTATTAACAGTGTTTTAAATACAAAATAATTGTTTGTTTATGGGTTTCATTTAATAGATCTCATATAAGGTTGATGGGATCCATGTAGGATACCTTTATCTATTATAACATCTTTTTTCACCACATAGGGGTATACTAAAGGTTTATTGGTATTTGTTTTAATGTGTCACTATTATATTATTTGGGATACATGTAAATCTATGGTCTCATTTTACTGAACTAATTCCATAAACATTCTAAAAGGAATTTTAGTTGATTTGGGATTTATTATAAGAGGATCAAGTTATATATTATACTAATTAAAAATTGATGGATGCTTTCCTGTATATATTTTTTAATATATTTTCATCAACTAATCAAGATATGAGAATCTTTACAGAAAATTAAACTGGTTGAATTGAATTTATAAGATATATATTCTATTAGTGATAGAACATTGAATAAATAAATTATTATTAAAATGAATTTGATTCAACTTGTTTATGTTTCTTCATGCCATTCAATAATTAAAATAACAATTGTATTTATCATCCATAAAGAGTAATTCATATTCATAAAATAAGACATATCAAATTTTTAGGATAAATTTGCTTCTACAAAAATGGATGAAATAAAAGTTTTTATTATTGTCTAATGATTGAGCCTATTATAAGGGTAGTTTAATGTTTTTCCTAAAAGTTACCATTTTTTGTAATGTAGAAATTATACATGGATATCTATGAAAATCATTATATTTTGATATAGAGTTTGTTTCATTAATCCAGATAACATTTTATTTCATAACCTTGTTAGAAGGACTAAGCTTGTAACTAAGTATGAGGCTAGAACAGTTGTGGTAGCAACCGTTGACATGGACTATCAATAGTAAATGAAATTATATAAATCCTAGTGAGAGGTTAATTTATAGTGTCATTTGACTCTAGTTGGACTCATAGTCCTAAATTAATACTGTTTTGGCTGGGTATTGATTCAGATAGTTATACCTAGTTTGCGTTATGAGCATCATTTATCACTTGTATTTGATGGGTTATAAATTGAAATGGAAAGGTTAGTATCTTTGTTGGTAATGTGACCCATCATGTTCCATGTGGGAAAACTGGGGAGTAATTTAACAAGATTTACAATCACATGAGAGACTGTGACTCATGGATAAATCATATATATGGTGAAAATCGTATTGGAAAGCAAAGGGTAGATTGGTCTGTGGATACAATCGAAATATATTCCATTCTATTGAAAACACATCATGTTTGAATGCACTGACACATGTGGTATACAATTATATTATTAAACCGGAAAATATTACAGATGGATACCATTTATATATTTTTAATACATATGATATTATTCTTTAATCATGGTTTATCTATGAGGTGGAGTTTCCTTGGTGGTAAAAGAAATCTAACTCATCCCATTTCCTAGGATATTGTTGTAATGTGATTTGATGTTGTGAAAAAAAAACAATTGGATTATTTTATAATTATATTAATTTTCCCACTTAAGTGTGTGAGAATGTCTTGGGATTTCTTCACATGTATGTATTTTTTAAATTTTATCTATCACGTTTTTAAGCATATGGTTTTCTTCACCTTTTATTTGGCGATTGGTGAAAGAGTGTTTTCCACTTCTGTAATACATTTTTCATGATCTATTTATTATTTTCTATGATACTAGTTACAATTTTTAGTAAATAATGACTATGATACTTATTGAGTGGGCCGTGTAATGTTAATGATGGTTTATTTAATCCTTTCATATATTAGATGATTACCTAAAAACAGGCATTTGGGGATTTTTATAATTCTTTTGAATGTCCTGGTGGATGGTGAGTCTGAGTTCCTCTTCCCTTAAATGATATTATAGATGAGATCCAATAATTGTTACATCATTTTGGAATGCTATATTCATTTCTTTGTGTGCACGAATGACCTAGGAATGTAACAATTTTAATGTGTGTGAGTGAATGAATGATTGATAAATGATAAAATGGTTTGTTTTTTCCAAAAACATTGTGGATAAAGTGAGTCATGGATATACTATGGTGTATTATTTATAAATAATAATGATGTGAATCAATAATGATAGAATCATGGTGAGTTAATGATGATATTTTGGTAGGTGATGTTGTGCGCTCTAACCGAAGTCATCTTGAGCTGGTTCGACTATTCTTTTTATTGGTAGATGAATACGGTTTGTTGTAAACCTAGATGGATATCTATGCTTGGATGTGATACGAGCATCATGGGTATTATAGTTAATCATTTATGACCTATTACTGGGGTATAAAATTATTGATGTTCATTTCCCATATACTAATATCATCAATGGTATTTTTTTATAGTGTTGGTAATACGATGAGATGAATTAAAATTCCTTTCTATTTTGTTAAATGGAATCATCTAAAGATTCACAATAAGAGTTTGGATAATAAAATTTCATGGACTATCGTAGGTGATATAGGGATTCCCAAATAGTATGTCCATGGATTGACATGTTGACACTATCTGATTCATTGACTCAATTCCTATTTGAGATACGACGTTTAGGCTTGTCCATTGCTCCTGATAAGTGGATGTATTGGATATGTACTAGAATATCAGTTATATAATCCTAAAAATTGATGACATTGGAAGTGATATTTGGAATCTAGTATTTGAATTTGAGATCACCCCATACATGTGGTAAGGCTCGACAGATAAACTTTAATCATAAAGATCCAAGGGTGATGGAGAACTAATGCACTTATGTTTATGTTGTTGTATAGCAGCATAATTTAATGTTTCCAGTCAGACACGTCACTAGAATCCGATTATATGACTCAGTTAGAATGATTGAAATTCTACTTATATAACATCTAATAAGGTTATTATATGATGGTTTTGGATGTGTGATATTCTAAATCTAAGAGTTGATGAATATATTCTGCTCATAATTGCTCAACAGTATTTTCCCTTGTTTTTTTTACATGCTGATGTTCTAGTTTTCTAACATATCCAAGAGAAGGATAATGATTTGAAATGTAATGTGGAGGATTTTTATAGATCAAGTATTTAAATGATGTCAATTGAGAGTATAACATTTGAGATGACTCAAAAACATGTTTAAGTAAATCATTAGAATGATAAGGGATAGATTATTTTGGAAAACTAAAATAGTGGGGAGTACAATATATCATAATTTTCTTTCATTATTAAAACCTATGATCAAGAGAGACATAGGATGGATGATGAAAAAAAATTGACGTAATTGTGTATAATGTAACATGAACTTGATTAAGAACCATCACAGTTTCAGTTTCAAATATAATAATGGTATTAAGTATTAATGTATTATGTAGTGTATATATGAATGGGATTATTATAGGTGCATTTGGAATTAAAAACAAAATGAATACAATTTAGAGTTAAATACTATAATAACTATGTCAGCTGATAAAACATTGTACAACATGTAATCACATTAATAAGAATTCCTACGATGGGAAGCTTGTATTGTTCCATGTTATTTTACTATTGAAATTACAATGAATTTTGAAATTTTGGATTTTTGTATTATATTTTCATTCAATCATGATTCATAATTTAAATATAATCATTAGAACACATATCTATAATCAATTTAAATTTATTTTTATATATAAGGGGAATGTCCTAATTTTGATTAGAATCATAGGAGTCAAACATAGGGGAATACCTTTCAGGAGAATATTAGAGAGGAACATTAATTGTGGATAGTTAGTAATATAATTTCATCCCAAACCATGCATCCATTTTTTTGTATGGACATAGTATGGTTAAAATGTGTAGCTTACTTGGGGAATCCATACCACATTACGAAGGGAACGACGGTCTGACATGATTTTTTTTCAGTCTCTATACCCAAAGGGAGAAATTACATTTTTATAGTCTAGATTAATGTCTAGTGGTGCGAGAATATTTTGTGCATGGTTTGGAAAACCATCTACCTAGCCACATGGATACTTCCCCTAAGTTAATGAACCCACATGGTTATAAAACTATTTTCCAAACCATGGGGCCAAAATTTGTGGCTCATTAAATGCCTGCAAACTAACATTCTACCACTTCAACCATATTTCATTACTCCCTAATTTTTTATCCTATATTGTTCATAATTTCCCCTTTTGTAAATATCATGAATTTCTTATCCTAGAAATTGTTAGATATCCACCATATGAGCATGGAATCAGAAATTGTTCCACAATGGATGATCCTTGGTGAGCATGCTACTCCTCCATCAGCCTTTTTAAATTTATTTTTTCATATTTAATTTCATCCCCAATGTGATTTTTTTTCAACATATTTATATTTAATTCCATTTTTTTATATATTTATCTACAACACGATTGAATCAATTAATGATAATATTTTATTAAATCATTTTTAGAAAAATTTGGTGTGCCTATATCATTTCCATTAATGTCTATCATGATTATAAACTATTTGATTGTGTCACACAATAAAATTTCTATATGTTTCCCTTAAATTATAAAAATATTTAAATTAAATTTCAATAAAATGGTCTATAACCCAATTTCATGGTTTTAGGTTAACAAAATGATAAAAAAAATCATATAGGGAGTTATGCTACATGACTTTATAAACAACCCGGAATATTAATCAAACTATCTAATGGGTGTTTTCTGAAAATTCAATAGGTATATTATCAATTCCATAATTATTTATATTTTTATTGAAATCCTCTTGGTCCATGATAAATTAACTAATTCTTGAAATTTAAAATTTTCACATCTTGGTTATTGATTTTAATTCAATGTTGTTTAATGATTGGTAGCATAATGTGTTATATTTTTTCATGAGTGTTAATCGTGGAATTTATTTTTTTATACATGTAATAGTATTGATTCATTGTTTTTTATGTTATATTATAAATTTTATTCCCCTGACAGGACAATTTTTTTTGTCTTGAGTGACTTCTAATGGTCTGTTTGTAAATAATAAATGTATCAAATTAATTAATGTCGACTACACAATACAAAATGATTTGTTTCTTTTTATGGAATTATAGGGATATGGTATCATATGGAAGGTGGAACTAATTTATATTAAATTATTATATAGGGACCATTCTTGTGAATATGGAATTGAAATTTCAATCTTCTATAGTTGAAGATGATGCACATGACATCTCACATCAAATTAGTGCTTGGACATGTTGTTTTTGTGACTTCTCAAATATAACGTTGGTTATGAAACTTCTCCACATTATTTAAGAAAAAAGTAATGGTGTCATTTATCATTATATTAATAAAAATTGTGTACTATATTTAATATGATTGATTGGAATGGTCCCCATTTCAATTCCATAATATCAAAAATCATGATGACCCTTTTTATAGTCTCAAAGACTGAAAAAATTATATCGGATGTTCTAGCTCAACCTTGAGTACTAGATAGTACAATAGTTCAATATGTATTTCTATATATTTCATCACGTATATAGTGTTTTTATATACATTCATACTTATATATCACTATATACATGGTGACCCATGTGTATAAGTATTATAGCTTATGCCAAAACATATATGGTTGGTCAGGTGTCTTATAAATAGCTATGGTGTATTTATTTTAAATTTATTTTTTCACTACATTATTACTGCATCTGAATACTACTATATTTAATATTCATAGATAGGATGACGTTAGTCAACATTTTTGGAGGCCTACAGAGTATAACTCACAAAATATTTTGTCATCCATTTCACTAGGGTACCAATACAGACCGTTTGGTAGTAGGTTTGAGATCATGGATTATGCTTCGGATTTTACTCATATACATGGGATCTTAGGAGTAGATAAGAGATCCAGAGGAAAATATTATAATATATAAATAAAAAGGTCCATTTATTTCAATTATATATCAGTTATTTATTTCCTAATGTATGGATACGACTTATATATTATATCATAACCTGGAGACACATGGTTTTTTTATTTTTCATTTTCACCCACACTTTTTTTAAAATATCATTAATTTGTAAAACATAAACCATGGATTTAGTTACAATGTGTCACTTTTCTACTATTATCATGGTGTTATTATCACACCATTGTTCCATAATTTCACCATCATTACTAGATTGAGGTCTATAGCATTTGGGGTGGCGCGCTTGAGGCCATATAAGTGAGCATCTCATGAAAATGGTTTTGTGATTCCATCATCAGGATGTTACATTGAATATCATCTTGAATGTATAATTCCATCACAATTTTTTTTCAAAATAAAAAATGTAAAAATTATACACTATCAATACTTATAGAATGAATTATCCTAACAAGTCTCCCGACTACACACAGACTCCCACATAAGGACTTAATCAAGAATAATTGACAATATATGATAGAAAAGACTTAAATAAATATAGAATGTGTAAATGATATCCCAAAAAATTTATCGTACTACCAACCTTGGGATTTTTTAGGTTACCACTACAGCTCTTCATTGAATTATCCCTTGGATATCATCCATGCATTCTTTTACTAAAAAAATTAACATTTATTCCTAGAACTGATTAAATTATTTTATTTAAAAAATTCATAAATTAATAAGGCTGATAATAAATTATATCTCCTGAATAAAATTCCCACTAATCAATTTAATCTAAATCATTTTTATCCATATATCATTTAATAGTAAATATTAATTTTTCACACATAATTAATTCCCCATATCTCGAATAATGTATGATATAATAGAGTAATTTTTAATATTATATTCCATTGTTCTCGGTGAGTACCAATAATGATTTAATCTTATAATATTTTTCAGAATATATAAAAAATATTTGGATTTAAATCAATGATATTTTTTGAAGAAATATTTTTTTCATAATAATCAAATTAAATATAATAAATTGAATTAAAATTCTCCAACAAAAATCACCCAAGAAGAGGAAAACAAGTGATTTCACTCAGACAATAAGTTGGAAAATTTGTTAAGATTGATTGAATGGGGGTTATGTGATAATTTTTAATGGAATGTATGGGTATCATAGACTCAAATGTATCAAAAAAATTATTTCATCATGATTCATTTATTTTTTAGAATCTAACACACATATATTTTAACAATAAGGAAGAACTAAAACATATATTACCATTCCCATAATTAATAACAGAGATCATGAAATATCAATGATTAAAATAATTTATAATAGTCATTTCAGAACATAATTATATAGAAAATAATTCCCCATGATTAAAGGAATTAAAAATCATGAAAAATTAGTTATTGAAGAGTGATTAGGATAATGAGTATGAAAATATGAAATTTTTAGTAAATTAGTTACCCTTATGGATAATGAATTTGCAACATATGTATAACTAGGTTTTACTCATATATGGTTGGATACTCATATACAGGATTTGTAAAAACTAGTGTACCATTACATAGTTCCATAGAAGTGACATTATACTAAAAACGCTAAAGGCAAAACCTATATGTTGTTAGGGATTACCACTATGTATCATATATAAAACTCTAGCTACCCTTTCACAGTGGTCCATCTACCCTTACACTACTAAGAAATACCATTATTCAGTGTATAATAAATCATCTAATCCTTAAATATTTGTTGGTTACCCTTATGAGACCACTAAAATACTATTCTATCATTTACACAACTCAGGTAAAGTATAATTTCATCAAATATAGGGTTTCTAAAATCAATCATATTCTAATACAAATTATTTGTGTAATTTTCATGTAATAATTCACAAGTTACATTATTAATTTTTTGAAAAAATACGTATAAAATATACTCAAAGTTGTGTTTTAATAACATGTAATGATTTATAACGTTAAAACATATATTAAAAACATAGTTAAGATACTTATTTATTTTTTAGATGAGTTTAATATTAATGAAATTAATTCCAATTTCATTTTTTATGGTGTGGTTTCATAAAACAAAAGATTTATAATGATCTTATATATACTGGATACATTGAATACTAATTTATAAGGTTTAAAGATATGTTCTTTTCACTATATTCAATTACATAGGAAAATAGATCTTTTTAATATAGTGGAAACTATCAAAAATATTAATGGGATATTTTTTAATTGTATAAAATATTGAAAATAGATACATTAAAAACTCATCATTAGAGATACAACACGTTGAATATCATTTTCTATTAGTGCCGATATAATATTTATTATTAAATACATTTTATTGAAATAATTATTTTGTGCCATTCATATAGTGCCACATGTGAATCATTGACCAAATATAATGTTTCATATCTGGGAAGATACAAAAACATCAAATATGTGAAACATAAAAATTAATATAACTATGATGATATATGTGATTTGTATGTGGATATGAGATTATAGTGAAAGATTTTTATTTCCCTTAAATAATTGTCTTATAGCATAAGGATGAGAAACACTATAATGGGGAGTTTATAATAAATCCCAGATAAATAATGGAATATAATCGGATTGTTTACAATAATTTCTAGGGTATTTTTATACATTATTAATTCTAATGTTCCTACCAAATTCTAATGATTCGGAAATAGGTGTTTGGGAGAGGTTATAAGAATATGTAATAAAATAAAATTAGCAATTAAATCATAATGTCAATATGAAGACACTATTTCCAATACATATTCCCAATGAAGTGTTAATAATGTTCTTTGGGGACCAAAAAAACAAAAATTGTATTGAGGGTGTTTTAGAAATATTTATTCAATAGTTTTCAAAAAAAATTATCCAATACTCCCATGAATCATGTTTAATATCCACATTACTCCTTGATCTCCTTATATACTTGGGTCCACCTCTTTTGGTTCCTGGATGAAAAATATTTCAACTAAATAATTATTGAAAATATTAAAATATATCCCATGATAAACAATTTTTACCTAGTTTATATCATTTTAACCACATGTTTCGTTATTGGTCTCAATATTAGTTTGATGTTATAATTACTTTTTGTTGATAAACTAATTTATATCAAATGACAAGACTCCATTGATGAATATATTAATGGACACATATTATTTAAATAATTTTTAGTGATTTTAGTGTACTATATTCTATATGGAAGATTATTGTTGAGTTTTAATGAAAAAAAATTAAAATACTTTTGATTACATTTATATGTATTGATAAAAATGAAACACGATCCCCAAAATAGGTCAATTAAAACATTTACATTGTAATTAAGACCACTAATTTATATACAACCTTATTTAATTGTCCAATCATATTTTGAATCAGTCATTCACTCAGTTTCCAATAATGAAACACCCAAACTAGAAACCCCTATTAGACATTTAGTGAAGATATGTGTGACCTCTATAGTACCCCCCAAATAGTCCTTATATAGGTGACTATCCACAATTGCACAAAACAAATAAATTGAGACACATTAACCTCAAAATAATAGGAATGTATAGAAGAAAATCGCCAATATTACGTTATATTAAATAAGATATGGTCTCATAATTATGAATTATCTTAAATTCATTACAATCACAATTATAAAGAACCCCAACAAATCCAATAATATTTCTTGAAAATTAACACCCCATTATAAATATGTATAATCCTGGTCATTCCCCAATGAACACCAGATGAATGAAAATAATGTGTATATATATGGGTTGGAATAAATTAAATGTCATTTTGATACTCTTCATGAAATATAGTGAGAATTTGATAAAATAATACTCATTCCCTTGTTGGTAAGTTGTAAAACCAACACACACATACCAGTTCAACATTCCAGTGTCATTATATTAAAATTATTCAGAGATTAGTTAATATAATGTATTAATATTTTTTAAAATGATTATAAAATCAACTCTATATAACTAAATCCTAGGATTTATTTTTAAATTCAATCTCTAATGGAAAAGGTTTTATCACTCAAATCCAACTATAATTTAGTATTCCCAAAACCTTCTTGAATCCTTCATGATCCAATGTGGATCAAAAAATTTCTCCATTTTGCATCCTCCCATGGGGTCCAACATTCCATAATGGAATTATTCAATATACACATGTAACATAAAACATCTTCATCATTATACCTAAATAACATCCAATAATCATAATATGAATATAGTATAGTACAACATCCACAATATTGTGGACATCACCCTCATGCCACCTCCTATAATTTATGTTCCCCACAATATTATATATCTTACTAATTACTTCCAAATCAACATATATTACCCAAATGTTGCATTCCTGGATAAGAGATGATGTATGATTTTGAATCGATCCAACAATCCACATCATCAAAGATGATTGGGAAAACAATCAAAACCCACAACCATTTAACATGTGTATTATACTCTTGTAGCGTCCTTGGATTTTTATACTTATAAATTATGTCTTAATAGATGAATATAAAATAAACATAAAAAATAAATTATTGAGGACTATAAGGGTGTAGTTTATATAGAAATTTGATTAAAAAAATTCTTATTTCATGAATTATACTTAACAAATCCCATGAAAATATTAACATTTAGTAAAACTCATAAACATTTCCTACAGATACCAATTTTTATAACCTAGAGGGGGGCACATAAGAATCTGTAATCTCATATGTTGGTCCTTGAATATAATTTATGATATAAATTGATGATTATGTGAGTGAATTAGATAAAAATAATGGTATCATATTATAAATTATTCCTAAATAGTTCATAATAAATGTAGTGTGGATCACAAACATCATCATTTGATAAAACCATTATAATTTCATAAACATGAACCATATAGAGTAAGAAATGAACATACATAAATAATACACGATATGATTGGTTCAAATATGTTTAGACCCTCATAAGTATATACACCATTTTATATATAATGGTTAAAATTAGATTCCAGCTGATCATAATGGTTCAGGACACAACGCATATTTCCAGTTTAATGATAGAGTATACATCCCTACATGCTTCACGTAGTGGATCATGAAAATTGGCATGTTTCCCAAATAGGATTAAGAACAATGTATTGGTTAACATCATTATATCATGATAAATAAAACATTCTCCAATGAATTAATGATATATATAGGTACCGACCAACACATAGTGAAAATATTATATATGTGTGCTACACGATCATAAATAATTCATCATAGAATAACCTAGATAAAAGAAATGGGTTCCATAATTATTTCAGCATAGCATAACCCGTAGAATAAAAACGGATTTCAATAAAATATTATCATCTTAAGAAACAATGAAATTATTGAATAAGAATAATACCATATGATTATATCACTACTGAATAAAATATAACACCAAATTAATTTATAATGAGGTTTAAAAATTCCATAAATTATCATAAAAATGTTATTTTAGAAAATTTGTGTTTCATTTGAAATAAATTCATTAAAATTTAAAATTTATTCAAATATAAATAGAAAAAAGTATACAACAATAACCTTGAATTCATGTAATGAATATATCAATAAGTTGATTCTTCATTATTGTGGATAATTACAATATGTCGTACATGGTAAAACAATAATTCCATTCACATTTTCAGTAAAATTCATATATAACATATTCTGAAAATGAAAATTTATATTAATGTTTTTTAAATTATATTTTTTCTAAAAATACCATAAAAATATCATTAGATGGTTTTAAACATTTATTAAGATGATATTATAACACAAGGATAGGGATGAAAATGAATTTCATTTGGTGAGGGAAATAGATTAGGTTTTTCCTTCCAAATATTTATTGGAGACATGAATATATAATGAGACAAAGTTGAAAGGAATTTTTTTTAAATAAAAATATGAGACTAAAATTCAATAATTTCAAGAGAGATATATTATAACATTTGTTTATCATAAACACTGCTATAAAAATTCATAATAATAAATGAGATTGTAATATAAAACAATTTCCAAATTTGAAAATTTTGAACCATAATTACCAAGAAATAATGAAAATTGGTTGTATATTTTTTCACGACCCCCTCCCACCAAAGATGCCCCTCCTGAGCTGGCATTGGTGAAAGGGAGATAACGACCCCTAGAGTCCCGCCTCTAGTAGGCCCCGGGGTGGCGACTAGCACCAAGGGTATGAGTTTCTACAAATATGGGAGACCTTACCCTTTTTATTTTTTAGTATCTGGAAATAGGATGAGTTAAACACCAAAAGAAAAAAAGAACAAGTAAATGTAAATAAAACCAAAACAATCCCACATGGATGTTTAAACAATTTTGAATCAAAGTACAAGTATAAGAATGGTCAAAAGTACAATACCAAAAGAAACAAGAGTACAAAAAACTGCAACAACTCTAGCTGTCTCGACTAGTAGTGTCCCGCACGGCCTTGGTAGTCCTCCTGATACCTGAAAGTAAATGTAGGGTGAGCATACAAGTATACTCATTAGGGAAACCTAAAGCTCATGTGCATAAGTGGGGAGACATCCTAATGTCCTGTGAGAACAACATAGGAAACCAAAACATAGCAAGGAATTCTCTCCACCCAACCTCACTAGCCCCGCTCACCAAAAATACAAAACAATAGGTAGTTGTAGTATATAAGAACAAGAGTATTGGTTAATCCACACCATTCCCCATTAGTTAGTTGTTCTTCCAAATGGTGAATGTCCTGACGCTACCACACTCTTCCCGCCCACACACACCTGGGCCTCCAACCACATATCCCACCCGCACACACCTGAGCCTCACAACTACATATCCCACCGGCACAAACCTGGGCCTCACAACCACATATCCCGCCCGCACACACCTGGGCCTCACAACCACATATCCCACCCACATACACATGGCCCTCATAACCGCATATCCCGCCTGCACACACCTGGGCCTCATCCCAATGATTCATGGGAAAAATTAAAACCTTCTCGAAGAGTCGTGGGCTAAAACCACCCAAATAGAAACCAACCCTAAGAGTCTTGGGTGTAAGGGCGTCTCAAGCCATCACAATATATGGATGAAGGAGCAGGAAGGAGCTAGTAACTAAGGGGAAAAACACCCTCTCCCATGAAATGGGAGTTTTCGGCACTAAATGCTCAACATGGGGGGGGTGCGACAAAACACAAAGATATATATATATATATATATGTATACCAAAAACACAACCCAACCTATGGCTTCTAAATAGAGAACCGAGCAATTGCCTCGACACTACTATTTCGAAGCATGCATACAAGAAACAACCCCATCCCCATTTAGGTTTTCATGTTTCAACAGAATCAGTTTAATAGTTCCTTAACTACTGGGCAAATATCCACAGCCAACCACATCAATCATTCGTAAAACATATCCCTTCCATCCACAAATCATGTTAGGAAAACACAAGCAACACAAACAATAGTCTTACACTACCCCCAACACCATAAAACCACCTCACTCCCCGACCATGTGGTTTGGGGAAATTCCTTCAACTATGTTGAGATATTATCCGCTTTAGGAAGAACTGACACACTCACACGGGTTCAATCGCATCCTCTTTAATGCGTCTCGATTAAGGATTATGTTTTTACTTTCCCCACACATCAGAATATGTTACACACTTCTAGAGAGTAAGGAAACAAAAGGCTCACAACCTACAAGACAATCATTCCATATATCAATGGTACAATTTATATCATCAAAAAAAATCTCATAAGAACACAAGTAAAAACAACTCCGAGTACTGAGCGTGCATATGGGCCTCCCTCTCTAATGTGCTCTTCTCGAGGCCTCCAAGCCTCCAGAACACACGAACCACGTCGATGGTTCATCCACGGGCCACCTTATATTTACAATCCTTGATGTTGAATGGTCATTCCTCAAAGGTCGTGTCGTCTCCCATATCTAATTCTCCCCAGTCGATAACGTGAGAGTCGTCGTGTAAGTACCATCGAAAATGGGATACATGGAAGATTTCATGAACCTTCTCTAACTACGGTGGCAGGACTAGCTGATATGCCACCTCGCCGACTCACATAAACACCTCAAAAGTTCTGATGATCCTAGGGTAGAGCTTACTCCCTTTCGCAAACCTCAGCTTCCCCCGTCAAGAGGAAGCTTTCAAGAACACGTGATCTCCCACCTCGAACTCCAAAGTCCTCCTCCGACGATTAGAATAAGACTTCTGTCAGTCCTGATCTTCTTTCATCCTTTTACAGACAAGATGAACATTCTCTATGGTGCTCTGTACTACCTCTGGCCCAATAGAACCTATCTCACCAACCTCTTCCCAGAAAATTGGTGAACGACATGGTCTTTTATACAAAGCCTCAAACGGTGCCATGCCAATAGTATATTGGATGCTTTTGTTGTAGGAAAACTCTACTAAAGGCATGTGTTGCACCCATGGTCCTCCGAAATCTAGAACGCATGCCCACTGCATGTCCTCCAACGTCTGGATAGTCCGCTCTGTCTGCCCATCGGTCTAGGGGTGCAAAGCAATGCTAAGGCGTAGATGGGTGCCAAAAGCAGATTGTAAACCCCTCAAGACTCCTGAGGTAATCCGAGTATCCCAGTCTGAGATGACAGTCTTCGGAACTCTAATAAAATGCACCATCTCATCTACATACCTCTATGCTAAGGTACTCAACGGGATCGACTCTTTAATTTCTATGAAGTGAGATGATTTCTTCAGTAGATCCACCACTACCCAGATAACATCATAACCAACATGAGCTTGGGGTAGTCATGTGAGGAAAACCCTTGAGATTTAATCCCACCTTCACTCGGGGACATCTAATGGATGAAACAAACCACTGGGAACACGGTGTTTTCCTTTTACCTGCTGACACACTAGGCACTTATCAAAAAACTCCGCTACTGCCCGTTTCACTCCGGGCCACCAAAACTGTTCCCTCATGCCTTGGTACATTTTTGAAAATCTTTAATGCACCGCCAAGGCTGAGATATGGAACTCATGGAGAAATCCCTCATGCATCACCTCCAAAATACAACCATCCTTAGAAAAGCATCCGATGTCGGCTATCCTCTGACCATCCTTCTGGAGCATTTCCCTGATCAACACAATCCCGCATTAATTCTACATCAGAGTCTCCCCACCTAGACTCTTCCACCTGCTGCAACAAGGAGGACTGCTCCGTAATCTGAAACAAGCAGCCTCTAACACCCTCTACACTTGCATCCAAGTGCAGGGTAACCAACTCTCCCATCACTCTCCAAGAATCAGCAGATTCCAGTACAACTTCTTTATGAGACTTCCCACTCCAGGCATCAGCAACAACATTTCCCTTACCTTCAGTGTAAGAGATCTCAAAGTCATAGTCTTGGAGAAACTTGACTCATATTTTCTTCCATAAGTTCAGGTCACGCTGGGAGAAGATATAACGTAAGCTCTTTTGATCTGAGAAGACCAAAAAGTGCTCCCCAATGAGGTAGTAACGACCCAACTTCAATGTTAACACTACTGATGCAAGCTATATGTCATGGGTGGAATAGTTACACTCGTAAGGGCTTAACTTCCTAGACCCATAATAGATCAAACCCTTATTCTGCATCAGTACGCACCCCAAACCAAGGACAGAAGCAACACAAAACACCTCATACAGCAACCCTTACATTAGAAACCTGAGTACTGGAGCTCTAACCTACTTCTCCTTCAGGTAGTCAAAAGCTTTCTGGCACTGCTCGCACCATAGGAAGACCTGGTTCTTCCTAGTCAAAGCTGTTAATGGAGCAGCAACTCGAGAGAAGTCCGAAATGAACCTCCGATAATAACCTGCCAACCCCAGGAAACAACGAACTTCTACCACGCTCTTGGGTGATGCTAAATAAATAACTTCCTCTACCTTCAACGGGTCCACTGACACTCCGTGCTGAGACACCACATGCCCAAGGAAGTGTACTTCTTGCTTAAAGAACATACACTTCGACAATTTCCCATAAATCTGGTGGTGTCGAAGGACTCACAAGACTGCCCTGAGATGCTCAACATGCTCCTCCTCTAATCTTGAGTAGATCAGGATGTGATCGATCAACACAACAACAAACCGGTCCAGAATCTCTCAGAAGACAAAGTTCATAAGTACCATGAACACAGCTGGTGCATTCGTAACTCCAAACGGCATCACTACAAACTCGAAGTTCCCATACTTGCACCTGAAATCCGTCTTCGAGATTCACTGTCCTTTACCCTCATCTGATGATATCCATATATTAGATCAATCATAGAAAACCAACCTCCTTCCCTAAGTTGGTCAAAGATATCATATATCCTTGGAAGGGGGTATCGTTTCTTGACTGTCACGTGATTCAACCTTCGATAGTCTATGCATAGCATGAGAACACCATCTCCCATCTTCTAGAACAAAACTGGAGCACCCCATGGTGACATGCTGGGTTGAACAAAACCCTTCTCCATCAGATCGTCAATCTGAATCTCTATCTCCTACAACTCTGAAGGTTCCATCCGATAAGGGGTCATAGAAATTAGACAGGCATCAGGATTTAAGTCTATCCCAAACTCAACGTCACGTCGGGGGGGGGGGGGGGGGGGGGTTGAGTCACAACCTCTTCTGGAAAAACATCGAGAAATTCCCCAACAACCTCTGGGATATCCATCACCTCTATGTCAGCTGAAATCACTCATAACCCGCCTAACAAGGAATGAAGAGGCTTCACCTGCCGACTTCCTACCTTATAGCTCATCTCGCAAACTAATTAAACACCCTGCCCATCCACGTCGGTGAACACGAATCATATTCGAAAGCAGTCGATAATGGAACTAACAGAAAACAACTAGTCGATTCCTAGGATGACATCGAATGGTATCATATGTAGAAAAAGAAGGTCCCCACTAGATCGATGTGGTACTAACGTCAGCCCACATCCCCGGCAAACACAAGATACGCTGGTCTGTCCTCCAACTAGTGTACTCAGCAACAGTGGTATAGAAAGTATCTCTACGTCTTGTCCCAATGCATGATCTAGACCAGGTGAAACAAAGTAGTGCTAAGCTCTTGAATCGAACAAGGTAGAAACGAGAGTGCTGAATAAACAAATCATACCTCGCACCACCTCTGGTCCCGCTGGACATACCAACTCTGCTACGTGAAACTATCAACTCCCAAATCCTCTGCCTATCTGATGTCATCCACCTCCCTGACCACACCCTGGTCGAGGTCCCTAAGGAGCACCCTGACGTCGGCCTCCTCCTGCAAAGTCTGCCCTCGGAGGATCATGGTCCTTCTCTTACGGGTAGGGCCTCACTGGCAACTGGTGCTACTAAGGTGGGAGCGGAACCTGCCCACCTCCACTGTACTGAGCTCGGGTTAGGCACCGACTATGAATGTTCTTGAAACCTCTACAAGAGAAACACTTCATTCCTGGACTCAGGAAAAAGGGACAAGGACCTGAAGATTTGAACTAGAACTGCTGGGGACTACTCCCCACTAGCCTGAATCTAGAAGGTCTCGTCACAGGAGACCTACTGCTGACTGCCTTCCCCTTCAACGAAACCGACTGGATCCCCTCACATGGTGCACCTCACTACGAGTGCATCCTCTCTACAACCTCTACCTTCTTCTGTACTGCCATGTACGTCAGAAGGTTAAAGGGGGTGACAACATACTAGAGCGAAGGACGAAGCGCCTCCTCCAAACATCTTGCATGAGACTCCTCATCCGAAAATTGATCCGGATCAATGTGTAGGAGATCCCCAAACATGATCCCCAACTCATGTACTGACATAATCTCCTACTGGAGGGAGAGTGACTCCTACCACTTATATGCCTTGATCATGGAAGAAAGGAATTCCTCTCAGAATTCCTTCTCAAAGTCATCCCACGGAACTTCTACCTCTTTCCTCTCCCTAATGTAGAGCGTCCACCACGGACATGCCGCCCCTCTTAGCTGACTGACTTCTAGGGGAACCCAGTACTCCCTCGGAGCACGGAACAATGTAAAAGTGATCCCTTGCACCTCAAGCCACCCCTCCCTATCCATATCCGAAGTACTACCCTCGTAATTCTTGAGCGACTGCTGCTGGAAAGAACGGAGAGTCTTCCGCCACTATCTATCATCATCCTCTCGGTCAATCCTCAACTGATCGACCGCCTGAATCTGCTAGGACGTGGCCGTCTAAGTCACCCGGGGATGACGTCCAGGTGCCATAGCTATACGGTAAACAAAGGTCGCCTAAGCCCAAGTAGTAAACAAATTTTTCTCAAGGTTTTATTTTATCATTTTATTTAAATTTCATTCCCAGAACACCCAAATAAAGTAAAACACAATCATGATGATTAATGTAACATCACAAGGGTCTCTACCATTCAATAAATGTAGTCTCACTTCGTCATTAGGTAGGCTCAGAGTCCTTGCATCAGATCACGGGGGGCCCTAAAATCCCGTGTCCTAGCCAGTCTTCTCTGGCCTGCATCATGCACCAAGATCATCCAACATTGTTTCCTTACCATCCCATGCAATCCTCACCGTCCCTAACTCCAAACTCCATCTTATCTCTCAACCAGCCTCTGATACCATTCTGTCACAACCCCCTCCCACCAAATATTCCCCTCTTGAGATGGAAATGGTGAAAGAGAGATAATGACCACCGAGTCCTGCCTACAGTCGGCCCCAGGGTGGTGACTAGCACCAAGGTTATGTGTTTCTACAAATATGGGAGTCATTACCCTTTTTATTATTTATGATCGGGAAAGAGGATGATTCAAACACCCAAAAAATAATAATATGTAAATGGAAATAAACCCAAACCAATCCCACAAGCATGTTTAAACAATTCTGAATCAATGTAAAAGTATAAGAAAGCTAAAAAGTACAATACCAAAAGAAACAAGAGAACAAAAAATTGCAACAACTCCAACTGTCTCGACTATTAGGGTCCCACATGGTCCTGGTAGTTCTCCTGGAAACCTGAATGTAAACGTAGGGTGAGCATTAAAGTATAATCATGATGGAAACCTAAAGCTCTCGTGCACAAGTGGGAGACATCCTAATGACCCATGGGAACAACAGAAGAAACCAAAACCTAGCAAGGAATCCTATCCACCCAACCTCACCGGCAACGCTCACCAAAAACACAAAACAACAGGTAGTAGTAGTATGTAAGAACAAGAGTATTGGGTACCGATGGACATCGTGACGCTACCACACTCTTCCCGCTCGCACACACCTGGGCTTCACAACCTCATATCTCGCCCGCACACACCTCGGACTCACAACCGCATATCCTGCCCGCACACACCTGGGCCTCACAACCGCATATCCAGCCCGCCCACACCTGGGCCTCATCCTAATGATTATTGGGAAAATTTAAAACCTACCCAAAGAGTCTTGGGCTAAAAAAACCCCAATCGAAACCCACCCGAAGAGACTTGGGAGTAAGGTGGCCTCAAGCCATCACAACAGATGGATGAAGGAGCATGAAAGAGCTAGTAACTAAAGGGAAAAACACCCTCTTTCATGAAATGGGAGTGTTCGGCACTAAGTGATCAACATGGGTGGGGTGCGACAAAACCCAATGATAGAGATATATATATGTATACAAAACACACAACCCAACCTATGGATTCTAAACAGAGAACTGAGCATGTGCCTCAACACTGCTATTTTGAAGCATTCATACAACATACAAACCCAACCCCATTTAGGTTTTCATGTTACAACAGATTCTGTTTATTAGTTCCTTAACAACTGGGAAACATCCAACAACCAACCACATTGATCATTCATAAAACATATCCCTGACATCAACAAATCATTTTAGGAAAACACAAGAAACACAAAAAAGTACCTTCTTATCTACCATCCAACCCCACTCATTATTATTATTTTTTCATTACCATGCCCCACCATAAATTAACTCTTCCATCTTTTTTTATTATTCCCATCCCAAAGTTAGATCACATTCAAACCCATCCCTACAGCCTCGCTTCCAACCACCATAACAACAATCACACCGAAACTCGAACATCATCATCTCTTGATACCATTTATCACATCCCCACTTCCCATCACCAATATAGCATTCACACCAACCCACAAGCAAGACAACCACATCCCCGCTGCTCACCTGATCTACAACATCCCACAAAACACCCCCTTTATATAAATAAGCCTTAATCAGCACCCACATGTTTATTATTTCAGTTTTGTTCAGCCGGGGTTATCACACAAGGGTTGCAGATTTTCATTTAAACAACAAAATTTATGTGATTAACAAATTTCCACATTCCACAATGTTTCCATCCATAAACGGTCTAGAAAAGTAGTGAAACATTTAATTGCGTAAAAAAGGCCCCCAATGACTCTGATTTTCAATAGGCATAAGCCTATTCAATTCACAACACAATATCACAGGATATAAATAATGTAACTACATTCACAACATCCCATCCCCATTATATAAGCTATTTATTATCTTTATTAAACCAGTTCAAATGTGTTTCACATAATGAAGAGGACACCCATCCCCCATGATGCACAATTTAGAGAGACGAAGGTAAGATCCCTACCTCAATAGGTTCTGATCACAACTCTCCCCCGGATCAACTTTAGAATACGTTCGTCGGCATTTGTCCCTTCTGTCAAAACCCAGAAAAACCTCCTCCGGTGGATACTGGGAAGGAACGGTCGAATGGAAAGCAATACATCCAAGCTCCGAAGTTACACATTGTCGTTACAATCACATGGCCGTTGACATATCGTAAATCAGATCTCAGACGAAGAAGTTATGGAGAAAAGGAGCATTGGAGTCTCTTGGGAGAGCTCTGCACGAAGCATAGGGGAGGAGAGGAGTGATTTGAAAAGGAGGAGTTGACCCCTCCATTTATAGGCGATAAAAACTAAAGTACACAACATGTACTCTATATTACATGGAGTGTACTCGGCCATTTCACACGGTCGCCTCGCGGATTCCAACACGACCTTCAACGCGACACACGGTCGTTGACTGGTCAACATAGGTTTTGAAGGCAATGCATAAGCGGGGAGACACTACACGTCATGTAGTATGTGATACACAGTGTGTACTCATTTATTTCACATATCAAAGACACGGCTTCAACACAGCACAAAACCGTTGACTGGTCAAGACACGGTTTGAGGGTTAACCATACGCGGGGAAACACTACACCACATGTAGTATGGGCTACACGGCGTGTACTCATTTATTTCACCTGGAAAGGACACGACTTCAACACGGGGTATACCCGGAAAGGTGGCACACAGCGTGTACGCACACTACACGGTGTGTAGTTACAAAATTCTAAAAAGTGTGGGAAAAGTCCCTTCTACCCTCCAGAACACTTCATGACCTTCTTTTCGACATAGGAATGGGCCATAGAGGTCCATGCCATTAAATATTTATATAGAATTAATAATAATAATAACAATAATGTAATGTATTTGTAAATATATAGCCGTAAAAAAATTAAAGTGGTGAATAGGGCATGGGCCACATAAATAAAAAAGTTAGGAAAAAATCCATATAAAGATGACTTGAATTCCATCATACCTATTTATAACATTTGTATCATAAATATATAATTATTATTAATGTATTATAGAACCATAATAATATAAATAATTTCATATATTACAAAATTATAATATTTTATTAAACAATTATTCACAATTACTTGTGAAAATCCTGTTTTGGGATGTCCCTGCTTGTTTTTTCATATGTTTTGGTTTTGTATTTTAGGTCCTTTTTGTTTAGTCATGGTGAAATCATATCTTGGATTTTAACCATGATATAAATATCATATATATTTATATATAGGTATTTATAGTAATCCAAAAAATGCTTAATATAAAAATTTGGTTATTCTATTCATTAAGACATTAGTTGGTACTTATTCTTGTCTATTGTTTCAATTTTTGTGTAATAAGAAATAAATAATTTCAAAATATTAATTCACCTTTAAATAATATTTATAACTTCACATATGTAACATATATTTATTATATGTAACTTACCTAGTATTTATAAAACAATTTATTTTCTTATCAATGAATATTTATTAATAAGATATTAATTTTACATTAAAGGGTATGATTTTTTTGATAGTGTAATAGACACTCAACAAAGGGTATCTTTGAAATATTATATTGTAGAAAATGTTGAGTTTTACTAAAAAATAGTAAAATAATATTATTATTCATTTAAATGATAGTTAAGTCCATGTTATTGTATTGGATGGAATGAAAATAACCAAATACAATATTATTACATACGTTTGATAAATGTTTTTACATTTATCCAATAAATTTTCGAGGATAAAAATTAAAATAATAATAATTTTAATCATAAAATATTTTTATATTTTTAAAAGGAATATTTAATTCCATTTTATGGATAATGCTTATTAAATATAGATTTATCCAATATATATGTTCTATTTAAAAAAATATTCATCATATATAAAATAAGGACATCAAATTCACTTTGGATAATTTTTTTGTAATTTTCTAATAATGTACATTTTAAGGAATTGTGGAAAACATCAAATTTTATGTCAAAACTAAATTTTATCTAATTTATGTATATAGATTGATTATATTTTAATTCTATTTAAATTATAAATATATTGTTGTTTATCATTTATTCCATTTTTTTCACTAAAATTAATTTCACATTTAAATTGGACGTAATCACATAATATTTTTTTAGTTGTTTTTATTTCATAACACCCCGCTTGTAGATTTTGACAATGGGAATTTATATTATAATTAATTAATTAAATGTTTTTGTTAAGTATTCGGAAATATGGGATCAATATTTGGAATCATAACTTCAAAATTATGTAAATAGGTATCTTTTTTGTATATTATGAATAGTAACTGTAGTAATTATTTTTTTACCATGGTTAAAGAGTTATTTTTTTAAATAAGGTTGAAAATAATATTATAAAACTATAAAACAACCCTAAAGCGTGTCCTAATATAATGAGAGACAAAAAAATTCTTATTCTCAACATTTGGAATTTGGGAGTAACATGGGTATGAATATGACATATATAATAATGAATTTAATGTAAAGGAAAATATATCATAAACGTGTATCTTTTTTTTATCCGATTTTAAGGTGGGGTTATATAAGTGAAATATTTGACTATAAATAGTGATTATAATGATAAAATAATTTCCTAAATAAATTTTTTTATAATTATTTTAGATTATGTAAAAAAAATTTAATACTAACACAATGATGATGTAGTGATTGCATTATTAAAAAAAGATCCAATAAATGATATTATAAATATTAAAATAAATATTATTTAAATAATTTATGTCATAAAAAATATTATTTTTAATATGACATGTTATAAGACTATTAAATGGTTTTCTCAATTTAACACCATATGTATATTTTATTTAAATTCAATAATGTGAATACTATAAATATTGAAATAATTGATTTTTTTATTAAAAAATTAATTTATTAAATTATTTAAAAAATGAAAAAAAAATTTGATATCAGAATGTGATTATTAAGTATACAAAATGTAAGTTATGTTTCCAATTATGGAAAATTTACCAATTATATGTAAAATTATTAGCTTCTAGACAATTAAATTATTACTAACACTATTAAAATTAATAGGGAATAATTATTTGTAAACATAAATTATTTGTATTAAAATGAATTCAAAACATTTATAAATACTATATTATGTGATAATAACGATAAATACTCATATTATCTTCTCAATATAAGAATTTTGATCTAGATGGTAAAAATCTAATTTATATTAATTTAATATTTACATACTTTCCAAGTGTTCCCATCATGTCTCTTATATAAAGGCACCCCTCCCTCATTATTAATCACACTTCCAAATAATTTTTTAATTTAAAAAATCAATCCAAACCTCTTCCAATAATACCTACCCACATTATTTAATTCATATTTTAGGAAGAACATCATTTTTTGAGTTGTTTAGGTGTTCTTCAAAAGTGATCTACCAAAGAAGATGTAACATTTTCTTTAAGTGTTCCAATTTTTTACTTATTCATCTTACTAAAATCTCATAAAACTAATATTAGATAAACAATATTGTATAATCAATATATTGAGTTAATTTTATGTTAATATCATCTCCAAAATCCATCTCTACCTCGATCAAATTTGAATGGAATTCATCATTAATGAGTACGTGTGAATTATCAGATCCATTAACCGATATAGTTTGTTATCCATTACTTTATATTACGAGAAGTTATCAAGATAGAATTAATATTCACATGTCATATTCATGACATAATAATTTTAATATGTATTTAATATCGAAATTAAATTCTTACTTCCACGTGCATTAAAATGAAAATGTCGTTTAGGCGTATGTGTGAACTATCACCTCCACGAAGAGATGTGACTCATTTTATTCATTATATCCCCTGTAGAACATATAAATGTATATTTAAATGATTATGATGATATTAATAATATAAATATTATTCTAGAATGAAAAAATTCTAATTACCTTATTTCCATAATAATCAATGAAAAATGGAAATGTTATTCATGTGTACGTACGACCAACCATCACCATGATTATCACATTATTTATTTTTCATAACCATGTTTAATGGATTAAATTAATCAATGTGAGTTATGTTTATATTTTATGAATATTTAATGAATACTATTCTATATATGATGGAAATAAGACCACATGGACAAGTGACATAATACCAATTTCATTTTCGACTCAAGAACTGATTATCGAAAAAATGTCCAACATGAACTGAAATAATTAACTATTTATTATAACCTGGTAATCAGTGATGTAATGGGAATTATATAATTGAAAAAGATTCTTATGAATTTATAAATTATCATAAGTTTATTATTTAAGAAGATAAATAATTAACAATATAAGTCAGACTAATGATAAGGGACTCTATCTCAATGTCCATTCATTATGGCATATTTTGGTTTATAAATGACCATATTTTAAACAGTGTATAATCTACCCTTCACCCCTTAATTTCAACTAAGGGTTTTCAAAAGGGAATATTTATTTATGATGTGTTTTACATAAAAAATGAATTTTTCTTTCTAACGTACACAATGATGATGAGCTATCTACCACCATGATCATTATTTGATATCTGGACTCCTATACAAGATTTAATGTTTTTTATAAGAAAATAAAACATCATATTAAGGTTTATTCATTTATGAAAATTGTTTTCATATTTGATTAACTATATAAGTATCTTGATATGATGTCTTATGATTTCAATGGTGAAATTATAATTTTTATTTTTTCTTGTTCATATGATTCGATTATGTAATGGTTCTTGGGAAAGGTTTATGAATACTACATGTTCGTTGATAAACTGAGGGTTGGTGAGGCTGTGATAGCTCTCTAATGCATTGGCTATTGTGATTGAGGTAATCATAATGGTTTGTCATTAGTGATTTTGGAAATATACTATGATGGTTATTCCAAATGAAATCATTATTGTTAATATCTACGTAGCTGTGAATAGTAAAATATAAGTATGATATGGATTCCACAAGTTACATTTATGCTTTATGATTTCTACAAGTTATTCATAAGTCTCATGATTTCATTAGATATATTAAATATATTATGTTTTATGAGTGAGAAGTATGATTATATTTATTTGTATGTTTTCAAGGACTATTTTATTATATAAATATTTTTTAATCATTACTAGGGCTTTTAAGCTCTTCCCAATATTTGAAATGTTTTTAATAGGGTTTATGGAAGGGTAAGGGGAAAAAATAAATAAGGAATATTTTTTTCACGAAAATAATTTTTGTATAATTTAATGTGTTTTATTATTGGGGGAAAATATTGATAGAATAGATGTATCTACTTTGAAACATTTGAAATGTAATGTATTAATAATATGCATGATTCATTAATACTCAAAATATGAAAAGATCATCAATGTGAATTAAATTAATATTATTTAATTATAACAGGATTATGCATTTAATTAAGGTTGGGTCCTTATTGTTGGTATCAGAGTTGAGTTTTGATAACCTTATAGGTTATGTTGTTATTTAGTAATAAGTTACATGTTTTTTATACCCATAATAGTTAGAATATTCAAAATAGTCATTGATATATCAGATAAATAGAATGAGTTTATGTTAACATGAATAATTATGCCATAGTGTTTACCCTACAAATAATATAGTATATAATAATTTTATTGATATACTCACACTGAATATTTTGGTTTTGAAAAATCCATGGATCTAACAGGTACCAATGTAACAACGGATGTGATGGAAACTGTGGTGGATTTCTAAATAAGAAACTAAATGAAATGTGAACCAAAATGAGAACACTTTTAGTTATTCATAAGAAACTAAATGGAGTAATAATGGACCACTTGAACCATGGTGATTTATCTATGGTTTCATATATGATACAAATGAATCCTTTTTTATATTTAGGTAATAATAAAAAATGTAAGTTTATTCCACAAGCTATGTCTCAAGTATGTGAAATGAAAAACCTAGAAAAAAGATACAAAGGTATGGTACTATGTTATAGATGTGTTAATGATGGTAATAAATCAATAACAAGTAACCGAAAAAAGGAAGTGTTCAGTTGACCCCTGTAAAGGGAATGATGTTCATTTAGAAGGATCAATTAAATGTTTTAAAAGTTGTGTTCATATTCATTATAAAAATAGATTCCCTATAAAGATGGTTTAGGAATAGGATCTGTAGGACCATACAAATATATGATTACCAATATCTAATTCCATCCTAATGGAGGATGAGGAATCTGAAAGTGTCATTTGGATGATATTTATTATTTCATAGATCATGTTTTGACATTATTGAATCTTAGGACATGAATCATTATTTTGACTATTGGAAATAAGTATTGTGGAATATAATAGGAAAAAATGGTTAAGAGATCATGAATTGTGCATGATGATTATGATGTGTACATTTATCAAATTCAATAATTATAATAGATCTATGGGTGATGAAAATTTTAAAAGTATTAGTTATCTTTTTGATGGGATTAGATTGGAATTTTTTCTTGTCTTTGTATATATATAGTTAGTCATGTGAAAATGTTTTTAAGGGTGACTTTTATTTTCTTTTGATGATATAAATATAATTAATCATTAGGGATTATATGATCCACTATTGTGAGGTAATTATCAATTATTACATATTGAGATTTATAATGAAAGGCATGAGATAAACAAGATGGTAAATTGTGTTATTGTTATTTTTTAAGATTTTATCTCATTTTGAGAATGTTTTAATAATTGTAAAGGGTTTCAAAAAAGGAAAACTCACATTAATGGTGAAAACCATTTGCGTTGGATAAGACCATGGGAATCAAATCCACAACTGATGTGAAATAAGGTTTTATCACATACAATTTACCTATATGATGTCCCATATTATCCTGACATAAAATTTTTAGAGTAAGATGTTTTTGAAATTAGAATAGGTTGATTTTTAGAAAATATGTTTTATCAAATTGATATAAAAGTAACTGGAAAACTTATTCAAATATTTAGAGATAATTTTTTTTTGGAAGATGTACTCTATTTTTGGATATTTTTATGATTAAGGTAAATAATATACTCTGAGATTTAATTAGTGATTAATAGTAGAATTATTTGTTAGGAATAATATATTATTTAAATTGTGTAATTATGTGGAATTATATTATTTAAAGATATGATTAACCTATCATGTAGAATATGCGATCAAGTTAAATACATTCTGGTATGATACATTATGTGGGATTTATGTGGTTTTGATAAAACTATTAAAATTTATCTTGATATATTATGTTATTTAATCCATCACATTTTTTATTTCAATCATTATTTTGATTATTTTGAAGTACTATATGTACACTTAATTTTTCAATTGTTTATGTTGATCTTTGGGTATTACTATTGAATTATTGATATTACAAGTAGTTTTTTGTCTTATAAATGATTATACATTTTGGGGAATTATCCTATCTTATCACAACCATTCTGTTTCTGGTTAATATTTTAACATATGATTAATATATAGTTAACATTTTAGGGATTATTTTATTATCTATAGTTTATTTTAATGCTTTATTTGTGACCAAGTCATATTGAATACTCTGTGATTAAAGAAGTGATGAGTTTGTGATAAAAATTTACTAAATGTTGAATTTTTTATTGACAATTAAATATGTTTCCTTATGTTCATAATAAAAAATATTAATTTATTTCTCAGTATTTTGAAAATGAACAAAATTAACAACTATTTTTTTTTAAATTTTCTATTGGTAAATTAATGAACATTTTACCCATTAAAAGTTCATGTTCCACTTATTGTTAACATTCCCTTAATTGTTTTATCTATCACTCTCCAACAGAACAATATTATTAATTTGTCTTACATATCCATGTTGTTCTAAAAGGAATAATAGAATGTGTTTCCTTGGGAAACATTTTTAATAATATTAAATTATTTTAAATTGATTTTTTATTGAATCATATTCTGATGTGGTATTTTCAAAGAAATTTCCAAGAAAAATTTTAAAATTGCGAGGACACTATTTCCAAAAGGGGTAATAATGTGAAAACCTATGAATTTATGAAATAATATATATTACTATCTATTAATATTTATGAATAAGATATTTATTTTATATTAATGTTGACTCCATGTTCTATAGCATAACTGAAACCCAACAATGTGTTTTTATTAATTCATACGTTGCACACAACGTTGAGTTATACCAAAAAATAAAACAATATATTTATTATTAATTTCAATGGTAGTTAACACATATCCGTTGTAGTAGAGGGAATGATAAGAACATACAAAATTATTATTTCACATTTTTTATAATTTTTATTACATTTATACAATAAATGTTAGAAACATAAAATGAGAATCAATCAAGTTTTAATCCTATAATACTCTAATATTTCTAAAATGTTGTTTTACATCCTTATGATGGGGTACCCATTTTATGTATTGTTTTCTCACTTTTATATGTAATTTTTGAAAAAATAAACTTATTCAATATAATTGGGATTAAAAATTTACTTGGTAATATTTTTGGAAATTCGCTGATAATGTTCTTTTTTAATGAAAATTGGAAAATACCACAGTTTTAATCAAAACGAGATATTCATCTAATATATTTATATATTTAGTTTATATTTACTGTTTTATTTTACGTGTAATTGTATTATGATTTTAACATTTACTCTAATTATGGTCATTTCAAGTAATTTCACATTAAAAGTGGACATAAAAACATGACAATCTTTTTGTAGGTTGTATTTCATAGAAATTCACTTTCTACTATTGAAAACACAAATTAATTTTAAATAAATTAATGAAGAATATTTTTTTTATTTGGAAAATTTTAATCTATATTTGGAATCATAATATCAATATTATGTAAACATGAACCTTTTATTTTTTTATATTTTTAATTTTATGTTCAATATTTATTTTTAATTACCACAGTTAAAGGATTAATTAGGTAAGTAAGGTTAAAAAAATATAATAATAATATTGAACATCCCTAAAACATGCCTCAATATTATAGTATGAGTTATGGGAGACTACAAATATCCATAGTCTGAACTTTTGGCATTTGGAAGCCACTTAAGTGTTAAAGTGAATTTTTTAATAATGAATTTATGGTGAAGGAAAATATAACATAAACAAGTGACATTTTACTTAATCAACATTGAATATGGGTTTTATAAGTGACCTCCTTGAATATAAATCATCTTTATAAATCAAAAAAAATTTACGTTATGGTATTTTATTAATAATTTATATATATTATATATATATAAATAAAATAATTACCCAATGATGATGTAGTGATTGTTTCATTAATAAAGGATTTAAATTAATACTGTTATAAATATTATTGGAAATAATTTATGTAATAAACATATATTTTAGGTGAATACAACATGTTATTTTACTATTAAATGTTTTGTTTCAATGTTAACTATCTATTTCTATTTTATTTTAATTTTATAAATGGAATAGTCTAAAAATTGACTTAAGGGATATTTAGTAAAAATAAAAATTTATTAAATTAGTTAAAAATCTTAAAAATATTTTAAAATCATACAGTGATAATGATATGGTATAAAATTTCATTAAGTTTCTAATTAATTTAAATTTAACCCATATTAGTTAAATTAATATCTTTTTAAAATTTAAAATTTTGTTACCACATTTAAAATTTAATGAGAATAATTAACGGTAAACTAAAAAAATAAGGTTTAACATAAACTCAAAACTTGTCTTCAAATAATTGAATGAAGGTTTTTTGATCTATATACATTTTATTTTCTCTATATCTCTTGTTTGCGCCTCTTGGATTATAAAATAATTTATATTATGTAAATATTTTAATACATTCCAAGGGTACACCTCCCCTATCCAAAAAAAGTCACCAATACATATCTATTACACACACACTAAAATAATTTTACCTCATCCATGATGATTCCAAGACTCATCCTATAATACCTCCTCACATCATTGAATCCTTATTTTAGGAAAAAAACTATTCTTAGAGGTGTTTAGTTGTTCTTATAAGGTGATCAATTGAAGAAAATGTATCATTTTATTTAAGTGTTTCTATTTTTTTCTTCATCATCATCCTAAACTCTCATAAATCAAAGATGATAAAATTACAATATAATCATAAATATATTGAGATTATATTATGATAATATCATCCCCTATTTCCATCACTATATCCAACAAATGTGAATGGAATTTATCAATTGTGTGTACGTGTGAATTATAACATCGACAAACCAATTTAGTTCATCTTCCATTACAGTCTATTAAGATTGGTTATCATGATGGAATTAATCATAATATGTGACATTAATGACATATTAATCATTATCAGATAATAATATGTCAATTACATTATTACATCCATGTTCATAAAAATGACATCACATTTCATCAGTACGTGTAAAGTAATAACTCCATGAAGCCGTGTGACTCATTTTTATTAATTATATCACTAATATTATATATATATATATATTTATTTATATTAAAATTATTATGATAATTTTAATAATATCATGATCAATATTAAAGATACAATTATAAATACCTTATTTCTATAATGATGATTGGAAAATGGAAAAGTTACCAATGTGTATGTATGGCATACCACTTATATGATTACATCATTGTTCATTTTTAATAACCATATTTAATGGTTAAAATTTAAAAATATTAGTTATGTTTCAAAGTGATGAATAGGTAACAAATACTATTCTGGAGGTAATGGACTTATCTCAACATTGACTAGTGACATCATATCATTTTCATTTTTTACTAAAGAACCGATTAACAACAAAATATATGACATGAACTAAATTAATTAACTAATTATTATAACATGTTCACAATTGAGGTAATGTGAATAATAAACATGAAAAAAGGTTTTTATGAAAGTATAAATTAACAAAAGTTTATTATTCCAGATGATAAAGAATGAACAAGACATGTCAGACTCAATGTAAGGTATTTCGTCACATTCTACAATCATTGGGCCATATTTTGTTTTATACACGACTTAATTTTATTAGATGTATAAAAAACCCCTTTTACATTTAATATTGAAAATAAATTTTCAAATGGGAATAATTTTTTTACATGTAGTCTTACTATGTGGAAAAATGAATGTTTCTTTTTAACATACGCGGCGACAACGACCTTTCCACCACCATGAGCATTATTTGATATATGGATTCTTTAAAAAGATGTAATGTTTTTAATAAGAATGTAAATTAAATTTTTATTTATACTAGTGTTGAAAATGGTTTGGATAATGAATTTATTATATCAATATCGTTATATTATTTTTTTGATTGCAATGTGGAAATATAATTTTTCTATTCTGCTTCTTAATTTGTAAGGATTTTGTTATCGATCCTTGGAATTGCATATGTATACAGTGGGTTTCGTGATAAGTGGATGGTGGGTGAGCGCATGATAGGTCTCCAATGAATTAGGTAATGTGATAGTTGTAAATTTTATGGTTTCTCCTCTGATATATATGGAATATAATGTGATGGGAATTTCAAATGTAATAATGACGGTTACTCCCTATATAGTTGTGAAAGCTACAATGTTTGTATGTTATGGATTACAAATGATACATTTTTGATTTACTATTTCTATAATTTATTAATAAATATTTTTTATTTCCTCAGTTATGATAAATATTATTTGTTTATGAGTGTAAATATTAATTTCATTTATTTCTATGTATTAATGGACTAATGTTTAATTTCCATATTTTTAATCCTTTAGAGAGTTTTTTATGTTCATCATAAGATTTTATATTTTATCATAGTCTATAAGGATAGATAAGAGAACATGATAATTATAGAATATTTTTATCATGGAAAGTGTTAATTTTTAATTTATGGAGCTTTATTATTATAAAATAAATTGTTTATAGTTAACAGGTATACAATGAAATATTTGAGATGTAATGTATTAATAATGGCCTAATTATTTAATTATCCAAAACTAAAACAGATACTAAATCTGAATTAAATTCATTGTATTGTATAATATCATGTTAATATATTATTTCATACATGGGGCCACACAGTTGGTATCTGAGGATAATTTAGATATCATTAGAGGTTTGGGTGATATTTAAGAATAAGTGACTTGCTTTACAAAACCACAATTTTTAGGATATTAGAAACTTTCATATTTATTTTAGAAAAATTTATTGAGTTTAATATAAGTTTGATAATAATTTCATATTGTTTACCCTTGTCATAAGATAATATAAGATGATTTTACTGATATAATCACACTAAAATTTACAGTTTCATTAAATTTATGGATCTAGTAAGAACCAAAGAAGAAATGGATTTTAAAGAAACTGAGGTGGTTTTCTGAATATGAAAATATATGAAAAGGTTGTTGTAATGAGAACTCTTTTTTTAAGAAACAAATATATGGATTCATGATTGACCACATGATACTTGTTGATTTTTATTAGGAAACATATAAGAAAGAATGAAATCCTTATGGGAGTTTAGGTAATAAACATAGAGGTTTATATATTCAACAAACTATTTTAAAAAATGTAGAATAAATAAATAGGAAAATGATTCAATTGGAAAAGAAAAAGTTATAGATCTGGTGATTATGGTCATAAATAAATAACCTACCATAGAAAGATAAAGTATTATGTTGACTACAAGAAAGGGAAATATGTTCATTCTGAATGATCAATTGAATATTTTAAATGTGGTGTCTATGGTAATTACATATAAAAATGTCTTACGAAGAATGTTTGAGAATATGATTATAATTAACATAAAAATATATATTTACCAACACAAAATTCATTTCCAATTGAGTCTGAGGAAAATAAAAATGACATATGAATGTTATGAATTATTTCTTAACTAATGTTTGGAAATTATTAAATATTAAGACATGATTCATGAATTTTTTTAAGAGTGAATTATTATGAAATAAAATTGAAAATCATGGTTAAGGGACCATGAATAATATAGAATGAATATGATGTCTACATTTTGAAAATTAGAGAGTTATGCTATATCTTTTGGTGATGAAATATTTAAATGTATTATAGCTCTTTTTTCTTGATGGGATTACATTAGAAAACATTTCTCTACTATGTGCATCCTTAATTTTTTTATGTAAAATTTATTTTTGAGGATTAATTTCCTTTTAATTATATGATAGAATTATATTAGGGTTTATATGATCCTTGATTTTGTGGAAATTATGGTTTATCTCATTTTGAGATAACAAATACATGCATGATATAAAATATCAATTAAGATATGTTAAAGCTATTTTTGAGGATTTTATCTCATTTATGGATTATTTTTAAAAATTATATTGTCCATGAAAAATAAAAGCCCCATTTAAGGCAGATAAACCATCGTGTTAGACATATTTGTGTGAATAAAACCCCCAAATTAAGTACGGAAAGGCTTTATCACTTACCACTGGCCTATGTGATGTACGTAGTTAGAATGACATTTACTTTTTATTTCAACATCCCATTGGAATCAGAATGATATGATTTTGGGAACTTCTATTTTATCAAATTTATATACATTATACAATAAAAAATATTCGGGGATTAAGTGAATTTGTTTGTCAATAAATTATTTATTTGGGAACTTTATATGATTAAGGTAAATAAGATACAATGAGATGTAATTGATAAATAATTGTCAAATTATATGTTTGGAATAATATATGATTTAAATTATATGTTTATGTCGAATTTGAGTATTTATAGAGATGGGTAACCTATATAGTAGAATATTTTCTTAGGATAATTACATTTTTATATGAGACATTAAGAGTGTTGTATGCATTATGGAGATAACTAGTAAAATTTAACATGGTTGATTATGTGATTAAATCATTCCAATTTTTTATATCAATCACTTTATTGATTATTTTGAGGAACTATATGGTCAATTATTTGTGGAATAGACTATAATGGACTTCTTGTATTACTATTGCAATTTATAGATTACAAGTAGTCTTCTTTCGTATTAATGATTATTTTTATGGGAATTATCTTATCTTATTCTGAACATTTTAGTTCTAGAATATGTTTCAAGTTATGATGAATATATAGTTAATATTTTGTGTATTATTTGGCTCTATAGAAGTTGAATCGAGTGATTCAGGTGTGTCCAATTCATCTCAAATACTCTTTTTTTATAGAAAATATAATTTTTTGGTAAAAATTTGTAAAATGATGAAATTATACTTTAAATGAAAATATGTTTACTAATGTTCTTTATCAATCACATAAATAAATTACTCTACATCATGAAAATCTCATTAAGAAAATATTTTTCTTTTAATTTCCTTAATGGTAAATCATAGACTGTTTAAGAAATCACATGTTTACAGTTTTATGGTTGTGAACATTCTACTAATCTTTTTTTCTATAACTCTACATCAAAATAAAGAGGTTATTTCCTCTTCCATATACATTTTTTCATACATGGAATCCATGTATGTGTTTGCCCAGCTAACCATAGTACTTAACTTAATTTTTTTACGATATTGTTTTATTGACTTTTTTATTGAGATTTTCAATGAAATTTCTGAGCATAATATTAAAATTGCGAGGACAAAATTTCCAAAAGTGGGGATTTATGTAACATCCAATGTATTTATAGAATTATACATTTTCATATCTAATAATTATTATTAATATACTATGAAATTTACATTTAAGGGGAATATTTTTCTGAATATGTATTGGAGACACAATAATGGGTTTCTTTGAATTAATATTTGGCACAGAATGTTGAGTTATACAGAAAAAATACAATATTAATATTATTATTTAAAATTATAGTTAAAATATTCTAAGTCTATAAGTTGGGATGAAAATATATAACAACAGTATGATTAAAAATGCGTGTTAAATGTTTTACCGTTAATCAAAATTTATTTTAGAGTATTAAAATGATAATGAAACCAATTTTAAGCGTAAATTATAGTAATAATTTTAAAATTTATTTTCATTGCCATATGATGGAGAACCCTTTTTAAATCATCTTTTTTGCGTTAATTATATTATATTTGTCAAAATAAATCTATTCTATAGAAGAAGGGCCTCAATATTTTATTTGGATAAATTTTTTGTAATTTTATGATAAAGTTCATTTTTAATGAATAGTGGAAATTACATCATTTTAAGTCAAATATACATTTTCATGTAATTTAATTATTTAGATAAATGATATTATATATTTGTTCTAAATTATAATATTATTTTGTTTTTATCGTTTAATCCAATTTAGTTAATTTGACGTAATTTCACTTTTGGACTGGACATAAACACATGTCACTCTTTTGATAGTTCTTATTTCAAAAAACCAAGCTTTCTGGTTCTGACAATAAGAATTAATTTTAAAATAATTAATTAATCTAATAAGTTTTGAATTTGAAAAAATGGATTCTATAATTTAAATCAGGTGTTCAAAATTGATTATATAGTTACCTTTTTTGATATTAATAATATTAACATCAATAATTATTTTTATTTACCACGGTTAATGGGTAAATTATGAAAGTAATGGAAAAATAATATTATTATAATATAAAAATATCCTAACACATGCCAAAATCTTATTGGATGAATTATGGGAGACCAAAAAAATACATAGGACAATCTTTTGGTTATTTGGATCCACCTGGGTGTGTAAATGACATGTATAATAATGAAATCAAAATACAAATATATATAATGTAAAGATATATCCATTTACATTATAAATTTTACGGTGGAATTATATAATAGATTTTTTCAAATATAAATAGCCATTAAATATCTAAAATTATATTTTACATCATGGTATTTTATTTATAATTTTTATAGATTAAATAAATAATATTAATAATAACACAATGAAGATGCAATGATTTCTTTATTAATAATTATTCAAATAAATGACATTAGATATATTAAAATAAATAAAATATCATATAATTTAAGTTATTTACAAGTAATATAGATAATTATATCATGTTATTATGCTATAGAATGTTTATGATAAAATTTATATCTCTATTTTTATTTTATTTAAATTAAATAAAGTGAATAGTTTAAGAATTGATATGATTGGTGATTTATAAAAATAATAATTTATTAAATTATTTAAAAAACTTAAAAATATTCCAAAATCACAATGTTATTAATATATGATCAAAAATATCATTATGTTTCAAAATATTATAAATTTACACCATTTAAATTAAATTAATAGCTTCTTAAGAATTTAAGTATTGTTAAAACATTTAAAATTAAATAATAACAAATGATGGAAAAACGAAAATATAAGGTATAAAATAAACTCAAAACATATCAATAAACTACCGGATGAAATAATTTCGATCTATTATCATCATATCTTCATGGTATCTGATTTCTGATCCATGCTGACAAAAAATATTTTATATTAATTTAATATTTTAATATTTTCCAAGGGTGCTCCTACCCTCTCCTTTAAAAGGAAATCATCCCTCTCAATTAATCAAACATCCAATGCATTTCAGTTAATCAAATATCTGTCCAAGAATTTACCTATAATACCTCTCCCCAATAATGAAGCAATATTTTAGGCAAAACTCCTTTCTTAAAGATTTTCAAGTGTTCCTCAAAAGGAGACTATCCGAAGAAGAGGCATTATATTCTTTATGTCTTGATATTTTGTTTCTCATTCCACTTCCTCAAATCACATAAAAATGATGAGATAATAACTCCAGTATCCTCAATATGCATAGATGATATTATTTTAATATCATCCTCATAATCGATCTCTACATCCCTCAAATAGGAACGAAATTAATAATGTGTGCATACATGTTATTTATCATCGCCATAAGATTGTTTAGTTTGTTTTATGGTAATTTCTATTAAAATTATAACTCTATTAAAGTGTACGTGTGAACTATCACCTCCATGAAGTTGTGTGACTCATTTTTATTCATTTTATAACATGTGTTATATATATAAATGATTATGATTATTTTTATAATATCATTATCAGGCTGGAAATATAAAATGGTAATTTCCCTATTTCTTTAATGATTGATGAATAATTGAAGCCTATCATCTCCAAGATTATAATATTGATATATATTCATAAATATATTTAATGGTTTAAATTAAATAAATATTAGTTATGTGTAAAAGCGATCAATATTTAATGAATAATATTATGGAGATGATAGGCTTATGACTACATGGACTGATGACATCATACAAGGATTATTTTCTACTCAGGAACCGATAATCTACAAGATGTATGGCATGAAGTCAAATAATTAACTAATTATTATACCATGATCATAAGTTATGTAATGTGTGTAATAAACATGAATAAAATTCTTACCTGAGTACAAATTAAACTATATTTATTATTTAATATTATAATTAATTAAAAAGATATGTCCGACTTAATGTAATGTACTTCGTCTCAATATTTATTCATTAAGGAATATTTGGGTTTATAGGAGAACTTATTAATATAGTGTATAATAATACACATTGAATTTTAATTTCAATTAGTGGTTTCAAAATTGTACAATATTTTTGAAGAATACTTATAGTAAACATAAAAAAGAATGTTTCATTTTAGCGTATGAGGTGACAACGTCCTTTATACCATCACGAGCATTATTTTGTATGTGACATCCTCTAAACTCCATATGGTTTTCCAAAATTAATGTAAATATCATATTTAGGTATATTGGTATTGAATTGTTTTTTTGGGAATTGACTTATTATATCAATATCTTTATATGATGTATTATGATTACAATGTGGGAATTTCATTATTATTTTGTGCTTGTCTATATTTATTTATTATGTTATGGTTCCTCGGAATTTCTTATGTATACAGGTGGTTATACAAAAAATTGAGGGCTGGTGATCCTATATATATCTCCAACGCACTGGGTAACATATCAGAGGTAAACATTATAGTTTCTCCAAATAAATTTATCGAATATACTTTGATTGGAATTAAAAAATTATATATGAAGGTTACTCCTTGTGTTGCTTTAAATTCTAAAATGTAACTATGTTTTGGATGCCACAAGTGACCATTATGATCTAAAATTTATTTTAGTAATTAATTATTCATATTATTTCATGTGTTATGTTAATGATATTATCTTTTATGGGTCAAAATTATGAATTTATTAATTTGTGTTTGTTAGAGGAGTGATGTTTTCGTTCCTTGTTTTTGATCCCCTACTAAGATTTTTATGATCATTACACATTATTAAAAGATTCTACATAGGTTATAAGAATGATTAAGAGAAAGGAAAAATTCAATAATATTTTTATCAAGAAAATAATTCTTTTTTACTTAAGGAGTTTTATTATTGTGATAAAAATATATAGAGTAGAAGTGTCAAATTTGTAATATTTGAGATGTAATATATTACTAATGGCTTAAATATTTAAAAATCAATACTTAAAAATATCTGGAAGGTTAATTAGAATAAATTATTGTCTTATATAGAAAATATGTATAGTTTTGAGGTTGGGTATAGACATTAGATTTATCATTATTACTTTCTATGTAAAGTGTCTGTGAAAATCATTTCACATCTATTAGTGGGGAGATACTCCTCGGTACACATGAGAAACATTATTATATTCTCATGATATAGAAATTATTAATGTATATGTGGTATTATAATTCATGAAGATGAATTTTTTTAGAAATATCATATATATTCATTAAATTCTTCATTAAATTTATCTTTTATAGGTGGTGATGGAAAAAATTACATTGATTAAAGAGGTTGATAGTGTCCTATACACACGATTGATAGTTTGGTTTACCATTTCATGGTGGAGGGGGCTAATATGGGATATGTAATATACAAAATAAAATGAAATTATATTCAATATACAGAATTTATTATAAGATAATAATTTATTAATATTTTATATAGGATGATGATGAAATAAAAGAGAATTTTTCTATTGATAAGGATACCTCATCTTTGTGTAACCCCTATAGGATTACACTAAAATCCATCCTTGAATGGCTTCATGACCATCCCATGTACTATAATATATGAATAATGAATTAATTAAATTATTTTATTACGTATTTACAAAAGAAATTGATTTTAAGAGTTTTTAATAAGAGTGAATTTGGGGTTCCCATTTATAAGTGTCGGATAATAAATAATTAGAATTTTTGAATAAAATTTTTTATCCCTTCTTTAACCTACCAAAAATGCCCCAATATTGGTCTATAATTAAAATTAGGTTATACATGGTAGAAATAAATCCATAAAATGGGATTCGAGTAAGTAATTATCCCCTTTTACCATTATATTTTTGGTTTAACCCATGGTAAACCAATTTTAACCATAACTAAAGTAATTAAATATTAATATTTTACTATTACTATTTCTAAATAAATTTAAATAATTACAGGTTATAAATTATTATAAATAAAAATATTGGATATATATTTTATATTTACCTTACTATAATTCATATGTTTTATTTAAAAACTAAACATTAATATGTGATGAAAAAAGGTTTTCCAATGAGATAATTTCATTAGTATATAATATTTTGATTTCAAAAGTAAACATGAATTTTGTTAAAATAAACACGATTGGATTAATAATAATATTATTAATATAATTTTACATGTAAAATAATTATAATATTTATGGAACATTGTATCATCTTTAAAATAAATGTTATATTTATTAAAAAATAGTAATTTTTCACTATTCAGATAGAAAATATTGTTTTGATGCTGATTATAAAAAAATAGTCAAATAATATTTTTACCTATATATTTAAAAATATATTTTTATTAGTTATAATAAATTTTATTAAATTATAATAAATTATATTAATTATTTTTTAAAACATCAATAAACAAATTTTTTAAGAAAATATTATTTTTAAAACATATATATACTTCACTGAAAATTATTTAATTTTTTCAAAATTATTTTTATCTATTAAATTGTTATCTATAATTTATAAAATGTTTTTATATCTACTAAGTCATCCATTTTAAAAATCTTGGTTATAATGGTCATGCATAAATAAAAATATTAATATTATATAGAGTATCTTTAAAACAGAGTGTTGTGTGTAATACAAGTATCAAAAATATTAAATTTATTCCAAAGATAATTCCAAGTGACATAGGGTGTAATATTCCACCCCCATTAACATTAGTTTTACCCATTAAGTGTTTTTCTCCAATACCAAAAAAATTTGATACATTTTCCTTATCATATCCTCTATATCTAACTTAGCTTCATCAAATTTGTTCATTATCCACAAATAATTGACATGGTGAGTGGTAATTTTTTAATCCCTTTCCTTATATGAACAAATATATCAACCTATGAATCCATATATAAATATCAATATCTCATGGTAGTACATCTTTGATCAGTAAGAGATAAGTTTCGGGTATATTCGTTCATATAAGAGATACGTAGAACACATCATAGACAGGAGAGTGTTTGAGTAGAGGTGAAAATTCATATTCTACTATCATGAAATGATGAATAATTTCAATGTGTTGGATATAGTTAGGTGTTTTTCTAAAATTCATTAGTAATATCATTCCAATATTTCATTAATATATTCTTAAAATTTAATTTTCACAAACTTCAAATTCTATATCATTTTAGTAATTATTAGCATAACATTTCTCTGACATTGTATTGTTCAAATGTGTTACTAAATAGATATGAAAATATATAGTATGTCTCTAACTATATTAGGGTTTAATAGCTTTTTTAATCCAAAATCATCCCAATACATTGGATTTATACACTTCCTACCATTGATTTCTTAATAAGGATCAACCTCAAAGCTCGAGTATAAAATATTATTTTTAGAAAAATCAACTACATTAAAGAGTAGATCCAAAAAAATATAAAATATATAGAATATTATTTAAATATATAATTTAATTATTTAATTTTTTATATAGACATACCATCCATCAGAATATGACAGGACATGATGAAAAATAAATTTTTATCCAAAGTATTGTGAAGACTACACCAGAACAAAGAGGTAAAACGTGAAAAAATAGATACACAAGATAATGGAACTCCATAAAAACTTACCTTCCAAAATGTATATTCTAGAATTGATGTCTATGAAATGAAGTGTGATTGCATTATATAGTGATTGACTACTACCCATAAAAATGATTTCGATGAAATTTTTTGGTGTTTCGAATGAAAATACATGTTGGTGTATTCCAATTTTAATTTTGGTATGGGTAAGGTTTGTAACAAGCACGTGAAATTTTTTCTATTATCCACAAATTTCAAAAATACCAATACCCTATATATAAACTCTATGATATCTATCTTCATTACACCACACCCACAATTCCCTTATATATCTGAATCAATCCTTGTACATCATGGATAAATATTGAATTATGATCTATGAGCATCTTAGAATAGATTATGTACATATAAAATACATGTTTCATAAACCATATCATCACATAACAATCATGTTTAGACTCAGGAATATTTATTACATTCTTCTAAATTCGTCAATTTTATCTATGCCTCTTTAATCAACATATGGATTATTTATTAAAAACATTTTTGTGAAATTTGCTATTTTTCCTTTTCATTCAATAAATCTAGATACATAATTTTTAATATTTAGGTATTGTATCTCTCAAGATCCTATTCATGGACTAGTCTTCATGATTGTTTTTACTAAAATAATTGAACACCTTTTGTTTATTTCCCAAAGAGGTAATGTATTGAGATTTAATTATTTTTAAACATATATAACTGTATTCTCTAGCTCATGTTCAACCCCTTCTGAGTGACTATATACTTTAATCATTTGAAACCATTAAAAATATCACACATTTCTCTATGTATATAATTCCTCGAAATCATTATTTTATAAATTACCACAACTATCTCTTAATCATTAGTTCAATATTTTTTTTAAAATCATAAACTATATTGAGGCATAAGATATAACTATATAATTATACATGATAATTAATCAAAACTGATTATTCAATTCATCATTATATATCATTTTAATCCATGAAATTTTACTCAAATTCACCAGTCTTAAAGATCTTATCTTAATTTTGAGTGAACATGGTCCATTGATCAGATGGTCTTGATGAATTATCTGAATTCATTCTATAATATCAATAAAATCCATGAAATCACAGGATCTCAGTTACGATGGTTATTCTAGGATAATGTTCAACTGCCTCCCTCTTTTATGGATTCCTTAATATTTTATATTATGAGATTATATAATCCAGAAACGAATCATTTTTCCCATAATTCAAATTTTATAAATTATGAAAACATTTAATCCCTCTTTTGGGTAATCAACACAATTAAAAAATTAACTACTTTCTCTTTCATTATCTTCAAATAGATAATAATAATATCTATAATGTCTAAAAAAACAAATCATATTATATTCTAGAACTGTATTGCTCCATTCCATGAAGATATAAGGAGAATTAGTAATTAAAAATTACATCAAAATATATTCATAATTTCCATAACATTCATATAATGTTTTGTTGGGTATATCCTTATTTTTAACCCATAATTAATGATTTCAGGAGAAACATTTAATCATGTTATTGTATTTTTCTTCATGTGGTGGATCAAAAAAATCATCAATACATTGTAGATGATACTTCTTCCGGATTGTGATATTTTTTAGTTCTAGTTATTCAATTAACAGTCACCTTAATCCATCATATTTATTCAAAAATCAATTGGAGTATACATTGTAAAAAACATGTCTGATTGAATACTATGTCATTAGTTCTCCACGATTTGATTATTTAATTCCTGCAAAGTGATCAATGATTGTATGTATGGAGTATTTGGAATATGAAAGTTTTTAGGTATGTTTTTAATTGAGAAAAAATATTCCTAATTTTGTGGAATACAATTAAATTCTTCCAAAAACGCATATATGAATTCACATTCAATTTGTATATCATATATATTGATTGTATTCTTGGACATCGATGATAAATTCCCCATTTTAATACGGATAAATATAAATACCATGGATATTACATCCATATTAATTTCATATTTATCATCGCAATAATATATTGACATAGGTTTCTATGGAATATCAAATTTCACAACCCAATCTCAAAATTAAATGTGGTCTTTTATTGATAAATCCAATCAATTATTAAGTTAACATAACATTAACCCAAAGGAAGAATAATTAGATTTGTAGGAATCACAATACTATTAACATTAACTGGAGAAGAAACATAGACCTAATATGTCAACATAATACCGTTTTGGGTTTTCACATCCAACTTAAAATCTAATTTATGTGTAATTGTTCTAATTCCCTTATCAAATTAATCAGTTATAAATGAGTGAGTTTATTTAAAAATATTAGTAGTTTTTGATTGTATGTCATTATTACCATTCATCATGAAATTATCATAACCATTATTAAAAACTCTGATTTCAAGATATTTATATTTTATCCATATATTTGAGTGGATTTTTAGGTAGATCTTTGTAATTATACACCGTATTTGAGAAATAGTAAGCATAATGTGCATGCACCATTAATATATTGTAAGGTATTTTTGGTGGTGTGTTAATGTGTGTCACATCATATACCATGATTTTGACCATTCTATTTAGTTACATTCAACATTCACTAGATTTAATACTATATCATCAACATTTAAATCACAAATTAGATCCATTCAAGAAATTCCATCTAGGTTTCTTCCCAAATTTCTGTAATATTTATATCTATAAGTTCTTTGAAATTTGTGATTTTTTCAAATATTCATGAGAATCAATTTTAATTATCCAATATATCCCATGGTAATGGTGGGATTATAAATATTAAATTTCATCGTTGAGTGCGAATATTTTTATTTCTTCATAGAAATTTAATTATGTTATTGTTAATTATTTTATGAGAATAGGATTTTTGTGACTAATTAATATATCAATAATAATTTTATTTTGGATTATAGTACTAGAATCATAAATCACATGAGTTTTATAATATTTATTCAGGTACCAATAGATTCATGATACTTCAGTTTTATCTCAATAAATTCCTTATCCATTTTCATAAAAATTATAAAGGGGAATTTCATATAGAAAAATATTCTCCCAAACTCATCCCACATCATGGAGTACATTTTAAAATTTTTATTGTATTCTTGATTAATTTCTACCATTTTCATGTTTTGAAATCCAATTGATAGACAAAAAAAAATAAATTTTCATGCTCTAACACTAAAAAAGAATATATTTTCTTAAGAATTGATTTATTAGACAAAAGTTTGTAGATCACCAGACCCATTATTAGATGATGAAAATTACATCATAAAGGACTCAATAGAATGGTGTTCCTGAGATTAATTTTTGGTATCATATCTTGATTACTATATTAAGATGTTTTTTGGTCTTATAAGTGATGTTTCTTATTCATTTTAGTCCAAATAGTTCTTATATTATTTGGAGGTGAATCATGTATGGATGATTAAATCCACTACCCTTTTGGATCTTGACTCATTGTTAAAAAAACACTCTTCTACATATTTCTCATTGGAATTTTGGAACATATTTTAAATCATGCACATGGAACAACACTTTTACTTGTTTCACCCTCATTGAGCCATGTCCAAGGATTATATAATGAAAATGTTCCATTTTACAAAATCCAATAAAAGAGCACTTATATTTACAATTTTTTAAGTATACTCAATATTCCTCTTCACTTCTATGTAATCAAAATTTGAAAACTCACTACCCAATCAACTTAAATGTTCTAACTACCCCTTTTTAATATCAACTAAGTGTTTATAGTCTTGTACATATAGTCATTATATCTAATGAATCCTTACTCCACTATATGTGAAAGCTCTTTTGTTGTCCCACCTTCATCCACTGATGAATACCTCTTTTCCAAAATATGTACAAGGAAACATCCATTCAATAGTGCAATTTTTACTCATCCTTTCCCAGAACTTTTAGGCATTTCATGAAAAACCTATTCTTATCTGAAAATTAATTCTTAGGAACACAACAAATCTTACACCAACATTTTGATCCATATAAATTATTGTATTCAACTCTATTTATTATGAGAAATGCCAATTCTTACTTGAAAATCCCATTTTACAATGTTCATAAACAATTTAAGGATATGATTACCCTAATGAGATGAGCTACTCAAATAAGGTGGTCACGTCTAATTTATAGGCATCACTGAACCCTGTATGGACGATTCAAAAAATTGCATAGGACACCCCCAAAGTGAACAAAACACATTTAGACACCACATTGGGCTGGAAAGACTATTTGTCAATACCTCTTCATTCACAAAAATTCAAAAAAAATCACATATATTATTTACCATGTTTCAAAGTTATAATATGGATACATTCCATGTGAATACCATTCCTCACCTTATTCAGTGTTCCATGAAACATCCTTTTCCAAAAACACATTTCCCAATTATCTTGAATTTTTTTTAAAAAATTTAGGAATACACTGGAAAAGTGTGGCACCTTTTCAGTGTTATTTTTTTACTACCTCTAGGTAAACCATTAATTTGTAATGGTTCATTTTCAATATACATTTCCTATAAAATCTCTCTAAAAAAAATTATCCAAGGAAACATTATTTGTAAAAAAACCAAATATACCCAATAATTCTTCAATGATACCTTGGGGGATTTTCCCTAAAATTTTAGATTGAAAAAAATTAGAATAATATAGAATAAATTCAATTAATTTTCTTTCACACTCAACATTATTAAGATTTATTCAGGATCTAGACATTGACTAAATGAAAAACTATAGTGTTAAAAACAATATTTATATTGGAAAACCACATACTATTAAAAAACCAATAATATGATATCTAAATCATAACATATACTTTTCATTATATGAATCTTTAGGTTTTATGTTGTTTGTTCATGGTAATTATCCATTAAAATACTTCTGGATGGTACATATTGTTATTTTGAACATATAATGTACATCCAATGGGATATTCAAAAACATGGTTTACTAGTAGAATTTTATTGTGCTACATGTAATTATTGAGTCTATACTAATTCCCCATTTTTATAGATATACCAAAAAAATGTGCAACTATACAAGATCTAAATCCACTTTTGGTATCCAGAATGTGATTTAATTTTAGGGATACTACTCTATCTATCCTTTACCAATATTATATAAAATTTTAATATACATTGAGTTATCCTTATACATATCAAAATATATACCCATAGGGATCTATATAAATATTTATCATCCTTGTTTAAAATGGTTAAGTATTCATTTATCTACTTCAAACCATTATGACATAAGAATTTAATATATTAATTTTACCTCTTAATAAATGAATATTCAGTATATTTCAGAAAAAACTGATTGAGGACCATAATATCGTAGTGTCTTTGGAAACTAGACAATATTTAATGAATTTTCGTTAAAATATCCCATTAATATATTCCCATTTAGTATAAATCATAGACATACCATGCCAAAATTGTATTCCAACACTATAGAAATAATACATAAGAAATTGTGATCTCATATGCTATGTGTGGGTAAACGTGAATGGATACAACATATAGTAACATGAATGAATAATATAAGAATAATTATATGAGATTATGATTTTAAAATAAAATTATCATACCCAAACTATCATGAATCTTAAAAATGATCAATGGAATAAAAAAAACATTTTAAAATGTTTGATCCAAAAGAGTTAGAAGTCATCAAAAATCCATCAAGAATCACAGTTTATGATATATAATTGTTTCACCATCATATTCATATTAACAAATTAATATTTCAAGGATAACATCATGTACCCAATAAATAAAGGATCAAGAATCAAAAGTTCTATACCATTTTAAAATAGATCAGTTATAATGACAATTATAATATAGTGGATTAGGGATATAAACAAGTTTCTTCTAATGCATCAAGAACATCATCATGTTTATCATCATTACCTCATGAGATATTAAACATTTCCACATACGTTGGATAGAGATATAGGTCTCAAATATCAAATATAAAAACTCATACATATGTATTCCACAAGATCCAAAAACACTGATCGTTTCATAAGGCATAGTATCAGGATTTGTTTCAGAGGAATTTAATCATAGAATAATTCATGGAATATATACATGTTTCATAAAAATATTATAATCATTAACATTAATATGAAACATTGTCATAAAGAGTAATGGCAGAACCATTGTATCTTATGAAAATAAACACCCAATAAAAACAAATGTTTGTTGTCATTTATCGACATAAATTCTATAAAATAACATTTAAAAAGGTTATGGAAAATATCATTTTCATTTCAATTCATTAATTGAATTTAAAAAAATTCTTTCATATTATGAAAAATATATTTATCTGAAATGAATCATTAAAAAGTTATTGAATCCTAAAATGGATTAGTTTTCTTGATGGAAGAAAATTATTTTCATGTCATAGATGTTATATCAAATAATCTATTCACCATTTTTATAAAAGTATAAACTACCTCTTTCAATAATATAAATGATAAATCTGTTTTTTTCCAATACAAGAATGATTTTTTGGTAAATTAACATTTTAGAGTGATAAAATTTTCTTCATAACTTTTTCAATATCATAGAAATATTAAAAAAGTGTTCCGACAAAAAATAAATATATATTTATTCTCTTATAAAATAAATTTTCTAATATTGAGTACAAAAATTGAAGAAACTGATCATAAAAAGAAATTTCAGAAACTAAAATTTAATAAAATTCATGAATTTCCTAGAAAATAGGTCCTAATATTTCTTCATGGAAATATAATCATATAAAATCATGATACATAATGACATTTTATCATAAATCCTTTTCCACATTGGTATATTTTGAATCATTATATCGATAAAAGTAAAAAATAATTGATAAATTTGTACATATAATAATACTATTCTAATAATCATAAAATAAGTTAATGGAAAGTATTTAAACCACACAAAATAGCCATATAGTGTATATTCCATATTACCCAATGAGGAAAAACTGAGATAAAAATCTCATACCATAAGTCATAAAATAATTCATATTCACTAAAACCTTATGTATAAAAATTATATGATTATTATAAAAATATTACATGTGCATAATCAAATATATAATATAGTATATTATTGTATTTCGAATTCTAATTTTACATTTATTATAAAATACATTTTAAAATTTTGTTTTTGGTAATAAATAATTTGTATTTAATATGTGTTTTGGATTGTTATTTTTGTTTATCTTATTATGATAATGCTTCCATAATATCATAAAATTTAAAAAATATGTTAATATAATTTATATTCATTGAAAATTGATATAGAGTAATCCATAAATATTTCAAAAAAATTTGAATTACACTATTCATGGAGATGGTAGATCATTCATACACATGACTATTTTGTCCATATTTTCATGGAAAGGAATGAAAGAAATATAAATTACACTAAAAATTTACCAAATAGTGGTGTTTTCAAATGTATGAAATATATTAATTAAAATTTTCCTCTTTTACCATACATGAAATTAAAAAAAGTAAAATAAATCACATTACTTCGTGAGGCGGTAGTCCACCATACCCAAGTGTAACACTATTATATTACAATAAATTGGAAATTAGAAAGCTATATGTTTATTTTTTTATAAACATAATTTATTAATTACAAAAATTTATTATATATTAATTAAATTGGACATTATATCCATCCATTATTGGTGGATATGGAAAACGAAATCGAACAGTTCTTTACGGGTAGCTCGTCGTATACATGATCAGCTGTTTCGTTTCAAATTTGATGGAATTGTAGGTGAATATGGATTATGAAAATAACATAATGTAATATAAATATATTATATATTTTTATATTTTTATTTTTATTAGAATAAATGATCATTATTTGAAGGATCTGGAATAAGAAATGAATTAGAAGTGTATAGTTCACAATGATGCCACTTCATTGGATAACATCCTTATTTTTATACAAAAAGTCATTATTTGTTTTTTTTTCATGATAAAATCATGGACTCTAGGATTTTAATAGGGAAGTATGGGGTTTTTAGGGTATTTTAATTACCCATATGTGTTAAAAAGTGTGAATTCTATAGGAGAGTGGGTGTACTTTTATAAGTTGGAGTTATGACACAGTTGGAATTTTTGAAAAGAAAAATTTGTCACAATACATTAAGAATAAAAAATTTATAAAAAATTGATAAATATTTAATATTATCTTTTTATATCAAATATTGTACATAAATAGGTGTTTTAAAAAAACAGGTAATTTACTATTATAATTTTAGTTTAACACTTAATAAACACAAATTCAAAATAATTAGATTAATTAATTTTTAATCTTTTCAATATTCATTATCAAAAGAAACTATTATTAAATTACTATATATTATCATTGATTATTATTCAAAATATGGAATTTATTTTACAAATTTCCAATCATATAATTGGAAAATTTTAATTTAAAATTAAACCTATATACTTGGTGACATGTCCTTATTTGAGGATAATATTTTTGAAAGTATAAAATGTTTTAATATCAAAATCCAACATGAATTACGATAAAATGACTTAAATTGGTATAATAATAACATTATTAATAAAATTTTCATTTTAATTCATTTTTAAATTATAATTATGATTATAAATGATTTAAATGAAAAGCAGTTTTTAAAAAAATTAGAATTTTTACTATTTACCAAAAAAATTATCTATTTATAAAATTCACAAAAATTATCTCCGATATAATTCTAATATATATATTTATATAATAATGTTTCATTAGAAAACTATGTTTTTTAAAGTAAATTGTTTTTATTATATTTTCAAAAATTGAAATTAAAACATTTTATAGGAAAAATGTATTTTCCAATTAAATTAATACAATACTAAATATATAGTACTTTTTATCAATATGATTTGATTATATAAAACCAATATAAATTATTTTGAAAATGTGTTTATTATTTTTCATTCCATCAGTTTTCATGGCTAGTTCAAACTTATCTTTCCATTTTAATAATATTTACTGTATATTTTTGTTTGTTAAAACACGTTGTGGTGTGTAAAATAGGCTGTCAGGGAAAATAAATTTTTACAAAAATATATATTTCTTAAAAAATTTAGTAATGGAATACTCAATTATTGTGGGGTTCAAATTGAAATAAAAATAAATAAATATTTTTTTGGCACATAGAATAGAAATATTATTGTAAATATTGAATACAATAAAACACCTCATTGATAATAATTTATGAAAATTTTTATGTGAAATTTTATATTTAAAAAATCACAAATGATTTATTGGGTATTGAGTATGTTTAAAGCCAAATAATCTTCTATAAATATTATAATTTTTTTATTGTTAGGAACATAGATATCTTGAGATATTGGGGCCAATAGAGCATCTAGAGTGAACAAATAATAAATTTCCATATATGTTATATAGAGTGATTATGATTTTTTCTAAATAAATCATATTACCTAGAAATTATCTCATAAGAGAAATAAAATATGATAGTTTCGTCTAGTATATTGGGTTTACACTAGGTATGAAATAACATTTGTACACATTATAGGTTTGGTAAGAACACACATTATAATTTTCCAAATATAACTATGTATATCCAAAGCAGTGTTTCATATGCGAAATATTAGACCACCATTATTTACTGGATTTGGTGATTATTATAGTTGTGACATAACTGTTTTTGTGTTACTTTTTGGTCAAATATTTTATTTTTTATGTTATAGAATATTTTTGTTATATTATATTTTAAATTTATTTATTTCAAAAACAATATATTATACATATTCCTTAAAAAATCTGCACACCATTTCTCAAGAATAGGCTATTCCAAAATCAATAGTTTTCACAAATCTTTAACTATATCAACCACCAACCTATTAGTGATGTGTTTTTAAAAACTCTTTTTCTGATTACCAACAATTTGATCAATTTTTTTAAATTAGGACAAAACATGCATTATGGGTATTAAAATACACACAATTGTCCACCATTATTCATGGTTGGCCATGTTGATTCTGGGAGGTCCAAAATATATTCAATATTTGATCGGTGAACCCTTTAATATGATAATATTATCTAGAACATCATTATACCCTCTCCTTTAGTGCGTGGTGCATATTGAATAAGTAAGATAATATATTTTGTCCTTTTATTTAATATAATCGAATTATTCCATAATTAAAAAATTCTGGAAAAAATGGTTGACTAGAACAAAGGATGATAAAAAAACAATTACCAAGGTATAATTTCCTGAATTTTTCATCGTAATTTGTACCATGAATTATTAAATTTATAAAACAATAATTTTTATATTTTCAAAGGATTATTTACTGATTAAAAATTATTAAATTATTATTTCATGGTTTTATCATGGTATTAATTATTGAAATTTCCAATGAAAATTTAATATAAATTATTAATAAATAATTTTAAAAATTATAACATGAATAGTGTAATATTATAAAAAGATAATTTTAAAAATTATCAAATGATAACAATAGAATAGTCAAAAGATAAATATAAAAATTATTACACGTTATTTTCTATACTATTTATGGTTAAATTACAAAACCAATATAATAAAATGATAATATAATCGTTTTATAATGGTATAATTTAAAGAATAAACTGAATATAATTGTTACTAAATAATAATTAAATATTACTAAAATTATCAAATTTTAATTTTGAGTTCTTCCAATGATATATTATTAGATAAATTAAAAGTAATTTAAAAATGATAATTTATAATAAATTGTCAACATATAATTATAAAAGATAATTTATAGTAAAATATCAAAATATAATTATATAGGATAATTTATAATAAACTATGAAAATATAGTTATAGAATAAAATTTATAATAAATTTTCAAAAGATAATTATAAATGGTTAATTTGTAATTAATTTCCATGTGATAAATAAAAATGTTTATTAAATAAAAAATCATCCAAAAAATAATTATAAATGTATAATTTAAGAATAAATTTTCAGATATAATTATAAAAGGATAATTTATGATAAATTATAAAGTGAAAATTATAAGAGTATAATTTATTAGAAATTATCAATGTATATTTATTCCTAATTTGATTTTATTAAGAGTAAGCACTATCATAGATTGATAATTTAGAAATTATTCTAGAGGGAAAAATTATTGTCTCATATGAAATTATTTTCCATTCTAAAATAAAAAAATATAATATGAGTTCCAATATCTCAATATTTTCCTCCAATTCTAAAATGATTAAGATTATGATCTTAATCCCTTAGAGTGTGTATTATTATCTATATATGTTTCCACTCTATCTTCAAAATAAAATAGGTATTCTTATTATTTCCTTTTAAATCAATAATGTTTTATGTAGTATTTTCCTTAAATTTTATTGATAAAATTATAAATTATTCTCAAATTTAATTGATTGTGTAATAATATTTGATATTAAAGATTAAAATTTATTTTCATGAGGTTTGTGTTTAGCATATGATACTATATTACTTGTTTCAATGATATTTTCTACTATAGTAAAAATCCATTATGTTTTTTGATTTATAAATTGATATATGATGATATTATATTCTCATGATGCTTGCGATAGATAATATCATGGTATGCCTTCTTGTATTTTCCTCATGAGGGATGGATCCTTTATTTTATAGGTGATCATTCTGGTATGATTAATCCTTGTAGAGTTTTCATATAGACTATCACAATGATGATTATGTAGCATGATAAAAATGTAACACAAACAATATTTGATGTTTTTTTATTTTGAGTAGATTGTAGACACATGATACCATATGGATTATGAGTGTTACATGATGCCTTACAGAATCCATGTAGGCTACAAAAACTCAAATCCTTATTGATTCCTTGTATTACCCAATTTCTTCTTTATTCTAGGTATGTTTTCCTTACTCAATTCCTTTTGGATTCTGAGTGAATCACAAAAATCCTTGTGGATTGTTTTGGATACCTTTCAATATACAATAATTTTTTGGAAAATATCCAAATCATATATCACTGGGGTAGGTGGAAGCCTTTTTATCTCACAGCATACTAGTTTTGGATTATATTTTTAAACTTTCTACATATTTATCATTACTATTGAATAAACTATAATACATTATCACATAAGGATAATGATGCATTTGTAGAATCCTACTATGCCTTATACACACACAATACATGATTATATTAATACAATTATCGATTTAAGAGGGGTATGGTGAAGGGAAATATCCATATGTTATATAGAAAAGAGGAGGATCATGTAAATATAAGTATATATGGATAGAATCCTAATGATTAAATGATTATCTCTATTGATTATATGGTACTTGTACATTAAGATGGATTTCCACATTGGGATCACATTTATTATCTGGCATGTGTTCAACCATTATTATTATACTTTATTACAATGATTAATTTTTTTCATTACTATTTTTATGTGACTCGATACAAAGGGTATAATATACCTATTATTGCAATTTAAACATAACTATAATTTAGAATACTCTTGCAGAAGTTGAGGTGCACAGTCGGTCATGTAACCGTCCAGCATAGACACCGTGGTTTAGGTCGGGATTTCAAAAATAATTTATGAATATCTATATTTTCTAAATTATTTCTCTATTTTAATTATTATGGGATAGGATAAATATGATATTTAATGGTTTATACACATGAATGGGATCTATGTTAGTTCATGTCTATATAGTGGACCTCCAAATTTCTATAAATTGGGAATTAAGCATTATTATCATCATTGATTAAATTTACCATGGGTGATGCCCAAGATGTTAAAATTTTATTAATGATATTCTTGGTGTGTTCATACATCATGAACAGGAGCATCAGTTAACATTCCATATATATATTTATTGTAGTGATTAATTAATGTTAATAATTAAATTCCCAGATTTTTGTATATATTTCGGAAATTTTCTTTTTTTGTGATATTTTCTTATCCATGTTTCTCTGATATATCATTATTGGAATTGATTAATTTAATTTAGTATTCTTTTTCGTTATTATATATATAATAAATGTGAATAATGTACTTTAAGAGATACTAGGGAGTGTGTTATGAGGGTTTTACATTGGGATATGGGTAGAAACCTTGGAGATCCTTGTGTGTTCCTGTAGTGTAATTTGGTTTTACACTAATGATATTTTTTGTACTCCAAACATTTCAGATCACATTATATATGTTTTCACCTCGATATAGACATATATATCTACATGAAATGTAATAATTAATAAATATTCAAGGGAGGACAATTCTTTATTACCAATAGATCATTAGGATAATACAATTATTCCTACACCCTCACATACAATATGGTTTTAGAATAATGAATTATCCAACTTAATGCCTTTAACATAGTACTTGATAATGGTATGGGAGTTGAAAAATATGGTCTAATATTATGGGAATATTGGCCCAAAAAATATTCCACATTCTAGGGGATTGATGACCATTAGCATTCTGAAGAATGTGGTTAAATATTTATGGGAGTCTTTGACCCAATAGATATGATGAACGATTTTCATGTTATACTATGATTGATATGATTCCATGTGCATAGTCCATTTTGATACTCCAATATTATATAGAACCAACCATTTTGATGGAAATTTTGTTTCAGTTGGATTATTTATAGTGGAATTGATTCATAATTCTAATACTTCACAATGGTGTTCAACTATTTTGTTTTTCCAGAAGGGAGTTGGTGGTATTCCACTTTGAATTGATTATTAGCCGAGAATCTTGGTGACGATGAAGAACCAATATTCATTTATCATGATCTATGATCTTTTTTACCATTTATATGGAGCTGATTAATTTAAATGATTGTTGTTCAATTGTGATATAACCAAATAAGTTTATAAGAAGTTTAATTTATGATGATGGAGTCCATAAGTAGGTATGGACTAGATTAGTAAATGATAATGACATCTTCTATTAGGAGTGTAGTACTTGTGTTAATAGACCTCATTAACAATGTCATATATATGTACATTTACTAATTAAATATAGTGTTCAACGATGATGGTATCGTATACTAACAAACACCATAGAAACATTCTAGAAACTAGGTGACAATAATGATTACAATTCGAGAACAATGGATTCTCACCATGATGTTAATGTCGGACTTTTGGACTAGACATTTGATGGTCCAAGGACTTGTGTTGTATAAAACTTGTATATATTACAAATTAGAATATTTTATGGAAGCCTTGTACTAGAAATATGTATGGAATGTATTTATTATTTGGATATTTATAGGTTTCTTCTATATATTACCGACACTTTATGAAGAAATTCTATCTATTATCATAACAAATGGTTGTAATGAAAATTAAGGGAGAAATGTTCAAATTTCTTTATCAAGTTAAATATATGTTCCATGAGCAAAATTGCCTTTAGATGACACATCCGGTACTAACATTCCCTGAGCCAAGAATTTTTTATATGATGAATTGTGATGCATAATGTGATGTTCTAGGGGAATTTCGTATACAAATGAAGTGTTTAGTTTTCTATTTTTTTATCTATCTATGAAACGATGAGAGGATGTAACCTACATATTATATATAGATGTAATTCCGGGTCCACAACCAAAATTATTTGAGATTCTATCTTGTTGTGGAGATATTTATTTTTTACCTGGACCATAAGATCCATCATTATATAATGCCATAGTGGGACTGATGTAGATTTAGATACACACTGTTGAGTATCAATATACATTTTACATTGAAATGTAGTATGAAAATAGGAATTTAAATGTGTTTCTAGATTCACATGGATTTCATAAATAGTTTGATAAATAGATGGTGAGAGACCCCCATAAGAGAAGCAGTGCTTGATGAGCTTCATGGATGATTAGTTGAATGATTTCTCCTCGGTCAGGGGTTCTATAACATGTTCTCCCTTAGTAGTCACATCTTGACTTATAAACCACGTAATGCATTGATAGTTTTCAAACTCAGATTTTTCTATATTTATTGAATAACAAGATGGTGGTTACTCAATAACTAGAGCGTCGATGGATAACGATGATGTGATCTTGTTACACGGGATAGTAGTGAACCTCACATAAATACAAAATAAGATGATGAGGGATTAAAATATATTTAGAAGAGCAATATATCATGGTTTCACAAAAATTTATCTTGACATAAGTTGGTAGTTCTAGTTGTTTGGAATGAAAACCGAAATTTCTGGTTTTATCTCTCGATGCCTTACCTATCAGAGGGTGATGATCAAGAACTCGTATCATGGGGGGTTGTTACAAAGATTCCATATAACTTTATTCATGCCAAATGATTCCATAATGAACATTGTGATATTATTACCTTGGAAATTTTTTATTCATGACATAGTTTTGTTGATTTTACACTGACTAATGAATTACCCTATATTCTTAATGACCAGAGAGACACACAAAGTGAATGAGCTTAAAAATCTATATTTCCAAGATATATTACACTAGTACAATGTTACCTTGAGAATTGTTTCATATAGATATGAATTTTTGAAGTCATGTAGATAGAATGGATTAAAAAAATACCTTTGTACTAGTGAGATTGAGCATGGTGATATAAACATTTTAACATTCAGTCCATGTAGACAATATGAATATATAAAGGATATACTTCAGCACGCATGGAAGACATCCGTGGAGGATCGGATGATCACATAGCCTTGAATTTGTTCACATTTAATTACCGGTTTCGAAAATTGATTTATATTTAACCATATAAAAACTTTATTAATGTTGGTCTCACTTACCACTCTCTAGGATGGAGGACGGAGAGAGAGTGGTTGTCATAGATAGCATCATTTATAGAAGGGGGTGATTACAATTCAAATAAGATGCAGATTTTTTTGAAACTATAGGAGGAGACCCATGGAATATACTATTGGAGATTAAGATTTCATGACAGTGAATCATCGGTTAGGGAACATATGTTTTGAGAATTAAGGAAAACTAGCTCCAAATTTTCTTGTAGGATTTGTGATCACCATGTTGATATGGGAAGTGGAATTCTATTTGGACCTCCAATATCTCTAACAAATTATTCAAAACATGTTCTATGTGTCACCTCATCATAGGTCTATACCCTTTCTATTTCATTTTATTTATTATGAGGATATTTAGACGGTGACCAACATATATAATGAGTTATTAATGGTGTGGAAAACAAAAATTAATTATATGTTGTAGTAAAGAAATATGATACCAGTAGTCATGGTTTTATTTCATCTTGTATGAATTTTAAATGATACATGGGGGAGAAGTCTGATGTTATAGCTTATTGAAATGATTTTTTTGAGAAGTAGCTCTTGAAAAACATCTTGAGGACAAGAAGTAAATAATGGTGTGCAAATGTAATTTTAAAAATTATAAACTAATAAAAACCCCTGATGATAATAATTTATTAATTATTTTAGAAGAAAATGGGTTTTTTCCTATAAATATAATAAAATAATTTAAATGGGTTATCATTAAATTAATATCATATTTAACATCATAGAATATTTTAGAGTGTATTTTCCGATTATGGGCTATAATTGAACTATATTCTGGGTCCTATAGAGCCACATCACTGAAGGATGAAAATAATATTAAATATTTTATATTAGATACAAGTGATTTTTTTAACACAATTCTGTATCTCCAAGATGGTGTCTCGTATGAGAAATCAGAGACCACAATTAGGTTCAATATATGGTGTTTAAACTATGAATGACCTAAATATTGTTACTTTCAGTGTTATGGTAAGACTGCACATGGGGAAAGCGTAATCAATATTTCTTTCATATATTTTTTTTAGAAACATTTGAATATATTTCAAAAGGTGCATCATATGAGAAATCAAAAATTAGTATTATAACAATTTTGAATAGTATAAAATAGGTACTAAATATATTTTATTTTCGTTCAGTGTGTGGGAGGATCACTCTTCATGTTAGGATTTTTAATATTTTTATAATATACTTTTTATTAATTTAATAATTTTAAAAACATAATACTATTTATTTTCCCGTTAAAATGAAACACCACATTTTTCATGCATTGTTCTTTTTGAAAACATTATTATTGTCATATTTGTTTTACAATTTTATCAACTGATACATTAATTATTTATTAATAAAAATGAATTCTAGTAATAAATGGGATTGGAATAAATTTCCTCATGATATCTCAAAATTTGTGTTGTGGGTAATCAAATACATTAACATTTTCATATTTTTTCAATGGTTATCCATGTTGAATCTAAGTGGCCCTAATTCTCAATAGTTGAAAACTACTATATCTCCATCTGTCACCCTCTATTTCAATAATATCCACATTAATGGTGGATAACACTCTCCTATGGAGTGTGGTTCCTATATAAGGATGTATGTTTTTCTTTTTAAAATTTTCATTTATTAAATTTAATCCATTTATTTCTTATTTGTTACGTAAAGGTAAAATTTATTGATTATCATAGTGGTTTTCAAACCATGAATCATCAAAGTATAATTTCATAATTATTTCATGATAATTTTTACCTTGAATTATTATTATTTTAAATTAATAATAACTATATTATAATAATAAAATTTATATAATAATTATTATCAAATGATAATCCTATTGGTTACCCCATATACATTATTGAAAATTGTAAATGATAATTACATAGACTTATTAATGGTGAATTGAAATATTATTAAATGATATTTATTAAAATTATCAGAGAGGAGGTCAGTGGTCTGTAACAAAATTTGATTAGTGAGGCTTTTATTTAGTTGTTTTTATTTTCCAAGTGATCCTCTCATGCTATAAGAATGGGATTTACTTAATGGGTTGGATATGTGTTGTCTTAAAAATATTCATCTCACAAAAAATCAAACTAACTCCTCAGTTTTATGTGACTTCCTCTATGAAAGGTGAAATTATAATTGAAATAACATTTCCATTATTCCCAGATGTAGGGAGCTTTTTGACTGTTCAATGTTGAATCATACATTGCTTGAACGGAAATTTTTTGCTGACATCCTTACCTCAAAGGGGAGACAAATCGACCCTCGTATTGTTTACACAAACTTTGTATCCTTATTTAATGAGTGTGCTTATTTTTCTATGGCTGATGCTATATGTCATTATTATTTTAGGCCACCATATCCTATTTTGAAATGTATAAACCCATTATTTAAATAAAAATATTTACTTTAATGATAAATCAGGTCAATAGAAAAAATTACAAAAAATAATAATGAAATATAAATTATAACGAATCATTAAAATATATTATATTAAATAATTTATTAAAAATTATCAAAGTTTAATTACATTAGTTTATTTATAATAAAATTTAGATTGATAATGATAAAAAATTAATCTATAAAAAATTATCAAATGATCATTATCGAAGGATTATTTACGATATATTACCAAGAGATTATTATAAAATGTTAATTATTCATAAATTATCAAGAGATAATTATAAATTTTTATTTATGAGTAATTATCAAAAGATATTGGTTTATAAGGATAATTTTTTGAGTGCATACCCAAATCCTAGAATTAAAATATAAAAACTAACTAGGACAGAGAATGTATCACCGTGTTATAAATTTTATTTCATTTAAAATGAAAATAGAATGTTTTTTTCTAGGAAGCCTGGTCTCACGTAAATTTTTTCATGACTTAAACTATGATAATATGGCCCATGTTCATGTATTATTCACTATTGGTATTTAAACTCTAAATTATTAAACACGAATCATGGTTTATCCTTTCCTTTCATGTCGATGAATTTTGAGGTTGAAATTTCCATACAATCATATCCTCACATTATACATTATTCTATGGACTAACTGATTATGTTGGAATATTTTATATTCATGTTTGTTATTAAATTCATCAAGTGTGTTAGTGTAGACTATGATACCATATTACTTATTTTCTTGATATTTGATATGATATATAGTTTCCATTAGAAATTTTGATTCACATGTTGATATTTTATAATTCTATAGTCCCATGATATGTGTGATGGATTTTATCAAAATATTCATTTCCATGTCTCCCACATGATGGATTCTATGTTTATACCTTATAGGTGTCCATTGGGGTATGATTACAGATTAATGGGTGAATGAATGGTGTGTGGAACTGTCAATGGTGTAGTATGATAACCTTATAACCTGTCCCTTAATTGATTCCTTGAGAAATCCATGTAGATGGCCAGCACATGATCCCATGTGGATTCCATGTGTTACCGTATTGCATTGGGTTTCTATATAGATTTGATATACTCAACGCCTTATAGACTACATGAATTGGTTTATAACCTAATGATTTCTGGTTTTTTGTCATCAAATGATTCCATGTCGATTATATGTTACTCTCCAATATCCCTGTATATAAATTTGGATAATTTTCACTTACAGAACATTTTGGTTATGAATCCAATTTATGTAATGCTGGGGGGATTTTGTAGGATTTTTAATCACCCTCCACTCACATATGGATTCTATTTTTGTGATTATATTGTAAAGTTAATTATTGAGAAATACACAGTAATATTTCCCACATTAGGTTGATGAAATATTTATAATTTGCTGATATGTCTTCCTCTCACACCCTACATAGAATGTTTGACCGTCTAATATATTTCATGAGGCATCCAATGAAGGAATAATTCCTAGTGGTGGATAGTTGATTATGCGAGTGTTGAGCTAGTAGTACATCATGATGGACTATAGAGGATCCAATTTTTTATTATTTTATATTATATGTCATCTGTAAACATATAAGGTTTTCCAACATGAGAGATTATTTATTATCCGATATATATTTTATAAATATTAGTCCACATGATTACACTACTTATTTATTATTATTTTTGTTTTTTAATTATTGGTATATGACTCAATATAGAAGGTATAGTCTCATCATTATTAGGAATATACATTCACTTCTTTTCTGAATCCTCATGTATATAGCTTGTTGAGTGTGAGGTCATGTGACATTTTGGCCCATTCCTAGTGGTTTGTGTATGGAGGTTACAATAACAAACCTATGGTTGTGCACTGTGATCCAAAATATATTTAAAATACACTCCCATCACATCACTACTACCCATTAAAATCCATCAATATTCATGGACATAGTACAACAAAAACCCATTGGAAAAAATTAAAACATAAAACAATAATTAATCATTAAGAATTATATTGTGAATATTTTATAGTTTATTTTATTTTTTCACATCACATTACTTATGTAATTCATTATAGTAATTTACATACATAAAATTTATAGCCATACAATGACATTATTTTCCACCATCATCTCCCCATTAAACATCCATTAGTTAATTAATCATTTCTCATATATTAAACTCCATTATATAACAGAAGTTCATAATTTCCTAATCCATTTAACACATTTTCATTACATACCACCAATCCTATCAATTAGAGCCACATTAAATATACCAACCACCTTGAATTAACCATCACACATATTGTACTTACTACTACCCACAATAGAAACTACTCATTCATATACCAATCATATAAAAATTCTTATAACATACCAGTCATAAATTCCCCACAATCACATTCATTTCATCAAAAAACTCATCTCCTAATATATATATGACATTAATTTCGATCATAACTCCATTAATTTCTATATTTTCATATAAACCCTTTTTACTATCATTATTAATTACCATTAAATGATATGAGGTTATTATGACATGTGAAATAGAATGGGAAAATAAATTTTCAATTGGTTTAATTTCCCTATAATCAAGGTCCTTAGAAACATAGTAAAAACACATAGAATAATATATTTAAAATTTATATCGAATAATGATCACTGACATATCTGTATATTCATTTCATAGAGTTTTTTAGAAAATATTTGTATTTTATAGGCATATGTTCCAATGGTTATTCATTATATATTTTTATTAATATAATAATATAAACATAATTGGAATTAATGAAAAATAAAACAATAAATACAGGCACAACACTACCTTGTATTATTTTAAAACATTCTAGTTATCATATATTCAATTATTTTTTACATTGTAATAACCCAATGATAATAGAATAATGATACATAGATTTTATTAACAAAATGACCGGAAATTTTTGAGACCCCTACCACATAAAAATCAACAATATGTGAAACAAATGGGAAAAGAGGGAGATTAGTGAGAATGACAATGAATAATAAGATGTGATTCATAGATTTAATGAACCTAAATAAATAGAATGGAAAATATTTATTTTATATGTTTTATGGGAAAATGTAAAAATTATTATGTAAAAATTGAATTATTATTTCAAATATATATATATATCAATGATATCCCATAATATCTATACTTAATTTAATATTTTAATAAATAAATATTCTATTTTTTATTTTATTTCCCCAAAAAACCCATATTCATCTTTTAAATCTCATTTATAACTCTCATTGCCTAAGGAGTGGTCTATTTTCATAATTAATTTAAATACTGTATATTATTTATTCATTATTTCATTTAATTCATAAATACATGTTTAAGGATGTATTAAATGAAAATACAAAAAACTAAAAGACTTTTTAATGAGCTATAATTAAAATGGTGTGAGATTGGATTCACTTTTTTGAGAAGGTGATGGCCTAAATGTGATTTTAGTTGCCCCAACACAGCCTAAAAATACCCTTTTGTAAGATAAAATGACACATAAATAAGATTAGTTACCTATTAATAGATAAAAATGAAACATAATATGATTACATGACTTTCAAACTTACATGTATATATGTCAAATTACACACGTATAGGTCAAATGTCTCATAATCATTTCCTTGTAATTTCTATATTTTGACTGAACTAAAAAATAATGATTTTATTTTATAATATTTAGATTATATCAAATATATTTATGTTACCTTTTAAACTATATTTATATTATAATGTTCTCTTTAAAAAATATAAACCTCCATAAACCAATAAAATTTCTTGAAAACACCCAACAAAAATCCAACATCCAATAATTATAATATCATCAGATCAAGGAAAATCATTTCATTTATATTAAATACCTCCCTATCAATATATTCTTTATGATATAATTTAAAAAAATTAATTTTACTATAAACTCCAAACATATTAAGGACTCAGATATAGCTCTTAAATATATAATAATCATTTTAAACTTAAATGGAATCATAATAAAATAATAAATCAACTTATTTTGGATATAATTGTTCATAATTGTACATATCTACATGATGTAAAATATCAATCAACAAAAAAGTAAACAAAATTATAATATCACAGGATATTAAACATGTATCTATATCTCCAATTCCAACATACATTCCTCTAAACCACCTTGCCTCCAGAGAATAATATACAATAGAATAACTCATCCATATTTTGCTGTCACTTGAGGATCACTTTTTTATAATGGATTATATTTAATCATTACCCCATACAATGCAAAAAAAACTCCCTAGTGAACCATTTTGTCCAAATATTCAATACATGATTAATGAAATGTTATGTGTATGACATATTTGATCCTATCCTACAAAAAATTACCTCCCAACTCATATGACACATGAATAACACTCAATATATAATAAAAGGAACAAAAATAATGGAAGATAAATTTTTCCCACATATGAATCATCATGTCTATTAGTTTATAGAGACCCACAATAATTCTTAATCCCCAAACATAACTTAGAAATATATTCCACATGAAAAATAATAAAATTTCAAAAGTTCATAATCCATTTTCATGTACTCTCAAATAATATAGTCCTCATCAATATTTATTTATATAAAATATTTCTTACAGTCAAATAAATCATCATTATTATTCTCTAAAAAATTATAAACATAAAATTTCATGCACAAAATCTAAAAAAATCTTCTTGAATGAAAAGTGATAGATGAAATCTTTACTAATGATATGTTATCTTCTTAGAATCCATGAAAATACATGTCATAAGAACATTGAATATCCTTTATATCTTAGACAGTTTTCTACATCACGTTATTCATATTTATTTTTTTGGAAATACTAAATAATATTTTTTCGTAATAATAAAATTTATTAATACCCCACCAAAATGAGTATAAATGAGGAAATCTGTTAATAATGATTTTCTATAGTACACCATATATTCACACAAACTCATCCAAATAAATCGTAATCAATGAATCAAAAAAAATACTAAATTTATATATAGTTAGATGAAATTATCATCATATCCTTGAAAACCCAGATAATATCATACCCCATTGAGAATGTAAAAAACTAGAGATATTTTATATTGGAAAATAATACTAGTTCCATATAAAGACATCACATAAGAAACCTCATATAAGAATATTTTTATCCTTCACATTTGATAAAATCATTTTTTATGAGACACACATCACTTATAATCTCCATATATTGTGAACCAAAACATATCCCTCTATCAAATAATAAGCTATACTAACACCCTGATTAATTTCAAATAGTGAGTTATGGAACTGAATAATTTCCACATACAATATCTATGTAAAAAATAAACCTAAACCCCATAAATAAATATTATTATTCTATTCATCTATCAATAATAATAATTTTTTTTATTAATTTAAATTATATTGGAAAATTACTTATATAAAAATGAAAGACATCTAGAAACAAGGGCTATGGAGGCCCAAAATAGTGGAGACAAAGTGAATCACCTCTAATAAGATTCACCCATTAAATATAAATGTGGTCATGTTATGGATGAATGTAGTGGTGTAATATATGGAAAACATGGAAGTCAATAATTTGTTACCTTATTTCCCTCATTCCATGTGTCTACGGAATGAATTTTACTATTTTCGTGATTTCTAAATCTTCTACTTATATAATATATTTTATAATGGATTCTTACTTGATCCATGCAGGAAATCTTGTAATATAATTGAATTAATTTCCACTACTTCAAGGTTAATATTCTTCTATCATTATAGATGAAGACCTATTCTCTGTACATTGGATTTAGTCAAGAGGGGTTTTCTATCTCCAATGTTATCATAAAATGAATGTATGATAAATCCCATGACATCCCAAAACACTCTACCTCGGTAAATGACACCCATATGGCATGGTACATCATTATTATGTTTGTACACATAATATGGGTGTACTAGTGCACCCAGTAGCCATTAATGTGACCGAAATTAAATTTTTTATGAGAAGTAAAAACATTGATTATACTGGGGGTGGTATACTTTCAAAGTTCTTGAAAATGTAGACAAAATTTACAAATAGAGACTTAGTGTGAGATATATGTACTTTTCATGACATTTTAACCCCATCCCTTTAGGTCATTTTCTTGGACTTCCATAGGTTCATGTATGTCCATAGAGATTGTAAAATCATAAATATCCTTCACATGGAATGTTCATTAATCATACATGGGGGAGTACTACTTATCCAGCTCATTAGTGAATTCAATGAGATAAAAAAACATTCATGTTAATTTGTATCTTGAACTACATTGATGAAAATAATGTACATAATACATTGTCTTAATGTGATTTAGTGAACTTGCATATATGGAATTCTTATTCATGGATTTCCCAGTTGTGATTCCAAATGGATATGTCACCCCTCTCCACAAACCAATGAATGTGTAATTAAGGATTCATGATATGTGTGTATATAATGGACTAGATTTGAGATGAACTCCCTCCTATAGTTCTCGACTAGCCTCAAATGTTTTAAACCATACTTCTACTATAAAGGTTGTGTTCCTCAATAACTCTTTATGCTATCTTGGCATGAAAACATTGCAACGTGTCACATATATTAATAGTGTTAATGAATCCCATTTTCATGTTTCTATCAATCATAAAACATGAATAATGGTGGAATACTTTCAATAATTATATCATAAATATCATGGAGAAATATGATATCACTTCTATATGCTTTGTGAAAACATAGAAATGTCCATAATGAGTACACTTTTAAAATAACAACCAACATCATCCATTCTTAGACCAGTCATAGATTGGGAGTACAATCAATAACTAAAATATATTATTGAATGATTCTAATAATGAATTAGTCAATAAAGAGAATATATTTTCATATAATGGGATAGAATTTTTACTAAAATCGTTAGTTTGTTCAAAAACAAAGTCTTTGGTATATCATTTAAGACCAAGGAATCTAAAAACAATTCCTCCCTCATATATGATAGCCATGAAAAAACTAACTCAATCAATTATAGAACAAATTATAACCTTAATGAGATACCAAATACACATTAATCTTCCCCTCCAACATCGAAAATTTACATTTATAAATCATCCCATATAGATAAAGATGTCAATGTGTCTACAATATAGGACTCAGGATACCAACATGATCGACTTATGACTTCATATAAATGAGGAAATAATAAATGAACATAACTAGATCTAGATATGGAAACTCATGAAACATTTAATACATGAGTTCTATAAATCAAACTAGATAGTTTATTGAACACAATGTGATCATCATGAAATTTTAATGCCCATAAAAATCATAACATGTTGTCTTATAAATTTACTCTATCTCACTAATTATTTAACACCCGGAATGAAATTTGATATTAAAACAATATCTTCATCCCTAAAAATAATGAAAATGGTTATCAATATATATAATAGAGATTCAGTTAGAAACATTACCCATATTAATCCACTATTAATCCAAATATTAACTTATTAATCCATCCCTAGTTTTAGTAAGAATTAGTTGGACACCATAATGATAAAAATCTGGTTAAATAAATAACTTATATGATAGATCACTAATTTCAATCATCAAATCACACAAATCATAGGGTGAAAATTGGTATCGATCCTTTGATATTAGTGGGACACTTATTGTGGATTTTCCTTCTTATAATATTGTATTTAGGAGGAATTTATACAACCAAAATTGGGATAAAATATTGATACTCACTGATCAATCCATAAAAATCTACGACCTGACCATTTTACATGTCTTGAAAATCTAGCAGCAATAAGAGTAATTGCTCTGATCTCATTCAACCCGGTATAGCACTTAAATGTCAATGAGTACAATTTCATGGACCATCACACACAAAGATAAATTCTTTTATTGAAAAATAGATCATCTCATATAAATATAAAATTATATAAACTTAGTAGATGATATTTAATTCGATTAAACTATTTCCTAAAGAAAACTCATCAGGAATAATGGTGACCTAATAACATCTAACTATTGTAATATACAATATAAAATCTTCAACTCGTTTCTACAACTAATCATTTTTCCCCATTTTCAAATGGCTGGTTTATGGGTTGCCGGTACCCAATACAGAATTCACTACACCTGCCATCACATCGCACACCATACATCCAAATTTGGATTTCAAAATACTAAAAAACAAAAGCTGTCCACCCACCTCGGCATTGAGCCGCGAGCCCATCAACAAATGTCACCATCATTTTAGGTTGTCTAAGAGAGCAGCATTCCTCACCGTTTCCCGAGCATCCTCCTCAGATTGAACCACCACATTCATCTCATCCCACCGGAGATTCATATCGCCATCACTGGTGACCATCATACCATCTCCGTAGAAGGAAACCACCGTAAAGACTGAAAGCAGGGCACAAATCTTCCCGTCGTTCAACAGAATCAGCCGACCCCTTTCACCGGACCATCAGAACAAAAAGGGGCTATGAATCCCATCTCCAATACACAGAAAAACGAATCCATATCCAAACCATGAAATGAACAAGACCAACAATATAAAAATCAAGGGGACTAGAACACACGACTTCAGATCTGGGGAAACCAACACCAGATCTCACGATTCACAAAACGAAAGAGTCTCAAGAAAGATAGAGTCCCCCAAAATCAAGCCAGTAAAAGAGTCCCAAATCAGGGAAACCCATCGCCGCCGAAGATTCAACCAGAGAATAAAAATTAAAAACACCAGCGCTATCACCAGATAGCCAAAATCCCACTGACCGCAGAAGCATGAACCTGCTTACGAACATGATTCAGTTTTACGAAGGAGACCTATCCGGATGTCCAGGAATTGATCGAAGGTCAGGCCAGAAACGAAGTAACAATGTCTGCGGAGCCACCATAACCACTGCATTTGAGAAAACAAGTCCATCTAGTGAAGAGCGTAGTGAGATGCCGCATCAACCTGTGGTGAATAAATCGACAGCGACTAGAAGGAGGAGAGAACCCTATCTAAGCCCCTTATGGGCGCATATATTTTCACCTCTGATCAGAATAGATAACACTAGATAACGGGATCGATTGTACATGTATTCCAATGATTTTGACTATGGAAAGATAAATTATGGAGTGTGACACACAACTATGAAATGATGAAAATAATATGTAGATGGTAATATTAACATACCACATCAAATATTTGGTCCTTATAATATATGTACCTATATTGTGTGAAACTACCCAAAACCAACTCCTCCACATTATTTTCCCTATTAACATCCTCTTATATATAAACACTATACTCTTGGAACATAAATTAAAGGACAATCATGATAATGGCCCATATTAAATCCATCCTTAATCATTAATGTATGGTAACACATCTTTAGTTACTAATCATTCCTTTAAATAAACTTCTAATATTGGGGATGATAACTATGCTGAACACCTAGGAAAAACATTTTCCTCTATCTCAATGGATAATAGGATTAAGGAATAACACATCCTAATTTTATGAAATTAAATTTAATGATCTTTTGGTATATGGTCAGGATGTTTTAGTACCCAAAACATGAGAATTATGGCTCTAATAATGACTCACATGCATCTGGAACCTCAATTACCAAATCTACTAATATGCCAAATCAAATGATAAAATCATGGAAATATATTAAAGGCCCCCTTATCGTAGAAATACCTTAATTTATTGAAACCTCCTAATCACATATTCTATCATCAATAAAATAAGTAACATATGAAATTAAAATAGAGTGATCTAATATAAAATTGTCATATTGACCATCTTATAAAGGTTCTTGGACATATACTTGTCATCATGAAATTGATTAGGGGATCATTGAATTTTTTTGTTGAACATGATCCTAAAATACCTTATGAATAATATACCTTTTGATGGTTAGGAAACCCATAATACTTTTACAAACCCATTAATGAAAATATAAACTCCAAAAACTACTTATAGAAATTATAAAAAGAATAATATTCAAAAATAAGACTATAACATTCACTAGGTCATGTTTCTTTTCATATATTTTTTATTAATATATATTTCTATAAAAAATTAGTATTACTAGATCTATTAGGTGTCATAGAGGATATTAAATCCAATAGGATGTGATTTATTGAATGCTAGTAGTGTTTTGTAGCTTGGGAGATGATTTAGTTACATTGGTTTCCCACTATAGTCTATTGTCTATCTGGTGGCTAAGATAATAGATAACTAGGGCTATAGTGGCACCAAATATGATTTATTATGACTCATGATAAAAATTGTGGGTACGAAAAAAATATATTTGGTCAATGTGACACCACAGACTAACTAGTGGAAGCAATCATCTAGATGGTGAAATAGGGTTGGGCCATGTATGTAAGGGGAATAATTATATTTATAACCCTTGAAATAATAATTTAATATCTTTAATAACACTTTATAATCCTAATTATAGATTTATTACATTTAAGGTTTCTATACCACTTCTGTGGTCGGTACAATATGGTTTACTAAGTCTTTGTTCTGTTCTTCATTCAATCCCAGTTGATTTCATAAATTCATATTAGTATTGGTGGATTCCTCTTATTTCATTTTGGGATGTTCTTATTCTTCCACTATTTATATGGGGACATACCATTTTCTATATATGACCATATTGTTGTGATTTTATTCTAATTATATATCATCATAATATTTTTATTGGTTTTTGTTTGGTACCCTGAAATTTCACCCTAAGTATGTCCTTTTCATTAATATATGTGTAAAATCCAAAGTAATTCTTGAAATCCATGCACAATACCTCTATGAAATGAAAATAATCAGGATATCATGAATTAATCACTCAAAAATTCAAAAAGAATCTTGTAGTTATGTTTTCATAGATTCTAATACTTCTAACCACCTTAGAGTTTTTTTTACCATTTTCCATAGGATGGAATAGGGATCATGTGAACATAGAAGGCAAGGATACCAAAAAAAATATTTTATTAAAATGGATTAACATGTGAATTGAGATTATTTTATTTTTATATAAATAATTTGAATTTATGTATTTAATTTTCAAGAAATTATATATGTTATGATGAAAAAGATATATTAAGACTTAATGACATGTGAAGTGGTAATTGGGAATACTTCATATGTGAATAAATAACTCAAACTATGTTTTTTGAATTAGTAGGAATATAGTAAATGAGATATTCTGAATTGTTGATTTAAAAATTTTTATCATGGAATAAAAAAAGTAATGGTATAATTGTAGGTAATTTGATGGAAATAACAAAATAATGGAATATATTTATATGATTTAGATTCTTTATAAATTTGAATTAATTTTCTCACATTTTCCATTGATATGAATTGTTGGTCGGAGTGGATACTCAAGAGGGGGGTGAATTTTGTTCCAATTAAAATTTTTGTTAAAATTTTGTCTACTTAAAATCCCACAATTTATAAAACAAGTTAAAATATAGTGAATTTATAGAGATTGTAAATGTTCACTTAGCATCTTTAAGATTGATTAGGTCTCAGTTAATTTGACCACAAGATCAATCAAACTTTTGAAACTAACCTACTGATTTACAATAAGTGTAAACACTTGCTATTTTAACTATCAAAGTATCTTTAAAATAGTTTTTTATTTCAAAGTAAGAGTAGCGAAGTATAAAATATATATGTAGTATACTTTAAACGTAAACTAAAGATGTACAGAAGATGTAACAAAGGTTCAGTGTCATGCTGAGACTTAGTGCTCTAAAATTTAAATTAATTTGATCCACACACTGGATCAGGATTATCAACAGTTTACACAACTTTCCAGGCCACACAGGGACCTCTACCACTGTTCTTCATGGGAAACAAAACAGAGATCAGGCCACACAAGGACCTCTTCCACAGTTGACATGGGTAAACAAGAGTTAAGAGTTTTAGAGTGAGGATTTTTATATCCTCCAGTTCAGTGCAGGAGACAGTGTTTGTGAGATATAATGAGTACACCACATTGCTCGAAGGTAAATAAACAAATCACATAGAGAGAATAGATAAGAGTTTAGAAAGCTCTAGTGATTAGCAATGCAGCTCTGGACTATTTAGATTCAGCAGAATTTCTTCTTAGTACTTCTCTAGTTTTTCTGTTGAAAAATAGAGTGTCATAGTTTAGCTTGTGTTCTAGAGGAGTGAAAATGATATCTTGATTCGTCGTGTGTTCTTCAGTGATGTTGGATTTCACTTATGAAAGTTCTTTGAAAGTCTTGCAATCTCCTTCTTGATCAGGATTTTTCTTTTTGTTCAGCACAATACTCTCGGGCATATGAATGTTCTTCTTGTTGAATCATCACACATTTCTTGATTCACCACATGCACATGTACTGCATCTTAATCATCCATATATTCCATTAGTTCTGGCAGTTGTAATGATTTGCTTTTCATAGGTACGAGATACGGTTTCCTGACATGCCAACAACTATCACTAAATAACATTAATTGCATCAAAAGCATCAAATATGACCGTTAATATTATTTAAATAATATTGAAAAAATGTTAAGAAATAGTGTCACAGTGATTATGTAAAAGGATTCTTCTTCACGGTATATGGTTCACGGTATGAGCATCATGGTATGTCCTTCACGGTGTGTCCTTCACGGTGTCGGGGTCACTCTAACTATGTCTTGTACACAGTCTGTCATACTATGTCAAACATCAAAGTTTCTCTATACTTTGACAAATATCTGTATTTATACTTAAACAGAAATATGCAGAATATGGTTTAAGCTTAATCATTAGAGAGTAAGAGAAGTTGAAACATAAATATAAAGGCTTGATAATATAAGTGAGATTTGTAATCACACATAAGACTTGTAAATAATAAATAGAGTAATTAACATACATAATATTTGTTACCATTTAAACATGATGCGTATTTATTATTTAAATTGAAGAGCATTAGCAAGATGTGCAATGAAGATTGAGATTAATCAGCAATAGGATTTTTGATCATTAAAACATGATTAACACATGAGGAGACCAATAATCTCCCCCATTTTGATGATCACAAATCATATATATTCAAAATATAAAGGAAATTAAATATTAAAGAAACATAGAATATTAGAAGAGAATATCTCATTATAGTACTGACACTTGTAGTTTTTCTCCACCTTTTATACTTGTTGTTTCCCCCCTCCCCCCTTTTGGGATTATCAAAAAGAAGAGAAAAATGAAAATTAACACGATATTTTTCATTAAAAAATGGGTTCAGAATACAATAAAAACATTAAACAGAAAATAAAATCCCATAAAAAAGAAAACAGTCTCTAGAATCTTCAGGCATCCACCATATCTTTGCTTTTATCACCATTAGCAGCTGGTGGCGATGTAGAAGAAGTCATAGATGTGGTATACAAAAAGGGTAAGGGTAGACCTTTAAAAATAGATGTTGCCAAAGTAGGAGCAGTAGAAGATCTTGGTTAGGGTTGGTCAAGAATGACTGGGCAGATTTGAGAAAGAGCTTGGCTGACTGACATGGTAGTGGAGGCTAAGGCAAGTAGACTAGGTCTAAGGGGTGCAGTAGCTGGAGGAACTATAGCAGTACTCTGCACATGAAAATATGGATTTAAAAGACTGATGAAATCAGTAATGATTTCACCACCATATTGCATAGCCTTTTCAAAATCATCCTTATTCTCCTTGAATTTTTCCATCAATCTGGTGAACTCTGTATGTTTGTGAACTTGAGTTTTAAAAGTTTGAGATACTATTGGAATTCTCAAATTTTCCACAAGATATCTAAAGTGATCTCCCATATCACTTTAGGAGAAAATTCGACTGAGATAAAAATTCTATTTACTTAGTGATCTCCTGTTGAGAATTATTGGCTATCTTAGAATGAATCCAAACCAATTCTAATGCTCGATCACTGTTCTTAACCACTTATGACAAAGGAGATAGATCTAAGCCGCTGAAGGAACTCTGAATTTATTCCTTGATTATGGATCTCAGCAGAGAATCATCCAAAAGTGGAACATAACGTTGAACTGAAGCAGGAGAAGCTTTTACAACTTCAGATGGATCTTTGAGCTGATTGAGGACTTTTTACAGGCATCTGGTGTATTCATCTGTAAGCTTATTCAGATTTTCTACAAGCTCCCTCATACGTTCCAGCATCTTGGTGTGTCTTTTTCCAATCTTCTCATAAAAAAATAGTAGATCTAGATGAACTTGAGACACAATCTCCCTATCAAGGATGCAATCTGGTGTCTCAGGTGAAGTAGCAACAGGTGCAGGGGTAGAAACAGGAGCAGGCACTGATCTCAAAGACAACTCATTCTGGAAGGTTGCTACCATATTTTTCATATTTTCAATATCAGCACTTAGAAGCTTATTTTCAACGCTTACATCTTGAATTTATTGAATCATCTTTGGTTGAATGTGCAATATAATATTTTCCAAGAGAATTGATGCATCTTCTTGACTCAGTTGAGTAACTGGACGAGGTTTAGAGGATAAAATCTTCTCAACTACAGCTAACAGAGTCTCCCCAAAAACATTCCGAACATCTTTAGTCACAAAGAAGTGATGCTAGGGTATGGGTGTAGGTAAAGGTATAGGTTCAGGTTCTGGTTGCGGTTCAGAGTCATCTTCAGACACAGATTCTGATTCAGATTGAGGCTCTAGTTCTGGTACTGGTTCTGGATGAGATATAGGCTTCAGTTGAAACAGATAAGAAAGATCCATTCCAGTTGTAGTCACTTGTTGTGACTCATTCACATCATAAAATCTTCGGAACTCATAATGAGTGTACAGAGAATATGTCACAGGAGGTTGAGAAACATCAGCAGATCCAGCTTCCATTATCTCAAGGTTTTGAGGTTCCTCCCCCTCAAATTGTTCTTCCCTTCTAGATTCTTGAGGCTCAGAAACATGATCAAGATCCACAGGATCATCTCTAATCTCTTCAAGAAACTCTTGCCTTGCCAGCTGTGAGGAAATTTCCATCCTCACTTCAGCAGAGAGAATATACTCAGGAACCGATTGTTCCATGGGTAGAGCTTCCAAACTTGCTTCGTTCTCAACAGGGAGATCCTCTTAAATAGGATATGTCTCTATGGTTGCTTGCTGTTTTGAATCTAGAAAAACCAATTTTCATGTAGCATGAGGATGAGTTTATGGATTGAAATTCTCACTAGAAGCGTGAGCTTCCTCTACTCTCAAACCCACAGCAACATCCTCTCGGTGAGGTATTTTAGCAGAGATAACAGCACGGACAACATTCCTTTATTTTTCAACAGGAGCTATTTCCATTGGAGATATTTCAGCTTCTTCTCTAGGTGATACATCAGCTGTTACATCATATTGTTCTTCTTCTTATGAATACTCAGCCACTTTATCTGGTTTGAAACCATGATCAGATAGATTCTTAGGTATTCTTGGATAATCAACAGCATTAAGCTTTTTATATAGTTGATCATTATCCTCAACCCACTGCTTCTTCCAGGGGTTCCAGCATATCTTCATCCTTCTGATGATAGGCATGGATAAGTAGAAATCAATGCCCTATAACTTTTCTTCATTCGGTCCAAGCATCCATTCGGCAACTAACATGGCTGAAATCATCCTTTAGTAAAACAAGGAGGAGGATTTGGAAGTGACTTTGATCTGCCCACAGATATGGTTAATAACATACTTTCATAGGTTGATCTTATGGCCATTCATCAATAGGTTAATCAGGAACACATCCTGATACATCATTACAGAATAATCCTCCTTTCTTGGACTAATCAAATTCTGAACAAATTTGAAATGAAATCTAGTTTCCCCATCTAATTCAGTAGCTATGGCCCTTCCCTTGGTTCCATTTATAGTTAGACATTCCAAGGCATTCTTTAGATTGAAGATATCAGAAGATGGAAGAGGGTCTCTCTAGTAATCTTCACAAACTCCTTCATGTGGAATTCCTAGGCATGGAGACCACAACCTTGAAGAGAAGAAACACTTCTGACCATTGATCAAGCTAGTCACCATAATGATTTTTCCAAAATCAAAGGAAAACTTCACATATTGGTAGAATTGAGATACCAACCTCGGTTAAATCCTTCTATTTTTTCCCTAGAATCAATCAAGAAATCCTTGTTCTCTTAAAAAATTCAAAACTAAAAAACTTTCTAGATATCAACCATTCAGGGAAAAATTATTTTTCAGGTACAACATTATGGCTTACAAAGTTTTGGTTTAGAGGTTCTTAGAGAGATATCCTCGGTATCCTCTTCTGTTTCTTAGAGCAGCGCTTCTCAAAAGAAGGTGAAGATAGACGGTTCATCCTTGGCATCCACTGAAGGTTCGGGTGAGAGGGAAGAGAAGGTTTTCAAGAATGAGAAGGTACAGGAGAGAGTTCGTGTAAGGAATCAAATGAAACCCTTAAGTTTTATCATTTGGGAATGTCAAACGTCATAAAATCAAAAAACGCAGGAAATCAAAAAGTAGTGAAATAAAAAATTTCCGCAATACGGGTTAAAATAAGAATATATATAATTTTAATGGTGAGACTGTGAATAGGCATTATGGTGTGATCAAAAACAGTTATCACAGTGAGATTGTTGGTGGTCGTCACGGTGAGACAGTGACCATTCTGTGCAGTCACGGTGAGACAATGAGTGAATTGTTCAGTCACGGTGAGACAGTTAAGTGACAGGTCGTGAGCACATGATCTTAACTGTGAGACCGTATGCATGAAATAGTAACTTAGAGACAGTGACCATGAAACCGTAAGGTAAAATACAGTAAAGTATTAAACATTAAGATCAGTAAGATGTCTATTTATGATTAATCATACCAAGATCATGTATGATGTAGTCTAATCTTTCAAAATTTAATGGTTTAGTGAATATATCAGCAAGTTGATATTCAGTACCAATGATTTCTAAAGTGATGTCACCTTTCTGATAATGATATCTGAAAAAGTGATGTCTTACATCAATATGTTTTGTCCTAGAATGAGAAACATGATTCTTATAAATATTAATAGAACTTGTGTTGTCACAATTTATTGGGACATGTCTGAATTGATATCCATTGTCTAGTAATGTGTGTTTAATCCACAAAATTTGCGCACAAAAACATCCAGCAGCTATTTATTCAACTTCTGCAGTAGATAACACAAAAAAAATTTGTTTCTAAATACACCATGATACTATTGACTCGCCTAAAAGATGACATGTTCCATAGGTTCTTTTTCTACCTAACTTACATCCAGCAAAATCAACATCAAAATAACTAACTAGTTCAAATAATTGTCCTTTGGGATATAACAATATTAAATAGGGAGTATGCTTGAGGAATTTGAAAAATCTCTTTACAGCATTTAAATTTGACTCTTTAGGGTTTTCATGAAAATGAGCAGACATACACACACTAAACATAATATCCAGACAACTAGTAGTCAGGTAGAGTATACTTGCAATCATTCCTCTATAAGTGGTTTCATCAATAGATTTACTATCTTCATCAAGATCCAACTTACAAGTGGTACGCATGGGAGTGTCATTACCTTTTGTACTATCCAATCCAAAACGTTTTAAAAGATCTCTATTATATTTACATTGAGTTAAAATAATTCCATCATCATTTTGAATGATTTGAAATCCAAGAAATAATTTCAGTTCTCCCACTGAACTCCTTTCAAATTCATTTTGCATCATTTTAGAAAAATCAGAACATAGGGAATTTCATGATGATCCAAAAATAATATCATCTAACTAAATTTTTTCAACTAAAACATCTTTATAAATTCATTTGATAAAAAGATTAGGGTCAGATATACCTTTTTTAAAACCTTTAGATATTAGAAAAGTACGTAATCTATCATACCAAGCTCTTAGAGCTTGCTTTAAACCATTTAATGCTATTGATAATTTGAAAATATGATTTGGAAAATGAGGGTTTGAGAATCCAGGTGCTTATTAAAAAAAAGCATCCTCAGGAATATATCCATTTTAGAATGCACTATGGACATCCATTTGATATTGTTTGAAATTTAGATGTACAAAATAAGCAAATAAAATCCTAATAGCATCTAATCTGGATACAAGAGAAAAAGTCTCCTCATAGTAAATTCCTTCCTCTTGACTATAGCCTTGTGAAACTATCCTAGCTTTGTTTCTATCTATGTTTCCATATTCATCTACTTTATTTCTAAACACCCATTTAGTGCCTATGGTGAATGTTTCCTTAGGTCTTTCAACACTATTCCACACTTTATTTCTTTCAAAATGATTGAGTTCTTCTTGCATAGCAATTACCCAAAATTCATCATTAATAGAATCATCACTGTTTTTAGGATCAATATGTGACAAGAAGGCTTGATGTTCAACCTGATTTCTAAGAGAAGCTCTAGTCTGAGTCCCTCTATCAAGATTTCCTACAACAACATATAAAGGATGATTCTTTAGAATTATAGTTGATCTAGTAAATGTTGGAATAGAAATTTCAGTTCCATCTATAAGTTCAGGTTCCATAGCATCAGATTCTGGAATATGTCAGGAACTAGATGTTTTTACAGCAGGTTCTTTAGATTTGTCATTAAGGTCCAGAATACTCAAATCTTCCTCAAGATTTTCAAGTGATGTCTTAGGCTTATGTGGATCAGTTTCATCAAACATGATGTCAACAGATTCTTCCACACATTTGGTTATTTTATTAAAGACTCCATAGGCATTTCAAGTTAAATAATAACAATGAAAAATTCCTTCATCACTCTTAGAAGAAATCTTGTCCAGATTATCCTTTGTATTATGGATAAAAACATTGCAGCCAAAGACTCTAAAGTAATTGAATTTAGGTTTTCTATTATTCCATAACTCATAAGGGGTATTCTTAAGAACTGGCCTAATTTAGACTCTATTAATAAAATAACAAGTTGTACTCATGGCTTCAGCCCCAAAGTAAATAGGCATGTCATATTCATTAAGCATAGTTCTAGCAATTTCTTGCAATGTTCAATTTCTTCTTTCTACTACACCATTCGGCTGAGGTGTCCTAGGAGAAGAAATGTTATGAATATAGACATTGTGTGAGCAATGTGATTCAAATTCATGATTTTCAAACTCACGACCATGATCACTTCTTAGAGTTTTAGTCTTAAGTCCACTAAGGTTTTCTACAGACATGGAGTATTTAATAAAATAAGAACAAGCTTCACTTTTGTGAGCTAATAAGTATACCCATGTATATCTATAAAATTCATCTACTGGACATAGAAATAGTGCTTAACATTTAATCTAGAAACTCTAGATGGTCCAAATAGATACATGTGAACCAAATCGAGATGTTGAGAAGTTGAGACTTATTTCTTTTGTTTGTAAGAGATTTTGTGTTTCTTCCCCTTTTGACAGGGATTACACACTTTGCCATTTGGAAACACATGTATGGGTAAGTATCTAACCAAGTTCTTCCTAGTTAGTTTCCTAAGTGAGTGTATATTGCAGTGTCATAATCTCCTATTCCATAACAAGGACACTTTATAAAAAGAATTTAAACAGGTATAATATTTCTTAGCTAAGGAATTTAAATCGACAACATAAACATTTTCATTTATTAAAGCAGAAAAGACTAAAACATTTTTAGAATTAAAAAAATTACATTAATCATTTTCAAATTTGACATTACAACCATCATCACACAACTGAGAAATACTTAACAGATTATATTTCAGTCCATCAACAAATAAAACTTTAGAAATTAAAACTGAATCAGTGTTACCAATTTGGCCTAGGTCGATAATCTTTCCTTTATAATTATCACCAAAGGTGACGTAGCCTTCATGAACCTTTATTTATCTCTTGAAAAATGAATAATCCACAGACATGTTTCTTGAACATCCACTATCCAAATACTATGTTTTCTTGTGGGAACTCTTCAATCAGGTTTCCTACAAAACAATTTTATATTGAGTATGATTTTGGTACCCAGATCTTCTTGGGTCCAGACAGGGTAGCAATCAATGATTTTGGTACACAAATTTAACTAATGGGTCTCATATAATTTATAGAATCAATATATTTTGAATGATAAACTCTATTTGATCTATAACTATGTGAATAACTAGTTGAAGCATTTGGATTTCTAGAACAATAACTAGCAGTATTCTGTTCAGATTTTGGAATAAATCTATTCTTAGTAAACTGTCTCTGTCCAGGTTTGTAGCATATACTAGTAGTGTATTTTGGTGCCACTTGCTTTCCTAGCATTTTATTTAGTGTATCCTTTCCATTTGTGAACTTCTCTATGTCCTTTCTAAGTTGATCATTTTACATTTTCAGTTCAGTGTTCTCCTTTAACAGTTGAGCATTTTTTCCTTTTTCAATAGTAATATCAGTTTTAACATTAGTAGTGAGAGCATTATGTTTCTCTAATGATTTGTATTTATACTTAAGTTCATTGCATGTCTCTTCCAGCATATTACAGTATTAAAATAATTCCTCACTAGTCATGTTTTCATAATCAAAATCAGATTATGCATTATCTTCAGAATAATAAGAATTTAAAACATGAGTATATAAGGATACCTTAGATGTGTTTGTCATGAAACACATGTTGGCACGATTTTTTGCAGAATCAGACATTCCAGATTCACTTGTGCTATCTTCAGAAGCACTCTAGGTATCCTTCTTTGCTTTCATGTACTTACTATCCTTGTAATCATATTTATTCTTGAATTTTAGCTTCGGGCAGTATGCCTTAATGTGTCCTTTTATTTTTCACTCATAGAAAACAACTTCGTCACTTTTATCTGGCTTTTTCCAGTCCTTCTTCCAATGTCCCTTATTGTCATACATTCTTTTGTAATTTTTTTTTCTGAAAAATTTCTTCTTCCTATAAAATTTCATAAACTTTCTGGCTATCTGAGCCATTTAAACATCACTATCTAAATCTGAGCTTTCACTTTTTGAACTGTCAGTTTGTATTTGAGATTTTTCTTTCTCCTAGTTTTTAAAAGCAGTAGTCTTGAAATCCATTGATTTCCTTTTTGGTTCATCCTCTTCCTCTTTATTTACCTTGAGTTCTTCCTCATACATCATAAGCTTACCAATTAGTTCTTTGATAGTTAGAGAATCAATGTCACATGACTCTCTGATTGAAATATATGTGCATCTCCATCTGTCTGGTAAACATCTTAGTATCCTCATAATTTGTTCCTTTGCTGGAACTGCTTCACCGAGTGAATTCATTGTATTAATTATCTCATTGGACCAGAGATACGTATCAGAAATTGGTTCATCGGTCTTCATTTTAAAATTATCATATTTAATAGTATAAGTATTTAATCTCATTTCTTTAACTTTGGTTATTCCTTCATGAGAAACACCCAAGGTATCCCAAATTTCAATATCTTTTTTCCAAGAATAAATTCTGTTAAACTCTTCATCTCCTAGAGCACCGTATTTGTCATTCATAGATTTACAATTATTATTTTAGGCAATCTTTGTTGGTTCATACCAAGTTGTTCTTTCGGTTTCAGGAATTTTATATTGAGATTCTATAGCAGTACAAATATCAAAAACCATGATTTCTAAAAGAACTTTTTTTAATCATCCACTGAGCATATTTTGTACCATTGATAAAAGATGGAATGTTAGTAAAAGAACCCTCTTTTTTATTGTCCATAAAAAGATTTTAGAAAGTATAATTAAATGAGATAAATTTTATAACTATTAGAAATTTATGATCATTAAAGATGCAACTAAAATCACAATTGAAAAACAGAGTATTTAAAAAATCCTTAAACAAAAACAACATCTGATACCAAATGTTGGTCGGAGTGGATACTCAAGAGGGGGGTGAATTGAGTTCCAATTAAAATTATTGTTAAAATATTGTCTATTTAAAATCCCCCAATTTATTAAAGAAGTTAAACTTTAGTGAATTTTTAAAGATTGTAAATGTTCACTTTGCTTCTCTAAGAATGATTAGGTCTCAGTTAATTTAACCACAAGATCAAACTAAAATTTGAAACTAACCTACTGAATTACAATAAGTGTAAACACTTGCTAATTTAACTATGAAAGTAGCTTTAAAATATTTTTTTATTTCAAATTAATAGCAGCTGAGTATAAAAGATATATGTAGTATAATTTAAACATAATCTAAAGATGCACATCAGATATAACAAGAGGTTCAGTCTCAATCTGATACTTAGTCCTCTCAAATTTATATACATTCAATCCACACCCTGGATCGGGGTTAACAACAGTTTAAAAAACAGTCCAGGCCACGCAGGAACCTCTACCACTGTTCTTCATGGGAAAAAAACAAATATCAGGCCACACAAGGACCTCTTCCACAGTTGATCTGGGTAAACAAGTGTTTAGTGTTTTAGAGTGAGGATTTTGATATCCTCTAGTTCAGTGCAGGAGACAGTGTGTGTGTGAGATATACAGAGTACACAACACTGCTCGAAGGTAAATAAACAAATCACTTAGAGAGAATTTATAAGAGTTAAGAAAGCTATAGTGATTAGCAATGCAGCTTTGGACTTGTTGGATTTAAGAATAATTGATTCTTTGTCCTTCTCTGGTTTTTCTGTTGAAAAACAGAGTGTTGTAATTCAGCTTTTTTTCTATAGGAGTGAAAATGATCACTTGATTTATCGTGTGTTCTTCAATGATGTGGGATTTCACTTATGCGAGTTCTTTGAAAGTCTTGAAATCTCCTTCTTGATCGGGATTGTTCATTTTTTTTCAGCATAGTACTATCGAGCGTATGTATGTGCTTCTTGTTGTATCGTCACACTTTTCTCGCTTCACCACTTGCACGTGTACTGCATCTTAATCTTCGTTATATTCCATGAGTTCTGGCAGTAGGAATGATTCACTTTTCATAGATACGAGATACGGTTTCTTGACATGCCAATAACTATCGAAAAATAAAATTAATTGCATTAAAAACATCAAATAGGACCGTTAGTATTATTTGAATAATATTGATAAAAAGTTAAGAAATAGAGTCACAGTGATTATGTAAACTGTGTCTTCTTCACGGTAGATGGTTCAAGGTATGAGGTTCACTGTATGAGCTTCATAGTATGTCCTTCACGGTGTGTCCTTCACGGTGTCAGGGTCACTCTGAATATGTCTTGTACACAGTCTGTCTTACTGTGTCAAACATCACTGTGTCTCTATATTTAGACAAATATCTGTATTTATACTTAAACTGTAATATGCAGAATATGGTTTTATCTTAATCATTAGAGAGTAAGAGAAGTTGAAACATAAATATAAAGGCTTGATAATATAAGTTATATTTGTAATCATGCATAAGACATGTAAATAATAAATAGAGTAATTAAAATCCATAATATTTGTTATCATTAAAAAATGATGTGTAGTTATTATTGATATTGAAGAGCATTAGTAAGATGTGAAATGAAGATTGAGATTAATCAGCAATAGTATATGTGATCATTATAACATGATTAACACATGAGGAGTCCCACATGAATTATTATTTTGACGGTTGCATGTGGATTCCAATTTAGATTATTATGTTATGAGAAGGAATTAGTCCCTAGAATGGGTTTAAATAATTTGACCATTGATATCTTTTTTCCCTGGTATGCTCTTTAAACATGGGACCGTGTAAGTGACTCAAGAATGAGAAGTCACATTTATCACACTGTGACATGAATAATTAATTCATGAGGGAATGATACATGGTTACCTAATGGTCGAGGGTTATATGCCCGGTTACATTATTCCAAAGGTAGTGATATATTTTTTGTTGAAAAATAGAATCGATATTTAGCTCTTCTTAATGGAATCCACATGGTCTCGGATATTTCAACAATAGTGATATCTCATATTGTGCTGATGGATGGATTTTCAAACCCCATGTGTCCACCAAGACCACATTGTTTAGTAGTTTATTTGATGTTCTTCATTTATTTTTGAATTCATAACCATAATTATCATACTATTAATACACTATTATTTCAAACTGGATATGTTTAAAAATCCTACGATCATCCTACTAAATTTTACTCACACTCTACTTGAGAAAACATTGGTACACTATTAGAATTCATGGTTTAATATGTGGAAAAAGATAATTTAACTATGATTCATAGTATTCTATTCATTTTATGACTGGATTATAGATTTGTGATTGAGTATGAGGTTCGAGACATAGGTTATTAAAGTCCATAATTGTTATCATGTCCTTTAGTGAGTATCATGTCTAATATCGATCATATTATTTAGTTTTCAATAATATATAGTAGGAAATTGTTTTTTATATTTGTATTTTTTTTCTATAGACATGTTAGAAAATTTTTACGATTTTATTATATTTTTTATTGATGTTGTCATTGATAATCCATTCAAGAGAGAATTTTCTCTCCAAAATAATCCTTATATCCTACGATTTATTATTCTGCCTCGGGGGTATGTTTGGGCACACTTCATGTTATGTAGAGACCCATTTTTGTAACATTATTGAAATATGGGATGGGGATGTAACAAATAATTTCCACAGATCATATAGTTTATATTTATTTACAACATGGTAATTCAATATAGGATAATATGAGGTTTCGAGTCTTTTTAATGAGATCCGGATTATGATTTGATAACCTATGTTTAGGAAAAAAATCAATGTTACCAGGTATACGATTGATGTTCATGAGAATTTAATAAAATGTTTGTTATATAATTTCTCTTTTTTTGATGTATATGTTTTGTGGTTTTACTATTTTAGGAGATTTTACTAATCGAGTGGTATGGAAAAAGGTGGGTATATATATATCATTGTTGAAACATAGGGACATATATTTTAGTGAATCAATCATATTTGTGGCATCATTATCAAATATGTTATATCTATATATCGAAATATTGAATTTAAATCACATGAAGTATCACATAAATATTTATACATGAATCTTATTTGGCATGCTTACTAATATATTAAGTCAGGTTTTAGAGTCACGGATGCATGCCTATCATGGAGAATTGAAAAACAACATTCAAATTACCTAGGTTTAGAAGATAATTCTTGGTAGTCTATTGAAGGGGATTTCACAAAGAATAAAGTTGCCATGTTTTATTAATTTTTTTAGAAAATGATGAATGTAATTAATTTTTAGAAACCAAGAGACATAAAGATATCCATTTAATGGATTTTAAATATATTACAATGAGTGTTACTAGAGAGGGGTTTTCTAGACCTAATGTACAACTATCATGGCATCCAAATTTTTCTCCATTTTATTTTGCTCCCCAGTAAGAGAGAGAATCAAATATCGAGTCCCCACCCACCTTGGTCAAATGGTTATGATGATAATATTATTATTTAAAACATTAAGTTTGTTTAACCTCTATAAGTTGCTTGTAGCATTGTTCTAGGTTTTATGTATAAATTAGGGTAATCCGAGAAAAGGAATTGTTGAACCATAGTGAACCAATATTCCAATATAAAATATTACACACATGATGAAAATAATTTAGATCTCACTAACCAGAAATTATATGATTCAATGTATATATAAAAGAATTTGGTTGAGGGATATATGGATTATCTAACAAAACAATTGAAATTAATGTGAATCTTGACCCAATACAGTCTCTATCAGAATTAAAACTAAATATAGAATAAGAAATAGATACACAAAGTAGAATGGATATTATTAAATTGAATCAAAAAAATCAACAATATAGTTATATCCTATCTCGTTACTGAGTGATCATTGATAATACCACTCCATGGATGAGGAACTCAATTGTATGTCGGAGAGGGGAGACATCACCTATTTAAAAAAATAAATGTATAATAAGGAATGGAAATTAATTTGAACCAGTACATCATCCATAGATTCAATCATCCATTTAGCCTTTTCGATCCACCCCTATCCTCATATATATGTTCATGTAAAAGGACATGGGGTGTTATAAAAGACTATTAATGGGTTTATAACAAAATTAGATTCCAATGGTTCAAGTTTTCATTACAGAATCTTCCATCAAATGATTGAACATTAAACACATTAAGAATGTTTTTTCTCAAGATTTTATATTTATAATTTACTGATTCTAATTCCATTGGGTCTTAAATTTATAAGATATATTCTCATCTTCCAAATCATTATAATTTTTTCACATATTTTGGGGCAAAAATTCAAATCATCTTTTGGGCCTTCAAATAATGTATTCAACATAGTGTCTATAAGAATTAAATGAATACCATGCTATATTTAATCCTAGAAAAGAAATTTAAAAATTAATTTTGTTTATAAAAATTTATGGCCAAAGTACTTAAATAAATTAAAATAGTTAAATACCAAAATTAGGTCATTACCAATTATAATCCAAATGATTTTATAACCATAAAATTTGAAAATTGACATTGAAATATCAAATTTATTGGGATGATAAGAATTGGAAGTTATTTAAAAATACACATTAAAAGTGATTTTCTTAATACCCCCACACATAAACCATGCTCTTCCTCTAGGAAAAGTCATAACATTAATAATCCGAGGGCAAAATCATTATCATTATTCAAATTTTGATGAAATTAAAAAAAATTCATCAATAAATAAAATTATCAATATTAACATAAAATATCAATTAGTTTTCCATTTAACAAATAAATAATCAATTATTGTGTTTTAATTTTCCCATTTGAATAATTATGGATCTTAATCCATCATTTATTTATTATCCTCAAATAATTATTTTTAAATATTCCTAGTCATGACCAGCCTCACTTTTTAATCTTTTCTCTCATCACTGATGATAAAATTCATGTACATTTATTCTCAAATTTTTATATAATGATCCTTATATATAATATTTTAAAATAATTATTGTCTCCACATTGAAAACAAGAATCACACATAAAATCATGAGGGATTTTAATTGATATTCAAATATATCCAATTCCTATGGTTTATAGGATAATATCATTAAAAATTAATGCCCATGCAGCTTGGTTATCTCATAAAGAAAATATCCTGATATCAAATGTATAATCTCAAAGAAAGTTTCCCCATAAAATTATAACAACTCCCACTTCCCATGATCAATCTATGTTCATGATCAATGTAAATCATACTGAAGTATTTTCACACCCTCTTGAATATTTCTATCTACTTTTATTATTTTGTTGAAATAAATTATTAATATTATATTTCTATTCCAAAATTATTTAAATGATAAACCTCACATCCCCCAACTAAAATAATATGACTAAAATCATGTGTCTAGTATTTTTATTTCCTGTTTTCCTAAATCAGAAACAATTTTTTTCATTTCATTGGTTATTTTTTCATTTTCCTTTTTTCATTCAGGAAGCTAAAAAAATAAAGAGGACATTAAATAAATGCATAACCATTTTTAGTAACAACAATTTACACAACCAATTTTTTGTCTTAAAATATAAATCATCCATTTCACCACGAATTCCTTAACCCCTACACATCAACCTTGAAATATCATGTACATATTATGAGGATAGTATTAATGGGTAAAAATGTTTTGAAACATGGATCATACCTAACAAGGTCATTCATGGATTCTATGAAATAGAACATGATTAATTTAAATGTGGAATTTTCAGAATAATGTCTATTAAAATTATTACCCAACCATTTTTAATGTGTTACTGTACACTCATGGTTTTAACAATTTATAAGAATGTTATAGCATGTGATATAAGGCAAGGTCACATAATAAATATCTGGATGAATGAATCAGAAGTGAGTGGTCTACATTGTTTCTTGAATGGTACATATTATTTTAGAAAATCACTTATGTCATGAATAATAATAATGAATCAATTTACATGAATTTTAGAAATTCACACCATGAAAAAGGATAGGTAAATTACATTTACAAGAATAAATTATATTCCTTAAATTAAGAGTCATTCTTTTAATATTAATTCAACAAATTAATAATTCAATCCTTGATTTTACTTATTCAATCTCATAATACTTGAAATATAAAACATTTATTTATGGGATTCCTACGATACTCATGTCTCTCAGACTAGTCAAATAAATCATAAATTCAACTATCATCATGAAATTTTTTGTTGAAATTTCAATATTTTATATTCAAAATGAAATATTGGATATTGAAATGATATTAAATGTAAATGAATAAACACCTTCTAAATAAGGCTCCAATTGATTGGTCCAAACCATGTTCCATCAGTTCAATTATGTTTCACAATCACAACATGTGTTTTTTTAGTTTCTATATTTATCAACGGTGTGTCATCTTCATTAATAGACCCAAAAAAATGAATAAAAAACTATTATAGTGGCACTATTTGGTCATGATAAAAAATATAATATGGGAGGATTGTAATAATGTCTGAAAATTGGGTTTCCTCTTAGAATATATATTGTCTAATGTCATCATCTCCACTCATAAATTGATTTTTTTTAAAAAGATACACTACAAGATTCCCTCCCCCACACAAAATTGACCAAATTCCCTAAGATTATTTAAATTTCTTTTCTAGAAAAATCTGAATTACCATAACTTATAAAATTTAATGTAGAGATGCCACTGGGTAAGTATTCATTAGAAATTAGGGTGACAAAGTTCAATTTATGCTAATGCATCTTAAACAATCATTAGCTTCCTTATTTTTCCAGGTCAAGTCAAATTGAGGTGCCTAAACTAATAGGAACCAACATTGAACATTCTTATCATAGGATGACTTTTGAAACATCTTCTGTTTCACAACAAAGGGAATATCCCTGTAGTAAATTTTTGTGCACACCTCAATGAATTTCTGCCTTGGTTCATTTTTGGATCCTCGAAAATATATATCAAACAAAATAATAATAATCATTATGACCATGCTTACCGTAGCACCATAAAATACCTTGTAATGTTATTCTTCCATATTTGTTTCTAATATGAATAAATATTTTATGATTTCTAATTGTATGTTGAATCTCCCTTTTTATTAGGATTTATGGTATATTGTTTCAAATTTATTTCATCAGTTTTAGTGGAAGATTTCAATTTTTATAGTCCAACATGACCTTGGTTTTGGATTTTTATTTTTTAGTATGTTGTACAAAATCTGTATTTTGATATTTATAGGGTACAAATTTACCTTTTCCTTTTGATCCACTCTTCTCTTCATTTTGAGATGATATTCACTTATATATAATGATTTAATTGAATTTTCTCTAATCTTGTTTAATTCATGTTTTACAATGATACATATGTAATTCATATCATCTATTTATTCTTGATTCATAGTATGTTAATTCAAGAGATATCTAATAATATTCTCATGATTATCCTCTTTGAGTTTATATTTATTGATTTTTAAAAATTCCATTCAATTTGATTATTCATTTTTTTCTAATAGTCCACCCAAGAAGTATGATATTGTATCTTCTAATTTAATAGTTTTTATAGTAACATCTATCTTGGATATATTATTTAGTTAATGACCACTTGAACGATTTTTCATGGAGTTGAGTATAATGAAGTGCACTTGTCTATCTATGAGATCTATTGAAGGTGTCCCCACATCCACATTAATGATGGTATATTTTTTCTGTAAGAATAGTATTCATTGGTTGATAGGTTAGTGTGATGAACTCTTATATTCATAAAATTTGAACATGAAAAATTATCTTGGGAATATTATGTGTTATAATTTCAAAATATGGTCTCCCAAAATATTTACTAGGAGTACATTATATTTTTTTACGAGATGAACCACAACTCTAGTAGGCTTCAACATTCTAATCGATAATGATGGAAATATTTAGTGAGGTATGAAATTTATTTAATCACCTAATTCAACTAACTCATGAGTTAAAAATAATGTGATAATAGATTAGTGAATAGAGAATTTATATATATATTGACTAAATTTTTTGAATCAGTGGTGTGATCAGTTATGATACTCATCTCCCTAGGCTGATATACTCATTTCCATCTAGTCACGTCCTTATAGAAATTTTTTTATTGATATCATTTGAATATTTTATGATTTTTTTGATTACATCTAGAAAAAAATATTGATATAGAGTTTTTTAAAGGTCTCTCATATATATTTTTGAGTCAATCTTTTTCAACCATATTAAAATCAACTAATGTTGATTGGAATGGTTCCTTGATATAATTCTTTTTTCTACTCATCCTATATAAGGGAATATCTGACAATTATTTTTTGAACCTAGTTTTTACCTTTTTCATGTTTAATTTCATATTCACTTATCATGAAGAGGGGGTCATCATCAATGTTCTTATATTCATAACCCTCAGGTAATTCTATTAAAATGATGGCTTTTTTTCATAGTGTTGTAATCACCCTTGTATTTTGCATAAGATTAATAACAATCTAATATGATAATTTTTCATTATCTGAATGTACAAAAAACTTCATGATTGGATAGTTAGATTGACAATTATATCATCCAATACCACAACATTGGTAATTATCAACTACTCATTACATGTTGTAGCACTTTTGGAAGGTTTCCAATAATTCTTTTGTTTTAATGGTTGTGGTTGAAAGGATTTTTATTGATGGAATTGTTGTTTGTAGGGTTATTAGAATAGAGGAAGGTTATGGAATTACTATTTAAAAAATGTTTTTCCCTTGTTCTTTTGGAATCAATTTCCTCGTTCACATAGAGGATGACAAGGCTGATTTGATCAGAATATCATTTCATGATAGGTTGTGGAAGAAAATTTGTTCCCTTTCACTTTTGTACATTGATAAGTGTAAGGATAAGTAGAATAGAATAAGAAAAATACATATTTTGGTACAATTGATTCTTCACATTTTTCACATATTTTTTTCTCATCACACTGGACATTTATTTATGATTTGTATAACGTAATGGTGAGCGAGAATCATAAGTCCTTATATTAGATATTCCTCTAGTTCATATACCTATTGTAAATAATTTTATGTGTTTTTTGAAAAAAATGTATTCAGTACTTTGGAATGTAATTTTGAATTTTTTATATATGCTCCTTCAGATGAGGAATCTAGAAAATATTGATCATTATCATAAATCCCTTGAGAGAAGAATGATTATGTGGTGTTCTTCTATAGTTTTATGTGGGAAGATGGAAACAAGATTCATGAATCACTCCCAATAATTATTAAGTCTATATCCATTTGATTGGAAAATAAAATACATAGATATTCATATTTTGGTTCTCTTAGATGTAAGAAAATAACATTGCATGAGAAACATTTATGATCTTCTTATTCATGGACCTCTCATGGTTATATAGACAATACAACCATTCCATTTCTACTACCTCAAGTGAGATGGGGAACTCCCTCCACTTCGCCTGTTCTTCTATAACTCCGCGTGGTCAGCTATGTTACACACACATTTTCAAATTCCTAATTATATTAATTTGGTTATTCTCCTTGAAGACCATGGAACAATGGTATAATTGTAATCATGTCAATATGCAATTGAAAATAATTATCCTTGTCGGGGATACAAAGATGATTTTTTTAGTTAGTAAATAGCGAGGATCAATGATCTAAAAGTTTATGGTTGGGATTTCTAGCCACTATTATATGTTCCTAGTGATCACTTAAAGACTCACATGATTCTATAAGGTGTGTTTTCACATGCGCTATTTCAATTTTTTTAATTTTGTTATTTTATATTAAATTACCTAATTAAATTCAATAAAATGCCTATTTGAAAAATTGTTCATTGAAAATATTTTTATAATTATTTTTTTGGTTTAAGGAACTACCCCTCAAAAAAAAATGCCCCATTTTACAGACGCCTATCATGGGGATTGGAATAAATATTTAAATTAACTAAGTATACTTTTGTAGTTAACTCAATGTATTATCATAAATAGATGTTCATATAAAATAAAGTATCCCCTAATTATTAATTTTTTGTAATATAATTGATATAATAAATTTTTTGAATTTGATAAAATAAATTGTTTGATTTGATAGATTTTAATCAATTGAGAATGATAGTGACTATAGAGGGGTTTGCTAGGCATAGTGTCCCAGTATCATGGATTCAAAATTTTACCCCCTTTTTTGATGATTGGTAATAGAGAGATTAATAAGTTGATTCCTTTATCGCTATTTTTCAATTTTTTAGGATTATATTATTTTTATTTTAAACCTCATGTTGTTCTACAATCATTTTTGTGTGAGTAGTATGACAATAGGTTTTCTGGACGAATTAGTGTAATCCAAAATGATGGATTTTTAATACTAAATTGACCAATATTATAATGAACAATATAAAACATGTGATGAAAACCATAGATAACACACCAAAAACCATAATATTTTACACTTTATATCAAAAATTACTATTTGGGAGAGATATGGATGAATGACCAAGTAAATAGAAATTTAACAGAGTCAAAATCTAACACATCTACATTCATAATTAAAAAACGAATGAATTATTGAAACATGATATAGATAAAATAAAGGGGTCTTATTAAATTAAATCAAAGAATCTCAAGGAATCATAAGTTTCATCTTACCCATTTAATGATCACACAATGATACTACCCATCCATGGATGTGAACGTCGAGTTGATTATGGAGAGGGGATACATCGCAGTGTAATGAAAATAAAATAATTATAATGCATGGAAATATGTAAATTCAATTAGGTCATCGAAAGCTTCAATTTCCAATAGATACTATTCATTACATCCCTATACTCTTATTTATGATCCTTGAAGAGTCTTCATGGTGTTATAAAGGTCCATTAATTGGTTTCTGGACATAACAATTCAAATTTTGGTTCCATAATCTTCATTTAAATGTTTTTGTATTGAATCTCTTTTTATTGAAATAATGAGGCCAATTTTTCTTCAATAAAATATCTCAAAAATTTATTTTTCATTTGAACACAATATTTCATATTTATCTAGCATGTATAGTAGAATATATTTCTAATTTACTTTGACAATTTCTTCTAGACAAGGAGAATACAGGATTTTTAGAAATCTATTTTTCAATTAATATATGGGAATTGTATTTATATAATATATTGGGGATACGGTTCTAAAATAATTTCCTACGGATTTTTTCATTGTTATTATCTAATTAAATCTCCGTTTTTTCAACCATTTATTAGATATATAACCATCTTAAAAAATCATTATATCTATGAACATATTTTCTGTCCAAAATTATGAGGTTCTTTTGGGCCTTCAAATGATGGATTAAAATTTGGTTCCAAAAGTATATAATGAATCCAAATAATTATTTATTCCCAAAATATTAATTTAATAATTTAAATAATTATATAATATTTTATGGAAAAAAATAGTTAACTTCCGAAATTAGGATGAGTTTTAAATTATGACCAAAATGCTTCTATAAGAATGAAATTTGATACTTGAAATTAAAATATCATTTGAATGGGATTGAAATAATTGAAATGCATTTAAAAATTTACATTAAAATTGAGTTTATTTGAAACCTTCTGTCTGTTATTATATATTTTTAATTTTTCATATGTGTTTGAACTTGTTTTGTATCATGTGATATAAATTGTGTTTTTACACTTGTGGGGAAAATTAATCTATTCAATATTAAGTATTATAATTAGGATAATAGAAACAAAAAATTACATCATACATATTTTATGGAATAATCAATTTCTATCTAAATCATAGATGATGATTATCATCAAGATAGTTTTTTATACATCAACTAATTCATAGTGAGAGAGACCAATCACACAAGGCTTAAGTTGTTTTATATGAATATAGATTGATAAATACATTATCCCAAAAATTTCACATGGGTGGGAAGCCCATAGTAAGATGAATTTATAGATTAATTCCATCCAAATTACCTGTCGTATCCAAGATACACATGTGGATCTGAGAGTGGTGTTTGATACATATATGATTTTAGGTCGAGCCAATGACAGGTGAAGAATCATATCACACTCCCATGAAAAAGAGGATATTACATGGAATGAAATCATGGAGATCTCATTTATACGTTTATATAGATACACTGAGGGATGAGAGGAATCGATTTTTAATATACCTAATGTTATTTAGCGTGTAAGTTGTTGAATGCATATATTTTTTTACCAACATGAAGTTTTTTTCAAAATCATTGTCACCATAAGAGATAGACAAGGTCAAACACTTCTAGTATATCCTTTATTATATAATTATTTTATAGGTGAATGTATTTTATATGAGAAACATATCCTATATAATTAATTATACTTATGTAAATGATCGGAGCATAAAATTATCCTTGAATGGTGGGTTGACATTATCGGTATGACGATCATGGAGCACTTCATTAAATCTAATGAAGTTACAATATGATATATATTACAAAGTAAGTTTAATTAATTGTGGAATAAATTGTTGATATTTATCTTGGGGTCATGTTTAGATATTGATGATTCAGTATATAATCTATTTCCAATGGTTCGTAATATATCATTTACCTACTTTGGATTTCATCACTTTTGTAAAAATGGTCCACACATAGGGATTTAGTAGTAGTATGTGGCAGTCGAGTAGTGGAATAGGATCATGAAAATATCTACTTTCCAGAAATAATGTAGTTACCCATTAGTATATGTGTAGCTTTACCTCCTCTGATCACTCAAGATATAGTAAGGGACATTATACCCTGACATGAAAAAATAAATTTTAGCTGGAGGGTGCATTTTCAGTGTGTCTATATGGAGACCATGACTTGAGTGAGGCTCATATACATGTCATAGAGCAAACTCATAATATTCTAGATTTATGAACTTCAACATTCTTTTATATTTATTTTTTCTTTATAAATACTTTCCCATGTTTGGATTAATATAGTGGAATCACATTGCATTTTATATACTTATTATTAAAATTAAATTGATTTTTTGTAAATAATGTATGGGGTTATGAATATAAATATACCATTTGGGGTGATATTTGATTGTATGAAATTTTTATGTAGTGTTCAATCAAAATTAGTGTCTAATGATTCCATTATTATCATTTTATATGGAAATGTAATGATTTTATTTGATTCATGTTGTGAATTGTCTATTTATATAACATGGCCATTATAAGTATTTTTATAGGGGAGTTACATTTCATTCTCTAGAGTGTGATATAAATATCCATCAAGGTGATTGGGATCATTAAGAAGGTTATACTAGACCAGTTTATAGATGATATTATTTCTACATGGCCTAGGATACAATACTTGTTATAGATGATGGTGAGAAACAATAGAGTGATTTTTCTACAGTATTGGACTACATTCAAGAACATATTTTCTGATTATTTTTCATGATTACTACTTATGTGGTTGATATGATTGACTATAGAGTTATGATTAAGAAATTAACCTATTTTTATCCATTTTATAGAATAGTACGAGAATATCATAAATAGTTGAATTTGAAATGGGATAATCTAGGAGCTAAGGAATTCATATAGACCAATATATCATCATGGGTTCCCCATGTTATTTTTATTAATATGTCTTATAGAATTGTTTTATGTGTAGGATGGAAATACCTAGAACAAATGATAGTCAAAAATCAATGTCACTTTAGGTACATTGATGTTGTCTATAGTCAATTGAGAGGTACCCTGATATTTTCAATGATCAAAATGATATTATTATATAATCACATGGGAGAGATACCATATAAAATACTCATGTTTTTTAGGAGAATGAATTTACTAATCATTTTCATAGAAATGTTTTTCTTTCTGTTGAATTAATATATAAAATTAATCGAAATGATTAGTAAAATCATTCATCTATTTTTTAATTTTATGATGGTTTTATTTGTTGAAAAAATATTGGTACAGTTCATGTATGGATATGACCATGAGAATCTTCAATAAATTATCCTGATTATACTATAATAACATCGAGTATTCAAGAGTAAATCTAAATTTCATTTCTGGATGGAATACATATTGATATAGTGTCATGTAATATCATAGTATAGACTATTAGGGGACCTAAAAAGTGGAATTTGTGGTATCTTCCTAAAGGACAATGAATTTAATTTATTATCTAGTCATCCATGTTTAATATGGATACTACTAAAATTTAAACACATATTTATCTTGTAAAAAAGAAAATAAATATGTTTTATCCCATTAATGTGTGATGCTTGTTTTTTGTGATACCTAAGAAGATGGTTTTTTATAATTAAATATAATGGTGAGTTTTTTCTAGTCCACACTTATCTTAATCCATTTATATTGTATTCCATGGTTTATGATGATTTGGTACTTGAGATGAGAGAAAATATGAAATAGAATAATCAAATAGTTTCTTTATAAATGAAGATAGTTGTGGTGACATAAGTGGAATTATCCATATCAATATCAATATATATATATATGGTGGTATATTTATGACAATAAAATTACAATAATCTTTTGATTAATAGTTATGAGGTTAAAATGGATCTAAAACTAATAAATTAAATATATTCATGGTGGAATGTGATCCATCAAAACACATGGTGGGTTGTGTTTTGTAGAAATTGAGATTGAATATACTCTAAGAAAGCTAAATATCATTGTGGAAAATTTGAGTAGGAATTTATAGTCAATAAGGGTGTAGGAATATTGTGATGTGTGAGAGATGATCACTCTATTTGTGTATACACATATTATTATTAAAGGTTCTCATGGTATTTTATCATAGATATCAACATATTTTTTCAAAAACACCAGGTTTAGAATAATAAGGGAATTTTTCTCATTTAGTGTGTTTATATCAGATGGACAACACATATGGTTGGGAGAAACTATTCGGTTGATATTGTAGTACTACTTTATTACATAATGTCACAAGAAATATTTGGGTGTATACTGGATTGCATAAGGATATGACGTGGTAATTCCAAACATATAAATGTATATTATATCCAAGATTGATGAATGTTTGTCATTATCTCCATTTTAAATTATGGTAGAAAATTATGAATAAATTGATAGGGGTTTGTGACATGATGATTTAATTGATAGTATGTAAAGGATGAACATTAGAGGCTTACATAGTAACTAAATCCTTTCCCCTTTAATTACTGTAATTAGGATGAAGTTACCATGAAATTGAGGTTATGATAACATATTAAATCTCAAAAAATGATGTGGTGTCGGTGAGTATTGCCAGATAGACTGATATAACCAACTTATTTACAATGTAAAAGATGTACTCTATTGACTATCATAAAAATATGTTTAATAAATATAAAATCAATTATATTGTGTGTTAAGAATAGTCATTTTATATAATGAAGACTATTTAATGTTGTGTTTCTAAAAGGGCATTCAAAAGATGTTGGGGTCAAATGTTATTAAGATTATATCCTACAATTCATCGACTACAAAAAAACATATGTAGATAAATTATCTTCTCGAGTAGATGTTACAAGCATGGGTTCATGTATTCCGTTTTTCATAGGATAAAATACTAGAACTTGTGGAATTATTATAAAACTAATACTTTCCATGAATCAATCCAAATGGACCCATTCAAGGATATATATAGAATTAAATTTTTTTGAATGTATAATTGTTTATGGATATGGAGTTAATGATTGTTAGACTTTGAATCAAACAAGAGGATTCAGAGCATGTATGTTTGATTTGAATTTGACTAGTAACCAATTAGATTGGGCATTAATATAATCATTTACTTCAAAGATAATCTCTAGATTTTGAAATTACTTATAGATTTTTTCTTTATGTGACAATTTGATTTGTAAAAGACTATATCTATAATAAATAAAATTTGATACCTACTTTTGGGGTTGTTTTATGTATTGGAATGGGTTTATCTAGTGTCATACTAATTTGAACTTCCATATCCCAACAGTTACATGCACGAGATGTTTCATGAGTCACACGTTCGGAGATATCACCCTAACCATTATGATATAATGAATATTGATGTTTGTAAAACCTCTATATTTATTGACAATTCATTTTTATGAAATGATTTTATATTTTAGATACATTTCATTAGACACAATTAAATGTTTATATTGAGTTACATGAATGACTATATGTATCTTATAGTACTTGAATCATTGTGTTTAGCTTGTGTTACATACAACATCATTTTTAAATGAAAATTGTCACACTATTAAAATATTATTAATTAATATGTTCTAAATCCCCTAGAAATTTTCATATTGGGTTTGAATTGTATTAACTAAATATTACGAATATTTGTTTTACATATATATATGAAATAAATTAATGGGTGTAAAAATAATTTAAAACGAAAACAAAATCTATTTTAAAATAAATGCGATAATTTAATGAAAAAAACATGTTTTTACCAAACTAAATAAAACCAATCCTTTTTGAAGAATTTTTATTTATGTATATATATTTTATGTTTAATAAATGTGTTTTACATTCATCAACATTTTCTTCAAAAGAGATAATAGTAAATCCAATTTAATGGCTAAAAAATTTTTTTTTATAAAATGAAATTTCATCATATTTTAAACTCACATTATAAAATTATTTTTCATAAAATTAATGATAATTTACTTGAAAAAATTAAATTAATTTCAGAAATCATAATGTCAGAATTACCATTTGGTAGAATTTTTAGAATTTTCGAAAAAATTAAAATACATTTTGAAGAATACATAAAAATTATGGTATTTATTAAAAATATTAATTTAGTTTATCATATTTAAAGAGAGAAAAATTAAATATGGGTTTAAATGTAATTTTAGTTCATTAATATATATATTTATTTAATTGTGGTATTTTGAATCAATTTAATTCATAATATTTAAATAAAAACTTTTCATCTTCTGAACATTTTCTATTTGGAAAGTTTAATTATCATCCCCTCTACATTAATAATTGTGAATTAGAATTTTATTTTTTATAAATGTTATTCAGAAAAAGGGAATAAATATTTTTAATAAAAATAATTTATATAATCTAAAATGTTTATCTTAATAGTTTTATATGATAAGTAGTAAAATTTGTAAAATATAATTACTATGGTTAGGTTGAAAATGGGGTTATGGGTGGTTAAACTATATCATATGTGGTACAATTACATAAAAATAATTAAAAAATAAAATATATGGAAATTATTTTGTATAGGGAATATCATTTTTCTATTTTTGAGTCTTTTTTCTTGTGAAAATCGTAGGTACAATTATTTTTAAAAAAATTATTAGTCTGTCACTCACCTCGCTTATAAAGTCCACCCCTCTGCATAGCACATAACACATATGAAACCATTTGTTTTATCCAATTCCAAAAAAATTACAACCCTACTTCCCTAATATCAATCTGGAAGACTTTTTTCAGAATGAAATCTTATGAATTCACTTGGTGACATCCAAAAAGATGTTTTCCAAAGATGATATAGTGCCCCCTTATTGAGCATTTTTTATTCCTCCACAACCTTTAATTATTATTTTAAAATAATGAGATAATTTTTATATATATCTTAAATATACATATGTTTTGATAATTTAAGTGAATTACCTATATTAATACATACTTCCATCAATTTGGATACTAAATCAATACTCACGTGTATGGAAAAAAACCTCATCATGATCCAATTTTAATAAATTTTCATCACCACATCCCATGTCATGAAATAATTATTAATATCTTTTATAAATTTCATATTTATTAAATTTTTATACTCATAGAATTTCAATACCCTATATAAATTCTTAGCTAAAAAATATTGGAATCTAAAAACATCGCTCATGTGTACGGTGGAGTACTGTCTTACAAACCGATGTGATGAGTTTTTCATTTTTATTTTATATGGTTATAAATTTCATATGATAAAATTTATTTATATGATATATTTGAGTTATTTATTATAATTTCAATAATATATCACTTATACATTCTAACATTCAATTCTGTGGGGGATTTTATAACAGCGTTTGTGTGTATAGAGGACTACCACATCATGATGCGATGTGATTAATTTATCACAAACACTATTTAGGGGTTGTAATATGGGTAAATATAATTAATTTTTCTGACATATATATGAAATAAAGGTTATTTTATTGAATATTATATATTATTTATTGTTTTTTATCATTGAATTTTTCTATACATATGACCTAATGTCTCAATGAACGATGTATTTTTTTTTCAATCAATAATTTTATTGATTATTATAAATACATAAAAATAAGTATTTATGAAATTTATATCATGATTATAATTTATGAGGTGATAAATCCAAAATCAAATTAGCAGGAAAGAAAATAAAAAAACAAAACATACCCAAAAAACAAAGAAATTACTACACAAAAATTATTTTAACAAGGATTTATAGATGATCATGTAATAAAACATAATAAAGAAATAATGTATGGTTTGATACATATGACTATGGATCATTAAAATATATATATTATAAAAATATTTATTATGTATGATTCTTGAACATTTATCATGGATTTTGGGACATAAGGATATGTATTTCCATTTCACATTTATTTTTGATGAGACACATGCCATTTTCACCACATGATTCTTTTGTTTATGGAATAAAAATAATTTTATTGAAACTTATTATTATAATAAATATAATTTTTGGGATTTATATATCCTTTTTAGGATCTCTCTTTCATGGTATTTATAGTTAAAAATATACTATAGAAGTAATAGATTTTCCACAATTTTCAGTCATTGAGATATATTTCATGTTATTTATGAATATTATTTCAATAAATGTATCTGGATCCATGTTGAAATGTAATATCATGAATTTATTTATTCCCATGATATATTAATTTCCATTTAAAAATTTATTTTAATGAGGTTTGTGATTCAATGTTACAAAATTCGTAATGGTATTATGATTTAATCTTATCATATATAGAGATTTTTATTTTTTCACTTGCAATGTAGAATTATTATAATATATATATATATCATAAATAATAATTTTATTATAATCTCACTATTTCAATTGAATACATGATCAATCAATATAATTGTCATTATATAGCCAAAATTTAAAAATATTTCTTATAAAGTAAAATTACATTATTTATCTCATAAGTAAAAAAATTATTCTCATTTCAAATAAATGTTTATTAAAAAATAAAAAAATTTATCCGTCAAAAAAGGATTTAATAGATATCTTTTTAACCATATTTTTCATCAAAAGAATTTTTTTCAAAAAATTCATTATTCCATTTTCTTAATTATAACCAAATAACTTAAAAAATCATAGCTGTATTTGTTTTAAAAAATACAACATGACTGTAATTTCCTAACACCATGAACATTTATTCATTGATTCATAATTTAAAAGTTTCCATGGTTATTTAAAAATAATTTTATATTAAAAAATTATATATTTTTTTTAAAAGATCAAATAATACTGCATATTTTCATCAAAACTATATTAAATGATTTTTAAATATTTTATTATAGTATTTCTTGATGATTCTCATGTAAAATAATTTTCAATATATTTTATGAATTATTATTTTTAAAAATTAAATTTTATATAACAATATTTTCCTTAATTAAATATTTATGTTATTTGTCATTGGACATAATTTTCCTTAATTGATGATAGCCTTTGATGTTACTTGTTATTATTTGTTGATTAATCCAAGCATAAGAATGTTATTATTTTTTAGAGTGGTATTATTTTATTATGGTATGTTTTTTATGAATTCCATTTCCCATACATGGGTTATGTCGTGATAATTTTTTTTATGAATATCTATTAATTCTCCATGGATTATAATATGATCAAATGATTTTGAAACCAATTTCATTAATACAACTTATGCTATAACGAATTGTTTTGAAAACCCATATAATTTCATGGGATCTGTTAAAATGAATGTTTTATGATAATTTGGAAGATGTTTGTATAAGTTTTAAAATAAGAAAATGTTGTTCTGATATCTACAGTCAATGGAATTAGTAAATATTGAAAACTCATAATATCAATTGGTCTGGAATAGCGTGGGAACCCTATTTAGTAATGGAATTTTTCAACTATGATAGTACTTAGAGTCAACCTTACTAAAATGATTTTTTTGGAGGGGTCTGATTTTACTATGATAGTTTATTAAATAATCATTTACTAATGTTGAATTGATTTTATAAAATTATTCTTATTCCACAATTCTATTACTTATTCTAATGTAATACTGTCATAAAACATTTTTTTGATTACTTCATGATTCATATCTTGTAAACATACATGTTTTATTTCATAACTCATGATTATGATATATGATATGTGTTGTATGATTTATGAAATGATACTCTTATGGTATCATACCATTATGATCTTGTTTTTATTATATGATTATTGATGTCTCCATTCTTTCCCCTTAGGATGCATCTGATCTCACCCTTTCTTATGATTCCTATGACAATGTTATGAATAAATGTTATATATAGGTTATATATAAAAATAACAATATGTAGGAAGATCACTATTGGATATGATTAATATCATTCAAATAATAATATTATTGTTTATCTAGTATCCAAATAGTGTTAAACATTATGTTCCATAGAAGTCATTTTATGTTATATAGTGAAAATTCATCAAAAATGGGTAATATCAATATATGAATTGTTTGGGTTTTCATAATTGGTATATAAAGATAATCATAGTTTGTCTTACAAAACTACGTTGAGAAACATTTAGGTATATCCCTATTGATATATGTAAGGATATTTTGTGTGATATTTATAAATATGGGTATAAGGATGAGTCGATGTATATGAAAATATCTTTAAATTTTGGTGAAGGATATATCATGTTGTTTCAAAGAAATTACATCTATAATTTAATATTATTAGGTGATATGGATCTATAAAACGGGTACATAGGGGTCAGAAATATGAAATGAGAACATTAAGTGATACTTGGTTATCACATAGGGGATGAAATTGGGCTTTTTAGTACACCTAGTTTTAACCACCTAAGGTATATATTATTGAAATTTAAAAACACTATATGAACCATCATGAAGGATTCAAATAATTAACATGGTGAGGAATAAGGTGTTATATATTCAAAATATTTTATCATAGGTTGAAAATATGGCATTATTATTTAGACATCCTATATATGATTATTAATGATTATTTGGTTCTCGTCTATGATTATTGTTCCTCGTGATAATCTATTTATTTATAGTCAACTGTGGAAACCTTAATGAATTGGGTCAACATTTAATATAATTGACATGTTGATAATAAGAAACCAAATTGAAGGATTATTCTAGTGAAAGGTACTCTAATTTTACATAGTTATTTATGATGATATATGATTAATAATATTCTATTCAACTAACTCTTTGATATAACGAAGATAATATTGATAGAGTTCACTAAGATATTATGGTGCGTAGACCATGGAGAAAAATTATTTTTCCCTATATGTATATATTGTGGGAAAACGACATCAAGGTATGTCTCTATAGAATGAGAATATGTCTTATCTGTGAAGAATAAGGGCCTAGAAAAGATATTTTTGAGGAAAATGTAATTTTTTTATGTAAATGGATACAAATATTAGTCACCATATAGTTTTACCAATCGATGAATTTTTAAATATTGGAAATTGTTGGAATTTTGGAAATTCCTATCCATGGGGGAATTCTCAAGAAGAGGATTATCAAGGTGGTCCATGTAATTTTTTTTATGTCAAAGAGACTAAACATGACATATCAAATGATAATTTTATGAAGGAATAAGTTTACTGAGAATTGTATACAGTTTTGGAGTGAAGTAATGTGATTAAAGTGTTGATGTATTGGAATTAAGGTATTATACTATATTAATCATGGAATATATAACAATTTTCAAATATTAGGTTTTCATTAATGATATGAAATAATATTTTTAATTGAATTGATTACATAGAAAATTATTTAATGGAAATGTCATATTTTATAGAAAATAGAACATTATCTAAAAAAATACATAACATGATCATAATGTTTATAAAATAATGTTTAGATTGGTTGATGAAATTATCGATATGGATAATTTAAATTGGATAATATTTTTCCCAAAAAATTATTAAATATATTTTAAAAATTTTCTATAAGTTATTATTTAATGAGGGATCACCATTTTTTAATTTATAGAATATATTTACTAATGATTAGTTTTATTTATGTAATGAGAATGTTTTTATGTTTTCTTTGAGATTTTAATGGAATTTATTTTATTACCATATATCAATAGAATAAATGATAACCTGATTGACATATTTCATTTTTGACTAGGAAGAGATACTTAATAATTTTTGGGGAATTAATGTTATTTTAATTTTGAAATTTTTTTGACAATTAATAATCATAAATTTTCAAAGGTTGGTAAGGAAAAAAATGTGGGGATATTTTTATGTTAAATTCTTGTATGGTTTATGATATTATTTTACTAATTCAATATGTGATGATTTATGTAGATGGGATAATATTTGATTAAAATTTTATATGAGGAATATAAGAGATAAATGTATTGATGAATCATTATTTTTTAGATATTTTGATCCCATATTTATCCAGAAATAAAAAAAATATACTTCTTATATTAAATATTTGGTGACGAAATTGATCAATGAACATTAAAATAATTATAATTTTTATGAAATGCATTTATCATATGTATATATATATTCTTTATTAAATTCCACAACATTAGAATTAGGCCAATAAAATAAATTTTTTTCTAGTATCATTATTATGTGGGTTATAAAAATCAATTTTTACCCATATTCAGTTTATTTTTGTCTTTTTATTTTAACATGATCATTCACCTTTTTTTTGTTATTTATATCTATTACTATCCAATATTATTTGGACATAATGGTTTTCGTCCAAGTCTAAATCTTCACCTACCATATTTATTAACCTATTTCGTAGCCTAATATATTATATTCTTTGTTAGTTTCACATATCATTTTCTATCAATTCTATAGAAATTATTATCATCCCTTTTCATGATTTGAGGATCCAATATATTTATTAAAAACTAATAAAACCTTTTTTATTGAGAATAAGAAAAAATTCGAAAGAAATATTTTATTTTAGGGATTAGAATTTAACACATAGATATTTTGTGATTTTTTTCATACAATTGTAAGCATTTGGATAGTTACCATAACAAAAAAAAATTGTATATTGTTTTACATTTAATAATGGTATTATCTTTTTGTTACATGAATCCTTGTGATTAGATTTTGTAAGATGCAATAATAGGTTTTCAGAAAATGTGACATTCTATTTAAATGTTACTATTTAATATTATTGTTATCCTCTAAACATTGGATTAGTGTTTGTTAATAGGATCTACTAAATTATGAATATATATTTTCTACACATGTATATAAAATTATTTCTTTTGTAACAAATTAATTATAAATTAAAATACGAACTATTTTAAAAACAAAAATCCTTTTCTTTAAAAATTTTTTATGGATGAAACATGTTTTATCTTTACAAAATAAAATAATACATTTTATAAATTAATTTATTGATATTTAAATATTCAATAATTTTTTATCATTCATCCTATTTTTTCTAAATATGATATGTGAATACATTCTATTTCACTCTTATAATAGAATTTTCCAAATATGCTGATATGTCTTCTTTTGTCAAATTTTATAAAAATTATTTTTCGTCTCCATTAAATAATGAATTTTATAAAATTAATATAATTTTTGAAACCATAATTTTTAATTTTTAATAGATTTTATATTACAATATCTTAACAAAAGATAAATTTTTTGATGAACTGTTTAAAATGTTACTTTAATTAAGAATTTGCATTTGTTTTAAAAAAATTTAAAAAGCAATAAAAACAATTTTCTATTTAAAATAAAGAAATTCTAAATTATATATATTTATCATATTAATGTCATTGTTATAAATATCATATGATATATTTCTATAAAATCATTAAATCATTCGAATATTTTCTCATTATAAAAGTACTTTCCCTACACATATTTGAGATTAATTATAATTTAAATAATTATTTTATATGATTGTTATTTCGAAAATCTTATTTCATATTATAATTAATAATAATTTATATTATCTAATATGGTCACATTTATATTTTATCATACTAGTAAAAACTGGTGCTAAACAGTAATTTTTATGGTTAAGGTGAAAATGAGTTTATCAGTGGTAAACCTAAAAGGATAAGGGGTAAGATGACCTCAATAAATGTTAAAACCATTTTTATAACCATATATAGAAAATATGTCATATAGGATATATAATTACTTATTATATCTATTTTTTTAATGTGAAAAATTTGGGTACACATTTTTTATTTTTTAAATTACTACTATGCCACTCGCCTTACTTATAATACACCATCTTCTCTCCACTATTACTAAAACAATAAAAAAATAATATTAATAATAACATCCCAAATCAGTTAATTGAATACTCTATTCATATATTAATCATGATTTTGGTCATATATACATCTTATGAATCTTTCGGTGCAATGGATGGGATGTCTTCTATAGAAGATATAACGTCCCAAACCGCAAATTTTATATAATTTAATCCTCAATTTACATAAATTATTATTGAACTATGATGATATAATAGCCTAAATGAAATAAAAATTTTAATTTTTTTATTTTACTGTTATTACATAAAACCATCTTTACCTCCATCAAAAGGGATATAATATCACCACTTGTGTGTATCGTAGACTATAACATCACAAACCAATGTTATTTTTTTCTATCATCAACTCTCAAAGATAAATATAATGATGTTATATATGTTTATATACGATATTTAGGATATTATTATACATATTCATTTATAATAAAAAATATATCTTCATACCTCCATACCAGTTGGAAAATAATAATGTCACTCATGTATACAATGAACAACCGCCTCTCTAACTGATGTGATGGGTATATAATTTAACTGTTCCAAAGACTGTAAAAAGTTATGATTTATTTAATATAAATTCTATGTTTAAAATAAATTTTTTTGAAATATTATATCAGATATATGTTCTTATTTTTCCTTCTATCGATGATTTGATAACATTGTTCATGTGTACGATAGACTACCACCTCATGAAGTGAAATGATTTATTTTTCTCTACTGGAATGTAAGGAAGATAATAAGGTTGAATTTAATTAATATATTTTATTTATATGAAATAATAATAATTTTATATTTTTATATTTTTTATCATTATTTTATTTATTCATTTGAGAAAATGGTGTCCACATTAATAAATACTTACGGTCTACCATCTCTATGAATGGTTTATTTCATTTTTTTATCCCTACATTTTATGGATTAGTAAAAATTGATATATAATGAATATATATTATAAAAATAATTTATTAAAATACAGATTTAATTAAAACATAATCAAATTATTATGTCTGAAAATGAAAAATCAAAACATATATGAAAAATAATACAGTTATTACAAGAAAAAAGATTTTAACAATGAATTATTAATAAATATGTAATAAAAGGTAATAAGAAAACCAGATATGGTATGATACTTATTATTATAGTCATTTAATATATTTAAAACATAAATAAATTTATTGTATATTAGTATGTAATGTTAATGATGTAATATGGTACTTAATATAAGGAATGTTTTATATTATTTTATTTTATGGAAGATAAAATAAAAATTCACACAAAGTGTTTTATTTATGTGCCCTATAAATTAAAAATAAATTTATTTCATTATTAGAATAATAAATATTATATTTATTTACATATATATTTTTTACCTCCAATTTATGGGGTCTAAAGTATAAATGTTACTAAATCATTAAGGGATTTTTCTGTCCAGTTTTCTTTATTTAGAAATAAGTCATTTTATGAATCAATATTCCTTTATGAAGTTTATTTATTGTCCAATTGACTTTTAATATCATGATGTTGTTTATTAAATTTATATATAATGTTTATTTAAATTTTATTGATTCATGGGTCTTATGATTCAATGCATACAATGTTGTAAGGGATTTATGACTCAGTCTCATCATTTATTGGGATTGTTTATGATTATAATTTAGATGATAAAATATTTAATAAATAATTCAGAAAATTATGTATTATAATTATCCTATTGTTTTTCATGATAATAAATGGCTTCCCATAATTTATTTCTATTTATTTACTCATGATTCAAAAATATGATTTGTTTCAGTAAACCATGTTTATTTCTCTCTTCGACCAAAAACCCATTTTTCTTCTACAAACATTCCTTAAAAAATTTCAATAATGTTATTTAAAATAAATATAATTATTTATTAATAACTAATTTTAAAAAATTAAATTTTAAAATAAAATTAAAAAATATATTCATATAAATATCTCGATAATGCCAATTTTATTTTTAACAAACATGTTAATAAATTAATTTTTTAATGTGTATGACATGTATATAATTTCAGTCCATCACTAATATTATTTTATATGAAGATTAAAAATTCTTTCTATGTTATTTTTAAATAAAAATATTTTTCATAAAAAATATATTCCATAAAGTGTTTCCCTTAGAGGAAAATATATTTTACTCTTGAAATTATTTAAATTACATTAAATTATCTTTATTAAGCTTTTTAAAATATTGTCAATGAATATTTTTTAATACATATTTAATGAAATTTTAATTTTAAAATATTATTTTCAAGGGAAATATATTTTATTTAAGAAATGTTCTTTGTTATTTATATTTCAAAATCTGTATACTTCTAAGATGATAGCCTTTGAGATTACTTATTATATACTAGGGATATGATACAAGGATAATATTTTGTCCATTATATGAATTGATTTTGTTTGTCATGACATTATAGTATTGAAACTCCTTTATCCTCCATATGGAAAACCATAATAAAAATCATAATAAACCCTCTTCATTATCCATGGGTTAGTCAATGATAAAATTATTATGAAAACTATTTCTTTTCAGTAGGTTGTGCGGTTATTAAATTTTAATAAATCCCCTTTATTTTAATGTGTTCTAATATGATGAATGTTTTATGATCTTTAGAATCATTTCTATTTGATTATAATTATTGTGTGAATTATGGGATGTATATCTCCTTATAATATATTTGGTAGATATTGATATCTCATGACATAAATAGGGTTGAAATTGTGGGTGAACCACATTTAGTAATGTAGTTCAACCACAATGATAGTATTGGGAATGAACCAAACTACAATGTTGGTGTTGGGAGTAAACTCATTACACATTATTGGTTTTGGTGATGATCCAATAATACTAATATAATCATTCTATATTCTTTTTTTTATTTAATAATTTTATTACATTTTGAAATTTATAATATCCTAAAACATGTTCTTAGATAGATTTATGATTAATGTCTTATGAAGTTAAATGATCTGTGTAATAAATCATGATTAAGATCTATGATTTGACAGTGAAGGTTTTCCATGATTATGATTATGTTATGATACCCTTATGGTAATGTTATGATTGTGTGATCATTGTTGTCAAAATATTTTTTCCTTATGGTGCATCTAATCTCATGCATTATTAAGATTTCAATCCCATGTTATGAATAATGGGTTTAATTTGGGTATATCTTTAAGGAATACCATGTGGGAAGATCATTGTTGGCAGTATTAAAAATCATTCATGAAATATGATGTTTTTATATCTAGTATCCAATGACACAAAACCATTAAGGTCAAATGGAATTTATCTCCCTACTGTAAATTATATTCATATAAAATATGTTATATAATATTTTTGAGAATTCTGAGTCATTATAATGTTATTGTGCCTAATTCTATGGACTTCTTCAAGGAGTTCCTGATTATTAAATTATATGGTAGTGAAAATAATATTGATGACATGGCCATTAAAATAGTGTATGTGTAATAGAGACTTGGGAGAATTCAAGAAGCGACCAATAGTATAGTGTTCGATATGTGGGTGTATTGGACCAATTTATTCATAAATCCCCCTACTTGTCCATGGAATTATATCTTGTGGAAGAGTTATTATTCAATGTGTAATTTATAATATCCTTCGACACTCTATGTACACTGTATTTAAATGATTTTTTGAAAATATTTAATTTTTTAAATTAGTTCAATTTTGAGATGTAAACCGGGTTATAAATGTAATTGGTGCAATTGAATATATGGACTTGAATTGTTTTACATCTTGGGAGATTTTTTAGTTCCATTGGTTTACTAGTGTACTCTTCTCGATAGCCAGTGGAATTGATTGTAACTCACATGGGAAATATTAGAATCATAAATAGTTCCATGAGGCTCATTTCATTTCCAATATAGACAAAGCTGAATTGTTCTCCCATAGTGAACCAACTCACCTAGTGGTTGGGATTCATACTATCAAGTTGCATTGGATGTCCCCACCAGCTAGCTGTTGGTTTGAAATGTCTATCTACTGATATCAGGAAATGTCATGTATGTGAGGGTAATAACCATATTTATACCACAAGAAACACATATTTTATACTTTTAATCTCCTTTAGGACCCTAATTAATTATCTAGCACATTTAATGGTTCTCTAAGTATTTAATGGATTCTCCAAAGAGGTTCCTTAACACTTTAATTTGTAATTTGATCCAAATGAGTTGAATTTAAATGTTATTATTTGTTATTTTTGAGTCATTTTATTTTCTCTTGGGATATTTTTTTCCTTCTTGTATTTATATATTTGATCTAATACTATCTATAGTGGATTGTGGTGTTTCAAAATTTTCTGAATGGGTGTTCATAATAATTTTGCGATATGTGGTTTAAAACATCTCTATATGGACTTAATTTTATTTATAATACATGAAACATGTGTGATTACTCTAGAAAAATGTGCATTAATCCATATTGAAAGTAAATATATTTTATTAATTTTATCATTATACCTAGAACATATATGGATCGTTTGGTTTCATTATCCATAATATTAGGACATGTAGCAACATGAAAGGTGTTTCAAACCTAGACCAATTGTTGGATCATAGAATGTATGAACCTATTTATTTATGTTAAAAATGAATTTTTATAATGTAGATAGAAATGTGTGTGAAATGAGGTGATTGGATTATTGGTGAATCTCTTTTCTTATATGTTGTTAACTAGTACGAATAATGACTTGTTTGAAGACTTGGTAGCATATAGAATTAAAGACATGTGAAATGGTAATTTGGATTAGATAAAATTGGAATGGAAAATTATCAAAATGTTATGAAATATATTATGAAATTATTATGTAATTAGGATTGATTGATTTTTTAGTAAATGTGTAACAAGGTTTATCTATATAAATTATATGATAATTGTTAACATTGATAAAATAACCTATATAGAATATTGTATAAGGCTTCACATGTTTTGTGAATTAGATTGTTATAGATCTTGATTTACTTTTGTGATGAATTTTTTATTTAGATCTAACATTATAATAATCATAGAATCGATTATCTTTTATGCATTTGAGTGGTCTTACTATTGGGATTCAAATTGGTTTCTCTGAGACATTTTCCCTTAGTATGTTATTAATCCTGGGTAATATGTAATCAAGTCAATCATGAAAATTCTTATAGATTATTTTATTACCTAGTTGCTAGAAGCTAGATGGTGAGATGAATGGATTTTGACTCATAAGGGTGTGATACATAGTTTATTGATGCCTCATGGGGAGATACATAGTTACATGATTATTGTAATGGGTATTTTGTACTTATCATATGAATAATTTTGGACTCAATCACTCTATAAATAGATATATCCAAAATCAGGTCAATGTTTGTATCACCTAAAAATTCCCATATTGGTTTCCACAGACTGGTTCCATGAGTAGGTTTGTTATGTGACCTCTTGCATGCCTCCCAATATGACAGAGCATGTCGTCTGGTTATGATGGTCTAATATAAATCATGGGAAAATTATAACATCTGTAACAAAGTAGAATAATAATAGAAATAAATAATCAATATCTATAAAAATATAAAAAAACCAGAATAAAATAGTTTCACATGATGAAAAAAATACGAAATACAATATCGAATTCTAATCAGAATATATGTCATTCCAATAAAGTTCAAGTGTAAATATGAAAACCCAAAAAAATGAAGATAATAATAACTCCCAAATTTTCCCCAAACCACAGTTCGTTCCCTAATCCATTCACCATCATGAATCAGCCTTCTAACATAAAGATCATACCTTTATCTTGTTCTATAACCAAAAAATCTCTTCTAGTTCTGATCATGCATCTAGAGTTGGGTGTGACTGAAACTCAACATGAAACCAATAATTGGGTATCAATATATATCCATCCAATATGGTGCATATAGTTGTGTATGGAATAAATAAAATAATTAAAGTAAAAATATTAAATTTAATCAATTACTTTTTATTTAACCACTCAACCCATGTGTCCACAGCTAGAACCGAATAGTCTATACATGCATCTTCACATACTATTGCATGAACCGTATCATAGGAAAGATTGAAAATTCATTATATAATATAGGAATTCATTATCTATTTCATTTAAATTAAAAATACATCCAATTGAATCAATAGTCCAATTAAAATATCAGGGATGAAGAATTTTAAGTATATCACCTCGAGGGACATTAGACAATCAGTCCCAATCCAACACCTCATGGGAATCTAGAGAATTAGTCCATCTCCCATTAAAATATTCACATTCATGAATTTGTGCATGAAAACCATATATTAGACCCCCATATATATATTTGACCATAATTCCATGTCCCACACCCCATTTCCCAATAATACAATCTATTAGAAATATGAAATCATTCATGTTTAATCAACATTAAAAATATTATCACAGTCCTCTATAAGAAAATTATAAATTAATTTGAAAATTAATTATTCCATTTCAATAAATTTCATAGTCATAAAAATTCGCATTAAATAAGTCAATAATTAATTATCCCAATTTAACACTCAAAATAACCAAATAAATAATTCCACATTTAATTATTCTATTGAAATCCAAAATATACATATCTCATTAATTATTTCAATAAAAATACCAATATCAAAATTTCAACATCTCAATAAATAATTCCACAATCAATTAATCAAATTAATTTCACAATCTCAGCATCTCATTAATTAATTCCTCTATTAATTATTCCATTTCAACAACCAAGATAACCCAATAATTAATTTGAAAATTAATTATTCCAATTTCACAATCCATTAATAAATTAATTACCCAAAGTTATTAATTGAAGTTATAATAAATCTATAGATATTATATAATTATACATAACGAATTAAAATCAATATTTTGGGATTTGAATAATATACCAGCTACATAAATTGATTTATAAGGGGAAACCCAATGGAATTCCTTTATTTGTAAAGGATATGTCAATAACATTATATAGAACATGATCTAAATACGATACCTAGAACCACGACCAATGTAATAATAATATAACAAAACCATATGTAGTTATATAAAATCATATGAAAACTACCCTACAAGGGTTGAAAGAATGATGGGAGAGGAGATGGAAACCATACGGTATTAGGATATCATGCTGCGAGATGTGAAAATAATCAATACGTACAGTTTATTGCAATGAAAAGATATTAGGAAACATTAGAATTCATCTAGGAGGTATAAAATATTTGATAAATTGGTTATGGTCCAGTTAATGTGTTGAGGGACATAAGTTGGGTTTTTGAAAATTTTGGAATCCATTTTTTGGGATAATGAAAACAACATTCATGGATTCGTAGATAGAGGGCCTCATTTTTCAAAACCATATCTCATAACTATGGACCTATTAGATGGGGGTGAATGGTAACTCCTAAAATGGTGAAAAATTTGAAAATATCTTCTATGGACATGCAAATCCACACTATTTGGATTCATATTGATTTCTAAGCTAAGAGGAAGGTTTAGGAAAACTATGTACCAACCAGGCAAAACCTCTCCTACTTAAAACGATCTCTAATTTCCCAAAAGTACTCCACATGGTATCAACCAAATACAATGTACTCAAAATAGGTAAAAAAGTGTACATGAAATTTTGCTCATGACATCTCTAGAACAAGTTAGGTTATTATAATCATCCCAACTTATAACAGACAATCCTCAAGTATTATTCACAATAATATATATGATTCTATGTTAAAAAAATCAAGATAGTGATCTTATATACATAAACCATCTCCCAAATTTCTCATGTGAATTCCCATTATACAACACTAAAGAAACTAATTTCATATTCCTTCTTCACAATTCCTTAGCACAACGATCAAACAAATGGATTAAAAACTCCTAGAAGGATGTATCCACCTCAATATCAACATTATACACATAGATCACATGATAACTGTAAAAATCAATATCATATATGTTTTTATACCTTCAAAGCATCATTTATAGTATATATTCATTGTGGAAGATCCAATCTGTACACCGCCATAAGATTCTCCTCAAAGCCTAAAATAGTTCTATGAACCTGGGCACCAACTAGACATAACTATGTATCCTATTGTGTATAATCATATGAATCACCTAATATAATATTGGATTTCCCTATATAAACATTATTGGTCATCGATTTATATAATCATATGGATTTTTTTAACTTAGAGTCGTAGCGATATGTTTTTTAAATAACTAAATATTCTCAATATTCTCTTGTATGAGACTCTGGCCAAAAAAACCTGACTCACCAACCTCCATATAACCTATAGGGTTTCGTAATATCCTAACATAAATATCCTCATATTGTTCCATCTGTATTTCTTATGGATAACTATTATTTTATGTGTACTCCACCCATACTTGGTCATTCTCTGAGGACCCAATGAAAAATAGGACACACAACTGAATCATTGCCTCTATAACATGTATCAAATGATCAGATTTCCATTAAATTTGTTTGTGGAATGATATAATATATAAAACCAATGTTCCAAATTCCTTCTATAATCCATTGTAAAAGTGTGAAGTAATGCATTAGTCATGGTCCAAAACTATAGTCTGTGGCACCCTGCACGTACTCACTATCACTTGAACATACATATCTCCAAACTGATAAACTAATAATTTGTTTCATAAAGGAAATTAATTTCATATCATTCCCATATGGTCCATAGTCACCTAAATTATGTCATTATTATGAGGATTCGTTGGGATACTAAAAATTAAATCCATGGTCACGTAATCTCACATCCATTCCAGAATGGAAAATATCATCAGTTAACCACATAATCGTTGATGATGAGCCACCACCTTTTGTTATTTGTTGCATCATTTTTTAAAACCTGTTATATATTTTTTAATTTCCATCGACCAAACTATTATCAAAGTTCATGGTAAGTTTTTGTCACACCTAGATGTATCCCACACTTTGATAAATAAAATTACATATCACTTCCTCCCAAATACTTGTTTCCATGAAAACCAGATACATAATATAGGTGATATGATCCATATATGATGATTAATATAAATGTGACCCCTAACAATCATGGTTTCCCTCAAGGTACTACATTGTAGATCATTGTACTACATATCCCTAATCTATATCAATATAGAGTACTCTACTTAAACTAATATGAGTGACATAATCTCCTAACCCTCCAACACCACATTTCTATTATTTAAAAAATTAACCACTACAAACTCAACTATATACTCGAAAAATATTGTAGTTTTAGTTTTCCTGGATAAATCATTAATAACACTTTTTAATTTTCCAAATGTTTATTCTATATCAAAAGAATATACATTCATATAGTAAACTGACCTATGTTGATGAAGATTCAAATATATCTATGGAATGATACACTTTTTGATTTTTTTTGTATGTATACATATCAAAATTCTCTACCAATAGATAATTACACAAAAACATCAGTTTTGAAACCACTTCTGCTAAGTCAAGGTTGTTCATAAGGTAATTCCATTCATGAGTCCTCAAATATAGACACTCATGCCACAAAAATAAAATCTCCCACTATCAAAACTACATCATGACCATACACATAAGCATCAAATAACTCTATATCCACCTCACCCATTATTTGTAGGATCATTATTGGTGTCATATTCAATCAATTTTTCAACTCTTTGAAGTTATTCACCCATAATTACACATATTAACAGATTATATACTTTTTATAAATACTGAATATTGTTCTTCCAATTTTGAAAATTCTTTTATTGACCCTTGATAATATCCATCTAATCCAAAAAAATATAAGAATATTGAAAATTTTATTGGAATTCTCTAAATTGAAAAATTCCATAAATATCATTGGGGCCACTAAAAATATTCTTCTATGATTATTTGACCATATAACTGTACATGATCAATCCCAATGTGACACATTCATAATCATTTGAATAGATGAATCTCTCTCAATGTGATTAAAAATATGTCAAGATATTGTTCAATATTTTAATGAGTCTTGGATTAAAAAAATATTTCATTTTAAAAAAAACATAAAATTGTTCCATGTACTGATGAAATATTCTATTCTTCAAGGCCATAAATACTACTAGTGTGTTCACCAACCAAACGACATTACGAAGAACAAATAAAGGATATAAATTCATCAAAATACAGTAATAAATATTTCAAATTGTTGAACTATATTATGATGATTCCCAAATATCATATAAATAATTCAGAAAACATAATCTAATTTCAACTGGTAAAAAATATCATCAATATGTATAAGAGGGTACCAGTTATTCAACATAATTTGGTTCATCATATAGTAGTAAAAACAAATGTGTGTAGTTTTGGGATTACATTTTGTAAGAAATTTGTATTTTTGGAATATGGTTTCCAATGGATGTCATTGATGATGAAGAGGAAGAATGTAACACTATAATGTGAAATGCAGATTGGAAATTCAATTGATTGATTCACTGATTCTATGCACCAAAATTTTGTATTAGGAGTGATACATTGTATACAACAATTAAGGCATGTTATAGTGTTCTTTGGAAGGTGTGATATAAAAGGAGAAGAAGAGGGTGTTGAGGAGGTTTCAAATTCAATGGTGGAATATGAATGTGCTTTGAGATATAATGGGGCCATGCATTTCAATGCATACATAGTCTTATGCTATGTATTTCTATTAGCCTTACAAAAAAATTGGAACAACTCACTAACAAGCTAGATATCCTCAACTCGAGGCTCATGCTGGACCACAGGGTTCAACTTCTCCCTTGGGGAAGCCATCCAATCCAACCAAAAAGAGGGTTAAGGGGGCCGAGTATAATCCCCCAGGGTATGCATAATAGCTTCTAGGTGGGCACCCGAGGTGCCAGATTGGACACTAAGAGTGCACCCATAGAGAATCGGTGCGGGTGGCCCCATAGGGGGAGAGGAGAATCAAGAATCAATGATGAATAAGATTTATATTTAATCCATCAATATCCAAATTTCCACTTTTTTTTGGGAAGTGTTTTGATAATCTCAATCATAATCTCAGTTGTCTATATCATCATGCATCTCAGTGGACCTTCCAATCAACCACGACATTCGATCATCCAAATATTTTTCTTTCATCTGATCATGCGCCAATCACATTTGGGTTAGAGACATTTGATAATTCCACAAAATTTGATTAACCATGTCATCATCTTCAACATCCTGCGATCTCTAGTGCCACTTATTCTCCTAGTATCTAGTGTATGATCATGTTTGAATCACCATTCCTTATTATTTTGACACCATGAGGATCGTCAGACTAAACCAAGACCATGAATGCAATCTTCATCATACATTCATGCTATATCTGGATGAATAATCTTCAACTAAAGAAAATTGATTTTCTCTTTCCATGTGGGTTAAATCAAGGATTTTAAAAACAATATACTTTCTTGTTTCCTTAATTCAATGTATGAAGAAATAAGTCAACATTTGAAAACGAAACACTTGAAAATTGTGGCTTATCATTGACCTATAGTTTGGAAATCATGAAGCCAAAGAACTTGGGCATTCAAATCCCCGATCTTAATGATAGATACACAGAATTTGAATGTGTAAGTGGAAGTTTCCCTCACTTATATAACAATAATCCAATGATCAGAGTAATTTTGATGCTAACACATTCTTGAGAGCTAGTGTTTTCGAAAAACCGTTGCTTTTTTCTACATATCACTTCATGAAGAGCAAGCAGAGAATTGTGAGTATTCATGGATCTATGAAGAATAGATCCCTCAATACATTGATTGGTGCTACACTCCCTATAATTTCTTCATAAAAAATCGGAACTCGTGAACATGTGATTGGTTCCTCAACCATTGTTGTGCTTTGCGAAGGATGAATAACCGTGATATGGTGGTTTATCCTTAGACACAAATTGTGCTTTGAGAAGTATAGAACACTCCATTCGAAGACTAACCACTCATCCTCTTCATGATGGAGAAGACCCATGGCCACCAAGGTTTCATGATGATAGGTGATAACACCCACTAATTTGCATACTAATATCCTACTATTTATAGGGAATTGAGGTAAGGTTAAAAAAATATTGGGATAAAGGTAAGGTGAAACAAATATTGGGATAAAAAGTGGCAGTGCATAAATGAATTCACAAATGTTAATTTCTTTAAAAACCCCTATGGATTTTTGAGGTTGTGAGAAGAATATTTTCACACCAATTATGGTTTAAAAAACACACATATAATCCTTATCAAACACCATAACAATGTCTAAGAGAAAGAAGAGAATAAGAAGAGAGGATGTCATGTGTGTGTACTTAAAGAACTATACTCAGTAAGGTTTGTATATATGAATATGAAGTAGAGAGTGCATGAATTCATGAATGAACATGAACACATGAAGAAAATTGAGTAAGGAATCAAAATAGTGTGTTCACATGTATAAAGACGAAGATGAACTAGGAAGAAAAGAGTTCAACATAAATACCACATGCATACAAGAAAAGAATGAAATAATTAATTATGATAATTCCATGTATGTTAATCATCTTTTTAGGAATAATAACATATAATTTTTTTAATTATGGAAAAGAAGGGAAGAAAGATATTTAGCACATATAGTTACTGTAATAAATGATATGATTGAACAAAAAAGAGTTCAACTCAGGAAATTGATGAAAGAAATATCTCATACTGAACAGGAGACAAAGACATTCCTTATTTTTAGTTAATGTGACATTAATGTCAATAAACTGAATGAGACCTCTCCCATGGTAGTGTGCCAGGGGAGGCAACTAATGTAATCTGAGGGAAGCAGCGAAATATCCATCAACCTTTTAGATGTTTTCCTAGGATAGAGTGACTGTGTGCAAACTTATGTAGCCTACAGCTAAGTGATGATTAGTGGAATTAGGTATAACTGACAACCTATCTACATATGTTTCTTGGATGTCCCCCTTAGTGGAATCCAATTAAAATTGTTGTGAAATCTTTCTTAATGTGAATGTTTTAATTACTACACATATCCATCATATGGGGTTAAAACATTTCCTAGCAAATGTGGGAACCTAATCCAGTAATGAATTGAATAATTTGGAGACATGATTCAACACCCCCCTCAGGGTGGTATATGGAACATCATTCTGTATCAGAGCACAGTGGATCAGGTATGTTGGATACATTATAATAATTCTATTAAGTATGTGATTTGAGATTTCTATCCTAGCTCAATAATGATGTGCATCCTTCAAAATGATTCAGTTACATCTGAGAAGATGTGTATATCCTGCAATACCTTAAAAAGTAGGAAAATGAAATTGAAGATGCATTTGAAGAAGTAAATATTGTCTAATGATGATACAATATCTGGTTCCCCATTCCATTAAAATAAAAATGAAATATCAATTTTGAAAATTAAAGGGAAGCTGGATAAGGTAACCACCTATAACAATGATTCTCACAGAAGTGGGAATGTTGGTCATAATCATACATCAAAAGAGCATATATTTGGTCAAGAGAAATTAAAAACTTATCCTAAATATGTTCTTGAAGAATTATTTATAGATATTTGTATAATATTTAAATGCATGCAGGTTGAGATCACCCGACTAGAACGAGAAGCTAACAATTTGGAAAAGGGATTAGTTGCAAAAATTTCATAATGTTATATGCTCATTACAGATATTTAATCCTTTGAAATGAAATAAAGATTCAATAAGAAATTGGATGAGAGGTTCCAGAAACGTGAAGATGATCCAAAGAATATAATAGAAGGCAATGATTTATAATTGAAATAATATTCTAATAAGATCACGAAACATGACTCTTTGATAAAAAACCATGTTAAGATACATGAATATGATGTTATAAGAATAATGGATGTTTGTGAAGAGAATATTATTATGATTAAAGACCAGAATTTCATTCTCAATTTTATGTTTGTAGAATTGGATGCACTATTGAAAAATCATGAGAATACACATATTGTGTCTCCAAAAAATAAGGAAACAACAAATGATGTAACTCAATGTTCAATGGAAAATTCCACATTCAAAATTCCTATAACAGGTGATAAAGAGATAAGTTATTCATTCAGTGATCTATCACATGTAGTATATAAAGTAAATTTACCATCCATTCCATTTTGTACACATGTTTCTAAGGTTGTCTCAACAAAAAAATGTAAGGTGGATGAAAATTCCAAACATGTGTGGATGAAGAACGAAGATGATATTCCTACCACCACGGATTGGGTGAATATGAAGAACAATAAAATGGAATATGTTTCCCCAAATAGAGAAAAAACAATCTAGATGAATTCCTAACAAACGTATCATGATGATTTTAAGATGTCATGATTTATGGGCCATTGATGGTTCTACAACATGTTTGATCATTCTGCGTTATATAGTCGGTGAAATTATTAAAATAAAAAAATAAAGGAAGAACATATCAAGGGGTATGAAGCCATAGAAGATGAAGCAACATCCTCATGTCCAAAAGCATCATTACACTACAAATAGATTCGGGATGCTAGACAACATCTGTGGTGTATTCAATGGTAATGGTCACAAGGTAGGTATATGCTCATATCAACATAATTGATGATCTAATAAGAAGTGAATTCCATAGATAAATCCATGTGAAATATCCAATCATAAAGCCTCAATTCATAATGATATATTAGTTATCATTCCATTGGAATTTGAAAGAATGATGAAAATAGATGTATTTAGAACCACACAAGCACTACCATATCTGAATAAAATGTGCAAGTGTGAAGAGTGGTATGATTGTTCCAACCTAAGGGACTACACTCTCTCATGATGACATTGAAATATGTACATATATCCCTTTGATAAAAGGTCAAATAGGATAAATCACCATCATCTAAGGGATGTGGTGTTCAAAATTTAGTTTATTAAATGTTGTAGAATCATAGAGTGTTTTCAAATTAACGCACTAAATACCTATAGATTTCAGGTTATCTAGTATGACATCAATTATGATAAATTTATTTCAAGAAACAATAAAATGTATTTAATTCACAATATATTATCCAAATATGCTAATTTTCTATTAAGAGACAAGAAAATGTGTCTTTAATCATAACTATAGTTTTCAGCATTATAATACCCGAAGATTTTAATAATAATAATTTTAACACATTTTAATAATTTTTAATTTGAAACCAATATACAATTAATTCTAATACACTCACTTTCACAATAAAATTCCTCGATTTAAATTGTCAATAAATTCCATTGATTTTTCAATAAACCCCCAATACAATGGAATTGGGGTTTTTAACAATTTTCTATTGAACCCAGTTCTAATAATTTTGTTATATAATTTAATTGAACCAATTTCCATGAAATACACAATTTAAATTAAAAATTTTAAGTTTAATTTATTTCATTAACATGCCCCAATTCAATAAAAGTTGGTTTTTTCCTATTTCCTACCATAAAATAATTTCCAAGAACCCCAATTTAATATAATAGTGTTTTTAATAATATAATTGAAGGAAATTTCAGTTCAATAGTTTAGTTAGAATTAAAATAGCTATTTATGGTTAATAAAATCATGTATTGAAACAGAACCACCTACCTATGAATCAACTAATCATAAATCAACAAAACCTAAAGAGGATTCATCAATAGATAACGATGATCCTAAAGTCCTAGTTAAAAGGATCATACATAAGTTTTCTATTGAAAAACCTGGGTTAATACTTCAACAAAGCAACAAAGTGGTCTCTAAAACCCAATGGAGGATAAGATAGATTGCAGGTGATACACACCAGGATAAGGAATCTAATCAGGAGAAGATCAAATGATGTTCCTTAATAATTGATCCAAATTTAGGAAGGTTCCAAGGGACTAAAAATATTTTTTGGTTATCCGAGAGAGGTAGAAATAAATAAACTTTCATTCTGTTCCATCAATGACCTCGGGGGGTTGGAGAATTATGAATAAAAATTTTAATAAATTAAAAACATGTACGCACAATTTGATGAAGTACCCAGATGGTTAAACCAATCCTTTCATCCTTGTCATGAAACAATTTTAAATGGGTTGAATTGTTTCTAATAAAGAACATTAATGCTCTATAAAACATTGTTCCAACCATGAAAAAATCCACAACTTAGGTTTGGATGGTTTGGCATCAGTGGGCATAAATTTTGGAATAACCGTGCTCCAATGATGCAAAATCCCATAATATTCCAAACATTCAAAATTTCAACCTAATCAGTACAAGACGAATCAAAGTAGATGAATGATTAAAAATTTAGGTTTAGGAATTTTTTAAAATAAAAATTTGTAGTTACATTTACCTTTATACATGGGTTATATAATCTAATCAAAGATATCTTATCCAGGGCCCGACCCATCATATTATCCTATCTTCTATTCAAAAATTTGTATGGAAAAATAATAATAAAAACCAAAACTTATACCGCATTTTAATGTCATGCTAATTTACCACACACTGGTTCCTTGATCAGTTTTCTATGTAACATCAACAGTGTCTCATAATACACCTGAAGCAACCAAATATAAGAGAGGGTCCAATACCAATAAAGCGAACATAATATCCTATGTTTCAAAGTATCACAATTTTAGAAGTAAATAATAAATATCCAACGATAAACCCAATAACCATAAAAAATATTACCACATTATGAGAAAAATATGTAATAGACAATCCGAAACTTAATATTATATATTTCATTCCAAATATGATTCATGTGAGAACATTAAAACCCCAAAATAATTTATTGAATGAATAACTCACAAGTGGGTCCCGAATCATGTTTTATTTCCTTATACATATTCCATCTCAAGTAAACCATAAAAAATATATTTTTCCCCATAACATGTCCTAATCTAATTAAATATATTTGGTTACTGATCAGGCATCCCAATTAGGGTGTGATTAAAACTCAGTAGTACAACACCAACATCTTCTGAAACAATATCAAGCTAAAAAGTTTCCATAGTTACATAAATAATAAATAGTAGAAATAAGTTAATTTTTTTCATTTTTTCAGTTCATCTTTATTTCAAAAAATAAACCCTAGGTTCGAAAGGGTAGTTGAACTGTGAATACTTTCCTCGTCCCATGTCTGCGTATGAACGATATAATATAAACAAATTCAAAATTCATTTTAACAATTAGGATTTCATTATCCATTACATTTTACTAATAATATGACCAATTAGAACCACAATACAATGCCAATATCACGTGGGTATAACATTATGTCTAGAACCATGTGGATATTGGGTGCATCACTCCATTTCCCACAAAAATTTCTCAATGAAAGAAATATATCTCGTATATAACATCATTAAAGGTAAATCAACATTATCCTATTTATCACATACGTCATCAAAAATATTTATTAATTAATTCATTTATTAATTATTCAATTTTAGTAAATTTAATAATCATATGAATTACTAATAAATAATTATATACATAAATAACCCAATTTAATAGTCTCAATAACACAATAATTAATTCAAGAGTTAATTATTCAAATAAATTTTAAAATCAAGATATATATTTAAATAATTCTACAGTAAACTAACCAATTCAATTACACAGTCTCAATGAATCATTAATTAAATCAAAATTTAATTAATGAAATCAATTTCAAAATCTCAACATCTAATTAATAAATTCAACAATTAAATAATAAATTAGAAAAAATCCACAACACAAAAATTAATTCAAAGATTAATTATTCTAATTTCATAATCCGTTAATTAATTAATTGTCCAAATAAATTAATTCAATTTATAATCATTCTATATGAATTCATTATTTACATACAATTAATTTAAGTGATGAATTTTGATTCTAGTAACTGATAACCCACATAAATTAATAGACCCACAATCATCCAATAGAAATACCCAATTTAAAATCAATAGGAAAATCCATGATGAAGAATATGATCTAGATATAAAACCTATAACCATGATAAAATGAATCAAGATCTATCAAACATAGATCTAGATCCATCAAATTAAATAATAAAATCCTAACAATTGATGAGAGAATCATATGATGGAATGAAAACACACGTGATTACCATCTCTCGTCGGGGGAGGTGAAAAATTCAATCTGGGATTTAATTCATGAATAATGATGTTCTGGACCCATAATGAATTTAATGGGATCCTCCAAAAATGAAAGAAATCAATTTGGGCTATGTTAGGTGGGTTGGTGATATATCATGGGAGTTTGGAGAATATTAAAATCTATTTTTGAGTTAATTAAAACCATGTTCTTGGTTTCCTAGGAAGTGGATCACAGTTTTCCAAACCATCCACCTTAACCATGCATATATTCTATGTGGGTTCGCAACAATCCCTATCTTTGTATCATACGGTGAATAATCCTATGTCACACCTGATGGAATATTGGATTTCCCTCTTTAAACATTAGGGGTCATGCATTAATATAATCATATGGATTTTCTAATCATGTATCTATAACGATATGATTTTGAATTCTCCAAAACGTTTCCAAATTCTCTTATATTAGACCTTGTACAAAAATAGGACTCACCCACCACTATCTATCATAAATGATTTCTTCATGTCCTAAAATAAAGTTCCTCATATTGTTCTATCTTTATGTCTCCTAGTAACTATTTTTTTATGTGCAATCCACCAAAGCAAGGTGATTCTCCCATGACCTAATGAAAAATAGAACACACTACAGAAGCATTTCCACTATGACATGTATCAAGAAGTCAGATTTCCCATCAATTTGGTTGTGGAATGATATACTCTATAAAACTAATGTACAAAATGAATTCTATAATCACTTGTAAAAGTGTGATGTAATGCATTAGTAAAGGTCCAAAACTATTGTCTGTGGCACCCTGCATATACTCACTATCTCTTAATCCTAAATATCTCCCATCCAATCTACTAATAATTTTTCCCTTATAGGAAAAAATTTTCATACTTATTCTAAATGGTCCATAATTACCTAAAAAGTGTATTTCTTATGAGGCATCCACAGGATACCCAAAAATAAATCCATGGTCACATCATCCGAAATCCATTTCTAAATGGAATACACCATCAAGACACCACATAACTGTTGATGTTGATCCACCATCTTTTCTTAGGTGTATCATCATTTTTGAACCCGATTATATATTTTTTAATTCCCATAAACCAAAATATTAACATATTTCATTGTACATTTTGGTCAAACCTAGATGTATAACCATATTTAAGTAATAATATTATCACATCATATCCTCCCACATAATTGTATCCATGAAAACTAGATAAAAAATACTGATAATATCATCCTTATATGTACACTAATGTAAATGTGACTTTGATCATTTATGGATTCCCTAAATGTCCTACATTTTAGATCCTTGTACTACATATCCCAAATATTTATCAATAAAGTATATAATACGTAAAATAATATGAGTGACATCATCTCATAACTTTCCTCCATCACATTCCTATTATCTAGAAAATTCATCACCATAAACTCATCTTTAGACTTATAAACTTTTCTAGTTTGTGTTTTCCTAGATAGATCATTTGTGACACTTTTTCCTTTTCCAAGTGTATATTCTATCTCAAAATAAAATAAATTCATATTCATAACCCACATATGATGTTGAAGATTCAAATATAAACATGCAAGGATACACTTTTTGTTCTTGTGTTGGTATAATAGTAAACGTCTCTCTCTATTGATAATTTCACTTATACATCAATTCATAAATCACTTCTTCTAAATCGAGGCTATCCATAAGGAAATTTTGTTCATGAGGCCTCAAATACAGAGGCCCGTGCAACAAAAACAAAATCACTGTATATCTAAACTACATCACGACCAATCCCATAAGCATCCCAAAACATTATATCCACCTAAACCATCTTAGGTTAGATAATGATTTGTGTCATTTTCAATCAATTATTCAACTCCTATATGGCATTGCCACATTATTCCATCTTTAAAACATTTTATCCATTTTTCAAGACTGAATGTGGTTCATACAATTATGAAAATTCATTGAATGGCCTTTTTAATATCCATATAATACAAAAAAATTAAGGATATTGAAAATATTATTGGGTTTATCTTAAGAGTTAAATGCCTAAAACTTATTGGGGTCAACTGAAAACAATTCTTCCAAGATTATGTGACCATATAAGTGTACATGATCAATCCCATTGTGACACGTAGATATCATTGTGTATAGATGACACTATCTCAATTTAATTAGGATGATATCAAGATATTGGTAATTATTTTAATGATCTGTGGATTACACAAATATTTCATTTATAAAAAATACAAAAAATTGTTCCATGTATTGATGGATATTTGTACTCATCAAGGACATAAATACTACCAGTGTGTACACTAACCAAATGTAATTACAAATAACACAAAAATCTCATACATTTGTCTAAATGTTGATATAAATTTATCAAATGGTTGAATTATAGAATGATGATACCCTGATCTCATGTAAATCATTCAGAAAACAAAATCTCCACTTAACTAATAAAAAATATCATCAATATGCTGAAGATAATGCCTATTATTTGACATAATTAGGTTCATATTATCGTAGTCGAACCATAACTACATAGTTATGCAACAACGATGTGTATGAATATTTTATTTTTTTCAATAGTTTTTAATGGATGTCAATGATGATAAACATGAAGAAAGTATCTCTCCTCTGTGAAATGGAGATTGGATATTTAGATGATTAAGGCACTGATCCTACATTCCCAATATGTGTATAAGGAGTGACACATTGACTTCAGCAATTAATAATGGATGGAGTTTCCATTTGAATGAGTAAAATAAAAGGAGAATTAGAGGGTGTGGAAGAGGTTTATAATTCAAAGGTGGACAATGCATGAGATTTGAGATAGAATGTTTCCATGCATATTAATTCATACATATTCTTATGCTATGTATTTTATATGCCTTACCAAAAAATAGGACCAACCTACTAACCAGCCAGCCAGCCTCAACCGGATACCCATGTGAGACCACATGGGTCAACCACACCAACGGGGAAGCCACACTAGGCCAGCCAACAAGAGGTGAATGGGGAACATGTATAATCCACTAGGGTATACATATTTGGTGCAAGTTGGGTGCCCTATGATCCACAGTGTGAACATAGAGTGTCCCTACAGAGATTCAGTGTTGGGTGGCACCAGAGGGGGAGGGGAGAATTTAGGCTGAATGATAGATCACATTGATATTTATCCTATGAATATATGTGTTTCCAATATGATGTGGGACATGTTTTAAAAACCTCTCGGATAATATCATTTGACTATAACATCTGGCATCTTAGTCGACCGTTAGATCATCCCGAACATTCGATCATCCAAATCTCTGCCACTCATTGGATATCGTGCCTTACACATTTGAGTTAGAGACTTCTGGTCCAGTGTCGGTATTTAAGGAACTGTGTCGACAACTTCAACCTCATGCGATTTCCGATGCCACTGCATATCATAGGAGAAAGTTGGTGATCACGTATGAACCACCATTCCTATTTATTTTGACACTATGTGGATCTTCAGATTGAATACAAACCATGCATCTAATAATCATCTTACATGCATGCGATACCCCAATGAATAATCATAGGTATTGGAAAACGGAGTATCTGAGGCCATGTGGGTTTGAGCGAGGATTTTAAAAAAATATATACATACACATTTTCATTATTCAATATTTGATAAAATAATATAATGTTTGAAAAGGAAACAATTGAGATTTGCATATTATACTTGACCTGCAGTTTCGAATGATTGATGCCAAAGAACTTGGGAATTCTAATCCCGTATTTTAATGTTAGATACACAGGTGATGAATGCAGAATAGGAAGTATCCCTCACTTATAAAATGAGAATCCCCTGAGCTAAATAATGTTGCTTCTCACGCATTCCTGAGTGCCCATGTTTTCCAAAAACCCATCGCATCTTTCTACACATCAACTCATAAAGATCAAGTAGAGCACTATGAGTCTTTAAGGATCTGTGAAGAATATATCCTGCAAGACAATGATAGGTCCTACACTACCTCGAATATTTTCGCAAAGAACCGGTTCCCGAAAAAACGTGACCGGTTCCTCAATTCTTTTTTGTGTTTTGTGGTTTATATAAAACCGTGATCCGGTGGTTGAGCCTTAGCCTCCCACTGTGCTTCATGATTCCTAGAAAACTCCATTCAATGAAAATCCACACATCCTCTATATGAAGGATAATAACCATTTTCGCCATTGTTTCAAGAATATTGGTGAGAACACCCCCAAATTTTCATACTAATATCCTTATAATTATTGGGGTTTTTTATTTGGTGAATAAGAATATTGAAAAATTAATTTATAATTCATACATGCATTCATGCATGTGAATTGCTTTTTGAATCCCAAGGCCTTTGGGAGGTTGTGGGAAGAAGAAGTTCATACCCATTCTAGTTTAAAAAACACACATATATACCTAATGAAACACCCTAACAATGTGTAATAGAATGAAGAGAATAATATAAGAGGATTTCAAGTGTCTGTGTATAAGGAACTATACTAATTATTGATTCTATACATGAATGTGAAGAGGATAGTTCATGAATTCATGTATGCACAAGAACACGTGAAGAAAAATAAATAATAAATAATTGTGCCTGCGTATAAGGACCAAAATGACATTGGATGAAAAGAGATCAACCTAAATTCTACATATATACATGAAAATAATGAAATAATTTATTTTGACGAGACCAAGTATATTGATCATCATTTCATGAACAATCAAAATAGATTTTTTGATTCTGATCAAAATATTATAATGATATTTTTCACATTCACATAATACTATAAACGAGAAGATTGAAACAAGTGTTTAATTCAGAACTTTGTGGAAAGCAATGTCTCATACTGAACAAGATTCAATGAATTTTATGCTTGTCTATTAAAGCGACCTTCACGTCGATAAACTGAATGAAACCTTTCCAAAGGTAGTGATCCAGGGGGAAGCAATAGAAGTGATACCAGGGAAGTGGTGAGATATCTAAAAACCCTTTTGATGTATTCCTAATATAGGGTGACTATACCCAATACTATGTAACATTCATCTAAGTGAAGATTAGTGGAATTAGGTACCACCGACAACCTGTCAGCCTATGCTTCATAGATGTAGCCCTTAGTTTTGATCCATGTAAAAGGGTTGTGATATCCTTCTACATTTGAATGTTTTAATTAATGCACATATCCATCATATTGGGCTAATCATGTTCCTGGAAATGTAGAATCAACATCTATTAAATAAGGGAAAACATTGGAAACCTGATTCACCCCCCACTCTCAGTGTGGTCTAGGTTCCTTCAATTGGTATCAGAGTGAAATTGATCATGTATATTAGATACCTTAAAATAATTCTATTCTATATAGGATTTGATTTTTCCATCCTAACTCAAAAATGAAGTGTTGTACTCAATAATATTCAGTTACATCTGAGTAGAAGGGTATATCCAGAAAGATCCTGACAAAAAGGAAAACGAACTAGATCAAGCAGTTGAAGAAATTCAACTTGTATAGAGACGATACAATATCGGGTTCTCTGTTCCTTAAAAATAAAAATGAAATATCATATTAGGAAAGTGAAGAGAAGGTGGCTCGGGTAACCAATTAAAATAAGGATTCTACCACAAGTGGTCATGTTGATAAATCTCTAACTTCACATGAACATACAAGTGATCAAGTGATATTAAGAACTTATTTGGATGATATTCCATAAGAATTATTTGTTACTATTTGTAGATTATTTCAATGGATGCAGTTTGAGATCACCCAACTAGAATGAGAAAATAACAATTTGTAAGAGGGATTTTTAGGAAAAATATTATAATGTTATAAGCTCTACAAATAGATACAATCCATTAAAAATAAATAAGGAGTAAATAAGATTGTGTATGAATTAATTCATGGACAAGAAAATTATATGGTGAATATAAATGATGTCGAAGGTTTAAATTTGAAATAATCATCCAAGAATATAAAGGATCTTGGCTATTTGTTACAAATCCAAGTTATGTTATATAATGTTGTTCTAGGAAGAACATGATAAGAGTGTCAATAGTAGATTATTATGATTGAAGACTAGAATTTCATCCTCAATTTGATTAGTCTAGAATTGGAATCTCAGTTGAAAAATATTGAGAATACACATATTGTGTCTCCAAAAAATAAGGAAACCGTAGATACTGGCAGTCAATGTTCACTAGAGGATTCCACTTTCAAACTACCTCTAATAAGTGATAATAATAACATGACTTCATCCAATTATATATCAAATGTAGTTGAGAATTTAAATATACCCTCCATAACATCTTGAACAATTTTTTTAAAATATTCCTCCACAAAAAGTGCAGGGTGGAAGAATAATTATAAATATATATGGATAATGAATGGTGATTGGATACCTACCCCCAGGGATAGGGTGGATTGGTAGAAAAATAATATGGAATATGGTTCCACACAGAGACAACAACAAATCTAGATGAAGTCCCAACAACCATCTCTAGATGAAATTAAGATGTCAAGATTTATGGGATGATGATGGAGCTACAATAGGTTTGGTCATTTTGCGTTATATTGTTGGTAAAATCTCCAAAATGAAAACATATAAATGAAGAACATATCATGGGGAATGAAGCCATATTAGAATAAGTGACATCCTCTGGTCCAAAAACATCAGTGAAATAAAAAATGATATGGAACGCTTGACTACATTTGTGATGTATTCTATGTTTGTGGTCATAAAGATGCTATATTCTCATATCAACATGAATTGAGATCCAATAAGAAGATAATTCCACATGAAAATCCATGTGAAATATCCTTTATTGTTGCCTCAATTCATATTTTTATATTATTTATCTGGCCATAGGTATTTGAATGAATGAGGAAAATAGAACTATTTAGAACTACACAAGCACAACTAGAACAGAAAATCAAATGTTCATGTCTAAATTGTTTTATGATTGTTCCAGCCTAATGGACTCCACTCTCTCAAGACGACATGAAAATATGTACATATTTCCCTTTCATTTGAGGTCAAATAAGGCACATCACTATCATCAAAGAGATGTGACGTGAAAAATTTATGTTATCAAACGTTATAGAATCATAGTGTTTTCAAATTAATACAATAAATACCTAGGAATTTCAGGTACACTAGTCCAATATCCATATAGAGAAATTAATTTCTAGAAACCATAAAATTTATTTAATTCGCCTTCTTCTATTAGAATATGCTAATTTTCTATTCAAAAAATTGGTTTTCTAATCAAAACTACACTTTTCAACAATATAGAATAATATGATTTCAATAATAATAATTTTAATAAATGTTTATAAATTTTATTTTAAAACCAATTCACAATTCAATCTAATAAATGTACTTTCACAATAAAATTCAGAAATTTAAATTTTCTCTAAATTACCTCAATTTCCCAATAAACCCCCAATACAATGGAATTGGGGCTTTTCAAAGTTTTCTATAAAACCCATTTCTGTAATTTAATTATATAATTTATTTGAATAATTTTCCATCAATTCCACAATTTAAATTTAAGAATTTAACTTTCACCAATTTAAATAACACACCCCAATTAAATAGAATTGGGCATTTCCCAATTTCATGCAAAAATCAATTTCAAAAAACCCAAATTCAATATTATTAGGTACTTAATGAAACAATTGCCTGAAATTTTATATAAATAATTTAATTTAATATTAATATTAAATTTAGTGTTAATAAAATCAAGTATCTTAACAGAACCACTTACTTAAGAATCAACTAATCATAAATCAACAATACCTAAAAAGTATTCATATATAGAGAATGATGATCCTGAAGTCCCAATTACAATGATCAACACATGTTTTCTGCCCCAAAACAATGGTTATTACATCAATAAAGAAACACGGTGCTCCAAGAAACCCTATGGAGGAGAAGATAGATCGCAGTAGATATAGACTGGGAAGAGGAAACATGTCAGGAGAAGACCAAACGATGTTCCTTAAGCATTGATCCACATTCATGAAGGTTCCAAGGTCTAGAAACACTTCTTTGGATATACATGGATGGTTGAAATATATTCATGGTCATTCCATTCCTTCAATGACCTAGGGGGTTGGGGAATTTTTTATTACAATTTCTATTATGTAATAACTTGTACGCACGATTTGTTGAAAGACCCATATGGTTAGACGAAACCCGACATCATTTTCACGAACCAATTTTAAATGGGCCATATAGTTTCTCATAAGATGTTGAATTCTCGAAAAAAACTATGTTCCAAAAATAAATAACCCCACAGATTTGTATTGGATGATTTGGCATCATTGGGATCACGGTTAGGGTTAACCGAGATCCAACGGTGTAAAATCCCATAATCTTCAAAACCTTCAAAATTTCAACCTAAACACTCCTAGATGAATCCTGACCAAATAATGATTAAAAAGGTGGTTTAGGAATAATTTAAAATATTAATTTGTAGTTACATTTACCATTATACATGGGTTATATACTCCAATCAATGATCTCTTAACATGTGATTCAATAATCATATTATTCTATATTCCATTCCAAAATTGTAAGGAAATATAAAAATAAGAATCCAAAAATTATACAACATTTTAATGTCTTGCCTATGTACCACACACCGGTGCCTCGATCTGTTTGCAATGTAACCTCAAGCATTTCTCCCTATACACCTGAAGCTAGAGATAATAAACAAGTGTCCAATACCAATTAGGGGGACACTATAACCTTTGTATCAAAGTATCACAATTTTGGAAATAAATAATAAATAGCCAACAATATATCCAATAACAAAAATATACCAGTATCACTTTATGATAAAAATAATAAATACACTATCCAAAACTAAATAGTATATATTTCATGACAAATATGTTTCATTTGTGAATTTGAATATCCCAAAATAAATTAATACATAAATAACTCACAAGTAGTTCCCAAATCATGTCTGGATTCCTGATCCATTATCCACCTCGATTCAACCATCAAAAATATGTTTCATTCCATTATCATGTCTTAAACCCATTAAACATATTTAGGTACCAATCAGGTAACCCATGTAGGGTCTGATTAAAACACAATAGGACAACACCAACATCTTCTAAATAAATATCATGTTATACAATTTCTATAGTTTCATAAATATTAAATAGTAGAAATAAATTAAAAATGTTTACATTTATTCGGTTACTCTTTATTTAACAACACAAACCCTAGGTTGCCAAGTAAAATTGAACGTTTAATTCGTTCCTCATCCCATAATCATGTGTGTATAATATTATTTCTTGAACCATGTGGATATTTGGTGCATCACTCTATGTCCCACACCCATTTATCAATCAAACGTATATATCTTATATATAACATCATTAATGGTTAATCAATATTATCCTATTAATCACATAACATAATAAAAACATTTATTAATTAATTAGTTTACTAATTAATATATTTAATTTAATTTAATAATCACAAACATTCATATAAAAAAATTTGTAGTTAGTTACACTAATTTAACAATCTTAATAACCAAATAAACAATTCAATAGTTAATTTTTCAAATAAATTTTAAAATCATGATATCTATTTATATAATTATATATTAAACTAACCAATTCAAATTCACGGTCTCAACGAATCATTAATTAAATAAAAATATAATTAATGAAATGAATTTAACAACTTCAACATCTCATTAATAAATTCCTTAATTAATTAATCCATTTAAAAAAGCTCAATAACCCAAACATTGATTGAGTAATTAATTATTACAGTTTCATAATAACTTAATTAATTAATTATCCAAATAACTTAATTCAATTGCTAGTCATTCGATTTAAATTCAATATTTACATACAATTACTTTAGGTGAAGACTTCATGACTCAAATAACCGACCACCCCCAAAAATTTATAGACCCACGATTACCCAGTAGAAATAACCAATATCAAATGGAATGGTCAAATCCATGATGAAGAATATAATCAAGTTATAAAACCTATAACCATGGTCAATTGAATCATGATACAAAAAACCTAGATCTAGATTGATATAAATAGAGAAAAAAATCCCTCTGAGGGAAGAGAGAATCATGTGATGGAATGAAACCACACATGATTTAGATCTCTTACCTAGGAGGTGTAAATATTCAATCATGGATTTAAATAATGAATAAAGTAGGTTTGAAATAATATGAATTTATATGGGAGCCTCAAGGAATGAATGAAATCAGTTATTTTCACGTTAGGTGTGTTGGAGATATAACATGGTTGTTATGGGGAATTTTAAAAACAATATTCGGGTTAATTACAACCATATGCTTGGATTCCAAAGAAGGGGAGAACAGTTTTCCAAACCATGCACCTTAACCCTATAGATCATCTTTGGGGTTGCAGAATTACTCCTAAAATTTTGAACAATATGACCAAACATGAACCATCTGTTCGAATTCCCTCTATTTTTGTATGCACAGTTTTCGAGGATGGGATTATCGTTAGGGGTAAATAGTGTGCCAACCATGCACAACAACTCCTCCTTACAATTTCCTCTATTTTTATCAAAAAACATCTGATGGACACTCAAAATCCCAATTTACTCAAAAAAGATAAAATTATTACATGAAAAGAAGAAAAAGTCACCTCTATATAAGGTTAGGTTCTCACATTATCCTACATAGGAAGTCAAAATATGTTTATTGGGTCGATGTGTTATTTGATATTACGTATTATTTAAGGAATTAAGTACATGATTATAATAAGCTTCTTACAATACAATTTTATTCTTGAATTTATTATTCCCCATGGCTTTTATACTACATTTGTCATACTCAAATCCTGTTCAGGCACTGTTTGGTACTCGAATAAAATTCATGTATGATGTATTAGAAAAGGGAATGGGTCCCTATGATAGAATGTTTTAAATTATGTTTGGGATTTGAGTATAGAGATATGGAAAGCCATGGGGTTTGGGATAGGGGCTTATCGAGTGCTTTACATGGAGTCTATTTGTTAGTTAATTTTCAATATGACATTCCTCATGACATGAAGTATAGAATACTCTATTGAATTTAATGTTTTAGTATATATGAATTTATTTTTTCAGTTTCATATGTATACATTGTTTTCCTTACCTTAATTCCTCTATGATTTATTCTGTATTTTAGTGGGTGTATTTTCCCTAAAATATTTTTCAATACCACCCTTCTAGTAAAAATCCTATAGAATACAGGGATGTGTGTATGTGTCACATAGAAAAACATATCATTAATGTTTGAGAGAACCAAGCTATGGATATCACAATTTACTTCTAATCCTTAGGATACATCATTAAAAACTATCACATTATCCACCACATTATACCAAGAACTTGTGTAACATAATACACCAAATATGAATAAATATAGATGAATGCAATATATAAATACATAAAAAATTACACTATATTTAAATTTGGTATTCTCCCACAATACATCAAAAAAAAACTTTTTTGTAGTATAGAAAATAAATTTTAAAAACAAATCATTTTTATTAGTGATTTTGATGCATTGATAGTGATCCTAGACAGCATGTTGAACTACATCATCCAAAACAACACATGAATAGAAGAAATAAGTTTTTTTTTAAATTGAAAAGGAAACATATAAGACATTTGGTAAGGAATTTATTTAATCTAATTAATTCAAATCATTTCATTCCAGAAATACCCATATTCTAGTAATTATATCCATGCATGATGTATATACCTATCTACGAACTATACCATACAAGAGAAATCCCCCTATACAAGATAAAAAATATATATGTGTCCTATCATTGGATCATCGTATTCTCAATAATCATTTTTTATAGATATTTTTTATTTTCTATATGAAATATTATGTTTAAATTTTATTTTTTTATACCAACCATTAAAAACATTACCACAACCAAAATCTTTTCTCTTTCCAATATATTAAAATATATGTTTGGATGCCACTCATTCATTTATGTAAAACATTGGAAACACTTCTCGGGGTGGAAGAATTAGCGAGAGTGGCTCAATAATACTCATCTAATATTGTTCTGGTTCAATAGATTCATCATGTGTATAAAACTAAACAATGAGAGTCATTTCCATCAAAATAAAATGTGTTTGAAGAACAAAACATCATCTAATAACAATTAAAAAAATAATATATATCCCCAAAATAGAAGAAACTAATAATGAATGATGTGTAAAGCAAATTACCCTCAAAAATAAATTTCCCATAAAATATCTTATGTAGAGGCTCTAAAAGAATCTCTTCACTCCTAGCGATCATCGTCCTGTGTGTGTGTGATAGAATAAAAGTACACTCAGTAGGATACTAGTTATATAATCTCCTTTACATTTTATATATACACTCTAATGTCTATGTGGGTAAATATTATAATTAATAAATACGTAGAGGGTTATCTAAATAATGAAAATATCACTAAAGATCATGAAATAAAGGAAAATATAAAATAAATTAATTAATATGAATATTATATAATATATGTTCCCTGAAATGATTTCCCTATAGAATCTCACTCTTGTTCCCAAATATAAAACATTCCATCACTCACATGTCTCTAATATCTACCAAAAACATAACTATCATGTTTCTAGTTGAATCTAATATATTTAAGACCATGAACCTATAAATCCACACCAAATTTATGGATTACAATTTCTTGTTTTAATTAGAATATATCAACATATTAGAAACCCTAACCTCATGATCATGAAATCATCACAACCCATCTATATATAACATACCCAATAATTTTGGGTATCATGATCAATAAATTCATAAAAGGGTTTCCCTCCAACTACCATACATTATCCCAATCATATGATATAGATTCCTCATAAAATTAATATACACAATTTTGACCATATTTTTACATGATTTGATTATAAAATTTTGAAGATGTAAAAGAAATCCATCCAACCCCTACAACCTAGATGGAGAAAACATTCAAATAACACAAAATCACATGGAACTATAATCTGAAATTCATTTTGATGGTGGTTTATTTTGAAATTTATTTAAATATAATAATTGTTAGAAACAAAGAATACCCAAAATAATGTTGCAAATTAATATCCCCTAAATAATTCAAAAACACCACCTTCAAATCCCCACTATCCATCGAAAACATTGCTACCTCTAGGATAAAAACCAATCAATATATACCCAACCAAAACTATATCAACGAACAACATTGTATCATATATCATCAAATTTATTAATGTTTTAATTTTTTATTATATTCCTGTTTATTGTTGGTTATGTCACTTCTTATAAATATTTAATGAAAATAAATTATTATGTTTGGATGCCTATTAATTCTAGACTTCATTTCCCTATTTAAAATCCACAAATTATTTACATAATTACTACTTTTAATATTCCATACCACATCCCAGTTTCAAAATTATTTAATCCAATATATCCTAGGAGAATCAATGCCTCCCATAATTAATAACAAAACCCTATTACATATACCAACCACTTAAAAATTTTCATCCCTAATAATCATCCACCCAATGAATACAAAACATGTAACTCTTTCCCATACCAATTAAATCTCTATTCACACATTATCTATGCCACAAATACACCACATATCACATCTACGCCCAAATGAAGATAGGAATTAACAGTCCTTAGATAAAATAATATTATTATAATAAATTCAACACCATTCTAGTAATGATTATTCAACAACACTATTTTCATACTATTTTTTTAACATTTAGTTCAGTGAAGTCAGTTGAGTATTCAAATAAAATAAAATAAAAATTTTAATTAATGTAATTTCTATTAAAAAAATACACTCAATGAACTAACTAAGAATTATGTAAGAAGATATTTTAAATTTTTATATATCTACCATTTTAGAGATATCAATGTTTTCTTTGATCTCGATGGTTATATTTTTCCATTCCCATTTTCCATCTTATTTTCACTTTGTTATTATTGAATTTCATTAAGAGAGATAAATAATTTTAAGATAAATATAATTAATTTAAATGAATATTTTAAATACATATTCATCCCAAATCCCTTTTATTTTATATCATTGTATGATATTTATTTTTAGTAACATAATCAGTAAAACTCAACCAGGTAGAATAAAAGCATGATAATACAAATACTTTATCAAATTTAAATATTGAGTCTAAAATATTTTAAATCATTATATTAATAATGAGGTCATTCATCTGAAAAAGTAAAGATCTGTAGAGGATATCAAATCATGTCAATCTTGATAAGGGTTTTAATCGATTATAGAAATTAACATTAAATAAATGGAATTTTCTTGTCAACTATATTTGATTGAAAATAACTAATATTTGTATTATGAAGAAAAAATCCGTATTTAAATTATTTTAAAGTGATATTTAAATGAGGCACTTTAAAAATAAAAAAATTCATTCAATTTTTTATTCATTTTAATTCAGTCCCATAACCCCTTTTTCTATTAAATCTTATGTATAGCTCTCATGAGTAAAAGGATATTGATATCTTATTATATTAATATAAATAAATTTATTTTAATTTTTATCTACATAATTACTATAAAATTATTTCATATTGTATAAGAAAAATTATTTATAAATTTAGTGACTCTAAAATGAGTAGTAATTGCCATTATGGGAGCTCTAAAACCATTACATGAGTCGGAATAATATTTTATAGAGATGTGTTGCAATAACATTAGATGGTAATGATACATACATGTTATAGAAGAATCCATAAATGCGATATAATGCACATACACAGAACAAATGACTCAAAATAAGGTAAAATTATTTATACCTTAGTTTATAACTGATATATATTTAAAATTATTTCTATATTGGTAGCTTATGTAGATCAATTGGAATAGACTACAAAAATATTTTTCTTATATTAATATTTATAGATTATTTTAGAATTTTAAAATTTACATTATTATATTATAAAATTAATATAAAACAACATTTCAAATAAAAATAACATATCTAAATCATTGAATTTATATTGAAACACCATTGAAAACTCTAAAAAAATATGATTGTTTATGAAGGGGCTCAAGAAAAAATATTGGCTTTTATATTAATATTCATGTAAATATTCTTTATGATCATTATAATACACTCATGAACATTATGCATTGAGAAAAATCCTTTTTATGGGATAATTTAATCATGAATTTTCTATATTATATGAATTTAATTAGTAAAATATCAATGTTATATGACACTGGTGAAATGTGGTATTTAAAGGAATTCTATGCCATTCCCTATGATTGTATCCAAAATGAAAATATAAAATTGTTAATAATTTATTATGAATGGTATCTAGGGAATGAAGAAATTTTTTAACATCTAATTTTGGTAGTTGAAAATTCATCAAAATTAATGTTTTTTCTATTGGTAATTACATGTAATAAAATAATATTTTTCTTCTTATAATTTATAGGTATTATTATATACTGAGTAATATTATTATGGTTAATATCTAGTCACCCATAATAATGATTATATCCAAAGTGTTTCTTGATTAATTTTCAAATATAAATATGTTTATAGAGACTATTTAATCCCAAATGATAATGTTATGGTTCATAGTGGTTTTTTGTTCATTAATATTTAAAATATTTTCATGTTGAATATTTATCCCCCAATATTTCTTTTATTTTTATTTAGTTCATTCCTAAAATATATTTTTATATATTTATAACAAAATAAAATTTATTGTTAAATGATTTATACTTATAATTTCCCCTATAATGATTCAATTAGTGGCGATATCTCAATATACAATTTAAGAAATGATGAACTATCTAATTAAGAAATATTAATACTGTAATGAAAACATAATATCACAATTCATGATTATAATAATCAGTTAATCACTATTTTACTTATTATTGGGATAAATTTCTCATTTATTATTTTTATGATGACCAACATACATGTGTAATTAATAATATGATGGAATGATCACCATTGTTATATAGGTTATAAATGGTGATAATTAATTCACATATATCGAAGAAATATGTTATCATGACTATTCTCCCCATATCATTTAATAACAATGATGCATTAATAAACATTTTTATTTATTACAATTATAGTAAACTTATTTACACTCTTATAGAAGTCAAGATTTGTGAGTAACAATAAAATTCTTGTACACTTAGTAGTATTAATAACCATTCAACTAGGATGATATCATGAATCTCAAAATATAATTTTTTTCTATTATTATATCCTAAAGAGGATTATCTAAATATTAAGGATTAATTTTGGATAACATTGCTAGTGGAATCCAGTATATTTATCAAACACAAATCAACTGAATTTTAAGTGGCATCTAATATTCATTTCCGTAAATGAAGGAATGTTATATATATCTATAATGGATTAAAATTATGCAATTAATTGGTGTGTTTCTGAGATATTTCAGGAAAATTGAACTATAATGACCTGAAATCATAGAGATGAAATTTACAAATTAGTTTATCACATACATGATAGTTTAAAAAAAAGCACTATTTTGGCTATTTTTAACAAATATTTAATTTTGATTACAAAAGTCAATAATATACCATAACCATTTATAATAAATCAATTATATAATAACTTTTAGGAATAGAATATGTTATGTTTTATGATGATGTACAATTTAAAATTATAGAAGAAGAAAATAAATAGACTAGTAGAATCATACCAAATAAAGAAAAATTTGCAGATATTTTTAGGTGTATTTACTTATTTGGCATTTTTAATGAACAATCTCATTTTTATATCCATAAAAAATTATCTTGATGAAAACAATTTATCTGAGAAGTTAAAGATTTTCAATATCACATCTCAAACCTTGTTCGTTGAACCATTACCTAAATTCAGCACCACCACACACCATATCCTTTGTGCGTACAATAGGTATGTAAGTGTTTATGTATCTGGTACCTTGTAATATAAAATCAAATATTTCATTTGTAATAATGATTATATTTTTCCATTTTTATTTTTATATTATAAATCATTATACAATTATCTCTATAAAAATAATATATTCAAATAATGATTAAAAGTAGTCTTCATCAGAATTATTTATTCCTAATTAAGATGCAACTTTCATAATTCCACAATTTTTTATATTAATTTTAATTTAATCATATATCTATATTAACTAATATTTATCTGAATATAAAAAACAATATAATTTATTAATTTTTAATATAATTTTTTTTCGGTTAAATTGTTATTAGTATTATAAAAATATGTCTTTTATATTAAAAACATATTTTTATTTAAAAGTCAATATTATAATATTTAATAAATTATTTCTGAATAATAAATATTTTTATTAAAGATAGCACTTGAAAATTAGTATCATTGATTTTTTTTTTAAATGATATTGTTGATTTTTTTAAAATTAAAATACATTGAAAATATATGATATATATTATGACATTATAATGGTCCAATTATAATGTATTGGTGAAATATAGATAATAAAATACTAAATATAGTTTTTCAATTATAAATATTTTTTATGATGTTAATTTATTATTGATATAATCAGTTAATAAATCCTCCAATATATATGTATATATATTATTATTAAAGTATGTTGTAAAATATATTCTATATGTAAGTAACCGGCATCCACTTCACAAATGGTTTTTTTTTATCATTTAATTTTTTATCCTAATAAAATAAATAAAATCACTTTTTTTGAAAAAATATGAACACCTCATGTGATGTGTTGTGGTTTTGATTATTCTGCGATATATAATCAAAATCATATGTATAGAAATTAATAAATAATTCTCTTATCTATTCGTATAAGTACCCACCAAACCTCCCACTCAACATCACTAGAATCACATTTTTATTGGTGTTACTCTTCATTTCATGGAGTTCCCAATGTCATCGTAAGAACATCACAATATTTTGGAAGTGCCGACTTATTTTAAGGGTTCCCTGTCTTCATTAACATTACTTAATATTCATTGAATTTAGGATTTTTAATTTCAACTAATTTTTTTTCATCCATTTATACATATGAATTCACAATAAAATAAAATTTCTATGAGTGATTGAACATTTATCTCCAATTTTTATATCCTTTTCCTATTTTATTACTATGTTGAAGTAATGGATCCAATTCTCATCCTTTCTATTTAATATAATTTATTTATAATATTAATTTTTACTTCAATTTATTAATATTGTAATGTTTTACCCTGCCTTTATTATTTTTATGATGTCCGTATAATAAGGCACCAACCCTTACTCCCATTAAACCCTTCCATTAAATTTTTTGTACAGTCGTTTTTATATTGAAATCATATTTCATTTTATCATTTAAAAAAATATCTGTTATGAATAAACATCATTATATCCACTCATACGTAGTCACTTAGTTGTATGTATCCTTCGTTGTTTTGGTTCATTCATATCTGTGATCCATTAATCCATAACCATTTAATTAATAGAAATGAATGTTTTTCTTCTAAATTATTATTTATGTTTCATAATAATTCATGTACAATATATGAATATAATGTTTGGACCTAAAATTATATATACCTCCATTTAATTGGTACTTTTTTATCTCATAAGACACCAAGCATGGTGAATGAGAGGGTATCATAAGCTCACTATATTATATTTTCATGGTTGTTAGGATTTAATTATATTTATTATGTTGTGTTTTATGTGGTTCCCATATTCTTATATTATCATGAATTCATAATCCAATATCATGATTCATTTTTCATGTTTATGATCCAAACTCATTTAATTTTCCTTGATATACCACGATACTCACAATTGTATCCTTCATCATTTTAGGATTTGATTATTCCCTTAATCAAATTTATATCAAAAACCATTATTATGTACATCCCTATGTCATCCCTTCTAGTTCTATAAGTGAGATTGAATTTGAAGTAAATTTTATAAAAATTTAAATAAGGTTGTTATATCCTTGTTTTTATGTTATTATGTGATGATTCCAATTTAAAATTTTTAAAAGTCCATTCATTATTTTGGGATTTTGTTATGTGTTAAATTTTTAATAATTCATGAATTAATTTCCATTGATTATATGGGTATCCATATTTGGTATTAAGAAAGGGTTATTTATTTTTTGGATTAATATTTTAAAACATCACAGAAAGAATTAGGTATAATGTTAATGATATAAAACATAACTACATTATTATAAAATATAATTTTGGTTTAAAGATACACAACCCAAGTTTGTATACTATAAGTTGATTTGGATCAAGCATAATTGGAACTAGGGGTAATAACCTCAAAATTGGTGAATATGTAATATTTTATGTTATAATATTTTGTGTGATAATGATATCTTATAGTACACCCCGTTTGACTCTCTTATTGGATATATTTTCAATGATTAAGAAGTTATATATGTACCATCATGATAGGAACGAAAATGCCAATATTTGTTTTTCAGAAATTGACAATGGTTAAAAAATATTGATTTCTAGAAATTTACAATTTATATAATTCATCTAATTTATGAGTTATCTATTTAATTTTTTTACTTTTCCTTTAATATTTGTAATGGTTTTAATAAAATCATCCTTATGTCCATTTTAGATGAATTGAATAATTAGAATAAAATACTGAAATTTTATGATTATATTCCATTTATGATCATCAAATGACCTTTGTGACTATGGTTCTTCTCATAATTTAATATTTCAAATTTTTAGAATTAATTTCCAAACAACTCATCAAAACATAGAAGTGGATATAGCATTGATAATGAAAAATTGAAAATTTATTTCATTTAATGGATATAACTTCTCCCACAATAAACATTTGGAAGTTCATTATCCCATTGAAACTTTTGATACCCCCTTGAGTAAAATTTAATACAATTATAGGAATTAATTACCTTTCCTTATATTAAACAATCATAAATTTTCAAGAAAAAAAATCACCCCCTATATTGGGATTCACCCTCCATATCTATAAAACTGCAATGAGGAGGATGAATATATTTTTGTATCATCATCTCAAGAATAGATATTAGGTACTTATGAGTATCTTTAATAATATCTGGTGATTATGACTAAATAAAATATCATCCATTATGAAATTCCCTTTATAAGGGGAAATAATATAGTGTTTCTAGAAGAAGTTAATAGTTTTTTATAAAGCTGGTAGGTTGAGTTACATGTAAATAATATTGCTAAATCACTTCAAATATTCATGAAATCATATATATTATAACCTATATAAATTTATGAATAGAAGATGAATATATAGAAGAATAAATATAAAGGGTTTATAAAACGAAGTTCATCAACTTGGTTTGACTTGGTCCTCTTCCTCCAGAATAATGTTGGGTCAATAAAAGTCATCATTAATTATCATGATATCAACAATGTAATTATAATGAAAAATTTTCTAATCACATATTTGAGGACATTTTTGATCTGTTACTATTATCTATGTAATTCTCAATCATAGATCATCCGAAAAGATATTGTCATTTAATGGATAACAATATGGATTTACCCAAGGAAAAATTTCAAATGGGTATGTTAAATTTGATATCATATAGATCTACTTCGGATTCAGTATTTATCCATTAATCATTATAGACATAATGAATAGAGTTATTAGGGATTAACTTTTCCAATTTTTAGTAGTCTTTATATATGATATTCATATCTAGTCCAAATTTAAAGAGGAATATGAGAATAATATTAATTCTATACCAAAAAGATTATAAAAAATTATAGATTCAAAGTATAGTAAATGAAAGTTTAGTATGGATAATGTAACATTATTGGAAATTGAAATCACCAAAAAATTTAAATATGTTGATCCTTCAGATATATTGAAAATTTTGGGGGATCCATAACCACATTAATAACCAATATTAATATTATCCATTGAATATTAGTGTAATATTCTATATTTGGAAAACATATCTCATGGGTATCAATCCAAACACACATGATATCCTAAAATGTAGTGTAGCTAGATTGGAATTATGAATGTAATGAAATATGAAAAGAGTTAAATAATAGGTTATTTAATCCATCAAATCTCATATTATCTACCAGTGGGTAAGGATTTATGATCTATAGTGATGTGTTTTAAATTTTCGTGGGATGTAATCTCATGCATTATGGAAAAAATGAATTATTATTCCTCCCTCCAATCAATTAAATATTATTATAACTATGAAATAAAATAACAAAAATAGGTTTTTTTGTTCTTCACATTCATGATTTGGTGGCATTATATACATGAGTGTGATATATATATGTATCAAAAAATACTCATAAATATATTCACACAATAGGTTCTCAATATAAACCAATGAATTTGGTTAGATCTGATCATGGACTAAAATTTCATAATCCATTATAATAAATTGAAAAAGATAAGAGAAAAAGATGCACTGTGTAGAAAGGGTCCAAAACCCCTATACATGATTAAGATAGAAAGGGATTCAATCATTACTGACATGGAATGTATGTACATGGGAATAATAAATGTATAAACAATAGATGCAGAATAAATAACAACTACAAAAAACATTCTTGAGAGGATTGAGGAGGGGAAAATGATGATGAGTACATAAAGATGAAGGAAAAAAAATATTATTGTGTTCAAATTTTGAAATGAATTAGTTATATTGTAACACCGAAGATTTTTTTTATTATAAATTTAAATCAATGATTTCTTTTACTTAAATAGTTATAACTATTATGTAAAAAAGGTTTTGCAGCTTTTATGATTTGAATTTCAAAAAATGACCATCTATAGTTGTGATCAATACGTTATTTGGAGTCTAATAAAACCAGCATTTTTTGTGAATAATGAAATACCCTTTTGAATATTACTGCATATTAATATGACCATTATGAATAGTAAATCATATTATTATATTACTTAAAATATTTTATAATACAATTAGATGTTTATTAATTTTTCCAAGGAGTTAAAAAATTTGTTTGAAATATAAAATTGAAATTTTTTAATAAATTAAACTTTTATTTAAAAATTAAATTAATAATTTTTATAATTTTTTTTAAAAAATGATTTTATTTTTTAACTCTACTGTCAAAAAATTGTTATGATGAATTTTTAATTTCTTATGAAATTCATCTATTTTTTATGAATAGTAAAATATGATAAATTATGATAAATTCTAAATACTTTTTTTCTACATAATAAGTGATGAATGGTGTATGTAAGGTCCCTTTGTTTGTACTGACATGAAATTTTTACTATTTGGGGTCACATGACTCGAAACGTGTCATAGTCTTGATAGAAAATATTAAAATAATGATAACAATAATGTAAAATCCACCCTCTCATCCACTATAAATACCACCCTCATTACCGTATTCTTATCATTTCCATAAATCCTTGAGAATTATCTATTTTCTTTAAAATCAACTCCTCACCAAATGGCCTAAACCAAATGCCTTATAGAGGATATTAAGGAGAAGAGATCAAGAGCTTATAGCACTCTTCTGTTTTCAGGTGTTTTCTTTCTAAATCCATTATTTTCATATACACTCTTTCCCTCCACATTTCCCAAATTTATGAAATCTCCATAATCATTAATATTTTTTATATTATCCTATTCATGAAAATGATTTATCCTCTTCCTTCCTCTCCTCTCCCTCTTGTTCTAAAAACAAAAACATTGTCATCGATTTTCTGATTTAACAAAGTCATGCACAATGTGTTTGCAAGATCCTTTATGACCTTCAATAATGATCAAAAAACATTATAGTGGAAGAAAAGTGTGTAAATTTAATTTCTTAACATATTTTATGATCTTTAATGATCTTCTATCAATGAAATTTAATTATATAATGAAAAAACTTCAGGATTATCTAGGAACCCAACAAAATTATCTAAACAAATACCATTAGGGTTTTATATACTGATCCATAATCATATATGATAAAAAATGATTTATGATATAATTATATATTTTGGAGACATATTTATATCATTTCATTCGACATATGTAATTTTATTTCCATATGAGAAGAAAATAAAATACAATCCGACCACGGAAAACTTGTAAAGAATGCACACAAAAAATGGAAGGAAAAATTACTAATAAATAAAGTGTGTAATGTTGTTATGAAATGATCATATAAAGTTTTATAAACATGAATATGTTTATGTGTGATATTAATAAAACTATTTTAACCTTTATATATTAGTCTTACTTGAGTTTTAAGCAAGATAATCCAATGCTATGTGAATTTATAAACCAATTTCCATTCATTGGGTTAAAATTCTACATCATTATTTATGTGTTATTAAAATTGTTTTTAGATTAATTTTGATTATATTATGTTTAATTATGTGTATTTATAGTTTATAGAAATATTCCATAAAAACTATTAAGTATAACTGAAATCAAATGATATTTATAAGAGACATTTATTTTTAAAATCCACTTTTAAAATTCTGTTTTATAAAATTTAAAAGAAATATTTTTATTCTACTACTCATGTTGTGTTATTGTATATTGGTTCATTGTAATTTTTTAATGATGTTTGGGAACTATATCCCCCTCCAATTAATTGGGTATGTTTATTTAGGAGGTCAGTCATATTGTTAATCCAAGTGTAACAACAATGGTAACAATAATTGTAAGGTAGTATTGAGGGTTACAAATTATAATGTAGCTGAGAGGGCTACAAGATTATTTATGTAACTCCCCAAGATACCATTACAGTTTTATTTAAGTTCTATATGGTTTTTCTGAAATATCATGTTAATCTCATGATTTAAATAGTATGATTTTTTAGGTAACAATTTTCCTAAGGATATATATGTAACAAGTATTCATAGATAGATGTTTTCTTTCCTAATTTTTATATACCGTACTGTGATATTTGTTCTCATCACATGTTTTTAAATGATTGTAATAGATTATAAGTATGTGTACGACAAATAAGTAAGCCATGTTAAATATTATTAAGATTTCGCGAAGAAAACAACTTTTCTAAAATGTCTTATATTTTTTAAGAATGGGGTTCTAGATTTATGGTATCAACTCTATATGAATTCTGAATCTTATGTATGTATTATATCCCAATTCCCTAAAATTGGAAACATAAAATGATATTCAATATTCACTAAAGTGTGTTCATGACTGAAATTCAATATAATGAAAATTAATAAGTCCAGGTCCTTATAGTTTATATCAGAGAGTGGGATAGATAACATTATGGGTTATGATGATGTTAATAAATTACCATAAATTATTTTAAAATTATGATTAATTTGATATGTATAGAATTTAAGGATTACTATGTTGCTTTAAATAATATTTTTTTTCACATAATAAATTTTTATAGAAGTAACAATAAAGTTGATGAGGAGAGGCATCAATAAAACTATTTCAAACCAAATCCACTACCCGAAATTGTAGGGATTGGAACTAACCTGTTTGTGAATTTGATTTCACAGCTAATAGAAGAAATAAATTATGGTGGAATCTATGCAAAAAAATTTCCATAAATACCACAATGGAACATGATGATAGTTGAAAATTTGGTGAGACAACACCCTCCTTCTTTCAATGGATGTTCCAACATAATAGTTTCAGAAGGATGGATTACCAACCTTGAAATTATATTCAATGTTATGGGTTGTTCAGATAATCACAAGGTAAATCTTTTTATTTATCATTTTGATGGTGAATCTAATTAGTATTGGTTAATGTTCAAAAATATCAGGGATAGAGGAGATATAAATTCCTTATAGTTGGATAAATTTAAAAAACATTTATTTAAAAAATATATTCCAAAGGTTGTGTGAAATAGGATGGATAAGAAATTACTTTAACTAAAGAAATAGGGTGAATATTTAGTGGATATGTATGAAGAAAACATCACCTAACTGGAATGGTATTCTCCAAATCATATTCTATATATTGATATAAAAATCAACAGCTTTTACTGATGATTAAATCCACGGTATTTAATGTAATTGGGCACCGATGAACTAAAATTTTATGAGAAACATTTTTGATGTTCTGAGAGGATAGAGTCGTATTTTTCGGATGAACATGCATACTTTTTATATAAAGAGACGAATTAGTATAATTGTAAAGTTATGGGTGATAATAAACTGATGAAATATGATCATAAAAATTCCAGATTCCTATTTGTGAAAATGGTGGTAAAAAGGACCATAGGAAATGCGTTAAAAACGTGGATGTGTTTTTCATGGGGTATATTTGGGCATATGGCCCAATACTTTAATAAAAAAGATCCCATGATTGATATAGATAAGAAAACTATTGTGTTTTTTTATTGTAGATAGATGGGTCATTATGAAAATGCCTCCTTAAAGAGAGATCTGAATGATTTGAGGAAGACAGTCTATAAAAATAGAGTAGTGATATCCTTTGTGACTACATTAGTAGAAGTTCAGAAATATAATGAAGTTATATCAGGTACCTTGTTTTTTTACTCTAATATCTCAAATGTTTTATTCGATATGGAGTCTACACATTAAATTAGTTCTGGGAATGTTTTGGTAAATTTGAAATAACACCTAAATAAATGAGACCAGAACGTACTGATAAAACCCTATTGGAAAATATTATAGTAGTCAACATTTATAAGAATCATTATATTGTGGACTTTTGAATGAAATTACCAAAAAAACTTTGTTGTTTTTCCCTTAGTATAGTTTGATGACATTCTAGGAATGGATTGGCATTCAAATTATCATGAAAATATTGACTGTAGAGATATATATATTGTTTATAACATAGTTTTTCAGTTGGTATAGAAGAAAGAAACAACACAATTGATAACATATCAGGATGCTGAGAAACTGTTGAAATATAGAAAATAATGTTATCTTGGTCATATTGTTGAAGTCAGGGGAACTATTTAGAATAATTATGTTTCAGTGCTAAATGAATACATGGATGTTTTCAACAATGAGTTACCTTGTTTATTACTAGATCGAAAATTAAAATTCATAATTGTATTAGATCCACAGGGCAAGACAATTTCAAAACCCCCATAATTAATGGCTAAAATAAAACTTATTGAATTGGAAAATTAGTTACAGGGGTTACTTGATAAAGGCATCATTAACCCTAGCACATCACTATGGGGGCCTCCCGTTTTGTATGATAAAATGATATAAGGTTCCATAAGGAATTTCATTGATTATAGAGACTTGAATAACATCTCTATTAAAAATATGTATCATTTTCCTCATATAGATTAATTATTTGATCACCTCTAGGGAGCTCAATACATTTCCATGATTGACTTGAGATCCGAATACTATCTGCTGAAGGTGAAGGAGGATTGCATACAGAAAACTATTTTTTACTAGATATGGGAATTATGAATTTTTTTATTTAATTTTTCTTAACTCATTCACCTTCATTATTGATGGGTCATATTAATAGAATATTTCATGTGTTACTGGATAATTTGGTAGTTCTGTTTTTTTAACAAATTATGGTATTTTCTATGAGTAAATAAGAGAATTAAAAACATCTATGGTTAGTTTTTAAATCATTAAAGGAAAAGAAACTATATAAAAAATTATGCAAGTTGGATTTTTGTTTACAATAGATTTATTTTCTTGGGAACATTGTTAATAAATATACATTATGAATGGCCAAGACCAACAAACGTTACAAATATTGATAGTATTAATGGATTAGAATGTTATTAACAATTATTTATTAAAAACCTTGTTTGGATATCAAGACATATAACTAAAATAATGCAATAGGGGTTAAATTTATTCGGAAAAAAAGAATGTGATGTTAGTTTTTAGGAACTAATGAAGTGATTGGTGAATTCCCTAGTTTTGGTCTTGCCTTCCCTAAAATTTTAAGTTTTTCATCTACTGTGATGAAAAATTTAAGGGACATGGTTTTTTTATGATACCTAATGATCAATTAGTTTCTTATTCATCAAGAAAACTAAAACCTAATGATGTAAATTATCCCACACATGTTTGGAATCATTAGCTTTTGATTTTTCATTGAAAAATCTGAGGCATAATTCATACAGATCCAAATTTCAAATATATTCTGACAGTAAAACAATGTTGTAAATAATTATTTAGAAGTAATTAAACATGTGTATAATAAGATGGATTGAAAATATCAAGGATTATTATTTCCCAATACATTTCCATATATGAAAATAAAACAACGTGGTAGATTCCTTGAGTGAAAAAACATCATGAACCATTAAAAATGTTGAATTTGGAACATGTTCCCCTGATTAATGATTATTAATTTTTTCATAGTGGTTATTGGGAAATAAATTCGTCTATTTTATTTAAATTTTTAGTGTAGTTATCTTATATAATTATGAAAGTACATAAGGAAGACTATAAGATATAGAAAAATTTAGAATTGGTTGAAATGGGGAATCGTCCCGAATTTAACCATCATAATGATTTATATAGTATATGGTAACAGGTTTTTTGTACCTTGTGATTACGAGTTGAAGAAATATTTTTTTTTTGAAACTCATAATTCTCTATTTTAAGTTCATCCTCGTAGAAAAATGATATATATAGACCTTTAAGATTATCATTATGGGATAGAATGAAAATAGATATTGTAGATTTTAATATGCAATGTTTGACATGTGAATACATTAAAGCATAGTAGGAATTACCAATGGGGGTGATTTAGACACTTCCAGCGCTAAAATAAAAATGGGAGAATATATCTTTGGACTTCATGGTGGGACTACCTAAGTCTTCTCAAGGTAACAAATTGATTTGGATTTTTCTCAATCGGTAGAAAAAATGATCAAATTTTCATTCTATTAGATATAAAATGTCATTGAATTATCATTCCCCACATTAACTCAAATAAATTATCATGATACATGGAGTTCCTTTTCCCGTTGTATCTGACTGAGATCCTAGGTACACTTTATACTTTTTTGAGTCCCTTCATAAGTCATTCAGAATAGAATTTAATTGCATTATAACATTTCATCCTTAATAAGATGGGAAGATAAAATGATTGATTCATATGTTGGATTGCATTCATTGATCATGTTCAATAGAATACAACGAAAGCTGGGATTATCATATTTATATATTTATGCTTTCTTAAAATAACAGTTTTCATACCGGTATAATGATAGAACCATTTGATTAATTGAATAGGAAGTGGTGTAGAACACCATATTTTTTGGAGGAAGTTATGGTATGTAATTTGATGGTATCATAATTTTTATATTTAGTGGATAATAATATGTATGTTATCCAACAAAAAATGTGGAAAACTCATAGCATGCATAAAAGATATCCAGAAAACTGGATGAATAAATATTTTTAGGATGGTGATCATGTTTTTATTAGAATAACACCAAGGAAAATGGGTATATATTTTTTAAGAAAGTAAATATATGTCTTCAGTACGTTGAAATTTTGAAATCCAGGATAAAACTGGAATATTTGCCTATTGATTAGCTTCCCCTATGAGTTTATCTCAGGAACACAATGTTTTACATGATTCGATGTTGAGAAATTATGTGTCAAATTAACTAATGTTTTAGGCACAGAATCAGTTTAGATGGAAAAGAAAAATTCTTATTAATATAATCTTACATAGATACTTTATCAAAGAAAATTTTTATTGCTGAAGAAGTTAATCCACTACCTAATGGTTTTGGTGAGAAACCACACGGTTGAAGAAACAACATGTGATTCTGAAAATATAATATTGGAAAGGTACACACACATGTTTAATAGGTAAATAAAATTGCAAGGACATAAATTTAGAAATGTAGGAAATATGTAATACCCAATGTTTTTTAAAAAATAACTTAATATGAATTGAAATATTTTTATATAGATTGTAAAAAATATCCTTGAATTATAATTTTTCAACTTCTATGATTTTAATTTCAAAAAATAGTCATCTATGGTTGTGATCATTATATTATTTAGAGTCTGATAGAACCAACTTGTTTTATTATTGAATAGTAACATAACCATATGAATAATAATATGAATAATAATATGAACCATATGAATAGTAATTCATATTTTTATTTTATTTTATTAAGGTTATATGATAATGAGATGATGATTAAGTTTCCATGGTGTAAAAAAATGAGTTATAGATTTAATTTTTTAACACATTATGGTTTTGAATTAAAATTAAATTGATTATATTTCAAAAATTATTTTCATAAATTGAGTTCAATTTTGAATTCTACACATCAAAATAATTTTAGGTTTAATTTTTTGGAATTTCTTGAAAATCAAATAATTTTGATTAATAGTAAAATATGATAAATTACAATAAATGATAAATAAATATTTTACGACATCATTAGTGATGTAAGGATAATGTAATCCCACATGGTTAGAAATATCATTAATTTATTACTTTTTGGGTCATAATTATCAATACTATTCTTATTCTTGAGATAAACTAGTAAAATAATGATTAAAATAAAGTAAAATCACTCATCATCACCACTATAAATACCACTCTCATTTACCACTTCCTATCAAACCTCTCAAGACATGATCATTGTAAATGTTCTTCCAAATACACTTTCTAATGATCTTCCACACGTCCATGATCTTTTGGTCTCACCAAAATCCCAAAAAAACAATTCCTTATACAGGATCTCAATGAGAATATATCATGAGGTAAGAATCCTCTTTTCTTTTCATGTGTTTTCATTCCAATTAATATCATTTATTATAGTATATTTCTCTATACTTACACAATATATATGAAATATCCATAATAATATATATTTTTTATTTTATCATGTTCATGTAAAAGTTCATCATCTTTCTTCCTCTACTCTCCCCCATGATCTAAAAATCATAGTCCATATCGTGCTGATTTATAATAATCATGGACAATGTGATTCCAATATCTGTTACATCTTTAAAATATTATCATAAAACCAATTTAGTTTTGTAAACAAAATTTAATGAATATTTTTTCACAATTTATTGTACATTATATTTTTATGCGTGAAATTAATTTATACAACGAAACATGTTCATGATTATCAAGGAACAACCCAAAATGATCTAGAAAAACATTATTAATGTTTTATATAATGATCCATAATAATATATGATAAAAAATTATTTATGGTATCATTATATATTCTGGAAACCTATTAATGCCTTTTCATACCCCTTCTACATTTTCATTTCCACATTAAATGGTATTCATATACAAACACGTAATGGAAATAAGGTAAATAATGCAACCAAAATAAAAGAAGGAACAAAATACTAATAATTATTGGGGGAAACAATTTTATGAAATGGTCATATATTGTTTTATAAACATTAATATAATTCAATAAGATGTTAATAACACTCCTTTTAACATTATACATTGGTTTTAAATGTGTCTGATGTAAGATAAACCCGTGGTAAGGGAAATCATAACAAGATTTCCTTTCTATGGGTTAACATTATAATTCATTATTTAGGTGGAAGTAGAATAGTTATTGAGTTGAATTATATTTATATTATGTTTAATTATGCATCTTTACATTTTATATACATATTCCATTCACTATATTAGGTCTCAAGTATAGTATATGATTTGAATATGGTACATTTCTTATAAAAACTTATTTTAAATTTTTTTATGAAATTCAGAAGCAATGTTATAATGTAATTATTAATGTTTAATGATTGTGTTATAGTAGTTTAAATTGATTATGATGAATGTTTGGATCTATATATCTCTAAAATGAATGAAGTATGTGTATGTTGGTGGACGGTTGTATGGTTACTCCAAGTGTAACTATGGTTCATAAACAATTTGTAATGTAACCATGAAGGATGAAAATTTTATGGTAGATGAGAGGGTTAAAATATAATGTAATTAATGTACCAATATTATTATAGGGTTCTGTTTATGTTATATATGATTTTTTTAAATCTCAATGGAATATCATGTTTCAAAAAAATGTTTATATGGGTAAAAAGTAATTTTTTAAATGATTTCATATATTAGTGGTGTTTATGGACTAATGTTTTCATTTATTATTTTTATATCCCTTAATTAGGTTTTTTTTATCGTCCAATGTTTTTAAATTATTTTCAAATGTTCTAATGATGTTTTAGAAGAATAAGGTTTTATTCAAAAATGTTATGAATATTTTTCAATGAAAACATGTTTTTAATGTCTTATACTTTGGAAGAAATGGTTACTATTTTGGTGTGATATACTCTATATAAATATAGAATGTTATGTATGCATTATATACAAATTTTCTGAAACTATGAAAATTAAAAGATCATAAATATGAATGGAATTTTATTTTTTACTGAATTTCATGATTATAAAATATAATATTATTGCATCCGTATATATAATGATTGAATCATGAATATGTATCCCATCAAAACAAAGGTTGAAAATGGGTATTCATAATGATTTTCGTCATTTGTCCCACATTATTCATCCAATAATCTATAAGGATAATATATATCATATTTAAAACATTATGTGGGATTATATTATGTTACAGATTGTAAAATTTTATCTCGATCAATTATATTCGAACTAGTAAAGAATGAATTGAACAATTGTAAGGGTGTGAATCATCCATTTACCCAATATTGATATGAGAAATAATAACTATGGATTTATTCACAGAACTCAATAGGACATCAATGGAAATTACACCATGTATAGGTTGTATTATCACTATAACAATTCTGCTGATATCATTGATATTAATGTAGATTTCCACTTGACCCACTCCCCATGATGTATATATAATTTATTTGGTAACAATATATAGTGTTACACTCTCATATTTATCTAATAGATATCCAATGTTTTCACATTTTTCTTCCGAACGAATAAGAAAGAATTGAATATATAGATAAATATCTATACATTTGTGCTACCTTTGATGGATTGTCAGTTTAGAAGAACTATTCAAAAATCAATATGATATTGGTTGATCGTATTTAGTAGACTTCTATGGATGGTGGGTCCAAAGCCATATCCTAATGGAGTTCCCCTATAAAAATACATTAAATTATAGAATTATAATGGATCTGTATGAGTCTTTATTTGGATGAGGTTTTGGGCTCTAACATACTACATTATGGTTTGAGAGAATATGTTTATGGTATCATATCTTATCTAATAGATTATAGGTAATGTTCAAACGATACAAAATCATCAAAAAAAAGAATAAAATAAATAATTTATTCTAATAATAGTCAATTATGACTAGAGATTGAGGTGAGAGACAAAGAGTTCCATCATAAATCACAATGGGAGAAAGTCATTAAGATTGGAAGAGTTAGAAAGAATAAACCTAGAAACATCATTCTCCTTGATGTCCTTGATCATAATAGAGATCTATCATCGTGAATAGAACTGTAACCTATCATATAACTTGTAAATGTATTATTTCATGTATTCCTTTTGAGTAAGTATATACAAATCCCCTCACATAATCTAAATCAAGTAGTGGTACCATACAAAAACAATCATTTATATAAGGAGTATCATGATATGATCTTGGAACATAGACAAAATGTTATATGATGGAAGAAAGCTCACCCAGTAATCATATTTTTATAGATCCCCATGTTTGAGGAAGCACCATGGGAACTAAAATATATGAGGAAATAGAAAATCCGTAATCTATTTTTGAGCATCAGATACATGCTTGAGGGAGAAATTTTAGAAATTAGGAATAATGTAATGAACCATACAATAATAAGTGAAACTCCATTTTTTATAGAGAATTATATGTAGTTATAATATATAATGCACACATATTTGGTAATTTTATACTAATGTATCCATTTTTATTTAAAGTACTCTAAAAAATCTTATGATTTTTTGATATACCCATTGCACTCTAACCATAACAAATATTATATATTTATTGTTTATATATATAGAATTTGTAATATATTAAATTAGTGATGTAATAAAATGGATTAACAAATTTCCATTAACAATATATGATCCAAAAAATAATTCCCCATAAAAACTATTTATTGGTGATTTTCAATCATATAGGTATCCAAATACAAACAATTAATTTCAACCTACACTAGTAAATACCCAAAATTGTACACCATACATGTAGGGAATACACTACTATCCAAATGACTGGTTTATCTTGACACTATTAATATCATTTTTTTAATTTTATTTTTTTTATAAAAATACTATATTTATCACTTTTTTTATTAATTTTTAATTTATTATATAATCTGGTTGATTGAAATGATATTTTTATATGATGAAATAAAAAATTTCTTTTAGAGAAATATATACTTTCAATAATGAATTTTTTTTTAATATTTCAATAATTTTTTAAATTAATTTTATTATAGTAAAATAATTTTATCAAATAATATTTATTTTAATATAATGTATAAAAAAATTTAATGAAGTAAATTATATTTTTTTGATTGTGTAAAAATATATGTATATGGATAAAATGTTGTAATTTTTTATAAATACATTTTTTTATTTGAAATTGACAATTTACGTCTTTAGGAAATTATTTTGACAAAATAAATATTCTTTTCCAAAGAAACAATTTTCAAATTAGTTAATTAGGTGTTTTTTCAATATCAAGATAAAACGTAATTTTTGTTTAAAACATACATAATGTATAGGTATGGAAACGTATAATCAAATAAAAATAGAAAAAAAAGTAATATATTCAATAAAATGAATAATGGACCAAAAATATATTTCCCTATTAATATAACATGTTTTTTTCTCCATTTTATTAATATTATTATCCTTTAATGAATCATATTAAAACATATGTTATATTTTGTGGAGTATAAGTCAATTGTTTTTTAACAAGACACACCTCCAGATCACCAATGGTATTACTTTACGGAATTCTGTTCCCGTACATATAAAATATTTAAAACAACTCCTCTTACGACAAACCATTGGGAATGATATTAGGAATGTCTTTGGTTTTTGGTTATTTTAATACATAGAGTCTAAAACAAAAGTCTATAAATTAAAAATGAATTATCCTCACTTTTTTTATAAATACCCACCCATCCTTACAGTACAGTTACTGAAAACACATTGATCATGGTGTTATTCTTTATATTCTTCTCTAAATTCATCCCTTGTAGTCTCTTGTGCTCTTACGAATATCCTCCCATTAATTTAGAAGATCCCCCTGATGGTATGACACCACGCTATATTATTTTACATTCACATTCTATCACTGTGTTTTTACTTTCGAATCAAATTTTACATTGTTTTCATGAAATTATAAATATCCCATTACATTAAAATTTATTTTTAATTAGTGACATATCACGTTTCTCATCTCATTATATATGTTTCGTAAAATGTATATATTTTTAAGTAAGGTATCATCTCTAATTACTTTTTATTTCATGTCATTTCATTATACATAGCCTTTTGATAAAATTTTTTCATTCATTAATGAGATTTTACCCACCCCTTTATTCTCATTAGTTTTCCAACATATATTATGTATCTTTTAACTCTCTTGAATGTCATCCATAAATCATTATGTTCACTACTATTTACTGAAATTATCCTATGATGTTTCAATACTAATCATTTTTTTAGGGAATACCCAATTATAGATGCAGTCATGTGTATTATCCAATATGGACATATCCTTAATTGATTAAGGAACTCCATTTATGTAATCATATAAACAATAATTTTTAGAGTAGATGTGAGAAATGTGTACTAATGTTATATGATCTATGTGTCACAATAATGAATGTAGAACATATGAATGTGATGGGTGGTCCCATGATTATTTGGACCAATAGTACATTGCGTAATTTCTTTTTAAGTGAGACTCCTTATATAGAGAATGGGAGGTTATCCTATTCACACTATATTATGATAAATTTGTTTTTATTATTGACTTATGCATTTAATAATGTTTTTTATGATATTTTCACATTCCTATGTTTCATTTATGTTATCACCTTATACCGTGATGTTTATTTTTATGATTCTCAAAACATTATGTCATCTTTTTAATTCATCATAATACATATTTATATCTTTCATCATGTTACAGTTTAATTATTCCCTTAATGGTATTTATATATCGGACCCTTCCTATTTTTATTTCTGGGTTACCCCATACAGTTTTAGTAGAGTGAAGGAATTTTAAGCGCATGATAAAAGCACAAACAAAATTTTATTTTTCTATTATTAAAGTTATTATGTTATATTGATAATTACCCTACAACAATATGCCTTTTTATCCTTTGGTAATTTATTATATGTGCCTTTATGTAATAAATCCTGAATAATTTCTTTATTCATGGTAAGGGTTTTCATAATAATAGATTTAATTTATTTATATGTCTATAATTTCGTTCATATATATGTTTTATATATATCAAGGGACTTTTGGGTGATGCTAATCCTAATGAATGACTTACATGAAATAATGGTTGGGTTGTATTATCTTATATAATGTAATTATTTTATCTTGTTCATATATGATTGTAGTGTCTATATTATGTTTTTTTATTATGGGTGTTGTTTTGTAATTGTTTCAAAATAATTTATGTTTATAATATTAGTGTTCTAATCTCTATAATATTATCAATACATACTTGAAAATTGTTAGTATAATTTATAATTTGGGTCATTACTTATGTCGTATGGATCCTTGGCTCGACACTAATCATGATGGAAAAATACAAATCACAGAAAACTATCTCTATATATATAAATACATTATAAATTCCAAGGATATTGGTATTAAATTTAATATCACAAGTAATTATATGATAAAACGTACTTGAATTAATGGTTATAAATATAATTTAACATATTATTATTCAATATGAGTCATAAAATCTAATAATTCTTTTTTGTGACTAATGAAAATATAATTATGTTTCCTAAGATGTCGAGTTTTAGTATTAAATATAATATAATCATTTATTGATTCATTATTATATAAATAATAACTTTATAATTCATTCTATAAGAAAAGAATTAAAATTTAATGTGTGAAAACATATAGTTTTGGTGATTGTAATATCATATATTTGTTTATGGATATTTCTTTTATAACAAAAATATTAATTCAGATTTATAAATATTTACAATTAAAAAAATAAATGAATAATGAAAAATTATATATTTCACAATGTTGAAAGGATACAACAAAACATTAAATTCAAATTCTTATGTTATAATGATGTTGAATGAAATATATTTGTGAAAAATGTTACGAATATTACTAATAAATTTCCTACAATATAGAATTTTTCTACAAAATATTATACAATGGAAATCATTGCACTGATCAAAACTGTCGTCAAAGGGAGAATCATAATAAATATAAATCAAATTAATAATCAATATTATCCAATTTTTTCATATTTGTATAATGTCTCATATAATGATTATAATGGTTAATGGTACCATTATATAGTTATTAAAGGTATTTACAATATTTTTATATACATGTATAAGATTTATATGATTATATTATAATATATATATATATATACTACTTTGATATGACTAATTTATTTGTAATCAAAACATAAAAATAAAAAATAATTTATTGAAAACCATAAAATTATTCTGGAATGATAATTGGTAAAATTATAAAAATTAAATTTAAATGACCAATTATTTATAACAAACTAATAGTTTCTTTTTTATATTATGTTTTTAAATTAAATACATGATTTTATAATATTATTATATATAATTAAACATTGATTACATATTTCTAATAAATATATAAATACAAATCAATTTTCAAAGATGACATTAAATGTTTTTCATTGTAGTGACACATCAATTTCACTTTCAATATATTATATTATAATAATAAACCAACATATATTTTATAATCACCATAATTTAAGTTTTTAGCATCATTATATTATTTTCATACTATTATATTGATGAAATAAAAATATACTTATAATAATTCTTCCATTTGGGACTGGTTATTTTTAAGTTGGTCTGATTGACAATATAAAAGATGATTATCCCGAATAAATATTACACTGGTATAGAATTATAAATATAGATTTTGATTTTTTATAAAAATTTCATTATATATTTGTGTAAATTTTTATTCAAAAATGAATATATGAAGGAGAAAATCATGATTAAAATAACTTTTTTAAATGATAAAATCATATTGAATTAACTAAATGTTGAAATATCTTTACAAAAAATAAATTAATTTAACCTATAAAAATAATGGAACATCAGTAATTAATATGATATTATTATCCAAATTAATTTATATTTATATATAATAATTATTATTTATTGTGTGATGATGGATTAGCAATAAAGTTGTGAATAATTTCACCATCTATCCCACAATGGTAAATACCAACTTTTTAGAAGGAATAAATTTAAAAAAATATATTTAATTTTTTTGAAGGATAAATTAATAAATATTTCCAATAAATAATCTATTAATATTAAAATATTTACAATAATTGGTGAAACATCATGTTTGAGAATATTGGGAGTTTTAGAATTGGGATTATTGCCTCAATATGAATTTATTATGTTTTCCTCCCACATTATTTTTAATATACCTATCAATACAATTCATTAATATACTAGTGAATTTATATTATTCAATTAAATCATGCATTTTTAGTATTTTTATTTCATTCATAATTTATCTCTATTATTTATTCATCTATATAAAGGGTGATGTAGTCTTTTGTGATACATAAAGTTCATTTTTTGGAAGGATTCTCATATATAGTGATCATGTATTTTTATATAGTTTTCATCAGCTTCAAACTAATGAGAAGTAATATATAACACATGATCTAGAATGCACTAAGGTGATGCAAAAACATAAGAGTTGAAAACATAACCATTTCATTGAAATTATTAAAATCTATATTGATCCAAAAAATTGAGTTCAATCTTTTACTATAATGATTTGAATATATGAAAGTTGTTTTGGGGGGATACATGTAGTATTCTAAAATTTAAATTGCATACACCCCTAGGAATAAGAACGTTCATTCATATGATATTATTGGAAAACTACTATACCCATAAATGAAAAATCATTATATGATTGAAATATAATATTTTATTTTCATAAAATTGTTAGGAGTATGGGAGGATTTTCCAAGGTTTTTTTGGAATATTTTTAACTAATATCAACTCATTATGAGATGATACATTATAAAAATTGTTTGATAATGAGATCCATAAATTACTGATTTATTATTTGATGGGATACCATAAGTAAATAGACTCTATATTTGAATATAATTCATTATTTTTGTTTCTATTATGTAATTTCATCACTAAATATAAATTCTATTGTTGGATATAATCGTCATTAATCTTTTTTACTCCTTAGAAAAAAAAATTTATTATAGACATATTTTTCCCTGGTATAATACATGGAATTGCTTATATTTTTACCATGGTTAAAATTATTAATAGATAGTGATCCCAGATCAAGAACCATCATGTATACTTCAAAAACATCCTTTTTCAATATAGAAGTGGGATGTTATATTGATATACTATGTAATTTTGTTTCATTAACTCATAATTGAATGAATATTATATCAGTATGGTATTAAATATTTACAATATAATCTCATTTTAATCCCATTTATGATAACATTAGTTTTTTTACTAAGTTAATATATATCTATAAGATATTTTTAGATTTCTTGGAATTTAATATTCCAATATATCTAATAGGGATTAAAGGTCCACTTTTAATACTTAGAGAGTCATTTAGGATGCTCTAGGATCCTAAGTGTTGTTGAGAATTGTGTACCATCCTTAGATACATGTCTAGCCAGTACATGATATATAAATTATGAAATAAATGCTTTATTACTCATGAACCAGAATTTGGATATGAATGGTATTCCCAATTTGTATTATTTGAGTTTTCATATAATAAGCTCAACAATTTTCTATAAAAATTTCATTGTTTTTGGCCTTGACTCATTTGATATGTTAAACCCTCAATTTGTTGGTTTTACATTAGTTATGTTAACCTTTGGGATTTAGTTTATTCCAAGAGATGACACAAAAGATCATGATGATTCGACAGAGGTATAATATTTTTTACTTCCAGTATAAATTTTATGTGTATCATTTTTGTTGTCATTTATATTTATTGTTTAGTGACTAGGTGTTGTTATATTCTCTCATCGAATATGTCCCCAAAAGATTTTAAATATGGGGAATTTTGAAATTTGATATGTGGGACTTTGTGAGATGATTAAATAGTTTGGGATAATTTCATACCATTTGTATTTTTAAAATATAAGGTAAAAACATTTTTTTTGTTCTCTATGGGTCATATCTCATGAATTGCCATTCCGACTCAACCCATTTATGGAATTGGGAATTCGTTGATGTCGAACTTGATTGGACAAAGTTTACATTTTCGTTTTGGATAATTTATTCTCATATTATGCTTCACTATGGGAATACCATACCATCCTTATTGGTTTTATTGTAACATGGTTCTGATTCTCATTGGAATTTAGAGAATTATATTATTTTGAGAGAGAAGTGGACTCATTTCATCGTGGAATAATATTCATTATGAGGAATTATTAAGGAGGAAAATAATTATGGTGTGGGAGTTTTATCATATTGACACGTATATATTAATACACACATTCATTTTTCAGTTTTTTTGGATTTATTCATTTTTGTTAGGGGAATACATGATTATTTTATATTTTTTTTACAATTCTTCATGATTGGAACCTTGTAAGTGAAACCATGTAGGTATGTCCAGGAAACCATGTACCTTTTGTTAATATCCCAAAAGGGAACACATGATTAAGAAAATAGTTTTTCCAACCAAGGAGTCCATCATTTTAAACAATGTGACCTGATATTGTTATCGCAAAATACATAATGACATAGTATATTAAAATACTTTTGCTGCCCAGTTTTACACAAGATGCCAATATTAGACAAACATTGATATAATATTAAATTATATCAATCACATAGGCCATTGATTGGTGGGTACGAATTGGAATAAATAAATTATAATCATTGTATGGATACATATGTGAAAATAAAATATTTGGGTAACAATTTAGTTTTAATAAAAATAAAAGTCACATTAGAATAAAAGATGATATTTTCTGGAATAACATTTAGTGAGAGTTGTGTCCATTTCATATTAATACATAAATATAATTTATATTTATAAAATATTTTAATTAAAATTATAAATAATATATAAAAAATATTTTAAATTTCATTAATTATATTTTTATAAGAATGATTTTAAAATAAAAATAATTATTATCAATATTTTTATCTTTCTAAAAAGTGTAATTTATCACATGATGCATGGTTATTTTATAAATACTTTATAAAATATATTTAAATTATATTTGTTATAATAGATTCTATAATTTTATCATTGACTTTCTAATTTTTTAAATAGGATCCTTTTCACAATTTATAGTAGAAAAACTAATCGTGCTAAAATTTATGACAACAATAAATGGTACATCGGGTAAATATAGGACAAAATGAAGTGATAATGCTTTAATTTTTCATCCTATATCTTATTGGATTAATTTATTTCAATCCTTATCACGTTTTTCTCTAAATTTAGTTTTTTAATACAAACTCATCCATTAAATAGTCATATATAATATTTAATGAATCAATATTACAAAATGTCACACTTTTTTGTTAAATACCTATTATATGTCTTGATTAGTAAAATATTAATATTTTAAGGTATATAAATAAATATTCGTATATTAAAATAGATATTTTTACAATGGAATTTCTATTTTTATATGTAGAAATTATTAATTTTCAATAAATAGTTCTGTGATGTTAATTTTGTATCTAATTATTATACAATAAAAAAATATTTGATTTAAAAAATATTAAAAGTGATGTAATTAGATTGAGTTGATATGTACAAAAAATTTTGATGTTAAATCTGAAATATAATTTAGGATTTAAAGAATTATAATATATATCATCCTTTGTATTGATGTAGTTAATGTCAGATTAAATAAATGGTGATTAAAATTACATTATTTAAATTATATTATAAATTATATTTTATTTAGATATATAAAATTAAAATAAATATTAGATTACCCCAAAATAAATGAGATATGGTTTTAGAAATAATCCATGGTTAATTTATTGAAATTTTGTAATTTTATAATATCATTATTAACCATTAATTATTTGAATACTTTAGTATTATAGTATGGGTCAAAAGGGTTAATGAATTCTTAAACCAAAACATTATCAGAGAAAATGTAATCAATAAATGTACTAATTTTATTGGATATTATTATTTAGAATAGTAATTTTTTATCATTATATAAATTCAATTTAGCATAATTTTTACTGAAAAAATATCTTATATTAATTTCATTTTATTAAAATATCCATGTGCTCCCATCCCCTCAATTATAAATGGTAATCCCTCTTTTTTCTTCAAGAAACCACATTCAACCTTCTCAATTAACCATTATATAAATATTTATCATATTCTATTTATTAGACCCATTATAGAGGTTTTGGAATTTCCAAAAGTCCAACACTAGATTACTTATGAGATTTTCTAAATGTGTTCTGTCAATGAAGATGTTAACTCCATAACCTATCACATTTATTCTAATAATTAATTTACATAATTTAAATATTTTAAATAAATTATTATATAATAAATTATTTTTCATAAATAAACTAATAGAATATTATTATTACAAACCCACATTTATTCACCCTCTTCTCATCAAATGCGATTTGAATATATTGCTTCAGTAAATTTTGTATTATCTCCATGTAGTGATATAACCCGTTTCTACTCAACAATAATTAAGGATATGTATTAATAATTTTTTAATTATTATGTAATATAATTATTAAAAAAATAATAACTATTTAATGGTAATATAATGTCATCATTATTAACTTATAAACCATCAGAAAATGGTTACACTAATTTTTCATGCATGTTTACTACCACCACTAGTAAGCAATACGATTAATTTTTCTATTCAATTTTATATAGAATGTAATAATTATGGATTTAATGAAAATATGTGGGATATATTATATATTAATTATTCTATATATTATAATTTTTATTTACCAATATTTTCTCTTCATCTTTCATAAAATGAAAACACCACACAAGTGTTCATATTATCAACTATCTCCATTAATAGTCCAATTCATTTTTATTTTTATAAATTTTATAGATGAATATATATATATATATAATTATTATTCATTATATATATTATTATTTATATTATTTATTTTTCTTAACCATGTTCAATGTATAAGGAAAAAAACTAATGAACCAAAAAATAAAATAAAAGCGAATATGACACCCCATGGAACAATTATTCTAATAAACAATTGATAACAAACATATAAAAAATGGTTATATGTAAATAATATTTGAAATTATATATATTTATGAATCATTATTATATTTAAAATAAATATATATTTAATAAATGACTTTCTTATCTGTACGTAGGATGTTGGACCTAAGGTAAGATATTTTTGTCTCACCTATTTATGTGTGACACGTGTCTTATACACCAAATGTTTTTTTTGAGGTGTATATACTACACATTAATAAATTTTATAATTATATTTATTAATATTATGTGGATTCATGTATCCATATAATGTTATTTATATCATGGTACATATGCTTTATAATTTTACATAATTTTAAGGGAATGATGTAATGATCGCATTGTTTATAAATATTGTATATGTTTATGTTTCTGATGATGAAATATTGTGATATACCACAAAATAAACAATTTATATACCTTTTACAACATATATATCTCGAAAATAAATGTTTTTAATCCATTATTATCACATTATGTTCTCAGTATACATTACTTCTTTTAATTAAGATCGACGGTTTTTTTCTATTTAATAAATTTCATTTTCTAGCATATGCATGTTTTCTAATAAAAATTAAGATGATTTTTAACACTATAATTATTATTAAAAAATCCATTTGAAAATTTAATTCTCGAAAATTGTTCAAAAACAATATTATTATAGTTTTATTAATGAGGAACTATTTTATTTTTTTTAAATAGTGTAAAACGAATGTTTTATTTCTACTTACATCACATGAACATATTTTCCCAATGTCTTGATTAATATATGATTTTATATTTACATTATATGATTAAATGGTACTTTTAGAAGAAACATTTTTCCCTAAAACTTTAAAATTAATTTATTTTTAACAAGTGATTTAAAATTGAAATGGATATTTTCATCAATAGTGTTTTACTGATCATATAATGGTAATCCTATTTCAGAACGGAAATAACCATTGATTAAACTTATTCATTTCGGGTTATATAATCCAAGGGTATCATTGTTATTATTTATCTAAATATGTTATGTTTATGTTAATAAAAATTATGAAACCCATTTATTCCATGGGATATTCTATGATAGAATGATGAAATGTTTACAAAACATGTTCTATTTACACAACATATGATATGATGAAATGATTAGGAAACAAATCTCATTTCATGTGTTTCTTATATGTTTAATTCATTATGATCATATTTCACATCTATATATGGTCCTTATTGTGTGAAATTAGTCACATAATAACCAATTCTAATGTTAATGAAATGTTTAAGGATTTTAGTAATGTTGTAACCAAATATAGTTGTCTTGTTATAATTTTGGACGGGTGGGACATATAACTGAATATAATTCAATCTATACTTTTTGATATCTCAAGAAAATACAAATACAATAATAGGTTGTGATCCCAGTTTTTTAATGGAATCTGTAACATCCCAGGTAAGTGAAGAATTAGATATTTTCAGATGTATTAATATTTTTGAATTAAATATAAATTTTACTTTTAAAGGGTTGTTATGTTCGATAGCGTACCCGATAAGCAACAATATCTTTATTTGAAATCTTACGTTTCACACTAATAATATAATATTATTATTTTCAATGGAAGTTAACTCTTAACTATTGTATTGGCGAGAATGAACAAAACTAATTACAATATAAATATACATGTTTTTCAATTGTATTTAATTTTATCAATTTGTAGATAGATGGATAAAATGTGAATGATTCTAATTTTATGCATAATTTACATTAAAAGGTTGATTTACCACCTTTTATTGACGAACCCTCTTTTAATCTAGTTTTTTTCACTTTAATACATTCTGTTTGACCAAATAAAATCCTTCTTTATAATATGGACCTCATAATTTACTTTATGTAAATTTTTGTAATTTTTCTTATAAAATTCATTTTTTAATGAATAGTGAAAAATACTGTATTTTAATTCAAAACTGTGTTTTAGTCTAATTTATTTATATGGTAAGATTAACTTTTTACTTGGTTTTAATGTCAAATTAAAATATATTTTACCATTTAATCCAATGTTGGTCATTGTAATTAATTTCACATTGAAATTGGACATAAACAATTGTTAATATTTTGATAGTTATTATTTCTTAAAAACACAGTATTTGTTTTAACAAAGGGAAATAATTTTAAATTAATTAATTTCACTTCTCCGTTTTGAATTTGGAAAATAGACATCATTTTTGAATTCATAATATCAAATATATCTTATGCTTAATTATTGAGTTTTTTCTTAAAAAAATCAATTTTTTATGAATAATGAAATCACTTAGTACTAATGACACTTTAGATTAATTAATTTAATGTAAAGGTAAAAATGACACAAACAAATATCTTTTAGTAAATTAATTTTTACTTGGGGTTATATAAGTTATTGTCTTGACTATAAATATTCCTTGGAAATTTAAAATTATTTTCTACATCATGGTATTTTTTATAGTTTTTTTTACACCAAATAAACTAAATTATATATGACACAATAATGATGCAGTATTTACATAATTAATAAATGATTTAAATAAATAAGATTACAAATTTTAAAATAACATCTTAAAACTGTCAAATTATTATTGGATGATTTTATTTCGATCATGAGTCATCTTTTCTTCATCTTTAATGAGTTTTGAATCATTAGAAACCGATGATAACTTTATAAAAAAATCATATTTTCAAACATTCCTAAAGAGACCCTCCTCCCCCTTATAAGAGGACACCATTTATAACCAATTCGTCACACCTCTCAATCCTTTTGGCTCATCGATACTCTTCTCAATTAAGATCCATACATCTCTCGCCTCCTCTTAGAAGACTTACCATAGGCAGAAGGCACTTCAATAAGTCCTTTTGGTTCAAACCAACTGAAGTTACCCAAATTAAAGGTAATGGTTCCTCTTAAATTATTTTTCTTTTATTTTAATTCTCCAGCACATAAAATCATTTTATTTCTTTCATTGAAAACAAAAAATTATCCTAAATATACTATTCTTTTGTTATGAGAAGTATTTTAACTACACATACACACAACTCTATCTAATGGGTGAATAACATAATGTTTCTATGGATGGATATCTAACGCCGCACGAAATGATGATTGTATGATTATCTTATATCACCTATAATGGTTTCTATTACGATGAAACTATATTTATATATGATACATGTCACGACCCGACCCAACGGGGCTCGATCCACGACTCCCCAAGCCCGCCTCCAATAGGCCAGGGGCTGGCGACCAGCGCCGAGTAGGCTATCACACACATAGGAAGAATTAGCCTAAGGTACCTGTACACACGCACCCACAAACACCTCCATGCAACAGTGCAGAGATAATGAAACTGAAAAGTAAATGCATGCATACACTATCCCACAACCAGAGAGCAACAACAAAAGTATAAGGGCAAAACAGGGCCCACCAAAAGAAAAATACAAAGCTCGTCCAACCTGCTCTGAAGAAGGGGAATGCTGCCACAAACACCCGCAGGAAAGCTCCCTCCGCACAGCTCCGGTAAACACCCCGATCAACCCGCTTACTAAGCTCCGCCTGCTCCAGGTCCTCCTGGGACTCCGTCAAAAGGCATGTGGTCTGCACAAGACACAAACATGTGCGGGCAAAGCCCGTGCAGGGGTGAGTATAAACATACTCAGTAGGAACCCCAAAAACCCAAAGCCCAAGGGTGCAACTGAAAGGCAACAGTCCTCTAAACCTAGCCAGAGGGAACCTAGACGAGAGAGAAACTCCATCTCGTGACCATCCTCGGCTAAACACAACTAGTCAGCTCAGCTCAGCTCAGGTGTATGCCCATACATACACCTTGAACAATCCAGATATACACAGCTCACGCCACAAAGCCACAAGAGGTACCGACCTCATCACCAGCAACTGTCCCAACTAGGAGAGTACACCACACGAACTCTGTCATACCAGATGACACTCATCTGAGAGGTACACTCCATCAGGATACTCGCAAACATCTCAGACGCTCACCCGAGAGACCACGCTCGTCGGATAACATCACCGAGGAAACATCGCTGAACAACATAACCACCAAACTCCTCAGATAGGGGATCGCCGCTAGGGTCTGCTAGGGGATACTAAGACCCACTCCGGTATACGTAGCTCATAGATAAGGGATCACTCCCAGGGTCCGCTGGGGGATACCACAACCCGATCTGGCATACGTAGTTTTCACAGATAGGGGATCACACCCAGGATCCGCTGGGGGATACCACAACCCGATCTGGCGCTCGACAGAAGCTCCACACTCAGATAGAGGATCATAGTCCATATAAAGATGGTCACGACGATACCGGAACCCTATCTGGTATAACTCGCGATGTAGGGGATCGAACCGATGATGCCGCAACCCTACCGAAACCACGCGCTGAGTAGGGGATCACATAGCCAATGATACCGTAACCCTACTATAAACCACATGTTGAGTAGGGGATCGTATACCGGATGATGCCACAACCCTACTGAGCAAGGCCCACCGCGTAGGGGATCATATTTCCGATGATGCCACAAACCATACTGGGTTAACCTGCTAGATAGGGGATCGTCGCCCGTAAATAAGCGGTCACAGCAATACCAAGAACCCGATCTAGATAAAGATGCTAGAGGATCCACTCCGGGCCCACCGGAGGGATACCACAACTCTAACAGTTTAAACATCCCATCGAGAGAATCACAAACTCATACGAAGGTTGTGATGCCACACGAACCCTCGTGGGAACGAACCAAGGGAGAACCCTCAACCACTGCTGGTCCAAACGTCGCTAACCCGAGCGACCCGCCACAACACCACACTGCGCACCTCTTAGGCCAAAACCGAGGCTACCATCGCGTTCCACGCGGAAAAACATGCAGGATAAGATGTTTACTCGCCCGAAACAGAGCACCGGTGAAAAAGGAACTATTCACTGTAGCTAACTCGTGCGGGGCACACACAACGATCCCGAAACCCATCGGGCGGATCACACCATGACGATCCCCTTGGAAAAACAAGCGGAATCGACTACTCGCTCGCCCAAAACGGACACCCGGTAAAAAATGTACTATTCAATGAAGGCCGTCTCGGGTGGGGCCCACACCTAGATTCCGAAACTCATCGAACGGATTGCACCATTGCGATCCTCTCGGAAAAACACACAGGATCGACTATTCATCCACCAAAATCGGACTCCTGGTGCAAAAGCAGCATTTCTCCGCAAACGCCAAAACCCGGCCTCGTGGGGCCCGCACCCCGTTCACAGACCCAACACCCGGAAACCTTCTCAAAAAGTCTGTCGTACCATTAGGGTCTCAACGCCCCTGACGGCACGTCAATCGGACGCTCCGGGTAGAAGTTACAACGGCCCGAAGTCATAAAATAATAAAATAATATTATTTTATACGACGTTTCTAACTCCCGGGCCACGATCCCGAACCCTTAAACCCTCAAAGTGAGTTCAAAAGGTCCGTCTCGATGCAAGGAGCGCGTCGCCGCAAATGGCTCGCAAATCGGAGTTACGGTTTGCGAGTTACGGGGGTTTAAAGAACCCCCGGAAAATCCTGGCCGGACCACCGCCAGGCTCGCCGGAAACCACCGCGCCGCCGCCGGATTCCGCCGCGCCGCCGCCGCCGCGGAACTCTCCGGAATCCGCCATGGCCGACGCGGGTCTCGCCGGCAAACCGGGTTTTTCGCCGGAAAACTTCCGGGAGCGACCGGGAGCACCCCGGTGCTCCAAATTCTGATCCGAAAAATGTTTCGGAAAGATCAGGACCCGAACTATTCAAATCTTATGAAAATTTGATGAAAAAAAAACACAAAAACGGGATCCAGGATTGTAAAACTCAAACTGCCTACCTCGCGGGCGAAACGCCGACGTTCTGCCTCAGATCCGCGCTCCAGAGCTTCCCCTGCGCGCTCCTGGAACATCCGTCGTCGAATTCTGAGCTCGTGGGCGCTCCGTTTGCTCGATTCGGCGGAGTGGCGGTGAAGAACGGCGATGAACGACGAAGAACGATAAAGGGGGGGGGGGCGCTGATATTTATATCAGCCGCCCGCCGGCCCCAAACCCGCCTCGGACCCGACGCCCGATGCGAACAAAAGTAAGGTCACCCCTAGGGTAAACTCGTTGTTCTGAACGCAACGGCGGTCTCATATTTTCCATCTGAGACTCCGTTCAGAAGTTATTTGTGCCGACACTCGCACACTAACTTGCCACTTATTTATGGAAACGCCCCTGGTGGCGTTTCTCACCGACGGCCCGCGCCCGCAAAGATTACACCCCGCCTAGGGTAAACGGCACGTTCCGCACACAACCGTGCACTCAGATTCCCGTTCTGAGCTACCGTTTAGGAGATATCACACCCTCGCTACGTGCATAGTATAAAAATACTTAATATTTTTATAAAATTAATTCCGGGTACACCGGGTCTCGGAATCGCACGCCGTCTTCGCGCCTAGCTCTGGAATTATTCGTAGAAATATTCCAATGTCTGACAGGGCCAAAATATCGAGTCGCTACATCCTCCCCCCCTTAGAACATTTCGTCCCCGAAAAGCCCTAAGCACAAGGAAAGCGACTGGACTCTCAACTGGGTCTCACACACCAGTGAGCTCACCAACAACAACCACTCAGGGTCTTACCAACGCCCTGAACAAAACTCGAGCAAGAAAAAAAAGGAAAGAGTACCGCTAAACAGTGTCTGAAAAACTACTGCAGTAAGTAGAAAAGACACAGGGCGTACCTCTATCCATCTGTGGTGCCTCTGGGTCGACTGCCTCCAGGGCATGCAACTATCCTCGCCCTCGACCACTAGCTCCCTGAGCTAGGCGTGGACCACCTGGGGGTGGGGGTGGTGGCAACTGGTACTATCTACCACCGCCTCCCGCTGCACCAGCTCTGACGCCACGTCCGACGCCCTGCGCGACCTCCTTGCTCGAGACGCTGCCTCTGCCAAGGCGGTCCATCGACCGGCTCCCTCTCAGTAGCACGTCGGGTCGGACAATCTCTAGCAAGATGTCCCCGACCATCGCAAGTGTAACACCGCCTCTCCTGCGGCTGACCAAAACTGGCCTGCGAGCCCTGTGAGCTCTGAGGCTCAAATACCCCATCCTGGGTCGCCTCCTGAAACGTCGGCCACGTCCAGACCACTGAGTCTGACGTCGGCTACCAGATGCCGATCCGACCGACGAAGTCTCAGCTCTCGAGTGCCCAGCACTAACAGGGGAAAACTGCTCAGCCAGAAAACTCTCCACCACCAACGCTCGCTCCAGCACTCTAGCATAGGTGGGCAGGCACAAGGAAACCACACCTGCTCGGATGTCCCTGCGTAAGCCCTGCTCGAAGGATCGAGCCATAAAGAACGGGTCTCGAACCATATCCAGGGAGTAGCGCGAAAGGTCTGTAAGCCTCGCTGAGTACTCCGACACAGTCATGCTCTCCTGGTGAAGCTGCAGAAGCTCTTGGATCCGCACTGACCTCAGCATCACCAGATAGAACTCCTCCCTGAAGAGCCACTCAAACTCTGCCCACGTGAGCGTCTCCTCGTCATGGGACTGCGTCACCAAACTCCACCATCACCCGGCCAAACCATGCAGAAGGCTCGCCACTAGGACCACCATCTGATCAGGAGGTGTCCTCACTAGGCGGAAAACTCGAGTAACTGCCTCGAGCCAGTCATCAGCTGCATGGGGGTCTGGATCACCCCGAAACCTCAGAGGTCACTGCCTCTGGAACTCGTGCAACGCACTCAGCCTGCATGCAACCTCGTCCTGCACCGCCGGCACAACCAGCTTCTCGACAGGTGGTGGCTCAACTGGATGACCACCTGGAGGTGCAACCTCAGAACCTGTGCCCTGCTCCACAACCTCTACACGGGGCGGTTCATCAGCACAATCCTACTGCGGAACCCTCGCTGGCTGTCGTCGTGGAGGCATCCTGAAATACATTCAAGACGCACCACGGTCAAAGAGTATATCTGGAGAGATGACTCAAGAAGGACAAGGAAAACCCAAAAACCCTGTCCTATATGATGCATGAGCCATTATATCCCCGCAACCAGTGTACAAATGTCTCGAGTCGAAAGGTATGTTATGAGAGTCCTGGTGTATGGATACGTCGGCCGCCGCACCAACACTGGAGTCCCTGGCCAGAAAGCCGAACTCGAAACACCCTAACATTGCCGCTATGCAACCCAAACCAAACTCACAGCTAGACCAGCTACGCTCTGAGATCCCAAAGGGTGAACCTCCTCTGATACTACTCTGTCCCGACCCGACCCAACGGGGCTCGATCCGCGACTCCCCAAGCCCGCCTCCAATAGGGCAGGGGCTGGCGACCAGCGCCGAGCAGGCTATCACACACATAGGAGGCATTAGCCTAAGGTACCTGTACACACGCACCAACAAACACCTCCATGCAACAGTGCAGAGATAAAGAAACTGAAAAGTAAATGCATGCATACACTATCTCACAACGAGAGAGCAACAGCAAATGTATAAGGGAAAAACAGGGCCCACCAAAAGAAAACTACAAACCTTGTCCAACCTGCTCTGAAGAAGGGGAATGCTGCCACAAACACCCGCCGGAAAGCTCCCTCAGCACAGCTCCGGTAAACACCCCGGTCAACCCGCTTACTAAGCTCTGCCTGCTCCGGGTCCTCCTGCGACTCCGTCAAAAGACCTGTGGTCTGCACAAGACACAAACATGTGCGGGAAAAGCCCTGCAGGGGTGAGTATAAACATACTCAGTAGGCACCCCAAAAACCCAAAGCCCAAGGGAGCAACTGAAAGGCAACAGTCCGCTCAACCCAGCCATAGGGAACCCAGACGAGAGAGAAACTCCGTCTCGTGACCATCCTCGGCTAAACACAACTAGTCAGCTCAGCTCAGCTCAGGTGTATGCCCATACATACACCTTGATCAATCCAGATATACACAGCTCACGCCACAAAGCCACAAGAGGTACCGACCTCATCACCAGCAACTGTCCCAACTAGGAGAGTACAGCACACGAACACTGTCATACCAGATGACACTCATCCGAGAGATACACTCCATCGGGATACTCGCAAACATCTCAGATGCTCACCCGAGAGACCACGCTCGTCGGATAACATCACTGAGGAAACATCGCTGAACAACATAACCACCAAACTCCTCGGATAGGGGATCGCCGCTAGGGTCCGCTAGGGGATACCAAGACCCACTCCGGTATACGTAGCTCACAGACAGGGGATTACTCCCAGGGTCAGCTGGGGGATACCACGACCCGATCTGGCATACGTAGTTTTCACAGCTAGGGGATCACACCCAAGATCCGCTGGGGGATGCCACAACCCGATCTGGCGCTCGACAGAAGCTCCACACTCAGATAGAGGATCATCGTCCATATAAAGATGGTCACGACGATACCGGAACCCTATTTGGTATAACTCGCGTTGTAGGGGATCGAACCGACGATTCCACAACCCTACCGAAACCACGCACTGAGTAGCGGATCGCATAGCCAACGATACCGTAACCCTACTATAAACCACATGCTGAGTAGGGGATCGTATACCCGATGATGCCACAACCCTATTGAGAACGGCCCACCGCGTAGGGGATCATATTTCCGATGATGCCACAAACCCTACGGGGTTAACCTGCTAGATAGGGGATCGTCGCCCGTAAATAAGCGGTCACAACAATACCAAGAACTCGATCTAGATAAAGATGCTAGAGGATCCACTCCGGGCCCACCGGAGGGATACCACAACTCTAACAGTTTAAACAACCCATCGAGAGGATCACAAACCCATACGAAGTTTGTGATGCCACACGAACCCTCGTGGGAACGAACCAAGGGAGAACCCTCAACCACTGCTGGTCCAAACGTCGCTAACCCGAGAGACCCACCACAACGCCACATTGCGAACCTCTTAGGCCAAAACTGAGGCTACCATCGCGTTCCACGCGGAAAAACACGCAGGATGGGCTGTTTACTCGCCCGAAACGGAGCACCGGTGAAAAAGGAGATATTCACCGTAGCTAGCTCGTGCGGGGCCCACACAACGATCCCGAAACCCATCGAGCGGATCACACCATAACGATCCCCTTGGAAAAACAAACGGGAATCGACTACTCGCTCGCCCAAAACGGACACCCGGTGAAAAATGTACTTTTCACCGAAGGCCTTCTCGGGTGGGGCCCACGCCAGGATTCCGATACTCATCGAACGGATCGCACCATTGTGATCCTCTCGAAAAAACACACAGGATCGACTATTCATCCGCCAAAATCGGACTCCTGGTGCAAAAGCTGCGTTTCTCCGCAAACGCCAAAACCCGGCCTCGTGAGGCCCGCACCCCGTTCACAGACCCAACACCCGGAAACCATCTCAAAAAGTCCTTCATACCATCAGGGTCTCAACGCCACTGACGGCACGTCAATCGGACGCTCCGGGTAGAAGTTACAACGGCCCGAAGTCGTAAAATAATAAAATAATATTATTTTATACGACGTTTCTAACTCCCGGGCCACGATCCCGAACCCTTAAACCCTCAAAGTGAGTTCAAAAGGTCCGTCTCGACGCAAGGAGCGCGTCGCCGCAAACAGCTCGCAAATCGGAGTTACGGTTTGCGAGTTACGGGGGTTTAAAGAACCCCCGGAAAATCCTGGCCGGACCACCGCCAGGCTCGCCGGAAACCACCGCGCCGCCGCCGGATTCCGCCGCGCCCCAGCCGCCGCTGCCGGAAACCGCTGCGCCGCCACCGCGCCGCCGCGGAACTCGCCAGAATCTGCCATGGCCGCCACGGGTCTCGCCGGAAAACCGGGTTTTTCGCCGGAAAACTTCCGGGAGCCACCGGGAGCACCCCGGTGCTCCAAATTCAGATCTGAAATATGTTTCGGAAAGCTCGGGACCCGAACTATTCAAATCTTATGAAAATTTGAAGAATAAAAAAACACAAAAATGGGATCCAGGATTGTAAAACTCAAACCGCCTACCTAGCGGGCGAAATGTCGACGTTCTGCCTCAGATCCGCGCTCCAGAGCTTCCACTGTGCGCTCCTGGAACGTCCGTCGTCCAATTCTGAGCTTGTGGGCGCTCCGTTTGCTCGATTCGGCGGAGTGGAGGCGAAGAACAGCGAAGAACGACGAAGAATGATAAAAGGGGGGGGGGGTGCTGATATTTATATCAGCCGCCCGCCGACGCCAAACCCGCCTCGGACCCGACGCCCGATGCGAACAAAAGTAAGGTCACCCCTAGGGTAAACGCGCCGTTCTGAACGCAACAACGGTCTCAGATTTTCCATCCGAGCTCCGTTCAGAAGTTATTTGAGCCGACACTCGCACACTAACTTGCCACTTATTTACAGAAACGCCCCTGGTGGCGTTTCTCACCGCAGGCCCGCGCCCGAAAAGATTACACCCCGCCTAGGGTAAATGGCACGTTCCGCACACAACCGTGCCCTCAGATTCCCATTCTGAGCTACCGTTTAGGATATATCACACCCTCGCTACGTTCACAGTATAAAAATACTTAATATTTTTATAAAATTAATTCTGGGTACACCGGGTCTCGGAATCCCACGCCGTCTTCGCGCCTAGCTCTGGAATTATTCGTAGAAATATTCCAAAGTCTGACAGGGAAAAAAACCTGAGTCGCTACAATATATTTATATTATGTTTATATTTTCTTAATACTTCTGTATTTTAAATTTATATCCGACCTTTATGTTTTCCATTATGGGTAAACACGATAATTTCATTTGAGGAACTGCGGACTACCGCCCCCTCAAAGTGATATGACTCGTTTATGCCATATGTGGGACATATAAAGGATAGATTTAATTGTATTATATATGATATTATACTGGAATTATAATATACCAATGTATCATTATCTTTTAATTCCATTAAAATAAGAAATAGAAATGTAAGTAGCATTATTGTGTACGTACAACTTACCGTCTCCATGAACAGTGTATTTACTTTCTTACATCCAAATGATATGTACTATTATTAATATATATATATCCTGGATATATATGATATATATGATATCTAAATAATAAATATCATTCTGGATATAATGTACTATTAACAACATGGACAACTTGTAAATATAAGGAGTTCATTTTTTGACTCAAGTACCAAATATCTACAAAAAGACCATTATTAACATAAATGATTACATATTCTTTATGACTTAGAAATAATCGATGTAAAAGGACTAATAAATGTGAAAAAGGTTTATAAAAAATTAGAAATTAACTTTTGTTTATTATTCAGGAGTTTGAAGAATGAACGGGTCAAAGTCAGACACGAGGTAAGGGACTTCGTCTCAATCTCCTTTCATTGAGGCATATTTTGTTTTAATAAAAAACCTAATTTTATACACTGTATAAACACCCTTGAATTTTCATAGGGAATCTTTTCCTATTAAGCGTTTAACTATATGACAAAAAGGAATGTTTCTTTTAATATATTCTTTGACATCGACCTTTCCATATCCATGAGTATTATTTGTTCTTTGGCTTCCTTGACAAGCCTTAATGTTTTCTAAAAGAAAATTAATAACACATAATAATTTATGTATTTTGTTATTTAAAATGGTTATGATAATGGATTTGGTATGTCAAAATAATTTAGTGATATATTTTGATTGAAATGTGGAAAGGTTTTTGTTCCTTTATATTAGTATTATTTTTTATGTTTTTTTAATGGTACATGGACATTTGACGGGTGGTTACGTGATAAACCAAATGATAGGTTGTGGAAAGAAAAAATAGGATTGGTGGTTATTTTATAACCTCCCATGAAATGGGTATAGAAGTTGGCTATATGGCTATTCTGTTTAGTGATATATGTGGAAGTCGACCATATGGTAATTCCATATAAGGATGTTTATGTCTCAAGTTACCATTATATGATATGTGTTCTTTATATGTGTTTTATTTTGGTTACAAAAGGTTATGAAATGATATATTATTCATTGAAGAGAATTTACTACTTCAAAAAGGGTGAAATGTATTACTTATGATAAGTATTCATGGTTTATTTGTTTTTTGAAAACAAACTAACTGTTTTCCTTCATTGTGTATCCCTTAAAAACTTTTTATTCCCATCCCATATTTTGAAATGTTTTTCAGTGGACATAATGTTTAATAGTGTCTAAGATGGGATCACGAAATGGTCTTTTGGTCTAAAACATGGAACTAGAAATATCTTTTTTTCAAGAGTATTTATTTTATGAAAATAATGGAAACTTAGTAGAATTGTGTAATTTTTAATATTTTGAGATGTTATAGTTAAGTCATAATTCTCTAAAACTCAAAACCTAAAAAGATCCTCTATATGAATTATCTATTCAATTCAATAATATGGTATGTCTAAGGCCCGATAATTATTGTTTTTATCAGAGGAATGTTTAGAAAACATTAGAAGTCGGTGTGTTTTTTAAAAAATATCCATAAATTAATTAAAGTATTTTTGAAATGATATAGTATTTACAGATTACAATGCTGCTTCGCCTAAGATATTTCTGTGTTCAGAATGGTTTTCTATAGAGGAAACAGGGCAGCTATGTTGCGATGAAATTAGGAGGACGACATCCTTCCGAATCATCAACCTAAGATTTTCATAATCCGAAATGACTATTTTTTTGTAGTGATGGAAATGTTGACTCATGATATAGATAGTGGTGATATCCATGCACGATATCATCAAGATCAACAACAAAGGAACATATCAGTAGTGGAAGATTTCATGTGGAAAAATTCCTCATCATTCCAAGGCTCATCTGACCTTGTGGTATTAGAAGGGTGGATTAAATCACTCAAGAAAATTTGCGATGTTATGGGTTGTTCAGAACATCAAAAGGTTAGTCTCACTGTTTACCATTTTGAAGGTGAACCAGATCAGTGGTGGTCGATGGTGAAAAATTTCAGGGTTAGTTAAGAGATTGATTCTCTCAATTGGAAAGAATTAAATAGTCTCTTTCTTGAGAAATATGTTCCAAATGTGATTTTTCTTAATATGGAAAAACAGTTCAATGAATTAAGGCAGGAGGATGACTCAATGTCTTCTTATGAAGAACAATTCACTCGACTGGAAAGGTATGCTCCAATTTTCATCTGAGATCTTGATAGTAAGAAAAATTGATTTTACTAAATACAGAAGCCACAATATCGAAGAGGATTAGCCTCTCGTGAGTTCAATTATAATGAAAAACTTTTTCGATGTGAGGTGAAGGTTAAAATGGAGTTTTTTGATAATCGGGAGTACTTTTACAGATAATAGAACAAGAGGTCTGGTTGGTAGGAAAATGGAACGAATTTATCAAAGAACCATTGAGGTAAGAAATGAAAATATCCATCTTATGAGAAGTGTGGTAAAAAGCATCCTGGAGAATGTTTACCAATGTCTGGGAAGTGATTCTGATGTGGTGAGTCTATTAATATTGCACGTAACAATAAGGAAGATGATCAATAAGGCAATAAAACACCACCAGTACGATGTTTTATGTCCAATGAAATGGGTCATCATGAAAATGAGTGTTCAATGAAGAACTCAAATAGGGGAAAGAAACTAGAATACCAAAATAAAGGGGTGGTGAAGTCCATTGGAACTACTTCAATAGATTTCGGTTCTTCAATTGAAGTAGTATTAGGTACACAATTGGTTTTTTCTGATTATGCCAATGTGATTTTTGATTCAGTGTCTACCAATTCATTCATTTATGATAATTTTTCTAGTAAATTGTGAATTCCATCTCAATATATGAAGCTTTAACATATGGTAAAAACACCGAGGGAAATGTTGAGTCAAAAATAAATTATAAGAATGTTCATATCCTTGTATACGGGAGAATATTATTGCAAACCATATTGTTTTTCCTCTAGTACAGTTTGATATTATTTTGGGCATGCATTGGATGTCTGTTTATCATAATATGGTTGACTATAGATCTAATGAGGGTTCATTTCAAAATGATTTACAGTTTGTGTACAATATTAAACCATTTTTTATAACATATGAGGAAACTAAGAAAATACTAAAAGATGGAAATGAATATTACCTTGCACATATTTTTGAAAATAAATGACTGTTCAGATTAATGATGTGCCAGTGGTAAATGAGTATCTTGATGATTTTCTTGTTGAGATTCTTGGTATTATACCTAATCAGGAAGATGAATTTCTTGTTGACATAGTTCCTGATAATAAGGAAATTTCAAAACCCTCGTATCGAGAGGCTCAAATTGAACTTTTTGTGTAAAAGAATAAATTGGAGGAGTTATTAAATAAGGGTTTCATTTAACCTAGTACATCACCATGTTTTGATCTTTTCATGTTTGTTAAAAAGAAAGATGGTTCAATTAATATTTGCAATGATTATAGAGCATTGAATAACATCATTATTAAGAACTAGTATCATTTGCCTCATATCGATGATTTGTTGGATCAAATCCTAGGAGCTCCGTATTTTCGAAAGATTGACTTGAGATTGGGGTTCCATCAGTTGAATGTATAAGATGAAGAAATTACGAAGACCGGATTTTGAACTGGATATGGCCATTATGAATTTGTAGTTAAAATTTTTTGGTTTAACCAATACACCTGCTTTATTTAGGGATATTATGAATATAATTTTCTGTGAGTTCTTGGATAACTTTGTGGTTGTGTTCATTGATGATATTTTGGTTTATTACAAACGTAAAGAGGTATATGAAATTCATTTATGGGTTGTTTTGAAACCATTAAAAGAAAATGAACAATTTGGGAAATTCAAAATTTATGAGTTATGGTTACAACAAATTTCTTTCCATGGTGACATTCTTCCAAAAAATGGAATAACTATTGATCATGCTTAAACAATGGTTGTTGAAAAATGGCCATGACCCAAATATATAACTGATATCTGTAGTTTTCCTGGTTTGGAATCTTTTTATCAAAGGTTTGTTGATAATTTTTCATAATTATCTAGTCCACTGACTATGTTAACTCAAAAAGGTGTTATGTTGATTTGGAAAAAAGAATGTGATGATTTATTTCAAGAATCTCAATGATGATTCGTGAATGATCTTGTTTTGGCACCGCCATCCAGAAATGGTGAGTTTTTTATCTACAATGAAGCTTCATTGAAATGAATTGTTAGTATACTAATGCATAATGATCATGTAATTCCTTATGCTCCATGTTAGTTGAAACCAAATGAGTTAAATTACCCTAAAAATGATTTGGAATTAGCTGTTTTTGTTTTTTTTTAATTTAGAGGAATCATATTTACGGAGTAAAATTTGAAATATATACTTGTCACAAAGGTTTAAAGTATATATTCACTAAAATGGAATTGAACATGAGATAGAGGAGATGGTTGGAATTAATCATGGGTTATGACCTCACAACCCATTACCATCTGAGAAAAGAAAATAAAGTGGATAATGCATTGAGTCAAAAATGAAATGCTTCATTAACTATGTTACATTTGGAACAAGATCATTTGGTTTTTTATTTTTTAAATTTTCCATAAAAGATTTTGGTGCATAAAATTCATGTATTTTGTATAAGGTACCAGTGAGATCATCTCTATCAGAAGGGTATGATTCCGGAATTTAACCTTTACAATGATTGTGTTTTTATATTTGGAAATAGATTATGTGTTCTTTGTGATTCATAGTTGAATAAGGATTTGTTATTTGATGCTCATAGTTCTTTGTGTTCAGTTCATCCTGGTAGAACTAATATGTATAGAGATATTCGGTAGTATCACTGGTGGGATGGAATGAAAATTGATATTGCTGATTTTACATTGAAATTTTTGACTTGTTAGAAGGTTAAAGTAGAGAGGCAGTTACTGAAAGGGACGCTTTAGTCTATACCGGTTCCAGAGTGGAAATGGAAAAATATATCTATGTACTTCATTGTGGGATTACCAAATACATCTCTAGGTAATAATGAAATAGGGGTTATAGTTGATCGATTTTCTAAATATGCTCTCTTCATTCCTATTCGAGACACTTTGTATCTAGATCAACATTCTTAGTTGTATGTTAATGAGATATTAAGGTTTCATGGAGTTTCCCTCTCTATTGTATCTAATCGTGATCCCAGATCCACTTCAAACATTTGATAAGGCCTTTAGAATTCATTGGGTAGTGAATTAAATTTTAGTATAGCTTTTTATCCTCAATCAGATGGAGAGTCAGAACGGACAATTCAGACCATGGAGAATATGCTACGTGATTGTTCACTGGATTACAAAGAAATTTGGGACCAACATATTTCTTTGGTTGAATTTTCATATAATAACAGTTTTCATTCTAGTATACAAATGGATCCATATGAGGTACTATATGGAAAGCATTGTTGAACTCCAGCTTTTGGGGATGGAGTAGCTGAAAGGAAGCTGATGGGACTAGAATTGGTAGAAGAGAAGGCAGGGAATGCTTAGTTGATTCAAAAGGACATTAGAACAGCTCAAATAAGGCAGAAAAGTTATACAGATAACCAGAGGATGGATATTTCTATTGAGGTAGGTGATCTTTTCATTCAAAAGGTTTCTCCATGGAAATGTGTGATCTGTTTTGGTAAGAAGTGAAAGTTGAGTCTGAGGTTCATTGGAACATATGAAATCATGGAGAAAGTTAGATCAGTTGCATATAGTGTGGATTTACCTCTATTCTTATCATAGGTACATAATTTTTTTCTTGTTTCAATGTCGAGAAAGTATATTCCAGATCCATCTCATGTTTTGAGCCCAGAGGTAATTTAGTTGGAAGAGAATATCTCTTATGAAGAACGAGCAATCCAGATTCAAGACCATAGAGAACATGTTTTGTGGAATAATTTAATTCACCAGGTAAAGGTTTTTGTAAAATCCATATGATTGAAGAGGCAATGTGGGAATATAAAAATGATATGAAGGATAAATACCCCCACTAATTTGATAAGTTAATAAAATTTTGAGGAATAAATTTCCAAAAGGGGGAAGGATGTAACATCCCAGGTAAATGAAGAAAAATAAATTTTCATATTTATTAATATTTTTGAATTAAATATTTACTTTAAATTAATATGGTTAATATGTTTGATAACATACCTGATACACAACAACTTGTTTCATTAAAATCTTACATTGCACAATAATAATATAATATTATTATTTTAAATGGAAGCTAACACTTAGTAATTGTATTGGTGGTAATGGAAAAACTAACTACAATATTAGTATACATGTTTTTTAAATGTATTTAATTTTATCCATAAATGTTAGAGGCGTAAAATGTGAATGAATCAAATTTTAAGCATAATATACATTAAAAGGTCGATTTACCACCTTTTAATGGAGAACCCACATTAAATATATTTTTGTTCACTTTAATACATTAAATTTGACTAAATAAATTCCTTTTTTAGAATGGGGAAATAAAAATTTACACTGTATAAATTTTTGGGAATTTTTTGGATAAATATCATTTTTAATGAATAGTAAAAAATAATGTATTTTAATTAAAAATTGTGCATTAATCGAAATTGTTTATATTTTTAGATTAAATTATTAATTGGTTTTAAAGTGTTTTTATAATATTATTTTACCATTTAATCCAATGTTGGGTCATTGATATTAATTTCACATTGAAATTGGACATAAATAAGGGTCAATCTTTTGATAGTTATTGTTTCTTAAAAACACACCATTTGTTTTATCAAAGGGATTTAATTTTAAATTAATTAATTCCACTTCATTGATTTGAGGTTTGAAAAATTTACATTCTTTTGAATTTTGGAACATCAAATATAGATTAGGCTGGATTTTTGGGATTTTTCTGAAAAAACATCAATTTTTGTTGAATAGTGAAACAACTTATTAAAAGTTAAAAACATACTTTTTCATTTAAATGAAATTTTACCGCATATTTGAATTGAATTTCAAAAATCCATCTTATATGGTAGTTATTTGTATGTAAAATTTTGTTCAATAAAATGAAAATAATTTTTGGTGAATAGTAAATTTTGACTTTTATTTACCGCAGTTAAAGTTAAATATGGTAATTCCAGGTAAAAAGAATATCATAACAATAAAAAATTACCTTAAAATTTTTCATCAAATTATTGGATGATTCATGGCCGACCATGGGCATCATTGGGTCTATTTGGGACCCCATGGAGCCATTTAAGAGTGATAAGGACACTTTAGATTAATAAATTTAATGTAAAGGAAAAAATAACACAAACAAATATCTTTTAGTAAATTAATTTTTACTTGAGGTTATTTATGTAATATTTTTGAATATAAATTTTCGTTGTAAATATAAAATAATTTCTTACATCATGTAATTTTTTTTTTATTTTTAGGCACTAAATAAATTAAATTATATAAGACACAGTAATGATGTAGTATTTATTTGATTAATAAATTCTTTAAATAAAAAAGATAATAAATATTAAAATAACATCTAAAAAATGTCCAATTATTATTTTATGACATTATTTATACCATGTGTCATATTTTATTCATCTTTAAAGAGTTTTGGATCTTTAAAAAGTGAAGATATGTTTATAATCAAATAATATTTCCAAACTTTCCAAAAGAGCCCCTCGTCCCCCTTATAAAAGGATACCACTTCTAACCAATTTCTCACACCTCTCAAGCCTTTGGACTCATCCAAAATCATCCCAATTAATCCCTTTACATCTCTCTACTCCTACTAGAAGCCTTAACTTATGTGGAAGAAACTTTAATATGTTTTTTTTGTTCAAACCAATGGAAGTTACCGAAATTAAAGGTAACAGTTCTTCTTAACTTATTTTGTTTTAATTTAATTCTGCAGCCCCTAAACTATTTTTATTACTTTATTTTATAACAATACCAGTATCTTTAATATACTAGTATTTTTTTATGTGAATTATTTTAACTAAACATACACAAAACTCTGTCTAATTGGTGAAGAAAATACTGTTTCGGTGGATGGAAAACTAATGCCTCACGAAACGATGATTGTTTGATTATCTCCTACCACCACTCATAGTGGCCATTAATATGGAACTATATTATATATGATATTATACTAGAATTATAATATATCAATGTATCATTATGGTTTAATTTCATTAAAATAAGAAATAGAAATGAATGTAGTGTTCTTGCGTACGTACGGCTTACCATCTCCATGAACGTTGGATTTCACTTCTTTCCTCCATATGATTTGTACTGTTATATATATATATATACTAGATATATGTGATATATATTATATCTATATAATTAATATCATTCTTCATATAATGGACTATTGACAACATGGACAACATGAAAATATAAGGTGTTCATTTTTGACTCAAGTACTAAATATCAACAAAACAACCATTATTAACATAAATAATTACATATTTTTTATAACATGGTAATAATTTATTTAAAAGGACTAATAAACTTGAAAAAGTTTCTTAATAAATTATAAATTAAATTTAGTTTATGATTTAGTAGATTAATGAACAAACGGGTCAGGTCGGATATGAGGTAAGGGTCTCTGTCTCAATCTCCTTTTATTGAGGCGTATTTTGTTTTAATACAAGACCTTCATTTATACATTGTATAAACACCCTGGAAATTTCAAAGGGAATATTTTTCTATGAAGCGTTTTACTAAATTACCAAATGGAATTCTTCTTTTAACATAAGTGGTGGCAATGGCTATTTCACCGTAGTGAGTATTATTTGTTCTTTGGGTTCCTTAACAAGTCGTAATGTTTTTTTTCAAGGAAAATAAATACCATATAATCTTTAATGTATTTTTCTATTGAAAATTGTTTTGATAATGGATTTTTTAATTCAATATATTTAAGTGATATATATTTATTGAAATGTAGAAATTTTTTCTTTCCTTTATATTTTTTTTATGTGTAATGATTTTATAATGGTACTTAGACATTTGATAGGTGGTTACATGTAAACAAAATGATGGGTGGTCCCGTGATAATCCAGGATGGGTGGATACATTATAACCTCCAATGAATTGGGTATGTATGTCGGTCATGTGGCTATTATATTTAGTGATATGTGTGGAATTTGACCGTATGGTTATTCCATATAATTATGTTTATGTACCAAGTTGCCGTTATATGTTATTTGATATTTATATGGTTTTTCTATTGATTACAAAAGTGTAAAAAATGATCTTATATTTAGTTAAGTGTATTTACTACTTCAAAAAGTTGAAATGTATTACTTATGATATGTATTCATGGTTTACATGTTGTTTTGAAAAAAAACAAACTATTTCCCTTCTTTGTGTATCCCTTACTGAGCTTTTTATTCTCATCCTTTGTTTTAAAATGTTTTTCATAGGACTTAAAGATGAATAGGGTCAATGATGGGATCAAGGAAATGTCTTGTTGTCTAAAACGTGGAACTAGACATGACTTTTTTTCAAGGGTTATTATTTTATGAAAAAATGGAAACTAAGTAGATGTGTCTACTTTGTAATCTATTTAGATATAATAGTAATGTCCTATTTCTATAATAATCTAAACCTAAAAAGTTCCCCAATGTGAATTTTCATTTTAATTAAATAATATGTGATGTTTATGGTCAAATCATTATATAATCCTTCCACTATAATATTCTATGGAGTGATCCTTGAAAACACTAACAGTTTGGGGAGTGAACCCATTCAACTATGATATACTTAACAATAATCATATAGTTCTATGTAAATAATTAATATATTCTTCTATATTTTGCACAAACAAATGTTTGAAGCCAATGTAATGATATCATGTCCCATTATTTATAACTTACTTTTTAATAATCTCTTATGATCAACTACGATTTATTCCATGATTCAAAATTATTATATATTATTTGTTGTGTGTGGTTTTCAAATGTTATTCACATTCTCACATAACCCTTTTCCCATATTATTCTCAAGTGATCATTTATGTATTTTTTTTTTCTTTCATTGTGAATTTAATCTCACCCTTTCATATTTTTTCTTTTCCACATGATTTTAATAAAGAAGAAAAGTATTATATTTCTAAAACGTGTGAATGTTACACATAACCTAGTGGAAGATGATTAATATATTTTATGAACAAATTATTTTTGTTTCTATCCTTCCAAAGGCACTATAAGTGTCTGATTAACTCATATATTAGTATTTTAATTAAATATTTTCATTCATAAATGATGTAATATATATATATATAAGAAAATTTTGGGTCGTTATGGTTTGTATCATATCTAGGTTCATATAACATTTATATACTAGGATGGGATAATATTTGTGAGAACACTAATATGACTAGAATGGGATAAAATTATTATGTTTTAAAGAAAATTTAATATTTAACAATGATTACAATTTATCACTCTATGTTTTTTTGTTTTTAGTCAATTTATTGAACTAGTAGGAATTATGTTAATAATGAATGTCAGGGACAATGAAATGAATTTCTTCTTAAGAAACTGAATGTTATGGTATCATTATGACAATACTTATAGTTATATGCAAATTAATTTTTCATGATATGATTCAATATGATACTAAAATTGATAAAAGGCGAGAATAACATTATATTGTATCCTTGATGGGAAAACATCAACCTTATTTTAGTTTAAACATTGGTCTACTTGTTTCTAAAAAATGGCTCTGTACTAGTTGAAATTTATTTTATATTCTCTAATATTAAAAACATTAGAATTTTGTCTTTGTTGGTTATTGTTTATATGGAAAAATATATCAATTGTATACACTTATCAAGAACACAAAAAATTGGATAAAATTTAATCCCTATATTAGAATGACATTAAGAGATTATTTTTTAATAATTATATACCACATATTCTTCAAAAAATTACTAGTTAAATTCTTCAAGTGTAAAAAAGTATAATTAATATATTGGTACCAATAATGTAAATTTGACAATACATGAAATGTAATATTCTATCGTTATCATCCAACCAAAATTTATTTTTGATAATTTATTATGGGTGTTAAAACCACGTAACAAAATAGAGTTATACAAAAAGACCTTATTATCTATAATGAAACAATTTAATGTGAAATAATGGTTAAGATGGTGATGCAAGTTACCACAAAATATCATTATTTTGATAACGAATGAAACATTATTTTCAATTTAAATACAAAAAGAATCATGGAGTTAAAAAGGTGATACTTCACCTATGCTCGATGTGTGGAATGCGAATTGATACAAATAGGAATAAGAAAAATTATTAATATATAAATTATGGAAAGGATTTTAATTGGGAAAAAAATCTAGATTGATTGTTAAATGTAACCTAATGATGTAAATATATAAAATCTCCACATAATTAACCAATCACACTATGATGCTATAAATTCAAGGAGATTGGGAATAATGTAAATCAATGGCATAATCCAAGGTTTCATTAAGATAATATGACATAAAAATCATTGAATTAAAGGGTAAAATATAAATCATATGTAATTAAAAAAATTAAGGTGAATTGGGCTAATTAGTGCCCATGTATTCTACACTCCATTGTTGGGGATTTCATGATGTAATTTTTATAAAAGGACTCTATGAAACTATTATCAGCAAATATTATGTGATAATATGATTGGATTATGATCAGTGAATATCTCTATCTATATAATATGTTAATACATAGACTAATTTGATATTATGGATCAACTTACGATCATCAATTATTTTGTGGAAGAATATAGGATTGCAATATTTTTTTGTTATGAATAGAGAGTTTATAAGAAATAAAATTTGATCAATATTTTGGAAGTATATATTATTTAATTGTCTATAAATTCTTAGAGGGGTTTATGGAATATTCATTCTAATATGAGGCTTTATAATTTATTAAAATTATTTCAATATAATCATTAATTTTATCATGGTAGTATATGAGATAAAAAATGTTTATATTTCAAATTAAATTTAGGATAATCATATTTTGATAGATCCATCTCTTAAAATATTTATGTAAAGGTTTATGTTGGACCTTCGATATTTTGGATATAATTTGGAAGCCATTGGGGTTTTTAATATTTTGTAGAATGAGTAATTACTTTTAGATCTTATGATCTTTTAAAAGTTAATTTTAGTGTCTGAGGTATAAATAATAACACTGAATAATTATTTATTTTATTTATAGATGATGTGGAAATAGATCAATTAAAAAATAAATTATGATATTCAGGATATAAATATATCAATATATGATATATATGAGGATATAGTAATGAATTTCATATCTCTTTAGAGTCCCAACAAATATTCTCAAGGTCAAAAGAAATATTAAGCTAAAAATTATTTTTTTTGAGACCCAATAATTTCATACAAAGATATTATATATTTTTAGATAAATATTTAATACATTAAAAAAGAACACAACAAAAGACTAGAGTTGTTTTTTCATTTTGGTTATTTGGTACACAATATTTTTATTTGGTGAATTATCATCATCATCTATCATAATTATCGTCCCTGATATTATTCATTAAAAACATAACCAGTATAAATATCTTCTCTTAAAACATTAGGTAAATAAAAATAACAAATGGTGTTCTTATATTTCCTATATAGATAAAAAAATGATATATGATAGCATAACATGAACATAATAGAATGATAACATGATCATAAAATTTCAAAATCATACCCTCCATATCAAATATCATAATCATGAGTCATGGAATAAATAATGGATGTTATTAAGACATGAATCATATTGGAATCAAAGGGCATTATTTATGGGATAATAATAATGGAATAACACAAAAAATTGTTGTATATACCTAACCAAAGAATATAATTTCCACAATAGTCAGGGATCACTACCAATAATATAATAATTGATTGTATTCATTCCCTAAATTAATCATATATTTAAAATTCCACTCTTAAGACCATATTAGTATAAAAAACCTCTTACTAAAATTGTTTCACTTCACATTCCATTCATATTTTTCTTATGAGATATAAATATTTTCATATTTCATTAGAAAATGATATAGGTATCACCATTCACATAATGAAAATAACACATATGATTTCCAAAGTATTATTAAATATTCATCTAATAATATCCAATTATATGAAATGGGATTCATAAAACATTCATAATATCATAACCTATAGGTATGTGATATGTATAACAATAATGTCATCATTTAAAAATATCATAATATGAGGAAACATATGTTAGTTTAAAAATGATGTTATCATGGTATAACCATTAGTAAATTATTGGATTACATAAATATATTTTCATCAATAAAATAAACCAATTTCTATATTGAATAGGAATTGAAACCATATATCATATCTCTAGAAAATGAAAAACTATATCAATGGATGCATTATTATATAATAATTCATTCAGAAAGAATAATCTCTTAGGAAATTTTACGAGTAAATATAACATTTACTTGAAAATTTATTTTTAAAACATTATTTTCATAAATAATATTTAAATGGTTTTATTTAAAAAAAATTAAACATTTAAAAAAGAATTCAAAAATTAATTAAAAAATTTAATTTAGAAATTTTAATTTCTATATCTACAAAACAAATAATACATTTTGAAAATAATTTTCATTTAAAATAACCTTGAAAAAATTAATAGAAAATCAAAATTATATAATCTTCATAACATATGGAAATATCTTTTATTTTATACACATTAATATAATGACTAATTTTACATTTTTTGTAAAATGCATATGGGAATTTTTTTATGAAAATGACATGAGTAACCATTTTAAAATGAAAATTAATTATAAAATCATAGTTTTAAATAAATTTTAAACATAATTAAATAATATTAAAATAGTCTTGTATTTTTTTTGAAAATCATGATTCGAAAAATAAATTTTTAATTACAGAAATAAATACAATTATTCATAAGAATATTCATGTTCTATATATTGTAAATAAATTCATTAAAATTAATGGAGAACATATATTTTTTATAAATAATCTATGTATAATAATATATATTTTATTCATGTTATATATTTATCAAAATAATTCACCCTTTGATGCATAATCTTGAAAAAACCTGAAAAACAATGAGATTGTAACATAAAACCCTTAACACTATGTAAACATTTAATCGTTATTACAAAGAAAAAATAACATTAAATGAAACATATAAGAGAATGATAATTAATAAATTCCTTTAATTAATTTTTATAGGGGTTCAATATAGACCATATAAAATAATATTGGTGGAAAACATTACATAGGCCTCAATGACTCAAAATTGAGGCATGTATTCTCTATGACATTAGTAACTATCAATCTATAAAACCCATTTAAGTAAAATATGAAAATTGATATATAAATCCTAATACTTTTTATTAAAAATTAATTAAATTCTTTCCTTAGAATTATATACTCCAAATGAATGAAATAAATGGTGAATGTTGCCTATGTCTCATATATGTAAAAAAAGATATTGAAATTCCTTACCATAAGACTTTAATTCCTTCACACAAATTCTAAATTATTATATATTTTATATAATGTTATTATATTTCTATTAAATAAAAATAAATATAAATGGAATTACATATAATATATTTTTTCAAATTATTAACTATTTGTTTACAATTTTATCATAATGTACCGTTTCATGAAATAGTTTCTTTCTTTTTCATGTATGTTTTTAGTTTTTTGTATTATTTACATTGATCATGGTCAAATTATCTAAAAATAATTACAAAAAATAATAATTATATAGCATTAATAATTTTTTATCCAATTATGAGTGATGATTTTGAGAAATGAAGTGAATTAAAATCAGAGAGATGGTAGGTCATACATATGCATTCATAACATCGCTATTTTTCAAAAATAATTATAAAAATGAAGTATTTATTGTTTTATCATTAGGTAATGATAAAAAAATCATGAATACTACTATATATTTTTATAATATATATATACATTCCATCCATGTGTTGTGGTGATGTAAAGGGAGAGTCACGTCTCTTCCAATTGTTGTAGTTGACACATACTTGAATGTTGTTATCATCATTCAATGAGTGGTGTTTTAAGAAATAAAGTGATATATTATATAATATTAATGATAAATATGACAATAGAATCATAATAATGTAATTTTTTTATAAATATTCATTAAATATATCACTTTTTTCTAGAAAATCATTAGTTAAAAAGAATCAGATATATTCTTGAGGATGAAGATTTTCAAACACACGAATGTTGTTATCATGTCGCCAATCGAATGGAATGTAAGATTTTATATATGAGAAAATTATTCTTAAGGTATATGTTAGAAATGTCAAACATATATAGAATTTTTATCTTTCATCATACACAATAGTATTGAGTGGTAATGGAAAAATAATTATATTTGTTCGTGAGGTAGAAAACCTTGTACATAAGAATAATGATATGGTAATAATTTTGATGGCTGTGGTGATAATTATTGTTAATATACAAACTAATATATTTTTTAAATTTAATATACTGAGAATATAATATCATAATTATTTAATAAGAATTTATGCAGGTTGAGGAGGAAATGATATAAAATACCTAATTAATGATGATTACTTTTCATCAATCAAATTATTTTGGATTACACAAATCATATTATTATATTTTATTTTGACCAATATTAGGATTATATGTTGAGAGGATGGAATTTGGGAAGTTATTTTTTGGGTATTGAATTACCATATCTTCTTTATGTTTTTATTAAGACATTAGAGTGGGTGGCCTATTATATGTGGGATTATTGACACATATGTACGTTTTTCTAAAAAAGTTGTACCCTTGTTTTCTATATTGAAAATTTATCCCAAAGGTGTTATTAGTGATACAATAAATTTTATTGTGTAAATATTAACATAAATTATATTTTAGATAAATAAATTTTGTTATTTTAACCATTGTCTTTTTAGTCTCCCCATCCATATAATCCAATTATTACCTTTATAATGGAAAATAATGTTTATTATTTTTTCTATTCAGTAATGAAATTTTTTATCTTAAAAATATTATATGTTATAATTTATTCTGATTAAAAAAAATTACACCATTTTCGCAATTTCTATTTACATAATTTTCAAAATATAAATTAAAATTTATGCTATTGAGGTGATAATAAAATTGGTTTTCTAAAAGAAAATGTTCAAAAGTCCACATGGATTTTATAAATGAATGAAATATAGAGTAGATTCCAATAACCAAAATTTTATAAATATAGATAAAATTTCAAAATTTATAATTTGAATTTGAATTTGAATTTAATTTATATTTACAACAAATTTAATCAAAAATTCAGTTTTCATTTAAAATTCAGTATTTCAAACTATTCATAAAAAAATTAAAATTTTCAAGAAAATTTATTAAATAATCGTTAAATTTTTTTTATAATATGATATTATAAATGAATTTTTTTTGGTAAAATAAATTCTCTTATTTAATCAACAATTAGTTCTGGAATAATATTTAAAAAAATTCAACAACACATCTTTTTAGAAAAATATAGTTTTTGAGAGGAAAATTGTTTTTCTTGTTATCTCTTAGCTTGATAACATATAATATGAATGTTTATTTTTTATATATTATATAAATTTAAATAACATTTTTTAAAAATGATATTATAATTTATTGAGGTGAAATTTGTTATTTTTCATAAAAAATTATTTTTTAGAACATGATTTCAATTGTTTTGAGTTAATTTTTATTATCATTTATAATTAATTGTTCTGCATGAAATAATTTTTATATACATGTGTAAAAAATATATTTTCATAATTTATATAGTTATTTCCTTTCCATACATTCCAAAAACTAGTCAAAATCTATAATATTAAAAAATCATTTTTGTAATTCATGTTTCATGGAATATTTGTGTTGCATATGAAAAAAGATAAAATCAATATTTCATGTAACAAAAGAAAAAAATACGCGTTTCTTGTCAAATATGGTTACATCAATGTTTCATGTAATGAATAATATTATGAAGATTAAATTTATTTTAAAAATTCATAAAATATAAGAGGTAACCTTCAGCTCTCATGAAAATGAATTCCTCCTTCAAAATTCTCTTCGGTTAATGATGGATTAATATTTCAAAACAACATAATAGAAACCAAAATCATATAAATAAATAATAAAACATCTCATAAAATAGTTATTTTGGAAACATAATGGTCACTTAATGTATCTCATAACTATTATACCATATAGGAGAACATGGGAGATGAGTGAATATTATGACATGGAAGAAAAAAATAATGTGCTAATAATGATATGGACTGAAGGAGATCATTGATCAATGTAATTTAATGATCATATGGAAATACATGACCCCAAATCATAAACATAATAGCTGTTAAACATTTCATTGATTTCATTATAAATTATTGTAATAATATAACATTTTATTTTATATTCCTTTTCCTAATGTTGGGTAGTTCCTTTATCTATCTAGGATATGATCATATTGAAATGCACATAAATAGTATGACATTATCTCATGGATATAACGTCATATTTATTTGTTCAATGACTAATTTCCCCTTCATGTATTACACATTGAGATAAATTTTTCATTACTTATGTTCTATAAAAGATCAAAAAATAAATGATATTTTATTACTTCTTTCTGTAGTTGAAAATAGGCTATCATTGGTTATCAAATATGATAAATATTTCTATGGTGAGTTGTAAATTAATCTATAAATCCTCCGTTAATATTCAATATAAACTATTACAAAAAATTTTATCCCTAAAACCATTCCAAAATTCAAAATTTATAACCAAGTCCATTAAATTTCTCAAAATAATCAAGACATTGTTCCACTATATATCATATAGAGGATCTTGATTTTTACCTCTAGATATGTGAATCCTGTATTCATGTATTCTCTGAAAAAATGGTAATGAATTGACTTACCAGAAAACCATAATAAATATATTAATTTAACCTCATTCCTTGAATAAAACTAATGATTAAAAAATATATTCCCTAGATCCAATAATTTTGTAAACTCTATCAATGCGTAAATACCCACTTTTTCAAAAAATAATCTATCAGTACTGAGTCCATCAATACTATCCAATTTAATATATCCATATAAATAATATCATAATTTAAATAAATCAAACATTCTCATCATATGGAAGATATTAATGGTTTTATTCCGCTAGTCATGTTATTTTTTGATACAACATTACTGTACAATTAAATAACCTTTTTAGGTACTTAGTACAATTCAATATATTCATGAATATCATTAATGGAAATAATATACATAATTCTTCATTAATTTCATGATTCAAGTAACGTAATTCTCTATGTCCAATATATAACCACTTTTTCATCCCATTTTCTCCTACCCCCATTAACAATACATCGTCGTCATATTCCTAAAAAACTGGTTAGTTTTATATATTATATTTAGTCTCTTAATCATAAAAATATACCTACACCACATATAAACATTCTTATTACATTTATGATCATTCCCCATATGAGAAATATATGTAAAATAATCATACATTCCCCATTTAAAACATTGAATAGTCAAGGATACATTATAGAGACCACTATTCTCATTCATTTTTCTAACAAAAATTTTTTATTTTTATTTTCTAGTTACATTTTTTGTGTCCTTCTATTCAAAACAAAAAATATATTTTCATCACTATAAAAATTCCCTTGGATGATTATTTATGTATTATCACCATATAAAAAACCTAGTATTTTTTCATATTATTACCCACTGCCCGAACTCTCAGATAATTGTATCCTTATATTCATTGCTCAGTATGAGAGTTAGTTATAGTTATTGATGTTAATCATGTGTTATGATAACTGATGAGGAATAATCCTTATATACATCACTCCAAACACCAAACCCTTTGGCATTTCATCATAGAATTTCCCACCACAATCAATGTAAACCCAATTATATCCAGTTCCCACTATTTTGTAAAACTAAAAATAAAATGTGAGAAACACTATTATTTGTGTAAAACCAAATAATCATGAAAAATTAATTATATAATCTCCAAACACTGAAACCTTGTTTTTAGTCTTTGAAATTATAGGTATATAATATGTCAATAATATTAATTGTCTATATAAATCATTATTGATTATTTAAAAATTGTTTTGAAATTTTTATATAATATCCCCTGGATGATTCAAAATCACTACGTAGAATAGCGCCTTTTTTGCACCAGGTGATTATATAGTCCAATGTAATGTTTCCTGTTCTAGCTTATAATACATAGGTACAACATTAGAAGATCCAAATCTAGTATTAGTATCCATAAATAGATGTGATTTCATTGAATCGAATTCAATTATACTTCCACAAAATTCCAAGTCATTTTCATATACTATTAGTGATCCTTAGACATATACTTAGATATATTTCAAGCCATATCCATAGAAATATCACAATGGATCTAACTATTTTTTTCGAATCCTAATATCAAAAAATTAAAAAATCCATTGCATTTATGGAAAATGTATTGTTGTTGTTTATTCATTCATATATCTTACACTTTTTAGTTGAATATTAAATACATTACTCAATCACACACATGATGACCATAAAATATTAGTGTTTTAGGATACTAGGTACTATGTCTTATAAATTATCTTTTGAAAATCAATATAACATGTAAGGATATTCTTCTATAGTATTATTTAAAAACAAACCCTAATATAAACATTCATTCAAACTATGGGATATGATACATAGTAAAGGGTGATATTTTTTCTCAATAACAGTAAAAAAGGGAGATACATTCTCATATTAAAAAAACTAGGTTATGAGGAAAATAGATTAACATTTTAAAAACATACCCAATATATTAAGATCAAACTATAGTTTCATGGAATAATTATTCCTAGTTTATAAAACAGTTATCATATGGGAATCAATTAACAATATCATTCTGATCAATACATTCAAATAGTAAATATAATTATACCATTAAAATAATAATTTAAATTCATTTACATATAATTAATGGATAACTACCATGTCTATAATAGTTTAATGGGTTCACTCTATGAACTGTCATTATTGTCTTGAATCACTCAAACAATATTATAGCAGAAAATGTCCCTCACTAAACTACTTTGACTAACCAGTCCATTCATGTCTACCTCATGAGATAGAAATCATTACCAATGTAATGGATTTATATATAGATCCAACCCATCACATTATGAATATAATACATATGTGTTCCACATGATCAAGAAAATTACTTTATCATAACAGATGACATGCAATTGTTTTAATAATCATTGCATCATATAATATATTATGGAAAAGATAATCTTTTAAAATTTTATTCCCCATTATATAAAATAAAAACCCATATAAAAAATATGTGGGTTTCATAATAATTTTATCATGGTATAGCACAGGAAAGTGAAATCGTATTCATAAACATAATTTCATCCCAATCACAAATTTTTTTTGAGAAAGAATAATAATGGAATCTTATAAATATAACTATATTTTGGTTAATTCTATATAAATGGATGTCATTATAGGTGAAAAATTATTTATAATGAAAAATAACTTATAAAAATTCATTATTAAAATAATTTTTCACAGAAAATATAATTTTAAATATTAAAATTTATATACAATTTCGGAATTCTTTCCATTAAAAATAATTATGGAAACTAAAAAAGGATATTTAAAAATCATTAAAAAAAATTCCTAAGGAAATTATCCATTAAACATTAAAAAATATAATGTTTTCATTAAAAAAATTAATTTAAAATAATAATTATAAATTATAAATTATAATTAAATTAAAATATAGTTCATAATGGAGTGAATTTTCATTCATTTTGTACACAATTAAAAATTGTAATTATTAATTTTTTGTAGAAGCCAATAAGTGAAATTTTTTAGAATAAAACACAATGATTAATTACTAAAATAAAATGTAAATGTAATAAAAATCATCAAATGTATTTTAAAAGTAAAATAATAATTGTTTGAAATTTGAATTCATTTTTAAAATTTATTATTTTGGAAGAAGAAGGATTTTTCAATGAATAAATAAATATTGAATATTATTTGAAAAAATATTATTTTCAACACATGAGTGTGTAAATAGTTTAAAATGATAAGGAAAAAATATTCTAAAAATATTATAATATTATAAGAAATTAAATGAGTTTACTGGGTGATATATCATATGATTTGATCATTGGAATCATAATCATGAGTAATCGTGATAAATAATGATATTGAAACATAAAACCCTTACAAAATTGGTGACATTAATTCATAATTCCCCTAAAATAATAATGTTATATAAAAAATATAATATCATGATAATAAATCATATAATGATATCACATATCAAAATTCCTTTTTATACAACTCATCATAGTATATTTTTATAAAACAATAAATAGGTCATAAGGAATGAAAATTGAGAACAAAATATCATATCGCTTTGGTAACTTATGAACATTAAACCTCTCGAAAATGAGCTACTAAAATGGATATGAAAATATGAATAATTTAATTTTTATAATTTGAAAATATATTCATAGAAAATATATTGAAAACATAAATGAAATATGTGGTTAATTTGGAATGTATCTCACGTAAGAAAAAATATGAAAAAAATCTCCTACTATAAGTCTCAACATCGTTCAAACACATTCAAACATAATGTATAATAAATATAATTTTATAAAATAAAATTAATACTTATAACAGAATATATTTTATACTTATAAAATTTTGCAAATATTTTTTGAAAATTCTATGATAAATTCATGTTTTATCAAAAGCTGATTTGTTTTCTTTGTATGCATTGATTTGTTATTTTTGGTCTTCTAAAATCAATAATGGTTCCATCATCTTCTGAAAAAGAATAATTAAATAACTATAATACTTATAAATTATTAATAATTTAATTATCAATCATTAAATATTTTTATGATAAATTATATTTGTTACTATCATAGAGATGCTAGGTCGAATAAATATATTAGTAACATTTCATTTTATAAAAAATCAGTATTCCAATGTTTTATGAAATATTTTATACATCCCAAATTAAATAATATCATAAATACAATATTATCTATTTAAATATACATATACATACAATTCATATGGTTTGGTGTTGAAAAGGGACATCCACATTTCTTAGGGAAGGTGGCAGTCTATATGTACTCAAATAATGCAATAATCTATTAGTTAGTGAAAAGGAAAAAAATAATAATTATATTTAGTATTTTAATAATTAAATATAATTCCTGAATATAATAATTATTCCATTTACATAAATTATTTTCATTAACATTACCCGTTTCCTCATTTATTGTTTCTATGAAAATGTTTCACAATACATTTTGGGTTGTATAATTCCACACGCATGATAGAAATTTTCATATAAATTGTAGATTTGACACTAAATATTTATATATTATATAATTACTCAGGATGAATAATAAAAATACCAAGTTAATATATTAATATATATATCATTTTTCCATTATCATACCAAACTGTGAGAGGTGGTAATTGAAAACAGAATGACATCTATTCGCGAGGTGGAAGTCTTCCATACACATGTGTGATGTTTTCCTAACCCAATTAATAGATGTGTAGCTTCATTTAGGTAATATCCATATACAAAAAACAACCCATTATATGTAATACACTGATAATATTATATATTCATTCTTTAATAATAACTAATGGGGATAGAGGATGAAATAAAATTAAATTCTTGATTAGAGATGTCACCTATTATTCAAACAACTTCATTTGGTTTTCACCAAATGGATTATTATGATGGATTTACCACTATACTAATGATTATATTATTATATGATTTATTATGATAAGACATTTTTAATAGCATTGTGTAGTCCAATTGGGATTTATGGTGTGTAGAGGAGAGGGGAGTGGGTGGCGTTTTATAATTAATGTGACTTCCACACTTGTAATATTTTAAATAATAGTTATACCAACATTTTTCTGAGTCCAAAAATGGAAAATATGGTGAACGATAATTGATTATACATTATAACGTCTATATGTATCAATAAAAGAAATTATAAGTTTTAATGTTATTTTAATCCTTATATTTATGTTTGACCTTTATTATGGCCCTTTTTTCCTAAATCGCGGTGAATTTTTTTAATGTTTTTACTATTTATTTTAGTCATTAATTATGTACAACATATTAGATAATAATTTTTATTAGTATTCTATATATGGAATTTTTTTCCAAATTTATTTAAAATACGAAGAAATTTTTAATTTTATTTTAATTCCATAGACGCGATGTGAAAATAGTGTTTACCTATGAGAATATTCAAATAGATTTGTGGTTTTTAAATCAAAATACAAAATCAGAATTATTCCAATGATGTAATTGGATAAAATATATAATTCAACAAATTTTTATTTAAAAATATTTTAATATATAATTTATCTTTATAAAAAATTTAAATTAAAAGGGTGTTTTCAATTAAAAAAAACTTTTTTCAATTATTGTGAATAAAATATTATTATTTGAATATTCGAACAAATTCCCAAAAATATAATTTTTAAATGATGATTTAAAAATATATATTTATTTTTCCATAAATAAAACATAAATTATTAAAAAATTGAAAAAATTATTGCACGAGAAGGGATAAAATTTTATTTTAGAACAATACAGTTATTGAGAATTAAATTCGATTTATTGTTATGTCATTTCAAGAAAAATTATATTATGAAGTTAAAAAAATTTGATATAATATATAAATTTAATTAAAATAAACAAACAAAAGTGGTCTTTTATTTTATTGAGGTGAAATACATTTTATTACATAAATTAATTTTAATAAAAAAAATTTTATATCATCAAATAATATTTCTTTTATTTTATAATTATTTTGTTACAAAATAATTAATATTACATATATTTTTAAACCATATATATTCATAATTTAGTAAATCCAATTCATAATTTCCATTAAAAAACATTTTTGATAGCCATTATATTAAATAATATTTTCTGAGTAGCCAGGTACGTATTGTTTCAACTCGGTTAAGTTTGTACTATATGATAGAACTAATTTTACATATAATACAACAAAATTTTTTTTTATATCATAACAAACAATAAAATATGTGATTATTTTAATGAAAATACTAAAAATGAAAAATTTTATTTGTAAATGAATCAAAAAGTCTCGTGGTGTTGTAGGTATGAAATTGAATTTTATATTTGATATAATGTTTTCTGCTGAATTTATCCATAAATGATGAAAAATATATTCATAAATAATGAAATATAATAACTTTTTATTTTTTACCTTTTTATATTATTGATTGAGTAAGAAAATTTTCTTATCATTTAGCATATCCATTTTTACATTCTCTAGTTCACAATGTCTTCAATGTCTGGCTAGTAAGAGAGCACATATGTGATCCTCCACGTGTCCTAAACACATTGGTCATAAGTAACAAACCATTTAATTATATAATAAATAATTTCAAAATATATTAATATTAATTAGATAGTAATATAACATATAAATCATATTAATTAGTTTTTATATTCCAAAATGAAATTATTTTAATTAAAATATTTTATGATGATGAATTATTTAAAAGATTAATTTATAAATTTTTTTAGTTTTAATTTGAAAATATTAATTTCAGTTTCTAAATAAACATATCAAAATCTATATTCCTTAAAATTTTGAGATTTTTGAAATAATATTTATTTTCTAATGAATAGTGAAAGTATATATTTTTTTAAAAGGTCTTTTATTTTTAATAATTTATGTTTTTTAAGAGACCAAATATGTTTTCAAAATAATATAAATTAACCTATGTTTCATTTAGTAATGTTTAATTTATATAGTTGATTTTAACAATCATTATAAGGGTTTTTATTATGAGTTTATTTTTGTAACATGTTTTACATATAAATATATTATAATGAATAATATATATCCGTTTAAATTAATTAAAATAATAAATAATTGGGAATTTAATTTATTAATTATATATATTATATATGAATAAATATTAATAGGGTATCATACAATGATAATTAATAGTCATAAGGTTTATAGAGTATCATATTTTTATAAAAAATAATCTTCTTAAAAACCCCCTATCAAACCTCATCTATATGTAAATATCAACAAAAATTTCTCCAATTTTATTATTTGTAATTAAATAATGGTAATCCATATTTTGAATTAGAATATTATATAAATTTATAACAATGAACATTAATTTTTGAACAATTTTATTAGTGAAATCAATTAAATTAAAAACTATAAACAAGTTAAATACATTTTTACATTATTGTATAACATAAAATATAAGGTTTAAAAATGATGAAAAACAGGTACAATGCCCATTTTATATAAATATTTCAAGCATGTCCATTACATTCAATTAAACTGGACATTATTTGGGTTGAGTTAAAAAAACAAATTTGGGTTTAATTAACTCATTAAAAATGAATAAGTGTCAACTCACCTCAGTTATAAATGTCCACCCAATATGCACCACATTTAACTCAAAAAATTGTTTTGTCATTACCTAAATTATAAAATATCGAATTAAATATTTTCATCTCAGAATCATTAAATGATGTATAAATTCAACCATGGAATTACATTGGACAAAACCAAAAAGTGAAACCCAATGAAGATGTACTGTTCTATAACAAGCCTTTTTGGTTTACATCATTCTCCATCCCTTTAAAATATTCTTATACAATTATTATATTAAAATAATAGTATCATATATATAATTCTATAATTCTATTTTAAGGGTTTTACCTAAAATCATGTACACATACATCGAATGGGTTATGAAATTGTTAATATTGTTTATAGCGAACTACCGCCTAGAGAAAAATCGCCATTCGTTCTTCCATTACAAAAATTCATGGTTGGGAATAATTTTTTATATAATCTATATATATGATATTTACGCATATTTCCACATATTTATTCTTTATGTCATCTATAAAATTTTAATATTCTTATACAAAAATTATACGATAATGTCACTCGTGTGTATGAAGAACTACCACCTCATGAAGCGATGTGCATTGTTTTTCACTAACCTGTTATTTAGAAAGTAAATTTTGATAAGATGAAAAATATAAATGATTTGTATTAAATTTTAAAAATAATAATGGAATGTTTCATAATCAATTAATTTAATATATCATTTATGTTACTGATTTCCCTCACTAGAATGAATGATAAAGTTATTCATGGATGTGTGGACTATCGAATCCTCAAAGCGATGTATAATTATTTACATCACAAAACCCCAATAATGATATATATAATTATATATAATTATGAAATATTATATTTATAATATCATTATAATTTTATAATGATAAAATGTTATTTACCATGTTTCTATAATGATTGTTGAAAATTGGAATGTTACTCATGTGTAATAACGTCCAATAATTTCCATGCTCATAACATGAGTTTATTATTAATATCCATCATTCATGATCCATTTGAAATGTATATTTTATGTATATATATTACAATTTTTTTATTATTTCTATTAATATTTTTTTAATAATGACATATTTAACCATAGTCATCCTACTAAAGTCATTTTCATCACGTAAGTCGATTATTGTTAAAACATCACACATATAAATAATTGATTAAGTAGATATATATACCATGTTACTAAGTGAAATATAATTAATAATAAATATTAAAATAATTATAAATAATGTAATTAAATAACACATGTTTTTTATTAAAAAATACAAATATAAATTTGACAAGTTAGACTCTAGGTAAGGGACATCGCCATGATTTCCATTCAATGATGGATATCATCATTTAGTGAATATTTATTATTTTCTATATGTATATAAACCCCATTTGAAATTTTATAACATTATTTTATCCACAATAGAGTTATTTATTGTTTTCTAATTTAATTCTATGATGGGGATTATTATTTAATTTCTTTCAACGTGATAACAGAATTTTCATCAAAATAAATAATTTTTTATTATTTTCCATAAAAATAACTTTCTTCAATATGTGCATGTTTTAATATAAATTTTGGAATGTTTTATATAGACATATAATATTTATAAATATCATTTTATTTCTATTTAATTATATTTACTATGTTTTAAGAAGAAATATTTTTATGAGTTTTAAACAGTACAGTTTACAAATGAAAAATAAATTTACTTATTTCATTAAATAGAAATAACTCTGTTTCATTTTGATAATATTTTTTTTCCAATAATAATTTTAAATAACAAATTTTTTCATAAATTAAAAACATTATTTAATTTTTTGGGTAATTTTTATTGAATTTTTTTCTAAATAAATGTGTATTAATAATAGGATTTTGAATGAAGATGTTATTTTAATATCTAAAAGTATTTGATCTTCAAGTTTTTAATAAGATTTCAAATGATCAAATGTATTAATACATTTTTGTTTAATGGAAATTATATATGATCGGTTATATTATATAGGATTTTTTGAGTTTATTATATCTTAAATGATTGGTTCTCCCAGATAGAGAATAAATTCATTTGGGTAATGATTATGTTTTATAGAGAATGATATTTGAAGTTTGGTGTATGGCCATTATAATTTTTTAGGGATGAGTATGGATTCTATAATGGTTCGATGAGATGGTTTACTAATGTACCAACATGAAATTTCAATTCATAATAAAGTGTTTTCATGGAAATGATTTGTTTTCAAAAGCAAATTTAAACGATCTTTTAATGGAATGTTATTTCATTTTATGGGTAAAATTTTATATTTTCTAGAATGACTTTTTAAGGTTTTTAATAAATTTCACATGAATATTTTTTTCATCTTTTTATATCCCTTACAATTATTTTTTGTATAATACAACATTTGTAAAACATTTATAGGATTTTAATGATGTTTAAGGGAATGGAAAATGTCATGTTGAAATACATCATGAATTTTCATTTAAGGAAAACATGATTTATATAAAAATATTATTATGGGAATAGTGGATACTAATATGAATTATCAAATTTTTAATTTATGGGGTGGTTATGTATGAGTGATGTCAAATTTCTATAATACCATATGTTTAAAATGATCCTCCATTGTGAGAGAAAGAAGTCTTGACTTACCACTAGAGATTTTTTATTTTTTAAAGACTAGTCCACATAGTTGGTACCAAAAGTTTGTTTAGATGACATTTGAGGTTATGATATTTATAAAATAATTAGCATGAAATATTTTACATCATTTAAATGTTAAAATGATATATCATTTAAACATTTCTATTTTTATTCATTTAAATATTGCCTACTCCTAAATGGTTTTCTAAAAAGGAAAGTGGGAAGAAATAGTGGGAAAGAACAAAGATGAAAATATCCTTCCAAATCAACATATTTATATGGTTGAATTGGGATAGTGATTTCTTTTTAGTGATTGATCACTTGATATAGTATAATAATTTTTGTGGTATCTATTATAGAGAGAACCCCGATCTACCATGATAGAACATACCTATAGTAGATAAGTTCATGGGGAAAATCCCCACATTATTCTAGTGTCTCATTTAATGTGGTTGTAGTCAAAGGATATATTAATTCTATAGAAGATATATTTTATTTCATGGGATGTTTGGAACATAAAAAAGAAAGATGTTCCATTAATTTGTTTATAGTGAAGACGAAATTATGGTGGTAGTTGAATAATAATATCTGAGATAATGATGATATTTATTACATTGAATGAGATATATTTATGTATATTTTTCATGATAAATATTTCCCTATGGTTGTGTGAATCTAAATAGACTAACAATTCCAAGTACTAAGGAGATATGATGAAGCATTATGGATATATATGAATATATTTTGGAATGATTGTACATGTATATAGTTAATTTTATTCGAGACATTGATTGTAAAATTAATAGACATTAAATCATATTGAAACAAAATATATGAATATATTTGAGAAAATAATAATTTAAAATCTATTATAAATTCTAACATTGTGCAGAGAATGTGGACATGGTGTATTCTGAATATTATGTGCCATGTGATGATGAATGTAATTAGTGGTAAAGAAGGAAGGGGATAGGGAAACATAAAACATATAAATCCTGATGTAATAAAATTAATTTTCTATATATTGGTACGTTTTGTAACAATCAGCAAGGCTATTTATTATGATATTAGGGATGTGTTACTGATTTGGACTATTTGAGGACATTTAATATTAAATAACGGGAAATAATCCCAAATATTAAATGAATGGGGTAATAGATATCCATCCAATGTTAAAATGTTTTATTTGCAATGTGTTTGGTAACTATATTAATGATCTTCTGATGTAGATTTCACGTTATGTAAATATTTATTATTGAAAAAATATTTTTTTAGGAAGGACATTTTATAATAAAATAGATGATGTTATGCCCTCTAATGAAGTGTTGATAGGTTTTTAATTTATGTATTCAAATTATTCAAATACCATTTTTTGACTCTAGATCTTTGAAATCATTAATATATGAGAAATTTGTTATTTATATTATAATATCACCTCTTGAAATTAAGATAGAAATATTGGTATTATATCTACATGGAAGTATGAATGAAACAAATATTTATTGGATTCTTCCTATTGTTTTTAGTGGGATTGTATTCACTATAAATAATGTTGAACCTGACATATTATTGTTTGATATCATTCATAGTATTTATTTTGCCACAATTTATCATGGTATGATGGATTTTAATGATGTGAATGGTGTGTTCAATGGTTTAAATATTTTTATAAAATATCATTACGTAAACAAAAATTGATTATATATGGATGTTAATGTTACCTATAACACATTGTTGAAATGAATTGTTCGAGTAAATGATATTCTAGTAGTAAATGTGAAATTTGATGTATTCCCAAACTGTTTTCCTTATGATACTCTGGATCAGGTGGTTGATAATACTGCTGAATTAGTACCTAAATATGCTGATATTTATTTACACACTTATTAAATATCTCTTTTGGAAATTTTATATTTGAAAAAATATATTTGTTTCCACTCATAAAATGTTTCATCCAAACAAGTACATCACAATGCCATTATCATTCATTATTTATTAAAAATGACTATGGTTCAATGAGACTCATAATTGATTATAAATCCATGATTAACATCACTATTATCTAGAGAACTCAGTATTTATTAAAGTATTACCTTATATTTGGGATGCAGTTGTTGAAATTTAAGGATGTGAACATTTTGATGACTATGTTTATGACTTTATATGAGAACTGTGAGTTTTTAGTTATGTTGTTTGGGTAATCTAGTGAAAAACAATTTATCTATAATCCTTATGAATTCAATTTTTATTATATTCATGGTCTTTTTATAAGTTGTGTTTAAGGATGAGTTTTAGTGCATTATAAAACTCAATAAGAAAAAGAAAAGTCACCTAAGTATTTTTTTGAAAAATTTTAAATTTATATAAATAATATGGGAAATTTAACATGTGAACATTTTTTTGGGAAAATATCATTCAATAAAAAAATTGTTTCTAAATAATGAATAAATTTGAGAGCAATAAATATAATGTTTTTAAAGAACAAAAAATGCCAACAAAATTCATTGTGAATGATATTTTTCTTTGATTAGTGGGTTACTATGGACGGTTTGTTGAAAATTGTTCATTGTTCTCATTCCCACTAGCGATGTTAACTCAGAAAAGTGTTAAAATTATTCAATACAAAACTATATACTGATTTCTTGGATGTTAATATATGATTATTGAATTCTTTAGTTGTGGACCTACATTATTGATATGGAGAGTGTTTCATCTATAGTTATTCATTAATGAAAGGTCATGGTTGTTTTTAAATACAGAGTGATCAGGTAATTACATATGAATAATGTCAGTTGAAACCTTGATAGTTAAATTACTCTACACATTATATGCTTTTATCTTATATGTTTTATCATTATTATTTTGGAAGCATTAATTTATTTATTAAATTTTAAAATATATGATGTTCAATAAACTATGAGGAATATATTCCCAAAAAATATATTAAACTTGAGCTAGAGAATATGGTTGTAGGTAATCAAGGATTATGATTCCATGATTCATTAGCATCATTGAAATGTAAAAAATTCCCCAATACCTTTTTTTGAATAATTTATTATTCATTAACCTTGTTATATTTATAAAGTGACAATTTGGTATACAATTTAATGAGATTTGGACAATTGTTTGCGAATGTCGGGACGTCCTCTTTTTATTTTAGGTTTTAGTACTGTCAAATCTATCAAAAACAACTATGAGGGATATGATGGAGGATAAAACATGGTAAGAAAGGGTATAATTTATTAAGATGGGTATTTTTCATGATTTTAGTATTTATTAAGAAGATTTATATGATTTAAGAGGCATAATCTGTGCGTTTTGAATTCCATTTTATGAATGAAAATTGATTGAATCTCATAGTTACATATTTTTAAATAATCCAGGGAACACTATGATGTATATAAAACAAATGAAGTATTACCTGTGGGATGGTATGGAAATAAATATTGCTAAAATTACAAGGAATCAGGTGACTTGTAAAAAAGATATAATAGGACTAAAACTTATGAAGGTGAAGTATCAACTTTTTCCAATTCTACATTTGAAATGGAATAATATATTAGTGGATTTTTTTGTAAAATTTCTAAAGACCTCCCCAACGAATAATGGAACTTGGTTTATTATTGATTGATTAATGAAATTTGTGCATTTTCAACCCATTTTAAATAAAATGTTTTTAGATCATCTTCCTCAATTATATCTAAAGAAGCTAGTCGAGTTACATGGAGGTCCAATCTCTATTGTACCAGGCCATGTTCATAGGATATTTTTTTTTGAAATGACATTAGATGTCATCTGGTAATGAATTAAATTATAGTACAAAATTTATTTCATGATTTGTTGGATTGAATGATAATAAAATTTATATTATGGAAGATATGATATATTCTTGTTCAATTTATTCACATGGATGTTTTGGTCAACATAATTCTTTAGTTTAGTTTTCTTATAAAAATTATTGTCATTGTAGTTTATATATTGAAACATTTGAGGCATTATTTGGGATGTAGTGCTGGAAAAAAAAATTTGGGATGATGTAGGAGAATGAAAGATGATGTGACTAATGTAGGTAGAGGAATAAGAAAATAATGTTCAGTTTGTTATGTGACTGGTGAAGAAATCTTATGACATGAATGAATGATATATAGATAACCTAAGGTGGGATCATTCCATGGAGTTATGTTATCTTGTATTTATAATGTTTAATTTATGTAAATGATTATTTAGTTTTGTTAAAAAATTAAAGATACGTACATTTATCATTTAACCAATTTTAATCTGGGATAATGTTGGATAAATTTCATACTAAGTGAATTCTCCCTCAATTTTATTTCTTATTGAAAACATATTTCATGTTTCAATATAAAGGAAATATGTTTTAAATTTATCTAATGTTTTTAGACCTGACATTGTTCTATTAGATGATAATAATTATACTGACGAAATAATAGTTAAAATCATTATTCATATATAATATGAGTTTTAAAATAAGGTGAATCATTAGGTTAATTACTTATGGAAAATCCATATAGATGAAGAGGCATCATGTGAATTTGAAAATTCATTGAGGGCACCACTTTATTTCTAAGTGTATATTGTGGTGAGTATTAAAATTATTAATTGGGGAAGGATGAAACCACACTAGTAATTTTAAAATAAATAAGTTTCAAATTTGAAATTTTGATTTTGATATTGATATTATTTATGAAAAATATTATAAATTTTTTTAATAAAATTGAAACTATTTTAATTAATCACTTTTACTATACTTTTTTATTTAAATGAATATTTTTAATATTTTTAATTTTAATATGAAAATATGAATATAATTTCTAGCAGTATTTTACCAAATTAATTTATGTAAAATATTAGTATTTTTTGGAAAATCATGATTTTCCATTGAACTGTGAAAAATACCAGTTTTCATAAAAATTCATTTATTTTTAATAAATTATCTAATTTAAGAGTATAAATATGTGGTTACTTTTACATAATGTAACATATTTTTTATTATTTATGTAGGATTAAATATTTGTAAGGATATGCTTAAATACAAGAGGGGGATAATTTTATACCTAAAAAATTAATTTGATCCATTAAAGTTGGTATCGAATTTTCTTAATGAAATATTATTAACATTAAGGGAATCTATTTTTTATGGTTCTATTTTTTTACTTCAAGAAATCTTATATTATAAATTTTAAAGAAATTTTCAGAAACCTTCTTAAAGAAACCTTTTCTTAATAATTCCAATCATATGAAAAAAACATAAGAAAGGTTTTCATAAAACATAGAATATACCTTAAAGTGAATATAATATGTAATATAATCAGTGTAACAGAATTAAAATGTATAGAATTGTTAGACATTTTTAACTTTAACAATGATAAAATTGTAGTAGAATAAAAAAACTTGAACTAGTATACATTTAACAATATGATTTTATTAACCCAAAGATAAGGGTGCCCAATAACCATTGAAAAAGGTTCCTTGATTTATACGATCACGAAAGTCTGTCTTACCCAATCCCAGATAAGCCATTGATTTGAAGAGAAATATATTTCTTTCTATCCCCACACACCCTCAATTTATAAGGAAATCAGAACCTATGTCTTCCAAACCCTAAATCCAACGATCAACATTATCTGAGTCTACACAAACAAGTCTGAACATGTTTTTCATGACTAAAAAATTTGTTGACGACATCTACATGATGCACTGATAGTTGTATGATACTCTCTCTCTCTCTGGAAATTAAATCACATCTTTTTTACATAATCCAAATTTATCCACACATATATTGTTCAAATGAACTCATATATATAGGAAAAACATCTCAACGGACGGCTCCACTCCAACGACTATATTTTCCTTAATTTTTGGAGGGGCCTGGACACGTGTAAAACAAAAAAATATTAGTTTATAAAAAAAATTTGACATCGTTTCATGTAAATGAAATGATATTATGTTTATGATAAAATGTTAAGTATAATAAAATGTAAAATATGATAATATTGGAGTGATACATTAAACAACTCTAACATTATCATGAAAATAGAGTCTTATGAAAATGAAAATATAACTGAGTATGTGATGTGACTATTTTGGGTGCTGGTATCATAAAATCTGGGTGACAATTTTACTGGTATCCGTATCATGAAAAACAGAATCACATAATCCTATGTAATAAAATACGTAAGAATCTTAAGTAAACCTAAATGTTAAAGATGTGAGTAAAAAAGTAATGGATTTTTTTAAGTATAATGGAATAACAAGTTTGTAAGTGAAATAGATTGATGAATATATATGTAAAATAGAATGTAAAATATTTATGTAAAATAGAATGAAAAATCTCAATGTAAAACATAATGAAAAATCTGTTAGTAAAAAAGGAATGACAAATCTATACATAATACATATTGAAAATTTTTTATGTAAATTTGAATGATAAATATATATGTAAAACGGAATGAAAAATCTGTATGTAAAATGGAATGACAACTTTATAATTAAAAGGAATGAAAAATATGTCTGTAAATATGAATGATAAAATTTTAAGTAATATGTATGGAAAAACTATACGTAAAATGGAATAGAAAATTCTGAACATTATAAAATGTGTTTGTGATTTTCAATATATAAAACCATATGAATTGAAGAAGTCATAAGAGAACTTTATTGACTCAACAATCTCCCCCTTTTTGGAAAGAACAAAAAATATTACCAAGGAAGAATATATTCACATTGAAATAACAAGTAAAAAAAACTATCTCCCATTTGAAACTAATTTAGGATTAATGCGACCAACTCCCCTACAGATATGTTTCCCAAGGATCGTATTCATAATCTTTGGTATCGAATTTTACTACATAAGGAAATATATCCCACTTATATAATCATATCTTCCTTAAATAAACTCTTCCTTACATAGTTATTATTATTTCTTACTGTACACCCCCTCAATAAATTCTCACTTTTTGGAATATTTATTAAATTCCTCCTTTAAAACAATTCTCCCCCATTGTGATTTTCAAAAAGTATTAGAGTTGTATTAGATGTACCGGTATGTTTTAGAAAAAATACATGATAAAAAAAAAGAATGTTATGCCATAAAATTCATATAGAAATTTTGGAAATAATGTTTATATTACACAAAACATGAGATTGTAAAAAACGTATTCAACCATCTTTTTCTCAGACAGCATTTTCAAAATCAATTATTTATGTTTTTTCACATCCTTATGGTCATCTTGAAGCATCATAAAAAAATATCCTAATATGTTTAATTATTTTCTATGGAAAAGATCCTTTCTTCATGGGATTTGATTCTTTTATCTTGATTTGTAATGAACTCTCCTTGAGCAGCCCTCATTTGCACAAATTCAGCTTTGAATTCTTTTTCTCTTCTTATTGACCATGAAACTGATGTTAGAAGTCTTACTTTCTCATAAATATATTAGATTTCGTTGTTGAACTCAGATTCACATGAATTTAATGCTTCTTTTGTAGAATCCATGAATTCAATGAACTGTCTAAGATCTTTATTAGTGGTTTTTGTGCAGCAAAGATGATATTTCAAGTCACCTTCCAAGCATTATAATAAATAAAATGATTGATAAAATCTACTTATTGCAAAACCACTAGGTCCATAAACATATTAGTATATTTCATCTTTTGGTTCTTGGTTTCATACATCATTTTACTATAAGCATATATTTTTTCATGAACATGAATAGTGCTTACCAACTTCTTTAAAGATATCTTGACAAATTCATGATCAGAAGTAGGTAAGGATTCAGATTCTGAATCATCTTTTCAATTCGTAGTTCCTATTGGAGTCAATGAATCTGGTTTCTCTGTCCTTTGATAAGTCTTCAAGGGTTTTTTCCTATTGGTTGAGGAAAACATAACACTCATTCTATTGTTAGAATTATGAACTGGGGGATGTTCTTCGGATACATAGATGACATCAAGATCTCCTTGTTTATCTTATTCCCCTTGAAACTTTTCTTCTAGATTTTTTTCTTGACTTTATTCTTCCAAGATCTATTCCATCCATCATGTTGTGGTTCAATCTATTCATTCTCTTCTTCTTTAACATAAAATTCAAATTATTCTTCACTTCCTTGTTAATCATAAACGGATTTTGAATTCTGAGGTGTTCCATTAATCTCTTCCACATTCCATAGAATACCATCACTGTCTTCCTGAAGGATCTGATCTTTCATTTCATGAACTAGTATTGATAATGTTAAGTAATTAGTGGATATATGGATTTCCAAAGTGACAACCCGTTTTTTATGAAGAACATGATATTATCACACTTCTTTTGTTTTCTACATTACACTATTCAGTAAGTACTAACATACTTGATATTTTTAGGATTTCATCTTTAACAACATCACCTTCATTTATTTTTCATGATTTTCATATTGCATAATTTTTAAATCCATAAACTCTGTAGGATTTAAGCAAATGGAAGGATCATATTTCTTTATGGTAGCTACCACCTCTCTCCACGCTTCACAGATGGCATTAGAATAGGATTTTGGTATCTTTATAGGGGAGGTACTGATACCGAGTCAGCAGGAACTGGTGCTACTAAACTTGGTTCGTCAGGTCTTATTTTCATTAAAACTGATTATAAAGATTCCAGAACATCAACCTTGCTCTAGAAAACAGTTTCATCAAAAAAATTAGATTCTGGTAGAAACTATGCCTTCATTATCCTAACTGTATCATCACTGAGAAACAAAATCTTGAACGACATATAAATTGATCGATAAGGGACATTCATCTCTTGAAGGAACATTACGATTATCCTGTAGATAGTTATCAGATACATATGTATATGAGATTTGATGGTTTTGCCTTTTTCTACATGGATGGTGAGAAAGATATACATAATTATGTAGAATATCCATACATTGAAAATAAATTCTAAGAGGATGATATCTCATATCCTTATAGAGTCATAATCCTTTTTCTTTAGAATAATAAATCATTGCATCTAGAGGGCTACCAGCTTGTGATTTTTTTTAAGATTATTAATCATTGGATTTTTAATATTCTTTAGACCAAGGAAATCCAGTGCCTTGTCTTTTTCAAAATAAGCATTCTTCCTGGGATGTCTGTGAAAACATAGAATAGCTTCCCCTTCATAAGGTATATTTAGAACATTTGATAACTTCTTATATGGAACTATATATATCTCATCATTACATTGAATCATAAACAAGTCCTTACTATCCTTTTTAATTAAAATAACTGATTTATAGAATTGTATTACTAGGTCAGGGTAAACCGATTCCTGAAAATTTTTCTTAGTAACACATACACTTTTCCATCCATTTTTTCTTATGAACATAGAAATGAGGGAGTCATACTTTTGAAATAATATTAGGGAATACCATACTTTCACTAAATATTGACCAATCATTTATTTCCTTGTTAATCGGAATCAGATGTACTGGGGATTCAAGAGACATTCAGAGTGTATGTAACAGTGGAATCAAAATGATGACATTTAAGGCACAAAACATTGGCACATAGATGAGAGAGAATGGTGTGGTGATCATAAACAAAGCACCCCTTATATAGAAAATTAAATGACCTTCCAACTTCCATAATATATTCAAACTGCGGGAAATTACATCATCTGATATGTTCTTTGATGATGATTTTAGAAAATATGAATTATGATCATTTGAGTTAAGGTAAAAAATGTAATAAAAATCATGAAATACCATCAATTGAAACATTAAAATTATAAAATAATGTTTAAGAATGTGTAACTTTTGGGATACTCTGATGAATTTATCAGTATTATAATAATTCTCTTAGATGTTTTAGATTCCTAGAATTTCCATTCTGATAATTTCTTTAAAAAAATTAATATTCATAGAAAAAGGAATATTTTCATTAAAGAATGATACTTTTTATTTTAGAAATAATGAGAATGAAAAACAAACAAGCATATATACCCCCCTAAAATAAAGAGTAATATAATTTATGGATATAATTTAAACATGACATATATTTAGATGATTGAAATACTAAGATCATTTCTAGATTGTGTTGAATGTACTGTAATCAATCAGAAGGTAATTGGTTTGTTAAAATATCAGCATATTGTTCTTTTAATCTTATGAACTAAAGAATAATATCACTTTTATGTCTGTGATTCTGAAGAAAGTGATGTCTAATACCTATGTGCATTGCACGAGAGTGATGTGTGAGGCTTTTACATAAGTCAATGGGACTTTTGTTATCACCCATTATTTGTGTTTCAGTAATACTCATACCATAGCCTATGAGTGGGTGTTGTATCCACAACTATTGAGAACAACAACATCCAGTTGTAATATATTCAGCTTTAGTAGTGGAATGTTTTACAGAATGTTGATTCATACCAGACCAGGAGACTCAGGAACCTCATAATAAATGACAAGTTTCAGATGAACTCTTCCTATCGAATTTACGACCACCAATATCACCATCTGAAAAAACTGTATGTTCAATATAATTTCCTGAAGAATAAAATACTCCCAAATATAACGTTCCCTTTAAATACTGAAAAATTATTTTCACATATTTTAAATGGAATTATTTGGGATTTTCTTGATATGAAGCACATATCTATATAGAAAACATTATGTTGGGTCTACCAACTATTATATAAATTAAACTTCTTACCATTTCCCTATATGATGATTTCTCCCCAGGTTTCCCTCCTTCATCAATATATACTGTATTAGATGTTCCAATTGGTGTAATTATACTCTTAGTGTTTTTATACCCAAACATCTAAAGAATATATTTGATATAATTATTTTGGGAGATGTATTTTCTTTCTAGATTTTTTGAAATTGGAAATCCTAAGAAAAAATTTAACGCACACATCATACTCACCTCGAACTCAGATTTTATAATATTCAAAAAGGATTTTGTTATGTATTGGTGAATTTATCTGAGGATTTTGTCATAAATATACATGTGAACAATTAAAAAAATTACATTTTTTAATGAAAAGGGATGGATCAGCGGTTCCCTTAACATAGTTATTTTTAATCAAAAATCTTATATGTCTATATTACCAAGCTCTAGGGGCATCTTTTTGTCTATATAATGATTTGTTAAGTTTGTAAACCTGACTAGGATATTTATTTTTTTCATTAGTAGATGGTTGATCTACATAGACCTCTTCCTGTAAATAACCATTGAGGAAAGCACATTTCACATATATTTGATAATTTTTAAAATTAACGAATGCTGCAATGGGTAGAATAATATGGATAGATTCATTTCTTGCTACAAGAGCATAGGTTTATTTATAGTCAATTTCTTATTATTATTTATGGCCTTAAGAAACCAATCATTCTTTAATTATAACAATAATTCCATTTTCATTTCATTAATATCAAAAAACCCATTTTTCTCTATCAATATAAGATTACTTATGACTTTTAACCAAGGTCCAAACATGATTCCTTTTGAAAACGTTGATTTCATCTTGCATGGCCATTGTAGAATCATCATCATCCAAAAATTCATCAAGAGTCATTGGTTCAAATTGGGAATGAAAATTGATGTGTTAAACATAATTCCTTAAGGAACTCTTGGTTCATACTACTTGATAAACATTACCAATGATATTATCCCTGGGATGATTTTTAAGTAACAACTGACATCGGTTTTTTAAAACCATTTCATCAAAATAAGGTAGAAAATTATCATGAGTAAATGTCTCAGAAACATTTTTTGGACATTTTCTGTACCTAAAGGATATTCTATCAAAAGATGATGGTAATTTTAGAAAGTATATCTTAAAATTATTCAGGTTCTTTGAAAATAGAAGGATCAAATTAGTCGAATTTGACAAGTACTGTTTCTTCTACAGTACATGTTTTTTTATTAAATACTCAATATTATTTTGAGTTAGCAGAGTAGCCTATGAAAATTCCTTCATCGTATTTGGGTGAAAATTTTTGTATGTTACCATTAGTAAACATGATAAAAACATATCATCCAAAAAAAATTGAACACAACATATTTTGGTTTAATACCAGTCCATAACATGTAATATGTTTTATTGATAATAATTATTAAGAATACTCAACATATAATAAAATAGGAAGTGCATACAGCTTCATCCCAAAAAAGTTTAGCAATTGAATATTCAATCAACATGGTTATAGTAATCTCTTGAAGAATACAATTTCCTCTATTGGTAACAACATTTTTTTGTAGAGTTCTTAGAGCTGAAATTTTATGAGTAATACCATTCATAGTACAAAAGTATTCAAAGTAAGAATTTTCAAATTATATACCATGATCACAATGAATAGTTATCAATTGAAGGTTTTTCTGATTAATAACATGAGACCTAAGGTTTCTAAAATATGAAAATCTTTTGATTTAATTGAAATAAAATAGCCCCATGTAAATCTAGCTTTGTCATTAAATAAGACAAACACATAGTATTTACCTCCAATACATCAAGTTTGTGTAGGACCAAAAAAGTCATTGTGCCCCAACTGCATTGCATTAGTAGATGAAACATAACTTAAATATTTAACGCTAGATTTATGTTTCTTTCCATAATGATAAGGATCACAGACTTTTGAAACATCAAACATATATTCCAGTATATCCTTTAAAAGACCTTTCATAGAATGATTAATATGATTCTATAAGTTACGGTGTCCTTGTCATTTATGGAAAAACCATGATTTATCTCCAATGGAACTAATGTAATGTAGATCTTTAATTCTAATGACTTATTGATTTAATGTGTACAAATTCATTGTTCCATGGGAAGAAATAATAAAATCATTCTAATAATTGTGAAATAATCAATATTCATTTCTAAAATTCACAAGGTAACCTTCATCAAGTAATTTACTTATGATAGTGAGGTTGTTCTTAAAGCCTTTTGAATTTTTTTTTAAATAATATATTTTCCAAGAAAAATATTATTACCTATAATGAAAATTTATCCTTGAATGTTATCTCCAAAAGCTACATTTCCTCCTTTAGACTTTAATGCCTTTTTGAAATAATCTTTGTAACCAGTCATGTTCTAGGATAATCCGCTATCCATGTACAATACATTGTTGGTTCATTCTTTATTATCCTGAAAAATAATGAGTTACTTTTTCGGAATCAAAACTTTCTTGGACCTAGAATTGATAGATTATAAAATGTTAGGTATCCACAATTTTTTTGAAATTTATTATTCATGAACACATGGGTTGACCTTTCAATATGGAATAGTTCTTCTTCCAATAACCACCACATTGACATTTAGTGAAAATGGAAGAACATGAAGGAAAAAATAAATTGTTTCCAAAAATTGGTTCTTCATTAGAAAAACCAAATACATGACTATTACCATAAGGTCAGATCTTAGAATAAATCCAGTTGAAATTTTCCTTAACAAAATTAAAATTTACATGATGTTTATTCAAGGAGAATATTTCAGACGTTAATCTCAAGAATAAATTATTATCCTCTAGTATTATTGATATAGATTTATGTTTTTTCCCTAAATAAGATTTTTATAAAAATAGACATTTATGATCCATAGAATTTTTATCCTTAATAGAAATAACCTCCTCATGTTTCGTACGATGATATTCCAAAACATCATTTTTCTTCTTAAGATCTTGTGTAATATCTGATATTTCATTTGTTAAAATAAGTTCTCTAGAATTTTATTTATCATGTTTTTTAGAGACCATGAAATTTTTCATTTCATGAACCATAAAAAATATAGAAACTTCATCATTGTTTGGTAATTCATTATTATTTTCTGATGAAGAGGATTCTTCATCTGAACATTAAATGTTATTAAGAAAATTTTCACTTAAAGACATGTGGTTAAGGATTCACCAGTTTATTTATTATCTATAAAAAATGATTTTGAATTTCGATTCTAGCTAATAAACAAATATTCTTTTTCACTGATGATTCATAACATAAAGATTCATCTGAATAATCTCTACCATTGGCACACTAATTGTCATTGGATTTCAATACACTCTTATGCTTTGATCTGTAGAACTTCTTCTTGTTCCTCTAAGAATTTGATTCTTTATTGTCTATTTTAAAAAAAAAGGACTATCGGGTCTAATATGACTGGTTCTTCTATATTAATAACATGTCACTTATCTATTTATCTTTTCTTATATATATTTTATGTTGTATTTATAGTGAATGTTATTTTGCTCAAAAATCTGGATAGTCCTCTGACAAAAATTGGCTAACTCATTCTCTAATGCTTTAAATTCACTAGATTCAAATTGAATAATAACATTCATAGATTTAGATCATGCAACTCTATCAATATTCGGGGATTTCATATGATATTAAGTAGATGTAAAAGAAACACCTCCATTTCCATTATTCTTATTAATATTATCAGCATCTCCCTTCTTTTCGGTTTCATGTTGGAGAAGTGTTCCAAATAGCTCGTCATGTGTAATATATGTATATTTCCTATTATCATATATAAATCTCCACTTGGATTCCCATTCGTTAGGCATGATGTCAATAATCATGTCTACCAAAATATCATCATTTATTCCTTTCTCTCCGATTGATTTTAAGATTTTGACAATAGTCATGAATCATTGTTGTACATTAAATTTGGGTTCTTCAAAAGAAAAATAGAAACCATGATACACATATCTGAGAACAGCTCATCTAGTTTCAATGCCTTTTGATGTTCAAAATTGAGTTACATCAAGAATATTCCAAATTCTATTTGCAACATTAACAGATGATATTTGTAAATATATATATCTAGTCATAGAACAAAGAAACGTATTTCTTAGATTATTGTTTTTGCTGGTTTTCATCATTTTTTATTAGTAATTGTTCTATGTTCTCAATTAGAAATCTTATAATATCCAGTTAACATAATGTAGTTTTCTACACATTTTTTTAAAAAAATGGTATTCATTCTGTCTCTCCGATACTTATAATAATTTCCATCGAAGATCGATTGTCTAGTAGTACTGATATTTTCCTGAGATTCAACATGAATGACAACCATACTAATAGAAAATTTCATTCCACAATACATGTTAGTAGTAAATGTTTATAAACAAGGATTAAAAAATTTGAAGGAGATATGAACAATGAAATTTTGAACATGAAAATTTAAATGTGAATATAATTATTCCAGATACTTGATCTGATACCAATTGTAGGATCGAATATGAATAATGAGATTCTCAAATACAAGAGGGGTGAATTTTATATAGTAAAAATTACATAAAACAACTAATGTTGGTATAGAACCTTCATTAAAGAATGTTTCATAACCTTATGACATTTTTTTTCTTAAGTATAGCTTTTAACATTACGAAGACATAGTTTAATAATATTAATTAAATATTCACAAACCCTCTTAAATAATCCTTTTCATAAAATTTACAATTTTAAGATAAAAACATATAAAAGGTTTTCTTAAAATAAAGACTCTACATTAATGTTTATTGAATATTTAATATAATCAGAGGAAATGAATTAAATTGTATAAGAATGTCAGAAATTCTAACTTTAACAAAGATAAAATTGCAGTGGAATAAAAACAACTTGAAATAGAAAACAAGTAACAATATGATTCTTTTAACCCTAAGAGAATGGTATCCAACAACCATGGATAATGGTTCTTTGATTTATACATTCAATAACATAAGTCTTCCCAAAATTCAGACAAACCTTCATCCCGAAGATCAGTATCTGTCTTGTTATCCCAACAAGCCATCGATTTAGAAGGTAATCAGAACCTTTATCTTCCAAACCCAGAGGCACACGAACAGCCCGATCAGAGTATGCACAAATCAAGTCAGAACATGTTGTTCATAACATCTGCACGAAGCACTAAGAGTTATAGGAGCCTCTATCTTTTGAAATCACTTCACATATTTTTCACATCTATCAAATTCATCCAAACATAGATTGTTCAAATGAACTCATATTTATAGGGAAAAAAACCTCAATGGTCTGCTCCACTCCAACGGTCTTATTTTACATAATTTTTGGAGGGATCTAGAAATGTGTCAAATATAAAATGGTTATTTTATAAAAAATTGTACGAAATCGTGTAATGTATATAAAACTATGTTATGATTAAAATATAATGTTATGTGTAAGAAAAATATGAATTCGATAATATTGGAATGATATATTAACCAAGTCTAAAATTATCAAGATAATGTATTCTTAAGAAAATGAAAATCATATTGAGAAAACAATATCATTATTTTGGGTACTGCTATCATAAAATCGAAATTAAATTTTTACAGGTATCGGTATCATGAAAAATAGTATAAAATAATCTTAAATGAAACAATACATCAGAAACATATGTACACCCTAAAGTTAAATATTTAAGTAAAACGTAATGAAAAATTTCTAAGTAGAATGGAATAAAAAATCATTATATAAAAAAGGATTGAAAAATTTTCTTGTGAAACAGAATGAAATTTTTGTATGTAAAATATAATGAAAAATCTATAATTGAAATGAAATGACAAATAAATAAGTAAAATTTAATGAAAAATCTGTAAGAAAAATAAATTTAAAAATACCCAAGTAAAAAAAATGAAAAATATGTATGTAAAACTGAATGGAAAACCCTTATGTAAAATGAAATTACAAATCTGTAAGTAAAATGGAATGAAAAATCTGTACGTAAAACTGAATGGAAAAACTATAAGTTAAACTGAATAAAAATTTTAATTTTTTCTTCAAAATAACGTTCAATTCAGTTTCCCTAATTTAATATTTATAGTGAAATGTATTTAATGTAAAAAATACATATATAGTTAATTCTTTTCTCTTTTACTTTAATTTTATTTGTCTTAAAAATTTAGTTTTTATTTGTTTTCAACATAATATTTCTAGAAGGAAAAAAAGAAATGCCCAATTTTTATTATATGACAGAAATTTTCTTTATGGTCAATGAGTCTATTATATGATTTATATAGTATTTTGAAATATATCATTATTTTATAGATTAAAAGCCATCTTTTTCTTTATTGGGTCTATTGGTATTCAAAATGGTTCATTAAAAGGTGTTCATTAAATTGAGATTCTGAAAGAAAATGGTATTTTAGTTTATAAATGTGGTAAACAAGTATGATTAATATATTTTTAAAATGAAATTTTTTTATAAGTGTTTTGTTCATGAAAATTATATATGATCGGAGTTCCCATATTTCACAATGTGATAAAATTATATATTATCTAATTAGTGTACCAAGATATCACACTAATACACTATGTAATAATTATGTTATATAGATAATTATATTACATGTTGGTTGTATGGTTTTTCCAATTTTAATGGTTTTTAGGGTTTATATGTTTTTATTTACCTTGTAAACAAAATTAATTTTCTATTATTATTAATTAATTTCATTGAAATAATTTTCTAAATGAAAATTAAATGATAATTTAATGGAAGGATATTTTTTGTCAAACTGTTATATTTTAAATAATGGCGTTCTTATTGGATTAATCATTTTATACTAAAATTATGGTATTATTGTTTTTTATCTCCCATATTATTGTTTTTTGATCATTTTTTTAATAAATTCATTAGATTTAATGGATCAGAATGGGAAAGGAAGAGTTCATGGTTAATGTCCGAAAAAATTTTATGAAAAGATAACATTCATTATTTTAATATTTTTATATTTTTGGAAAATAGATACTAATCAAATGTTTCTAGATTTTAATTTATTGATTATTTATGTATGGGTTGTGAACTGATAATATATATCTCTAAACCTAAAATGGTTATAAATTTGTTGGAATGAATTCATTAAATAAATCTCAATATTATGTCATGTTTATGGTCTGATCAATATATTGTACCAAAGAAGTATGATGTTTCTTTTGATAAAAAGTATGTATAATTATTTGATCATAGAAATAATATTCAGATAAATAGAACTACTTATCTAGTGATTGATATTTATATAATTAAAAAATTATAATAAATAAAATGGAACCCACAGATATAATAAAACAAAGATATCCACATTGTTTTTCTCATAGTTGACACTGATAATCATGTTCCCTACCCATCACCAAATATGGGAACATGATATTATTGTTTTTAAAAAATTATTCTAGGATGACATACTCTTATAATTTTTTGGCGTAAATAAATGTAATTGATAAACAAAATCACATTACTATTCATCATCCTCATGATGTAATAATCTCAGTTATCTTATCACACCTGAAATTGATATCGCACACCAGAAAAACTGTGAGAGAAAGATATTTTCCACACCAAAATTCCATGTGCAATGATGATAACTTCTCAATTAATATGAGACATAAAAATATCATGCATAAAGGCTATAATTTGGATAATGAAAGCATGAAAATATATAACATGATGATTTATGTCAATCCTCTATATAAAAACATGATTCAATGAAGATGGTTTGTGGATAATGAATAGGGTTAAACACATAAATTCTAAAATTCTCATCATGTATAGCCCACTTATTTGGTGAGTACAACACAGTATGAATGAGATATAATAATTTTAGCATATATTTGAAGCACTCACTATAGTATAGGAATCTTCATGCTCTGTTGATGAATTAAAATATTCCATGAGGTAAATATACATGAATTCTCAATGCCATGTGATATATTTAGAACAATATTTTGATAAATGCTACCCTTGAAAATAGATCACATGATTAAGGTAATGATTAGATGTCAAGTCTATGAGAATTTTTGTTGGATTGTGGATATCACATGCATTATGAGCGTATCCATTGTGAATGAGTAGGCTATGACACCATTCCACCACTACTATTATTTCATTCTACATTGTAATCATTTGCATTAAGAACAGCCATGGAGTCTTGATTCCTATATGTAGAAATTTTATACAATATTATTTTTCCTTGTATGTTATCTTATTACTTTATATGCAGTTCCCAATGATCAGTTTGGGTGGCCTCCCCAGGATTGAATATAAATATCTGGTTTTTCTCCATGAGAATAAGTTCATGTGATTAATACAGATAAGAAAATATGTTTTCCTCAATGAGTATAGATCATGTATTGAAGGGATTGTGAGAAATCCACACCACCCCTGTAGATATTTTATATTCTTAAAAAGATGTTAAAATATTACATTCTAGATATAACCTATATGTGAGGAAGGTTTTCTGGATAAATCCATTTGAGGATCATACGATTGTAAAAATACTCCATTATTTTACACAATTACAAAAATAGACATGTGTGCCGCCTAATGATTATTGAAATTATTGGGTATCTGAATTCACACCTTGACCCGGCATTATTTTCATAAATCATGTCTAAATTAGTTGGTTTTAATAATAAGATATCATTATTATTGGATTCACCCCATTTCTTGGGTGTGGAGATGAAATGCAATCCTTTTTTTATAAATTTACAGAGATGAAAATTCTAGTATGGATTATACCACCATAGAAGGGATAAATCTTGTTTTCCTTGAAAAACATTGTGTCCTGGAACATATCGGTTACATGAAGAAGGTTATGTGAGATTTCATGCTTGTACTCATGTGAGGAGTTGAACCATCATATAACCCATCATGAAGAGGGTTTTAGCCTTGGGTAACCAATCGTGTGAATGGACAAGTAAATGCATAACCCATCATAGGAAGGGTAGTAATACCATTTGGGATTCATTATTCAATATTAAAAAAATAATTATAACATGAACATCGTCATTAAAACATGTATTATCTTGTGCCCTCCTTTGCAGTCAAAGATAATTTTTTTTCATACCTTGTTATGTGATGACTGTTGAATAAAAAAATGATGTCTAGCTAAGATTTATCCCTAAATGATTTATTTTATGCACCAATAATCAAAATACGATATAAATTTCATGTCTAAATAGACCATGTCGGTCTGATGGAATTCCACACCATGTACATGGAATATTCATGTGTTCATGAGAATAGCCATCATAATATTTATGTCATCATTCGAAGAGGATAAGTATTCCATGGTCACGTGAAATGAGATTGGGTTATGAAACATTAATATGAATGCTTCAATCACTACCCACACCCATAATTTTATATGGACTTGACATGAAAACACACATTCTCATGTTATTAAATGAAACATCCATTAACATTTAACATATCAAATGTGATAAAAGAAACCATCCATGAAAATTTCTACTTGCAATCATGAGATCCATCGTTGGACATGCGACATATCAAAGGCAATAAAAGTTATTATCTCAAAAAAATATTGCACAACATTGCGTGATCCATCAATGGACTTGTTGTGATAAAAATGTGTGAAAAGTTATTTTCCCAAATAATTTATTCAATAAATCACAAGAACCGTCAATAATCATATGACACGACATATAAAAATAGAATAATTATCAATGGAAATGTTCATGTGCCGTCATGAGATTCATTATTGATCACACAACATATCATATAAAATTAGGGTTATTGTGGTCGACATCCCTCTGGTGGATGCATGTGATCTCAAAAGTCCTTGTCAATTTATGATAAATATATGAAAAATTTTTGTTCCTTTTTTGGATGTAATATATATGTGATGCAACCGTGTAGATCTATAGGACATCATGAGTCCCTAACGATATTACCATCTCTACTTACGAATGACATTTGTCCTATCACCAACGTCACACAAATTTTCTCAGGTATTTCCCTAAAATCTCACAATCCCGCTGTGTCTCCTCATGGAAAAATGGATGGATTATTCCATGAAGTACTTTCACATCCCCATAAGACCATTATTGGTTAAGTTATTAACTATCAAGATGTATAGTAACATTAATTTAAATTACAAATATAATCTCGTATGACTCAAACCCATTGAACAATAGACAATAAAAATATAAAATTGGAGGAGGAGGGAGCCTCTCATTGTCATAAAATTCATTTTACGCAAAAATCGGTATGATGACTAGTATTCTGGGACTCATGGAGAAACTTCTATAATCATACAAATTACCAAGACAATACATCCTAGTCTTCTAAAATATCATAGATAAGTCATACGAGATCGTGTAAATGCCTTCTATTTGGCTCCATGATCTTACAATGTCCCTAGTACATGTCGTCATGACAAAAATGAAGTCCTCCGACATATCTCACACGATTCATCTTGTCCATGTTAATTGGAAAAAATAAAATTATGAAATGTTGATCGGATGGACTCATGGACACTAAATAATATGAGACTATCTTTGGGTGATCCATGGTAGAAGCTCATGAACACATGTGGAGCTAGATCCCTGAACCAACTATATACTGGATTCAAATGAGATATTCCACACATAATAATGAAAAATTTGGGAGTATAGTCTCATAGACACCTCCACCTCTACCACAATGAAAGGGGCTTTATTCACTGCATCATGGAGTATGCACACACCAAAGCATCAGATCTGATTTCCTAGAGTGGTTGATCTCACGACTAAGAAGTCTTCTATCTTATAATAAAACTATCAACATCCGAAGCTATCATGCACATGGTATAAAGAACAATGGGTGATCAATTATAGATCAAATAAAGAATTTCTGGAAAGATAGGTTACTGACATCCCTCATTACTTCTACAGCATACATGACATAAAATAATCTAACACTGAATAACTATAAGGAATTCATGATATTAGGGCTAGAAAAAATACTAATAGTGGAATACATAAACAAAAAAATTTGTTATGGCCCTCAAATTCTTATCATGAACCATCCTTGACACTCAAAAACACTAGGAAATTTCTCCACGATCTCAAGAAGATCATTTGGTTTTCTTTTTGGGTCACGTGAAGTATATCGATACAATTAGTGTATGTCATGTGGTTCTTTTGGGAATTACATAATAGTCTAAAGGATCTATATGGGATTGTCACCCAATCCTCAAATTTTCCTTCAGATATATCTCATTACTCATATAGCTATTCCCCCTAATTTCATTCAATCTTTATGATATCATTTGTTTATGTCAATTTTCTATCATGACACAATTCAGGTAAATAATCCCAGACTCGTGATTCCCTCCAGTCATGTCAATTTAGACAAGTGATACCCTCCAAACATGTTATCCCGGAAATGCAACATCCTTTGATACATTTGGTACTAACACTCATGAATCTGTGTATAAGATTAAACAATATTTTGTGATTAAACAGTGTACAGGTCAGTTAGATCATACAACACACTCAAGAAAAGACAACCAGGTCATCTGATGGCTTCCAGGAAAAACCATTTGGCTCTTGCTATTCTTATTGACATGTTTACCATTATCATGTGATATCCTTCAGACATTCAATCTAGGTTATGATCATTATTCTAGAAAATTAATGTATATTATTTTACTATCTTGGACATGTCATGTATATAATATCCTATATATCCATAAAACAATCAAAATATGATAATCTAAAAATCAACACATGAAATGAAGGTATGAATTTCATGTATATACTTAATCCCTTTATTTTATAATCTCTTTCATCCTCGGTGTGTATTAACAATGTAAAAGGAAAAAAAACATTAGGCCCGTTAAAAATATTAATTCAGCATTCCCTAATAGGCAGTGGAATCCCAGTACTTGATAACAATGTTCATCGTCGTTCTGAATGCCCCGATCAATTTGGAAACCTCAATTTTTATTCACCAACCAGTGAAATAATATTATATGTTCCAATTATATGGAAACATCTGACTTTAATCCCAAAACAATAGAATAATTTGATATTTCCCAATTATAAGGTAATCATCATTGTATAAGCCCTGATCAATGGATGTATGGAGAATTTTATTCATTCCATAACTGTGATATATAGGACACCTCTTAGAGGAATGATCTCCATATTAATTTCCCAAAGTTTAGTCCGAGTACATATTTTTTATAACAACAATCAATGAAAATGATTAATTTTCATCTATTTATTCTCAAAATGATCATAGATCACATAGGCTTATGGAGTTCAAAATATCATATCATCTATAATATAAGTCACTATAATAAAAATGGAAATCGTAGTGTGTAAGCCAAGATCTACCGACTTTGATGAATCTGATTCCAACTATAAGATGGATATATAGAATGCCTCATAGTGGACCACATTCTATAATAAATCCTCCTTTCCATGTTCTATCACATAAGTCATACATCCTGAAGAAATTACATTAATTAAATTCCATAAATTGTTTCTCAAATTGATCAGATCTCACAAGGGATAAGGTGGTTTCATTAATTATATCATATTTAATATAATACACCATAATTAAAAGGGAAACATAATTGTGTAATACTTTCTCAATTGATATATGGTGATTTTGATACCTTCCAAAAGGATGAAATGTAAGATGCCTCTTTAAGGCCTGATATCTATTATAAATCCACTATGGTTTTCCAAATTGCATAACCCCAGCTCCAATGTGTAGAGAGAATAATTATTTATAATCCCTTGTTTCCCACACCGAGCATATGTCATGTGATATCTAGTAGTTTCTATATTCATGTAATTCACATCATGAAGCTCCACCAACAATGGTTTTTTCAGCATTTAATCTTTGATGAGTGGAATGATATATTTCTCTTAACAAAATGGAATCTACATTGGGTCCAATCACAAGGGAATGACTAAACTATGTGAACTGTGATTCCTTATATAATCAGATTACATTGGATGCCTTTTTTATGATGGATATCAAATGAAATCCCACATTAATTCTAGTATTCTAATATCTCTAACACCCCAACCATTATGAAAACATACTTGCCAAGGGATGATCACTCTACCACATTCGGTATGGGATTGGGATATCAAATGAAATATGAATATTATAATTCTCGCTGTACTCGGGATTAGTTGGATGTCTCTTTGGGACTAAAACTTGAATATATGGTGCACAAATCATTCATATATTTCATTTAAATACAATGATAAACTGAATGGATCTAATAAACTACATTAGGTTTGATCATGAAATCACTAGGATTTGTAGGATACCTCATAACAAAAAAATCATGTCCTTATAATCAACTGATATTGGAGATTATCCACTCAGTGTGACAAATGCCACCATACATATATGGGGAAGGTTGACCAAGAATTCCAATACAGATCTTGTATGGTTCATGTTTCTCTGAGGATGAAACATATCAATCATTGTCACCAATAACATCCCACTGATTACCACCAATAACATATTGTCGATACCACCCACTATATTTTCATCTTTGATTCCAATTCACTACTAGTAAGAAACACACAATACGTGGGGATGGTTCAAGATACTCTTGATTGGTCTTATATCCCCACCCACAGAGACAATGTCTATCATCACTTTTCTACTGTAACCTATGAGTAGCCTCATATACCTTTTTCTCAAAACAAGTCAATGCACAAATTCCACCATCAGGCATGAGAGAAGCACATATCCCAACCTCTATCTGTAAATCCAGTCGATAAATTCTGATGTCACAAGGAGGGAACAAGTATTAACATATTCCTTCGTCAATTAATACATCCTCCCATGTATAATGTATATGTGGCATGATTATTTCCTTGTACACACTTTTCTAAAATTCCAATATACTGTACAAATATCTAAAGATCCTTACCTCCATATTATAGAACTGATGTTGATAAAGGGACATGTGTATACTCTAATCCCAACAATTTGGGAAACAATACACTCTTATCATTATGAACAAGTTATTGTATTGATGCTAGAACACATTATATCTCCCATCTGGGAGGATTATTTTCCAAATATAATAATGGATGAAGCATCAGACAATGTTCAAAGTCCCATTTTATTAAGGGATCCCCATTTGGGAGAAGAGAATGCCTCATGACAAGGTAACATTCATGGAAAAACATTATGTTGACATATTTCGAAGGAGAAGGATTGGTATCATATCATCGTTATGGCTGGGTCTCACCAAGTGAGAGGTGAACAAGCCTGGGGACAAGATTTTATTCATATTTAATAACTCCCTAGGTAAACACTAGTGGATTACGATGGGGAATGTATCAATGTTCATGCCAATGGATTACCATGTTAGAATGGCACATTCCTTGGGATAATCTGATATTAATATAAGTGAACCAACATGGGATATTAAAATAGATCATGGAAGAAAAGTGTATATTCCTACTCTATACAATGAAGGAAAACACCAGTATCAATTTGTGGAAATACAAGGAGAGGGACATATTCATTCTATCATTCTAGAGGTCTCACTACTGGAAAATATAGCTATACCCACGGTTTTTCCAAAACCGTGGGTATAGGGGTACCCTATACCGACGGTTTAAGAAAACCGCGGGTATATGTATAGTGTCGGAACTTATACCCACGGTTCTAGAAAACCGTGGGTATTGGTCACCTATACCCACGGTTCTTATAAAACCGTGGGGATAGAGTTTTTTTCGAAGGCCTATACCCACGGTTTGGTAAAACCGTGGGTATAGGTATTTTTTTCAAGGCCTATCCCCACGGTTTTTCAAGAACCGTGGGGATAAAAAAATTAGAAGGGCTATGCCCACGGTTTTTTAAAACCGTGGGGATAGCCTATGGCGGCAAAAAAAATAGACCCGGGAAAATAGAAACAATTTGGCGGGAAAATTTATTCCCACAATTTGAATTATTATTTATAAGCTGATATATTTTAGTTAACAAATTATATTGACAGCTTGGTTGGTTAAGTACTTAGGTTCGTATGCCCCAGATCGCCGGTTCAAACCTCCACGGGCGTATAATTTCAATATGCACCGCGTTGATAATATTAATATAAATAGGCAAATATATAATTATATAACAGTTGCCAATAACGGCTCAGTTGGTACGAAACGCGGTTCTTTCGCGATTTGTCAGTAGAGTCGCGGGTTCGAAACCCGCGGGATTTTTTTAAAAATTAAACACCCTTTATTAATATATATACCATGATATATATATATATATATAGCATAATGAATTATTGGCTCGGTTGGTCTCACAGATTGGCAAATTCGCGCGGTGGGGTGCGGGATCTGGGTTCGAAACCCACCGCCGTGGATTTTTTGGATGATTAAGTCCCCACGGATCTCAAACCGTGGGGTAAATCCTTTGACAGCGTGGCCACGCACTTGCCACGCTGTGTCAAACTTATGCCCACGGTTGGAGAAACCGTGGGTATAGGGTGACCCCCCCTATCCCGACGCCATTGCAGCCCACGGTTTCCAAAACCGTGGGTATAGCCTATACCCATGGTTTTGGGGGCTATACCCACGGTTTTGAACCGTGGGTATAGGGCAGTTTTCCAGTAGTGTGTTACATATTCTTGAGGTCAATTCAATTTCTGATCAAGATCATATTCATTTTCTAACTGGGTCTCACCTAGTGAGAGGAAGACATGCCTCTATGTAGGGTCATATTCCTAGAAAGAATAGCCAACACCATATCATAAAGGCCCCTGATCAAGATCATACATACATCTTTAATGGTCCTCAAAAAGTTTGAATGCAACATGACTCTAAACATGCTCTTATTCTAATGTATAATGATATAGTTTATTTTCGTATTAAAAAAACTTCTTAGTAGTACTCACATATTCTCACAGCACCAGAAGGTTATATGAATGTTCTCGAAACTATATTGTTTCAAGCTCATATTCCTTCAAAATTTTGAAATACATGTCATCATATTTTTTCCATAATTCATATCGAGATCCATATTTAAAACCATAAGAATTCTAGATTTTTTAGGATATTCACAACACATACCAAACACCACAAGGGACCCTCAACTCTTCCATTAAAGAAGATGATGATCATTAGCATGATAGGCCTACTCATGGAAGTGTGGATGTAGATCATAAAGACTCTAATCCTAAAATACATTATGGTCAAACTCCACATTGTGATATCTCACACAGTCAAGAAAATCCTCCCCTTTCCCACAGACCTCTATATATAGAGTTTTTAAAAAGATTGACATCTTCATATAGGGATGTGCTCAAAACACCAGGGTGAACAACATATGATTACCCAACAACATTCAAAATCACTCTACTCCATTCAACAAGAGACCCTCAGAACCATCTCTATATGATAACTGAGTGGTGTGTATAAGTTTGATGTGGTGGAGAATGAAATATATATAGGGATATATTAATCCAGAAGCAACCTCACAATCATGTTATTGATCCTTTACAAATCTTGAATTGAGACCCCAGATGATATGGAAGATGAATTAATGCCTTTTCTATGACAAAATATATAGTCTACTAATCAGCAGCTAATGTAAAGACACCACCCTTATCCAGGAGTCAATTGTCACCTTCAAACCGTCCAAATAAATAGATGTCTGGTGGACCAAGATGATATCTCCATGGATCGAATTCTAAAACTGAACATCACAACATAAATATGAAACACTAATTCCATCATTGCATCATGATAATTTAGAAGATGATATATGTAGTTAAATCATTCATCTATATTAGATGATTGGGATAGTATAGAATATTACAATTTTCTACACCCCTAGAACATTAGAAACCCTAAGATACAGTATATTTTAATGTAATGGCCACTGGATAAATTAAGGTATTATGTATCCCTCTAGCCATTTGGTCACCAAAATGGAATTCTACCACTTCAATGATTCCCAAAAATCACAAATAATGGGAAATGGTAGCCAAAGGGACATCAAACTAGACATAGAAGCAATTAGAATGCATTTCAAAAATGGAGGCAAAATTTTTTATCACCAGGAAAACATGCCATATCTAATGGAACTCATCATAGTCATACATTGTATCGAGCTCCAACGTGAGCATATATTATACATATTAAAAGGGGCTAAGTAGTTGTAGCAATTGAATTCACACTGTAGTTGACCGAGACCCCTCGGTTGGGGGAATATAATCCACTCCCTCCACTCATTGGATCATAAATTTCAGCAAGGATTCATGAAATGTCCTAAACTGCAATATGAAAACTGTTATCAACTGGGAAGGGGATTTATATCGTAATCACCATCACTAGGTTTTTAATCCCATTATAGGTTCTTGTGTAAATCAACATTGATTCCTTATAACCCCCATTCCACTAGGATGGTGTCATTTATATCCAGATATATATCCCAAGAATCATCAAGTCCCTGTCTGGAATAATTGGGTCCTCAATTACAGTATATGTTGACACCAATTGTGGTGTCGAATAACACCAAGTCCTCAATGATTGGGGAATTTTCATCATCATAATCACCAATAGAGGGAATCAGTCTCCTCCTAGTTGCGTGTGAAGAAACAATGGTAAACATCCCACAAATTCCACACATGTACAAAAAACCTTTGGTATTTGGGACTCACAAAGAAATTATGATTGAAAACTCCCTCAAGGTCACTAATTATATTCAAATACAGTAGGTAAGTTTTGAAATCTCATCATACCCCATTTAGAAAACAAGCTAAAATAGACCAACATTGACCATGGATCGAATAACAACCCCAATGATGGTGTTGTAGAGTCCTCTTTTTGTCATAAAAAATAATGGAACCACCACATTTGTCAAGTATTTAATTGTAATCGTTTTCAACCTCAATAATAAATAAATTGTGAATTAAGAAAAAAATATAGAGGGTCATAATATGGAATATCAAAAATAAGATAATGGTGAGCAGGATGCACTAACCGAGGCTGCATGCACCTGAAACCAAATAAGGACTCAAAATCTAGAACCTCTAAATAATGATAAACCACCTCTCTAGCAGAACACTGCCAATAAAAAATGTAAATGTACATCTACATCTCGATGAAATACAAAAAGAGTTGAAGTTATTACCATATAGTAATATATTCAACTATATCTATGTAAAGTACCAAACTCTTACAACTCGATGAGGAGATATTCATGGAAGATACCTCCACTGGGTATCATCATCAGGATGAGAAAAATAACCATCCTCCCATAAGATCTAATCCTCTTGAAAGAGTGGAATATTAGCACTATACAATCTTTATATATAGACATCATGTCTATAGAGATGAGGATTCTAAAAAAGACCATTACATACCTCCATTATGATAAATTCCATCACTCGCATGTGTAATCACTCAGTATTAGTAGGAATAGAGAATCAATGGTAGATGATGTTTTAGACACATTATCGACCACTACCCACTCCTTATGGAAGGGAGGAATCTTATAAAATAGTCCACTAATGTTGGGTAATTTAATTATGTCCATTACTACTAGAATGAAATCCATACAATGGAGACTCACACTTTTTCATCTTGAGTGGAATCCATATCTCGAATGGGTGGTTGACCCTATTCTTCCACCCAATTTGGAAAATGCTTCTTTCTATGAATTTGATAGTGTATGAAGCCCCAAAAAACATCTCACAATCATTGAAACCTAATGAGGGCTGATGATGGGACCAATAGATGAATAAGAGGCAATAATGATGTCGTATTTTTTATAGAATTTGATTGTTCAAGCAATTATTTGGTGCAACAGTCTTCTGGTAGGATCTATTTCAGAGTGGGGAGACCATTTTCATCAGTTACATTATTTGTATCGATCTTTACTATAGAAAATAACAATTTTGACCTAAAAATATTTTAAATGGGAGGGTGTCTTACATCACAGGTAGGATGAAAGATTTGTACTATTGGTTTAGCATCCCTCTCATAAAAGATAAACTACTACAAATACTTTAAGAAAATATTATGGATTTTTTTATACACCTATGTTAATAATTTCATATATACATTTATTTAGAGAGTACGTTGAAATGAACCAATATTTTGAACAATCCATTTAGAGAACCTGATCCAAATATCAACTCATGACCTAGTATAATTGGGAATTGTAGTAAAAGTTGAATCTACATATTCCACTCTCAATCTAGTAGATGTACCCATCCAAAAACTTATATTGGCATCCAACTGGCATACACCTCCTATATAGATCTAGAAACCACAAAATCGACCTTGTCCTTATGTAGAGAGAAATCATGGCCACCTTTGAATTTTAGAATGGATGATCAAATAATACACCATATAAAAGGGAAAATACACCAATTCTTTATTAGAACTCATAAAATATAAACTACATTGGCTCCAAAAATCTAGGAAGCTGGTTGATGTCCACCAAACTGACCATCCCTACTACTTCTCGTTCCATAGAATGATGGGTCATAAAATCCAGGACGACATCATCATAAATGATGTAATACAAGGAATAATATCTTCTAGATATGTTGGGTAGATAACTCCATAGAGTAGGTGTATTGTAGAGACCTTTCCATGTCAAAAGAAGAGGGTAATTGAACAAATGTTCTTCTAAGGCATACACAAAATTTTAACTATTAGATTACATAAAAGATAGTTGATCGAACTCATGCCACCAAGAGATCACTACTGCAGAGACCATCAATAACCTCACAAACTAATAAGGAAGTATCCAATATGGCTCCCAATGGTGGAAATGACCACTAGAATAAATAATAAATAGAAGTGGAAGAAAAATATTATTCTCCAAATCATGATATGAGCATTGATTATTTCTTCACTATAATATATGAAGCATAATAACTGGATAAACAAGTAGGATCCTCATCAGAAGAAGAGATAATATTTTGTTCTATAATTGTGATACACTAGGAAGTTCCATAATCCAATGATATACATGGATCTGAATATGTATCCCCCATACATAACTAAGTAAGGGTGTTTGAATTTGTTGGGAAAATAGATACAAGGGACTATGTGGATGTTGTCAGATCCCATATTTAGGTAATATCCCCATTGAAAAAATAGATTCACCTGATACCCATGGATTGGAGCTTTATTTAACATTCAAAATTCTAGATGGCGCCTCAGAACCCTCCAACCTTTGTCTTCACCCATTATCATTGCGTTACCACCTTGAGGGGGCTCGATTAAATGATTCTACAAAGAAATTGGAATAGTTGGAAATACCTTCACTATTTCAAGTAGATGATCCCATAAAACTTACACAATAAATAGACTTGTACACATCAAATACCTCATCTCTTGAGCCTAATATCTAAGAGAAAATCCACATAGTGAATCACCAACCTCCGGAAAAAAAGTTTCATGTTATAATAAAACTATTATCATCCCCATACAATCTCCAAACCCTTCATGAACTCCATAATAATATGAAAATTAATATACACTAGTTGACTCCAACAATAAGTCATTGAAGTTTTTTTATAGAATTTTATACAGCTGAGATGTACTTTGTGGCGACCAAGCCCTCAAAATTTCATTTCACCATCTCTTTAACTAACCTAGATTAGTAAGTGGTCACCCATTGACAAATATAGCCCCAATCTGTTTCAGATAGACTCAATTCAATAAATATCTAGGGGCATCAGATTGATAATGGTTCTCGGATCAACCTCATCCATGTTAAAAACGATCGATGACTAGGATATGGTGAAGGGAACCTATCTCCCAAATACCTAACAATTCAAGTGTATTATAAACATGATTAATGGTATCTCTAAAGGATAAATCTAGATGCCTTATTTTGGGAGTTCACATATGATTTTATGTTTATGGATATCCTATAATATTCCTTATATAATTTCCTACTCGGATGGCCATGGATTTATAGCCATTTGGAATTAGCTTTAGCATTCTATCAGATTCTCAGGTACCCCATCAATGGAAATGTAATCACACTACATAGTGACAACTATTTTTTCAAGTATAGAGTCATATACGCTAATGAATTATTACGAAATAATGGAGACAAACAACCAATTTGGAATGATTATTTAGATTTTTCTTCTCTTAATGTCCTTGGGACATCCCCTATGAATCCCAAGAGTATTCTCAACTGAAAATATATACTACACCGAAATCATATCTATGTAATAGATATAGAAATGTTTTTTTCAAGCCCCATAAATACATATTTATAGTATAAAAGGCAATGATCTCTCATATATCTCTATAATGACTCGATAATTAGGGGATGATAATGTCTTGACGTAGGTCCTCTCTCACCCCAATAGTGTCAAAGATTCCCATATATTTTAAAACTCCTCTAGATACGTCTTATTAGATTCATAGATACATCAATGTGATAATAAACATAATAATTCCCCTCCTACATTCGAGAAGTGCTTCTCCACCTCCATTAATGTTCCCAGGAAAATAAATATGGGGAAAAAGTAAGGCATATAGCCCACTAAAATGAGTCTCGCTATGCCCCTCCAGGAGAAATAGATATATATCGCATTTCTAATGTATCACCTATATGTGATTTCTTATAACTAAAAAACATTGTGGGTCAAAATCATGATGTGGCTACACACCATCTCTGACTACATGATGAGCAACGAGTATTCATTTAGTAATCCTATAGGAATCACACATCTCCTACCACTAATGTAGATGTTAATGTTGTAAAATTGGAAAAAAGACTATCTAATAAGAACAATATTCATAATGTATTTCCAACATAATCTCAATCATAAAGAATAATTGATAGTGTATGTTTTTCGTTGACTTAAGAGACATTAATTGGAGCTGTCCAATGGAAACCTTTTTTTGTTTTTGTTCACACAACTCTGGACCAATGAAACTTTTGGCTTATAATATATTTTAATAATGGATGGGTACTAGGGGAAATTTCAGAAATAAATAGTAAATAAATAATAAAAAACCCCTACCTTTAGAGCACTGTAGGTGATGTTCTTCTATCATTTCATGGATTTTGATGTAAAGAACATTGGAGCCTCATATCAACGTTCCCTGAATCGTAAAATTAAGACGTTCTTGGAAATGATAGCTAAATGATATGTTGATGAACTAGAGGTAAAATAATTAAAGTTTTGTGATCACATCATAGACCATTGAATAATATTTGATAAGCTAAAATATAATATTCTAATGATGAGTACACTAAAATAATATATCAGGTTAACATCATGGATGTTATTTCATTGTGTTATAAAATAGTGGCATAGAGGTTTAACTAGTGAACTCTAATGAAATTTTATTAATTTCAACAACTATGAATCTCAAATAATTGAGGGGATACAAGGTAACATCACAAACTATTAGTGATTCATAGACAATTTGGCCGGAAAATATCTCCCCTTCACTTGGATAATGAAGAATATAATCACATACCAGTGAGATGACGACTAATAAGAAGTATTTGAATCTTTCAAGATGTAATTTTAACACCCTCTTATATTTAGGCTTTATATTGATGGTTGGTCACTAATGATTTATGTTTACACAATGTAATTCTACATGGGATCCCACCACAAATAGAAAAAAACATGGTGTTAGTGTAGTCTCTACTATTTTAGTCAGATGATGATGGTTACTGAGGTTCAATACTCTAATGTCAAGAAGATAAACCATTCAATTATCTTTGTAGTATAATAGATGAGGCATTACATGTAGCACCATAATGTACACATGGCCTTTCATATCAATATACCTAGTTATATCCTTTTCCATCTAATGTTGATTGGGAAATAGTCCTGATGGGTATTCATTATTTAAAAATAGGACTTTCAGTTAATATTATAGAAGTATTTAAAAGGGAATAATATTTCAAATGTATTTATAGATTATACCATCCCATTGAATAGACTTCTAGAAATTGATATTGCAGATGATTAGGTCTTTTAAGCACACTACATTCCCCATACCTAGGAGTGGTATTTTGATGGTGACTTCTGATTCTGTTTGACCAAAAGGATGGAAAACCCCAAAATCAATTGTATAGGTCTTGGGGATTTTTCTCTCTCTAAAAAAATTTGTTTTTTACTACTATTTCTCATTATCTGAAGGATTCACAAATAATGAGGCAACATAAGATGCCTGCATTTCTAGCTTGTAATTATCCCTATAGAAGAAAATAGAGTAGATGAATTTCAATTGGGACTCGATGCTGGTAACAATGATGATAAATGGGGAATATTAATTCAAAAATGATGAACAATATCCTATTACTCTATATTTTATGGGATTGATGACATAATTCTTTTTTATCCTATATTGTATCAAGTTCCCCTATAACAAAATCCCCCCACCATCATGTATACCAATGTACCCCCTATCTTGGTATTCCTTGATTAAGAGGAACCAATATTCACTATCAATCATCAAATATTGGTTTTTTAATATTTATCTCTGATATGGGTGACATAAATGAGTTCAACACTGCAATAGAGTGCGATAAACTAATTAAGAACACTAGATCGATGGAGCCAATAATTGGTTACCTATAAAACATTACTCTCCAAATTGACTGAGCTAGAGGGGAATATATTAGTAATTGGGAAGTAAATAATACCCTACAGGATAGTCGGAAGGAGGAAAAGAGCCACTAAAAAGGAAGAAAGGATATAATTATCCTCAGATACATAGTATAATGAGAGATTACCACCATCAGAGAACAAGTCATTGCTAACTCTTGCAGAGGCCATGGATCAAGAACCAGACACTCCCATTAAATGAGGAAGATGGGATGTTGCTAAAAAAATATACTAGACTACATTGAATTAAGTAGGAAATTTCATGGGTTTAGATCCATCATAAAATTAATACAAAAACATGGGTAGTTTAAAAAAATGGCTAAATATTACTGGCTATTTTAAATTTGGGTAATGTGCATTGTGGTAGTAATTGCCATGACTATAACTTTTGAATAATATTTGGTTTCCTTGAAATGTATATCTTACTATGTCATAACCAAAAAGCATATTCATAAATGAAATTTTATAAACAGGTCTTCAAAAATATATGAATTTTGGGTAATATGACCCTTTGAAAAATTAATAATTTTTTATTTTAAAATTGTTTTTTATAAATAGAAATGATAATGGATAATTATTATAGAAAGAATATTTGATGGCCTAATCCATTATAGACTCAGGTTATAAAAATCCAATTTTTCAAAGCATGGGAATGTGGATACATCATTGGGCTTCACTGTGGTCCATTCTCTAGCTGAGCTACATCATATTAATGTGTAATGAAATCACATACAGATTAGTTCAGGTTGATTGAAATCACCACTAGATGAATGGTGTTTGAGTTCCCAAAAGATTTTAACACCACTGCCCACCTTACTCATTAGTCTTATATGGGTGATATACTGGATTATTTAATGATGCCCATAGTAATTTAGTTTAATCAATTTGTATAAATAAAATTGTTACTATGGTAATATAAAATAATTTTTGAATTTTCAAATGACAAATTTAATCTCGGATAAAATTTTAGAGTTTTTTGAAGAAGATTAATATAATTAATGAATATTGAAATATTGTTATTTTCAAATATATTTTGTGAATTAAATAATTGATAATGTGATATGTTTTTTCCCAAAATGGACATTCATAGTTTTGATCAGTAAATTTTTTTTAGTCTCATAAGATGAAATTTATTTTTAGTGAATAGAAACTTTTGACTAGTAATATTCACTTTATGAATTATAATATGACGAATTGAATTTTAACCTCACAAATAGAGGTATCAATAAATTTTATTCATATTGAATGGCAATGTGATATAATTGTATAAGTAAATTACTATTTTATAAATTATTTGTTATGTATTTGTATTTTTGTGTAAAGAGTGATTTCCAATTAAAATTAAATTTTCCATATTTATAAAATCATATTCATAAGAGGGTGTTCATTTTTAAATTTCAAAAATTGATATTAGGTTTGTGAGAATTTATTAGATTTTTATAAAATGCTATGTTTTAAGGTGAATGGTAAATAAATGTTTTTGAGATTTCAGTGTGTTTAATGACATCATAATGATGTAATATTTAATTTAAAATTATGGTCAACTTTTCATTAAAAAAATATTATATGGGGTGTCCCAATTGGAAAATACCTTTGTAAAATACCATAAGAAATCCCATGGTTGTGTGAATGCCACTGATATGGTGTCCTAGTAAATTAATACAAAACTCCCTCTCTTTATGTATAAATCCCAAGTCATTAGTCAATTATATAGCGTAAAAAATTCATTAACATAGACTATCTGATAGTTTTACGTCCCATTTATTCCTCAAAATGTTTCCTCAAGACCCCATGGTCCGGATCATATGGTTTTAGATGATACACATAAAGTTATGTGAAATCTCAACTTCACATTTCCATTCATGTCTTCTTTATATTATATGTCTTTCCAATTTCCATATTTATTTATTCCATCAATTTTTTATATCATTATACTATATTAGGATTATTTAATGAATGAGATACCCCTATACCCTCTCTTTTTAATGATTTATAAATCTATGTTTCAAACCTTTTTTGCTGCAGGATTTACATGTCGACATTTCTCTCTATTTATGGGGAAATTGTTTTATTTTATTTTAGGAGTTCATAAACATATATGTATTCAAGTGCTATTAAAAAGGATATACAAATTATATATTTTTTTTTTTAGAATACATGAATCCAACTTTACTTTTCTATGGGATTAAAATGAAAAAATGAACACGTTTCTATGGACTTTTTAAAATGACCTAATTTTGATATGAAATCCATTACTTTTAATATATGTGTTCATTAGGAAATTTTTTATTATGATCTATTCAGAAGAAATGAAAATAAATATATTTTATTCATGTTCCCTAAGATCACTCCAATTCATTGGGTAATAAAGTTAATCTTTATATATGATATGTTTTACGATACCTTGGTGAATAACCTCGGTAATGTTTATGACATCTTGGGGTGTACCTTGGTGATATAATTATGAAATGATAAATTAAATAATGTATAAAAATTATAATTCAATAATAAATGATATTATTATGATATTCCTCTTAATCATTCCATTATGATAATCCTCATGTTCTTATTGATATTTCTCATAATGACATATAATCAATTTTTCATGATTTCCTTTATTATGACTTATACTCACACTCTCCATTTATGTATGTTCCCAGGTTATGAGATTCTGTAATTGTAAAAAGGATGAAAATTTCAATATACCTTTTGTGTGAATTGAAAAAAATTATGTTTTCATGTATTATGTACCTTGTTTCCATGACACTAAATATTGAAGATCCTTTGTTTTCAAAAGGTAAGGGAAATTTATGTAATAAATATGTGGGATGCCATAGTTGGAATCAAATGATAGTTTAGTCATTTTTTTAAATTAGTATTAGAAAATATTTCTATGAATCCTAATGAAAATATTAAATCCTGGAAAACAACATGTAATTTTTTAGAAATATTATGTATGTGGTTTCTGAAATAATAAATATTATTCTTTATTTGAAAATGTGTATATGGATATGGAATAGATGTATCTATAGGTTAAACCAAAAAAACCATGTGGAGAAAGACTCTAATGGGAACTGGTGCACAACAAAAGGCCATACTACACTCTAATATTGACACTATTGAGATATATGTTTGGTTAATCACATGTATTTTATGAATTATTATGATGGTTTTATAAATAAATGTTATAGTTGATAATGAATAATATGTTCAAGCAAGATGTTTCAGGATATAAGAATAATTTATAGTTAAAAAATACATAAAAGAAATATGTATCTTGTTAAGGATTTATTCTTTTATAAAATTGAGGGAAATAAGTTGAACCATGAAATGTTGACTGCAGTAGATCATGCACTTACAACCCTCTTATGGAAGCCATAATGAAATCATTCAGGAAAATGACGATCCAACTAAATCATGTTATGGAGAATAACATTAATCAATATCAGATACCAATATCACCATTTAAGGAAGAAATATCTATTTAGTTATTTATACATCAATGACCACCAACATTTTGGGGATCTACCAACGCTTTGATTGATGAATAGTGGATCGGCTTAATTGAAATGATATTTTAATTACTATGTTGTTCTAAAAAAATATACAATAACTATGGTTACATACCACATAGAGGGAGAAAATGATTAGTGGTGGCAAAAAATTATAAACAACAATCCAACATGACTGATTGAATATCTACAGTGGGAAGAGTTCTGATGGGTCATCTATATAAAGTATTTCCCTTATTCAATGAGAAAAAAAATGGAGAAGGCTTTTCATGAGATGAATTATATGTAGAATGAATATTTAGTAATAGATGAGATAAATAACCTGAGAAATTCATTTTACACCTTGATAATTATCAGGGATACTAATGGGAATGTTTAAGGAATTTTTTTTGTGGGCTAAGACCCAATCTATGGATAAATATAGCCAACCAATAAAATGATATCTTTGAGGAGATTATGAGGGGTGCTATGATAGTCGAACCAGAGTTTAGTGTGATGAAATGATCATATATATATTATAAATTGAAAAGATTAATTGAGCCAATCTTGTGGAGAATGATTTATCAGGTAATAGGTGTAAAATAAGTGAAACATCACATGTGTAATAAATCTGGAAAGAACCCCACTGGGAACAGTCTTCTTTTGAGAAGGTAGTCGTATATGTTTAGAAGAGATTTACATATCACTCAAAATTGTCAAAGTGTGGTGAATACTCAACTTCCTAACACTAATGATGAGGGAAAGATGGTTTAGGCCCTACCTAATGTCCAATGCTTCCTCTGTAGACATCTTGGGTAAATTTACAATTACTTCCCAAATAAAAGGGTAGTGGAGTTGAATCACAATCTGCCTCAACATAGTCTATTGGATAATTTTCATTCTTTTTCTATAAAGACGGTTAATGATTAATCTACAAATGACATTGTGGAATGTATTGTTATTTTTATCTCAAATGTAACATATACATTGTATGATAATGGTTCTACACATTTTGTTATTTCTTCCATGTTTAATATAATTTAAAATCAATAAATGTATTGATAAATGTAGAGTTAACAGTAAAGACTCTGGGTGGGATTATCTAAGAATAATTAGTGATTAAAAAATGTAGTATAACAATTATTGAGAACAATATTAACCAAAATCTAGGAGTCATTCCAATGAGGTATTTCAACATAATACTAGGGATGGATTGGCTTTCAATTTATAATTCTCATATAAAATTAGGATGAAAGGAATCATCAGTAGACCTGAATAGAAAAACTACACCTATCTTTAAAGGGGAGATATCTCGACATTAGATTTTTCTAGAAGAACCCCATTTAGACTTCATTATATATTTGATATTTTAAAATGAAATAGGAAATAATAGAATAAGGACAGATAATGTCCCATTCATTCTAGTATATGTCAAAAAAGTTCTTAAGGAGTTACCTATACCTAACCCCAGAAAGAGGGGTAGTGGTCTCCATTTAACTCATACCTAGATCTCATCTGATATCCAACACCATTTATAGGTTGGAAAATATCAAGTTGTAATAACCAAATTTCCAAATTAAATATCTTTTGTATAAGGGGATTATCTGATTAAGTGTTTCTTATTTAGGAGTGCATGTTCTCTTTGTGAAGTTGATGGATAGATCAATGTCCTTATATATTGATTATAGAAAACTAAATGATATCACAATAAAGAAAAAAACACTATTCCAATTGTTGATGACTTATTGGACCAACTTCTTAGGGAATAATTATTCTCTAATATTTATATTCAATATATGTGTCCTCAATTTAGGGTAAGGAAATAAGATATTCAAAAAACCACCATTTGATCATGATATGGTCATAATGAGTTTTTTATGCCCTTCGATTTGACAAATGCACTTTATGTATTTATGGATTTAATGAATTGATTCATTAAATAATTCCTTGATAATTTTGTGGTCATTATTATTAATGATATTTTGATATATTATAAATTTTAAAAGAGTCATTAGGATCATATCAGGGTATTTTTTCAACTATATATAAGGATATGTTTTTTGGAATATTAATAAAATGTAAATTTTTGGTACAAAAAGTTGATTTCATGGGGCACATAGTATCAAATGTTGAAATCTCACCTGATCCTAAAATGAAAAAGGTGGTCTAGGTATTTAAGAATCCAAAAATAGTAACTGGGATTCCTAGATTCCTTGGTTTAGTAGGATATTATAAGAGGTATGTGGAAAACATTTCATGCATTTTTAATACATTAAAAAAATTAACTCCAAATTGATTCTTGTTTATTTGGAAAATAAAGTTTGATAAATGTTTCCAAGGGATGAGGAAGTGATTGGTTATTGTACTCATGTTAAATCTAACCTCAATTGTAGAAGTCTTTTTTATTCTTAGTGATATATCTCTAAAAGATCATCATTTCTTATTCATGAAAAATGAAAAGGCCATTCTTTATGTACCTCAATAGTTGAATCCTAATGAGAAGAACAATCTTATACAATATCTGGAGTTGGATGCTATTTTTTTTATATTAAGATATAGACGCACTATCATTTTGGTGATAAATGTGATATATTCACACTCCATCGAAGTTTGAAAAATATTTCCACACAAAAAGAATTTATCATGAGACAAAAGAGATGGTTATGACTTCATAAAGACTATTATTATTCATTTAATCATCACCTTAGTAGAGAAAACAATGTCATTCATTCACTAAGTATGAATGACCTTGTTGTAATGGAAATGATGATTATTCATTGAGATCCCATGATCGAAGGCCTAGTTAAACTAGACATGGTAATTTTATAGAAATGGATATCATGAACCATATCCCAAATTATTTCTCAACAACTATTAATAGAGAATATCAAGAAATTTAAAAAAGAAGAAGCTTTGTTATAGAAGAATATTGAGGCTGTGAAGGGTGGGATTTTATTTAATTCAATATTGATATAGAAGGTGTACTAAAATTTCATACATGACTATGTGTCCCATCTATTTTCATGATAATGATGGGTCAAATGGATGGATCCCATAACTAAATATTACATATACATCATGGAAGCACTAAAATTTATAGGTTTCTATGTGATCATTATCGGTGGTATACAAATGAAAAGAGATATTGCATACTACAATACAAGGTGACTACTATGTCAGCATGTGAAGGTAGAGTCATAACATCCCAAAGAGATATTTCAACCACTAACCATACTAGCATGGAAGTGGGACAATATGACTAGGTAAATTGTCACCGGTCTCCTATAAACATCAATGGGAATCAATGAGATATGGGTTTTATTTTACCATCTCATCAATAAATATCATTTTATCTCTATTCAGGAATATTTCTCTTTTGATCAACATGCCATAATTTATGTGAAGGAAGTTGTATGGTAGAATGGAATTCCACATTCTATCATATTTTATAATGATAAAAGGTTCAAATCAGTATTTTAAAGAAGTATTCAACAGACATTGAGTACGTAATTGAATTTCATTATGACATATCACCCCCAAACTGATGGAAAATATTATAAGAAAATTCAAACACTTAAAAACTTGTTGAGAACAAGCTCAATGGAATTTTAAGATGGATGTGACCTAAATCTCAAATTAGTTTATATCTCTTACAAAAATAACTTCCTTTGATGCATTAATATGTCCCCATATGAATCTTTATACAAAAAGTGATTTATAAGTCATAATTGTTTTGATGAAACTATTGAGAGAATGCATCTTGGGCCTGATATTGTGTATGAGATGATCGAGAAGGTTCATGTCATCCAACAACACATTAAGGATTCTCAGAGTCAGATAGGGAGATATTCTTAAAACCATCAAAGGGAACGGATTTTGAATTTTGTGATAAGGTCTTCTTTAAAATTTCACCATGGAAGAGTGTCATGCAGTTTGTTAGGAATGGCATGCTCAACCCCAAGTACATTTCCCTTATGAAATCCTTGGCCACATAAGAGTAGTGGAATATTGGCTTGAACTTCTTCCCATTCTCACTCTAGTTCATGATGTATTCCACATATCCCTCTTGTTGAAGTACGTACCCAACCCATAACATGTATTGATCCTAGAGGATGAAAAACATCAACACAATCTCTCTTATGTGGAGAAGTAGGTGAAGATCATAGATCGTATGGGCAAAGTTATATGAAATAATAATACCAACATAGTAATATTGTTGTGGACAACCCAAAAATATTAAGAATCCATTAGGGATTCATAGGATACTAAGAGGCATAAGTACCCACATCTTTTTTTCATTTGGGGCATAAGAAGAAATTTGGGGAAATATTTTCTTAAGGGGGGAATAATGTAACGACCTGAACATTTGAATCATATTTTATTTCTTAAGAATTTATGTATTACTATGTCATAGTCAATAAAAATATATAATTATAAATGAAATGTGACTGTCATCTTTTGACAGTTATATGACCATTGGAAACAATAAAAAATTTTATCTTTAAAATTACTGTTTATAAATAGAAATGATAATGGATAATTATTGCACAAAGAAGAGTCTATGGCCTCCTCTATCAGACTCAGGCTGTACGGAGCCCATTTTTTAAGGCATTGGAAAGCAGTAGAATAATTGGGATTTTCCTTTGACATAGCCCAAGCTGACCATCAACATGTTAAGCTAGAAGAAAATTGTCTATGGGAGAAGTTCAAGTTATTTGAAATCACCACAAGGGAAATGTTGTCCGAGCCACCACAATATAATATCCCTATTTAACACCATACTCTTTGGTCTTATGCATGTGTTATAAGGGATTATGTAATGATGCCCTAGTTACATTTTTAATCTATTTGTATAAATAAAATATTCATTATGGTAAAATAATCATCTTTTATAAATTTTAAAATGTCAAAGTTAATCAATGATGAATTTTTAGAATTTTTCTAAGAAGATTCATATAATTAATGGATATAGAAAAAACGGTATTTTATGAATAATTATACATTAAATAATTGATATTGTGAAATTATTTTCGAAAAATAGTCATATGGTTGGGATTGGTAGGAAATTTATTGTCTCATGAGATAAATATAATTTTTGGTCAATAGTAACTTATGTATAGTAATATTACCCTTAGGATTAGTAATATGACTAATGGAATAGTAACATCACTAATGTAATTATAAATATAATTTAGGCATATTGATTGTTAATGTCATATAATTGTATATGAAAATAATTTCATTATACATTTTTTGTATATTTTTTTTAAGGTAAATAGTGATTTTATATAGAAATTAAATTTACGATATTCAGAATAATATTTTCACAAAATGGAGTTCATTTTTGAATTCAGAATATCGATATTTGATCCAAGTGAATTTATTAGTTATTTATAAAAAATTTTGTTTTTCCGTGATTAGTAAAAATAGAGTTTTTGAGTTTTCAAAATGTTTAATGACATTATAATGATGTAATATTTAATATAAATTATGGGTATACTCTTGAGTGATATAATATGATATTAGTTTTTCCTAGTTTCCAATACCAAGGGAAAATACCATGGTAATGGCCATGGTTTTGCAAATACCACCGATAAGGTGTCCTACAAAATTAATAAAAGGATCCCATGATTTTTCAATAAATATCAATCCATTCATTTAATTTATTACATTCCAAATTCATTTCCCTCAACAATATGATAGTTTTACCTTTAAAAGAGTCCTTACAATGTGTCTTAAACCACCTAAGGTCCCAAACATAGAGTTTTACAAGTTACTCTTCATGGTATGGGAAATCTCTACATTACTTTTCCTTCCATGTTATCATTATGTTATTTGTATTTCAAATTTAAATATAATTTTTTTAGTTACATTTTTTCATTACCTATACTATATTTTGTGTCTTTTTTTAATGAGACCCCTTTTATGACGAATTCATATTTTTTTTATAAATCTATGTTTCAAACCCGATATAAAACCATATTTTTGTCTCAAAATTTCTCTACATTTATCCATAAATTATATTATTTTCATTTATGAATACCCAAACCTCTATAATCACATGTATTATTCACAAGTATTCACAAATGATATATTTTAATTTTGGTATTAAATTTCATGAATCCCACCTTCCTTTTCTGTGGTATTAAAATGAAAAAGGGAACATGTTTTTATAATCTTATTTAAACACCATGATTTTGATATGAAACCCATTTCTTTTATTATATATGGTTTTTTATGAAGTTTTTTATTATGATATATGTGGGTCACATAACAGTACAAGAATATTAAGTCTTATCCCGGATGTAACTTTAATGAATTGGTTAATGAAACTATCCACAAGAGATGACAAGTTTTACGATACCTCAATGTATAACCTTGGTATTATTTATAACAATAAAGGGATGGAACTTGGTTATATGCTTATTAATGTAAAAATTAAATGTTTTACTCAAATTTTAAATTTATGATTCAAGATACTATTAATATATAACTCATTATCATGAATTTATGATACTCCTCATGGTATCATCGATATTCTTCAATATCATATGTAAAATGTTCTCTGTGTTTCCCCTCACTTGGAATTACAGTCACCCTTTCCTTTGATATATGTCCCGAGGATTTGATATGTAGTAATTGTACATTGGATGAAAATTTCAATAATCTATTAAACTATATGAAAATATTAAGATATATTTTCTTGTATTATATACCTTTTTTTTGAAAATATTATACTTTGAAGATCCTCTGATTGTAAAATGTAATTAAAAATTATGTTATAAATATGTGGGATGAAATAGTCATATCCTTCATCCATGACTAATTAGTTCATGTACATATTTTCTACTACTAAATTCTCTTCTAAATTGGTTCTCTAAATACCCCTCATAGAATTCATGTTGAATAACATCATCACTTTTCTAAATTACAATTTTATCAGTAGGTTCATGGCCCCTCAAAAAATATTGATGGAAAATGTCCCCAATTTTTTTCTTTGGATTTTAAAAAACTCTACCAAGATTACAACATCGAATCAAATAACACATCTCATTACCACACAGAGGCTAATTTATAAATAGTTTCCACTAACAATACTCTTTCAAATATACACTAAAATATGTTGATAAAGGAAAATTAGTCTTGGTTTAATATAATTCTCCATTCTGTGTGGGCCTACCATACCACCACACATTCAGTCATTCAATAAAAATTATACAAATAGGTTTGAGGGGCTTAGATATTATAACCCATAGAGGAACAACTACCTTTTATATGAATATCCATTTACATATAGCGCTCAAATGATAAAATGATTCAAAATTCTCTAATAAAATTAGAGAGTATTTACAAGAATGAGTTGCATACACAAGACACCCTGGAAACCCATCATAATTGGATCGTATAATCCTTTAACCAAAATTTTCAACTCCATTCATTCCTCCATGTAGAATTGGTATTGGCTCTTAGATCCCTAATGACACCATGGAAGAATTTTATAAATTTGTATCCAAAATGGGAGGGGTGTTACGTCATATGTAAGGTCTATCAAAATAGAGCCTACTAATTTGCCAACATTGATGGGTAGAGTGTCATGCCCTTCCCACCCACTAATGTGACGTTTCTCAAGAAATAATTTTCATGTTCATAATCAAATAATAATTCACAAAAAATTTAATCCCCTATTATCTTCATGGCCACATGACGTTAAAATGTACAGATCTATCCTTTATGTAACACATCGAAACTACACAATTGGTGTCCTTTCTGCATGATATTTAACGTCTTGGATTTTCTAGAACTATTTATGGATATATTCAGATTATCACATGGTACAATTTCATACTGAATCTCTATTCTTGGGTTAGGTTACAATCTTCATCTTCCTTTTTCTTCACATTATGTGATCCACGACCATACCACAACATGTCAATCCGGACAACTAATGTCCTAAACGGATAATGTTGAACTGCTCATCCCATCATGAACTACATACATATTTATTATTATTTTCTAAATAGTATACAAAGGTATGACTCAATGCTATATCATTATCAAACCACTAAATGATAAAAAATACCTATTTTGTACTCCAAATTTCCTCAGTATTGTGATAAAATCCCATGATATTATATATTTATCAAAACGATCACAGCTGACATGAGAGTATAAATTTTATTAAAGGCTTACCCTTAGGAAAATGGAATGAGATTACATTATATGTCCATCGTGATCATGAAGGAAGGACCATAAAAGGCCCACTATGAGTCTTCCCCGCATGATGATAAAATACATGGTCAATTCTCCAGTCACATTACAATAAATTCCATGGTCCCTCAAGAACTATTTGTTCCATGATTCATATCATGATAGTGTATATGGATATTCTTAGATCTCTAATACCAGTTCAATCTAAAAAAATCAACAAAAACAATGCACATCTCTCCATATGGTCCACACCAAGTATGATAGAGTTTGTCTTTCATGAAATATGGTTAACTTGATTCCTATCCTTATTGAATATATAGTTACCCCCCAATATCTGACTCCAATCCTAGTCCCAAATGATATGTATAAAAATGAAACCTTTTGAATAAGTGTCAGAACTATTTATTGAAATTCTTTAAGAAATTTGTATGGGTCAATTCTCATATTCCTTAGATATGTAGTAACACTCGAAAATCCACACATGGGCCAAACTAAACATTTTTCATTCTTTCACAATGATTTATTTTCATCATCAATGTATAATGATAATCTCCATTAGATTTCATGAGTTGAATTTGTCTTGATTCCTATCATCACAGGATAGGTTGTGATTTCTAATTCTCCTATCATAGACATAGCTAAAATAACTGATAATGAAAGCACCCCAACCACATAGAACAAAAGTAAAAGAAGATAATTTTTCATATGAATGAGAAGTATCTATATACATATTTCATGTGTAAATAATATATAATACATATATTTTTTATGTTTATTCCCACATAATAAACACATGATGTTGAACTACATAAGAGTATGTCTTTAAAAAATTATTTTAAACCATACTGAAAAATTATGGTTCACATGACATTAAAAGAAAACAATGAATAGTTCTATATCATATGATGTTAAACTAAATGATAAATTTACTTACAGAATGATAATAATATACACCTAAAATGTCCTCACTACATGAGGATAAACTATGATTTCTGTTAACCATTTCTCATTCCTTATCAATGGGGCATGATATCCTTACCTTGGTTGACCAGACTATGGGGTCCTTCTTCCATACCACTGAATTACCACAATCCATGTGACACACTTCGAGTATGGAGTACCACATGTTACCTCAAACCATTTAAATACCATAAAAAATAAAATATATATCATGGTTTGGCTATGAAATTGATGCAGAAGGGATTATAACGCACCATCCAAAGACATCTCCATACTATTTTATGTGAAATCTAATTCTTATGATATTGATCATACTATAGAAGAACCTATCACCTTAGTCTGCTTTGGGTCATCCCTTCTACTATTGTCACATACCATCACTCATGGCCAGAGTACCTCAAGCCATGATTTATAGTATTTCCAACTCTCTCTTAGATGTTTGTTGGTGTTCCCTTAGCCCTGGGTATCATAATTGGTTGCTTTTGAAAGATCCACATATTTTGAACATTTGTGTCAAAAATTTAAACATCCCACACTTTGGTCAAATTTCTATGACCATAAACTACTAATGAATGTGAAATATGACCTATCATGTTCAAAACCCACAAAGGGTGGCATGGGAAATAGTCAAGCCTTATCTCACTAAAATCATCAGCATAAGAGTGTCAGAAAAAAATAAGGGTGAAAATAAATAATTAAAAAATCTCATAAGGTCTAAATTTTATACATGTTAAAAGAAAATTATACTTGATAAACCTCTTCGTTTAGGGAAAAATTTATGTAATGATTTATCACGGATCCTTGTTTTGAGAATATGTTTCCTTGGTGGAAACACAAGATTTTATGGTGTTCAAACCCTTCTTTTATATTACACATTCTACAAATAGCAATTAATTAATGGGGTTCCAAGGATAAAAATAAACCTTTAATGTCCAATGGAAAATATATCCAGCTTCATAGGACCCTTTTCTTTAATTTTCATATATGGTTATGGATCCACCATATATGCAAATGGTCATCATCCAAATGATTCGCTTTTATGAAAGGACATTCTAATCATTTTGAGATCGTAAATTATCATTACAACACTCATTGCCTTACTGTGTCTGAACTACTCCTTATATGGCAATACCATATCATCATCTTGATTTGTCCACTTTGGACCACAACATAAAATAATCATACCAAAAATATTTGATAATATTTTACATCATCAAAATTATTTTACTTTGTTTTGTCACTTTCTTAAGGATCTAATGCGACACTTCATTCTCAGGAAATTCATGGCTCACACCTAGTGATTCGAAAATATAGGACATTGATAATGATTATCAAAAACAGGTTATTAACTTCCCTAGGTTTTCAGAACTATTCCTATATTGCGTTCCTACCATACCCAACCTCATTATAAAGTCATTTTAGTCTCCATAATTCTTCAATAACCCATGAATATAAGTGTTTATTATATTTACATAGCCATTCTATCGATTCATATGGACGTTGACCTACCATATAAACTCATTTAATCCATGAAAAAAAAAGAGAATCAATCCTTGTGAGCCCTAATAATGTCATGGCATAACCATTCACCTTAGTTCGTTTCAGGTCATCCTAGGTATAAAAATTCTTTCCATTTTAACAAACTAAAACATTTGGGATATGAATAAAATTACCCACTTTCTACTATCCAATGAGGCCAAGTATCCCTAGCATATCACCCTCAACCGATATTACTTCTATAAATCATCCATTATCCTTGGAAAAGAGTGGATATAATTTTTTCATGTATATGTTATTGTTGTATAAGGTATTTAACACACAAGCTAATAGAATCTCCTCCTTAGAAGAAATTAACTTTAATCCACATTATTTATAGAAACACCATGTATGAACCCAGAACCATAGTTTCTTTTGGGTCATTATTTCCATTTCTATAACATATTCTATGAAACTGTTTTATATCATATACTTATAGACCATAAAATATAGTGATATCAGGTTTGAGAAAAAATAAAATAGAGTAATGTTATACAATTTCGGAGCTAAATGAACTTAAACTGATGATATACATGGCTAGAGAAAAAAGAACCTAAACTAAATCCATATAATGACTAAGATAAATTAAATTAACATAAATTGATATCAAATCCAATATAAAATGAAAATAATCAACATCGTGTCAGTGATTTAGCCATAAATAAAGAAAAAACATATAAGGATCATCAGAAGGAAATAGAAAAATCAATCTGATCTAGCCATGCCTATCATCATTAGAAAAATATAGAGCACTCTCCCTCTATGGAATATATACTGCCCAAACAATCCTTTTGCAAATTTGGTGATCTCAATAAATCTAGGAACTATTATAAATAGGTAATCTCAAGATGGTGGAAATTTATGAGAATTTTTCCAAGTAGAATGAGTTAGAATATTAAAATTAAAATCTAGACATCTTGGTTTAAATGAAATATGAAAACACTGGGTATCATTTATTATTAATATGATATCAAATCAGAAAAAAATTGTATACATAATGGATGAGGAATGGAAGAGAACATATAATGTTCATAGGATCTGTTAATTGATATCATGAAGAAAGACGAATCCACCATCATTCAGATATTGGAAAACTATTTTATAATTACCTTAGAATTAGTTTCTTTTAATTTTGAAATAACCCAATTATAAATGGAGGCATTTTTTGGATACCACTAAATAGGTTCCATGAACTTTATCATGGATAGACACATGTGTTGATTATTCTTCTAAAATTAATCCATGATGGTATCTCCATATGAATTTTTGGGGTTCATATAACATGATGGATAAACAATGTCATTCTCCAGGTCTTCATCTTCATGGTAGAAGAATTCCAATTTTAGTAACACACCTGGAATTGATATCTCACCCCTGTAGAACCATTAGTGCATGATGTTTCCCATACTAAAACATATAATTCAATATATATAAGTTATAGTGTATATGGTTATGATGAAAGAGTTTGCACAATGACTACAGTATGGATCACCTAATCATGATAATCTACATCTTGTCATAGTATGAAAATCCTTTGTGCATATAGAGGATGAAAGGAAGATGGTATGTGGATTAAAAATATAATGTGAGACATATAATCGTAAACTCTCAACTAAGGTATCCTACTCTTCTGGTGACAATAACACATTTAGACATCATGATGAATTCATATTTTCATCAATACCTAAAGGATACCTGGCTATAATATGAAACTCTCGATACCTAGCTTCGATAAAGCCCTAAAATATTAATTGGATGTGCTGGGAATGCTGAGAAAAATATAAAATTTTAGACATGATACACATTGTCTGTTATATGGATTTCAACACCACATACATGAAATATTTATGTGCTCATGATAGTTTCAATTATTCTATTGATATCATCATGTAAATAGATTAAATATCCAATGTACATGTGTCTTGAGATTTTTTTATGTGATATTTATATTCCAGATTTCATCATTCGGTGTTCAACCTTTTGTATATGGAAGTAACATTAAATAACTCATTTCCACAATATAGAATGATAATTCCATTCACACATGGATTTTCAATGTTCATAAAAGTATCAATCCATGAAAATTTCTACATGCCATTGCATGAAGAATCAATGGAAATATGACATATAAATGTGAACAAAAGAGACTATCCATGACAAGGCCAGAATGCCATCGCGAGATCCATTAATGGACATGCAAAGCATCAAATCCAGGAGAAGCGATGTTCCTTGATAATTTCATTTTTCCATCACAATATTCATCACTGAACATTTGATTCAGCATAGAAAAACTGATGTATTTTCCCCAAAAACACTTTTGTGTCTTCTTGAGAATCATTATTGATCGCTATGTATATCATATATAAGGAGAGTGATTGCCTTTGATAACAATCATGTGGCTGGATATGATATAAAATATAATTTAAAAATAAGGAAACAAATATTTCAATGTTTGGATCCTCTTGTGGTCATAAAAGACATGTGCCACACCCATGGAGTTCTAAAAAACTCATCTTGTTCATCGTGATATGTCAACTTCAAATAATGAAAGCACATTGGCATGTGAGCCTCATCATGTGAAAGGCCTCAGGTATTTCTAGGAACCCTTTCTCCCCGATTGGCTCAACAATGAAGAATAGATGGATTTTTTTCATAATGTAATTTTTCATATATATTGGAATATTATTGTTCATATGATGCATTATCAAGTTTCAGAGTAATTGACATTGAAATTACACTTGTAATCGTACATACCCCCCATACATTGAAAAATAGAAAAAGGAAATATAAAGAGTGGGGATCTAGGAGCCTCCATTGGTTGTCAAATGACTGTAACATGATAAGTATTTCCCCAATATTCTCTCATGAGATTCCAAGACAATCCACCTAGTTATTTTTAAGACCCTGTGAAATCCATCTTTGTCTCGTGAAACATCAAATAAAAATCATTAGATATTTTATGAACACTTTAAATTGACTCCCTAATCATTTGAAGGCCCTCGGAAATGTTAATATAACAACGATTATGTTCTTATTCATATACCACATGATTCAACATGTTCGTATTAATTATAAATTAGCCAATATTGGAAACATTGAAGAGAATGACTCGCGGTCACTAAAAATTAGGTGACTCCATCATGGGGATCCACGATAGAGGGTCGCAAAGATTCATAGCACCAGATCCCTTCATTGACTACATATTGGATTCACGTGAGATACACAATTAAAAATGTAACATAATTGGGGCAATGAAGCATATAAATACCGAATCCCAGTTTTAAGGAATTGTGTCAGATTTTATTTTCATCCATCTACATCAACACACCAAATCAATATAGTATATTTCACGGACTGAATGATCTCATAACTAGAATGTATTACATCAGGTAATATACCATCCAACATCTATATCTATCATGTTCCACGAATAAATAACTTCACGTTATCATTTATCTATCATGTGATGTAATTTGGGTAGGAAACATAGGGAATATCCAACATGTATGCTAGATCATGAATTACTAAAAAAATAACACTGAATAACACTAAGATATTATCCATATAATATCATGAAATTGTACTAAAGGTTGAATATTTAATCAATTTTTTTTCTAACCCTCATATTCTTCATGTAAACCATCCAAGACATGCGGTATAATGAGTACATTTATCTCAAATGACATGATCCTCATTTTTTATTCTTTTTGGGTCATGAAAACTATTTTATAAAGGGAAAAGTAGGACACATTGTTCTATTTGTTGTGAAATTTTTTTCTCATGAATCCCATTCGAATCATCACACATTCCTTGTGATGTCCATCAAATACATTTCATGAATCATTTAATGACTGATTCTTATGTCATTCAAGCCTCACGGTAGCTTCTACGCATGTCAATTAGCTCTCATAACCCCCTATGGGTAAGTCAGTTGAACCTCATAAATTTCTCCATACATGTCATCCATGACATGCAATACCCTTAAAATGTGTCATCCAAGACATGAAACACCCTCTAAGACTTTTTTCACTAACTATCATGACACACTCTGTATGTGTCAACTATATCTTGTGATAACACCTGCAACATGAAAACTAAATCATGTGACAACCTCAAGACAATACATTGATGTCATGTGATGGTTTCTTAGACAATACATATAGCTCTTGTGATGTACTATGGCCATTTTAGCCATGATCATGTGACAATATTCATAAACCCCATTGTGGTTAGGTTATGTCTTCCAGAAAATTTAACTAGACCATTTGACTATCTATTATTATTCTCGGATGATATTATCCTATATAGAAAGAAAACAATAATAACATAGTGAACAAAAAATCAAATCATGAGAAGAAATAAATAAGTTCATGCCAATATGGAATCCTTGTATTAGATAAAATCTTTCATCATTAGTGTGTGAGCTCCAAAACCAATGTAATACTCAGTGTGTATGCTCTGATCAACAATATAATACAATATGCCCCATAAGTAATGGAATCCTATTGCTTGATGACCTTTTCCATCATCGGTGTCGATTCCCCAATCAATAGAGAATCATCAATGTGTAATTATTGACCAGTGACACAAGCTGATATGACGAAATTATTGGAAAACCTCATAGAATAAGCCCCAAATAATGTCATAATATGAAATCCCTTGTTATAAGGGAAACCTCTAGGAGTAATACCTGATCAATGAAACTATGTAGACTATGATTCCTTCCATAACTAGGACACATAGGAGACCTCACAGAGATTTGAGATAGACATTAATTATCCAAGGGGAAGTCCCAGCACAGAAGTCCCACATCCATAAGAAATGACATTGATTTTGTTACATTTGTTGTTTCTCACTATGAGTATATCTCATGTCGGATTAGGGAGTTTCAATAATAATATAATATACACTATATATATTTAATATGATAATGTAATCCTCTGTGTGTAATACTATATTATACAAACAACGATGAATCTGATTATTTATATAAGAATGATAAGTAGGACACCCCTGCGAGGATTGATATCTATAATAAATCTTATAATCAATGTCCCATAACATAAATACCACATTTATAAAAAATAATATTTATTACACGACCTTCCTTGTTTATAAAAATGATCATTGCTCAAGTGGTATTAGGGATCTGTAATCAAAGTCACTAAATTGATACTGGATTCCTTTGTGTATAATCCCTGATCAACTGAACTATAATGACTCTGATTCCATCCATATGGGGGATATGTAAGATGCCTCCATAATGCTATAGGACTATAATAAATCAGCTTATGGTTTCCATAGTGCGTAAACCATGAACCATTATTTGGTGAGAATGATTACTTCATACCCGTTATTTTTCAAATTGAACATAGTGAGTCGAAATAGTCATATCATTCTTATCATGAATCTTCACCATACAATGAAATGTAAGAACGTAAGCCCTGATGAGTTGTATGATATTCATTCATAAAAAAAGGAATATACTATTTTTTCAGTCCCAAGGGTTTTATTTAACAATTAGAACTCTGATTCCTTCCATAATCAGGACACATAGGATGCCTTTCTAATGCCCACGATCAAATAAACACCCAATTTTGTGTGAGTATTTTGATATCTATGACTTCTTCACCATTAGGAACCAATAATTCTTAAAATATTATCACTATACCTAATATGTATGTTGACAAAGAAAACAAATGAACTAAAAAGTTTCGACCTCTACTGTATTCTCAATACGTAGGATGTCTCTCGAGTCCTGGATCATGAATACTCAGTTTTTCATAACACTAATATATTTCCTTTCCGTACAATGTTAAATTTCACAGGTCTAATGAACTATACTGGTTTTGATTACATTAATATATGAGATAGATAGAATGAAATATAATGGATCAATCTCATCTTTAGGATATTAATTGCATCCTTTCCAGGGAGGGTATTCTGAAGCTCGTAGTCACATAGCTTCATCACATGGGTAGGTTTCCATTATTGGAATTTTATATAGATACTAGGATTCAAACCTATGGATTCATAGATGATACCCCCATATAATGTACAAATAGTGGGACATAAACTATAGTCATTTTTCTTAGGTCACCACTACCGCATCAGGATTAGTAAGAGATTAGGGATCATATATTAAGACAATAAGAGAGTCTCGTCGTACGCAACAATTCCCCACAAAAGGTTGTTATGAGCCCGAACATCCATCCTCTAGACCAATGAAATTAGCTATGATATATCTGGCATTAAAACCTAGGTGACCCATTAAATTTGGAATGAAGGTCCATAATAAGTGATGGATGAGGGAACTCTTAGGATCATATATGGAAGACCGAAAAAATTAAAGAACATAGAGAAAGCTATTGAGTAAGGCCCTAAACTCTCTCCAATCAAAACATTTAGGAGAAACCCACCCACGAAGTCTTATATGATTTCGAATCAATAATAGGGATAACATTTTAGGGACAAATGGATATTATGAGGGGTATAATTTTCCACCGATATGTTTTATGAAATGTTTGTTCAAATAATTTTATTTTTTTCAACAAATTTTATTACACAAAACACCGAGTTTAAACGAACAAATGCATACAATTAAATTATTTTTATCAAAATTTCATTTGAATGGTGAGTATGAATTTTACATACCAAATTATTAAAATTGTTTCACTACATATGTTTAACTAAATTATTTTTATATCAATTAATTATAATTTAAAAATAAAGAAACCATAATGTTAATGATATATTTTTCGGAAAACTTTTTTTATGAACACAATTTATTTTAAATTAATAAATTAATTTAAACAATATTGTTGTGATATATTAATTATATTCAAATATAATATTTGTTATAAAAAATCAACATCTATTTAACATTTTTATAGGAATGATGGGTGAATAGAAGGAGATGTTATTAAAAAATATATATATAGTGGTTTCCATAACTTATTGAACACTTATTTTATATTTAATTTCATCCACTTATTTAAATTAAATATAGTATATTTAATTCCATATATGAAATATAAATGTTCAAATATGGTAAATATTCCCCATTTATTTAAGTTAAAATAAATAATATCCTCAGTAAAATTTATTCCCACGATAAGTGGAAGATATGGTTTTTCTTGGTTAAAATTTTGTTATTGGGAAATAATTTATCATCGTAATTCTTACTATATTAACCTAATTCTGAAATATTCACCTTATTATTTAAATTGTATTTTTTAATGGACTATCATCCATTATATAATATTTTATATTATTTTATAAAATGAAATTTACTAAATGAAACCTCTTATTTAAAAATATAAATTATCATTCCAGAACTAGATAAATGAACGTTATGAACAAATATTAATACTTATTTTTGGAATAATGAAATTATTTCCATGATATTAATTTATTTACTTTTTTTTAAATTACCAAATGATCATAAATTATTATGCAATGATAATTGATTATTACTACAATTTATTGGATAATTAACAAAATGATTTCACACTTATTAATTTTGATATAATTTTAATGTGTAAGTATTTTCCAAAAATTTTATAGATAAATATGAAATATTAGAAGGTTTGAAATAATTATACTATAATCCACCATTTTTAATAATGTATTTAAAGTAAAATTAAATGAATATAGTGAAAATTGACATTAATTATATTTTCTAAAAAATTATATTATATTAAATGTTATAAAATACATAAAAATTTTATATTTATCCAAATGAATGGTTTACGATTTGAAAGATGAATTACGGTCCCTTTATGTGTAATTTATAATTTTATAGTAACATTATTAACCCATATAGGGTAGAAAACATTAATATTATGGTATTTTTCAAAAGGATTAATGTGGGGTTTAAAATATATGGTTAATATTGTGTTCCAAAATTCTAAAACATTTATTAGATGAGTGGAATTAGGAACATAATTATCATATATTTTAATAATATTAATGTTGATACATTATAAATGTAAAAATATTTTATATTATTTTTATATTTTAGGGAATTCAAAAAGTTCCCCTACTGTAAATTATAAACCCCCACCCCCTCGCCTCATTTCTACTCTTCACAACAAATTTTTACATCTAGCTCGACCAATAATAGAGTAATTATTTTTTTAACTTAACTATACACATTATTGTGATGATGTTATTTTATATAGACCATTCAAAGATAACATAAGTCGATATATAATTGAGCCATTTCAAATTATAGGTAGTTGACTTAAAAAATTAATTAATTTTAAATTATTTTTTACCTCATTTAATTTCTTTTATTTTTCCTAAATATATAAATTATGTATCCTATATATTCAAAAATGTTGTTATTATTATCAATACACCATTATTCAGCCTCTTTCCATCAAATGATAAGTGAAGAAATCACTCCTGACTATGTCAACCTTGCTGTTTCCACATAGGGATACAACTAATTCTCAACAACATAATTTATAAGTGGGACTGATAGTGGGTATGATGATTTTATATGAGTATTAGGAAATAATTTTACTACTTGAATTATTTTATAATATATACATTTTTATCATCCTAAGAGTTGGAAAAAGGAAACATTGATCATGGGTACTAGTGGACTACCACCATAATGATGTGATGTGATTTTTTTCATTTCAATTATACATAGTTTCTAGTAATGATGAATTTAATTAATATATATGATATATATAATATTATAATTATTCTATAATGGTTATTTATTTTTTATATTACATTAATTCCACCCCTCTCAACATAATAACATCATTATTTCGTACATATATCCTACTCTCAACATGAACAAGAGAATAAATATTTATATCACCAACATGTATCAATGAATATAAATTTTTATATATTTAATATATATCATAGTTAAATCATTACAATCATTATGGATATGACGGAATCATGAGTAATGTACATGGACTAAAACTACTAAACCAAAATATACAAGAAAAACAAAGAAGATATCTTATGGAACAATTCATTTAATAAAGAATTAATAATAACCATGTGATAAAATTTTATAAGTAAATAATATAAGTTATGATATATTATTATGGTTTATATGTATTATTATGAAATCAATATTTATTATATAAGGAGTTATAATATGGATTAAAGAATCCATACATAAGGTATGTGATTTTCAGCTCACTTATATATCTATCGGACACTTACCTTATAATGTACTTGTTTCATTCGGGTGTGTATATAATTACAATTAATTAAATTTATCATTATTATTATTAAAGAAACTAGGTGGATTTAAATATCCATATAATTCAATTCATTTAATGGGAGTTATTATACAAAATATACAAAATAGGTAAAGAATTAAAGTTTAAATATCATTGTTTATATGGATATTTTTTCAATAAGTTTTGGGTAATGAAATTTTGGTATATACCCTTCAATAAAATTATCAAAGATCATCTGTGGTAGTTTTTAATGAAAATAAATGTTTTTATTTTATTATATTCACATTATATTCTAATTATACAATAGATATGTTTTTATGGAAGATAAATTTTATCTTTCTATTTGGTAAATAAACCTTTTTCTTCCTCATAGATGATTTATAAAAATGTTTCGTAGAATATTTTTATTAATATATATTGGTTTTTCAAAGTCATTAATCACCATATTTTAATTTTTATAAGTATATTTCATCAGTAATCATATATTCCTTTTCGGAATGAGGTACATTTAGGATTTTAAAATAAAATCCTAAAGGGAATGTATCTTTATCTTATAATAAATATATTTAATTTCATGGAGTAATGAATACTCTCTATTATATAGATTTATATACCAATTTACATGGTTATTTTTTAAAAAATTTCCCCATATCAATTTTTTGTATTTTTTATTTTAACGATGTGATTAGCAAGTCGGAAAATTCTTTTTCAAAAAAAATATTAATATTATAGTGAAATTTTTATTCTTTATTTAAATCAAACCATGATTTAACTAATTATTTACTAGGGATGGGATCTAATTATAATATCATTATTCTCTATAAGTATAGTTTATTATTATTATGATAGGAATTTTCGAACACCCATTTCATTTAAATGGGTTATTTATTTATAGAATGCTTAAATGTTTATGTATATTTTTCTTTTCCTACAAGTTATACATTTATAACAAGCTTATGAAATTTATTTTATTTGACTGGTTATTATATGATGAATCGTATTATGATCCAGTTACACAAACACCAATGAAATTTATTATGTTATAGTGGTTAAATTGCATCTAATGATGATGATCAAATTATAACCAAATACAGCCGATAAATTATTTCCCAGGACGATTCTCACATTATAAAAAAGTATGGATGAGACCAATATCACAGTCATATACATTATGTAAACATTGATATCTCATTAAATAAAATGGATTAGGATTCAAAATTAAACCTATTTAAAAAGGGTTTTTTCTGTAACGTCTCATATTTTCCATTTATTATTTTAAATATTATATGGAATTATTTCAAGATCTGGCTCGATGACGGCACATCATTCTGAGGTCCTGTGAGCCCGGAATGGTGGTTTGAACTTTTTTTAAGTTTAGTGAGTCGGCGCTTGTGTGCGGTTGTGGATGTTTCCAAACAGATGCCCAGATTAAAAATCCGAGCGCACCGTTGCATCCGAGATGACGACTTTAACTATGATCGGGAATAACCACAACCGGTGTGGGTTGAGGGAGAAAGTAATGTTTTGGAAATTTTTAATAAAGTAAAAAAAATAAAATAAATTGCTAAATGTTTATTTTAATTTATGGAAACGTCTGCTGCAGCATAGTGACGGGGCGACTATTTCTTAAATTAATGATGAGTCATAATGACTCAAAATAATGGCAATTTGGTGTCATTAATACTTCCGTGTAATTAAATTCCACCATGTTTCCCTTTTTAATGGGTTAAGCAATTGTTGGTCATTGGCAACGTTTGAGATGAACCTCTGCAGAATCTGCGCGGCGTTGGAGAAATTTCTCAGTGACAAACGGGGATAGATCGATGCTGCGAATCACTGCGCCAACTATGTTGAAGGATCTCAACGATGATAGAAGCATGACACCTACATCAATGATCGATGCTTTCTAAAGGTAGGGTTTTGTTAATTCAATTTATTTTCCCCATTTTAGAGTTTAAACGACGAACGCGGATCAACCACGAACTAGTTGATCCGTGGATTCATATGTTCTTGCATGAGGGTTTTCATTGGAATGATTTTGGGGAAATAATTCATGCTTTTATTTATGTTGTTCTCTGCTCCGTTTAAACATATTAATGGGAGTGGATCGACGCCGTGAAGAATGATGGAGGAGTTTCGTTCCTCAATTTTTTTCATTGGATTTCCTCCCCATTTTCTTTTCATGTGCGTTCTTCGCGTAGTTCGTGGGGCAACAAAAAACAGATTGTTGCGCATCTGTTCCATGACGTAATGATTCCAAATAGAAGGTTCGACACTACAATGACCTTGTGGAGGTACGGCGATGATGGAAGATGACGAATCGGACCAGATCGGGAAAGGGAGTTCTTCGAGCGTTCCTCGTGCGGGAAGATCAAAGCACGTTTTTGGAGACGATCAGAGGTCTGAAAACACTAGAAGCGGCTTCATGGTGATGGGGTAACCAAAACCTGATGTTTTCTTGGAGATCTGGAAGCCAGATCGATGATCCAATCATCACTGGAGGCATGATGGCGGAGGTCCGCATTTATCGAAATTTCCAGAATACACAGTGTGTACTTCCGAAGAACACGTCGTGAAGTACTATCGGCGACAGTAAGGGTTTCGGGGTCAGAGAAGAATAAAATGGTGTGTGACCCCGGTCACATGGAGTTTTGGAATTTCCCCGAATATCGGCGTGTACTTTGGGTAGTACACAGACACGGGATGATCTACATGGCTTTAGGCGACACGGCGTGTATAGCTTGTCTGAGGTGGAAACGTGAAGCTCAGCATGTATCTAGGGGATACACGAACATGGGTTAAAGTACACGGGTTGATAGCCGTGTACAGCTAGTGAAACGGGGCCAGAAACAGTCACTCATACACGGCTTGTACATCGTACTACACGGCATGTACTATGTTTTCCTACATGACCAGTTATACGGTATGGGCCTTTGCACACGGGCAGTACATGGGGTCAGACCACACAGCGTGTATCTTTACTACACGCCATGTACTTTTTTTGGAAAACAGCATGGTCCTCTTATTCATCGTATCCTGGACATCTATCATTTTGGTTAGTGCCCCTTCTTCTCATTTCCATGAAGGTCAGGCATCGTTTCCTTCTAAAATAGTATGATCCCTTCAGCCGTACTTTCTGTGATAGAGTTGGCATCCCTCCGAGAGGCCTAGAGTGAGATACTCAATCCATTCCTGACCATACGTAGAGTCAGGCATCGACATGAAAAACTCTATCGGGTGTTGATTTTCTACCTAGCTGGTGTATCACCTAACTGGTGAATCTGGATGAGTCGCGGTATCCGCCATGGCCTTGGCAGTGATCGTCATATGTGTATCACGATCTTTCCCACTCAGGAGTGTGTCTCTCGTAATGAGTGCTTCTATCTATCATATCCTTACCACTCAAGAGTGAGTCTCCCGTAATGAGTGCAGCTACATCTCGTGACAATTCTAGATGAATAACACTTCTCATACGGACGTCATCAAAGCTATAAGACTCGTGGAGTGTGTTCTCCTGGAATGAGTGCATCATGGAATCTTCGAACAGAATCCCTAACCGGGGTATGTGGTCATGTGACTTGTCTCTAGACTATGGTCTAGGTTTTGAGTATATCTGGTTTGTTCTATATCTTCTCTAAACATATACTATGAATAGCTGGATGTAGCTTTACTTTGTGTACTGCATTGTGGTTTTCGGGGTCCCCTACTGAGAATTGTTATACTCACCCTTTCACGAGCTTTTCCTGCATGCCTGGTGTCTTGTGCAGATGAGTAGCCTTTTGACAGAGTCCAGGGCGGACCAGGACAAGAACAGTCTTTCTGAGTTCCCTACAGGCCGAGGTGTTCCTACGACTACGAAAAGTAGTCTCAGTACCGTTTGTGCTTACAGGTTGGACATTGCAGTTTTCAGACTTTTTTTGGTGGGATTGTATTCTGGCCCAGTATACATTCTAGTACTCTACCTGTTGTTATACTCTGTTGGTTGGTTTTAGATGTATACATGCATTTAGTTTCATAGTGTCTTACATTTCATCATTTGTGGTCTTGGAGATGTGTGTGTGTGTGTGTATAAGTACTTAGGCAATGCCTCCCATGTTAGTGATATGCCTACTCGGTGATAGTCACCAACCACTGGCCTATTGGTGGAAGGCTTGGGGAGTCATGGCGTGGGCCCCACTGGGACAGACATAGTGGTATTAGAGTTGGACGGTTCTACCTTAGGACCAAGTGTCTTTGAGTCTAGTTTGGGGAAATAGTGTTAAGTGTCTCGAGTTCGGCTTTCTGGCCAGAGACTCATGTGTTGGTGCGGAAGCCAACGTATTCATACACCAAGGCCCTGATAACCTGCTTTCCGACTCGGTACACGAAAACACTAGTTGCGGGGAAATAAAAAGGTACATGCATCATATAGGAAAGGTTTGTGGTTTCCATGACAATTGTGTCAGCTATCCAGATATACTCGTTGACCGTGGTACATATTGTTTCCTTACAGGATGCCTCCGCGATGCATACCCACTAGGATTCAGCAGCCCGATCACGAGGATGACCACCTCAGTAACGAGGCTTCGATACAGGGACATGTTCCCCAGGCGTTGCCACCAGGTGGTACACCTGCTATGCCACCACCAGTTGAGCAGCCAGTGGTACCTGCAGTACTGACCGGCGTGGAGCACAGGCTTAGCTTGTTCCATGAGTTCTAGAGACAGAGACCCCTCAGGTTCTGAGGGGAGCCCAACCCTCGAGCGGCTGAGGACAGGCTTGAGGCGGTGACCAGAGTTTTCTGTCTAGTGAGGACACCAGCACACCAGATGGTGATCCTAGGAGTGAGCCTTCTCCAGGGTTCGGCGGGACGATGGTGGATTCTGACAATGAAGACTCACAACGAGGAGACTCATTCATGGAAAGAGTTTTTGCGACACATCAGGGAGGAGTTCTCTCTGGTTACGTTGAGATCTGTGCGTATACAGGAGCTTCATCAGCTCCAGAAAGGAAATATGACAGTAGTTAACTATTCATTGAGGTTTACCAACCTTGCCAGGTACTTGATGGATATGGTCAGGGATCAATACATCAGGGCCCAGACCTTTGAGTGAGGTCTACGATGAGACATTTGAGCTAGTGTCGTGCCCCTATGCATATCGACATATGCTAGAGTGTATGAGAGAGCTTTAGTGGTCGAAAGCTTCTTAGCGGAGCAGAGACAGCCGTCGAAAGTCAGCAGCAGGAGGACAGGTGCAGAGACCTCGGCGGCTGGGAGCCGGTATCAGACGCAGAGATCAGGTGGTGAGAGACGTCGGAGGAAAACCCAGGATAGGGGATCGACAGTCCAGGGCTCTCCGTCTAGATCCAGTCAGCCTAGGGAGAAGCGATGCTATGCAAGCGATGGTAGGGGACATCTCGTTAGAGATTACCTGACCCGTCGAGTTGCTGACAGGGAAGTGGTGGATAGACCACAAAGGTAGAGGCAGATAACAAACCAGGATGGCAGACCCGCCTGGCGGCGGACGTGGTAGAGGATCAGGGAGAGCTGCGGGTGTGGGAAGACGCTTCGACTTACTTCCACCACCACCCCAAGGAGGTCCGCACTAGGCTAAGGAAGCTGGGGGACAGTAGCAGGGATAACTGTATGCGGTCGAGGCATATGACCCAGGGGATCCAGGGATGATTCTAGATATGATCCATGTATTTTCTACCTTAGATTTCGTACTCATAGGCACAAGATCCATTTATTCCCTTATAGCCACTTGTCTTGTACAAAACCTCGATATTCCGGTAAAACTGTTGACTCGATCCTTACACTTGGAGACACCTACAGGAAGAGACTCGATGATCACACAACTTTTTAGACAGTTTGATCTTACCCTTGGAGTTGTGAGTTTCAATTAGAACCCCTTGGTGGTAGGTTTGAGGCCTTACGACGTCATTCTCGGTATGGATTGGTTATCTTCGGTCGATACCCAAATTGATTGTTTTAGGCGAAGAGTGCATTGCATCCTCCATGATGGAATGAGGTTTTCCTTTGTCAGAAAAAGGGAAACCTAGGTAGAACAAAATGGGATCATGCATAGGGGGTGCAGCTGATCACTCATGAGTTGGCTATCCTTACCCTCGGAGAAGTACATGTTGTGAGCTCTTTGTTCCCAGTGGTGGTGGCGGAGTATGAGGACATCTTTCCCGAAGATGTTCCAGGATTACCTCCCACCAGGAAATTGACTTCTTCGTCGAATTACACCTTTGGACGACACCTATTTCCTCATCATATTATTGGGTGGCTCCTGTAGAGCTTTGCGAGCTGAGGGTGTTGTTGGAGGATTTGTAGAGAAAGGGTTTTGTAAGACCCATCGTCTCACCCTGGGCGGCCCCAGATATGTTTTCCAAGAAGGCAGATGGGATTCTGAGGTTGTGCATGGATTACCGATGCCTGAACCAGGTGACGGTAAAGAACAAGTATCCACTGCCAAGAATTGATGAACTCTTCGATCAGCTAAGGGTGCCTAATGGTTCTCGAAGGTTGACATTCGATCAGGCTATCACCGACTACGAGTGCGGTATGAGGATAAACCGAAGACGAATTTCATATGCCGCTACGGTCACTATGAGTACGTGGTGATGCCTTTTGTCATGACACCTACGGATGGTTCAAGACATAATTTGGGAGCACCAACTTTATGGAAATATCTCGAAGTGCTAGTTCTGGTGGTCAGGCATGAAGAAGGCAGTATCAGAGTTTGTTTCTCGATGCCTCACATTCTAGTAGGTGAAGGCTGAGAACTAAGATCTAGTGGGGTTAGCTCAACCCTGGATATTCCAGGGTGGAAGTGGGATAGAATATCCAGGGACTTCATGACCAGCTTACCACAGACATCCAAGGGGAATGATTCTATCTGGGTAATCATTGACCAAATCACCATGTCGGCCCACTTCTTAGCTATCAGGGAGCAGAGTTTTGTAGAGAGATTGGGACACCTCTATGTGCAGGAGATAGTTTGTCTTCCTGGAGTCCCCTAGAATATAGTCTCGGATAGAGAAGCCCGCTTCAAGTCACGGTTGTGGAAGGGATTTCAGGAGGCTTTTGGGACGCAGCTACGCTTGAGCACAGCGTTTCATCCTCAGACTGATGGTCAAACAGAGAGAACCATTCAGGTTCTGGAGGATATGTTGTGAGCCTGTATCTTGGACTTTGTTTATAGCTGAGAGGACCACCTAACACTGTTAGAGTTTTCATACAACAAAAGCTACCACTCCACCATTGGTATGGCACCGTTCGAGTTCTTGAATGAGAGACCCTTCTTGTCACCGTTTTGCTGGACCGACCCCAGAGAGTCAGCACTCATGGGTCCAGAGTTAGTGCAAGCTACCACAGAGAAGTTGTAGATCATCTGAGAGCGGATTAAGACTGCACATAACTGGAAAGATTCCTATTCTGACTGACGATGGAGGCCTCTGTAATTCGAAGAGGGAGACCACGTCTTTATTAGGGTCTCACCTCGACAAGGGTTACGAAGATTTTGAGGAGGCGGCAAGCTATCTATGAGGATCATCAGACCCTTCCAGATACTGTACAGAGTTGGCGAGGTGGCGTACCGCCTAGCTCTACCTCCACAGTTGTATCAGGTACATGATGTCTTGTATGTGTCACAACTAAGGAGGTACGTGCATGATCCATCGCACGTCATCGACTGGGGCGAGCTGGTCATCGAGGATGGAGTGACCATTGCTGAGTACCCAGTGGAGATCAAGGATCAGAAGGAGACAATCCTTTGTGGGTGATTGATTCCCTTGGTGTGTGTCCGATGACAGCACGAGAAACTTCAGGAGAGCACGTGGGAGTGGGAGGCCCATATTCATTCCCAGTACCCACATCTTTTTTAGTAACCCTTGTTTTGGCCTTTTGGGGGCGCAAAGCCTTAAGGTGGGGAGAATGTAATGTCTCAGATTTTATATTTATTATTTTAAATATTAAATGGAATTATTTTGAGACTGGGCGCGAAGACGGCACATCATTATGAGGTCCAGTTATCCTAGAATGGTGGTTTGAACATTTTTTTATGTTTAGTGAGTCGGTGCTTGTGCGCGGTTGAGGAAGTTTCCAAACGGATGCCCAGATAAAAAATCTGAGCACACCGTTGCATCCGGGATGATGACATTACCTATGAACAGGCCCAACCTCAATCGGCGCAGGTTGAGGGAGAAATTAGTGTTTCGAACGTTTTTAGTAAAGTAAAAATAAAATAAAATAAATATCTAAATGTTTATTTTAATTTATGGAAACGTCCGCTGCAGCACATCGAAGAGATGTCTATTTCTTAAATTAATGACATGTCATAAAGACTCAAAATAATGGCAATATAGCATCTTTAATACTGCCGCGTAACTAAATGCCAACATGTTTCCATTTTTAATGGGTTATGAAATTGTTGATCATTGGAAACGTTTCATAGGAACCTCTGCAGAATCCGCGAGGCATTGGAGAAATTTCTCAATGACAAATGACAACGGATCGAGGCAGCGAATAGATGTGCCAACAATGTTGTAGGATCTCGACGACTATGGTAGCCCGACACCTTCATCAACGATTGATACTTTCTATAGGTAGGGGTTTGTTATTTCAATTTCATTTCCCCATTTTTGATTTTAAACGATGAATGCGGATCAACCACGAACAAGTTGATTTGTGGATTGGTATGTTCTTGCAGGAGGGTTTTCTTTGGGTTAATTGTGGGGAAATAATACATGATTTTTTTATATTGATCTCTGATCCATTTAAACCTATTAATGGGAGCGTATCAACTCTGTGATGAATGATGGTAGAGGTTCGTTCCTCAATTTTGTTTATTGGATTTCCTCCCAATTTTCTTTTCTCAGGTGTTCTTCACGTTCTTCACTGGGCGACGAACAATGGATCGTTGCACATCCATTCTGCAATGAAACGATCCCAAATCGAATGTTCGACACCAAAATGACCTTTTAGAGGTGTGGCGACGATGGCAGATGATGAATCTGATCGGATCGTAAAAGGGACTTCTTCGAGCATTCTTCGTGTGGGATGATAAAAGCACGTTTTCGGAGCCGATCGGAGGTCCGAAAACACTGGAAGCGGCATCATGGTGACGGGGAGACCAAAACCTTAAGTTTTTGTGGCCATCTGGCAGCCGGATTGATGAACAGATCATCACCGGAGGTGCGATGGTGGAGGTCCATGTTTCTGGAAATTTCCAGAATACACGACGTGTACTTCAGAAGAACACACTGTGTAGTACATGTGGTTACAGCTAGGGTTTTGGGGTTAGAGAGGAATAACACGGCGTGTGACCCTGATCACACGGCGTGTTGGAATTTCCCTGATGCTCGGCGTGTACTTTGGGTAGTACAGAGACATGGGATGATCTACACGGATTCAGGGGACATGGCGTGTACAGTTTGGCTGAGGCGGAAACCTGAAGCTCTGCGTGTATCTAGGGGATACACAGACACAGGTTATAGTACACGGGTCGATAGCCGTGTGCGGCCACACGTCCAGTGACACAAGGCCAACCATAGTCACTCGTACACGACGTGTACATCATACTACATGCCGTGTACTATGATTTTCTACACGACCAGTTCTACGACACGGGTCGTTGCACATGGGCAGTACCCAAGGTCAGACCACACGACGTGTATCTTTACTACACGCCATGTACTTTTTGGAAAACATCATTGTCCTCTTGTTCACCATATCCTTGACATATTTCGTTTGGGTTAGTTCCCCTTCTAATCATTTCCTAGAAGGTCATGCATCGTTTCCTTCTACAGGAGTATGATCCCTTTAGCCAGACATTCTGTGATAGGGTCGGCATCACTACGAGAGGCCTAGAGTGAGATCCTCTATCCACTCCTGAACCTAAGTAGAGTCCGGAATCGATGTGACCAACTCTATCGGGCATTGATCCTATACCAAGCTGGTGTATCACCTAACAGGTGAATCTGGATGAGTCGTTGTATCCGCCATGGCCCTGTCAGTGATCCTTATTTGTGTATTGTGATATTTCCCACTTAGGAGTGTGTCTCCCATAATGAGTTATTCTATCTATCATAACCTTCCCACATAAGAGTGTGTCTCCCATAATGAGTGAAGCTACCTCTCATGACGTTTCCCGATGAACAACACTTCTCATACGGACATCATCAGAGCTATAAGACTCGTGGAGTGTGTTCTCCCGGAACGAGTGCATCACGGAATCTTTGAATAGAATCTCTAATGGGGGTATGCAGTCTTGGGACTTTTCTATAGACTACGGTCTGATTTTTGAGTATATCTAGATTTCTCTATATGTTTTGTTGACATATACTGTGCATATCTGACTATACCTTTACATTGTGTTCTGCTTTATGGTTTTCGAGGTCCTCTACTAAGTATTGTTATACTCACCCCTACACGAGATTTGCCGGCATACATGTTGTCTTGTGTAGATGAGTAGCCTTTTGACAGTGTCCAGGGTGAACCAGGGTAGGACCGAGCTTTCTGAGTTCCCTACAGGCCTAGGTGTTCCTATGGCTATGCACAGCAGTCCTAATACCTTTTATGCTTACAGTTTGGACTTTCAGTTTTCAGACTTTTGGTTTGGTGGGCTTGTATTCTGGCCTAGTTTACTTTCAAGTACTCTACCATTCATCATACTTTTTTGGTTGGGTTTAGTTGTATGCATCCATTTTTTTTCTTAGTGTCTTAAATTTCATCATTTTTGGGCATGGAGATGTGTGCATGTGTATAGGTACATAGGCAATTCCTCCCATGTTAGTGATATGCCTACTCGGTGGTATTCACCAGCCCCTGTCCTATTGGAGGCGGGCTTGGGGACTCACGGTGCGGTCCCCACAAGGGCGGGTCGTGACATTTCCACTATGATGTTCTTAATTGTGAACCATCACTACTATTTTTGTTTGGGGAGTGAACCCATTCCACTATTATAGTCTTCAGAGTAAGCCCCGACTATTAAAGATACATATTTACATTAATATTTATATTATAAAAACTCATATCATATGCTAATGTTATGATCCAATGGATCATCAAATTTTTTAATTTAATATTCATATATAATGAGCAATTAAAACATGTTCCATGACTGAATATTATAAACAATGATATACATGATATGATTTTAAAATGATATAATCATGTTCTAAGAACCATATTCAAATGTTATTATAAATTAATCATTTATAACCCCATTTTTTATCCATATTGAGAATCCCAACTCCCCTATTCATATAATTCCTTTCCCTAGTTTATGAATAAATTCACCTTGTTTTATATGAATAATTAAGTTGATTGTTAAGAATGAAATAGTGGGACATGATATTAATATTTTACGAAAAACTTTTCTATTTTTTCATATTTCATCTATCACTAACTATATGATTCTATCATGTATTATTATGTTTTATAAGTAACATTCTTCTTAAATTTTTTCAGATATGTTAAATAAACTTTTTGGTCCATTATAGAGATAGAGGGATTTTACCTGAGCAGTTTAGGAATTTTAATACCCAATCTAAAAATAGTGTGTCTCTTCTAGTTTACCATAATTGAATATATGGTTGGTTCATTGTTTTGAATAAATTGTGGCAAAATAAATTCATAGGAACATATTAATTCAATTTTTTTTATTTGATTCCTGAAACACTTCTTTTTTCCCTAATTTGTATTCACATTATTTAGAATATCACCATGGAGACTCCTATATGATGTTTTTAAGATTCTTTATCTCTTTATTATCACTTTAAATGGCTATCTGATTATTGGATCTTGAATTTTGTCAATATATTTTAATTTTATTATTTATTCATTCATATTCACGAACGAATCTCCATTCCTTGAATAAAACCATAGATTACAGATTATCATTCAAGATCGATGATTTTGTACATTATCTATTTGAATTTATTATATATACATCATAGAATTGGGATTTTTTTTTCTAAACCATCATTGGTCATTGAGTGTTTTTCAATAATCATAGAGGTAATTATTTTCACAGATTCTTGCTTTCATGAAATCAAGAATTTGAGATTCATTTCATGTTTTTTATTTTTGTGATATATTATTATTGATTATATCCCACATACTCCATTTTATTTATTATCATTTCATGTGTCATTATAATACCGAGATTGAGGTATATGTTTTAAAAATGTAATACCCATAAATTGAAAACATTTTTGGATGTTGATATGATATAGAATAATACTTTTTAATTTAATCATATAATAAAACCCAATAATGATGTCTTCAAAATATCAGGGCTATCTAGATTATATTTTGATATGGAAATTCAGATAATGTGATGATTTATAAAAAATATCTTTGAAATGAATGAATTATTTAATGATGATTACTTGAAAAATAATGGTATTAAATTAATTACAGTTTCACAGAAAACTAATTTTTTACAAAAAAATGTGTTTTTATAAAAACAATGGGATGTAGACTTTCTGAAATGAAATTTACTATTTTGAAACCTGATATTTTTTTTGATTTGAAATGATTTGTTGAGATAAGTATAGATTTAATTAAATGAATTATTCAACCTATGAATGATGGATTTACATAATGGACATGGGTTCCAGGGTTATTTATTTGAAAAAATGGATGATAAAAATATATGATCACTCTAACAATATTTAATAATAATTTAAATTCTGTCTATACTTCTATGAGGACTATGAATTCATTCATTTTGGTTTTATCCTTTTCCCCCTAGTCTTAATATTTAGGGATGTGACCACACATTGAGAGATATTTCACATTGATATGTGAGAATATTTTTATGAACATATCCATGGCACTCATAACCCTCATTATAAAATTATAATTTGTATCAACATTTCATAGTTTCATAAATATATTTATTCATGTCCCTTTTGATAGAAAAATATTTTAATGTCTTTTTTTGTTGAAATGAATATGTTTCTAGGTTTTAAATATTCCACTGAAATGATTTGGAAAACATGATTTACAATGAATTTTCAAAGGATAACAGTTCCATGATTTAGTAAAAAAATTTCATTTATATTCATTTAATGGTAGTTTTCTTATGGAATGATTAGTGAGATCCCACTAGATTTGTAATTATCAAACAATACTATTTTCTTTTCCAGTTTTATATATTCATTTTCTAGTTCTAAAAATGTGGAATGTGTTTCTTGGAGGTAGTGTGTTTTTGTGTAAAGAATGACCTTGGAATATGCCTAGAAAAGAAGGATTATCTGAAAAAACTATTATGAGGAGATAAATATCAATGTTTTATGTGATGTATTAGGATTTTTTGTTTTTTTGTTATGCACTTCTCTACATTGTTTAGTAATAATCTTTGATGATTTTTTTGTACAAAAAATAATTATAAATTTTCTTAATACTATCAAATTTATTAATATTTATTATGGAAACAACATTCCCAGAATATTATCATGATTCCCCTATGCTAGTATCTTTTTGTAGGGAATTAAGAATACCCTTTGGGAAATTTTAGGACTAATGTTTGTTCTTATTTTGTATCTGAAGTGGTTTAGTTCATGACACATTAATTTATAATTTATAATAAAATGAGATTGATATATTTTACAACATAAACATAAAAACATCTTAGTATATATGATATTTTTTTTAATGTTGGAAATACGATATAGAATTTATGGAGGTAAAATAATAAGTAATATGGAAGAGGTAAATTAAAAAAATTCTATCAAAATTGACAGACATCCATTGGATTACACTTTTAACCATGAAACATTAGTCATGGGATAAGTATAAGATCTACTGGAATAAGGTTATGAATCTAAAAAGCTATTAATTTGTGGACTGAGTATGATAAAATTATCATAATTTCTGAATAATGTATGTGAAAGGGATCAGATTTATAACTCTGTAGATAGACGAACATGGAATTACATAACTGATTTAAATAGTATAATGTCATTTTCTTATGGAAGTGTCTTCAGAAGGAATATATTAGAATTTAATATATTATTCCATTAAAATATAATAAAAAATAACAATTTAAACTATTTTTTGTCATCATTTCCCATATCTCATAGATTAACCCTCGGCAGAATTATATTAACATTTAATATGGTATCAATTTTTCAGTTTTATTACTATTTATACTGATAAAAAATTATGGTGGAACAATTTTTAGATATATAAATTTTTATTACCAACATGGAAAAAAATTTATAGAATAAAATTTCTAGAAGAAAAAATTAATTAATTTCAAACATAGGATGAATGATGAAATAAATAAATTATTTTAGAGGAATTAATTTTTAAGATAAAAATTAGATTCATTCTTATTCAATTGAAGGTAAAAAACAATATAAGTAATGTTAAAATATTCTATTGGATATATAATATATAAATTTAATTAAATGAATAATAAATTCCTATATATATAATTAATTTTTATAATAATACATTTTATGAATAAGAACTTTTTTTAGAAAAAAACCTACCCATAAATGATCTTATAAAAAAATCGTGTACAATGGTGATCCATATGTACGTAAGTAGATTTTTTTTCTAATTAAAGGAGTTTTATGAATCTTTTTTATAGAATATTAAAAATAAAATTACATAAAATTACATTATTTAATAAAATTAAATTATTTATTTATAAAAAATGTATTTTAATCACTATTTTGGGAAAAAACTATTTTTGAATAATAATAATAAATATCCTAATGATATTATTGAGATACTAATTTCAAAAGTTATACTATTTTCCTCAAAAAAATTCTTAAATGATATTAAATAATTATTATTTATGCACATAACATTCATCGAATACCATTTTTTATGAAATCATATTTTCTATGAGTAATGTTTCTTTATAAAGTATTGAGTACTAATTCATTATTAATATATGAATATATTATAATTATCATAATCATTTATACCTTTTTTTAATTTTATAGTCACATTCATGAAATGAATCGGTTGTCTTTGATATAAATGTCACATTTAATTTATAATTTTATTATATATTTCAATTCAAAAAATTATAAGTGTCTATAGAAATGAATGATATCGAGCGTAGAGTTATTTTAAGAAAAAAAATTTCTATTACATTCTTAACCACCTAAATAAATTTTTTTTATGAAAATTTATCGTAGCATTGAAGAGTAATTTTTTTTTAAAATATCATTATTTAAAACCAAATTCGTACAAATGTACATGAAAACATTCATCGAAAAGGGAATGATAGAAAAATAATGGTCACCAAAAAGAAAACTAAATCGGGCTACCAGATTAGAATAGCATTTTTATGGAGTTAGAATAATTACATAGAGAAAAAATAAAATTTAAAAAGTATAATATATAGTGATATACAACATAAATATGATAATTTCAGTGATATAATGACCATAAATTAATTATGATTATAAGTACTATCTATTCCTCAGATATATTTGTAAAAGTAAAACATTCTAACTTTCCTTTTTTTTCCTTGTGGGGAGGAATTATTTTCCGCTATAATGTGTGTAATTATATTTATAAATTATTTCTTTAAATATATCAACCAATTTTTTTTGTATCATTTATATTCCATATAATTTTATACCTTATTCAATTTACTAATGAAAATATGAAAGTTTCATACATGAGGAACTAAAATAGAAATTTAATATTTCGTTGGATCAATATGAGTATAATAATTTATTCATCGGGTCTCTAATATGGTATGGAAAAAAATGGTTAGGATATGATATGATAAACTTAAAATTAATATTTTCTTATTGAAACTTCTAGTAAAGAAAACATGTGAAACGACTCTAGTTCAAAATAGACAATTAACCCACCCTAAAAAAATTAACTGATTTATTAGAAAAAAGTTTTTTTCAATTATAAACATTACATCTATGAATAATACCATGAAATGTTGGTGCCTCTATTTTATAGTCATCAATGATATTGTCATTAAAATCATAGGCCATCTTTTCCCACACTTTGATAAATTCATCCACACAAATATTCCATTAAATAAAGTCATACAAAAAGCAGAAATTTTACTTTTCAATCCATGAACAGTATTTTATCATCCATCATTTCATATTCTTATTTTTTAGTTTTAAAGTCCAAAATTTCAACTAATATTTCATCATTAGAATGACAGATGATATTTTGCACTTCCCTTTCTTCTTATAACACCTCATTTGTTGCATTGGTTGTATCCTCATCTCCCGCCTGTTCATATCTTTAATTGACCATCTTCTCAACAATGAGATTTTATTCATTTACATCACCACACTCCATAGTATATTTAATATTTTTATCAATTGAAATCTATTCCCCATCCAGAACATCATCCATGAGATCACTATCCAGAACCTTATTCTTTCTTCAAGGCCTAGTTTTCATAGGCCCTCATAAATGAAGGTAGTCTTTATGGACGTTAGTATTATTTCATTTTAAGAAAACTCATAATTTATACCTATTTTCTCATTACTCTAGTTCTTCTTCATAGGACTATGGATTCCTATACCATGTCCATCATCAACACATTCTATTTTGACTTGACTACAATCTCATCCTTCAATCATGTTCCATTAGAACTATCATCATATAAGAGGTAGTATGTTGGAACTCTAATTTGAATTTTTTTTATATCATACCCTATATCATGTTCCAAAAACTTGTCAAATAGGTTCCTTAAGTGATTTATTGCATTGATATAGGAGTTGATCCCTCTCGGTCTCATCCTGGTGGTAACCATCACCCACTCCCCACTACCTCTACTCAAACCATTTATTTTTTACATTTTATTTACTTCTTCATAGGACACCATCATGTAATCATCATTATCATGAGATTACCTAATGTCATTATTTATAGAATTTGGATCTGCACTCATTTGAGTATCCTCAGGCCATGTTGTAAAAAATATCATGAGGTCAGAGATCAATCTTCAAAATATATTAACATCATTCTTTTCCAGAGGAAACTACTGGGCCTCCATCTAGAAGGTGACTTTTAATGATTCTTCATTAGAAATTGATAGGTTGGATTAATACATTTGAAATTCACTCCTTCCTGATCCCACATCCTCAATTAATCCAATTCTAATTTCATATAGGTTCCTTACTCTATCATAGGAATCAATAATCATAACCATATCCTTTGGACCTTATTATATAATAGAAATCCCTCTCATTTCTGTGTTTGTATTCTAATGGATTCTCAAACACACATTTGTACACACTAGTAGTTCATACCCATTTTATTCCATGAATAACATTATCCACCCATGATTCAAAGAATCCCTATTGCTTATAACAAATTTATTCTCCAACAAAAATCAATACCAAATTAGTTGTAACCCTAGAAATAACTATTTAACCATAGATCATGGGGAAATGGGTAAAATTACTAAATCGGTTCTACTATCACTTTATAAAAATTCTTCTCTGGGGTCCCATAACATATAAATCATATTAGGGTTTTAAAAAAGGAGAGGTTGTTATGGGAATCAAACAAATATGGTCAAGGTCAGAAAATCTCGCTTCTTGATGAATTCAGAACTCCACATGAATAAGAAGAATTTTTATATGTAAAAAATATGAAGAGCACCAAAATAGACATGAATAAGATCTTCCTCATATGTGTAGTGAATCCAAATGTGTTTTCTATCATATATAAATACCTTAGATCGGTCCTTTTACCCCCATGATCCAAAAATAAATCTTTCAAATGATTCAACCAATGGTTGAAAATGTTTCAACCATTAAATCAATGCCAAATTCAAGTAATTTGAATACCCATTGAACATTGATAATAAGTTCAACATCTAAGGGAGTCCATCCATTATGTTTATAACATTATGGGGTAGTGTGATCTGAGAGGAGGGCTGAAGGAGATCTCGATCAGGGATGGAGGAAATGGGTGATGTCAATCACCATAAATGGATAATGGAATTCCATCCCCCACATATGGGGGAGGAACTAGAGCAAAAATAATCACCAACTATGGTATTAGAGAGTTTCATCACACAACAACCCTTTTTCAGTCATTAGTACATGATCTGAAAACTAATATTAATAAACTATCAACTAAAACATCATTCTCAAATGTATCAATAGAAATACACAATTTCCAACTAAATTATATTAATTAATAGATAAATTATAAAACTAATTAAATCATTTTTAACCAGGATTCAAATGTTATAAAATTTGAAATAATTAACTAAATTATTAAAATAATGATAACATTAATCCCAAAAACACATATTTTTTTTGTTTGTGTCACATATAAAATGTGTCAATAACTTGATTATAATTTCCATTAAAACATTCTAATAAGTTGATTCAACATAATTCCATAATGAAAATATATATCCTTAAAATTTTGACCTCTATAATTATTCCTCAAATGAAATCAAATACTTTCAAATATATTTCATCAATCAAAAATAGAAATAATCTTTTCAAAATATAACATAAATTCAATTTTTTACAAAGTCACTATTCTATTTCAATATCACAATACCATTCCATTTAATTTATCATTAAAAATATTCTCATTATCAATAATAATGATTATTTTTACAAATTAATGCATATAGTAATGGTTATATGTCCCTTAATAATATTTTTCCAAGAAGATCACTATAAATCTAAAACAAATTCTAAAGTGTAAGTACAATTAATCATATTGTTTGATATCTTCACCAAAAATTTAATGTAGAATTAATTTTTGTAGATTCATGATCATTTTTATTAGAGTATCATTGATAAAATACTTCTGAAACATAATTCTATAAACCTAATGCATAAAAACATAATTCATTCCATTTTAAAAATAAGCATTGTATATGACCTTCTTTATTATATCATTTAGGGCTTGAATTAGGGAATTTACTGAGATTATTATCATGGTTCCCACATATTATTATTTGATCTAAAATTAGTGCATTACGATTAAAACTATTTCCCTATATTTAACTTTTTGTATTTTCCTAAAAATTTCCTAATGTAGGACATTATTTTCAACACCCAAAATTTCATTATACTATTTTGATACATTTCACTATGATCTCCCAACATTATTTACATGTAAGTATCTGAATAATCACTTCACCGTGATCATAATGAAACTCTATTTCTAGGAATTTGAATCATTTGGAATGCCACCTATGTTCAAGTTTTTTTGACATATATTGAAATTGATTGTTATTAATAAATTAAATATTTTTCATAACATATGGCATTATATTTTGTCTCTTATTAGCACATATATTGCATCACCTTTCACATTAATAATTCACATGATTCTATATAGTTTTATACAATAAATAAAACTAAAAATTATAGTTTTGAGAAACATAAATCCTGGTAGAAAAAAACATAAAAAATCATTCATATAATATATAAATAAAGAACCCCTATTTTCAATATATGATAACATATATTTAACCATGTCCATCCATTTAAAAATAACTTTTAAATCATTATGAATACTTTATAATGAACATATGAATTATCCAAAGAATACCACCTAGGTCTGTCTAGCCTGGATTGTAATCTAATGATCACTCAACATGAAACCTTTATGATCGAGTTATTACCCATTTTATCCAATTTAAAAGTTTTACCCCATAGGTTAATTATTCCATAATCACATAAAAACACCATTTTCCATTCATGGTTATATTTTCTAGAAAAAATATACCCCCCTCATGAAATCAAAAATGTATATTATATTATATATAATATTATTCTTGGTAATACCAATAAATATTTGAAATACTAGTTTTTAGAGATATCTAAACATTGTTCCGATACAAATTTTGGTCAGAAAAAAATGTCATACAATAATAGTATGAAATATTATTTGAATATTAATTAAAAATAATTATGACCCATTAAAGAAACAAAAAATTTTAGTCCGTTTTGAAACATGAATACAAAGAAAACATGTAAATAAATTATCTAAGACATCTACCACTATAATCTTTACCCCAAGAACACTTTATAGGAATAGAGAATTAGAGTTGATTTATGTATCAATCTATGGATTCCTCTAGATGTAGTAGGATTCACAATAGGGATCAACCATTTTTTCCTCCTTGTGGCCATAATTATCCTAGAGATGATCCACATAAAAATACCAAAGAACCTATTGAATGAGGGTGTTTTCTATGTGATGTAAGACAACAATCATCTGAAGCATCCTCAAATTTTTTTTCTGAATATATAGGTGATCAAAATCATATATAGATTCAAATCCAATAACTATGTAAATAAATTGTTTTCATGGATTAATTACCACTAGTACCTCACCATATATGTTTTTGAGATCCTACATAGACACCTCAATAATCCTTTAGAGATTGTTCTAAAACTCTATAAATGTATTTTAGGCCACTTAGATGACTAATAGTTTTCTTGTTGATCGTGCTAATGACCCTTCTCTCATGAATTGAGGTGGTAGATGTTTTTGCGATTGAGAGGAGTACTAGATAGGATCTTCATTTTTCTTCAATGATATGGGTGGTGATTTAATATATTACAAACCTTCATTTAGGGGACCTGGTGGTAGGGGTGGTGGGTGTACATATTTTTATAGAGTATGTTTCCCCTTCTCCAAATAGATTCTAAATTCATCTATGAGAGTTTTTTATAGTTTTAAATGATTTGATTTATGAATTATGTAATTATTCACAATGTTTTAAACTAGGGTTTCTTCTAGGGATCTAGTGCTATACTATAATTTTCATTCATCATATGCTAAGGAACATCTATTTTGGAAGAATCTATGAGGAATATTTTATTGTTTTTTATAATAAATTTCATCTATTACTTTAATTTTAAATGATGATAATTTTTAATTATGATATGTAAAGAAAGACATATTAATGAATGAAAATTATACAAAAATAATGGTAAAATATTTGATATTAAAGATTATTTAATAATAAATAGAGCATTAGGTAATGAGAAAATGAGATTTAAATTTTATAACCATTCCCCAAGAATTCATATATTATATTTTGATTCATGACATAATGGATAAAAATTTATAAGAAATAAATCATTGAGTAATTAAAGATTATATTCCACGGGAGGGTGACATTGGAATAACACCATATCATTAAATAGTATCATATTGTGTAGTATAATCATAATCTGATAAAACATATATCAATTCTAGAATCTAATAGATTCCACAAAAATTTTAGATTTTGGTAACTACCAATGTAAATTCCCTGTCATGTCAAAACATTCTATATACCTTATTTGTGGCTTGGATAACATCATTTCTATCCCTTTTATTCTTATGAAAACCACATTTTTTACCCTATGAAATAATAAAACATTTTTTATTTTCCATTCAATTGTAGGGATAAAACATAAATACCCATCACATAAGAAAAATACATTCATAAGTTTTCTGCAATATGATTAAATAATTTACCATTCCTTCATTACATAACATGTGGAACAGAATAGGGTTTTAGTAAATATTTAATTACCATAGACATAATCCATATATGTGAAAAATAAGGACGGAATTGATGAAACAAATTCTTAGAGAAGAATATATAACATCAAATGATGTAATCAATGAATTAATTTTGAATCAAAATAACATTTAAAAGCATCTTGAGGGAAAAATCCATTTCAATGTCACATCACTTATATAAAATCTTAAATTTAGAAAAAATGAAGGGAAAAAATTTCATTGAAAAGATCCATGGAAACATAAAGAGTAATACTCAAAGGAATATTTCTTCAGGATGTTGAAAAATTTTACTTTTTTTATACATTAAAAAAAGGATTTAAGTCAAACCATTGGTGAAATGTTCCTTTGTAGCGTCCCAGATCTAGGTGCTACACAGAGGTTCCCCGAATCTAGTTCGTCACAAAACCTCATATGTTTTTCCTCAAATGCCAAAGGATATCGGCTAGAAGTTAAGGAAAAGGTGTAAAAATGGGGAAACTATAACCTCTTTGTATGAGTATACACATTGAAATGAAAATAGTAAACAATATGATAAGATGTAATACCAAACTACAAAAGTATATAACTGAAGAATGATTGTAATGAAACAAATGGGGCATATATAAATGATGGATGTCACATGTATCTATGAAATTAGAAAAACATGTCTCAATAGATGAAATAGAATAAAAACAATGTTCTGAAAAAAAGTAAACTCTAATATCATCACAAGCCTCATCTTGGTCCCATGATATCCAGCTCTGACAGCAATCAAGTACATGATGAAGAAGGGCACTTTACCATATCAATTCCTAAAACCATATAATTTTTCAGGACCAAGACATGAAAAAATATGGTGTTATACGAATCCATGTTGTTAACAACCAAATGATCTATGCTTATCTGTTAGTGAATATATATACAGTAGGTAATATGATGAAATGAAGCCATAAACTACAATGTACTCAATTGTAAACAATCCTATAGTTTCCAATTACATTCATTTTAATATTTTATTCACCCTTGATACATTCAATTTAGGATTTACCCTATACTCTATAACCCCATTATTAATAGTAAAAAAACACGTCTTATTATCCCATCAAAACAAACATGTTAGACAAAGTCCATGATTGTTCTTTGGCTTGGTAGACTCATCACGATCATTGAATTATTCATTAACGACCATTTATAAATGTTCTCACTATCTAATCACTATGTTATAACATAATAAAAATTAATTTAATAAGAACCTTTTGTTAAGCTCTCATGGTCAATCCCATTTGATATATCATTTTACTAATCATTTAAAAACAAACATTTTGGTAGCTCTCATGGTCAAAACCCCTGGGTTAACATGGAATCAATAACATATAAACAACCTATTGGGATTCTTTCAAGGAAAATACCACTTGGTCAACATAGAAAAAAAAATCATAAACTACCACCTATGTAGCTCTCAGGATCCATACCCGTAAGTCAATATCTACACCAAGGCTCTCGCGATACTATGAAAATAAACATGGAAACCCCCACAGTTTTTATTTTCTATGGCTCTAATGGCCCATTAGAAAAAAACATGCATATAATAACAACTAATATCATGTAATCTACAACTACTATATGACTAAATATTCATTAAGATACCACATTCATTTCATACAAACAATAACTCCATTCTAGAAAACCATGGCATGGAATACATTATATACATAATATGAATTTGAGACCAAAATGCCATAAATAGTTAAATATGTGAAATATCCCCCAAGGGGTGTCTAATGAATAATGTATGTATCCTTAATCATAATAAAACACCCTATAAAAATCATTCAAACCGTTTCAGTTAGTAAGAAGGGTTAAATCCAAATCAAGAAACACCCCAAACAAGGATATGGATCACATTAAGAATATATAATCCAATGACGAACAAAAGGCACAAACCACCTACCATGATGTCGTATGATCTATAATCTTGAATTTCTACACCTGAATCATCCTATATTGATGTATATCTACAGAAAGGTTAAAAAAATTTAACCTTGAAAAATACACCGGAGAGGAGGAATCAAGAAGAAAGGCACTATAGGAAATTAGATCTTACTAGTTGGATTCTGATGCACCTGACGTCATCTAAATTGGAGGTCAAACAGAGAACATGTACTTGATATTTTTTCGTTGTTCATGAGAACTCCATTATAAAACATAATAAGAAATAGTTGGTTATGGACCTGATATGTGACCCAACCCCAATAAATGAAAAAAATACAACTTTACATGGCTTGTCTGTTAAATGTACATGTTGTGTAGTGACTTTAATCGGCCCCCACATTAAGAGGACTACTTGGTCATCACATAACCATGGAATCAACCATTACATTTACATTACACAACATTAGGCAGCAAACAGATATATGGAGTGTACTCATAAGTAGATGGTGTGTACATAAAAAATACTCATATCGTGATGTTTATTAAAAAACATTATGAAATCTATATTCATACCTGTAATGAAGATCCACATTAAGACAAGTAGAACCTTTAGAGAAATGAATCCCTAAATTTCTCATCCAATGGTGGTGAAGAAAAAACATCAAACAACTCTATCCAAAATTATTGTACATCAATATCCCTCTCCAATTTCTCAACATGTATTAACCCATGTTACTATAGACATGTACCATAGGAGTAAAATAGTGATGGAGAACCTTAATTATACGATCCAAATACAAATATGGTTCTTCTAGAATGATGCATCCACCTCTAACTAATCCTCTTCATGTTAAACAACCTGATACTGGTCAAAGAAGTAAAACTGTAGATAATAAACTTGAAAGGCCTCCTGCATAGACCAGTACCTCTGAGTTCAGTGAAACTGATAAGAAACTGGAACAAATCTATCCAAGTATGAAATCAAACAAATTTATCTCAGATAAAGATTCCCCTGTCACCAAATCCTCCAATTTCTCAGTGGTCTCCTAGACAGGATGAGGTCCGGAAAATGATGCCTCTCCTGCCTCCATCCAATATAGTGGTGATTTGCCTGAAATACTGTAAAATCCCTATAATGAAAACTCTTCTAGGGGTATGTGTTTCTACCATGACCCATCGAAATCTAGGACACTTTCTTGAATCATTTTCTCCAAAACTTGAATCATATACTCTGACTTTCCATCTATTTGGGGATGGTAAACTGTACTCCAAATTAACTATATACCCAAATGCCCATTTAGTTCATGCTAGACATGAGAAGTAAACCAGGAATCCATATATGAAATGATTGAGTGTGGAACCCTTTGAAAAGGTTCAATATTAGATGTTTAACTTTCCAAGCTCTTCGACAGTGAAGGTGTCTTTGATTGGAAAGAAAAGTGAAGATTTTTTTGAGACATTACACAACAACCCATACATCATCATCATCTCCTTGAGGAGACACCAATAATCCTATCATGAAATCCATCGCAAAATCATTCCACTTCCACTAGGGAATGGGTAACTACAGCAAAATTCTTGTTGGTGACTGATTGTCTGCACTCACCTGCTAACATGTTGAAAACATGATAAAAAAAGTAGTTTCAACCTTCTTTATGTCTGACCCACTATAGTAATGATGTAGATCTCAATACATCGTAGTGAAATCAGGATGAACTGATCAAACTATGGAATGTAAAACCTGCAACAGCTCCTCGTGTATATCTATTGACACCCATAAACATCTAGGAAAATGTAGTTCCTCATCCCCACCTATAGTCCACCCAATAGTATTTAACTCTCCAGACACATTATCCTATAAGACTAGGACCTTATAATTTGATAGATGCCTAATTCTCACACTGTATGGTAGAGTAGAGGTAACAATTATAGAATGAAAAATTGTGTTCCCCTATTTTCATACACCTCCAACTGCATCTCAGAGAACAGTGCCATTAGATGCCACACATTACGTAAATCATGAACTGCCCATATCAGAGTTCTCATTCTTAATGCATCAGCCACTATGATTCCTATCCCATGAATGTTGGAAAAAAGAAAGTCAAAAGACTAAATGTACTCATCCAACCTTTGTTATCTAAAATTCAGATCTTGCTGAGTATTTATAATCATAAGGTGTTTTTGGTGATTGAATTAAAATAAATTCTCTCCCAAAATATAATTTCTTCAAAAAATATTTCTTGAACAACTACAGCTAACTTGAGATCACGTGTCAGGTAGTTCTTCTCATGTGGCCTCAACTGCAGAAACCCATACACAATGACTCATTCCCCATGGAAAATCACTACTCCCAGCCTGATTCCTGATACATCGTAGTAAATGTTGTAACTCTTACCCTGCTTCATAAAAATCAGTATCTCTGATGATGTCAATATCTCATTCAGCTCCTGAAAGGCTGAATTTCATGAATCATTCCACATGTATTTCCACCCTTCTTTGTCAGTCTTGGATGTTTCCCCTACTATGCAAGAAAAGTCCCGAATACAACACTTGTAGTAGCCCACAATCCCCCTGAAAACCTTGTACAACAAATATATTCTACAGTTTTTCCCTTGGATCTAATTATCTCACCTTATCTTGGTCTAATGATACTCATATCATTGAGATAACATAACCCCGAAATTAAACTGGTCCATCCTAAAGTCGCATTTTGATACGATATCATATATCTGATTCTATCTCAATGTACTCATTACAATCACAAGATGGATGTAATGGCCATGTCGAGTGTGAAAGTACACTATTATATAGTCCATGATGAAAACTAAATACAAATAAATCTATGGATAGAACACTCGATCCTTCAATTCCATGAAAACTGGCAGTGCGTTCATGATACCGAACTATATAACCAAGTACTCATATAGACCATACCTTCTTTGAAAGTTAATGAGTGGTATATCTGATTGTCTTGCATGAAATTGATGATAACTGTATCCCAATTAAATCTTAATGAAAACTTTGTCTCCTCAAATCAGATCCATGATATCATCGATCATCAGGATATGATATCTGTTCTAGACTATCTACTCTTTCAGCTTTTGATAATCCAAACAATTTCTTAGGGTTCCATTCCAATTCTTCACAAAATGGACAGAGGATCCCCAAGGAGATGTATCGGGTCAGATGATACCCTTTTAATTGAACTCCTTGAACTTCTTCTTGTGCTACTATAACTTCGTTGTATCCATCATATATCAATGAATGGACACCGATGCTGCTCCTGGAACAAGATAAATAAAGAAATCCACCTCTCTCTTAGAAGATAAACCAAAAAATCTTATTGATAGACATCTCTGAAATGATAAATCATTGGAGGAATGTCCACCTATGATGTTCCCTCATCATCTAGATATAAACTAAAAATATGGGTTGTTATTCCTCTAATCCCATAATGCTCAATTCTAGATCTACTCACCAAATCATACCATTCAGTCTTATGTATATATTATCTTCCCCAAGTGACATGAAACACACCATATGGTGATATAAGTAAATAAATTCTTGAAAAGATACTGATCATTCCATTCCAATAATAAAATCGAATCTTTTCATCTCTATGACATAGAGGTCCTATATGAATTTACTACCACCAACATCAAGAGGGGACACCATGTACCAAGACACATATGTTGAACTAATCCCCAATAGAGTGTCTAACATTATATTATCTTCAGATGTAATGATACAAGGCCCAATGCTCTCTACAATGGAACATATATTAATATAGCAGAAGCCCCATTATCAGAAAGAGCATAAGCTGAAATCATAGGCAACTAAAATAATACCTCTAACCATAGGGGTTCCAGGATCTTACCATAGCCGGGTCTAATCCATTAAAAATATCTGAAATTTTCTGTGGCTCTGTGAACCTAACTGACGTCCCTGAGATGATCCACCCTGTTGTCACTGAAATCCTTTCGTCTAGCTACCTTGTCCATGACAACCTCCTCGATCATAATTACATGATGATATCTAGTAACAAAACTAATGAGAAAATGGTGGTCCTTCTCATGGATTTTGATTCATACCAGACCCCCACTAACTACATGCTGGTCTGAACATCTAGAAAAAATTATGAAGACGACCCATCTTTCCTCAAGATCAGCACTCAACTGGGAATCTCGAGCACTGAGGTCTCATATTCCCACTCCTTTTGCACTAGTATCATCTCACCAATCTACATGATAACACTATTCGTGAAGAACCACTTTGTGTAAATTCCCTATGCTGTATCTTGTTATTGGTCAAGGAGTACTGACTCTGTATATTGAACCAACCTATCTCACAACTCCCAAGTCACTTAGATTGTTCTTGGAAATCAACATATGATAAACTATTGTAGTAACCAAAGTCATCATGAATAAATTCACCTAAGATCAATTGTCTAACCTGAGAACAACCTCAAATTTCCTATCTAGGGATAACTCATCACCTCTTAAAGAAACTGTGAAGCATTGATGGTCTATAAAAAGAGAAGAGTAATCCATCAATGAAATAGTTCCCTACACCAAATAAATGACCTTGTAGGCTCAGTTGGACCTCAATGTCATGAGGTAGAAGTAATCATAGAAGGTCCACTAAATACCTTCCTAAGACATATACCGATTGCATCCCTCCATTAAAATGAAATCCCAACATATCATGGCCAAATCACATAGCATGGAATTCACAAGCTTCACCCTCCACTTAGAAGGCATCTCCAAATGCGTGAAGATAAAAAGCATGGCCTCCAACCATGACTCTTCATCCGGTGGTCCTCCATACCATGAAAATATGGGAGGATGCTACTTCTAGAACACCCTCGTCAACTCTTCAATAATCTGGATAGGTTGTGGTGCTCCCTGAAAATTATATATCATCCTTAGAATTCCATCATGGAACTATGAATCAGCACCTGTGTCTACTATAACAGATAGTTCCAATACAGGAACAACAAGGGGATCTATTGGTATTCACTGATCTACCATTTACAGGGTCTGATCATCTCCATGTAATTTTCGTACAACTAGAGGATGTCTTGGTGGCATGACTCTGCAAGGTCAATAACAAACCATATTTTTAGATTATCATGGAAATCAACATAGTAGTGAATGAATGGAATATAATAAGGATAGAATTCATGTTTTAAAAAATAATGATAGACAACATGTAAAACAACAACACTATGTGTTTCATTATGCCTTAACAAGGGCATGTACTACTACCAACCTAGTTGTGCAACATCATATACACCTATCATATTCTTCTTGATATAGGGATTGTAATTGAATATTTACTAATGGGAAAACTCATATAGACAGCTAGGGAAAAACGTTTCTCACCCCCAATTTACACTACAAGGAATGATCAGACTAGAAATGATGTGTGCCACTTACATTTCATACTATTGTGTTGTTAGTCATATGGATGGATACATAATTGATTACAACACGACTTGTACTCCCAGTAAATGCGGTGTTCTACCAAACACTTATCAAATCAGTTTCTATTCTCACATAGCCAGCCACACAATCAACAACTACACGGTGTGCACCTATGAAAATTCAGTTCTTCTGTATAAGATGAACACATGACGTGATTTCATGACATTAAATGCCATGTTTTATAGGATTACAGATTGAAACCCACTGAAACTTCTTTGGAACCCCCAAAATATAATCATTTTTCATAGGTCATTACATATTATGATCTATGAGATCCCATTCTACCAATGAATCAATATTTGGAAGCCTTATTAATATTATTATTTAAAATAATTAAATTATCATTAAAACATGATCCATAAAATTAGGATCTAAGAAGGCCCTTAACACCTCAGGGACAAATGTTTGAATCAATCAAAAATGAATATTTACATATACAAATATCCTATGAAAATGGATTGTATTTTATCACAACATCTATCATAACTGCATGCATATATCAAACAATATCTATCAAAACAACATGAATTCACTAATTCACCCTAAATCACATGAATAGAATTCATGAAATGTAATCTCTAGTAAGTGACTATATGATGAATGAGATTCCACACAGACACATTTGATCATGTTTCAAAATAAATAAAACCACAATGACATCAATCATAACAACACATAACATGTAAATCACCCAACGATGAAATCAAATCAACTATAACAATTTAATAACCGGAAAAATTTAAATTTTCAAGGTAACATGGTTTTTAATTATACATGGGTTAGCTACTCCCAAGCACATATTATTACAAAATAAATATTCCTACTTATCCCAGCCTATATGATCAGTATATTATTTCAATGTTGAAAATAAAACCTACTCTGATACCACCTTGTAATGTCCTAGATCTAGGGGCCGCCCAGTGGTTCTCCAAACTCGTTTGGTCATATAACCTAAGAAATATTTCCTGAAATGGGAGAGGCTTCTGACTAGCAATGAGGGCCTTGATTTGATAATGGGGAAAGGATTCCCTCATAAGCATATTATACACAATGAAAAGAAAATTGTAAACAATAGTAGAAGTAAAAATACCATACAACATATGGAAACATAATAATTCTAATAGTAATAATACAACTGAGGCATATATAAATTATTCATGTCAGAAGTGTCTATGAAAAAAGAAAAACATGAAATATTTATGGAAATAAAATCTAGAATCCATATTACAAAAAATATAGTAATAATTAATAACATCCCAAGCATCATCTTAGTCTCGTGCTCTCCAACACCAATAGAAATAATGTACTTTATGAAGAGGGATCCCTTCCATTATCTATACCTACAACCATATAATACTTTTGGGTGAAAATTATGACCCAAAAGGTTTTGAATCAAATCACAATATGAATCTTAAAAAATATATTTTCCAAACTATCATTGAATATGTTAATATATAATTTAATATGTAAAAATGAGGTAATAAACTTGGAGGTACTCAATAATAAACAATCCTACTATTCTAAATTACATTCATTTTCATTTATTATTCACCTTTGATTCATGTAATCCCAGGATATAGCCTAAGATCTATATCCCCCAGTGTAATAGTAATAAAAATATGCCTTTTAGGACCTTCTATACAATCAAGTAAGATTGCGTCCTAGATTGTTGTTTTCCATGGAAGACTGCTGATAGTCATTCAATGAATAAAAAACTCCCCTTTGGGAATGTTCTCAAAGTCTAATACCCCTGGTCCTACATAACAAAAATTCATTTAATAACGATCCTCAAAAAAATTCCCCGGTCTAACCACTTTTGTTTAACATAGCACAAATCATTTCAAAATGACTACCTGGGAATTGCCAATGGTCAAAACTACTAGGATAGCATGGCATCAATAACATATAAATAACCTCTTATATAGCTCTAATGGCCAATACGCCGGGGTATACATAGAATAAACAAAATATAAATGACCACCTAGGTAAATCTGATTGCCAATAACCTTGGGTCAATATCTACACATAGGCCCTCACATACTTTTGTAAATAAACAAGGAAACCTACAATGATTTCTTATTCCATGGCTCTCATGGTCGATTAGAAAAAATTACACATATCATAATAAAGAAGAACATGTAATCTATAACAATAACATGAATAAACATTCAAAAATCTTACCACATGAATTTCAAATAAAAAATCCCCTCCATCCTAATCAACCAAATATTTGAATACATGAAACACATAATTGGAATTCTAGAAAAAAAGGCAAAAACTGTTAAACATGGGAAATATACCAATAGGGTGTCCTGTAAACAATGTATCTAACATTGTGCCTAAGAAAAAACCACATAACAATTAATCAATCCATTCCAGTTAAAAATAAGGGTTATATTAGAAATCAATCAATACACCAAACATCAATATGTGGCACTTTTTTCTAATATAATCTAAATATGTACTACATATGGTAAAAAGTACATACCTTGATGTTATACATTTGATACAATCAAATGTCAAACCCCAAATCTACCTAGATCATCATAGATATAAAAAATGTAAAATATGATCAATCGTGATTAATTCACAAGAGAGGATGAATCAAGAAGAAAGCCTCTAGAAGAAATTAAAACACAATAGTGGTATTTTAATGCACCTGATTATATCTCAATCAGGGGGCCATACTGGGAAACAGGGGCTTGACCAATGTTTTCCATTCCCAAGAACACTTGTACAAAAATCAAGAAGAATAAGTTGGTTCTGTACATGAGATGTGACCCCGCTCTTATATATCAATTAAAATAAAAAAGACTTGTGTGGTTAATCAATTTACATGACATGTATTTCCCTTAACTATCTACACCATAAGCAGTCTGTTAGGCCATCACATGACCTTGTTCTCAGCTATTACACTACTAGTACACGGCTTTAGGCATCAACAGGTTACATGAAGTGTACATAAAAAAATTATTCCTTTTTCATTATAAAACATGGTATTGAGATTCATATATAAAAAGGAGATATGGGTTTTGGTAAGATTGGATGACTCAAGGGGGGGGGGGTGAATTGAGTCTCTATAAAAATTTTAGTTAAAAATGATTCTTTACAAAAAATAATCCCTTTATAAAAATAAAAACAAATTAAGTTTCTAGTGAATATATAAATTTCTTGAAGGTTCAATTTAATTTTCAGAAGATTGATTAGTTCTCATTTTTACAAAAATATTGATTAAAAAACTTTTGAAGAAATCATACTGATTCAAAAAAAATGTAAAACACTTCCTAAACATACTAAAAAAGATCAAGATATCTTAATGCAAAAAATGCATATCACATAAGAAATATATGATAATCAACACAACGGATAAAATAAGAGGTTCAGTCTCAAGCATAGACTTAGTCCTCTGCATGTGGTGATCATCTGTCACCAAGATGTTTATATTAACAATATTTTTGATCCACACCCTGTTTCGGGGTTCACAATAGTACTCAGTACTGTCCAGGCCACACAAGGACCTCTTCCATAGTTCTTCGTGGGTATAAACTACCAGGCCACACAGGGACCTCTTCCACACTTCTCTGTGGGAATACGCAATAGTGAAACAATGGTTGAGTAAGGTTATCTTTTATCGTTTAGTTTAATGCTTGAGACAGAGTGTTTTATTCTACAGATACACACTCTGCTCGAATGTTAATAAAAGTTACACAACAGAGCTATGAAATATAATAGATTTATGAATTCTATGAGTGTTGTGATGTAATGCTCTAGACACAATGGAAGTTTAGAAAAAGTTCATTGTGTCTTCTTATGGATGTTGTCTTTAGAACATGGTATCGTTGTTTCTGTAATTTAGATTTGAGGAGTGAAATGGTTCATCAATTCAAAGTTGTTGATGTACATTGATCTTTTTTGGAGAAAGTTTCTTGTTATAATCGTCTTGTAATATCAAGAAATCAGTTCCTCTATATTAGTATTCACAGTGGCAATGTCTCAGTGTGTAATTCTGCACTATGGGATTCACTCGGTTTCTTTTAACATGAAAGATGAGGTCCTTTTATATTCCAGGATCCTCTAGGAATGAAGATCATCGCACATTCATATACCTCATTATGTCTCTGGATTGTCCTACAGATAAGATTAAAAAATGTCTAAAACATTAATTTGTCTAAATATGACCATTAGAAATAAATTTGAATTAATAATATCGAAACAATTATTTATAAAAATCGATGAGTCATCTTCAGTCTATTGTCTTCGGTTTGATAATAGCAGTGTTTCGACTTATGTGTGTCGACTTCGGTCTCTTGAACTCTGGTGTCTCGTCTTCAGTTTTCCTAACATTGGTCTGTCAAAATTCAGTGTTTCGACTTCGGTGTGTCAACTTCGGTGTGTTGACTTTTTCCTATCGAACATCAGTGTGTTGACTTCGGTTTTGTTGTGTGGACTTCGGTGTGTCGATCTTCGGTGTGTCGTACTTCAGTTTCTATGTTTCTGCATTAGTTTGTCGAACTAACCATCACTGACAGGGAATCAAGTAAGATTTTGATGTGTCTATCTTACCAGAATAAGTTTTATTCAAATGATTATGTATAATTAAATTTGTAATCATATTTACTCGTGAATATAAGCGATTTAATTATTGAAGTATATGTTTTTGGTATGACATAATTTTTTTCAAAGAGATATTAAAATTTCATTAAAGAGTAGAATATATATATGGACATTATTTGTGATTATGAAATCTACAATATCATTGAGGGTCTAATAATCTCCCCCTTTTTGATAATCACATTTTATGGAATACATGCTAAAATATAGAATAAATATAGCTCAACATATCATAATTTAATTTCAAAATATAAAAAATGTTTTTCATTTCCTAGTATTTCTTTAAAACAAATCTCCCCATCACTAAATGGATTAAGGAGAGTATATATCATCCTTATATGAAATCCTTATTTTCGCCCCATTTTGGGATTAACAAAAAAGAAAAGTATTAAGGAGAGATAATAGAAAATAAAGATACTATAACAATTTTCATTAAAAAAGAATTTGAGTACAAGACAAACAAAAAAGAGAAAATCACTATCAAAAGGCAAAATTCACCATTAAGGGTTTGGATGAATAAAAGATTTTATTTTTTCTGAATGATCCAATTGAGAAGGAGATGGTTTCGGAGTGGTAGTGGAAGGAGGTGGTCAGTGGATAACACCAGGTAGGGCCACACAAGTATGGACATCAGCTGAAAGGTTGGGCCTTCTCTCTAACAATACCTGACTTGGAGACTTCTCAGTAATGATCAGTCGAATCTAAGTAAGAGCCTGAGGGACTGTCATTGGAGCAGGAGGCTGAGAGGCAGTACCAATGGAAGTAGTTGCAGGGAACACAATAGCCTTGGATTGAACATGTAGATACGGATAGAGAAAGTTTATAATGTCATTTATGATTTCACCACTATAATGTATTGCTTTCTCGAAGTCATCCTTATTCTCAATATATTTACTCAACAAAGGTGTAAACTATTTCAATTGGAGAACATGTTTTTTATAACTTCTTTTACTAAGGAATTATAATATTTTCTACCAAAAACATGAAACTATTGACGATGTCATGCTTGCTGTAAATCATAGTGAAATACCTATCCACATTTTCCTGAATTTCAATCTGAGTTTTGGAGGGTTCACGTGAGCACGGTTAGACAATATTGTATACAAGATCAGTATTTCAATTTACATTATCATGATTTTATTTTTCGAAATAAATCTGGAGTTTTCGAATTTCCTATCTCATCAAGGCCTTAAGAGACTCTATATCAGCTGCAACACTTCATCACCACCTAGAACTGGATGGGCCAGCCAACATTTTTTGAAGCTCTTCATCCAACTTTTTCAGGTCAGCACTGAATAGATGACTTACTAAGTTCCTAAGAACTTCCAGAACACCACTAAAGGTGGTCTTTATTTCATAAATTAGGGAATTCAGATCATTTCTCTTCTTTCTAACATCTTATCTCAAGAAGGTGTTTTGTCTAATAATAGTTTCTTCTGTAGTAATAAGATTTGTTTAATTCTCTTAAATCACTAATCTTGAAAAAAAATTTGCATCATCATTTGAGATAAATATGGAGGTGGAGGCTTCATTTCTGAATACTACTGAAGCTATCATAGACTCACATAGATCATTCGTATACTTTTCCAAATCATCCATAGTGACATAGTCACTAGGCACTGACTGATCAATTGGGCCTACTTTTGTAGATGCAATGGGTGGAATAGGGTCAGCAAGTTCTGGTTCTGCATGGACTTGTGGAATAGGATGAGGATGTACCATTTCCTTGATTAAGTCATATTATAAACTAAAAATAATGTATCATGTATATCTATTCTATTCTCTAGAACAAGTCCAATCTCTTGTCTCAATATTATCAATTCATTCCAATCATCCCTGAGGCAAAGGAATAACATCAATATCATCAAGTACTTCATACGAGTCTCTGGCCATGACAACTTTTCTGGGTGAAAGAACCAAACGTACTTTAAGTTCTGCCTGAGCTCTAGCTACTTTAGCATCACTAGGTACGTCATCAATTTTAGGCACTGGAACTATATATTCATCCTCTTTTCCAGCAGCCAAACGATTATTTGAATCCGGAATGAGATATTGGTTTTCAACATCAGGATGGAGCGGTCTATCCTTATGTTCAGAATCTCTATGTCCATCAGCCTGTTGATCAGAATGCTCTATTCCATCGCCAGCTCCCTGAATAGATTCCTCACTGGATTTGGCAACCACCTATTGGCCACATTTAGAGGGTGAATCACATGCTCAACACTTCCTCCATCATCACCATTTTCACCACCACCACCAGCATCATCATCAGATTCTTCATCTGATTTAGTTACATAGCATTCAACTAAATTAACTTCAGTATCTACCTCTTTTTCATCACCTCATATGAATTATCTTGAGTGAAATTCAATAGGTGGACTAGTAGGTCCATAATTCATATTCTTGGGACTTTCAACAATATATGGTTCACTTCTATCATCAAAAGGAGATTCTTCTTCAATTGGAACATCCGGTTCAACGTCGTCATCATAATAAACTGTAACATCTCCAGGTTTGAGACCTAGATCAACATGGAATTTTGGTTAATAAGGATGATCAAATGGGTTGAAATTTTGATACATCCACTCTTTATCTCCCACAAAACATCTTTTTCATGGGTTCCAGAATATTTTCATTATTTTACAAATGAATTTATAAAGGAAAAATCCACTGCAAGCACATATCACTTCATCTCCATCTTCTACACAATATAATTTTTTCCACATGGTAGAAATCATCATTAGATAGTAAAAACATGTTTCATTTTTATATGTCTTTATAAAATTAGTGAGATTCACAATAAAATATCTGCACAGATTCACCTTTATTCCATGATTCAACAAAATGATAGAGAAGACATCCTGATATTTCAAAATAGAGAAATATCCATTCCATTGGAAGATTGATGTTGTATGAACATAAAAAAGAAATCTCACTTCTCCTACGAATTCATTTCAAATAGTACTTCTGGATTCTTATTTCCAGTCACCTCATTCAGAGCATATTCATAGGAAAACAAGTTTGAAAAAGGTTTAATATTACTAGGATAGTCATCATAGACACCTTCATGAGGAACCTCTAAGAATTCAGCTCATTCCATTAAAGAGAAAACAACTTCCGTTCCCTTTACCATTGATCTCATATTTTCTTCCTCGGCTTCAACCAGTCATATACTCAAATGTCAATAAATTTTTTGAAATAGCTAGGGATAATAGGTCCATTCATAGTTGGCAAACCAACTAAGCCACCCTTGAGATTCCAGTACCTTTAACAGAAATGATTTCCTTGATAGATTCCAATCAGCAGACACCTCCTTTTCAACAATAACTACTCACCTTTCAATGCTCGGTTTCCCAGTCTCACTAGACTCACCTTTCTTAGGCTTAGTAGGAAATGATTTTTGAGGTTATTCCATTGTGCGCTTCATCCTTGCCATGACGATGCCTCTGATTCAATCTGTATAGAGATATCGAGAGTCGATAGAGAGTGTGAGTAAAGTTATAACACATTATGGCTATGGAAAAGGTGAATGGTCGGGATGGATTCGACATAATATACCATTTTAGGATTGTAAATCGTACAACATAAAATTTAATCATAATGTTGAGTAAGATAAAACAACATTGTTTCATTTAAAGCAGATTTAATTTACACAATAGCCCATAAATTTATCAGTGTCAAAGAATTGGTTTCAAGGAAATCGGTTTCACAGAAGATCATTTTTAGAAATATCAGTTTCACAATGATCGGTTTCATAAAATCAGTTTCAAGAAAATCATTTTCACAATATCGGTTTCATAATATCGGTTTCACAAGATCGGTTTAACAATGTCAATTTCAAGAAATTCAGTTTCACAAGATCGGTTTTAGAAAGATTGGTTTCCCAATGATTGGTTTTAGGAATATTTGTTTCAAAATTATTGGTTTTAGGAAAATCATTTTCCCAAAGATCTGTTTTAGAAAGAATGGTTTTAGAAAGATCGGTTTTAGAAAGATCAGTTTCACAAAGATCAGTTACTGGTTTATCATTCCTAGTTCATGTCTGATGTAGTTAATTCTCTCAGAATTTAAAGGTTTATTAAATATATCATCGAGATTATGTTCAATCCCAATAAACTCAAGAGTAATATCACCTTTTTGATAAAGATCTTTCAAAAAGTGTTGTCTTGCATCAATATGTTTTGTTCTAGAATGGGAAATTGGATTCATAGATATATTAATAGCACTTCTGTTGTCACAATTTATGGGGACATGTCTAAATTGAAATCCATAGTATAATAAGGTGTGCTTTATCCACAATATTCATGCTCATCATCTACCAGCAGCAATGTACTCAGCTTTTACAGTTGATAATGCAATTGAATTTTTTTTACTAAACCATGATATTAGTGACTTTCCTAAAAAGGGACATGTTCCATAGGTACTCGTTCTATCTAATTTACGTTCACTAGAATCAGCATTTGAATAGCTAAGTAAATCAAATGGTTGTCATTTATGATAGAACAAACCTAAATTAGTTATATACTTTAGATACTTGAAAATTATTTTTACACCATTTAGGTGGGACTCCTTTGGGTTTTCATGAAATCTTGTACACATACAGAGACTGACCATAATATCTAGCCTACTAGAAGTTAAGTAAATAAAACTCCTAATCATTCCACTATTAGTAGTTTGATAAACTAATTTTCCATTTTCATCAAGATCTAACTTACATGTAGATATCCTAGAAATTTCACACATTTTAATGCTATAAAATCCATATCATTTCAAAAAAATTTTGTATTCATACCTGGATTTATGATAATACATTCATTATTTTTAAATATTTGATATCCATGAAAATATTTAAATTCACCCATTAAACACATTTAAAACTCACATTGCATTATGCTTGAAAATTCATTACATAATGAATTTTTAGATAATCCAAAAATAATATAATCTACATATATTAGAGAAATTAAAACTTCTTTTTAAATTATTTTTATAAATAATGTGGGATCTGCAGGTCCTTTCATAAAACCTTTAGAAATAAAAATGTTACTCAACCGTTCATACCAAGCTATTGGAGGTTGTTTCAAACCATATAAATCTTTTGATAATTTGAACACATGATTTCAAAAATATGGATTTGTAAAACTAGGGGGTTGCTCAATAAACATCCTCAATTATATAACCATTTATAAAGGTACTTTTGACTTCAATTTATAAATGTTTAAAATCTAGGTGTGTTGTATAGGCATGTAAGATCCTAACTGCCTCATATCTAGCAACATAAGCAAAGGTATCTTCATAATCAATTATTTCTTCCTGATTATATCCTTTCGAAACTAGTCTATCTTTGTTTCTAACTATATTTCCAGCTTCATCTAACTTATATCTAACTACCCCTTTTGAACATATGGTCAATGTATCTTTTGGTCTATCTAGAAGTTTCTAAACATTATTTCTTTCAAACTGATTAAGTTCTTATTGCATGGACATTACCCAAAATTCATCATTGATGTAATCATTTATATTTTTAGGTTCAAGTTGTGATAAAAAGGCTTGATGTTCAACCTAATTTCTCATGGACGCTTCGGTTTGTGTTCCTCTATCTAAATCTACATTGAAAACATATAAGGGATGATTCTTAAGGGTTCTAGTTGGTTATGAGATAGTAGGACATGATATTTCAAGTATGTCATATTGATCTGGTTCACTACGGTTATGTTGAGGAGAAATTTAAGAACTGGATGTTTTCACAGAATCCTTCTCATGACAATTTTCTATTTTAACATTAATGTCCCTATTGGACATATCCTCTTTAATATTTTCTAGTGATTTATTGGGCTCATGTGGATCTGCTTCATCAAACTTGATGTGTACAGATTCATCCAAACATTTAGTCTTCTAGTAAAAGACTCTATAGGCTTTGCATGAAGTTGAATATCCAAGAAATATTCCTTCATCACTTTGTGAGGAAAATTAATATAAACTATTTTTTTATTGAGGATATAAACTCTACATCCACACTATTTAAAATAACCTAATTTGGGTTTCATATTATTCCACAACTAATAAAGATTTTTTTTAAGAATGGGTCTAATTAAGAATCTGTTTATTATGTAGCAATCTATATTAACTACATTAACCCAAAAATAAACATGTAGATCATATTCATTGCGCATAGTCCATGAAATTTCTTATAATGTTCTATTCCTTTATTATACCACACCATTTTGTTGAGGTGTTCTAGGTGCAGAGAAGTTATGATTATAGCCATTTTTTGAGCAGAATGCTTTGAAATTTTGATTCTCAAACACACGGCCTTGATCAGTTTTTAAGGATTTAATCTTATGTCCACATAGATTTTCTACAGTCCTAGCATACCTATTAAAGTGAGAACATGCTTCACTTTTATGAGCCAAGAAAAAGTTCTTGATATACCTAGAGTAATCATCTACAAGAACATAAACATAGTGCTTTCCATTGAGACTCAAAACTCTATATGGTCCAAACAAGTCCAGGTGTACCAACTCGAGAGGTTGAGAAGTAGTTACATATTTCATTGGTTTGAAATTGATTTTATGTTGCATTCCGTTTTGACAAGGATTACATAATTTATTTTCTGGAAACTCTAATTTGGGAAAGTATCTAACTAATACTTATATAGTTAAATTCCTAATAGAGTGTATATTACAATTTCCTTGTTTTCTATTCCAGATCCATGAGTCTTTGAGAAAGGAATTTAGACAAGAGTCATTCAATGAGGCTTGTGTGTCTAAATTTGTAGAATATACATTATCATTTCTAAAATCAGTAAATACTAAGTTATTCTTGGCATCAAAAACATTGCATGACTCATTTTTAAACATAACAGTAAATCCATCATCACAAAATTGAGATATGCTAAGAATTTTATACTTTATTACATGAACATAGAGTACTTTATAAATTGAAATAGAGTTAGGGATACCAATATGGCCCAGGCTAATGATTTTTCCTTTACCATTGTCTTCGAATGTGATATGTCCTCTATCGATATTGATAAGAATTGTAATGATTTAAAAAACCACTGTCATATGCCTGGAACACCCACTGTCCATGTAACAAATCTTTTTACAGGAAATCATTAGACAATTTACCTACAAAATAGTTTAACCTAGAATCAATTTTTGTACCCATATATTTCTGGGACTAGAAACTTTAGTAATAAAAGCTATAGGAACCCACAACTTTCTCATGGGTTTCCTATATGAAGAATATATAGTATTAGAAAAATACTCTTTATCTGGTCCTATGGAATTGGATATAGTAAATAATTTTTGTGAGGCTAGAACTTACAGTACAATTCTGGTTTTTAAAAATAGTAGTAGATTTTCCAGATTTGGATAAAAAAATTGATTTAGATGAATTTATTTGGAATGGTTGATAACATATCCCAGAAGTATATTTTGGGGAATTTGTTTTCCTAGAAACTAATTCAAAGTATCTCAACCAATAGTAAACTTCTCATTATCTTTTTTTAATTGACCTTTTGATAATTTGATTTCAGTACTTTCTTTTAACAGTTGGGCACATTTTTCCTTTTCAATATCCATATTAGATTTTTAATTATCATTTAGAGAATTCCATTTATTTAATAATTTATATTTATCCTTGAGCTCATTAATGGTATCCTCAACCATTTCACTATTTTAAAATAATTCATCCTTATACATGTCTTCATCATTATGTGACTCAAACTTATTCTCAGAATAATAGGCATTATGTATAGCATAGTTAAGTGTTACCTCATATTTTTCTGTCATGAAACATAAGTTGGCGTGGTTGTTCTGTTCACTATGAAAAGCATCAAATCCACTGGAGATGTCTTCTGAAGAACTCCAAGTATCTTTCATATCGTTTTAATAACATGTTCTCTTATCTTTATATTTCATCTTAAATTTCAGCATGGGGCAGTCTGCCTTTTCATGGCCTATTCATTTTCACTCATAGAAGATTATTTCATTTGATTTGTCATTCAATTTTCTTGTCTTTCTTCTATTTCCTTTTACTATCATACTTTCCCATGTAGTTTGGATTCCTAATGAATTTCTTCTTTTGGTAGAGATTCTTGATCCTTCTAGAAAGATGAGCAATTTCTTCATCACTCTCTGAATCTAACTCATCACTAGTGGAACTATCTATATGAACTAGAATATTTTATTTATCTTTGCTCTTTGAAGTTGAATTCTTTAATGCTACTAACTTTTTCCTTTATTTATCATGTACTTCTTGATTTACATTAATTTCTACTTCATACATTATATGCTTTACAATTAGATTTTTCAATGGATCATTGCCTATGTCACCAGATTCTCGGATAGAAATATAAGTTCATCTCCATCTGTTAAGAAGGAATCGAACCACTCTCATGATTTGGTCCTTGATGTCCACCGGTTTTCCAAGAAGACTCATTGTGTTCACTATTTCATTGAACATGAGATACATTTCAGAGATAGTTTCATCAGGATTCATTTTGAAATTATCATATTTAATTATGTATGTAATTAATCTCATTTCATTAACATATGTTGTTCCCTCGTGAGAGAAATCTAATGTATCTGAAATTTCATATACAGTTTTATAGGCAGAAATACAGTTAAATTCTTCATCTCCTTGAGAACAGTACATAACGTTCAATTTTTTATAGTTATTGTTATATGAAAATTTTATAGATTCATCCCAAGGGATTTTTGTAGATTCAAGTATTTTATATTTACATTCTATAGAACTCCAAATTTCAAGGACCGTACATTCTAGATGTATCTTCATTTTATGCATCCACTGACAATAGTTAGTTCCATTAAAAAAAGGTGGTCTGTTAGTTGCATCCCCTCTAATTTATTTTCCATGATAAATATTTTAAAATAATTTCAAAGTGATAAAAATATAGAAAAAAACCTATATTTTAAGATCATTTGTAAAGAAATATAATCACAATTGACAATAATTTGAAAAACATGAATATAAGCATCCCTCTGATACCAACTGTTGGCCGGACTAGATGACTCATGAGGTGGGGGGTGAATTGAGTATCTATAGAAATTTCAATTAAAAATTATTCTTTACAAAATAAAAATCACTTATAAAAATAAACACAATGTTAGTTTCCAGTGAATTTATAAATGTCTTGAAGGTTCAATTTGATTCTAAAAATATTGATTAGTTCTCAGTTTTATAAACCTATTGATTAAAAAAACATTCGAAGCAAACTTACTGAATTAAAAAAAATGTAAACACTGGAATAACTAACTATCAATGCTTAAGTTATCTTAATGTAGGAAATACATATCATAAAAAAATATAAGATAATCAACACTACAGATAAAATAAGAGGTTCAGTATCAAGTAGAGACTTAGTCCTCTCTACATGGTGATCACCTGAAACCAAGCTATTTATATTTATAAACTTTTTATCCACACCTTGTATCAAGTTTCACAACAGTACTCAGTACTATCTAGGCCACACAAGTACCTCTTCCGCATTTCATTGCGGGTAAAAATTACGAGGAAAGACAGGGACCTCTTCCACACTTCTCAGTGGGTATTAACCAGATTGAAAGAATGGTTGAGTAAGGATAGCTTGTATCCTTCAGTTTAATGTAGGAGATAGAGTATTTTATTCTATAGATACACACTCAGGTCGAATGTTAATAAAAATACACAACAGAGCTAAGAAATGGAATAGATTTAAATATTATCTGTGTGTTGTGAGGTAATGCTCTAGACTCATTGGATTTTGAGTAAAATTTCTTTGAGTCTTCTTCTGGAAGTTGTCTTATGAACAGATTATTTCAGTATATGTAATCCAGCTTCGAGGAGTGAAAAGTTTCAGCACTTCAATGGACATGATGTACATTGATCTTTTTTTCTAGAAAGTTGGTTTTTGCAATCTTGTTGTAATATCAAGTACATAGTTCCTCTCTTTTAGTATCCCACAGTCTGTGTCTCAGTTTGTACTTATACACATTTTTCTTCACTCGGTTACTTTAAAGTGAAAGATGATTTCCTTTTATACCCCCCGGATCATCTAGTAATTAAGACCTCCGCATGTGCATGTACCTCGTAGTGTATATGGATTTTCCTATAGAAAACATTAATAAAATTTCAGAAACATTAATTTGTATAAATATGACCATTAGAAATAATGTTGAACTAATAAACATGAATTAGTTATTTATAACAATCGGTGAGTCATCTTTGGTCTATTGTCTTCTGTTTGATAATATCGGTCTGTCATCTTCAGTTTTTCATCGTCGGTGTGTTGTCTTCGGTATGTCTATACTCGGTGTGTCGTCTTCGGTCTGTCGAACTTCGGTCTATCGATCTTCATTGTGTTGACATCGGTGTGTCAACTTTTGTGTGTAATAATTCGGTTTCGATATGTGAGCTTTGGTCTGTCGAACATTGGTGTGTCATCTTCGGTTTCGGTGTGTCAAATTTGTTCTGTCAAACTTCAGTGTGTCATACATCAGTTTAAGTCTGTCTGCTTCATTTTTTCAAACAAACCATCACTGCCCAGGAATCTAGAAATATTGTGAAGTGTCTGTCTTACCAGACTAAGTGTTATGAAAATGTTTATGTATAATTACATTTTTAAAAATATGTATTAATTAATATAAGTGATTTACTTATTGAAGTACATGTTGTTGTATGAAAAAATTCATTTTCATGGAGATATTAATGTTACAAGAACGGTTATAACCTGTATAAGGACATTATTTGTGATTATAAAAACTACAATATCATGGAGTGTCCAGAAATAGGTTTTTACAACCTCTTTAGGAAAATGATAATAAATGTCCATTAAATAATTTTATAAGATGTATATCATGTAAGAAAATTAATATTTTAAATCATTTTATAAAATAAAAAAATCATAAAAACATTTTAAGGAAACTATGGATAAGGAAGAAATAATCCCGACTAAAGGGAAAATTAATATAAGATTATTAAAAATATTTATTCAGACTCGTATGTTTTTAAAGAGAGTAAAATAATATGATGACATAAATTCAATATATATAACATGAGTAGAAGAAAACGCTTTTTATTTGGTGAATATATATCACATAATATCAACATCATACATTTATGAATAAAAAATCACAATAAAAATGATATTATAACATAAAAACATACAATGTTAGTAAGCATTATATTAATATATCATAAAATAGAGATACATAGATATTTTTTAAACTATGGATAATAATTATGAAAAAAACTCATGTGTGTTATATACACCAAAAAAAATCGGTGTTACATATAGAATACGTATCTCAAAATAAAAAATTGAGTCAAGATACACTTAACTAAAACTCATTTTACATCATAAGAACTAAAAACTCAATTAAAATATTTTATACCTATTATACTTATACGGATGAAAAAATGTTCTAACTATAATTTAATGAATTCTTTTTTAACTTTTATTTTTTTCAAATTTTTTATGCATTATATTTTTTCTCTAAACATTGATACGTTCTGAGATTCTGAGGCCTACTGTGCCTAGAAGTGGTTTTTAATGTATATTAAATATATTTAATGAATGAGAGTGATGTTTTATTAAAAATGGAAATGTAACACCCCAAGCTTCCATGGTACACTCCACTTTGAATAATAGAACAACGTGTGTTGTACGCAACCTCGAGTTCTAACACACCGCGACCAATAAAAGTAGCAGTTATGAATAGTAATAACCACTTTTTGAAATTATATATATTTTAAATTTCAAAATGGACTTCATTTTTGGATTCGTAATATTGAAATTATCCTATGATGAATATTTGGTATTTTTCTGAGAACTTCGAATTTTTTATGAATAGTGAAAAAATACATAAAAACAAATTTTTTAATCAAAATAATTTATAGTGATAAATTATACTATTGAGTGTTTTTAAAGTATAATTAGAATATATTTTTACATTTTTATTCAATGGTGGTCATTAGAATTAATTTCACTTTGAAATTGGACATAAACAATTGTCAATCTTTTGATATATATTGTTTCTTAAAAACACACTATTTGTTGTGACAGCGGGAATTAATTATAAAATTAATTAATGCAACTTATATGTTTGGAATTTTTTAAAAAAGGCATAATTTTTGGATTCGGAATATCAATTAAAGCTTAGGGTGAAATTTTGGCATTGCTCTGAAAAACTTCAATTTTTGATGAATAGTGAAACCACTAAGTGGTAGTTAAAAAACTGATTTTTCATTTAAATGAAACATTACAACTTCTGTGATTTGATTTTAAAAAATCCGACATACATGGTTGTCATTAGGAAGTAAAATTTGGTTCCATGGGATTAAACTAATTTTTTGGTGAATAGTAACTTTTAAGTTTAAGTAATCGCTATTAAAGGTAATTAGTGAAATTTAAGGTAAAAATAGTATTATAAAAATATGGAATGACCTTTAAAATTGTCCAACCACTATTGGATGTGTCATGGCTGGACAATACAATCCATGGGTCAACTTGGGGACCCCATGGAGCCACTTTTGTAGGAAAAGGACATAAATAACTTTTTATTTAATGTTAAAATAAAAAGGTCACAAACAAGAGTTGTTTTACTAAAAAAAATTTAAATGGGGTTATACAAGTCATATTTTTGACTATAAATATTTATTAGAAAGATAAAATTATTTCCTACATCATGATATTTGTTTTATAATTTTTATACATTAAATAAATTAAATTATTTATGACACCATGATGATGCAACGATTACCACATTAATTAACAATTTTAATAAAATGGAAGGATAATGTAAAATCTAATTATTACACATGTCCAAAGCCTATTGGATGAGAATATTTCGAACCCTTATCATCTTATCCTAAGTGTGGGACCTATAGAATCCGAAAATCACTTCATAATAATGTCACATTTCAATCTTTCCAAGAGTGCCCCTTCTCTCCTCTTATAAAAGGCCCCCACCACTACCACCTTACTCACACCTTCAAAGCCTTTTGGCTCAGCCAAACTCTGCCCAAATACTCTCCCAACTTCCCTCCCTTACTCCTAGAAGCCTCACATTGGGCAGAATTCATCCCAATGAAGCCTTTGGCTCAAATCAAAAGAGTTACCCGATTTTAAGGTAATGTCTTCTCTTATGTTATTTTGTTTTATTTTTCTTCTCCAACCCCCTAAACTCTTTTCATGAATTTTATTTGTAACAACACCAGTATCCTAAATATACTAGGATGTTGTTATAAGAAGGATTCAAGCTACACTTACACACACCTACATCTAATGGTTAAAGAACATACTGTTTCTATGGATGGCGAATTTCTGCCTCACGCAACGATGATTGTTCTACACTCATATAACACCTTCAAAGGTGGCCATTAAGATGTCACTATATTTATATATATGATATATAATATGTTTATGTTTTACTTCAGGTTCTGTATTTTTCATTTATGACATACCTTTATTGTTTCCATTATGGGTAAACACAATATTTTCATTTTAGGAAGTGCAGACTACCGCCCCCTCAATGTGATTTGAATCGTTAATGCCATATGTGGGATGTATAAAGGATGGATTAAATGATATTATATATGATATTATACTGGAATTATAATATACATTTATATCATTATGATTTCATTCCATTAAATTTGAAATAGAAATGAAAGTAGCGTTCATGCGTACGTAAGACTTACCGTCTCCATAAACGGTGCATTTCATTTCTTACCTCTAAATGTTATGTAATATTATATACTGGATATATATGAGATATATGATATCTATATAATGAATATAATTTGGGATATAATGGATATTTCCCCACATGAACAACTTGTAATTATAAGAAGTCTATTTTTGACTCAAGTACCTAAGATCGACAAAACGACAGTTATAAACATAAATAATTACATAATGTTCATGACATGGTAATAAGTGATATAAACAGAATAATGAACTTGAAAAAGATTCTTAAGAAGGTAGATATTAACTCTAGTTTAATATTCAGGAGATCAAAGAATGGTCCAGTGAATTCGGACACGAGGTAAGGAAACATCTTATCCCAATTTCCATTCTTTGGGTTAATCTCCTACTTTCAAATTAGGTCATAATATTATTATGTCCTATCTGGTATTTATACTTTATTTATGTGTAAATATAGTGAATACACATAATATATCTATTTCATTTAAAAATTATCTTTGTAAGGGACTTCGTCTCAATCTCCATTCATTGAGGCATATTTTGTTTTATACACAAATTTCTTTTATACAGTGTATAATCCCATTTGACTTTTATGTTTATTAAAAAGGAATCTTTTTTATACGAAGCGTTTTACTAAATGAAAAAAAGGAATGTTTTTTCTTGTCATACGTATGCGGCGACAACGACTTCTCTACCGCCGTGACCATTATTTGAGTTTCGGCTTCCTCTACAAGATATAACTTTTTTTAAATGAAAAATAATTACAAAGTTTTAATTTTCTTTTATTTTGGTATTGAAAATGGTTTTGAAAGTGTTTTTTTATAACAATGTGTTGTATTGATATCTTGTGATTGAAATTTGGAAATGTTATGTTTCCTTTATGCATGTTTTATGTGATATGATTATGTTATGGTTTATGATATGTTTAAACCTATTCATATGTGGAATGCATTGGACTTAATATGTGAAGGGTGGAGCCTCCTACAGCTCCTCGATGCAACGGTAGGTCTCATGAGACACACTAGTGTCTTGGCACGAGGCCTTGACAAAATATTATTGTAGACTTGGCACGAGGCCTTGGCTACGTGGTTATGATAGACTGTCATTATGCATTCCATCATTATAAAAGTGGTTATTGATATTTCATGTGATTATTTGACCAGTAGAATATCCATGTGAGTAAGTAAATGGCATTATTTCATTTTAATTTTTCTATATTATTTTAATGTTCAAGTTTAAAAGGCTTTTGTTTTAGTTATACATTTCCTTAAATGTTAATGTTTTTTTATGGAAGCTTCTGCTATATTGTTATCCTTACTGAGCATCTGAGCACACCCCATTCAATGTTTTAATTTTTCCAGGATGTGAAGAAGTATATTATGAATGAACTGCAGGGATAATATAAGGGGATATGAATAGAAGATGTTGTCGTTTTGTTTTACTTTATGATGTAATGTAAGACTTATGAATGTATCTAGTGTTTCCAAGGCTACTAAACAAATCGGTATTTCGAGACTTGATCTTTTGGGATCATGCCAATGTTACGAAGTAATGCACCGACTCTGGGTAGCTGGGGTCGGGGCATTACAGTTGGTAACAGAAGTAGTTTAGTACTAACCTTGGAATCTAGATTTAGATAAACTCTGATTAGAGCACATATCCCGAAGATAGACTTTGAGGATTAGTATAGAATAACTTCCTAAATTTTGGTATTATAGAGATTTTGTGAGTTTTTCGAGCAATACATCCCTGTCTAGATACGAGCAGGTAGAGGCGGCTCTGGCACATATGTACCTACGTGTAAAACCCAAAAACACCGCTTTAAGCTAGACTCGAATGGTAACTGGTGCACGACAACAGGCCTTGCTGCACTCTTGGTTACGACACTCCAGGGGGATATGCTTAGGATAATTCTCATTTTCTATACAAACCACTATGAAGGATTATGATTATATACTTCCTCAATGAAAACATTTTTATGATTATGGATTATATCCATAAATAGTTCAATTTATGTTAAGTATTTTACAAGTATGGAATTATGTATTTTGATTCATAAACTAATCTAGTTTATGCCATTGTTTAGAAATGGCGACTAGTGGAAGGAATGGAAACCATATCAATGCACGCACTCCATGTAGGGATTTCCCTCCTACTCAAGATAATTATTGTGGATCTGGAGATACAACTGGTGCTGATCAACTTATTACCACACTGGGACAACTCACTCAGGTTATGAAAAATAACCTTACTGCTATGGAGCACCCTGATCCGCAACGTGGAGGATCAATGTTAAACCGCTTCATGAGGAATCAATCACCAACATTTAATGGGGGTACAAATCCATTAGTAGCTGAGCAATGGATAAACTCCTTAGAGAAAATACTCCACATCTTGGGGAGTAGTGAAAGGGAAAAGGTTATCATGGCAGTTTACCGCCTCACTAGAGATGCTGATCAATGGTGGTCATTGATTCAAAACACAAAGGAAGATGATGACGTATCAAATATGGAATGGAGGGAGTTCAAAGAGATTTTCATAGAAAAATACTTTCCTCATGACCATCGAGAAGATATGGAAAGGAAATTTCTGAGTCTGAGGAAGGAGGATGAGAATGTCACAAAGTATGAGGCTAACATTACAAGGTTAGCGAGACATGCTGCAGATTATATACATAACCCAAGAAGTAAGATTGATCGTTTCTTTGATGGGTTAAAACCATTTCTCCGTCGAGAATTAGTCTCACAATCCTTCTCTTCGTATGAAGATATTGTCTCATGTGCTATCAAGATGGAAAATGAATTCTCTAAATCTTATGACAATAAAGTAAAGCAAGAGAAGAAGAGAATGGTGGAACAAGAGACAGATAATGGAAAAAAGGGAAAGAAGGATTTTCCATTATGCGTTAATTGTGGAAAGAATCACCACGGTACTTGCCTAAAAGGAATGGGTGTTTGTTATAAATGTGGAGAAAAAGGTCACCTGGCTCGTGATTGCAAGGGAATGAAAGAGACTATCAATGTTGAATGCTACAATTGTAGGAAAATGGGGAATTATGCAAATGAATGTCCTAAGCATTAGGGAAACTTATCTCAAAAAAGGCCAAGGGATCAAAAACAATCTTATGCTGTGACTACAGTTGAAGCGGAATAATTAATGTATTGGTGCTTTTGGACTCATGGATTATATTCTGGTTATTAGAATAATGTGATATATATATAATTATTGTACTATAGTACTTGTTGATTTCATTAAGGTTTTAATATGATGATGTTAATCAGATTTTTGTCTGTGACAATAAGAGAAACATTACCTTGTTTGAGGAATCTGATGATACAATTGATTTTGGAATTTAGAGACCTTTTAGAGAAAGTCTGGAAAGTGGTATTTTGGATAACTATATAGGTTGGAATGGATTAAGGTGATCTTTGGATAGTATTGTTTAAGGTTAAAACATTTCTGAGGATTATTTTTGGAATATTATAATACTATAGTTTTAGGAAAAGGATAACCTGCAGGGTGGGGCATAACCCGTCGTGTCGGACAAAGCTGCAGGAATCGAACCCACAACCATAGTGCGGCATGCCTTTATTAACTACCACTACACTACAATAAGTCCCTGGTTATTACAAAACATTTTTACTAATTTAAATGGTATGTGTTAATATTTAGAACCTTATACAATTAGGATAAATAGAATATTTTTGAGTTCTATTACCTTTTAGAGTGAAAGATGGGCTTGTGGTAAAAATTTATTAAAGAATGAAAGTCTACATGACAAGTATGTATATTCCCTTACGTTCTTAGTAAATATCCTAAATAAATTCCTAAACTTTATAAAAGGTAACTAAAAACAAAAACGTTGCTGGTTAACTTTTCCAACTGGGGATTCAATGACCGTTTAACCAATCACAAGTTTGTGATTTTCTTATGGTTAACTTTCTCCTAATCCATTTTTCTACAACTCTCTATCAGACCATGGTGGTTTTTTTTCTTCCATATCCATATTTTCATAGAATCCTAGTCTGGGCTATCTCGGGTGACCTTTGAACTTATATTTATTTTTTTAATGTTGTATTCTTATTAAACCTATTTCTGATGTTGGTCTTCCACAAAGGTATTTTCTATTTTCAACCTTTTACTTTCAAAGAAAATTTTCAAATTGCGAGGACGCAATTTATTTAAGGAGGGGAGAATGTAACACCCCCAAGCTTCCATGGAATGCTCCTCTTTGAATAATAGAGCAGCGTGTGTTGTACGCAACCTCGAGTTCTAACACACCGCGACCAATAAAAGTAGCAGTTATGAATATTAATAACCACCTTTTGAAATTATATATATTTTACATTTCAAAATGGACTTAATTTTTGGATTCTTAATATCAAAATCAGCCTATGTTGAATTTTTTTAATTTTTCTAGGAACTTCCAATTTTTTATGAATAGTGAAAAAATACATAAAAACAAATTTTTTAATCAAAATAATTTATACTGATAACTTATACTATTGAGTGGTTTTAAAGTATATTTAAAATATATTTTTACTATTTTATCCAATGGTGGTCATTAGAATTAATTTCACTTTGAAATTGGACATAAACAATTGCCAATCTTTTGATATATATTGTTTCTTAAAAACACGCTATTTGTTGGGACATCAGAAATTAATTATAAAATTAATTAATGCAACTTATATGTTTCGAATTTTGTAAAATAGACATCATTTTTGGATTTGGAATATCAATTAAAGCTTAGGGTTAAATTTTGGCATTGTTCTGAAAAACTTCAATTTTTGATGAATAGTGAAACCACTAAGTGGTAGTTAAATACTGATTTTTCGTTTAAATGAAACATTACCACTTCTGTGATTTGATTTTCAAAAATCCGACATACATGGTTTTCATTAGGAAGTAAAATGTGTTTCAATGGGAGTAAAATAATTTTTTGGTAAATAGTAACTTTTAAGATTAATTAAACGTGATTAAAGTTAATTAGTGAAATTTAAGGTAAAAATAGTATTATAAAAATATGGAATGACCTTTACACTTGTCCAAATACTATTGGATGTGTCATGGAAGACCAAGACAATCCATAGGTCAACTGGGGGACCCCATGGAGCAACTTTGGTAGGAAATGGACATAATTAACTTTTTATTTAATGTTAAAATAAAAAGGTCACAAACAAGATTTGTTTTACTAAAACAATTTTTAAATGGGGTTATACAAGTCATATTTTTGACTATAAATATTCATTAGAAAGATAAAATTATTTCCTACATCATGATATTTGTTTTATAATTTTTAGACATTAAATAAATTAAATTATTTATGACACCAAGATGATGCAACGATTACCTCATTAATTAACGATTTTAATAAAATGGATGGATAATGTAAAATCTAAGTATTACACATGTCCAAAGCCTATTGGATGAGAATATTTCGAACCATTATCACCTTATCCTAAGTGTGGGACCTATAGAATCTGAAAATCACTTCATAATAATTTAACATTTCAATCTTTCCAAGAGTGCCCCTTCTCTCCTCTTATAAAAGGCCCCCACCACTACCACCTTACTCACACCTTAAAGGCCTTTTGTCTTGGCCAACCTCTGCCCAAATACTCTCCCAAATTCCCTCCCTTACTCCAAGAAGCCTCACGTTGGTCAGAATTCATCCCAACTAAACCTTTGGCTCGAATCAAAAGAGTTACCCGATTTTAAGGAAATGTCTTCTCTTATGTTATTTTCTTTTATTTTTCTTCTCCAACCACCTAAACTCTTTTTATTAATTTCATTTGTAATAATACCAGTATCCAAAATATAATATGATGTTGTTATAAGAAGGATTCGATCTATACATACACACACCTACATCTAAGGGTTAAAGAACATACTGTTTCTGTGGATGGCGAATTTCTGCCTCACGAAACGATGATTGTTCAACACTCATATAACACCTTCAAAGGTGGCCATTAAGATGTAACTATATTTAAATATATGATATATAATATTTTTATGTTTTACTTAAAGTTCTGTATTTTTCATTTATGGCATACCTTTATTGTTTCCATTATTGGTAAACACAATATTTTCATTTTAGGAAGTGCGGACTACCGCCCCCTCAATGTGATTTGAATCTTTAATGACATATGTAGGATGTATAAAGGATGGATTAAATGATATTATATATGATGTTATACTGTAATTATAATATACCTTTATATCATTATGATTTCTTTCCATTAAATATGAAATCAAAATGAAAGTAGCGTTCATGCGTACGTACGACTTACCATCTCCATGAACATTGCATTTCATTTCATTCCTCTAAATATTATGTAATATTATATACTAGATATATATGAGATATATTATATCTATATCATGAATATAATTCGGGATATAATGGATATTTCACCACATGAACAACTTGTAATTATAAGAAGTCTATTTTTGACTCAAGTACCTAAGATCGACAAAACGACCGTTATAAACATAAATAATTACATAATGTTCATGACATGGTAATAAGTTATATAAATGGAATAATGAACGTGAAAAAGGTTCTTAAGAAGGTAGATATTAACTCTAGTTTATTATTCACGAGATCAAATAACGGTCGAGTGTATTCGGACACGAGGTAAGGAAACTTCTTAACCCAATTTCCATTCTTTGGGTTAATCTCATACTTTCAAATTTTGTCATGATATTATTATGTCCTATCTGGTATTTATAATTTATTTATGTGTAAATATAGTGAATACACATAATATATATATTTCATTTAAAAATGATCTTTTTAAGGGATTTTGTCTCAATCTCTATTCATTGAGGCATATTTTGTTTTATACACAAATTTATTTTATACAATGTATAAACCCATTTGACTTTTATGTTTATTCAAAAGGAATATTTTTTTACGAAGCATTTTACTAAACGAAAAGAAGGAATGTTTTTTCTTGTCATACGTATGCGGTGACAACGACTTCTCCGCCACCATGACCATTATTTGAGTTTTGGATTCCTCTACAAGATATAACTTTTTTTAAATGAAAAATAATTATAAAGTTTTAATTTTCTTTTATTTTGGTATTGAAAATGGTTTTGAAAGTGTTTTTTTATAACAATGTGTTGTATTGATATCTTTTGATTGAAATGTGGAAATGTTATGTTTCCTTTATGCATGTTTTATGTGATATGATTATGTTATGGTTTATTATATGTTTAAACCTATTCATATGAGGAATGCATTGGACTTAATAAGTGACGGGTGGAGCCCTCTACAGCTCCAAGATGCATCGGTAGGTCTCATGAGACAAACTAGTGTCTCGGCATGAGGCCTTGACAAAATCTTACTGTAGACTTGGCACGAGGCCGTGGCTACGTGGTTATGATAGTCTGGCATTATGCATTCCATCATTATGAAAGTGGTTATTGATATTTCATGTGATTATTCAACCAGTAGAATATCCATGTGAGTAAGTAAATGGCATTATTTCATTTTACTTATTCCATATTATGCTAAAGTTCAAGTTTAAAAGGCTTTTGTTTTAGTTATACATTGCCTTAAATGTTAATGTTATTTTATGAAAGATTCTGCTATATTGTTATCCTTACTGAGAATCTGAGCTCACCCCTTTCAATGTTTTAATTTTTACAGGATGTGAAGAAGTATATTATTATTGAACTACAGGGATAATATAAGGGGATATGAAGAGATGATGTTGTGGGTTTGTTTTACTTTATGATGTAATGTAAGACTTATGAATGTATCTAGTGTTTCCAAGGCTACTAAACTAATCGGTCTTTCGAGACTTGAACTTTTGTGATCATGCCAATGTTACGAAATAATGCACCGACTCTAGGTAGCTGGGGTCGGGGCGTTACAGGAAAAAAAATATTAATAGGGACTCATATCCAAAATATGAGGTGGATGTTCAGTTCAATATATGTGTATTACCTTATGGGAGACAGAACCAAAGAGTACATCAGATGGATAGCGTGAGCGTCATCATTAGTGAATTAAAAAAATAATTGAATGTATTATTCATATTAGACAACAGGATGACCTAATATATTTTTTCATATATTAAAATTGTGGTGGTTGTTTATTAGGGTATCCTCATAACCATGTAAATTATTTTGATCCATTAGACAACATTAGAGGTGATTATTTTGTGATCGATGACCAGATCATGTATCATCAATATGTGTGCAATAGAGCCCAAGGACATTTTCAATGATAAAAATAAAAATAATTCTTCACCGTTAATTGTTCCAAATTGGGGTAGTATTTTTATATTATCTATATTATTTCTCTATTGATTATTATCCACGGAATATGGGAATAAATCAAACAACAGATTGGCTTTGGATAATTTAAATTGAAGATAATGGCTTTATCTGTGGAGATTATTGGGAGAATTGTTTATTTTTTATAGATCCTCACTCATAATTCTAATGACAATAGCTTTAGTCCAACTGATCATGGTCATGTATCATTTCTCTTTGTGTGTGTTCTTTTATGTATAGAATCATTCTTTTGTGATAATCATCGGTATTCATTTTGATAGTTTATTCAAGAAATTCCTATAAATCAAACAATTGGATCCTTTTTAATTATAAAAAAGATTGACGTTAGAGATCCATAATTAGATCAATGATAAGATCATTCCACAATGATGAATGATCAATCAGATATCGGTTTAGGGAAATAGTTCTTGGTATCATTCTCTTTGATGGTATATTACATATTTGGATGTTATACCAAATGGATTAAAATGATTGGACATTGAAATTGGTGGTTTTTATGGTGAGAAATAATGGATTTTCATTTTATGGTAAGGGGAATGTCTAGATCAAAAGCTGGAGGAAAAGAAAACAATATGTGAACCAAATTAAGTATTTTATAAAATCCCAATGAACACATCATGTGTCGATGGAATAAAAAGTTTATGGTGTGTTTGGTGTGATGTGACAGATTCCGAGAGAATGTTATGTATCACATGTAATGTAATCCATATAACAAATCATGTGAATCTTACAATTAACTAGGTCACATACCCATGGATTTACACTATCATGGGAAAATTCATGGCTATACAAGAGTACATAAGATTAGACACACCACAAAATCAGGCCCCGATATGAATATATTCAAAGTTAGTGATACACTATTAATAAATGGTTCTAAAGGGACATGTAGAATAATTCATGTACAACATTGGGACATCATGAAATAATTATTGTAGACCATATCCTATTTTGATTTGAAATATTTCATTCCGGTGTTTTCTAGTGATCCCTTTCCGTAGAGTCGGTTTGGATTGATGTTCTAAATTGTGGATGGGGACCCCTTCAATGTGAATACATGGAGTGATTTGTCATTATCCTTCAAAGAGGCCTATATTGAGATCCTCTATCATCATATTTCCCTAAGTGGAGATCATGGCATCGATGTGACCAACTATAAATAGGCATTAATCCTCTAGATATCATGTTATTACAAGTTTAGTTGTTAGTATACCCATTTCACATGGTTGTGATCCTCATATATCAATCATTCTCCGCATACTTCTAGAATATACATCTTGTTTAAATAAACGATGAGAAAAACATCATAGACTAATGCCATCAGATTTATCTGACTCGTGGTGCTTGTACTTCTGCTTGTATGCTATGTGGAACCATCATGAATGATTGATATAGTAAAATTTAGTTTTTAACATTAATTAGATGGTGTGTCTTAGATGATTATATCTAGATATTCATGATATATTTGTTGTAGACATATTCATTGGTTGAGATTACTATTATTCATTTTTTCATAGGGGTTTTATGGGGTCCTATAGAGTATTGTTATACTCACATAACAGTTGTATATTCAACATGTTACATGTCATATGAAGATGATCAAACTTTTTAAGGATTCCTCCATGGTCTAAATCATGGAAAAGACTTTTATTCCATAATAAATTATTCATATTCTAGAAGATACAATTAACGAATTACCCTTCAATATTTTTTGTTGGAGTTGTTTTTTGACACTTTGGGATGGGATTTTATTTGGAAAATCGTGCATTGAATAGTTTTTTTCATACATTGATAGTTGTATTTACATATATGGATGATATTTTTATCATTTGTTTTACATTTATTGATTTTATGATATTTTAGGTGTGTGTATGTTTATATAAATCATAGTTTAAGTCATCCAATGTGATTGATATGCCTACTTGGTGCATTTCGCCATCACCTAGAATATAGGATGTGCATTGGGGGTAGATGCAACACATTCTCCATTGTGAATGTTCTTTTAATATTTGTATGAAAGCAAATCATTTATACTATAGGACTATAATGTGTGGTATTGATTTAGGTTAATATTGTTTAGTGTTTTGAGTTTGGAATTACGACCAGGGAATCATGTGTTGGTGCGGTGGATGACATATCCATACACTAAGAACTTAATCACATTCTTTTCAACATAGTACACATATAAATTAGTCTCATGGAAAAAAATTGGTAAATTATTCATATAGGATTGGGATGTGGTTTCCATTTCGTTAATGATACATTTTTTAAGATAAATTCATTGATCGTGGTACACCATGTCTATTTTAGGATTCCTCTACAATTTATGCCTGGTAAGATTCAGTGTCAGGAAAACGATGATGATCCCCTGGTGATGAGGCATCAATATAGGGGTATTTTCATGAGGTGTTACATCATGGTGGGGAAAAAGTTATACCTACACCTATCTAGTAGAAAATGGCACCATCGTACACCTAAATTAGGTGTGCAGGATAAGTATGATCAAATGTTACATCAGCCATGACACCTCACATTTATGTTTGATCCTAATCCATAAGTTAATGATAACTACATTGTGGTGGGGACATGATTTTTCTATCTAGTCATGACACTTTCCTATATGGTATTTTTCCTAAAAATGATCCATAATCATGGATCTCCAGGGTGATTGTGGGATTTAATGATGTAGTCATATGGTGAGGTAACACTAGCATGTCCATAGGATAAAAATAATTCATAGAGGAGATATTCTGGACTCATTGGGTTTTGTGAACATACATGAGACTCTATATCATAATCATGGTAGTATGACATTGGACATGTATTCATTGAGGTTCAACAATATCTCTTTTTATGGGATGTATATGGTATGTGATCAGTTCATTTGAGATCATATCATAATGAGAGGACATCATTGATACATCTATTCCAACTATACAATAATACGAATTCCTACCTATGATGGGGTGATAGAGACTTCTTTGATGGTTGGGAGTTTCTTGGGTATGTAGTAGCATATAGTTGTTTCATGCTAAGTGAACACAAAAGAAGCGGCTTTTAAATGAGGGAGTTCACATTAGTCTTAGGGACATGGATATGTGATTCATTTCAGGATGTGATCTTTGTATATTGGGTTTCTTGTGCATGGATAATATGATTGGTCTAGTCAGATGAAGGATTATTTGTGCTACTCTTATGACTATAGGGTAACTCATGCATGAGATTGTCTAAACCACCATATGAATAAAAATGAGATAGTGGAGTGGCCTCCAAGGATGATGTAGTAATAAGAGTATATAGGTCAGTAGGGAAGAAGATATGGAATAACTGTTGAGAGGGTAGCTGGTGGTGTTATACATTTTTTCTTGTTAAAACAACCACCCCATGTGGTCCACGCAATGCTGCAGGAGCTTGATGATAGTGGAGGTGAAGCAACATGTTTTTGAGGAGTATGAAACATAGGATCCTGGGAATATATTACTTATAATATATGAATTTAATAACTTATATGATGGACTGATAGGAATATGTGTGATTCATTCAGTTTTTTAAACTTATTTGTTCAGTGACGTAGAGATTACAGTTTATCCCCTATACCAAACCTTGTTCATGGAGATTCTTATGGGATGTGACATCATGATCACATATTTCTTAAAATAGTGATATAGTAATCTTGGAGTTGTTTTTTCCAATTGTGATATATTTATATTAGATACGAGTCCTTATAATGTCATATTTTGTATGGACTAGTTATCTATAGTACTTTCTAAGATATAATGTTTTAGGTGGGGTATGTCGTGTTTCTGTAATGATGGAAATGTTTTTTCCATTGGAAAATAAAATTAATAAAAGGAAGCACATGATATAGCCATTCAATGGATAGTATTGTAGATCAATCATATATTGGTGAGAATGGCCATTAGTATAGTGGATGCTATGAGGTTTTAGATCCCTATAGATTCGGTTTAGTATGAATAATTCATTGTTGAGGACATTCTAGGATTACCTATCCAACACTAGATATACATAGGAATAGACATATACCCTTTTATGTTCATGATATATAAGTAATCACATCAAATTTATCAAATAGAGCATCTCATGTTGTGGGTGTATTTGGATGACATTCATAGGATGAGATTTTCTAGACCTAGTGTTTCACCCTTAGCATCCCTAGTGTTGTTCTCCAAAAATAAATGTGAGTGTTTTATGTTATGTGTGGTCCATCATCAACTAATCTAGGTGACCATAATGATCTTGTATCCACTATTGAGGATTAACTGACTATTTGATTAGTTTTGTGGGGTTATGATTATTAATGAAGATTGAACTCAGATTAGGTTATCAATAGTTACGAGTATCTATTTGGTATATAATGAATACAAAATTATGATGTCATTGTGGTCACTATGAGTACTTGGAGACACCCCTTCATGTGAATAATTCTCCAACAATATTCTTTGGACTAATAAACTGGATAATTCATCCTTTCCTAGACAAGATGGTGATATTCTTCTTTAACGATATCCTTTTGAACTAGGCCTCTGAGGAGGATAATGTGAGACTCATGGGTTTTCTTGTGCATGTACATTGATAAAATCATATTTATGGGAAATGGTCGAACTAAAAGTTCTATATTCCATTTGACCACATTTTATGACATGTTATCTCATGTGATTTTGTTGTAGTGGACTACTCAAAGGTTGATGTAGTGTTTTCATGGGATCCACCCAAGTGTGTGTTGGAGGTTTGGATCCTCCATGGTTCAATTAAGTACTATCAGAGATTCATACTTGAATACATCAGTATATCAACTACCTTCAATTTTTTAACCCAAAATGTGCCTCCTTTTGTGGATGGAGAGGTTCCATCATTCTTTCCATGAGTTGATAAAAATATTGACATGTGCTCCCAGTTTTTGATTTGCATTGGATGTTTTCAGGTATATAAAATTCTATTATTCATCAAGAATTAATCATGGTTACTTTCTGAGGCATAATAGGGTTTTGATATCCTATGATTCACCTCAGAGATACTAGATGAAGATAACTAAGTTAACCATGATCATGAGTAAGTAGCGGTAATATTCATACTGAAGATGTGGTGACACTACTTTATGTGATATTAGGTTATCAAATATTCTGTAAAAAATTATCTATGTATATGTTATCTTATGAGGATAAAAATATTAAATATTTTTGGGGGATAGGGTTAAATTAAGAATATGACCTTATAATTCTTCATACTCATGGGAAGGGGAACATTGTAGCATATTTTTTCATCTTTAGATCTTGTTTTTTGTTTCTATGTGAGGCGTTATAGTAGTTGGAATTATTGTAGATTTTATTTTTGGATGCTGATGGACCATATTACATCTAGTATATAGTTGTTTCGTAAATCATTTATAGATTATTAGTGAGACCCAACTTCGAGATACCTACTATGAGACCCTATATTCTCATATATCTAGTGTACATTATTCTAATGTATTTTCTAAAGATAGAGATGATGATGTTTTTTATAGGTACTATGGTAAATGTTACATTGTAGGAGGATGTTATGAGAAATTTTCATACCACACCTTTTTATTTCATCCATGTTTTGAAAAGGTTTACCAAGACATCCTATATCAGTTTTTTGTGTCCATGAATGGGGAAGGAAGTTTTAGTATTTTTCTCGCAATGCCTTAATACATAGAATGTTTAGGCAGATAAATATGTTCTATTAGTTTTTCATCAACCCCTTGAGTTTCTAGAGGGGATGGGGGATGGGATATATATGGAATTCAGGACAAGTTTATTGTGTATGACTATAGGACATGATTATATTTATGTGCACATAGAATGACTCACCATGTCGAACCACATCCTTACAATCCATGAGTAGATTTCATTATATGTATAGGGACACCTCTACATATAGGAGACATTCTAAATCCATGTAGTTATCATGATCATAATATTTTATTATTATGATATTTTATCATCTCAATTCTGAAATATATTGATTGACCATTTTCAGGTGTATTTGTTATTGGGCACAGATTTTTACCCTAAAATTGATGTATAGTTTAAGAAAACCATTCATGTCTTGGAGGAAATGTTTCTATCTTGAATGTTATACTATTGACATGTTTTAGAGGATATTCATCCATTGGTGATGTTGTTGTAAAAAACAGTTACCATTTTATCATCAATATAGAACCATTTGAGGTCTTGTATGGTTTACCATACATGTCTGTCCTATGTTAGACAGACACATGAGAGTCATCACTAATGAGCCAAGAGTTGGTGACAGTGACTATAGGGATATATAATATTATATATTAGTTTTTGATGACTGTATAGAGTTATTAGAATTCCAATGCAGACCAATGATGGAGGTTTTTGGGTTTTGAGGATGGTGGCAATGTGTTCCAAGGAGTTTCAAATTGACGTACATTATAGATATTTATCTGGGCAGCAAGGAATCTCTAAGATTTATTGTCCCATAATAAATACTATGTAGGTTTGTAGAGGTGGTGTATTGATGAGATCTAAATATATACTTATACTAGGTACCAGACATCATCCACATGTCATAGCTTAGTATGTAAAAGCACGATCAATCGAATGTCACAGAATGGTGTAATATGGAAATAATATATTGAGCTACATTTACTGATTAACCAATATAGACTATGAACTGATAGGTTATTATCCATCATTGGTGATTGATTCCCTCTGTTCATGTCTGCTGGAAGCATGTGAATCATTTGGAGACCACTTCGGAGGGGGATTCTTTGATGTGTGCTCATAACCCACATCTCATTGTGTTTCATTTTGTTTTGGATTTATTGGAAATAAATATCCTAGGTGGGTAGAGTTTATTGATTTTAATTTTTTTCATGTATCATTTAGTAGTATTATAGTGATTAATTATGGAGTTCGGTATGAAGATGATGTGAGATTCCTGTGGAACAATGTTCCTATAATAAAATTTTGAAATATATTAAATATATAAAATTAATTCACCTGTAGTTGGCCTAAAAAAATAGAATGAATTTAAATGGAGGATCATTTCACATATATAAAGGTGTTGTTGAGTTAGTAGAATGTTTTTCACAATATGAATGACATTGACATAGACATATACATATGTTTAGATTGAGGGTTATCACCAGAGACATAGTAAAATAAATAATTTTTTTATTCTCATAAATGACATAGTGGCCTAATTTTTTTTTATTATTATTTCTATTATTATATATTTTTCTGTTTTATCCGAATAAACCTAAAATGTGAGAGGATCCATTCTTCCATGTTGGAGGAGCATCCATTGGTGAGAGGGGAACATATCATGGATCATCAATCAGTGTGTGACTGAGCTTGATGATCATGAGAATGATAATGAAATGGAATTATTCATAACTAGGAATTGATTGAAATTAAGGTGGCATGGTTTTTTTATTTAAACTATTTCATAACAATTTATTTATATGGTGACTGTGAGTCAATCCACCAGATGAATGATTGGATAATTTTCATATTTCAGGAATGAGATTTATTATTAGGGAATATTTGGATAATTGTTTATTTTTATTGGATCAAAATTAATTACTCTAATTGAAAAAAGTAATTCCAACAAAATACATAAGAGGTGTATTCCACATTGAATATTGCTAATATATCATCGAATGTTATGGTGCATTCGTCATCAATTTTTTTTATAGTTGTTTGAAATGTAATGTTAAATAAATTTTTTGATAACCATATCATGTCATAATAGATTGATATTAGATATACTATCCTGGATCATTGAAAGGATTGAGCCATGATGACGGATGATCAATCAGATATGGGATTAATAATATCCTTCTTTGTATCTTTAGTGTGATATTATGACAAAAAGCGTGTTAATTTTTTAAAAAATGGATTAAAATGATGGAACACAATTATCATTAATTACAACAGTTTTATTCCATTGAGCTTATGTTATATTGTGAGATGATTACCAAGATTATTGGATGAACGAGATGATGAAAATCATAAACTAGATTAGTAATTCTATAAAATCTTAAAGAACATATAATGGAATACAAGGTTACAAATTGTGTGGGAAACCTAGTGTGGCACTAGGGTTTCATTGAGAAACATAGGTATCACACAGTGTGTGAACCCTATCACACAGGATGTGAAACTTTCCTAGAACATGGGCATGTATAATGGGAGGTACATAGTAATGGAAATGGGAAAAAATATACATTCACTAAGATGAATATAATGAAATTTATGTAGTGAGGAGTACAAAGGATGGGACACCCCATGCACTTAGGCACGAACACAAACATTGGAAGGGGACGTGATACACTTATAGGACCTGATGCTGATGGGACATACCATGTACTTCCAGTACTCATCATATATTCCTTCAAAAATAAAATGGATCCCAAATCTAAATCAACTTATATTGATTCAATGGTGGAGTTTTTTGTTGATCCAATCCCCAAGGGATTTTATGTAATCACATCATACACTTAGGATAGTGATCCATTGTGTGTTAATTCTAAGATGGAGTTATTAGAATCCATTTATGGGGATCAGTGTGAGATTCTCTATCATCATAATTCCAAATAATGATTCCCTAGAATTGGTTTATCCAACATTATGTGTGTTTCAATCCACTACACAGTTAGGTATTCTTGATTGTGTTGTTATACGCCATTCCCTTGGCTATGATCCTCATCCATTAATCGTTCTACTCATACATCCAATGTATACATTTTTTGTGAGAAATGATGAATATTTTTTTAGGGATGGATGCCATTAGTGATATCTGACATATGTAGCCTATTTTCCCTGATGAGTTAAATGTGGATCCATCTAGCATGATTCCTAGACAGGGATTGTGATTGTGGCATTACATTAATGGGGTGTTTATCTGTTGATGATATCTTTATATTTTTATTATATGATTTATGGACATATACATTTTTTGAGTTGACTGAAATTTATATTGTTATATTCTTTGGGATTTCGAGGTGTGATGTTGGGTATTGTTATAGTCAACCAAGGATTAAATTTTCCAACACATTTCATTTCTTATTTACTTGATAAAACTATTATCATAGTCCAAGAGGGACAATGACCAGGTAAAGCATGTGACCCCTAATGACAACATTTATTCTGATAGTTCCCATGACAACAATCCCATTATATACTTTTGTGTTGGAAATGTTCTCAATCACTTTATGGTTTTCTTTTATGTATATATTTTTGTTTTTAGATGTATTTCTCTGGCTCTGATAGTGGGATTTATATGTTTACATGATTCTATTATAAGTATTTTTACATTTCAACATTTTATGTTATTGGATATGTGGGTGTGTTTATAGGTACCGTAGGCTAAGGCGTCTCATGTTTTTTATATGCCTACTCGGTGCAAGCCCCTATCCACTAGCCTATTAGAGGAAGGAATGGTATAGTCAAGAGACAAGCCTCAATGTGAAATGTCATGAAATATAATTTCGTCTATATTACACCTCTTATATTTCAACACTCATTTTTCAAAAAAGTTATATCAAATTACAAATTTAAAGGTGCTAACAGTTTCATTTTTATTGTACATTTCAGTTCAATGGTTATGGTCCTAGTAATTTAATCAAGGTAACATAATATTTATAGTATTAATAATGTCATAAGTATAATATTTATTTCATATATATACTTTTATATACATTTTTTTAAATTTAAGATGAAAAATTAATTACCTCACTTCAGGTACAAGATAGTTCATACATATGCACGTGTATTGTTTTCTCTTTTCCTTGATTTAAATGAATAAATGGTAAAAATTAAATATTTTTCATATATTTATTATAATATTATAAATATAATTTATATTAATTAAATTTATCCTTTTTACCACCAATTTAAACAACAAATGAAAATGTTGTCGCATCACACTGTGGATATGGTATTCCACACATACATATGTGTGACGTTATCATTTTTCAACATATGGGATAGTAAAAATGTAATATAAGTTATTACAATTAATGAATAATAATTATTTCAAATATATAATATACAACCATGAAATCTATAATAAAAAATTATAATGGATGATGGGGAAGCATATTGAATCATATCGCTACATTTAGGTGTTAGTCCACATATACACATAAGCAAGACATTAATTTCCTATTTGAGGGAAAATTATCTTGGTAAATGTTAAAATAAAAAAATAATAACACATAATTGTATGAGATATCATCTTATTGGAATATTTGGAAAATAAATTAAAAATTTATATGTACAAGTTATATAATGAGATGAGTTAAATTTATTACCTCCTCTTTGAATGTCCTCCTTTGGCTTAGAGTATAATCCTTGATTGACATATATTAAAAGAATACAAAGATCTATAATATTATTATAAGGAATATAATATGGAATTAAAATAATTATTTATAATGATAGATGTATGATAATTATTATATATGGGGTGAGGTACAATTTCATAATAGAGGGCAAGGACACACATATAAATATTATGAAGATTTAAATAATATAAAGTATATTTCATGAAAACATTTATCTAAATGGAAATAGTTTAAAATTTGAGATAACAATTTTCTGATAATTATTTATATACAAATAATAGAACATTTTTATGAGGCATTTTAACCTTATCACATAGTTTAATGACATGAGAAACCTATTTTAAAAGTAAATTTTGTAACAAATGTTTTCTCTAATTATTATTCATGATGACCAAAAATAGAAGTGGAATTATTTAACCAAAACTAAATTAAAATTATAAATAGTGAATCCAATTTATCTCATTAAATTTCAATAATTTTAATTTTTTTTATTTTAATCTTATAAAATGCAACAGAACAGTTTTTTTAAAAAATATATTTTTATAATAAAAAACTGGATTTATTCTTATTCCAAACCATTTGAAAACCATTAAATTAATTATAAAGAACTATATAAAATAAATAATATACAATTTCCTTTAAAATATTTAATTGATAGTTATTTTTTAACTAGTTATGGTGATTCACATTATGCACATAAAAACATATTTTATAAAAAAATGCGTCTTAAGACTGCAAATGAACTTATACCAAAATCATGAATGATATTGAATCCTAATAAAATATTTGAATATATATTAATAAAGGAAAATAACATTAAATTAAGATAATTATCATAAAAAAATTAGTCATTTCAGTTACATTATTTACTAAAAATAAATGATAGGTTTACAAAAAATGATATTCATCACTATTAAATAAAATAATTAATCTTATAAAAAAATTATAAAATTTCTTCCTAATAAATTATTGATTTTTTTAAAATTTTATTCATTTCCATATATAATATTTTAAAAAATGGAAGTAATAATTTTTAATTTATATGCACAAAATCAAAGAAAATTTAATTTTGATGAATAAATAATTTTGAAACATAACATTTAATTATTTAATAATCAATACTTATTTATAATGAACCACTCAATAGGTATTCATTATCTAAAATTATTATACATATTAAAAATAATTTTTATTCTAATTATTTCCACCAATTTAATGGCTATGTTATAATAGTTACATTCAAATAATTTCATTATTATATATCTCATTTTAACCAAATTCTTAAGGTTTCATGTTATACAAGCAATTTAAAATAGTTTTCTTTAAATAATATTGATGTGTTAAAATATGGTCATAGACCATGCATTGGATTTTACTATTGGATTATGAATTGACTAGAAATCTCGTATTATATAACAACGACCAGAGTAAAAATTTCAATCTACGTATGCTTTTTAAATATACCACTACACATTCCAACATAGATAACCAAAATATAATTAATTTTAAATTTAATAATACATGGAATTTTGATTAACTAAAAATTACACCACCTTTTTATAGTATGTTATACAAAAAACATAGACACAGATATGGTGGTCATAAAATATATCTGATATATTATTCAAGGGGATAACTAACTATATTGTATGGTTGTGGAATAGAAAACTAAAATATTAAATTACCTCTACATTTCACCACATGTAAAATATTATGTCTTTACATCCATTAGATATATATTTTGAATAATTAGCATAATAAGTGAATGTAAATAACATTATATAATCATTGGAGAGTAAAAATATGTAAGTGAATATATTTTTGTTATATCATATATAGAAATGGATAGTTACATTATGTAGATGGTTTTATCATAGTGAAATAATTTTTTTGATATTTTTATATTGGATTTTATTTGGATGAAAATGTATTTCATCATTGAGTTATTTGTCCTCATGTACACACAAATTTTTTCATCGGTTAATAAAATTTATGTAATGAAGGAATTAATTTGTATCTTCATAATGATAATAAATTTTAAAATATCATATTTTTTCGTTAAATAATCCCTTTGATCTATCAATTTATATGGTAATTACTAATGGAATGTGTGACCTCCTAGAGGTAGTATTTCACATGAACACCGTAATTATATTTTTCTTTTTCAACCGAGTATGAATAAATAATATTAAGAACATTAACATAATATCATTCTATAATATTAAAAAAAATCTTTAATTAAATTCATATGTTTATTAAATTTTCATAAAATGATGGATGGGAAACATGTAAAAAAATAATATTAGGGAGTGTGTAATACTCATTTTAGTATATTTTTCCCCAATGAATGATAATTTAAAAATAAAGGGCACAAGTTATACTTATGTAAAAATGGAATATGAAAATGGAATAAGATTCTATAAGATATAGAAAACTATATATGACTAAAGTGAATTTTAATTATAGTTTGTATTTAATGTGATGGTGGAATTCACGTTTTTTTAACTTAGCAATTGGGGGTTTTATTTTATTCAATAATTTTAATGAAACTATTTAAATGTCATGTAGATCCAATCATCGTAAATTTATTATTTTTTAAAATTTTATGGATAATCAAATAACATATTAATTTTTTATACCACTTTTCAGAGTTTTTTTCTATATACATTAATCATTACAAAAATTGTTATTTACTATAGTATGGAATACATGACTATTGTAATTTTTTATGACAAAATTTAATATGGTAATTATTAATTAATTTAGATATTCTAATTTATTATTTTTTATATAATATTATTGTATAATATTTTTAATATTGAGTAATGATAATTATAACATAAAAACTCTATATGTGTAATAATAGTTTTTAGGAAATATTTCTTCAATCATACAGATATAATAAGGAAAATAATATCATTTTAATTAATTTTATTGACTGTAATTTGATTTTTACTTATTAAATATGTGTTATCTAGATTTCAAATTTATATAATACTAATGTCCACCATATCAATATTGAATTAATAGAAAATGAGAAAAATTAGATTATTCTGAATAAAATAAAACATGGGTCCCAAAATGATAAAAATAGGATTTCTAAATTAAAATTATTAATTTTGTCTAAAAATATTTATTAAATAAATATTTTATATTTAATGTGGGTTAATTAATATATAAGTTGGGATTAAATCATAATAATTTCAAAAAAATCGTAATATTTATCTCAAAAATATTTTATAGTATTCACCAAGAAATAACTCTTTTTAAAAAAAACACAAAAATTTATCATAATATAATATTGAAATTATATATCAAAAAATAAATATCATATTTTCCTATTAAATATTTATAAATTGGTATATTAATTTTAAACTCGAAATATAAGATACCATGGAAAATTATTTTTATTTGAAAATAACCATGGAAATGATAACTATTATGATTCATATTTCCTATTAGTTAATAATTATATTGCTGTTAATCGATTAATAATAGAAAATATGTTATCTTTGACCCATTTAGCATCATAGAAATAATTAAATGTTTAATCCAATTCCTAGGCTAATACATTTTTATCATAATTAATTATTTGAATTAATAAATCTAGTTTTACAATTGTAATTTTTTGAAATTAAATATTATATTTCTTTTCAATTAATAATTTAAAATGTCTTAACTAAATTTTATAAATTAATATTTTTTACATTAATAATTAATAATTAATTTTATTTTTTAATTTTTTACATAAACCCACAGAACAACCAAATAATATATAAATATAAGATAATACATATTTTCAATTATGGTCTGTGGATTCAGTTATCCTGTATCTCATTTAAACATCCAAAAGCATTGTCTTATATAACATATGGTTTCATACATACTATATTTGTTTTAGTTTTTATGTGGCTTGTTCAATAGAATACCCAAATTACACAACATTTTTTATAAGACAATATAGGTGACCCTCATGTGAATTACTAGGTGTACATGACGGTATGACTTATTCATTCTATTTTTTTAATTATGTTTTTACTATAATTTATACATAGTAACGTCATATCGATTTAGTAAATTTGAAATTTACTAATCTTTTCAATAGTATCATGGGTTCATTTTATACCAGAATATTATGATGTTAAAACAGATATGTTAGAGAAAAAAATTTAATAAATGTAATTGTTTGGAGGGTAAAAACAATGAATATTTTCATTATATATATAGTAAATTAAATAAACTCACAAAAATAATTTTTTGTTAATTCAATTCAGGTGAATACATTTTATCAACATAAAATTGAATAATACCCTCCAAACATATAGTACAATTAAATATTTCTTCCAGACCAGATGTTCACATTTTCATTTTTATTGTTTCATAATTTAGGTAAATATTATTAATTCATAGTAAATTTTTACCCAAAAATGTGCATATAATTTATATGGTTAATCTATTAAAATAATAAATTCTCTACATAGATTAATGTTTTATCTATATATGTGAATACTATAAAATTTTCAATAAGGATGTATATGGTATTCAAAAAATAATATATAAAATGAAATATGATCATATTAATATATTTTACAACTATATTATATTATATGGTTATATAGGTAGATTCCCAAGATTCATACCTTGTATAATTATGATTCATTTAATTGAAGTATGTTACCCAACCAATAATGTAATTTATAATTCTAGTTATTAGAAACAAAATTGTATACAATTATATGCTTGTTCAGATAACTATATTCAATTTATATTTATGGAATGATAATAAGAAATATTTTTAAATCCAATTAAAAATTATCTTTAATTTAATATTTTATATTTAACAGGAAATATGGATTAACAATTTCAATGAGGGAAAATCCTGAGGTTAATATACATTAATTGAATTAGAGAATTAAAAAAAATATTTTGTTTAATCATCTTTCAACAGAATTAAGACTTTAATATAAATATCCATGCCATATTTTATAAGAAAATGGTATCTCTATTAGAAATAAACAATCTATACAACAAAAAATATTTATTTTTATATTGATAATTGATCACTGTGAATTATAAAATATCATACAAATTCTGATAATTTTAAACTTTTAATATCTTATTAAGGAAGTAAAATTTTAGTTAAATGGGGTTTCAATGGAATATGATATCATAAAAATAGATGTTTCAATGATCTCACTAAAATATTGGAATATTTATTTATATATTCTAAACTATACAATAACATAAATTAAAAAAGTAATTGATGGGTGGGAGAATATGTTCTATAAAATTAGAATTATAATCATTTACATTATGTTTAATACGAGAGGGATAATGTTAATATATACATTATTAAATAAAAAATGGTTACCAATAATATGAATAGAATTTTTTTAATAATACGAAGTTATTGCTTAAAAAATAAGATAATGGAATCATTTTAAATATGCAGTGAAATGGATGAAATTATATCCCTTACATTGACATGGAAATATTTTATAACAATTGATATATATATATATATATATATATATGATAATATTCAATAGAGATATATCATTGTAATTATAATAAAAATGGATAAAATGTATACCATAAAATTTTAATATTTTTAAAATATTATATATGAAGATGAGTAAAATAAAATATTGAAATGAGAGGAATAAAAATTCATACAATAGACAATATCATTTATTATGAATGATTAATTGAATCACAATAACCTCTAGGTTTTGGGACATATGGGAAAAACATCAATGGTGGTATATAAATAGTTAATTCAATTTTATTTTTTTGAGAAATGAGATGAGGGTGGGTTTTTATAGGTATTGATGGTGGAATCAAAAATATATATTATTCAATATTTTAAATTAATGTATGTTACCATAAATCACTATTTTTTCTATCTTTTACTAACATTTAAATAATTTTTTATATTTCATTCCTTAAATAAATTAAAAATAAATAATTTCACTTTTTATTTTATTTTCAAAAAATAATTTTACAAAATTGGAAATATTATATATTAAATAAATACTCTTAAAATAGATTTTTTTTGAATAAAATTACATGCAATAACTACATTATAAATATAATTAGGAAATTAATTTTATAATGAATTACATATCATAATTTTATATTAATATTATAATAATATGAATATAAATATGAATAATTTTTTTTTCAATGATAATAATAAATAAAATATAAAATATTGTTTTATTGAATAGATTGTTTTATAATATTTTAATAGAACTCCATTCATAAAATCAAACATGAAATATTAATATTTTAGTATCTTGTAAATATTATAAGAAACATTTAGATTTAATATGAATTTTTATTTAAAATATAAAATTCAAAATAATAACATTATTAATTGGGAACAAATAATTTATCAACATATTTTCTTACTTTAGCCATGTATAATTCGAATGATATTATATATTTATATAAAAGTTATTATGTTAAAATCATTTATTATATTTAATAATTTGAAATTTTTACAAAAAAAATAAATTAATGGGTTAAAGATTACTCTTCATCATTACAATTCTATTAATTGATCATTTAAACAATAAATAAGATATATTTAGTTCGTAAATAAAACTATATGGATAAATTAATTATTAATATCATAAAAACATATTTTTTAATAAATTTTTTTAAAATAATTATTCTAAAATTACATTTTTCATCAATGGTTATTAATATATATTTTTAAGAAAAATAATACTAGAGGTTAAAATATATTTTTATAAATATTTCATTAATATGAAATAATATATTACAAAATAATTATCTAATTAATAATTATTTACAAATAATTTAATATTATAATATCGAACATTCATGTATAAATAAATTTTATATTATATTGATTTATAAAAATATAAAATATATTTTCACATAATGACTACATAACGATAATTACATAAACAAATTGGATTGGTATCAAAATAATATTCCATATATGGTCATATTATAATTATAAAAAAATATATTTTATATCACATATATATTTATATATATATATCATATCAAATTATTTATTTAATGGTATGAACCATTTCCAAAATTCTTGTTAATCAAGCCCCAGTGGCGGTGATAGTGAGTTTGGAGGTGTTCCAGAGGTTATGGATGTTGTCTTAGTAATTTAGGCATCACCACTCTCTTGCGGATCGTGTTATAATGATCATGATGGATTCAAGGTTTTGGAAACCCCATGTGTGGATGCTCATGTGGTTCTTCATACACCACGAACAACAAAATGACTTTTCATGCCATTTTGAAGGATATGTCTATCTTGGTGACTTCCAATTTGAAATGGTCATCATTGAAATTCCCAAAAATGGTGTGGCACCATTATGAATCTTTTAGAGATCTCTAATCCAAAATAGTTATGAAGACCAATCAAATATATTGGTCTTGGGAGTGATTATGTAAAATCAAACTTGGAGAGGGAAACAATTTTTAGAGGAATCTATTTAAGGATATAGTATTGGGGAACCCCATTACCATTAATAGTCCTTGGTGAAGTCCAATGTAATTATAAAACTACAATTGAAATTAGTTGAAAGTACATTATTATTTAAAATATCAGGAAAATTTATAATAGTTAGAGTCACTTGAGTAGGATTAGGGATATTAAATTCATTTTTAATTCATCATATATCTTGTTAATTTAACATCAAACCTCTATTATGAATTCTATTGAATTATATATTTTAAATGAACCACGTTCATGGTTGGATTGATCTCTTGAATTAAGGATCCATTGATGAATTCATCACTAATTTTTTGTTGGGTCTACCTTCACATATATGCCTTTGGTAGATACCATGTTGATTGTTTCTCATATAATAAATAATAATGTTATTTTGATTAGGGTACACATCCCTCATATGTTTTATTTTGATAAAAAATTTTCTTAGTCGATCATTGTTAAAATTCAAAATTGTTTTTATGAACTGGATTAGTTTATTGTTGGATTTCTAGTATTAGGTTTGGGTCGGTCTCCCTTTTGTTTCCATGTTGTTTGATCCTTTATCAACTAATCTTGTAAGAAGAACATTAATCTTATAATGTAATTTTGGTTATTATTTTATGCTCATGTTTTATGAATAATTTAAAATAATCCATGATTTAATACATGGGGATATAGTTGAATTTACATTAATATTGATTAAAATATACAAAGAGTAAATTTTAGCATTAGTTCTTGTTATTTCAGGTGTTTGTAATATGATAATGGATTAACTATTTTTTGAGTTAGTGTGCTATGTATTTCTCTTTTATGATTTATCATATTGTTATATTTTTGGTGTTTATAAAAATATTAAATATAATAGACGATGTTATCCAAACACCAAGGATTCTTATGTAATTTTATTTGTATTTCCAAATAGTTTGATGAAAGTAGAAGATGATCATGAATGAATAATCACATATCACATATATATTTATATTATATCCTTAAATATGGTAAAAATTTAGTTTTTTAAAATAAATTATTGACTAAGGTTGAGTGAATATGTATTTATATAATGTCTAGATTTCTTGATATTAATGCTTAGATTCCCATCTGACTATTTTTTGGTTTTCATATAACCGTTCTTATTACTCTAGATGATGATCTTTGTCATGTAACATGAAATTATACAATGATGGAAAATAGTTTTTAATGTTATGGTACGATAAGCCCATATTAGTGGAAATAGTTAGATCCTGTGATGGAAGGATCATGATGATATAAATGTTGGTTTCAAGGATTGAACTGGTACTGAGGGAACATGATGAAGCTAGTCTATCCCATTTTTATTTACAAGGATTTTTATTTATATTATGAAATGGTTGATAAATTGTTTTCTTTTTTTTTCTATTCCTTTCTCCACTTTATGTTGAATATGGTAATGTATGTTTTATGCATATTTGTTTTATTAAATAGAGGATTCATAGAGTACCAATAATTAGTGATTTGTAATGAATGATAACTATTTTAACATAATGTGTTAGTTCAAAAATTTAATGATAATCATAGAACACATGGAAACCCATGTGTTATGTTGTATTATGACAAATGGTCATGGATTTCAGATTATAATTAATCAAAAAGGTAATTTTTAATTGGAGAAAAAATTAAGATTCTCATTTTTTATGAGTAAATAATTAATAAATGAATGTTTATATTGATTTTTATGTATGAATATAATTATAAGTTGTGGAAACTATGTGTTCTAGAGATGATATATTAATTTGATCTCAAGATAATGACAATCCTTATAGTGTGTAAAAGTTGATTCCCTACAAGCCTGTTAGATTTCTTGTTTTGGATATTGGACGTGATCGAGGAAGGATATGGTAGTTTTTGGTGGAAGCTAGAGGTGTAGTAGGCCTGCTATAGGAAATAATAATTGTGTAAACATTACATGATTTGAAAGTTGGTATCACAAATTTGAATGTTCTGATTCATGGTGCGTATAATTTGTGTGTCGTAGAATGAATTTATGAAATGTTTTTTTAAAACGGAAATACTAGGATTACACAATGTGAATGGTAATTATACATCATGTTAATCACTAATGTAGTGAATGTTTGAAATTTATTTATGGCATAATATTAATTTATTCATCCATGAATCCCTATTCCTCTTATATTAGGAGAACCCTAGGTTCTTGGAGGAGTACTTAAATCGTTATTCCTCCCTCTTTGGTTGTTCATTCCTACTGGTTGTTCATTAGCAGTAAATTATATTCCCTTCCTTATTATTGGTGGGTTTTCTTCCCATATTCTCTTTGGTATTTTCTGTGGAGATATTATTATGGTTCAGTGTGAGTGTTGGGTACTATTTTTATGTTCCATGGTTATGGATTTGGTTGATCTAGATTTTCTAATGGTGCAGTTGTTGTTAGAATGTCTTCTTATTCAGCTTATTGTGAGTTGTGAGTCTGAAGACCATCATTGTGGTATGGAATCCCTCATTTCTGTTTATTTTGAATCATGTGAGAGGTTTTTTCGTTTTTTAACTATGTTTTATGGTTTTGTTTGATTTAATTAATGATTATTATTTTATTAAATAGAAATAGATTGGTATAAACCAATTTGACTCACATGTTTTTGTATATTTATTATTATTATTATATTTTGAATTGTATAATCTTAATACCAAACTAAAAATTGTCATTGTTGGGGGATTTTTTTATGATCGATATATGTGTTAAGATTTCTGGTAAGGTTATTTTGTTAATGTCAAAATAAAATCGATGTTTTATAACTACTTATATCTTTCAAATAAAATGGTTTCACCATGATATTGAATTGTGTGATAACATCACTAATATAATGTATAATGTGATATAATACCATTTATAAATATGCAAAATGATCAGGATGTGTAGTGACATTTGGTCCTGCTTGAGGGACAATAATGTGTTGTTGGGGAATGTGGGGATTATGGTTCATGTGTCATTCAATTGGAAAAGAAAGATTATTAGTGTTTCCTGATTGTGGGGTGGTTATGTAGCTTCTTACCATGGTTTGGGGGAGGTGAGGTTGTTTGTTTGGACATGATTTTTAGGAATCAATGTCATGGTTTCTTTATTCTAGATGCTCGAGTAGTGATGAAATAAATAAATAATTGTTTGATGATGTTTGAAATGGATAAAGATGGTTTGGTTAATTTGGTGAAAATTGTAAATGAATAATTAAATGGTGGTTTGTGTGGTAAATGTGGTTGAAGATTGTAAATAATGATATGAATGAAATGATTAAATGAAATTGGTTGGAAATATGAAATTTTGTTTATATCCTGGTGTGTCGATCTATGTATTTAGGGGTGGTAGAAAAAGATATGGTGTTATGAATTGGTTGGTTTTTTTGAACACCTATGTTGGGATTAATGGTTTTTATTATTTATATATACTTTTATACTCTTGTGATTTAAATAGGAACCTCTCCCACATCGAGCACTATGTTACGACTGCCACATAGTCACTCTAGGGGGTGTTTTTTTCTTTCATTATATTAGGAGTATGGATGGATGGATACATTCTATTTCCCTAAATATATTATTGTTCAGGAAGGTATTTCACAGGTATTTTTGGACAATTTATGTTAGTAAATTATATGGTTTTTGTGATTTCTCTAGTTGTTTCGGGCGAGATGTGATTGTGCATGTGGTGTGGTGGCCTAATTTTTTTATTAACGGTGTTATATAACAGTTCTTGCAGGGAATTATATGGTGGGGTTTATGCATGGTAAGAGTATGGAATGCGGTTTATTTCCTATATTGTCATGATACCCAACTACTCTGGTTGTGGACATCATGATGTTGTGTCCTAGGTGTTTTTAGATGAGACATGCTGCAGTGGTATTTGTTGGGAAGAACGCCCAAGTATTTTCAGGAGAGGGGTATTGTAATTGTCTTTTTGGGGATGTGATGTGAATAGATGAAATTGTAGTTCAAGGACATACGATGTTGGGTGTGATAGTGGAATAGCAGTGGGAATGTGGTGTGAGATACCCTTATTGATGTGTCCAATTATGTTATATTTTGTTGTCTGTGTTATTCGGTGATCATTCCATGGTTAGTTTGGAAGGGTTAGTATACATGGCAGGTTTTTTTGGTTTTATTATTTTCTCTGAAATGAATTATTATGCTTCTTTCCCATTTGTATGAGATATTTTGGTTTTCCAATTAAGTATACTTGTATACTCTCGAAACGTATATAAAACTATTTTTACTTTTCCATGAGGACTATGTGAACAGTGCGAGATATTACTATCTTAGATCCATGATAGTTGTTGTGTCACTGTATTAGAATTACATTTGTGTATTTAATAGGACACTTTTATGTGTATTAGTTCTATTTATACATGCATGTGGGATGGTTTTGTTTTTCACATATATTTTTAATTGGTGTTGTTTGGGGACAATTTAGCTTCTCTACCAATCTTATTTATATTTTAGATGTCAATTAATCACATATATGAGATTTTTATACCCTTAGTTCTAATTTCCATCTTGGTTCCTACTATATGTAGTATTCGGGGGTCATTATCTCTTCCCACTAATTATTGTTTCTTCGGTGGGATGGGGTTTTGAAATACTAATATCAACAGAATGGTAGATATAAGGGATGGATTGTTTAGTTAGGCATAGTCTGGAAGACATGGGATATTATGGAAATAGTTACAATTGTCAATGGTGTGTGGCATAGGTCTTAGAGACTAACATGGAAATTGGATTTTAGGGACCCATGTGATCTAGTGCATAGACTCTGAACATATTGACCAGCCATGTATGGTGGGACTGTTTGAATTGTAGAGACCTCGGAGAGTTACATGCATCCTAATAAATTGGGATATTTTTTGAATTGTGTTGTTTGTGGAAGATTGTAATTGATAAAATATGAATTAAATTGGTTAAAATGAATCTTAAAAAATTTCCAAAATATTGGGCATAAGAGATTATTTGTTTCCCTTTAATCCATGGATCCTATTTATCATTCATGTTTGGATCATGATGTTGAGGTTATGTCGTATTTTCTAAATGATAATCATATGATTGATCCAGTTGAGGAGGATGATTAGTGGAATAGGAAGTTGTTTTCATTCCAGATATAGGCAATGGGGAGGTGTGAGGGATGTGTTTTAGAAAATTATATAGAGAGCAAGCCGAATGCGTTCAACAATGAATTCAGTTGAATTTGGGCCTCAATAAATTAATGGGTTCCATTTCTATTCAGGGTGATGTTGGTAGTTTTTATTCATTGATGCATTTTGTATCTAGAAGAGATAAAAGAGAAAGATGTTTTGTGGGTCAAATTCTGAAAGGTGTTCCCATCACAGTTACTTTTGTCAAACATGAAGGATGTAAAGAGGCATGATCTTCCTTTACTTTTTATAGGGAGCATTTTATTTTTGGATATCGGAATTGAGTTCAAGTAACATCAAAATTTTACCAAATTTTATTTTCCACATGAGGAGTCTCATTGATGACTTCTCAAGGTTTCACTATCTCTTACTTTCTATGATACAATTACTCATTTTACATCGATGGTGTTTTTTGAGGTTTAGAAGATGTTAGAGGTGATCGAGAGGATACACTCACAAGGTGATTTTCTATATGAGTGGAACCAACATGGTACCTTTAAAATGTGAGTTTTAAGTGGCATCAATTTGGAAATCAGAAATTTGATGTTTTTACTTTGATGGTGTCAACCTCTACAACCTCCTTTCCTACCTTCTAATGACAAGGCTTTTTCCAAGATTTTCTCACGTGACATGTGTGACTATGTTTTGGTTTTGGGGTTCAAGTCCATTGCTAGAACTAGTTCTGTTGGTTCCTTGAGATTAGTTTAGTTGAGGTGGATAGGTTCAGCACCATCCATATCAACAGTTCCTAGTGAGACTATTTCAGTATTAGTGGATGTAGGTTTTTTCTCCACCATGGGTGATAGAGCTAGTAGAGGCCGAACCCAGGATGTTCCTCTCATTCACAACAGATTTCCCAATAATGGTCAAGGATGTGTTCGTTATTATATATGTATATGATCTAAACATGGTTAGTTATTCATAGTGGAGGTAGTAGTTCAAGAGGGGCCATAGATACCCAAATGTATGATCTGTTGGATTAGTAACCATGTTTGTACCATGTTTTAGTTTTACTCACTTCACTCTATTTGTTCCACCACTCTAGAACATTCTCAAGGTAAGGGAGTTTATAGGATTCCAATTCCCCTATAGTTGACTACGCCATCTAGAGGCCAGATAAACATGTTTGAGGTGTGCGAAGGTGTAGACTTGATATGGGTTAAAATAGTCCCAATGGAATATTTTCATTCAATATATGTATCTATATGATTTAAACCCCATAAACTAAAAGTTCAAATCCATACATGAATTTATTGAATGCATCTAAATTAGAGTCATGTTTTAAGATGTGTACGGACAACATTTGGGTTTGATTGGTGATCAGTGTTGTTAGGTTGTATGTCAATATTCATAGACCATTGCCTTTTTGTTGGATGATTTCTCAGTGGAATAAAAGGAAGGTAAGATAGAAGAGGATCCTAGGGACATTGGGAAATTTTTAGATGTATTCCATGATGAGGTTGTTACACTAAACCCTTGACAAAACATTGAGTTGGGGATAGACTTGTAGCACAATTATTCTTTGATTTCGATGGACACTTATCAAATGGAACCTTTTGGGTTTTGGGAGTTGTGGATCCAGATAAATGATAACCAAAAAAAGGTTTTTATCTAGAATAGTATGTCTCTATTGGGTGCACTAGTGTTGTTCACTTAGTAGGCGGATGGTGGTATAAGGATATTTATTGACTATTAGAGGATGAATCAATTTATGGTCAATATCCATTAACTTCTTCCAATTATAGATGATATATTACACACCAGAATAAAGAGTAGAGTTGGTTTTATAATCGGTAATTGGTCTAGATATCACCAGTTTAGGGTCATGGGGGGGGGGGTAATATTCCAAATACTACCTTTTGGTGTAGGTATTAGAACATCATGTTTGTAGTCCTTCCATTCTGTGTCATAAATTTAACAGTCATAGTCTTGGTCTTTATGAACTCTATGTTCTATGAGTTCTTAGATCCACAAATCATCATATTCATCATTGATAACTTATTGTACATGATGTATGAGGAGGATAATACCGAGAATAATAGAACTATCATCCATGCCCTATGATGCCACTAGTTCTATATAATATTTTCATAGTGTATGATCTGGACCTAAGAGGTGCATTTCCTTAGTCATGTAGTGTCTTAGAAGGGTGATGTAGTAGACTCTTCAATGCTTGACATAGTTTCTTCTTCATAACCCCCAAATAATTTTGTATAGGATCATAGTTTTCTAGTACATAATAGTTATTATTAGTGTTTTTTACCAAATTTATCTTGAGTTTTAGCACCACTAACAACTTCAACATGGAATGAAAATGATTTTTTATTGAGAGATATGTGTCATGTGTAATTTGGTTACCTAAATTGTATATTGGTCAGTAGTCTTATTTCATGAGTAAGGGGAGATGATTGAATAGTTTTTTGACACATCTCATATCGACTTTGGATGTATATTGATGCAGCAGCGGGTGGTGATATGTTATGGGTATAGGATATTACACACCCATGAGTGTAAAAACACAACCCATGATCAAGATTCATCATTGGTTGTGTTTGAATTGATTTTGTGGTGTCATTACCTCATTGTAAATAGTTGTTTTGTTTTCATAGATTGTACGAGTTTGATCTATATATTTCTCCAATGTGATTGGAACATTCAAAAAAGAAGGTGGATTGAGTTTCATCAGGATCATTATTTTATGATCTCCTACACATTTATAAAGGGTAATGGCGTGAATGATTATTTTAGTAGTAATTCATGGAAGGGTGTTGTTTGGATGTTTGGGGATGCTTGTAGATCATTGGAGGAGTTGTAAGACTTACACGTAAAGACAATAGTGGATTGTTTTAGAGGTTGTTTGTATCAGATGATAGTGAATTTTTCAATGATTCAATAGTTTTAGGTGTCTTTTTTGGGGGACTCAGAAGAATAGATGATGAACTATTTTTTTGGCCACGGTTATTCATTAGTGGAATGGTTGAAGGATGGTGGGAACTAGATGATGATTCATGGGAGGTTGTTTTTTATGGTAGTAATGTGTAATAAATTCCTTCATATTTTTCAAAAAAGACTATTGGCAGTACCCTCAGAGTTTACAAGATATTCCATGGATTAAAGATACATTTTTCATGGCATGGGTGGAAATATGAAGTGGAAGAGTTTGTGGAAAAGGGCTTGTTTTTCTAGAAAATAATATATTTTCATCATGATACTGGTGGTTTTTTGGATCCAATCTATGTAACAATGTGGAAATGGGATAAAAATTTGATGAATTTCATAATAAAATTACCCAAAACTAAATGTGGTTATGATTCTATCAGCGTGGTCGGTGATTGGTTGATGAAATCAGCCCACATCATAGTGAACATGGAGTTCAGAAAAGTAGTTTCATTGGGTAAATGTTATGTGGATGGGGTGGTGTAGTTTCTAAGAGTTTTATGGTTCATTATATTGGATTGGGATTCCTATTTTAACTCATGTTTCTAGAAGGATATTAAGATTCTTTTGGAACTCAATTACACCTCATCATTACTTTCCACCATTAGAAAAATAAAAAGGTGGAGTAGACTATCCTGATATTGGAGAATATATCGTGGTCATGCTTCTTGGACGTCACTAGATCTTGGGAACACCACCTCTCTAGGATGATATTTATTATAATAACAGATATCACATTATGATTTTCATCGACCTCTTTGAGGCTTTGCATGGGAGACCATGTTGTTATCCCTTTTTATGGATATAGGTTTGGAGGATATTTATTCATTATCCAAATGTGATGTAGAGCATGAGAGAAAACGTTCAGCTTTTTTAGGGGAGGATTGATGCAATAAAATAAAAACATAAATCTTCATGAAATCATAGAAGGATGACCATGGGTTATCAATGATTATCCCATGACATGGTGAGTTTAGATTTATAGATAGAGAAATCTTTCTCCCATGATTGTTGGGCCTATTGAGACGTTGGGATGAGTTGGTGAGGTTGTGTATCAGTTGTAATTTCTAATGTAATGAAGGAGGATCCATGAAATCTTCATTGTGTCTATGATTTTCTACTATATTCATAATGACCCTCATATCATTAACTGGGGAGAGTTGGATATTGGCGATGATGCAATTTTTTTTATTTAGTAGATTACAACTAGGTTCATTGGATACAAGAAGTACGTGTAATGAAGGTTAATTTTTTCCTGTGTTGTGGAGGAATGGTATCCTAGAAGACTGTACATGGGAGTGTGAAGCAAAAATGTGTGACCAATACTAAGAGTAATTTTTATATTCAGATCCCTATATAGCATTTTAATGTGAAATTTGGATTCTACTGTTTTATGAGATGAGTTTTTTTATGGATCTTGATGTGTGGAGATTGATTTGTGATAATTTTATAACACATGAAAAGGGGAAGACATTATTCCTAATTGTGGAAAATAAATTTTGATTTGAATAAACTCATGTTAGTGAGTTAGGGTTGCTCATAGAGGATTGTACATAAACATGGAAAACAGAATTTTCTAATTCATGTGTTCAAGACAATGCAGTTCTTTTGTTGTATCAGCTTTTCTTGTCATGTGTAGAGGTTGACATGGTCATCCCTTGGTGGTATGGTATTATGGCTAAGTGAGAGGATATAGCTTGATGTTGTGGTGATGTAGTTTTGTTGTTTGTTTTTTTGGTGATTTAGGTTGGTGTTTTTGGTTGGTAGTATCATTTGAGGTATGACCAGACCATTGAGATATATCTCATTGGGTTGCCTATTGGACCCCTTCTCATCATTTCATGTGTTTAGATTCATAATGGTGAGAATAATTAGATATGAAACTTATATTATGATGTGTTCCCTCCATATCCATTATATTTTTTTTATTTTTTAGAGGTGTTTTTGCGGATATTTTGGTAGTTTTCAATCGATGATGGAGGTGAAACATGTCTATAGTAAGATATAAATATTATGTATTCTTTACATGATGTGATGGTTTGTCTCACTTTATTCCACAGAATGGTTCATGATGTGTAGTTTCAATGGTTAAATATAGAAAAGTTGAGGTGTTTTCAATGAAACATAACCAATAGGATTACATGATGTGAATGGAGATTACACATTGTGTAAATCCTGGAAAAAATTCTATTTTAAACGTTATTTTCTATAAAAGATTCATTCATTTGGTCATGGATTCATTTTCCACTATTTTTAGGTAAAGCCTGGGTGCCCTGAGGAGATCATGAAGCCCTATTCCTCCCTATTTGTTCTACTAGTTCTGGTGGTTGTTCATTTATAAATCACAGTACGAACTTCTTTCATCATGGATGTTTTTCATTGGTTTTTCTCTTGTGGATTCCCTAAACCATTGTTGTTATTTTTTGGGGTGTTTGATTGGTGGGTTTTTATGATAATTTTTTCATTGTGGGTTGATGTGTCTTTTCTCATGATGTTGTTGTGGTTGGGGGTGTTATTCATCACCCTACGGTGTGCAATGATTCATAAAATCTTTTTTTAGTTATTTGATATCATTATTGCGTGTTAAGAGAAGGGTTTAGTATTTATTTTTATCCATTATTTTTTTGTATAATTAATGATAATGAAATGGTTAAATTTAAATTTATGGGTAAAAATTTGTTTGACTCACTTATTTTTAAAGCTGTGTATTTATAGTGATATTGGAAATTATATAGGCTACAGGACCTACTAAAAATTGTGGTCGTTTGGGGATTTATTAATGTTAGATATATGTATTGACATTGTTGTTGTTTTTTGTGATTTTTGTGATATCACCCAAAAAAGGAAATTGGTCGTCCACTTATATTCTTCTAATAAAATGGTTTCTTTAGGATAATGACATGAGGGATAAAGTAAAAAATATAACATGGAATGTGATAAAATCCCATTTGTAAGTATGTTAAAATATCTTTATGTGTGGTGATGTGTGTCCATTCATGAGGGATAGTGATGATTGGTTGGTTCATGTAGGGATGATGTTTCATGTGCCATGCTTTTGGGGAAATAATTTTGTTATTGTGTCTTCATTTTTGGGTGGTTATGTCATTTATTTGACACTGATTTTGGGAAGTAAATGTATTTTATTAGGTCATTATATTGAGGAAGAGATGTGGTGGTTTAATTTTTCATGATGCTCGAATATTTATGGAATAAATAATAATTATATAACTTTTTATGATATGAATAGGGTTGGTTTAGATAATTCTATGAAAATTGTAAATGATTAATTTTATTGTGGTTTATATGGTCAAATTTGGATGATGGTAAATAATGAAAATAATGATATGATTAAATAATTTTTTTTTTGGAAATGTGAAATCCGATTTTTGATTAATGTGTGGTGTTATTCATTTAGGTTTGACAACAAAGGGGATGGTGTTATAAGTTGGGTGGTCTTTTTTGGACACATATGATGGTTCTATTGGTTGATGTTATATATATATTTGTGTGTGTGTGTGTTTGTGTGTGTGTTTACATTCATTATATTTCTATATGCACCCAACCAATGTTTACCATTATGTGATGACACTTGCATAGTCCCGTTGGGGGCGTTTTCCATGATATCGGGCGAGGAGTAATGATGTTTGGATACCCACTTCCTATGGCTCTCCCTTCCAGGTGTGTGAGGGATTTTACATGTTATAATGGCAGAGATATGTTAGTTCATTATATAGTTGCTTTGATATACTTGGTGATTTTGAGTGAGATGTGACCATGCTTATCGGTTTTGGCCTAGTTGTTTACTATCGGGATATGATATGTCAATCCTTATGTGATGGATTCTCATTGTATCTATGCATGTTAGGATAATATAATGCAATTCTATCCAACATATTCTTGATATTCTAATGCTATAGTTTTTCTTGAAGTGGTTGTGTTGTGACCCATTTATTTTCATCTGATATGTGTTGTGGCCATTTATATTGGGAAATGATCCTTTGTGTCTACGGTTGAGGTGTGTTATTATCATTCATGTGGGGTGATGTGGTATATTAATGATATGGGATCACTCAAATGTATGATTTTTGGTTTGATAGTATCCAACGAGTTAGAAATTTTTGTGGGGTACCCTTATCAATGTGATTCATATTATATTAAATTACATGGTTTGAGTTATTTGTTTTCCTTGACTTTTTGAGGTTGGTATGCTTATTATACCTTTATAGGTGTTGTTTGGTTCTCCTATTTTGTCACAGGTACATTTGTATGGTTTTTTCACATGTGCATGAGAGACTTTGGTTTTCTTAATATTTATACATGTATACTCATCCTACATATATAAAAATAATTTTGGTTTCCTGAAGGACTTCATGGTATGTGCTAGATATTACTCACTCCGATTCATGACAGTTTCTATGTCTCTGCATTAGCTTTAGTTTGGTTATTTAATTGGTAGAATTTTTTCTATATCAGTTCTATTTATACATTCTTGTTTGATTATTTTTTATTTATATTATATTATGTCATGGAATTTGTTTTTGATTATCCATATTATCTTCCAATCTTATATATAACATATAGGGTAATGCCTCCCATAAATGAGTCTTTTATACCATCAGATCTAGTTAGCAGCTCAACGCTTTGTAGAGGTGGGGCTCGGGTGGTCATTATCTCTCTCCCCTCCTTCTAATATCATTAGGGGGAGTGGGTCCGGACATACAATGGATTTAATATATATATATATATATATTTAATTATTTTATATAATACCCCATCCATTTTGATAGGGAGACTAGAAATTGTACACTTAAATGTGGTTTCCCCAATATCTAGTTTTTCATTTATTGGATGGTCAACTACCCTATCATAGTTTGATCATTTGAACATATTTTATTTGTGATGGTATGAATGGTACTTATTTTTACCATATATATATATTCATGTTTTTTTGTAAGGTTATGTAATGGTTTTTTGCTATTTTCACACACATGTATCAATGAAATTATTTTCCTTAAGATTATTTTTTGTATATTGGTTATGGGCTATGATTGATTGATTATTGAAACATGACATATATGATTTAGTGGATTCTCGAATGATATCATTCAATACATGGATATGTGTTTTTTCATCATGAAATAATTTAATTTATGATTTATATGATATGGGATGATGACAAGATGATGTGATGCACAACATGCATGGAATATTACGTTTTATTAACTTTTTTTGGTAATAGTATTAGAGAGAGATAGATCTAGATGTGTGATGTTTGGATAGAGTGGAAAATTATTGGGAATGTGTTAATAAAGTACCTTCATATGATATTATGTAGAATATTATATTATTAATTCTATGCATTTAATTATAAAAAAAGCCATATTGATGATGGGAAATTACAAAACCAGTTTTTTACGATTTCGCTTCACATTTTAATTAACTGGGATTTTTACATAAATACATTATCTTTTTCATAATAGGATTTGTAGAGGAACATAACTATTTTAAATATTATTCTCACTATATGTCTATATAAACAATGTTTTAGGATATCTCTAGTTTGATGTATATCCGGCATAACATTATTAGTTGGTAGGGTTTTTCATGATCTATATTAACTTGGAGTTCCGTGGTGGGGATTTTTTTATAGATGATGATTCATTCCTATTTTTAAGATGTATGAATTTAAATTTATTTACTAATTATATGATATTTTATTATTTAATCCAATATTCTTTTGGGTTTTCATATCGCTCATTTCACATGATTACATATTTTGTAATGCCCCACATTTGTTATTTCCATGTTCTTTTCCTTCCATATTAGACACCTTGGGAAACATCTTCGAACGTCACACTTACTGTTCATTACTCTAGAAAATGCATGCTTATCTATGTAATTTTAATCATCAAGAATCCCAAACAAAAACAATCACCTTGTCAAAAAGAGTCATGTAATAGATTATTTTAACCCTTTAGAATTCTTGGGAGTTACATTCACCCCCCCCCAGATTTAGAGCACAATGTACTTTTTGTAGACACCTCATCTCAACCATGGTAATTGATCAAACATAAGGATGGGTTCCATTTATGATACAAATTAAATAAATGGTCCCCAATAATAGTACAGACACCATATTCTAACAAGGTCATCAAATCCTACCCCACCATTTCCCACTTGTTTCCCCTTAGACATGTGTTCCCCTCCTTAGATCCCACCCACATGCCCAAACAAGTCATCAGACTAATGAATATCCTCACTGTCCAACACATGTTTTTTCAAGTGTTCTTTATCCTTAGTTTCACACTCCAAGAATATCCTAGATGGTCACCCGTCCTGATCACTACTCTATACTAATAAGGAAAAACTATGGAGTTTTAATTATGCATGATTTTGAAAATAATTATGTTCCTTGATGAAATATTTCATTTCTTTTAGCGTTTTAAAACATTTACATTATGGTGTATTATAGGGTGAGAATAAAACTATATGATATAACATGATATTGGATATGTTTTTAAATTAGTATTCCATATTCATATGACTATTTAGACCTCATTAGTTTTATAGGTAAAGGATTCTTATATAATAGATTAAATGGTAGACTTTTGTGGGATAACGATTTTTATGGGGATTCTACTAATTTATGTTCTGTATATCATCAAAATTTGCTTTTATTTCAGAAGAGGTATTTCATTAATTTAGTGATTCATGGGGTGGAACTCCATGAGTTCATAACTTAACCATTACAATGTAACGTTGTATTAAAAAAATTATTTCTTCTTGAAGTATATATAAGTATCCTATGTTAGATTTTTCATTATTAGAGTTTGAATATAGATGTTTAGTCATCCTGAAGATGAATGTTACACATGACGTTCCTAGTGGTTTACTTCATCCATTAGATTTTCCTAAATGGTACAACGAGGAAATTTCATTGGACTTCATCACCACATTGCCTCTAGATATAGGTTTATATAATTATATATGGCTTATAGTGGATGGTTTTAAAATATAAACACACCTATATGAAATCTGGGAGTAAATATTAGTCAATTTTTATAAATATAATGACTGGATGAGGTGGTAACAATCCATAGAGTTTAGAGGATTAATTTCATTAATGGAAATCCATGTTTAAACTATATAGTGTATATAGGTGTCAAATATGATTTTGTATTTTACTATTGTATTACCATTAAATTTCATCCACTGATATATTGTCAAATAGAGAAGACAAGACAGACTCGTGGAGACATGATGCTCACTTGTGTCCTATATTTTTTTGATGTTTTAGGGTGTAAAAAACAATAATATTTTAATATTTATAACATAATAGCATCTAATACACCTTTGAATGGTGCCATTTAAATCAATATATGATGGAAATTTCCATTATCCATTATACTGGAATTGGATAGGAGTGTCAATAATTCCATTGAAAAAACTAGTGACTAGAACGACTGAGATGGTTATTGGGATTCATGAGAGGATTAAGGTAGTGTAAAATCGTTATAATAGAAATTAAAATCATATGAGGAGGGATCTAGGGTTTTTTGGAGATCATGTATTCTTGATATAGATTCCATGTCATGGGAAGAGGTGGTGTGGTCATGGGTGTTGTATTTCTATTTTGTTTATTGTAAATTTTTATGTGCTGGTTCTTATAAAAGTCATTGTATACTAGATATATCTTCCCACATGAATGATTTAACACCCTAGTTTTTATGAATTAATTTTTTTTTCAAATATTTCAAATTTAATTGATGGTTTGTGTAGCATGATTCACTAAGATAAGCTGGATTTTCAAAGAACACCAAGTTAATATTTCCATAAATGTGAAAAATGATATTTATTTTTGTACATTTTCTACTATGTATGACTTGTGATACACATAGTATTGTGTTCTTTTGACTGTTTTTGTTACACGAAAAACTGGGTTTTACTAAACTAAAATGCACTATTATTTAATATAGTTGTTATCTCGTAAACATTGAAATAGAGGCTATGAAAATGATTTAATAAATATTTAAAATATAGATTATTAATTTTTAAAAAAGAATTATTTGGAAACCAATAAATTATAATGGAATGTATGAACTATTTGAAATTATTGAAATTCCATTTCTGAAAAACTGTTTCACATTACCAAAATATGTTTTATCTCAATAAATTAAACATAAAAATTAGATTAATTATTTTAATAAAACATATATATTATATATCCAATAAACTATCTAATGTTTATCTTTTTAATTTCCTAGAAATGTGATAAGAATAAACCCATTTTAATGCATAAAAATATTATTTTTCAAAAAGGCAGTTTTACAACCATTTAATGGTGTTGTTATTTTAACATGAATTATTGAAGCTCATATAATTTAAATTAAAAAAATAATATTTTTTAGTTATTTTGATCAAAATTATTTTTGGTGTGATTTTTCATAATTTTTCAGAAAACAGTCATTTTTTGATGAAAAGTGAAAAATACTAAATTTTAATTGAAGTCATCCTATTTGTTCTTATTTTTAATATGAAAAAATAACATTTCAAATAGTTTTTATTGTATAATTAGATAAATGTTTCATCTATGAATCCAAATTATGTCTTTTTAATAAATTTAATACTAAAATTGGATATAAAAACATAGTAATCTTTTGAACACTTTCACATGATTTTTATTATACATCTGCCACATTAATTATAAATCCAATTATATCAATTATATTAATTTAATTTAGAGGAATAGATTAAATATTATGAATAATTATATATTATATTTTAATATAATGAAAGAATAATTTTTTACTAATTCGATTGGTGAAATCATTTAATCATTATTATAGTTATTAAGGTAATCATAAGTTTACACACTCATTAGTCATACAATATATGGTTTATGAATTGCCTAAAACATGTAAAAAACCCATTTCATATACATATTTAGACCACTATGATCATAGGTTCTAATTTTTTGAGTCTGGGGGAAATTTTTATTTGAGGGTGAGCTATATAATAAGGTAATAAATGGAAAAGAAAACAAAATGTTCCTTTCATAATTTTAATTTAAATGATGTTTTGAAATAGGGGAATAAATACTTGTGTATGAATATAAATAATATTATTTATGAAAAACGAGTTTAATTTATCATGATAATTTATTTTATTTTTTTATATATTATATAATTACATTAAATACTCATGAAATTCGAACTGAAAAATTATTTCGTTAATAAATAAATAAATCATATGATAATAAAAACATTAAAAGTAACGAAAATTGAATGAATTATTTTTTAAAATAATTTTGGTAGGTGAATTTAAAATTTTAAAAAGGGTTTGGAAAAAATATGTTAATTAATTCATTTTGTTGATATTTTTATTAATTTCTATTTAATTAATAATTTAAAAATTAACAGTAATGGTATTTTATAAAAAATAGTATTTTATTAACTTATTAAATATTAATAATAAAAATATCATCTAATGATAGTTTTTTATATATTAAAAAATTTAATATTTTGTCCATTAATGGGAATTTTTTTCTATTATGATTACTATTTGACAGTCAAATAGTAAAAATGTAATTTATCATAATTATGCTTTATGTAGTATTTTATTACGTTGCATGCTCTTCTGTTAAAGTTAATTTCCAAAACATAAAGGATTTAAAAATTAAAAACTAAATAAAATATCTATAATAAATTATTCTAAATTATCTAATAATAATGACTCTAAATTATTATTATGTAATTAATTACATAGGTTATAAAATGAGTTAACCTAATGAATTACTCTATTGATTAAACATAGAAACACAAATGTTAAATTGTTAAAGGTATAGGAAATGGGAATAAATTTGTATTGGAGGTGTCTATTAACAATATAATCTATCCATATATTTATTTATAAGTTTTGAGACCCTTAGGTACTGTTTACCCTAAAATAGTTATTAATCATGTGTCTGTAGATGAATGTCACTCTTCCTCCATTATAAAATGGTATTCAATATCCATATCTTTTTAGACAAGAAAATACATTTGTCGGGGCCAAGATATGAAAAAATTACATAAAAAATCCATCCACTCGTTCATGAATCTGTTATTTCATATGAAATTCATTCATGGAAATTATTTGGTGAAATACCAAAAGAGATACCCAATGAAAATATAACATTTATCAGTAATCATTTTTTATATCATCCAAAAACATGATCATTTAGTTTTAAATCATGATTATATAATAACCTCATTATCATCTATATAATAATATGATATTAGGATGTTTTAATGAAATAAAATTCACACACATTCATCAAATGGGTTATTAAACCATTGTTTGTGTGTATGACAAACAACCGCCTCACAGACTGATGTCATTAGGTTTTCCATTACCACCATTCTAGGTTGAGAATAATGAGATAAAAACTATTTATATATGACGTATTTAATATTGTTGATATTATTAAGATTCGTTACTTATTATATCACTCATACTGTCAGGATTCCCATTTTTTGGAGATAACATCATTAGTGTGTGTGTGGGTACCATCTCGCAAAGCGATGTGATTCATTCATTATTTTCATTGAATGTATTAAGATGATATTAATAAAAAATAAATATATATGACATGACTATTTTTAATAAATAATAATATATAACATTTACTATACATTTTTTCAAACTAAGGATAAAATGACAAATAATGATCATTGAAACATACGTTCTTGCATCTCTTTGATCATTTAACTTCATTTTCAAAAAAAATATTTCATGAATATCTATACATATATATTGAATATATATTATATTTATATCATCTTTATCATTCATTATAATATGGAACCTTGACCAATCTATTAAGAAAAAATCATAGAAAATAAAAACATAAATGGAAAACAAAGCGGTTATTACCAAAAAAATATAATATTAACATAGAATTATTAATAATAGTGTAATAAAATTTCAAAATAAAATAATATTTGATATTATATATATGAATATTGTTATTTACGATATTTAATATGAACATATATTTATATTTCAATTTTTTTAACCTGTATGAATGAATTCAAGACTTAAATTATATGATTCAAGTATCAATAAATTTTTCTAAGACACGCATTCTATAATCAAAAAATATTTCATCTAGGTGGGGCATATAATTACCCTGATTTTTTATGATTAATTTGATAAATTTTTTTTGTTTTTATATATCCATCTTAGAATCATTTTTTATTAGGGATTACGGTTTAAATATTACCAAATTTTTTATGGATTCTTGATTCAATTTTCTTTCTCTGAAATATACAATTTTTTATCCAACTATATTTATTTATTATTTATATATAAAACACACATTACATTACATATCATGAATTTATTTATCATAATTACATTTTATGTTACATTTAATGTCATTTCTTCATTGTGATTATGATTCAATTTTACCGAAGTTATAATGATTTTATGTTACAATCTCATCTTTTATCTGTATTGTCTATAATTTAGTATCTAATGATAAAATATCATATTATTACTCTTGATAATTACCCTAAATTTTATTATCCTCATATTAGTCATGATATCGTTGAGTAATTGTGACAATTTACCACTCATTGGAAATCATTGTCATTATGATTTTATTAAGAAATTATGACATTATTCTAATCTTCTGTCAGAAATATGTATATTTCGAAAATTATATTATGTAAAATAAATTCACAAAACTTTTTAAATGATATGTTTTTCTCATTTTAATAAAAAAAATTCAAAATTATTTATGTTTAAAATTGTTTATTAAAATATTCAATTTTATGTTTCAATGGTTATTTTCAATGAAAAGAAATTTTATATTTTTCCATGATTGAAAATTATTTTAAATTTTATTAAAATAATCCCTTATAAATTATCATGTTTATTTAAAAAAAGGTTTTGAAAAGGATTTAAATTTTAAAGAGTGTTTTTCAAAGTGTAAAGGTTGTTTTCCTCAATAAATGTTTTATGTTTGTTTTGAAATATAACATTATTGGATTTCAAAGTGATTTTAAAGTTAATGTATTTCCAAAATGTTTTATTATTATTAGTGAGAGGTTATTTCCCAAAATAAATATTCCAAGAGATATTTCAAAATCAATATCATTCTATTATTTAATCATTTTTTTATATTTTTTTATTTTCTAGGGATATGATCCTAGAACACCATATTAGTCATTATTGAATGTTTAATGTTTATTAAGAAAAGTTTTTTATAAAACCTATATCTTTTCCATGGGTTATACCATTATAAAATGCATATTAAACCAAATTATTTTCATATGGTATCCCATATTGAAATTATTTTGAAACAATTTCATTTTACACATGTTAAGATATGATGGAATGTTTATGTAACCCATATCATTTATTATGATATGACATGTCGGAAATTTATGATCTTATAGAACACATATGTATGACTCAATATGTAATATGTTGTATCGATATCATTCTCCAATGCATTATGTAAATATATATATCTCATGAGTTAAACTAGAAGGTAAATCTAATTGATCCATGATTAATAATATAGGATTGGTAGGTGATGTGAATCTTTTCAGAAATATAGGGATACAATTGGATGTGAACCCAATTCAGAAATAAACGATTTGAATGGGAAGTAAAACTGATTCATTAATAGAGGGATGTAAGAGTATGTGAAATTAGTTTCGTAAAACAGTATTGAAATTTTATTTTTACATTATTATGTAATACAAGGCTCGAATGGGGAGAGAACCTGGTTCTATAAAAAAAAATTTACATTATTATGGTCTTGGATGTGATCCTGGGCTAATGTGGAAATGATGTAATGTTTAATACGATACTTTTTATTTATAAATTAATAATCACTCACAATAATTCATTTTCATGTTCTATATTAATCCCTCCAAAAATATCATAATCATTATTTCTAAAATGTCACATTATGAATAGCTATATATTTTAATTCATTGTACCCTTTTTTTGGTTCCCTTGATTTCATCTTTTATTCCATTACTTATAAATATTATCATAATGGATAGAGTCATCTATTTTTGAAACACTTCTTCTATATTATAATGAAATAAGATTACTTTTCATGACCTTTCTTAAAGGGGACTATGTCGTGACTACCCCATGCCCTCATCCAATAGGCTAGTGGTTAGTGACTATCGTCGAGAAGGAATGTCCCACAAATATTAAGAATTTTATTATGTATATGTACACACACATGTATCATAGTCAAAAATTCTGAAAAATAAAAAACAATAAGTAAAATAATGCACGCATACACGATATCCCAACAAAAAGATTATTAATTTAATGTCAAGTGCATTAATGTAAACTTATCCATAATATAATTTGACCAATATAAAATTTTGTAAACGAAAATTCCATCTGGTTGACGAAGGTTTTAGGAATAGTTCACAATGTTGTAGGAACACCATATATTGATTGAACTGAAAAATGAATTGTATGATCATATTAATCATTGGAATCTATTAAAATTTCACTCATATTCACAAGACACAACACCTATGGATAGAGCCTATGCATGGATGAGTAAATAAATATGAATAAAGGCACCCAAAAAACCACAAATGATGAAAGAAACACCTACGGAATACCACATAAAAAATGCCAAAAAAAAAATTCATTGAAGGAATAGTATAATCACCTCCTTAAATATATTTTCTCACAATGAATATATCAATAATATTCTGATATACTCTCTCCAATGAGACCCACTTGTTTCATGACACACATAGTCTCCATGAGGCAAATAGCCTTTGTAATTCACACATTCATTGAGATTCACATAGTTTCCATCAAAAAAATTGTTTTTGGGATTCACATAGTCTCGGTGAGGCACCCAGTCTCTATGTCCCTTCCATACATAGGATTCTTCTCAACGAACGCTCATTCTGGGAGAACCTACACCTAATGACATTATTTCATATTCACACTTACGAAAAACCCACAATGGATATATCAAAAGGTTTTTCTCATAACAAGGAAGCCAACACCACAAAAAGTTCTTCAAATTGATATAGGGTTTCAAGGATACATGTGTATGAAAATTTAGTATGGGTTCTACCGACTTGTTGAACGACTGGGGGGTCAACCGTGCTATGGTAGTTTGATCCGACACATTTTTCGACAATGACTCAGCTTTCTTGGCTGTGAGGAATCTTCATCGTCTATGGCCCAGTCCAACCGCCCCTATCTAACCTGGGTCTGACTCAGCCTATTGGTACTAGCCCACATCTGTTGGGCCTGACGAAATTTACTAACTCAACCACCCAGCTAACCGGGATAACTTGCCTGATTGAGAACATTGTGGTTTCTAGTCCATGTGGTTCATTGTCTAGTCCATGTCTCTCTTGGATGTTTATCATGTGGACACACCACCTTTTATGTTTATATTCATGTCCCACAACCACCACATGCGGTCGGCTATTGCGGGCTCCAACATGGTTTCACTGCCACTATACACGCCTCCTGAATGCGACCTGCTGGCACTGGTGCAAGACACCAGTGACAATGCACCAATGGATCCTTCCCCGGTACCCAATAGTTACTATGGATGTACCATATCTTAAATTTTACTACTTCCACTATCGTTAGGTCTTCATATACACAAATACCGCCTTGTTTCAACATTCCACTAATCTAGGGGTCTGCTTGTCTTCGTAGCCAGTTGAAAACTTCACCAATGATAATGAGGGTCTATTGGTGAAGAAATCCATGAATTATGGATATTAAATAATAAAATTAACTCACTAGGGAAAAAACCTCAACCATTTTTGAGTCGTTATAATTTTTTTATCATTATAACGAATAAAGAAGAAAGAACAATCTCAATGAATTATCTCTCATTAGAACCTCGCAGTCAAGCCCTTGTGATAAGAACAATTGCACAACGGTTAAACCTATTTGGGGATTGGTAAAAGTTCATCCCCGAATTCATGAATGGTGATTCATGACGAAATGAAACACCCAACCTAGGATATGGATCATTCTCTATGGAGGATTGATTGTTGTTGGTCATCTATCAAAAACAATCATTGATCCTGGTGTTTATCATCACTACCAAGACAATTCACAATGGAATCATTCTAAGGCATTCATGGAATTTCTATGGTTATGATGAAAATCATATGTCCCTACCTAGATGATAATTTAAAATTAATAGTATCACTGCATCAATGTAACTTTAATAAAAAATAAACTCACTGTTTATTTTTTCCACTAAAACATACAAAAAATTGTTTTAATATATGACTCATCCCAACAAATGTAAGGCATCACCTAGAGGAAAACCACATTACAAACTCAATAGTGGTCTCATATTTCCAATCTAAGTCAAATTTATTGATTTTATATTATATTAATATAAATTAATTTTATTTATATTTTTTATATATGGTTACATCTTTATGATTTTTTGAGATGACCCGAACCGACCAATGTTTGGTTGCACAAAGGTTAAATATACCGTTCTAAGGTAAACGGTGAAATCAGATTTTTGATCAGGGGATCTATTGAAAATATATTCCACATTTTTAGGAAATTAACTTACATGATCTATTAAAATATAAAATTTTTCAATGAATTATTCTAGTCACATCGGGGCTCAAAATCGGTCGCTGTATAAGATCTTGGTCTCATAATTTTTTATATATTTCTTAAAATGAAATCAGGAAAATAAAAGTTACTAAATTCTACACTCCATGGTATTTACATCCATGAAATTTAAAGAAAAGGGATTATCATACAAATTAGTGAACTGATCACAATTCTGGGCCTCTCATTCCCATGTCCTCTCCTAATGATTTTTATGCTTCCACTAGACACACACCAAAGTAATTGACCACAAAAAAGGGTTCTCTCATATAGATCCTTTATCTTACTCATGTAATCTATGAAAGACATCTCAACATTGATTTCTAGCTCACCCCAGTTAGTGTTGAGAGATGGGTTATGCACATAAGTCCTCATCTACGAAATGTTGAAGACAACATGTACCCACACAAACAACACAGATAATCCCAATAAGTACTCCACCTTGCCTACTCTACGTAGTATCTGGAATGGTCTGATGATCCTTAGAGATAGCTTGCCTCTCAGCCAAATCTCTATAATCAGTGTCAAGGTGAGACCCGATGAACATTTGGTCTCCATCCTCAAAATCCAATGGCCTCTTACACCTATCATCATCAGAATTATATTGGATCCTTATAGTAATCAACCACTATTGGATTATCTTCACAATCTCTATGGTATCTCAAGAAAACCCCAAACCCATGAGTGAGGACACTCCTAGTTTCATCAAAAAATGTATTGAACTGCAATGTCTCCTATAAATTGCCTTGAGTGGTTCTATAACAATGGTGTAGTGATTACTATTATTATATGAAAAATTAAATAGAAAGAGGTGAATCTCCCTTATATAGAAAAAATCCCACATGCAAAACCACAACAGGTCCTCTAAATTCTAAATGCTTCGCTCTGTTTGGTTGTCCTTCTAGTGTAGAAATGCTATACTCCCATTTAACTGTGTCCCAAACACCGCTAGCAATTCATTCCAAATTATGTATGTAAAGAGATCATCATGATCTTATAGTTTCATTTATGTATCTCTATGTATTCCAAATATCTCATACTCATTGAGGCATCCAAATATCTCTACTAAAGTCTCCTCCTCAATAGATATGAAGTGGGGTGACTTGGTGAGTCAGTCAATGTTCGCCCAGATCGTATTGTGTCCCCTAGGTGTATGGGGTAAACATGTCCATATTTACATCAATATCCCATCTCACAGCCATTAGGTCACCTCAAAGGAGTTGAGTCAAACCCATTAGAAAGTAGTTCTCGTCATTCACCTACTAACATGTGAATCATCGAGAAAAAAATCTCGACAACCCCCTTATTCATCCCTGTCTACAAAACCATTCATCGGAGGTCCTGGTCTATCATCACCACATCTAGATGTACCACAAAGGGGATAGAAGGAAATAAATCCAAACCACCACCTGAAATGCCTCATGTATTACTGTTCACCCTCTGAAAAGAACAACATGCTCCCCAACTTTTGAATATCCATCAGAGGAATTCCCTATGGACATATAAGAACATAATGTCTCTTAATCAATATCCCCATGCAATGCCTCCATGACTCACTGTATGATAGGATGGGTAACAACTATCGAATGGAGGTAATCTGATCCATCCTCATCCAAAATGATATATATAGTGTGGTAATCTACAATGATTCCTAATTCAAAAATTGTGAACTACATCTACTTTTGATACCATCTTCTACCATGTTTCCATTTATAAGTGTATAGACAATCTCAATGCCACATCCATTGAGGAAATATAGTCACCATTTATATCTCTTGTTCAGATCCATTGAGTAGAATAAAAACTATAGTCCCTTGTTTTCAATGTAAACGATAAACCCATGTCCCATGAGGTAGTGTCAAAAAATCCTCAATTTGTAAACTACCACCACTAACTCAAGATTAAGGGCCGCGTACTTCTACTCTTATATTATCAACATTCATGAACCCTAATAAATAAATTCATTCCCCAACATCAAGACACAACCATGTCTAGTTACTGATGAAGCGTAATATAATACATACTCAGTACCATCCTATATAAATAGAATGACGGGAGTTCTCTTTAATCTCTTCCTCAAAATTTTGAAAACTCTCTTCGCACATCACATTCCACGTGAAAGGCTACCACATTTATGTAAAATCTATCAAGGATTATTCCAATCTGTAAAATTCAGGTACAAACATCTGATAGTTCCCAGACAAAACAAGAAAACCTAGCACCTCAGTTACACTATTGGGTGGATCCCAAGAAAGAACCACCTCAATCATTTCTAGATCCATTGCCACTCAAGCCTATGAAATGATGTGTACCACAAAATAGAAATCTCAAATCCAAAACTATCACTTTTAGAGTATCCCTTCATGATGGTTCATTGAGATTCTGTCCTGGATCATCCTCATGTGCCACGCATGCTTCTTCTCAGATGCTGAGTACACTGGGATTCCATCAATGAAGTACAGTATAAACCGGTCTATAAAAGGATGGTAGATCATTTTTATGAGTTCCATTAACACTGATAGGGTGTTTTTCATGCCAATGAGCATCACCATGTACTCATAGTGGATATATTGGACTCTTAAATCCATTTTTACTATATCCTTTTCTAGTACTCGAAGCTGGTGATGGCTAGATCTGAGGTCAATCTTTGAGAACTACTATGCCCCTTCCAACTGATCGAAAAGGTCATAAATACTTAGTAGTGGATACTTGTTCTTCTTGCTCAGCTATTTCATGTGTCGATTGTTTAAAATATCCAGAACCTCCTTTATACCCAATTGAAAAACAAATACAGGACATCTTAGGGTGAAAAACAAGGTCTCAAGAAGCCCTTCCTCTACATGTCCTCTAATTGTACCCTCATCTCATGACCCTCTGAGATCCATATAATATGAATTTGATGATATGGGTGAAATATTATGGTATTGATAAATTAGATTTCTACCAATCTATGGAGAGTTAATCCTAGAACATCCTTATCTAAGATGTACTCATACTCATCTAAAATTGTAGGAAACTAATGACCCATATCATCCATTGTGTCGATAATCTGGTTAGCCTACACATGGGTGATCAGATACAACTTCCTATGTGTGAGTCCATCCAATACTGATTCAGTTTTCATTACACCAAAAAAAGAAAATCATGTCTCATCACTTTTGAAACACTACACTCAACACCTAAAATATTCAATGTGAGCATGAAATATGGATAACCATTTATGAATAAATTGATTTCATAAGGCCAAGACACCGCATCCAATATATCACAATTGATACTATTATCGAAATGGGTAAGGTAACACTGTTGGAACTAGCGTGAAATCATCATATCATTTATCGTATGAGTCTCTATACATAATGTTGGATTTTACAATTCAACTAGAATCTTTGAGTATTGAACAAGGTTCGTGAAAAAAATAATGACTAGCACCTATGTCTGTTAAAGCTATATTTATGGTTGAAATAACACAGATTGTATCTATAATATTCCACAGATCCCCAAATGTAAGCCTTTACCACCTGATTTTGGACTCATCCCTTTCCGCCAACTCATTGAGATAGTCATAGATGTTTTGGATGTGGAGGTGGCAGTATGTCGAACCTCCAACCACCTCCTACTGCCCAGCCACCTCTTTTACCACATCTATCACTTTGAAAACCGCCCTAATCTACTCTCTTCCACTTCCTCATATGTCCCTAAACTGTCACTAGATCATCCATATGACGAGTTGGGAAATATCATTCAGTATTCCCCTTACTGCAACATATGTAATAGAGACTGTATGTCACCTTATACATGTTTACCATGGATCCCTGCATAGCTGATCCTATATTCTGAGATCATCCCCTATAGTGTATGACCACCAAGGGTCCCCAGGACTACCCTCGACAATGTACTGTTAATGTATCAACTACTTGGTGTCTCCTAGTAGATCCACCTGTCGGTGTCTCCTCTGATAAAAAACACTTCACCATCAGAGATTTCTCATGTACCCCATCATAGATATGAATGATAATGGGTATCAAGGATTTTTTATCTCCAAGAGTAGGCCCAACATTATTTTATGAGACCTAATGAACTATTTTCAAAACATATTCACAGGGTAATGTGAAATATTAGTAAACCTCACCATGTAATCTTCCATAGTCATACTACCCTAATTAATATGAAAAACTATCATATGCGCACTGATCACAATATAGTTAAAAATAAATACTCTCAGAGGAGATGCTCGAATTAATCCCAAGAGAGAGTCATCTCATCATGTTTTTGAATCCCTAAGCACCACCATCATCCATCCAATCCAATTAAAAGACTCACATTAAGGACTTACATCTTTTCAAAATGTTTCCTCATAATACAGAAGGCATGTGTAACTACCTACACCAAATCCTCAGATTCCTAGGGACCTAGATCACCCTGAAACCTAAGTGGTCATAGCCTCTATAAGTCATGAAAAACACTGAGTCTTTGTGATTAATCATCTAATAATTCTGGAATGAGCATCTACTTTATAGGTTGTGGTATCCATTGAACCACAAGAAGGTTATATCTCCTGTACATGCCCTATAAAGACACCTCATCAATAGGAATATAATCTCCTAAAAAGGAAATTGAATCGTTTTTTTCTATCATCATGGTGGAATCCTTAATAAAACAAGATGTCTAATTTTAAATAGTGTATATCTAGAGATAGAACTCCTGATGAATGTGGAAACAATACCAATTTCAGTATATTCCATCTACCATTATTTTTTCTAGAAACTAGTTTTTTTCATGTACCAAGTTGAAAAGATGAAATCAAAGACCTGGTGTATGGATACATCAACCCCCTCACCAACCCTTTATTCCATGTCATGAATGCCAAAAATTAAACTCTTAACAATATTTTTCGAAACCAAAGTCTCTAACTTGTGATCCTATGGTAGAAATTACCTCCTCTAAAACAAGTTTGTGATGACCCAATCCATAGAGGCCCACACCACGACAACACCAAACCCACCTCTAATAGTGCAGGGACTGGTGACTAGCACCATGAAGAAAAACCCACAAATGAATAAAATTTTCTTATATACTCATACCCAGACACACATATCTAGGACACAAATTATGAAATGTTAAAACACAAAAAAATCATGTATACACAATTTACAAATAAACAGAGTAAGACATGAAAGTAAATTGATGTTAAAAAAATTGGGCCATAATACATGCCCATGAGATGAAAATTCTATAAACCCCATAGTGCATCCTATAGAAAATAGTACTGGGAATAATTCTATATATAATTGGAATATGTATTGGTGTCTGAACTCACAATTATCAATTTAGTACACTTCTACCAAGACTTTATCAAAATGATTTACAAGAAATGAAATGCATCAGAAAATCCCATGCATGGGTGTGTAGACAATACATAGTAAGGAAATACATTCGCACAATGGAATATCCCAAAAGATATATCACATAGTAAATAAAACACATGAAATTCCTAAAATTAACTACTTTACCGGAAATAGAAAACCTGAAATAGAATAAAGGATATACCACGAAGGAATATTACAATCGGATCCTTAAATATATACACCGAAGAAACATATATCTAGATTATTCATATATAAAATATATCCAATCAGACACACAATCTTCATGAGACACACAGTCTCCATGAGACACATCATTTCGGTAAGGGACATTATAATTGGGAGTCAAACATCTCCATGAGACACATTTTCTATATAGGACATACATTCATTTAGAGTCACATAGTCTCCATGAGACACCCAATCTCTATGTTACATTCATCCACATGATTACATTCAATGATAATTAGTTAGGAGAGAACCTAGAAAACATGACATTAGGCCATATGGACACATCCAAAAAACCAATTATGATATAGAAAAAGTGTTGCCTTTTCACAAGGTTCCCAACAACTCAGACAGTTTATCAAAAGGACACCCAGTTTAAAATGTAAGGGGGTTTGGAAATACAAATGTGGGTCCACATGCTTCTGGATCGACCTGGTGATTGACCACCCGAACCGACCAGCCCACAATTGACCGCCCCGGTCTGACCGCCCCGATATTCAACCGCCATGTATGATGACCCCAACAGTCGACTAGTAGTGTCTGACTCTGGGTATGACCTAGACGTTTGGGTAGAACTATACTGCTTCATCAAGGCCTAGACTAATTTGAATGATCAGACTTATAGTACAGTCCAACCAACTCATGAACCCACTCCTAGATGGGTCTATTCCACATGGTATGTTGTCATGTCTGCGTATCTCATTGATGTTCCCCCCTCCTTGGTGCCTACCACATCCCGGGAACACCACGGGTGTCCAAATATCACAGGCTCAAACATGGATAGACATCCATATCCATGTGGTTCCTCCATCACCATTCATGCCTCCACCCTACGACCTACTTCCATGGGCCACCGTTGGTATCAGTCACCAGTGCCGCTGCATTAGTGGCCCCTTCCATGGGAAATATGAAATCCTCTATTAGTCTGATTTCTAAAATCAGACCACTTCCAAAATCCATGGGACATCAAATACACTGATAATGCATTCTCTTCATCTTTCAACTAATTTGGGGGGTCCAGTTGCATTCTGAGCCCCTGTTAAATAGAGACGTGACCACTAGGTTCGAACGTCGAATAACCCATGATCATGATAATGAAAAAGAAACAACACCCTAAGAAACAATCCTTGTGCTTCATTTTTTTAGACTCACTCCATTAAAATTATAAAAAATTACAAAGAATAAATAATATCAATGATTTGTCACCCATTAAAATCCCAAAATCAATCCCATCATGCAAGAATGATATAACAATTCAACAACTGGGTTTGTCTATTGGTCTCGGTTAATCGTTGAATTAATGAATTAGGAATCATGATGAAAATAAATACCATACCTGGTATAATGATCATTCAATGTTAAGGATTTATTGTACTTTGATATACATTATGAATGTTCTTCGATCTCGGTGTCTATCATCACTGATGAGAGAAATCATTAAGGATTATCTTCACAGCCTCCGAGGAATTACAAGGGTTATGGTCCAAGACTTTGATCCCTACCCAGCTCATCATTTAAAAATATACAGTATCACTGAATTAACAAAACATTAAAATAAAATAATCTCATATTTTATTTAAGTCTTTAAAATTTCCAAAAATCTATTGTTTAAAAACTAACCCTCACCAGCCAATGTAACCACTTATTTGGGGAAAACACTACAATACCAACCCAATTGTGGAATAAAATTTCTGATCTGAGTCACAATACTTGAGTTTAAATATTTTAATATAAAGAAAATTATTTAGTTATTTCATTTTTGGTTACATCATTGGGTATTTTTTCTTCAGATGAACTACATCGACCAAAGGTATGTCACTCCTAGGGTAAAACCACAATTCTGAGCTCAATGGTTCCCTTACATTTTTTATTCAGGAACCCATTTAATAGATATGCCAATTTTTCATGAAATCGACGTGCACATGCTTTTAGAAACATAACATTATTAAATTAATTTTTTTGGATTACAGGTCTATAGAAGCGCATTCCATCTCAAGGCCTAATCACATTAATTTTTAAGATATTTTATAAAAATGAAATATTGAAAATCTAAGTCATTCCATAAACTATACAGAATTAGTTATATATGGATCAATTTCTACTTCCATATAGGTGATAAAATTAAATAATTATTGCATATACATTCTCAATATTGGGATAAATAACACATCATGGTCAAGATTCTATGTAGAATTTCTAAATGGAAATACATAGGTCAAAGTATTTCATGAATATCAAAAGTCATGGATTACCAAGGATGTAATTTTCAATTTATTTCATTCTATATAACACACTTCCACATATATATATTTTATAAAAAATAATCATCCACATCAAATTATCTAACCTCCCTTTGGTTGTCGTCATATATACTTTTCATTATTTTATCTTCCTTGAAATATATTTGAATAGTTTATACATTATTACTTTTTTCGTTAAAAATTTTTGGGACTAAAAGATACATTCACAAATATTCTCCATACATCTATTTGTGTTAAATATTTTCCCATACATTTATTCATACATTTCACATTAAAAACATGATTGGAATATATTATTATATCGGAATTACAATAGGTTAATACTAATATAGTATAGAATTAATGACATATGAGCACAACCTCAACATTTGTTATTATGTTATAATTTTCATTTGGTATGTTTTAAATGGCTTTGGAATATAATGTGTTCTCATATGTATATATATTTTGAGAGAAATTTAAACACTGTTCCAATATTTTGATGTAAATAATGGGGCATGATGACATACAATGGAAACAAGAACACGATTTTGTCTTAATACATCATTAATATAATTTCTCATGAGGTGATAAAGAGGGATATCTTCCCCTATTTTGAAAAAACATATGGATATGGTAATCCATTAAATAATATAAAATTTTCAATTAAACTTCCTATATTAATTTAAAATCCATGGGAAACGTTATTAGTAATATCACCCTATTAATGTATAAGAAAAGTTAATGGAATCATGAATCCTTTAAGATATAGTCTCTTAGTCCTTACCTTATAAAAACGAATCATTTTTATATATATTATGTAATTTTACATTTCATACTATCACACAACATATTTTCCAAAAATTCCCAATTCAATTTTATGTTTCTAGGGTTTAAAGGAGAATTTGATCTATGATCTTCAAATATTAATATAATTTTTAATTCAAGAATTGATGAAACATGTATACTATATCCTAATTTCATTATACCATCATCATAGATGATGTATTTATAACTACCATAATTCATGAAATTTATTTGGTACTGAATATTGTTTTCATCATGTTGAAAATATTTTATTTTCACAATTATTGATGGTTCAGTGACAATTTGGAATATATTTGTTGTTTATAATTCCTTGTGTTTCCCATTTCAAAATTTACAAATTATATGAACATTAAATCATTGTAAATCATCATTTTATTCAGAATCCATGTTCATTCTTACTCATTTCCTCAAACACCATAATTTTTGTCCCAAGGATATATTCAATTGAGATATCACAAAGATTATGTTTTTCTAGTGATCACGTTTTCCTCATTCTAAGCTCTTTGTATGAGTAGATGCATTTCAATCATTTATGTTCCTCATGTATTTTAAAAATTTATGATAGGGTAATTCATCCAAATATTCAATGTAATAAATATCATTTCCATCTCAATATCATTGATTACTAAATTTAATTTATGAATCTATAATAACCATTATTCCTAGAAAATGGATCTATTATTCTGAATAAGTTAACATATAATTATTTTGTATGATATATCATTATATATCACAACTACTTTCATTATTGAATGTAAAATTAATACCTTTGTGTTGACCAATATCATCATTAATTCCTAAAAAAAGCATTACTTACTTAATAATATCTTAACTGAACACCTTTACGTGTCAACTTCATTAAATTATTGGCTAATTGATAATATTATATTAATTCATCATTTATAATCTATATATCAAGGTAATATATATACCATGTTTACATTTTTTTTAATTTTCCATACCATCAATACCATTTTATATTATTAAAGTGAATATATCATTTTAAAAATTGTTTATAAAAAATCATTAATAAAATGGCCTTGAAAATATAGAATATTTAACATCGATTAATTTTGTGGGAAATATAAAACATATAAAATTGAGGGGGAAAATTCATTTTATTATTAAAAAAAACTTTTGTTATAAGTCGAATTGTAAATCTCCTAATAAAACCATATTTTTATTAAAACATTTATTTAATAAATTATTATTATAAGATATCATAAAATAAAATACAAGGGTTGGATAACTAAATCATGGAAGACAAATGATCGTGACAGATATATAAAAACAAAGGAATAGATTTGACTTATAATTATCTCTTATGGGAAACATATTCTAACAAGTGAGAAATATTTGATAAATTTATTAAATTATTTGAATATATACATATATAATATAATTAAAAATAAAACAAAATAAGAATATATGAAAAAATTTACTCAACATTAATGATATACATATAATAGAATGACCATAACTCCATGAATGAAATTTGATTTACTAATAATCCTTATTACTGAAGAAACAATTAAATAAAAGTACCACGTGATTAGAGGAACAATATATATCTAGTTAATTGTTTGAAATTCATAGAGTATTATAAAAATATATCCTCTAGAAGAAAATGGACCATATAATAAAATATAGGGTGCATAATGTATTTTTTATCATAGAATAATAATTAGGACCAAAAAATATTATTATATTGGAAACATTTGAATCAGAACCCCATGAAATCGAATAATTTTAATTAAACATTAAAGTCCATAATTAAATTAAAATTCATCAAATTATATTTCAATTGGTCTTCAATAAATCACGCAAATGAATTGTGATTCATAATACCAAATATATATCAAAGAGATGAATTTGAAACTAAAACTCTTACATTGATCTTGCTTTTGCAAAACAAATTCCACAATTATCACGAATAAATTTATCAATTTAAATCAATATATACTCAAGAAAAATATTAATAACTAAAAAAATTAATTGACTATGTTTGTTATAATTATATATATATATACATATTAGTATGTTCTAAATATTTTCATCATCAGGTGTATGTAATAATTATCTGTTTGAATTAGTTTCATAAATATTATTTTTCTGTCTATTAAAATTATAATTTATATAGCTATTAGATAAAAAAAATACTTTAATATATTTCCCATTATATTTTATAATTCAATAATTTCATTCCATGTTAGTTTTGGTTATGATCTATGAGGATCAAATCAGCGATGACCCTATTTTACAGATTCTTACTAACTAAGGTATGGTTTTTCAATTGATGAGATAAATATTCATATAACATTACAGGAACCAAAAAACATTATTAAAATATTTATTTCATATTATACTTATATATATATATATCATTATCACCATCCGTGATATAATTTCAATATATTGTTCTTGTATGTGGCTAAACTGGTCCAAACATGAACTGACCCGAATTAATCTATGATTATGAGGTATTTGTTTAAAATATAATTAAAATTTAAGAATAATGAATCTATTTGGTGTTTATTAATATCATATATCAAATATATAAATAATTATTAATATAATGATATATATATATAATGTAATTACAAAGAAAGATTGGATTATTTTTTCATCTTTTAATTATTTTTGACAATTAAATTCATCATATACATTTATTAATAATACAGTTAATTGATTATCTAATATTTCATATATCAGAACTATAATTATGAGAAAAAATAGTTTTCATTTAACTAATCGATTAACCACCAATTATATGTTGTTATAAAACCAATATTTTTTCTCTCATGATGGTGGTTGTCCACACATATGTAAAAAACAGTTCCATTCTTCTTAATAGATATTATGGATAATTATGTAATGATAATAATCATAATATATTAATGATAAAATATAGAAATAATAAAAAAAACCATTATTTTTATAGCATCTAGAATAAATTTGAATAATTATCATTGGATAATACTCATGTTGGGTACTTGAAGTATCATTGATGATTGCATTTTCAATTTTTTCCTTATGATAAAAAAGGATAAAAAATAATAATTTGAACATTAGATAAGGTTATAGAAGTATATATGTTGTATAATTTGAATGATAAATTTAAAAAATAAATTATTTTTATAATGAAGAGAGTTTATTGTTTTTTAAAATGACATACAATGGATTCCTAATCTGGAAATGTATATTAAAACTCATAGTTTTATTCCATAAACAAATAATTTTTTATTAATTTTTTTTAAAACATCATGTTTAAGAATATATAAATATAAATAATTAATAAATTAAAAAAATAATAAATTTCCATAAAATATATTTTTTTGGGTGACCACCTAAAATTTCACCATAATGTAATATTATAAACCCTAATTGAAAAAATTCCATCTAATAAAATTTAATTTCAAAATATCTATAGGTCTATTTTCAAATAAGATCACAACATACAATAAAAATAGTATTATAAGAAAATATAATTTTCAAATATAAACTATTACTATTAATATTTCATATTATTTTGAAAAATAAATTGGGGGAAACCCATTATTAATATAAAAAATATTTTTTCTTTATCAGTTAGGTGTTACGTTAAATATAAATATAAATAACACAAAAATGAATTGTTTTTGGTAAAACTATATAAATAATAAATGGTCTATTTGGTAATTTTGAGAAAAAAATGAATTTACTCTATATTAATAGATGAATTTATTTTATTAATGAATTTATTCCATAAATATCATTCTCATTCATGTTAATTAAATTTCTAGGAATTTTTGTAAATACAAAAATATTAATATTTTATCGTAATAGAATTCTCTTTCATTTCTATTCACTGTTATCTGTGGTGGAATCTATCAAAAAGGTTAATTATTTGAAGATTATCATATATAACGATTTTAAGGATTTTTTATTCTCCACCCCTTGTAATGAAATTGTATCCTCGTAATATTAATTTTTATTCATTGAAATTTTTTGTTGAGGGTTTACATAAAATTTTCTTTATTTCGAGTAGAAACCCCAATATTCCCTCTAAAACACACACATTCTATTATAATTGACATATATATCCGCAAACATCATTAAATATTCTCATAATTTTATACCTTTGTATTTATTTATCATAAAAAAATATTATCAATGTTATACCTCTATCATAACCATTTTAAAGTACATATTAATAAATCACAATAATATAATATATTTCCCCAAAAAAGAACAACATCATTACTACAATAATTTTATAGACAACTTATGTATAAATTCACACACTAGCCAATTTTTATGATAATCCAAAAATTATGATCAAAATTACAAATATAATCATGAATAAATTACCATTCAAAATGTAAATAATACAATCTAACTATCTTTTCACAAAAATCAATCAACCCATTATTACGTCTACATAAACAATTTATTAGTCCTAATAGTTCTCCATTCATTAATAATTAATTTTCAATAGTAGTCCCCTATATATTATTTTGCCATAAAATATCCTTTTCATTATTATTAATAAACATTTACATTGATTTAAAAAAAATATTGAAGAACATGTCTTATATGTTTCATATAACTTTTATAAAATTGAAAATATACTGAAATATCAACAAAAAATATCACATATTAATGAGAATATATAATTTCACCATGATCGACTGTCTATTTAATTATCAATATCACTACAATAGGTAAAACATGAAAAATTACTTTTTGTATTATAATATGTATATTATAAATTCATAACCATTTATGTATGAATTAATTTTCATTTATAAGTCATAATTATATCAAGATACATTTCACTATATCTTTCTACATCTATATATTCTTTCAACAAACAACTGAAATCATTTTTATTATGAAAATATAATAAATATTAATAAGAAAACAAGAATTTGAATAGTAATTCTATTAAAAACATTTGATTCGATATATGATATTCTTATATAATAATATAACTATCATTATTCGATTATTTATTATTCATTTTTAATTTTATATTGGGTTATTTAACATAATTGATATTGGAAAAATTTTACATCTACCTGAGAGACATGGTGATCTGTCATATAAAAACAATGATTCACTAAATCATGGTGATAAATGAACCCTGATTGGATAGATAGTGAATGTCATGTAATCTTTCAATACTAAATGGGAGGATCCTTCAAATGGATATGAATGATTATGCAAGAGGTCCAATATCTACCTGAAGATGAATCCACCCTAGAATCACATGAAAAAACAAAAGGGATATCTTCTTCCAAAGCTATCAAAGTTTTTGACCTATACAACCAATTCTAGATAACAACTCCAAAGTTTAAAAGGATGGATGATGGAGGATTTTTTGTTGATGTCAATCCGGATGCAGTTCAAAATAGGGAACACATCTTTACATTCTATTCCCTTGGTTGAATTTCTTATATTAAAGGGGATTATCTATAGATGGATTCTGAGCATAATCTAATAATATCTCTTTGTGGAGTAGTAACCAATTAGAATTTTTATTCAATTGGAAGATGTAATTTTATAATTCTGATCTCCCTTGAATAAATTTAGCATGTTTGAAAAATAGGTAGAATCCAACTGAAAGCATGCATACTTCAATTATCAAATGGATACTACGCCTTTCTTCCATTTTCCAATCAAAAAAATATGGATCAAATTGGGTTTAGACTTCATCGACATAGTTAGTATTTATGACCCCCAAAAATCATGAATGATATCTCCTTCTATTTTGGGGATCCTTTAATGATTTACCAGATAACACATAATGGATATTTGGTTCTGTAAAATATTTTTAATACAGAAGAAAACATGGACTCCAAACTAAATCATGTCATTACTTATTCTAATTAAGAGTACAGTACTGGGGTTAGGATATAATACGAGCATAATACTATATATGTAAATATTGAATGATGATTGGACAATCTATCCAAAATTGTATAGTTGTGAAAAATTAAGTCAATCAACCTACTTATAATGAATGGACTCAAATAAAGAGACATACAAAAAACCTATTCTGAATAACCATAATCCCCATATGAAAAGAAATGATATATGGGTGTCAATGGTAGGTGATACATAACCCTTAGAGGAATGTGCCTAGACAAACAAGGTATGATTTATTATAAGGGGAAGAAATTGAAATTGATGACCATGGGATTGTTGATGAAATTATTGCACTTTTGCTGGATATTATCAAACAACCTAAATATGAAATATAAATTCAAAACTCAATTCCCTATAAATAGATGAAAGAAGATTTCAATAATGGGGATAAAGGCCGGATTATTGGAAGCACTTCCCCAACAACATATTTCAATTCAAAAAAAGTTTAATGGATACTATGGTCTCTATGACTGATTCTAGAACGTCTATACACAAAAATAATGGTTTATCTAAGGCATTAGAAACAAAATCCTTTGACTATCCTTTTGTTTCTAGGGTTATACGAACTCCCTGAACTGATTTTCATGCCCAATTAAGAGAAAACAATGACCCCCATATAGTGTTATCTTTAATTGGACATCCTTAATGACATTTGCAACACCCCATCACTTCTTCAGATGGCCATGATTATTGGTAAGAGAACTAAAAATCCTTATACTTCTTGGGGGAACATGAATGAAATTATTGTATCCCCCATGCCTCAAATGTAAAATATATGAAGCTTCTTATTGATGGGTATCCCCTGGAAATAAATTATAACCAACACATAGGATAATATAAATGACTCAATGATGACCTGAAGAAATAAGAACGTGATAATGAACTATGGACACAGACAAAAATGAGATAGGTAAACTCAATAATATTATTTATGATAATCATTCCATAATCAAGTTGGAAAGGTACTCAACAAAAAGAAATGGAAAAAATTTCTAACCACCAAGAAAATGCATAATGTGCAAGAACCCAGGAGGTAAAATGGAAGGGGGTGGGGTGGCTTTGGGGGGGGGGGATACCCCCAAACACATCTGAAAATTAATATTATCTGTTGGAAATGTTATGGTATTGCTAACCATGACACCATAAAACCTTTAATGGATTTTTATTTCCACATAATGGAAATAAATTTTCAATAATCTGAAATATAATTTTTATTATATCATTACTATATTTGGAACATTTAATTACAATATTTTTGTGATAATTCTAATAATATTTCTATTGATTCTCTTTGTATATTGTCACACTCTTCTATATGTAATGTTTAGGTTTTTAATATTGACATCCACGATATCACATGTGATCTTCCTTTGGAAAAACCACATTTCTTTTTGAATTTTACGGAAGCTAATAATAGGTACCATGATAATATCTCTTAATGGAAAAATCTGTGGTTCTTAAAAAAATACTTTCCATGACCCTTGGATCATTACATGGGAAATTAATTCTATTCAAGGACCTAGTTATAAAATAGTTCATTCTCAAACTAATATTTATTCTAAATAATTAAAACCATTTATTTATGAAAATAATCTCTTTTAGATAATACTTATTTTAGCCAAATATAGTCGATATATTAGACATAATAATAGCACTATGGATAGTAAACATGATAGAGCCTTTAAAAATACTCAAGACCCTTATAAACGTGTTTCTATTTCTAGTATCACATTGCCTAAAAGTATCTCAGATCACCAACCTCTATTAGTAATTATGAACACTTGAGTTTCCATTGAAATTATTTGTTTTACATTTAATAAATCTTGGATAACTATTAATTATTGTGAAAATATTTTGAAGGAATCTTGTAATTCATTGAAATGTAACATTTATTCTTTTTCCGATATAATGAAATTAATGATTCTCAAGGAAAAGATAAAGGAATGGTGCAATGAAATATTCAATCAAACTGATAAATAAATGTATTCCTAGGAAGACATCCTCAATCAAATTCTGGTTGACAGAACTAATAAAGACTTTTCTAATGATCCAAAATATTAAATTGATATTTTCACTAAATTAAACTGTCTTCTATCCTTGATAGATAATTTATGAAAACATTCCCTTAAAATTAACTTGATTAATTATTGCTACTAAAACTATAAGTTCTAAAACACTCTATAAAGAGATAGGAAATATTGTAATCCCATTACCTTCCCTAAATATGAGGATCCCATGATATATAATGATGATAATATGGTTAATCATATTTTCTCATAAATTATTAATATCTTTAATTGAACTGATCTTTATAATGACATAACGTCATATATAATTCCTGTTTTTGTGGTTTTCAATAATATAATCGTCCCAATTAGTGTTCCTAAAGAGAATGAGAGTAAATATGATATTTTTAGATTAAAAGTGATTGTTCCCCTTCTCTGGATGGTTTCACCTTGGTCTTTTTGCATCACTTTTGGGATATTGTTCATCAAGATATTTGTAAATTACTTAAAGAATATTTTATAATGGATACCTTCCATATCTTATATATTCTATATTCATCTCCCTTGTCCCCAAGATTGATAATTCATATGAAATTCTTCTATTCAGACCTATTGATATAATTGACACAATTTTTTAATTAATTTCTAAAAATTTAGCTAATAGACTTGTTCATATTTCTAACAAAATTGTTTTTTAGAACAATTTTGGCATCATCAAAGGAAGAAAAATCTAAGACAATATATTCCATGCCTCTAAAAGTAAAAAAAATTAAAAGAAAAATATAGGAGGAAGAATTTCATTAGGCTATAAATAAAAAAATATATATTTACACAGTGGAATAGAGCTTTATTTTATATTTCTTCAGAATGTTTGGAATTAGTGAAAATTTTTAATCAAAATCAACACTCTTTTATGTGCAACCTAGATTTAATTTTTGAACAATATTACTCCAAAATTCTTTTTCAATTAATAAAAGGATTCAGATAGAGATACCCATATCTCAATAAAATTGTTTCATTTCTTAGGGTTACATTATCCTCCTTGTCTACGATTTTGTTAATCAAGGTGAAATTAAACCCATCATGGCCTCAAGAAACCTAGTTGTTCCTTATCATATTTTATATGTGGATGATATTATTTTATTCCTTTATGGGGGGAAAAAGAACATTCAAAATCTCAAATCATCCCTCTTTCACTACATAGATGTGTCTGGACAATTTATAGATAGTAAAAAATCGTCCATTTTCATTGGAAAAATATGTCTTATTCAAATAAAAGCTACAATTATAAACAATAATTTTATTTTTGAGGGATACATCCCATTTATATACCCTGGAGTTCCCATCTTCTATGGAACTCATAAAAGTATGTACATCTCAATTTTTTTGACCAGATTAATAATCATCTCACTTCTTGTAATGGAACATCTTTAAATATAGAAGGACATATTTTTCATATCAAACAAACAATCATCTATAAAATTTTCTATTGCATGATCGAGTATAAAAGGACTACTAATTTAATTAGAAAACATATCATTAAAATAAAATACATTATCTAGAGAGGAATAACTTTGAAAATGAAACATTTTTCTCTTCAATGGAATAATTGTAGCAAACCCATAGACACTGGTGGCCTTGTTATTAGGAATCATGGCCACTTTAATGATTCCATTCAAGATAAACTCACATGGAACTTTATAAATAATAAATCTTCATCAATTAAATTAATAATAATAAATTTAAAAAAAACATAGAATAGGTATGTTTTTATTCATGAAATCTTTTATTGGGCCTTCCATCAAGAAATAATTTTGTAAAATTATATCTTACACTTGATGGATTGTTAAAAACTAATATACATTTAATGTTTTGTTGGATAACTAGAATAGTTACCCACTCATCACTATGGATGATTCTATGCATTCATTTAAGGATTTTGGTTTCTCCTTTAATGATTTCTTTAACTCGTTGGATTTAGAATTACCTAATGTGCAACATACTATAATTTCCTACTACCCTTTTATCAACAAAGATGATTTTTTTATTTGGTAACCAACACATAATGGTGTTTTAGACTCTCAAGATATACTATAATCGTAATTATATAATTATAAACAATGTATTTTCCTAGATCAATAGATTTATCATAAAAAGGGTTAGACCCTCTAGACTCACATTTGTATATAGAATAACTGACAACAGATTTCCCACAGATTGATGTCTTCAATTATTTAATATTTATTATTATTCTAATTGTTCCACATTTAATATTTATATGGAGGATGTTGACTAAATGTTCATTACTTTTGAAACAACCTATAAGTTATGGAAATCATATTTATCATTTTTATCCTCTGTTGGATAGGTTTGGACTCCATTCAGCTTTATCATCATTGATAGTCTATTATGGATGATTCTCCTAAAATATTGCATCTCTTCATTGAAATTTATTATGAACTGATTCATGAAATCTAGTATGAAATAAATTTTATCATCCACAATAATAATAATTTCCAAATTCGTGAATCTCATCTGAGGATCCTATTTTCTATCGAGGAATATGGAAGGGTGAAAACATGTACGTTCTCCCACTCTGACATGGATCACATAATTTTTTATCAGATCAGAATAAAAGGATATTTATGGCATCCAAAAGGTATATTGGAAGACATTAGGATGGCCCCTCTCTATGTATATATTAAAATTAATGTGGATGGTGCCTCAAAAGGAAACCCAACCCATTCGGGTTATGATATAGTCTACATAAATCACAATTGCATATTTTGGTATGATTTTATCATACATGTGGTTTTTTCACATCATTATATATTGCGATGGATATCATAATTATTTATGTCTATCTCATCTAGTAAAAGGACTAATTAACATATTGATTGAATGTGACTCCACTACAATCATTTAATCCCTTTGACATGGGGTATTAACCTGGTGTGGTGTCTGACATCAAGTTAGATGATTTTCTCACATCATTAAATAGAGCTCAATCATATTATCATTCATGCTTACCAAGAATCGATCAAGGTGAGGGATGGTATTTCTAATAAAGGAGTTTGTAGTGAAATTACCATAATGAATGACCTCCCAGTAGATCTCATCTTGTAACACGGAAGTGACTGTATTATATTTCCCTCATTCAGACTTATGTAATATTAATTTTGTTATCTTTATAGATTTTGGTTCTTAGTCTTCTAACCAAGGCATCATGTCAATAAAAAATAATTTAATTAGTTTCATTTATTATGAAATCCTTCATAGTGGATAAATATGAAAAATTAAATTTCAAATGGTATATCCCCTAGTAGTGTAAAACCATGTTTGTAATTTTGAATATGTTTCAAACACTATGTGGGGATAGAGTTAATATCAAATCATTCATTTTTTGGTTATTACACCATGGGACAAAGTCATAGTGATTGAATCCGCTTGTATTATCCTGATAGATATTTATTTTATTAGATAATCACACATTTTCTACTATACCAATATAACATTATCTTATCTTTTAATTATAATACATACAAAGAAATATATATAGGATTTCCCCTAATGTTCACTATTCAAAATCCCCAAATAAAATGTGTATTTTTACCTTGACAATAAATAATAATATTATCCCAAAGTTTACTCTATAGATATTTATTTTTTATCAACCTTAACTTATCAAACATTTATAATAATTGAAAAACATTATATTCCCAAACAATATCTTAAAAAATATATTGATACCAACTGTGATGCTCTAGACCCAAACTCTCGGATCTGGTTCAAAAAATAATTTCATTATATTTCTTCAAGGATTCCAATAATAAAATAGAGGATATAAAAAACCAATAACTAAAAATCATTAAGGATTAATAAATAGTATGTATCTATCATATATTTTTAGATTTAAATCATTTCATAATTATATTTCATCATAAAATAATAAATCTCATGCATTTCATAACTAGTGGATATTTTCTCCATTACATATAAAAAAGAAATAATTCATGACAATTTTTCAATATCTAGTATAAATTATTTCACACATGTTACAATTCTAAAAATTTTACATGTAATTCATTTCATCATAACATAGGTAATAGAAACATAACAAAGTTATGTGAGAAAAGGATTACTATGCTGAACATATAATTGAATCAATCTAGTCTTAAATATAATTTAAATATTATATGAACAATAGGTATATAACATTAAAACATAATAAATTTGAAATAAAGATCATAGTATATTAATAAACATAATTCAAAACAAGAAATAAATAATATTGATCACATACTGCTAGAATGAAAAAAGATAGGCACCATGAACAAGTTTTAGAGTGCTTTTTTGATGAAATTAAATTTTATCACTGATGATAATCATGAAATAATGAAAAACGTAGAAATCAGACATATATTCCCAAATTGTTTTGTCGTAAGAGTACTATCAATTTATCAATTGGTTATAAAATTCTGGTCTCTAGAGGTCACTTTATTCAGACAAACACATTAACAATAATGGTCGATAATAAATTTTATAACAATCAATATGAGGCCTTTGGATGAATGAATGTCTTTCTATATAATGAAGTGTACAAAATATCAATATATAATGACCCTTTGTTAGAAGTCAATAATATTCCATAATATCAATAGATCTACCACTATAAATAAAAAAGAAATTATGATCATAACCCATCCAAAGTAGGAATGTGGATGGTCAAACGATACATAATTTTCATGCAAAATATAATCTATATTATAATAAATATAATCTATCTCAAAACAATTACTAGTATAAAATATTAATATTCATTAATGGTGAACATCAGCCAAAACAAATTATGTAAAATTTAATTTTCACATTTTATAGAATAATGGGTTTACAGAAAATTAAATACATGAATAACATTAACCTATGACATCAAGAGAAATTAGATTTAAGTTTTCAGAATAAAATATAATATGAGTAACAAAGTAAACATAGTAAACATAGAAGTGCATTGAAAGAAATGGAAACCATCAACAAAGAATTTTTTTGAATGGTGTCACAAAAAAGGTTCAAGAATATCAATGTCTTATACAATGGTTTTAATACAGTAAATATATATATATATATATGGGATAAAAATGGAAAATAAACCCCATTAGTGTAAATAATTTTTAAAATGATATTTTAACTGAATGTGAAATCCTAAAATTGTTTTTAGAGAAAACATTTTACAATGACATATAAGTGGATGTTAGGGGTCACATTTAAAATATATTTTAAAAATGTGATTATGAAAAAAATTAAATTTAAAAACAATTTTCAATAATAGGTCCTTTAAATGTAATAATATTTTATTGGATAAATTTTTATGGGAATACAATAATTATGAATGTGAAAGGAAAACACTTATAATGTTTTGAAAATTACCATCGACCAAAAATCACATTGTAAAAAGAGTAATGAATCCATATAAATGTTTAAATATTATTTTGATAATTAGTATTATAAAATACCATATAATAAAATTTTAGTGTTCGATAACCAATTCTTGGTAACATAAAAATTAAGATAAAAAATTTACATCCCAATGAAAAATATGTGAACTACCAATAAAACTTATGAGAAAACAAATTTCTCATGTAAGGAATAAATTTAAAAGGGCTTATATGGTATGAATTTATATCTCAACTAAAAAATCAGATAATAAAATAAAATAAAATAAAACATTAGAATTTATGAAAATAAAAAATTTGTTCCATGAGAATGATCATACTTAAATAAATATCATTTTATTTAAAAATATCATTATATCTATAAAAAACATAATTAATATAATAATATTTATGAAAACTTAATTTTGATAGTGAATAAAATTAAAATAATATAATAAAATATAAATATAAATATGTGAATTTTAAAAAAACAGACATTACAATAATGAAATAAAAAATCTATTTTCTCTCCAAGAATCAGAATTGACTTGAAGAAAAACATTAGAGTTTTAAAAAAATCAAATAAAATCTACATGAATGTGAAGGAATATAACTGAATATAAAATATCAAAATTAATATGCAGTACATGGTATTATATCTCAATATGCATCATATACACCACATAAATTAAATTAGGTTTTTAATTCGAAATATGTCCTAATGAGTGGAATTGCATATAGAAAAACTTACCTCATTCGTGATTCAGTATGAAATTTCAACCTATATCCTAGATAATTGAAATTTTTTCATTAAATACATACTCAATAATTTTATATATTCCTATAACCATTTATATTGGTTTATAACTTCCTATTTTCAACATTTGGTGTAAGTAATTTTTATTTCGTTGTTTTATGAATTTACAAGAGGTGTTGGTATCTTTTCATATTTCAAATACCATCAATATTGGGTCATCTACGACAATATATAACATGTTAAAATATATTTTATAAAGCTATAATTTAATTTAATTGTAGTTTTGGATCCAATCAATGTTTTTAAAATCAATAATGAGCATGTTTTTGTGATTCTTAATGAATGAATCGTTTTTTAGTCACAATGTTAAATATACATAAAAATTACTATAATAAATATGTTATATAAAAATTTATATAAAAATAATCTAGTTAATATTCTTTCATATTCATCCATGATATTAATGTATACAATTATTCAAGTAATTACATATATAGTCCCAAATGAGAAGTAACAATCATTAATGGTTGATGATGAGGTATTATTTTTGAAACTCAACATTGAATAAGAAATTTGATATTATTTAGTAATTTGTATTCAAGTATATCATAACGTTAAATGATCATAAATAGATGATAATTTATTTAAATTCATTATATAAAAAAAGAGATAATTTTTTGTTTTCTTCATGTTAGTTTAATAGATTGAATTAATGGTATTAGTTTTCCTATCATGTCATTAATATGATTTGAAATTTTTTATAATTGAATATAAATGATTTCATAATAATAAAATTTCATTATTTAATTGTTTTAAGTACCAATAATTATGGTTTCTGATTAATGTTATCTCTTGTAGCGCATGGTGGCATCAGTCTCCACATATACATGAATGATGATCCCCTTCATCACAATAGATGAGATACATAAATATAAAACGATACTAATATTAATATTGAAATATTCTAGTTTATATATGTTAGCTATAAAATTTTATTAGTCGGTATAGAACATATTTAATGGATATAATAAATAAAGATATGTTATTGATAATTCACCCACCAAGAACTTGAGTTTTTATTACCAACTTCATTGAATAATATGTCCTAATGATAACTAATGATTGGAAGTATATTTTGATCATGGAAAACTGTTATAGGAGGATACATTTGGAATATTTTCATGTATTAATTCAAATAATATGTGAGTATTTAAGTTGAGGGACTATTTCAATTTTATAATTGAGGGAAAACGGTACTTTTCAAAGCGTATTTATCATTATCAAGACTGTGATGTTACTATTACAAGGTGAAAGACTCGAAAATTTTGAAAATATGCATGTAATGTTATTTTGCATTGAAACAAACCACATCCATTCAATTTAACGAAAAAAAGAGCATTTTAGGGATTATTTGTTTATATTTTTGATATCTTTCCCAATTTCCATTTCCAATAGAAATTAAATTTTCCATTATTAATTAATATTAACAAAAATATTCAAATTCATAATTTTAATAAAATTGAAAATTTTAATTTTTTATTTTCAGATCATAATATAAACATAAATATCTATAGTCTTGAAATTTTCATTTTGTGATTCGTGTACATGACACCTAAAAATAATGTTTAAAAAAGGTTATTTTTTAAGCATATAATTATTATGTAATCCATAGTAATTATAATTAAAAACTCTCATTAAATTAGCAGATTATTTTAAATCAAATACATGTTTTTACTTTTTTATGGAATGCCAAAAAAATCTCAACATGAAAATAATTAGTTCAGTGAAAATAATAGAAGAAATTATTTATTAAAATTCTATTTAAATTTAATTCTAGAAATTATGGACCTTGAATTTATAATCTCAATGAATACATTTAAATGGATAATGATATTCCATAAAATCATATTTTTTATGGTATTTTTTTTAACATCTAGAATAATCTTAAAAAATGACATCACAAAAATTTCAATTTTTGTTAAATCTATATTTTTCCAATTAATATAAATATTTTAGTAAAACAACCAAAAAATCGTCTAAATCTAATATTGTTGTTATAAATATTAAAATTATTTCAATATTATAAAATTTAAATCCACAACTATATTAATTAAATTTTCTAAAAAAATTATAAAATATTAGGAAACCAAATATCTATTAGAAATTAAAATTTAAAAATTATAATTTTTTTTACGTTTGTTAGTTTATCAACTAACTATATTGGTTTTAACCAATTAATAAATTCAAACCTATTTATCATATTAATCATATGTTTCATAAAATTTAAATTTATATTTCATATCCACACATCGTTATGCTCGATTGAGCAATTTAAAATTTATAGATTTCAACATGAGACCTAGAATAGTGGTAATATTAGGATAACCTATAAATTGAAATAATATTTCTCATAGTAATCATATAAAATAATAAATAACAAAAAAAATTGTTGTGAAATCTAGTGTTGATGGAGAGTGAGTGAAACGTTGTGTGTCAACGAGTGACTGAAAGACTGCATAGATAAAAATGGTCTGAAAATAACAAGGAGCTAAGCCGTGAGCATAAATTCATAAAGGTAATGAAATAAATAAATAGATGAGTATTGGGAACCAACTAACCAGTTACAATACCTCTTTACATTATTCAAAAACATGAGTGAGATATCTGGATATGGTTTAAAATGGATGACCAGATGTGTTTTCTCATCAACAAATTCTTGTTTTATTGCTACTGTATATCAAATGCAGTAATCATAAAACCAAAAGTTGAAAAAAAATCATAAATCGTTGATTTCAACCAGTCGATTGATCTTAGTGTGTGTCCCTCCCTTTTTATAAAGACTCATTTTTCATTTAAAACCTTAAGTTGAAAACAATTTTAATTTTAATCCCATCATGATTAGTTTCCTCTGTTTTGGTTTGTTTGAAATCAAATTGTTCATAATTATGAAAGGGAAAGAGAAAATCCAATAAAATGTCAGGGAATGAGATTGAAGAAAATCTATCCAGATCCACATATCCCCCTAATTGAATATAATAAATAATATTTATTGAAATCCTCATAAAAATGATGTAAAACACACAGTTGTTCATATCAAAAAAAATTCACAAAGTAGAGGAATCAGAAGAAAAAAATTATTCCTACTTGATCTCTCGAATCTCTAACTCTATGCTATACCTGATGGTGGTGAAGATGTTCTCTATATCTCCCTCATTAGGAATCATAAATGGGGATCTTCTGCTCTGATTTTCTCACAAGAAGAGAATGTTTGACAAATAAAGATTATTAAGATGAAGTAGTGAAGGATGTTGAAGTAGTGGATAGATGGAAGTCATGGAGTATAAATAGTAATAGAAGTTAATGCCCCCACACTCCATGTATGATCTCATGTGACTAATGTCTTGGAAGGAAGTGAATGACTATCTCGTCGATGTTACTCCATGAATGGAAGTCTCTAGAATACTATTGATGTCTTCATGGGCCTCCACCTACCACTTTCTCCATGATGCTTCCTCTCATATAGTTAATGAAGTATTTTCTCCCTATAAAAATGAAAAATACATACCATGAGCCCCCATAACATAGAAAACAATACAATTTAATCAAAATAAATATAGAAAATTTATACAAAAAGTTGTTATTACTACATATTATATTAATATAAATTAATAAAGTAAATAAAAAGTGAAAGGAAATTAAATAATTAATTTATAAAAAGTATAAATAATAAAATTATTTATTACATGTTTTATATATATTACATATAATATGCACAAATATTTATATATATACAAAAATAAAATAATAAAAATAAATATTCATAATAATCAAATGATTTTTTTTAAAATAATTATGAAAATAATATTTTTATATATAAATGTTTATCTATACAATATATATATGATATTAATTATTTAAAATTCATTATCATATTAACTAAATAAATATAGTAGTTATATTATAAATTACAACATATATAACAATTATATACATTATTCATAATAATTATATGTTAATAAATGTATTTTTAATATTATTATTTATATATTTTTTATTATTTTCAATATTAATTGTCATAAATAAAATATTATACAATATATATTTTATATTATAAATAAAAATAAATAAATGAATGAAATGAAAATGAAGTTGGTGTTTCGGAGATGGAGAAGGGAGACATACAGAAATGGGGTTGGGCGAGGTGATGGAATCCTAGGGGAGTACGGGCTATGTCCATTAGGAGGAATGGTGGCTCTTATATGGGAGGGGATTGTGGGTAACTCAAGAACATGTGTGGTAGAGGATTCTCGTGCTTAATTGTGTAGTGATAGTATGGGTTCATCAATCATGATTTCTCAGATCTGGCTCTTGGCTTCAAGTGGAAGACATTAGTTATTCAGGTGGTCTTTGATCTCGGGTCAGATCTGAGATTGAGGATTCTAACAATAGGATTCATTTATTGGATGATCATAAATCAATTTGGTGTCTGGTATTTGTTATTTTCGTCAATTTAAATGTCCTCAATCAATCATTTTTTGTTCCAAATCTATATGCATTGATATTTTTTGTATTAGGCTATTTTATGATCATTCGGTTGGATGGTGGTGTTATTAGGATTCTATTTTGGTTTCTATGGGTGATTTTTTGTTTTGATTTTTTAAGAGTTACCATGTTGATGTGGTGGGTTGGTGGGTTGTGGATGGGGTTTGGGGACAATAGGGAAGAGAAAGAGCATCTATCTATGGAAGGTCACCACTATGTGATGAAATTGTCGGTAGATGGGAATGCATGGGAGTGTGAACAATGTTGAAGTCACCAACATGAAATTTCAGTGACTCAAAGGGGGAAAATGGGGCTATTGGCAATTTAGTAATTAAAAATAGGAAAGAACGAGTATATCAATGAGTTGGCAGAATGGATAAGAAGGGAGGTGGTATCGTTGACGTGATTCACTAATTGGCAGAATTGGGGGTGTTAGTAACTTCAGTCCCTGATAGGAAAGAAGGATGTTGGTGAGTCACGGGAAGATACAGTTGAAAATTAGAAGACATTAGTAGATGTACTCCAACCATATCTGGTGTAATATGGTTTTTTTAGTAGGTGGATGGGGAAGATAGTTTAAGTGAATCTAAAATGGGTGTGTTAGTGAATCAAGGGAGTCACCCTAATAGATATATTTATATGTTATGTTAATAATTTGTATTTTAAAATAACATATAATAAAATATTAGTGTTTGATAACCAATACATGGTATAATAATGATTATGATAAAAAATCATCTCAAAGTTAAATATGAGAACTAACAATATCACCCATGAGAAACAAATTCTCTGATGTGAGGACTAATATCTTAATGGTGTATATAGTATAAATTTATAACTCATCTAAATAATTATATAAAACCATAAAATACAATAAAAGGATATAATTTATGAAAAAGTTATAAACTATTCAACAAGAATAACCATACTTCCATGAATCACATTTTATTTAAAAATATAATTATATCTACATAAATAATATACACTAGTATAGAAAAATTTTATTTAGATAGTGAATCCAATTAAATAAATTTATTATGATATAAATATATCCATGTGAATTGAAAAAAACATACATTGATCTCATGAAATAAAAAATGTATTATATCTCACATAATCAGAATTGACGAAAAGAAAATTCATTGTGTTTTAAACAACACAAATAACATCTACATGAATGTGAAGGAATATAATTGAATATGAAATATAAAAATTAAAATATAATATTAGGTATTATATCTCAATACACAGCATAAACACAATATAAATTAAATTAGGTTATTAATTCCAAATGTGTCCCCATGAGTGTAATTGGAGATAAAAACCCTTACCCCAATCACGATTCACTATAAAATTTCACCAAATTTCCTAGATAATTAAATTATGTTCTTTAAATACATACTCAGTAATTTTATACCTTATTATAAGCATTTATATTGGTTTATTTTTACATATTTTAAACACATGTTGTATGTAATTTTTATTGATTTCTACTATGTATATACAAGGGGTCCTGGTATCTGTTCATATTCCTAATTATATCTCTATCAGATCATATATGATACAGTATATGATGTCAAAATTTATTTTATAAAGCTACAATTTCATTTAATTGTGGTTTTTGTTCCAATCCATGAGGTTCAAATCGACCATGATCATGTTTATGTGATTCTAAATGATTGTATGGGGTTTCCTTATTCAAGGAGATAAATATTCATATAAATTTACTAGAAATAAATTTATTATTTATTTATTTATATAACAACATAATAGTAAATATGTACTCATATTGAACCATGATATAAATTTATACAATTATTCAAGTAGTTCTTTATAAGTCCCAAATTAGAAGTGATGATCATTAATGAGTAAGGATGAGGGAGTTTATTTGAAATATCAAAATAGAATAAGTATAGTGATATTAATTTTTTATTCTTATTCTGGTATATCATTCCATTAAATGAACATAAATAGAATATATATAATATAAATTCATTAAATAAAAAAATATATCTTTTTTTTATTCTTTTGGCCATTTTAAAAGATTATACTAATTGTTTTTTTATTACGTCATTAGTTTGATCTGAAACGTTGTATAATAGAATATAAATGATTTCATAATAATAATATTTCATTATTTAATTGTTTTATTAAACACTGATTATAGTTTGTGATGAAAAATATATCTTATAGCATAAAGTGGCCGTAGTCACCATGTATACATGAATGATGAATAAAAAATCATAATGCTAATAATATAGATATATATTAGAATATAAATGACAATAATAGAATTTTATAAGTTAGTATAGAATGTATTTAATTAATATAAAAAATAAAATTATTTTTTTGAAAAATCACCGATCTGGAACATGAATATTCATTAAATCTTCATTGAATTATATGTTCTAATGATATATAATGATGATAAGGATATTTTTATCATGGGAGTGGGTTATATAAGGATACATGTGTAATATTTTCATGGATAAATTAAAATAATAGGTGAGAATTTATGTTCAAGGAGTGTTTCTATTTTATAATTGAGGAAAATGGTAATTTTTGAAGCACATTTAAAATTTCCATGAATGTGATTTTATCATTTCAAGGTGAATTACTCAAAAACTTAAAAAATAGGTGGGAAATGTGATTATTCATTAAAAAACACCTCATCTAGTCATTTTAATGAAAATTATGATAATTTCAGGGCTTATGTTTTTATCTTTTTAGCATCTTTCCCAATTTACATTTAAAATAGTAATTAATCCTTCCACTATAAATTAATATTAATAAAAAATAAAATTTATAAAATTATGTATATTGAACCTTATAATTTGGAAATTTTAGATAATTATATGAACAAAAATATACATGGTCTTGTAATTTTAATTTTAATATTAATGCGCATAACACATAAAAACAATGTTTGAAAAATGTTCATTTTTATGCATACAATTTCTATGTAACCCCTTGAAATTAAAATTATAAATTCCCATGAAATGATTACATTATTTTAAATCAAATAATTGTTTTTAAATTTTTATCACATGCCAAAAATGAATATCAACTTTAAAATACTTTGTACATTGAAATGAATAGAAATAATTATTTATTAAAATAAAATTTAAATTTAATTCCTTAAATAATGGAAATTGGATTTATAATTCAAATTAATAAATTAATATAGACAATTATATTCCACAAATAAAAAATTTTAATTGAATTTTTTAAACATCTAGAATAATTTTAAAAAAATATATATCCAAAAAATTTCAATTTTGGAAAAATCTATATTTTTTAATAAATATATATATTTTTGGAAAACACACACAATTTCATCTTATGATAATATTGAATTTCAAATAGAAAAATTAATTTGTTATTTTAGAGTTTAAATTACCGAGTATATTAATTAAATTTTTAAATAAAATTATAATATATATGTAAACCCATTTTTATTAGAAAATAAAATTTAAAAATTTTAACGACTATTAGTTTTCATTAATACTAAAAATAAAAATATTAGATTTAACCCATTTTTGAAATAAAATATAATTATCAAATTAATCGTATGATTCAAAAAATTAAAATATATATTTGATCACCATGTGTCTTTAACCATGATTGACTAAATTGAAATTTATACAATAATATATGATACCTACAATATTGGTAAGACAATGTTTATCCATATGGTGGTCAAATGTTGTTCATAGTCATCAACAAAAAACAAAAAACTAAATTTTTTTTTTTTTTTGAAATTTGGTATCGATGGTGTGAAGTGAGTTAAACATTGTGTGACCACATGTGAGTGAAGGACTGCAAGTATAAAAAAGGTAGACAAAAACAGTAAGCTAAAGAGTGAGAAAACAATCAAAATGGAAATGAAAGAAAACAATAAATGATTATGGGTATCCAACTCGCCAAGTTCAATGCCTCTTTACAATGTTCACAAACTAGAGGGAGATATCTATATTCAATTTAATATGGCTAACGAGATGATTCTTATGATCAACCAATTCTTTTTTTATTGCTAATGTTTATCAACTACAGTAATCATACAACCACCAGTTGAAAACAAATCAGAAATCATTGTGTTAAACATTTCGATTGATCCCAGTTTGTGTCCCTATGATTTGATCTTGACTCATTTTCATTGAAATCCAAGAGTTGAAAACATTTTTAATTTTTACCCCATCAAGATCAGTTTCCACTGTTCTAGATGATTTAGAAAGAAACTGTATATTAATATGGATGGTAAAGAGAAAATCCAGTTAAAATTTGAATGTGAACGAGAATGAAGCAAATCATTCTTACTCAACATACCCCTCAATAGAATTTTTCCATCTATTGTTTTTGAATTCATTATCACAATGAATTAAAACAAAAATTTGTTCATATTGATAAAAAATTAAAAAATTGGAGGAATCATAAAAAAGTATTTGTATCACTATTTGATCTCCAAAATATTAAAAAAAATCTCTTCCTGATGGTGGTGAAGAAGTCCTCTCAAGCTCCAACCCTGGGAATCTAGAATTAAGATCGTCTGCTATGATTTTCTCAGTAAAAGTGATCAAATGATGAGTGATGATTGTCAGGTTTATCTACTAAAGGATGTTGATGTAGGGTATGGATAGACATTGTGGATTCGATGTAATGATAGTAGATACAATCCCCTCTCTCCATGTATGATCTATAGCTACAAAATTTATGGATGGAAGTGAATGATCTGCTTGTGACCGTTACTCCACAAATGGGTGCATCGAGAATACTGTAGATGTCTTTCCAGGCCTCCACCTACAACTATCTCTACACTACTTCATCCCCAAAAGATACCGAGTCATGTTCTCTCTATCCAAATGAAAAAATTTATACCATGAACCCCCCGAAATAGACAGCAACATAATTCAATCAAAAAGAATAGAGAAAATTAAACAACGTTTTATTATAACTATATATTATAATATGATATAATTATTTATAATAAATAAAAAGTGAAAGACAATTAAAAAATTAATTTATAAAAAGTATAAAAATGATATAATTTATTACATGTTTTATATATATAACTTATAATTTGTACAAATTTATATATATATATATACACACAAATAAATAGAAGAAAAATAAATATTCATAATCAACAAATTAATTTTTTTAAAATAATTATGAAAATATTATTTTATATTAACAATATTAACTATAAAATACATAAATATATATATGATATTAATTATTTAAAATTCAATATAATAATTATTAAATAAATGTATTTGTTGTAATATATATCACATTATATATAATAATTATATATAATACACAAAATAATTATAAGTTAAGAAAAGAATAGTTATTATTATTATTGATATATGTATTATTATTTTGAATATTACATTTAAAAATTATAATATTAAATAATATATATTTTATGATATAAATAAAATTAAAAAAAGAAAACAAAGATGGAGTTTCAGTGAATGAGATGGGAGATAGGGAGAAGATGGGTTCGACGAGGTCATTGAAGTGTAGGGGAGTTGAGACAGTTTCCAGTTGGGGGAAAAGTGGAACCTAGATGTGGAGGATGGTGGATGGTTTTGGAAGTGGTGTGGTCAGGGTATCTTTTGATCAATGGAGAGGTGATACTATGACTTCATCCATCTTTGGTTCTTAGATCAAGGTCTTGGATTCAGGAGAAATGTATGAGTTATTCAACTGGTCTACAATCATGGCACATGTCTATGATTGAGGATTCGAATGGTATGTTTCCATTATTAGATGATCATAACTGAATTGGGTTTCTGGTATTTGTTGTTTTCATCAATGTAAATTTGTTTCATCAATATATTGTGTTCCCAAAATCAACATTAAATGATTTTTTTGTATTATTCTATTTGATGATGATTCTGGCGGATGTTGGTGTTGTTAAGATTCAGTTCAGGTTATTGTGGGTGTTTTTTTGGCATTATTGAAATAGTGACAGTGGTGATGAGTTGAGTTGAAGGGATGTGAATGGGGTCTAGGGGCAATAGGGAAGAGGAAGATGGTATATAGGTGTAATAAAGATGTGACGTGATGAAAGTGTTAGTATATGGGAATGCATGGGAAATGGATGAATGAATCAACTCACCAACATGAAATGTCTATTAATCAAGGAGAAAATGGGAGTTGTCAATGAGTTATTTATTATAAAGTGGAAGGGATGTGGGTATCAGTGAGTTAGTAGAATGGATGAGACGGTAGGAGGTATCAGTGACTTGAGACACAAATAAAATGAATTTGGGGTACCAGTAACATCAGTAATGGATATGAAAGAATTATGTCATTGAGTTAGGGTAATGCATTGTTCGTAATAATGAGGCATCAGTAGATGACTTCAAAAAATGATGGATTAATATTGGTGTGTCACTAGGTGAATTAGGATGATAGTTCCAATGACTCCAAAATGGGGGTGTTGGTGACTCATGTGAGTCACCAACATAGATATATTGAAATATTATTTTGAAAATTAGGATTATAAAATACCATATAATAAAATATTATTGTTCTAAAACCAATACATCGTAGAATAATGATTTAGATAAAAATTTATATTTCAATGAAAAATATGGGACCTACCAATATAACTTATGAGAAAAAACTTCTCAGAAGTGAGGAATACTTCTCATAGTGTTTATGTGGTATGATTTTATATCTCAACAATATAATGATATAATACCATAAAATAAAAACGGTTAATATTTATGAAAAAATAAGAAATTGTTCCATGATAATAATCATACATCAGTTAATCACATTTTAGTTAAAAAATATCATTACAAATATAGAAACAACAAAATTAATATACAATAGTATAAAAAATTTTAATTTATATTGTGAATACAATTAAATAAATATATTATGATAAAAAATAACCATGTGAATTGATAAAAACATATAATGCAGTCACTGAATAAAAAATGTATTATATCTCACAGAATCAGAATTGAGGCGAAGTCAAACATTAGAGTTATAAATAAATTCAAATTAAATATACTAGAAAGTGATAGAATATAATTGATTATAAAATATCAAAAATAAAATATAATACATGGTATTATATATCAATATGCCTCATATACACCACATAAATTAAATAAGGTTATTATTTCCTAATATGTTCTAATGAGTGTAAATGGAGATAAAAACCCTTAACTCATCCTATTTTCACTCATAAATATCACTCAATCTCCTAGATAATTATATTAATTTCATTAAATACATAATCAATAATTTTATACATTTTTATAACCATTAATAATTGTTTATTTTTACATATTTTATATACTGGGTGTAAGTAATTATTTTTTCTTTTTACTATACATGTACAAGATGTGTATGTATCTATTCATATTTAAAATTATATCACTATTGGGTCATATATGATAATATATAATATGTTAAAATTTATTTTATAATGTTATAATTTTATATAATTGTAGTTTTATTTTTCTAATCAATGATGTACAAATCGATGATGAAGATGTTTTTGTGATTATTAATGACTGAATTTTGGTTTTTAATCAATGAGTTAAATATTCATATAAATTTACTAGAAAAAATAAATAATTTACATATTTACATAAAAATATAATTTTATATATATGTTCTGATATTCATCCATGATTTAAATGTATATGATTATTCAGGTAGTTGTTTATAGAGTCCCAAATGAGATGTTACTATCATTTATGGGTGAAGATGAGGCGGAATATTTGTAATCTCATCGTATAATAAGAATATTGATCTTATTTGGTTATTTGAATTCTGGTATGACATAACACTATATGATCATAAATATATGATAATTTATATAAATTTATTACATAGAAAAAGGGATCATTTTTTTTCTTCGTTTGGTCATTATAAAAGATTGAATTAAATGTATTCGTTTTCCTATCATATCACTAATAGGCTCTGAAATTTTTTATAATTGAATATAAGTGATTTCATGATAATAATATTTCTATATTAAATAGTTTTAAGAATAACCAATTTTTGTTGGTGATGAAAACAATCTCTTATAGAACATTGTGGCAATAGTCCCAACTTGTACAAGATTGATGAGCCCCTTTTTTACAATGGATGGTATAGATTAATAGAAAATGATAATACATGTAATATTGAAATATTTTAGTAAATATATCATAATATTATAATTTTATTATTCTGTATAGAATGAATTGAAGGAATATCATAAATAAAATAATGTTTTTTGACAGTTCACCCATTAGGAATATGATTTTTCAATACAATCTTCCTTGAATAAGATGTCATAAAGTTAACTAATGATGATAGGGATATTTTGATGATGATAGAGGGTTATAGTATGATATATGTATAATATTTTCAATTATAAATTCATTTAATAGGTGAGTATTTATGTCGGGGGAGTTGTTCAATTTTATAATTGAGGAAAAATGATACTTTTCGATCCACAATTATCATTTTCAAAAAAGTGATGTTATTCCAAGGTGAATAAATTGAAAATTTTAAAAATAGTTGGGTAATGTGATTGTGAAATGTAACACGCCTCTTCCAGTCATTTTAACTAAAATTATCATCATTTTAAGTAGTATGTTTTTTATCTTTTTAACATCATAAACAATTTATATTTACAATAGTAATTAATTTTTCTACAATTAATTAATATTAATAAACAAAATAATATTCATACTCTTACATAAATTTAACCATATCATTTTGAATTTTTAGATCGTTATAATATTTAAAATACTAATGGTCTTGAAATTTTAATTTAATGATTAGTGCATTTAACATGTAAAAACCATGTTCAATAAATTGATTATTTTTTAAGAATAAAATTTATGTGTAAGATATAGTATTTAAAATTATAATTTATTATCATATTATTAGTTTTTTAATTCAAATAAATTCATTAAAATTTTTATGGAATGCCAAAACTGAATCTCAACATGATAATACTTGGTTCATTGAAAAAATTAGAAATAATTATTTATTAAAATTTAATTTAATTTTATATCTAAAAATTAGGGTCATTGGATTTTTAATTCTAAGGAATATATTAAAATGGATAATGATATTACATAAATACATGTATTTTATGGAATTATTTAAATATTTAGAATAATTTTAATATAAATTATATCACAAATATTTCAATTTGTTTAAAATCTATATATTTTTCCAAAAAATATAAATATTATATGAAAACACCAAACACATCATCTTAGCATAATATTGTTATTTTTAATAGAAAATTTATTTTTATATTATATAATTTATATTCACAACTATATTAATTTATATTTTTAATAAAATAATAAAATATATGGAATCCCATTTTTATTGGAAAATAAAATTTACACATTTTATCATTTTTTATTTTTATTTCATATTATCAACTAACTAAATTTGTGTTTAACAATTATTAAAATCAAACAAATTTCTAACATTAATAATATTTTTCTAAAAATTCAAATCTATATATGATTGGTCAGTGTTGTTAAGAATGATCGATCAAATTAAAATTTATTGATTTCTAAATGACACCATGTATAGTGGTAAGACAACGGTGAACCGTAAGTTGGACTAATGATGATTGTAGTGATAAAATAAAAACAAAACAAAAAATAAATTTTATTGCTATCTAGTGGTGATGGTGTGATGTGAGTGAAAAGTTTTGTGACTACGAGAGAGTGAAAGATTCCCTGAATAAAAAAGCCAGATAACGAAAAAGATATAAGAAGTGAGAAGACAATAAAATATGCAATGATATGAACCAATATAAGAGTACAAGGAACTAACAGGATGGTTTCAATACTTATTTATATTATTCACTAACTAGAGTGAGATATTTTGATCTGATTTGAACTGCTTGACTAGATGTGTTGTCTGATAAACCAACACTTGTTTAACTACTACAGTTTGTCAACTGCATTAATCATACAATCACCAGTTGAAAAAAAATCAGAAATCCTGGAGTTCAACTTATATATTAATCCTAGTGTATGTCCCTCTTTTTGAGCATGAAATATTTTTAAAGGAAATCCTCATGTTGAAAAAATTTTAAATTTTAATCCCATCAAGGGCAGTTTCCACTATTCTTGTAACATCCAAAGTAAGTAAAGAAGATGGAATTTTTCATATTTATTAATATTTGTGAACTAAATATTAATTCTACTTTAAAGGAGACACTATGCTTGATGGCATACATGATACACAATAATGGGTTTCTTTGAAATCTTACGTTTCACACTAATAATATAATATCTTTTATTTAAATGGTATTTAATACCTAGCCGTTGTAATGGAGGGAATGAACATAACTAACAAAAAAATGATTATACATGTTTGTTAAATGTTTTTACATTTATCTAATAAATTTTGGTGACTTAAAATACGAATGAATCTAATTTTTAGCATGAATACACTAATATTCCGAAAAAGGTCGATTTATTGCCTTTTGATGGAGAACCTTCTTTAAATATAGTTTTATTCATTTTTATATTTTTTATTTGAAAAAATAAAATTCTTCTTTATATTAGGGACATCAAAATTTACTATGGGTAATTTTTTGGAACTTTGTTGATAAAATTAATTTTTTTAATGAATAGTGAAAAATGCTGTATTTTAATTCAAATACAATTTAAAATAAAATTTATTTATATTGAAATATTATCTTATTAGTTGTTTTAAAATGTATTTATAATATATTTTTACTGTTTGATCCAATGGTGTTCATTGTAATTAATTTTACCTTGAAATTGGACATAAATAAGTATCAATCTTTTGATAGTTATTATTTCTTAAAGACACGCTATTTGATTTGACAATATGAATTAATTTTAAATTAATTAATGAAACTTCTATGTTTTTAATTTGGTAAAATATACATCCTTTTTGAATTCGGAATATCCAATATAGCTTATGGTGAATTTTTTGTAGTTTTCTGAAAAACATCAATTTTTGATGAATAATGAAACCACTAACTAGTAGTTAAAAACTGACATAATTATTTAAATGAAAATTTACCACTTCTGTGAATTGAATTTAAAACATTTGAAATATATGGTTGTTATTAGTAAGAAAAATTTTGTTCAATAAGATGAAAATTGTTTTTGGTGAATTATAACTTTTGACTTTTATTAACCACACTTAAAGGTAAATAGGGTAATTTAAGATAAAAATAATATTATAATAATACAATATTAACATAAAACTTTTCCTAAAATTATTGGTTGAGTCATTTAAGACCATGAGAATCTTTGGAAAATTTTTGACCCCATGGAGCCACTTATGAGTGAAAATGACATTTTTGATTAATTAACTTAAAGTAATGTCAAAAAATGACATAAACAAATACATTTTAGTAAATTATTTTTTTCATGGAGTTATATAAATTATCATTTCGACTATAAATATTCATTAAAATCCAAATATATTTCCTACATCCTGTTTTTTTTATAAATTTTAGACATCATATAAATTAAATTATTAATGACACTATAATGATGCAATATTTACCGCATTAATAAATGATTTAAATAAATAAGATTATAAATATTAATGTAACATCAAAAACCTATCCAATTATTATTAAATGATTTTATTTCAACCATGAATCAACTTATCATTGACTTTAATTAGTTTTCTGCCTTTAGAAATTGAATATCATTATATAATAAAATAATATTTTCACACTTTCCTAAAGAACCCATCCTCCCCCTTATAAAAATCCCTCACATTTACTCATTCCTCACAACTCTCAATCCCCTTGGCTCTTCCAACCCCTACCCAAATAATGTCTCCAGATCCCTCACCTCTTTCTAGAATACTTATCATAGGAAGAATACCCTTCAAGAAGTCCTTTTGGTTCAAACCAAAGGGAGTTACCCAAATTAAATGTAATGGTTCCTCTTAATTTCTTTTCTTTTATTTTAGTTCTCTAACCACTAATCTAATTTTATTAAATTATTTTATAACAAAAACATTATCATATATATTCTAGGATGTTTTTATGAAAAATATTCCACATACACTTACACACAACTCCATCTAATGGGTGATGAAAATACTGATTCTTTGGATGGAAACCTAACGCCTCACGAAATAATGAATATTCAATTATCTCCTACTACCTATTATGGTGGAAATTATGATGGTACTGTATATAGAAATGATATATATTATTTTTATGTTTTTTTTATGCTTCTTTATTTTCAGTTTATAGTATAAATTTATGGTTTCCATTATTGGTAAACACGATAATTTAATTGGAGGAAGTGCGGACTACCGCCCCTGTAATGTGATATGACTCATTCATACCATACGTGGGACATATATAGGGTGGATTTATTGAAATAATATATGATATTATACAGTAATTATAATATAACTATTTATCATTATGTTTTCATTTAATTAAAATATGAAATATAAATGAAAGGTGTGTTCATGCGTACGTACGGCTTACCGTCTCCATGAATGATGCATTTCATTTATTATCTCCAAATGTTATGTATTATTATAAATACATATATATATATACTAGATATATATGATATATTTTTAATATAAATCATGAATATAATTCTGGATATAATGGACTATTGACCACATGGACCACATATAATTTTAATGTGTTAATTTTTTACTCAATTACCAAATATCGACAAAATGACCATTATTAACATAAAAGATTGAATAATATATATAACATGGAATTAAGTTATATAAAAATATTAATAAAAATGAAAAAGGTTATTAAGCAAGTATAAATTAAATTTAGTTTATTATTCATGAATAACAAGGAACTTGCAAGTCAAGTCGGACACGAGGTAAGGGACTTCTTATCTCACTTTTAATTCCGTGATATTTCCATTCTTCGCCACTAATATATTGCAGGTGGTGTATTTTGTACTTAAATTTCATATATATTATCATGATCCTTTTATATTCATGTTTTTCTATGAATCATTTAGTGGTTATTAACTTTTGGTCATATGACTCGATTGATTACAACGTGTTATGGGATTTTCATCTCAATTCTTATTCCCGTGAGATTCATGCTATATTTCCCACTATTTCCTTTTTGTCGTGTATGTACTACCAATTATTGTATTCATAGTTTAATATACATAAATTTATTGGTATTTAAATCTTATTTTTGTGATACTTCTTTCATTGGTTGTATGTTTCATAAGTTACTAAATCAAGTACGGGAACCTTTTAACCCAGTTTCCATTCCTTGGGTTAATCTTCTAATTCATAATTATGTCAAGCTATGATTATATGTGAAATAAATATTCATTTAATTATTTTGTAATTTCCTCTCCCCTTTTGGTGGTTAAAATTTTGATACACATAATCACTTCATTGATAAATTCTCATGTAATCGATAAGAACATGATAAGAATAATTTTAACTCAATATCAATTCATTGAGTTAAACATTTAAGTAATTGGTTTTGTATTAAAAAGAACATGTGTGAATTTACGATAATTTATTTACACTAAATATCCAATAATATTTAGTGTATTTATATTTGTCACACATTATTATTAAATTTATTTATCCTTAATCGAAGGATACCGTTTATAATGAATTTCATCTAAATTTAAAGTCCATTGAGACATCATTATCATTATGCACCGATTCACTTTTATACGGTGTATATGATATCCATTGGCATATTATATCATGAATCCCATTATTCTCATGATATTATAATATTCTGATTAAATGTTTTCCTCAATTATTTTTACTAAAGTGTCTCTCATTTTGTTAAAAACTCTTTACCTAAAATATCATTTTAAATGTTTTAAAGATTTATTATTCTAAATATTTCTCATTAATGTCCATGTATTCAAATTGGTTTTTATTATTTATTTATATGGACATAAATGTTTTAAAATTTTAATTCCTTTAAATTATTCATTGTGGTATGGGACACGTTGATTCAAAAAAATTCTTTATTAAATGTTTTAAATTGTTTTGAAAATGATTTGATAAAGCATTGATTATATAAATATCGTGATATGATATATTTTGATTGGAATGTGGAAATGTTATATTTAATTAATGCATCTCTTATATGTTATGATTATTTTTTGGTTATTTGGCATTGTTTACTTATATGGGTGGTTCCGTGATAAACCTTGGGCAGGTGACCCTGAGATAGCTCTCCAATGCATTGGGTAATGTGACATAGGTAAACGTTAATGTTTTTTCTAATATATTTGGGGAATATACTATGATGGGTATTCAACATGCGACTCCCTATGTAGCTGTGATAGATAAAATGTATTTATTTTATGAATTCCATAAGTTACCTTTATTACTTTTGATTAGTGTGTATTATACATATATATTTTTATTTGGTAATGTATGTTATGATTGAAATGTATTGTTTCATTGATTTGTATTTAATAATGGGTTATTGTTTCTTTTACTTATTTTATAACCTTTACTAAGATTTTTATGATCATCCCATGTATTTGAAATGTTTTTTCATAGGTCATAAAGAAGGGTATGATAAAGGAAGTATTCAAGAAGATTTATATCAAGGAATGAATTATTGTTTTATTTAATGAGTGTAATTATTGTGAATATTAGGTTATAGTATAAGTTTCTACTTTGTAATATTCAAGTTGAGATGTAATAGTTATGGCCTAATTATCAAAAATAGTAAACCTAAAAATATTATCAATGTTAATTCTTGATTTAACTCAAGAATAAGTAATTTTTGAGGTTAGGCCCTTACAGTTCTGGATGGTTTAAAATGAAATTGTTAAAAATATTAATGGAAAAGAGACAATCTAGTAAAAAAAACTTTTTGAATTAGAAAGAAGAAAATATATCTATCTTATATTATCCCGCAATGAATTAAAATTTAATGTTTTTCATTATAAAGAAATATTCTCAATGTTGAGGAATTTGAAAAAACAATGTGTATCCTTACCTGATCTCTTGAATTTACAACTTTATGTTCTTCGTGAGGGTGGAGAGGAAGTTATCTCGATCTCCAAACCTGGGAATCTAAAATGGTGATCATCTGCTATGATTTTCTCAGTTGAGATGATAGATTGACTTATTATGATCATCAAGTCGAAGTCGTGAAGGATGTGGATGTAGTGGATGGATGGACAATATGGAGTCGAATTAGTGATGGATGTTCCAGTCCCCACACTCCATGTATGATCTCAGGATACTTAATCCATGGATGGAATTTATTGATCTTCTCATCACTATAACTCCACGAATGAATGTCTCTAGAGTACTGTCGATGTCTTTCCAGGCCTCCATCAACCGCTTTCTCTACGATGCTTCCCCCGTGATTATTAGTGTAGCATGTTCTCCCAAAACAAATGATTAAAATTCATACAATGAACCCTCTTAATATAGAAAAAAATAGAATTTGAAAAAATAATTAGAGAAAATTAAAACAACGTGTTATTAACACTACACATTATATTATATTATAAATAATTAAAATAATTAAAATTTTAAATGAAATGAAATAATTAAGTAATAAAAATTATAACAATTGTAATTTTTTATTAAAAATAATATATATTCCATATAATATATACATAGGTTGAAACATATACACAAAATAAATGAATAAAAATAAATATTCATAATCAACAAATGAATTGTTTTAAAATAATAATGATTTTATTAGTTTATCATTTTAACTTAAATATATATATATATATAATTGGTATTAATTATTTAAAATTTATTATAATAATTATTAAATAAATATAATTTTTATAATATATATATCAACATACAAAACAATTATATATAATACACATAATAAATAAGAGTCAAAAAATATTATTATTATTATTATTATTGATATATGTATTATTATTTTGTATATTAAATGTACTAAATATAATATTTTATATTTTATGATATAGATAAAATTAATGAAAACAAAAAAAAATGACAGTGGTGTTTCAGTACTGGAGAAGGGACACTGGGAGAAGTGTGTAGGGTGAGCTCATGGAAGCATAGGGGAGTTATGGTGGTGGCCAATATTTGGCATGGTGGCACTCAGATAGTATATGGCCCCGGCCTTAAACCTCACTAAATATTGAATTAAATGAATAATTCACATTGAAGATCTTTTCAGGTTTAGAGTTTTAGAGAATTAGATCACAAATCAGGAATTACATTCCACAATTAAACAAAGTGGTTACATAAAAGATAGTATTAATTTTTTCCATCAATAGAAACATATTTAAAATAAAACATGGAATCTTTCTTGACACTTCCTTGACACTATCATCATATCATGAACCTTTCCCTTCACTTGTGAAAAACATTTCAAAAACATGGGATGAGCATAAAAAGATCAGTATGGGATATAAAAATATGAAACGAATACATTAGTCCATGTATGAAATCATACTTTACTCATAAAACATAATAATTTTAACATACCTCATCAAATCATGAATAAATCATAGAAATCATATGGCATAAAGTAACTTGAGGCATTCATAACATTCTTCTGTATGGAGTAACCCTCTTGGTTACGTTTGGAATACCCATCATAGTATATTCCCTAAATCTCTTCAGAGAAACCTTAACGTTTAACCCCTTCACGTAACCCAATGGATTGGAGAGCTATATCGAGCTCACCTGCCCTTAGTTTATCATGGAACCACCCATCTTCATAATAATGCCCAAGAAATATAACATAATTGTATCACATAAAACATGCATAATGGAAAAATAATATTTCCACTTTCCAATCATAAGATATCAATACAACACATTGATATAAAAACATTATGAAAACCATTTTCAATACCAAAATAAAATAATAGTAAATCATGGTATTTATTTTTCATTTAAAAAAATGTATGGCTGGTGGAGGAAGCCAAAACCCAAATAATGGTCACGGTGGGGTAGAAGTCGTTCTCACCGTAAACGTACGACAAAAACATTCCCTTTTCTGGTTTAGTAAAACTCTTTGTATAAAAAGATTTGTTTTGGATAAACAGAAATTTCAAAGGGGTTTATACACCGTATAAAAGTAGGTTGTGTATAAAACAAAATATTCCTCAATGAAAGGAGATTCAGATGAAGTCCCACACAAAAATGGTATCCTTGGATTAAGGATAAATCAATTACTTAATTATGTGTGAAAAAAGAATACACCAAATATAAGTGGATATTAAGTGTAAAAAAATCAGAGTAAATTCATACATATTCATATAACAACATATTCAAGGAGTACAAGTTTATCCCAAAGAATCAAAATTTGGTTAATAAGTTCCCTTTCAAAAATTCGACCGCCTAACGACATCACTTCAAAATTCAGAAAAAGAGTTTATGAGAGATAAAAAGTGTATCTCATCACTTGGACATAAAATTTACATCAATAAGGATATATAAGAACATATCCAAACATAATAGTATGTGAATTAAAAGACATAACAAAAGAAGTGTTTTAAAAAGAGGAGGGTGAAAGGTTCCCTTACCGACTTGGGTAACTTTCAAAACATACACCCCACTGAAGAAGGGTCATACAAAAAATATGGAAATACCGATAAATGAAATTATATTACATAAATAGTATAATAATGGTAAGTACATACACCACTCAAAGGAAATTGTGGAAAATGTAGCATAAATCTCACGAGACTAAAAGTGAGATGAAAAATCCCTTACGAAAACTCGGCAGCCTAACAGTGCCACTTAAATCTTCCAAAAATGGATTGATGAGATTAAATAGGGTCTCTAATCATATTAAAATAAAATGAAAAGAAAGAGTAATATAAAATAACATCCCCCATCATAACAAAGAGGAGCTTAAAAGAAGATACATAATGGAGAGTACTTAAAAAGAAAGAGAGAGGTTAGATCTCTTACAAAAATTCGGCAGCCTAACGGCGCCACTCAAAACTTCCAAAATGGATTGATGAGAGAAAATAGGGGTCTCAAATCATATGAACATAAAATTTAAAGTAGGAGTAATATAAAATGACATCCCAATAATAAGATAGATTAGCATAAAAGGAATGACAAAAAAGAGTGTACGTAAAAAGAAAGAGAGGAGTAATATCTCTTACCTCATGTCCGACATGACTCGATCGTTATTTAATCTCCTGAATAATAAAATTTGGCTAATTTATAATTTCATAAGGAACTTCTTTAAAGATTATTATTCAGTTCATATCACATATTATGATGTTATAATAATTGGTTAATAAAGTGAGTTCATATCAGACGTTTTTTTCGATGTTCGGTACATGAGTAAAAAGTGGACTTGTTGGAAAAGAATCATCCATGTAGTTATAGGTACATCATATCCAGAATAGTATTTATGTCTTAAATATAATATATATCCAGTATATATTCATTTTATACAATTCCATAGCATTTGGAGATAAAAAATTAAAAAGACCATTCATGGAGACGGTAGGCCGTACCTAGGCATGAACGCTACTTTCATTTTTTTGTCATATTAATGGAATTAAAACAAAATCAGAGATATATATTTTATAATTATAGTAGGATATCATATGTAATACCATTAATTACATAATTTATACGTCCCAAATATGGCATTAATGAATCAAATCGTTTTTAGGGGGCGGTAGTCCTCACTTCCTAAAATAAAGATATCGCGTTTAACCATATTGGAAACCATAAAGGTATGCCATAAATGAAAAATAAATATGCTTAAGTAAAACTAAAACATATAATATATCATATATAAATAGAGTGAAATCTTAATGGACACCTTTGAAGGTGTTAAAAGAAAATTGAACAATCATCATTTCGTGAGGCAGAAATTCACCATCCACAGAAACAATATGTTCTTTAACAATTAGATGTAGTTGTGTGTAAGTGTATCTCGAATAATTCTTATAAAAACATCCTAGTATATTGAATATACTTAATTTTTTACAAAATAAATTAATAAAAAGATTTTATGGGGTTGGAGAAGCAAAATCATACAAAAGAACACAAGTGAAGAAATTACCTTAAAATCAGTTATCTCTCTTTGATTTGAGCTCAAAGGCTTCCTTTGGAAGACTTCTGCCAAATGTGAGGCTTCTAGGATTAATAGAGGGATGTGGAGAGACAAAATGAGCGGGGGTTGGCTGATCCAATGTCTTGAGATGTGTGTTTAAGGTGGTAGATGTGGGGGCCTTTTATAAGAGGAGATGAGGGGTACTCTTGGAAAGTTACAAAATGTTACATTATTTTCAAATGAGTTTCGGATTTTAAAGGTCCCACATTGATTTACTTCTAGGATAAGGTGATAAGGGTTATAAATATACTGATCCAATAAGTCTCTAACAAGTTTAAGTTATAGTTTTAACATTATCTTTTCATTTTATTCAAATCGATTATTAATGAGGTAATCGCTGCATCATCATGATGTCAAAAATAATTTAATTTATATAAAGTCTAAAATTTATATTAAAACTTTCATGATGTAGTAAATCCTTTTATCTTTCTAATAAATATTTATAGTAAAAAATATGAATTTTATAACCCCATTTAATTTCTTTTAGTAAAACAACTCATGCTTGTGACATTTTTATTCTAACTTTAAATAAAAAGTTACTTATGTCATTTTCCAACCAAAGTGGCTCCATGGGGTCCCCAAGTTGACCCATGGATTGTCTTGGTCGACATGACACATAAACTGAGGGTATGACATGTGTCTAGGACATTTCATATTATTAAAACATTATTTTTACCTTAAATTACTCTAACTACCTCTAATCGCGATTAAAAACTTAAAATTTACTATTCACCAAAAAATTATTTTAATCCCATTGAAGCACATTTTACATCCTAATGACAACAATGTATGTCGGATTTTTGAAATTCAAATCACATAAGTGGTCAAGTTTCATTTAAACGAAAAATCGGTTTTTAAACTACCACTTAGTGGTTTAACTATTAATCAAAAATTGATGTTTTTCAGAAAAATACCAAAAATTCACCCTAAGCTATATTTAGTATTCCGAATAGAAAAATTATTTCTATTTTACAAAAATTAAAAAATATAAGTTACATTAATTAATTTAATAATTAATTCCCGTTGTCAGAGAAAATAGCGTGTTTTTATGAAACAATAAGTATCAAAAGATTGACACTGGTTTAAGTCCAATTTCAAGATGAAATTAATTTCAACGAACACTATTGGATTAAATGGTAAAAATATATTCTAATTTCACTTTAAAACCAATTCAAAAGATAATCTAATCATATAAATAAATTATATTAAAAAGAGGTTTTGAATTAAAATACAACATTTTTTACTATTCATTAAAAAATGAACTTTATCGGAAAAATAACGAAAATTTACACAAAGTAAATTTTGATGTCCCGATTATAAAGAAGAATTTTATTTTTTCAAATATAACACATAAAATTTTCGAAAGCTATATTTAAAAGTGGTTCGTTATCAAAAGGTGGTTACTCGACCTTTTAATGAATATTAGTATGTTTACGCTTAAAATTGGATTCATTCACATTTTTAATCCTCTAACATTTATTATAAAAAGTAAAAAAATATTTGAAAAAAATATATAATCAATTTATTGTTAGTTCTATTCATTTCCTCATTACAACCGCTAGGAATTAACTACAATTTTAAATAATATTATTTTATTATTAGAGTGCAACGTAAGATTCCAAAGAAACTCGTTGTTGCGTATTGGGTACGCCATCGAGCATAGCATCCCCTTTAAAATTATATTAATATTTTATTCACAAATATGGAAAAATGTGAATATTTCATGTTCTTTATTTACCTTGGGTGTTATATCCTTCCCCCCTTTTTGTGAATTGCGTCCTCGCAATTTTAAAATTGGGCTTGAAAACTTCATTGAAAATCCCACATCGAAACAAGAGTCAGTAAAACAATCACTTCAAAATAAAGAAATAGAAGTATAATGGTCACCCGAGTTAACCCATACTAGGATTAGATGTAGGAAAACATGGATATGGAGGAAAAAAAAGGGTCATGTTCTGAGGGAGAGTGATAGTAAACATGTCTAAGAGAAAGTTAACCATAAGAAAATCACAAACTTGTGATGGGTTAAACGGTATTCGATTCCCCAGTAAGAAAAGTTAACAGACCACATTTGTGTTTTAAGTTACTCTTCATTGAGGAATTTATTTTTGAGATTAAATAAATCATAATTAAACATACTAACTTGTCACGTAGACTTTCAACTTTTCCTAGATTCCTTAATCAAACCCATATTTTCCCTAAAAGACCTGTATTTAGGAATAAGTGTTTGCATTAAGAGTACTATAATCAACTTCTTGAGAAACACATAATCCAAAATAGAGAACTATATATTTCCCATGTCTTTAGATCTCAACCAAAAACAAACCAAAATGTTTAGTACGAGATCAAATAATACCCAAAAAGGGTATTTTTTTTACAAAAATAAAAACTACTCCTAATCTCCAAAATTTTTTCAAACAAAACCCAATGGTCAAAAAAGGCCATTCATTAATCAATTGTACATAAAATTCATCAAAGTAAACCAAACTAATATTGAAACCCAAATATTTTAAGGATTTAATCACATAGTCTTCCAAGGTACAAAATAACTTTTATCTCAAAATAACATCAGTTGCTCTTAAATTCTCATATTGAAAACTAATTAACCTAATCACATATCCTCCATGATAGGTTAATAATTTCAATAGATAACCCAAAATCAACTTACTCTTAATTCATAAAATCATCTAACTAAGAATAATAAGTCATACTAACCAGGGACTTCATGTAGTCCAGTGGTAGGCGATAAATACTAGTCGCACTTTGGTTGTGGGTTCGATTCCTGCAGCTTTGTCCGACGCGATGGGTTGTCACACGGTCTACGTTTTGTCCTTTTCCCAAAACGATATAATTCTTAAAACATTCCCCAAAACAAGATAAAATCTCCAAAAATAACCATAACATATTTTAACATCAAGTTTATCTCATGCCTTTCATTTTCCATCATAATATATAATAACCCATAATTACCTCAAAAGTAAGGATCATATAAACCCTAATGGTTACCTTTATAATTATTACCTGAACTTCCACATCAATTTTTTATCTCATAAATGATTCATTACAGAACATACCAAGGTACAAGTGGTTGATCATGACTCCTTGATAGTTGGTTTAGAACAACAACGAGTTTCCTCATTGAATCCCTTATTGCATCCAGTCTCTTAATCAGAGAACCACCACAGTTTACTTCAAACCTATTGTCACATTGGTGCTTTCTAGATCCATCCATTCACTAAAAATAGAAATTTCAGTGTGAGTATATCAACAAAACCATCATGTACTAAAGAGGAAGATAAACACTAAGATATACTTACTCATTCACTTTATCTAAAACTATGACTCTTTCTGAAATCCTAACAATTATGGTAACGTCACTTCTGCCTATAGAATACCGTAACCTATAAAGTTATATAAACCAACATTTGATACCAACTATAAGTCCCCGGCCTTAAACCTTACTTAATATTGAATTAAATGAATAATTCACATTGAGGATCCTTTCAGGTTTAGAGTTTTAGAGAATTAGATCATAAATCCTGAATTAAATTCCACAATTAAACAAAGTGGTTACATAAAAGATAGTATTAGTTTTTTTCCATCAATGGATACATATTTAAAATAAAACATGGATTCATTCTTGACACTTCCTTGACACTTTCACCATATCATGCACCTTTCCCTTGAACTATGAAAAAAATTTCAAAAACGTGGGATGAGCATAAAAATCTCAGTAAGGGATATAAAAGTACAAAAAGAAAACATTAGTCCATGTATGAAATCATACTTTACTCATAAAACATAATAATTTTAACATACCTCATCAAATCATGAATAAAACATATAAATCATAAGGCATAAAGGTAACTTGAGGCATTTATAACATTCTTACGTAGGGAGTAACCCTCTTGGTTACGTTTGGAATATCCATCATAGTATATTCCCAAAATCTTTTCAGAAAAACCTTAACATTTAACCCCTTCATGTTACCCAATGAATTGGAGAGCTATATCGGGCTCACCCACCCTTAGTTTATCAAGGAACCACCCATATTCATAATAATTCCCAAGAACAATAACATAATCATATCACATAAAACATGTATAATTGAAAAATAACATTTCCACTTTTCAATCACAAGATATCAATACAACACATTTATATAAAAATGTTATGAAAACCATTTTCAATACCAAAATATAAGAAAAGTAAAACATGGTATTTATTATTCATTTTATAAAAAGTATGGCTTGTAGAGGAAGTCGAAACCCAAACAATGGTCACGGCGGCGGAGAAGTCATTGTCGCCGCATACGTACGACAAAAACATTCCCTTATGTCTTTTAGTAAAACTCTTCATATAAAAATATTTCTTTTGGATACAAATAAAAGTAAAAGGGGTTTATACACCGTATAAATGTAGGTTTTGTATAAAACAAAATATGCCTCAATGAAAGGAGATTGAGACGAAGTCCCATACAATGACGGTATCCTTTGGTTAATGATAAATCAATTACATAATTATGTGTGAAAAAAGAATACACCAAATATAAGTGGAAATTAAGTGTAAATAAATCATATGACATTCACAAATATTCATAGAATGAAATATTCAAGGAGTACAAGTTTATCCCAAAGAATCAAAATTGGGTTAAGAAGTTCCTTTGCAAAAATTCAACAGCCTATCTGCCTCACTTCAAAATTCAGAAAAAGAGTTGATGAGAGATAAAAAGGGTATGTCATCACTTGGACATAAAATTTACATCAATAAGGAGATATAATAACATATCCAAACATAATATTATATGAATTAAAAGATATAACAAAATAAGTCTTTTAAAAAGAGGAGGGTGAAAGGTTCCCTTACCGACTTGGGTAACTTTCGAAACGTACACCCCATTGAAGAAGGGTCATACACAGAATATGTAAATACCCATAAATGAAATTATATTACAAAAAGAGTATAATAATGGGAAGTAAAAACACCACTCAAAGTAAATGGTGGAAAATGTAGCATAAATCTCACAGGACTAAAACTGAGATGAAAAATCCCTTACGAAAACTCGGCAGCCTAACGACGCCACTTAAAACTTCCAAAAATGGAATGATGAGATCAAATAGGGTCTGTCATCATATTAAAATGAAATTTAAAGCAATAGTAATATAAACTAACATCCCCCATCATAAAAGAGAGGATATTAAAAGAAGTGACATAAAGGAGAGTACATAAAAAGAAAGAGAGAGGTTAGATCTCTTACGGAAATTATGCAGCCTAACGGCACCACTCAAAACATCCAAAATGGAATGATGAGAGAAAATAGGGTCTCTCATCATATGAACATAAAATTTTCAGTAGTAGTAATATAAAATAACATCCCAATCATAAGAAAGATGAGCTTAAAAGTAACGACATAAAAGAGTGTGTGTAAAAAGAATGAGAGGAGTAGGATCCCTTACCTTGTGTCCGACATGACTCGATCGTTATTTAATATCCTGAATAATAAAATGTGGTCAATTTATAATTTCTTAAGGACATTATTTAATGATTATTATGCAGTTCATATGAAATATTATAATGTTATAATAATTGGTTAATAAAGTGAGTTCATATCAGACGTTTTTGTCATTGTTCGGTACCTGAGTAAAAATCGGAATTGTTGGAAAAGAATCTTCGATGTAGTTAGAGGTACATAATATAAAGAATAGTATTGATGTTTCAAATATCATATATATCCAGTATATATTCATTTTATACTATTCTATATCATTTGGAGATAAAAACTTAAAAGCACCGTTCATGGAGATGGTAGGCTGTACGTACGCATGGACGCTACTTTCATTTTCTTTGTCATATTAATGGAATTAAAACAAAATGAGAGATATATATATTAAAATTACCGTAGGATATCATTTGTAATACCATTAATTTCATCCTTTATATGTCCCACATATGGCATTAACGAATCAAATCGCTTTGAGGGGGCGGTAGTCCGCACTTCCTAAAATGAAGATATCGCGTTTAACCATAATGGAAGCCATAAAGGTATTCCATAAATGAAAAATACAGAGGATTAAGTAAAACATAAACATATAATATATAATATATAAATATAGTTACATCTTAATGGCGACCTTTTAAGGTGTTAAAAGAATATTAAACAATCATCGTTTCATGAGGCAGAAATTCAGCATCCACAGAAACAGTATATTCTTTAACCATTAGATGTAGTTGTCTGTAAGTGTAGCTTGAAAATTTTTTATAAAAAAATCCTAGTATATTTAATATACTGTATTTTTTAAAAAATAAATTAATAAAAAGAGTTTAGGGGGTTGGAGAAGCAAAATAAAACAAAAGAACACAATTGAAGACATTACCTTAAAATCAGGTATCTCTCTTTGATTTTAGCTCAAAGGCTTCCGTGGGATGACTTATGCCAAAAGTGAGGCTTCTAGGAGTAAGATATGGATGTGTAGAGACAAAAGGAGTAGTTTTTGGCCAAGAAAAAGGCTTGAGAGGTGTGTGTAATGTGGTAGACTTGGGGGCCTTTTATAAGAGGAGAGGAGGGGTACTCTTGGAATGGTACAAAATGTTACTTTATTTTCAAATGAGGTTCGGATTTTAAAGGTCCCACATTTATTTATTTCGAGGATAAGGTGGCAAGGGTTCGAAAAATACTCATACAATAAGTCTTTGACAAGTTTTTGTTATAGTTTTAACATTATTCTTTCATTTTATTTAAATCCTTTATTAATTAGGTAATCTCTGCATCATCATGATGCCATTAATAATTTAATTTATTTAATGTTTAAAAATTATACAAAGAATATCATGATGTAGTAAATCTTTTTATCTTTATAATGAATATTTATAGTCAAAAATATGACTTTTATTACCCCATTTAAAAATTGTTTTAGTAAAACAACTCATGCTTGTGACATTTTAATTCTAACTTTAAATAAATAGTTATTTATGTCATTTTCAAACCAAAGTGTCTCCATGGGGACCCCAAGTTGACCCATGGATTTTATTGGTCAGCCATGACACATACATGGAGGGTAGGACATGTGTCTAGGTCATTTCATATTTTTAAAACATTATTTTTACCTTAAATTACACTAATTACCTTTAATCGCGATTAAAAACTTAAAAGTTACTATTCACAAAAAAATTATATTAATCCCATTGAACCACATTTTAAATCCTAATGACAACCATGTATGTCGGATTTTTGAAATTCAAATCACAGAAGCGGTAAAGTTTCATTTAAACGAAAAATCAGTTTTTAAACTACCACCTTGTGGTTTCACTATTCATCAAAAATTGTAGTTTGTCAGAAAAATACCAAAAATTCACCCTATGATATATTTGATACTCTGAATTCAAAAATGATGTCTATTTTACAAAATTCGAAACATATAAGTTACATTAATTAATTTAATAATTAATTCCCGCTGTCAGAGCTAATAGCGTGTTTTTATGAAACAATAAGTATCAAAAGATTGACACTGGTTGAAGTCCAATTTCAATATGAAATTAATTCCAATGGCCACTATTGGATTAAATGTTAAAAATATATTCTAATTTCACTTTAAGACCAATTCGAAAGATAATCTAATCATATAAATAAATAATATTAAAAAGAGGTTTTGAATTAAAATACAACATTTTTCACTATTCATTAAAAAATGAACATTATCGGAAAAATACCAAAAATTTACACAAAGTAAATTTTTATGTCTGGATTCTAAAAAAGAATTTTATTTTGTCAAATATAACCCATAAAATTTTCAAAAAGTGGATTTAAAAGAGGTTCGTCATCAAAAGGCGGTTAATCGACCTTTTAAAGAATTTTAGAATGTTTACGCTTAAAATTGGATTCATTCATATTTTTAATCCTCTAACATTTATTGTAAACAGTAAAAAAATATTTGAAAAACATTTATAATCAGTTTATAGTTAGTTCTGTTCATTCCCGCCATTACAACGGCTAGGCGTTAACAATAATTTAAAATAATATTATTTTATTATTAGATTGCAACGTAAGATTCCAACGAAACTCGTTGTTGTGTATTGGGTACGCCATCGAGAATAGAGTCCCATTTAATGTTATATTAATAATTTATTCAAAAATATGGAAAAATGTGAAAATATCATGTTCTTTATTTACCTTGGGTGTTACAGATAGAGTGGGGGATGGTGGATTGATTAAGAAGAGGTGAGGTAGGGGGTGCTCTCGCTCAATGGATAGGCGAGACTATGGTTTCATCCATCGTCGGTTCTCATATATTGGTCTTGTCTTCATGCGGCCCGCATCAGTGATTCAAGTGGTCTATGGTCGCAGCGCTGATCTGAGATTGAGGATTGGAACTGTAGGTTTCCATTATTATATGATCATAACTCAACCTGGTTTTTTGTATTTTTATTTAATTCAATGTAAATTTAGTCAATCAATATGATGTGGGTCAAAATACATGTGCATTGAAATCTTTATTATTCTGCTATTTGATGTTGTTTCGGTTGGATGTTGGTGTTGTTAAAATTCTGTTTCGGTTGTTGTTAGTGTTTTTTTGATTCTCTATTGTGAGTGTGATAGTGTGGAGGCAGATATTTGAAGGAGGAGAATAATGGCTAGGTAAAACAGGGACGTGGATGAACGTCTATAGGTTTAAGGAAGCGACGATGTGAAGAAAGTGTTGGAAAATGGGAATACATGGGAGAGGGATTAGTGACTCAAGTCACCGAAATGAACTGTTTGTGACTCATGGGGAAAATGGGGGATATTGGAGAGTTGTTAATTTAAAGTAGGAAGATATGGTTGTATCTGTGATTTGGCATAATGGATAAGAAGGCAAGTTTTACTAGTGACTTGAGTCACCAACAAGAAGAATTGGGGGTGTCAGTAACATGAGTCACTAATAGGCTAGATGGATATCAGTGAGTCATGGGAAGGCACTATCATTAATTCAGAAACATAATTAAATGGATTCTAGTTTTAGTGACACCATGATGGAGGTGTGAGTGACTCATGTGAGTCACCAACATAATGATTTAGGGTCGGTGTTACCCAAAAAACATAAATAACAGAAAAATTATTTAATATTAGGCAATAATGAATCAAAAATATAATTCAACTAAAAATATAAAAACCATCAAAATTAATACCTAAAATTAGAAACTTAATAAAAATTAATCAATGATACAAACAATATAAAAATAACAACTAATTATATAAATGAATGAATTAATTTAATACTATAATTTTTTCATAATTAATTTAAATATATTAATAATATTTTAAGATAGTTTCATTAATTAATTAACTAGTAAAATAATTAAGGGAATTAATGAAATTTAAATACTTAAATTAAAATTATATTAATAAACAAAAATTATTACACTGTTAAAATTAAATTAATTATTTAAAATACTAAAAAATTATTTAAAATACTAAAAAATTAAATTTAAAATTTATTTATCGACAATTAAATAAATTCTAGAACTAATAGTATAATTGTTTTCAAAAACAATTATAAGAATAATATATATTAGAATAAAATATTAATAATAATAACAATTTCATTAAAAACAGTAGTACAACCGTGAAATTTATATAACAAAAATAGTTATTTAATATTAAATTTATTATAAATAACAATAATAAACACTAATGTAGTTGGGGTTTGGCTTAGTGGTAAGAACCCTGTAATACTACATGGAAAATGGGGGTTCAAAACCCATGGGGCGCAGGCACTTTAGCAGTACTGTAGCAGCAGTGGCACTGTTCATCAGTGGGTACTATAGTGGCGGCAGGGCACTGTAGCGGCGGTGGTACTGTGTGGGTACTATAGCAGTAGGTTACTATTCACAGAATGTGAATTGGGCATTATATTTGGGCCTACGGGCTATGTAATGGGCTACAAGCCCACTGGGCCTTCGGGCTATGTAATGGGTTTCCCTCTACCCAGTTAAAAAGAGGTCTTTGCTTTGATTTAATAATGAAAATGAGGCTTTGACCCCAACCTTTTAAAAAAAATAAACACTAAAAATATGATTTTAATCTGAAAAAAATATTTTTAATAGTTCTGTACAATGTGGATGAAACTCTAATTATTTTACAAATTAAAACTCTTTTAGTAATAAAAAAAAGGAACAAGTTAAAAAGGATGTGGAAAAAATTACAGAAACACTACCCCATCTATATTGCATAAATTTTTTTTAAAAGAAAATAATTCTATACAAAATTAATGATATTATTAGTCATATTATGTATCCTAGTAAAATTTCATACATATTGAAATTTACCATTATTATTTTTATGAATATTTTTAAAAATTTTGTTAATTAGATTAATTATCGATATTTCAAACACTATGTTTTAATAGTCATAATTAAATATTTATCAGTTATATAGAATGTTACATATTAATTTAATTTCTGTATATTTTGGTTTACCAAATATTGAACATATTTAATTATTTAAATGTAATAATCTATTAATATTTTAAGATGTAAAAATATAGTAAATCCAAATGAAATTTCTAGAAATTTATATTTTATATACCTGAATCAAAATGTTTTCATGGAAATATCTTATTTTCCTACTCTCAATTAAACATATCAAGAATGAGGACCAATATTTAAAAAATACTAATCTCACTATTGTTGATTGAAATAGTAATCAATATGGAATATACTATATTGGATCATTGTAGTATTAAAAATAATTTTACAATAATTGATGCACTAATATATATATCCAACTTTCATTATAACAATATCACTATGTTCTCCCCATGGTAAAACACTATGGAATATAATCCCCTTTTTAAAAACCCTTATAGTTGTTCCATTAGATCTGATACTTCCACTGTGTACATCCAGTTTGGATTATTAGAAATAGGTTTTCCAAGAGGGATTAAATAAATAGAATAATAAATATTATGACCATCTGGATGTCACTGTAGCTTTATAAGAAAAAAATCAATATATTCTTGTACAATGGGTACATCATCGTTTATTGGGATAAAATGCATATTCATATGTAATAGAAGAGATACATCCCTATGAAATTCAATAAGGATATATATTAGATGTGGATCCACATGTGATTCGGATAATGTGTTCACCCCTATGATGATAATGGATTCCACATCTACATCCTAAATCATAAAATATATCTCTTGTTTAAAAATGATTTCATATTAACTTGAAATAATTTTTTACATATAAATATATAGTAGTAAACAATAATAATAACATCCTTAATTAAAATTGGTTTATTAAATTATTCATAAAATTAACTATATAAAATATCCATGTTTCAATAAATCTTCTACTATGAGTCTCTATTTACAACTCCTTTCTTAATGAAAATGGAAAATATTTAATTTTCATGAAATACAATGAGAATATAAAATAGTGTGATGATCTCAAATTAATTAATGAATTATCTAAATTCGAGATGATGATTAATGATCATTCTACCAAATTATTATAAAATAAATCTTACTTATAGGAATCATCATACCATGTCTTTTTACACATTTCCTTTTTCATGAGACGTTCCCTTGATGCTTGGAATAATGACGCATGTTTTGAGCCAATTTAAAATTCCATGATTCTGAATTTTGGTTTTTAGTGGATGAGTCATTCTTCAAACCGACCATTGAAATTTATTTTTAATATTTGTAAAATAATTATGTATTTTAGGATATGGGAAAAGTCCTAAGGGGATTCCATGGTTTTGTAATTATGTTATAAGAGAAAGGGGCCCCAATAATAATAAGATTCGGTGGTATTATCATGGAGAATTTTTTTTGAAACTATGTGGCCCTCAAGAACATGTTATAAGGCTGCAGTAGATCAATAGGGGTGGTGCATCTTGGTTGTGTATTGTTTCCAGAACATTTCACCTAACCCACCCTGGTAGATATACTAAAAAAGCACCATTTTAATATTAATGTAAAAATTGACACATTGATAGAGAAAAATGTGTGTCACAACTGGGTGAGGTACATTTCCTAGGTTGTGGGAGCCGCATGGTTGGTGTACAACATGATTAACTGTGAGACCAAACCATGAGAACCATTTTTACCAGTGAAATAACCAAAATTCTCTTAATATGTTTAAAAACATTTTTCATTAATTTCTTATACATCCAACCACATGAGAACCTCTCCCAAGCATAGAGGGTTCCACCTCCTCCCTCTAATAATCTTTCCAATATCTCTTTTTCCTAAAGTCGAAATTGAACATCGTTGGCATCTATGGAATGGTATTGGTATACTATCGATTCCTTTGGAATATTTCATAATTTATTCGTCTCTCAAAAATATTATCATGGTGTGAGCTAATTTCCTCTATTTTTTTGAGGAAATTATCATTTTTCCAACTCCCATAAAATAGAACCAAATCAAACCTTGATATTGGATGTCTAAAACCTCCTACAAATTAGGTAGGTTGTACATGGTTTTTTCTTCATGTTTCAATAATTTTATAGATTGATACATTTACCTACATGCCTTCCTTTGATTCACATTTCATAAAAATGTATTCCATCAATATAAATATATTTATGAACATTGTATTTCTCCCTTTGAACCAAATTTAGTATAATTATTATGAATACCTCGATCATGAACACTCATATGGATTTCTTGATTATTATATCTTTTTACAAATTAAATAAATTCTCAAAATGTGTTATATGAATTCAACTCGGATTAATAAATTAGTTTCCCCTTGTAGGTATTTTCCCAATTTATAATGGAACATCTAGGGTGCCATGTTGATGCCTTGTGTTTGTTTTTACCTATTTATTGTCTTTCTATAACGTATAATAATGTGAATTGAGTAATCAATATTGTATTTAGAATCTCAATTAAGTAAAAATGAATTTTTTTATATAAAAGGTAGATTTAAATAATATAACCCCTCAGATGAGGTGCACTATTATATAAATTACAATATGGTTATTTTTAATTTCTTTTAATCTATCATGGATTATTGCATTAGATTATTCATATTCCACCAAGTTAGTGTTAACATGTGTCATGTTATTTCATTTACTATTGATGTCAATGAAGGTATAATACCTCCTTTTGTATACAGTATTCATTATCCAAACCACATTCTATGTACCTCGTATGTCTTATAAATTGGATAACATGAATTATTCATACATAAATGACTGTGGTCTAAGAACCATCCTAGGTATTCGACTACTTAATATGTGATATCTCCCATGTAGGTAATTTCTCCATTATATCATTGAACATTCTAATTATATCTATGATCTTTTTTACGAAATTTAATAATTTTCTTAAACTAATGGGTATTTATTCAAATGGAAGCCCTTGACATGATGGTTTTCCTTCCATGAATGAAATAATTGGCTTAATTTATTTAGAATTGGAATGGGTAATACAATCACATCACTTGTCGTATATTAATAAGAACTTGTTTTGTAAATTTTTATAAATTTTATGCCCATTACATATGACTCAGATTAATAAATGTAAAGAACAAGAGGAAATTTCTAATGGATAATATCATAAACATGATCACACATTGATATATGTTATGGAACTATGGTAAAGATTCAATTGAGAATGGAGTTATCACACTCCCATAAATTGGGTGTTGGGATTGATACCTCACACCACTGAGAGTGTATAGTTGATTGGAATGATATGCCATATTCATGGATGAGTGTTGGAAGGCAAAAAATCTGACATCATTTCTTATTGTTAACCTAAACATAAAATAAATCATATGGTGTTATGATCCTCAATTCTACAACTGGTTATTTTATTTAGTGGATGTACCCTATTGTTGGATCTTATAAGCACTTTCAAACATGTTATGGATGATCGAGTTACACATCAACCCATATCGAACCTAGTATTCTAGGTATATGGTCACTTACATCTTCACATACTTGGTCCATATAGGTGGATGATATATGGAACTATACAATATATATTTTAAAAATATATTTATTATTACAATATAAATAGTTATTGGCCAGACTTCTCTGTACAGATATGAGCTGAAGCAAGTAGAGTTCCCATGTGTCCTTCTGGACCCTGAGTGGACCAATGTTTATTTATTATTTTCTCTTATTATTCAATATAACTACACAATTATTTACATTGTATTTAGTGAGTGTATTTAGTTGTAGACACTTTTGGATGTAACCTACTACAATTTTGTGTCTCACACACTTTTAAAGAATTTGTTGCACTGGGTTACCAATATAGATCTCATGTTCATAAGACTGTAGTTTATTTCTTGGGCTGTCTTTCTTGTACCTAGGAGTTAGGAGCACATGACTGATGTAGATCTCATGATACGTATGGAGTCCACCCTCAGCGATCCATTTATATTCATTATTTTTGTACTATAATGTTTCATATTTACTGATAAATGTGTACTCTCATTGTATACCTACCACCATCTGGACATCAATGCATTTTATATAATATCATTTGAACTCTTTTATTTTATGTTTATATTTCTATTTAACTACAATATATTTCATTAACTTTTCCTTTTTCTATTACTTGTTATTTATTATCTGAAATACCATTGTGTTACTCTAATAGTGGGTGTATTGTATCCCCAATATCACCTCAATAGATACTCGTAGCTACTTGGTTGCCTTAGGTGTATGGGGAGGTTCTCTTAAGGACATGTGACCCACTATTCCTTCTATAATTTTCATGTTCAATCGGGTTGGGATGATATAAAGTGGTATCAGACGTGGAATTTCTATCATCTTTCTATTTTGGACGGGTAGACTGAAGTATAAGAAGGTGTCAATTCTTTGTAAATAGTCGTTCTTGTGATTTATCAACGCATGTATAGGGAAAACTCCATGTGTCTAGGGATGTGATTGTTTGCCTTTCTGTTTTTTGTTATCATTGATTTTGATTTCCCAATGAGTGAATGATGTACATTACACTTCATATTTATTTTTGAAATTATGTTATTTTACCCTTGTCCTATTTCGGTAAGTAATTGAATTACATAAATCATTATAGATTCATAAAAATTAAGATTTCATACATATTACATTCCATATATTTTCATTTATAGACTTACTTCTATTTTTTATTCTATGGCTTGAGTGTTATAACATGATTTTTTTTCCTTTGGAATTATTATTATATAACATGATTAAGTGATTATATTATATTTTTACTACTTATTTAAAATTTATAGCTTGTGTGTTGTTCTTCAATGATTGCTAGAATTTTTTTTCTGTGTTATAGTTTGTGATAACAAGCCCAATTTTTTTGATATATAATTTTTTTAATGTTAAAATTATATTTTTGGTCATTTAAGAGGAGATTTAATTCAAATTTAAGGTGTATGGGAACCATATATATTGGTTACTTTTACACATCTAATATATATATATTTTAGGATATGTAAATATACCCAGAAAGATTTCATAATCTTTAAAAATATGCTAAATTTATTTCCATTTTGTATGAAAAATGTATTTAATAAGTTACATAAGGAACCTAAAAAATAATAGTGTTTTACTCCGTAGGTTGGGGTTATGCCATAATTGACCAATAAAAAAGGGGAGTCATGAATCATTGGTTTCATGGATTGAGACATGGATGGTAGCAATTAAATGAGATTCAATTTTACAATAACCAAGTGTATGAGTGACTTCTATATTGGGAATGAACACCCGTGTAATTGAGCCAACACCGAAAATAATTTGGTAGTATATATATAAAGAAGATAAAATCATAACAATACAATCCAAGGAATTATAGTAATCATGATTGGTAATTCAATGTGGGAAATATTTTACCTATGAGACCCATAACTCAATAGATTTCCCTTAATTTCCAGTATGGATAATTTCAAACACTCACAACTAGAACCAATTATTCCTATCGGGGAATGTTTTTTATGATACAACCTCGTATGGTTTTTTAAAATTTATAATTTTAAATCAACTATTATTGGGTTTTACTCTAATGAGTATAGGTTGTTCAAATGGGACCCTCATAGGTGATCATATCAATTTTAACATGATATAATTATAAATAATATATATTATAAATTTACAAATTATTATTTAATGTAAAAAATGTGTAATTTCTAAAAGAGATATTTTATAAGACTTATGTATTTTACCTTGTGGAATTTTTAAAATCCATTGACAAGTGCTTTTGTTTTATAATTGATACTTTATGTTTTGAGTATGGTTTTTTAAATGTTTAAATATAGAATGTGAATCAATTAAAGGACTATATAATGGGACCTTATGTTGTATCCATTCATTAAAACCTAATGTATGTGTAGTTTATGTTTCTATAGAGTTTCCTTGTAACAGAAACATGTGTGTCTTTAATATGCCTCATTCATTTTCAACAATAGAATATATGATATTCATATGACCTTTTGGGATCAATTATGTATGATATTCTTATAGGTTCAATTTGTATACATTCATAAAATGATAGACCATGGTAGGTATCAATGTTAGAGATTAATTTCGTTTCTAAATTACATGATCTTTTTGATGTATGGTATTGTTTTGGTGCCATTTTCCCAAGTAAGACGTAATCTTCTAAATGTAACCATTATTTTGATGGGTTTATATGGTATCCTGGACCATGATAAAAGAAATATATTTAAGTAATAATCATTTTTAGCATGTTAGAAACTCCATGGGAATGGTCCACCACATAGTAGGTCGTGTGACCCCCTATTCCTCTTTAGTGATGGTTGAATTGGTATGTCATCAACTAGGATAATGGTATTTTAGGAAAAAAAATCTAGGCTAATATCTAGTATGGTACCTAATACTCAAACACATATAGAATAAATCATATGGATCGTATCATAGTTATATTGTATTGTATCTAGACTTTTGGGTAGTTTGTTTTCATATACGCCATACCTGTTGAGCTGTGAATTGTTATAAAAAGTTGTTTCAGTTTTGTGCAATTGTTGGGTCTTGAGAAATTGATTGATTTAAAGACCCGTAATTCCAATTGAATTTTTTTAAATACATGGGAATTTTACAAGTCTCCAGTTTCTGACGGCGCTTGATTCCGAGGCCCGATGTGCCCGGAATCAATTTCTGAATTTTTGTTCAGGTACGTTCAGTAAACATATGAACTGGTTTTTATGACTCTTGAACCGGTGCTTGGAATCAAATTATGAGGGCACCATTGAACTCACAGCGTCGGAAATTATGTAGTGAGACCTTCAGCGCAGTTGCATTCTGAAGAGAATAGGAATTAGTTTTGGGGTTCATTAATTGTGTTAAAAAAAATAAGGTGATAGCATATATTTTATTTCATAGTGTTAAAAATCTCCAATGGGAGGTTGGAGGTGGGAAACACAACACCATAACCTCCCATGAGAGGTTATGGTGGTGGTGGACACCTGCACATAATCTCTATTGAGAGGATATTTATCAGTGCGGACCACCCGAGGCTTAAACCCCATGGAACCCCCAATTAAGTATTGAAACTCTCCACCTTCTCCCATCAATTAATTGTGCCAAACCATGAATTTAATTAATTTAACTCTCTCTTCCTTTATTTATTTGTCACCCAATGAAATCTTTTGTATTTTTCTAACTCCCAAATTGATATTCCAATGCTCGTGTATTAAATTTGGTGGAGCCGGGTTATTAAATTAATCAAATTGAAATTTTGTGCCAACATAATTAATAGTATCATCACTCTATTATTTTGTTGGAATAACCTTTTGTTAGAGCTTTGGGTAGTGCTTCATAGAACCCTTAGAGAATTATCTCTCAACAAAGGACACCCTCTTCTAACGAAGAACGATGAACAAACTTCTTCGATCTTCAACTGAGAATAAAAGTAGGAGATGACTGTGAAGAACGCCAATGACACATCTTCCTCGGTCTCCTACCCCGGATGCCCCCCGATGTCCATGAATCAATGACGTCTTTTTCCCACGACATCGTCAACGATCAGCATCAAGTGAGGTCGGGTGATTTTTGTTGGTTTTATTCTCGTTCTCAGAAGTTCTATTTTTATGGAGTAAGTTATTCATTTTTATATGAAATTAACATGGGGGAGGGGGTTCGGACCGCACGAACCCAGCCGACCCTTCCCCTTTGTGGTTCTCGATTGATAATGACAGCATGGGAAAGAGGCGGATGCAAACAAAGGTCTCTCTCCCCGCGGCCTCCACGACCTGCACCGTCGGCCACGTGGCGCCAGAACGACGCTCCACGTGTTGCCCCACGGAACTGCCGACTTCCCACAGCGCCCCTCCCGCGTGCTGCCCGTGCCACCGGTGCATCTCTCGGCCCTGCTGGTGGCCTGCCCGCACCCCATGGTGCCCTGCCCCCCCTGCGCAGCACCCCCAGTGCCTTGCCGCGCTATCCGGCGCACCCCTCGGTGCCCTGCCGCCTGGCCTGGCGCCCCCCGATGCCCTGGCGCTCTGCCCGGCGCACCCCAAGGTGCCCTGCCTCCCAGCCCAGCACCCCCAGGCACCTTGCCTCTCTACCCGGCCCTCCCCCGCAGCCTGTTCATCACCCTTCCCGACACCATCATGTAGCCCGACGCCACGACATCCTGACCGGCACCCCCCACGGCCTGTCATGCCCTGCCCAATGCACCTGTGGCCTGCCCAGTGTCCAGTCGACCTACACGCGCCCCGTGAGGCCTACCCGCTCACCACCCAGCCACCGACCTCCCGAGTTGACCGGCGGAATCCCCCATCCTGTCGCTGGCCGAACTGGCCCAGTCACCCGGGCCGAGTCCCAGAGCCACCTACATGGCGACTGTCGGGCCGAACTGACCTCACAGATCGCTGAGACGGGACCCGTAGACCAATTCAAAACATAGAAGGCTGACCCTACCCAATGGGATGGGTCAGACCCCGTGAGTCTGACTGGGTCAACCTAGACTAGGTCGGCCCTGACCGGGTAGGGCCGAGTTGGTCCGACCGAGTCGGACATGACCCAGGCCCATTAATGACTCATTACCTTCTTGGGCCATATCATTGGCACCAGACATCTGATTGATGAACCGTCAGTGGAGCTGGTATACATCGAGCATAACTATCCCTTTGAGTATACCCCACTAGAGTTTGGGGTATAGTTGAGTCACGGTCTGGTTGGTTCATTCACAAATCCAACCGTTCCCCCAGTACAAAAATGCTAATAACTCATTGGCTGGGCGTCCGATTGATATGACCTCTATTGCATTGAGACCCCTATTAAATGGAGGTCCTTTTAGATACTTCTACATGAAACTTTATGACACTTGGATTTTCGACTAGTAGCTCATGGAGCGGATCCTTCCAATGACAAGCAGAAAGAGTGTAGAGACCTAGTAGCATATAGACCTGACAACTGCTTGACCATTTCTTCTCAGAGTGATTGACTAGCCTAGTGGGGAGTGCCTGGAATTTGGCGGCTGACACATGGCAGACAGATCGCCTGGTAGTTGGTAGCAGACCCACGATACTCGACAAGAGAAGTACATTTTTATGCTATTATGGGGATCACAAGTTATTTGGTGGCAGACACATAGTGGATGGAGTGACTGGTAGTTGGCAGGAGACCCATGGTACTCAACAGGAGGAGTACCTCAGCAGTGCAAGGTTAGTGAGTTGTGCCTCGGTGTCCTGACAGGCCTAGTGTACTCAATAGAGGAGGATTTCTCCAGCTGATGTGGTTTCGATAATGAAAATCCTGGTTTGAGCTGAGTCAACTACCTTTGTGTTTTCCTCATGATTGATATGGGTTACATGATAACTTAGATATATGTATAGAAATTTACCTACGTAATGGTTATCCATTGAAATCATTCTTTTTGTTTTAAACTTTTTGGATTTTGTGAGACCTTGAGGGTCTCGGGGTCCCTAATGATTATCGTTATACTCACCCCTGCACAGGTTATACCCGCACCTCGTTGAGTTGGATGTAGACAACGGGTAGTGCTGACCGAGGTAGAGTGTACGAGGACTAGACGGTATCCGGAGGTGGACCTCATGACGTGTCGGTACCCGGAGGAGACGGATGGACATGGAGCACTGAGGAGGATATCTGTACCTACCATTTAGGTAGGATCCGTGGTGGACGATCCAAGAGCTGCTAGACACCTTCCAGCTCTTTTTCTTTTTTAGATTTGCTTGTTCTTCTTGTCCTTGTACTTTACTATTGGGATTGTATTTCCAGTACCTTTACTTTCAGCATACTTTTCATACAGTTTTTACTTAGTGTTTACATCCAATTGTACTCTAGTTGTGTGTGTTTATGATTTATAAAGGGAATTCCTTTCCATTTTTTGGGAATTAATCATTTGGTGAATGTCGATAACCCATGGCCTATGGAAGGCAGGATTGGGGTAGTCACGATACGAGCCCCGTGGGATGGGTCATGAAAAATTGGTAACAAAAGAGTCAGTATTTCCGCAAAATATAGAAATCTGATATTTCATTTCTGTGAAGCAATAGTGTTAATGTTACTAAGTGTGGATTTTAGTTCAGGGAGTCCAGTGTTGCTGTGGGCGATCGACATATCCATAAACTAGGTCCCTGACTTCTGATATCCGACTCAGTACATGAAAACACTGATTGCATGTGTGTTTTCAAAAGTTTTTCTTATTTCATCTCAACTAGGTCAGCTCACCCAGTATAGTCTTTTAACGGTGTCACATCTATTTATTTTAGGATGCCTCCCCACATATGACCATATGGAGCCCCGAGAGTTGTACATACTGACAGCCTACCAAGGGATAAGGCCTTAGTACAATGACCTCTTCTAATTGAGGCACCATAAGAGGTACCAGCGGTACCACCAATCATAGGGGCACTGATTCCACCAGCCTCAGTAGCAGACGATGCACGCCACTTGAGCGCATTTCACAAGTTTCATCGCTAGAGGCCACCCAGGTTCCGGGGAGAGATGGACCCACTGGCAGCTGAGGATTTGCTGGAGGTTGTGGTGAGAGTTTTTAGGCTAGTAAGGAGACCATCAGACTACCTGGGGATCCTTACTACCAGTCTCCTTCAAGCAGTAGCATGAAGATGCTGGAACCTGATGCTTTAGGTCCATGATGAGGTGAAACTTCTACGCACAGACATTGAGAGCCTCTTTTGGATGGAGTTTGTACCAGCCACCCTTCGAGCGGTGCAGATACATGAGCTACTTCATCTACAGCAGGGAAACATGAGTGTAGATCTGTACTCAGCGAGGTTCACAGACCTCTCGCGCTACTCCACTAATATAGTATTTGACCCATTATTCAGGTCCCAGACCTTTGATCGGTGACTCAAGCAACAAAGTAGTGCATCAGTTGTCTCCCATAGCATCCTGATGCATACGGCAGTGTTGGAGTGAGCCCTCGTAGAGGAGAGTTTTCTTTGCTGAGTAGTATCCATAAGTGAGACCCACCACTATTTGACCTTCCGCAGAGTCTTCTGTAGCTGGCAGTAGTCAGATGACGTAGATGAAGAAGTTCAATTGAGGCGGTCCATAAGGAGAAGATGGATGTGGTAGATGAGCTGGTCAAGCATCTGGCGGCAGTCAACGATACAAGGTGCTACATCCAAAACCACCAGGAGGTCCACACCGACCGCAGAGAGCATGTGGATAGGTGAGAGCTCAGCTTAAGGTAGTTGAGGCATATGACCATGGCGCTCCGGATATGATTTTAGGTAAGATCAATGTCTACTATACCTTTTCTATAGTTATTATAGACATAGGTTCTATTCACTCATTCATTTCCTCATCCCTCGTTTGAGGCTTGGAGATTCTGAAGGATCCATTGGTTCGATCCTTATAGCTAGAGACTCCTGCAAGAGCTGATTCAATGATTATGCTCTTATTCCGATAGTGCGAGCTTACTCTAGGAGGTGAGGGCTTCAGTTGGGATCTCCTAGTAGCAGCATCGAGGCCTTATAACGTCATCTTGGGTATATACTGTATATCTACATTCCATGCTCATATCAACTGTATTAGGCGCAATGTGAGGTGTTTCTTCACGGATGGGACCAGGTTCACCTTCACCGGAGAGAAGGGAACCTTTGCAGCATAAGACAGACTTACCTAGAGGAGGGTGCAGCCAATCACTCACCAGTTGGCCTACCTTACCCTCAGAGCAGTTGATGTGGAGAGTCTGACATATCCTTTACTGGTGGACCAATATTCTGATGCTTTCCCGGACGATGTTCCCGGAATACCTCCTCGCAAAGAGTTTGACTTATTAATTGACCTATACCCCAGGACAACACCAATATCTACTCTAGTTTATCAGATGGCTCCCACGGAGCTTCGTGAGCTGTGGGTACAGCTGGAGGACATTTAGGGGAAGGGATTCATTCATCCAAATGTTTCTCCCTGGGCATCCCTGATTCTGTTCGCAAAGAAGGAGGATGGGAGCTCGAGGATCTATGTTGTCTACCATCGCCTGAACTAGGTGAGTGTAAAGAACATGTACCCACTCCCGAGGATGGGTGATATCTTTGATCAGATAAAGGGAGCACGATGGTTCATGAAGATAGACCTCAGATCAGCCTATCACCAGCTCGGAGTTTGAGAAGAGGATGTGCAGAAGATGTACATCAGGTGTCGTTACGGCCACTTCGAGTTCATGGTTATGCCCTTCGGCGTAATCAACACTACAGTAGTGTTCATGAGTCTCATGAACTGAATCATCCATCCTTACCTCAATCAACGTGTTGTGGTCTTCATCGACAAAATTTTCATCTACTGAACTACTAATGAGGATCATGCCTTCCATTTGTGGGTAGTACTGGACACACTCCAAGAGTACTAGCTTTATGGTATGCTCTCGAAGGGACACATTCGGATTCGAGAGGTTCACTTCATGGGACACGTCATCTCAGAGGCTTGAGTTGCAGTGCATCCAGTGATTATTGAGGAAATGATTTCTTGGGAGCCACCTAGGAGTGTGACAGAGGTTCGGAGTTTCCTGGACATGGATAGATACTATTGGAGATTTGTCCTAGACTTCTCCAGAGTCGCATCACCACTTTCAGCCATAACGATGAAGGGTAAACCCTTCATGTGCTCGGAGAGATGACATTAGAGCTTTCAAGAGCTGAGGATGAGGCAGACTAGTGCCCCCATCTTGATGCTTCCAGATAAAGGAGTATGGTACGTAGTCTAATGAGATGAATCAGGTACCAGACTCGGGTGTGTCCTGATGCAGGAGTGAGCAGTGATCACGTATGGTTCTCGACAGTTGAGATAGCATGAGTAGAACTATGCTACTCATGACCTGGAGTTACTAGTAGTGGTCTTCGACTTGAATATGTGGTGGCACTATCTGATGGGAGAACGTTTTACCATGTACTCTGATCAAATGAGTCTCAGGTATATCTTCTCTCAGAAGGACCTGAACCTTAGACAGAGGCGATGGATTGAGTTCTCTAGGACAATTACTTCAAGATAGTCTATACTCATGGGAAGGGGAAAATTTTTATGGATGCACTCAACAGGAGGTCTGGTATACAGCTGCTAGGAGAGGCGATAGAGGAGCTGGCTGCCTTACATATATTCTTTGTGGATAGATATGGATCAGCCTATCTAAAGTATCTTACAGTCACTCCCCCACATCGTCAGTGATTCAAGGAGGTGCATCTTGGGGATGCTAACTACGATATGTGACGTGCTCATATATCCACTGGGAAGGCACCATATGGATTTCTTAAAGGTGGGGAGCACATCATCCTCTTCAGAGGAAGTACCATGGTACCAGTTGCACTTAAGGAAGAAGTGTTGAGGGAGTTCCACAAATCCCCTCTATCGGTACATCAAGGAGTGGAAAAGATGCACCAGGACCTTCGACGATGGAAATGGTGGCCATGTATGAAGAAGGCAGTAGCAGAGTTTGTCTCACGGTGCCTCACTTTTCTGCAAGTGAAGGCATAGCACCATGTACCAGCAGGCTTGTTACAGACTTTAGGGGTCTCATAGTGGATGTGGGATGGGATATCCATGGACTTCGTGATGGGTCTCCCACGTACATCCAGGATTCACTATTTGATTTGGGTGCTCATTGACTAACTCTCCATGTCGGCCCACTTTCTACCGATCAGAAAGTAGGGATCATTTGAGATCTAGTGACACCCTTATATGCATGAGATATTGCATTTAGATGGAGTACCTTCCTCGATTGTCTCTTACTGAGACGCATGGTTTACTTCCTGTCTTTGGAAGGGGTTGTAGGAGGCTTTTAGGATGCATCTACGTCTGAGAATCACCTTCCATCCTCAGACAGATAGTGAGACCGAGAGGGAAATTCAACCCCTTGAGGAGATGCTCTGTGAATGTGTCCTCGACTTCAGTCATAGTTGGGAGGATCACATTTCTTTGTTCTAGTTTTACTACAACAATAGTTATCACTCCACCATAGGTATTGAACATTTTGAGGCCTTGTACGGTCTGCCTTGCAGACCACCACTATGATGGACAGACCCAGGGGAGTCAGCACTTGTGGGACCAGAGATGGTACGTGCTGCCACGGAGAAGGTACAGATCATCCAGGAGAAGATGAAGACTTCACAGAGCAGACATAAGTCGTATGCTGACAGGAGACAGAGACCTCTGGAGTTCGAGGATGGTGACCACGTCTTCCTACGGGTCTCACCTCGACAAGGTCTACAGAGACTTGGCCATGGCAGTAAGTTATCTTTGTGATTAATCAGATGTACCCAGGTCCTCAACAGTGTAGGTGAGGTGGCTTACCGTCTGGCTCTGTCAACCTCAGCTGCATCGGGTGCACGACGTTTTCAATGTATCCCATCTGAGGAGATATGTGCACGACCCGTCCCACATCATTGAACATGGAGAAATGGACATTGATGATGGGGAAACATTCACGGAGGTCCCAGTGGAGATTGAGGATCGGCAGGAGTAGGTCATGTGTGGGTGGTCTGTGCCTCTACTGCATGTTCACTGGAATCACGGGAACCTCCAGGAGAGAACATGAGAGCGGGAGGCTCAGATGTGTGATTAGTACCCCCATTTGTTCCCTTATTTCGAGTTATAGCTTACAGTGACATAAACCCTTAAGGTGGTTAGAATGAAAAGACCTATAATTACAGGAGAATTTTTTAAAATAAATTGGAATTTTATGAGTCCGCAGTTTCAGAAAGTGCTTGATTCTGAGGCCCGGTGTGACAGGAATCAACTTCTGATGTTTTGTTCTAGTACGTTCAGTAAATGTACGAATGAGTTTTTATAACTCTTAAATCGGTGGTCGAAATGGAATTCTAAGGGCACCGTTGAACTCAAAACATCGACAATTTCTTATTGAGACCTTCACTGTAGTTGAATTCTGATGAGAATAGGAAGTAGTTTTGGGGTTCATTAATTAAGATAAATAAAAATAAGGTGATAACTTATTTTTTATTTTGGGGTGGATAAAATCTCCATGGGGAGGTTGGAGTTGAGGACCACCAAACCATAACCTCCAAAAAAAGGTTATTATGGTGGGGCCCAACCACATATTACCTCCTTTGAGAGGATATTTATCTGTGGGGACCACCTGGGACATAAACCCCTTGGAACCCCCAATTATGTAGTGAAACTCTCCATCTTCGCTGATCAATTAAGTGTTCTAACCCATGAATTTAATTAATTTAACTCTCTCTTCCGTTATTTATTTGGCACCCTTTTGAAATATTTTGATTTTTTCCAACTCCCCAATTAATATGTGAACGCTTGTGTATTAAATTTGGGGGAGCCAGGTTATTAAAATAATCCAATTCAATTTTTTTGCCAACAAAATTATTAGGATTCTCACTCTATTATTTTGTTGGCATAACCTTTTGTTGGAGCTTTGGGTAGAGCTTCAAAGAACCATTAATGAATTCTCTCTCAATGAAGAACACCCACTTCCAATGTAGAATGACGAACACCTTTCATCGATCTTCAACCGAGCCTAAAGAGAAGGAGCCTACCGTGAAGAATGCCAATGACGAATCTTCCTCAGTCCCCTACCCTGGATTCCCCCCGACGTCAAGAAATCGACACCACCTTTTTCCCGTGACATCGTCAACGATAAACATCAAGAAAGGTAGGAGGAGTTGTGTTTTTTTATTCTCATTCTCTGGCGTGCTATTATTACGGAGTAATTTATGCCTTTTGATATCAACATAATGAGGGGTGAATGGGGGGGGGTTCGGACCACATGAACACTACTGTCCCATCCCCATTTTAGTTCTCGATTGATGATGACAGCATGAAAAAATGTGGCAATGAACAATGGTCATGCTACACGCGACCTCAACGAACCGCTCCTCCAGTCAGGCGGCGCCCAACCCATGCCCCACGCGCTGCCACGCGGCCCTAATGCTGGCCCTCCCCCCCACCCCCCGGCACGCAGCCCACGCCCCGCCGGCGCGCTGCCCGTTCCACCGGTGCACTGCTCGGCCTTGTCGGTGGCCTTCCCGCACCCCGAAGGTCCCTATCGCCCTGCCCAGCACCTCCCGGCATCCTGCCACGCTGCTTGGGTCACCCCATGGCGTCGTGCCGCCTTGCCCGTCACCCCCCGGTGCCCTTCCGTGCTACTCGGCGCAACCAGTGGTGCACTTTCATTCTCCCAGGCGTGCCCCAGCGTGAAATATGGTGCCCTTCCTGTGCCCCCGCACTACCCGTCGCCCCACACGCACTTCCCTGCCCCTCGACATCCTGCTAGGAAACCACGCGGCCTGCCACACACTGCCCGATGCACCCGTGACCTGCCCGATGTCCAACCAACCTGCCCACGCCCCGCACAGCCACCGACCTCCCAAGCCGGCCCAAGGCATCCCCTATGGTGTCGTTGTCCAAACCGGCTGGTCTCCCGGGCTGAGTCACCGAGCCGAGTACGTGGTGACTACCGGGCCGAACCGCCTTCACTGTTCGCTGGGCTGCGCCCAGTGGACGTGGTCAAAACGTAATGGGATGACCCGCCCAATGTTCCGAGTAATACCCAGTGAGTCTGACCTGGTCGACCCAGAACGATCGGCTCAGTCTTGGTTGGGCCGATTCAATCCAACCGAGTCGGACCGGACCCAAGCCCACTACTAACCGATTAACTTCAGGGGCCATATCGTTGGCACCAGACGTCCGTTTGATGAACCGTCAGCGGCGACATATTCTTGGGGAATATTCGACCCTTTGAGTATTCCCCACTAGAGTTAAGGGGTATAATTGAGTCATGGTCAGGATGGTTCACACACGATTCCCACCGTGCCCCTAGGACTAAAATGCTAATAACCCATAGACTGGGCGTCCAATTGACGCGTTGTCTATTGCGTTGAGACACCTATGAGGTCGCGGTCCTTTTAGGTACTTCGACATGAGAATTTGTGACACTTGGAGTATCGACCCGCAACTCATGGAGTAGATCCTTCCTGTGATGAGCAGACATAGTGAGGAGACCTAGTAGCTGATAGACCATCCAACTGCTTCACCATTACGACTCGGAGTGATTCTACTAGCCTAGTGGGGAGCGCCTGTTACTAGGAGGCATGCCCATTGTGGACGGAATGCCTAGTATTTGGTAGCATACCCATGATACTCGACAAGAGGAGTACATAAGTAGGATATTAGGGGGAGCGCCTAGTATTTGGCGGCAGAACCATAGCAGATAGAGCGCCTGGTAGTTGGTAACAGACCCGTAGTACTGGACAAGAGGAGTACCTCAGCAGTCCATGGTTAGTGAGATGTGACTCGGTGTCACGATAGGCCCACTGTACTAGACAGAGGACGAGTTCTCCAGCAGTCGTGGTTTAGATAATGAAAACCCAGGATTTATCTAAGTCAATGACCTTTGTGATTTCATCATGATTGACATGGGTTACTTGATAACATAGGTATATGTATGGGTATATACCTGAGTAATGGTTATCCGTTGAAATCATACTTTTTGGTTTATCCTTGTTGGATTTTGTGAGACGTTGAGGGTCGTGAGGTCCCAAATGAGTATTGTTATACTCACCCCTGCAAGGGATATACCTGCACCTCGTTGTGTTGGATGCAGACGACGGGCAGCACTGACCGAGGCATAGTGTACGAGGACTAGACGGTACCTGGAGGTGGACATCACGATGAGTCAGTACCTGGAAGAGATGGACGGACGTGGTGCACTGAGGAGGATATCTATAGCTACCTTTATAGTTAAGATCCATGGTGGATGATCCAGGAGATGGTAGACACGTTCCTGTTGTTTGTCTTTTTAGTGGTACATGTTTTTCCTTTCCTTGTACATTACTGTTAGTCTTTTATTTCCGGCCCCTTTAATTTCAGCATATATTTCATACAAGTTTTACTTAGTGTTTACCTCCTCTTGTACTCTGGTTGTGTGTGGTTACGATTTATAAAGGAAACGCCTTCCCAGTTTATGGAAATTCCACCTTTGGTGCTAGTCGCTAGCGCATGGCCTATGGGAGGAGGGTTTGGGCTAGTCACAAGACGAGCACCATGGGATGGGTCATGAAAAGTACGCTCTTGGGTCAACTCATATGTAGAGTATCATAGACCTCAATGGAAATTAGTTCATTCCATTTCATGATAGGACTTTCATGGAGCATCGAGTGTTTTTACATGATTTCCAAGTTGGTATTGGATTTTATTTGAAACATTATTTAATTTTTTATCATGGTAGGGATAAGTGTTACACATACATTGGAGGTGAAAATGATCTAGAGCACATATAAGAGTTCTGTAAATCTCTTCATTCAATGAATAGTGCACTCATAAGGTGGTGATATTCATGTAGTCTCTAGTTTTTATATTCCCTTCCATGTTGAGAGAACAAACCCCATATGTATAGTTGGTAAATTTTCATTTTTTATTTAATGCCTTTGGGTATGGTGAGTTTTTTTATATGTATGTGCATCTTCGAAAACATTATGATAAGGTGATTGGAAGTGGATTTTTCCATTGAGAAACACAATTGGACTTTAATAAGATTTGTTGGTTATTTTAATATTATCACAAGATTCCTCATTTGTTAATGCTATTATTATTTGTTAAAGATGATTTATTTGAAGGTGAAGTCTAGTTTCTTTCAATGGATGTTACCTAATAGTAATTTGCATGTCCCCTATCATGAAAAAATCTTATTAATGAGAATTTCTCCTATCAAGACATCATCATTGATACAGAAAGTGATTTTGTATTCCACTCTAATGATTTAATTGATTCTTGGATTGACTGGGTTGTTTTCATAGTGTTTCATGAAGTACATGTGGTTTTTATAGAGGCTCGGATGGTCTTGAGTGATTCTTAGGTTCTTGTTTAGAAATTTCCTAGATGGACTATTGAAAACCTTCCTTTTATCCTTTAACATGGCCACCTTGATGATTTCATTATATTCTAATATGATGATATTATGTAGAAACCATATCCTTTAATCATTTTCTCACTCATAGAAAATAATTATAGACTACCTTGAGTTAGAACCTTGGACTCTCATTTAAGGAATCATAGGTTTTCCTAGACTTGATGTTGGGAATATGGGTGATTCCAAAAGGGTTGATGATTTTTTGTAGAATGGACCTAGGTTAAACCTTTATTCATCTTGATGAATGATATATTAAATGGATATTGGATTTTTTGATCAGGGTGTTTCACCAAAATAATTGTATTGGATTCGATGAACATGGTCATTGTAATTATGAGAGGTCTTAATAGAAGGAAATGAATTTTATCATTTAACATTTAATCCTTCTAAGATGAATGAATTTTTTAATATTCAGTTAGAGTTTCTTGAGTTTGATTATTTGTGTCTGTGGAAAATAGATTAATTTTTCATTGGGAAATCACAATCGGAGTGTCATCATAATGCCGAGGGGTGTCCATTGTATGGAAATTCCAATAGAAGTGGTCTCATGGTTCGAATGTGGACCCATTAAAATGATAAAACATATTGTTATTATAACCATCATCTGTTTGATTAATAAGACGACAAATATATCATGTCTCTTGTTAAAGGGGATCCTGTATTCTCCTTTTATTTTTCTATATCACAAAAAAGATTTTGTCATGTTTTGATGTCTTAAGTGTCATTTTATTTTTTTATGATTGGAGGAACATTGAGAATTTAAGAATGTGATGAGACCACTTTAACAAGATATAATGGCCCATTTAGGTTAGGTGATGATTTATTTGATCAACAAGGATTCATGGTGATGATAAGTTCTAATGGTGAGAAGGTGTAACAACCCAGGTATTGAGCCATGTTAAAATTCCAGTTTAATTTTTATTTTGTAATTTAGTGGATGAGTGATTATTTAAATGTAGTATTAGAACATAACTATATGTGTTGGAAAATGAAAATGTGTTGTTTTGATACCTTGTTAAAGTCCTCAAGGGTTTCCTCCGGTGTCTCATTCTGTTTCACGATCATTGATCATTAAAAATTAGACATCTGGGTGTATGGAATAGGGTGGATAGTTTTTATAATATAGTGATTCCCCCATAAAAACCATCTGTCTACAGTAGGTGAGTGGCAGTGAAGCACAATGGCTACACACTACTTCCCAAACCGTGTTCTTAGATTGAACATGTAGTTCCATGTATGTATTAAACTCACACTATTCATCAAACAGATGGTGAACAGATGGAGATAATCCTATCAACAACTGTGCGAGGTGGATTTCAAAGGTAGTTGGAGGTGAAAAAGGGACACATGGGTTTTCTAAATGTGTATCCAAACTGAGAGACCCATTTTTCAATGGGGGATTTACAAAAATTCCCTTCATGTGTATTAAAACCAATTTTCATTCACATTCTCCTCCTCATGCCATGTGACCTCCTCTCCCTTGAATAGTTGGTTCCTCCTTCTCCCTCTGGTAGGATTTTCATCATTAGCTTCTTCTGATGTCCAAATAGAACATCGTCAATCTCTATGAATCAGAATATGTAATCTCTCAACTCATTTTCAATATTCATTTTTTTAATTATCTATTGAAAAAGTTGTTATATTGTGATCTAATTTTCCCTATTTTCCTGTAAAATGACTATTCTGACGATTTATCGAGACCAAACCAAACATGAAATTGATATTGGACAATTAAAACAACCTAGGAATAGGTATGTGGTATATAAATTTTTTGTTTATGATTATTTCATTTTTTAAAAACCACAATTGTGTTACAAACCTACCTCTACTACATGTTTCCTTCATTGTTTCCTTGATTCTAAATATTTTTATGCACCTTGTATTACTCTGTTTATTCCTTGTTTAGTTTTTGGATGATGAGAAACATACTAATCGACACCCAGGGTGTACCTATTTTTTATTCCTTCTTTAATAATGTAATAAATTCATAGAATGCATTCTATGTGTTTAGATCTGATTAATAATGGAATTTACCCTTCTAGGGATTCATACAATTAATAATGGTACCTAAAATGTTCCATGTTGAATCCTTATATTTTTCAAAATTTAGAGTCGTTATATAATTTATCATATTGTTAATTAAGTTATAATATTTTATTTTGATGATTAATTATGTAAAATGAATTTGATGATAAGTAATGTCATGTTTGTAGAATAAAACCGATCAGATGATGTGTGTTGTCTTCTAAATTACAAAGTTATTATTTCTGATTAAATTTCAACTTTAATAGATTATTTCATTGTATATTTATTATTCCCTCATGTTATTACATAAAATGTGGAATTTTATTAGGTGGCCTCTTGATTTTAATGAAGGGATTATCCCATCTTTAGAGTTAAAATATAATTAATCAAAGAACCTTATTAGTGATTTGTCTTCCTTACATATATAATGTTTTGTCAGGAACAAAACTAAATGTCTAATAGACCAAGATCCTCCTATGTGTATTTCTTGATTAATTTGTGATTTTCCCAAGTTTTTAATTTCTCAATTAAGTCATGGTAACTTTTAAGTATCTTTTTATCAAATTTATTAAATTTTTTTGTTTTGTTACACTAATGGGGAATGTGTCTTATGGAATGGATTTTCTTGATGTCTTTCATTTTTTGAAGGAACTAAATGATATAATTGATATTTAATTGATTTTCTAGTATGAAAACAACACATGCCGTAATTAAATAAACACATCTTTCATGAATTTTTATACTTGTGTTTCTGTTAGTTAGGATATTTCTTAATAAATGAAAGAAAAGTAGGTATAAATCCTGGATAATATCATAAACATAATTATGAATTGATATAGTATATGGAATAATGATAATGGTTCAATTTAGAATTATTGTATCACACGCCCATAACATTGGATGTTGAACCTGATGTATCACACCAACGGCATTTTCGGGTCGGTGGGCAACAAACAACATGTTCCCCGGTGAGTGATAGCATGTTGACCAACTCACCAATATTCTGAGTGTAGAAATGAAGAAATAATCACAAAATCAATTGAAATGAATGTCAATTCCCACTCATAATGACAGGTAGGGAATGTAAACTATTTCTTGATCTAATAGGCTCATTCATACTAGTTATGTATGATTGTGTTACGCCTCGGTCTAGCCAATCCGTAGTATTCTAGGTATATGTCCATATACATCCTCAAGTACTTATTCTATATTGGTTGACTCAATATAAAACTATTCTATATCAATATATTATTACTATATTTATATTCTTTGGTCATACTTTTCATTCCATTTGTGATCCAAAGAAGTTAGATCCAACACGTGTCATTTGGGAACTAGAGTAGAACATTGTTTACTTATATAGTTCTATTATTATTATTTATATCTACAAACTTCCTTAAATTATCTTCCCATGATGGATTCAGTTATGGTCACCATGGGTTGTAGCCAATATGGATTTTCTATCACACAACCTTCTGTGGATCCTATTGCATTGGGAAACCTGAGTAAATCTTCTTTTTCAGCAGACTTAGACTATTGCTTGTGTTGTCTCACTTGTACTTGGGAATTTGAAGAACATGACTGAGCTGGAACATATGATTCTTGTGGAGTTCTCCCAAGGGGATTCATATTATTTTTATTATTAATGTAAAATATTGTATCTAATTTCCATATATATATATATATATATAATATTTTATTATATGTATAAAAGATTAAACATGCATGAGTTGTACACATAGGCATTGACCTTAACTATTTTCAGTCTGTATTACTCTTTCACTACTATTTCATTAATTTCTTCTGGTTTACTCTGTAGCATGTTATTTATTATCTAAAATACTAGTGGGTTTCTTTAATTATGAGGGTATATTTTCCCCACTCCCTCATAATCATACCCTAAATTTTATTCTGAATACTATACCATTCGAGGATGTGCGCTTAAGGCCATGTGACCCACTGATCTGACTACCCGTTTACTTGTCAGTCAGGCTAGGATATTACAATTGAGTATCTAGATTGAATAAAGCTTTATCCCTTTAATGTTGATGAAAATCATAATAGTAGATTCTTTTTTTATTACATACCCAATCCTTATGAAACCTTTCACAAAACATTAAATGGAATGTTCATACAATTAAGCATGTACCAAGTAGTTTCATTCCACATATATCATATTTTGTAACTCTCATCCCCCTTTAATATTCAACAATAATTTTTTTCTTAGACCTCATAAAACCCAATATTTAATGATTTACATTGAATATATTTGATTATTATAATTCATTCTTCATTTTGACTAAACTATATATTATATATCATATGACAAACAAATTTAGAAAACTAGTTACCTTTTAATGTCATGACTTATAACCATTTATTAAATAGTCAATAATTTATTATAAATTACATATATATTATGAATCCTACATAGAATATCCTATAAATATATCCTCATACTCTATAACACTCTCTTCTTTTATCTGAAATCAAGTGAGAAACTACCTCTCTAAAACACCGCATGTAAGTTGGGAATAAAACATATCCATATTTACTAAAATATTTATGAATTACAGATTAATTTTAGTTTAAAGGGGACACTATGTGTGATAGAAATCCTGAGACAAAAAATTGGTTTCTCCTAAATATTATGTTGCACATATGACTGATTTATACCAAAAAATTTTAACACCTCAAGCATCCATGGTACCCTCCTCTTTCAATAATGCAATATCTTGCATTGTACACATGTTCGAGATTCTAACACACTACGACCAATCAAAGTAGCTGTTATGAATAGTAATACCCACATATTGAAATTTTATAAATTTTATTATTCAAATTGGACTTCATTTTTTGATTTGGAATATCAAAATTATCCTAAGATGAATTTTTCATTTTTTTTCTCAGAACTACAAATTTTTTTATGAATAATGTAAAATATTAACCATTAATTAAAAACAACTTTTTTAATAAAAATCATTTATAGTGATAAATAATATTATTTAGTGGTTTTAAAGTTCAATTATAACATATTTTTACCATTTTATCCATTGGTGGTAATTAGAATTAATTTCACAATGAAATTGGATATAAACAATTGTCAATCTTTTGATTGATATTCTTTCGTAAATACACGCTATTTGTTTTGAAAATGGGAATTAATTATAAAATTAATTAATTAAACTTATATGTTTTTAATTTTTTAAAATATACATCATATTTTAATTTGGAATATCAAATATAGATTAGGGTGAATTTTTGATATTTTTCTTAAAAACATCAATTTTTGATGAATAGTGAAACAACTAAGTGGTAGTTAAAAACTGATTTTCTGATTAAATGAAAATTTATGGAATTTATGAATTTAATTTCAAAAATCCAACATACAGGGTTGTAATTAGAATTTAAAATTTGGCTCAATGGGATGAAAATAATTTTTGGTGAATAGTAGCCTTTATGTTTTATTAATCGCGATTAAAGTTAATTAGTGTAATTTATGGTAAATATAATGTTATAATAATATAAAAGTACCTTTACACTTGTCCTAAAATTATTGGATGAGTCATGTCCGACCAAGAATATCAATGGATCAACTTGGGGTCCCCATGAAGCCACTTGGGAAAGAAAATGTCATTAATAACTTTTTATTTAAAGTAAAAATAAAATTGTCACAAACATGTGTTGTTTTAATAAAAAAATTATTACATGTGTTAATATAAGTTACATTTTAGAATACAAATATTCATTGCAAATATAAAAGGATTTCCTACATCATGGTAATTGTTTTATAATTTTTAGACATTAAATAAATAAGTTTATTGATGACACCATGATGATGCAGCGATTACCACATTAATGAAAAATTTTAATAAAATGAAAATATAAGGTAAAATATAACACATAAAATCATCTAATTCCTATTGAATGGGTGGATTTTGAACCCTTATCACCTTATCCTAGAAATATATCATTTTGGGACCTTTAAAATCCAAAAATAATTTCATAATAATGTAACATTTCATGACATTCCAAGAGTGGCCCTCCTCTCCTCTTATAAATGCCCCCACCACTATCACCTTATTCACACCATCAAACCAATTTGGCTCGACCAAAATCTGCCAAAATACTCTCTCAAATTCCCTATATTACCCCTAGAAGCCTCACTTTGGGCAGAAAACTTCCCAAGGAAGCCTTTGGCTCAAATAAAAAAAGAGTTACCCGATTTTGAGGTAATGTCTTCTCTTATGTACTTTTGTTTTATTTTTCTTCTCCAACCCCCTAAACTCATTTTTTATTTATTTTGTAACAACACAAGTATCTTAAATATTCTTGGATGTTTTTATTAGAAGGAGTTTATTTACACTTACACACACCTTTGTCTAATGGTTAAAGAACATATTGTTTCTGTGGGTGGCGAATTACTGCCTCACGAAATGATGATTGTTCAATCTTATTTTAACACATCTCATGGCGGCCATTTAGATGTCACTATATTTATATATGATATATATTATGTTTACGTTTTCCTTATGATATTGTATTTTTCATTTATGGTATACCTTTATGATTTCCACTATGGGTAAACGCGATAATTTCATTTTAGGAAGTGCGGACTACCGCCACCTCAAAGTGATTTGAATCGTTAATGCCATATGTGGGACATATAAAGGATGGAGTAAATGATATTATATATGATATTATACTGGAATTATAATACACATTTATATCATTATGATTTCATTCCATTAAATAAGAAATAGAAATTAATGTAGCGTTCATGCGTACGTACGACTTACCGTCTCCATGAACGGTGCATTTCATATTTTACCTCTAAATGTTATGTAATATTTTAAATGAATTTATATACTAGATATATAAAATATATATTATATCTACATCATGAATATAATTCTTGATATAATGGATATTTTACCACATGAATAACTTGTAATTATAAGAAGTTTATATTTGACTCAAGTCCCAAAGATCGGCAAAACGACTGTTATTAACATAAATAATTACTTAATGTTTATAACATGGTAATAAGTGATATAAAAGGAATAATTATCTTGAAAAACGTTCTTAAGGAAGTAGAAATTATCTCTAGTTTAATATTCAGGAGATTGAAGAATGATCGAGTCATATCGGACACGAGGTAAGGGACTTCGTCTCAATCTTCTTTCATTGAGGCATATTTTGTTTTAATACAAGACATTTTTTTATATGGATTATAAACCCCTTTGACTTTTACATTTATTCAAAAGGAGTATTTTTATTTGAAGTGTTTTACTAAATGACAAAAGGGAATGTTTTTTTGTTGTATGTATGCGGCGACAACGACTTCTCCTCCGTCGTGACCATTATTTGAGTTTTGGCTACTTCTACAAGCCATAAACTTATTTAGATGAAAAATAAATACAATGTTTTACTTTTCTTTTACTTTGGTATTTAAAATGGTTTTATTATATCAATGTGTCTTTATTGATATCTTGTGATTGAAATGTGTAAATTTTATGTTTCTTTTATGCATGTTTTATGTGATACGATTATGTTATGGTTTATGATATGTTTAAACATTTTAATATAATTAATGCATTGGACTTAGTATGTGACGGGTGGAGCCCTCTATAGCCTCTCGAAGCATCGGTAGGTCTCATGAGATAAACTAGTGTCTTGGCACAAGGCCTTGATAAAATCTAATTTATAGTCTTGGCACAAGGCCTTGACTATGAGGTTATGATAGTCTAGCATTATGCATTCCATTATTAAGAAAGTGGTTGTTGATATTACATTTGATTATTCGACTAGTACCATATCCATGTTAGTAAGTAAATGGCATTAAATCATTTTATTTTTGTCATATTATGCTGAAGTTAAAGTTTAAAAGGATTTTGGTTAGTTATACATTTCCTTAAATTTTTATGTTTATTTATGAAAGTTTCCGCTCTATTTTTATCCTTACTGAACATCTGAGCTCACCCCTTTCTATATTTTATTTTCCAAGGATGTGAAGAAATATTTTATGACAGACCTACAGGGATAGTCTGAAGGGGATATGAGTGTGGACTCAGGAGACTATGTTATTGTGATTTTCACTTTATGATGTAATGTAACATTTATGAATGTATCTAGTGTTTCCAAGGCCACTAAACTAATCGGTCTTTCGAGACAAGATCTTTTGTGATCATGCCAAAGTTACGTAATAATGCACCGACTCTGGGAAACAGGGGTTAGGGCGTTACAAAAATAATACATTATTAATATTATTATTTTAAATGGTAGTTAACACATCGATTTTGTTTTTATAGAAATGAACATAACTACATATATTATTTGTACAAATATTTATTATTATTTATTATTTCTTATAATAAATTTTAGATGATTAAAATGACAAAAAATCCCTTTGTAATCATAATACACATTAATATTTATAAAATGTAGTTTTACCGCCTTTTGATGGAGATCATTTTTTAAATCATGTTTTTTCACTTTATTATTTTTTTTTTGATGCAATAATTCTTCTATAATTGGTACATAAATTCATCATGGTTGAATATGTTGTATTTTTATGATATTATTCATCATTTAATGAATAGTGATAAAATATTATAATTTAATTTAAAATTGTATTTTCGTTCAATATAATTATATAGTTATATTATAATTTTAATGATTTAAATATATAAATGAATTGTGTATTTATTGTTTTGTCAAATTTGGGTCATTTTAACTAATTTCACCTTAAAATTAGATATAAACGCATGTCAATCCTTTGATGGTTTTTTACTTATGAAAACATGTTTTCCCATTTTGACAACATGGATTAATTTAATATTAATTACTAAATATTCTTTGTTTTGAAATAGGAATAATGGATTATATATTTTGAATCATATGTTCCAAATTATGTAAATTATTACTTTTAAATTTTTTAGCCTTATGAATCATATCTTCTGTAATTATTTTAATTACCATAGGTATGTGTAAATCGGGTAATTAATATTAAAAATATATTTATAATAATATCAAATGCCCTAACACATGAACTAATTTATTTTTATGAGTTTATCCTAATGTAGAACATACTTGGTTTCATATAATTTTCATATGGAGCCACTTGTATGACTTTAATTCATTTATAATATTATATTCAATGAGTAGTCTTCTTTTATTATTTGGTTTTTAAAAAAGGAATGTAATTTAATATAGATTTATACTGGGAATATCATCCAATATAAATACTATTTATAAAGATAAAAATATTACCAACATCATTTAAATTTATTCATTATTTTTAAGAAATACATATTTAAATTTAATTATGATACAATGATAATGAAATAATAGATTTATTAATTGAAGAGTAAAATAAATGATTATATAAATATTAAAAAAAAGATTTAATTTACATAATTTATGAAATCTACGAATTTTATAGGTGAATGTGACCTGTCATATGTATATTAAATGTTTTTTCAATATATCTATTAATTAGTATTTCATTTAAATTAAATGAATTTTTTGTTGTAAAAATTATCTCAATTGGTATTTTATAAAAGTGATAATATATTAAATTATTTAAAAATGATAAATATAATTTTATATTACATACATAATATGATATGGTAAAAACGTTAATTATGTGTGAAATAATGGGCAATTAATCTCATATAAGAAAAATTTATATCCTTTTAATATATAAAATGTGGTCACCACAATTAAAATTGAAAGAGATTATTTAATGGTGAATCAAAAAGAGAAAGTTTAAAATAAAAAAAATATAACAAGGAATTATTGGATTATAAGATATAGAACTATCAACATCTTACCATAGGCATATCTAATGTTTGAGAAATTTGGAATTAAAAATTAATTTATTTTAATTTCATAATTTAAGAGTTTCTAAGGGTGCCCCTCCCCTCTCCTATAAAAATGTACCAGCTCTTCTATAATAATCCCTCATCAAGAACCATTTTGGTTGTCCATGATCTACCCAATAACCAAACTAGTATTCCTACCCACATTATTAGGAAATTAGTTTTGAAATAACATCCTTATTAGAGGTGTTAAGGTGTTACTCAAAGGTGATTATCTGAAAAAGGTGTATCATTTTTTGGTGTTTTATTTTTTTTTCTTCTTCCACATCCTTTAAATATTCCTCTTCTAAGATGAGATAAAAAATTAATTTAAATATATATTATAAGGGTTTTTATTTTATTATCATTACTTAAATCCATAACTAATTTCATCAAATAAGAAGTGAACATTTCGTTCGTGTGTATAGAGGAATATCGCCTCACAAACATATGTAGGTTGTTTTTTCAATAGTGTCTATCAAAAATATATATAATTATAGAGTCAATGTTTATATATTATATTCATCACATATTTATTATTTTAAACTAATTATATTTAAATTATGTTCTTACATTCCATGTATAAAAAATCAATAATGCCTTTCGTGCGTACATGTGAACTATCATCTCCACAATATGATGTGATTCATTTTCATTCACCGCATAACATTTATGATATATGAATGAATAGTTAAAATATTATTATGATATTATAAATATTATGATAATTTTGGAAAAATAAAATAATATTTACCTTATATCTATAATGATCAATGAAAAATGTAAAAAGTTACTCATGCATACATATATCCTTCCCTCTCCATGATTATAAGGTTGTTCATTTTTCATAAACAATATTTAAATATTGATTTACAATTAGTATTTTTGTATAAGAGATATTATTATTTCTTTTATAATATTGTGTATATGATGGACATATGAACACAAGTACAATTTAATTCATTAAAGTTAAATTTTTACTCAATTTCCAAATATAAACAAAATGTCCTATAAGAATTAAAATAATTACCTTTGTTTTATAACATGTAAAAAAGAGATAAAAATTAATAATAAATTTAATAAAGGTTCTCATGAATTTATAAATTAACCTTAGTTTATTATTTAGGAATATAACAAATGTATGTGATGATTCGAACTCAAGGTAAGTGATTTTATCTCAGTCTCCTTTCATTGAGGCATATTTCAATGTTGGAGCCCAACTTATTTTATAAGATTAATAATAAAGCCATCTTACATTTAATTTCATTAAAATGTTTTCAAAATAAATCTTTTTATGATGTTTTTTATTGAATGTGAAATGGAATATTACTTTAATATACATGCTGACAACGACATTTCTGTTGGCATAACCATTGTTTGATATTTTTCTTCCACTATAGTATGTAATGTTATTGAACGAAAAATAAATATCATAATCCCTTTTAAGGATTTTTTATTGAAAATGATTTTGGTAGGGTATTTATTATGTCAATATATTATACTGATATCTTGTTATTGCAATTTGTAAATTCTATTTTTCCTAATATACTTTTTTATGTGTTATGATTATGTTAAGTTCCATAATAATTTATTATGTATACAGGTGGTTTCATGATATACAGAGGGTAAATAATCCCATGATAGCTCCCCAATGCATTGGGAAATGAGATGGATTTAACCAGTTGGGTTTCTCCTAAGATATTTAGGGAATATGTTGTGATGGGTATTCAAAATGTAACCATGAAGTATAGTCCCTATGTATTTCTGAATGAGAAAATGTATGTTGGATATGGATTCCATAAGTTAGCTTTATGATTTATAATTTCTAAGAAGATTTTATGGAATCTTATTGTTAAATGAGGTATGTTAATGAGTTTATGTTTATGGGTAAAAATTCTTATTTTTTGTGAAAATGTTTTATATATTTTAAATATTCGTGGATTACTGTTTTCATTGATTACATTATAGACCCTACTCATCCCTTTAGGATAATATGACGTTTTTAAAATGTTTTTATAGTGTATAGATGTATTTAATTTAATGTAATAATTCATTAATAATTTTATTGTGAGAAATGATATAGGTTTTCTTTTATGGTGTTACATTTTGTAAAAAATATATAGTGAGTAAAAGTTTATACTTCATAATATATGAGTTGTTATTTAATAGTTACAGACTAATTATATAAAACTATAATCCAAAAAATATCATCAATGTGAATTCTTAATTGAAACTATAATTATGTAATTTTTAAGGATATGGCCTTACAATTTGTATTACAGGTTAGTTTATATAACTTTAGATGTAATGGGTTATATAAAAATAAGTGTCATGTTGTATATAATAACAATGGTTGCTATATTATAATGTGTCATAGTTATTTTATATAAGTTTAATGAGTTTTAGATAACATGAGTAAATAGACTATAGTTTTTATCTTCCTCATAAAATATTAGATGATGATTTTGTTGTTATAGTCATATTATCCTTTTAGTTTTAGAAAATGTATGCATCCATCAAGCACCATTGTAATAATGGAAATAATGGAATGTACCACCATTATCTAAATATGAAACCAAATTAAATGGGACCTGAAATGAGAAATATTGATTTAATTCTAAATCCCCTTTCAAGAGTCATTATTTACCACATGAACCATGATGTTTTTTTGGGAATCATATATGATAAAAATGAATAATTGTGGATTATCAGATCAAACTCTCAATGGTAAGTATATTCAACAACCTATGTTTTAGGGATGTGGAATGAAAAATCTAGGAAAATGTTTTAATGGAATACAAACATGTTATAGATGTTTAAATTAATGTAATAAAACATTAACTATTTATGGAGAAGGAATCATTCAACTATCTCCGGGAAAGGAGAAGAAGTTAATTAAAAGTTATCAATTAAATGTTTTCAATGTGGGGGGTATTTTCATTATGAAAATATATGACTTGAGAAGTAGGTTTAGGTATGGTATCTAGAGTACCATGAAAATATATGTTTAGCATTACCAATTATTTTATTATAGAAGATGATGAAACTTAAAATGACATATAAGGTATGAAATATTTCTTTTCTCATATTTTTCCATTATTGAATATTATGATATGATTCATGTTTTATTTTTTTATGAAAAATTAATTAAAGAATATAAAATTCATTGTTATCTGATCCTATAAAATGAGGGAAAATTAATATATCTATATTTTAAAAATTTGAGAGTTACTATAGATGTATAGATAATGAATTTTTTAAAATTATTAATTAACTTTTTATGATAGAATTATAGTGGAAAGATTTTTTTTCTAGTATGTGTAACCATAATGTTTTTTATGTGATAATATAATTGAAGGATGATTTATCATTCCTTTTGTTGAAATAATCATTGATAAGTATTAGGTTATATAAATATTTGAGGTAATTATGGGTTATTACTTTTTTGAGATAAAATGATTATTATGAGATAAAAATTGTTGTTCGGACATGTTATGGTAATTTTTTGGTACATCATAATATTTTAGGAATGTTTGATGAAATAAATATTTTTTGGGAAAACAAAACATGAAAACATTGTGACCACATGTCATGTCAGAAAAGGCTTCGGGAACAGATCCCACAATCAAAGTGTAAAATATCTTCATTTCCTATAACTGACCGACGTGACGTCCTGGGTTAATATGAATTATTATTTTTTTTTAAATTATTTAATAAATAATGAATAATGTGACAGTTAAGTCATATATTGTATTGAATAGATAACCATGGGATTGGAAAATTATTTAGTGATTATGCGATAAATATTATTTTGAAAGATGTTCAATATTTTTGGGACCATTATATGATTAAGGTAAAGTAAAAAAATAATAATATATTAGTTGAGGAGTAATTGTTTATCTATATTCTGGAAGGATTGATGATTTTAATTATGGTGATATATGGATTCAGAATATTTATTGAGATTATTTACCTATCATGTATAATATAAGATTAAGTGATTTAATATTTTGTATTAGTCATTAAGAGTGGGTGATGTTTTTTTGGTGTTAAATGTTAAAATTTATCTTGAAATGTTATGTTAACAAATTCCTATGGGAATTGGGTATCAAGAAAAGCTGGATTCTTTTTGGGAATTTTATGGGCAATTATTTGCTGAATGGCCTATGTTGATCTTTGGGTATTACTATTTAATTTTCGATGAAAATTTAATTTTAAAGTAAGAATAATTCCTTATGTTATTATTCTATGTAGTAAAATAATTCCTCATCACTGTGAATAGGATATTAAGAAAATTTATTGTATTTTCCTAATACGAAGTCAACTAAAATTTAATAATTTACAAATTTATGTTTTTCTGATTAATATCTTTTTCATGACAATTTTTTCTATTACTCTCCATAATAACCTGATAGATAATTTTTCTTACATATACATATTTTCTTACAATGAATCCTAATATTTTTCTCTCAGGTGACCTTCTTACCTCATTTTCCGTATATTAATGTGGAATTTTAATTTACTCTTTTTCTGATATGGTATTTCAATATATGAATTTTGAATAGTGATAACATAGTTACTGGCCCAGAATTAAAATTATGAGGACAAAATTTCTAAATAGGTGGTGGATGTAACATATGAGGTAATTATATAATAAGAATTTTTCATATCCATTAATATTTTTTTATTAATTATTCATTTTAGTTTTAAGGGGATAATATTTTTTGATAGCGTACCCAACACACAACTATGGTTTTTCTAAAATCTTATGTTGCACACAAGACTGAGATATAACAAAAAATAATAAATTATTATTATTATTATTTTAAATGGTAGTTAACACTAACCATTGAATTGGAGAGAATGAATAAAACTACCTATATAATGTTTACACATATTTATTGAATATATTTACATTATCTTATTAAATTATAAAGGAATAATATGAGAATGACTCCAATTTTATGCATAAACACTCTAATAGTTTTATAAGGTAATTTTACCGCCTTTTGATTGTGAACCAATTTTAAATCTTATTTTTGTGAATTTTCTATATTATATTGGAAAAAAATACTTCTTCAAAATAATCAAGAAATAAAAATTCAGTTTGGATGACTTTTTGATATTTTCTATTAAAATTTAATTTTTAATGATTAGTGAAAAAATATTTCATGTTAATTCATAACTACCTTTTAATCTAATTTAATAATATAATTATATTTTCCTTTTAATGGGGTTTAAAGTATAATTTAATAATTCTATAATAATTTAATTCAATTTTCTACATTTTATGCAATTTCACTTTGAAATTTGATATAAACACATGTCCATCTTTGGATGGTTATTACATTTATAGAAAATCATTCTCACGTTTTGACAATAGGGACTAAATTTAATTTAATTACGACAATATCTATATATTGATTTTTTTATAAATAAATTCTATTTTAGGAATTAGATGATAAAATTTATGTGAACATATCATTTTTATTCTTCAAGCATTATGAATAGTGACTTTAATAATTAGTTTAATTACCATGATTAATGGTAAATCAGTTAATTAAAGTGAAAATAATATTTCAATAATATAAAAATACCCCAATACTTATACTACTGTAATTGGATTACTGTGCCCTGACCTTGATCTTCCTGTGTAGATTTTTGGAACACATATAGCTACTTGTATAGCTATAATGAATTTATAATATTATATTCAATGAATAGTCATTTTTAATACACTTTCTTTAAATAAAGGTAAATTATTTTAATATGGAGATATAAAAGAGATCTCTTAAACTATAAATATTTTGACAACTAAAAAATAACTACCAACATCATTGAAATTTATTAAAAAAATCAGAAAAAAATATTTAAATTTAATACTGAGACAATGTTGAGGCAAACATACATTTATCAATTAGGTAATCAAATTAATGATAATTTAAATAAAAAAATATGTGTTAATTTAGATAATTTATTCCATAAATGATTTTTATAGGATAATTTGATATGTTATATGTCTAGTCAATGGTTTTCATCATAGTTATATTTATGTTTTGACTGTATTTAAATTCAACGAAATGATTTGTGAAATAATTGACATAATTAGTATTTTATAAAAATATTAATTTATAAAATTTCAAAAAAAAATTAAAATTATATTAAAATAAAAATATTACAATTAAAATGATTAAATGTTTGTTAATTTTATAATTATTTGAAATTTAACCCATTTAAGTAAAATTTATAGCCTCAAAATTTATAAATTTTGATAAAATAATTAAAATTATACGAGAATAATGAATGGTAAACAAAAAATATAAGATTTAAAATAAAATAAATATATGAATAAAATTATTAAATGAGTGGTTTTAGAGAAATATTCAATATATATTAGAAATATATCATGTTAGAGTAATTGGGATTAAAAAACTAATATACATTAATTTAATATTTTAAGAGTATCCAAGGTTGCGCCACACATCTCTTATAAAAAGGAACCCACTATTCAATATTGCACACACATAAAGAACCATTTGGATTGGCCAATAACATATTAATCCCCATTCAATAATCTCTCCTCATATTATTTAGTCCTTATATTACCCAAAAATATATATTTTAAAGGAGTTACTATTTTCTTAAATGTGATTAACCTTATAAGAGGAATAGTTTTTTTAGAATGTATAATTTATTACTTCTTCCCATTCATAAAATTTTTTCTACTAATTTGAAATAATAAATTATGTATCCTATATATGCTGATATTTTATTATATTTACATCATATCTTAAATCCATCTCCAATTTCATCAAATGGGAAATGAATATTTTGTTCAACTATATAGTGGACTACCGCCTTACGAACAAGTATAGTTCGTTATTCATTACTATATATCAAGACTACATAAAATGATGAAATCGAAATTTATATACTAATTTATTTAATTATATATCACTTTAAAAGAATTATATTTCAACATTGTTCTTACCTTCCAGGCACATAAAATTGATAATGTTACTTTGGCGTATATGTGAACTATCACCTTCACAAAGCGATGTGAATCATTTTTATTCACCAAATCACATTTAATATATATAACTATATTTAAATTATTATTATGATGGTAGTATTATTATGATCATTCTAGATATTTAAAATAATAATTACCTAATTTACATAATGATCAATGCAAAATGGAAAATGTTACATATGAATACATACAACCAACTATCTCCACGATTGTGACATTATTAATTTTAATTAACCATAATTAATGTTTTGATTTAAAAATTTAGGACTAATGTATAAATGGGATTATTATTTCATTAATAAAATTTTGGATATTACAGAATTCTGACCACATGGAAAGATTAACTCATAATAAGTTCATTTTCGACTCACATACTGAATATCAAGAAAATTTCTGATATAAACATAAATAATTATATATGTTTCATTAAATGGTAATAAGTGAGAAAAAATGAATTTAAAAAATTGAAAAATTTAACAATAATGTATAAATTTACATATGTTTATTCTTTTGGAATTTAATGATTGTACATGATGAGTTGGAATCATGGTTGGGGACTTCTTCTCAATCTCCTTTCATTGAGTCATATTTTGACATTATACACCAAATTATTTATTAAGGTATATAATAAACCCCTTTGAGTTTTAATTTTATTCAAATGTTTTCGAAATGAATTATGTTTTGTGATTTGTTTTACTAAATGTCAAAAGAGTTGTTTTTTAATGTATACGTCTACAATGACATTTTCACCTTTGTGACCAATGTTTTATATTTAGCTACCTCTTCACGATGTAATGTATTTAAATGAAAAATAAATAACAAAATTCATTTTCATGAATTTTGGTATTTAAAATGGTTTTGAGATGGTATTTATTATCTCAATATCTTTAATTGATTTCTAGTGATTGAAATATTAAAATGGAATTCTACCTTTATGTTGGATTTATTGGTTATTATTATGTCATATTTCCTAGGAATTTCTTATTTATACATGTGGTTTCATGATAAATCAAGGGAAGGTGAGATTATGATATCTTTCCATTAAATTGGGTAATGAGATAGAGTTATTCACTTGGATTTATCCTCTGTTATTTATGGAATACACTATGATTGGTATTCCTAATATAACCTTGAATGTTACTCCCTTGGTAGCTTTGATAGATACACTGTAAGTATGATATGGACACCAAAATTTACTATTACGATTTATGATTTATAATATGTTCTACAGGAATCGTATGGTTTATTGAGTAATGTTATAGAGTCTATGTTTAATGGGTGTAAAATATGAATTTTTTTAAATGTTTTCTTATGTAATAAATATTCATGGTTTCATGGTTTTATTCAACACTTTATATCCCATAATGATTTTTTTGGTCTATTCACTAGTTTTTTAAATTTTTTATAGGGTATTAGGATTGGTAAGTGAAAATAATTAGTCAATATTAATTTTATCAAGAAAAATAAATTATGTTTTATTTTAATGATTATAATTTTGTTAATAAATAGATAGGGAGTATAAGTGTCTACTTTGAAATATTTGTGTTGTTGTTTAATATTTATGGTTTAATTATCTAAAACACTAAATATGAAAAGATTATAAATTTTAATTCTTGATTTAACTCAATATTATGTAATGTTTAAGGATGAGTCCATATACACTATATTTCAACTCATTTTTTCTTATGGAAATTAGTTCTCAATGAATTATATATTTAATGTTCATAATTCTATTCATTCTATTGTATAAACCAAATTTAGGTTCTTGATCAATGAATCCATTTATCAAAATCTCCCATCATTTAATAGGAATTAATGAAAATTTATTACCTTTTATTACATACAAAGACTCAAAATATATTTTCAAGGTACTAAATACATCATCCATATTCCAGTGGATTATTAGATTCATTAAAATATATATTATTTAATTGTAGTGATAAATCCAACATCATTTAATCACACTATGGAACAATAAGATCCCAAATATATAAAATCGGTATTTTATAACAAGGATTGTTTTCTTGATATGAACATGATCTACTCAGTTCCAACCTCAATTATATTGGGCCTCTAAATAGGGATATACTTATATTAAATATTAGTGTTGATTCAAATTCATATACTAAAATCCATTTCCAAAAATTGAAACATAATGGGACAAATCATAATCATCATGAATATAGTTTTATTAAATAATAATCAATATAATTAAAAAATTTATCAAATACCCTAAGTGTTTATAATAATTTTCATGTTAGTTATGTTTATTCGAAAAATATTTCCAATGGATCTATATAAACATCATCTAATTGAAACTGAAACTCATAAATCATTATATCCTAGTACTAAAATTTCATTTAATACATTGGTATTATATTCAAGGGATCTCACCATTTTTGTTTCATCAATTTAGGAGTCTTGGAAAATTACATACTTATATAATTCCCAATTTAATTGTAAATATGAAAACATATCATAAGAAATATTCATGTATTAATGAAATCATTCACAATAAACTTATTCATATCTGAGGAATGAAAAAAAATAAACTATGATATCATATTCTTAGTAAGTGTAACATACAATGGAGTATATAAAATAATAATAATGTATAATCAATATGAAAAAGTGGATAATCAAAACATATTTAATTGAGTTATTAAATTTCGTTAAATAAACATACATGGATAAAATGAATATATAAATCATGTGGATAAGTTAAATTTAATTACTAATAATTGGAATTAAGAATTTAAAACATTCATTACCTTGGCATTCCAAACTAGATTTCATGAATGTTACCATCAATGGATCTTATCAAAGACATCATTGTTAATATATTGTTTAGTGAAATAAATAAACACATATTATATCTGTAGCCTGTTATATTTTCATATTAAATATGTCAATACATCAATGATATATATATATATATATATATATCATGGGGCCACCCATCAATTACACATCCGATGAAATCCCCATATCCATTCTCAAAATTTCTTATCAGCTAAAAATTTTCCATACTGAATAAGGAATGTAGAACATCAATATTAACCCTATAAATGAAACAATGTACATAATACACTCCCTTTGACTGAAAACATATATTAAAATGATATATTGTTGAATCATTGTCAAATTAATAATAATTATTATTAATTCAATGGTGATGTTATAAAATATCAACATGAAATGGAAAAATAATTTACATTAAATAATTTAGATCCACTATGAAATTTATCATAATAAATGGAATGATCTATAAATAAGGAATAATAAATTATCATCAAAATTCCATTGATATATAAAATTATAATTTTCAAAAAAATCCATTAGAAAAGAAATCATAATAAATATATTAATATTAACATCCTTGTATCATCATGTAATAATTTCCTAAATAATTATAATAATTATTTTCAGAGAAAAAATATCTTGAAAAATAAATAATAAAACTTTTAATATAAGATTTAAATTATGTTGTAATATTGAGGGTGGTAGGGGTCTTTTTTGATGTTCACCGTAAAAAAATAATTTTGTTATCATGTTTTGATTGAAGTAACTCCTTTAGAAAATTAATGTTCTATTACATATATAAAAAATTATGGAATATTCCAAATTGGTAAAAATAAATTTAGAATATATTTGGAAAAACATGAAAATATTTTTTAGAATAAATATATATGGGATAAAATTATTTTGAATGAAAACTTCATAACACGATTTTTAAAATAAATTCACCTTTATGTAACTAAAGTATTAAATAAAAATAAAAAATTGGATGAAATGGATGATTAACATTTAAAACCCAAAAAAACTAGACTAGATTAGATCATATGGGGTTCAAAATATTAGTTTAATACACATTTCCCAAAATAAATTTTAATGTAATGAATATTTTTTTCCTTATTAAATAATATTTTGGATTCAAATATGTATAATTTTAATAGAAAAAGATGTAACATTGCTTCGTGGAGGTGGTAGAGAAAACATATGCATGTGGAATTTTTATTTTTCTTTAGAATGGAAAGTATTTGTTAAATGGTTTTCCAATAACAATAATAACATGGTTGAACTATAATAATTATGTTAGAATTGATAGAATATATTTATAGTAAAAAAATACTAGATAAACATTGATAGTCTTGGGTGAGATGATTAAATCATGTTTGAGGTACTTCCTTGGGCTTACACCATAAGCCTTCATAATATAGAATTAGGGAAATACTAGTTGATAATGAGTAATGTTAAAGGGATAGAATTTATTATGTGTAATTATTTTGTAATAACATATTTATTTGGTGAAAAAAATCAATTATATTTTTTTATCTTTGTATTCATTATAATAATATTATGTAAATTCTCAGTCAAACAATCATTATCTCTATCTAAATAGTATTTTCATGTATTATATACTTAAATTTAAATTAATGGATTAAATGTAATAGAATTTGAAAATTATAAATTTAATTACATTATTTATTCATCATTGAAATATTATCCTAGGATTATTATTTTATAATTTCTTTAAAATATAAATCTTTCAATAAATAATGAAAAATATATTTTTTATTGACATTTGTTTGCACATTTCAGTCAATTGTGAAGTAAAATTATATTTATGTTAATTTTATGATTTTATTATCTTTATTTTGGCAAAAAAATACAATTTTTTAAGTTGAAATTAATTTTTAACATGAATTTTTTTGAAATAAATTTATACTTGAACAAATCATATTAAAAAACTAGTTTTTCATCGAATTTTTTGGTGTATTATTAAATAAAATTATACCAATTATGTGATTTCAACATAATAAAATACATTCCATATTTTGAATAGAATGATATATATATTTTATATAGATCCCATTTAATTTGGGTTGATTTGAATAGAAATATTTAGTAATTCTTATAAACACAATAAAATGTTAATCGAGTAATTAATGAAAAAAATATAATTATAAGGACTGTAAAATAACCCTTGCATAAGGAAAATTATTTTATGATTATATATAATCTATATTAATTTAATGGTTTAATATGTGTATTTTTTGACATTTTTTATTCATAAAATAATAATATATTATGTAATGTAAAGATAATAATTTTAGAATCTTTTTTCTAAATATTATAATATTATTAAAATTGGGATAATGAAATAATATTTAAGTTATAATTATTATTTTCATATTTTTTATTTATATTACATTTTTTTATATATTTTTATTTCTATATTATAAATTATTTCCTTAAAAACATACATAATAATGAAATATTAATTAATAAATAAGAGGAACAATAAAATATTAGTTATTAAAAAAAATAAAAGATATTAATATTAGAAATAAATAAGGTGAAAAATAATTTTTTTTGATTGAAATAAAAATTTCATAACATTATTGAAAAATATTATTCATATATCAATAGTTATCTTGATGCTATTAAATTCAATGTAAATAAATTATTTTATATTAATAATAGTGATATATTATGAAAAATAATATTTTATTAAATGATATAAAAATCATAAAAATCATATCCATAAACATTTGATTGTGGTATGTTTTAAACTATCAACCATATTCTATTTAAATCCCATTTTTAATTTATTGTATCTATCATGACCCTAGATGAGTAAAAACCCTTATTGTCATTATTATTGCCAAAAGGGTTAATGAAGGGTAAATCAATAAGACATGGGAGAAAATATTTTTAAAAAATTTAAAAACCATATCTTAATAGTTTATTTAAAATCATCATCATTTTCTATTCTATTAATATTTATTAGGATCTATTTTTAAATAAAAAACTAATTTCTATTAATTTAATATTTTAAGAAATTCTATGTGTTCCCCTACATACATTTATAAATGTGAGACTCTTTTTATCTTTTATTAACACATCAAAAACCTTTTATTATCAGAAATTACAAGACCAAATAAATTTTTTAGATTCTTTTTTACATAAAATAATCCACGTTAAAGTGATAACACCAACATTTTAGGTCTTTTTTGTAATGAGAAGTTGATTTTACAATTAATGGGTATAGTTTTTAACTGTATATTTCAGTTTTAATTATTATATCACTTTAATAATATAATATTAAACAAGTATTTGATAATAATAGAAAATTATATATATTGTGAGATGTTATTATGCTAACAGAAGAACATGTTTCAATATCCTCATCAATTAAATTAAAAATGAAACCATTATTTATCGGGATGAAAAACAACCCTATTAAGAAAGAAAGACATTCATTTGCCATCACCACCGTTAATTAATGGTGTGAATGATAAAAATATTGTATATATAGTATATTTTTAATATATTTATCCTAATAAAATGATAATATATCATTTACTTTCTTACCTAACATTTCACTATAAAATTATAACAACGTTTGTGCATACATGTTGTTTACCACCTCTACAAAGAGATGCTATGAATATTTCATCACCATATCAAATAGATAATATATATAAACACAAACAAATAAATAATATGATATTAATAATATAATTATAAAATTTTACATATAATATAATATATAACTTCTATCGAAAAGGATCTCTGAAAAATAGTAACGTTACTCATATGTACATACGCCCAACCATCTCCATGATTATAACATAGTTCATTTATGAAATCATCATTCCTGATTAGTTTTAAAACTATAATTATTATAAAATAATTATTATAATTTTTTCATTATTATTTTGGAAAAAATGTAATAACAACTACTAGAACCATTTTTATAATACCAATGTCAATTTCGACATATCAACCCAATATAATAAAAACAACTAATATGATATTAATTTATTATATAATTGTGTATAACATAGTATGTATTGAAATATAATTAATAATAAAATTTAATATTATTCTCAATATATTAAATAATAATAATATTTTTATTACCATATGAGATAATTATTGTGTGTAATGAGTCTGGATCGAGCGAAGGGAACTTATACAAAAAATATTATTTTAATTTTTTCTTTTAAAACACCGATTTTTTCTATATCAATGATTTCATAAAAAATTATGGATGTGTTAAAAAGAACATAAAATAATTATAAAGGATACATTGTTACATTTTAATTTATTTAAATAATTCTACAATGGAATCATTTTATGTCCTGTTTTGACATGTTTTTTAAAAATAAAAAAGGGGTGTTCTGGTTTAATGAATATACTGTCAATGACTTCTCCCATCGTTGTATCAAATATATTATTTTTGGCATCCTTCAATAGTGGTCATGTTTCAATCAATGAGAAAACTATATTTAATTATTTTCTATTTAATTTTTGAAATGTTTTAAAAATATACTAGAAATTTCATTATCTAGAAATGATTTGTTATGGGTGAAAAAATATTTTCATGATTCTAATTACATTAATATAAATATTATATTTTTTGAGATAATATTATTATTAATTTGAATTATTATGATTATGGATCCTCACATTATAATCCAATGTTGTTTGGTTAATTTATTGGGGAGTGATGAGTAGATCAATGCTTAATAAAGGATGTGTGGGTCCGTGCATCCCTCAAAAGCCATTCCAATTGAAATTTATACTATAGTTATTTCATTTGTAATAGATATTGTAAATGTGAAATGGAAATGATGCCCTAATTAAGATATATCTGTTATCTAAGATTTATATGTGGTTTTAATATTTTCAATGAATGATAATAATTATATGATTACATGAAAGTATATACTGCTTTTTATAGGATAAATTTATAACTATGTGAAAATATTATTATCATTATTTCATGATTTAAAAGAAAAAACTATGATTTTAATTTTGTATTTAATATTTCAAATAAAATTTTTATGAAAAACATTGAGAAGAGATAGTGATTTGTTTGGGTAAAAATATAAATTTTTTTCCAATTTTAAATTTTGAAAACGGAAAAGTTTTATAAATAATCATGGTCTAGTAGTTTATTTATTTATTTTTATATCCCTTAGTGATATTGTTTTCTCATCAATCATTGTAATTTTTTTTTAAAATTATTCTATTATTAATATTGAAATCGATGAGGTCAACATGAAAAATTTGAACATGAGGTATAAATAAAAAACATGATAATTTTATATATTTTTGTTTTGATAGAAAAACCATTATACTGAATAAAATATGCCACATTTCCAGATAGATTTTTTTATATAATATTTATTATGAAACACATTAAAGGAACAAAAATGAAAAATTATTGGGAAATAAAGAAATTAATTCTCCTTTAATGTCAATAAAATATATTATGTTTATACTATGGTCCTTATACTTGTTATTAGACTATGATTTAGATAATATTATATGATAAGATAATGTTGATAAAGTACCGATAAAAAATATTATATTATGATTGATTTGAATGGATATAAAATTTTAAAATCTCAATATTTCATTCTCAGATCACTTCAAATTTGAAATGGATTTCTAATGTGGAAATAATAATATGAATATTGGAATTCATTGATGGGAAGGTACTGTCTGAATCAGTAATATAGAACATTTTTAATTGGAAAGTAATATATTTTATAGAGATAGATCTAATGAAAAATTATATAATTGGTGGTTATATCCAGGTGGGAGAGAATTTAGATGCACCACGTAATAACATAATGATTATAGATCATATAATAAGGAAACAAACTCATGAATTCAATGTAATTCATATCCAAAGATAGGTTAAATATGAATTAAATAAAAAGAGAATATATTATATGTTCATGCATTCATTAGATAATAAAAAATAATACATTATATTTATAAATTAGATTTTTAACACAATAAATCGTGTAAAATAGTTATGGATAGTAAAAAAAGAGATGTGAATGATTGTTTTGATTATGATAAATTTGTTAATATTTACCTCGGGAAATATATTCCTTGGGATATCAGTTATTGGAAGGAAAAAACTTCTAAAAATTTAGACATGAATAGAAAGGTTTAGTAGCCTCATATAAAGAAAAAACCGACTAAATGGAAAAGTAAGAACAAAATTTTATTTTATATCATTATAATAAAACTAGTCAGTTTTACTCATGATTAATGAAATTATATTTAAATAAAATAGATTCTCATGAATTCAAAATCAATGAAAAACATTTTCAATATGATGCGAATTTAAAAAGGGTGTTTGTCGCCTATCTTTTATTCCCTTGACAATATATTTTTGTAAATGTATGTGTATAAAAAAATGGATAAGCGTTCATCTATGAAATATAGAGGAAAGAGAACCAAGATCTCATTTTGTGATTCATGATGTCGAATTCAACCAAAGGAAATACATATGAAATCTAGGAAATGTATCTAATGTGGAATTTTTTGGAATTTGTTTCATAACGCTATAGAAAGCTAATAGAAAAATTATGAAAATTTTATTATATGATTGATTAATAGAAATAATTTGTTACATAATTCCAACATAAGAAAAAATTTAGTTTCTCTTAGTGGAAATTAAAATGATTGAATGAAAAATGGAATGGTAATTGTTTTTCTATTAATACAGTTGATTTTGGGACATCAAATTCTGTGGTTAATGTTATGTTATTGGATTATTTGAATTATTCCAATAATCTTTATTACTTTTTATGTTCACATTATTTAATATCTATAAAATTTGAAATTATATTTTAAATATAACAATAATGAATATAGTATATAAATTTTGTTGAAATCATAATGTGGAAATATTAAGGCAAATATGATTCATATAAATCATCTTATTCTTATTAGTTGGATAGTATTTAAAAAAAATATTGTTGAAAATCCCATGGGTTATTTTGATATTATTGTGGATATAGATAACATATCAATTTAACATATTATGTTATATTAAAAATATAAGAAAATTAAGTTCATGTATTTCAAACCATTTATTACTAACCAAGAAGATAAGAAATTGATTAGAGGTGGAAGTGAATGTTTTATAGCTCATGTTGTTAAAAATAAAGAAACAATTATTTTTATTTATATCCCTATATAAAATACATATGGTGGTTTTTAATTAATAAATTTATTTATGTTATTAGTGAAAAAGGAGTTTCAAATTAAAATTGATATAGTTACTGATACTAGGAAAATTTCATACCTTCATATCAAATGGCTCTACTAAAACTTTTTAATTGAAAACCCGATTGTAGGAGTTTATAAAAAAAGATTTTATTAATCCTATAATATCACTATTGGGGGTTAATGTTTTATTTTTTGAATAGAAATATTCTTCGATGAGTTTTTAAACTAATTATAGAGGCATTAAAAATATCATTATTAAGAATATGTACCTTTTTTCTTATTTCGATTATTTATTTGATAATATCCATTGAAAACATAACCTGTCAAATACTAATCTCAAGTTGGTTTGTTGATATTTTATGTTGAAGGGGGAACATATTACAAATAATTAATTTCATACTAGATATTAGAACTATGAGTATATATTTATCCCCATTAGTTTTTATAATGAACATGTTGTATTTAAAGATTAATAAATTGAGTTTTACATTCGTTCGTAGATTGTTTTTTGGTTTTTTTTTATGGATTATATATTTTTATATTCAAAAAATTATGACCATATATAAAGAATCATACGTAATTTTTTTAATCCTTAAATGAAATGATTCTAAATAAAAAATTTAGTAACTCTTAATTTTTGTTTGTATATATATTTATCATTACACTATCATAATTTTTCTAAATTTGGAATGAATATAAACCCTGTTAAAAATATAATTTTCGATGAGTTAACAAGACCTACAAATTTCACTGATATTAATAATTTTTATGGATTTGTAAGTGACTACCAGTGGAATTTTGAACATCATTATTGGTTATATTTCTCACTAAATATGTTAACTCAAATATGAGTTAAATTCTTCTTTTGAAATCTTGTGGTTATTATTTTTGTGAAAAAACTATATTATTGAATAATCTAGTTTCAGATATAAACTATAAAAATGGTGAATTTTAAATCTTCATTGATTATTGTTTGAACTATCATGGTTTTATTATAATGAAAAATTATTTGGTAATTAATTATAGTTCATAAAAAATAAAAAACCATTAAAAATATTATCATACCCGGGATATGGAATTATCTTCTATCATTTTTGGATTAAAAATTAAAAATCATTATTTATCTTTATTAATGTGGGAAATACATACCGATCTCAAAAGAATGATGTATGTATTATTTTAGAGTGAGTTGAACATGAGGTAAAGAAGATGTTTAGAATTTGATAAGGATTATTATTTAAAAATATTATACTATCAATGATAACAAAAAAAAGTATATGATTCATTGATTGGGGAAAACAATGCATCATTTAATGTGTTACATTTATATCATGAAACATTGGTTACTGATTTGATGAATTTTTTACAAGAATTTTAGGATGAAAGAAATTACTCTCTTTTTTCATGTATCTGATTAATAAACTCTATCAGATGGGATTCAACATGATAAAAATGAAAAGTATTAATATTTGAATATGTAAAATTTTATAATGAGGGTATGTTTCCAAAATTTAATGTTGAATGATTATGTGTTTTGATATTTTAAAAGTTATTATTTATTTCACGAGAGACCCATTTAATGAATGAATTATTTTGTGAATCTCATAGTTTTAAATTTTTCATTCAACATGGTTTTTTTATGTATATAGGCCATTAGGTGTATTACTGGTTTGATGGAATGATAAAATTTATTGTAGATTATACAATTGCTTGTTTGAATGTTTAATTGGTTAATGATTAAATGAAATATCTTAAGGTTTTGATTAAACCGTTTGTAGTTACAAATTTTAAATAAGAAAATATATATTTGGAACTATTAGTATAATTGACAATGATTTATAAATCAAAAAATTCTATATGTGATTTTGTGGAATGATTAACTAAATTATCAGTTTTCCCTCCCATGGTGGAAAAAATATAATTTGATTAATTTTATCAATAATATCTAATAGATATTGAGAACATACATTGATTTCCACCCTCTATTATATTTAATAATAATACATGTATGACTTCAATATTTTGGAATGGTCTTTAGAAGACATTGAGATCTGAATTAAATTTCATTATTACCTTTTATCTTATATCTTGTTTATAGCCTGAGAGAATGATTAGTAACATTGAATACATGATACACACATTTTCATTAAATTATGAGAAAATTTAAGATATTATCATTAATTATTTTAGTTTTAAAGTAATAACATATTAATATTATATATATATATATAACCTTTTGAGGAATTATAGAGAAAATGTAGTCGGACTCCTGCATTTTTAGATTAGGTGGTTCAATTTATGTTTATGGGACTAGAAATGGTAGTGGAAATGAATGATAATGTTAACATTATTCATCAACATATAAGGATAAAAAAGAGCTAGAAAATCTATGAAGCAAACTAGATGAATGATAATTATTTTGAAATAGGTGATCATTTGTTTCATAATGTATATTCATGGAGAAGTATAATTTGTTTTGGTAAAAATGAAAAGTTATATCTATGGTTAATTATACCGAATGAAATTAGTGAGAAAGAAGTATCATTTAACTACCATGTGACCATTCCAACATGATTATCCTGGGTATATAATTATATTCATTGTTATGTAAATATACACCGAATTCCTATAATTTTTTGACCATGATAGATTAATGTTTTAAGAAAAAATTTCTTATGAGGAATTAACCTTTCATAAGTTGAAATTATAGTGCGTTTTGTGAATAAAAAGTGAATTTTCATTTTATAATTTTTCGGTAAACCCATATATATAATGGAAATATATAGAAATATATAAATTCTATGAGGAAAAGATATCCCCTCTTTTTTAATAAGTTTAAAAATGTATGAAGAAACAATTTTTAAAGGGGGAGAATATTATAACCTAAGAAATGTTATAAAGAATAATTCATAGATATATTTTTTAGATTCATATTCATTATAATAATAATATGTATTCTTTGGAAAATGATAAAATGATTATTTATAACCACATCGTAATATCTTGTATTATATATCTTTTATTCAAACCCATGATTTATAAATAATAGAATATTAATATAGAGCATGAAATTTAGTTAATTTATAGATTTCTTAGAAATTATCATTTCATGAATCCTTTGTTAATTTATGATGACATTGATATTTCGAAAAATAGTGAAAAAACAGATATTTTTTCTAAATGAAATATTTTATTTTCATTTATTTACAAAGTAAAACTATAGTTTTATTTAGATTTAAAATATCATTAGTTTTTTATTAATTAAATTTTAATTCTATACAATAAAGTAAATATTAAAAAAAAAATTATTGTAAAGTTTTTTTGCACATGAAAATTTTATTTTCCAGAATAAATATTTTTCATCCTATTTTTTCATATTAATAATAAAATAAATTATGAAATTTGAATATTTTTAATCTTAAATAATTGAATCTATATTTTGAATCAGGAGTTCATAATTTTTTAAATATATCCATTTTAATTTTGGAAAATATAGTAATTTGAATTTCCACGGTAGAGGGTACAATAGGTAATTAATGATAAAAACTTATATGGTCTATTATATGAGCCTAAAAGATGACTAAATATTACTATATAAGTATATATCATCCATAAAAAACCAAATTTATATTATAGGGATTTTTTTAATTTTTATGTAATTAAGAATTTTATATTATTTTATTTAAGGAAAATATATAAATTTAAAACTCTTGTTTTTAAATAAAATAAGTTTTAAACACAAAGTTAACAAGATGATATGTTCAAAAAGTAAAAATTATTTGGAAATATAAATGAATTTACTTCATCAAAGTTATTAATGTTTAATTTTATGATGAATAATTACCTAAAATACATACATAAGGCCAACGAAGTGAATATTCAATTAATTTAAAAATAAAATAGTTTATATTAAAATTTTAAAAAGTAGTATAATATGAAAAAATAATTGTAACCTAATAATATAACAGATAAAAAAACATTTTGATGTTATATTATATGATATATAATAAAATATATTATTTTTTGAAATTCAAAGTAAATGAATTGTTCAAAAATTTACATTATTGTTATTTTATGAAAATAAAATTTAATTAAATGATATTAAATTCTAAAAAATTCCTTTATTTTTTCATGAGCCTAGGATATAGATGGAAATATCAATATTAATCATCTTATAGGTAATTTTACATTTCATATTAAATATCATGAACCCAGAAGTATAAAAATCTCTTACTATAAAATCAACTCTTAAAATGATTAATTATGAGTTATAACAAAATTATATGGTAAAACATGAGAACCAAGAATGAAAAAATTTAATATATGAATTTTTTTAGATATAAAGACATCTTTAATTCTAATCATGATTATTTTATTCCATTTTGAACTAAAAAATAATTTATATTAATTTAATTTTTTACAAAATTCATAGGGTGACTATCCCATCTCTTATAAATGGGAACATTTTATTTTAATTTATTTATACATAAAAATCATTTTTTCATCCATTAAATGGAATGAAACCTTTCTTAAATACTTCAAAACAATTTAGGATCCTTTTGCAGTTAGAATAAAAATATTAGACATAATATTTTGTTATGGGAGGAGAATTTTAAATAATAGGTAGTGTTTTGAACTTCATTTTTAGGTTTTATTTCTTATTCCACCTCCAATAAATAAATATACAATGTCATAAAATTATACAAATAGTATAATATATATATATATATTTATATGTTATTACTTCAATTTAATAATTTATATCCATCTTATCTTTTGTTGAATGGTTAATGAATCGTTTATTCTGGTGTACTGAAGAATACAACCTCATGAACTGATGTAACTCATTTTCCACCACCACATATCATGAATAGTTATAATGATGCATTTTATGTATATATATTATATTCAATAAATAAATATTTCACTTAAATGAAAATATATAATTTCTTTCTTATATTTCTATTCATTAAAAAAATATAACATTGTCTGTGCATATGTTTGGATGAAGACATATATAATTATAATTAAATAAATAATATTGCCTATATAGAATAATTACCATTATTAAATGAAAAATTAATAATTAAATTCTATCCATAATGGTAATTGAAAAATTAAAATGTGACTCATGCGTATGTATCGACATCCATCCCCAATATGGTAATGTTGATCATTTTTCATGACCATATTTCAGAATTTATTTGAATAGAATAATTAATGAATAAAATGATGAATACTTCAGGATTATTAATTATAATATGATTAAATAATGACATATATTAATATTTTGGATCTATAAAATTAATTTTGAACACATTATTTGAATATCATGAAAACAAAAATTGTGAACTTAATTTATTAAGTACTTATATTTAACTTGGTAATATATGAAATAAAAGGAATAATAAATTTTAGAATGGTTGTAAATAAATTTAATGATTAACATAATTTTATTATTCTAGAATTTAAATAATTTTTTTGGATGAGTCATGCAATAGGTATGAATCTTTCTATTAAGAATTTTCGTTTTATGTTTTCCATTAAAAAGCATTTTTTTCCCTATACAGATTTTTGAAATTTTGTCAGTGATGTATTTTTATAGACATAATTGAATTACAAAATAAAGTTTATGCCTATTTTGACTATAATTCTAATTTTTTCAAATTGAATATTTTTATATAATATTTTGATAATATTTACAAAATTGAATAAGGAATGCTATATGTTAATGAATATGATGACAATGGGTTTTCCCAGGGTATTTTCCATTATTAAATTTTTATCATCCAATATATTATATCAATTTTTACTCAAATAAAACCCTAAATTCATTATTTTTTTATTTTCAAAATGGTATTCAAAATGTAATGGATATTTCAATATCTGGAAATGATTTCATTTGTGTGAACGGAATATTTTTATGAATGTAATGTTCAAAACTGAAATGTTTTTTTATTATGTTTTGGTTTATGTGAATTCTTATGATGATGGGAGGTTCTGTTATAATATAATGATTTTTTGTAATGTTGTTAATGAAATATCGTGGGTACCATCATAAAAAAATCACTAGTGGATTGAAGATATTCCTTCAATGCATTATGAAGTGCCCAGATCAGTGTGAATCACTGAGAGGGGGGGGGTGAATCAGTGATCCCTTAAAACTGTTTACTAATTGATTCTTAATCAATTAAACCTCTATGGCTGGTTAAAGCCTCGATCCACTCTTCTTGTATCTCTCACCTTTCCACTAATGATGCAGTAAATGTAAAGGCACTGGACACAAGGATTTACAAGGTTCGGCACCAAAGGCCTACATCCTTGCCATGCTCTCCCAGCATGGATTCTCCATTATAACCTGTTAAAATTACAATGGCCGATACAGAGTCCCACTGTATCTCTCCTGAGTCCCACAGGAGGGTCTTTATACTGCTTCACACAGTGTTACCAGAGTCCCACTGGCCTGCTCCAGAATCCCACTGGAGACTTCCTCCACCCTGAGTCTCACAGGGGTCTTCTCCTGGCTGCTCGAGTCACACGAGTAGCTCTTCTTCTTGTTCAGCTCTTCAAGTATCTTCAGCAGCCTGGGATAAAGGCTGCTGGCCTTGCTCGGTACCTCTGATCACTTGTGATGATCAGGTATTCTCGTCTAGCTCATGCTTTATCACCTTCTTCTTAGGATGCACCTGGCTTCACTCTCCAACTACTGAATACTCAGACAACTGATATATTTAACTTTGGTCTGGTCCAGTCTCAATTCACTTCAACTTCATGCACTGAGTGCATGACAGCTCTGCATCTTCATGCACTGACTGCATGGCCTTCTCAAATTCTTCAAGATCTTCTGGTCTTGGACAACTCAAATGCACACCACTGATTTATCTTTGTTCACGTGTGCACGTGCATGCATACATGCATGCACTCTCCTCTTTCTCTTCTTTGTGCAGTAAACCCACAAAGGGTGTAGTCACTTTAAGCACACACACTTTCTTCCTCCTTCACACACTTTATCCAATTTGTTTACACACTTAGAGTGTGTTCTACTTTAGTGTGGGTCACTCCTTATTTTACTTCTAGGTGTTTACACTTTTAGTGCACACACTAGGTTCGGCCTTTTAGTTCTTTTGCACACACAAATGCCTATGGCCTTCTTCCCTTCTTGTGCACACACCTAGGCTTCGGCCAACTTCTTGCTCACTTTGCACACACACTTAATGAGTGTGGTCTTCTAACCACTTGGCACAAACTTGGCCTTCCACTTCTTCTTGCACACACACAAAGTGTTCTTTAATTTGTTCTTTCAATGTGTGCACCCATATAAGGGCTACGGCCTTCTTCTTCAAATTACACACAAGGCAAACAAGCCTCGGGTCCTCTTCTCCACTTGGCACACACACGAGGAAAGGCCTCGGCCTTCTTTTTCACGCACACACAATGTGTGTAAAACACAACCCGAACTCCACTTGTATGCAGGCGCGCAAGGGTTGCGGCCAAACTTCTGAATACTACCACACAGGGGGCGCGGTGCACAGAGGGAGCGCGCAAGGTCCTACCGCGCAGCCCAATCCTCCTTCCTATCGCGCAAAGAATTAGCGCGCAGGGGACTCCTCACCTCCTCTTCTTTCGCACAAGAGGTGCGCAAAAGGAACACACAGAGCCAAGGGATGGCTCCGGGCTTCACTGCCGCGCAAGTGATGCGCGCAGGCTGTTCTTCGCTAAGCACCGAGGCTTCGCGGGACTTCAGATCTTCCACAAAGATTCAGCAAACTAAACGAGAGCTCAGCCTCTCTTTTTATAGGCAGTGGTGAGGCGGTGCATCCGCGTGAGAAATATTTGATCTCCCGAAGATTTCGGATTTTCAAGATTCGGTGAAATCTTGTTTTTCTCCTTAGTTTCCACCGCGGGTTCTTTCCTTATTTTCCTCTACGTGCATGCGACTTAGAACGCATGCACGGCCTTCTTTAAACCCAATCCATGCAAAGGCACGAACCCATGAAGCCTCGGCAACTTCGTTTGCCTCGGTATTGCTTCGAATTCTCACTTGAGGCATGCATGCAACATTTTAATTCATGATCGTGTTCGTAGAGGCCAGACGATCACAATGGAGGCTTCGGCTCGATCAGCGGTGGCCGGGAACTCAAATTCTGTCGTCGGGAGGCTCCTGGTTCAGCGACGGCTTCGCGGGTGGCTTCGGCTCGAGCTCGAGGTGGAAGACGAGCCACGGCCGTCGGATCAGGCGATGGAGATACATCGGACGGCCTGGATCAGATCGCCTCGCCGCGGATCAGTTGTGCGGTCGAGATCTTGCGCGCGATCGATCATGCGGCCAGGATCACTCCCGCGGAAAAAATCTGCGTCCCACATCGAAACGGCCTCCGATTTTTCCGCAGCTTATTACCCAAGCTCTCCCATCAGCTCGGCAATTGAACTTCCAACCCTCTCGGTGCCGCCCCGCGCCGAGTTCTCCCTGCGGGCGCGCTCTGCGCCCACTCATGCCTCCGGCGGGCGCGCTCTAGCGCCCACTATGCACACACGGGTGCGCGGGCTTCACCACCGCGTGCCCTCGGGGCTTATACACGGCCCCTGCCGCGCTCCTCCGGGCGTGCCCCACCACCTATGCGGTGTCTTGGGTGCGTCCTGCCGCCCTGGGCTCGCCCCACGGGTTCCCACTTGGGTGTGGCGCCTTAGGCCCACATGTGCCTTGGGGGTTGAACCCTTAAGGCTGGCCCTTGGTGGCTAATTTTTTGCTTGAGGAAACACTTAGGACTTTGTTTAAAAACAAAGTAACCAAGTGAAAATGCCAAATGCCACTCCAAGTTCTTCCAAGCCAAATGCCACTTCAAATTATTCTTCTCCATTTCTCCCATTTCTTCATTTCTTCTTCATAAGAATTCTTCCAATCTCCTCAACATATATTCATTACTTAGGAGGGAAATTCTTGAAGGATCTTCTTCATCAACCGAGCTCCTTAATAAAACATATTCTTCAAAGAACTTCATTGATCTAATCAAAGATCAATTGGATCTTCTTCTGATTCACATGCACTAAGAGTTAGTACATGGAATTCGTTAATCCACTTCATCCACTTAGAAGTTGTGGATGGATCTCTTGCTTCTCCTCATGCATTGTCAATACAATACATGGTCTTCTAACATTGTTGTGACATTGTATCCAGTTGATACAAGTTCTATGAACTTAAAGAGCATCTCAACAATTGTCAGATGTTCTTAGAGAATGTTTTAAACATCATCTCCTATGTCACTTAGTGAATCTCCTAAGTGACATGCATCTTAGTACTATGGCCATTCTCTCTTCATCACCAACACCATCACAACCTTTGTCATTCACATCTTGACATTCCTTGACTTCCATTCATTCCAAGACAACTTCATGCCTCATTGACAACAAATGCAACACAGTGCACTTCAAATTAGTTATGAAATTATATTTTATGGTTATTTCATTTTTAAGAGTGGTTGTATGAGTGGTATAACATATATGGGTAGTATTATATGGGTTCTAATTAATGTGTTACAAAACACCACTCTTAAAATCTATACCTAAATGATATTTTAGAATTTAGGAAAATTAATTCTAGTTTAAACTCAGTAGAATATGTAATGATTATGTTTGGGCCTATACAACTTTGTTTTAATACACCATGATTTAGGATCTATTAATAATTTTTATATTAATAATATAATTATTATTTATCTCTATATTATAAAATCATGATTCTATTTTTTTTCAAAAGTATTTAAATGTGATTAAAATTATGGTCTACATGAAATGAACCAAACAAAAAGACATTTTTTCATTGAAAAGTCGGAAATTTTATAAAATTAAATAATACAATGTTCTACACACCAGAGATTATTACACACAATAAATGATTTATACCCATTAAATTTGAATATTCCAATTTGAGGTAATTGATTAAAATGACTAAAATTCTCATCACAAGGAAATCTGTTAGATCATATTCAACTATAATGATCAAAAATAAAAAAACAATAATGAGTAATAGTATCAAGAAAGGAGAAGTAATTATGAAAAATTATTAATTTGAAATTTTAATTGGTCATTTGATGTGATAGAGGAATTAATAAATTATTTAAAACATATATTTAAGGTATTTAATTCTGGACATTATTCATATACGAATTTCACATATGGTTCTTGTAAATATGGTTATTAAAAATATGACAATTTTTTATTTATAAAATAGTAATTATGATTTCGTCTAATATTTATTATTTTGTAAATAATATTACTCAAAATTAATATAAAATATGATACTAAAATTTTATAAATATATATTATTTTTAGAATTAAATATAAATATACATATTACTATTATTAAATTAAGCATATATATATATATAACATTTAAAATATTATTTTAATATAAATTTTCTATAAATATGTATTTCTTATTATAAATAATTAATTTTAATGTTATGTTTTCAAACATATTGAGTATTAATGTAATATTTCTTTTTTATCAACACTTCTTTCCATTTATTATTTTATATTTTATTATAAAATATTATACTAGAGTATTATAAAATATTATATTTGAATTATCATAATATAATTTTCTTATTATGAAATTTAAATTATATCATAATAATTACTTGTAATATTTAAAAACATCATTTTGAAATTAATACGATATTTATTTATATTTGTATATTCATTTAATTTATTATGAATTTTATACTATTAATTACATAAAACTTTTGTTATATTCTGATTCATAATTTCTAAATTATATTTAGTTATTTCAATTTATTTATTCGTATTTATTTTTAGTATAATAGGGAAAAATACCATTTTTGAAGATATCATGATTTTTATGAAAACTCATAACATATATGCATGAATTGGAAATTCATTAAAAATTTATTCTATGGAAAAATATTTAAATTATAAGTGAAATTATATTTTATTTATTTTGAAATCTACAAACCATTAATTTAAATTTTTAATTAATGTTAAATTATTCAAAAAATTGATATTAAAACATTATACGAATAGAATTTTTTAATTAATCTTTTTCACATTTACCAAAAAATTTAAAATGATATATGTTCTAAATTTTTTATAATTAGGTAATAATTATATAGTAGTCTATATTTTAGTTTTTAGGAATAAAGGTTATTTTATGTTTGTAAAAACATATGATATCATATATATACTTATTATAAGGATATGTTGTTATAAAAATTGTACAATCATTATCACCCATTCCTTTTTTCCCTATGGAATGAGAAAAAATATGTTTTTTTTCATTTACTACCAACTCCAAAATACATTATGTTTCATTTTTCATTACCATGAAACAAAACATGGAAAATGTTAAATTTAATAAATATTATTTCTAATAAAAAATATTTTATATTATCTAATTAAAAAAACTTATTATGCATTTCTCCCACTCTATGTAAAAAAGAATCCATACACAATACATATGTGTAAACTACCTGCTCCTAGGGATGATTCATTTTTATTTTTCTGTTTTTGACCGCATTAAATGGTCTGTCTAAATAATGTGTTTAATGGTTAAATATGGGTTTTTATAACATTAATTATCTATATGAATTATTTTTAATATATTCATGATATTATTATAATATTATTATCCTTAATTAAATCTATTAAAAAAGGCATAATGAGGATATAATATTTAATTAAAATTATATAATATTTTCATATATTATAGTTAATTTTAAAATAATCTATAATTTTCATATATAACACAAATAAACACTAAATCATATCTAATTGAAAATAATATTTTATAAAAACATACCACCATTTAATGGAAAAGAACAAAACCTCCATGGCTCAACAACTTATAAAAAATGCCCTAACAATCCAAAAGTCTGATTCCAAAAACAAAACATATTACAAGAGAAAATACCCTCCTAGAATTGAAATCATTGAACCCAGTTTCACCATTCCACCACTATTTAGAAAACTGTCTCATACATAAATTCACAGGATTGGATCTGATCGTCATATCCATACCCTCTCAAACTGCCAATTCTGAATAACGATGTTATAGTGAAAACTTTATGACATAAAACTCATCTAGAGTAGCCTCATATAGATTATTCAGTTGTAGTATACAATGAACTGCAAATCACTGAGGCAAAATAATCAATAATGGACAATGAAAAACAACAATCCACTGATCCTTATTTCAGACATCCAACTTTAAATTCTCCATAATGTACACAGTAGTAATAAAACACATCCGAAACCATTCACATCCAAATTAATGAATCTCTACTTGAAAAATATCCACCAATAGAATAGGTAGAACATCTAAATTCAATAATCATATGAAACCTTGATATTTATGAAACCATCTCTAGTTGATGTCCATGCAAACAACATTCATGTCGTTCTCTTCAAAATTCCAGAAACCCCCCACCACCTTGATTGACAAGTCTCAAGATAATGTAACCCCTAAACAAGAACACATAGATGATTCATCAAAATAATAACCAGATTAAAAAACAAAAATTCCAAAAACAACACACAAACATTGGATACCATATCCAATAACTAAAAATGATGGAAAAAAATTAATAAGTAGATGGAATTTCCACGAGCGCCATAGTCCCCAAAAAATCCCCATCTCAAATCTGAAGCCATATCTCATCGATACCATTCAATCATAATTAGATACCACAATAAGCCACCCATCACAGACACCAGAGACGAGACTAAAACCATCATCCATGACAACTAGATCTTAGCCACTAAACCATCGTTGCACCGCCAAAGAAGCCCTATCCAATAAAGGCGGAGTGAGGAGGGACGTAGTCCAATAGAATATTGAATTATTGAATTGGCCGAGTCCATGAGGTCTCATGATGCCACTGAAAAATAGAAACTTCCACTGAGTTCTCTGATCAAAGCTGAGGGGGAGAGGTGAGTCGATCTAAGGCAGAAGGAATGAGGTGGCTATTAGAAAAAATCATTGATTTCTAGTTCCCCTTACAAGAATATCCAGGTTCATGACTCTAAAATATAATAATAATCACTAAAATATATCATAATGATTTCTATTTAATTATATTAATAATAAAGAACTTTATACTCATCACTAATAAGGGTGTCTTCATGTTTGGGTCAGTCTGACCACTTAATTCAATAATCATGTGTACTTTAATCTTGTGACATAAATCATACATGTTCATCCTCTAAACCGAGCACCGAATCGAGGGACATACCAAGGGGAATATTTATTCCCCACTCGATAACAAGAAGATTCATATAATTATAATATAATCAATGGGGATTATTTCAACCAATATATTGAAAATAAAAACAATAAATTATGTATACAAAAAATTATAATATAAATAAAACCATCCTAGCATAAATAAAAAGAAACATGGATAATATATTATTAAAAACAAACTCATTAACAGTGATTGAAATGATCACTATGTGACCACTTGGACACCATAAATAAATAATAATAGGCCTATTCTTTTGGAGAACTAATAACAGAACATTATCCAACAATAAATCTCAAGAATGCCAATGTTAGGTGGAACAAGTAAGGGCTTGGATTACAATATATTAGTAGGTAAACACTACAGAATCCTATAATTTATTTTCCTAATTCAAAATTTAATTACTAATTTGAATATATATTTAAACACCTAATATTCCACCTTGTTGTAAAAAAACCAAACACATTCTTAAATTTCCCATAAAATCAATTTTACAGCATTCCATGAAACAATTTACTTTTACAATTTCAAATTAATAAAATAACCCAATGGAACAAACAAAGAAAATTTGAATGTGTAATAATGATAGTAAATAAAAAAATAAATGTAGTAGGATGAATCGAAAAACTAAAACACTAAAATAGTAAATATGTTATATAAAATTATATGTGATATATGACATGAAAAAAATGATAAATACTGCAATTAAAAAAATAGATTATGTAATATTAGGAAAACTATTATCATATTAAGATATGAACAAATATTTACAGAGTCCATAACAATTTATTGGCCTATTCAACCACTCCTAAGACTATAACAAATTGGCTTCTCTCAAATGGCCTCACTAATGTTAAAATATAACAGGAAAATTCAATACCATGTGAAATAAATCATCAATAATAATGAAATAATAGTAACCATATCTTGACCCTCTAGATGATGTAGATGATCCCATGATAATAGTAAAGTGGATGGGATATAACGAATGCATATAAAATATCTCAATCATGAATGATCATAAGTTAATAACTATACCAATACGAAATCCCCACACCATAAATATAATGTCCCTCTTTTGAATATGGAACATCCACAGATACATTCTCATTTAAATTAAAATATTTTTAATTTTACCAATCATTCCATTGGTTTTTATATTAAAAACAATTTTGTCAAAAAAACATATTTATTTGAAAAGAAATAAATCCAATGAAATTATAAATTCACATTTTCAAGGTACCAATATGGTATTTAAATAATGTTTTAGGAAACAATACTCTAAAAACATATTTTGGAAATATTCAGGTCCCATGAAAACATTTGAAAATATCATTGTTTCAAAGAGGTCATTATATGGAATTTCTATTTATATACATTTAAACATTTTTATGTTCACCAAATGCACAAATACCTATGCACAAATACATATGCACATATAATACCAAAATATATATGTGTGTGACAGTGCATGTGTGTCGATCCCTAGAAATTTCAACATTCAATATTGATAAATACTAACATCCATTTTGATAAAATTAATGTTATTATCATATTGATATCATAAATTCATAATTTATCCAATGCCCATGAAGTAGTCAAAACATCTTCCAATCCATTTTTTAAAATTCGAACAAATAAAAAAAATTAATTAAAACATAAAAAATTATTTTAATGAATACCATGTAATTTTTTCAAATGCCTTGAAATCATATAATTTAAAATCTTAATATCATTACTATATAAATCCATACATCCATTTAAATTAAAACTATCATCAAAAAATCATTTTTTATTAAATTTATTAATCACTGAACATGAAGTTCAAAATTAATATAGATTTAAAAAACATAAAGAAGAAATTGTAATGTTTCAATATTAGAATGGAAGGAGACAGATTCTACATATGGTGGAATCATATTTCCTATGATTAAAATAATTATATTATGACTCAAAATGGGTATCATAGATCCCATTAAATAGAAAATCAATTTTATCATAGATGTAGGTATGTAAATTTTACAAAAAAGCCAATAAGATTAGAAAAAATTTAAAAAATTGAATGAAACACCATTTAAGGTATAAGGTTACCCTAATAATTCAATAAGAGTGATTAGTCACCATGAAACCATTAAAACATTCAATAGTTTTTTTTTGAGAAGATTTGAAAATGATGATAGATCCATCTTAGTTGAATAGATTGAAGTGGGGGACCAAATGGCGGAATCTATAATTTAAAAGCATCAAAATGAGAAAAATTCTATCCATAGAGAGGGTACCGTATTTAAACAGCATTATATTTCAAATCACCCAATAACAAAGTAGATTGAAAATGATAAAAATTGGAAGAGGCTACACACATATGCTATATCATTTTCAACTATACATCCTGGAGAAAGGGATTAATGTTCAAATTTATAACCTTCAAACACCTTGAACTCAAGGGGCCAAACCATGTAATAAATACCAACAAATGAATGTTACACCAAGATGTCGTGATTTGAACCAAAATGGAAAATTCTATGACCACATAGTCTTTTAATACATCATACAATAAAGAATACTAAGAATAAATTCCCAATAATTAAAACATGGTCACTAAGAAACATCTGATGTCATGTACAATGGTCAAGAGATATATAAAACCCAATCAGTTGGATAACCATTTCTGAATACCTTATAATTCACAAACTGAAAATCACACCATGTGTTATAATAAGGATACACATCACTAAGCTAAAGTGAAGATACAACAAATGATGATGTTGGGATAGTCACTGATAAGATCTACATTGAAAAAATAAATATTAATATGTTCAAAAATTCTCTCTAGAGACTCTAAAATCCCAAACCATATCATATGAAAAGATATTATCACTTACCCCAAAACATCTATAGTTTCTATTGTAGGGAGGAATGTCCTTCATCTAATGGTATCCCAAAGGAACACTTTATAAAATTGAATAATACATGGATACCTACCACAATGTCTACCCACTATTTCAATATTAACTACAATGGTGATAGATTAGAAAAGTAAACCAAAAGAATTAATGTTTATAAATGTACCTGATTCTAAAAACTATAAAAATATTCTCAAAAACATCTAAAGTGAACATCCTATAGTAAAACCAAAAATCTTAGTAGAACTGATTAGCTTGAAACCCACTCCATGAAATATGAGTAAAACAATATCTTTCACAAAACATGACATTAAATGGAATGGTACCATAATCAGGTATTAAAACTAGAAAAATGGTAACATTGAGATAATATCATGGAACAACCACTCATGGAAATCCTATGGAATATAACAACATGTTATCTCTAATTGTCTGTTAATCAACCAATATATTTTCCTTATTACTATATCCGAAATCCTAGGTATCCCCATATCATCCATAAAAAATTCATAACACATATTCTATATATTGAATATAATACATCATGAACCGGTAATTATCAATGTATGAATATCTATAGATATATTAAAAACTGGTCAAAATCCCATTTATCCACTTCATATAAAGAAACTCATAACACATAATATGGTGTATGTCTCGAATATAATGAGAAATTATGAATGTGGAATGAAAAAAAATTGACTGATAAGTGGGTGTAAAAATAGGTGAATATCATCAAAAGATAACATCAATGTGTTGGTGAGGAGGGGATGATAAGGACCTCTAGTTGATGTAGGGTTCATTTTTATTTACTAAGTCCCCAACCCCTAGAATTTTTTATGATGACCCAGCCAATAGTACTGAGGAAAATTTCATTGAAATAATAAATAAAAAAGGACTAGTATTGTAAAATAGTCACATTATAACAAATAAACTTCAATTATCATTTTTAATCTTAGAAAATTATGATAATGGATATTGCAATAGAATGATCTAATCTGCTCTACATCACTTTCCAAATGGGTAAACTCCATTATCACCAATGGAGACTATGCTTCCAACATTACTAGGATACCTCAAATGAATAAAAAACCTCCATAAATGCATAATTCTCCATCAATTAAAATGAAAATTTCCCAGATAATGGAACTCAATCACAAATCCTTAGGTGAGAACCCATTAAAAATATATTATCTATTATAAAATTGTTCAAAACTCCTTTACTGGAATATTTAAAAAGATCCATGAAGTTCTTAATGTAACCCTTTTCAAATTTTTAATCATTAGGAATGCCAATAATATTCTACACATTCAAATCCATCACATCCACATGAATTAACCATTGGATAAACATTTTCTTTAATTAATCTAGTTTCATCCAATCTTGTAATAATGGTGAAGTGAATATATTCCACTAATTAAAACATGGTCCATCAAAAAGAGAAGGAACATCTCCCACACTCAAGTAATCATGATTGTTAAAGGACATAAGATACATTCAATTTTTTATATACATCATTTATTATATAGTGGACCTTGATCACCATGAATGAATGGTAATTTCAAAGAAGATCTCAGATCATCTACCCAATTAAGGTTTTGGATAGACTCATCAACTAGTATATTCTTCCTAAAAACACTTATAACAAATCTAGGTGGAATATAATAAATATCATGGAATCAAAATGATTCAACATCAATCCATTCCTTAAACAAATATTATCCATGGAGACACTTTAGCCTATAATACGAGTCTCGTACATTAATTCTTAATGAATGAATATCCAGGAGTAATATTATCCAAAACTCACATTTCAAATTCATCATTTCCACATTAGAACATATTTCAATTACCATAACCATTTCAAATTCAACTTTTAAAAAATTATATACATAAATTCCACTATTTCATTAAAATCCCAAAAATCATTACAAAATTAAATTTTTACACTTTTTAAAACATCCAAAAACATTTATATTTAATAACCACTTAGACCAATAAAAATCAAACTAATAAAATAATATATACAAAATACTCTCAAATAATGAATTTTTGTTTATTCGTGACAGTGAATCATGTTTTAGTAGGTAATTCACTATGAATTCATCATCCTCTTGGAATACGTTGAACCATGAAGTCAGTCTGCACATGGTTCACCACATAATGAACACTCATCTCATGATTCTAGTAAACCCCCATTTCAACCCCGTAGAAAAATAAACTAATAAATAAATACATAGTACTAAAAATATAAATCTAAAGTAAAAAATACAACTCATAAACTAAAACACAATAAAATTGATTCATTGTATGTGTAAGAGTTCGTGATTATCATTCATCATTTACCTCCATCGTATCGAAGATCCTAACACCAGATTACCAAACACACCAAAATAATAATGATCTTATTCAATACAATTATTTCATGAAAAATCACAGTTTTCCCTATGAAACTATTACTCGATGAGTTTTGTGACATACCCAAGTGGAATGATCAAAACCAACTAGGTGATGAAAAAGAATCATAGAATTGAAGGAACATCTTTTCAGATTATTTCATCCCATAAATAGATAATTAAATAATAAATGTGTAAAAATGAACTAATAGAATATAGATAAAACAAACTGATCATAAATAAAATGAAACCTAAATATGATAAAAAAAAGATACCACTAAAAACTAAAATCATAACATAAACTAAAATTATCCCATTATAATCACTTGGTCACTATCCATTCATATTGACTAGCTGACACCATGAGAATACTATAAAAAACACCTGGACATGTAAAATAAATAATATCTTCTGATATATAATGGTAAATGTTGGGTGTGTTCTTACAATATTGTAGAAGGTAAACTCCCTATTATACATTAATTTTCATTCCTAAAAGAATACATAAATATGAGATTGAAAATACCAGAAAAATGATAGTATTTAATATGTAAAAAAATGAATATCATAAATTTCATTAGCATCCGATTTAAAAACATTAGAAGAATAATATTTCATTTTAAAATTTGATATAAAAACCAACCCAAATGAGAGAAATCACCCTGTTGAATGCGTCTGAATGAGATTCCAAAAAATATCAAAACTAGTATGATATTCCCTAATGAAGTAAAAATTTCAGAGGGTAGAATCTACATGAAAATGTAATTGAAATACAATGTGAGAAAGAATTTACATATTTAAATAGGAACAAAAACATTCATAATAATAGGTCAATTCTATATATCTTGAGAGTAAACAATGGATGTGTCTAGTTTAGAACAATATTTCAGTATATAGATGAGCTCCTATGGCTAAAACTAATAGAATGCTCTCAATTGGACTCAATGGAGTCATAACCATCCATGTACTTTCCCTTAAATTGTGAATCTAACCAAACATATCCATATTTAAATGTAATTATATCAAAACCCTCAAGATGATTCATAATATACCATGATTATATTAAATGGAAGGTGAGCTGGAATATATAAAAAAATTCAATCATGAATCATCATAAAACCATAACCATCCCAAGAACACCAATAAAAATAGTCCATTTGAAGAACCTCGATAGAATATAGGGATTCTATGGAGGTGTGTACATTCAGAATAAATCATTACATTTTTACCATCGTTGACCATTCATTTTAAATTAAAAATATGTTATAGAAAATTTCATTTATTTCAAATTCAAATTCTAAATATAAGGAAATCATCAAACCAAATTTTCAATGTGTTTAATATGTCATTAAAGAAATTATTAGGAAATAAGACAGTAAATCCATATGTTTAATATAATATATATATATATATATATATTCAATATATTGTTTTAGAAAATCCTGCGTTTTAATGATAAAAATATATAGAATTTACATTTATATAGATGTACACAAATATATGTGCTCAAGGTGCACATATAGATTTTCACATTTCACATATGTATATATATGAACATACATTGAAATTTCTTATTTCTTATTAATTAAATTAATATGAAAAATATATAAAAAACAAAATATTTTATCACAAAAATAACCCAATTCCATAAAGGGGTAAAGCCCAACCAATATTCAATACAACATGATACTCAATTATAAAACAATTCCTAATGGGGAAACATTAATTAAAATTATAAAATATATTTTCAAATGAAAATATGGAATTTCTCAAAATTTCTATAATTGAGTATCATGTTGTATTGAATTTTGGTTGGGCTTTACCCCTTTATGGAATTGGGTTATTTTTGTGATAAAATATTTTGTTTTTTAAATATTTTTCTTATTAATTTAATTAATATGAAATAAGAGATTTCAATATATGTTCATATATATACATGTGTGAAAAGTGCAAATATATATGTGCACCTTGTGCACATATATTTGTGTACATGTATATAAATTTATTTTCTATAATAAATATACTTTTCAAATCAGATATACATAAAAATTTAAATCCATGGTAACCCCATTTTTCATTTTAACTATGATAATAAAATATTTGATAAATGAATTTATATGTAGAAGGAAAAAATATCCCAGTTAAAATAGATTCAAAAAGTAACGATAATAATAATGCATGTTTCGAAAATTAAATGGATGGAAACAACACTTTATGTAGTGCGATCATAGGGATTTGAAGAAAAACACCATATTAAGTCTCAAAAGGACTTAATGACCGTATAAAAATTTCCAATATTAGAATAACCATTGTTAAGTAAATTAACACAAACATGGATAGTAGTGTAACATTGAATGCATAAAAACGTATGGAAATAAAAGAGGAATGATAATGAAACCCTAACCATTCATTTTTGGTGAATAATCAGCAAGAAACAATCAAAATTAACCTTGGAGGTATTAGAGAATAAGGGATATGGTTTAGAGTCGAGTCTTACTTGACTGGCTTAGAGAGGATACAAAAGGGTCAAAACCCAATTTAAAAATGAGCCAAAAGAAGAAATTTACCCCTTTTTAAATGGTTTTATAGAATACCCATACATTTTACCAAACCATGTGGTAATCATGTAGATTACCCTTATTAAAAGGTGTTGTATGTGGGATGACTATAAACCGCGTGGCCTAACTGTGTGGATTATGATTTTTCAAAATTTATCATATTTATTATCCCAAAATACATTGATCGCATGTGGGAATTCAATAATATAAATATCCACACATGAATTTGACATTTGTTTATAACATCTTCGATTATTATTAATGAAAAATTACTAGTGAAATATAAAAAAAATATACATATTATTTTTTATAGTTCAAAAATATATTAAAAAATTTGTTACACAGTAATCCCTAAAATATCCTTATTATGTTTAAAAATCATCAACTAATGATTTTATGACACATTTTTTATATATAAATTTGATATATTTAATATCTATTGTTATAAACAACATCGATTTTAATAGATACACATTATTGTATAAAATTATTTTCATTTTATGTTACTATTATAGTATATTAATTAGATGGAAAGATATGAAATTAATTAAATATATTGTAAAAAATTAATCTTCTCCATGCATGTATAAAATGAATTAATTAGTTACAAATTAATTACTAATTATATAAAAAACCATTTGCAAATAAAGGTGTTATTTTTCTGAAAAAAAATTTTATACAAGGAATTGTGTTTTTCATTTAATAAATTAAATTGATAAAAAAATTAATGGTTTCAATGAAATAAATATATTATATATTTAATATAAAATTTAAATTAACATCAAATTTTTTTATATTCAGGGGATATGAATAAATCAAATTTTATGCATCAAAGTGTTTTCTTAAACATTGTTATCATGATTAATTGTTTAATTTTAAAATTAATTTCATCAAATTATATAAAAATACTTATAAAATTATATCATATTTATAATTAGTATTATCAAATTTTTTAAATAGACACTTTTTATTGTTTTAATATAAATTGTATCCATAGTAAAAAAATTTACCTCAGTAAAGGGTAAATTGGGATAATCAGAGATAAAACTAAGTGATAAGAGAACATTTTTTCAACTTAGTTAATATTTTATGATGATAATTATACCCTTATCACCTAGGTCTCAAAATTTATTTTGTTAAAGGACCATTTTCCTTGAAAATGACTTCTGCAGTATTTAAAACAAAAAACATTCAAAATTTCAATCTCTAAGTTTTGAATATATTTTTTTCCATATATGTAAAAAAAGTATAATATGAACAAACAAAATTATATATTGAGAATAATTACATTTTTTTCATGATTTAATTTTTTTAATTATAAATAGTGATATAAAACAATAAATATTTATGCAACGCCTATGAAATATTTCTTCATTTAATAGAAAAATAAATAAATATATTCCATATTTAAAAATTCGTCTATTTTGAATAAGAAATATAGTTTCATGGATTTTATAGTTTAATATGACATATTATTTTATTTGTTTGATGAAAAATTAAATTAATAGATTCAAAATGCCATTATGGTTTTTTTTCAATGCAATATATTATTAAATAATTATTTTTTTAAAAAATAATGAATAATGATAAAGAAGTTATCTATTGGCTATAAATGTCATAAAATTTTCAATTTTTAGAAAATTATAAATTCTATATAAAATTATAACCCCTTATGAGTAAAGAAGTTGTTACCATGGATTTTGTAAAAATAGGTTAACTAAGGGGTTATTAAAAAGGTACCATTTAAAATGCCACTAATCATGTACAAATGCTTTAAATTAATGGGATTTAAATTCCATAATATATAATATTTGAATAATATATCATTAAAATGTATTATTTATAGATAATGAATATATTGTATTTTAATATATTAAGAAATTCCAAGAGTACCCCTTACCTCACATGTGAATGGTAACATCTCCTTTATCATGTTCAAACCATTTTTTTCCTTCTATAAGATCCAATACCTAATAAATTAGCTCTTCAATTTACATTGAAATATCATTGAGGTTCTGGTCTTACCAAAATTCCATCCCTATGGCCATTAAGAGGAGATCTAAATGAGTTTCTTAATGGACCAGACAATCACCTTAAACAATGACTACATTTTTATTTCTTCATTAACCACCTATAATTATATTATATTTATCATAAAAACTATTAATAATTTTAAAATATATAATTAATTTTTTTTATTAAAATCAAAATGTCATTATCAACCCACTTTATCATCAAATGAGTGTGTATTATCACTCGTGCATAAATGCGATATTCTATCTCCATGTAGTGATAAAATTCAATATTCATCCATATCACTCATTATTGTTAATTATGATAGTTTTAAATTTTAAATATTTTATTTATGAAATAATTATTATTCTTTATATTTATTAAATGAAGTAACATTTGAAACATTTTAGCAAAAAATTTGAAATAATTTTATCCCCTATCTTATAATCCATGAACATAATTTCCCACATCCATGATCAGTCAATGCATTAAAGAACCATTAAAATTTTACATTGTTCATTTCAAATAAAGTTTCCTTTTAAATATTTTAGAAATTTTATAATTTTAATGAAATTATTTCATATGGTATAGGATATTTTTTATAAAAATATTCATAAAATTATTTTTATTCACCAACAACTAAACCCATTGGGTTTTATTATATTCAGAAAAATATATATAATACAATTGTATTATCATAATTGTTTTTATAGATGATTTATGATTATTATTAGGATGTGTTCCTAAAAACAGCTTAATATCCAAGGGAGACACTATAATGAAATTATGAAATTATTTGGGAAGTATTTTTCATTAAATTAGTTATGATATGACAATATTATGAATGTTTTATGATATTATAAATAAAACAAACATAATTATATATATATATATATATTGGTTTCTCTTGACCTCACCTATTTTGATAATCCCAATTATGCATTCATAAGCTTTGATAATCCCAAATAATGTTTATCTATATATTGAATCTTTCAATCTATGATATTCTATTATCAAGATGATAATAATATTAAAATAATCCTTGAAATATGTTAATCAACATTTATCTATGCTTATATGAGTTTTGAATTCATTCTAACTCAATTGGATATGTTCTGCATAAAACAGAAGTGTTAAGTCACTGATATGCCTATAGCTACCGATAGACTTCGTCTACTGATAGACATAGTCACCGATAGGGAAAGGTCACTGATACACAGTGCTACCAATGTGTATAGGTCTACCGGTAACCACATTTTTGATAGATCAAGTCCACCGATACAGACAGCTACCGATAGAAACTGAGCTACCGATAGAACAAGTCTACCGGTATGCGTAAGTCTACCGATATATATAATTCACTAGAATCAAACGGAGCTACCGATATGCACAGACTAAATGTCTACTGATACAAGTTACCAGTACACCAGAGATACCAATAGAGTAAGTCTATCAATATAGGAAAAATCTACTGATATGAAGCTACTGATAGAAGCGAAGTCTACTGATAGAAGATAAGTCTACCGATATATGAAGTCACCAGTACATTGGGCTACCGATACAAGATCAAATAGCTACTGATACCAGGAGATGGCGATACATGATCAAAGACTTATCAATACATGATCAAAGAGCTCCTGATACAAGATCAAAGAGCTATCGACATGAGGTCACTACAATACAAAGACCACTGTTACACTTATAATGATTGAAGGCTATTAACAAAAGCTTGACCAGTCAAACTCTATAATCTCAATATTATTTATTTATTACGCAATAGTTATATTTGATGTTTTTAATTCAATTAATGTTATTTAATGATAGTTGTTGATTGTCAGGGAACCGTACCTAGTACCCATGAAAAAGGTAATCATTATTTTTACCAGAGCTGACAGCTATAAAATGAAGGAAAATGACTGGACAGGAGGAAATATAACACACACATGAGATGAATGATGAACTAAGAAGGCACGAGAAGGGTGTAAAAAAGAAAAGGCTGAACAACATTAAAACGTGGTGCATTCACACAATATGACAAAGCTACATTCATACTAGAAGAGCACTGGACATACACAAATCCATTCCTTCTATATGAGAACACAAGCTGCATCTTGAGTGAAGAACTACATCAAACACTTCATGCACTCAAGCTGAAGCAGAACCTGAAAACCAAGGAAGAAAATGAAACTCTATTTTTCAGACAAAAACTAGAGAAGGACTCAGAAGAATTTCTGATAAATCAAAAGAGTCCAGAGCTGCACTTCACATCACTAGAGATTTATAAATTCTTATCTACTATTTTAGTGATTCTTTTATTTACATTTTGAGTAGTGTGTATACTCTATTTATTTTATATATACACACTGTCTCTTGTACCATGCTGGAGGATTTCTAAATCCTCATTCAAATTCTATAACTCGCTTTTACCCCATTGTGGATAGTTGTAGAGGTCAAGTAAAACTTGGATAGCCTGTGAGCTTTTGTTGGTTTTCCCATGAATAAATGTGGTAGAGGTATTTGTACCTGGATAGTTTTTTCAGTGTTGTTTACCCCGATCCAGGGTGCGGATCAATTTTATATAAATTTTTTGAGAAGAATAAGTCACAGCTTGAGACTGAACCTCTTGGATACATTTGTTGTGCATCTTTGTTTATATTTAAAATTATACTAAATATATATTTCATATTCCGCTACTAATAACTTTGAAATAAAATTTGTTTTTAAAGTTACTTTGATAGTTAAATCATCAGGTGTTTATATATATTGTGAGTCAGTAAGTTAGTTTCAAAATTTAATCTAATATATTGATTAAATTAACCGAGATGTAATCAATCTTTGAGAAACTAATTGTACACTCACAATCTGTATAAATTCAATACTGTTTAACTTATTTTTAAATAGGGGGATATTAACATAAATTTTAATTGGAACTCAATTCACCCCCCCTCTTGAGTATCCACTCCGACCAAAAGTTTCATTATTTGATTGGGGGAATTGAAATATTTAAACCAATAATGAATTAGGTTATTTTTTATTTCTAATTATATAACTAATGGAATCAAATCGATGTGTTTGATCCATTATGGGAAATAAATTTATGTACCAGGACCATTAAAGGGAACAAGTTAATGTGATTTACCAACTATGTGAGGAAAATGTTGAGTCCTAGATAAATGGTTTTTAATGTTTTTTGTATTTATACCTGAAATTTTAAATAATTTTAATACCTATAATAGTGATACACATTTATAACATGGAATTATGGTTCATGATTTATTTATAATGATTTATCACTCATATGATTCATATCTTTTAAAATCTTAATTATTTATTTGTAGACTCATTTCAATGGTAATTGATTAATTATATATGAAATATTATTATTTATGGTAATTATCTCTAATTTTTTTGATCTTATTATTTTTTCATATGATTTTCAATTGATATCCCCCAGGTCTACCCATACTGGGCATCTGTTCTCACACTTTCTTTTGTTTCCCTTCCCGAGATTTTTAAAAATGTTTTTGCGTTGGGTTTTCTTATAAATAGTACTAAATTAAGATATAATTAGTAGTGTAATGTAATATATTTCCATAAATTATAATATTATTTTTATAGTATCAATATATAGTAATCATTTATGGTCTTTGGGAGTGTATTTGTGAAATGTATTGAATATTCATCATAAAGTAAGTAATATTTAACATTGATAATATGGGGTTGTTATATTTTGTATCAGAGAGAGGCTTATTCATTATCTATTAACTAGAAATACAAAACATTAAAAAACATTGACATTTGTCTATTTTTATAATGAAATAATAATGTTTTTCAATCCACCAGGGATAAATTTTCTTAAATCTTATAACTATAGATTGAACAAAATGCCTCATGATATTGACATCCTATAAATTATATTTCATAAATATATGATATCTCAATCAAATTTTTACATAATTATATATAATAATATAATTTTGGATTTAGATAATGTAAAGAAAAAGAATGAATCTGGCATATAATGAATGTAATGGACTATGGAATGAAAATAATCAAAGAAACCAACGTCCACAAGAGATGGAATACAAAATCATATTATCATACTCTATCAAAAATAAATATATATTAATAATGATTATATTTAAAATGATAAAATAAGGTAAAAAAATACAATTTATTCATTCATGAGGGAATATCAAAATTTTTCTATTATCACATGTAATCCAATAGTAGTTTAGGAAGGGATCAAAACCACATATAGAATATATTCTTGTTCTTTATTTCATGGATCATGAAATTATTTTTCTCGGAATTTTTCATTTGAATGGCGACATAGAAAAAATTTATAATCTTTTTTAGAATAGGATACCTGAATATGAAATTGAATCCATGAAATTGGTTGCTTTTGAGATAAAATTTTTCAGTATGTAATTCCCTCATATTCTATATATAATAATAGTGTAAGAATTCATTATGATGATGAAAAAGGATGATGAATCAGTTAGTACATATGTATAAATTTATAAATAACAATCATTTTATTCCTATATCATATTTATTATCCCTGAAAGAGAAATTAATTGACCCATTAGTTTCATAAAAAACTTTTTTGGAAGGAATTAGATATAAGAGACAATATTTGTTATGGAGTCATCTTTTGATGAAAATTCAAAGAGGAAATTTATGATTAAAATTCCCACCACTCACATTGTTTTCATAAAAAATTGAATACCATGTATTATGAAAATTCTAATAAATCAAATGATGTAATGAAATTATTTCAATCAACATTCTTGAAATTTGGGAAGAATCATAAAAATAATTACTATAATGTAAATTATAGGTTTTTAAATGTGGAATGAAATGTAATAAAGACATTACTATTGATGGATGATAAATACAATGGTCAATGAAATAGAGGAAAACAAGATTTATATTAATGAACCACCCATGCTCAAAAGTTTTAGATTAATTGAATATGGACATTATGAAGACCAACTCACAAATCGATGGATTTTTTTATGATGATCGGCCTCATAAAATATTTCAGACACAATATAATTTGAAATCTATTTTGAATATGACTATTAAGGGGGGATATGAGAATAATATAGTGAAATGTACACTAATAATAAAATATATAACAACAAATATCATATTTTATTTTGGAGCTACACATACTTCATAATCTAAATGTATTTTATCAGCTATTGAATTATGATCCTAATCATTATACACTGAGTTATTGGTACGAAATATTAACTATACAATGTTTAAAGATCATGTATATAATTACTCTCTTTTTGAGGTATGTGGGATACTACTTCCTATAAATTTTTATTATTATCCTATTAGTTGATATTTATGAGATTCTAGGAATGGATTTGGTATATTTATATGGATCCCATTAGAATTTTCAAGGATGGGAAGTAATATTTCATGTTACAAATTAAACCATTCACATTTATCAACCCAAGGAATAAAATAAATTTCCCACTGAAATTAAATCTATATTGTGGATATTAATTCTTTTCTAATAAGGAAATTTATTTCATATGTTTGAGGAGAAACTGGAAATATATGATATACATATTGTTCATGAGTTAATTGATGTATTTCTAGAAAAATATCCTGGTAGACACATATTTTATTAAGATCAGTTTTCAATATTATTCATGCATAATGCTACACATATATAAATGAAACCAAAAGATGGCCACAATTTTAGTAGTATAAATTAAAGAAGTTACACTAGATGAATAATTTCCAAGGATTAATTTTTCCATGTTCATCACCATGGTGTGAAATTACTATTTTTTGGGAGGAAATAATAGTCCCAGGATTCAACATTAACTACTTATAACATCACTATATCACTATCTATAAAATGATTCATATACCCTATATTGATAACTTATGTGATCAATTTCGAATATAATTTTTTTTATAATATTAACCTTTATTTTGGATTTGAAATATAATTTGAGAAAAAATATATATCGAAGACAGAATACTATACATGGTATAGAAAATATAAATTTATAGTGTTGTATTTTGGTCATAAAAATTGTCCCTCTATCTATATATATTTAATGAAAATAGTATTTTTAAATTACATAGAACATATTTTGGTTGTATTTATAAGTTTTAGTCATATATATTCTATGAGTAATGAATATCGTGATGATAAATTGATAATTATACTGAATTCTATACTTAATGATATAATTTATTAAAATTTTAAATTGTGTGAATTTTGGTTTTTAAAAATTCATTTTTGGATAATAAAATCTCATGCTATGTTATATAAGTATATCTTTAAACAGATGATGCTATTGAATATTTTCCCAAAATGAACTGTATGACTATTGTTCATTGCGGATAATTTATCAAAAAAATTTAATCTACTAAACACCATAACATTGAAGGGATATAAGTTCTTTTAGATAGATGAATGTGATGAAAAATTCCATCAACTAAGGAAATGGTTATTCAGGGAACATGATCTTTCATTAGTCTGATGTGGATAAAGATTTAAATATATAGTTATGAATCAATTAATTCATTGGGATTTTACCTTCAGAATAATGATAAAAATATATCTTAGGCATCATGTCAACTGAAGGTATGTGTGTATAGTTACCTGAATCATGATTTATAGATAACTTTGGTTATTTTATCCTTTAATATATTGTGGAATTATATTTATAGTGAAAAATATTCAATATAAGTATTGATTATAAATTATTAAATAAACTATTCATATATAAAGGTATGAATATAAATAATAGAATATGGTTATGGATAATTATATATTATGAATTCTCAATACATTACATGTATGGTAAAGCATACATGGAAAAAGATTCTCTACGTCAAAATGATTATATTGGTTATCTATGATTAGAATTAAAATCTATCCATCATTTTTGGATTAAAAATGGTTGATCAAGAAAACAGGAAGAATATGTATATATATTCTATTTCTAAAATAAATGTTGAATAACCTATCTAGGTGAAGATTAATGAGGTTCAGAAGTAAAATGAGAAACTAGATAGAAAGGTAAAAAATGTTTCTTTATTAAACATTTATTATGACGGAATGATAATTTTGAAGAAAAATGTTTCTATCCCGTAAATTAAATATTAGAATAAGTGAATATTGAATGAATATCATAGTTCTTCATTATCTATTAATCCTTGATGTACTAATTTATTTGGATATCTAATATAATAAATCTTCTTAAATTAAATGAAGAGAGGTATTTTATAGTATGTATCATGATAAATTGTTTTTTAATTTAATAGATAAAATAATTATTTCGAAAGGGGATTTTTCATCCATTACCCATAACATAAACGAAATAGAAAAATATCACCATACAATTCTTCTTATGACTACAAAAAATAATAAAAGGAAACAATGTTATTCAGGTTGTAATTACTCAATATATAATTTCAAAAGACATCCGTTTAATCATGGATGATTTATATATTGATTAATGTAATTTATTATACCATAATAATGTTTTAATATTCCCAAGAGTATAAAACATAATTGTATATTATAAGGATATGAGGTCTACATTGATATTTGAGAGAATCATTTAAAAAACCCTACATACAATGTCAAGTCTAAATATTAATTATCATCCTCATATAGATGAACAGTATGAGAGGACCATTAAAAAACTAGAAGGAATTTTGATAAATTTTTATATATAATTGAAATTTTATTAGGATCAACACTTTCCTATGGTGTAATTTTCATACACTAATATCCCTCACTCAAGAATTAAGATCTATAACACCCCAAGATTCCATTATATGTTTTCCTTTGAATTACGCAATAACATGTATTGTACGCAACTTTGAGATTCTAACACCCCAGGACAAATCAAACTAGCAGTTATGAATAGTAATACCCACTTTTTGAAATTATATAAAATTTATCTCTAAAAATGGATTTAATTTTTGGATTTGGAATATCGAAATTATCTTAGAGTGAATTTTTGGTATTTTTCTGAAAACATTCAATTTTTTGATGAATAGTGAAAAACACTGTGTTATTGTTTAAAATTGACTTTTTATTTAAATAGTTTTTCATAAATATTAATTTATTTTATGAAAAAATAGATACCGAATACTTATATATGTTCAATATAATTAATTGTAGTAATTTTGTAATAATATTAGATATATAGAATTTTATTGTACTTTTCATCGTCTTTTACCCACCTTGTTGGAGAATTTGAAAATTCGCATAAACCATAATTGTACCACTTCTGTGAGTGGAATTTCAAAAATCCGAGAGATACGGTTTATATTAGTAAAAAAAATTGTTCTTCATTAAGATGGAAATATTTTTTGGTGAATAATAACTTTTTACTTTTATTTATCACGGTTAAAAGATAATAGTCTAATTATGGGTAAAATTAATATCATTATTACAGTAACACATGTCCTAATTCAATACGATAAGTGTAATTAGACCAAAAACAAACTTTTTAATAAAATTTGATCCTTTAGGTCTACTTGGATTAGATTAGGACATTTATTATTATTTTATTTAACGAAGAGTTAAAAGAGTGAAATTCAATGTTTAATAACTATACCATTTTTAATAAAGGGATATACATAATATAAATTCGACTACAAATATAGTTTAGAAAGATAAAAAGATTTCCTACATAATTATATTTTATTTATTATTATTATTCGTTAAATAATTTAATTTATTTATGACACAATAATGACATAGTAATTACCTTAATAATGAAATATTAAATTAATTTATATTATAAATATCCAAAAAATCCAATTAGAGTCTTTTAGTTAATTAAAATTATTTTATAGGTTAATATTACATGTTATGATTGAACATATGAATTTATTTCCTAGTAATAAAGTTGTTAGGAATATAACAAAAATTATTTATTAAATCATTTCAAAATTCACATAATAGATTTGTTTTAAAACAAATACTATATTATTGGTTGGAATAATATTCATATAAATCTAAGGTTCACCCAAAAGGCCTTAATAGTATTATATATGTAATTAATAAACCTATTGGGGTTTGATTGGCTGTTTATATTATGTTTAATAACCATAAAATATAAAAATACAAAGATGCATGGTAAATGTCAAACTATTTATCTAAGAGTTAAATCTAAAAGATAAGGTCAATATTGTGACCCAAAATTGTCTAAAACCTATTTTTTGAGTGGATTCTCGGATATCCCCATCATATACTTGAAATAAATCATTTTGGAGCCATTATAAACCTAAAATGATTCTATTATAAAATAATATTTCTATCCTTTCCTAAGGTGACCCTCCCCCCACTTATAAAAGGCGACTAACTATTCTCTTAATTTCACACCTAAAATGACTTTAGAAGAAGGCAATCCAGGCCCAAGTATCCTCCCAACCCTCCTACCTTCATTATCGATCCCATCAATTGGTACAAAAGCCAATAAATAGAGCCCTTTTTATCAAATCAAAAGGAAGAGCCTCAAGAAGAGGTAAATATATCATCCTCATTCAAGCTCTTTTCTTCTCCCACTTCATCTTTCATTATTGTTTCCATTATAAAATAATAAAATCAATATATTCTATATACTATGATGTTATTATAAAAATTGTACAACCATATTCATAATTCTATCCATAATATTAATGAAAAAGTCACCATACTTGCGTACGTACGGATTGCTGTCTCCACGTTATGGGGTAGTTTGTTATTCAAACACATCATCATTTTAAAGGGTATAATAATGAGTATAAATGATTTCAATAATAAATATAACATAATAATAATTCTATATATATATGATATACTATCGAATTATGTACAATTTAATATCAAAATATGATATTGTCACTTGTGCGTACGTATAGATTACCGTCTCTAGGAACGCGATGAGATTCATTCCCCATCATAATAATTTAAGAATAATTTTCATTTGATGCCTAAAATATAGTTTTTGAAGACGTAATATCATTCTGAATATGAATAAGATATATCCTATCCATAACAAACATTACTTATGGATCAAATCATATAAAGGGAAACGAGTCAGTTAACACCCAAAACGATGATACTACTAAAATATCATTAACAATGAAATATTATAAGATCATATATGATATAATATTAATGTATATGGTTCTTTTATAATTTAATAAAAATTATTCCACCATCATATATGAGGTCAATCAACCCTCAACCAAGGAAAAGTAAATGGTAAGGGTTAATTTCACAATCTTTATATTATTCGAGTTTGTTTTTATGTAAGTATCTACTGGGACCTCTTTATCATCCAAATCCATGTTTCTTAAAAAGGTATTCCAGAACATTTTACTATTTACTAGACTATGGGTTAAAATAATTTATACCCTTTTTTGACATTCTATAAAATGTTTTGAAAGGAATCATTCTGTCGTTTTCTATAAGGCCCCAGCCTTAAACCTTACTTAATCTTGAGTTATTACAAGATTACACATTGAGGATCTTTTCGGGTTTAGAGTTTTAGAGAATTAGATCATAAAACTTGCATTACATTCCACATATAAACAAAGTGGTTACATAAAGATAGTATTCTTCATTCCCATCAATGGAAACACATTTAAAATAAAACATGGATTAATTCTTGACACATCCTTGACTCTATCATCTTATCATGTACCTTTCCCTTGACCTGTGAAAAACATTTCAAAAACTTGGGATGAGCATAAAAACACAGTATGGGTTATAAAAAAACATGGAAAGGAAACAAGAGTTCATATATAAATAAGAATGAAATCATACTTTACCCATAAAACATAGGCACTTTAACATACCTCATAAAATCATGAATAAATCATAGAAATCATAAGACATAAAGGTAACTTGAGGCATTCATAACATTCTTACGTAGGGAGTAACCCTCTTGGTTACGTTTGGAATACCCATCACAGTATATTCCCTAAAATCTCTTCGGAGAAACCTTAACGTTTCACTCCTTCGCGTTACCCAATGCATTGGAGAGCTATAACGGGCTCACCCGCCCTTAGTTTATCACGGAACCACCCGTCTTCATAATAATTCCCAAGTACCATAACATAATCATATCACATAAAACATGCATAAAGGAAACATAACATTTCCACATTTCAATCACGAGATATCAATACAACACATTGATATAATAAAAACATTATGAAAACCATTTTCAATACCAAAGTAAAACATGGTATTTATTTTTCTTTTAAAAAAAAAGAAGGTATGGCTTGTAGAGGAAGCCGAAACTCAAATAACGGTTACGACGGCGGAGAAGTCGTTGTCGCCGCATACGTACGACAAAAACATTCCCTTTTGTCGTTTAGTAAACGCTTCGTATAAAAAAGATTCCTTTTGAATAAACGTAAAAGTCGAAGGGGTTTATACACCGTATAAAAGAAAGTTGTGTATAAAATAAAATATGCCTCAACGAAAGGAGATTGAGACGAAGTCCCATACAAAGATAATTTTTAAAATAAAATAGATACATTATGTGTATTCACTATAAGTACACATAAATAAAGTACAAATACAAGATACGACATAATAATATAATGACATAATTTGAAAGTAGGAGATTAACCCAAAGAATGGAAATTGGGTTAAGAAGTTCCCATACCTCGTATCTGACTTGACCCGACCGTTCTTTAAACTCCTGAATAATAAACTTGAGTTAATCTCTACTTGCTTATGAATCTTTTTCAAGTTCATTATTCCTTTTATACCATGTTATGAACATCATGTAATCAGTTAAGTTAATAATGTTCATTTTGTCGGTATTTGGTTCTTAAGTCAAAAATAGACTTCTTACACTTACATGTTGTTAATTTGGTCAATGTTTCATTATATCCAGAATGGTATTCATGATGTAGATATCATATATTTCATATATATCCAGTACATACATGTATTTAAAATATTACATAATCATTTAGAGGTAAGAAATGAAATGCACCGTTCATGGAGACGGTAAGCCGTACGTACGCATGAACGCTACTTTCATTTCTTTGTCATATTAACGGAATTAAAACTAAATGAGACTTATGTATATTTTAATTCCAGAATTATATTCATCATTTAGATATATCATTAATTTTATATATCCATTATATACATGTACTTTTAATAGTACATTACATTTGGGGATAAGAAATGAAATGCACCGTTCATGGAGACGGTAGTCCGTACGTACGCATGAACGCTACTTTCATTTCTATCTCATACTTTAATGGAAATAAATGATAATGATATATATAGGTATATTATAATTCCAGTATAACATCATATATAATAACTTTAAATCCATCCTTTACACGTCCCACGAATCACATCACTTTGAGGGGGCGGTAGTCCGCACTTCCTTAAGTGAAGATATCGCGTATACCCATAATGGAAGCCATAAAGGTAAGACACAAATGAAAAATACAGAAGAATAAGTAAAACATAAACATATTACATATCATATATAAAAATAGTGACATCATAATGGCCACCTTTGAAGGTGTTAAATGAGTATTGAACAATCATCGTTTCGGGAGGCAGAATTTCGCCATCCACGGAAACCGTATGTTCTTTAACCATTTGATGTAGTTGTGTGAGAGTGTAGCTCAAATAAATCTTATAACAACATCCTAGTATATTGAAGATACTGGTGTTGTTACAAAAGAAGTAAATAAAAAGAGTTTAGGGGGTTGGAGAAGAAAAATAAAACAAATGAACATGAGAGAATGAAATACCTTAAAAAGTGTAACTTCTTTTGGTTTGAGCCTAAAGGCTTCCTTTGAAAGGATTCTGCCCAAAGGGAATCCTCTAGGATGAGGAGAGGGATGTGGAGAGAGCAAATGGGCAGGGGTTGGCCGAGCCAAAGGCTTGAAGAGTGTGTGAAATAAGGTGGAGGTGGGGGCCTTTTATAAGAGGAGAGGAGGGGCACTTTTGGAAAGTAAAGAAATATAACTTTGTTTGAAAATGTGTTTCGGTTTTAAAAGGTCCCACATTGATAGAATTCGTGGATAAGGTGATAAGGATTCGAAATCCACTCATCCAATTGGTTTTGGCCATGTGTAGGTTTTAGATTTTACATTATCTTTCCATTTTATTTTAATCGTTAAATAATGATGTCATCACTGCATCATTATTATGTCGTAAATAATTTAATTTATTTAATGTCTAAAAATTATAAAAAAAATACTATGATATAGGAAATCTTTTTAGCTTTCCAATGACTATTTATAATCAAAATTTGGGCTTGTATAACCCCACTTAAAAATTGTTTTCGCAAAACATATTATGTTTGTGTCACTTTCACTTTAACATTAAATAAAAATATATTATTGTCATTTTCCAACTAAAGTGGATACATGGGGTCCCCAAGTTAGGCCATGGCTTGTCTTGGTCGGCCATGACACAACCAATGAGGTTGGGACATGTGTCTAGGTCATTTTATATTATTAAAGTATTATTTATACCATAAACTACACTAATTACCACTAATCGCGATTAAAAACTTAATAAGTTACTATTCACCAAAAAATTATTATAATCTCATTGAACCACATTTTACTTCTTAATGACAACCATGTATGTCGGATTTTCAAAATTCAATACACATTAGTGGTAAACTTTCATTTAACTGAAAAATCAGTTTGCTTGATTACCACTTAGTGGTTTCACTATTCATCAAAAATTGAAGTTTTTCAGAAAATTACCAAAAATTCACCCTAAGCTATATTTGATATTCCGAATTCAAAAATGAAGTCCATTTTACAAAATTCAAATCATATAAGTCACATTAATTAATTTAATAATTAATTCCCGCTGCCAGAGCAAATAGCGTGTTTTTACAAAACAATAAGTATCAAAAGATTGACACCAGTTTAAGTCTAATTTCAAATCGAAATTGATTCCAATGACCACCATTGGATAAAATGGTAAAAATATATTCTAATTTCACTTTAAAACCAATTCAAAAGATAATCTAATCATATAAATAAATTAGATCAAAAAGAGGTTTTGAATTAAAATGCAACATTTTACACTATTCATAAAAAAAATGAACTTTATCAGAAAGGTACCAAAAATTACACAAAGTAAAATTTGATATCCCGATTCTTAATAAAAGTTTTATTTGGTCCAAAATAATGTATAAGAGTGATCAAAACTATATTTAATGACGGTTCACCATTAAAAGGTGATAAGTGAACCTTTAGTGAAAATTAGAGTATAAAAGCCTAAAATTGAACTCTTTCCGTATTTTAAGCCTTTATCTTTTATTGGGTAAATGTAAAAACATCTAAAAACATATCTATTCATATTTTAGTTATTTCTATTCATTCCCGCCAGTACAACGGCTACTTGTTAACTAACATTTAAAATAATATTATTATATTACTAGTGTGCTACGTAAGTTTCAAAGAAACTCATCGTTGTGTATCGGGTACGCTATCGAACATAGCAACCCCTTTTAATTAAAATTCATATTTAATTCTCAAATATTAATAAATATGAAAATTATTTATTCTTTAATTACCTGGGATGTTACATCCTTCCCCCCTTTTGGGAATTGCGTCCTCGCAATTTTATTCACTTATCAAAATAAGTGGGGGTATTCATCCCTCATAGCATTTTCAGATTCCCATGTTGCCTCTTCAATCACATGGTTTTTCCAAAAAAACCTTTACCTGGTGAATCACCTTATTCCGTAACACTTGCTCCCTGTGGTCAAGAATCTGGACCGGTTGTTCCTCATAAGATAGGTTCTCTTCCAGCTGAACTACCTCTGGACTCAAAACATGAGATGGATCTGGCATATTCTTTCTCAACATCGAAACGTGAAAAACATTGTGTACCTCGAAAGATAGATCCTTCCTCTGGTTATCTGCATAACTCTTCTGCCTACTCTGAGCTATTCTCATGTGTTTCTGAATCAACTGAACTTTTTCTGCCATCTCTTCTACCAATTCTGGTCCCATCAACTTTCTTTCACCCACTTCATCCCAGAAAGCTGGAGTTCGACACCGCTTCCCATATAATGCCTGAAATGGTGCCATCTGTATACTCGAATGGAAACTATTATTATATGAAAACTCAACCAAAGAAAGATGTTGGTCCCAACTTCCCTGATAATCCATAGAACAAGCTCGTAGCATATCCTCCAATGTCTGAATTGTTCGTTCTGACTGCCCATCTGATTGAGGATGAAAAGCTGTACTAAAATTTAATTCAGTACCCAACGACTTCTGAAGGCCTTTCCAAAAGTTAGAGGTAAACCTGGGATCACGATCTGATACAATGGAGAGAGGAACTCCATGTAACCTGACTATCTCCTTAAGATACAAACGGGAAATTTGATCTAGATAGAAAGTATCTCGTATAGAAAGAAAATGAGCAGATTTAGTCAAGCGATCAACAATAACCCAGATTGCATTATTACCTCGAGATGTCTTCGGTAATCCAACAACAAAGTCCATGGATATATTCTCCCATTTCCACTCTGGCACTGGTAAAGGCTGAAGCATCCCTTTTGGTAACTGCCGATCTGCTTTAACCTGTTGACAAGTCAAACACTTCACAGTAAAATCAGCAATATCTCTTTTCATTCCATCCCACCAGTAATACTCCCGCAGATCTCTATACATCTTAGTACTGCCCGGATGAACTGAAAACGGAGAACTATGAGCTTCACATAACAACTCTCTCTTCAACTGTGAATCACAAGGCACACATAACCTCTTCACAAACCTCAAAACACAAACACAAACTTATCCAAGAACTCATGGAAAATTTTATTCATAAGGTCCATGAATACGGCAGGTGCATTGGTTAACCCAAAAGGCATAACTACAAATTCATAATGGCCATATCTAGTACGGAACGCAGTCTTCGGAACGTCTGCTTCTTTTACATTCAACTGATGGTACCCCGACCTCAAGTCAATCTTCAAAAAATACTGAGCTCCCTGGAGCTGACACCACTTCATTCGATGGCCCAACATCTGCTGAAGTAGTTGCAAAGGATTTCAGCACCCCTTTATGCTTGTAGTCTAACTGCTTCCCATCACTCAAGCTCCTTGTCGGACACTCGTTTGCATAGTGACCCATCTCATTGCACTTATAACATTTCACTAACTGTAAATCAAATTTATTCTTACCTTCACCTTGATCCTTTTCAGTGCAATCACGCGCCTTATGTCCCATCTTACCACATCGGTAGCACTTCCCAGAATTCAGAAGACATTCCCCAGCATGCCTTTTGCCACATTTATCACAAACTGGAAACTTAGTTTTCTTACCATCAGACTTTTTTGAAGAATTCTTACCTTTCTCTTGCCACCTCGGTCTCTTCTTCTGCTGGTTGTTATAGAACACTTGGTCATCGATAAACTCCATTTCCACCTTCTCAGCACATCGAAAAAGCTTTTCATAACTTTTAAACTCTCGAGAAGCTAATGCCCTTCGATACTTTGGCTTTAATCCTGAGTAAAAACGATTGATTTTACTATCAAGGTCCCGAATAAAATTTGGAGCATACCTTGCCAATCGAGTGAACCTTTCTTCATAGGCAGCCACTGATTCTTCCTCTTGCCTCAATTCCAAGAATTGCTTTTCCATCCTAAGTCGAACAGCCTTAGGAAAATACTTCTCAAGAAACATACCTTTGAATTCATCCCAGTCAAGAGCATCAATCTCATCGGCGTCCCTGATATTTTTAACCATAGACCACCACTGATCTGCTTCACCCTCCAAACGGTAAATAGCAAGACTAACCTTTTGATTGTCTGAACACCCCATGACATCAAAAATCTTCTCCAGTGCTTTAATCCACCCTTCAGCTTGCACAGGGTCAGATGATCCTCTGAATGATGGGGGATGTTGCCTCATGAAATGTTCCACCATTGACATGTTCCTATGCGGTTGATCTGGCTGATCTCGTGCATGGATACCACCACCATTTATAGCCTGAGTCAACTGTGCCATCACTGCAACAAACTGTTCAGTTCCGATTCCAACCATCTCAGGTTGCTGATTTGGAAGGTTGTCTTCCTCCTGATGTCGTCCCAACATAGCTGCTTTGTTTCCCCTACGGAAAACCATTCTGAACATGGAAATATCTTAGGCGAAGCAACATGGTAATCCGTAAATGCTATATCATTTCAATCATATTATAATTTAACACTTTTCTAACTCCTAAAGTTGTCTAAACCGACCTTTGATACCAACTATAAGGCCCCAGCCTTAAACCTTACTTAATCTTGAGTTATTACAAGATTACACATTGAGGATCTTTTCGGGTTTAGAGTTTTAGAGAATTAGATCATAAAACTTGCATTACATTCCACATATAAACAAAGTGGTTACATAAAGATAGTATTCTTCATTCCCATCAATGGAAACACATTTAAAATAAAACATGGATTAATTCTTGACACATCCTTGACTCTATCATCTTATCATGTACCTTTCCCTTGACCTGTGAAAAACATTTCAAAAACTTGGGATGAGCATAAAAACTCAGTATGGGTTATAAAAAAACATGGAAAGGAAACAAGAGTTCATATATAAATAAGAATGAAATCATACTTTACCCATAAAACATAGGCACTTTAACATACCTCATAAAATCATGAATAAATCATAGAAATCATAAGACATAAAGGTAACTTGAGGCATTCATAACATTCTTACGTAGGGAGTAACCCTCTTGGTTACGTTTGGAATACCCATCACAGTATATTCCCTAAAATCTCTTCGGAGAAACCTTAACGTTTCACTCCTTCGCGTTACCCAATGCATTGGAGAGCTATAACGGGCTCACCCGCCCTTAGTTTATCACGGAACCACCCGTCTTCATAATAATTCCCAAGTACCATAACATAATCATATCACATAAAACATGCATAAAGGAAACATAACATTTCCACATTTCAATCACGAGATATCAATACAACACATTGATATAATAAAAACATTATGAAAACCATTTTCAATACCAAAGTAAAACATGGTATTTATTTTTCTTTTAAAAAAAAAGAAGGTATGGCTTGTAGAGGAAGCCGAAACTCAAATAACGGTTACGACGGCGGAGAAGTCGTTGTCGCCGCATACGTACGACAAAAACATTCCCTTTTGTCGTTTAGTAAACGCTTCGTATAAAAAAGATTCCTTTTGAATAAACGTAAAAGTCGAAGGGGTTTATACACCGTATAAAAGAAAGTTGTGTATAAAATAAAATATGCCTCAACGAAAGGAGATTGAGACGAAGTCCCATACAAAGATAATTTTTAAAATAAAATAGATACATTATGTGTATTCACTATAAGTACACATAAATAAAGTACAAATACAAGATACGACATAATAATATAATGACATAATTTGAAAGTAGGAGATTAACCCAAAGAATGGAAATTGGGTTAAGAAGTTCCCATACCTCGTATCTGACTTGACCCGACCGTTCTTTAAACTCCTGAATAATAAACTTGAGTTAATCTCTACTTGCTTATGAATCTTTTTCAAGTTCATTATTCCTTTTATACCATGTTATGAACATCATGTAATCAGTTAAGTTAATAATGTTCATTTTGTCGGTATTTGGTTCTTAAGTCAAAAATAGACTTCTTACACTTACATGTTGTTAATTTGGTCAATGTTTCATTATATCCAGAATGGTATTCATGATGTAGATATCATATATTTCATATATATCCAGTACATACATGTATTTAAAATATTACATAATCATTTATAGGTAAGAAATGAAATGCACCGTTCATGGAGACGGTAAGCCGTACGTACGCATGAACGCTACTTTCATTTCTTTGTCATATTAATGGAATTAAAACTAAATGAGACTTATGTATATTTTAATTCCAGAATTATATTCATCATTTAGATATATCATTAATTTTATATATCCATTATATACATGTACTTTTAATAGTACATTACATTTGGGGATAAGAAATGAAATGCACCGTTCATGGAGACGGTAGTCCGTACGTACGCATGAACGCTACTTTCATTTCTATCTCATACTTTAATGGAAATAAATTATAATGATATATATAGGTATATTATAATTCCAGTATAACATCATATATAATAACTTTAAATCCATCCTTTACACGTCCCACGAATCACATCACTTTGAGGGGGCGGTAGTCCGCACTTCCTTAAGTGAAGATATCGCGTATACCCATAATGGAAGCCATAAAGGTAAGACACAAATGAAAAATACAGAAGAATAAGTAAAACATAAACATATTACATATCATATATAAAAATAGTGACATCATAATGGCCACCTTTGAAGGTGTTAAATGAGTATTGAACAATCATCGTTTCGGGAGGCAGAATTTCGCCATCCACGGAAACCGTATGTTCTTTAACCATTTGATGTAGTTGTGTGAGAGTGTAGCTCAAATAAATCTTATAACAACATCCTAGTATATTGAAGATACTGGTTTTGTTACAAAAGAAGTAAATAAAAAGAGTTTAGGGGGTTGGAGAAGAAAAATAAAACAAATGAACATGAGAGAATGAAATACCTTAAAAAGTGTAACTTCTTTTGGTTTGAGCCTAAAGGCTTCCTTTGAAAGGATTCTGCCCAAAGGGAATCCTCTAGGATGAGGAGAGGGATGTGGAGAGAGCAAATGGGCAGGGGTTGGCCGAGCCAAAGGCTTGAAGAGTGTGTGAAATAAGGTGGAGGTGGGGGCCTTTTATAAGAGGAGAGGAGGGGCACTTTTGGAAAGTAAAGAAATATAACTTTGTTTGAAAATGTGTTTCGGTTTTAAAAGGTCCCACATTGATAGAATTCGTGGATAAGGTGATAAGGATTCGAAATCCACTCATCCAATTGGTTTTGGCCATGTGTAGGTTTTAGATTTTACATTATCTTTCCATTTTATTTTAATCGTTAAATAATGATGTCATCACTGCATCATTATTATGTCGTAAATAATTTAATTTATTTAATGTCTAAAAATTATAAAAAAAATACTATGATATAGGAAATATTTTTAGCTTTCCAATGACTATTTATAATCAAAATTTGGGCTTGTATAACCCCACTTAAAAATTGTTTTCGCAAAACATATTATGTTTGTGTCACTTTCACTTTAACATTAAATAAAAATATATTATTGTCATTTTCCAACTAAAGTGGATACATGGGGTCCCCAAGTTAGGCCATGGCTTGTCTTGGTCGGCCATGACACAACCAATGAGGTTGGGACATGTGTCTAGGTCATTTTGTATTATTAAAGTATTATTTATACCATAAACTACACTAATTACCACTAATCGCGATTAAAAACTTAATAAGTTACTATTCACCAAAAAATTATTATAATCTCATTGAACCACATTTTACTTCTTAATGACAACCATGTATGTCGGATTTTCAAAATTCAATACACATTAGTGGTAAACTTTCATTTAACTGAAAAATCAGTTTGCTTGATTACCACTTAGTGGTTTCACTATTCATCAAAAATTGAAGTTTTTCAGAAAATTACCAAAAATTCACCCTAAGCTATATTTGATATTCCGAATTCAAAAATGAAGTCCATTTTACAAAATTCAAATCATATAAGTCACATTAATTAATTTAATAATTAATTCCCGCTGCCAGAGCAAATAGCGTGTTTTTACAAAACAATAAGTATCAAAAGATTGACACCAGTTTAAGTCTAATTTCAAATCGAAATTGATTCCAATGACCACCATTGGATAAAATGGTAAAAATATATTCTAATTTCACTTTAAAACCAATTCAAAAGATAATCTAATCATATAAATAAATTAGATCAAAAAGAGGTTTTGAATTAAAATGCAACATTTTACACTATTCATAAAAAAAAATGAACTTTATCAGAAAGGTACCAAAAATTACACAAAGTAAAATTTGATATCCCGATTCTTAATAAAAGTTTTATTTGGTCCAAAAGAATGTATAAGAGTGATCAAAACTATATTTAATGACGGTTCACCATTAAAAGGTGATAAGTGAACCTTTAGTGAAAATTAGAGTATAAAAGCCTAAAATTGAACTCTTTCCGTATTTTAAGCCTTTATCTTTTATTGGGTAAATGTAAAAACATCTAAAAACATATCTATTCATATTTTAGTTATTTCTATTCATTCCCGCCAGTACAACGGCTACTTGTTAACTAACATTTAAAATAATATTATTATATTACTAGTGTGCTACGTAAGTTTCAAAGAAACTCATCGTTGTGTATCGGGTACGCTATCGAACATAGCAACCCCTTTTAATTAAAATTCATATTTAATTCTCAAATATTAATAAATATGAAAATTATTTATTCTTTAATTACCTGGGATGTTACATTTTCCAAACAAGGTACCGTATGAACTTTTGGGAAAAATGAAGGTAAGAATTTTTTTATCATATATGTTCGTGAGGCTGTTTTTCACCGTTATAACATCATCAAAGCATCCCTAAAAAGATTATTAAAACATTTTCAAAATAAATATTTTCTTTTTTAATTATATTACTTTTAAATGAGTTCAAAATAGAAATAGATATTTTTGTAATTTTTTTTGATTTCATCTCTGTCAGCATCCTTGGATGGATTTTTAGATTATTTGAAGTTTATTTGTTATGAAACAAAATATCAATATTGTATTGAAGATGTGGTGATATGTTTGAATGTGGATGTGTTATCATTATACCATTAATGGTTTACAGATAATGTATTGACATTTCGTATGCTAGTTTTAATACCATTGTTTTTGTTATGTTTAAAACTTTTCATATGAAGAATGCATTGGAAATAGTAAGTGACTGGTGGATCCTGCTATTTCCCCTCGATTCATCGGTAGGTATCATAAGACGAACTAGTGTCTTGGAACAAGGAATTGACAAAATGTTATTTGTAGGCTTCCCATAGGGCCTTGACAATGTGTTTATTAAGTATGGCATTATGCATTCCATCATTATGAAAGTGGCTATTGATATTTCATGTGATTATTCAACTAGTAGAATATCAATGTGAATAAGTAAATGGAATTATTTAATTTTATCATTGCTATATTATGCTGAATTTCATGTCTAAAAGGCTTCTATTTTAGTCTTACATTCCATTAAAATTTTATGCTTATTTATAAAAGATTTTACTATATTTTTATCTTTAATGAGCATCTGAGCTCACCCCTTTCTAGGTTTTATTTTTTTCCCTGGATGTGAGGAAGTATATTATGACAAACCAACAGGGATATTCTAAGGGATATAGTGTGGCATATGAAGACTATGTTTTTGTGGTTTTTTATTTTATAATGTGATGTAAAACATATGAATGTATCTATTATTTCAATGGATACTAAACTAATTGGTCTTTCGAGACTTGATATTTTTTTATCATTCTAATGTTATGTAATAATGAATTGACTCTGGGTAACTAGGGTTGGGAAATTTTAGTGGGTATCAGAGGATGTTTAGTAAAAACATTGGAAGAAATATTTAGAAAATCTCTAATTATAGAACATTACCCAAAGATAGACTTTATGGATTAGTGAATTTCTAAGAATTATGGTAATGTAGAGATTTTGAGTGTTTTCCCAGAAAAACATCAATGTTTGGATATGAGTAGGTAGAGGTGGCTTTGACACAGATGAACCTTGGGGTAAAATATGAAAACATCTCTTTTTACTAGACTCGAATGGGAACTGGTGCCTGAGAACTGGCCTTTCCGCACTCTTTATTACGACACTCCCGAGGGAAATGCTTAGGATAACTCCCATTTTATTTACAAACTAATATGTAGTGTTTATGAGTATACACTTCCTCTAAGAAAATATTTTTTTGATTATATATTATATTTATAAACTGTTCAATTTATTTCCATGTTTTACATGTTTGGTTTTACATATTGTGATTCATAAACTAATATAGTGTATGATATTATTTATGACTTATAACCTTATCTGTATGGAGCACCCAAATCCAAAATGTGAAGGATCAATGAGATACTGCTTCATCAGGAAAAAACCACCAACATTAAATTGGATTATAAATCCATTAGTAGTTGAGCAATGGATAAATTCCATCGATAAAATATTTCATGCTTTGGGGAGTAGTGAAAAGGAAAAAGTTTTCATGGCAGTTTTTCACCTCATGGGAGATGCAGATCAATGGTGGTCATTGATTCAAAACACAAATGAAGATGATCAAGTATCAAATATGGAATGGAGGTAGTTTAAAGAGCTTTTCTTATAATAATACATTCCTCGTGACCATCGAGTAGATATGGAAAGACAATTTTTGAGTTTGAGGTAAAAAGTGGATAAGAATGTCCCAAAATATGAGGCTAATGATAAAAGGTTAGCAAGGATTACATAAAATTATATAGGTAACCCAAGAAGTAAGATTGAACGATTCTATGATGGGTAAAAAATAATTCATTCATCGATCATTAGTCTCACAATCCATATCATCATATGAAGACATTGTCTTACGTGCTATTAAAATAAAAATATAATTATCTATGTCTAAAAAATTTAAAGAAAAGAAGGAGAATAAGAGATCTATTGAACACTCTAGAAATAGATATAAGGGGATGAAGGGAAAAATTGGATATCCTTCATATATTAAATGTGGGATGACACACCCTAGTACTTTCTAGAAGCGAATGGGGGTATGTTACAAGTGTGTTGAAAAATTCCCCCTGCCAATGATTACAAGGGGATGAAAGAGTCTATCAATGTTGAATTCTATAATTGTAGAGAAAAGGGTCATTATGAAAATGAATGTCCTAAGAGGAAAGGGAACATTCCTCAATAAAGGCCAAGGGAGAAAGGTGAAGCTTATGCTATCACCACTGCTGAGGGTGAAGCTCTGAAAGATGTGTTGGCATGTAATTTAATGGTTTCCTCGTGTTTAGAAAATTCTTTATTTGATTATAGATCATATCATTGTTTCATATCATCCCATTTTTCTATGAAAATTAGATATTTTCAATTTGACTTAACAAGGGTGTTTTCAGTCAAAACATTAAAGGGAATTATCATCACAACAATGTTTTGTGAATCATTTCCCATTAGAGCATATAAACGTTCTCCATCTGCTGATCTCATTGTCATACCCCTGATTGAATTTGATATAATCATTAAAATGGATTTTCTTTGGGACAATGATGTGAAAATTTATTGTAAGAAGAAATATGTTACAATTTTCGAATATGATAAAGAGAACATTATCTTTAGAGCAAAAACTTCACCACCTGATTCTTATCTAGATTTACCGATAGTAGCTCTACAATGTTTAATATTGGGGAAGGAGAGAATAAAATAACAATAGGTGAGGAATAGAATGTTAAAATAGTGGATGTACTTATTGTGAAATAATATGTTGATGTGTTTCCAGAGTATTTACCTGGACATCCTCTAGAATGAGAAATTTAGTATTCTATTGATTTAATTCCATGTTTGAGGCCTATATCTAACACCCCCTATAGAATAGACATTATGGAATTATTGGAAATAAAGAAACAATAAAAGTAATTGACTAATAAAATATTTATTCACCCTAGTGATTCTCGATTTGGATCCTATGTACTTTTTGTTAAGAATTATGATGGATATATGAGGTTGTGCGATGACTATAGGGAGACCAATGGTATAATAATAAAGAACATGTATCTGCTACCTCGCATTGATGATTTATTCGTCGAACATCATGCAACTCAATATTTTTCAATGATTGAACATCGATCGGGATATCATCAGTTGTGTGAAGAAGGAAAACATTCCTAATAAAGCATTTCAAACCAGGTACGGGAATTACTAGTATACAGTAATGCCTTTTGGGCTGACTAATGCACCCTCATTTTTCATGAATCTAATGAACCGAGTTTCTAAGGAATATCTTTATGGCTTTGTAGTGTAACTTATTAATGATATCCTGGTATACTCCAAAAGCTATGATGATCGTAAAAATCACTTGTTCACCATTCTATAAATACTAATGTGAAATGAATTTTACGGGATGTTTAACAAGTTTCAATTATGCTTTCAAAATATTTCTTTTCATGTCCATATTGTCTCTATGGATGGAATATTTTTTGATTCTTTAGTGACCAAGGAAATCGATGAATGGCCATCACCGACGAGTATAAATGAGGTACGTAGTTTTATTGGTTTAACAGGTTATTTAACGGCATTTTTTCGATAATTCTTCCCCATTGGATAACCCATTAACCAAGATCATAGGTAAATGGTTTAATTAGTTTTTAAAAAAGAGTGTGAAGACTGTTGTGAAGAATGGAAGAGAAGATTACTCAATGCTCCAATCATGACTCTACCATCAGGGAATGATGGGCTTGTTATTTATTGTGATGCTTAAAAGAAAGGACATGGTTGTGACCTTCTGTAGAATGATAGTTTTATTACCTATGCATCATGATAGCTATAAATTAATGAGAAACACTATCCTACTCATGATATTGAGTTAACTTCTGTAATATTATCTCTGAAAAAATTGAGACTCTATCACTATGGTGAAAAATGAGATATTTGTTCTAATCACAAGAGTTTGAAGTTTATTTTCAGAGAAAAAGAACTCAACATGAGGAATAGGTGATGGAAATAACTACTTGAGGATTATGATAGCACAATACACTACCACCTGGGGAAGGAAAATAAGGTGGAAGATTCATTGAGCAGAATGGATCATGTTGTTTTGATCAGGATGAGATTTGAAATGGATCCTAGTTTCATGGATGTAGTAAAAATGGATATGGGAATAATCATGGAAGTTGAAACATGAAAACATTTTAAAATGGTTTCCAAACCATATTTACTAGAAAGAATAAAAATATCTCATCCTGATGATGAGAAGATTCAAAAAAAATTAAAGTAGTGAATGATGGGAGATTGAGTTACATCATATATGAAGATGGGATTTTTAAATTTGGGAAGAGACATTGTGTTCCCAATATACCAGATCTAAAAAGGGAATTGTTAGAATATGATCATAGCTCCAATTTCTCTACACCACATGTTAGCACCAATATGTATAGAGATGTGAAAGAAATGTTTTGTTGGGACAACATGAAGAAGGAGTTTTCTGATTTTGTGTCAATATGTATAGTTTGAAAAAAGTGAAAGCTGGAAGATAATAGCTTGGAGGAGTCATGAAACCTCTTCTCATACCTGAGTGGGAATTAGATAATATTATGAAGGAAATTATCATGGGGCTTCCGAATACTCTGTGAAGGAATGGTAAAATATGGGTCATTGTTGATAGTCTTACCAAGTCAGCACATTATCATGCTATAAGATGATATTTTCCACTTGAACGTCTAGAATGACTATATTTTAATGACGTTGTAATAAATTATGGATTACCCTTATCGATTGTTTTTTATTGTGATCTCTGTTTTATGTCACGATTCTGGATATGTCTTCAAAATGGCCTAGATACTAAACTTTGTTTGGGCACTAACTACCACCCTCCAACTGATGGATAATCAGAACAGACTAGTAAAACCTTAGAATACATTTTGAGATCTTTCTCACTTGACTTTCACGGTATGTGGGATCAATATTTACCTATGGTAGAGTTTTTCCTATAACAATAGCATACATTCATGTTTTTAGATGGCACCATAAGAAGCATTATATGGAAAGAGATGTCTCACACCAACTTGTTGGGATGATGTTGGGGAATGAAAACTCGTAAGCCCAAAACTAGTTGAGGAAACAATAGAAAATTTGAATGTTATCCAAACCCACATCAAAGCAGCCAAATGTAGCCAAAAGATCTAGGACTATAACTGGATGAAAGATTTGGAATTTTAGGTAGGAGATAATGTTTTCTTGAAGGTATCTCCATGGAAGGATGTTATACGTTTCATTAATTAGGGTAAACTGAGTCCCAGGTACATCGAACCTTTCGAAATTCTAGAATGAATTGGAGTTGTAGATTATCATTTGGAAATGCCTCCAAGTCTCTCCAATGATCATGATGTGTTACACGTATCACTATTGAGAAAATACTTTTCTGACACAATGCATGTACTCACCTATGAGGAAATTGAACTGGAACCCGATATATCTTATTGTAAAGAGCCTATCAAAATTTTTGATATAGTTGAACAAGTGTTGAGAAACAGGACGACTCATATAGTAAAAGTTCTATGAAGAATCCATAAGATGGAAGAGGAAACATGGGAACCAGAGGAACATATTACGATGAAACACCTGAATATTTTTTGTGCGTTAGAATTATAGAAACTTCGAGGATGAAATTATTTTATGGAGGGAATAATGTAAAACCCCATTCTTCCATGACACATTTCCCTTTGAATAATGCAATAGCTTTCATTGTACGCAACATCGAGATTCTAACACACTACGACCAAGAAAACTAGCCGTTATAAATAGTAATACCTACATTATGAAATATTATAAAATATATCTATCATAATTGAGTTCATTTTTGGATTTAGAATATTGAAATTAGCTTAGGGTGAATTTTTGGTATTTTTTTGAAAACAATTCAATTTTTGATGGATAGTGAAAAACACAGCTTTATTGTTTAAAACATATTATTTATTTAAATAATTAATTTTTTCATTTAGATTTATTTTAGGTAAAAATACATACAAAATATGTATATATTTTCAATGTAATCATTTGTGTTCAATTTTTAAAAAACTTATATATATATAATTTTATTATACTTTTCACCATCTTTTACCCACCTTCTAAGATAATTTGAAAATTCATATAAAAATAATATTATCACTTCTGTGAATTGAATTTCAAAATTCCGAGCGACATGGTTGATATTAGAATGAAAAATTTGGTTCAATAAGATGAAAATAATTTTGGGTGAGTAGTAACGTTTTACTTTTATTACCACTGATAAAAGTAAAAAAGGGTAATTAAGGGTAAAAATTATATTATTATTACACTAAGACATGTCTTCCTCTTATTTGATAAGTGTTATTAAACAAATAACTATCTTGAGAAAAATATATGATTCTTGTGGTCCAATGGAATAGATTAGGACATTTATTATTATTTTATTTAAAGAAGATTTAAAAGAAATTCAATGATTAATAACTAACCATTTTTAATATAGGGTTAAAAATTATATAAATTCAACTATAAATATGCATTAGAAAGATAAAAATATTTCTTACATATTAATATTTTAATAATAATTTTTAGACATTAAATAATTTAATTTATTTGTGACACAATGATGACGTGGTAATTACCTTAATAATGAAATATAAAAATAATTGATTTTATAAATAACAAAATAAATATAATTTGAGACTTTTGATGAATTAAAACAATTTTAGAGGTTAATATGACATGTTAGTATTGAACATATGTATTTATTTATAAGTCATAATGTTTTTATGACTTTTAAAAAGTCATTTATTAAATAATGTCAAAAGTGACACAATTGGGTTTTTGAAACAAGTACTATATTATTGTTTGATATAAGATTCCTAAAAATCAAATATTCATCCAAAGAGCATACATAATATTATAGTGGTCATTAATTAACCTATTGGAGTTCTCTTGGAAGCTTATTTTGAGTTTATTAACCATATAATATAAATATACAATTACACATGCTAAATGTCAAACTATTTAAATAAGAGTTAAATTTAAATTATACGGTTAATATGGTGACCGAAACCTATCTAGAACATATTAGTTGAGTGGTATTATACCTATATCCACCTTATCATAGAAATAAATCATTTTCTAAAAATTATATACCGAAAATTATTTTATTATAAATTTATATATCAATCTTTTCCCAAGGTTCCCATCACCCATCCTATAGAAGGGCACTTCCGATTCTCTAAATTTAACACCTCCAAATCATTTTGTCTCAGCCAAACCCTACCAAAATATCCTACCAACCTCAATCCCTTCATCAGATAGGCCTTACCTGAGTCAAAAAGCCATCCCAATGACCCCTTTTGATCAAATCAAAAGGTAGAACCCAAAGAAGGCGTAAATATATCATCAACTCTTTCATGTTCTTTTCTTTTTCCACATCCTCTTTATTTGTGCTTTCCATTTTAAAATAATAACTCTAATATCTTATATATTATTTGATGTTATATAAAAATTTTAGTACAATATTCATTATTCTATCCATCCTTTGAATGAAAATTTCACCATATGTGCGTTCATACGGATTACCGTCTGCATATTGTGGGGTAGTTTGTTATTCAAATACATCATCATTTAGATGGGTATGATAATGAGTATAAATGATTTAAAAAAATATAACATGATAATTATTCTGTATATATTATATACTATCCTATTATAAATTATTTTAATATTAATAGAATGATATTATTTCTCGTGTGTACGTATTAATTACTATCTCCAGGAACGCGATAAGACTCATTCCCCATCGTAATCATTCAAGACTAATTTTCATTTGATGATCTAAAAAAACAATGATAAATAATTAATATCATTATGAATATGAAAAAGATGCATCCTATCCATAACAAACATTACTTACGTAAAAAGCATATAAAGGAAAACTATTCAGTTAACACCTGGAATGATGATAATACTGAAATATTAGTAAGAAAGAAATATTCGAAGATCATATATAATAAAATATTAATGTATATGGTTCATGAATAATTTAATAAAAATTATTTCACCATTATACAAGAGGTTATTCTACCATCAAACAAGGAAAAGTATATGGTAAGTGTTCATTTCACAATCTCCTTATTTTTCTAGGTTGTTTTAACGTAAGTATCTACAGGGATGTCTTTATCATCCACATCCATGTTTCTTAAAAATTTATTCCAAAAAATTTATCTATTAAACAAAATTTGGATTAAAGTCATTTTTAAGATTTTTTGAATTTCTATAAAATGGTTTTAAAGGAATCATTCCGTCATTTTCCAAACAAGGAACCTTATTACCTTTTCGACAAAAAAATGTAAGATTGTTTTTTAACTTATACCGCATGTGCTTCTATTTTCCACAATTATAACATCGTTGAAGCTTCTCATACAAGATTATAGTAATAATTTCTAATTAAGTGTTTTCATTTATAATTATATGACTTTTAAGTATTTCAAAATAAGAAGAGAAATTTCTCAATTTTTTTTTGATTTCATCTATGTCAACATCCTGGGAAGGATTGTGATCTTATTTGAAGTTAATTTATTATGATACCAAACATCTATTTTGTCTTGAAGGTTCTGTGATATGTTTGATAGTGGATGTGTAATTTTTATACCATTCATAGTTTATAGATAATGTGTTGACATTTCTTATGCTAGTTTTAATACAAATTTTTATGTTATTTTTAAACCTTTTCATATGAGGAATGCATTAGACTTAGTATGTGATGGGTGGAGGAAACTATAGATAATCGATGAATCTGTAGGTCTCACGAGACTAACTAGTGTCTTGGAACCATTCCTTGACAATATCTTATAAGTAGTCTTCACACAAGGTCGTTACTATGTGGTTATGAAATCTGTAATTATGCATTCCTTCATTATGAAAATGGATATTGATATTTCATGTGATTATCCGACTAGTAGAATATCAATGTGAATAAGTAAATGGAATTACATGATTTTTTCTTTTCCATATTATGATAAAGTTCATGTTTAAAAGGCTTTTGATTTAGTCTTAAAGTTCCTTAAATGTTTATGAGTATTTATGAATGTTTATGCTATATTTTTATCCTTAAAGAGCATCTCATCTCAATCTTTTTTATGTTTTATTTTTTTCCTAGGATATGAAGAAGTATATTATGTCTGACCTATGGGGATTTTCTAAGTTATATTAGTATGGAATATGGAGACTATGTTGTTTTGGTTATTAATTTTATAATGTAATGTAAAACATATGAATGTATCTATTATTTCCAATGCAACTAAACTAATCAGCCTTTCTATACTTGATCATTTGTGATTAGGCCAATGTTATGTAATAATTCACCGACTCTAGGATACATGGGTTGGGACGTTACAAGATCGCACATTTTAATTACCTGTGTGTAAATATCCTCAAAAAAATATTTTTTATTTAGTTTGATAATGAAAGATACTAAGAAATGATATAATTTAGTAAATGTAATTGAAGTTTATATCCATTTAAAAACACATAAGGGCTGCCCAAATGTCGATAGAAAATATTTATTGACAATCATCGGTGAGATCTAATCATTGTTGTTGGTGATATTATATTACTGTGAATATCTTCTTGGAATATGGTTATGATGATTGTAAATAGTAAATGATGGTCCCTATGTATATTTTAAAATTAGAAAGTATTTATTGTATCACTAGAAAAGAAAATAATTTTTCACTTCGACTAAACATATATCTTTTCCATTATATGTTCTATGTATCCCTCCTCACAAATCCTTCACATGTACTGAAATATGATGTTATACCAATATAACAAGAACACTTTTGTGATGAAAAAATGATGGTGATTTTGGATCATAGATTGAATTTATTTAAAATAATTCCACTAATCAAGTAAATGTTTTTAGGGAAAAAAATATAGAGAATGCTATGTAGGAACTCAAAGATGTGATGAGGCAGAAGTATCCTCATATAATTTTATCTAAGAGGTTAATTTTGAGAGTGATGTTCATTTTAATTATGTTATAAAAAACACCCTTTTATTTTATGAAATACTTATCAGTAAATAAATTTTATTTCATTGATTTTTTCATTAAACGCAACAATATGTTTATGTAAACTATCATATAATTAAAAAATATAAATATTTTATGTGTTGGTTATCAAATGGAAATTATATTGATTGGTATGAATAAAAAAATTAATTTATTAAAATTATATGATTTAAAAAATGTAAAATTTAATCTATTAGTTATTAATTAAATTTAATTAATATAAAATACATTTTAATGTAAAAGAGATGTTATTCTGAAAATCTATTTTTATGATCACATTTAATTTTAATCTAAATTAATTAGATATATAAATATGATGTTATTATATTAATTTATTATATATATTTATTATTTAAGTAAAATATTTTAACCATCATCTTTTTTTCTAGACAGTTGATAATAATAAAAAAAATTTAAAAATAAAATATATTTTTAAAAAAGTTCTTTTTATCAAGTATTAAATGTATATTTTAAAATCAGTTTCCCCAAAATAAAGAATTTAATTTGATAAAACTTATTTCTTTTTGTAATTATCCAGATCAAATTTGGTAAATTGGGCCCATTTATTTTTGGACAATATAAATATTTTCTAAGGTAAAATTTTTCAAAATGGTGAAGGTAAAATTATGATAATAATCGATAAATATATAGTATATAGATATTATTTTGAATCCTAATTATTATTTAATCATTGTAATTAGACCCTTAAAAATAATTTATGAAAAAAATATATGATAACTAATACTAAAACTTAAGGATTCCCTCTATAATATTTAATATAATAAGAAATTAAAAATGAAAATCTATTGGATTTACATATATATTATATGTGTTCATATAGGGATTAAATTTTGTTATGAATAATTATATATTTTTATTTTAATAAAAAATAGTGAAATTTCTTTAAGGAAATTTTTTAATGTTTTTTATATTTAATTGATTTCAATATATTCGTATGCCACACAGACACAATATTACATTTAATAAGAGAATAATAAAATAACTAATTTTTAAAATATTTAATGTTATATAATTTGAGTAACTAATGGTGTTCCATTTATTATATATTTTAAAAATATTTATTCATAATTTTTAAATTTATTGGATTATAATTTCAAATTTTTCATTATTCCTTTTATGTCACTAAAAATTAATAATTTCAAAACAGGCATTTTTAATATTTTATAAAAATATTATCATATTAAAATATTTGAAAATAATAAAAAACATGAAATGGATCAAAATGTATAATATATCAGATTAAATTTATTCTCATGGACATTTATGATCCTATTTAAACACATATATAATATTATATCCCTCAATTAAAAAATATGCTTCAATAGTTACGGTTAAAATATGTTAATTGTTTGATTAAACCATATTATATGGTTTAAAACAACACATAATCCTATATTTATTTAATTTTTTAATTTTATTCCCTCTAAATCATATGTCCGTTTATTATATTTAGTCTTTGGTGGAATTTCGAAAAGATAATTAATTTATTATACATTAATAGAAAATGAAATTCCAAGTGTTACACTCCCATAGCATAAAAAAGGAACCTATAATTTCATTTATTCACACTACATTGAGTCTTATAGATCTATGTGAAATTATAAAATTCTTGTATCCACTCACTTATCAAAATTATAGTGTTTTTATTATACCCACTGTACCTCCCTATTTTCTTTATGAGGAGATATAAAGGGGTTGTATCAATGAATATTTATTCACCTTAAACAATAACTTCGTTTATAATTATTCTTATACCTATTCTAAATATTTGGTATTAAAAATAAACTATAATATTAAATATCATAAATATAATTAAATAATATTATTAATATCTAATCACTATTACCTCATGTCTTTTAAATCCATAGGGAAGGGAATGTATCACTCAATCGTATGTATGTCTTACTGTCTGCAAATAGAAATACATTTCATTTTTACATTATTTCCTTCCATTCATTGAAATGTCACAAATATTTTTCATGTGCATTCATGGAATATTATATCAATAAATGGAATAATTAATTTTTTAATCATCATGTTTTATAGATAACCCAAAAAACGTATATTTATAATGAATACATATGATATTTATATAATCATTAATATAATATAATTTCCAAAAAAATTATAATTTAATAATAAAAAATATTTCACATCAAATCATTCAACAAAAATGTTGTTGTATTCACCCAGTATATTGATTTTAATTAAAAATTATTAATAATTGTGTGATAAGATGTCAAAATAAAATAAAAAAAGGTTTGTAAGATATTATTATTGTTATTTAATATAATAAAAATACATCTATGTTTATTAAATAGGTGGTATGTAAGAGAACATGTAAATGGGAGACTTGTTGTCAGTGATTATGGATTCAATCATATTTTGATCATGGTTTTTATGACTATATTTAATTTTGGATATTATATGATCTGTACAAGATAAATACATTCCATTTTTCTAATCCTCTATATATTTATTCAGAATTAAATTTATTTCAATTTGATTTTCCATAGATTATATATATTCATGAGACTCAATGAATTTTTTTAATGAAATTATACAATGTTTTACTATTTTGTCGATAATCATTCTCTTTTATACTCATGTTTTGTAAAAGTTTCGTCAATATTTTGTTAATATTATCTAATTCTTGTTATGTGTAAATTGTATGTTTTTATATTTTTTATAAAATTTAATTAAAAGGAATCTTCAACTAATTTTTGGAATGAAGTACTTTTTTACATTTTAACATACAATGTGAAATGAATTTTTTCATTTAACATATACAACAGGAATATAATTTTTCACCATCATAACTGATAAATTATTTGAATCATCCTTTATGATTTTACATAATTAATTTAAAAAAATGTTTCGATAATATTATTAAAAAATTTATATTTTTTAAATTTTTTTTTAAAGGAAATGTGTATTTTCAACAATAATGACTATAACTTTTGGTTTTTGATATATTATACAATGTATATGATGTAATCATTCTATATTTATTCATTCATAAGATGGTTAATGATTATTATGATAAGATGTGTATGAAACCCATTTTCTCATTACAATATGCTATAATAAAATTAGGAAACATTTATTAAGCTTGTTTTATTTACATGAGTAATGATATATCGATATGATTTTTATTTTATGATCTTATGGAAACCATATGTATGTATTACATTATGTGATTGGTGGGATTATAATGATGTACCCTAGAAAGCATATGTAAATGTTTTATATGCCATAAGATAACTATGTCAAACTAGACAATGTGGATGATCAATTATAAGAAATTAGACTCTGTGCATGATCTATTATTGGGAAAAAGTTTACAAGATGATAAATTATGGAAAACATACTGATGTGATTTTTCCATTTTTGGATTCATGTTTTTATGCATGAGTCATTTTTATTTTATTATATTTTTTTCCATGGAATATGAATTATAATCTATAACTATGATGGTTCCATAAATTTATGAAATGGATTTATGTTTTACCATTAATTTTTGCAGATTTCTCACTCTTGTGATTCTTGTCCTTTAATATTATAATGTTATATTCCATGAATCCTATCAATGATATTTGAAATATTGGGATTGAAGATTGTATGTTATATTCATGATCTCAAAACCATGTGATTATCTTATACATTCACTTAAATATCAAATTATATGACCAATTCTTAACAATACTGAGTATCTGAGCTCATCCTTTCTTAGGGTTCATTCACCTTGTTAGGATGAATGATTTTATGTAGGTTATTTATATTAAGAGTACTAAATGAGGATATATTTATGGGATATGTTGACGATCAGTCATGAAATTAGAAGATAGTGTTTTGAGTCCGTTAAGATCAAAATCCATTATGATCACACACAATTTATTTTAGAAATTAATTATATGTTCATCTGATAATATATAATATTAAAATACAAAAATATGGGTCCACTATATAACACACAAAAAATTGTATGTTTTTTGATTTCATCTTATATGATAAATAATAACGTACTCATGAGTATTAATTTAGATATCATGAATCATTATATTTATTACATTATAGTTTCATTGATGACATTTTAATGATTAACTAAGGATTAATAATGAATACATAAACTTCAATTATAAAACTAGATAAAATGGTTGAAATTATAATCAAATAATTTGGGAATTGTTTTTAAACAATGAAAAATATTAATGTATGAAATAGATATAAATGAAATAGATAATTAGATTTTGTAATGGATATAGTCTAAATATATTAAATTAAGATAGTTATATGTTTTAGAATGAATATTATAATGCATCTTCCTAAGAATGGATCCATGGGAAGGGGTTATTTCTCTCATATTTAATTTCCATAGTCTTTCATCTTAATGTGAACTATGATACCCTCAATATTTTATGATTACTGCCTAATGAAGGTATTTTACCGTATTCACGGGGAGTTAAAAACTATATTATATATATTATTAAAAATTTAAAAAACTAAAATTCTTACCTACTAGAAATATGTATTGATCAAAATGATAATCCATTCATATGGTTATCATTTACATTCTTATTTTCAAATCAATAATATTTTTGAAATAAAGCCCATACTGTAAATTTTAATTATTTATAAATAAACTAATCATTTAGATTGTATATTTATGCATCTTTATTTATTACCGTGTCATTTAAATTCCACGTGACTAACATTTTAACCAATTATTTTCATTTATGTAAATCCAACATCTCCTCTTATTTACAACCATGAAAATTATTTTTTCCATATTTTAATTTAATGAATGATTTTCTAAGTGTCCTTATTTATGCTTCAAAAAAAATTACTATTATTTTCTACTATTTTAGATTTTTACAAAAAAAATTGAAAAATATTTTTTAAATTTTATATATGTGTAATTTTCATACATGAGTTAAATGTTTCTATATTTTATGTTTCTTTATAAACTCATCATTTCCACATTATTATCAATTTTTGGGATACATAATTTTTAAGAATTAATAGTTTTTTAAAATTAAACTTGATAATCCTTTATGTTAATATGTTTTTATATAAAATACTCTAACAAATTATAATGTTCCATATATATTTCTAATGTTATTTATCATAATTCTACAAAAAAATGTTATTAATCATTTTAATAGCATTTAATATGAATTATCCTTGATGAATGATATTCATCTAATATAACCATCCAAATTATTTTTATAATAAACCAATCTAATGACCATCTATATTTGAGAAGTGATCCATAACCACAATTATTTAGTCTACATATCTACTATGCATTATCCTATCATTTCATATAATACCTTACCTTTGGTAATATTTATTTATGCTTCATTTTATTTATGGGAGGTCACCTATATTCTATAAATAAAACTTATTATTGGAAATTGTTTAATAAATAATACAACCATCATAAATTTGTTGTAAATACTATATATTTTAATAACTCAGTTGAATGTTACTTACGTAGAATGTAAGTTGATGTAATGGATAACAATTTATTTTCAATAGGTATTTCATGTTATGATTTTTTATGTAATTATTTATATATGAATTATGTTAATACATATTAAATCCAAATTCATTCCATGTAATCTTTTTGCTGTTTTTAAAATAAACACATTTTCATTATATGTATTATTTAACTTGCAACATTCAATGTTTTTCATTTATAAAACATTATTTGCACATTTTTTAATTGTATTCGTTATATTATTTTATGTTACTGAATTCTAGAATCACTCATTAGTATAAATGGTGATTGGAGGGTAATATATTTTCTTAAAATGAATCAATATAAGAATTAAATCTCTTGATATAAGTATTCAGGACTTCTTTTAGTTTCACATAATTGTTCAAACTGATGGTATGGCTTATTAATGCAATTTTTCTTATTCTAGTTTTTCATCAAATGGTAAATGATAAAAAAAAAAATTCCCCATTCTAAAGAAAATGTTAATATATAATGTCTCATTTTTCGAAAATAATGTTTCAATAATCTATTGAATCATGTAGTATATTATTCCATGTCATTTTCCATGATTTATGATCTATGATTTTGGGGGAATGAATTTTATTATATATGTTTATTTTATAAATATCCCCTTATTTTTCTCACCTATAGAATTCAATTATAATCTCTCATTTTTACCCTCACTCATTATTATATGGAAAATAATTATTATCTTTCTATTTATAGTGGTTATTTATATGGGTATAATGTATAACAATTATAAATGAGATTATATTTTGGATCAGTTATGGATTAATTTTAAAAAGGGTTTTAAAATTTGTTTCTTACATAATTAGTCCTCAAAGACACTAAACTATATTTTTTTGGTATTTTTTAATTATTTGTGAGATGAAATTTTTTCCTTATGTAAAAGTTTTATGTTAAATTCATTTTTATTATAGGTCCTTATGGTTTCTATAAATGGAATGTTTACTAATATTTTTTTATTGTTTATTTATTTACCATATGAATTAATATGAGAGAACCTTTCTGAAAACCGATTAGATGAGTTGAAGTATAGGAAGGTATGATGGGAAATTTGTAATTTTTTTAGTATGTGTTTTTCCTGGAAAAAAATAATTTTCCAGATATATTCATGTGGATAATGGCTCATCAATTATTATATCTCATGATAATAACCATGAAGAGGGTGTTTTTGGTATGAAATCAAAAATGATTTGCCACAAAAAAGAGGCCAAACTAAACTCTTGGATAGTGTCACACCCCAAACATTGGATTTCATTTGGTTTATTAGTTTCTTGGATTTATTTTTTTTGGATGAAATTTGGGATGTGGCTTAGTTTAAATTCTTTAAATTTGAATGTTTCATGTGACTTATTTTCAATTTCACAGTTTGGAACGGCTTAGGGAAACTATGGGCCCTTGTCCATGTAACCATGTGGCATGGTTTTTGATCCAGTGGTAAAGCACTTGGGTTGAGAATGGTATAATAATAAAACATAAATGGTGTAGGAAAACATTCCCATCGGTATTAAGGCTACTGCACAATTTCAACACAGTTTTGAAAACATTGTAGCCAAACAAATCGTGCATCCAAATATCATAAAATTTAGAAATTCTATGTTTTGTCCTCTATGTTTATACTCTAAATCAGGGTTTCCTACCCTCATATGAGCTAGGATCACAATGAGTTCCTCTGATATCTATCTCTCTTTCCCCAAACATCTTTCTTTGTTTATTGAAGGTACTAAGGAAATATTACTATGATTTTTGGACAATTTCTCCTTCTCTTCCCCCATTTTCTCTTAGTATCGTTGTATCTTTTTTTGGTGCTTACTTATTTTCCATACCCTATGGGTTAGGGAATATTTTTAGTTCTATTTCTTAGATGTTAGTGAATGGAGAACTTTCCTTAAACTAGGATATCAGTTCTTCTTATGTTTCTTCACATATGATGTCTATTAAATTTGGTATTTTTATTATCATCCTTTCTGATTCCATCAATTGAATCTTATGGGTTTTAAAATAATAATTAAATTTGATTCTCATTATTTTAGTGTATTTCTTTCTTTTTTTTATGGTGAATTTTTAATTGAAACAAATTTGTTGAGGTTCTTTTAAGAGAGGTATCATAAATTATGTTAAATAGTCATGCACATGATGTGTATTAAAAAATTATCATAGTATTTTAAATTGTAATTTAGTACTTTTAGTGTCATTTAGAGTTTTCAATGTTTTGATAATTTTGGTGAAATTATAAATTGGGCATTATTTTTTGTTTTCATTCCTCTTTATTGTATAATGTTTATGGTTAAATTTTTTTCAACGATTATCCCAATTTGGTAATTCTTAATAATGATGTGGGAGTTGTGTTAATCTTTTTGTCAGTTGAAGAGAAATTTCTGATTCTATAAAATGTTATTCAAAAGATCTCATGGACACTATAATTTTTCATAGTATTTTACTCAAATGTGTTCTTAAACTATTGTCCTGTTTTGAAATTGAGACATGTTTTGTACAATGTTGGCAGAAATCCTTGTTTGGGACATTTCATACTGTATCATGACTTACACAGTTTTTGAAATGTTTTTGTAAATGTATTTGGATTTTAAATAAATAAATTTACTTCTAACATTAAAATCATGAATTTGGTGTTTTATGTTGTTTTTTAAATGGAACGTGGTTTCGAAAGTGAAAATTATTAGGAGGAATCATAAAATAATTTGAGAAATTGATTGAAATATCATGATTTTTGATGTCCTAGTCGATGATGTGAATGAGTTTTTTTATGAAGGGAAACCTATAATTAATTTCCTTATATTTTTTACTTTATAGGTGGTGGCAATGTTTGCGGTAGGAATGTGAGGTGATGGAAGTTATGTTGAGTCACGCATGCAAGGGCCTCCTACTTACACAATATAATATTACGATGGGTTTCCTTGGTGTCTTTTAAAGGGTCGAGTGACCTTTGACATGATAGGTCATGGTGTGATGTGCAACTAGACTGTTCATTCTAGGGTTGCAAGTTGGTTATAGACTATATAGATTCACTATACCCTCAGAGGTGAGTCTATCCCGAGTATGTCCAGGGATCGTTCAAAGGGTTTTAATGAAAATACCATTGTTTCGTGTGTATTTGTTCTATTAATCTTTGTATATCATGTTTGATATTATTATTGATGGTGTATTTCAACATGTTTTGGTGCACATTATTTTTTCAAATCCATGTTTTGGTTGATTTTTTGTATTTGGTGGTCGGGTATTGATTTAATATAAAATGTGGTGTTGAAGGTGAAACATAATTTGAAAATTGCAATGTTGGTTGTTGTTTTAAAATAGGAACCTATGGAAAGTTGTTTTTGATTTATTAAAATGAACTGAATACATATTTTATATATGTATTTCCATATTACTTTTTATGGACTATTTTCATTAATGGATCTTTATGGATTCTACAGTGGTTTCCTACTGAGGTGTTTTTATCACAACCTACATTTACCATTCAGTGTCGGTAGACCTAAGATATTTTGATGGTTTATGATTCTAGTTAATGTGCCTATTATTGGAGAAGATGGGTCTTGTGGTTGGTTGTGACTAAGAGGCCACATGTAGATCATGGAACTGGTGTTCATTTTCAATTTTTTATTTAGTTTCTATTTTTTCATCTTTTGTAACTGAATAAATATTTTATCAATATTTATTGATAATTTATTTTTTATAACTTCATCATGTTCAGATTCTTCATTTTGATCCTAGTTAATTATTGGGCTAAACAATTCCCTTTATATTATAAAATATGGTTGACACTATATATCTTCCCATCGGGATATGGAATTCTCATCATCATATGTCTCGCACAGGGTCTGATATTGGGTTGGATGGAATCCCAACCATGTACTTGACAGACATGAACACCTAGTTGATATACATTGGACGATCAAATTATAATTATGAACAAATATGAATGATTTTTTCAATGTAACCTTGAGGGATTGAGTTGAGATGTTTAAGATAACCCAAGATAATGTAATTTGGGCTAAACTATTATTGATATTGTATAATCTACTAGTATTTTTGTCATATTTAATAATGTTAAAGAACATGTCATTTTAATGTTTAAATTACATTAAAAGTTATTATAATAAACTATAATTGTTAATGTTTGTCACTAATGACGTCAATTTTGGTTTTGGTAGTGGGTTGTACTAGAAGGAACCACAGGTTTGAAGGATAGTAAGTAAATTACCTAAGTGAGAGTCTCGTTCAGATGGGAGCAAGAATGAGAGCCCTTATGATTATTCCAAACAATGTATTGTGAAATGTGATTAACAATATGAATATATATTATTTTCCAATCCCACCAATGAAGATTAATATAGAGTCTCATGAAAGATCATTTTATGAAGATAAAAAATGAATAAATTGTCAATTTTGTATATATATTAATTGTTCGAAGAATCACCAAAGGAGTTGCCTTAGTGGGACTAGAAGATATTTTACATATGGAAGAGGGGTTCATTCAACATCAAACAGCCCTAAGAAAAATTATGATTTCATTTAAAATGAATGAAATAAAATGATCCTATAGTATAATTCATAATTCAATGTATTATGTAAGACAATATATTTCATTATCTATGTCAATTATCTAATTGACATTTTGACCATGAATATTATAACCATTATCCTTTATGATAATGTGGAAAATTGATTTCCTATTTGATCACTTCTCACAATGTGGATCTGGATATTTAAGATGCAAATGATAAATAATTTGTAGTTATAGATTCATTTTTGTTATTTAATAATTGGAACTCTAGTAAATATAATAATTTTCTAATGTAATTTAATAACCATATTAATGATTGTATTACTGATGGAATCTTTATGTTTTATAATTTTTCAATAAATTTGTATGTTTATAGGAATATTCTATCATGTAATATCATGATCCACCAGGTTGATAAATTTAGATTTATTTAATGTTCTATTTGTTTTATCTCGCTTGAGGAAAAATCATATGGATTAAGTAAAACACATTTGGTATTATCTCACGATATTCTATCAGAGAATGAAAAATAATAAAATACCAATGAAAAATTCACTAAGGGGATGTTGATATAAAAAAATGGTAGACTTGATATGTATTTTATTTTAATTTTTTTAATAATTTAATGTAATTATTGGTTCTTTAATTGTCACAATTATAATTTTAATTGATTAATTTAGAATTAATGTTAATTTATAATCTAAAAAATTTAAACTCATATTTTTTTCTTAAAATTTGTACTTATTATTTAATATTAATCTGGTGGTTATAATATAGTACAATGAGTAATTTTTGTTAACTATTATTGTTGTTAACATTTGTATGTTTCAATAACGGACTGCTGTTTTTTTAATAGTTTTAATTAATTTATGATTTTTTATTTAATAATTTTAAATTATTATCATATTTTTTTATTATACATTTTATTTATTTATTTATGTCTTAAAAATAATTCGTCTTGTATAAATTTTAATTGAATTTATTTTTTAAAAGATTATCTATTTCTAATTTAATTTATAGTTTATTATTGTGTACTATTTTGATGAAATATTGAAGTCACTACAAGAAACTTGTTGTCGATTCAAAAATGTCAATGTAAATGGAAAAGATAATTTATGTATTGACTAGTGGTCACAAAGGTGGCCATGCATGTAAAATTGGTAAATAAAAGATCTGACCACACATTGACTTTTAAAGTGATGGTGTTCCTATATTACCTAACAAGCATCATGTTGTTGATAAAATAAGACGACTCAAGGCGATATAGGTGATCATTCCCCATGATTCCTAGCTGCCATGTTGAATTAAAAAATAATGTTTATCATTAACATTAAATACCATTCAAGGTTCATGTTTCTAATATTGATAATGATTCAATCTAATACAACCAAATTTCCAAAAAATTCATCAACTAACCATAGTACACTTGGGATTTTTTGGTAATGCAGTACAGATCAACCATATTTGGAAATTAAAACATTTAATTTAGATGATACATTAAGGAATTTTTAAAAATTGAGGAATCCAAGGGACTATCTTCTTCCAAAATATGGGGATGTCCTTGTCGAGCCTCATTGAATTTAATTTCATTGGACTAAAAAAGCTTTTTCTATAGAGTTAATTTGACGAATCCAATGATTTGCGGGTGAATAATTATGATATCATGTGATTATTATATCCCATTTTTTCATAGAATAATATTTATATTTATTTTCAATGTTATATTGATGCCAATAAATTTCATTATTTTAAATTTTAATATCAACATTCAATTATCAAGGTAAAAAAATTTGATGGTTGTGATGTACCTTTATGAACAGATGGCACAAATGAATTCTTAAGAAAATAATATCGAATGAGATATTAATAAAGTACTTAATTGGTTTGATGAAACCCATGATTAGTCATAATATTCTATGGAATATTAGAATCATTATTCCAAATCTAGTAGATGACTTAAGGTGGAGATCTTATAAATAAATTTCATGTATTTTTTTGTAACCATTTGTTGATGTATTCTGTGTGGGATTTGGCTTCCAAAAAAATTAATAATCAATTATCCAAAGGGAAATAATTCATCCACACGTGATTAGTTTACATGTTTTAAGGGGTGAATTAGAGTTGTTATATGGAATTATCTTGATAATTTCATAAACCATGAGATAAATTGTTTTATTGACAATGACAATGATCTTGGAATGTTCCACCTGTCTTGTGGAGCCTATACATACATTATTCACTCTAAAGAAGGCCTAATTGATGGTAATTATTTATATATTTTATTTCATTGTATTAGTTACTAATTTTAAGGAAAATATAATAATATTTAATGGTCAATGAAAACATATCAAATAACATTGAATCAAAATTAATTTAGGAGCCACAAATTCATAATAATTATTAAGGAGGAATAAAAGGTAATAATATCAAGTTGTTCTCTATTTATTTTGTTTCAATAAGTTTAATCATAGTGAAATGGATTCAAATTGAATTTAAAAATTTCAAATGACCTTTGAAAATACCATTGATCATAGTAACATATCCAGGTTCTATAATGAAGAAAAATTAATATTCACTCGATTCTATAATGTATGTTATGATGCTTTTTGTTGGGTAATGTGAATGGGATATTGTAAAACAAATGGTGTAATGAAGAGAAAAAATAAAATATATAGACACATCATACTCTGATTGGTGATTATAGAGCTAGATCATGAAAACTAATTCATGAAATTTATAAAAATTTGAAGGTGGGAAGTGGGTAAAATCCATCAATCAAACATCATCCAAGATAACATAAAAGGGACATTAATTTGGGGGTCGGAGTAAGACCAATATCTTTAGATAGATATTGAGGAACGAATAATACCTTCCAAATATAATACAAATATTATTTCATCTCTCTACTTGATCATTGTTTTATCTATTACGTGAACCTAGTAACATTTCAAGAATTGGAATGGTTAGAGATGAAATTATTTTACTTTACTTATCTTGTTTTCAAAATTATGTAAGTTTATATTTTTTATGGTGATAACTTCTATTTTCATGACAAGTATCATTTTATAATATTCTATGAAATAATATTTTATTAAAGTGAGATAATCTGTTTATTGGAATTAGTTAATGTGAAATAATATTTAAATGAATAATGATATATTATCAAAAAAATGTAATAAACTTATCATAAGGTATAATTTAGGTATTATCACTAAGAGATATCCCATAACTATGTCATCCATTTAATTATAGTTATGTTTGTAATCACTCTATTTTTTCAAAATAATAGTTATAGTTAAGAAAACAGAAATCTAATATAAGAAATATTTTATCATATTTTATAAAAAACTAGTTTCCTTAATTGCATTATTTTTTATATTATTTTTCGTTTTCAAAATTGAATTTGTGTACAACCTATTTTCACACATTTTTGATCACTTCATTATCACTCTAAATTCCCAATCACAACTCCAAATAACAACCACTTCCAATCTATTATGATTTTACATTTTTTGTTTTCTTTTTTGTTAAAAAAATTAGGTTACATGACCATCTATCACCTTCCATGTGGATAAAAAACCAACTCAACTCTATAAAAGTAAATTATAATAGGTTAAATGAATAAATAATTTACTTACTAATAGTTAATGACATTGATCCTGAAAAAATGTTTTTTTAGTTAACATAGTAGGCACAAAAATACCAAAATTGAAAATTAATTATGAAATATTTTAACAAAAATATCAAAATTCATAATTAAAATTAATGTATAAATTCGTAGAAAATTTTTTATGGTTTTTTTATAAATTATATTTTGTTATGTGTTAGTTAAATTTTTACTATAAAAATGAATGAAAATAATAGAATCAATGATATTTATTGATGTTAAAATAGTTATAGTTAAAAATCTTCACACATTCTTAAATAAAATAATACAAATATAAAAAATTCATGGTAAAATAATAGATAAAAGAAACTAAAATTTTAAATTAAAACCAAAATTTTAACATAGTGCATCCCATTATTTCATCCCATGAGAGTTTTAGGAATAAAGAATTCATTTATTTTAATTTTTATGGGAAACCATCAGGTATAATATTTTCCCTTGGTTATAAAAATTATTATATTAATGAGTCTCATATTTCAATGGGTCCTACACTCACTCATCTTCTTATAGAGGAATATTTACTTATTATAAGCTATTTTTTCAATTGTGTCCTATAATTTAGAAGGGTTGAGTGATTAAGTGTTGAGGTTGATATTTTTTCCCATTTTTTAATTTATAGGTCTAAGGAATTATTCTATAACCTATATGACAAAATATGAAACCCCTAGTAGGATTTGTTCAGTAATTTGAGTCCACATTTTACACCAAAAACACCACAATTGATTTAATGTTAAAAAAAATGGCCTTTCTAGAATGAGGGAGTATAGTTTTATAAAGGTTCTGGATATAGTAGATACCTTCTTATGAAATTTTGAAATCATCAGTTAGATCCTAATGTACAAATATATACATTTTAAAATGATCTAAAAACATATTACCAAATTGTATGGGATCAATAAGTGGGGGTGAGGGGGGGGGGCTTCTTTAATTCGATTATTAATGAGTTCTAAATAAATATTTATAATTGATCCAAAAATTAAACGACACTAGTATACAAAGAAGAGAACCATCCATATGGATAACGCTTGTACCCAATATACTATAGTTAAGTAATGAATTATTATGGATAAATGTATCAATTGTGGGATGTTTGGTCTTACTCAAAATTGTTTCACAAACATTGATCACTCTATACATCCCAATGTGAATTCTTAATTTTTATATTCTAGGTCTTATAATCTGTTTTCCAATGACCCATTATCAATAAATACATCACTTTTTATAAAAATATCCCAAATCTGTCATGGTAGGAAAAAAGGAATAATAAAATATCAAGAATCACTTACATTCCCAACATAGTCTAAAATGCTGTTTCAAAATTAAATTTGGATTGAGACTTCAAAAACATAAAATATAATAAATGGGGTGTTATTTAAAGTTTTTTATAATTAGGATTCTCAAGACACATTGTTAGAAATATTAATTCAATATATTGATCCCATGCATGTAGATAAAACTAAATATCAAAAATCAGTATTAAAAAAAATCCCCTTTTCCAAATGGGTCGGGTAGGAAGAGACATTGGAGGGAGAGTGAATGGTAATCATCCATGAACAATAAAACCAATACCAATGGATATTGTGATGACAGTAGATACTATGTCAGTTCTAAATACTAATGAACTAGTTATGGAAAAACATTGTAATGATGAAATAAATTATCATGTCAAATATTGAACTGGATTTATCAAAAATTACACCAAAATATTCAAAATATTTTATAAATCATTGAAAAATGATAAATCATCACATGTAATAGAACATTAATAATATTAAATGATGTAGTAGCTCTATATATAGTGTGTGAATAATGTGATTTTTCAAGAGAGGGATATTGATCCACATATTTCAGGACATTATACCCCTATAATACCTTTTCAAAAATGGGTGGAACAGAATAATGAACATGATTGTCTCATGATTCGTAAAATTTTTAATAAATAAATTATTTTATAATTATTTTTTTGTAATAAATGAATAATATCCATTAATAATATAAATTTCATAAATGATTCATGGTTAATAAAATGGTTTGGGTTGAAAGGACAATTGTTAATCATAATAAGGATTGTACTAAAAAATTTCAAATGAATATTCCTCCAAAATTGGAGGAACATATATCATTTTTTATTTCTTGTAGAATTAGAGAATTTGAGTTGATTTAGTGATTATGAAACTTCTATTCTAGCATCAATCATATTCCATACTACATGTTCAAAAAAATTCACTTAGGGATCTAAAAAGGACATCTGAATTACTATAATTAGAATATATGATAATAATAATACTTATAAGTGGGCTAAATGAGATATTATAAAACACCATGATCCCATGATTCCACATCCAGTGCATAAAAAATGTTTATTTTTTAGATATATAATAAAAAACAATGAACTTTATACAATATAGGTCTTTCTCTGGTCTTGGTTCTGGAGAAATTCGACTACTTCTTAAAATTTATCATAGTTGTAAAAAAATAAAATAAAACTCCTACTTTAAATTGTGAACTATAACTACATAACTGATGATTCCCACCGTAAAACATTGATTATTATTATGATAATATTTTAAAATCACAAGACAATCATTAAATTTCCAAATAATTGGTTTTAAATCTAGTTTACGCCTTTTATAAAATATTCTATGAAAATAAATATAATTTTTTTGAACATTAATATGTAATAATTTTGAAAATATGATTTTAAATTCCAATTGAAAATAAAATTGAAATTAATTACTCCTTGAATATACTATACACATTGAAAATATATAGACACAAAATTTCTTAAAAAAAGTTCAATTTTATATCTCGTAATAAGATGAATGATTTTAGAAACAAAACAGTGAGTCCAAATGAAACTTTTATGGCTACCTTGGGCTTAACCTTTTTCTAGTTGATGGGATCACATTGAAATTATTACCATATTTACAATTTTCAAATGGATAAATATATAAAAATCTGTTTAATCGTTATTTATAGAAATATATTATCAATGGAGTTTTATACTTTAAAACATGGTGATACATTTAAATTAATGAAAAATTATATATATTTTTACATACCACTATAATAACTATTAAAGAAACTCAATATTTATTAGACATTGATTATATACAAGAAATATAATCAACATTCATATAATCCTGAAATCTCAAAAAATACACTTTAAAAAATGATATCCTATAAATGAATAAATATTTCACTATATATGTACATAAGTTAAAATAAATATTAAATATTAAACTAGTACATTCAAAAAATTTCAAAAATTATAGAAAATATACATATTATTAAATTTAAATGGAATTAATAAATGTATAAATGATTTATATTCATAAAATTATATTCTTTATGACTATATTTTAGAAAATATACATCAAATGATATATTTCAAATAAACATGATTATTTTGATGAAATCAATTTCAAATATAAAAATTATTGAAATGATAAATAAAATATTAATCTCCTATAAAAGTAATTACCATATTAGTGGATATTTAAAAATGAAAAAACATGAAATAAAAAACTAATGTATAAATAAATTGAAAACACACATTTTTAATAAATTTTTATAACTTATTACGCATATAGTTATTTTAAAATTAATAATTTTATGTTAAAAAAATAATTCTTTGAATTGTGCAATTTACATTAAAATTTTAATTTCAATGGAAATATTTGAAAATAAAATAAATAAGAACATTTATATAATAAAAGTCAACAATGAAATAATTATTTCAAAATATAACATTATAAGATAGTCTTTACATAAAATTTTAAAACCAGTGACATAATTTTTAAATATTAAATTATTAAAAATAAAATTTTTCATTATGTCATATTTTCTTTGCATTCAACCTCTAATAACCAATTCGTAATTTTTTTCTACCCCTTCAGACTCACTCAATATATTATACTTCTAAAAATAACTTAAAAAACAAGGAGAATCGATACCACTTCTTGGAAAGACATTTCTCTAGAAATTATTACTCTCTAAACTCAAAATGAAAATTTTTCATACTTCCATATATAGAATCCTAAAAAAATTAAAAACATATCAATTTTATTAATATTTTAATATGCATCCATATATAACTACTAGAGAACTATATTAAAATTTGTGGTTCTCAGATAATTAATATCTTGAAATCTAATACAATCTTAAAAACAGAGAATGTTTCAATTTAAAAATTAGAAATAGAAATATAGCTTGATAATTATAGAAGACAAATTGATCCAAAAAAATGACTCGAGATGAATATTTCTTGATTTGATATCATTAAAACAAACAAATATATTCTAATTATAGAACAAAAATGGTACTTGTTTCAGTTCTTTTTCAACCACATCAAAACATAATTTCAATAGTGAAAAAAATCAATAGATAAAATGAAATAATCACAATTAAACTGACTGCAATCGTCATCCAAAAAGAATAAAACAAGGAGATGAAAAATTAAGGAAAATCAATACACTATATAAAATCTAGGAGTTAATATTTTGTACACCGAAATCAATTTAAAAAGCACCTACTAATATATGAGAATAATGCAAGAAGATCTCAAAAGATGACAGTTATATTCCCCTCAAATCTTATTCAGATCCTCCATGCAGCTTATATCTGGCCATCTAAATCCATTTCCTCGCTCGAATAACTTGAAGAAGACATCGTTTGGATCCATAGTTCCAGAAAATATCTGATTTCACTTTTTTGAAGATGAAACCCTTAGCCGCATTCGATCTCATCATCAGTGAATCATTGCATCACTCAGTTTCCCAATGAGAGACCTCTAGTGAGTAGTCTCTCAATGCTGAACCCACACGCTATTTAATAAATCGACTTTACCTCTATAGGGATTCATCAGTGTGACTCCCCAGATTAAGGCCCTATCATGTTTCTCTCTTAACAAGTTTTTGGTTTTCATATTTTTATAAAAAAGTTCATATTTTTTTTAAACTATTTATTATTATTATTATTATTATCATTTATTAAATATAAATTCATTAATAAAATTTTATATATTTTTTAGTTAAATTAATTTTTTAATATTATAAAACATCATCTCTAAAACCATATATGTTATTATAATATATAAAACAAAACACATATTAATATTCTATAATTTTAATGTTTTTTCATTCTCCCTCCACCTTAATTTAATTTCACCCTCCCAATTTTTTCGTCTAACTTTAGAAAATTCTATATTCTAAAATTGTGAATCATGAAAAACAAAAATTATTTAACAAAAATTATTTATCTGATGAATATCAGGTCCTATCAATTTTTTTCTCATAAGAAAACATAAAATATAAAAAGTTGTCATGAACATTTCACTTATACCAATTATAATTCCATGAACCAATGCTTCTAGATTTAGTGTATAAATTACAATGTATTTTAATATAAAAAGATAACTAAAACAATACACTAAAAAACTTATACAATAGTTAAAATTTTCTGGTCCAGTTTCTTGATTAATTAGAAAACCAAATACAATTTATCAAAGAAGTAATTAAATAAAATAAAATATCTACTTCAATTCTCACAATATCACTCTTTATGTGACGATTTCCATCATAGAACATATATGATATCGGGGTAATTATTATAAATCAACAAGATTTGGATTAAATTGTCCAATAAGCGGTCTTAAAAACATTGAAAACTTTTTAAGAAATCTTTTATTAATATAAAATTGAATGATAATTTTGAACAATATTTATATAATAAATTTGAAAATACCATTAGATATACCATTTGAAAAAAAACATTGAAATTAATTACACCTTGAAAAAATTATACACTTTGAAGAATCTTATGAAATAATATTTATTAAAAATAGTCTACTGATATTTATAAAAGCAATATGAATTATTTTGAAAAAAAAACAGATGGTAAACTTGAAAAACTAGAGGTTATATTGGGGCTACCCACTTTCCAAGGGATGGTTTCACTCCCTAATTACTTACATTATTTACAACATCAAACATCTATTTTTTTACCAGTATAAGATTTATCTAAATATATAAACATTTATATGAGTTTGGTAATTTAAAATCATCATAATATATTTACACTCATATATATATATATTTATTTATATTATACTATCATCATAATTATTGAAGAAAATATATCTCCATCAAAATATGATTAAATAAATGGAATATAATTAACATTAACATATTAAATAAAACAAATAAAATTCATTTTTATAAAATAATATCCTATAAAAGAATGAAATTCTAAGTTTATATATAAATAAATGTAAAAGTAAATAAATAATAAAAAATTATATTCATGAAATTTAACAAATTATATATAGTTTACATATCATAATATTCAAATTATATTAAAGAGTGTATAATGATTTGAATACATTAAATGATTATATTTATGACTACCCATTAGAATGTAGACATAAAATTATATATTTCAAATAAACATAATGATTTTGATAAAATCCATTTCAAATATTGAAATTCCTGAAATGATTAATGAATTTTAAATTTCTTTTGAATGTAATTACATTAAAATAGGATATTAAAAAACATAAACTGAAATTAAAAAAGTCATGTATATGTAAATTAAAAACACATAATCTTAATAAATTTGAATAACTTGTTACCCATATATTTATTTTAAAAATAATTATTCTTATGATAACAAAATAAATATTTTAATAGATAATTTTCTGTTGAAAAATAAATTTCAATGGAATAAATTGTTGTTAAAACAAATAAGTATATTTACAAGTTAATACTCAATAATGAATGAATTCATTGAAAATATTACATCCGAAAATATTCCATACATAAAATTATAAATATGGAGACATAATTTTTCAAAAATAAAATCAAAACTCTCAAATATATTTCATGTTCAATAGACCTCTTACAAACTCTTCTTTTCTTGTTATTTCTGTTTATAACCTCTTATTATCATCTATATCGCATAATCATGAATAAGAAAAATGGGAGTTTGATAAAACTACCATGAAATACATTTACTTATTACTCATAAATCTACTAGAAAATCAAGGAAGTAATTACTAATTCATAATATATAATCATCATAAAATTATAAAATTAGATCGAATTTATTTTTTCAATATTTTAATTTCCAACTGTATACAACTACTGGAGAAATTGATTGACTTTTGGGGTTGGTGGATAATGTAGGAAAATAATGTTTAACCATTCCTACCATATGAGATTGTTTCATTTAAAATGATAGAAATAGATATTTATTTTTATTATTCTGGGAACTAGATAGATCCATAAAAATGAATTCGTAATAGTCTTTCATGATTCACTATAATTAAAATTGCGGACTAAATTAAGAATATGGAAATATAATAGAGTTCGTTTTGGAACATTTTGGTTCACATCAAAATTGAAATTCAATAAATATAAGGAATGAAACATAATTAAAATAACTTAAATCTACATCTATGTAGAAAAATAGAAGGAGATGACAAAACAAGGAAAATATATACAATTTATATGATTAAATAGATAAAGTTTATGACACCTAAAACAATTTAATACAAACCTACTTGCAGATCGGAGTAATGTGAGGTGAGATCCAAATACGACATTAATTTCTACCCCAAATATCATCTAGAGACTCCATGTGGCTCGGATATGGCATAATGAAGCCTTTAAATCACTTGAAGCTTCTGAAGAACACATTGTGTGGATCCACAGTGAATGATCATTTCAGATGAGACTCTTATGAATAAGCTACCTTAATCCACAGTTTATCTCATCATCCTAGACTTGTTACTCGACTCCACCTCCTTACGCAAGACCCTACATGTAATGTTTTCCAACGTCAATCCCATGAAAAAATTTCCGGAAGTGTCCCAAACTCCAAAGGGTTTCATCCATTTAACTCTCCAAATCAAGACCCTTATCTCTTTTCTCCCTTAACATGTTTCTGTTTGTTAATTATTTTATAAAATTGTTCATAATTTTTTAAAAATAAAATTAATTATAAATATTATTATCATTCATATTGTATAAATTCCATAATAATGTTATATTTATTTTTCAATTCATGAAATTTTTTAATATTAACAAACATAATTTATAATTCCCTAAAAATTATTATAAAACACATTAATTTTAATTTATATATTTTAATATAAATTATTTTATATAAATGATGAATTATTTATTTTTTCAATGAAATTTTATTAATATTCAAATTGGCATAAGCCTGTTTATTAAAATTTTATTTACATCATATATTAATATTTAAATTCTTCTTTAGTTATAATTTATATTTATTTATTATTTTTTAATCTCATATGAATATACAATCCAATTTTGTTAATATATCTCCAAATTTGATAATAAACATTATTAACTCTCATAATTATCAAAAATTAATAAATTTAAAATATATTATCATAAATTATTTGGAAGAAACATCTTAATTAAAATAATTATAGAATGTAATGAAAAAATTAATATTTATACTAATTTCATTATAATATTTTTATTTCATTATTCGAGGTGTATATTTCTAATATTAATCAAATAAATACATTTATATTAAAATTATTCTATTAAACAAAATAATCGTTGGTTTTCATTTTTAATATTAATAAAATATTATGATTAAGTTATGAGCTATTATTTTCATAATATATATTAACAAATATTTTTTTAAGTATTATTTGTTAATGTTAAAAATTTAATCTTATTTATATTTACAATTTATTTAAATTTCTAATCAAAATGTTAATTAATATTAATTTTTTTTGAGATTTTATGTATTAGCTGAGGAAGGGATATTTTATTTTCAAAAATAATTCATCATTCTATTTATTTACTGTAATAATTATTTCCAAACCAAATTTAGGAAGACCATGTTTAGCTCAAATTTTTGAAATCATTACTGTTTTCAAAATAATGTTCACCATTCTATCTATTGATGATCTGGTGGAAAATCATGTTTTAAAAAATTATACTCATGTTTTATGTTGTGTATTGATAGATGTTATTGGGGAAGTGTTTAGATATGAATAAAAAACGGATAAAAACCATCCATCTGATAATTTAATAACAAAATCAGTTTATGATAAATTTAATTAAATATTCATTAGATATGAATCTATGTTGTGATAGTAATGGTTATGAAATCCCAAGTTCCAAATTAGGCTATAGATCACAAAATAACATGATGTTGTTAATCTAAACCCAATAATCCTTGTTAATAATGTTTCTCATGATTTTAGTCATTTTTTACCATCATCCACTATACATAACCCACATATTACGTGAAGTTATATACATAGTTGGAGAGAAAATTCATATTTTTAAATTTCTATATAAGAGAATAAGTTTGAAAAATTTTAGCAGTTTGGGTATAATTTTTTCATGTATGTAGGTGAAAAATATTTTTCCCATTTTTATGAGAGTTTGATATGAGAATTTATAGATTGTTTATTGGATGAGGATAGTAGTCATGTCCATATAGATATGTGTTTATTTAATGATCAAAATGATATCCATGATATTATGTAATATTAAAGATAGTTTGTAACATCCAAAGTATGAAAAGAATTATGCATTTTCATATCTATGTCTATTTATAAATTAGATTGTTTTTTAATGGCTTAAAATGAGAATAAATCCAATCTTAAGCATTGAATTCTCTAATATTTTTTAAAACATTGTTTTATAGGCTTTTGATGGTGATTCATTTTTAAATAATTATTTTGAGATTTTTATAAGATATATTTGTCAAAATAAAATTATTTTTTTGCATTGGGACATTGAAATTTACTTTGGATAAATTTTTGGTATTTTTCTGAGAATGTTCATTTTTTAATGAATAGTGAAAAATACTGGATTTTACATCAAAACTGCTTTTTCATCTAATTTAATTATATCGATATATTGTCCTTTTAATAGGTTTTAAAGTTTAATTAGAATATATTTTTACCATTTAATCCAATTTTTGTCATTGAAATTAATTTCACATTGGAATTGGGCATAAACAAGTGTCAAAATTTTGATAGATATTGTTTCTAAAAAACCCACAATTTTTTTGGCAACGATAATTATTTTTAAATTATTTACTAAAATTTATGTGATTGGAATTTGGTAACAAGGATTTCATATTTGGACTCAATTAGTCCAAATTATTTAATTAATATTCTTTTGTTTTTAGACATTATGAATAGTAACGATGGTAATTATCTTTAATTATCGAGATTAAATAGTATTCAGGTTGTTAAGGGTAACAAAATAATATCAAGATAATATAAAATTACCCCAAAATATATTCTAATGCTACAGGTTGTGTCATTTCCGACCATTAGATCCCATGTTCCAACTTTGGGAACCCATGGAATCAATTTTGTGTGATAGTGACATTTTATCATTTTATTTGTAAAGAAAGTTAAATATAAAAAAAGTATTTTACACCTAAGTAAAAAAAATTTCATTTTGTCTAAATAAATGATCTCATAAACTATAAATAGTCATTGTAATGATAAAAATATTTCCTACATCATGGTAATTGTTTTATTATTTTTAGACATTAAATAAATAATTTTATTTATGTCACCATGATGATGTAGTGATTACCTCATTAATGGACCATTTAAATAAAATGAAAAGATAATGTAAAATCTTAGACATAAAATTGTAAAAAACATATTGGATTTGTGTATTTAGAACCATTATCACCTTATCCTAGAAATATATCATTATAAGATGTTTAAAATTCATAACTCATTTTATAATAAAGTATCATTTTATGACTTTCCAAGAGTGCCCCTCCTCCATCTTATAAATGTCCCCCACCACTACCCCCTTTCCCACACCTCTCAATCCATTGATGTGGCCAAAATATACTCATTTTGTCTCTCCACATCCCTCTATTCATCATAGAAGCCTTTCCTTAGGCATAAAGCTCTTTAAGAATCCCTTTTGGTTCAAACGAAGGGGAGTTATACGATTTAAAGGTAATGTCTTCTCTTATGTTCTTTTGTTTTATTTTTCTTTTCCAACCCCAAAAACTCTTTTTATTCCTTTCTTTTGTAATATCAGCAGTATCTTAAATATACTAGGATGTTTTTATGAGAAGTATTTTATTTACACTTACACACACTTCTGTCTAATGGTAAAAGAACATACTGTTTCTATGAGTGGCGAATTATTACCTCACAAAACGATGATTGTTCAATATTATTTTAACACCTCTCATGGTCGCCATTAAGATTTTACTATATTTATTTATGATATATATTATATTTATGTTTTCCTTATGCTTCTGTATTTTATATTTATGGCATACCTTTATGATTTCCATTATGGGTAAACACGATAATTTCATTTTAGAAAGTGCGGACTATCGCCCCCTCCAAGGGATTTGATTTGTTAATTCCATATGTGGGATGTATAAAGATGCAGTTAATGGTATTATATATGATATAATACTGGATTTATAATATTCCTTTATATATTTTTCATTTCATTCCATTAAATTTGAAATAGAAATGAAAGTAGCATTCATGCGTACGTACGGCTTACCGTCTCCATGAACGTTGCATTTCATTTCTCACCTCTAAATGTTATGTAATATTATAAATGAATGTATATACAGGATACATATGATATATATGATATCAACATCAGGAATATAATTCAGGATATAATGGATATTTTACCAAGTAAACATCTTGTAATTATAAGAATTTTATTTTTGGCGCATGTACCAAAGATCGACAAAACAACCGTTATTAACATAAATAATTACATAATTTTCATAACATGGTAATAATTGATATCAAAGTAATAATTAATTTTAAAAAGGTTCTTATGAACGTATAAATTGACTCAATTTTATTATTCAAAATAGTAAAGAACAATCGGGTCAATTCAGACACGCGGTAAGGGACTTCGTGTCAATCCCCTTTCGTTGAGGCATATGTTTTTTTATACACAACATTCATTTATACGGTGTATAAACCCCTTTGAATTTTACTTTTATTCAAAAGTAATATTTTTATACGAATCATTTTCTAAATGAAAACAAAAGAATGTTTTTGTCTTACGTATGCGGCGACAACGACATCTCCGCTACCGGGAATATTATTTGAGTTTCAGCTTCCTCTACAAGCCATAACTTTTTTTAATGAAAAATAAATACCATGTTTTAATTTTCTTTTATTTTTGTATTTAAAATGGTTTGTATAATGATTTGATTATATCAATGTGGTTTTGATATCTTGTGATTGAAATGTTGGAATTTTATGGTTCCTTTATGCATGTTTTATGTGATGCGATTTTGTTATGGTTCTTGGGAATTATTTATGAAGATGGGTGGTTCCATGATAAAATAAGGGTGTGTGATCCCGTGATAGATCTCCAATGCATTGGGTAACGCGAAGGAGTTAAACTCTAAGGTTTCAACGATGTGATTTAGGGAATATTCTGTGATGGGTATTCCAAACGTAACCATGAGGGTAACTCCCTACGTAAAAATTTTATGAAGGCCTCAAGTTACCATTATGTATTATGTTTTCAATGAGTTATTCATAAACCTTATGATTTCATGAGGTATGTTAAAGTGCTTATGTTTATTAGTAAAGTATGTTTTCAATGATTCATATGTATACATGGTCTAATGTTTTTATTCTGTATTTTTATATCCCTTACTGATCTTTTTATGCTCATCCAAAGTTTTTGAAATGTTTTTCATAGGTCAAGTGAAAAGTACATGATGTGATGATAGTGTGGGGGATGTGTCAAGAAAAAATCTATGTTTTATTTTAAATATGTCTCCTTTGATTGGAAAAATGAACACTGTCATTTATTTAACCCCCTTGTTGAAATGTATAGTGTAATGCTTGATTTATGATCTAATTCTCTAAAACTAGAAACCTGAAATGATCCTCAATGTGTATTCTTGTAATAACAAAATATTAAGTAATATTTAAGGCTGAGAACTTATAGTTGGTATCAGAGGTCAGTTTAAATAACATTAAGAGTTATAATTCTATAAAATGATTATCCAAAAATATATTTTTACGGTCATATTGAATTGATTTAGCATTTCAAGATTACCATGTTGCTTCATCTAAGACATAATTGTTCAGAATGTTTTTCCATAGAGGAAACAGGGAAGCAGTGCTAGGAAGGCATACAAAAGGAAATGACCTTCCAAATTAGCATCCTGAGATGGTCAGAATTGGAACTGAACAGTTTGTTGCAGTAATGGCGCAGTTTACTCAAGCGATAAATGGTGGTGGTATCCATGCACGAGATCAACCAGATCAACCGTAGAGGAACATGACAGTGGTGGAACATTTCATGAGGAAACATCCCCCATGATTCAGAGGATCATCTGACCATGTGCTATTTGTAGGGAAGATTAAAGCATTGAAGAAGATTTTCGATGTCATGGGGTGTTCAGACTATCAAAAGGTTAGTCTTGTTGTTTACCGTTTGGAGGGTGAAGCAGATCATTGTTGGTTGATGGTTAAAAATATCAGAGATGTTGGTGAGATTTATTCTCTTGAGTGGGATGAATTCAAAGGAATGTTTCTTGAGAAACATTTTCCTAAGGCTGTTTGACTTAGGATGGAAAAACAATTCTTTTAATTGAGGCAAGAGGACAACTCAGTGGATATTTATGATGAATGGTTCACTCGATTGGCAAGGTATGCTCCAAATTTAATTCAAGACCTTGATAGTAAAATCAATCGTTTTTACTCAAGATTAAAGCCAAGGTATCGAAGGTCTTTAGCTCCTCGTGAGATCAAAAGTTATGAAAAGCTTTTTCAATGTGCTGAGAAGGTGTAAATTGAGTTTTCCTATGATCAAGTGTTCTATAACAACCAACAGAAGAAGAGACCGAGGTGGTAGGAGAAAGGGAAGACTCCTTCAAAAAGTTCTGATGGTAAGAAAATTAGTATTTAGTTTGTGATAAATGTGGTGAAGAGCATAATTGTGAATGTCTTTTTAATTCTTGAAAGTGCTATGGATGTGGTAATATTGGACATAAGGATCATGATTTCACTGAACAAAGATGAGGGTGATTGTAAGACTAAATTTGATTTACAGTTAGTGAAATGTTTCAAGTGTAATGAAATGGGTCATTATGAAAATGAGTTTTCGACAAAGAGCTCAAATAATGGGAAGCAGTCAGACTACAAGCAGAAAGGTGTGGTGAAATACTTTGTAACTACTTCAACAGATGTTGGGCCATCAAATGACGTGGTATCAGTTACTTTGTTTGTTTTTGAGATTATGCCAGTGAGTTTTTTGATTTGGGGTCGACACATTCTTTCATCTCTGAAAATATTTCTAGTAAATTGGGAATTCCATCTCAAGAAATAAATCCTGAACTTGTGGTAAAAACACATAGAAAAAATGTTGAGGCAAAAAAAATTTATAGGAATCTTCCTATCCTTAACCTTGGAAAGAACCTACTTGAAAACCTTATTGTTTTACCTCAAGTAGAGTTTGATGTTATCCTGGTTATGGATTGGTTCTCAATTTACCATGTTAAGATTGATTGTAGAGCTACAGAAGTTTCTTTTTAGAAATACTTTCTGTTTGTGTACAAGAATGATCCCCTACTGTTGATAACATATCAAGAGGCTGAGAAACTTGTAAATGATGGAAATGAATGTTACCTTCCTCATATTTTTGAAAACAAAGGAACTGTTCAGACTAATGATGTTCTTGTTGTAAATGAATATCTTGATGTTTTTCCTGATGAGTTTCCTGGAATAATACCATATAGGGAAGTTTAATTTACTGTTGAATTAGTTCCTGATACTTAGACAATTTTAGAACCCCCATATCAAATGGCTCAAATTTAACTTTTAGAGTTGAAGGAGTAATTGAATGATTTATAAGTGAAAGGTTTCATTCGACCTAGCACATCACCATGGGGTGCTCTTGTCGAATATCTTAAAAAGAATTATGGTTCAATGAGACTTTCCATTGATTATAGATCCTTGAATAACATCACTATTAAGAAAAAATATCCTTTGCCTCATATCGATGATTTGTGTGATCAGCTCCAGGGAGCACATTATTTTTCAAAAATTGAGCTGATATCGGGGTACCATCAGTTGAAGGTAAAGAAAGTAGATATTCCGAAGACTATGTTTTGTACAAGATATGACCATTATGAATTTTTAGTAATGCCTTTTGGGTTAACCAATGAACCTATTGTATTCAGGGAGCTTATGAATAGAATTTTCCATGAGTTAATGGATAAGTTTGTGATTGTTTTCATTTATGATATTTTGGTGTTTTCTAAAAGTAAAGAGGAGCGTGAAAGTCATTTAAGGGTTATTTTTTAAACCTTAAAATAAAAGGAATTGTATGGGAAATTCAGAAAGTGTGAGTTTTTGTTATAACAAATTTATTTCCTTTGTCACATTATTTCTAAATATGGATTAACCGTTGATCCTACAAAAACTAATGCTGTGGAAGAATGGCCAAGACCCAAAAATGTAACTAAGATTCATAGTTTTCTTGGTTTGGAAGGCTATTACTAAAGGTTTGTTAAACATTTTCACAGTTATCTAGTCCGATGACTAAGCTAACTCAGAAGGGTGTTAAGTTTATCAAGAAAAAAGAATGTGATGATTGTTTTCAGGAATTGAAAGATGACTGGTCAATGCTCCAATATTGGCACTACCTTCCATGAATGGTGAGTTTGTTATCTTCAATGATGCTTCATTGAAAGGACTTGGTTGTGTCCAAATGAAGAATGATTAGGTAATTTCTTTTGTTTCACGTCATTTGAAAACTCATGTGGTAAATTAACCTACAAATGATTTGGAATTAGCTGCTGTTTTTTTCGCTTTCAAAATTTGGAGGCATCATTTGTATTGTGTAAAGTGTGAAATATTTATGGATCACTATAGATTAAAGTATATATTCACTCAGAATAAATTGAACATGAGATAGAGGAGATGGCTAGAATTAATCGTGGATTATGTTTGTACAATTCATTACCATCCTGGAAAAAGAAAATAAAGTGGTTGATGCTTTGAGTTGAAAAATTAATGCTTCATTAACCACGTTACATTTGGAATGTGATCCATTGGTAAAGTATTTGATTAACCTTTCCATAGAAGTTTTTGGTGTAGGATGTTCTTCTCTTTTGTTTTAGGTGTCAGTGAGATCATCTCTATCAGACAGAATTAAGCAAACTTAGATGCAAGACAGTGAGTTGCAGAAAAAGGTAGAGCTGGTTCAGAAGTGTATGTTATCTGAATTCAACATAGATAATGATTGTGTTTTGAGATTTGGTAATAGATTGTGTGTGCCTTGTTATTCACAGTTGGAGAGAGAGTTGTTATGTGAAGCTCATAGTTCTCTGTTTTCAGTTCATCCAGGTAGTACTAAGATGTATAGAGATCATCGAGAGTATTACTGGTGGGATAGAATGAAAAGGGATATTGTTGGTTTTACTGTGAAGTGTTTGGGATGTCAGCAGTTTAATGTAGAGAGTCAGTTACCGAAAGGGATGCTTCAGCCTTTACCAGTCCCATAGTAAAAATTAGAGAATATATCCATGGAATTCATTGTATGATTTCCAAATACACCTCGAGGAAATAATTCAATCTGGGTTATTGTTGATCGTTTGACTAAATCTGCTCATTTCCATTCTATACGAGATACTTTCTCCCTAGATCAACTTTCTCATTTGTATCCTAAAAAGATAATTGGTTACATGGAGTTCCACTCTCCATTGTATCTGATCGTGATCCCGGGTTTACTTATATCTTTTGGGAAGGCCTTCAAAAGTTGTTGGGTACTGAATTAAATTTTAGTACAGATTTTCATCCTCAATCAGATGGCAGTCAGAATGAACAAATCAGACTTTAGAGGATATACTATGTGATTGTTCATTGGATTATCAAGGAATTTGGGACCAACATCTTTCTTTGGTTGAGTTTTCTTATAATAATAATTTTCATTCCAGTATACAGATGGCACCATTTGAGGCATTATATGAGAAGTGGTGTCGAACTCCATCTTTTTTGGATGAAGTGGGTGAAAGGAAGTTGATTGGACCAGAATTGGGAGAAGTGTTGGCAGAAAAAGTTCAGCTGATACAAAAACACATGAGAACAGCTCAGAGCAGGTAGAAAAGTTATGCGGACAATAAGAGGACGGATATCTATTTTGAGGTAGGTGATCATGTATTCCTCAATGTATCACCATGAAATATTGTGATGCGATTTGGTTAGAGAGGAAACCTGAGTCCAAGGTTCATTGGACCATATGAAATTCTGGAGATAGTTGGATCGGTTGATTACCGAGTGGCTTTACCTCCGAGTTTATCTCAGGTACACAATGTTTTTCATGATTCAATGTTTATGAAGTACATGCCAGATCCATCTCATGTTTTGAGTCCAGAGGTAGTTCATCTGGAAGAGAACCTATCTTATGAGGAACAACCGGTCCAGATTCTTTACCCCAGGGAGCAATTATTGCGGAATAAGGTGATTCATCAAGTAATGGTCTTGTCAAAAACCACATTATTGAATATGAAACATGGGAATATGAATATGCAATGAGAGATAAATACCCCCACTTATTTAATAAGTAAATAAATTGCAGTGACACAATTTTCTAAAGTGGGGAAGGATGTAACATCCCAAGTAAGTAAAAAATTATGGATTTTCATATCTATGTCTATTTATGAATTAGATAGTGTTTTAAAGGCTTAAAATGAGAATAAATCCAATCTTAAGCATTGAATTCTCTAATATTTTTAAAAGATTGTTTTATTTCCTTTTGATGGAGAACCATTTTTAAATCTATATTTTTGTAATTATATAAGCTCTATTGTCAAAATAAACTTATTTTTTGGTATTGGCACATTGAAATTTACTTTGGATAAATTTTTTGTATTTTTCTCATAATGTGCGTTTTTTAATGAATAGTGAAAATACTGCATTTTACATCTTAACTTCTTTTTCATATAATTTAATTATATGGATAGATTGTCCTTATAATTTTTTTTAAAGTTTAATTGAAATATATTTTTACCATTTAATCCAATTTTGGTCATTTTAATTAATTTCACTTTGTAATTGGGCATAAACAAGTGTCAAACTTTTGATAGATATTGTTTCTAAAAAACCCTCTGTTTTGGCAACGGGAATTATTTTTAAATTAATTACTACAATTTCTTGATTTTTAATTTGGTAAAATGGATTCCATATTTGGAATCTGAAGGTCAAAATTATTTAATTAAGAATCTTTTGATTTTAGTAATTTTGATTAGTAACGACGGTAATTATCTTTAATTATCGTGATTAATTAGTAATTGGGTAGTTAAGGGTAACAAAATAATATCATAATAATAAAAAATGACCCCAAAATGTGTCCTAATTCTAATGGTTGTGTCATGCCCGACCATGGGATGCCTTGTTCCAACTTTGGGACCCTATGGAATCACTTTAGTGTGATAGTGACATTTTATCTTTTTATTTTTAATGAAAGTTAAATATAACAAAAGTATGTAACACCTAAGTAAAAAAATTTAAATTTTTTCTACATAAATGATCTATTACACTATAAATAGTAATTGAAAATATAAAAATATTTCCTACATCATGGTATTTTTTTATAATTTTTAGAAATTAAATAAATAAATTTATTTATGACACCATGATGATGTAGTGATTACCTCATTAATGAACAATTTAAATAAAATGAAAAGATAATGTAAAATATAAGAATTAAACAAATCAAACACATATCGAATGGATGTATTTTGAACCCTTATCACCTTATCCTTGAATTATATCATTGTGGGAAATTTAAAATCCGAAACTCATTTTATAATAAAGTAACATTTTATGTCGTTCCAAGAGTACCCCACCTCCCTCTTATAAAATCCCCACACATCTACCCCCTTACCCACGCCTCTTAATCCATTATCTCGGCCAAAATCTTCTCGTTTTATCTCCCCACATCCCTCTCTTCATCATAGATGCCTTACCATAGGCATAAAGCTCTTCAAAAAACCGTTTTGGTTCAAACCATGTGGAGTTGTCTGATTTAAAAGAAGAGTCTTCTCTTATGTTCTTTTATTTTATTTTGATTCTCCAACCCCCTGAAATCTTTTTATTAATTTATTTTGTAATAACACCAGTATATCTAATATATTATGATTTTGGTATGAGACGTATTTTATTTACACTTATACACACTTCCGTCTAATGGTTAAAGAACATTATGTTTATGTGAGTGGCGAATTACTGCCTCACGAAACGATGATTGTTCAATATTATCTTAACACCTCTCGTGGTGGCCATTAAGATGTCACTATATTTATATATGATATATATTATGTTTATGTTTCCCTTATGCTTCTGTATTTTTTATTTATGGCATACCTTTATGGTTTCCATTATGGGTAAATGCGATAATTTCATTTTAGGAAGTGCAGACTATCGCCCCATAAAAGTGATTAGATTCATTAATGCCATATGTGGGATATATAATGGATGGGGTTAATTGTATTACATATGATATCATAATTTAATTATAATATACCTTTATATCATTATGATTTCTTTCCATTAAATACAAAATAGAAATGAAAGTAGCGTTCATGCGTACGTTCGGCTTACCGTCTCAATGAACGATGCATTTCATTTCATACCTTTAATGTTATGTAATATTATAAATGAATGTATATACTGGATATATATGATATATATTATATGTAAATCATGAATACAATCCAGGATATAATGGATATTTTACCACATGAACAACATGTAATTATAAGATGATTATTTTTGGCTCAATTGCCAAAGATCGACAAAATAACCATTATTAACATAAATAATTACATAATGTTCATAACATGGTAATAAGTGATATAAAAGGAATAATGAACTTGAAAAAGGTTTTTAAGCAAGTAGAAATTAACTCGAGTTTACTATTCAGGAGATTAAAGAACGATCGAGTCATGTCGGAGATGAGGTATGAGACTTCATCTCAATCTCCTTTCATTGAGGCATATTTTTTTATAGACAAATTTCTTTTATACGGTGTATAAAACCCATTGAATTTTACTTTCATTCAAAAGGAATTTATTATACGAAGCGTTTTACTAAATGAAAAAATGTAATTGTTTTCCTTATGTATTTGGTGACAACGACTTCTCCGCTGATGTGACCATTATTTGAATCTCGACTTCCTCTATAAGCCATACAATTATTTTAAATGAAAAATAAATACAATGTTTTACTTTTCATTTATTTTGGTATTGAAAATGGTTTTGATAATGTTTTGATTATATAAATGTGTTTTTGATATCTTGTTATTGAAATGTGGAAATGTTATGTTTCCGTTATGGATGTTTTATGTAATATGATTTTGTTATGGTTCTTGGGAATTGATTAAGAATACAGGTGGTTCCGTGATAAAATAAGGGTGGATGAGCCCGTGATATCTCTCCAATGCATTGGATAACGCGAAGGAGTTAAATGCTAAGGTTTTTCCGACGATATTTAGGGAATATACTGTGATGGGTATTCCAAACGTAACCATGAGGGTAACTCCCTATGTAAGAATGTTATGAAAGCCTCAAGTTACCAATATTTATTATTTTTTCTATGAGTTATTCATAAAACTTATGATTTCATGAGGTATGTTAATGTGCTTATGTTTATGTGTAAATTATTTTTTCAATGATTCTTATGTATACATGGAATAATGTTTTCATTCCGTATTTTTATATCCCTTACTAAGATTTTTATGCTCATCTCATGTTTTTGAAATGTTTTTCACAGGTCAAGCGAAAATTACATGATGTGATGATAGTGTCGGGGAAGTGTCAAGAAAGATTCCATGTTTTTTTAAAATATGTCTCCTTTCATGGGAATAATGAATACTGTCTTTTATGTGGCCACCTTGTTGAAATGTGGAATGTAATGCATGATTTATGATCTAATTCTCTAAAACTCTAAACCTGATAATATCCTCAATGTGTATTCTTGTAATAACTCAATATTAAGTAATGTTTAAGGTTGGGGCCTTATAGTTGGTATCACTGGTGTGTTTAGATAAATATAGGAGTTACAATTCTATTAAATGATTATCCAAAAATAAATTTTTATGGTCAAATTGAAATGATATAGCATTTCAAGATTATCATGTTGCTTCATCTAAGACATATTTGTTCATAAGGGTTTTCCGAAGAGGAAACAGGGAACCAGTGCTAGGAAGGTATACAGAAGGAAACGACCTTCAAAATCAGCATCCTGAGATGGTCGAAATTGGATCTTAATAGTTTGATGTAGTAATGGTGCAGTTGACTCAAGCGATAAACGGTGATGGTATCCAAGCACGATATCAGCCAGATCAACCATAGAGGAACATGTTAGTGTTGGAACATTTCATGAGGCAGCATCCCCATCATTCAGAGTATCATCTGACCCTGTGCTAGCTGAATGGGGGATTAAAGCACTGGATAATATTTTCGATGTCATGGGGTGTTCATAAAATCAACGGGTTAGTTTTGCTATTTACCATTTGGAGGGTGAATCATATCAGTGGTGGTCGATGGTTAAAAATATCAGGGACGCTGATGATATTGATGCTCTTGACTGGGATGAATTCAATGGTATGTTTCTTGAGAAATATTTTCCTAAGGGTGTTTGACTTAGGATTGGAAACAATTCTTAGAATTGAGGCAAGAGGATGACTCAATGGAAATTTATGAAGAAAGGTTCACTCGATTGGAAATGTATGCTCCAAATTTTATCCGAGACCTTGATAGTAAAATCAATCATTTTTACTCAGGATTAATGCCAAAGTATCGAAGGGCATTAGCTCCTCGTGAGTTAAAAAGTTATAAAAAGCTTGTCCGATGTGTTGAGAAGGTGGAAATGGATTTTTCTGATGATCAAGTGTTCTATAACAACCAAAAAATGAAGAGACCGAGGTGATAGGAGAAAGGGAAGAATCCTTAAAGAAGGTCTAATGGTAAGAAAACTATGTTTTCAGTTTGTGATAAATGTGGTAAAAAACATGATGGGGAATTTATTTTGAATTATGGAAAGTTCTACAGATGTAGTAAGATGGGACATAAGGCTCGTTATTGTAGTGAAAATGATCATAGTAATGGTAACACCAAATTTGATTTACAGTTAGTGAAATGTTTCAAGTTTAATGAGATGGGTCATTATGCAAACGAGTGTTCAACAAAGAGCTCAAATGATGGGAAGCAGTCATACTACTATCAGAAAGGTGTTGTGAAATCCTTTACAACTACTTATGAAGATGTTGGGCCATCAAATGAAGTGGTATGAGGTACTTTGTTTTTTTCATATTATTCCAATGTGATGTTCGATTATGGGTCTACACATTCTTTCATATGTGAAAAATTTTCTAGTAAATTGGGAATTCCAACTCAAGAAATGACTCCTGAACTTGGGGTAAAAACACCTGGGGGAAATTTTGAGGGAAAAAAATTTATAGGAATCTACCAATCATTAACTGTGGAAATAACATACATGAAAACCTTATTGTTTTACCTCTAGTAGAGTTTGATGTTATCCTGGGTATGGATTGGCTCTCTGTTTACCATGCTATGATTTATTTTTGATCTAAAGAAGTTTCTTTTAATAAATACTTTCAGTTTGTGTACAAGAATGAACCCTTACTGTTGATAACATATCAAGAGGCTGAGAAACATGTAAAATTTGGGAATGAATGTTACCTTGCAAATATTGTTGAAAACAAAGGAACCGTTCAGATTAATGATATGCTAGTGGTAAATGAGTATCCTGATGTTATTCCTGACAAGTTTCCTGGAATAATACGTGATCGAAAAGTTGAGTTTACTGTTGACTTAGTTCTTGATGCAAAGCCAATTTCAAAACCCCCTTATCGAATGGCTCAAATTAAACTTTTAGAGTTGAAGGAGCACTTGTAAGATTTATTAGTGAAAGGTTTCATTGTATATAGCACATCACCATGGGGTTCTCCTATCTTATTTGTTAAAAAGAAATATGGTTTAATGAGACTTTTCATTTATTATAGATCCTTGGATAACATCACTGTTAAGAAAAAATATCATTTGCCTCATATCGATGAGTTGTTTGATCAGCTCTAGGAAGCTCATTATTTTTCAAAGATTGACCTGATATTGGGGTACCTTCAGTTGAAGGTAAAGGAAGCAGATATTCAGAAGACTGTGTTTTGTACAAGATACGGCCATTATGTATTTGTAGTAATGGATTTTGGAATAACCAATGAACCTGTTGTATTAATGGAACTTATTAATATAATTTTCCATGAGTTCATGGATATGTTTGTGGTTGTTTTCATTGATGATATTTTGGTGTTTTCTAAAAGTAAAGAAAAGAATGAAAGTCATTTAAGGGTTATTTTGCAAACCTTATAAGAAAATAAATTGTATGGGAAATTCAGAAAGTGTGATTTATGGTTGCAAAAAATTTCATTCATTGGCCACATTGTTTCTAAAGATGGATTAATTATTGATCTTGAAAAAAAAATGGTTGTTGAAGAATGTCCAGGAACCACAAATGTAACCAAGATTCATATTTTTCTTGGTTTGGCAGGATATTACCGATGGTTTGTTAAAAAAATTCATGGTTATCTAGTCCAATGACTAATCTAACTCGCAAGGGTGTTAAGTTTATTTGGAAAAAATAATGTGATGATTGTTTTTAGGAATTGAAAAGAATATTGGTGAATGCTCCATTTTTGGCACTACCTTCCAGGAATGGTGAGTTTTTTGTCTATAGTGATTCTTCATTGAAAGGACATGGTTGCATCATAATGCAGAATGATCAGGTAATTTCTTATGCTTCACGTCAGTTGAAAACTCATGAGGTAAATTAACCTACACATGATTCGGAATTAGCTACTATTGTTTTCACTTTAAAAATATGGGGGCATCATTTGTATGGTGTGAAGTGTGAAATATATACTAATCACAAAAGTTTAAAGTATATATTCACTCAGAACGAATTTAACATGAGTCAGAGGAGAAGGCTATAATTAATCAAGGATTATGATTGTACAATTCATTACCATTTGGGAAAAGATAATAAAGCGGTTGATTCTTTGAGTAGAAAAAGTAATGATTCATTAACCATGTTACATATGGAATGTGATCCTTTGGTTAAGGCTTTGATGAACCTTGGAATATATTTTGCTGGTGCCGGAAGTTCTTCTGTTTTGTTTCAGGTTTCAGTGAGATCATCTCTATTAGGAAAAATTAAGCAAGCTCAGAAGTAAGATAGTGAGTTGAAGAAAAAGGTAGAACTGGTTCAGAAGGGAATGTTACCTAAATTAAGCATTTATATTGATTGGGTTTTGAGAATTGGGAAGAGATTGTGTGTCCCTTGTGATTCACAGTTGAAGAGAGAGTTGTTAGGTGAAGGTCATAGTTCTCCGTTTTCAGTTCATCTAGGAAGTACTAAGATATATAGAGATCTTCGGGAGTATTACTAGTGGGATTGAATGAAAATAGATATTGTTGATTTTACTATGAATTTTTTGACTTGTCAACAGGTTAAAGATGAGAGGCAGTTGCCGAAATGGATGCTTCAGCCCTTACCAGTACCATAGTGGAAATGGGAGAATATATCCATGGACTTCGTTGTGGGATTTCTAAAGACACCTCGAGGTAATAATGAAATCTGTGTTATTGTTGATCGCTAGACTAAATCTGCTCATTTCCTTGATATACAAGATACATTCTCCATAGATAAAAAATCTCATTTGTATCTTAAAGAATAGTTAAGTTACATGTAGTTCCCCTCTCCATTGTATCTGATCATGATCCCAGGTTTATTTATAATATTTGGAAAGGCCTTCCAAAGTTGATGGGTACTGAATTAAATTTTAGTACAGACTTTCATCCTCAATCAGATGGGCAGTCAGAATGAATAATTCAGACTTTGGAAGATATGCTACATGTTTTTTCGATGAATTATCAGGGAGGTTGGGACTAACATCTTTCATTGGTTGAGTTTTCTTATAATAACAGTTTTCATTTAAATATACAGATGGCACCATTTGAGGAATTATATGGGAAGCGGTGTCGAACGCCAGCTTTTTGGGATTAAGTTGGTGAAAGGAAGTTGATGGGACCATAATTGGTAGAAGAGATGGCTGAAAAAGTTCACCTGATATAGAAACACATGAGAATAGATCAGAGCAGGAAGAAACATTATGCGGACAACAGGAGGAAGGATCTCCCTTTTGAGGTAGGTGATCATGTCTTCATTATGGTTTCACCATGGAAAAGTGTGATGCGATTTGGTAAGAAATGAAAGCTGAGTCCAAGGTTCATTAGACCATATTAAATTCTATAGAGATTTAGATCAGTTTCTTATAGAGTGTCTTTACCTTTGAGTTTATCTAACGTACACAATGTTTTTCATGTTTCAATGTTAAGGAAGTACATGCCAGATCAATCTCATGTTTGGAGTCTATAGGTTGTTCAGCTAGATGGGAACCTATCTTATGAGGAACAATCGGTCCAGATTTTTTACCACAGGGAGAAAGTATTTCAGAATAAGGTGATTCATCATGTAAAGGTTTTTTATAAAAACCACATGATTGAAGAGGAAACATGGGAATATGAAAATTCAATGAGGGATAAATACCCCCACTTAATTGATATGTAAATAAATTCTGGGAAAGAAATTTTCTAAAGGGGGGAAGGATGTAACATCCCATGTAATTAACGAATTATGGATTTTCATTTCTATTTCTATTTCTAAATTAGATCGTGTTTTATAGGCTTAAAATAAGAATAAATTCAATCTTAAGCATTGAATTCTCTAATATTTTTAAAAGATTGTTTTACCGCTTTTTGACGAAGAACCATTTTAAATATATATTTTGACACTTTTATAAGCTCTATTTGTCAAAATAAACTTATTATTTAGTATTTCGACATTGAAATTTACATTGGATAAATTTATGCTATTTTTCTGACAATGTTCAATTTTTTTGTGAATGGGAAAAATACTGCATTTTACATCAAAACTTATTTTTCATATAATGTAATAATATGGATAGATTTTCCATTAAATTGGTTTTAAGGTTTAATTAGAATATATTTTTAACATTTAATCCAATTTTGGTCATTGTATTTAATTTCACTTTGGAATTGGGCATAAACAAGTATCAATCTTTTGACAGATATTGTTTCTAAAAAACCCGTTGTTTGTTTTGACAACGGGAATTATTTTTAAATTAATTTCTACAATTTCTGTGTTTGGAATTTGGTAAAATGGATTCCATATTTGGAATCAGAAAGTCCAACTTATTTAATTAAGACCATTTTGTTTTTGTACATTATGAATAGTAATGACGGTAATTATCTTTAATTATCGTGCTTAATTTGGAATCAGGGAGTTAATGGAAACAAAATAATATCATAATTATATAAAATGACCTAAAAATGTGTCCTAATGCTACTGGTTTTTTCTTTTCCGACCATGGGATTCCTTGTTCTATCTTTGGGACCCCATGGAATCACTTTTGTGTGATATCGTTACATTTTATCTTTTTATTTTTAAAGAAAGTTAAATATAACAAAAGTATGTGACTCCTAAGTAAAATAATTTTAATTTTTTCTAAATAAATGATATATTATACTATATATAGTCATTGGAAATATAAAACTATTTCATACATCATGGTATTTTTTTATAATTTTTATACATTAAATGAATAAATTTATTTATGACACCATGATGATGTAGTGATTACCTCATTAATGAACGATTTAAATAAAATGAAACGATAATCTAAAATCTAAGACAGAAAATAGGCAAAAACATATTGTATGAGTGTATATCGAACCCTTATCACCTTATTCTGGAAATATATCATTGTGGGACCATTAAAATCTGAAACTCATTTTTGTAATAATGTAAAATTTTATGACTTTCCAAAAGTGCCTCTCCTCCCTCTTATAAAAGGCCCCCACCTCTACCCCTTACCCACACCGATCAAGCCATTTGATCGGCCATACAATGCTCATTTTATCTCTCCACATCCCTCTTTTAATCATAGAAGCCTTACCTTAGGCAGAAATCTCTTCATGGAACCCTTTGGGTTCAAACCAAGGGGAGTTATCCGATTTAAAGGTAATGTCTTCTCTAATTTTCTTTTGATTTATATTTCTTATCAAACCCCCTAAAATATTTTTATTCCTTTATTTTGTATCAAAACCAGTATATTAAATATACTTGTATGTTTTTATGTGAACTATTTTATTTATACTTACACACACATTCGTCTAACGGTTAAAGAACATATTGTTTCTATGAGTGGTGAAATACTGCCTCACGAAATGATAATTGTTCAATATTCTTTTAACACCACTCATGGTGGCCATTAATATGTCAATATATTTATATATGATATATATTATGTTTATATTTTCCTTTTTATTCTGTATTTTTATATTTATTACATACCTTTATAGTTTCCATTATGGCTGTACGCGATAATTTAATTTCCGGAAGTGCGGACTACCACCCACTCTTAGTAACTTTATTTGTTAATTCCATATGTGGGACGTATAAAGGATGGAGTTAATGGTATTACAGATGATATCATAATTTAATTATAACTATACCTTTATATCATTATTATTTCATTCCATTAAATACTAAATATAAATGAAAGTAGCGTTCATGTGTACGTACGGCTTACCGTCTCCATGAACGGTGCATTTCATTTCTTACCTCTAAATGTAATGTAATATTATCAATGAATGTATATACTAGATATATATGATATATATGATATCTATATCATGAATATAATTCTGGATATAATGGATCTTTTACCACATAAACAACTTGTAATTATAAGAAGTTTATTTTTGGCTCAAGTGCCAAAGATCGAAAAAATGACAGTTATTAACATAAATAATTACGTAATGTTCATTACATGGTAATAAGTGAAATTAAAGGAATAATGAACTTTAAAAATGTTATTAAGAAACAAGAAATTAACTCGAGTTTATTATTTAGGAGATCAAATACTAATCGAGTCAAGTCAGACACGAGGTAAGGGACTTCGTCTCAATATCCTTTCATTGAGACATATTTTGTTTTATACACAACTTTGTTTTATAAGGTGTATAAAACCCTTTGACTTTTACTTTTATTCAAAAGGAATATTTTTATATAAAGCTTTTTACTAAATTTCAAAAGGGAATGTTTTTGTCTTACGTATGCAGCGACAACGACTTCTCCACCATTGTGACCATTATTTGAGTTACGGCTTCCTCTACAAGCCATATATTTTTTTAAATGAAAAATAAATACCATGTTTTAATTTTATATTATTTTGGTATTGAAAATGATTTTTATAGTGTTTTGATTATATAAATGTGTTTTTGATATCTTTTTATTGAAATGTGTAAATTTTATGTTTCCTTTATGCATGTTATATGTGATACGATTAGGTTATAGTTATTGTGAATTGTTTATGAAGACGGGTGGTTCCGTGATAAAATAAGGGATGTTGAGCCCGTGATATCCTTCCAATGCATTCGGTAATGCGAAGGAGTTAAACTATAAGGTTTCTCTGTAGAGATTTAGGGAATATATTGTGAATGGTATTTCAAACGTAACCATGAGGGTTACTCCCTACGTAAGAATGTTATGAATGCCTCAAGTTACCTTTATGTCTTATGTTTTCTATGAGTTCTTCATAAACCATATGATTTCATGAGGCAAGTTAAAGTGCTTATGTTTATGAGTAAGGTATGTTTTCAATGATTCTTATTTATACATAGACTAATGTTTTCATTCCGTATTTGTATATCCGTTACTGAGATTTTTATGCTCATCCCCTGTTTTTGAAATGTTTTTCACAGGTCAAGGGAAGAGTACATGATGTGATGATAGTGTCGAGGAAGTGTCAAGAAAGAATCCATGTTTTATTTTAAATATCTCTCCTTTGATGGGAAAAATGGATACTTTGTTTATGTAACCACCTTGTTGAAATGTTGAATGTAATGCATGATTTATGATCTAATTCTCTAAAACTCTAATCCTGAAATGATCCTCAATGTTTATTCTTGTGATAACTCAAGATTAAGTAATGTTTAAGGTTGGGACCTTATAGTTAGTATTAGAGGTCGGTTTAGATAACTTTAGGAGTTATAATTCTATTAAATGATTATCCAAAAATATTTTTTATGGTTAAATTTAAATGATATAGCATTTCAAGATTACCATGTTTCTTCATGTAAGACATATTAGCTCAGAATGGTTTTCTATAGAGGAAATTGGGTAGCAGTGCTAGGAAGGCATAGAGAAGGAAATGACCTTCCAAATCAGCATCTTGAGATGGTCAGAATTGGAACTGAACAGTTTTTGTAGTAATGGCGCAGTTGACTCAAGCGATAAATGGTGGTGGTATCTATGCATGAGATCAGCTAGATCAACCGCTGAGGAACATGTCAGTGGTGGAACATTTCATGGGGAAACATCCCCCATCATTCAGAAGATCTTCTGTCCCTGTGCTAGCTGATGGGTGGATTAAGGAACTGGAAAACATTTTCGATTTCATGGGGTTTTCATACAATCAAAAGGTTATTCTTTCTATTTACCGTTTGGAGGGTGAAGCGGATCAGGGGTGGTCGATGGTTAAAAATATTAGGGACACTGATGAGATTGATGCACTTGACTGGGATGAATTCAAAGGTATGTTTCTTGAGAAATATTTTCCAATGGTTGTTCAACTTAGGATGGAAAAATAATTATTGTAATTGAATCAAGAGGATGACTCAGTGACCATTTATGATGAAAGGTTCACTCTATTGGCAAGGTATGCTCCAAATTTCATCCGAGACCTGGATAGTAAAATCAATCGTTTTTACTCAGGATTAAATCCAAAGTATCAAAGGGATTTTACTTCTCGTGAGTTAAAAATTTATGAAAAGCTTGTTTAAAGTGTTGAGAATGTGGAAATGGAGTTCTCTGATGATCAAGTGTTCTATAACAACCAACAGAAGAAGAGACTAAGGTGGTAGGAGAAAAAGAAGAATCCATCAAAAAGGTTTGATGGTAAGAAAACTATGTTTTTAGTTTGTGATAAATGTGGTAAAAAGAATGATGGGGAATGTCTTTTGAATTATGGAAAGTGCTAACGATGTGGTAAGATGGTACATAAGGCTTTTGATTGCACAAAAAAATATTAGGGTGATGGCAAGACCAAATTTGATTTACAGTTAGTGAAATGTTTCAAGTGTAATGAGATGGTTCATTATGCAAACGAGTGTTCGACAAAGAGCTCAAATGGTGGGAAGCAGTCAGACTACAAGAAGAAAGGTGTGGTGAAATCCTTTTCAACTACTTCATCAGATGTTGGGCCATCAAATGAAGTGGTATCAGGTACTTTGATTGTTTTTTCAAATTATTCCAATGTGTTGTTTGATTTGGGGTCTACACATTCTTTCATCTCTGAAAATAGTTCTAGTAAATTGGGAATCCATTCTCAAGAAATGACTCCCAAACTTGTGGTAAAAACACATGGGGGAAATTTTTAGTCAAAAATAATTTATTGGAATCTTCTCATCCTTATCCATGGAAATAACCTTCTTGAAAACCTTATTGTTTTACCCCTAGTAGAGTTTTATGTTATCTTGGGTATGGATTGGCACTCTGTTTACCATGCTAAGATTGTTTATAGAGCTAAATAATTTTCTTTTCATAAATACTTTCAGTTTGTGTACAATAATGAACCCTTACTTTTGACAACATATCAATAGGCTGTGAAACATTTAAAAGATGGAAATTAATGTTACCTTGCACATATTGTTGAAAACAATGTAACCGTTCAGATTAATGATGTGCCAATGGTAAATGAGTATCCTTTTGTTTTTTATGACCAGTTGCCTGGATTAATACCGGATAGGGAATTTGAATTTACTATTGACTTAGTTCCTAATGGTAATCCAATTTTAAAACCCCCTTATTGAATGGCTCAAATTGAACTTTTAGAACTGAAGGATCAATTGCAAGATTTATTAGTGAAAGGTTTCATTTGAAATAGCACATCACCATGGGGTGATCCGGTCTTATTTGTTAAAAAGAAATATGGTTTAATGAGACTTTGCATTGATTATAGTTCCTTGAATAACATCACTGTTAAGAAAAAATATCCTTGTCCTCATATCGATGATTTGTTTGATCAGCTCCAGTGAGCTCACTCTTTTTCAATGATTGTCCTGAGATCGGGGTACATTTAGTTGAAGGTAAAGGAAGTAGATATTCATAAGACTGCGTTTCGTACAAGATATTCCCATTATGAATTTTTAGTAATTCCTTTTGGGCTAACCAATGCACCTTCTGTATTCATTGATCTTATGAATAGAATCTTCCATGAGTTCTTGGATAATTTTGTGGTTCTTTTCATCGATGATATTATGGGGTTTTCTAAAATTAAATATGAGAATGAAAGTAATTTAAGGGTTATTTTTAAAACCTTAAAATAAAAGAAGTTTTATTGGAAATTCAGCAAGTGTGAGTTTCGGTTGCAACAAATTTCTTTCCTTGGTCACATTGTTTCTAAATATAAAATAACTATTGATCCTGTAAAAACAAAGGTTGTTGATGAATGTCCAAGAACCACAAATGTTACTGAGATTCTTAGTTTTCTTGGTTTGGCAGGCTATTACTGATGTTTTGTTAAACATTTTTCACGGTTATCTTGTTCAATGACTAAGCTAACTCGGAAGGGTGTTAAGTTTATCTGGACAAAAGAATGTGGTGATTTTTTTCAAGAATTTAAAAGAAGATTGGTGAAATATTCAGTTTTGGCACTACCTTCCATGACTGGTGAATTTTTTATCAACAATGATGCTTCATTTAAAGGACATGGTTGTGCCCTAATGCTGATTGATCAGGTAATTTCTTATGCTTCACGTTAGTTGAAATCTCATGAGGTAAATTAACCTACACATGATTTGGAATTAACTGTTGTTGTTTTCACTTTAAAAATTTGGAGACATCATTTGTACGGTGTAATGTACAGAATATATACTGATAAAAAAATTTTAATGTATATATTCACTCAGAAAGAATTGAACATGAGACGGAGGAGATGGTCAGAATTAATCATGAACTATTATTGAACAATTTATTTCCATCTGGGAAAATAAAATAAAATGGTTGATGCTTTGAGTCGAAAAAGTAATGCTTCCTTAACCATATTACATTTGGAATGTGATCCTTTGGTTAAGGATTTGATGAAACTTTCCATAGAAGTTGTTGGTACAGGAAGTTAATCTATTTTGTTTCAAGTGTCACTGAGATCATCTCTATCAGACAGAATTAAGCAAGCTCAGATGCAAGACAGTGAGTTACAGAAAAAGGTAGAGCTGGTTCAGAAGGGTATGTTACCTGAATTCAAAATTGAAAATGATTTTGTATTGAGATTTGGGAAGAGATTGTGTGTGCTTTTACATTCACAGTTGAAGAGAGAATTTTTATGTGAAACTCATAGTTCATTGTTTTCAGTTCATCCAGGCAGTACTATGATATATAGTTATCTTAGGGAGTATTACTGGTGGGATGGAATTAAAAGAGATATTGTTGATTTTACTATGAAGTGTTTGAATTTTCAACATGTTAAAGCAGAGCGATAGTTACCGAAAAGGGTGCTTCAGCATTTACCAGTACCATACTGTAAATGGGAGAATATATTCATGAACTTCCTTGTGGGATTGCTGAAGACACCTCGAGGTAATAATGCAATCTGGGTTATTGTTGATCGCTTGACTAAATCTGCTCATTTCCTTGTTATACTTGATACTTTCTCCCTAGATCAAATTTCTCATTTGTATCATATAGAGATAGTCAGGTTATATGGAGTTCCCCACTCCATTGTATCTAATCGTGATCCCAGTTTTACTTCTAAATCATGGAAAGGCCTTCAGAAGTTGTTGGGTACTGAATTAAATTTTAGTACAGATTTTCATCCTCAATCAGATGGGCAGTTAGAAAGAAAAATTCAGACTTTGGAGGATATTCTACGAGCTTGTTTGATGCATTATCAGGGAAGTTGGGACTAACATCTATTTTTGGTTGAGTTTTCTTATAATAACAGTTTTCATTCAAGCATACAGATGGCACCATTTGAGGCATTATATTGCAAGCGGCGTCGAACTCTAGATTTTTGGGATGTAGTGGGTGAAAGAAGTTGATGGGACCCGAATTGGTAGAAGATTTGGAAGAAAAAGTTCAGCTGATACAGAAACACCTGAGAATAGCTCAGAACTGGCAGAAAAGTTATGCGGAAAATAGGAGCAAAGATCACTCTTTTGAGGTAGGTGATCATGTCTTCTTCAAAGTTTCACCTTGGAAAAGTGTGATGCGATTTGGTAAGAGTTGAAAACTAAGTCCAAGGATCATTGGACCATATGAAATTCTAGATAGATTTGGATCAGTTGCTTACAGAGTGGCTTTACCTCCGATTTTATCTTAGATACACAATGTTTTTCATGTTTCAATGTTAAGGAAGTACATGCTAGATCCATCTCATGTTTTGAGTCCAGATTTAGTTCAGCTAGAAGAGAATATAGCATATGAGGAACAACCGGTCCATATTCTTGAACATAGAGAGAATGTATTGTGGAATAAGATGATTCATCAAGTAAAGGATTTTTGTAAAAACCACATTATTGAAGAGGCAACATGGGAATCTGAAAATGAAATGAGGGATAAATACCCCCACTTATTCGATAAGTAAATAAATTTCGGGGACACAATTTCATAAAGGTTGGAAGGATATAACATCCCAAGTAATTAAAGATTATATATTTTCATATCTATGTCAATTTATGAATTATATAGTGTTTTAATGGATTAAAATGATAATAAATCCACTCTTAGGCATTGAATTCACTAATATTTTTAAAAGACTGTTTTACCGCCTTTTGATGGTGAACCATTTTTAAATATATAATTTGATAATTTCATAAGCTCAATTTCTCAAAATAAACTTATTATTTAGTATTGTGACATTGAAATTTACTTTGGATAAATTTTGGTTATTTTTCTCACAATGTTTATTTTTTTAATGAATAGTGAATAATACAGCATTTTACGTCGAAACTGCTTTTTCATCTAATTTAATTGAATAGAAATATTATCCTTTTAATGGGTTTTAATGTTTAATTAGAATATATTTTTACCATTTAATCTAATTTTGGTCATATTAATTAATTTCACATTGGAATTGTGCATAAACAAGTGTCAAACTTTTGATAGATTGTTTTTCTAAAAAACCCGATATTGGTTTTGACAACGGGAATTACTTTTAAATTAATTAAATCAATTTATGTGTTTGTAATTTGGTGAAATGGATTACATATTTGGAATCAGAAGGTACAAATTATGTAATTAAGACTCTTTTGTTTTTGGTCATTATGAATAGTCATGACGGTAATTATCTTTAATTATCGTGATTAATTTGTAATCAGGTAGTTAAGGGTAACAAAATAATATCATAATAATATAAAATGCCCCTAGAATGTGTCGTAGTGCTATTTTTTGTGTCATGGCCGACCATTGGATGCCTTTTTTCAGCACTAGGACCCCATGGAATCACTTTTGAGTGATAGTGACATTTTATCTTTCTATTTTTAAAGAATGTTATACATAACAAAAGTATATAACACCTAAGTAAAACAATTTTAATTTTGTCTACATAAATGATCTCCTTGAAAATAAATATTCATTGGAAATCTAAAATTATTTCCTACATCATGGAATTTTTTTATAATTTTTATACATAAAATAAATAAATTTATATATGAAACCATGATGATGTAGTGATTACCTCATTAATGAACGATTTAAATAAAATGAAAATATAACGTAAAATATAGGACATACACTTTTCAAAAACATATTGGATGGTGTATTTCGAACACTTATCACCTCATCCTTGAAATATATCATTGTGAGAATTTAAAATCTGAAACACATTTTATAATATAGTAACATTTTTTGACTTTCCAAGAGTGCCTCTCCTCCCTCTGATAAAAGGCCCCCACCTCTACCCCCTTACTCACACCGCTCATGCCATTGTATCAGCCAAACTCTAAACATTAAATCTCTCCATATACCTCTATTCATCATATAATCCTTACCTTAGGCACAAATATCTTCAAGAAACCCTTTTTGTTCAAACCAAGGGAAGTTATCCAATTTAAAGGTAATGTCTTCTCATATGTTCATTTGTTTTATTTTTCTTCTATAACCCCCTAAATTCTTTTTATTCATTTTTTTGTAAGAAAAATAGTATATTAAATATACTAGGATGTTTTTACGAGAAGGATTTGATTTACACTTACACACACTTCCATCTTATGGTTAAAGAACATATTGTTTCTATGAGTGGCGAATTACTGCCTCACGAAACGATGAATGTTCAAACTTCTTTTATCACCTATCATGGTGGCCATTAAGATGTCACTATATTTATATATGATATATATTATGTTTATGTTTTCCTTATGATTCTATATTTTTTATTTATGTCATACATTTATGGTTTCCATTATGGGTAAACGCGATAATTTCATTTGAGGAAATGTGGACTACCGCCCCCTCAATGTGATTTGATTCGTTAATGCCATATGTGGGATGTATAAAGGATGGAGTTAATGGTATTACATATTATATCATACTGTATTTATAATATATCTTCATATCATTATGATTTAATTCCATTAAATACTAAATAGAAATGAAAGTAGTGTTCATGCGTACGCATGGCTTACCGTCTCCATGAACGGTGCATTTCATTTATTACCTCTAAATGTTATGCAATATTATAAATGAATGTATATACTGGATATATATGTTTTATCTGATATCTAAATCATGAATATAATTCTGGATATAATGGATATTTTTCCACATAAACAACTTGTAATTATAAGAAGTTTATTTTTCGCTCAAGTACCAAAGATCGAAAAAAGGCTGTTATAAACTTAAATAATTACATTCTATTAATAAAATGGTAATAAGTGATATAAAAAGGATTAATTATCTTTAAAATGGTTCTTATTCAAGTATAAATTAACTCGAGTTTATTATTCAGGTGATTAAAGACTGATCGAGTCATGTCATACACGAGGTATGGGGCTTCGTCTCAATCTCCATTCATTGAGGCATATTTTGTTTTATACACAACATTATATTAAAGGATGTATAAAACCCTTTGACTTTTAATTTTATTCAAAAAGAATATTTTTATAGGAATTGTTTTACTAAATGAAAAAAGGGAATGTTTTTGTCTTACGTATGCGTAGACAACGACTTCTCCGCCGCCGTGACCATTATTTGTGTTTCAGCTTCCTCTAAAAGCCATAAATTTTTTAAATGAAAAATAAATACCATGTTTTAATTATGTTTTTTTTTGTATTTAAAATGGTTTTGATAATGTTTTGATTATATCAATGTGTTTTTGATATCTTGTGATTGAAATGTGGAAATCTAATGTTTCCTTTATGATTGTTTTATGTGATACGATTATGTTATAGTTCTTGGCCATTGTTTATGAAGACGGGTGGTTCTGTGATAAACTAAGGGTAGGTGATCTCGTGATAGCTCTCCAATGAATTGGGTTAAGCGAAGGAGTTAAATGCTAATGTTTCTCCAAAGAGATTTATGGAATATACTGTGATGGTTACTCCAAATGTAACCATGAGGGTTACTCCCTACGTAAAAATGTAATGAATGCCTCAAGTTATCTTTATGTATAATGTTTTCTATGAGGTATTCATAAACATCATGATTTCATGAGGTATGTTAAAGTTCATATGATTATGACTGAAGTATGTTTTCAATGATTCTTATGTATACATGGACTGATGTTTTCATTCCGTATTTTTATATCCCTTATAGATATTTTTATGCTCATCGCTTGTTTTTGAAAATTTTCACAGGTCAAGGGAAAAGAACATGATGTTATGATAGTGTAGAGAAATTTTCAAGAAATAATCCATGTTTTATTTTTAATATGTCTCCTTTGATGGGAAAAATGAATATTTTCTTTTATGTAACATCCTTTTTGAAATGTGGAATGTAATACATGATTTATGATCTAATTATCTAAAACTCTAAACCTAAAAAGATCCTCAATGTGTATTCTTTTAATAACTCAATATTATGTAATCTTTAAAGTTGGGGCCTTATATAGTTACCCAAATTTAAATATGTTTTCTTAAACTGAAATTACTACCCCAAGATATCAAACCTCTATGAATGTTATAACACATTCTAACAATGTGTCTGATCTAATTATTTGGACAAAATGATGAGTAATGTTGGTAATTCTACTATTAATGCTTTGATATTATCTTCATTTATAGTTTTAACTCTGGAATTATATGATTGTTTACAATTGGGAGTGAACAACAATGTTGAAGAAGTTATTTTTATTTAAAGTATTTTTTTAAGATGTAGTAGATTTAGAGTTGATGAGTGATGATGACAATAATTAAGAAAAAAATTGTAAAATATTGAATAATAATATATTATAATAATTAAATTATCATGTTTATAATCTATACATGGTTATTCATATAGAAAAAACTCTATATATATTGTTTCATAGGGGGACCCCTAGTATTTTCTTTTTTTTTCTATTTTATTTTTTGATTAAATTTATTTGTTACTCTATTGTATGAATCCCAAAATTGGAAAATAAATGATGTTAGATATTCTGATGTATTCAATTTATCATTTTTATTTACTTTGGTATCAATACGGCTATTACAAATGAATGTGAGGTGATGTGGTGTTTTCCTTACATAAAGATACCATGAAACATGATAGTATTATATGTCATGCGATCTATTGAAGAGAGCATGTCTAGTTGTTTGATCTATTTACGAGTTTAAGATTCATTTTACACTTCAATTATAGATAGATATTATAGTTATACAAAAATATATTAAACATACCTCATCTATAACTTTATTTTAAATCATTGTTCAACATTATACTCAGGGAAATCATAATTTTCCGTTTATATTTTATGAAAAAAAAATTCAACTAGTGTGGTTTTTCATTGATTTAATGAGGGGAATATTTTTTTGTTAAGAAATGTGAACAACATCTACATAATAGGGAATAAATTATTTTAATTAATTTATAGATCCGAATTAATTCTATTCTATTATAAATGATGCTATTATTTTTCTAAAATTCCTTATCTATATTAGTTATTAAGAGTTTGAAATAAATGTCTAAATATTTTCTAAATCCATATTGGTCAGTAGATATATAAAAAACGACACTATATATTATTCTTTATCATGCTGAATTGTTGTTCTCATTGGATATTTGTTATTGAACTTCAAATGTAATATGAAATCTTCTAAAACTTATTTTTCTTAACTTTAATTATTATAGAGTGCCAAGTATGAATTTTTTTCATGATGTGGAATTTTACAAAGGAAAATAATTTATAAATATAATTGTTACCCTAAAAACTGAATATATATATTTTTACTTAGAATATGTATTTATTTGAACCTAGACCATTTATTTATATTATATATATTAAATCAAAATACAGTGGAATTGTTGAGTTTTAATAGTTGTGGAGGGGTATAAATTTACCTAAATTCTGAAACATTGTTTACAATTTAACCCACAGAAATAATATCATGATTTGTAACATTTCACATATGCATTATCCCTACTTGAAATGTTCTCATAACATTAAATGTTGTGACCCAAATTTATAAATATTAATTTTTATTAAATATATGATTTAATTTAATAAATATATTTTTTCTTAAAAATTGTATTTCTCTAAAATTTTGATAAAAGGTTATACAACAACAATTCACACTTATAATTTAAATTTCAATTACACTCAGAAGTAATGTATCCATAATTGATTATGAAATGAAAATTTTAATTTATGTTGAAAAAAATCTTCTTTTATTGATTAATTCTTTATTTATTAAATTTTGGATGAGTTATTTATTACATCATCAAATTATCATTCCACCTCATTCATCAATTCATATTTTTATTATGGATTTTTCAATAATGTGATTCATTTCTTATGATGTTATTGTTATTTTTTGGCATTGATTTTCATCGAAAATGAAATCTGTAAAATTTTCATTCAAATTTGAAATTATATTCATCTGTGTAAATGATTAAAAAAATTCTATTTGAAGAGATTTAAATCTATTGGTTACTTAAATTTTATACATTATATAATACAAGAGGGAATATAATTTTGAATATCAATCCATTATGGTAGTGTAATTATTTGAATTTTGTATTTATTTTCTACTAACTAATGTGACTAATATATTTTTTTATGCATAAAAAAAGTTCTTTGTTTATGGGTATTTGATATTTAATTCGTTTTGTTGTATTTTTTATAAAATTTATTTCATTTAATTGTTTTTAGTTATTATAATTACACTTTTAATTAAATAATATAGAATTGTTGTCACTAGATTAAAAAATTAATTATTCTTTGATTATAAAATTAAAATCTATTAATATTTGTCTATTATTTATTAAATATTTTAATAATTAATGGGTTATTAAAATACGAAATAAATTTTATTCCAATTTTTATGTATAAATAATGGATTTCCCGTTATTTTAACATTTTTTCTTGTTTAAATATTTTTCCAATTAAAATTGTTAATGTTATAGAAATAAATATTTTTAAATTGATTTATTTTTTTCATTATTATTTTTACATTATCATATATATTTTTAATTTAATTCTATATTTACAGTGGTTTTGTATTTTGAAATTTCTTTATTGTTAGTAATTATTTATTTTTTGGAGAACATCCCAACTGAAACAGGGACACTCTTGTGATAAGTTTATTTACCTCATGGAAATGTGAAATCTGACTGTATCCTACACCGATGCTAACTTATGTTACCATTCATTTAAAAAATGGTAAATAATAGATGGATCTTCACCAATTATTTTAATGTTAATTTGTGGTTTTATTACCAATCAAACGACACAAAGTGTCCAGAAGACGAATAGTTGTGATCACTTATGTGATTGTTCCTAGGGAAGCCAATTTATTGAATAAAAGCTATTGTAATGTTAATATTAACAAAAATGAACCTCCCTATCCTCACAATCAAAATAGTTAATATGATTCCATAATCTATAACCACATTATTGCAACATTATTCGATTAAGTACATAGTACTTGGGATCATCCATGGATGAACCATAGATAGACCACAATTGGAAAGGATAACATAAAATCATGAAGACATTATAAGATATTTGGAAAATTAAATGTGGAAATGTAATTCTATTTTTCTATAGCATGGGTTATTCATTATCCAGCCTCATTGGTTATAAATGCATCATACTATAGATACTATTATATCAAAAGTCACATTATGAATATAATATTACTGGTGATGATTTATGATTTGTACTAATGTCAATGTATCATTTTTATTCATTGGAGAGTCATTTATAATTATAGTTTATACAAAGCAGACACCAAGAATAGCCTTTTTCAGTTTTTTAATTTTAGCATCTGATAAGCTCAGAAAATGAAGACTGTGATTACTATGCCTTACCCGTGTTAAAAGTTGACCAAATCAATCTTTTCTAAAAGATAGTTTGAATAAGTATTAATTAACATAGATATTATACATGTAAATTTTGGTTTTCAACAAACCATGATTAGTTTACACATTCCAATGAAACAAATATTTGGTATCTTGGATATCATATCTAATTTCCAAAAGTGTTTTCCATGATCATTAGGTATGATTTTTTATTGATCTATTATTGATGTGTTGTGCACTATATTTTGAGTTCACTTTTTGGAAATATAATTGATTCATGTAGACTTCATTAATAAATAATTCCCAATATTAAATGATATATGGTGATTAATTTGAGGTGTTTTGTTGAATTTTTTTAACAATTAAAATATAATGAGGTCAACAAGATGATTGAAAATCCAAATCACCACTAAAAATTCCACATCTGATGTTAAGACAATGTACACATTAGTTACTCTATAAAACGTATCTATTATGATAATCATTTCTAATTATTTCGGCATTGCATTTATGACTGAAAAAATGAAAATATTATCATTTTAAAATTCAAATGAATCCACATAAAATTATCTTAAATATTGATTTAATCAAGATCCCTAATATTCATAATAATAATTAATGGGGAAACATGGGTGAAAATTGAACATGGATATTATGTCTGTTTCTAGAATTAATGTTGTGGTCCCAGATAATTATAATTTTATATGATTTAATTTTATAGATACCATTAAAAATATATTTTTCACTGAAACACATCTATGTTTGATACTGAAGAAAATGTAAGTTACATGAGGGTCTGTCGTGATTTTTATAATCAGTTAGAATGGTTTGTGTAAAGGGGATAATGTACTAACTATGATTCAATGTGGATGATAAATATAACCGAATGGTTAGGCTTATGTGAATGGTTATTGTAGATCTCAGTCATAAATAAAATTATCTTATACATAACATTGTAATTGGGGGATACATCAATCATCATTCCATCAGGAGCACATAACATAAAGCGTTGGATGGAGCATGGGGGAACAAAAAAACCTATACCTAGAGCATGTATAAGTAGGATATATCACTATATAAGTTTATTATTCTTTTTATTCCATATAATGCCCTAGATTTAGTCGGTTCATTCCTTTATTAAAATCATGTTCATGCGGTGTTCTTGGGGGGTCCAAGATATTTGATTTAGGAGTTTTCAAAATATCCAGTTTCAGCAAACAATTTCACCAAAACTGTGGCACACGGACATGGAGGAACTATAATAGTGGCACACCAAAAACGGTGTACTGTAATGGAGGCACACCAAAATGGATGATCATATAAATGGTGGAACACCAAAATGGTGACGTTGTAATGGTGGAACACAAGCACGGTGACACCATAACTGTGGCACCATGATTGTGTAACACAGATACGGTGTCACTGTAATGGTGGAAAATGATGGTGGCACACATAACAGTGGAAAACCCTTTTCAAAATTTCCAATATCCTAGTTTCTCAAATTTTTTCCACATTCTTCCCTCTTACATTTAATTTTACATAAACCGGTTTTAAAACCATGTTTAGGAATTTTATGGATATTTCAAAGGATATTAGGTATATCATTAATATCCTAATCCTCTGGAACATTTTAGATATTCAAAAAGCATGATAATTTCAACGATTCGACATTAATGACCATTAGAACCATTTTCTTCCATTGATATAGGATCTAGCATTTTATAAATGTTGAGGTCCTCTCTTACCTTTTGTCATGGGGTTCCTAGATCCCTCCTCTATATATGTTCCTTGTGCCTATTCTAGATCCCTTTCTTATCAAGTTTTCATGCAGATTCTTGCTACTCATTTTACACCTTTTTTTTCACAAAGAGTAGTTTTTGTCACCTATAATTTTACATAGGTATTCATCTACCACTATTTATTTGGGTATTCTGAGTGGTGGGTGTTGTAATGATTCTTCCTAAAGAACATCCATATCATTTTCCATAGCATATAATAAATGAGGGGAAGTAATAACAATGATCAAAATATAATAGGGGTCAATGAAATAAATAATATATGTCATGATGTTATTTATGATGTTTTAATTGTAATCTATGAACCGTGTTGTGAATTTTTTGGGTTATAAGACCTTATGAAAATCACGGTCGTTAGATGTCTCTTCTTGAGAACTGGGGGGGTCTATATTTTTTGTGATGATTTGTGAAATGGGTGTAATAGTAAATATTCTTATTCAGCTATATTTGGTTAAATATATGTATTCCCTCAGATCCATCATGTTATATCATCACCCATTATGTTTAAATTTTAATTAATGAACTCATCATAGTAAATTTGAATATGATGGGTTTGAGAGTGTATTTTTGTGTTTTTTTGGTTGGTAATTTCACTTCGTGGGGGTTGGGTGATGTTGTTGTTGATAACCATGTTACAGATACTGGTGGACGACAGAGGGAATGAACTTGTGTTTGGGAGATGGCTTATTTCTGTAGCGGGACTGCTATTTGGTGGTGTTTTGTAGTGGGTATTGTGTTTTGGATGGTACATGAGGTGTGATGGAAAATTAGGTTGAGATATTGATTAATTGTGGAATTGATGAACATATGGGAAGTGGGAATACCATTGGTGTATTTCGTGTCCACTGAACGTGTTTCTGAAGTGGGACTATGATATAGTAATGTGTTGTTTGTGGGGTGGGACTGTGACATGGATTTGATTATTTTGTTTGGTATGTCTGTAGATGGTAGTTTCCCTGGGTAGTGCTGGAATAAAATAAATTAAACCCCGTAATTAATGAATGGTATGTGGTTAAATGAAAAAGGTTCAGGATTGTGTTTATTGTGGTTGTCTGTTCATTTTATTAATATAGGGAACATAGTAAATGTGACTCTGTGCGAGTTGGTTGCTTGTTTGAAACACATAGGTTGGGATAAGTGTTTTGGTACATATAGTTATAAATTGTATTATGTTTTGATTTATATATTCAATCTACCCTTTTTGGAACCATTTTATGAACTCCCTTAATTTATGGGGAATGGTGTCTTCCCCAACATCCCAATTGGAAGATGGAATGATGGATACTAACGTTCTTCCTCTCACCCACTTTTGGTTTCATACCACTCAAGCATATCTGGTAATGATGAAATGGATTGAGGTTTAACATAGTCTTATATCCTTCGGGAATGTTTTTTGGGGAAGAGGGTCCCATTTGTTTATGGAAAAGAATGTTTTCCCATGTGTCTTCAAGCTGAGGCCATGTGTCTTTGGTAAAGAGGTTTGGTTGTTGTGGCCTAGGTGTCTAAGAGCTAGATGTGTGTTGTGGTAGTGGCCCATGTGTCATTGTGCTAGATATTGGTGTGGTTTTAGGCGTAAGTGTGTGAAGGTAGGTTGTGGGGACTACATTTTGTAAATGTGTAAGCATCAAGATGTTAGCTATTTGGAATGAGTTGGTAACTATAGGGAAAGTGGTTTTGGGTAATAAAATATAGATGCTATTATACTATTACATTACATAAAATTTGTTTTTGGTGAGTGTTCATTGGTACTGTTGGGATGGTTTTTACTCCATGGTATGTGATTTGAGGTTCTATTTTTCTCTCACATGGGAATTAGTATGTAACCCCACTTATGCATGAGTTGGTTTAGTTTTCCTACATGATATTCTTGTGTACTCACCATACGTTTGTGGAACTATTTTCATGATTCTGAGAAGACATTGAGGACTTTTTGGGACTTTAAAATATTAGGCATCAGGATGGTCTTCGTGTTTCTACATAGTTCAATCTTTTGTTTCATTAATTTGGATTTTTTTACATTAGTGTAGGTTTCTTTTTAAATCATGAATGTGTTGGATTTTTTGTTTCACTTATATAAAATATTGGTGTTATCTAGAATATAATTTCCTTATCTCCCAATCACATTTTCCTAAAAAAGGGTAATTCAATCCTGTTTTGTGAGAATCCATATATATTTTTCTAGATTCCACTCTAGGGAATATAGAATGTTGAAATGGGTGGTCATTATATTTCATTCATCTTAGAGAAAGAAGGGTGTGGATCTTTGTGGTCCCATTACATATCAGGATGAAGGTGGGTCATGAAATAATTCTATATGTGGTGATGTTCGATAGACAGTTTGGAGTTCAGAGAAAGGAACAGTTAGGATTTCATGGGATGGAATGGAAATAGAGTTAGTATACCTTGGTGGATGAGATTGGCCATGGAAAACCGGTTAGAACATGGGTTTTATGGCCCCCCATGACCTGATCAATGTAATATTACCCTACCTAAATACCATGTGAGGGTGAAATGATTGGAATAAAGAGACCCTAGGAAATCTGCAATCATCATAATGAATTGTTTTTTTATATGTCATTGGTGTTTTGAGAAATTAAAAAAAATGAAGATATAAAATTAGTTTTATATAAAATATACATACAGATTTGGAAAATGTGTTCCTTGTATACCCCTTTCAGCTATGGAACCTTGTTGTCACCCACTTATGGTACAAGCTGTTAGGACCGAGTAGGCTGGGCTAGTAGATTAGGGGAGGCTGATCGGGAGGAGGAAGACGACTTGTGGTACAAGACCCATCGTGATATCCAGTGACAAACCCCTGGGAAGTACAAAGGTTTGGTTTCAGACATAGACACTGAGGGCTATCATGAGGATCTAATAATGACCTTTACATTGGTCATTTATCAACGGGAGTACTAGGTTCCTCTGGTAGTGAGGATTATGTGGGGAGTAGCACATCAATGATGGATGCTTTACCTCGGGGACTGGAAGAATACCATTGTCCCATGGGATGACATTGTGAAGTAGTTTCAAGTAGAGTTTCCTACCACGATGAAGAAGGAAGGGAAGAGGAATGAGAAAATATACACCCATTATATGAGTATTTTAGTGAAGGAACTAGGGATCATTTTCATGGTCCTCCAACGCTTTTCTCCAGATCTCTTTCTAGATGAGGTGTCTCGGGTATGATGCTTGGAGGAGGAACTCTGACATTCTCATCAGTATGTCACCACACCCTTTACCCAAATTACATACATAGATGTCCATAAATAAAACTAAAGTAGTAGAGAGAATTTACTCACAGGGTCGTGTACCATAAGATGGGAGCCAGGTGAGTTCATCGATGGGGATCGAAGTAAGTTTTAACTCCCCGGCATTATGAACATTTAGGTTTAATTCAGTGGGAAGTTAGTCTTAGTAGTTCCATTTTTGATCTCCCGATCCTCACCAAGTCCCCATGTTCCTAGGGCCGAGGAGCTTTTTTTGTATATGTTGTGGAAATCTTCAGAGCTAGTTCCCAGTTCAAGCTCACTATAGGGGAGGTTAGTGGAGTCTGCACCTATGTCGGCAATAGTTTTCTCCCAGACATTTCAACTGTAATGACAACATGCTCCCACTCTACTAAGGGAAGAAAGTGAAAGAGGAGGCTAAACCAAGGGTGCTCCATTGGTACCTTGAACAGGGTGTGGCCAGGGATGTGGTAGATAGTATATGGGTATTTGAGCTGAGAAAGGGATGTTCCATGCTATTGAGGCATCATTTCCATCAGGGCTAGAGGTTGTTTGAGTTACTATTAGTCTGTTTAGTAATATTTTGTCTTCTTTGTTTGCTTCAGGATCTTTACACTTTTTTTTCACGCAGTCAATAGCATTCATTGGGACTAGATATAGAGAGAATCTATATTCTTTCAATGTTGATCATGCCATATGAGGTTATACTAGACTAGTTTATGATTTCCATGGATGTAGAATGATTTTGGGGCCGCATCATTTTAGTGTAGATATTCTTCTACAAAAGATTAAACTATATGGTGTCGTCTTTTGTGTCGATTGTTTGTTTTCTATTCATGCCATCATTTACTACTTCTAGAGGAGATTTGTGTTTTTGGATATTGATGGCCTGTATTTAGCTTTTGATGGTGAGATTATTTGTTTTTAGGGAGGCTAGAATGTGGATCCCCTTCATTATATGATAGCTAAGTTGTCAGAGTGTTCGAATGGAGTTGAGATGCCGGGGATTTACAGAGTTTTTGTGGAGTTCATTGATGTTTTGCTCAAATTCATTGTGACTCTACCCCCTAGATGTTGCATTGTCTTCTGAATAGACTTCCATCATTATGGATAATCAATTTTGATGGATCCCTATCAGATATAACCTTATTAGTTTAAGGAGTTATGGATTCATGTTGATGACCAAATGAAAAAAGGGTTTTATCTGACTGATTGTCTCATCGTGGGATCATCCAGTCTTGTTTGGAAAGAAGGACGATGGTGGACTAAGTCTATGCATAGGATACTAGAGTCTAAATCTGGTAATGGTCATGAACTGTTACCCTCTCATGAGAATAGACAATATTTTCCACCAATTATGGGTTTTTGGTTGGTTCTACAGTATGGATTAATGATCTATATATCCCATGTTGGGGGTGACGGATGGTGACATCATGATGAATTCTTTCAGATGTATCTATGTGAAAATTGTGTTCCTTCCCATTCCCTTCAATGTTACGAATGCATCAGTTGTGTTTGTGGGGATTTTTAACTTTTTCATCCTCATGTTCTTGGACATGTGTTTCATTGTGTTCATAAATGATGTTCTGATTTTCTCGAATACTGTATATGATCACACTGAGCACCTTAGGATAGTCTTGTAGGTCCTTCAGAACAACATGTTCTATTCAAAGTTTTACATATTCAAGATTTAGACCTAAGAGGTGAACTTCCAAGGGCATGTGATCTCTCAACATGGGATATTAGTGGACCAATCAAATATCAAAGTAGAGGTTCTTAGATTCCTAGGTCTAGAAGGCTATTACTGGAGGTTCACACCCAAATTTGCTCGAGTTGTGGCTCTGTTGATATATTTGTCCACGGAAGACCATTCATTCATGTGGATTGAGTAGTGTTAGAAATAATTTAGATACATGAATGGGAATATGGTCAGTTCTCCAGTGACTAGGTTTCCAAAGGAAGGGGTTACATTCAAGGTGTTATGTGATGCTTCAAGTCTAGGATTGGAATTGTGCTGAGGCTGCAGTGGGGAGTGATATATTATGGGTCAAGGAGGATACATAAACTAGAATTTAACTATTCCACCAATTATCTATAGCTTGCATCATTAATATTCATGCTGATGTTTTGCATCATTACCTCATCGAGGAGTTCCTTTTTTTCTTTACGGATCACAAGATCTTGTGATATATCTTCACCCAGTGAGAACTTAACATGAAGCATCTAAGGGGATATAGATTTTCTAGGAAAATGAATTCAAGACATCTTACGCATTAGGTAAGGAGAATTTGGTGGATGATGCCTTATTCAGGATGTCACGGAACGAGGTAGTTCAAGAAATAATGGATCTTTGGAAGGCAATGTAGGATTTATCCACATAGTGCATTGATGCTGGGGTGGATAGTGGTTGAGGCTATATTTTTCAAATGAAATTACATAATTCATTGATGCAATAGGTTATGTATTCTAAATGGGGAATAATAGAGTTTAATGTGACGCTTGATCATTTTTTCTTGGGTGTTACTATAGAGGGATGGTGAGAGGATAGTCAGAATTGGATGTTGTTCTGTGGGAACCTGTTTGACCTTGTGAAAATGCATTAGTCAGTTCTCCATGAGTTACATATTTCACCCCTAGTGTTGTATCTAGGATTTTTTAAAATGTATCTAGGAATGAGGGACCAGTTTTGTTTGATCATGGTGATGTTTATAGTGGTGCTTAGTGTGGAAATGTTCCTAGTGTCTGCCAAATCCATTAAATGTTCTCAAGTAGAAGTGGGATTAAACTCGATGGATTTTAATTTCCCAAGATTTAATGAAGATGAGGTTCTCTATGGGTGGTAGTGGATCAATTAATGAACTTGTATCACTTCATGGAGATCAAGGAGTCAGGAGTAGTGGATTCCTAGCAAAGAGGTTTGGGGATGAGGTGGTGCAACTACATGGGGATCCAATATCCATTGTGTAATTTTGAGATTCATGATTACATCATGATCCTATAATTGATTGTATCATTCATTTGGATATTAGTTATGCGTTATCACTTCTTTCCACCCTTAGATAGATGACCAGACAAAGAGGAACATCCAGACGTTGGAGGAGAAGTTATGGCCATTTGTTTTTGGACTTTAGTGGGTATTCTATGCAACATTTTCACATAGTAGTGTTTTCATAAAAAATTAACTATCACTCTTCCATTGGTATGATTTTAATCAAAGATTTATATGGGAGGTTTTTTTACACCCTTATACTATACAAATGTTGTGGAGTTAGGTATTCTTGGTATGGATGTTGTGCATAGTACGACAATGAAGGTGCATCACGTCCATCAAAGAATGAAGGAGGAACAAGACCCACACAAATTATATGATGATCAGAGGATTAGGACATTTGAGTTATAATTTGGGATCCATGTATTCATGAAGGTTTCACCTCGACGTCAGAAACAAGTGTTTGGTAGAGAAGGTAATCTTTCTCCCAGGTTCATTGGATCATTCGAGGTGTTGGGTTGAGTTGGAAAGGTGCCATATCAGCAGGCGTTGCCCCCACCGATGGAGAGGGTCCATGACGTCTTCCATGTCTCTTAGATATGTCAGTATCTACACGATGCCTCCCAAGTTATTTAATTGGGAGAGTTGGACATTGAGTATGAGGTTTCATTTATGGAGAGACCATTAAGAATCATGGATCAAGAGGAGAAGGTGATTCATGGATAGACCATACCATTAGTTCCTGTGTTATAGAGGCATAGTGTCCTCGAGGACCGTACAGAGGAGAAAGAAGCACATATGTGTCCCCAGTACCTGGAGATATTATACATATTTCTATTCTGTTTTTTATTATTCTTTTTTTATGATGTAATTATTAACATCATTTTCCAAGAGATGAGTTGTTTCATTGTTCTCTGAATGTGTTTCGAATTTCATGACCGTGGGGAGCAGTGGACAAGATCCCAAATCAAGACCCATTATGGATTTACAATTTCATTTATAACATTTCATGAGGAAAATATATTTTCTTCTCAAAAAAACTCAGTAAAAAAAACATTTTTAAAAAACTTTTATTTAAAAACACCTTGAAAACTCATAAATAAATCCTGAAAACATTTAGAAAACATTTTTCATTAAAATTCATTTGAAAACCTAAATTTAAGGATCAAAATTATTTTTGATCCATTTTTAGAAAATTTCTCTTAAAACATATAAAGAAATATTGAAATCATTGAATATATCCTTTCGCAAACATATAATGTAAGATAAGAAAATAATATAGAAAATATTTTTAAACAAAAAACCTTTTTGATAATCATTTTTATAATAAATCTTGAAATTCAAAAAAATTTGAAAATATTAGGAAGTCATTTTCATAAAAAAATAACATTGTAACCATTAATAGAATAATCTGTAGAAATGATGGTTATGATGATTGGTATATCTGTACATACCAAACATTTATTTTTTGTAATAACAGTTTAGAAAAGCACCATGACTAGAAAATGAAAATTAGATTCCCTTTAAAAGATTTTTAAAAAAAAGTTAAAATATGGGAAATAATATTTTTTAAGAATTCTTTGATAATTGTAAAAAAAAATTAATATATTTTTTGAAATCACAGTTTTGAATGAACAATGATTTTTGGCAGAAAGGAGAAATAAAGATGTATTTACTTAAAAATATTTCTTTGTTATCTATATTACCATGTAACACCACATGATTTCATAATAATTTATTTTCTTTAATGTAATTCAATTTCTTTCTCTACACGCAACACCGAGTTCGACCACACCATGACATACCAAACAAGCCGTTCACAAGAATTTATGAATATTATGAACTGAATTATAAATTTAATATACTCCATATAATTTTAGAATACATATTATGTGTTTCATAGACATATTATAATAAAAAATTCATTTTTTTAGATAAAAGAATTTTTTTCCAAAAATGTAATTTTTCAACCTTTTAATTGAAAATCCTATTTAAACCAAATATTTGACACTTTTATATATTAAATATAATTAAATTTAATTCAACATTATAATCGGGATATAAAAACTTATTTTGGATAATTTGTTAGCTTTTATATTTTGATGAATACTAAAAAAATCTAAATTTTAATTGAAAACAGCTTTTTTAATAGAAATAATTTATAGTGTTATATTATATATTATAAAGGTTTGTAAGTATAATTAGATTATATTTTTATCATTAAACACAATTTTGGTCAATATAAGTAATTTCACATTTAATTTTGATATAAACACATGTCAATCATTGGATAGTTATTACTTTTTAAAATTCGCTTTTTGGTTTTGACATTGACAATTAATTTTATAATAATTAATGAAACTTCTATGTTTTTAATTTTGTAAAATAGAAAAGAAAAATTATTTTATAATTTTAAAATTATCTTAGGGTAGGTATTTGGTATTTTTTTTGAAAAAATCAATTTTCGACGAATAGTGAAAAACATTGGGTTATAGTTTAAAACCGACATTCTATTTTAATAATTATTTATTTTATTTATATTTATTTTATGTAAAAATAGTTAAATAATATGTATATAAGATCAATGTAATTCTTTGGAGTCATTTTATTAAAAAAATAGATGTTTAAAATTATATTGATCTTTTTTCCGTCTTTTACTCACCTCCTAGAAGCATTTTCAAATTTGCATAAAACATAATTTTACCACTACTGTGAGTTGAATTTCAAAAATAATATATACATAGTTATTAACAGTAAGTAAAATGTCGTTCAATAAGATGAAAATATTTTTGGGATAATAGTAACTTTTGGCTTTTATTTACCACGGTTAAAAGTAAATAGGGTAAGTAAGGGTGAAAATAATATCATAATTATCCTAACACAAGTCCAAATTCCATTTTATAAGTATAATTCAGTCAAAAAACCATAGTAATAAAATATTAACCCCTTTGGTCCACTTGGATTAGATTATGAAATTTATTATTATTTTATTTAATGAATAGTTAAAAGATTTAAATTCAATGTTTAATAACTAAAACATTTTTAATATATGGTTACACACTATATAAATTCAACTATTAATATTTATTCTAAAGATAAAAATATTTCCAACATATTGGTATTTTATTTATTAGTTTTATATATTATATAATTTAATTTATTTATGACACAATGATGATGTAGTAATTATCATATTAATGAAATATTAAAATAAATGTAAATTGATACTTCTGATTAATTACACTACTTTTTTAGGTTAATATGACATGTAAGGAATATTTAAAAAAAATTTCTATGTTATAATGTTTTCATGGATTTAAAAAATCAAATACTCAATAGTGTCAAAATTGACATAATTGGGTTTTTAAAACAAATATTATATTATTAAGTGATGTAATATTCTTAAAAATATAAGGATCATCCAAAGGACATATATAAGGTTATATATATTAATAATGAACCACATTGGGTTCTCTTGTCTTGTTATATTTAGTTTATTAACAATATAATATAAAAATACAAAGTGATATGGTGAATGTCAAACTATTTAACTAAGAGTGAAATCTAAAAGATAAGGATAATATGATGACCTAAACCGGTTTAAAACCTATTTATTAAAAGGTTTTTGACCCATACCCACCTTATCCTTTATATTATTCATTTTTTTTCCTTTTGAAACCAAAAATGATTTTATTATAAAATTATATTTTATGCATTTCCAAAAGTGACCCTCACCACTCTTATAAAAGGGTACTTTCCCTTCTCCTAATTTCGCACCTCCAATACTATTTAGCTCAGCCATCCCCTACCCAAATATCCTCCCAATATTAATCCCTTCATCCTATAGTCCTTCTATTTGTCATAAAGCAATCCTATAGAGCCCTTTTGATCAAATAAAATGGAAGAACCCAAGGAGGAGGTAAATATTTCATCACCTCTTTCATGTTCTTTTCTTCATCCAGTTCTTCCTTCTTTGTTGTTTACATTATAAAATAATAACTCCAATATCTTCTTTATAAAATGATATTATTACATAAATGGTAGAACCATATTAATTATTTTATCCATACTATAAATGACAAAGTCGCCATTTGTTTGTATGTACAGATTACCGTCTCCACGTTGTGGTATTGTTTTTTATTCATACACATAATTATCTGGATGGGTATAATAATGAGTATAACAGATGAAAATAATAAATATAACAAGTTAATGATTCTTTATATATGATATACCATAGAATTACATATTATTTCTCAATCAATATAATGATATTGTCGCTCGTCCGTACGTAAGGATTACCGTCTCCAGGAATCCGATGAGATTCATTGCCCATCGTAATCATTCAACAATAATATTCATTTTATTATTAATGATAATGTTTATGGACATAATATCATTCTTTATATGAATCAAATACTTCATATCCATAACAAACATGGCTTATGTATCCATGCATATAAAGGAAAATGAATCAGTTAACACCTGAAACGATGTTACTACTAAAATATTATTAACAAAGAAATTGTATAAGATCATATATGATATCATATTTATTAATATAGTTCATGTATAATTTAATAACAATTATTTAACTATTATAAATGAGGTTAACATACCCTCGACAAAATAAAATTACATAGTAGGGTGTTTTCATCTCAATTCTTATTCTTGTGAGATTTATACTATATTGCCACTATTACCTTTTGTCTAGTGTATGCTCTACCCATGATTGTATTATTTGTGTAATATATTTCAATTTATGTAAATTTAAATATTCATTTTATGATACTTATTTCATGGGGTGTATGTTTTTTATGTTACCAAATCAGTAAGGGAATTTTAATTTTCAATTTCCAATCATTGGGAATTAAAAATACTTCATTGATTATTTTACTCCATGATTATGTATGGTATCACTATTTATTATTTGTGTACTAATTTCCACTCCCCTTTATGTGTATATAAATTTGATCCAAATAATCACTCGATTGATAAATTTTATAGTCATTGATATGAACTTGATAAGATAAATTTTAACTCAATCTTCATTCATTGAGTTAAACATCAAGTTCATTGGTTTTGTTTTTACTAAAATATGTGTGAATTTATGCTGATTGATTTACACTTAATATTCAATCTTATTGAGTGTATTTATATTTTTCTCACATAATTATTTCATTGAATTATCCTTAACCTTAGGATACCATCTTTATAAGTGATTCCATCTCAACATACATTCCATTGTGTATTCTTTGTTGTTATGAACCAACTGACTTTCTTTTGGTGTATATACGGTAAATTGACATTGTATATCATGAATACATTTATTATCATGATATTATAAAATTTAGATTACCTCAATTAGAAGTATTAAAGCATCTCCCATTTGGTTAGGAACTCTAACTAAAATATCATTTTAAATGTTTTAAAAATTTATTCTTTTATATCATTCTCATTAATGTCCCTGTTTTAAAAATGGGTATAATGATTTATTTATATGGACATGAATGATTTATGATTTAAATTTATTTTCAAACTTTAAAAGTGGTATGAGACACATTGAGTCAAATTTCTATTTTAAACATGTTTGTTGATAAATAGTGAGACTTTTAAATATTTTCATGAAAAATGTATATTTCTCTCAAAACTTTTAACTGATAACATTCAACCATGCCAACATCATTTACGAGATATTATTCTTGATCGAGGTTGATTTATTATGATACAAATCTTCTATACTGTATTGTTTTTTTTGTGATATGTTTGATAGGGGATGTGTTATTTTTAGACTATTCATGTTTTATGGATAATATATTGACATTCCTTATGATAGTTTTAATACAAATGATTATGTTATGCTTAAACCTTTTCATATTCTGACTGCATTGGACTTAATAAGTGATGGATGGAGCCCACTATAGATCCTAGATGAATTGTTGGGTATTATGAGAAAATCTAGTGTCTTGGAATACGGCCTTGAAGAAATCTTATTTATAGTTTTGGCACAAGGCCTTGACTATTTGGTTATGAAGTCTGCCATTATGCATTCTGTAATTTTAAATGTGGTTATTGATATTGCACGTGATTATTTGACTAATAGAATATACATGTCAATATGTAAATGTAATTATTTGATTATGTCTTTTCCATATTATGGTTAATATCATGTTTAAAAGGCTTTTGTTTTAGTCATATACATTTCCTTAAATGATTATGAATATTTATGAAAGTTTCCTCAATATTGTTATCCATATTGAACATATGAGATCACCCCTTTGTATGTATTATTTTTTCTAATATGTCATTAAGTATTTTATGGTTGAACTGCATGGGTAGGCTAAATATATAAGTTTGTTTAAATAGGGTACAAAATGTTCATGGTGTTTATATTTAATGGTGTAATGTAAATATTAAAAGTGTATCTAGTAATTCAAGGCTACTAAACTGATCAATATTTTATGACATGATTCCTTGTTTCATGCCAATGTTATTTAATAATGCATCGAATCTGAGTAACTGGGGTCGGGGCATTACAGTTTGTATCAGAAGAAGTTTAGTACAAACTATCGAATGTAGATTTAGAAAAAACATTGATAACATAAAAGTAAACTAATATAGACATTGAGGATTAGTATAAAAGAAATTCATAGAATTTTTGGTACTGTAGAGATTTTGTGAGTCTTCCAAGAAATAAATCCTTGTCTGGATACGAGTAGGTAAAGGTAGGTCTAGCACAGATGTATCTATGGGTTAAACCTGAAAACAATGCTTTGAGCTAGACTCAAATGGGAACTTGTCCACGAAAATGGGCCTTGTTGGACCATTGGTTACGAAACTCCTAAGGGATATGCATAGAATAAATCTTATTTTATTTACAAACTGATTAGATAGATTTTAATATATGTTGAGAATAAATAACCTTGGTTAATCATAAGGTATTTTAGATTTAATATAAGGTGTTATGTTATTCTCTAAATTATTTTATGTCTCCCACTATGCTTTCTGGTGTTAATCAATCGCTATATTCCAAGGAAGTCATAGTAACAATGAACATGATGTACATGGTGGGCATGGTAGTGGAAATAAGAAACGAAATGGAATGTTGATAGGAGTAAAAGATATCACGTTCATACTGAATCAGTTTTCAAAAAATATTATCAAAAACATATATATTAACCAACTCCCAGACTCAATAAATAAGAGAACGGCAGTGAATGACCATATATACTACAGTTGATACCACAGAGAAAATAAAGCTCAATTTCTATCATCCAATAAATGTGGAAGGATATGCCTAGGTAAGTGTCTCTATAGAACATTGAAATATTTAATGTGTGGGGAAGAAGGACATAAATTAAAAAAATTGTGAGGAAAAATTAAGAGTACTATTGAAGAAAATAAAAATGATCCTAATAATCTAATTACAGTAATTTGCAGCAAATGTAAGGGGCCTTATCTTTACCTAATTCAACACCATATTTTATTGGATAACCTCTAAGTCATGGAATAGCCTATTTGGAAATAAATGGATGGGGAAATTTTTAAATGAATGGGATTACTTTGGAATACAATTCTCTTGTACCCCATGTAGTTTGTTATGCGAAAATTCTATTTGAGAATGAATTATCTTTTCTTTTTTGGATATAGTTATAAAGAACTATTTGTGTTTATATGATCAATGAATTTGATGCAATTTCAGGTTATTAATTTTTGGATGAAAATTGCAACGTATGAGATAACATTTGTGGATAAGATATGTTATAGTTATTTTTAGGAATTTATCACTTTTTGGGAATATTATAAAATATAGTTTTTGAAAATGGAAAACACACAGACCATGTGATAACTCATCACGTTGGACAAAGCTGTAGAAATCAAACACACAACCAGAGTGCGATTTGGATTTATCACCTACCATTGGACTACGTGTGATCCCTGGTTAGTGTAACTAATTCAATTTAGATAAATGGTATTATATATCAATAAGATGTTGATTGTGGATCTTATGTCTTATCCAATGGACATCCTTAGTATAAAAAAAATTATTTGGTGATTATTTGATAAATGTTATTTTAGAATACGATCTCTCTATTAGGAACACTATATGCCTACGGAAAGTAAAATACTAGGGAATATCAATTGAAGAGTAATGGTGGATTCTTATCTATGTATTTATTGTGGATTTATACTGATTTGGGATGTTTATGGATGTTAATAACCAATCATAGAGAATATGTAATTAGGTTAATTACTTTTAAGCGTGTTACTTTAAGAGTAGTCGATGTTATTTAGAGATACAATTTAGCATTGAAGACTAGGTAGTCAAATTATTCTATTTTTGAGTTTCAATATTAGTTAGGATTTTATTGAAGGCTTTTATGTACAATTATTTATTTAATGGTTTTTATTGAAATTAGGGTATTGTTGGTTTAATTTATGAAATTATGATTAGTTTTGTATTCTCTAAAAGATTATCCTTTTTGGGGGATCATCAGATCTTGTACTAAAAAATTTGGTTTTGGTTAATCTCTATAGAAAAGGAAAATATATATAGACTATCCTATGAGGATTATGTGATTCTCTAGATGTTGATTCTAGTGCTTCTTGTGGGACCAAGTCATCTTGAATACTCATTGAATAAAAAAAATATAAGTTGGTGGAAGAAATTTATTAATGGATGAAAATATAATTATGAATTAAGTATATCTCTTTATGTTTTTGTCAATATATTAAATAAATTCATAAACTTTATTAAATGGAACTTAAAACAAAAAAAACTTACCCATTTAATTTTCCTAGTATGAAACTAATGACCATTTATCCCATCACAGGTTTTTGGATTTCATTTTGTTAACTTTTTCTGATCATGTTTTCTATCACTCTCCACTTGAACATGAGTCATAGTTTATCTTATAAATCCATGTTTTCCTACATGGAATTCTTTTATGGTTTATCTCGGGTGACCTTTGTACTTCTCTTTCTTTCTTTTAAAGAGATATTTTTATTTACTCTTTTTCAAATGCGGGACTTTCAATTAAGTTCCCAAGACCAATTTTAAAATTTTTAGGATGCAATTTCAATATTATGGGAAGAATGTAACACCCCGAGATTTCAAAGTAAGTTATTTTTTAATGTAATTCAATATATTTTGCAACACGCAACACCGAGTTCGAGAACACCACGACATTCCAAACTAGCCGTTCTAAAATAGTTATGAATATTATTGATTTAATTTTGAATTTTATATAATCCATATAATTTTAGAATACATCTTATTCATTTCATAGATCTAATTAACACCAATTCATTTTTTTCAGTTAAAATAAGTGTTTTTCAAAAAAATGAAATTTTAACACCTTTAAATGGAAAATCCTTTGTAAAGACAATATATGACAATTTTATATATTAAATTTAATGAAATTTATGTTTTTAGAATCATGAATAAAACATTTATTTTTGATAAATTTTTGGTACTTTTCCGATATCTTTCATATTTTGATGAGTACTGCAAAATACTAAATATTAATTGAAAACAATTTTTTTAATATAAATAATATATAGTGTTAAATTATATATTTGAATGGTCTGAAAGTATAATTAGATTAAATTTTAATATTTAATACAATTTAGGTCAATATAAGTAATTTCACATTTAATTTTTATATGAACACATGTCAATATTTTGATAGTTTTTACTTTTTAAAAACTGACTTTTCGGTTTTGACAGTGGGAATTAATTTTAAATTAAATAATACAACTTAAATGTTTTTAATTAGGTAAAATAAAATTCTTCTTTGAATTTGGAATATCAAAATTATATTAGGGTAATGTTTTGGTATTTTTTGAAGACATGCATTTTTTGATGAATAGTGAAAATCACTCTATTATTGTTTAAAACAACCTTTTTTTAAATAAGTATTAATATTATTTAAATTTATTTTACATCACAATGGATATAAAATAAATATTTAATTTCAATTTAAATAATTGGAGTCATTTTATAATAAAATTAGATGTATTAAATTTTATTGAACTTTTTAGCGTATTTACCAACCTCCTAGGAGCATTTAAAAATTTCCATAAAACATAATTTTACCACTTCTATGAGTTGAATTTAAAAAACATTAGATACATGGTTAATATCAGTAATTAAAATTTTTTTCAATAAGATGAAAATAATGTTTGGTGTATAGTAACTTTGGAATGTTATTTACCACGATTGAAAGTATATATGGTAATTAAGGGTAAAAATGTTATCATAACTACCCTCACACATGTCCTAATTCTATTGGATATGTATAATACGACCAAAAAAAACCTTAGGAATAAAATATGAATCTCTTTTGTCCATATGGATTAGATTGTGACATTTTTTATAATTTTATTTAAAGAATAGTTAAAAGAGTTAAATTCAAAGTTTAATAACTAAACCCTTTTTAATATAGGGTTACACACAATATTAATTTGACTATAAATATTCAATAGAAATATAAAAATATTTAATAGATAAATTTTTTTATTCATAATTTTTAGAAATTATATAATTTAATTTATTTATGACACAATGATGATATAGTAATTACCATATTAATGAAATATTAAAATAATTGGTATTATAAATATCCAAATAAATGTAAATTGAGAATTATGATTAATTAAATGAAATTTTTTGGTTAATAAGAAATGTTAGGGTTGGTTAAATAAATTTTATTTGAAGTGAGAATGTATTTATGGCTTTCAAAAAAAAATAAAATATTAAATAGTTTCAAAATTGGCATAATTGTGTTCTTGAAACAAATATTATATTAATAATTGATATAATATTCCTAAAAATTTATATATCGGAAAAATGACATATATAAAGTTATATTTATTAATAATTCACCAAATGGGGTTCTCTTGGATTTTTATAATATGTTTATTAACCATATAATATAAAAATACAAAGAGACATGGTAAATATTAAACTATTTTACAAAGAGTTAAATCTGAAAGATAAGGTTAATATGATGACCTAAACATATCTAAAAAATATTTTTTAAACATTTTAGTACTCATACCCACCTTATCCTTGAAAAAATTAATTTTGGAGCCTTTTAAACAGAAAATTATTTTAATATAAAATAATATTTAAAGCCTTTCCTAATGTGACACTCAGTACTCTTATAAATGGGTACTTACCCTTCTCTGAATTTCACACATCTAATGCCATTTTTATCGGCCAAACCCTATCCAAATTTCCTCCCTAATTTCATCCCTTAATCCTAGAGTCCTTCAATTGGTCCAAAATCCATCCTATGCATCCATTTTGATCAAATCAAAATGAAGAACATGAAGAAGAGGAAAATATTTCATCACCACTTTTAAGTTATTTTCATTTTCCACTTCCTCTTTCTTTATTGTTTCAATAATAAAATAATAAACCTAGTATATTACATATAATTTGATGTTATTATAAAAATTATATAACCATATTCATTATTCTAAACATCCTTTAAATGAAAAAGTCACCATACGTTCGTACGTACGGATTACCGCCCCCACATCGTGGTGTAATTTGTTATTAAAACACTTAATTATTTAGATGGGTATAATAATGAGTATAATTGATGAAAATAATAAATAAAACATGATAATTATTCTGTATATATTATATACCATACAATTATACACTATTTCACCATCAATACAAGGATATTTTCACTCGTGTGTACGTACGGATTACCGTTTCAATGAATGCGATGATATTTATTCCCCATCGTAATAAATCAAGAATAATTTTCATTTTATGATTAAAAATAATGACTGTGAACATAATACCATTTTATATATGAATGAAATACATCATATCCAATACAAACATGGCTTATGTAACCAAGCATATAAATGAAAATGAATCAGTTAACACCCAAAACGATGATACTACTAAAATATTATTAACAAAACAATAGTATAAGATCATATATGATATCCTATTTATCTATATATCTATCATATAATTTAATAACAATTTTTTAACTATTATAAAGTATTTTAACATACCCTTGACCATGGAAAAGTACAAGGTAACGTGTTTTCATCTAACATCTCATTCCTATGAGATTCATGCTACATTACCACTATTTCCTTTTGTGTGGTGTATGTAATACCCATGATTGTATTATTTCTGTAATATATTTAAATTTATCTGTATATAAATATTCATTTTATGATTCTTCATTCATGGGTTTATGTTTTGTATGTTACGAAATCTGTACAAATGTTTCAAAATTAAATTTCCACTCATTGGGCTTTAAGCATACTTCATTGATTATTTTACTCCATGATTATGTGTGGAATCACTACTTATTATTTGTGTACTAATTCAAACTCCACTCTATGTGGATATACATTTTATACACACAATCACACCATTGATAAATTCTCATGTCATTGATATGAACTTGATAATAGTAATATTAACTCAATCTTAATTCATTGAGTTCAACATCCAATTCATTGGTGTTCTTTTTAGAAGAATATATGTGAATGTCCTCTTATTGATTTACACTAAATATCCTATTAGATTGAGTGTGTATATATATTTTTGACACATAATTATTTCATTGAATTATTCTTAGCCTAAGGATACAGTCATTATAAGGGATTTCATCTACACTAACATTCCATTTAGTCTTCTTTGTAGTTATGCGCTAACTCACTTTTGTTGGTTGTATATACTGTACTTTGACATACTATATCATGAATCCATTTATTATCATGATATTATAATGTTTTTATTACCTCAATTATTTTTATTCAGGCATATCTCATTTGGTCTGTAACTCTAACTAAAATATCATTTTAAATTTTTTAAAAATTTATTCTTCTTAATCATTCTCATTAATGGCCATGTATTAAAAATTGTATTAAAGATATATTTACATGGACATGAATGTTTTAAAATAAAATTCTTTTATAAAAGATTCAATTTGGTATGGGACACTTTGATTCAAAAATATATTTTAAACAAGATTCTTGATTAATAGTGAGACTTTTAATTGTTTCCATGAAAAGGGATATTTCTCTCAATGATTTTTACTGATCTTTTTCAACTATTCCAACATCCTTTCCAGGATATTATTCTTGATCAGGGATGATTTATTATGATAAAAATCTTCCATACTATATTTATGTTTTTGTGATATGTGTGACTATGGATGTGTTATTGTTTTTAGCATTCATGGTTTTTGGAGAAATTATTTACATTTCATATGTTAGATTTAATACCATTGTTTATGTTATTTTTAAAACTTTTCACATAAGGAATGCATTGGACTTAGTAAGTGTTGGGTGGAGCCTGATATATCTCCTAGAATAATCGGTAGGTCTAATGAGAAAAACTAGTGTCTTGTTACAAGGCCATGATAAAATCTTATTGTAGTCTTGGAACAAGGCCTTGACTTTGTGGTTATGAAGTCCAGCATTATACATTCCATCATTTTAAAAGTGGCTCTTTATATTGAATGTGATTATTTGACTAGTATAATATCCATGTGAATAATTAAATGACATTATTTGATTATATCTTCTCCATAGTATTCTGATGTTCTTGATTAAAAGGCTTTTGTTTTAGTCTTATCCATTTCCTTAAATTTTTATGCGTATTTGTGAATGTTTCTACTATATTTTTATTCGTACTAAGCATCTAAGCTCACACCTTTATATGTTTTATTTTTCTTAGGATGTGAATAAGTATTTCATGGTTAACCTGAAGCGATAGGCTAAAGATATAAGTGTTTTTAAAATGGGGGGAATGATGTCGATATTTTTATTTCATGATGTAATGTAAAACATATGAGTGTATCTAGTACTTCAACCCTACTAAACTTATCAATCATTCAGGACATGATTCCTTGTATCATTCCTATGTTATGTAATAATGAACTGACTCTTAATAACTAGGTTCGGGGAGTTACATACCAAATATTGGGAAAATGGTACCATTTCTTGTATATAATGTGAATAACCATATGTTTAGAAAATTTAAGAGATTTTTGGAGATATGGATCATATTATTTTTTCAATTGAATCATATCCATGAATAATATCGACAATGGGTGGTATTGTAGCAATACACCATTTCCAATTTGGTAACATTGAATCATTATAAAATGTAAATAATAACAATACATGAAGATTAAAATATAATGAAAAGAAAATTATTCAGGATATATATTTTCAATATAATTATATAAACCTCATATAATAAATATGTGCATAACATGGCATGTATTTCAAAGAAAGGAAATTGAGACAAAAATACTTTACCAATTTGTAACTTTTGAATCATAAACCTCATGAAATAATTATCTGAAAATATATTTTTAAATACCCATGAATTTAATTATTTTAATCTTATAATAAATTCATGGGTAGTATATACACCACACAAATGATGTAAGTGTTGAATAAGGCCTAAGCCTCACAAAAAAAATGTGAGATGAGAAAACCCTTACTACTTGTGTACTTTAGAACCATGATCTACATGATAGAATAACATAATATAACTAATTTAATTTCATTATATAAAGGAAAATAATGATATAACGTGTTATATGGATGTATATACATAACAAAAATGAAGAGAGAGGTTAATATGGCATGTATTTCACTTAAATAAAAACGGAGGTGAAATTCCCTAACCCTAAGTCTTGACATTCATTATACAAATTCCAGCCTCTTATATAATAAATATAATTTTATTTTACATAAAATAAAAACCATATCATTATATATAATTCCATATATTTTTTTATCTTTATATTACCCATTAATTAACCACTCCATGTTAATGTTACATTTTAGGTAATAAGTTTTGTAATTTTCGAACATGATATCACTTTGTATTCTAGATACTCTAACCTAGATCTTGATTTACTTATTTCTAGAAATTAAAACACAGTATAAATTTCATATATATTATGTATAAATTTATTTATAATAATATATATAATATTTATGTATGAAATGGAATACATCGTTCATAGTGATGGTAGGTCGTATGTATGAATGAAGGATGTTTACATTTAATTATCGCATTCAAAGAAAGAAAGTAAGAGAAATAAATATGTATATATATTATAATTATTGAATAAATATTATTTCATATGTATCATATAATTTCACTAAACACATCATTAATACCTTACATTTAAGATGTGAAGGAATCACACCACTTTCTAGTGGTGATATTCCACACTTCCCCCAATGAAATTATTATACATACACAAAATGGAAGGAATGAAGGTATGAGCTATATAGTAATTAAATAAGAATAAAAAACTTATAAATATAATATATACTAGATAATAATATTGTTTCAATCCTAATTCCCCACCATGATATGGGGTAATGGAAAATCATACAACATCATTTCATGAGGTGGTAGTTTTCTGTACACCAGAACAATAATTTTGTTACACATTAGATAGATGTGTCTGTATGTGTAGGTAAAACCATTAGAATAAAATAATTCAATATTTTTAGAATATTTGTGTTATTATATAATCATGGAGTATGAATAATGGAGGTGGTTTATAAATAAAATAAATGAAAGGAGCTTGATGAAATATGATACCTCTTCATTTGGATAACTCTTTTTTTGGAAAAAGGACTTTTTAGGTTATATTTATTCCAAACAATAGGTTTAAAGGAGGAAAATAGGGATATCTAGAATCTTATTGGGTACATATTGAACAAATTTATGTATAGTATGAGGTGTGAATAATGGAGAGTAAATATTGAATTTTATGAGGGAGGGGACACACCTACATTTTTTAAAACAAGTTAGGTGTACCCATTTTTTTACAAAAATAATAGTAAACAAAAACATAAAATACTTAAGAATATAATGATTATGGCTGAAATATGTACTGAAAATGGATTCTTTAAAAGTGACTAGGATAATTTTGTACCTATGTGAAAGGCTTATTCCCTTTTTAAGATTATTTTTTCCTTAATCATTTTTTTATTTTTAATCATTTCCACTAATATTTTTGGTTAAACATTAAGACTATATTTTTAAAATATAAATATTATACGGATTAAAAAAATTTATTTATGTTTTTAAAAATACAATTATTATTATATTAAAAATTATGTTTCATGCTACTCCCACATAGGTGGTGTAGAGACCCGAAGCTTGACATAAATTGACATTACATTAAATTTGCGGAATACTTAGTACATAACAAAAACACACACACAAGGATTGTAATAGTTTAGTGTCTTTGGAAACTCGGAATATAATCTTCTAATCCTGGTGAAAGATCTTCAACATCTCCCATAAAGATCTTCCATTTTTTTATACCTAAAACCATTATTTATATCCTGGGGAAAAGAAAACATAAAAGGGTGAGCTCAAATGCTCAGTAAGGGTAAACAAAATAAATGTCAATCACATCAAATACATAAGCACATAACTTTCAGAAATCATAACCTGTAAAAGAGATCATAATTTCATAACCTGGGATAACTCATGGCAGTGAAATGTAATCACAATAATAATAACTTAAAACATTAAACTTTGTGTCATACACACATAATCATAGAGAATCATTTATTATTAGTCAAGACTCATTGCCAAGACTATCTTAGTGGACAAAGTCCCTTTCTGAACCGAGTCACCCTCGTTTCAGTCCTGTTTCACTGAACCGGTATAACCTACCATTCCAGCCATCTATATATCATGAGATATAAAATCTTTACCCAATGCATTGGAGGGAGATATAGGTCCCACCCATCTCATAATGATACCATTCTTATGTGTGCCACAAAATCATATATCATACATCATTACATAACCCATGTAATAAAAATGGGATTCTTAAACAACATGACATCATAAAACAATTCATATAAGATAAAGAAATTCATAAAAATAATTCCATCACAACATAATCAAATCAATGTAATAATAGGGATAGAAATAGAACCCTATATTATCATAGATGGAAAATAATTTTGATAAAACACTTGAACTCCATTCTTGAGGAAAATATCCTTTCTAATTCAAATTTTTTTTCCTTTCTTAACATGTCAAAAAATTTTAAACTAAAATAAGTTGATTAAAAATAAACTTGAAAACTTTTAAAGGAAGCTTCTTGTAAATAATGTTTTAAAAATCTATTCATGCCGTATAAGTTAAAAAAACATTCTTCTCGTACTTTTTTCGGAAAAGTCAAAAAAGTACATCGTGCGAAAAACGACAAAATATTCCTTTCATATCTTTTACTAAAAACTCAATGAAGGGTAAAATTGGATTTAAACTATTGTAAGTGGATGGAAAAAATATTACATATTGAGGGAACATGGATGTCGATGATAAAATACACCCTAGTAAATTCCAAAGTAAAAATAATCTCGGATAAAAATGATATTGTGATATTTTCCCTTACCTTAGGTCCGATTTGCTTCTTAAGTGTCTGAACCTCCTGTATAATGATTTAAATAATGTCATTGACTTATTACAGAATCATATTCATTGTTATGATATCATATATGGTTCACTTATGACTTTATATTACCCGTTCTTTTGTAAATTCCATGTTAAAGAGCGTTTTGGGTAAAATTGTTTCATTTGTCGTCTGACTTTTGACTAGTAATTATTCATATGATTACTTAGATCATGATTACATAATTCCAGAATATAAAACATGATATATATATATATATATTCAGAATATACATATATATAATAAATCAGTAAATGGAAAGAAATACACCGTTCATGGAGACGGTAGGCCGTACGTACGCATGAATGCTGTTTCCGTTTCCTTATTGAGTTGAACGGAATTAAGTAGATGACATAAATATATATACACATAAATCCAGTATCATTATTATGTCATATATTTCATTATTACTTTTTATATATACTTTATAATCATTCATGAATGGTTAAAGTGGAGAATGAATCTCATCGCGTCGTGGAGACGGTAGTCCGTACGTACGCATGAGCGATGATATCATTCTCATGATCGTGGGACTGTATTGTAGTGTATGTATACTATTTCAGAATCAATATCACTTTAAAATAATAATATATAGTTATTATTTACACCATTATACCAATCCAAGTAAGGTGGTGGTTGAAAATAGATTTCACCACGGCGTGGAGACGGTATTCTGTACGTACGCACGCGCGGTGATTTCGTTTTCCGTAGGATGGATAGATGGTGAAATAAGATTGTTTCATAATTATAATAACATATCATTATATGAGTGATACTGACGTTATTACTTCATAATGAAACAACCTAATAAGAAGAAGTGGAAGAAGAAATAAAGGTGAAAGAATCGGTAACGGAAATTACCTCTTCTTTGAAGCGCCTCTTTGTGACCTCCTCTTAGGGCACTAAAATTGGTCTTTGAGTAAGAGAAGAACCTCTAGAATGTTTCTAGGGAAGTGGAGAAGAGAATTTATCAGGGGTCTTCCGAGCTTGAAGGCTCAAAGTTGTGTGAGGAAGAGAGGGAGGAGGTGCCCTTTTATAAGGGAGGAGAGGGGCACCTTTGGAATAACGAAAAATATTATTTTATTATAAAGTCAAGATCGGTTTTAAATAGCTCCAAATTGTTTTATTTCGAGGATAAGGTGGAAATGGGTCGAAATACTCTCATCCAATAGAATTTATACTGGTTTAGTTTCCTATTTTAACCTTATCATTTAGATTTAACATTAAGTTAAATAATTTTACTTTTACCGTGTCTTCTTGTGTTCTTACACAAAAAGGTTAATAAACATACAATAAGAATCCAAACGAACCCCAAGTTTTTTATTATTAATATATATAACCTTATCTAAGTCATTTGGCCGAACCTTAGATTTTTAGGAATAAAATAACAATTAATAATATAATATTTGTTTTAAACACTATTTTATGTCAATTTTGACACTATTTAGTAATTGATTTTTGTGAAAATCATAACAGAATGATAAGTTAGAAAAAAGTTAATTAAATCAATACTAACATGTCATATTAACCTAGAAAAGTATTTTAATTCATAAAAAGTCTCAAATTTTATTTTTTTGTTTATTTATAAAATCAATTATGTCAATATTTTATTAGTAAGATAATTACTGCATCATCGTTGTGTCATAAATAACTAAAATTATTTAATGTCTACAAATTACAAATAAAATACAATTATGTTGGAAATATTTTTATCTTCCTAATGAATATTCATAGTTGAATTTATCTTATGTATAAACCCATATTAAAAATGTTTTAGTAAATAAACATTGATTTTAACTCTTTTAACCCTTCTTTAAATAAATTAATAATAAATGTCCTAATCTAATCCAAGTGGGCCTAAATGGTCATATTTTATTCCTAAGTTTGTTTTTGGTCGTATTACACTTGTCCAATAGAATTAGTACATGTGTTAGGGTAATAATAAAATCATTTCTACCCTTAATTACCCTATTTACTTTTAACCGTGGTAAAAAAAGTAAAAAGTTACTATTCACCAAAAAAATATTTTAATCTCATTGAACCACATTTTAATTACTGACATCAACCATGTCTCTCGGATTTTTGAAATTCCACTCACAGAAGCGGTAAAATTAAGTTTTATGAACAATTCAGTTTTTTTAACTACCACTTAGTGGTTTCACTATTCATCAAAAATTGAATGTTTTCAGAAAAATACCAAAAATTAGGCCTAAGATATATTTGATATTATGAACTCAAAAATGATGTCTATTTTACCAAATTCAAAACATATCAGTTGCATTAAATAATTTAAAAATTAATTCCCGTCGTCAAAACAAATAGCGTGTTTTTAAGAGATAATAACTATCAAAAGATTGAAACTTCTTTATAACAAGTTTAAATGTGAAATTACATCCAATGACCATCATTGTATTAAATTGTAAAAATATATTCTAAATATAGTTTAAAACCACTAAAATTTATAATTTATCACTATTAATTATTTCTATTGAAAAAGTTGTTTTTAATTAAAATTTAGTAATTTCCACTATTCATCAAAATATGAAAGTTATCCGAAAATTACAAAAATTTCAACCTAAGATAATTTCGATATTCCGAATCCAAAAATGAAGTCCATTTTGAAAAATAATATTTACAAAATTTCAAAAAGTGGTTATTACTATTCATAACGGCTAGTTTTAATAATATTTTAATAGCATATCGTTGTTTAGTGAAACTCGGTATTGCGTACTACAAACGCTATCAAGGAAGGTCGTGATTGCGTGTAATGAAAGGAAAGTCAAGGATGCGTGTTGTGCAAGCTCCTTTTGGTGTAGCGTACAACACAAGACATCAATGAAATTAAAAATAATATTTTTCATAAAATCTCGGGGTGTTACATTCTACCCCCCCTTAAAATGAATTTCGCCCTCGAAATTCGCCAGGGTTATAAATGGTTTAATATTTGAAAGTTTCTTTAATCGAAACCCACATCGTAAAAAGGAATTCCAAAACCAATATTTAAAAACAAAAGTATGAAATGTAATGGTTACCCAAATAAACTAATCACTGGGTTTCCACATAGGTGAAAATATGGATATGGAAGAGAAATCTAACCATCATGTTCTGATGGAGAGTGGTAGAGAACATGGCTATGGAAAATCTAGCAATCAAAAAGCCATAAATTTGTGACGATCTAAGGTACCATATGATTCATCAGATATAAGAGCAGTAAGACAACATTTTTGGTTTTCAAGATCATTTCCCTAATGTTGATGAAAATGGAATTAGAATAAATACTTTCGTGATTTTGGTATAGTCTCACAGTTTGTCATTCATTGGACAATTTCCACTTCATCTCTTAAAGAAATGAAGTTGAATTTTGTCATTCGTGATGTGTTAGCAGATCATGTGATAGAATTATGGGTCATTCCATCTATTTCAAACAAAAGGTTAGCAAAAGTTATAAGTCCATCTTATGGTTAATCGTATATGGTTCCAAAAATGAACTTATACTTCATATATCATACCGCTTAATAAAATAAAACTAGTTTCTACTAACCAGGGACTTCCTGTAAGCCAGTGGTAGGTGATAAAGGCCAGTTGTACTTCGATTCTGGGTTCGATTCCCACAGCCTTGTCTGACGTGATGGGCTGTCGCCCATCCTGCAGGTTGTCCTTTTTCTAAAACTATATTACTATAACATCCCATCAATAATATCGAAAAAACATCTATCCTTAAACAATACTAACTTATGTCCAACATAATCCATTCCAATATTTAGGCTTATCCATAATAATGTAGTCAACTCTCATAACATAGTGAAAACGATTACCAGAGATTTAATACCATCGGTGATCCCCATATATCATAAGATATGTTTTGTTGGTCACATTCCAAACATTCAAAGTCCTTAATCATGTATTCTCCTGAATACCCATTGAAAATTAGTGAAAACATGAATGCAGTTAAAAGTTAACACCTTCCACATACCAAAATCCTCAAAATTCTATATACTCAAACCATGATATCACTTAGTCCTAATATCAATCATGAGCTCATGAATACTGTTAAACATTTCGTTTTCTCATTTTCCCTTCATTATGCGCATATCATCTTATTTCCAAAAATATCTCAATCACTTTGAATACCACATTAGACCAATACATAAATATTCCAATACTTTATGATACAACATTATTTTGGAATCCCATTACATAAACACTTAATCATTCCACCACATCGTTGTCATATTCAACATCACCAATAGTGATCGCATGTGACTTCCCTTTGCCGTTTTCCTTAAGCGGTTGCTCATGTAGATCATCACTAACCCTTGGATTAGGGCATTTATTAGCATAATGCCCCATTTCCTTGCACTTGAAGCATTGAAGTGTTGGTGGTGCGTTCTCTGCAGTGTTTGCTTTATTCACATCATTAGAAACCCTTTTTCCATTACTTCGACACTTAGTTTCTCGATGACCTTCTTTTCCACACATAATACATTTTCTAGTCCCTTTAAGACAATATCCAACATGCTTCTTTCCAAACTTTGTGCATAAGGAAACATTCATCTTCTTTTCACCATTATTTTGAGATTTCTCCTTGAACTCCATCTTTCATTTCTTTTCAAAACCATGAGATAGATATGTAACACCAACTTCTATTTCTACCTTCATAGCACAACGGACAATTTCTTCATAGTTACTGAAGTCTCTTATAGCTAATTCCCTTCGAAGACTTGGTTTTAAGCCACTAAAAAATTGATCAACATTACTTTCAGGTTGGAAGATAATGCCAGATCCATACCTTGCAAGTCTTGTAAAATTCTCTTCGTATATACCAACAGATTCATCATCCTTCTGCTTCAGCTCAAGAAACTACTTTTCCATCTTTGTTCAAAGAATACGAGGGAAGTACATACTGAAAAACAAGTTCTTGAACTTGTCCCATTCCATGGACTCAATGTCATCTCTTGGCCTCGTATTGCTGATAAGATTCCACCATTGATCAGCTTTACCTTCCAAACGATATACTGCTAAGATGACTTTATCATGCTCAGAACATTGATAAACTGAAAATATCATTTTAGTGGTACTGATCCATTGTTCAGCAACAAGTGGATCGGAAGACCCACTGAAAGAAGGTGGACATTGCCTCATGAAGGATTCAATTGAATATTGTTCCCTTCTCTACTCATTTGGAAGTCCAGAATGATTCATAGCTTGTGTAAGTATAGCAATAAGATTTTGCACTCCATCTCCCATAAAATTTGTTTTTTCAGGAGGGAAATCATTGCATTGTCCATTGCATTGATCAACACGGTTCCTTCGAGTTCTAGCCATCGTCTAAAACCCAAAAAAAATAGTGTGAGAGGCAAAAATCATGCTTGGGAAAACAACATAATAAAGGGGGAGTACTTCAATATCTAACATCTTAGGTTTAATTCTATGATTGTTAGTGTAATTATAGTACTATAACCTATACATATACTTATCCTTAGGGACATCCCTAGACATACCTTAGAAATATCTCTAGGGATCTCACTAACGTTTTCGCATCCTTGTATCCAATGGTTGACTAAACCTTTCCTCTGATACCAACTATTGAGACCCGAAGCTTGATGTACATTGACATTACATTACATTTGTGGAATACTTAGTACATAACAAAAATACACACACAAGGATCGTAATAGTTTAGTGTCTTTGGAAACTCAGAATATAATCTTCTAATCCTGGTGAAAGATCTTCAACAACTCCCATAAAGATCTTCCATTTTTTTATACCTAAAACCTTTCTTTATATCCTGGGGAAAAGAAAACATAAAAGGGTGAGCTCAAATGCTCAGTAAGGGTAAACAAAAGAAATGTCAATCACATCATATACATAACCACATAACATTTGGAAATCTTAACCTGTAAAAGAGATCATAATTTCATAACCTAGGATAACTCATGGCAGTGAAATGTAATCACAATAATCATAACTTAAAACATTAAACTCTTTTTCATACACACATAATCATAGAGAATCATTTCTTATTAGTCAAGACTCATTGCCAAGACTATCTTAGTGGACAAAGTCCCTTTCTGAAACGAGTCACCCTCGTTTCAGTCCTGTTTCACTGAACCGGTATAACCTACCATTCCAGCCATGTCTATCTCATGAGATATAAAATATTTACCCAATGCATTGGAGAGAGATATAGGTCCCACCCATCTCATAATGATACCATTCTTATGTGTGCCACAAAATCATAAATCACACATCATTACATAACCCATGTAATAAAATGGGATTCTTAAACAACATGACATCATAAAACAATTCATATAAGATAAAGAAATTCATAAAAATAATTCCATCACAACATAATCAAATCAATGTAATAATAGGTATAGAAATAGAACCCTATATTATCTTAGATGGAAAATAATTTTGATAAAACACTTGAACTCCATTCTTGAGGAAAATATCGTTTCTACTTCAAAAACATTTTCCTTTCTTAACATGTCATACAATTTTAAACTAAAATAACTTGATTAAAAATAAACTTGAAAACTCGTAAAGGAAACTTCTTGAAAATAATGTTTTAAAAATCTATTCATGCCGTATAAGTTAAAAAAAACATTCTTCTCTTACTTTTGTCAGAAAAGTCAAAAAAGTACCTTGTACGAAAAACGACAAAAGATTCCTTTCATATCATTTACTAAAAACATTCCGAAGGGTAAAATTGGATTTAAACTGTTGTAAGTAGATGGAAACAATATTACATATTGAGGGAACATGGATGTGGATGATAAAATACACCCCAGTAAATGCCAAAGTAAAAACAATCTCGGATAAAAATGAGATTGTGATATTTTCCATTACCTCAGGTCCGATTTGCTTTGTAAGTTTCTGAACCTCCTGTATAATGATTTAAATAATGTCATTGAGTTATTACAGAATCATATTCATTGTTATAATATCATATATGGTTCACTTATGACTTTATATTACCCTTTCTATTGTAAATTCCATGTTAAAGAGCATTTTGGGTAAAATTGTTTCATTTGTCGCCCGTGTTTTGACTTGTAATTATTCATATGATTACTTAGGTCATGATTACTTAATTCCAGAATATGAAACATGATTTATATATATATATATATTCATAATATACATATATATAATAAATCAGTAAATGGAAAGAAATACACCATTCATGGAGACGGTAGGCCGTACGTACGCATGAACGCTGTTTTCGTTTCCTTATTGAGTTGAACGGAATTAAGTAGATGAAATACATATATATACACATAAATCCAGTATAATTATTATGTCATATATTTCATGATTACTTATTATATATACTTTATAATCATTCATGAATTGTTAAAGTGGAGAATGAATCTCATCGCGTCGTGGAGACGGTAGTCCGTACGTACGCACGAGCGATGATATCGTTCTCATGATCGTGGGACTGTATTGGAGTGTATGTATACTATTTCAGAATCAATATCCCTTTTAAATAATAATATATAGTTATTATTTACACCATTATACCCATCCAAGTAAGGTGGTGGTGGAAAATAGATTTCACCACAGCGTGGAGATGGTATTCCGTACGTACGCGCGCGCGGTGATTTCATTTTCCGTAGGAAGGATAGATGGTGAAATAGGATTGTTTCATACATATAATAACATATCAGTATATGAGTGATACTGATGTTATTACTTCATAATGAAACAACCTAAGAAGAAGAAGTGGAAGAAGAAATAAAGGTGAAAGAATCGGTAATGGAAATTACCTCTTCTTTGAAGCGCCTCTTTGAGACCTCCTCTTAGGGCACTAAAATTGGCCTTTGAGGAATACCAGAACCTCTAGGATGTTCCTAGGGAAGTGGAGAAGAGAATTTGGTAGGGGTTGGCTGAGATTGAAGGCTCAATGTTGTGTGAGTAAGAGAGGGAGGAGATGCCCTTTTATAAGGGAGGAGAGGGGCACCTTTGGAATAACTAAAAATATTATTTTATTATAAAGTCAAGTTCTCGGTTTTAAGTAGCTCCAAATTGATTTATTTCGAGTTTAAGGTGGGGATGGATCGAAATAATCTCATAAAATAGAATTTAGACAGGTTTAGGTTCCTATTTTAACCTTATCATTTAGATTTAACATTAAGTTAAATAATTTTACTTTTACCGTGTCTTCTTGTGTTCTTACACTATAAGGTTAATAAACTTAATATAAGAAGCCAAACGAACCCCAAGTTGTTTATTATTAATATATATAACCTTATCTAAGTCATTTTGCCGAACCGTAGATTTTTAAGAAAAAAATAACAATTAATAATATAATATTTGTTTTAAAAACTATTTTATGTCAATTTTGACACTATTTAGTAATTGATTTTTGTGAAAATCATAACAGAATGATAAGTTCGAACAATGTTAATTAAATAAATACTTAAGTGTCATATTAACCTAGAAAATTAGTGTAATTCATAAAAAGTCTCAAAATATATTTATTTGGGTATTTATAACATCAATTATGTCAATATTTCATTAATAAGATAATTACTGCATCATCGTTGTGTCATAAATAAATTAAAATATTTAATGTCTAAAAATTACAAATAAAATACCATTATGTAGGAAATCGCTTTACCTTTCTAATTAATATTTATAGGCGAATTTATCTTATGTATAACCCCATACTAAAAATGTTTTAGTAAATAATATTTGATTTTAACTCTTTTAACCCTTCTTTAAATAAATTAATAATAAATGTCCTAATCTAATCCAAGTGGGCCTAAATGGTCATATTTTATTCCTAAGTTTGTTTTTGGTCGAATTACACTTGTCCAATAGAATTATTACATGTGTTAGGGTAATAATAATATCATTTCTACCCTTAATTACCCTATTAACTTTTAACCGTGGTAAAAAAAGTAAAAAGTTACTATTCAACAAAAAAATTATTTTCATCTCATTGAACCACATTTTACTTACTGACATCAACCGTGTCTGTCGTATTTTTGAAATTCCACTCACAGAAGCGGTAAAATTATGTTTTATGAACAATTCAGTATTTTTAACTACCACTCAGTGGTTTCACTATTCATCAAAAATTGAATGTTTTCAGAAAAATACCAAAAATTAGGCCTAAGCTATATTTGATATTATGAACTCAAAAATGATGTCTATTTTACCAAATTCAAAACATATCAGTTGCATTAACTAATTTAAAAATTAATTCCCGTCGTCAAAACAAATAGCGTGTTTTTAAGAGATAATAACTATCAAATGATTGAAACTTGTTTATAAGTAGTTTGAATATGAAATTACATCCAATGACCATCATTGTATTAAATTGTAAAAATTTATTCTAAATATACTTTAAAACCACTAAAATTAATAATTTATCACTATTAATTATTTCGATTGAAAAAGTTGTTTTTAATTAAAATTTAGTAATTTCCACTATTCATCAAAATATGAAAGTTATCCGAAAAATACCAAAATTTCACCCTAATCTAATTTCGATATTCCAAATCCAAAAATGAAGTCCATTTTGAAAAATAATATTTAAAAAATTTCAAAAAGTGGTTATTACTATTTATAACGGCTAGTTTTAATAATATTTTAATAGCATATCGTTGTTTAGTGAAACTCGGTATTTCGTACTACACACGCTATCAAGGAAGGTCGCGATTGCGTGTAATGAAAGTAAAGTCAAGGATGCATGTTGTGCAAGCTCCTTTTGGTGTAGCGTACAACACAAGACATTAATGAAATTAAGAAGAATATTTTTCATAAAATCTCGGGGTGTTACAGTTGGTGAGAAAGATTTTTTTTTATTTTAGAATGTACAAAAGATCATTTTGATTTTATATCTATATTAAATATAAAAAATGACTCCAGTTACTAAATTAGACTAATATATGTATAATTCATCTATTTACACATTTAAAAAACCTAAAAATAAAAATTCTATATACAAATACATTAGATGAAGTGGCAGTTTTGAATTAAACTTTAGTATTTTACTATTAATAAAAAATGTTGTTTGGTAGAAAAATCTCAAAGATTCACCATAAGGTAATTCATTCATTAGAAATTAAATTTTTAATTCAATTATATCATATTAAAATTTTAAAACTTTATAAAATTATTTATATTATTATTCATAGAATAAAAAAAAATCAGTTCTTTTATGAAAATAGTAGTTTCATACAAATAAGGATATTAACAATAATTTTATGTTTTATTATCAATATGACATCCATATATAGATAAAAAATATAAATTAAATTTAAAATGTATTTATTACCATTCATATAAATATGTTTAATTATTAAGTTATAACTATCTCATTTTCATAATTATAATAACAAAATGTTATTTTGTAGATATTCAGAGTAATGTGTAATAGAAGCCATGTCGGTGATGTGTGTAGTGAATGATTAATTACATATAGCATATAATGAAATATATTCTTTGTTTTATAATATAAAAAATATATAATTACTATTTTTGTAATAAAAGTATTATCAAATGATTTAAATAGTTTAAAAAAATTTCACAAAATCTCAAGTTGTTACACCCATAGAATATGAGCACTATAGTTTTCTGTAAGTAGACCAATCCACTCATAGATATATGTAGTTACAAAGGAATTTCTGAATATTTTAGATGATTCATTTTGGATTCCACATGCCTTGTAGTGCCTTTTACTAGTCTGACTAAAATGGTGCGAATTTATATGGATTGATTCTTTTGAAGAATCATTTTAGGTGTTGAATGACTTTTTGGCTTCAGTGTTGATACTAATTCTTCTATAGCCAGGAAGAAACAATATATTATAATTTAATGCATCAGTTGTTGGTATGGGAGTATGTTGATATAGGATGACTGATTCATAACACATTGGTTTCATTGGTTTTATCCCCATGTCACTAGTGCAGAAAACGTTTTTTACGCCACCATTTTTTACGTCGGTTATATAAAACCGACGTCATAATATGTAAAACGAGGTTTTTTACGTCGGTTATTTAATAACCGACGTAGAAACCTGTGTTCGGTACACCTTTAACGTCGGTTATTTTTATAACCGATGTTATTAATCGCTCGGCTTCATTTTTTACGTCGGTTATACATTAACCACCGTAAAAAACAGAAGTGGGGGGTGTTTGTTACGTCGGTTATTCAATAACCGACGTAACAAATCGACATATGTACGAGTTATTACGTCGGTTATTCAATAACCGACGTAAAAAACGCGGTTTTTGAAGGCCTTTTTACGTCGGTTATTTTATAACCGACGTAAAAAAATAATCCGCAGATGTTTTTGACGTCGGTTATGGAATAACCGACGTAAAAAAACGCGGATTTTGAGCCCTTTATAACGTCGGTTATAAAATAACCGACGTAAAAAAAGAATCGGAGGACGGTTTTTACGTCGGTTATTGAATAACCGACATTATAAATGTTTTTAAAAAAATTATAACGTCGGTTATTTAATAACCGACGTGATAACTCATTTAAAAATTTACCCAGACCCGTGGATTGTCATTCGCGAGTTTACCTTCGACAGTCGCGACTCGTCTCTCTCGCGCGTAAACCCGAATCGGCTCGTCCATTTCGTTGGTTTAGATTCATTTCGCGATCATCATTTCTCATATTTAATCTCCTCGGATCAATCATCTAAACTCGCAGCACTCAGGTAATCCTCCCACTCGTTCGTTTTTTTTCGCGGATAGTATATATATATGTGTTGTGATTTTTTTGTTGAAACTAGCTAAGATTCTTCGATTGCGAACCCTTTTAACTCGTTTTGGCACCATAATCTTATTTATCATCCCTAGATCTATTATTTCGACTTCCAATATTGACTAATTTTATGATTTCACTAATTTTTCATCGTTTTCTATAAATCCCCGAGAGGGTTGGGGCGTGTCCATTTGGATGGGTTGCCCTTTTACAGTTGTTACTACTTTATTCACACACAACCATGGCATAGGTGCATGGATTTGGGATCACATCACCATTTTCACCCCCTGCAAACAAAGTTTCACGAGGAAGACTTTCCAGATTTCCCCTCGGTATGTTAAAATTTTTTGATACCCTCTTTTCAGCAAGTAAAAAATTAACTAGTTTTTTCTTCACTACTTATCCTAAACAAATAAAACCACCATTCGTTATAGAACCTCTAATAGATCCATTGCATCCATCAACATACATATTTGGATCCGAAAGCATCCCTTAATCCTTATGTTCGATGCTAACATCCTTTACTGATCTATAGAAAATATGATGGTCTGATAAACTCTCCATTTAAAATTCAAACCCCACCAATTATTCATCCTCATCATGAGAAAATGGCACAACATCTGAATTTCTGATTCAATCTCTTGGGTCACTGAACAAACATTAACTCCTTCAAATCCACACCTGGAATAGGCAACCTAATGTCGAGTTCCTTCTATATCTATTGAAACTCAGTTCTTCCTCCACACCTAAAAACATTCTTTGAATGGCCCAACTTCTTGTTATGGTAACTTTTCAGTGATTCCAGGGGGGTGGGAGGGCTATCAAGAGGGTTGGGGGTGTCCAGGGGGGTGTCCAAGGGGGTAGGGTGTGGGGGGTGGTGTCCAGGAGGGGTGGGGGGCTGTCCAGAGGGGTCGGGGGGTGTCCAGGGGGGTTTACAAGGGGTGGGTGGGTGTGGGGGGCTGTCCAAGGGTGTGGGTGGGTGTTGGGGGGTGTCCAGGGGGGTGTCCAAGGGGGTAGGGGGTGGGGGTGGTGTTTAGGAGGGGTGGGGGGCTGTCCAGAGGGTTGGGGGTGTCCAGGGGGGTGTCCAAGCAGGTCGGGGGTGGGGGGTTGTGTCCAGGAGGGGTGGGGGTGCTTTCTAGTGGGGTCGGGGGCTGTCCAAAGGGGTCGGGGGGTGTCCAGGGTGGTGTCCAAGGGGATGGGTGGGTGTGGGGGGTTGTCCAAGGGGGTGGCGACCTGTCCAGAGGGGTTGGTGGGGTATCTAGGGGGGTGTCCAAGGGGTTGGATGGGTGTGGGGGGCTGTCCAAGTGGGTGGCGGCCTCTCCAGAGGGTATTTGGGGTTGTCCGGGTGGGTGGGGGCTGTCCAGAGGGTTGGGGGATGTCCATGGGGGTGTCCAAGGGGGTAGGGGGTGGGGGTGGTGTCCAGGAGGGGCGGGGGGCTGTCCAGAGGGGTCGGGGGTGTCCAGGGGGGTTTACAAGGGGGTGGGTGGGTGTGGGGGGCTGTCCAAGGGTGTGGGTGGGTGTTGGGGGGTGTCCAGGGGGGTGTCCAAGGGGGTAGGGGGTGGGGGTGGTGTTTAGCAGGGGTGGGGGGGATTTCCAGAGGGTTAGGGGGTGTCCAGGGGGTGTCCAAGAAGGTCGGGGGTGGGGGGTTGTGTCCAGGAGGGGTGGGGATGCTTTCTAGAGGGGTCGGGGGCTGTCCAGAGGGGTCGGGGGGTGTCCAGGGTGGTGTCCAAGGGGATGGGTGGGTGTGGGGGGCTGTCCAAGGGGGTGGCGGCCTGTCCAGAGGGGTCGGTGGGGTGTCCAGGGGGGTGTCCAAGGGGGTGGATGGGTGTGGGGGGCTGTCCAAGTGGGTGGCGGCCTCTCCAGAGGGTATTTGGGGTTGTCCGGGTGGGTGGGGGGCTGCCCAGAGGGTTGGGGGATGTCCAGGGGGTGTCCAAGGGGGTAGGGGGTGGGGGTGGTGTCCAGGAGGGGTGGGGGGCTGTCCAGAGGGGTCGGGGGGTGTCCAGGGGGGTTTACAAGGGGGTGGGTGGGTGTGGGGGGCTGTCCAAGGGTGTGGGTGGGTGTTGGGGGTGTCTAGGGGGGTGTCCAAGGGGGTAGGGGGTGGGGGTGGTGTTTAGGAGGGGTGGGGGCGGTCCAGAGGGTTGGGGGGTGTCCAGGGGGGTGTCCAAGCAGGTCGGGGGTGGGGGGTTGTGTCCAAGAGGGGTGGGGGTGCTTTATAGAGGGGTCGGGGGCTGTCTAGAGGGGTCGGGGGGTGTCTAGGGTGGTGTCCAAGAGGATGGGTGGGTGTGGGGGGCTGTCCAAGGGGGTGGTGGCCTGTCCAGAGGGGTCGGTGGGGTGTCCAGGGGGGTGTCCAAGGGGGTGGATGGGTGTGGGGGCTGTCCAAGTGGGTGGCGGCCTCCCCAGAGGGTATTTGGGGTTGTCCGGGTGGGTGGGGGGCTGTCCAGAGGGTTGGGGGATGTCTAGGGGGTGTCCAAGGGGGTAGGGGGTGGGGGGTGGTGTCCAGGAGGGGTGGGGGGCTGTCCAGAGGGGTCGGGGGGTGTCCAGGGGGGGTGTTATATCTTACTATATTTTGTTTAAAATATAATATTCAAGCATATTTTTTTAAATACACATCGATTTGTTTTATATTTCAAAATTGTTTACATTCAAATTATGATTTTTTTCATATAAACATATATTTGTATTATCTAAAAAATATATATATTTTTGCTATTTGTTATAGGTAATAATGAGTCGAAGTTGGATTACGGCACATCGAATGAGCAATGAATATGAGGAAGGTGTTGATTCCTTTTTGGAATTTGCTAAACGAAATGTTCCAAGTAGTGACATTTTTTTCTGTCCATTCCTGAAATGTCTGAATATGAAGAAGTTGAAAAGTAGAGAGATAAAAGATCATCTGATTTGTCATGGTTTCAATCCGAGTTACAACCCTTGGATTTGGCATGGCGAAACTGGACAGAATGTCACTGATGATAATGAATCGCAAGATGGTAACTCCGATGGAATTGAAGAAATGATTCGCGATATTGTAGGAGAACAAATTGAGATGGAACCGACAGTTGCACGTCTATATGGTGATGCCGAAAAACCATTATATCCTGGTTGTACAGATTTTACGGTTTTGTCGGCGTTGTTAAGATTGATTAACCTGAAGGCGAAACATGGATGGAGTGACAGAAGTTTTACAGAGCTGCTACAATTGATGAAAGACATTCTTCCAAAAGATAACGATCTTCCAGATTCACATTATAAGGCCAAAAAAATATTATGCCCGATGGGATTGGGAAAGAGGAAAATGCATGCCTGTCCGAATGACTGCATTATATATAGGAAGGAATATGAATTTCTGAAAGAGTGTCCTAAATGTGGGACATCACGGTATAAGGTGAAAGAAAAATCACAAGCTGATGTAGAGATTACAAAGCTCCCGTCAAAGGTATTTTGGTATCTTTCTATAATTCCTCGTTTCAAACGTTTATTTGCTAATTCACATGATGCAAAAAGGTTAAGATGGCATGCTGATGAGCGGGTATGTGATGGAAAAATACGTCGTCCAGCTGATTGTCCACAATGGAAGAAAATTGATGCCCAGTACCCTACATTTGGAAATGAAATTAGATATCTGAGACTAGGCTTGTGCACAGATGGAATGAATCCATACCGAACCCTCAGTAGCACACATAGTTCATGGCCTGTTTTATTGGTAATTTACAACCTCTCTCCTGAAGTTTGTATGAAGCGCAAATATGTCATGTTGAGTATCATGATCTCTGGTCCAAAGCAACCCGGCAAGGATATTGATGTATACTTGTCACTGCTGATTGATGATTTGAAACTGTTATGGGCTGATGGTATTAGGGTGTATGATTCTTATAAAATGGAATATTTTCAACTGCATGCAGTGCTTCTATTCACTATAAATGACTTCCCAGCATATGGAAATTTGTCTGGATACAGTGTTAAAGGGAATAAAGCATGTCCAATTTTCGAACAACAGACGTCATATTGTCAATTGCATCATGGGAGGAAAATAGTGTACATGGGTCATCGAATGTTTTTGCCTATGGATCACCCTTATAGAAGACTAAAAAAGGCATTCAATGGCTCACAAGAATTTGATACTGCTCCAAAACCTTTATCCCCAGATTTGTATTTTGAGAGGGTGAAAAACATTGATGTGACATTGGGAAAGACACAGAAATATGGTAATGATAGACATATTTGGAAGAAAAGGTCAATATTTTTTGAGCTACCATATTGGAGGTATCATGAAGTCAAACATAATATTGATGTCATGCACGTGGAGAAGAATATCTGTGATTCTTTGATCGGAACATTGCTAGATATTAAAGGAAAGACAAAAGATGGGTTGAATGCAAGGTTAGACCTACTATCAATGGGAATACGTTTGGATTTAGCTCCCACTCCTAAAGGAAGACAAACATTTCTTCCCTCGGCTTGTCATACATTATCGAAGAGGGAGAAAAGTTGCTTCTGTCAGTGTCTTCATGATATCAAAGTGCCTCAAGGTTATTCTTCAAATGTAAAAAATTTTGTCTCATTGAAAGACTTGAAGTTGATAGGTATAAAATCACATGATTGTCACGTCATGATGCAACAAATTCTACCAGTTGCACTGCATGGAATATTGCCCATCCGTGTCAGAAAGACTATAATGAGGTTCTGTTATTTTTTCAATTCAATTTGTAACAAGGCGATTGATGTGAATGCTTTGAACATTTTGGAAAAGGATGCAATTTTTATACTTTGTCATTTGGAAATGTATTTTCCTCCAACTTTTTTTGATATGATGGTGCATTTAATGATTCATCTGGTTCGAGAAATAATGCTTTGTGGACCTGTATATCTTCGTTGGATGTATCCTTTTGAAAGGTATATGAAAATATTAAAGGGATATGTTAAAAATCCATATCGACCTGAAGCCTCCATTATTGAAAAGTATATTTCTGAGGAGGTAGCAGAGTTTTGTACGAGCTACTTGGCTACGGCACAACACATAGGTTTGCCTCCATCTCACCATGAACGAGTTAATAATGAGGGAAAGGGGATTCGTGGCTTGAAAGTCAAATCACTGTCAGCTGAACTGATGAAGAAGTTAGAATCATACATCTTGAATAACATAGCTGATGTTCAATCGTATATCACATTGCATATTAATGAGTTGAAACAATGTCATCCAAAGAAGAAAGAAATGTGGATTTTGAATGAGCACAACAAAACTTTTTTTCTATGGTTTAAAAAGACCTTGCTTGGTAGATCAGATGTATCAGAGACATTAAAATGGATAGTGGGTGGTACATCTTTAAATGTGATAACATGGTCCGCTTATGACATTAATGGCTATACATTTCATATGAAAGCTCAGGACAACAGAAGTGCCGTTCAGAATAGTGGTGTATTGGTGTTTGCAGAAGCAATGCTTTGCAGAAGCAATGCATTTTTCGAGTGCTAAGGACAGAAACCCAATTTCAGCATCAAGTGCATATTATGGAGTGATTGAAGACATATGGGAGGCTTATTACTTTAAAATTAAAGTTCATGTTTTTAACTGTAAATGGTTTATCGGTAACAACAGTGTCAGACACGATGAATTTGGAATGACACTTGTTAATCTGAATAGATTGGAAGACACAGCTGATTCTTTTATAATGGCAACACATGCCAAACAAATTTTCTATGTAGTAGATCAATCAGATATGTAGTGGGCTGTTGTTTTACAAGGGAAAAAACAATATGTTGGTGAGGATGAATTTGATGAAGATGCTGATTTATGTGATATCCCTACTTCCATGGAAAGACTAACAGAACATAATGATGAGTATGTTGAAGACATGGTTTGTGCCATAAGGAACGATCACGACGAAGGAATTTGGGAAAACAATCCAACTGTACATTCCAAAAATTACAGGTAACACATGTTTATTTCTTGTTTACATTTAGTTTTTTCATATAATGTTAGATATTGTAAATTTTTTACATATTAAAACATGTATCAAACCAAAATGATAAAACAATAAAAACCGTAAAGAGGAGAAGTCCTGGGCGCACCGGCGGGCTGGTGGTGGATCACCGGTTGGCCGGTGGTCCAGACAGCAAAGCTCTGTCTGGTCCACCGGCCGGCCGGTGATGAGCCAGCGGCCGGCCGGTGGTCGACACAGAGAGGAAGGCTCTATGTCTGGTCCACCGGCCGGCCGGTGACACCAGGCAGTGGGCAAGTCTACTACCTGGGTCCTCCGGCTGGCCGGTGAGCTCGCACCGGCTAACCGGTGGACTCAGTTAGTCCACTTTTCAGCTTTCTTGGGCCAACTCCTTGGCAACCTTTTTCCTATCAACAAAAACACTTGAAAACAAGTTAGAACATAATAAGTGTGATTGTGATCATTAAAATCCAAGAGAGAGGGGTACAACAGTCTGTGTTTACCATGTTTATCATTGTTTAACATGCTTACCATATTACCAATGTTTACTATTATGTAATTTAGTACACTTTTCTATTTTCTGATTAAGTAGTATTACAATATTTGAATTTGTATATTTGTGAACTAATGTTTGTTTTTTTGATTTGAAGGAAAATGACAGATCAATCAGTTGATCAGCCACATGATTCTGGAGATGAGCATATTGGTCATACATCTGGGGAGGAACATTCACATGCTCCTATTACGAAAAAGAGTTCAAAGGTTGGTAAGCGTGGGTGAACACGTTTACCAAAATTATCACTTGCCCGTACGAAGGAGGAGAGGATAATCATGGAGTTTGATGACGATGATCTTCCTATAGGTCCAAATGCTAAAGATTTTAAGGGTTTTGTAGCAACTCAGGCTAAGAGAAAAGTAAGCATTCTCTATGATGATTGGAGAAGTGTGGATAAGGCGATAATTTCTCAGCTGTGGGAGACCATTTTGGTAAGATCTTTTGCTATTGTTTGACTGTTCTTTAAATGTTTCTAGTATATATAATATTTTTATCCTCTTTTTTATCAGATGACATTTGATATTTTTGACACGGGAGGAGTCAGGAAGAAATGCTTATCGTTGGCTGCTAGGAGATGGAGGGATTTCAAATCAACCCTCTCATTTGATTTCATTTATGGTCATAGGAGTCGTGAGAATCCATGTCGTATATATCCTTTTATAGATGAAGACACATGGAGACAATTTTTTGAAAGTAGAAGAAAAGAAACATTTTTGGTAAGGGCAATGTAAACTTTTATAAGATTTCTTATATAAATGATCTTATTATTGTTTTGTTAATGATTACTTATTCTTAATTTAAAGCAAACAAGGAAAGCTCATCAAGAGATCCAATCTAAAAATGTATACCCTCATAGTTTATCTCGGGGAGGGTATGCATTATTGGAAGTACAAATGATGGCAGAAAAATTTCAACAACTAAGATCTGAGTCTTCAAGCTCTAGAGAGGTGGCCCCTCCATCCCCTCCATCTAGACATGAGAAATGGAAAAGAGCTCGTAAGGGCAAAAAAGGACAATATCTTTCGGAAGAATCGAGACTCGTAGTTGTGAGGATTGTAAGATATCTATTTTATTTATTTAAGTTTACTATTTTCGTCATATATTTCCAATCATTATAGAAATGTTCAATTAATTATTACAGGACTCTCTTGAGGAGCAGAGTTCACAGGGGACATTTACACCATCTGGGAGGGAAGATATTTTATCTGTGGCATTGGGAAAGCCCGAACATCCTGGCCGTGTAAGAGGATATCCGGCAGGTGTATCGGTAAGAAAAGTGTTGCCACGTTCCTCAACTTCTAACGTTGAGGGAGTTTATAAAAAAAATAGAATCCTTGGAGGCTGAAGTCCATAATATTAATGCGACAATGGAGGACAAGATTAGAGCATCGGTGCAGTTTATGTTTGCAGACTTGCAAAGACAATTTCAGGGTGCAGCTCCCACTCCACCTCTCCCAGTAGCTCCCACTCCCCCACCTCAGCCTGCGGACCCCATTTTTGATCCTCCTCCTCCGCCGCAGCTACCTACTTATTGTGAGTTGTATGTTGATGATCCTCAACATCATATAGTTGCATATGGGATGGTATATTGTATAGGAGATACAGTTCATCATCAACAGTTAGAGGTAGAGAATCAGAGGGTCACTGTACAGGATATTATAGATAGATCAGCTCAGATACCATTACCTACAGATGAGGTGACGACAGTTGGACATAGTATCGGCCATTTTTTACTTTGGCCATCCAGACTTCTTCGACTCATTACCATAGAGGTATGGATGTTATATCTTTTATTTTATATTTTTATTAACGTTTTATCATTTGAAAACTAATATATTTTTCAATTTATTTTCACAGGAATACTTCAAAGGTAAAGAAATACTGTATAGACAACAACAAAGACATATAGCTATGACATCAGATGCAGATACTAGCAGTCTTGACAAATTGTCAAGATATTCAAATTTGTTGGCGGATCATTATGACTTTACAATGGAAGCTCATGTCTGTGGACGTGAACTAAGTGTGGGGATTATGAAAACTGATATCATGGAGTTTGTCACTGGAGATAAGTTGGGCATCAACGTGGTGCAAATTTTTATCATGTAAGTCTTAACACCTTTTCCTTGCGTTATATTTATTAAAAATGTATACTTATGTCTGCTTTGTATTAGGTATCTGTATAAAATTTGTGAGAGGAATGAGCTGACATATGTATATGGATTCGTGGACCCACAATTGATTTCCCCTGAATCACGTGCATTGGATGAGGAACAAAGAATGATTTATATTGCTGATAGATTTGAAAAGAATGTAATCACACAGTGTTGGATGATGCCTTTTTTTTGAGAGGTATGAAACACATCCCTCTCAAAGAGTTAATTATCTTTTAACATAAAAAACCACTAACGTTAAATTTCCTTTTATCAGGGATCATTGGATGTTAGGGGTTTTTTTCCCTAGGGAGAAAGCACTTTATTGGATATGCTCTCTCCATGATGATGTGCGAGAAAGTTTTAAGAATATATTGGAAACGTAAGTTTCAATTTCACAATATTTTTATATATTATAATGAATTTTAAATTTACCCCATTCGTATTATTTTCTAACAGGGCATGGGTCCACTTTCGAAAAAGCGCAAAGAAAAAGAATTTCAAGATCAAATATGTACATGCGAAGGTAAATATCCATTTATAATTTGCACATTTTGATTTATTACATAAAAATAATATATTGAATTTACACTCATTCAAACAGAAATGTCATGAGCAACAAGGCATCATCGAATGCAGATATTACATGTTAAGATTTATGTATGAAATAATAACAACTGGGATAGTTCTGAGTTTTGACCTGGTAAGATTTCCTCTTTCTCATAATATTTCAATTTGATTTATTCATTATACACGTTGAATACTATCATTTTCCTTTGTATCTTTTTGATGACCCTCAACCCTTTACTGCTGAAGATATCAAACACTTACAAGTGGAGTGGTCAAATTATTTTACAGGTTTGATTGACTTTTAGTTGTTTGTAATGTAAAATGTAATTTTGAATATTGTCAATGTAATTGTGTATTTCGTAGTCGTTTTGGTTGGATTTAGTATTTTATGAAGTTGACAGTGTAAGTTTTGAATGTTATATAAGTGAATGTTTAATTTTTCTCTACTTCTTGTTTTGGTCTACTGTTGATGGTTTTTCTGGTCTGGATTTTGTTATGGGGGGAGAGGTTCCAAGGGGGTGGGTGGGTGTTTGGGGGGTGTCCAAGGGATATGGGAGGGGTGTCCAAGGTGTGTTTGGGGCTGTCCTAGGGGTCGGGGGTGTAAATGAGGGTGGGGGGTGTCCAAGGGGTGGGGGGTGTCCAAGGGATATGGGAGGGGTGTCCAAGGTGTGTTTGGGGCTGTCCAAGGGGTCGGTTGGGTGTAAATGAGGGTGGGGGGGGGGGGGGGCTGTCCAAGGGGTGGGGGTGTCCAAGTGGTGGGGGGGGGGGTGTCCAAGGGATATAGGAGGGGTGTCCAAGGGGTGTTTGGGGCTGTCCAAGGGGATGGGGGGGTTTCCAAGGGGTCGGGGGGGTTTCCAAGGGGTCGGGGGTGTCCAGGGGGTGGGGGGCTGTCCAAGGGGTGGGGGGTGTCCAAGGGGTGGGGGGTGTCCGAGGGATTTGGGAGGGGTGTCCAAGGGGTGTTTGGGGCTGTCCTAGTGTTCGGGGGGTGTAAATGAGGGTGGGGGGCTGTCGAAGGGGTGGGGGGTGTCCAAGGGATATGGGAGTGGTGTCCAAGGTGTCTGGGAGTTCTGTCCAAGGGGCCGGTTGGGTGTAAATGAGGGTGGGGGGGCTGTCCAAGGGGTGGGGGGTGTCCAAGGGGTGGGGGGGGGTGTCCAAGGGATATGGGAGGGGTGCCCAAGGGGTGTTTGGGGTTGTCCAAGGGCTCGGGGGGGGGGGGGGTGTCCAGGGGTCGGGGGGGTGTCCAAGGGGTCTTGGAGGGATGTCAAGGTGTGGGGGGGGGTGTCCAATTGGTGTTTGAGGCTGTACTAGGGGTCTTGGGGGTGTAAATGAGGGTGGGGGGTCTGTCCAAGGGGTGGGGGATGTCCAAGAGGTGGGGGTGTCCAAGGGATATGGGAGGGGTGTCCAATGGGTGTTTGAGGCTGTACTAGGGGTCGTGGGGGTGTAAATGAGGGTGGGGGGCTGTCCAAGGGGTGGGGGTGTCCAAGGGTTGTGGTGGGGCTCCAATGTGGTGGGGGAGGGCTAGCCAGGTTGTTAGGTGGGTATAGATGAGGGTGGGGTTCAGTTGGGGCTTGGGGGAGGGCTGGCATGGTTATTTTTGTTGTTTGCTTTCTGGTTGCTTTTTGGTGAGAGCAGTGCAATTATTTAAAAAAAATATATCGCTTTCACGTCGGTTATTTTATAACCGACGTGGTAAATAAATTGGTAGGGGTTTATCACGTCAGTTTTTTCGAGAACCGACGTGATAAACCGTTCCCGGGCCTTTTATCACCTCGGTTCATAATATAACCGACGTGCTAAAAGGCCTGGGAATCGATTTACCACGTCGGTTATTGGATAACCGACGTGCTAAAATGTTTCCCAGGCCTTTTTATCAAGTCGGTTATTTAAGAAACCGACGTGATAATAGGCCCGGGGAAGGGTTAATCACGTCGGTTATGTCACAACCGACGTGATAAACGATATCCCAGGCGTTTTATCACGTCGGTTTAGAAATAACTGACGTGATAAACCCCCCCCCCCCACCCGCGGTTTATCACGGCTGTTATATAATAACCGCCGTTATAAATCCCCATCCCCCATAATTTTTCACGTCGGTTATTAATGAACCGACGTGATAAACACCGTGATGTTAGGGATGTTACGTCGGGTTTTAAATAACCGACGTAAAAAACGTTATTTATAACGTCGTCCGTATTAATGTCGCCTAAAAACCGACGTAAATAATGAAAAATAACCAACGTAAAAAATGTTTTCTGCACTAGTGTGTACCAAATTACCTGATGCATGATCTCGAGCTAGATAATTTTGTTCAGGCTTAAACCTATTGGAGACACTATTTACATAGAGTGTACATTTTGATATTTAGTTATCAAAAAAACATCATGTATATCTTTACACAGTGTGATCAAAATATCAGGAATCATTGATGGGTTATGAAACTAAAGAAATTTGATCTCATATTTGTCTACATGAATAGAAAAGGAAATTCAAATGATGATTATTTGATCCATAATACCCTAACACAAACATCTATAGGCCAATGGTAAGGGGATACTTGTGGATTTGTTTTCAGAGCTACATGTTGATGTGAATGAGGATCATGGGAAGTCTATCCCCTCATACTTGGTAGTGGACTCTACCATTCGATAATGATTAACAATGGGTAAAAAATTATATCATGAGGCATTAATCCTATGTGAAAGTATCGCATATGATGATTTAGATAAAATTATAATTTTATTTGATTTTCAAAAAACAACTTTTTAGATGAGTGGTAACCAATAGACCATGTGGGAACCAAAATAGAAGACAAAAAAAATCCAAAGATCAAAATTTAAAAACAAAATGAGATCACATACCCCAACAATATCATTATCTAGGATTCACCAGCGACATCCAAATATCATCACCAATAATCACGAGTCACCGCTATCAATGTCATCATCCTATCACAAAGTAATCATCATCACCACCATTCAAACACCACACAAGAACACCAGAGAGATAAAATATGGTGTAAAACATGATTGACCATGTCCTTGTTGTAACCATAAATGTGGAATCAACCAACCTCCAAAGATAATGATCTCATCCCAACAAAAATTGATGAAAGCATTGGGACAACAACATTATGAACTGATTTCCACAAAAAACAAATAAAAACCATAAACATAAAAAAGAAAACATGATGGAATATAACTCAACCAAATAAAACAATAATCACCATTAAAAAGATGTATATGATACATATCATGTGAGGAGCACCATCAATTTTAATACCCACATATGCAAACCTCAATGGAATCACCACTCCAGATCCTACAAGCATTGGAAAAAAGGGATTGAGGACATGGTAGGGAAATGAATGTACGGGATTTTAAAATAGAACATATGATGAGATGGAAACCACAACCAAAGAAATGAAGAATCCAACAATGGATTTCCATTAAAGACTTCGAATGATGAACCCCTAATCCAAAAACCCATATTTTACCTTTTCTCTATGTCCATCATTGAGAGGTTCAACGGAATGTAAGGTCAGAGCTGTTTTGTGGTGGTTAGGGGTTTCAATAGGAGACTACGATCATAAGGGCCATCATTACCTAATGAGGTACTTTCACCACGAATCAATGCCACCATGGAAGAAACAAACAAACAAAGCACAAGAGATAAATAGAGAAAATCCCAAACTCAAGTGGTGATGTGGGAAGCGGTAAAAGAAGATGAAGTAACGACAGAGGAGAGAGGGGGAGGGGGAAGGAAATAGATGATACCCTATACTTTTAGGAGATTATATTGTTCTGGAGAGACATCATAGAAGAAGTGATGTAGTAATTTTTTCCCTCAATTTGGATATTACTTCTCGATGTCACCCAGATGAATCAATTATTACATCACCAATATTGGGGGATTTTTATAAAATGTGTTTTTTCGATTTTATCACTTGGTTTTCAACTTTTTAGTAAGTGAAAGAGGAATATCCACAACCAATAATAATTCTAAAAATCATTTTTTTGATCTTGAATGAATATGGGATGTTGTTTTTATTTAATTAATTACTGGTTTACCAACATCACCTTAGAAAAATGATACAGTATTCTTTTTTTGACTATTTGACAAATATCTCACACTTATTACATTTTTGACATTCCTTTTTTATTGATAAGAAAAGAAGGAGAGACATCCTGGAGGTCGTATGTCTTCATGGAGCTCCACAATGTATCATTTTTGATAGGGAAACTCACTCCCTGACTATGTTCTTGTAGTGGTTATAGGTTCCTTAGATATATAGGTGCCTATAAGAACGATATATCACCCTCGGAATGATGAACATATAGAGTTTATGATATAGGTATTAATGGTCATGCTCCATGAATGTTTTCTAAAAATCAGAGATTTCTGGGAGAAATACATACCATCAATTGAGTTTTACTATAATAATTATATTTTGGTCAAGCATTCATATGAATATTTACTCAGAACTATATGGTAGAGATTTATGACCACCTTTGTGTATGATAGTGGATGGAGAGGTATCTTTTTATAGACCACATCTCATTTAGAAAACCATATTGTGGGCCTAATTTTTCAGAAATAATATGTTGATATCTTAGTCTAGATAGAAGTAACATTCTATTAGATGGAAATTACCTCTTGAGATTGAGAATGGAGATCATATTATCATGTATGTTTCTCCCACGATAGGCCATCATCACAGTCAGAAGTTGGGTATTCTTTAACGTATGTTCAATGGACACATTGAGGTTTTGAAACATATCAGTCTAGTGGATTATCATATTTAACTTCCTATAAGATATTGGCCCTTTCATGATGTCATTGATGTATCTTATATTTCTTGGTATTATCCCAGCCCATCTTATGTATTCTAACCGTATGAGGTTGAGTTCAAGATCATTCTTTTTTTGAGGTGTACCCAGTGCGTATGGTGGATCGGGGTGCAAAGATAATATGAGGAAGGTATGATCCATTTGTAAGGGTGCAATGGATTTATGACTATGTATAAGATACGGTATTGGAGTGGGATGATGGCATATGTGCCTTGTATGTGAACCCTTTTATAAAGATACTGATTTACCCTTATAAGAACAACTCAGGGATGAATAGTTTTATGTTGTGGATGTTTTATGTGTAACACCGTAACCCTAGTTACCCATAGATAGTGCATTATTTTAATTCATCTGCATGATTACCAGAAATAAATTTCCAATGGACTAATCAATTTAACCTTCTTGAAAAATATATTACATATATAAACCATAAAATACAAATTATATCTTAAAAAACCTAAATAATTCTTTTAGAATGCCATTATTACCCTATTTTAGCACTGTAAATCAATCATAAAATATTTCATGGCATATTGGGAAAAAAATTAAAACTGGGTGAGCACAGATGCTTCATAAGGGTAAATAATTCAACAGAGGCAATAAAATTTTATGGAAAAATGCATCATAAAAATATAAGCCTTTTAAAAAATAATTATAAACATAATATAGAAAAAATAAATAAAAAATTACCATATAAACATGAAAATGGATATTTTACTTGTAAATAATCACATATAATAACTAATTACATTATTGGGGAATGTATAGTGCCAGACATAATAACTGTTACATCGATACCTTAGGCCAATACAATAAAGAAATATTTTGTCAAGGCCTTGGGCATGACACTAGTTTGTCACATGAGACCTACTAATTTATAGAGGGGCTACAGTATTCCACATAGATCAATTACTAAGTCTAATTCATTCCTTATATGAAAAAGGTGACACTTATCATAAAAATTCATAGTATAACTAGTATACGAAATATAAAAACATTAACCAGAAATCATGAATGATATGAAAATAGGACATTCGCAGTCAAAAATATCATAACTCATACAATACAATTCATAATATTCTATTATAATAAATCAACCTCAATCATGAATCAAATCTAATAAAGGATTCTTAAATAGATGAAAATAATCAGTAAAAATCTTTTAGAGAAATATCACTTTTCTTGAAATCATTAAATAGTCACACAATTTATAAAGAAAGACATTTAAAAAAATGTTTTTGAATAAAAGTTTCCCATATCTAATTGAATCATTGGAAAGGAATTAAAACTTCAATATAATCATGTCCATGTAAATAAATTCTTAAAATCATTATAAAAACATTGATATTAATTAAAAAAATAGGAAAATAAAACATTAATAGTTTTAAAATGATGATCTATTTAAAAATCCTCTAACATAAAAACATAAAATATTCCTTTTGAAAACAATTTTTTTAAACATTGTCATAGATGACAAATCTTCCCATTTAAATTAATACATATAAATAATCTCAGATAATAATGAGATTGTGAGATTAACACTTACCATAAGTATGATACTCTCCGTACGTGTCAAAAACTCCTATATAATTTTTATGAAAATATTATACACATATATAAAAATACTAATAAGATTTATAAGATTATATATTATTCTTTTATGATTTCATATTTCCCATTTATTTACAATTCCAAGTTAGTGCTTCATTTCAGGTATTATCCCATTATTTATTATACATGTTTTGACTTCCTATTCTAGATCACATTACTTAGATCATGATTTACATACTTCTATAATGTATAATATGATTTATATATCATATATATTATATATATATACATATATAATAAATATATAAACAAAATGGAACACCCCATTCCTTGAGGCAGTAGGCCGCACGTACACATGAACATTGTTTCCATTTTTTTATCATATTGAATTGATGTAAGTTTATGAAATATATGGATATATATAATCCCAGTAGAATTATAATTTCATATATTTCTTACTTTTTTATAATAATTATTCTCAAAATTATTCTTGGATGGTGAACGTGGAAGATGAGTCTCATCGAGTCGTGGAGACGATAAGCTATACATAACCATGATTGGAGATATCATTTTCTTAATAGTCAAATGGTATGTACTTGGATGGATTATGAATTTTACATAAGAAATATCATGTTATATGTATTATTTACATACATTATATTCATCTTTATACACATATAAATAAATTGTACATGAAAAACAATTTACACAATGGCGTGGAGATGGTAAGTCGAATACACACACATGGTGGTATTCTTTTTTCATAATATTGGTAAAAAGTGGAATATTATTTTCCCATAATCATAAAAACATCTCAGACAATAGTATAATCTATATTTAATATTTTATTATGGTAATAACTTTTTACGATGATGTAGAAGAAGAAATGAACTTTGAAAGAAGGGATAAAACGATAAAATCTTCTTTGGGTGTCTCCATTTAATTTGTAGAAAATTACCCCTTAAGATGGATTTCATCCCAATTTGTTTCCTATAGTATGAAGGGAGGGATGTTGGGAGATGCTTTGTGCAAGTTTTGTAATAGAAAAAGGACTTTGGACTTGTTAATAAGTGGGTAGAGGTGGATCCCTTTTATAAGAGGGAGGAGGGGCACTTTAGAAATGCCTAGAAATATTAATTTATTATAAATTCAATTTTGATTAAATATGGTCGAAAATCATTTAATTATAATATAATATGATTTTGGTTTGAATACCCATCATCTAATAAAGATTATATATGTTTTTTAATATTTTAATATCCTTATATTTTTTGTTTAACCCTTAGTCAAACTGTTTAACTCTTACCAAGTCTTCCTGTATTTTCCTACTATAGGATTAATTTAGTTACTATTAAATGAAAAAGTAACTTCATGTGGAAAATTAATGAAATTTTAACAATATATATTATTTTTGTTCGGATATTATATTTTTATCAATTTAATATTATTTAATCAACTATTATATATTTTATGTTATGAATTATGTCAATTTTCGACAGTATTCATACTTGACTTTTTAACAAATTCATATCAACTTGATTCCTTCGAACCAATGGAATTAACACAATTATAATATGTCAATATCATCCGTAAAATACTTTTATTTCATAAAACTAACTAAATTACATTAAATATAACATTTATAATATCATTTACTTGAATCCTTTATTAATTAATTAATCATAGTATCATCATTGTGTCATAATTTATTTATTTATTTTATATCTAAAAATTATAAATAAAATATCATGATGTAAAAAATATTTTTATATATATAATGAATATTTATTGTCTAATATATAAATTATATAACATGATATAAATGTTTTTAGTCAAAGATACATGTTTATGATCTATTTTTCTATATTTACAATTAATTTTTATAAAATGACATTTTCACACCCATTTGGCATTATGGGGTCCCAAAATAATCTTAAGTGTGACCATGGTCTGACATATCTCATCCAATATGATTAGTAAATGTGTTATAGTAGTTCAATTATTTTAGAATATTATTATTTTACACTTATTTACCCAATTTACCCTTCAACCATGGTAAATAAAAATATTTACTAATGTTACTATTCATAATGTAAAAAAATAAAAGTTTACAATTTAAAACATTAAGAAATATTGATTCCAAATATGGAGTCTATTTTTCCTATATCAAATCACAGAGTTGGAAGATATTAATATAAAATTAATTCCCGGTGTCAAAACTAGAAAGCAGGTTTTTAAGAAGTAAAAATTATCAAGAGATTGATATGTGTTTATGTCCAATTTAAATATAAAAATAGTTCCAATGACCTAAATTATATAAATGATAAAAATATAATCTAATTATTCTTTAACACAGAAAAATATATAATCTAACACTATAAATTATTTCGATTGAAAAAGTTGTTTTAAATTAAAATTTAGTATTTTTTCATTATTCATCAAAATATGACAGTTATCAGAAAAGTACCAAAAAATCATCCAATCTAAATTTTAATGTCTAGATTATAAATAATAATTTATTTTATACAAATTGAATATATAAAAGTGTCAAATATTTTATTTAATGAGGGTTCTCCAGTAAAAGGTGGAAAAACTTCATTTTAAGAAAAATAATTTTTTTATTAGAAAAATTGAATTTGTCCTCACATTAGGTCTAATAAACACATAAGATTAACTTTTAAATTATATTGGATATAAAATTAAAAACCTTTTTAATATAATTCATAACCACTTTTTAAATGGATTGTTTGATAGGTCATGGTGCGGTTAAACTTAGTGTTGCATACATCACACACTATTGTTTTATTAAGAAGAAGCATACTGTGGAATATTGGGGTGTTACAATATCCCTTACATCAATAAATTGTTTCGTCATAGTTTAATCTCAAGATTGAAAAGCAGGGGTTTTCTATTTAAAAATATATTAGTTGAAATCCCACATTGCAAAATATATTAATGAGACATCCATTTTAAAATAAATAAAGGTACATATGAAGGTTATCAGAAATAAAACATACCAGGGTACCATATAAGAAAACATGGATGTGGAAAAGGTAAATAACAATCATGTTCATATGGAGAGAGATAGAGAATATTATTAAGATAATTTTAACAATAAAAAAGCTATAGATTTGTGATGATATAAGGGACCATTAGATTCGTCACAAAAGAAAATAATATGAATGAATGTTTGGTTTTATGATACATTAATTAGTGTTGTAGAATTAATTTAATTAATAGACTAAGAACACGAGGAATCATACTTAATTTAAATATATAGTTTCATCTTTTAACTAATTCCTACTATAAAATCAACTTTCTCTTCAAAAGATAAATATAAAATATATTATATTAATTTCAATAATATATGGTTCCAAATATAAAAATATACCATTTAAATGATGAAAACAATTCTATATAAACTAGGGCCTCCCTTTAAGATAGTGGTAGGTGAAAGAACCTTGTTGCACTTCGGTTGTAAATTTTATTCACGCAGCTTTTTCCGACGCAATAAGTTATCGCCCGACCTACATGATTCCTTTTTTCAAAAACTATAGTGTTTTAACATTCCAAAAGTATTCAAAATAAATGTTTTTATATTAAAAAATATGTTACAATGTTCAACATAATCCATTCAAAAATTTAGAGTTATCCAAAATACTTTTGACCAATATATTTATAATGGGGCTCTAAATTTCCAAAATCAATTGTAACATCAGATTCCTAAAACCACATAATGTTACACTTATTGTCACATAATGAATATATGATTAACTTCATCATATTAAAAACATAATTAAAAACAAATGTACTATAGTAAAATCCTTATATATATCACATTCTTCTTTTAACCAGAATTTAATTCTTGAACCCAAAAATACAAATACATTAATTATTCCACATCGACTATAGTAATAACATAAGCTTCACCTTGACCCATTTTCTTTTTCTGAGCTATATTTACTTGATTATTTGGGTTATCATTTTCATAATGTTAAATATATTTTAAATTATAACATTTCATATCATCTTTATTTCCCTTAGAATCACGATCCTGTTGAGTTTTTTCTCCACATTGGTAGAAATATCTCATTTATTTTAAGCAAGTACAATGGTGTTTCTTCCCATAATTATCACATATGAGAAAATAATTTTTCCCTTTCTACCTTTAGCTACATGTTTATCCACCAATATTTTATTGTCTTTCTTTACTTTAATGCCATAAGACATATAGAATACCTTTAATGTCTTGATAGAACAGGAGACTCTATATTTGTATATTGAGAAAGATTATGGGAACACTGCCCGTTAGAGGAAAGGTTTTAACCCATAAAAGAATTGATCATTCTTACTTCGTTGGTCATTTATGTATTTTTTAGCAATCTATTCTATCCTTTTGATGTTAGCATCATACTTTGCAACATTCTCATCCTCCTTTTTCCTCAGGAATAAAAATTTTATTTCCATATCTGCTCGTTGTTCAGGTGCAATGTATTTCTCTAGAAGAAGTTATTTAAACTCCCTCCATTCCAAATTTCTCACTTATTCATCCTCATTTTTTATTTAATGACCACCATTGATCCATATCTCTTGAGAGATGATGAACTTCACTGAAAACCTTTTCCCATTCATTACATTTAAAAGAAAGAAATACTTTCTCTATGCAACATGTCCATTGACCAGCTATAAAAGGATTTTTAGTCCCATTGAATGATGGAGGTTGTTGTCTCATGAAGAAGTCAAACATAGATCCACCGTATAGTGGATTAGGACTCTCCATATGGGTATGCTTATTATTCATATCCTAAGTTAGCTATCACATTATAGTTATAAGTTGTTCTATACTAGTTGTGTCACCAGCTCCACTATCATTATCTTACATAGGATGGAAATCCATACATGGATTAAGTGCGTTGATAAAATTTCCATTTCTTCCACTATGAGTCCTTTATAAAAATTGAATTTCACTAGATTAGTTTATGAATCGTAATGTATAATTCCAAACTTGTAAAATAATTAACATAAATTGAAATTTTCTCATATCTAATCCATAATAATATATATGGTACCTTTTAGGACATATTTACTCATAAATACATTTTAATTGTTTCTAATAAAAATATAAATTATCCAAACAAAAACCCCCAAGGTGTTAAACTATGTGTGCAGTAAGGCCCGTTGTTGTGTACTAGGTTACCCCATGTCATGTCTAAAACACCTTGCTGAAGTCTTCACCCCATGGTACATTTTCTTGCAAACGACATCGACATGTTGTATCTAGACATGAATATACTAATTTAAATATCTACGTAATCCCAAATTTACCAAATTTATTGGGAGTTCTTTAATACATATCCTCAATATCTATATTAGGGTTATGACCCCTAATCTATGTTTCCAAAATATATTTCCAATGTTGTTGCTAAAAATCACTCTAATACCAATTGTGACACCTTGACCCGAGTTACCTAGAGCCAGTGAATTATTTTAATGCATTTTCATGATTACAACGAATCGAGTCCCGATGGACCAATCAGTTTTGTAGTCTTGGAAACTAGATTACACACATGAATGATACATTAAACTTTATAACATAAAACACAACACAATTTATCTTTTTATAACACCATTATTACTATATATTATCCCTACATATCAATCATAATACACATCATGGCGTCCTTGAGAATAAAACATAAAAATGTTGTGAGCTTAGATGCTTAGTAAGGGTAAATAATTTAGCTAAAGATATAAACATTTAAGGAAAAATGTATAACAAAAAATAATCCTTTTAAAACAAAATCATCAACCTAATATGTAAAAAATAAATGAAAATTTACCATATAAACATGCACATGGATATTATACAAGTTGAATAATCACATGTTATAACTAATTTTATTACGAGGGAATGAAAAATGCAAGACATAATAACAACTAGCTAGAGGCCTTGTGCAAAAAATCACAAATATTCAGTCAAGGCCTTGGTCTAGGACACTAGTATGTCTCATGAGAATTGCCAATGCATCAGGGGGTTATAATGGGCCCCACCTGTCTATTACTATGTCTAATGATTTCTCCATATGGAAAGGCTGAAACATAACAAAAACATCCTCATTAAAACCAGCATACAAAATGTCAATTCTTTAACAATAAACTATGAATTGTATTAAAATAAAACATCCATAGTCAAACATATCATAACTCATTAAATACAATATGTAATATTTCAATATAATAAATCATCCACAATTAAGCATAACAACCAATAAAGATGTTGAAACTGTTTAAAATAACCAATTAAACTAATTGAGTGAAATATCCATTTTTCCTTAGATCATTTATAAGGCTCAAAATTTACAAAGGTTGAAATTTAAAAGTGGGTTTTTAGTTAATGTTTCCCATAACACTTTGAAACATTTGAAAGTAATTAACATCTTAAAACAATCATTTCCATATAAATAAATCCTTAAATTAATTTTGAAAACAAGGACATTAATTATAATGATTTGAAAAATTAAGTCATTATAACGTTTAAAATGATTATATAGTTAAAAATTACCTTCCATAAAACCATAAAATATAATATTCATTTAATGTTTTATGAAACATGGCCATGGATTATAAATATGTCCTAGTAAATACTTATATATAAATAATCTCGAATAATAATGGGATTGTGAGATTAACCATTACCTAAGGTCTGATACTCCACGTACGTGTCTGAAACTCATTTATAATGTTATTAAACATATTATTCACATATATAAGATTCATAATAATATTTATGATGTCATATATGATAATATTAGGTCTTTATATTACCCATTTACTAGCAATTACAAGTTAATGCAACATATTGGGTAATATCACTTTGTTTATCGTACGTGATTTGACTTGTTATTTGTGATCATATTATTATGATCATGATTTAATTACACCACAAATTTATAATATGATTTATATATCATATATATTTTATATATAAATATATCTGATAGATATATAAATAAAATTTAACACACCATTTTTAGAGGTGGTAGGCTGCACGTACGGATGAACACTGTTTCCATTTTCTTATCATATTGAATTGTAGTATGTGATTGATATATATATATATATAATCCAAGTTGAATTATTATTTCAAATATATATTACTTTTTAATAATATTTATTCTAATAATAATTCTTGGATGGTGAAAAATGGAAGATGAGTCTTCCCACGTCATGGAGACAGTAAGCCATACGTACACACAAGTGACAGTATCAATTTTTAATGGTCAAATGGTATTGAATATAATAGAATAAATATTATAATGAATAAAAATCATGTTATATGTATTATTTACAGCCATTATATTCATTTTTATACACATATAAATAAATTGAACTTGAAAAAAATAACCCCACGATGTGGAGATGGTAAGTCGTATATACACACACATGGTGGTATTGTTTATCATAGGATGGGAAAAAATAGGTATATGGTGGTCCCATAATCTTAACAACATCGTAGAATATATTATATTCTAGAGATATTTATTTTATTAAGGTAAAAAATAGAAAGAGTAATTAGAAGACGAAATAAACTTTGAAAGATGGGATAGAACGATTACCTCTTCTTCGAGTGTCTCTTTTTTGATTTCCAAAAAATGAGAAATAATGATAGATTTATTCAAAAAATGTGGCCTCTATGATGAATGGAGGGATTTTGGGAGGAGATTTGGGTAGAGGTTTATTGATCCAAAGGGATAGGAAGTGTGAATACCTGGGTAGTGGTGGTTCCCTTTATTAAGATGGAGGAGAGGAACTCTCTGAATGTCTAGAAATATTAATTTATTATAAAATACATTTTTATTAAAAAGGGTCTAAAAATCATTTAATTATAGGATAATATGAATTTTTTTTTAATATCCATCATCCAATAATTTTTAGGTATGTTTTTAATATTTTAATATCCTTATCTTTTTGGTTTAATCCTTAGATAAACAGTTTAACTCTAACAATTTCTTCTTGTATATTTATATTATAGGATTAATTTAGTTACTATAAATCGAAAAGGTAACATAAAGTAGATAATTAATTAAAATATTAACATTATCGAACTATGTTGGAGGAATATTATATTTTCAATAATCTAATATCATGTAAAAATCTATTTTATTTTTTATGTTATAAATTGTTTCAATTTTGGACACTATTCATGCATGACTTTTTAACAAATTCATAACAAAATGATTCTTTCAAAAAAATCATTAAAGTAAAGATAATATGTTAATATATTCCAAAATATTCTTTCATGATACCAAAATAACTAAATTACATTTATTTCAACACTTATAATATTATTTATATTGATCATTTATCAATGAATCAATGACATCATCATCATTGTGTCATAATTAATTAAATGATTTTATGTGTAAATATTATAAATATAATATCCTGATTTATTCAATACTTTACTATTTCTAGTGAATAATTTTCATCTAAGTTACAAATTATATAACGCCATATAATGCCTTTTAGTGAACGATACATGTTTATATAATATTTTCCAAATCTTTAAATTAATTTGTATAAAATGTCATTTTCACCCCTATGTAGCTTCATGGGGTCCTAAAATCATCCAAAAGATTCCCATGCTCGAATATTTCTCATTAATTAAGATTATGAAATGTGTTAGGGTAGTTTAATTTTATTATAATAATATTCGTTGAATCTTATTTACCTGATTTACCATTTAACCACGATAAATAAAAATAATTATTGATGTTACTATTCATAATGTCAAAAAATAAAAGGTAACTATTTAAACCATTTGGACCTACTGATCCCAAATATGGACTCCATTTTTTAAAATTCAAATCACAGAGTTACCCTAAATTATTTTAATATTAATTCCTTTTGTCAAAAATAAAAAGCACTTTTTTTAGAATTAAAAACTATCAAAAGATTAACAAGTGTTTATGTCCAATTAAAATAAGAAGTTACTTAAATGATCTAAATTATAATTGAAGGGAAAAATTAAAAATATGTATACATTAAAATAACTCATATTTATAATTTATCGCTATAAATTATTTTTATTAAAAAAGTTGTTTTCATTTAAAATTTAGTATTTTTCCCTATTCCTCAAAATATGAAAGTTGTTAGAAAATTACAAAAAATTTATCCAAACAAAATTTTTATGTCCCTATTCAAATTTAGAATATAATTTCATATAATTTAATATATAAAATTTTTAAATATTGTATTTAAAATGGGTTATCTCTTAATAGGCGGAAAAATATTATTTTTTGAAAAATAATTATTTTTTTTCAAAAATTGAATTGGTCCTCATATTAAGTCTATGAAACCGAAAAGTTGAATTTTAAATATTTATGAGATAAATAATAAAATTTTTGGTTAATAATATTCATATACTCTTTTTAAAAGCCTCTTTTGATAGGTCTTGGTGCGCTTGAACTCAGTGTTACGGACATCGCTAACTATTGAATTATTATGAAGCGTAATTGGAAGCTTGGGGCGTCATATTAAGGACCGATATTTTAATGATGGTAAAAAAAATTAGATTTAAATTGCATATAATGCATATTTATATTTCATCTAATGGATTCAAGGATATAAGGAGGGTTTCTAGGGTATTCTTGGAGGCCAAAACCCTTGTTTTTGTAAAATCATACAAGGCCGCTTGGATAAAAGAAAACATGAATTAAATACCACATGGTTACTCCTAATAGTACAATATTGACATTGGGATGTAGTCGGAAACTTGTATTAATAAAAAAACATGAATCATTTGGCACATACCTATGCATGGAACATATAATTTGTAGTACATCCATAATGAACATTTGTCGTATGTTTTGGAAAACCATGCTACATTACCATGCGAGGTGCCCCCTTAATGAAGTGTGGTGAGAACAATTGGAACACAATTTGGCCAACCATTCTAAGAAAACATGTTAACCCAATTGTTTTTGTGAAGTTACAATTTATCTCTTTAATGATCTCTTAAAAAAATTCTCTTTTCTATTATCATTTCTAATAAAAGACCCTCCTCTTATTTTCATGTGATTTCTCCCCAAGCCTCATATTGGCTTGTTGAATACATCTAAATATGTAATCCAATTTTACTGTTGTAAATATAATGGAATAGTTTTATGGAACATTTATAATCATCATATTTTCATTCTATGTTTATATTCTCATCTGTCGTGATATTTAGGAGTGAGGGATTTCATTCAATTTTAAGGACATTGGATTGTTCATAATTTTTATTATGATTTACACCATATATAATGTCAATAATGGATGATTCATCTATGATCCGAATTTAGTTGGCCTATAATATTTTACAAAATGTAATTTGGTTTCAAATCTCCGTCATTGTGATCCATGCAATCCATTTCAATGTGTTTCCTTAAAATGCATTCTTTCACATTAAATTTATATATAAATTCCATTATACTCCCGTTGATCAATGATATGTAATTAGGGGATATTTATCTCATTCAATGATACCCATTTGGGTGTGAAAAAACTTTTAAATTAATTTTGTAAACGTATAATGGACTCAACACCATTTTTCCGTCCATATATTTATGAAAATGGATTTTCCCGCTCTTATGTAATTTTTTAGTTGACTATAATATACATTATGTGTTTATATTATCATGAAATGGATTTTATATACCTTTTTGATTGAATTGATTTAATTAAAAATGATTTTCTCTACATAAATTAACAAAATGGATTAATTATATTGAATGATACTGGGTATCATGGAAACACAATTGATATATGCTTTTATATATGGATGTTATGATATCTAATTCCCTTGGATTATTGGGGATTGATGAAAATTATTCAATAGTGGGTATTCCACATGATATAATAATTATTATTATTAAATTTATATTTTTGTGTATTATTTGTTTAGGGGCCTAATGACCATGATGTTTCCGTCTTACTTATGTCGGGTGTTGAGCATTATGTCTGACACTCATATACATGTATGTTGATGATTGAAATAAAATTCCACAATCAACTATTTAGGAATTTTGTTATGATGTATCACTCCCTTATAATTAATTATGATCTTGAAGTATCACATTAATTTTGAGATTCAATCCATGTACAATTTACTGAAGCATATATCTTGTTAGACTATTTATGGATGCTTGAGTTAGGCCAGATGACAAATAAACACCACGTATCATGTTATATGCATATTTTCCTCTATATATACATAGTTAATGTTTTTGGATGTAGAATAAAACTATAATATATATATATATATTACTATATATAAGTTTACTAATAAGACACTCATTCTGGACAATGTCGAAGAAGGTAGATCCTTCCAGGTGTCATGTAAGAACCTTAGTGGGTTTGTATTTACTTGTATCCATTATTTATTAATCTTATTACCTACACACTACTATTTCCTTGTATATTACTGGATTACATCAATACACCATTGGTGGTGGACTACATGGATGATTTATAACTCTCTAATCAAGCCACCTTTAGTACCTGAGAAGATTACTTTTAAATAGGTATGTATAAGGGAAAGTGCCCAGAAATAGATTTTTTATTCTTTATCTTATTGTATGGATCATACGAGAAGACGATTGGGAATATTATTGTTATTCAAGTGGAGAAATATTTTTGTCTTTTTTATTTTTTTATAGCATGTTGTAAAGGTATACCCGGGGTTTCCGCCAATTTTTAAGCAATAATTCCCTGAAATAATTTTATATTACTTATCATTTGAGTTTATTATATTATTTTAATTTATTGGTTATTTGTTTTACTTTAGTTTTTATTATTATATTTTGTTTATAATATGTTGATTTAGATTTAATTTATTTTAATTTTTTTTATATTATTCCACTCATTTATATTTAATTATTTTTATCCTTTGCGCCACTCTGATATGAGGTTATATTGTCCCACTATTCCACGTTAGACCCTTGATAATATTCAGCAGCATATGGAAAATGGGGAGACATGATTGAGTCCATGTAAGATACACTCTATTTTTTAGTAAAACTTTTTTAGAATGTATAATTTAGTTTATGTCATATATATCAAACTAAACTAATTAAATCATTCATTTTAAAATAAAGTAATAGAATTTTTCTCTACAAACAAAACTGAGTTTTCCTGTGTTACATGAATCATCAATATTATAAGAATCATCATTTTCTTATTATAATTAATTAAATGAGATAATTTGGAACATTCAATTAAACTTAGTAATATTAATTATATTTTTTAAAAAATATTATACATAATCAGTTAACAAAAATATAACTTATTAATTACAAAACATGTAATATTTTTAAAGTCATTATATGTTTGAAAATACTATATTCCTAAATGAACTTCTTTTTATGTCCATATGTGAACAGTAATAAAATTTATTTTAAATAATTTTAGAAATTTAAATTGAAAAATAAACATCATTTTTTAATTTATAATTTCAAAATTATCATACAGTTACTTCTAGGGATTTTTCTAAAAATTACATGTCTGGATGAATAATGAAAATTAATGAAATTTAATTCAAAATTAATTTTTCATATAATTTATTTATATAATTAAATAAAATTTATAATTTTTAAAGTGTAAATAGATTTCTTTTAAAAAAAGTAATTCAATTTAGGTCATTGGAACCAATTTCCCCTGGAAATTGATTATCAAAACAGTCGAAGCATTTAAAAATATATTCTTTTAAACTACCTACTGTCACGACCCATCTACGTGATTAAATTTAAATTATATTCAGCATTTTTTGTTATTAGAATTTGGAGAAATGGATTCCATATTTTGAATACAAATAATTTATAATATCTAATATTGTTAAATCAGTGTTTGACTAAAAATATTAGTGAAAGTGATTAAAATTATTAATGATTAAGGGAAAACATTTCTTATCGACAGACTAAACCGTAATCTTAAGGGTCAAAAGGACCTATAAAATTGTCAAAAATAAATTTTATATTCATATTGCGACCCTATAATTGCTTTTACTTTATTGGGTCCATTATAAGAGAAAATTATCATTGGAAAACATGGTTGGAATTCTGTTTCCAAAAATTTACAAGAAAGTGACTCCTCCATCACTATAAAAAATTTAGTCATCCCTATCCATTATTCAAACCATTAAATCCGTTTTTATCACCCAAAACAATCTAAAATATTTTCCTAAATTACATCTCCTCATCCTAGAATCCTCCCTTTTTCATTATTCCATCCACGGAATCCCTTTGGTGTAAATTAAGAAGATTTACCCAACCAAGAGGTAACATCCTTCCTCAAGATCTTTTTTTATTTTCATTTTCCACAACCTCAATTATTCTTATTACATTATTATATAATAACCTCAATATATTAAATATACAAGTATTTTTTTATTATATGTTTTCTACCTACACTTACACTCAATCCCATCAAATGGGTAACGATATTTCTATTCTTGTGCACGGTGAAGTACCTCCTCGCGAAATGATGTTGTTATTTTTTCCTTAACCACCTCTCATTGATGTGAATTATGATTTAAATTATATTTTCATATCATTTATTTTATATTTATGTTGTATTTATACTCTTATATTTATTATAGGACACATTGATGTATTTTTCCATTTTTTTGTAAATATGAGGATTTCGTTAGGGGAAGTGAGGACTAATGCCTCCTCAAAGTGAAGTGATTCATTCACACTATATGAGGAATTTAATAAATATGGGTTCAATAAACATATATTATATTTATGATATAATAAATACACTACAATTAGTATATATATATACATATGTCAATTACTTTCATTCCTTCAATGTGATAATTAAATGGAAACAAGGTTCATGCATACGTAAGACCTATCATCTCCAGGGATAGTGTTTTTCATTTAATATACAACATATATTAATATAAATACATATATAATAAATATAAATGATTTTTATATCATGTTTTAAATTTTTTAAATCAATAAATAGGTATGATGGAAAAATATAATGAATTAAGACACATGCAATGAATAAAGTGAATATTACTCGAAATTTAACATTATCATCGATGTGTTAACAAGTGGGTTATATAAATCTAAATGTGGAATTAGATATAAGAATATGGATCTTTTTTTATGCATAATAAACTTATATTTATTATATTGGAGGTTTCAATGAGTATGATGAGAGCCAATATATATGGTAATAGGATTTCTACTCTCTGTTTTATTTATTTGAGATTTATGCCTCATTAACCACACATATATTTGGTGTGGTGTATATACTACCCATGAATTTATTCTATGATGATTGTTCATATATATTTCGTTATTTACGTGTCCATATTATGATATCCCTTTCCTGAGGTTTATGTATCAATAGTTTCTAAATTGGTGATGTAGTTTTCTCTCTTTGAGACACATCCCATGAGTTTCAAAGACAATTTTTTCAAAAAATAACATTAAAGATTATATATTATGATCACTATCAAGGGAAAATATTTTTAAATTTTTTTATGGTTTTCAAATAAATATTAATATAATTTAAATTTTTTAATGATAATTTTTACAAAATGTGTTCAACATTTATTTATAATTTTTCGTTGTGTTTTTAAAAGAAATGATTTATTAAATGAATTCAATAATTCAATATAAATTTTTATGTATATCTTAAAAAAAAAATTAAAAGTTTATTGGTTTTAAAAATAATTATTCAATGTAAAAATGGTATTATCTTGAAGATATTAATTTAGAAGGTATTTCAAAACTATTTTCCCTCTATGATGACATCTGTTGGTGTTACTCATGTATTACTAGGAAAATGATCCAAATGGTCCACTCATATTCGTTCTCTTAATGGTTTATGCTTTTATTACAAGATGTTTTTGAATCCAATTTCCCTTTCACTGGGTATATGTTTTTGAATCTTTTTTTTTCATGGGTACTATGTTTATGGAACCCACTTGTATTCACGAGTTAGGATTTTTATGAAAAGATTATTAAACCTGTGTATTTGTGTATAGGTAATAATATGATGTCATCATTATTATTCACATTTTATTTCAAGGGTTATGATATGATTTTTTATGATCATGTGTCTTATGTATGTATTTATTCATTATGACATGAATCTATCTTATATCTATTTCCAATTAAACCAGTAATTATTTTTATCACACCACATAATGATTGGAATCAAGTCAATGGGCTTCATCTGCAATAGAATATGGGGAATCCCAATCCAATATGGGAAGGTGGGGAAGCATGATCCATTATAGGAAGATTGGGAATCCTGGCCCCTTACAAGGAAAAGAAACTTACTTGGGCTGATGGTTTGTCTTTCCTAGTAGTTTTAGTCCACTTGAAGTAACCTATTAAGTTTTAGAAATTCCCCAGACATATATGGAATGATATTACATGATTAGTTTTCTTCTGTAATTCCATGTTTATTACAATGTTATATTTTCATGGATCAGTATCTGGATTTCATTAGGATTCAGGTCTTATTAACTTCCAATATTTATGAGATGATTTAAATTTATGATCTTTCATATGCACGGTATGATATCATAATGTTATGATCACATTCTCATACACTTATTCTCTTGTTTAAGCTTATATATCACCCTTTTTACGCTTTTGGAGCATCTAAGTTCACCCATTTTTATTTCTTCTTCCCAAGTTTATGATGATATGTATTAATTTTGATGTCTCTAAGAAGTTTTATTATCAGAAGGAGCTGAGTGGGGGATAATGGATCTCACATATGTACATGTGTTATTGTTTCCATGTTACCAATGGCACTGGGCTAATAGGTTCACTGGGTTTCTATTTTTGTAGTGTTTTATCTATTCCAAAAAAGTTATGTAATATTAATGTAAGAAAATAGGGGGACTCTATATATAGAATTAAATAAAACTTTTAGTTAACCTTTGGAAACTAGGATGAAAAAATATTAGTCATATTTTAATAAATATGTCTATTGATATGTATAAGGATATGTATAAGTATAGGAAAATGTCCTAGAATTTTGTTAATGCATATAGAGAGTGGTTTACAAGAATTACATCCTTTTCTAAGTACTAAACGTGGATGTGGTTTTGGAATAGATGTACCAAGGAGTAACAACTTTGACAAGGTGAATTAGGCCTGACTCAAGCGTAACATGGAACATGCCAACATGTCGTACTATGCACCTGGATTGACGCACCTAGGGGATATTCTATTGGAATTCCCAAAAAAACTCCCAAAAAATTAATATGTATTTAAAACTAAATTGGTTTTGAAAAATTTAGGATAATACTTAGGTGTCCATGGTTAAAAAAAGGTATCAAAATTTGGACATCTGATAAGTGGGTTTTGGGATTATATGCTTCCTCATTGTGAAAATTGTTTATAAATCAATGGTTTCTGGTTTTAGTCAATGTACTAAACCTGAAGGAACTATGTTAATGGTGATTTAAATAAACAATTCAATATTTTTCTTTATGATAATATGAATTAAATAGGAGTTTGAATACAAAAACTCATTTCTATGATCATCCAACATTCTAATGCAACAAATCATGCTGAGCATCCAAATGTAAAAAGGGGGAACAATGTGTTGTTGAGTCCTTTATGAGGAAATGTCCACCTTATTACATTGGGTACTCTGATCCACTTGGTTCAGAAAAAAGGATCAATAACAATGAAATTATATTTTCTGTTCTCCAATTCTTGAATAAGAGAAAGTTGTTTCGAATGATTATCGATTGGAAGGTGAAGCAAACAAGTAGTGGAATCTAATCAATAATCTAAGTAATAATTGTAAAATTGAATCCATGGATTATTATGAGTTAATGAACATATTATTCAATATATACATTCCTTTTGTTCTTCGTATAATGATGGAACTGGAGTTCTTTGAGTTTAATAAATAGGATAATGAATATTCTGTTTCCTACAATGTTAATATCATAATAATTCTGAGGTATTCTTCTGGTATTATCATCTAAACCTAATGTAATGTCAAATTGATCATCATTTCATTAAATAAAAGTCCCAGAGTGTAATTTTCCATTTAATAATTTTGTAGATATGAAGGGATTGTGAGTTGAGTAATCAAATTTTAAATGAATGTTGGATTTACATATCAATCTCAGGGTTTTAAAAAGGAAAAGGTGATGCAAAAAAAAAAGTAAAATCTACATACCATAGATAGAAGTATATGGGCCTTCCTTTATTCTCTCTATGTGGAAATAAGAATGTAGGGAATTTTATTATTGGGTCTAATATGTGTTTTATCTATAGAAGAGAATGTTATCAGGCATCTTATTAATATATATATTGGAAGAAGTTGGAAGACGATGAAAATATAGGAAAATATACATAGAATGAACATCCAAAACAATAGTGCTTCATGTGTAATGAGGATGATCATTATACTAATGAATTCCCAAACCCAAGGGTTCGTGATGATGATTGGAGTCAATAACCTCTTAATCTAGTGGATAAGGGGAATCATCATTTGATTAATGTTTATAACGAGGTATGCGATAAGAAAAGTGTGAAATGTATAATAACCATCTACTCTATAACTACTAATGTGTTATTTGATTATGGATCTACGAAATCTTTCATATCAAATGAATTATCAAAGGGTATTATTATTCCATCTAAATGATTAGATATGGAATAATCATTGGAAACTCTAATGGTATGATGATTGCATCCCAGGTATATAATGCCTCTTCGGTTTTTATTTAAGGGAATTTACTACTTGAAAATGTTTCCATTCTTCAACTAGTTGAATATCATGTCATATTAGGAATGTATTATATTTTTATGCATAAATCCCGAATAATTTATCAATTAACAGAAGTAATGTTTCATATTTAAAACCAAACTATGCTCATCTATAAATGTGATGATAAATATGAACATCGTTTGGAGATTACATACAATTTATTAGTCTTAATTACCATTCAAATACCATCATTATCATAAATGGTTGGGGAAACTCAACATCGTTGATATGATTATTGTTTGATAATTTTTGGATGTTTTTCTATAAGAGTTTCCTAGGCTTCCAAGAAAATGTGTAGTTGTGTTCTTGATAAAACTACTTACTAGTTCCAAAATAATTTCACAAACTCTCTATGTAATGGACCAAGTTCATTTATTGAAATTTAGGAAGAAAATCCCTGAAAAAATTGATAAGTGATTCATTTGTTCGATGTGCGTCACCTTGGCTTACCCTATTATCTTTGTGAAAAAGAAATATGGATAAATTAGACACTTCATTAATTATCCAGAGATGAAAAATATCATGATCAATGAAAACTATCCTCTACCCCATATTGATGAATTATATGATCAACTGTGGAGATCACATTATTTTTCGAAGAATGAACATCATTTTGGATATCTTAAATTCATGATCAAGAATGATTATATACTCCTGATGAAAATCCATACATTGTTTGGACACTATGAATACATATTGATGCCTTTTGGTGTTAACAATGCACATTTTTTCATCATGTATTTGATTAATTGAGTCTTTATTGATTAACTCAATAAGTTGTGGTAATATTTATATATGATATCCTTTTATTTTCAAAGAGTAAGGAAGATAACAAAGAAAAGATGAGAATTATACTAAAGACCCTGATGAAGGAGAAACTATATGAATAATTTACAATGTATTCATTTTGTCTAAAAAGGATTCATTTATGAATCACATAATATAAATAAATTTTATAAGAATAGATCTATCAAATACATAGGCAACTTAGTATTGTATTATACTAATCATGATGAATGATACTCATTGTCTTCTTGGATTAATTGGTTATTATCTTTTGTTTTTGGATAACATAAAAGGTCTATTGAATCCCCTATCATAGTTGACTTAGAAGGGAGACATGTTCCTTTGGATTGATAAATGTGAGGAAAATATCAAGGATCTCAAGAGAAGGTATGTTATAACACCTTGTCTATCATTAACCATGTAGTGGATATGGGTTTTTAATTTATTTTGATGAATTATTTTATAGATTTGGGTGTTTAATTCTAAAAAATTACATGGTTATCGGTTAAGAATCACAATAATAGAGGATCCATGAGAAATTTACCCAACACATGATTTGGAGTTAGATGTAGAAATTTTTTTAATGATATAGAGTGACTTTATTAATTTAGAGATGTGTGATGTATATACTGATCATAAAAGTCAAAAATATATATTCACATAGATGGATTTGAATATAAAACACATAATATTGTTAGATATAATAATGTATTATGATTTATCAATAAATTACCACCCTAGAAAAGTGAATAAGGTGGTCTATGCATTGAGTTGAAAGGATCACGTAAGCTTATCCATGATGAAACATCCTGTATTTCTGGATATGAAAAGTTTGAATATTTAAATTCTAAATGATGTGGTGAAATATTATCTATCTCAATTTAATTTCATACCCTCTATCCAAATTAATATCAAAGAGGTGGATGAGGAATGTTTTGAGCTACAAAGCAGTGTAAGAAGTGTTCCTATGTTAAACCATCCTTAGGTTGATATTATATGGTTCAAGAACAATGTATGAATTCCTTCCATATTGGATTTGAAGGATTTATTATGGAAATATAATAGTTATTAATTCTATATTCATCCTGGATGTATTATTTTTTATAATGATTCGAAGGAATAAATTTTGAGGAGTGGAATAAAGAGTGTTATCACAGAGTTTGTATCTTAGTCCCTAGTATTATAAAATGTTAAGGCTAAAACACTAACTTCTAAGGGGGTGATGCATTGATTACAATTACAATAATGGAAATGGGAAAACATCATTATGTAATTTGGTGTTGGACTCCCAAAAACCACTAAAGGGTATAATTATATATTTCTGGAATCCAATCACATAACTAAGTCAACACACTTCATTTCTATCAATTAAAACATCTCCCGATATCATTTTCTAGGTTTTACATTAATGTAGTGGTACAGTTGCATGTAGTACCTAATTATTTTATATATGATTGTTATATGACTTTTAACTCAATGATTTAGTGAATTATACTAAAATAACATGACACAGAATTGAGTTTATCACTATTTATCATCATCAAATGGATGTTCAGTCTGATATAAAAATTGAAACCCTCGAGGATATGTTGAGATCTTGTTTATTGGATTTCAAAGGAGGTTGTATAAGAAATTCACTATAGTTGAGTTTTATTTCCAAATATCATTCAATTAATAATTTAGGTGGCTTCTTATGAAGCCCTCTATGAGAAGAAATGTAGTGCACCAATTTTCTGAGATGATGTTGGAGAAAGAATGCTATTGGGACCTAAGATCGATAATAAAATGGATATGGTAGTTAAAACCATTCAATATCATATCAAGGAAGAAAAAAGTCGATAGAAATATTATGCGGATAACCATAAGAGTGACCTAGAATTTGATGTTACTACACAGAAGGCGCTCCTTTTTACCTAGTATTGATGTTTCCCCAAAGGTACCTGGCCTCTGCAACCGTCATCCGGTTGTTCCGGTTTCTTCTAAAGAATTCCTTGAAGCTTCGTAGCATCTATCCACGGCTCTGGTTGCGACGTTCACTCGACAAAGACCTCCGGTGGAGTTGTTCGAAAAGTTTGTGAATCAGGATTGGGGTCTAAACCACTGTGCGGTTGTCGGTCTCCTTGGACCGCGCCAAATTATTTTTTGTCTCGCGGATGAAGACGACATGTCTTTGGCTTGGTCCCGTGCTAGCAGATCTGTTAGGGGGTTTTCTTTCCATTTACATCGCTGGACGTTCGATCTGAACATGAATCGCGTTGCCTTCTCGTCGGCAATATGGATTCAACTTCCCGGGTTACCACTCCCATTTCAGAACCCAGCTCTCCTTCATTCAATTGGAAATTCCGTAGGTCGTTTCCTCTGTGCAGATTGGAAGACTGATGCCTTGGTGCATCCAATCGTAGCCCGCATCTGTGTGGAAATGGAACTATCCCGCCCTCCACCCGACAAGGTATGGATCATGATTGAAGGGTAGTATAGGTATGTGCAAAGTATTTTCTATGAATCGTGGACCTTGTTCTATTCATTCTGCCATAGACAGGGTCACCCTGTAGAGGACTATCGTAAACGGGATGCAATGGTGGCGGCTGAGGCTTCTTCGGGGAGCAAGGGTGCCCCTGGTCATGTTGAAGGTCATGGGGCTTGTACTGGTATCGATTCTGAGCCTGTTACGCTCCATCTAAGGACAAAAGAGAGTCAGGTGGATACTAGTGACCGTAGTGAGCCACTTCAGGGTGTCCAGGAGCAAGTGTCTCAGGTGGAGGCGGTGGTTGATGACCCCAAAAGGATCTGGGTGGTGTTCAGGCATCGAGTAGCATGAGTTTACAGGACCGGGGTCCTACGGCGGGGGTGTTAGGGAGCTCCTCGCTGCCTGCAAGTGAGCCTTCCAGGTCAGAGGCCATTTGTGTGCCAGCCAGAGGATGGGAGTCTCTGAACCCACAGCCTCAATATATGGGCAAGGGTTTTGAGGAACCCGCCTCCCTGGAGGGATCAGATGTTGAGAGAACTTGTGTCTTGGGGAAGGAAGGGAACAATGGGGTAGGGTCGGCCCTGGATGGTGCTCCTAACAATCTGGTAGGGACCGGTGTGGAGGTGCAGGCTCAGTCTAACTGTGAAGATGCAAGGGGGTTGAGTGCTGCCTGTCTGCTAGGGGTTTGTTCTTCAGTCCGGAGTACAGTCGCTTTGAGCAATAGGTATGGATTGCTGGCTGAGGATGAACATAGAATTGAACCATCTACCTAGATTAATGATGGTAAGGACAATAGGGAGAGTGATGGTGGGTTTTTGTTGGAAGGTCGGATTAAGGGAAAAACCTGTATAGAGTATGAGGATGGTGGAAGGGGAAATGAATGCGACGTGGTCTGTAGAAGTCTCTCCGAAACAGAATCGGGTTTGAGTAGGGTCAGGAAGAAGCGGGGTATGAGGGATAGGAAGGATTACTCTTCCTTACCTCCTCCTATGAAGACCCGTTCACCAAAGAAAATTTTGGTGGAGAAGATAGATAAGGAGGCTAGGTATAACCAAAAGGCAGATGGACAACATGATCCGTCCCTGGATTTGGTCCTAAGCTCTGGCGATATGGTGTCAGAACAGGTGTTGTATCTCAACGCATCGGAAGAAGATGAATCCAAGATTATGGGTAGGAACCTTGAAGTGGAGCTTAAGGAGGACTAGTATGCCTGGGTGGATAAACAGGACTCGATCCTGGTTGGAGGTTTTAATAAGGGGTTGATCAGCCTTGAGGAATATATGCAGGTCTGGAATTCACTAACTTCCTCCTTTGAAGACATAATAAGGGGGGATCCTTTCCTGCAGGTATCTAGTTTATCCTGGAAACTGTTCAGAGTCACTGACTCTGGTAAAATACATCTGGTGTTCAATGATTCTAGTTTACTTGCTTCTTAACTTATGTTGTGTTGAGTTTTCGTTCTGGCTGTGGGAGGAATACGGAAGGGTCAGTTCGGCTCGGTCGGGCTGGAGCATGCTGCATGTTCCTCTGCAGGCCATTAGGGATGTGGTGGATATGGAGGGATGGCTTGCCATCGGGAGGGACCATGCTTGCATGGGATCGCCGAGTGGTCCTTCTCTGGAGTTGGCGGATGCTGCTGTGCTTGGGTGAGGGTGTTTCTGATCTTCTGTTTGTTGCTGTTTGTGTCTGTTGGAAATTAAGGTTTCTCACTTTTTCCCCAAAAGTGTTTTCTTAATAAAAAAAATAATTTTCAGATCTCCATGGAAGAAGGATATGAGGTTTGGGAAGAAAGAGAAACTAAGCACAGGGTAAATCAGTCACATTGAGATTCTTGATCATATCGGACTGGTAGCCTATCACTTAGTAATTCCTCTAAATATATTTCATTTCCAATCTGTGATCCATGTATTTCTACCAAGTAATTACAAACATAACCCTTCACATGTACTGAACCCAGATTAGATACTGTTGGAGCAAAATCATTCTTACGAGGAGTAAAAAATTCAATTTCTAGATCATACAAATAATGTTATATGAAACAAGTCTAATTACCTGGTCAATGTTTTATGTAGAAATAACTAGTTTGAGGAATATATGTGGTTTCTTGATTATATTATTAGGTCGAAATTTCCTCATTCATTTCAATCAGAATAATAATTTTTGAGGGAGAAATTCATTTTAAGGGGGGTAGAAGGTAACACCCAGTGTTTTTGTGAACATTTTTGTCAAATAAATAAATTATCTTTGATATCATGAATTTCAAGCTACACTAATTAATAGTTGCTTTATTCACTACTCCATGATAATCATTCACTACACTCAATACTTACTTGGATTGTGTTATACGCCACAACGAGTTTCTAAAAAAATTAAAATTTTAATTATTTAAAAGATATTGTTATAACCTAGATGTTAAAAATAGTAATATGAATACTAATAAATAATTTTAATATATAATTTTTAAATTTTTTATACAAATAAGAGATATTTATAATGAAACGTGTAATATTGGAAAAGTCTTTATATGTTGGAAAATATTATTTTATCAAATAAAATGATTTTAATATCTTTATGTGAACAATAAGAAAATTGATTATAGAAAATTTTTAAAATTTAATCAGAAAAATTAAAGTTCATTTTTTAATTCAGTGTGTTAAAATTATATTAAGTAAAATATTTGGGTTTTTTAAACAATAATTTTTAGATAAATAGTTAAAAATACTAAATTTCAATTCAAAAATGTATTTTCATATAATTTATTTTTATAGTGAAATTAAATTTTAATTATGCATTAAATAATAATGAGATTAATTTCAGTGTAATTCATCTAATTTAGTTTATTGTAAGTAATTTAAATTTGACATTGGATATAAAATGATTCCAATCATTTAAAAAAATTTCATTAAAGAATCAACTATGGTGACGAGTTAGAGTTATTAAATTTTAATTAATTTCATGCTACATTAAGAATTAGTATATTGAAAATTGGATTCAATTTTTTTTATCAGAATAATTTATAATGTCTAATTTGGTAAATATTATTTTTAAACAAACATATTTGTGAATATAATTAAAATAAATTATAGTTTCTAAAAAAAGTTTATTAAGAAATTAACTAAAGCTTAATATTAATGCCAAAAGTCCCTGAGACTTGTCCAAAATAAATTTATTGTCTATATTTTGTCTTTATCCTTTTTTTATTGCATTTGGACCATTATAGGATAAAACATTCATTGAAAAAATATGCGTTGAATTCTATTTCAAAAAGTTTACAATAATGGGAATCCTTATCCACTATAAAAAGACACTCCCCCTCACCCATAATCAAACATCTCAATAATTTTATGCCACACAAAAACTATGTTATTTTTATTCAATGGTCATATAAAAAATCATAAAATTAAATATATTGAGATGTTTTTATTCTTAATTTTTGACCTAAACGTACACACAATTTCATCTAATATGCAATGAACTTACTATTCTTCTGTACGACGATCCATATCCTTGTGAAATGAAGTGGTTTGTTTTTCCATTACACCTCTCATGGTTTAGAATAATGATGGACACTCTATTATTATATAATTTATGTGATTTTTATTATTTCATTATACTTATGTAATTATTATATAAATCAAACATTCATGCCTTCCATTTTGTGTAAATATGATAATTTCATTTGGGGAAGTGTAGAATACTGCCTACTCATTGTGTTTTGATTCATTCACACTATACATGTAATGTTTTAAGTATGGGTTTGGTAAATTTAAAAAATATATATGAAATTATAATTATAATTATAATATTATATTTATAAAAATATATTTCATTTACTGTTTTTCTTTCAATGCGATAATTGAACAGAAACAATGTTCATATATACGTTTGACATACCGTCTACATGAACGGTGTATTCCATTTAATATTTTAATATATTGTAAATAATACATATATAATGGTTATAAATTATATTTTTTTTAACTTTTTACATTATTTAAATCAATAGTTATATAGGAGTACCAATAATATAACACATTAAGTCAAATGCAAAGAACAATGAAGAAATTACCTAAAATGTAACCTTCACACAGGATTGATATTAAGAAAATGCTATAAATACAAATATGGTATTATATATGATAATATAATTCTATTGAATATTTATAATAAACTTATATTTAATTTACTAGATGTTTTAAATGTTATGGTGAGATCCATGAAATAATTTAATGGGATTTCTAGTCTCACATTTATTTATGTGAGATTTATTCCTTATTCATCACTTTTTTATTTTCTATCGTGTATATACCACTCATTAAATAAATCAATTATTATTATCCTTTGATATATAAGTATTTAAATATCCATTTAATGATATAACATTAATTGGGTTTATGATTCATTATATATGAATTTGATAAAGTAGTTCTATATAAATTTTACTTCTTTGAGACACACGCCTTGAATTTCAAAAACCATTTTTTCAAAAAATATTTTTCAATAATTATCTTAAAAATGTTTATTAAAGATGATATTTAAAGATCAATTTCAAAGGAAAATGATTTAAAAATTGTTTTATTGGTTTTGAAGATTCTATTAGATGTTTTTGAAGTGTTATCAAAGAAGTGGGTTTCAAAATGATTCCAAAGTTTCACAATATGTATTCAAAGTGTATTCAAGGAAATGGTTTTTAAATTTTTTTCGTGATTTATTTATAATTTTCCAAGTGTATATTCGAATAAAATAGTTTAAAAAATGTTTTAATTTATTAAAATAAATTTTCAATGAGGGAAGTATTTTTTCACAAGAATTTTTTTAAAATATATATACCAATTATTTCCCATATATGATGATATTTGTTTATGATACACATGACTTTATGGAGAAATGATCTAAAAATTCAATTAATATTATATCTATGAATGGTTTATGATTTGATATTATGATTCTTATGAAACACATTTCTATTTCACTAGTTATATGACAATGAATCATATTTCTTGTTTCATGTGTTTTGTGTTTATAAGACCCACTTCTTTCCCAGGGTTAGGGTTTTGATGTAATGACTTATAAACCTACATATTCATCCAATGTTTAGGATGTGATTACATGTTTATTATATAAATTTCATTTCATGGGTTGGGATATGAATGTTTATGAAATTTTGGAACATGCATTTATGATTTCATTATGAGATGTGTGGGACTAATATATCCCTCAATCCACCAGGTGATGATTTATATCGCATGATATAATGAATGTAATCAAGAAAATGGGCTTGATCCATTATGAATGTTAGGGAAACCTGATCCACTATGTGAATATGGGGAAACCTGATCCACTATGGGGAGATTAGGAAACCTGATCCACTATTGGAGGAAAGGGAGACCTAATCCTCTATGGAAAGATGGGGATACCAAATCCCATATAGAGAAAGGAATTTGAATGGGGATGGGGGTGTGTCCCTACCAATTGGTTTACTCCCCAGGACTTTCCCTAATAAGTTTTTGAAATGTTCTCTTACATATAGTGAATGATATTACATGATAATGTTTTTTCAGAAATTCCCAGTCTTATTCCCATATTATTCTTTCATTGATCATGATATAGATTAAATTATGATTCGGGTCTTGATATCTATGAATATTTATTCCGTGATTAATGTTTTTTATTTTTTATATGTAGAGTATGATCTATTTATATTATAATCACGTTCTTATACCCTTATTCAATGTTTAGGATGACATATCACTCTTTTTTACCATTAATGTGCATATGATATCACCCCTTTTTATGTTTCATTACCTTGGTTATGATGATATATATTATTTAAGATTTTTATAAGAAGGATTCTAGTCATAAAGAACCTATTGGGTGATAATTTAGATCATGTAAGTACCAATTGTAATGCATCCATGTTTTTAAAGGCAGTATGATAATATTGTCTTTTGGAATTTTATTGTGTAATGTATTAAGTATTCCAAAAATTTATGTAATTTTAATTTTTTTAAATTTAGGGTGTCTATAATGTTACCCCATATATCAGGGTCCCAGTTGATTGGATTCTAGGTTAGGACATTACAAATATAGAATATATAAAAGTGAGACAAAAAATATCTTATCTCAAGATCCAATAGTATTCATACACATTTTAATCTAATTTATCATAAATATAAGTATATTATATATATATATATATAAGAATAATAACCATAATAACAATAAAATATATAATTTTATGATGATCTATTAATGACCATTTATTAACAATTCCATGTGAAATAATGTTTTGGGTAACAATTTCCTTGTTTTCCTTGTATGATATTATTTGGTAGTTATCAAGCTCTTAATTTCATCTTAGTTTCATCATCTATATTATGAAAAAAAAAATTATAATATATATATATATATAAAACATATGTATTTAGAATGATCAATTAACATTAGAGACAGAAAAGGAATTACACTATTCATGGAGATGGTTGGCCATACATATGCCGGATAACTATTTCCATTTTCTCAGTGGATGGAAAAGAAGAGTGGTAATTAATTAATAATATATAAATATTAATTATGATATCATATATATAAATTATATACATTAAATTTATAATTCATACCTTACATTTATATAATAAGTGAAAATTTAATCACACAGTTTTTTCGGGGTGGTGGTCTTTCCTTCAGAGGAGGAATGTTATCATATTCCCACTAAATGGAATATAAGTAGTTGTAATGATATTATAATTTCAGATGAATAATTCTATTAGAAATATCATATAATATTTTAAATCTATATTTATTTAAGTGACTCTAGTTTTTTCTTATATGACATTGGAATATTCTTTGGAATATTTTCATTGCCGGGAATTGAGGTAGCCGGATATTATATGGTCGGATGTGCCTATAATTGATATTATAATATTATTAAATATATTAATATCATGTATAAATTTTGTTCCTAAAAGAATGGAATCAATTCTTAGTAGATCCCATGATCATAAATCTGAGATGGTAGTTGAGTATAGAATGTAAGGTTTATCGTTGGCATGACATAATGTTGGTTGGCCTGAGATGTTTGATAAAGGAATTTATTAGGTGGCGTGTTTAATTAAAATTATTAAATAACATAATTTTTTGTTTTATTAAATGTCCTAAATAAATTCTTCTATAAATAACCTATTATTATTATTTTATATGTTTAGTTGCATTACCCTTATTAGATCTAAGAGGAGGAGGAGACAGTTATTCATTGGAAGATCAAAATGAAATGACGAATGACAATCATATAATGGTATATCGATGTAATAAAAAGGGATTGTGTCTTTGATATCATGGGTGAATGAATAATTCTCCAATCATAAATCCCTTATCTAGGTAGGGATCTTCAATAGAGTGTTTGTCTTTTTTATTAAAATATTTATCACGGACTAATTAGGTTACATTAATGTTTAATTTATTTAATCCTTTTCATTATACCTATTTTCTTATTGTATAATTTATATTTTAAATCCATTTTTCCCTTGTTATCAACCAATTTTATAGTCATTTTCTGATAACACATGGCAATTGATTATTCATTTTCATCTTGTGTTTTCCCCTCTCTGTTGTATGCATTATTCACCATTGGCCTATAAGGACACTGTTCCACACTGTTAGGGATGTTTTGAGCAGAATCAAAGACCTAGATTCATTATGGTAGAATAATTTACATGTGGATAGATGGATTGAAGATGTACTTATTATTTATGTAGGAAGAAGGTGATATGTCATGGAACAAAGTATAGTAGGGGCAATGAGATAAAGCTTAAAGAGCAAGGGTGGTGGGTCCGTGGATGTAAAATAATTATTATTTTTAATAATAATAAAAATATAATAAATTTTTAGAATTAAAATAATATGAATAAAATAGAAAAAGAATTCATGGGGTGGGACTCCATCATATGGCTCTGTGGATTTTGGGGAAATCCCAACCAAATATCTCCACTTTTAATATTGTTATTTTAATAATAATAACAGTAGTGGTTTGAAAAAGATTTTTCAAATAAGAGATAAGCGAATGAGTTTTTCATGGTTATTTTGATAATGTGGTGGAAAACCATGTGTGTGGACCTCTTCCTCATGAATTTAATTATAAAATAATGATATAATATAATAATAATAAATTATTACTATTATTAATACCTTGTTTCAGAAATAACACAATCATATGGTTCAATAATGATAAACCATCTATGGCATCATGACCATGAAATTGGGGTAAGTGATTGAAGTCCAATTTTGGATTCCTTTTTTTGACTTCTGGCTTGGTTCTGAGAGTGGCATACTTATGTGATGGGAAAAAATATTTTTTTTTCACTGGGTGTCTTAGTTGGGAAGGTAAATAGACAATACTGAGTGTTTTCCACAAGGATATCAATGGAATGATTAGTTATTTCATTCATGACCATTTTTATTAATATAAAGATGGATTTTTTTTTTCATGATGGACCGAAGAAGACCCATGTGCGATTATAAAGATTTTTCCCAAACACGAATTTATGCCATTGTGTTTCCTATCAACACTATTTACTAAATTTAACATGATGGTGTCCTTTATAGTGTCTTTAAATATGAAACCTTGATTTTTTTTACTATGATTCTTATTTTGGAGATGCAAAGATATGAGAATGATTTGACTAGATCATTATATAAAGGTAGTGGTTTAAAACACCCCCATTTCATCAGGTCATAGACCCCCCCAATCCATGAAATATTTTATATGGAACCCCTGGTGGCATCACTGTGTGGGTCCATTATCTTCTTAGTGACATAATATTGATGCACTAGCATGTGGTTCCTCAATCACTTGAGTTGAACCCCACCAATGGAAAATGTCATGAGTTATATACCTACAATGTGGACCCCCCGGATAGACTAGGGTACGGGTCCGCTACCAAAAAATGGCACCCCCTAAAAGACTAGGGAATGATTTCCCCACTAACTGAGTGTAACTCCCTTGATGGACTAGTTACTTGTTACTATACCTAATATGTATCACCCCCTAGAGTAGTATGGGGAGGGTATTACTTAACTTGAGTACCACCCCTCAGAGACACTATGTCATGGGTCCTCCATCAATGTCAACCCATACAGTGGCACCCCCTAACGTACTAGCTCAGGTGTTCACCAAAGGATATTATACATCCTCAACAATGGAGTGTGGTGGTTATGTGTGAGGCCTCAACCTGGTCTCTTGAAAGGTCACATTTGATTCTTTTAGTAATGATATTTCTCCATCAAAAATGGAATTTGTGGAATGTTGTGGTCCCTCCACCATGTGCTTCATAAAAACCCATGTGATGCTAGAAATCAGTGATGGACATTTAGATATGTTGGAAAACCCGTCAAACAGGGATGGTCCAAGAGAGGAAGACCTCAATTTTATATATCTTGTATTATTTTTTATGATTGTATATAATTGTTTGGAAATTTGTTTCCATATTTCATTAAGATGAGATGACTACTTCTATTGTATCATTTATTTCTCCAACATTAGTTTTTTAGGCATCGGTATCGGTATATATATACTCACCCATTCATGGGTGGTTTCTCAAATATTTTGTTATGTATGTATATGGAATAAAAAAATGGTTATTTTGGTAAAGAAATGGAAACACATGTTAATAGACCACATACAGTGTCAGACATGGTTGTTAGAAGACATAATCTCTAAACATACATTATTCTAGTATTGTTTACATTGGGACTTCATGTTTTTTTTGGAATGATTTTTCCCTTTAATATTTTATTTCAAATTGTTGTAATATGATGTATTGTATATATTTTGTTTTAGGCATGGATTATCTCTAGATGATTCCCACTATTTCATTACTTTCCAATACACTATTTCATAGTGGTTGTTGGGTTCCACTGTATATGAACACTAGGAAAAAGACATCCATTTATGTTATTGCATATTGGTTCTAGTCATTAGAACATAGCTTACAATGGTGGTTTTGGGGTTGGGGAAATTGGCCCTTCTTTTCGCTAGGTTTCCCAAGGTGATTTACATCCTTACATAGTGGTAAAAGAGTAGTAAATTAAATAGGTTATTGATATCAATGGGTCGTCGGTGTGGGTTCAATGCTAGGCAACCTGGGTATGGTGTGTAAGCTTTCATAATCATACACCAAGAATCTGAGTACCTACCCATTGACTTTGAATTTTGAGAAATACATTACAGAGAACATGGTACATGAATTAAATTATGTTGAGTCCTTTTACACTTATTTGTGTGTCAACTCCCCAAGAATATAAGATTTTTTACCCTGGTTCATCCTGATTAATTTTTTGATATCCCTGTGAATTAACCCATCTAGAATTTGGAGACTGTGTCTTGGTGAGGACCAGTTGAGTGATGAAGCTTTAGTTCTAGGACCTCCTCAGGCATGGTCCTTTTTATAGGAATACACAAATCAATGCTACCTTTTATTGATAAATGCATTGGTCTATATGTACATAATATAGATGATTTTCTTCATGATGATTGGTCTATAATTATTGTAATTTATAATGATGATATTCATAGTAATTGTGAATTATGCCAATTCCCATGATGAATACGACTGAGGATTCACAATGATATAGACCATCGGGTAGTAGAGGATTGACTAGAGGTAGTGGCCTAGATTATTTTTCTTCTGTGGACCACAATAGTTTAAATTGTCCCTTTGGATACTAGTATTATACTAGAGTGGATATTGGATATGGATGTACTAATTAACGACACACCAGCAATGAGTGTGCATTTATGTTTTTAGATATAAATATATTTTGAGTTTTGTGGGCATCCGAACTCACAATTCTCATGTGGTGGAGTACTATTGTGAGCCAATGGCATCAATTCCCTACTTGGACGGGACTGTCATGATGTTGGTCGTAGTAGAATGAATTTTCTAAGGGATATAGGGAATTGGTAGACCCAATTGTTATGTATGTTCATCAATGATTTGGAAATGAAATAATGAGGGTATATTCCCCCATCAACATTCATTCTTGTGATGCGATTTAAACAGAAGAGTGTCATATTGTTCCTACAAATTATGAATGTATCATGGCATGGTAAATGATTTCCTTGACTTGTAAGTTTGAGATCATTAATTTGGGAATTTGTTGGAGTGATACTAAGTTAATGATAATCCACATGAAGTGGGAAATGATGCATTCAAGTGGAGGAGGTTTGTTACCTCTAGGATAAAAGTGTGTTTGAAGTGTGAAATGTGGCTTCTCTATTACAATTTCCATTTTTGGATAGTGATTGAAATCTGATTTTCATAAATTTATCATCAACATAATATATATAGATACTAGTGGATGTTTTTTTCATGACCTTTATGATAAAGGATCCCATAGAGATGATAAATGGTCCCAATTTTATATCAATGATGTTTCTTATGTCTGCCAGGAGAGTGGGAGTCACATAAAATATTTCTACAGTGGAAGAGGGAACCAATGATGTTTTCTATGGTATGGGCTGGTAATTCACCACCCATACATATATGATTTCTACCAGTGAGTTTAGTTGTGATTGTTTCTGTCTTGAGATGATTTTTCCTTCTTTGACAAGTACTGATCACTAGACCAGGCATTGTGAGCACATTCATTGGAGTTTACAAGATCATTCTTATTAGATTGTCGTGTATTGAACTAATATAACCGAATTCACTCATATTTTTGTTTCTTAGTGTGGTGTAGAAGAAATGGAGTTTTCATATGAAGGATGTGCTTGGTTTTCACCCCACACCCATTGATAGTTTGTTATTTTCATGGATATGAACAAGGGATGACCTGATATCTTCTATAGCATTCTAGATGAATAAATTAATCTCTGAGAGTTAAAATTTTAGTTATAGTATTCTATAGACTACATGACTCATAAGACCTAGTTTTTTTATCAGGCTAACTTGTGTTGTTCTCCTAAGAGGTATATAAGAGATAGTGTTCAAGTGTATATTATCATTTTATGTTAGAAATGACAATAAAGGACAACTATCCACACACATGAAATGATAAACTATTAACCTAGTGGCTAGTGGGGAAGTTAATATCATATTTTTACATGAGTATAGATTATCAGCATATCTAGGATAGATAGGTGTATGTATCATGAATGGATTCCTAGAGCCTCTATGGTTTATTTTAATTCTTGGTGATTCCCTTTGGCATGATGAATTACCCCACTAGGTTCATGATACATATAAAATGGGTCCTTAAACCTTATTGGATAGGTTCATGGTAATCTTTTGGGATGCTACCATCATGTACTCAATGTAATATTTTGAGTGCATGAGAAAGTGGTTGTTGGGTCTAGACATGTTCCTGGAATGATGATCATATAAAAAAATTAGAATTAGTTATAGTTTTTATGGTCAACATCATGGGATTTGTCTTCCCAGATATGTGAGTGATAGTGGACCATGTATAGGTCAGGTTGACATGAAAATGAGGTCCACAAATGTTGTGTTTGTGGTTGAAGATTATCAAATATGGGGTTTCATCCATTTTTTTCATGTGAGGTGATGAATATGTTGTCTTATTAGCATTCGACAATTTTTTGTGAGGACGGTGTGACCTAACTCTAGTTGATGGTTGTGATCCAGTTGATTCATCAATGATTTAGGGAGATTATACCTGTGGATATTGACTTGGAGAACATGTGTGACTATAAATCCATTGGATATTTTATTGATGGATTATTGAAAGGATGGGAACTTGACATACTTAATCAAGATGGTCATTGGAATTAGTCATACTATGGGAGGTCATGGGGAGGTTGTTTTTGCTTAGTAATATTCATAGGATAAGTGTATTTATATAGGGATCAAATGAATTTTTTTTGTGTCCAAGGATGTTGTGGATTTTTTTGAGTTTAACTCCCAACATCTCACTATCCTATAGGTGGAGACCGAGGTGCTGGATGGAAGTAGAAATAAATGAGTTTTTGTGTAGTTCTAATGACGAGGATTACATGATTTATGTGGGGTCATAATGCTTCATGAGTGATCGTATATTAACTTAATAGGTTGAGACACTTCCAACCCATCAGATAGAAGATATTAGTTAAGTGTTTTGGATGCTTGTGAAAGGAGGAGGTAATCAAGATTCATGTAATTATCCTGATGACCATTAATTCAATTATTCTCAAATAATGTTAGGATTATAGAGAGGATACCTTATGGTTTTGAGACTGATTTATGATTATATACAATGTTTCTACCCTAGATATATTTCCATATAGGGTGTAATGTTCAGGTTTAATATAACATGCATTGGGATTGCATTTTATCTAAGGGAAATATTTGGTTGGATCCCCTAAGAATTAGTGGATTATAAATTATATCATTTTTCATTACACAATATACATTTCACCATTTGTGGTCATATAAGGGAGACCTTTAATGTCATGACCTTCCTTCACCAAGAAGAGGGAAGGGACGAAAAATTGTCAGACCCTTCCTTTTTCATGTTGATGTAGATAAAATGACCTCTTGAGTCCCACCTTCAATAGGACTCGGAGTGGTGAATAGAACCAAGGGTATATAACATCATGTAAAATGGTTGGTATTTACCTTTTATTTAATTAAATTGGGAGATAAGATTCTAAATCCCAAACAGCTCCAAAAACTAAAAGTAAAAGTAAAGATAAAAAATCAATTTCTCATCTAGATCTTCAGAATAAACGGATATAGGTACGAGAAAACTCTAATGAAAAAATACCAAATTAAAGAACATTTGCAAGGACAATTCCCAAAGCCCAAGCTACTATGGTTTGGAATGATCCTCAAAGTCCTCCTAGAAACCTAACAACAGTTTTATATACATTGGGTGAGTATAAAGGTATACTCAAAAGGGAAAACCAAAATATCTTGTGAACAAGTGGGGAGACATTCTAATGCCATGTGAGAAAAGAGGTAACCAAAACACATAGCTAGAAAACTATCACCCCGCCCCCCCTCAACCACACCAAGGCAAACTCCATAAATAACACAAGTCAGGTAAATTAATAGTAATAACCCATCGATATTTGGGTTCCCCACACCACTTTCCCAATGATTATTTAGAACATCCTATAAATGAAACCTCCCCAAAAAGTTCCACATTAGTCCCACAGTCACCGAAAAAACAACCATATGAGCTATCACAACCGCACATCCCACCTTCAGAAACCTGGGCCACCATATCCACACACATCCCCACCAACAGACTCCCGGGCCACAACAACCACTGCCATTCCTAAATACACCTATTATGTAACGACCACTACCATTCCTGAAGACAGTTGGGCGTCATCCCGAAGAATCATGGGAAACAATCCTATATGCACACTCCTATGAAATCCACCACAACAAAACCTGCCAGATTATTCATGGGAGATAATAATCCTTTGGCCATCACATCCTTCCCAAAGTGTCTTGGGCTACCTAGGAGATGTAGCTGAATGGATCTAATAACCAACCACCCATAGTTATGTTGGGAAAAGACTCTCTCCCATGAAATGGGGGTGTTCAACATGAATATGTCAACATGGGTGGGGTGAGAATAATAAAAACATTAAATAAATTTATACATGTATTTGAACAAGGACTCAACCCAACTAAAGAGTTCATAAACTAGCCCATACACAAACACTCTCATTTATATTCCTACATGCACTGATACACAATAGCCACAACCCGAGCACAACCCATTTTTGGAAAACAATCCACCATTTTACCCATTCTAGGTTTCATGTTTAAGTGATTCCATTTAAATAATCCTTCACATCAGGGAAACTAACATGCATATCCACTAGCAATGAAAATAACTGAAAAAAATAGCCAAGCATCTATTTTATCTTTCACACCATGTTCTCTTGTAATGTCACAACAACAAAAGAGATTCGTGAGACCCCTCGATGTAATGGAATGAAACCAAGCCCCAAAATGTTGCCCCATATGGCCTTAAATCTGCAAAAAATAACTTAAAAAAGGAGATATCATCCCTATACATGTCACCCACAAGCATCAAGCAATAGAACCATATGCTTATTAGCAGAATAGATCAAGGGAGTTTACAGATTTAGCCAGATCATGTATCATGTTCCTTCTTTCTGTTTAGATAACCGGTGTGATTACACACTAATTCTTATTCATTGGGAATCTTTTTTAACAACCAAATTTTTGGTATTAACCAGTTTCCATGTTCCTTAAATTCAATCACAAGGTTATCTAGAAATATAGAGGTTCATTAGTACGTAATAAAGTACCACCAACAACTACATTTTTAGTGGAAATAAGTGCATACTATTCAAAATAAAAAAAATGAAGGCAAAATAAATACAACAACATCACCCTCAATCACTTCCCTTAATTCTTTAGAGTCTATTTATTATCTTCATTATGGTTTAGTTTCATTCATGTCCTGAGGGATGGATTATCATACCCGCTCCGCATGATACAAAGTAAAGAGGGACGAAGGAAAACCCTACTTGGACAATCAAGGATCACAATTTTTTTCCTCTTGTTATGAACTAAGGATGTGCAAATTGCAGAGGAAGAAATCTAGAGACACCAAGGATGAGTGGGAAGGGATAAAACATGGGTGAATGATTCATCTTATAAGGAAGGCTCGAGGGGCACAAAGAGAGACCAGAAAAAAAAGAAAATGGGGATGTTGGTTTGAGGAAAGGATATATACAAATATTTGGGAGACTATTTGGATATACATAAAATTCATTTCATGGCTTGAAAATGTGGTTGGGATGTTTCACACATTGTGATTAATTTTGATTTAATAATTTTCCTTAGAGATGGTGGAGATAATGACTATGAGTTAATATATTTCCTTTAAATGTAGAAAAACATGTTACATTGGTGTAACTAAAATACATGAGAATGGTATGTCTCCGATGAAAAAAGACACACGTTTTGGTAAATCAAGGTTCTCTCAGCCATTGGGGGTTTAAAAAATATTTTATAGGGTATAAACGGATATGAAAGGGGTATGAAAATAATTTTACTTCAAAAGATACTTTGGAGGGAAAAAATGGAAGGTCCCGGAAAAATATGGAAGGACTCAGCTTTTGGTGAGTCACCATCACCCTAGCACCATCGCCCTGGCACCACGGCCCTGGCACCATCTCCCAACCACTGTTTCCCTACCACCATCGCCCTAAAACCATTGCACAAATATCGATGCTGATTGATGCTATGGACCACCCACTGATTCCACGAATAACCATCGGTTCCACCGATGTCAATCAGTGCCACTGATACCCATCAATGCCATGATATCTCAAAGGTTCTACTATCGTACATCAGTGCCACCATTCATTCAATCCTGAAATTTGGAAAACGTTTTAATGAGTCATCAATTGTTCCCAGGACACCCCAATCATCAAAACATGTCAATGTAATGAACCGGGTGGGTCGGTCCATTGCATTTGAACCTTTTTATACTATTCCCTACCTTGTAATTTCAAGAGTTATCATGAAAAAAAGATGGGGGTCTGAACATCCACATCAACAGATACGTCTCAGGAACAAACCTCCATATAGATGTTAGAAATTTTGAACAAGCCTCGATATCTTGGAACACGTATCCCTTTTATATCTCTTTAAAATATATAGATATACTATTGTTCTTCTCTGCTATGAAATCACTCAAACATATAAAGGTCACATCGCCCCAACATAGGGGTTTGGGAGTCTCTTATTCCATGTCAAGATACTATTCTTTTTGGGCGTCACAGACTCACCTGCATGGGTTTAATCAAATCCACCTTAATGTATCTTTATTATTGATTAGGTTCTACCCTCCCCACAATCAGGAATTTTCACACACATTCAGAGAACAAGGGAAAAAACTCATCTCATAGCATACTAGGTCAAGCATTACCCCACATTCTAGTACATGACAAACACAAAACAAAACTCAAAACTACTCTAGGTTCTAGGAATGCATATTTTCCTCCTATTCCTAGGTACTCTCCTCAAGGACAACATGACTCCATAAAACATTAACCAAGGTAATGTTTAATCCATAAATATCATTCTCCTCAGGATCGTTGATCCTTACTGGTCACTCCACGAATGTCGCATCATCCCCGATATATATCTCTCCCCAGTCGAGGACATTTGAATCATCAGCTATATACTGATTGATCTAAAACACCTGGAATTTTTCATGGACACTCTGCAGCAGAGGTGGTAGTGATAGATGATAATCCACTTTTCCCAACCATTGCCACACCTTGAATGGTATGATCAACCTTGGAGAAAGATTACACCCCCATGTCGAACCTCTATTTCCCATTCCCTGGAGAGGCCTTTAAATACATGTTCTCCCCTAACTCAATATCCATGGGTCTACTCCGATAATCTACATATGACTGGTTCTAGTCCTAATCCACCTTCATCATCTCATGCACTAGATAAAAACCTTCTTCGTCATGCTCTGCACCACCTCTATTCCAAGAACACGTACTTCCCCATCCTTGGTCCAGCACACAGGCGAATGAAATGGCCTTCCTTAAAATAAATTGAATGGATCCATTCCAATAGTAGAGTGGTAGCTATTATTATAGGTAAAATCTACCAGAGGTAATTGTCGTACCCATGATCCCCTGAAGCCCAAAACAAATTCTCATAACATGTATTATAATGTATGGTTAGTCCTCTCAATCTACCCATCTATCTGGGGGTGAAATCAGTGCTACGAAATACTTGGGTACCAAAAGAATGTTTTAATCACTTCCAGACATAGGAGGTAAACCTTGAATCCTAATCTGATACTATGGACCTCATAACTCTATGCAACTGCACCACCTCATCCATGTACCTATGTGTTATGGCATCTACCACACTCAACTCCTTGATTTCCAAGAAGTTATCTGATTACATCATCTATTCTACCCCCACCCAGATAACATCGTAGCCTCCTTGAACCATGGGATGTCCTGTGATGAAATATATTGAGATGGTGTCCCACATCCACTCCAGGACATCTAATGGCTGTAACAAACCACCTGAAACACGGTGCTCAGCCTTCACCTACTGGAACATGGGATGTCATCCACAAACAATGCCACTACGAATATCACCAGGGGCTACCAAAACTGACCCTCAATCATCGTTACATCTTGGAAACAAATATTTCTACCAATGTAAGTGATTTATGGAACTCACCGAGAAATCTATCATGCATCGTCTCCTATAAAAACAACTTACCGTAGAAAAACATCCTATTCTTACCATCTTCTGACCATCTCTCTAGATCATTTCCCTATAAAACATGATCATGCATCACATCAACCTATATGTCTCCACACTAAGACTCATCCACCTCCTGTTCCAAGGGGAACTGCACTATCATCGGAATGAGACAACATCTACCATCCTCCACTCTCTTGCTGAGACGTAAAGAAGCTGACTCCTCTGTTTCCCTCCAAACATCATCTGACTCCCAAACCACATCCTTATATGACTTTCTAATCAATTAATTGGCCACCATATTACCCTTTCCAATGGTTTAAGATATCTTAAAGTCTAATCCCTAAAGAAACTTCATCCACATCCACTGACACATGTTCAAGTTTCGCTAGGGGAACACATTCTGCGAGCTCTTATGATATGTGAAGACTATGAAGCATTCCTTGATGAGGTAATGCTGCCACAAAATCATCGTGGACACTAATACTCCAAGATCTAGATCATGGGAGGAATATCTACATTTGATAGGATGTAACTGCCAAGATCTATAATAGATCACTCCTTGTTGCTGCATTATTTCACACCCCTAGCCTAGACCAAAAGCTTCACAAAACACTTAAAACATTACCCCTTCCTCTGGAAACCTCATCAATGGGGCATTGAACATCTTCCCCTTTAGATAACTACATGATTCTTGACATTTATCACTCATGATGAAAGCTTTATCTTTCTTGGTCAAGGCTATCAAAGGAGCTATGAATGAAGAGAAATTGGGATCGAACCTCCGGTAGTAACCTGCTAGATGTAGGAACCTACGAACTTCTACCATAATCATGGTCGCTTCCAAAGAAACAATTTCTTAATCCATTAATGGATCCATCATTATTCCCTACTAGTAAACCACGTGTCTAAGGAAGTGCACCTCTCTTGTCCAGAACTTGCACTAGGATAGATTCTCGTACAGCTGGTAGCATCGGAGGACATCTAGAACTATCCTCATATTCTTAGTGTGATCCCCCAATGATCATGAGTAGATAAGTATGTCATCAAAAAATAGGACTAAGAACCAATCCAAATATTTGAAAAAAATATATATTTCATGATCCCTATTAACATAGATATTGCTTTCGTAATTCTGAACATCATGGCCACGAACTCAAAGTACCAATATATACACCTGGATGTATTCATAGATATGCCAACCCTATTTACGCTCAAATGGTGATATCTATACTATAGGAAAATCTTCTAGAAGCAAGATTCTCTATTCAACTAGACAAAAAGGTCGTCGATCCTTGGGAGGGGGTAATTGTTCTTGACCGTCACGTGATTTGGCCTTTGGTCTTCTATAAATATTTTGAGATCACCCTATAAATTCATTGAGAAAAAGACAAGAGCACTCAATGGTGACATGAATAGCCAGATAAAACCATTCTTCATCAGGTCAACCTTGATTAGAAACTCCCTCAACTCAGAAGGCCCCATCCTAGAGGGATCCATCAAAATCAGATAGGCACCGGGTTGTTAGTATTTCCTAAACACCACATCGCATCGAGGGGTTAATGTCACAAATTCTTCAGGGAAGATTTTCAAGAACTCACTGATGATCCTAAAGACTTACACCATCTTTGAGTCTTCCGTTTCCACTGAAAACATGGCTAGAATCAAAAGAAGGGGTTATATAAGTCGGCTGCCCTCCTAGAAACCCTACTCACCAGTGAAGGCTACATGCTGGCTAACAATATCTGAGAACACAAACCTTCTCTAGAAGCAGTCAATAGTAGAACACACAGAGAAAACCCAGTTGATGTGTAAAGTGAAATATTATGGAATCACTGGTAGCATAAGTAGGCCCCCCATTGAACTGATGTGGCCCGAACATTAGTCTACATCCATGAAAAACATAATACAATCTAGTCTAACCGCATACTGGTGTACTCAATACAAGGTTTATGGAGTGTATCTCTACATCTAGACCTATATCATTTGTTAGACTAGGAGTAAATAAGGAGTGTGAATCTCTTGAATAAAAAATGGGTAAGCATGTGTACAAAACAATATGATCATCCTCGAACGACCACCATCCCCACTGGAAATGATGCCTCTGTGGTGTGTAACTATCCATGCCCAGATCCTCTTCCACTCAACTGTTATCATGCTTGCCGACCATGGCCTGGTTGAGGTCCCTGAGGAGCGCCCTAAGGTCAGCCTCCTCCTGCAATATCTACTCCTGGAGGATAGAGAGCTCACTGCCCCTACTACTATTGCAGAAAAGGTATGGATGAAAACTGTTGCCATTGAGGTGGGCGCTAAAACATCCCACCTTCACTATACCGCACTCTGTCTGGGCATTGATTATAGTGATTCCATTGGATTCCACAAATAATTCACCTTGTTCCTAGACTCATAGATAAATGCTGGGGACCGAGAGATTGAAAATGGAACTATTGAGTCCTACTCCCCACTGGTAAAATCATGTATGGACTAGATGTTATAGGCCTGATACTAATGGACTTCCTCTTTGATGATCTCAATAGGATCCCCTTGTGGAATACTTTCAAGTGTGTGCATCCTCTCCACAACCTCATCCTTCTACTAATCCTCCGGGTATGATGGTAGATAGAAGGGAGTAACAATAGACAGCAAGGAAGGTTAGAGTCCCTCCTCTATGCACCTTTCCCTCTTCGTCATTGAAGAGGTATGAAGAGTAAATAATGAGATCCTTGAAGTTGATCCCCAAATCCCTCATCATCATACTCACTTTCTATAGAGAGAGAACTTCCTACTTCTTCTCATTCTTCGTCATGGAAGAATGAAATTCATCCCAGAAATCCCTCTCAAATTCAGTCTATAAAAACTCAACCTCATTCTTATCCCTAAGATAGAGTGTCCACCACTGATGTGATACTCCTTGAAAATGAATTATATCCAAAAGAACTCAGTACTCAACCAAAGCTTGGATCAAGCGGAAATCTATCACCAACTACTTGAGCCAATTATCTGTCTCCATTTCTGAGATGCTTCCCCCATACTTCCCAAGGGTATATAGCTGAAATACACAAAGAATCTTCTACCATAGGTCATCCCCCTCCTATAGATCATCCAATCTGATAATCAGCAAAATCAGCCACTTGGGCCTTGATCGCCCGCACTACTTGTGGTCGTCGTCCGAGGGTGATAGTTGAATGGTAAATAAGGAATGTCTAAGCCCATGTAGTGTAGAATATTCCTATTTTATTTTTCATGAATTTTTCATGAATTTTTCATTTATTTTAAACTCCCCAAATATCTAGAACACACAAGAACACTATTCATTATGATGAAGATTCCTTTCCTTGGGTCTCAAACATGAAATCAGCATAGCCTCAAATGCTTGTTCGGTAGGTCCAGATTCCTTGCACCAGATCATGTGGGCCCCTAAAATCATGTGAACTATCTAGTGATACCTAGACTATATCACACGCATTGATTTCCTAACACTGTTTGTTTACCTTCCAATGAAATCATCACTATGCCTAATCCCAAACACTATCCAATCTCTCAACCATCACCTTTGATACCATTATGTCACAACCTGCTATAACTATGATGAAGAAAGTGATATCCACATCCAAACACTTCCTTCTTCATGATAAAGGAGAGCCAATGACCCAGATTCCGAACTTCAATAGGTCCTAGAGAGGTGGCTAGCACCATGGGTGTAGATTATCACGTAATATTGAAGGCATTACCCTTTTTATTTAATAATATCATGATATAATATGGTAAATCTCAAAAAAATCTAAATATTTAAAGTAAATGTAAATAAAAAAATCTATTACCATATGCACGTTCAAAATAAAATGATACAAGGTAAAAGAAAATGCTAATGAAAACAATATCAAAAGAAAGAGAAGCAGCTACAAAAACACCAAAATCTTGAGCTAGTAAGGTCTACCATTGTCCTTAATTTCTTATTTGAAACCTATTTTTTTTATGTAGGTTGATTATACTTGTATACTAAGTAGGGAAAAAAAAGATCTCATCCACAAGTGGGCCGACATTCTAATGTCCTATGAGAAAAAAGGTAACCAAAACACCTTACTAGGAAACTATACATATAGACTCACCAAGGAACCCTCCCCTATTAATAGAATTCATGTAATGTAATAGTAATAACACATCTATATTTGGGTATCCCACACCACTTTCCCCCGTGTTATTTAGTACATGCTATGCATGAAACCACCTAAAAAAGTTTCACTAATGTCCAATTGTCTCCCCAAAAAAACCATATGGGATATCACCACCACATATCCTTGTCACAGACACCTAGGCTACCACAACCATGAAAATACCTACCTACAGAAACAAGGGAAACAAAAAAAACTGCAATTATTGATGACACCCAAGCTAGAACAATCAGTTCCATGAACGTAGGAACATAGGCCTCATCCCAAAGAAGCTTATGAAACAATCCTACATGCACACATCTTGCCCGACCACCACAACACACCATGTCCGAAGAGTCTTGGGCCGTAATGAACCTTAGGCCATCAAATCCAGCCCAAATATTATTGGGGTACTTGGTGCAGGGAGAGAAAAAAAGAGCTAATAACTCAGAAACCATAAGAATGATGGAAACCCCACCCCCCCCCCCCCCCTATGAAATGGGGGTGTTCGGAACAATGTGCTAAACCTGGATGGGGTGAAAATAATAAAAACCATAAATACATTTATAAATACATTTGAAAAAGAACTTTCTCTAACTTAAGGGTTTCGAAACCATCCCATTCACAAAAACTCTCATCATTATTCCTACAAGGGCATATAGTCAACAACAACAACCCGAGCACCACCCATTTATAAAAAACAATATCCCACTGTAACCATCCTTGTTATCATGTTAAAGTGGTTCCATTTAAATAATCTATCACTACATGGAAACTAACATGAATATGCACAAGCCCAGACAACAACACAAGGAAAACATCCATGAAACAATTTGTGCAGTCGTACCCGGTTCTCATGTAATGTTCCAACAAAAAAGGGATCCATGAGATCCCTTCTAGTACTGGAACCAAACCTTTCCCCAACATGGGGCCCAAAAAGCCACAATTCGATAAAAACAATATAAAAACATGAGATCTCTTCCCCATATATGTCACCTGCAAACATCATGCAGAAAAACCATGTTCTTTTTAGCTTTTTAGCAGAATTGAGAAATGGAGTTTCTATATTTATCCACAACATTTGACAAGTTCCTTCTTTCAATTTATTTTATTTGGGTGATCATGTAAGGATTATTAATAATTAGGAATCCAATTAATATTCCAAATTTATGTGATTAAATAGTTTCCCTGTTACATCCATTCAATCACTTGATTATCCTAAAAAACAAATGTTCATTACTGCACATGAAAGGAAAAAACAATGTCCACTATTTTTAGTGGGCATAATCCCATACAATTTACTACATAATAATACAAATAAAACAAATACATAAAAATCATCCTCAATCACAGCCCTTAATTCATTAGACTCTGTATATTATCTTCCTTATGGTTTGGCTCCGTCCACATCTAGAGGGAAGCATTATCATACCTGCACCGCATTATACACAGTAAAGAAAGATGAAGGAAAACACTATATGGATGATCTAGGATCAATGTTTTTATCCTCACATCAAGAACTAAGGATGAAATACTTGCAAAGGAAGAGCTGTAAGGACACCAAGGCTGAGTGGGAAGGGCTATAGCAAGGACACACGACTCTTCTTCAAAGGAAGTCTTGAGGTTCACTAAGAGAGACTTGGAGGAAATAGGTAGAGAGGATGTCGACTAAATAAAATGACAGATCCTAAAATCAGCGAGAGGCTTTTGACGTACTTAAATGTTAGATCATGGCTCGATCATGTGGTTGGGTGGTTTCAATGGTCCAGATTAATTTTGATTTAATAATTATCATTGGAGATGGTGTAGATAACATCTTTGAGTTAATAGATTTAGATTAAATAGAGAAAATGAATAATAGAGTAGAAATTTTAAAACATGACAAAGGTGTTACCCCACGGAAAAAAGCCACAAATTTTGGTAGTTCATGGGTTTCCCAACTATTGGGAGATTAAAACATTCTTCATTTTCTTTAAACGGAAATGAAAAGGGTATTAAATCCCATGTGCATGAAAAGATACATTTCCGGGGAAAACATGAAGATCCCGAAAAAATAGAGAAGAACTCCCCATTAGGTGAGTCACCGTCTCCCTGGTACCATCGCCCTGGAACCATCGCCGTAGGACTGACACCCTAGCACTGTCACCATGGAACTGTCTCCCATGCACCGATGCTGATTGGTGCTATGGATGACCCATCAGTGCCACCTCTTGCCATCAGTGTCATCGATGCTCATTGGGGCCACCAACGTTGATCAGGTCCACAGTTTCTCATCGGTGCCACCATTTTTTCAATCATGAAAATTGGAAAACTCTTTTTTGAGTCACAGGTGGTCCCAAGGACACCTGAAACACAATAATTTGGCAATGTAATGGACATGGGGGGTCCGGGCCATTACACTCTAGGTCACCAATACACTAGAGAGGTCTAATTAATGTAAGTGAATTTAGGCCAATTATTTTTTCTATTGAATGTCTTGAAAGGGATATAGATCATATAGGGGTAGATGTGGACTTCCTTGAAAACATCTGGAGTTGTTTGTGGACTAATGATTGTAGCCATTGGGTTTCATAGAGGGTATCATCTATTATGATATATCTCACCATGGTGAGGATCATGGTGATTTTTATAGAATATTAGGTTTCATAAAATGATCATTTCCCCTTTTTTAGTCAATATAATTGGTTAGAAATGTGTTGATTTCATGACCCTATGAATTCAGCCAGACTAGGTGTTTGGTGTTTTCACTTTTCACGGTTGAGGTGAGTGTGTTTGAATCACTGAAAATTATCGTCCTTTTCAAAATATGAAAATGGTGTGGAGATTATATTCAATGTTCCTACCAATGTTTTTGAACTATTTTAGAAGGAGAAATCATGATCATGGGGTTCCCCTAGTAGCGTTTCAGTAGACATAATTGGAGCAGGATGGAGAGCTATTTGGAGTGGGAAATCCAGATGCATGCATAGTATCCACCACCCTTTTATATACCTATTTCTTTTTTATGAAAATAATTAATATGTGGGGGGTACTTTTGGTACTATGGTTTTTCCATGTAAGAGATTGGAATATTCTTAAAAATATTTTATATACAAACTCTAAGACGACGTGTGATTTTGAGACTCGATGAGACCAGAATTTATATCATAAAAATATTAAATATATTAATATCAAAAACATGTGGTTGTATATAAAAACTTAAATAACAATAAATATAGCATCATATTTGAAATCTAAAAACACTATTGATTCTGGAACTAGATTTTAACCAATGGTGTGACCTAAATCTTGTTGAACCCGAACATCTAGTTAATGAAGCAATTGGAAGGTGCATTTAATAAAATTGAGTTAATAATTTATTCAGTTATTTTATTAAATTAAATATTTATTAAAAACTTTTTATAATCTCAAATAATTATTTTCAAATCATTATTCATATAAGACATTCCTGATCGTAGAGGAGGATAATAGTGTTCTTCATTGGTAGATTGAAAAAAAAACGACGAACGATGATCTTATAAATGTAGATCAATGGGTAGAGAATGATGTAAATCTTATATACCACTAGTAAATGAAATATTCACCATCAATAGAATGATAATTAGGGTAGGTCTCATCAATTTAGTATTTACCCATTTTTATTTAAATATTGAGCATGGATTAAATTTCTTTCATTAATTTCAGATTTATTTATTCATTTTCATGATCGAGAGAGACTTGTTATATAAATGATCTATTAAACTCATTATTTCCGCTGATATTGAAATATATATATAACCATTTTTTAACATCACTTGGAAAACTATGGTTCACATAGTTATTGTTTTTCCCCTCTCCATTCTACATGTTCATCTGTATTGGCATAGGGGGGGCAAGGATTAACATTGTCAAGGTGAGTTTGTGTGGGATTAAAATAACATATTCATTGTAGTATTATGAACATCACACGAATCAGTGATTGTAGGTTATATTGAAAAATAACATGGTATACTTGTGATATTTCAACATTATGGGATCCATAATGATGATAGAATTGTGAAACATGTTCACAAGAGGTGCATATAAGGACATGTGATTATTATTATTTTTCATAATTAAAAAATTAAAAAATAACAAGGGAAATAGATTTAAAAAAATTATCGTAAAAATATATATATAATTGTTATCCCATAGAGGTGCACTGGCTTGTGGATGTGTGAATTTTGGGAAAATCTCAAATAAAATGTTTTATTACTATTATTTTTATAAAAATAATACAATAATGGATTAAAAAAGGCGCCTCAAAGAGGACATAAGCGTGTGAGGTGCACATTGTGCATGTGAGAAGGTCAGGGGATTCCTTTTGCAATGATAACATCCAAATGATTAATGTATTATTATGAAATAAATAAATTATAAAAATAAATTTTTTATTATTTTTAATACAATGTTCAGGCTCTAACATCATCATACAATGTCAAAATGAAGAACCATATATGGAATTTCTTCCCAAACACTTAGGTGGTCGATTAATTTATAATTTTAGGAACCTTTCTCTAACTCAAGAATAATTTAAATGATTTAACATACATTGATGTTATGATGAAACTTATTTTTTCACATGGCGTCTAATATGGGAAAGTATATATAATATACCTAGTGTTTCTCCATGATGACCCCAATGGAAAGATCCATTTGGAAATTCATGGAAATTATTAATGAAATATTGGTGGATTGATGTTATAGGATGATGAATGGATGATGAGAGTTGTGTTCTTGTAAATATTTTCTCCAAAACAAGATTTTTTCCATGTAATTTCCTATCCATAGATGATCTCCATATTGAACATGATGATGGCCTTCATAGTGGATTCAGATCTTTGAGGTGGAATGTACCAATTAGGACACTTCTTTAATCAACTGTTGATGATGACAGTGATTAGAATGAATCATCAGAGAGAGTTCATGGTTGGTAAAATTCCAATTATATCTGGGTGTTTATCCCCAAAATTTCATGCACAAGATTGGGTGGAACCCCCTATGAAATAAGGTTATGAGACCTCTATTATCTGAGTGGAACCCCCAAATACACTAGGGAATGGGTACTCTATGATTTTAGTAGAACCCCTGATGAAATGTGGAATGTGACCTCTACCTACTATGTCTAACCCCAGGATGAACTACTGTGTGGATCCTATACCAATAGAGTATCACCCCCGGAGTGAATAAGACTTGGGACATCTACCCACTGAGTGGCACATACCTGGTGTACAATGGTGTGGGACCCATATTCCTTGAGTGGAAACCCATAGTACATTAAGATGTTGTTCCTTTATTTTCCACTATAAATAGTGTAAAAACCACTGAATCATGAGGGAATGGACAGTCCATAGATGATTGTCACCCCTCAACTATGGAGAAAATTGGAGAATTGCAGTTCCTCCACACAGACTCTTGTGAGGTTATGCATGATACAATGACTATAGATAGTTACCAATTGACTTTGGGGAACCATGTAGAGGTGTGGTCCCTCCAACCTATGTTTTGTATGAATAACTGTGATGCTTGGAATCGATGATGAACCTATATATCTATTGGAAGACTTAAAAACATGGGTTGGATATGAGTTGGAGATCCCCTTTTCTCTCTCATATGGGTTTTTATGACAATATATATATATATACTATGGGGTTTCATTTCAGTCTTTATTTTGGATAGTATTACTTCTCCAATCATGTATTTTATTTCTCAAAGTATGTTTTTCTAGGTGTCACAATAAGTATATATATACTAACCCCTACATGGGATTTTCCATCACATATATTTTCTTAGGAAGATTAGGTAATGATTGTTGTTGATTTATATGGAGCATTGGATACTCGGATGAATAGAAAATATAAAATGGCCCAGCATAGAGATTCTGAGTCATATTCTCAAAGCATACATTATTCCAATTGTTATAAAGTAGGGATTTCATTTCAGGTTGGGTGTGTATTTTTACCTTTTACAGTTTGGTTACATTATATAATAATATGATGTATTTGCTAGATTTTTTCAAGAGTTATTTATATCTATATTTGATTTTATTTTTATTTATTTTCCTTTTCACTGTTTCATGGATATGGTTTGGTGTATGCATATTGGTATAGTAGGCAAAGGGAACCCAATTATGTTATGCCTTCATGGCGATAGTATTTATCCCCTAGACTGTGGTGCCAGGCATGGGTTGTGGCAGCCAAACCTTCCACCAACCAGGAAGCCCTATATGGGTCATGTTATTACAATTATAGCAATACATGATAGGATGTGATAGAAAATGAATTACATTGTTTTTGTGATGCGGTAGTCTTCTTTACACAAAATCTATAGATTTATTTACCATTTTATGGAAGAAAATATAGATATTCTTTATTCCATAGACGTAATATTATCATAGTATATTTTAGATACTACTACTACTATATTGTAATTATTATGAAATCCATTTAGGTGGTTAGAGATTATATAATGAAGAAAGAGGTTATGTAATTAAAATTCCTTCAACTAGAAAAACCACCATAGGATCTCTTGTTAGGGATAATAGGGGCGGTTTTTTGGGATGAAAACCAGCCCTAAAACATTTGTAAGGATGTTGGTGATGGATTGTTCCATGGTTTGTGGTGGGGGTCTATTTGGATGTGCAAATATGTATGGGGAGGAATTTGCCTTTTATAATTGTGGAGGGGTGGTATTTGTGTAAATACATAAAAAACCCAATAATGAGAAGTCAACATCACCCCAAGAGCCTCTAAAATTGATCATTAAAGGAGTGGAGGTAAGATATACTTGATCCAATACTATACCACAAAAAACACACGTTTTCAAAAATATATTCCTTACCTATTATGTTTATATAATTTTGAAATTTTAATATTCACCATAGTTACTAGTTTTCTAATTTATTACATAGGTGACATGCACTATATGCTTAAAAAATGGGCCTTGTTAGATAATTTGGAACAAATTAATCTAAATTTTTAATCCAATTTAATAAATTAAAACAATATTTTCATGGGAAAATTAATTTTAACACATGTGCATGTAAGACACAAAACCATGTTTTATCCTTAATCGTAAAAATTAATTATATCTATTTTAACTATTAATTATGATCACATTTATAAATTTAAAATGATAAAATATTTTAATACTAATTATTATTAATATTGAATCGATTTTACCAAATTCAATTTGCTAATGTAGAAGAATTTAACATAAAAGTAATCCCACAGACACGATGACAGTCATTGTTTCAAGGAAAAATTCCAAAATAAATTTTTTTATATATATAATCATTAGAAAACTAATTAAAAGTATATAATTTATATTGATAGTAATATTATTGAACTAATTATAATTTTAATCGATTTTAATGAAAGTTATAACATTGTAAATACATTAAATTTAATAGATGTTTATAAATAAAATGTTAATCATTACTTTTAATATAAAAAATTAACAATTTTGGAATATTTTAGAATATTAAATAGAATTTATTTTTATAGGTAGATTTAAAAATGACGATTAAAATTTCAAATAAATACAACAATTTTTTTAAAATTAATATAATAAAATTCACAAAATCTGGAAAAACATATTTTTAAAAAATATATTGTTCATAATAATAAAATTAAATTTTTTTATCTCGTTCCAGAGATAAAATTTTATATAAATTAAAAAACATTTTATTAAATATATAATATATAAATATAAATTAAATAATTCTCCAATACTCATTAATTTAATTTATTAATATAAAAATACATTTCTGATAGAAATATATATATATATATATATATAATCAATTATTTTACAATAAAATGATTATTATAATTATTTATAATTGATTGATAGATAATTTATGTATTTTATACATTTTTAAAATTGAATATTTTCCAAATTTCCTTTCCCCCATTCACACCCACCAATCTAGTAAGTAGGTGGTATCTATCATATTTAATCATAATATTTTAATAGTAAATCATGTTTTGTTTGAACACAGTGTTGAATGTATTTCATGCTATCAAAATATATATTTATATAGAAATAAATATCAAAAAAATTCAGAGTTTTACACATATCATAATATTATCATAATAAACCATGAGTAAAAACATGATATATAATAAAAAATTCCAATCTTATTGACATTATTTGGACATGGATTATAATCCATAACATTAATTTGAAAAAATAAAATTGTATTGTCATCTATTTTTAGTACCTAACCATTTATTGAAATATTAATAAAAAAATTCATTGTTTATTAATTTCCCAAACATATTATTTTTATCTAAATTATATATATAAATAATTTTAAATTTGAATTTATCCTCACAAATAGTTAAATATATCAAGATTTCATCTAAAAACACTACATAAACATTTATACAAAAACTCATAGAAAAACTCCTCAATAGATCACTATATATACTAAAAGAAATCATATAACAAAAAGGTATTCCACAAATTCATAATGGTAACAACATGGTTAAGGATACATAAATTAAAGGTATTTTTTCATTACATTCACCAGATAATACTATGGCTTGATCATAATTTTCAAAAAATACATATCACCCTAGTTCTGATAAAACAAGTCATTGATACGAGGAATGAAATATTTACTCGAAAAATTAATGTTATTGAGTGCTATATAATCTTTGTAAAGTCTCATATAACAATAAATATTTAAAAAAAGGTTCACCCATATGTATTATTATAGAATTAAAAAATCCATTATCAAGCAACTCTTGTAACTCCCATTTTATCTCATATAACTATATTGGATACATTAAATAAGGTATTTTTAAATTTAATTAGCTTCATAAAATAACAAAATAGTAATTTCTCCTATATATGATGAATAATACAATGAAAAACATTGTGAAATAAATCGTTGAATTAATTTACAACAAGGAATTTTTTACCAACCATGCACTTTATTTAATATGTAACCATGACTTATTACATAAACATGAAAATAATAAAAATTATAATATTAGGAGTTCATGTTTTTTGGGTCATAGGAAAAGTACATAACAACATAAAACATGAAATAAAAATCATTATTTAAAACTTCTTTTTTATGACCAAAACAGTCTTTCATACTTAGAAATACATGGGATAACCTGTGGACATAAATAAAAAATGGTGATCTATAAAGACCAATAATAGAGTAAAAAATGCACAACCTGATAAATATAATATATTTTAGGAAATAGGAATATCAATGAAGAATAAGAGAAAAATGAACATAAAAGCATGATATTGCATTATTATCATAACATGGAAATGTTGCAATAACATAAAAAACTACATCATTAACATAAAGGAATTAGGTAAACTCTTGTCCATTCATGGTGGAAAAAAACACCTATAAATAAATTAGGTAAAAAATTATCAAAAAATAACGTATCATGATACTAAACATTAGCCATTTCATTAGAGAGGTATCAGGTATCACCATTCATAATAATTTCAATCTAATGCTTAAATGTGCCACATATATCATATAACATGGATACATTCAACATCAGTATTTATTACAAGATAAAAGAATATTGAATTCATTTATGTAAGTCACAATTTTATAAGTATGTTTTCATAAAGGTGAATACACTTGATATTGTAATGATTATGGTATTCACTACATAATGATTCGGTATCGAAAATCGCGGTGCAATTTTGGAAACATAAAGATGTCATATTGAAATTCGAAAATTGATTTAATGAGAGTGAAAGCAGGCTCCTATAATATATAAAAGTTCTGGAAAGTAAGGGGATCATGGAAAATAATATCCAAACATATGAAATCAAAATTATATGAAAAATATTAAATATATTTTTGAATGGAAATTAGAAGAGAGAAATCCCTTGCTGAATTTCAGCACCATAACGGGTGAGATTAAAGGATCATATGGGGGATTAATGAATGTTAAAAGAAGATCTTGTAATTTATAAATCAAATTTATTGAAAGGAGTTATGGAAGAATATATCCCCAATCAATATAATTATAATTAAAAGGCATAACATAAAAGTGGTACTTGACGAAAAAGGAGAGAGGACAATCCCTTAGGAGGATGTGTGATCCCAAAGGCTTGTAGGAGGCCATTTGGGAGCTCGGAGAACCCTTGGAGGAATCTAGGGAGTATGTGGAAAAGGGTGGCAGGGCTTAAAGAGCATTATTGAAGAGATATGGGTGGATGGGTGGGTTTTTATAAGAAAGGTAGGGGAATTTTTTATTAATTTGGTTTTGGATGATACACACTAAAATATCCCTAAACACAAACCATCCCATGGTTTTTCACAATGTTTTATATCAACGGGTAGTGGTAGAAATTATTTTATAAGGAAAAAGTATGAAGATAGTATGATATTTCACTTTCATATGTGGATGTGAGTCACACTTTCAAGGAATTGATTTTAAAATCGTAAAATAGTTTATACGTATCGGGTTATTCATTATGGAATTATAAAATAAATAAAATAAACTATAAATTATATTTATTTAAAGGGAAAAATATATTTGTCCTAATATACCATTTATAGTATTTTATAACCTCACTATTGAGTCATTATGATGAAATAAAAAACATATTATATTTATAATTTGTTTAATTATTACACAAAATTTCGACTCTCTAATAAAATTATGATTAGATAGATTTAGGATAATTTTGAAATCCCCATTCGAAAAATAATATTCATATTATCAAAATAAATACATATATATTTGAATTTTCACTTTTAAAATATAAACTGAAATTTATTGAAAATTGATGGGTTTTGACAAAAACAGTTTGAAAACATTAATAAAAATTACATTTTACTTCATAAAAATTATATTATAATATTTATTTAATAAAAGAAATTGAATAATTATATTTTATTAAAATTTCATTTAATTCCAAAATCTATTAATAACTCAAAATAAATTTCCTAATTGAATTGGAAAGTTAGCCAACAATAATTTTTGTGATTTAAAAATAATTTACGAAGAAAAAAAATAAAAATATATTCATTATTATATACAAAAATAATCCATATTGTCAAAATAATAGGTTCTTTTTACATATCAATTTATTAAACCAACATATGCCCGGATAGTAATGTGTTTGATGGTGGGGCTTTAATGAGGCCTTTTAGTGAACATGTTTTGGGATGTGATTTTGATGAGATTGAACTTCTCCCATAAATAGTTCGGCTCATACATAAGTTGTGGGATATCATCTAGAACTTGGTATAGGTTAAATACCAATAATTCTATCTACTTCGAAAGCTATAATAAATGGGCTTCATAGGGTACAACCTTATTGGTTGAGGCCATCACAACCATTGTCTATGCGAAATAGATTTGTTAAAACGTCATATCTATACTAGTCATGTGATATCTATTCAACAAATATATTTTCCATGGTGAGGATACTTAATATTCATTTAAATATAAATGTATATAATAAAACAAATAGAGTGCCTATGTTTTTTATATCCATAGGACATTTAATTGAAAGAAATGGAATTTTATTCATAAATGTTTGGGTCATTACATCCTTCCACCCTTATGAAATTATTCCCTCAAAATATGCCGTTCGAAAAGTAAAATATATGTGGTTAACTATTTCCCATCACTTTCTATAAATGCCACATTGATTCATCAATCATTTAGTTTCTCCACAACGCATTGATGGGAGGCATTTCCTTATTTCATAAAACATTTTCTCTATTATCTAAGTTCTTCAATGTCCTCTAATCATAAGTGAATTCATTAACCCATGGTACCACATATGGATTGAGTACATGTGATGTGTACAGTATGTTGTTCCTTATGAGTGATACATGGAATACATGATGTACTTGAGATAGTTTCTGTGGGAGCGATAGTTGATAGGCAACTTTTCTGAAGCGGTCAAGGATTTCAAAAGGGTCGATATACCGTTGAATAAGCTTTCACTTCACCCCAAAACTCATAACTCTATTATATATAGATATTCATAGGAATAACATGCCTCCAACATCAAACTCAAGGTTTCATCAATAATTACCTTCATAGCTCTTTTTCCGACTTTGGGAATCTTTGATGTGGTGTTTGATGGACATAACCATCTCCACCATCCATTTTAGGACCTGGAATATTTCCCTCCCCAGCATCATCCCAACATGCTGGTGTTCTGAAACTCTTCCCATACTTGGATCAAAAGAATCCATTTGGATGCTTTAGTGTAAATAGTTGTTTTTCATTAACTCCTTCAAAAGAATATATGAGTCCCATATTCCTTTTAAGTAAATTGAGGATGCTCTCAAATATGTCCTCATGTGTCTGGATAGTCCCACATATTGACTATCTATTTGATGGTGATAGGTCATTTAGATGTTCAACATAATTGATAGAGAATATTAGAGAATCATTAAGAATATGTAGGTGAGCCTTGGATCTCGATCGGACACAATCAATAGTGGTACACCATGCATCCTTACCAATTCATTGAAGTATATTTGTGCGAGTTGATCTTGTGAGAAATCAATTTTAATTACAATGAATTGTGTATTATTTGATAGATGATCAACAATAACACAAATATTATTGTTCCCTTTGGATGTATTTGGATGTCTGTTGAGTAATTCCATAGTGATATTTCCCATTTCGGTCATCGTATTTATAATTTTTTCATCATCCCTATAGAGTTCTACCTCTAAGACATCATTTTCTAACATACCAGGCACATTGATGCATATTTAGTGACATCATTCATTTTGTTATACAACCAATAGTACCCCCAGAGATCTCAATACATCTTTCTCTTCCCTTGTTGAATGAAGAATTTTAATCTATGTGCATCATCCACAAGTTATTTCTTTAACTCCGGATTTTATGGAACACATATTCTTGTCCCAAATATCACAATTAATTGTTCATTGACATTTAACTTCAAGGATTTACCTTTTTGATAGTTTCCACATTCTTTTAAATTCTTGCATCATATTTATAATCATCCATTAAACATTCTAGATGATATGGTTGAGAAATAATTTGGTAAAGTATTGATTATGTTCTTTTATTTATGATTTCTATGCCCATATTCATCAAATAAATGAATATTAGATCCTTTTCAATTAAACTCAATTATAGAATTGGTGGGTCCTTTCAACATATATCATATACCACCTTGTATTATTTCCTAGGTATGTAATATATTGAGTAGTCCTAATAATTTAGGAGCTCTATCCATCATTGTTGGTGCATATTCAGCTCTATTAGTGTGTTTATATATTTGAGACTTTTGTGATCTGTATAAATTTCACACTTCTACCCAAATAGATAATGCCACTACATTTTCATTGTAAATATCACAGATTCCAACTCCAAGTCATGCATGAGATTGTTTTTCTTATGAATTTTCCACTACCATGATTAATAGGAAATGACTTTGTTATTCTACATCAACACACAACCCAGTCCCTTATTCGAATCATAATTGAATACTACAAAAATCAATACACTTGTGGGTAGTGTGAAAATAAGGGTAGTGATAATACTCTTCTTAAACTACACAAATCATTCATCATATTTATCATTACATGAAAAATACACTCCCTTTCAATTAACCATGCTAAGAGGGTTTGATAATTGTGAGAAGCTTCTCAAAATTCAGTGATAATATCCATCTAACCCTTGGATGCTCTGGATATCCTTCACAGATGATAGCCTCGGCCATCAATCAATTAATTTTGTTTTCAATGGATCTATATATATATAAATTCTTCTGTTTATATGCCACAATAATTAGACTTCCTTCAACCAGAACTCACATTTTTTGTACTTTTCAAAGAGATTCTCCTTTCAAAATGTATCTATCATAGTTCTCATATGCTCCTCTAACTCCTCCTTATATTTTAAATATATTAGAATATCATCTATATAGACTACCAAATGTTTTTGAGTTAATATCTAAATAATATATTCCGTATGTACATGAATATTTCTAGATATTTATTAATTCCAAAATGCATTACTATGAATTCAAAGTGAGAGTACCTTTTTTGAAAAGAAGTCATAGGGATATCCTCTTTTTCATCCATACATGGTAATATCCTAACCACTTGTCCGGCATGGAAAAGAATTGTGCTGCATGTAGCTGATCAAAAAATTCATCAATTCATGGAAATGTATACTTGTTCTTTATCATAATTGTTTTGATCTCACTATAATAAATGTAAAGAAGCATTGAACCATCCATCTTCACAATGAAGAGGACTGGTGCACCCTATAGTGAAGGACCTGGGCATATAAAACCTTTATCTAGATTCTAATATAGTAGTTTCTTCAGCTCCTAAAGCTCCAAAATTTCTATTCTATATAGGGTCTTTGATATTGTAAATGCCACAGGTATAACATCAATTGATAATTTAGCATCTCTTCTTGGAGTAAAGCTACACAATTCCTTGGGAAACACATTCATGAATTCACTCATAATAGGATTGTCTTCTAGGATTTTCCTTTCATTAGAATCATTCATCTACGAAAGATACACATGTTTATAGGGAAGTAATATCCATTCTGGAGATGGTGGTGAAAAATAATATTCATCCTCATCCTTACACTTATATAGAATCTGGGGTCTATTCAACATATGGGTAGTTACTTCCCTTGCACAGAAATTAATGTCGGATCTATATAGGAAATGATAACCCATTCAAAAAATTGCATCAAATTCAACAAAGGGATGTTTTATGTGGTTCAACAAGAATTTAAATCCAACATTATACTAGGGGAGGATTCATATGCATTGGATGCTATAATTACTCCATTTTCCATTTTCACCTAAATCATTACTTCCATGTCTTGTGGGGGGGTGGAATCATAGACTAAACTTTTGAAATATAAAATAATGTTTAGAACTAGAATAAAAAAGTATGATCGCTATTCTTGAATTAATAACTATTGTACATTTCACCACATCTTTGTTGGGATCCACTTCAGTGGAAGTGATGAAAAAACGTCACCCTTGCATCCTTGGAGGTTATTGGTTGACTCCGAAAACTATTGTCTTAGAGAACTATTTTGAAAACATCCATGGTTCATTTCAGTTTTAGCAATGAAAAATACATTGAGGATCAAATGGAGTGATCCATTCCTCTATCATATTAGTGTGTTTTTTGTTCCAGCAATTTCAAGGTTGGAACCCTTGCTTCACTAACCTAAATAATTTCCTCATCCCCTTCATCAAATTTAAAAGTATATTCTTTACACACTTTTTGATAGAGTGGTTCTAAATTTTTTTAGCAGTGTTGGATTTATCCATCAAACCTCCAGAATTAACATCCACTTTTCACTTGTTATCCCCATGAAGCCCATGAGATTATTTTATCTCCATCTCAACGTTGAGGGAACATTTGACAATCTCTTCATAGATATCAATGTCATGGATCACCAGTTCGTTCCTTCGACAAGGTTTTATCCCAAAAAAGAAGAGGTCAACCTTGAATCCGAGGGTAACAAAAATAGTAGTGGTGTATCATGAAAATCTGGTGATGTTTTCCTCCTACAACCCAATATATTCCACATTCATTTACATAATTCCACAGAAATCACTTTTTATCTTATGGTTCAGGGAAAATAGTTATCGAAAAACATTTTTCCGGAATCCTTCTATCCCATTGCCTCGATATCTTCCTCAGGATTTAAATATTGGATCAATGTACACCATTGACCTGTTTCACCCTCCATATGATAAGAATCCAGAAGAACATTATATTGTACGGAACATTGAATTATTGAGATGATCTTCTCAATGGTGTGGATCCATTATTTGATGACTTGGGGATCAGATGATCCATTAAGATTATGATGGATTTGTCTTGTTAATCTCTCGATTACATATTGTTATTTCTTAGTGGGTTGGGGTGCTCCTCTTTATCCGTGTTTCTATTCGAAACTTGAGGTAATTGAGATTGTATGGTGATAATTTTTTTTATTCCCTCTCCCATAGGATTGGGATTCTCATTGGAGCTGTTATCACATTGATCATAGAATTAGTTCTTTCCAAATTCCTCATATTACCATCCTTTTTCTAGAGTATAAGAAAAATTAGGGGTAAATATTTTAATCTATTAAACACATAAAGGGGAATATAATCCAAAAAAGGGATAACATAAAAATTACATTTATCACATTCACTTATGATTTTCTAATCTTCAATCTATGTTTTCCATGATCTACTTCATGAAATATATTCTGAAGGGATTTTTTTTAATAATAATGGTACATACTAAACAAATGAGTTAATAAATGAATATCATCATAGAGTGTCGAAATAATAGTAACGTAATTCCCATTATTCTATACTAGTTCCCATTCAAGTCTTTCTCAAAGGGGTATTTTCAGATTTTACCCCTAGGTACATATGGGACAAAGCCACATCTACATGATCGTATCTATATAAGGATGTATTTTCTTAATAAACCAGTCACTATATACTCAAATTGTTTGGGATTCTTCAATTATAGATTGTTTTATCTGAATGGTTTTTAAATTAGTTTTCAAATACAAATCCAAAAAAAACTAAACCTATCCTCTAATACCAACTATAATTGAGTAAAAAGAGATTTTTTGTTGGAAAACAAGAAAATAGACCAGCCAGCTAACTACCCCTATCAAGAGGGATGAAGTAGGGATGGGATAGGGTGTCACCTCTTAAAATAATCTTAAAATAATTTTGAAGGGACCCTATACAAGTATATAAAATCAGGCACTCGTCTGGTCATCGATTGTGGGCCAACACATCTGTCGCTACGTTACCCTATCTCGAAGTATGACCCACACTAACTGACTAATTGAGAGTTTTAATTCATTTCCTGATAAGATAAGCCACATCCCATTGGTGATTTAGCCCCACATGGAACAAAACAACCAGCAAACATGAGTCTAACTCAGCCTCCAAAATTTTGTTGTTCAAGTAGTTAAAAAGATAAAGACCCATGGCCATATCTGTGGTTTCAGCATCAATAGTCATTCCTTCCACAAATAAGAAGTTCAGCCTCAGAAAGCCATACCCCATGATGTCCCTTAAAATCCACCTCAACTCATGACACCATCATTACACGATCCTTCCACTTTGAGCTTCAAACATGATGTTTGAGCCTTCAAATTAATTAACATTCCCATTATAGATCTACCTTCTCTGGTCTGCTGCACATTGAACCTTTGAAAAATCCCACTATATGAAACAAGTGAATCACCACCTATGATGATAACACAATGTTCCACCACTAAGGCTTTTACCCTACCTTAAAATAAAATATCTGACAACTTCCTCCCTTCGCGTGCATTGTCCCTTGCCTCCCAAATCACCTAACACACTACAAAAAAACAATGCTTATGATATTGAGTGGTCTTCTGTATTTTTTAGATTTGGAACATTACATAACTATATAAAATTTTAAATAAACATCTTTATTGAAAACATCTTTTACATGACCATAACTATCCTTCATACATGACATTACATCAGAAAACATGGGGACATACATAATAAAAGGGTGAGCTATAAATCCATGTAAGGGAGTAAACAAGGAACATCACGAAGAATACTGTAAATATTAGAGAATAAGAATATCTAATTAAAAAAAGACTAACTTGAACATAAAGTCATGATATAGAATGATTATCATAACATTATAATATGGAAACAACTTAAAACACTACATCATTATCAGAAAGGAATTAGGTAAACCCATATTTCTATATGGTGGAAACAAGTCCTATAAAAGGATCGTGAAAACCCTTGTCCCAACATGACATATTAGGATACTAAACATTACCAGATGCATGGGATCTCTGTCTTGTGACACCCTTCATTATCATTTCTATCTCAAGTTTGTGTGTTCCACATAGATCATATAACATGGATTCTATGAACATCCTAATTTATTACACGATCATGGAATGCGGAATTAATACATGTAATTTAAAATTATATTAGTAATATCATGTAAAAGTGAGTTTCCCTTATAGAGTAATTTTTATGGTATTTAATACATGATGACTTTGGAATAAAAAATTGCAGTTCAATTTTGGGAGAATAACGTATTCATATAGAAATTAATAAATTGGGTTGATGATAAAGAAAATGGTATCATGTTATTTATAATTGGATGGAAATTAAAGGGTTCATGTAATATAATATCCCAATCCATGAAATGGAATTTAGATTCATAATATTAAATAAATTCATGAATGGAGATGAGAAGATAGAAATCCCTTACAGAATTTCGACATAGTAATGGTTGAGATTAAATGATCAAATGGGGATTAATGGGAGTGAAATTAAGATCCCATAATGTAAACATAAAATTAATTTTAAGTTTTTATGGATGAACAAATCCCAAATTAGGAAAATGGAAATTAAATTGAATGATATAAAAGCGGTAATTGAAGAAAAATGAGAGAGGGGGATCCCTAACTTGGATGTGTTATCCCAAAATCATGGGGGAGGCTTCTTGGGATATTGGGGTAACCTAGTGAGGACTAAAGGATGTAGGGGTTAAAGTGTGGAAAGCACAGGTAAACCCATTTCTTTTAATATGGAAATATTGTAATAATTCATTTAGTCAAATCCTTGTCATCCATTAGTGTGGATAGGCAAAGTAGATTTTCAACAATTTATTTATAGGTCCATTCCATGTCCTCTCTTAGTGTGGATAATACATGTAGCATTTGAACCATTTAGTAAAATAAATTAAGGCATTTTCAAAAGTCAAGGTCCACACCACATCCTTCCCTTAACATGGTAAGGGTTTCTATTGATGTGGAACCAATTATTCTCTCATGAACCTGGGTCCATCCATGGAATTTCCTACGTTATAATCCATGAATCTCAAAAGGTATCAGTATGAAAACCCATTGATACCATAGATTGAAATCCTACATGGGAACCCAAATTTCTCCCAAGGTGTTATTAGAATTCAAAACATTTGAAAATAATTTGGAAATTTTTTTGATAGACAATCATTAAGCATTAAAAATTGATTTTACATAACTCATTATATTTACCCAAACTGGTAAATTGAATTTATATCTCTCCAAGTATCTCTAGAAAAGGGAAAATAACTACATGGGTAATTAAAATTTAAAAATTGGACCAAACACATAGATGTTTCCTTTGACAATTAATCCTTTAGAAAGGGAAACTCGGTGTTTGTACATCCATTATATATATGTCCTTAGCATTACATATTTCAGCATAACATCATGGGATAAAAATTATAAACAAGAAATGTCAAGAAATAAGGGTTTAACCAAAAAAATTCAATTTAATGTTTTCACACCTCTGTTGGAGGGGTTTGATAATAAAATAATGATATTAATTATCACCGAAATCATTTATCACTATTTTAATTTTAAATATGATGAATGATGTATCAAATTTAAGATAATTCAACATAGAAACTTCACTTCATGAATATTAATTATTACAAAAATGTGGTAAGAAATTTATTGAAGAATTTATAATATTTAATGGCTTGGAAAGGGACCCTACGTCAGCAAGGAACCAACTCATCCACAATGGCTCTTGGATCATTCTATCTATAGGAAGCTGAACCCCCACTGAGTATATGTAATCTGACACACGTGAAAGGACACCTAGACCATATGCACACACCGAAATGGTTATTGGCATGCACAAGGGGATCGTTTCACATATTCTTATGTGAATATACTTTACACCGCACACCTACACATGCATTTCTTACGCATATACATTGGCACACCTAGCCCCAAGAATGTGTAATCACATGCATTGATATTTACTCATGTAAAAAGGGAACCCACATACATATATTTACTTACCAATGCATACGCATGAGAGTCTCCCTTGACATAGAAACTCAAAACCAATAAGAAGTGGCCAACACACTACACATTTAACATTTAAAACCATAAAATAACTGAAGAATTCAATTTAAATGGAGTGGAACCATGAATCAAATGAAAACCCTCACCTCTTGTGTCCACGATGAACCAAATCGATGTGAAACAACCTAGAACAGCTCAATTCCCAACTAATTAATAAAAAGGGAGTCAAAGACACATAAATATACTAATTGAAGTGGTGAGAAACAATGATGAATATAATACCTTACATCAAATTGAATCCTGAGGACTAAAACCAACAGTACCACCTCTCCTTTGAAACATTTGTTGGAACACGCCCCCTTGGGTCCTAAGGTAAAAATTTCCCCACATAGAAAAAAAGGAAAAACAAAAAATGGGTCATCCCAGAACCCTAGGGTTTGTTCAATCTACACTGGGAAACAATTAGGTCGCAAAACTTCCAAAATCATGGAGAACGTGGAATAGAGAAGCCTACCTCATATGTTTGGAAGTCGAACTGGTAGAAATCCAGTGAGAATCAGTAAAATGGGGGAGGCCATTGGAGGGGGTCATACATGACCAAGGAGGATCCCCCCATGGGGTGTGCTCTGTCAAATGAGAAGGGATATGAGACTCTTTTGGTTTTATATTGTTTTAATTTCAATTTATATTTAAATAAAATAATTCATTAAAAGAACCTGACAACATGGCTTAATCCACATGGGTTTTCAATATCTGTGAAAATATAGTGGCATCTACTCACTCCCAGTCACACCCCATGTTGGCTAGGCACACAATTTACGAAACTGTGCATATATCACGTGTAAATCCACGACACATTTTTAAGTAGGGTCTCACGATTACCTTTAGTGGGCCACATGGTTTAGTTGGCCATATGAAAATTGTGCACCATTTTCTAACATTAAACTATTGATGCATTCTAGGTTTGACACTCCCAAAACATCTTGAGCAACTCAGGAGACTTCTCTAGCTGTCGTCCAAGTCCAAAAAAAGACATATATGTATTCCAACACTTATAATTATGTTCTGAAGCACTGTTTTAAAAATGACGCATCCTGTAAATGAAATTATCAAAACCCATAGTATTTTACTCTAGTATAATAAAATGGGACTCAACATTATTCAACCTTAAAAACATCCCATCCCCCAGAAGACTTTTTGAACAAAAAAACATCACTGACCTATAAGGGTTCTGATGATTTGTTCAAACAGTTTCATTGCATTAAAAATGCCAGATGCACCTCATTAATTTCATATGCATTATGAATTTCATCCATTACAACCCCATCCAACACTCAAAGTTCAGCATAAATACAAAATTATAACTTACATGGTCCTATTTATGTATATAAATAATCATGTTAATGTATCTATCAACAATCAACCGATGGTGCTTCCCACAATAGGTCTTAACATATGGAAGAGGAAAATTCCAAGAAATGGCACCTCCACTATTGTAATTTATGTACAAGGAACCTCTCTTAGTGTCATTAAGACACTCATGGAATGATTTCATTGAAAATAAACCATAAAATTATGATCAACCAAACAGAACTGTTTTGAGGATGCTTCTTTAGAAGATACTACCGACCTTGAAACCATACATACCATAACCAGAACATGTGCTTTAAAACAAATTCATCACCAACCATAAACATCATACTGAAAAGGGAGGGAATGATCCATGCCATTTGACCAACCTATCTCGAATAAGATTGGATTAGGTTGCCTGATCAAAATAAAATGAATTGTTAGAATCTGTGAATTTGAACAAGGCATTCCTACCTGGGAACCCATGAATCACTTCAGACATACCAATCACTAACATAAACCAACAAGTCAAATCCTCAAGGAATTCATGATAACCCAAGTATTTCCCAATGGTCCCCTTAGTATGTGTTCCTTCTAGATGGAAGGACACATTTACCTGGTTCTTCATCAGTTGGGTATGTTAAAACACCTGATACTTTCTAAAATTATTTTGAGTATTGGCAGTAAATTGATTCTTTAATGTCAAGTCACTATACATGGGGAAGAACTAACACCATATTAGTATAAAGGGCCAAGTGTGTGTCTTTGCGAAGAATATTCCCTCACCAGAAGAGTGTATCATAGTTGAAGGAATTTAATTAAATAATAATCAATGGAACAAATATAAACAAATAGTTGAAGCAAGTGAATGAAAAATATAAACAAGATTAACAATAACTATATCAACTGAAAAAATGATGATGTAATGATGTGTCATTAGAAAACTGGAAAACATGGATACAAGATAATAGGAATAACATGTTACAAAAATTAAAATAAAAAAAAACCTCTCCAAGAATCCTGATATCCAACTCGGTTATCTTCTTTAAAGATCCATCCTAATAATCAAGCAATCATGTTTTTGAAGTAGCATGCTTCCCTTTATCAATACCTTCAACCATGTAATAAACTCGGGGAACCAAACGATGCTTGGAGAGGGGGTCAAATAAATCTCATTGTGTCACTACCAATGGTGTCTATAACCTCCTTCCCATGTAATAGAATATAGAAGTGTGCATGATTAGATATATAATGTAATAAAGAGGAATAATATAACCAAATACACATGTACCTGTTTCATCCCTTAGCTAGTTTTTGAACATGTAACCACATCAATAATTAATTAAGTACCATTAAATGATCATAGGTCATGTGTGGAATAGCTATCAAAAACTTTACCTTGAGATAGTATAACTTTTGAAGGTCCCAAGACATAATAAGAAGACATGAAAATGATATCCAATGAGGGAGTTCCAAGGTAATAACAATGGTAACATACTGCTTGTTCAACTCTAACTAAGTTGTATTTGATTCCATATAATGGGTAAGAGTGTAATCCATGGAATTCTTTAATTATATGTTTTGATGAGTCCAAGGTTATCGACCAAGGTAAAATTGGGATAAGAAAATATAGTGCCCTATGGGATTTCACCATGGCACCAAGTAGTCAATGAAAGATTCAAGGTGTGTATCTGAGGTATCATGTAATAATTTAAATAACCCTACGGTAGTATATCAGGAATCCATGTAATAGACATGAACCAGATTCTTTGTGTATGTGAATATAAGAAAACAACATCCTTGATTCAGAATGTGGTTCCTAAGACCTAAGGTACTCTCCTCTCTAAATACAAGGTGAGATCCAGATAGTCCATTCCTTCTTAATATTGAATAATGTAATCATTCATTAGGTTCAAGACCTATATTCCATTTTTGTGGATAGGACATGTTTCATTGAAACCATTTAATCAAGTTGTAATTAGCCATTAATGCATTATTGAGTTTTACTCCAATACGTTCCATTAATAATAAAAGGGGTGCTACAGACATGTTACTATTATTTAATCTCATTTGTTAAGGACATGTCATATACTTAGTATACTTTACAATTAACATATCTCATTTAATAATAAATTTTAGGCACTTACCTTATGCGGGGCAAGTGGTGAAAAAACATTGTACATTCCAAAATGTAATTATCATTAACAAAAATCCATTTATTATAATAAGGATCACCATTAAGAAGATCAAGAAAGGGCACACCCAAAAGGTGGATCAAACGTGCAAAATCACTGAAAAAAAAATGGAATAACCTTTGACAAGGAGTGGATTGACTTATTGGAGTAACCGGTAAATAGTAATCACATATTTGTAAAGAGAAAAACCAAAAGATTATAACATGTATATTCAGGGCATGAAAATTTATGAAATAGTTCCTGCTAAAATCACTGGGCCCCACATGAATATTACAAAATCAATGAACTTTAGTGATGTTTTATAGGCCATCCAACTTATTGTTGTATGATTATCCTCTTATAGTATTGGCCCTTTTTTGGGGTCAAATTGGATTATATATATGAAAACGTGAAAACCACTCACATGATGATATATAGGTTGATAGAAAATGGGAAGGAGAGAAGCTCAAGTGGATTCAAGTACCAACCTTCACACATCTAACATGATGAATGGAAATATGATCGGCTTGTGGATGAAATAGAGCTCTATATTACATGGATAGATCTTTAAAAAGAACCAAAATGGGTGAAAATGGAGAAAATAACATTGGTTTTTGAGTTGGGGAAGAAGGACCAACTAAATATACCATTAATGAAAAACTGAAAATATATAAAAAATTTATCCTACACATGGTTTGTCCACAAGGTATTTCACAGCATGTTCAAACCGTGCGAGGTGGTTCTACTCGAAACAAAATCCTTCAAATGGATTGATCAAACCATGAAATAAAAAGGTACAAACCAGGCGACTGAGCTGGGTTTCCCGAAATAGGTGTTCTAACCTCCAAACAAGCCACAGACACCTTTAGAACCATTTATAACTCATTATAAATTCATATTAGGTCCAAATTATTGATTTCGATAGATAAATTAATGGATCCATACCTGATTGAAAAATAGGGTTATTATAGAATTCTGGCCACTGAGCACTTACATTAGCTTCCTAGTCCCATGTGTCATCTTGTAAACAACCATTCTACCATGGAACCTGTACGAGGGGGATAGACTTGCCTCAAAGAGCCTTTATGAACCATTTGAAAATGAATAATGGATAATCTAAAAAGTTATCTTCATAATCTAACTCAACTTCCTCTAGATTAAATTTATGAGATGGGCCAACATGATATTGGTAAATATGTGAGACAAAAAACACATCGTGCGTAGCATGGTACCTCTGAGGTAGTAGAAACCGATAGGCTACCAAACCGACTATATCTAGAATTTCAAATAATCTGATGTAATGAGGAGACAACATTCCTTGATTCTATAATCATCCATGCCCAACCCTAGGTGACACCCAAAGAAAACATCATTCCAAACCTCAAAATGAATAGGTCATCGACAGCAGTCGACAAAATATATATTTCTAAAAAAAGTAGATGTCATATTATCCTTGATAAGATGACCATGTTCTAAAGTCTCTTGAACGAGACAATGATATAGAAGGCATACCTCCCCTTCCTCTATCCATCACATGTGTGAAAGGAATAGCCCACAATATAAGGCCTCAAAAGGATCCATCTGAATCATCGCCTAACAACTGTTATTATAAGGAAACATGATGAGATGAATATGATACTCCCAAGAACCACAGAAATAAAGGACACCTACTCTGAGCATATCCGCTAGAACATGTACTATCTGTTCTTATTTTCCATCAGTCTGTGAGTGAAAAGTTGTGCTTAAAAGTAGCTAAGTTCCCAGATATCATCGCTAACCCTTGGCGACCTAAGTATTCCAACTATGAAATCCATAGAAAAATCTTCACATTTCCATTCTGATACTTGTAGTGATTGTTATAAGCCTGATCATCTCTGGTGATCTAACTTATCTTGCATAGAGCTGGACCACCTAGTGATGAATCCTAAAATATGACATTTCTTTCTAATACAAAACTACTTGCATCATATATATCCATACATCTTTAATATTCATGGATGAACTGGTCAATGAGAAGTGTGGGAGTCTTTCATCAACTCATATCTCATATCTTTTGAAACCCAGATATGTCCATTCCAGTACTGGATGTCGTCTCTGTCCACATACCAATCTGGAGGCGGGTTATCTCCTGATATAATCTGATGGATAACCAATCATTAAATACTTGAAAACTGTCTACTCATCTCTTTCTTAAGGGGGGAGGAGGTTATAGTAATGGATGAGAGGTATGATTTCCCATGACTATCCTGAAACTCTAAAAGATGTTAAGAAAAGTGGTCTGTTAACTTCCATTAATAATTTTCTCTCTCTATAGACAACATTTCTTTTTTCCAACTTGGTGCATTGGTGACCACATTTCCCTTTCCAGGCTTAATGGAATGCTCAAAATCAAAAGGATTGTAGATATTCAATCCATCATTGTTGTCCATTGATAAATACGTGATGATAATGATATAAATGTGTCTCTAATGATCTGTGTTCCATAAAAAGTCCTCACCCACAAGATAATGTCTCGAGAAACCTACGGGAAGAAAATCTGTTGCTAGATCGAGGCCATGCGTTGGATAATTTCACTTGTGAGGCCTCAACAATAGAGATTCATAGAGAACAACTTCTTACATAAAAAATTATTCTATGATAGTTTTTTATGCATCATAGAAAAGGATATAACGTTTTCGAGGTTTGAGGAGATTCAGAATCGATGATGAGAGAATCCTCCCATTCAGTTTCTGAATTGCTTTCTCTAATGAGTCTGACCATAGGAACATAACACCCTTCGTTGTAATTCTAGTAAGGGGTGAAGATAGACATGAGAAATCCTCTATGGAATCATTTAAATATCTACTGTTCACTAAGAAACACCATATATCAAAATCATTTATTGGATTCCCCTAGGAAACAACAATTGTAAACTTTTCATGGTCAACGGATACATTTGATTATGTAATAATATGAACCAAGAGGTGGACCTAGTTGATCCAGAAGTGGAAAATATGAAACATGGCATAATGATGATGTTGTCATAGTGTACTAATAACGATATCAAGATGTTTTTCATGGTCTTTACGAGTGCAACAATACACCAATATTTCACCCACAAAGACCATGAAAAAGAGTCCAAATAGGGGTGGAAAATCATATTAATCAAAGCCTCGAAAATGGTAGGTGTGTCTGTAAGGATGAATGGCATGAAAATATAATCATATAGTTAATACATACTATTGAATATTTTAGGAGTTATTTTTGTTAGTCGAGCTCAGAACTAATGATAACCCAATTGAAGTCGATCATAGAGAACACCTCTGATCCTTGAATTTGGTCAAAGATATCATTTATTTGAGGAAGTGGATACTGATTCTTGACTGTAAGTTGTTTAAAATTTCTATAATTCATTCATTGATGTAATGTTTCATCCTCCTAGTGGAAATTCATGGGAGAATTTCAAGTGGATGTATGAGGCCATATAATGTCTTTGGCCACTAGGTCCTTTATCTGGCTCTTAAGCTCTTGATGCTCAGTCTCTGTCAAACTGTATGAATGAATATACTATGGAGAAACTCATGAAACAAGATCTTTTGTAAAATTAACATCTCTCAAAGAAGGTAATATTGAATAGTCATTAATAAAGACTTTTAGGAAATGATAAACTATTGGAGGTAAATTATTTTTAAGAAAACTTTTATCCTTTGTGAAAATACATAGAACATATGTGGTCACATCCCCTAACCCATGATTCTTCTATAAATCCCTCCATACCTCGACATCTCACCCACCTTTTAATGGATAACTGCTTCCATATGGTGATCAAAAAGAGATCCTATTATGATAGTTGTCTACAATAGTGTGATAGTGTACTAACCATTCAATACTGTTAATGAAATCGAAGCTCTTCATCTTGAGAACAAATATATTCCACAAGAAAGTGTAACTACCTACCATAAGAGGATAGTCCTTGTAATAGTGTATTCCCTCCTTCAGTATTCCCAATGGTTTATCGAGGATCATTACTCCATAGTGATATTGTATATCTTGTCTGAGACTTTCCATGATAGATACATAAATAAAAGAGTTTTAATATCCTATATCAATCAAAGAAGACACAATAGTGGAAGCTATAATAGTAGTAAATCATGATGTAGATGGTCCCCCAGCCTGATGCTCAGGTATCTGATTTAAAACATGAAACTGATCTAATCCCTGACCTATTGCAATAGATGGACTACAATGATCATGGTTGCTTTTGTGGAACTGATGGTGATCAGGGTTCAGACTACCATGACCACGACCTCATACATGACTAGATATGCCTTTTCTATTCCAAATCCTTTCCTGATATTGTGAAAAAGAACTCCTTCATGAAGGTGGAGTTGATGTTGACCCTTTTCCTGTTGAAGTTGGTGGAAATGTCCTATAGAAATTATTAAGTTGAACTATATGACAGAAATCCTAAAACTCCATAGGGTCTTTTTCCCATTGGGGCTTCTTATTCCATTTTCGTCCTAATTGATGACACACAACATGGAAATCAAATTAGATACTCTGGTTTCCACTTCCCTGATGAGAATCCTTGAGGGAATGTTTCCAGACAACGAAAGAACCACTCGCCTAGAGCAACAATGATCCTCTAAATCTGGTACTCATGTTGTCCCTTTGGTTATGATCAATGATAAGGACATGATGAAATATTGAAAATAATGTAGGAAGGAGAAATAAATTCACATGAGTTCGGATGGCATACTGGATCCCATACTACAAAATTCTAGCACGCGAATTCTCATCACCAGCTATAAGTGGTGAAAATAACTATAAGTATCTGAAACGTGCATAATTACTACTAAATGACCAAAAAACAAACTTGAGATACACGAAATCTCTAACTTTTTCAGCTCTGAGTGCCTTGGGAATGAATTCAAAATAGTAGGGAGTCTTGAAAACAACCTATAATATGCCATGATGATGACCGGCCTAGGTAACCATATCCCTCCAACAGTTGGATGAATCCCAAAGCATGTATCTAGAAATATTGACTCTCATCTTTGGTGGAATTTCCAAATGATGAAATACATACATCATGGCCTCATTCCAAGAATCACCAACATGATAATCGTCATCACCCAAAAAAGAATATGGATGCTGCTATTGAAACTCATAGGTCAGATCAGCCACCATAGGTACAACACATGGTCCACCAAGAATGGATTTCATTAGACATAAAAAACTATCATAGACATGGGAATTAGTTCTTGGATCAAGTACAATAGGAGAAGCCTCATGTGGAACTCTTGGTGGTAACACTGGTAGCTCAGGGTCTACCACATCTAGAATATGGTCATCACCACCCCCTATCGAACGACACGAGGTCATCATGGAAAAATTGGTTAACATATTCTGATCACACACCACAGAACAATATTAGAAGCATAAAATAACATCACTAGAGGAATATGAACATCATAAAAATCACTACCCAAGGAATTCTACACAAAACTACCGGCTTAGATGACCATCTTTCGGTATGTTCTCAATTATATGTTTCATTTCATTTTGGAGTAAATTTTCATGCTCACTCATTTAACTTTTATAGACATGAAAAGGTGGGATAAGGATGGGAAACCCATTTATTTTAGATTTTGTTATTCAATTTATAATGGATATCCATTTTGGATTAATCAATTTCTATACACATATAACAAAAACATCTCCCATTTACCTATATCATAATGTATCAACATAGTAAATTACTCAATCCCCCCCATGAGGGCCCATAAACCACTTAAATTGACACAGACAATCATTAAATCATTGAAAAACAAATACTATGACTTGTAAACCATTGCAACATCACTCAAAAATAACATGAAAATCAAGAAATTAAAGGTAGTGGAATTCAATTATATGGAATGGAAATATGCATGAAATATGAATTTTAGATGCCTATAATGATTCATGTAGCAATGATCCATGCCCTCATATCATCGAGATAAAGATGAAATAAATTTTCAATGAGATTAATAATCAATAACCCCACACAACATGTGCTACACCGATTAGTGTAATAATAAAAACTGTAATAGGGAAAAATCATTAACAATTATAATAAATGTGACCGGGTTTTCACCTCTAACATGGGTTCGCAATGCCCAAGCATGAATTATGTCCAATTACCAAGCATTAAAATTCACTAATATATATTCTCCAAATAGTAAGGCAAGAAATGAAATCACATCTGATACCAATTTGTAAAATACTAAACACAAATTCCACAAAACAAGTCCCCTGATCCCATTGGCCACATGGCCTCAAGTGCATCCCCCAAATTCTAGAGGATGTTGACTAGTAGAGAGTTCATAGGGTGTGTCTATGGGATCACTATGCCCTCATTAGCAGTGTGTAGCACAGTGGTTGTAATATAATTATATAATAAATAGTAGAATAAATTTTATGCAATAGATAAATGAGAATAACAAAAACTCTATCAATTGAAACCATGATTATGTAATTAAGTGTCAGTAGAAAACTAGAAAACATGGATACAAGACAACCGAAATAACATGTTCAACAATGTAAAAGTAAATTTTAGTGGTTAACCAACAATGGTGTCGACAACCATGTATCCTACTTCGAGTACCACACGACTCCTGAAGAGGTTGTGAGATAAATCTTAGTGGTTAACCACCAATGGTGTCTACAAACTCTAGACCATGTAATGGAATATAACAGTGTGCAAGAATAAAAATATAAATTAAAGAAACGAGAACAATATAACTAAATACACAATTACATACATCATTCCTTGGCTGGTGTCTGAACATGTTACCAGTTCATTAATTAAGTTATTACAATTAAATGTTAATGGGTCACATGAGGCATAGCGAGTACTGATATCTCCTCATGATAGTATAAGTTGAAAAGGTCCCAAGGCAGAATAAGGAAACATGGAAATGATATCATGTGAGGGAGTTCCAAGTTAAAAACCAAGGTAATGTAGAGCTCATAGAATTCTAACTTACTAGTATCTTAGTCTTGCAAAAGGATAATAGTTTTATCCAAGGATCGTAATCCAAGGAATTTCAAAATAAGGTGGATACAGAGTCCATGGTGATCGACCTTAGTAAATTGGGGCTTTGAAAATACACGGCCCTACATGATTTCACCAAGGAACCTACTAGTAAATGCTATATATAAAGAGTGTACATGAGGTATCATGAAATACTATAAACGAACCTATGGTTGTAAACCTGGCATCCAAATAATAGTCAAGAACCCGAGTCTAGGTGGGTTTCACCCTATGAAAGAAATATCCTAAAAATGAAATGGGGTTCCCAAGACTAGAGGAACTCTCCATTCATAATCCAAGGTGATCTTGAGTCCGTCCATTCCTATTTGTTATTGTAATCATGTAATCAAAAATTAGATTCAAGAATTATCCTCTATTAGTTTGGATAGAACATGTAGAATTGAAGCCATTTAATCATGTCTTAATTAACCATTAACGAATATATAATTACAGAGTTTCGCTCATCTAACTTCCAAAAATATGACAAGGGTTTCTAAAGACATGTAACATTAATTGATTCTCATTTGTTTAGGACATGTTATATGCATAGTGTACATTCAATTTCACATTTTTCATTTAATAATTAATTTGAAGAATTTACATTAGATGGGTCAAGGGGTGAGAACACATGGTAAATTCCATTGAGAAATTGTCATTTATAATAAGAAATTTATTTTAAGGAGGATAACCTTTAGGAAGATCAAGAATGGGAACACATGAATGGTGTCTCAAATGATCCGAAACACTAAAAATCCAAAAATGGAATAACATTTAACATGGGGCTAATTGTGTTCTATGTGTAACAACTATCAACTAAAAACATATTTGGAAAGAGAATAAACGTACGATTATAACAAGTATAATCATGGAATGTAAATTCAATGAATGGTACTCGAAGATATCGACGAGCCCCACACAGATATTACAATATCAATGATATTTAGTTATGATTTATGGGCCACCCACCATAGGGTTATATGAATCTCCTACTTCGTTATTGGCCCTTATCTTCGCTCAGATTGGATTATATCCTGTAAAAAGGTGAAAAACACTCACATGACGATATCTAGAATGAGAAACAAAGAGAATGAGAGCAGATCAAGAGGAATCGAGTACTAACTGTTTCTCATCTAACATGTCTAACCAAAGCTCAATCGTTTTCTAGATGTATGAGATCTCTTGATTCCAAGGATAGATATTAAAAAATCTCTAAAAGGGTGAAAATGGAGGAAATCACAATGGTTTACGAGTAGGGGAAGAAGGGTTGGCATAATAGATCATTATGTGAAAAACTATAAATTTTCCCAAAATTTTAGCTTGTGCACAATTTTTAGGAATGGTTTATCAAACCATTTGCAAACTGTGTGAGATGGTTCTACCAGTAATAAAATCCATCACTCAATTTTAACAGACCATGTGCAAACCATACCCAAACAATGTGACGTAGAAAATTTTCCTAAATAGAGGTGTTTTGAGCTCTAAACAATCCACAAACACCCACCAAACCAATTATAACTCAGTAGACATCCATATTAGGTGAAAAGTAATGATTTAGAATTATAAATTAATGGTTACATATGTGAGTGAAAAATAGCGGTTCTTACATATCTGTTATGATCTCTTAAAATTGAACTATTCATCAATATAGTTTACATATCAACAAAAAATTCACAATATCATAGTACCAAAAACAATTAATCATATTTATAATGAAATTTTATTGTGAATAAAATTTAATTCTATGTGATACATTGCACTAATTTTTTAATTCGTTTACCATGTGTTGACCTTTCACATAAAAGTTACTAACAAAACTTTTTCTCCATTAAATACCTTTGAAATTTAAGGTTTAGTATAAATATGATGGATTTGATTTTTATGATATAAATTTCAAGTCATGACATGTTCTGTCTTCATTATACCATCCCACATAAATGACCAATGAAAATGAGACCAATTATGAAATCACATCCCACATCATTTGATTCTACAAGTACAAAGGTTCTAATAGCCTTATGTTACATTCCCAAAAAACAAAAGGCTAGAAATAAATTCCAAGAGATTAAAAAAAATTATACGAGTGGAATTATTATCCCATGATTATGATCACACCTAACTATCAAATGATTAGTCCAAAATAATCAATGTATGGAAAATATCTATAACTGTTCTTTGAAAAACAATTGATGATAATTTTGGTATTAGTGTCCAATATATGATTAATTAATAAAATAATAGTGAAAATAATAAATCAAAGACTTGAACATAGTAAATTGATATGGAATGAATGTTCTACCACTTCAGAATATAGTGTGAACAAATCCAAGATCAATCTATATGAAGTATGATTTCTAAATCGAGGAACCCTTATTGAGATATAAAAAACATAACCCTTTACTAAATAATGATAAATAATATTTTTATATTCAATAAAGTTTATATAGAAAGAGTTAGTAATCCTAAGTTATTATAAACCCCTAAGTGGCTCTTTTATATTATAATGAGAACAAAAAAAGTTATCTCATTAGATTATAACATAGACATTATGTATATCGAAATAATTTAAATTAGTTTTCATAATAATTAATAAATAAAATAAATATTTTTTTTAAAATAAGTATATCCAAAGATGAGTGTTCCTTTCTTGTAGTATAATAAATCCATTTTTTTCAATTTGGTATAACCCATCATTGTTTTTAAACCAACACAAACATGTACATGCACATCAAAAACCTACCTATACATGTGCGATCTCAGTATTCCTTTCAATAATTCATCTATTGGTGATCCTATTTGATTGTGGTACATTTGAACATAACTCATAACATGTTTCCCTATTTGATTGTGGTACATCAGACTATGGTTTTTTCCATATTCACATTAACAAACCCAAAATATATATAACAATAAAACCAATCAAAAACCATTATTTGAGAAATACCTTTAATTGAATTTCAAACACATTGTGGGAAACTCACAAAATAATGATTTCCAAAAGAAAACAATTATAAAAAATATTCATGATTTTCATCTGGATAAAACAAATTTAATGAATAATTGTGTTTATTTATACAAAATTTTAAGAGAATTCATATTCTTATCTCTATAGACTGATAGAAAACCATCAAAATTGAGATTGTTTGGAAAAAGTATTCTTCTAAATCATGAATAATTGATTACTTCCTTTCAATCCTTTGTTAAATCAAAATAATATCCCATTAAAACATCATTGATCAAATAGATCTAGATAATTAACCACTATTATTTTGTTCTAATTATAGGAAAATGAGAAATTATTTGATAAAAATGACATTTGGAGTCATAATATTTAATATACATGATCAAACACTCATCAAGCCCATAGAATCAAAGTTATTATGTTATTTATTGCTGTAAATTTCCAACATGAACCAAATAAATCATGAGTCTATGATAGTTGAGGAGAATTATTGATTTTTAGAAATGTTTGGTGTTAAAACCCTTTTTTTGTACAATTAATTTACTGTCATAGGGATAACCTAAACGGTTTGAAAAACAATTCACAAACCATTTGAAATGGATTTTAACAGATAATTACATGTCATATAGTTATCCACCTAGTTTTTCAAAATTTTACAATGACCATGTGATAGCCCAATGACCTTCAAACACCTCATATAGTTTTGGGGAGATTTTATCACTATTTATAAAATCCATTACAAAATTTTCCATCTATTAAATGGACTTTAAAACGATCTAAAAATACTCATAAACATTCCATATAATCACTATGACAATCCATAACATCAAAAAATTCAATTGAAATATAAATACCTTAGTCTGGGGATGTATCATTTCCCTTTGTTTTTATTCCCATGTTCTTAACATGTAGGAAATTGAATAATTTTCCTTCTTCCTCTTCATTTCATGAACGTACATTATGATTTATCCATCTCTTAGTTATTGTATTAGATTCAAATATGTTTACATTACAAATCATAATTAATAATAGGTAATTTTTTGTAATCGCAGGATTACTCACATGTATTTTTACATAATTAGGCTTCTAATTTGTTAAATCCCTAATTTGACCATGGAATAAATATTTAGCATGTTTCCTTCATTAAATAGCCATTACTGATACCTAATAGAGTTAATTTGAGTGATTGACATAAAAACACAATAAGTTTATGATAATTTATGAAAAATGAATCCTTAAAATGATTTACTCATTGAGACTATTATATTATATATCAGCTCTATCTAACCCGCTCTTAATTCAATATACATTTCCATAGGTTGCTTGCACTCATATTCATCATCTAAATTCAATAATATAATAAAACCTCTATAATTAAATATAAATATAATGTGATTAACCAAATCGTATCCACAAAGAGGGTTAATCCATGTGTGAATTCTTTAGCACACTCATCAAGATCCACAACGATGATTGATTTAATAAAGAATCAGAATTCATTATGTTTATTAATCAAATGTGTATTTTTTACAGTCTTATCTATTTTCTAGTGTTAATATAAGGATATAACATATAGTATAACCACAAAATCTATAAAATATCAAAACATAAATATAGATTCCTATACATAATATTTTCCCTTAAATATATCCCTTTGTTTTTAGTAGATCATTACTTGTCCAAATAACTATAATATTCAATAATACATAATATAATTGAAATGAATATTTATTACTCCAAAATTATGATCCACCATAGCTTATCAACCATCAAATTATCCTTAAAAATAAATATAATATAAGCATTAAACCAATCCTTCCTATGATTTCAGCAGATATGACAAAACCATTCACTCCCATAACAAGTTATCATAAATAACATTAAAATTTATCTTCATTGAACAAAACTAAAGTGAAAAATTTATTCCAATAATAATTATAGTATCAAAATAAAAATTTATTTAAATAAATTTAGTTTAACATTTTATTTAGAGTATTAGAGATTTATTAGGAACATTTAATGAACCAATTCCATGTTTTTTAATCAAATTAATATTTTTTTCACTACATACGAAATTTATTAACCCATACTAAGTCTTAAAAATCTTACCCAAAATATCCACATATATTATTTACATCCAAATTAATTATCTGAATTATTTTTCTTCACAACCTATAGAAATAAAAAGTAATAATCATAAAAAATCTTTAGTAAGAGAAAATGTATATCAGATTCTATAAATATATTAATAATATGGACAAAAAATAATTTAAAATATAATAATAAAAGTAATCAAATTGTCAATAATAACTAGTTTCTTAGTGATGAAATGCATATTGTTGGAATGATAATTCCATGTATCATTATATGATATAATTAAATTGGACATCATGATCTTACCAACAAGACCATGTGTTAAGCAATAACTGTTATTGGAAGGTATACACTGAAATATACCAGATTGTTTTTCTCGTGGGACTTACCGATGCATAGAGGGGATAACTATAACTAGACCCGACAAATTTCTAATTAATTCAATTTAATTAGGAATATTAAAAAATTAATATTTAATAAAATAATTAACCAATATTTCTTAATAATCAATTATCAGCTATATTGGAATAACATGTAAACATATTTAAATATTTCCCCAATCACAAAATGAAATAGATTTATATGAACGCATCCTAAAGAAACACCATATAATGAAATAGGAATATGGTTTGGAATATAATTTCTATAATTAATCAATATTTAACATTTAGGTCAATTCCCCCCAATCAAAGGAATAAAAATATATAGTGTTCATACTAGAAAGGAAATCTAAGATACATTAGGCCTCTAATAGAGTATGATTTTAAAAAACAAGGTATTCATTGATTTACATGAGATAAATCCCCAAAAGTAATATAGAATAATAAGGGTTTTATGGTAATCAATGACCAATATATTCATAACAAAATGGAAAATAGTGGTGAATAAAAACAACATCTCATTGAAATAATTGTTTAATATAATATATCATATGGTAATGTAATCCTAAAAAATTAATTAAAGGAATCCCCCAAAATTAAAAAATAATGAAATGAGAAATATTAATTAAAAATTCTAGAAATATGGTATTGAATAAATTATATAAAATAAATTATTTTCTACGTTATCAAACTAATATCCTCGAATTTAAAATTGTTACCAATAACACTAATGGATTATAATATTTTGAATCAATTCTCCATGAAAAACTAATTTCATCTAGAAAATTAAATACAATATATAATGAAAAAATAATGATATAAAACCTGAAATTACTATTATTTACATAATAAATTTCTGCATGCGGTGTGTAACAGAATCATTTCCAAAGAAGATTAAATTTGCTGAAAAGACTTACCTATATTCCTTACATCCACAAATGCTCTTCAATATCAAGTATAAAAAACCCATCATAAACCATTTTTTTAAATCAATATTCATATATATATATATATATTGTTTATAATTACTATTTCCATGTATATTAGTAACCTATAATCTATTTTCAATATCGGATATGAGTAATCTTGATTATTTGGAAAATATTCCTAATAATGGAATTTTCATTGATTTTTCACCTAAAATTCATCATAACCAGATGATAAATGGGACTTTAAGTGATGTTTTATAATTATTTATCATATTATAATTTCATTTCTAACGTATTTTAGTTATTATTCAAAATGTTGAAAATGGTGATGTGATTATTTTTTATATTTATAATGAACGAACCATGTTTTTTCATTATTGAGATAAATGATTATATTAATTTTAAATAAGCCTAAAATTAATTTTTTACTAATTAATATCCAATAATAATTTTCAAAATATATCCTTAATATATTATTATTTTTCTTTTATCAAGTAAATTTTTAAACCAATCCAATAAGAGCATGTTATAATCTATGTGTCAATATGGCTATAGAAGGGATACTTATATTATAAAATTATTACAAAAATTATACAGATTCTAATTTAAGATGTTATTTATTTGTCATTATGTTGTTAAATACAAATTATGATGAGTTTTATGAATAGGGTAAATGAAAAATAAGTTTTCACTTATAAATAAATCACATTTATTCTCTGTTTGATTATTTTAGGTGGATAGTTTTATAGAAATAAATTATTTAAATTATAAAATATAGGATTCAAATTTTATACTTACAAATTATAAGTTATGAAATAAATAAAATATCTATTTACTAAACTCTCTTATTAATTCATCCTTATATTTTGGTGATGAAAAATAAAACATGTTGTTCATGTAGTTGGTAGTCCACACACTCAGATGAGATACAATTTCAGTTTTACCAATTGAATTGCAAAGAATATGTAAAGATTATAAAATCCAAATAATAACATTTCTCTATGTGATATATATTTATTTCTTTTCATACATATGGATAAAATAGTTAATAAAGAGGTTGGATGAGAAATATTATGAAATGGTGTTAAACTGTAAGGGATTTTTTCATTACGAATTTTTATATTATCATAGTGTATCGTTTTTATATGATATTTTTAGGATATTTTATAAATGTTTAGGAAAAAATCTACATATTACATATCAGAGGTAAATTTGGATGATTTTCCGGGAAATTTTAATCTAGGGGTTTCTCTTGGATTTGGGTATGTGATCTCCATTTATCGGTGAAAACGAGGGATAAATCATTGGAACTGTATGTAAGGTAAGGGTTAGGCATGGAATTAAATACGAGTTTTTATATTTAGTAAAGGAAATATTGGCGACTCTTGTATGTATGAATATTCATCATAAAAATGGTATTCCATAATTTCTACATCTCTAATTTATTTTTGTAAAATTCTACCATCATGAGATTTTGGATTTTATCACCAATTAATCTTGATTGAATATATACCATAGAAAATATATTATTAAAAAATATCAGATGTCCATTTAAACACAACATTCATTTGTTAAATCACTTTTTTTTGTTAAATTAATTTTTTTCAATTTCTAAAATCAGGAAAATTACCTTTAAAATTTAATCATCTAATGTGTTAAAAACCTATTTTTATATAAAAATTTCATTTTAATCAATTAGAGTTTGAAATCTTATTTTGAATTCAATAAAAAAATAAATGATTGCTTATTAATTTTTATAAATATATAAATATCATTTTAGAGTAATACATTTTAATTTATCTATTTTAAATAAAAATACACCATATTTAGAGATGTACGATTCGTTGAAAATCAATGTTTTATCTTGTAATTAATACTTTTCGTAAAAAAATTATTTCACTCATAATATGAAATTAAACCCAGAACATAAATTTAATATATTTATTTCAAATATTCAAATCATTTTATACTATTTAATTTCCAAAATTCTAAGATTTTTTAGTATTTTTGTTCCTAGTAGGAATTTTAAGAAACATGTATCTTCTAAGTTTAACATGACTTTTTTCTAAACATAAAAATAAATATTGTATTAATGTTAATAGATTATAAATATTCAAAATTTAAATCATTATTAAACCCTAATATAATAATATTTATTGCTTCTAAAAAGGAAATTAAAAATAACTAAAATTTATATAAATGCCAGTTTTTTATTTAGTTATATTAATTGAATTTTATCAATTCCTTATTATTAAAAATAATAAGTTATTTGGATTCATATATATATCTCTAATTTATATTACCTTATTTTTGAATTCCAATTCTACTGCTACGTTTTAATAGTTACATAATATTTTTGGACATGTTTTTCTTCAGTGTTGTGTTTGGAGACAGCTATAAAAAATCAGGTTTCAAGGTTAAATATAGTTTAAAATATCAGGGTGTTACACCACACCAAATATAGTACTATTGACTTGATGGTAGAATACACCGTAAGGAATTCTGATATGGGCTGGTTAAATCCTTTAAAAAATAAATTTATGGACACTACTGAATTTTGTTAATAATATCCCCCTTAATAAATACTTTAAATCAATATATACCTGGGACTAGCTCTACTACCAGATATAGGTAATGTTAATCTAGACTCTATTCAATGTTCTCCTTCCCACACATACTCACCTGTGTCATGGTACTATGTTCTTTGGTTTTTATCAACATACCCCACTATAATGGGAATATCGAGAGACCCTTATTATCATGTAGTGAATCTCAATAGATATTCTCTCTATGGGTCTCATGAATTGAAATTAGAACACATTTTAAGGAACTCGATAATGGGGTGGTTGTATCCCAATCATAAATTGAATTTTTAGGATAATTCTAAAAATTGAATAATAGAATCATATAGGGTTTTGTGATTTTGGTGAGGAAACCTTTGTGAGAAATTAATTATTGAAGCCAACAACCAAAAAATCAAATTTATCTTGGGTATTTTAGATATTTAATATTAAAAATTTGATCCATTATAATTTACCTCTTTTTACACCTTTTAACCAAGTTGAATTATTTTCCTTAGTAATTATTTCATTACAATGTTTTTTACCCCACATAATTAAGAAATTTTAATTACATATTTTGGCTTCATGTAATACATCTAAATTTAATAATGTTTTAAATTAAACATTAAAATTTATTGACTTAATAAATAATTTTATTATTAAATAAATTTTTTTTAAAAAAATTGTTTCCTAATCCAATATTATAAAAATTACAAATCAAATAAGATTTTTTTAAATTTAAAAAATTTATTTGTAACTTAATTTAAATATAATTTATTTAATTTATAATAAAAGTATAAAAAACACTTTGAAAAATTGTTATCTGAAAAATATATATCAATATTAACAATAGTAACCAATTATTAACAGCTAACTAATCAAGTTATCAAAAAACATTTTTGGACTTATTCCATAATTTGAAAATTAAAATAACAAAAAATTTACAATTTTTATTGTATTAAATTTCTATCTATGATAAAAAATAAATTTAATATAATTACACATAATGATTAAAAAAGAGTTTTTATAAAATCGTAATTTCAAGCGTAAAAATAAATTAAATCTTTTACATTTCAAAGAAATAATAAATAGATGTATAGTAAATTTTATTCCTATATCTATAATTTATTCAATTCACAAAAATAATTCTTTAAAAATGATATCATTTATTTACATGTAATGATTAATATATAGAAAAATATTTCATTGAAAAATACACCGATTTAACAATAATTCATTTTAATACTATTACTAAATAAAAATTAATCAATTAATGATATTACATTCCTATTAATATATATATAATTAACACACCTTATTAAATATAATAATATTAATATGAAAAATAAAACCATATAATATTATATAAATATAAGTCTTTTTAAGTGAAGCATTTTTGTATACCCTTGAATTATTAAATTATTATTTCATAAGCTCATATATAATAACATTATTTTTTCAAGTCTATTATTCTTATCATTATTATTATTTTATTATTTTTTTATATGGGTATATCAAATAATTATATTTAAAAAATGATGTTTTCATGAAAATTATTTAATTACCATTAATTGTATTAATTGATTTTCTATAATTTGATTATATTAAAATTCATGAATTTTATTTCTATTAAATTTTAAATAATTAAGAAATTATAGTTTTAAATTTTTAATACACTATATATGTGTATACTATATAGCTATAATTCAAAACTGTTAATATGTTAAATACTATTATACCCATGAACTAGATACCCCCTTTATAACAATCATATAACAAAAAAATTACCACCATTACCCTCAGTAAATTAATTCCATTATAATATCATAAAGTACAATTATCATTCCCTTAATTTCAAAATATTGTTCTAGAAAATTCAATTATATGTTCATGTTGTTTTTTTCATTACAGGTTTAGTTCTATTAATGGAGATTCTCATGAGAGATGATGATCTCAAGTACTTTCTACTTCCAGAAATATTATTCTTTTAAATTTATTTTTAAAATTAAATTTATGAACATTAAAGGGATTTAATAATCAATGTTATGCAATTATATTTTTCATTTATGGTGTGATTCATGTACATTTACTATAATTTTCCAATATGAATTAATATGGCGTTGGTAGTTTGTGTCATATATTATTTGATAAAATTTATCACTAAAGATGTCTTTATTTGAATGAATATAAACGATCAATTTTTAATGATTGAAATATAATTTGTGGAATCAAAAATAATTCCAAAAACTAGATATGTTACACCCCCACCCCTCAGAACATATGGTAAACTTAAAATTTTGAGTTCTCTCACCTTAAGTATGTAGACATAGTCATGGATCAAGATATAATATTCAATGATATATATTGAAATTAAGATCATAAATAAGACTAGAATTCTAATATTTTCACCCACTATTTGAGAAATATACCACTTGTGATTTATTTTTTTGGGCCCATACATTGGATGGAATTTCCATAGCGTGTTCAAGGAAATCCATTCGCTGTTATATGACCATGGATTAATTTGGTATAGAAAATGAGATATCCATATACTAAAAATTATTATGGTGTCTATGTAAAGAGATCCAACTCATTCCCATAATCAAATTAATTATTACTACATAGTGAATAATTAAATTTATAAGATTCACATACCAACAAAATTCTATTGGAGATGTGATTTTGACTTGGGATGAAATCATTTAATAAATGATATTTTTAAAAATTAATAAAATATACAATTAATAGGAAACATATTTGATACTATTACAAAAAACTTTCCCCCAATAAATAAGTGCGTAAATCTATAATCAAATTTAAAATTTTTGGTTCTTGAATAGATTATGTGTACACAATTCACACTTATGTTTCATGAAAGACATCATCAATTATAAATGTATTTTTTTCTTTCATAATTATATGTGGAGGATACTGGAATTGATTTTTTTCTTAACCACATTTTTGGTGCAATATTTTTCATAATATACAAACTTATTATAATCTAGTCATTATATAATGGGTGGTTTGTTTTTTGGTAATTTATTTCAACCATTTTATGGGGATTACTATTCATTTCTTTCTAGAATTAATTTTCATGATGTCTTAAACATCCATAGTTGAATAATTTAGAAGCCCATTTAATGAAATTACCATAATTATTCTTTTTATAATTTTAGTATTTTAGGAGTTTATTTGTATTTATAGTCGTGGATTTATATGTCATGATTCTATGAAAGTACATATTACATTTCCTATATCCACTCAACAGCCCGAATGCCTTAATTTTTCATTAATATAATAGAAGCTCTTTTTAAGGGAAGAAGGGGGAACCCAAAAAGACTCCCATAACAGAATAAATAACATGAATAGAAGGTCATAAAGATTAGAACCAGACATAAAATATGGAGCAACCCCTCCCCAGTATATGATCATTAAAAATCTCTCCATAATTTCATAGTGCATCAGAAAGAATTTCTCATATGTCAAAGAAAAGGCCCAATATGATGAATGAAACCATACCCTCTCAAACATCCAAGTATGAAATGTTATGAAAAGATGAATGACAATCTCTGGAACCTCATTGGGGTTTGTTCTATGTTGGAGAGTCCATGTACAAACCAATAATCCAAACAAACACAATTTCAATAAAAAACACATCAAACACTGCAGAAATTCACCATCACATCAAACAATTGATGAAACAAGAACGAACCCTTAAATAAAACTTCATAATTGCATTCCCAAATAGTCGTAATTCATCCCGAATCAATAACCCGGACACTATGAAACCATTATCGGTCACCAAAATTGAGGTTGAAACCCACCTCTATCCAATCCCCAAACACCTGCAGATGCCTAAGGAATGGATGTCTCACCAGAGTCCAAACCATGCATAGGAAGAAGAAATGTGGAACGGTAAACCATTGGAAATTTTGATTCCCCATAAATCCTCACAAACATATAAAATAAATGAATCAAACATATTACCCTTACTAAAAGACTGAAAAAGCCTAAATAGTGAGGGAAGAAGAAGAAGAACCACCACTATCCTGGAATATTCCGTCACTAACTTCGAGACCACACATAGTGGCATGACCCTCCCAACACACTGCTTTCTGAAACTGAAGCATAGTGCATCCATCATTGAAATAGCTGGAAAAATGAACCTTGGACCGTCCCTGCACCTAAATGGAATTATTTTCCAAGATAATTGGAAGCGAGAGGAAAGGCCAGCAAGCAATGATATTCTTTGAGTGGTTCTATCCCAAAGATTCAATGATTCTACCATAGGAGAGACACATCATTCCATAAGCACCCTGGGTTGATGCACTAAGAAGAAGATACCAACCGATTAGCCAAGGGTATAGGAATACGATAGATGGGGAAACCCTAGCAAAGATCCACTTAAGGGCTCACATTTCCTATTTTAAATACGTAAAATAATGGAGTTCTATTTTCCATTTAAATTCAATGTTCACTTGGATCAAGTAATTTATAGTTACCATTCTCCCATACATGTAATTCAATTATGACACATAGTTTAAATCCACAAAAGAAACTATAGATTTGGATTTCAACGTCAAAGATAAAACCTGAAGTGTACCTTGAAAGTATACCACTTATTTCATCCTATTTGTTAATGGAAACATACCCCATATGGTTTAATTCTAGTAATTATTTATCTGTTATTTTTTAAACAATTTGTAAAAAATATTTTTTGAGACAAATAATCTCAAACTTCTTCCAATCAGTGGAGTATGTTTTATATTATTACATGTTATTTTTTATGTGGGTTTGTGATTGATTGAAATATCTTTATATGTTGTTAATAGAAAAAATAACCTTTTAATTATCCTTGATCTGTAGAATAGAAAACACATTTTCTTTTTATTGATCTATTACACTAAAACTAGAAGGGTTCCATCTTTGGTGACAGTCGGAGTACAAAAAGATTCAATTAATTATTCATAACATAGGATACGATTTCAATAAATTTATACCCTCCATCACATATTACACATAGATCCACATATGAATTATTATTTCATTATACATCACACTCATTGATGCCTATATTCTATATAGTTTTAATAAATGACTAAAACTAAATGGGTTACTATGATTCTTAATTAATAATATCCAATTTATGAATTCCTATGACAATGAATATAAATACTAATTTTTCATAAATTATGAATCCTTCATTTCAACATATTAATCATTAGTTTCATCGAAAAAAAATTCAAAAAAATTTATTTAATTATTTATTCATCTATTCTCCATAATGTAATCCCAAAAAATAACTAATCCTACTCTGATATAAATTAAACGTTCTTAATCATATTATATTTACATTTTACAAAATTTAATAAGTATATTCAATATAACTCCAATTAAATCACACTATTGATCCTATATTTATTTGGATTCATGTCACATAAATAATTATATTACAACATTTCAACATCTCCCAAAAAATTAAAGTCCCCCATGATATACTATTTACTCAACATTAATAAATAAATTAATCACAACTAAGGGATTGTAAAGATATCAAATAGTGTGATCAAAATATCAATAACGGTAAACATATTACATAACAATGGATGATCCTAAATGAGAAAATGATGATTATTTGGGTATGAGAACTTAATCAATACGGATGAAAATAATTAAATCATACTCATTTATTCATGGATAAAAACTCATGAATCGTGATATATGAATTTAGGTATAACAAAAAAATTATTTATTTTCCTACTAAAAACATGTGTTAATAATAATTTCAATGTACATTACCATGATGTGTAACATAAAAACAAATCATATATATAATCATTGAACTATTAAAATGTGTTGATGTTGTCCACTAACATCATAATGGAAAAGGAAAACAATAAACCAATCATATAATCAGCTTAGCCTAATTACTTGTTCCAGTTATTGTGCATGTGACGAATACATATATATCCATAAAATGTTGTTAAATAATTATAATCATATTTTTCCAATGAATATATAAATATTTAACTAATTGGGTATGAGATTCTACACTCGATGCATTATAAACATATTTAATGTACGTAATGTATATATGTCTTTAATTCTTATCCTATCAAATTACATAAAAATTAATTATTTTTATTAAATTTAAATATTGAAAATGATATTTTTTTCATTTTATAATCATGATAAAGCATACAAATAGAACCAAAAATAATATTCCTCTACATTTAAAATTGATGACTATAAATTCTTGTCCGAGATCATGTGGTAGTTAGTCATTTCATTCCCACTCAACTTCCTTGACCTAATTTCCAAAAACAATTATACCATTATCATAATTTATGACTAGACCATTATTAAATCATTATAGTTTATAATATACACATCTAAAATCTTAGAAAAAAATATAAGACATTGTGAATGATAATTCATTCCCATCAAATTATTCCTAGTAATTTTAGAAGAATTAAAATTTGAAACCATTATAGGTTAATAAATTCATATGAATAGTAAATTCAAAAAATACTAAAAATTAATAGAATATTTTCTCCAATTTTAAGGATGACATAAATATCTAAATCAAGAATGAGTAATTTAAAAATACCCCACATTACCTGTCCATGGAATAGTATTAATACAATTTCTGAATTATTTTACGATGAATATTATATAAAAAGGAAATACTTCAATTACAATTTTCAATATATTCAAGATTATGAAAAAATAAAAATATTACCCAAAATAATACATTATGTCAATATATATATCATTGAATTATGTAATTCCCAGTTACATAGACAAAATATGAGAATGGTTTCAACCAAATTCATCACCATATATTTATAGATCCTATATCATCTTAAAAAAATTTAAGTATTTTTCAACCCTAATATCAATGAGAGATATCCTGACACATCATCGATTTTGGAAAACAAAACTACCCATTTGGGTGATATAATAAATTTTCTATATTTGGAAGTGGTTTTTATTTTTTATTAATATAACTTTTTTATAATCAGTTAAAAATGAAAATTTAATTTCATACATACTAAAAAATATTTATATTAGCCCATGATGATATTTTTCACTAATGAAACCCTTTTTTTGACGTTAACAAACTATATTTTCAACTCTCCTTGTTTGGGAAGTATCATTTATATATAAGGTGGAAATTTCAAACTAGTATTATTGTAAATATCAATTTGTAATTCTACTTCTATTTTTTGGAAATCATAAAAAATATATACAAAATTCATTTTTATGCACTTCCACTATTTGTAGATATATTTGTATCATGTCTTGCTCAAATACTCACAAAAATGTTGTTTAAAAACAAATTATATTTATTTTAAAACTTTAATAATGATTTCAATTATTCATATATATATTTTATAACCTCAATAAAAATGTGAGATACATCATCTGAGTAGTTTTGGGGATCCTTTTGATTATTGAAATAAATATGATTTAGGTACCAGATTAGAAAATTTAAACATCTAATTTGGTCATATAGGTAAATGTTACTAATTATGAGGTCCTAGGTGATTTGCACAGTACCAAATAATTATTATTATAGAATAAAACAAATAACCAATGACCACTCAATTTTCTCAATGGTGTTTCAATATTAATGGAATATGATATAAAATCAATATTTTTGTGATTTTGATTAAATTACTAACTCTATATGAATTAATGTGATTTCTCTATTGTCATTATTGAGAATAAAATTTATAAAAAATCAATACAATACATTAAATAACCATTTAATGTATATTGATCTATAAAATTAATTACACATCTTTGAAAAAAAAGATATAGTCCTCTCCATTATTATTATATATCCAACTACTGGGAAACTGTCCAACTTTGTATAAGTTTATTTTTTAGCTATACATTTATATTTTAATTAAATTGTTGAGATTGTAATTCATTCATATTATAAACAGGATACATATTTCTGGGTTCATACACCTTTAATTCAATCCTCCGAATGAAACATGAAAATAAATGTCATGATTATCCAACATTCAATACTAGTAGATAAACATTTTTTACCTATAAAAGTTTGTCTAAAATTGTGTCACAAAACCAAATAAATTGAATGAGACCATATTACCTACATTTCTAAGAATGGAAAAAGGGAAAAATTATAAAATTTAAAATCTACTTCATTACTTTCATAATTCATCATTCTTATACTTATCATGACTTGAGGAACATTTCATATCACTGATATGGGGAATAAATCCACAAAATTCATTGTTGTTAAAAATATATATCCGAAAGTTTTACTAAAAATTTAATATTACCATGATAATGAAAAATATTTAAAACCATTTTATTGGATCTTAACATCACGACCCATTTTAAACCATTATGGATTTATATTATTGTAATTTATTAAGTCATGTTAAAAATAAATATGTCTAAAATGATATATATGTTCTATAAAAAATAAATTAAAATAATTAATATCAATAAATCACCGTTATTTATCTATATTGATTTCATATATATATATATATATATATATTATTTCTGGGAATTGGTTTTAATTTAAACCATGAAAATTCATCATTTATCCACACATAGATAAATGTATTCCAATAATTTATCCATCATATATATAATATTTATGAAATTTATGAAATTTCATATCCCATATCGTCTTCTTATGATCTCAATTAATCATAAATGTCTATAGCTTTCAATATTTCAAATTAAGGAGCTCAATGCACGTATCATGGACCTTTTTAATTCACCTCCATTCTAAGTACACGTAATGAATAAATAAATTTATTTTATCGTCAATAATATGAAAAGATATCCATGATGTGAAATTCCTTTTACTTCCCTCTTAATGATGCATAATATATATAAATGGCATGAGATGATCCGTCATGTCATATGGAATAGCATTCCACTTGGCTCGAAGAGAACTCCTGATTACTATACCCTGTAAAATTGTTCCTAATAGTCTAGAATATAATCATGGAAAGGATTTCATCATTATATAATAAAAAAATAAAATTACTATAAAACATCTATGTATATAGCATGGTGTTTCTATTCATTATACTATCATGAAAATACAATAATCATTTTTACACTACAAACAAGTCATACATGGTAGAAACCAAAAAATATATCCAAATGGGACATAACCAATAAATGTTATTATTAAAATTTGAAATTATTAAAATTTTAATATATGGAAATAAAATTATAATTCAATAATTGACATAATTTTATCTGAAAAATTATAATAGTAAATAATAAAAATAAATGAAAATAACATCTTTCTAAATAAAATGTTACAACCTCTGCCCAAAATAAAATTAAAACGTGATTGATCAAGATCTATCCTCCATGGGATCTATATTCACTGATCAAACTATAAACCTCAATCAAATAGACCACATGAACAATATTAAAATTGATATAATCTAATTGGAACCTATAAAAATCATAAAAGTTCCACACAAAAACACCCCATTACATGCTATGTTTGAGGGATAAATTCCAAGTAGGATTCAACCAATGATTCAATAATATTCCATGCATGTAACATTTTATAAATGAGACTATTTTTTTTAAATATCACATTATTTATAGTATCAAAATGTTAGAAAAGAACATGGAAATATATAATTTATAATATATAAATGAAATACCTTTATTAAATGATTTACATTGGGATCACCATTTTTTTTTTCTTGGAAGACTACACTTTGACAGTAAAAATATATTTAGACAATATCTGGGCATTCTATCAATTTTATTATGTGAATGAGATTCCATAACTAAATATGTCACATTAGTTTCACCATTTAAATTTAATTGAATGAGGTGGATGGTTTTTCCAGGTGTTTTAGTTGTGGTGGATCTAATTTCTATAAAATCATTTAGATTATATTTACCATTTCTTCATCGACAATAAAAACACCCAATGGATTCCACATCCATAATAGAGAATAAAACTAAATTCTAATGGCAGGTGTTCATTCGGTGATTCAGACCCAATGACACGTAGGAACACAAATTGATCGAGAGGATATGAGGTGAGGTTCTTTACACAATTTTGGGGGAATTATTATATATTCTTGAACATTTTTGTAGATTTAGTATTTGATTGTGAATATCCTACTAATAGTGAAACAGAACTGTTTAACCTAAAAAAATAATCATGTTTTAGTCCTTTTATTCCACAAGGAGGTTTAATTAACGAGTCTACCTATATGTATCTAAGGATCTCAATCCATTCCCAAGATTTCATAGAAATGGATAGTTATTTATATTTTGAACCAATAAGATTAGCAAATATGGAGATAACATTCATTCAAGGATGTTACTAAAATTCTAAGGATCGGACTAAACCTCTATTAGGTACCACACATTTCTTGTTTATAATAGGAATCACAAGCCATGTAGATCATTGAATCCATGTAGTTTAACATCATGTGTAAAGGAAATATATGAGGGAATAGAGGAACTATATATTATGCTCGATCCTTTGGAAGGCATCCCACATTTCCTAATTATGATAGGAATGTGATTCATCACAGTTCTATGTTCTATTAGGACATAACTCTTGGTATATTCCCTTATATGTGTGATGTCATATCATGCCACTGAATGTGAGTTATAGAGTGATTTTTCTTAGGCTGGACAAAAATAATGATACAAATGATATGACTATTGTGAATCCCTATGACCATGTGATCCATGATTGTTGAGGGATAAAAGGGATACCAAATGATTAGTATCAAAAATGGATATGAGACATTAGCATAGGGGAAGCCATTATGGGGTATTTCATATGAATTTTATGCCTTAGGATGGAGTCCAAAGAATCATGGTTAAATCTTAAAACAAAGTCATTGTAGTTAAATTTTTATATTAAGGGACTTAAACATATATATATTCCAATTTGATCTCACAGCAAATGGATCCAACCTATGTATTCATGTTTTTTACACAATAAAAGTTATCATAGTTTATTTTGGGGTATTCCTGAATACACCCACTAGAAAATGTTATTATGTCCTAGGGTGACTATCAAACATGTAATTATTATCTTCTAACATGTTCTTATTGTCGTCCTAACATGTCCATAGAGTTATATTCATGCCTTGGTATCCAAATAGATGTTCCCGATGACAATCACATGATCCAGCTAGCTTTTGTAGTGGAAAATCCTTAAAATCGATATAATGTGTGGAAAGAATCTTAGGATCAGGGTCCAAATGACTAGAGGACATAAAATGATCTAGATATAAATCACATCGGACATGGAAAGTCCCAGATTACATGTCATGGAGGATTTATCATGATTAATTCAAGGATTTAATATTACTACCACATGACTAGGTTGACATGTCATTGTGTTGTCATGTGACTCACTTTATACATTTAGATGACTTCATTAGACTTGGGATAGATGTTTGAGTGGCATCACATGAATTGGATGATGCATCTGGTACTTATCATATTATGTGATTGACATACCAATAGAGAACCATCATACTAGTCTAAAATTTTATATGGGTTTCACAGGATTTGGCAGATATTCTTCAATGGATTCATGATATCTGGGTGAAATATCAAGTTATCTTCGCATGATATGGATATCAAATGTGAATAACGTGATTATGTCACTTGAAAGTTTAATCATATAAACATAATTATTCCTCACATTCCATCCATTCTTTCATATTTTACAAGTGTTTTGTCAATGATTAATCTTTTTAATGTTTCATATTTTCCTGACTTTCAATCCTTTATTTCATATTTTCCCTTTCGAATTTCTGTCACATGATATATGATAAGATATTTTGAAGGATATATTCATGTAATGATATCCTTTATGACATTCTAAATTACTAACCTAGTAAAATACATTGTTATTGAGTGACATTCAACTCTAAGAATTCGTCCCCTTTGCTCCGAAGCATTTGTTGTTTTGAGCTATATGTGTGATCATTTTTTTGTTCCAAGCAGAGGGATTTTTAGTCCTCATAACCCTAGTTGTCCAACTGTTGGAGAATAATATATCTCAAGAATATGATAGGTAGTTGGTGGAAATATTTTAGTGTCATGAAATTATTTTTATTCTATAAAGGGTCATCCATACTGTCACACAATATCCTACAACTATGAGAATTTTCTTTGATCATCATGTTTATTGAACTCTAAATAATCAAAGGGGTGTCACCTAACTATGTTGACATTTCCATAATCCATCCCAAATTTAGACATTTATTTCTAGAATTATTTATGTGATTAATATGCTCACGGAAAGTCTTTCATGTTATTGAAGATTAATTGTGTGGGTTCATTTGTGAGAATAAGGCTCATTGTCAAGGGTACCTCCATGTGATCAGGTCAACATGTCTTATAGGCCCTCCTTAGATCATGCTAACTTGTGTAGGGTCCTCATATGATAAATGGTGGTATCTGGAGGTGTTTAACCCTTTATGTATGAAGGTCGTCATATCCTAACTACACAAGATGATTTCGTCTTTCCCATTTTTATTTATTTCATTATTCAATAATGATATGGGATCTCATGAATATGTATAAGTGATGTAAAAGATAATGACTCTCATTGTGTGTGACATGTCCCCTGAACAATAATGGATCTCATGGTTATTGTTGATAATTTCCTTAGATATCCCATTTTTATTACTATGGAGCCATTTTATCAGCACATAATCGAATAGACATGTATGTGACCATTCAAATGATGAAAGTTACATGAAAACATTCTCGTTCATGATAAGTTGGTCGTGTATCCATGATGTTCATTAGGTATTCCAGATCCTATGATCACGTCGCATTATGATAAATACAACTCCCTACCACATGATAATTTATCCTTTGTCTCCACATATTTTACATAGGGATTATAAAAGATTATCAAGTTCATATTGTTGAAAATAAATTTGATCGAAATATATTTTATAGGAGCCATCATACTATCATTTGTAATTGTATGGGTTCCTTAGAAAGTATACGGAAGATATTCAAAGTGGCCTCCAATGATCAAGAGTATATATTTCACAAATATTTTTCCACCCACAAAACTTTTTAGGGTAAAGTAATTTCATGTCCCTCAAATGTTTATGACATCCAAATTTGTTATCTTCCAACTATTCTATAGTTTTTGGGAGATAATAATTCCCATTCTTCTGGAATTTATTCCCCTATAGATTTTATAGTTCTCATCTTATGGGAATCAACAAATACTTCCGTCATGAGAGATTTTTATGGGGAAAAGAAATTTGTTTCGAGTAATAGAAATTCTTTCATGAGAATTTGGTGTTAGAAACAATTATTTTTTTGGGAGATAATGGGCCTTAAGGGTGATGGTTGGTATTCCATGTAGGACGATATAAAATGGGGTGACATTGTGGTTCATAAATATTTCTACTTCTAATATATATACCTATTAAAATTACCCTCATCACATGATCCCTTCATGATATATCATCAGAATATCACTTTTGTGAGACCAAATTTCTCCATACTATTTCATTAGTCTACATCTCATTATTTTTTACGATATATTTTTCTTGTGATTAGATTGAGAGAAGTGATTTTCTTAAAAAAATTATATGAATCTATGAATATAATATTGGTATTTTCTTAATCCCTCACCCAGATTCGTGGTTGTATGGTTGTATTTGTAGGTTCACGTGACCTACAGGTTTAGTCGCATGATCAATACATCATCATGCAGCTCGAATGATCATTTCAATGTTATAAATCAAGTGTCTTATGACTAGTGACATAGTGGAGAGATGCTCTGTGATTCATGAGAATCATGAGACCTCTGTGGGTTATTTAGTTTATGAGATTTCAATGGTTCATTTAGTTTGTAAGTCCCATCACATTACATGCAGACATGAATTCCATCAAGGCTTATACGATTCTCATGATTCTACTAGAGTCAGGTGTCCCACTATTTATAGGACACTCTCCCATATAACATTTTTTTGTTTTCCAAAGATAGATTCTACTTCCATCATATCCTCTACAATAGATAACTAGAGGGACATGATTGATAAAAATCATAAAACTAATCCACAGTATATTGTGCCCTGTTGAAATAGTGTTCTGAATTGGATTCTCCCTTATAAACAACAATGATATTATTTATCACGCCAAAATCCCCTGTAATGATTCAGGATGTTGGATGATGATCTGATTCCATCACCTGAATATTTTTTTTTCATTTTGGTTATTATATTCCAAGGATTATTTCCCATATATTTTTTTAAATGTAATTCAATAGGATGTGGTATAGTCCCAAGGGATTTCCAATGTGTTCGTGAACTACCCTAACGGTCAAGATTGTTTTAATGTTTTCCTCCATCTCATTTTCAAATTCATTCTATAATAATTTTTCCTTACTTTCTGACCCTGAGATGAAGTTGGAGCCTGATATAGGACATGTGGCCCGGTGGCAATTTCTATGATGAATGGGAATGCATTTTCTTAGTTTTATAGAGTTGATCAAAAAAAATTTATCAGAAATATGCTATTTTCCTAAACAAGGCCATGTGTATTAATTACATAATCTTATATCATCATTAGAATCTTCGTAGAGAACTGATTAGTTATTGTTTCAATAGATTTAACTAATTCCATCTATACCATGGTGATGCAGAATTTATCATTTGAGATATCTACTGACTTACTTGGGTATTTCATATTGGGGAAATATAAGTTGAGATCATGTCATGGATGTTTAGTGTGATTAGAAAAAAACCTCTTGTTTTGGAATGTTATATGCTGAAAATTATGAAATAAAAGTCATGGAAGGAGTTAAAATTACTCTGACTTGTCTCATTTAAATAGTGGATCAAAATTTTCCTCTTCTATAGTAGATTTTTTCCACATGCTATACCCCCTCACCACTTCCCTTCCTGATAGGTTCCTGATAGAACCAACTCATATTGGAAAATACTATAAGATATAAAATATAATGAATGTGGATACATGGGTGAGACCAAATGTATCCCTGAGCCAAATGATAGTAGTTTTCATCACCACACTCTATAATAGATAGTTTCCCCTTGAAGGGGATGTATTCTCGGGATTCTAGGTTTACACACTAGTGATGGATGCTTGATTTGTAAATGGAAATATTCGTAATATAGTTTTACTGACTCTTCCTCACCCCTATTATATCATGGGCCATATCTAAAAAGGAAGCATCCTCTATAGGATTTCTTCCTAGTGCATATTCAGTTTGATAGGGTATAATTTTCATATATAAAAATAACACATTACTATAGGGGTCCCTAGTTAATTTATCCACCGATAGATGATGAACTTTTATGTGGTGTAGGAAATGTTGTTAGGCACTGAGGATTTTTCTATCATCCATAGATGGTATGATCATTTCATCTTTATTCCATATCCCACAAAGACCAGGAATGTTGTTGACAATACAGGTGGTTTTCTCAATGAATGTTTATAAAAGACATCTTATCAGGATGTGGTTCTTTTGGACCATGTATATGAGTTGGTTACTTACAAACAATATTCCTCATATCGGTTCTACCACCAATTTGGTTGAATTCAGAGGGTTTCACTGCTACTGTATCATAGAGTTATGGGAGAATGAAATATTGATATTATCCACTAATTTTGAATGATTTTGGAATTTGAGGACACAATTGATATGATTTTCCATTCACATATTGGATCCCCAATCCTTCAATCTTATAATTTTTCCAAACATTGGTTCGAATCCTACTTGGGTGGTGTGATGGATAAGTTAGTCCATCAAGTGGAAAGACCACAAGATTAAAAACCCATTTTTAAAAAAATAATGGAGTTGGTTCAAGTCATGGGTGAGACTTCATGAAATAATCCTCATCCTAGTGAAAAAATCACATTTGTGGTTCAGACGTTGTTTTGTAATATGGTCATTCGATAAGAGTGATTAAGGATGCGTAATTTGATAGAAGAAAACATGCAGCATCCTATCTTTCCTCTTTATAAGCGTATCCATTTTCCCCTTCTTTTGATCCTAATATAGTAGATTAAAAAGATTAAATATATATAGGATTATCTAGATGTAGATTCACGCCATAAACAATTAGACTCTCATAAAAATATTGTGTGACCAACATGAATTTACTCACCATAACTTTTACACTTTGGTGGTGGGTGACATTATCCACTAGCCATTATATGAAATCATGAAATAAAATTCCCTGACATTAAAATAGTTTTATACTAGCATGATAGTCGTGTGTGTGTTAAATAATAGTAATTACATATTTAAAGTAATGATAAAATCCTTAGAGGCATTGGAACAGAGTCATCTGACAATATATTAGATTCACATCCTATTGCATTCCTTGACAACATATATAGTGAGACATGAGGATATATTAGATCAATCAATCTATTACCTTTCAACAATCTAATCCAAATTAAAAACTACTCAAAAAATATTTGAGGGGTTGTCTACACTTATGAAGACTCTCTATCTTCAAGAATAAGTAAAATATAAAGGGTGTGCAGTACAGTAGCACTCAATTGTTTCTTATCATTATACTCTCATAGATTTGGATGTTTTGACCAAGAAAATGATTTTGCAGTTTTATCAACAATCTTTTTCTTTGTTTGGAATCCTCAAAGAATATATAGAGTGTGGAGATTTATCCTTCATTGTTTTGGGCCTCGTATCAATTTAAGAATCTTCTAATCATTACATATCATTTCCATGTTTTCCTTTATTAATGATGTTCATGGTGTTTTGTTGTTCCGATGTTGCATCAATCAACAATGATTCTGATTTTAGTGGTTTTAGAGATCCAGACTTTATTTTTTATAAGGATATATGGTAGGCCTAAAAATATTTATGTCCGTTAATTTCTATTACCCTTGTTTTTTTCATTTTTTCAAATAGAGAACATCTTAGCAGGCCTAGAGTTTGGTTTTTTTCACAAGATACCCTTATCGATTTTCAATATGGAGAAAATTTTATATCTTGCTCATATTGAAGTATAAATCATTATTTTGATTTATTTTTTTCCTTCTATTAAAAACCATATTTTTATATAGTTTGGGTTTTCAGCTCAGAATTTATAGTATTGTATTTTAGGGTCTCTTTATTATGGAACAACTACTATCATTGTTTAGGTTCTTTTTAGGGTCTATCATTGAATTCTCCATGATATTTCTTATCATATGTTAAGAATGTTTCCCATGTGGTTTAAATTCAAGTGGTATAGAAGTAACATACTCTATGAATTTTAATGTCTTATTAACAGGGAGTCAAATACTATGTATTTTAATGTCTTGCTTCCATGACTTGACTGATGAATATGGAAAGGGGTAAAAATATTAGGGATGACCCAAAACACCCTTACGTGATGAGTTTTTCAACATTATTTCTAGTGCTACAAGGATCATTGTTCCATTCATTCATAGTAATATTCCTTAATATAGAAGGCCAAATAACTTATTTATCAATACCCTGGCCAAACTGAGTTGTCCCATCTCTTTTACAAGTGGCAAGAAAGATTGTTCAGATAGTATAAATGGGTGTAAAAATATTAGGGAATATAATTTTACATGGAAATTTTTTCGGCGGATCGAGTTTGTTATAACCCCAATGTTCAAATCATGAAATATTGAATTGTCCAAAAAATCAAGGAATGACCCATAAAACCCTACATTGTTGGGTTGTCCAATGAAATTTTTAGGGATCATGAGGATTTAAGATTCGTTCCTATAATGAGGAGATTCATCAAGTTAGTATGTCAAATACCATATTCATACAACACTAGGGATTACAATAATGGTCAGGAAAATAGGATCCCCACCATTTTCAGAGGGCCATAAATGATCATTTATAACAAAAAAAAATTGGAATATGAATTTATTTGTGGAGAGAATTCTATTGTAGATGTATTCCAATAGCCTTTGGAATTTTACAATTAGTTTGGAAACACAGTCCTTGCACCTGGTGGTTTCATGTCATGGGATGTGGGCCCTCAAAAGATTCTGGAATCGAGTGTCACACTCAAACATTGAGAATGTTTACCCAACTCAATGACATAATTTCAAGGATGAAAAATTGTAATGAATAGTTTCATTATAGGGATTTGAAATCATTATCTGAGGTGATTGTTTCATGAGTACCATATGGGATATTTGTTCGAGGGATGTCGCAAAACACTCTACAGTGCTTCATTCAGGCACATTGATTTCAAGGTTCACAATGATCGGAAATCCCTTAATTCATGATAATGATACATTTTGGTGATGGCGATGAGCTCATATGAAAGATCCATCCCCATAAAATAATTTTAAAAAATAGGGTCTCTTGATAATGGGTATCCATTAACAAGGGTCAAATAATGTTTGAAGTGATGGGAGGTGCTCAAATCATTTTGTGTGATTTATGGAAATTTAATATTTAATAAGGGTTTGATCACTCTAAAAGTCAATTAGCTAAATAATTAACACATTATCATCATAATGTGATGTTGAAAATATTTAATGTAACATTTTCATGGTCTAGGGGTTCTAATTATCGTGGATCATCATTTAATTGGGACAAAATTTGGTCCCTATAATGTTTGTTACTTGATCATTCATGCTCTAGGTTTCTTCTAAATTCTAGGGATGATGAGTTTAATGATGAAATTATTTTATTTTTATCATACACCAATTTATTGTATTTTTACATAATTTTTTATCATTAACTATAAGTTTAATGTATTTTTATTGGTTATATAAAAGGATAACATTTAGGGTCATGTAGCTTTGATAAAATATATGGAAATTTAAGGTATTAATGAACATGGGCCTAGTATAAGGGGAATGTTATATAACAACCATGTTTGGATTACTAAGGTCAAGAGTACTCCAATATCCTTCTAAGTGGGAGATTAAATTGTTTTTAATCATGGCTCAATGTACATTGGAGTACAATATTATTATGTTAAAATAATGGGGGGATGGATATGAACACTCAATAGTTCTTGGTTCTACAATGGTGAAGTTAGGATCCCAAGTGTCAGAGTTCCCTTCAAGAAACATGATGATGACTCTAGTAGGTAGGTAAAATTACTTATACATAAAAAACGTGTTCAAAGGGGATATCTCATTACCTTTAAAAGGTCCATGGAAAATTTTATTCATATCGAGGAGCTTATTACCTAAAGAGTTGGTAATTGGTTGATGTGCTCATGAAGATGACAGATGCGCCCCATTATCTAGTGTGTTGGAGTCTGAATCATATGATCCTTTCATAAGGAAAGGCAATGAGTAATTTCTTAAACATTTTAAACTTATATAGTGGTGATTCATATATAATTAATTTTTACTTCATTCAAAAAATACATCCTCCTCATTATTTAATGTGGCATGATAAGGACATTTTTTATGAAGTTTAAAGTCATTACGTAAAGAAGATTTTCATTACATTTAATGACATGATGTAGTGATGATGATTATGACATAAATTGTTCCTCAACTACGGTGTCAAAATTGGCCTTCTTGGTTCCCTAATTTCATAAGCTAAATGATCTGTGTGAGAAAAAAATGGCAACTGGGCAGTCAGTTATGTTTTGTGGGGGAATCTCTCAAATAGATTGCTTCATATATCCATCCCAAATGCAGTTGGGGTATATTTTTATTATTTTTATTTAGTTTTTGATCCTTTTATTTATTATTTAGTTGTCCCTATGTATCATGTGATGTAAGGAATCAATCTATACAAAGTTTTGTAATAAATATCAATGTGAAAGTCTGACCCTTATGGTAAGAACCTAGTTTTTCACTCAGGTATGGATCCTTTAATTTTCAATCTAAATATATAATTTGGACATAATATGGATTCTTAATGAGTTATTAATTGGTTCTTTGGTCTCTGGGGATATTTTTGGACCCCAAAACCAAACTTTTTAGGGAAAACATTCTTGGCACACGATTTAGAGTAAACCGTTCATGAATTAAAAAATGGATTGTCTAACTGTGAAGATAGTGTTTTTTAGGATATATCCATCTCAAAATGTTTGCACATGGCTATGCAGGCTAACCATGAAGGCGCCCCATTTATCCTAGGTACCCATGAAAATCTTGTACATGGTATTGTCAACCTATGTGGGGGATATATTTTCATGCAGAACCATCTTGCATGGTTTGTGCACAGTTTGACAAACCATGCAGAAAAACAATTTGCATCCTATAATACTGTGTAAAATGTCCCAAACACCCTTAATGATATATTAGTCCATCCCCTACATCGTAATTTGATAATAATTGGGATTAACCCCTTTTCTGCTCATTTAATAGGATATTGAAGTCCAAATCTAAGGATCAAGAGATCTCATTCATGTGGTATCTTCTCAAGATTCCATTAATTACATTGGATGTGCAATGGTATGTACATGAGACCTCTTTAGAAATTATTCTACTCTCTTGATCTCAACCTAGGTATCATCACATGAGTATTTTTATCCTTTTCATAGATCTACACTGATTCGAGTAAAATCACCAGCCGATACCGGAGGAGTAGGGTTGCAAGACGCTAAGGTGGGTGGTTTACTACCCATTCCAAAAGTATGTTGATTTTGTAAAATTCTTTTGGGGCCCCCTGATTTCATCCGAGTACATTTCTGAAATTTCCCTTCCATAATTATTTTTTTTAGAATCATATTATTATTCTCTTTCCATATATGTGATTAGTTTTTAGTGGTTACACCAAAAACACAATCCACCTCATGTTGATGTTTATGAAATAATTGTGTTTTTTGTCTTTCGGCACATTTGAGACACTGTTCAGGTGTTCCCTTGACTGGCCTACCTAAAGGTGAGTATTCTTATAATAAATGACTTTTTATTAAAGATAATTTCATAATAGAAAGTACCATTTATTCTCACCACTTTATCCTCCTAATGTAAGTTCCTCAAATTGAATATTAAATGTGAAATGAAATGTATACTATGTATATAACATGTCCCATTTGAATGTGTTTGAATAAAGGTTACATTTCTATAGCACAAGATTCATATTGATGGAATTTAGTGGAGTGAAATGTAATAATTGAATATACCTTAATGGTTAATTATGACTTGATTAAATAGTTGTAATGAAACTTGTACTATTCACACTAATGTAAGACAAGTCTTGAACCTAATAAATGATTAAATGATTACAATATAAAATAATAATGGAATGACTCGGGCTCGTGTTGGATTCTGAGAGGAGACTACATTGGGACTTGGGAACCAAATTTTGATTCAAGGATGTGGTATTCTTGGCTTGATACCTTCCTTGATTTTTGTTCTTTTTTATTCATATTATGCCCAATATACTACCATAGGGCTGCTTCCATTTTTACAGGATTCCTCTGATACAATCCTTGGATACAGTATTGACTAGTAGGTTCTATGGTGAAATCCCATATGGCCATATCCTTTCTTAGCTCCAATTTAGCTTGGTTGATCACCTTGGACTGGGATGGAACCATATTGGGGAATTCCTTGGATTACACTCCTTGGATTTCACTCCTAACCCAAATCTAGACTTCGATATAAATGAGTTAGCATCATATGATATCTATGTTACCTTGGTCATTACATTGAAACTCCCTCCCATTATATCATTTTCATGTTTCCTTGTTATGTCTTTCGACCTTCATTAATTATATTATCATGAGGTGATGTCAGTGTTGGCTATGCCTCATGTGAACTGTTAAAATTAAATTGAAATTACTTGTGTAATGAACTGGTTACAAGTTCAGAAACCTACTAAGGGCTAAAGTAAGTACTTTGGTATTTAGTTAAATTGAATTATTTACTATAAATTTTATATATATGAATGCACACTAATATATTCCATTACACTAGATAGATTTTATAGACACCGTTGGTGGTGGCCAACTGAGATTTATCTCACTCCCTCTATGGACATCATTTGGTACCCTGAGTAGATTACACTGTTGCAGGTGTTTACAAAGGGAAGCTTATAGATTCAAACTCTTTATTGCTTGATTTTTAGGTTGGATCTTGATAGCCTATGACTGAGTTGCTAATCAAGATGATTGGGGTAGTATTTTTATCATTTAACTTATGTAACATGTTATGCCTATTGTGTGGTATCCATGTTTTCCAGTTTTCTTGTGACAAGACATTACATCATCATTGTTCTAGTAGTCATGTTTAATGTTATTTTCTTTTATATATTTCATCAGTTTTCATCCAGTATTTATTTATATTTATTCCATTGTTTATTGTGCATTTATATTCCTTATGTTTTGATACACTCTTCTAATGATGGCATTGTCTTCCATCAAACACACCCTAGTCCCTCGCAGCTAGTCAGTGGCCACTGGCGTTCAGGGAGATGCTCTTGAAGCCATGTGTCCCACTGGTCTCGGGGTACCCGTTAAGAGGAATCTGCTTCAGCTACATCACAAAATTTTTTCAAAGGTAGTTTATTTTCATTATTAAATATTTGGAGACAATATATTGGATAATAGGAACACTTGGTACATGGTTATAAGTCGTGCATGGGCATCATAAACCCATGTTCGGGGTAAAATTGAAGCTACCCAAAATTTATTTTTTTGTTCTATTTTACGAATTATAGTTGATATTATTTCACCGTTGGGTGACACACATATTTGTCTGGTGTTGTTGATTAGAACAATATTTGAGAATTGACCTCATCTTTAGCTCGATGATATGAGGGCATGGATCCTTGTTACATGTATCTTTATAGGCACCTAGGGTTCACATGTCAAACATATTGCCATTCCATGTAGGTTCATTTCACTACATTGCATTGCATGACAGGCTTATGATGATTGAGTGATGTTGTGATAGTTTCTTGTACATGTATTACTATTGGTTATGATTGAGTGATTTCCTAACATAATTCATGGGGTGTATGGGACCTCATGGGTTGGGATGAGTGATTTACCGAGTCAGTTCATTATACTATAACAAAATATCGGTGTCAATTATTTTTATTGGTAAATGGGAACTAATTCATCAGAAATGGTTATCCCTTATAACGTGAATCTTGAAATGTAAAATGAATTGGTCACACATCATTATCCTTTCTCGTCAGGTCTGTGAAAGGTAAAGGTGTTAGCCTATAAATTAACTAAAATATAACATGAAACTTATACTTGATAACTTTCTCATACATGGCCATCCTAGTGGGTAGTTTGGTTTGTATTCCTTTGGTAATGAGATTTCATATGTTCAACATCCATTAGTGATTCTATATCCTTTCTTTTATGCTTCTTCTCAAGTGTGTGTTTGGTATTTGTAGACCAATGCCACCTCGAAATCCTCTTATCATTATCCATGAAGGTGTTGATGATCATGCTCTAGATATAATGGTCCATGAGCCTCCATTCATACCTCTAGGAGTTCCACTTGAGGAACAACCTATTGTTACTGATACAAGAACTGAAGGTCAAATACGTGATTGTTATTACTTTTGATGTAGTCCATTCCTGGGGCTCTATGGGTTACACCTACGATGGCAAATTTGACACAAAAGTTCAATAAAATGATTCCTTATGCGTTTTTATGGGGATAGTGGCTCTCAAGAAAGTGATTCCTGGATAGAGGAAATGTTGTCTAACTCTGAGGATCTAGAAATGACTCAATAATAGAGAGAAATTATTGCTTCAATCATGCTTCGGGATTCGTCAAATCATTGTTGGGTTGTGGTTACCCAGGCGGGTCGTTATTAGGGCATCTTTTGGGTAGATTTGGAGTCTTCCTTCTATGATCTAGTCTTTCCACCTGCACTGAGATGTGAAAGAGCTAGATATTTCATGCATCTAGAAAAGGGTTCTATGTTAGTAGTGGAATATGCAAAATGTTTCACTAATTTCTAGTGCTTCTCACTGCTTCTAGTTAGTGATTAGCTTTTACATGCTAGATGTTTTGAGGATGGGCTCGAGTACACAATCCAAACTGAAGTGAATTTCATTCACCTTCTTAACAATTATTAAATATTTTATCAGGACCTTATAACTGAGTATAACCTGAGGGATGACATGAGTACCAGGTTTAAAGGATTAGTGCCACCACAGGCCATTAGTTCTTCAAAAGCTTGGAAACGTTCATTTTAGATTTCTCATCAGGTAAGTGGTAGACATAGTTTGTATTATGATATCTTTTTGTTTTTCCATCAGTGTGGAAGACTATGGAATAAGAATAAAAAATGATATATAGATCCTATGGAGTTTTGAGCTTTTGGTCATATGGTTCATCTACAATGTTTCTACAAGACCATTCCACCGGCTTCATGTGGAAAAGGATCATCATCCTCTCAACCTATAAAAGAGAGTTCATTTTCACTGTGTCAGGTGTGGGGTTGGAGTAGCACTAGTTAGTCTGACAGATGAGGTGTTGGTGTACATGGTTGTCCAACCCATGATCACCAGCAGCGCCAGTAGAGAAATCATGATCATGATTGTCCATCTATTGCATAGGGTCATGGATCGGGTCAGTTGTATTCTATATAGCTGATATCGAGGATCAGGATTTGGGACTATCTATAGTAAGAAGTACGATTCTAGTAGCCTCCACTATTGTATCTCCTTTAATTTATACAGGAGTTTCAATCTCATTCATTTCTATATCTATCGTGGAATGTCAAGGACTATATATACAATTTCACTATTCAGTAATGACCCTCTATAAACCTTTAGGAATATGGAAAGAGGGCATACACTAGTACCGGGACTGTCACCTTGAGTTCGGCAGTTACCATCACTTGTGGAATCCCTTTATTATCAAGACGATGAGCATCAATTTCATTCTAAGGATGGATTGGTTAGTCTAATATCACGCCTTTGGAGACTACTATCATCGTATGGTCTCTTTTACATCACCAGAAGGCAACAACTATGTTTTCAAAGGTGAGTGGGATGTCTGGGTGTGGAGAGATAGACAGAAGCATCTTGGGCTTAGTGAAGTGACCGCCCAGATTGTAAACCATTTCCTGGAGCATCAATGTTTCAAACTAATTTACCTCTCTAATTTTTTCTTTTCATAGTAGTAATTCCTGATGACTTTTTTGTCTTACATCTTATGAGAGAGATAGAGTTTATAATAGATCTTGTTCTAGAAGAAGATCTAGTGTCCATTACTCCATACAATATGGAACAAGCTGAGCAAGAGGAGCTCAAGTGGAAAATAGGGATCCTTGAGTCCAAATTCTTAATATGACCTAGTACATACTCTTTGGGTTCACTTGTGTTTTTCTCCAAAAGAGGATGGATCCTTATGTCAATGTGTGCATTACAGAAGTTTGAACTATATTACTCTCAATAATCGGTGTCTACTACCTTGAATAGATGATATATTTGATCAAATCCAAGGAGAAATGGTGCTCTCTAAGAAAGACTTGAGATTAGGTTATCACCAGGTCTGAGTTAGACCATTAGACATACAATGTACAACATTATATTGTTGTTACAGTTTGTATGAGTATCTTGTTATGCCATTTGTTATTATGAAACTTCCATCTATTCTCATGGCCTTGATGAATAGTGTTATTAACCCCTATTTGGACTCTTTTGTCAGGGTCTTTGTGGACGACACCTTGGTGTAGTCCCGCACTCATAGCTACCATGCGAAAAATCTTTAGATCATTTAAATTACACAAAGATAGAATCATATTTATGCCATGCATGCCATGGGTGACTTTTGGATAAACATGGTCCACTTCATAGGTCATATTAATTAAAAATTTGGAGTATTGGTTGACACTAAAAAGTTTTCTACTGTAACTTACAGCGAATAGTTGAAGAATGTTTTTGATATAAGGAGTTACTTGGGGATGTTTGGATATTACAAGTGTTCCATAAATGTATTCTCTCATATTTCTCCACCTCTTTTGGTACGTACAACGAACTGTGTTATGTTCTTGTGGTCTAAAGCATGTGAGAAATCCTTTCAGGTACATAAAGGGAGGTTTATCTCAACACCAATCCTGATTCTTCCAAAACATGGTAAAGGTTATACCAGCTTCTATAATGTATCATGCATTGGATATGAGCAGTTTTGTTTTTTGGAAGACAAATTTGCTGCATAAAAATCTCAGATGTGAAGGCCTCGTGAAAGTAATTACCCGACGCACGACCTCGAGCTACCTGCTGAAGTCCATGCCTTACGTTGTGGGAGAAATTATCTATTGGGTGTGCACATTATAGTGTATACAGATCAAAATATCCACATGTATATATTTTCTTATAGGGAATTGATACTCAGATTGTGTAGAGTGTTCAAATTTCTAGAATCCATTGATTTGGAGCTTTCCTATATGCTTTGAATGGGTAATGTGGTCACTGATACACTAAGTCAGTAAACTATAATGAAGGTTGTATAGGAATTTAATGATTAATGGAAGTTAGTGGATCTATTTTATGAACATAAAATAGAGTTTCATGACAGTCACATATAGTCTTACCTCTCATCCTTAATAGTAAACTCTTACCTCCTTGTGAAGGCAAAGAGTAGGAAATTTTCAAACCCTAAAGGTTTGGTTCTCCTTGGGTGTATATAAAAAGATAAACCACCTCTAGATTAGTCAATGTATTGAAATGAAGTCCTCATTATCATCAATGTGTTTGGGATACAATAGACAAGAGATTTTAGTTGCTGAAAGAGTCCCATGGATCTCAAAGGACAGTTCATCCAGGCATCTCAATGATGTATCAGAATATGTGGTGCTAGTATTAGTGGCCTTGGAGGAAATTTCAGATTATAAGCTTCATCACAAGATGTTCCACCTCCCATCACATGGCTTCATCACTAGGTCTTTGAGGGGTAGTGATTTAATATGGGTAGTAATTGACTGGATAATGAAATCATCCCACTTCAATTTTATTTGGGAGATATTATCAGTTAACAAACTTGAAATGTTGTATGTCAGTGAGGTCATACGACTACTTGGGGTTTCACGTAAAAAATTTTCAGATCGGTAATCTCGTTTCACATCATGATATTGGTAGGTTTTATGGAAATCTATTGGAAATCAGGTTCATCTGAGCACATCTTTTCACCCTTATACTGATGGACAATTGGATCAGACTATACATGTTTAAGAAGATATTCTCTGATCATGTATCATTAATTTCGGCGGTTCTTGGGGGAATCATAACCCTATATGCGAGTTCTATTATAATAATAGTTTATTAGACATGATCCAAATGGATCCTTTTGAAGCCTTATATGATAGGGCATGACGTTCACCCATATGCCTTCTAGAGGCAGGTGAGGTAGTCCAAATAGGTCCTCATCTCATTTAAGAGACCTTAGATTAGGTCTAAATGGCCAAGAAATGAATGAAAACACCTTAGTCTAGATAAAAATCATATGCTAATTACCGTCGAATACCTCTGCTATTCGATGGTAGGGATGATGTTCTCTTTTGATTATCACTAATGATACAACATAGATAGATAAGGATGTATGGAATGTGCTTCCCTCATTGCGTGAGGACATTTTAAATTCTAGATAGAGTCGAGTTGGTAGCCTATCATTTTCTATTCCCTCAGATGAACTGTGCCATGAAAGATGTCTTTCATGTTTCATAGCTTCTCCAATATCATGTTGACGCATCTCATACATTTGATCATGAGGAAGTTGAGTGAGATGCCAATGCTACCTTTGAGGAATATCCCATATGCATCATTGATCAAAGTAGGATGGATCTATGAAGCAAGTCAGTACCTCTCATTCAGGTGATATGGCATCACATCAGAGTGTAGGATGAGATGTGGGAGAGGGAATCCATTGTATGTTCTCAGTGGAAAATTAGTTCTCAAATAGTGTTTCTTTACCCTTGGAATGAGATCTCGGGGGAGAGTTATTTTAAGGGGAGAAGACTATTAGAACGTAGTTTCTCACACATGTATGGACCCTTTAATATTTGGTCAAATTCATTAATTTTTTCCTTATAATTATTCCAAAAGAGTTATTAATGGTTCCATGGTTTTAAAGGGATTTTTTGGGGCCCAAAAACCATCTTTTTTTGGGAATAAACTAGCTTGGCACATGGTTTAGAGTAAACCATGTAGGGATTTCGCACAATTTGTTCATCTGTGGGGATTTTGTTTTTTTTGGACAGAGCCATCTCACATGGTTTGTGGTCATCTGTGTGTAATAACCATGTTTGTACCCCATTTTACCCTGGTACCTATGCATGGATTTCTCATGGTTTGATCAAACCTTGTGGAGGATGTCTTTTCGGGAATAACCATCTCGCATGGTTTGTGTACAGTTTGAAAAACTGTGTGAAAAAACCGTGAGTAGGCTAAAATCATGTGGAAAATGTCAAAAACTCCCTTAATGATCAATATAGAAAACCCTTCTTCCCTAATCTAAGAACATGTGGTATTATCCCCTTTTCCTCTCATTTTGTATCTTTTTGAAGGCCAAAGCTTGGGATCAAGAGATCTCCTTCATCCAACACCCAATCGAGCTTCCCTTCATTATGTTAGATATGCAACGATAAGTAATCGAGTCCTAATTATACATTCTTCATCTCCGTTTATCTCAAATTAGGCATCTTCATGTGAGGTTTTTCCATATTTTCTTAGATCTACTCTAATTTGATGACAATCAATGGCAGATACCAGAGGATGACGATTGTACATCCTAAAGGTGCGTTTTCTATAAGTCATCCGTAATGATAGTTGATTTCAGAATATTTTGGTTGGGGGCACCAATTAAATCAGAGAAAATTTCATAAAATTACTTTCCATTATTATACATTCTAGAATCATATGGTTATGCTTTTTCAATATATGGTATTATATGTTAGTGTTTACACCCACAACTCAATTTCCTCCATGTTAAATGTAATTCCATAATTGGTGTTTTATGGTTTCAACAGCTTTGAGGCACAGCTCAGGTGTACCCCTGCTTCATCTTTCTAAATATGAGTCTTATTATAATATACGAATTGTTATTAATGAGAATTTTATAATGGAATATACCTTGTATGCTCACCAATTGACATCCATAATGTACGTTCATTCAGTTGATTTTTTAATGAGAAATGTGAAATGGAAATTATACTATGTATATGAAAAAGCTCTATTTAATTATTTTGAATAAAGGTTACATGTCTATATCACCCTATTCCATATTGATGGAAGATAGTGGAGTGATCCTAAATAATTTAATATTCTATAATGGTTAATTAAAAGTTGATTAAATGTTTCCAATGCTACGTGGCCTATTCGTACTAATGGAATAAATGGATTTAAAATAATGAATGATTAAATGATTACAATATAAAATATGAATGGGTGGACTCAGGCTCACCTTGGATTCTAAGAGGAGAATACCATGGGATTCGAGAACATCATTCTAATTCAAGGAATCATTTTTCTTAGGATTATACCCACCAAGATTTTGATTCATCTCAATTCCACATATGCCCAGTATAGTACAGTATGGTCCTTTACGATATTATAGGATACCATAGATACACTCACTAGATCCAGGATTGACTAGTATGTTCCATGGTGAATGCACATAGGTCCTTGTCCTTACGTAGCCCCAATTTACCATCATCGATCACCTTGGACTCGGTTGGAGCCTTATTGCAGAATACCTTGGAATACTCTCCATGGATTACACTCTTACCCTTTATCTAGACTCAGATACTACTGATTTTTCATTTAGTGAGTTCTATGTTACCTTAGTCATTAACATGGAAAACCCTTAATAGAAATCATTTTCATTTTATGGTAGCCTTATTTTATATTGGGGCCTTCAATACTTATATAATCACGAGGTGATGTCAGTTTTGGCTATGCCACACATGACCTATTAACATTAAATGGTAATTAAAAAATTAATGAACTTGTTACATGTTAAGACACCAACTGTGGGCTAAAGTAGGTATTTTGGTATTTAATTATATTGTACTACTTTCCTTACTTTATATATGCATGCCTACACACTACTATATTCCATTACACGATCCAAATTTTATAGACACCGTTGGTGGTGGCCCAATAAGATTTATGTCACACCCTCTCCTAACACTGTTTGTTACCATGAGTATATTACATCGTTGCAGGTGATGAAAAAAAGAAGAATACAGCTTCAAACTCATGATTTTGTGCTATTTAGGATGGATTTTGATCGAAGATGACCATGTTGGATCATGTGTTTCTTGAAGAAGTCTTTGTTTCCTTTTACTTTATGGACCATGTTATTCCTATTATCTTCCAACAATTTTTTTCCAATTTTTTATCGATATGACATTACATCATCATTGTTCAGGTTTAAAAAGTTATTTTTATTCTCATTTATCTATTGAATATGTTTTCTTATACTTTTTATTTATATTTCTTACACTATTTACTATTCCATTATATTCCTTACGCTATGCTACACCCTACTAATGAGGGTATAGTCTCCCCACGGACAAACCCTAGGACCTCATGGCTAGTCAGAAGCCTTTGGCGTTTGAGGAGATGTGCTTGAGTACATGTATTATACCGAGCTCAGAGTACCCATTATGTGGCATTTGTGTCATTGACGCCACACATATGTAGGGAGGTTGGGGGGTTCAACTTCTTTTTTGTTGCTGGACCGAGAATACGATATCTGGGAATCACTATGTATATTGTGCTGATAGGAATCAAGTGAAAAATAGTTCACTAATTGGAAACCCTCTACAAGGGTATGACCCATATAAAGAGGGGGAATTGTTCCTTTGGATTGATGCAGCTTGACACAATATTTGAGATTCACGTGTCACTATTTATAATTTGTTGAAAAAGATCAATGCATACATAGTTCTTGATAAACCATGAATTTAATATCGTGTGGTAAGAAATTAGGATCCCCAGTGTGAAAATAAATTATTATGGTTAGACATATGACTAGAGAACTGGGTGTCACTATTTATCCTGAAATGGCCGGAATGAAGCTGTACAAAGTTCTTAAAAAAGAAACACACTACAGAAGACATACGCATACATGGAGAGAGGAATTGTTCCCATTGAATGTTTTATGTGACCCCATGATTGATGATTAAAACATGACTATATATATTGTGACTATATGAATCAATAAAAACATATTTCTTAAATAGAGGTGTGGTTGAAGGCCCACACCATGACCAGAAGCCCACAATGTTGAGGTATATTTAAATGCACAATTTTATGTCATGCAACTGACACCAACCATACAGTTCAACCCCATGATGTTAGGAATTATGTTTTTACATATATGGTATTTCATCTATGACCATGGTGACCATGTCATGATCTTATATATCTATACCTTGTGGGGATTCTAATATCTGAGTTCTTAAGCCCACATGATTTTTTCCCTATGTGAGGAAGAAGGAATATAAACTATTTCTTTCACTGGACAGAGGTGATTAAAATGATGGATAGAGGAATTATGTATCATTTGGTGGATAGTCCAATATATATGATATATAAATCCTTATTTATACCATTCTAATGGGAATCGCGTAGTACATAGTACTGGATAATAGTTCAGTTTTGTGTCATGTAGTGAGGACATTATCCGTGATGTTTAACATCACAAAGTAAGGGAAAAGGTGACTCGAAATGAAGAAATATAATATGTGGAACCAAGAATGATGATCTTGGTGTCACTACATATATAGATATTATAGGAATCAGGCCAAATGATGTTCTTGAAAAATTGTTCTGCCAAGTCTCATGTATAACAGACATCAGCCGTCTAGTTCAACATCATGTTGCAAGGATTAGGATTAGGTGATAAGAAAATATAGATTTCATAGATCCCTTTAAACGATTTTAGTGTGTCTAATGAATCATCTCAAGAAATAAACATTGCATTTTTGATAAGAGGATTCTTGAGATGGTTTCCCAAAGCATCATGTGATTAGTACCTATGGTAAGACCACCTTTTGTTGTCATGTTATGAAGAATTTGTCCTATACTATGATATATTGAAACTTGGATTGATATATTCTCTCTAGAACCTCGATTTTAGATATGTGTGTCACTACATATCATTTGATGACTATAATCAAGTGACATGTTGTTCTAAAATGGTGAGATTACCTATATTGATCCAACTAATGCTTTGGAATGAGGGCACATTATTTCTCTTTTTATAGATCTATGTTGTGTTTGGTGAATCACCAATGAGGTGATACTTCCAATGTAGTTTAATTTCATGTAGTGAGTATATATTATATGCAATTTATTATTTGAAAGTAAGGACACATTGTGTTGTTTAATTTTTTGAGATCAGGAAAAAAACTATATAGTTTAATGTGTGGCTTCCTGGACTACATCTATGTTGTTTACGGTCATGTGGTCATGAATTATATCGTGGTTTTATCATAATGAATCTAGGATAATTTTCATATATATCAATGTCATGCGTTCATGATGTGGGGGGCTTTGATGATTACTATGCAAGGTATTTCTTAAAAACCATGTATTGTTCGAGGAATGCTGTGTTCCCCATGAATTGTGGCTTGTTAGTATGTTCCATTATCATATAAATTATATATGACATAATAACCTTGCCATCTGGGTTCCACCATGGGATGTTTCTTTATTGGTGTCATTTGGGTTATAATATCTAAAACGATCTCTACCTGGAATAATGAATATTTGTTAAACCATTTATTGAAGGCTCATGCAATCCAATTTTGAGGTACATCAAGGTTGGTCAGTGCATGAAACCATTTCTCATTGATATTTTCTAACATATCTGAACACTTTTGTGAATAATCATCATCTGAGAGTTATTAAAAAATTGATATTCCTAGAGAGGTAATTTGGGCTTCTATGGAAAAAAGATCTTGCTTTCCACAAACTTGTGAATATAGAGTTTCTTATGTATAAGTTCATATGTTGGTATTGTAGGACCACAAATCATTTTAGTATCTTGTTAGTCTAGGAATTATTGTCTTCTTATACCATCATTAAGAGTATATTCAATAGATTTTTATGGAATTCATCAATCTATATATTGGATAGTACATGATAGTGGGATGAATGGTTGGACTCGTTGTTTTACACCTGTTACAATCTATTCAACTATGTGGAAGAGAAGTTGTTCTTTTTTCCATCAATATCATATGGGGGTATCCAAACATAGTTATGATATTTGATTTCATGATGAAAATGATGTTCAATGTTTAGTTCATTTATGGTTATTTCCTCTAACCATTTGGAAAATAAGTTAGTTTTAGTAATAATGTACTAAAAATGCTTAGAAGTGGATAGGTTATATGGCCCCACGACATCCATTCCCCATACAAAAAAGTGGTAGTAATATTCATCTATTTGTTCCAATTTTTAGGGTTAATAGATGATGTTTGAATGAATATACATACATGAAATTTCCTATTGAATTAGATATAGTCTTGTATCCTTTTTCCCAATAGTAATCGAGCCTCCTAATTTAATGGGATTTCATAGTCCTAGACCGATGATAACCATAAGATTCATTAGGGAACTCTTTCATTATGGTGGGATCCTATCCGTTAACCATACATATGAGGATAATTTCATAAAATCCTCACATATAGTTGTATATTTTCTTATTTTTCCCATCACAATGGTTTATGTTCGTTTCTTAAAAACGATTCTATTCATTTCTGGATTGGTCTGTTAGAGGGGGTCTCATTTTGGAGATATAAATTATGGAATCCATTCATCTAGGGTTGGATTTCACTTCACCGTGCACTAGGGTAGTGTTGATCTTATTGATTTTATCCATTTCACAAATGATGACCTATGGGGCCATACATTGATGCATGATGTAGACAACGACCACATCCTGATTGGGGAAAGCATGAATGGTGGTTGAATTATCCATTGTGCTGGTATAAGAAATTTAGACTCATGGGATATGTAATACTAGGGGTTCCAAAGGGATCTCTCCCATCCTCCTTTTTATGTTCAAGTGAGAGGGGTCTGTTCTTTGTTTTTAATTGAATATTAACCATTTATATATTTTATCACTAGATACAAAGATAATTTTTTGTTTTGTTTGGATTTATGTAGCTTTAAGGGCACATCCAATCTTGAAATGAGGAATTGGTATTCAACCTCGTAATTAGTGAATCCCTTGGATAGTGAGATAGAGTAGTGAAAACATTATTTTTCGGATGAAAATATTCAACCCCTAGACCAAACTAAACAAGATTTTAGTTCTCTATCCCCTTTACTTTTAGACCCCAAGAGGCACCATCAAAATACATCTTGTATGCGTTGGTGGGGTCATGGACATTGGAAACATCCTCATCTAGATATTTGGTTTATTCTAGAGTTCTTTATATCATGGGATGATCCACATGGAAATCAATTAAGGCGTACTATTTCTCTAAATTCCGGGACATGAAATATATTTCATACTATTGTAGAATGACTACACATCTGTTCCAATGCCCAGTCAATATAAGGTAGACAAGGATGTTCTGTAGTAGGTCAATATGATAGATTAGATGGAATTCATGGTGCTACAAGTAATTCCTCATCTATTACAACAAAAATATGAGAATAAATATATGTTCTCAACATCATAATATCATATCTTAGTACCAAGAGACATTCAAAAAAGGTATTAGAGATAGTTTTCCCTCCTCGACTCTGTTTTTTGTATGGGAAGAGTGTCGAGTGATCATTCCATGGAAGCCACATATAAAATGAGTGGATTAAGTTAAATTGATGGAATCCGTATGAGAGGACATTATATGAATTTTGTGATAATCTAAATGGACTCATGGAATTATGTATCCCTTAGGTAGGTGGTTACATTGACCATTAACATAGTGAAGGGGATAGACATACTAGACAGGTAAGCTAAGAAATACCTATTGAAAGAAAGGGTACCATGGAATCCCATTGATCATTGAGATTCAAAGGGGGCGGAATTCCCAAACGTGATAGAGACTTTTCTGAGATGACATAAATGCTTCAGTGGCATAAAAAATTCAATGTAACTTCTCTAATTTCTCCTCTAAAGCACATTTCAGATAATTCAACTTCATAATTTTTTTCCGCATCTTATTGAAGATTGTTTAAATATCCATGAGCTGATCATATTGATTTTTTATATTTGATAACTAGGTTGTTTACATAACATTATTCAATTATTCACAACATGTTATTAATGATATGATTCACATAATAGTGATAAGTTTCAAAAACATTAATTAATCCATAAGGAATGACCTCATAGAAAAATATCCCTTCAGAATTTATGAAGGAAATGACTTCCTCATCTTCAGGGCCATATTTATTTCATTTGTTCCATGGATACAAATCCATAATATTATGGTCATAAAATCACGATGATTCATTAATCATATGTTATTTTATCGTCCTGGGAAAATATAAATATGGGATGAATCTATCAAGGTCTCAGAAATAGATGTAGACCCTAACCCGTCCATTCTTTTTCATTATAGGGTTGATGTTGGAAAGACATCCAAGGTATTTCAATTCCTAAAAAAAAATCGTTGTTAATTTCTCAACATCATATTCTATATTAGTCGCATGAGAGGGGGGAATCCACTTATATGCCCTCTTAAAACCTCAAAGTGCACATTATAATACAACATGATGTGTGTGGCCACATTGGGGTTCATTCTAATCATTTCAGCATAAATCCAATAAAACGCATCTCGTTGTTTCTTTAGAAATGTAAAAGTACATCTCCTTAACCTCGAGGGGAATGTAGGAACTAAACAATGTAGGTCGTGGGTGTTCATCTATTCACATATACACCATCTAATGTTCATTGATGGATGTGGAGAAAACATTTTAAAATGTTGGATGGAAATTACTATGGTCTTACCTTTATTATTTCATCTCTGAGTCCATAGAGATATTATAAAAAATGGCAAGAAACCAAGGGGGATCTATTTATAGGTGAGAGAGTCTAGGGGAAGACACATTATCATCCTCTACCATAAGAGTTATTGCAGATTGATTCTAGGGTTGATTTTCTTTCATACATTCACTTGGGACAGAAAGAGTCTGGAAAACAAGGATTAAGTTGACTACCTTAATCAGAACTATGGGTAGTAAAAAACCCAAGTCGAGCATACTCTAGGGATTCATAGGTGTGGTCTACAAGACATTGAGGGTTTCAACCTGTATAGTCTCAACCACCATAGGTTTCTATCTCCCTATTAAAAAATATCTCTCAAGATATTTGGTTTCAAAAGTTTGAAATGGGGATATATAACCATTTATTATTCCAACCATCCCATTGATAGGATATTTCAAACACCGGTAGAATGTTGATAATACATCCAGATGGATATGAATACAAGACCTAATGAGAGAGAAATTATACATAGATTCTTGATGGATAGACATGCAATTTACATCAGATGAAAGATCCCCAAATTAATCTTTGAGCATGATATTTTTTATATTTCTTTTTTCACCCATTAAAACACATGAAAGGTATGCTTTTTTGGAGATAAATACCCTTCACTATTAACTAAATTTTGAAGAGTCTAAATTATTATTAGATTGATCCCAGAACCATTTGCAATCATAGGCCATAGAAAGATGACATTATAGAGTCTTCCTCAAACATAAAGTGGTCTGATGTGTCCTTGGATGACCACATCTGGATCTAGATTTTTTTAATTACATGGAAACATGCAATTAAAATGGCACGACAAACACTAAATAAACCCTGACTATAGTTAAATTTTTTTCATACTCATGTGGAAATAAAATATATATGATGTGTGATCCTATGAGTTATTTTTAAATATAGAGAGAATAAACTATAGAGATTTTTTCATATATGACGTCAAACAGACTCCGAAAATTATTATTTTGGTAAAATGGTCAGTGCTTCGCAATTTGGTGATGCTCCATAATTCCTGGGTCAGAACACGAGGTGATTGAGGTGAACAATCACGGTTACTATGAATAGGTTGAAGGAGAATCTATTTCCAATGGTCTGGGGTGAGCCAACCTTCACTATTGTCCAGGATGATCAAAAAATGTCAACCCTGCTTGGGAGAGTGTATGGTTACAAGGGTCAAATGACCACTAGATGGAGTTGGGACACCACCATGTTTTTGTTGTGCTTGCTGGACAGATTTTATATAGTCCTCGACTACATATATGTCCTCCGTAGTGATATGGCTGAGGTAATGGGTCTTACTCGGCAACTCTATCCCCAATATCCTTGGATCTTCCACCTCTTATCTCCATCACCCCATTCAATACTAAGAGAACATATCCATAAGTGTATTCATCATTGGAGAATATGTTGTCCAAGTGTATCATGTAAAAAAAATTTAAAATGCCCTATTTGTTTAATGAGGGTTTTGTTTGGCTGGGTGGTTCCTATTATCTAGATGTTGATGGAATGAAATAAACAAGACTTAGTTCCTACATTGGTGTTGAATATAAATATTACTATTCAATATGATCTTGTATCCAATAATTGAATCCATGTCTAGATGGTTTATTATATTCCACCACCATATGTGATAGATTTTTTTTTTGAGATTTTGAATATGTTATCTCGAGGGGGCATGATCTTTATCAACTGTATTTCAAGTCATCCATTTATCGAACATCAGACCATGTCTAGAAAGATATTTTTGTTAACCACCCAATATATTCAATAGGGTAATAGTTATGCAATTAATATGTGTTGGGGGATTTTACAACATCTCCAATCCAGAATCATCCATTATATGGAGATCGTTATTTAAGATAAAGCAATGATGGATGATGTTACCAAGCCTCGTATAAGAAGAGAACTATTCTAGGTGATTAGTGAGGTTGAACTAATTTGGTTTTATGGACTGTGATAACTTGAGTAATTTATTTCATATGGACTAAAGGAAAAAATAGTGGAATTACTTATTTCAAAATGAGTGTGCTTAATTTATCCATTCCACAAATCCCAAGAGTCCCCTGCCTCATTTCACTTCAATAGAAGGTATATTTTTCTATTATATCCACTCAAACAATGGTGTCATCAGTTTCAAGGCCAACTTGGGTTCTTGGTTGGGACTGCAATTTTTTTGAGGGTAACATCGGTACTCTCTACCATACCATTACTTTTCCCTATTCTTGATTTATCGAAATGCATTCTTCTTGGCTCTGTGTAGTTTCTTCAAATACAAAGAAACCACCAAGATGCATCATTAGGATCAATGTTTTATTTAGATAATCTATGATATTTTCATCAAAATATTTCAATATTTTCTCATATTATATAGGGGTGTTAAGTGATGAGGTTTAACTATTCCCTATGGTAATGAATCCAAAGACACTCTTTTTTACATTATTCCTATAGTGATTGAGGGAGTGGATTTTAATTATCCTTTCTGTGATGTTAAAAATATTAAGTAATTAGTGAAAAAAACTTCTCCTTACTAAAATGGATCTCACTATAAAAATCTCTTACCTAATGACGGTTGGCCTTACTTGAGTCTGTATAAAACAATTCAACGTTTCCACCACTTTCTAATCTCAAGGTCCTGTCATCAGGCCTCATAGAGACATGAAATGTGTTTGATTTTGTTCTATATCTCCCACACTATAAATGGGGGAGATGCATGGTATTACAAAATTTATTGAGAAAAGTATCATTCATCCATTCTGGATATTAATTATTTTTAGGCAATATAAGTTCATGCCTCCCATTCGTAGCTTCAATTTTAGTAGATAGAGACTCAATGACATTGTGTATTTCCTAGAGTACTACAATTTGAGATGTCAATCGTCTATTGATAATGAAAACGGATTTTTATGTTGGCCCCATTTTCTTATCCTTCCAATTTTATATTTGTGTTTATAATAAATGGTTACCCTTGAGCGAGATAGAGGTAATGAATTTAATTGAAGGATGTCAGGATCATCTTAAAATTACACATCTATGTAGAACAGATTCAAGGATTTGGATCAAACGTGGCACTCAAATTACCCTCTTATAGGTGAATCAACTATTTTATAACATGAGGGAGGCGAAGTATTTGTCTCAATATAATGATGATAACCAGTGGGAGCCTTTCCCATATGTAGAAACTCATTGAGTTTTCTGAGTTTTTGAATTTCATTCTAATTTTTTCCTTTCATTCATCTGTAGAAGTAATTTCACCTCTTCTAGGTGGTTATTCAGATACAACCACACCAGTCCACTTTTATTTTGTTGTACTCCATAACAGATGTGGTAGCTCAATATTATGAGGTTCCATGTTTAACATTATCCATTGATTCTATATATTCGCACAACTGATTGGTTTATTAATATAACTTTCCTATTGAGGAAGTTTATCCAAATTGAATCCCTCTAAATTTTTTTCTTGATCCAAGTTACCTATTGTGCTGATGGTGACAAAAATTTTCTAAGGTTTATTGGGAAATGGTTGTATTCCCAATAATATTTTTGCATCATGGTGATTATTCACTAATTGCATTATGTTTTTTTGAATCTGGTAGCTATATTAGTCCTTTTAATCTTACGCCCCCATATGGGATTTGATTACATTTTCTATATTCCCCTTCCCTCATATCCTATGAATTGTGTCCCTGAGGGATTATTAGCCACATTTTCCAATGGATACCCAAATATAAAAGGTTATTTTGTAGCTTGATAAGTGGATGGGATGAAAATTATCGATGTTTTCCTCCCAACCTGGAGAATGTTCATTCCCTATATGGTGATGATGATGATGAGAATAACCCCAGTCCTACTTTATTTAGTATATTCGGGGATATAATAATAATTTATTGACTCTATTGTTTTGTATATAATTATTTTTGTTGAGTAGTTGATTATTAAATGGGTGGTAATAGAGTTATAAGTTCTCCCATCACAATGGGATGGGGATGATCATAAACCAATGATGATTTCTCCATGACCTTCTCGGCGGGTGTTAAAACTAGTGATGGATATTGTGATAACAATTCTCCCATAATAGGGTTTGGTGTTCCCCTTAAAAGATAATATAATAGTTAATATTGTGAATAATTTTATTTGGAACAATTGTTATCATGTGCGATTTGGGTGAAATGTTAGACCATGATGTGCGTCATTTTTTATGGGAAGGTATTGTTTTCACTACAAATTCAGCTTCTGTGTCTAAATTTCTGTCATGTTTCATCAAGGGGTCATGTTCAATGATCTGTTGGAATTCCTCAACCAAAATTTTAGATTTTATGGCATTGTTAATGTGGGGAATTCCATCATAGGAAACAAGTGGCTCAAGCATTACCTGGTCCCCATATATCTCTGAAGGCTATGACATTATATGATGTTGTATCTTGATATTTTTTTTATAGGGGTAGGATAAGTGTAATTATATTCTCTTTCCATATCCTTAGAGATATATGATGTGGATTTAGTGACACGTTTCTGAAGAGTCTTAGATCAATATAGGAAGAAGTATTGTATATTTGCGTTGTGCATTTCCGGTTTCGAGTCCTAGGACATGGAGATATCAGCTAGTTATATATGATAATAGAGTATATTGAGGCTTATAATGTTACTCTCATATCCTCGATACATTATTTTTCTATCCTCCAATCACTGACGATATTGAACTATATTTTGGTTATGTAAGGCATGCAATGCTTCAATAGATTTTCTTCAATGTCAAGGTCTAAATTGGAAAGGGGACATAAAATATTTGGGATGTTGTTTTCAGATAACTCATTACATATTACAATGTCAGATTCTTCCTAATCATACAAACATTATTCCACATTGTTAGTCCACAAAAGTTTCTTCTTAGGGTCTCCTTCTTACCGCTGTGAAGTGTTTCTTGTAGTTGATAGGGGAACAATGAATTTTTTACCCAAGTGTTTCAATCCTGTATCTATAAGAAGGTGTTGGTTTTTTAGAACCACTATATACAAAAATTTATGAGAAATGGGGGATGTCATTTTATAAGGAAGATACAATCATGGGGTGGATAACCAAATGGGATTTTAGGAGTAGAGTCCCTACGATCCACATTGACACTATAATGAGGTGGACTATTGAGGTAGTGATTGACTTATACTTCGATTAAAGAGTCATAAGACTCTTGAGGTGTTGATAATTTTTCTCGAATGGACTCAATGACACACAAATTGGTAAGATAATGAATATGATACCTGTTCTTTATGAGGGTCAGGATATTCTAACATGGATTTTAGGATTGTATATGGATACGAGCATTAAGTATAAAAGTTCCTTGAATATGTTAATTATTAATGGTTATTGATCAAATATGATCCCATTGATAATAATATTATAGATTATTTTTATTAAATTAATTATTATTGGTAGGAATATGAGATTTTTTATTAGGGTTTTCCCTAATATACTAGTTAACCCTAAATTAATTGGTAATATGATCCTGGATTGAATATACAATCCCCACTAGAATATGATGGACGACTATCAGAAAGGGAGAATTGATATGGGAATCATCTGATATATCATTTTATGGATGACGTTGTAGTCTTTTAATAGTTGAAGTAGGTATATGTTTATAGATACCATGTTGGGGTTGAATATGCCAAGTAGCTTTAATAAACAGAATATAAGCCTACCCTGGGGAATGTGCCACTCTTATCTGGTGAATTCATATAGAGGGGATATATGTGACTAATCCTATTCTTTTGTAGTATGATTCCATTATTTTTTTTACAAAAATAATATCCTTACTCAATTCTTGTTCCACTCTAACATGGTGTCCTTGGTTGGATAGAGAATATAAGCTCGACCAAGTCCCTTTGGAGCTTATCATTGGAGTTTTTTAATCTGAATGTGGTTATATCTGGAGATATGTGGCACTATAACTTGGTGAAATCCAGTTGGAATGGGAACATGATCCTATTGTGGAGCCTCTTTCTTTATAAGAATATATCAATAATCCTCCTGTATAAGAGAAGAAATTTGCACTTATACAATTGAACCCACTTATTCATGCTGATCTGTGTGTTGTGCAGCCCTGGTTGTACAAATACGAATATAAACCTATACTTGTGTTTGTACCAGTTCCAAAATATTTTGGAATAGTTCACAATCTTTCCCATGAATATAGTGTCATTTTAGAAAAATGTATGTAGGAATGAGGTCCTACACATTTTCATTATTTAATATGTACTAGAAGACAACATTGACATAAGCTGGGATATAGGTTTACTCTTGTCCTCCCTATTACATCAGAATATGATTATGGTATTCATGGATAGGTGTAGTGATATGTGCCTCAAACATTTTTTTTATTAGAATATAAAATTATGCTTTATTCGAGTGAGTAGATATATGAGACTGCTCAATTAAAACTTCTAGAATAATCCTGCATGCATCATTAATAGATGCAGGGATATGATCCAACACAGATTTATCATATGCCTTCCACACTCTACGATAATTCATTGGTGATCATGCATGATCATAATAGGAAGAAATATATCGGTGGTTCCATTAGTAGGATATTGGGTTTTACATAAAGGATGTTGTTGGTGAAAGTGGTTAACATGATCCATCCATTGAATCTCATGAACTAGAACAGAGTCATAGTTTAATCCATGATCCAAAAACATCAAATACCAATGGTAGTGATTGTATCACTTCAGTGATAGACCTATAAAGCTACTGGTGGTATAATTGAGTTTCATTGGATTTAATTTAGCATTCGTTGGATGATGCACATTCATCTTTTTCAGTTCTTGGAGACCCTTGTATGAATCCTCAAGGGTCATGATTGTATCGTGTTATTATTTTTGTTGAATAATTTCATCCCCCTCTAGACATTAATGAATACATGATCTCAGGTCTATTTTTATTTTTGGGAGAAGTATCTATAGTCAAAAAAACAAAAAATCAGAGGTCATTGACCTGTTCATCATCAAATGTTTGATACATTCTCAATCAAATATGAATAGGAAGAAAAATCATTATATTTCGTCAACTAATCTCATTATTTATTGAGATATTTTTCTAGGGTTCCTATTTTTTAGTCATGGAAATATCACAAACATTATTGGAAAAAGTTGTCATATGAGAATTGGGAAGTCAATCCAATTGTGTAGTGAAAGATATCCATAGTAAAATATTTCACATTGGGCTCACCATTATTTTTTAATGGACTTGTGTAGATGTTCGTTCATGATAGATGATTGTCTGGATTTCATGTTTGTCAAATCATTCATGTCGTATAAGACATTTCATAATACTTTATTGAAACATCCATTTATTCCCACATCCATAACTCAATATTATCCTGCATTCCAAAGGAATGCAGACATTTAGGGTTTCAAACCAAATGATTTTTAGTAAACTACACTGATCGAGATGATGGGTGGTTTGTATAATAACACCTTTTTCCGGAATTATTACCTACTCCGAGACTATTACAATAATTTAATATATGTCCATGAATCTATTCCTAATCAAGATTTGAAACCAATAGGTCTACAAAATTGATATTGGGTTAAATCCTTTCATTCATAAGGGGGTTATTAATGGGATATTTGTATGTATAGAATGTTCATTATCTATTCCTACGATTTCATTAAAATGGGTTTCTTCTTATATCTATCATCAAATGAACATGAATTTGTGAGGTCACTACCATTTATGGGGGACATTAATTTTTCAGTGATGGGATTAACCCTATATGAGTTGCCCTAAATATCTTGTTTATAAAAGGAATCAAAACCCACATAGTTCATTAAAACCATTTAGTTTATCTTTTTTTTGAAAAAATAATATATGAGGGAACATAGGAACCAGATATTGAGATGAATATATATGAAGGGATCCTTCATATCCTGCTTATAATAGCAATCAAAGTCATCATAGTTCAATGAGCCATCAAGACATCCCCCAAGGTGGATACCACATAGTAGGAATTCATGACATGCTACTAAAAAGGGATTATGCACTTCGGATTTCCTAGTTAGAAAAAAATCATGATATGAATGTTATGATTATTAATAATCATTATTCCCACCTATTCCATGCTCATTTCGGAAAAAAGTGTTACTAAATGATTAGTCTCACTGTATATGGATTTGGGACTTGGGAAGTGGGGTTTCCCTTATGGGGTGATTGATATTGAGCATCGTACTTAGGAGGTCATCCTACATAACTGATTTATAGTAGGAACTATTTTCATCATAGTTAAATGTGTTATTTGATGGAATTTCTTGAAGCTGAGTACCCAATTGATCTTAGACCATAGGAATGAGTCCTAGGGGTCCTTTTTATAATAGGATTAATATTTCTTGTAGTTTTTTTGGACATGGAGGGATGTAAAATGAGGTGGATTCCCATTTGGGATCAGTATTTTTGAAGGTATCATGTATATCTTGGTTATAGTTGGAATCCAAGAATTCATAGCTCAGTTCTAATATGGTGTGGATTACCTTGAGGTGGATTCCCATTTGAGATCAGTCCTTAAGAAGAAAACCGTTGTATCCTGGTTATAAAAGGAATGAGAGTTCTCAATGTTCAGTTTTAGTATGGAGGTACTTACACACATGTGGGAGCCCATTAGAGCTCTGGTCATAGGACGATGTCCTACATATCAACTGTATAGTAGGAATCAGAGTTCTAAGAGTTTATATTGGTTTTATACATGTATATACCTACCTAGAATGCTTATCATGTCCAATGGTGTCTACATAACTAATCTTTATTGTGTCTCTCACATATCTTGAATGTTTACATGAAATTTTTAATGATTTTTTGGAATTAATTGTTTGCGAAACAAACATGTAAAAAAGAATTTTGATGATCCAGTTGAATTTTCAGGAGGATATTACATGACCTTGGTTGCATGTCTAGAATACAATGGATGATCATGGCTAACACATATTGAGGAAATTTAATGATCTAGTGGAAATACCAAAATAAATATAAAGACCTAGATGATATATATGGAAATATTTGGAATGATTAATATAAATATGTCTTGGTTCTGCCACATGACTAGGATGACATGTCACTATGCTTCCATATAACTCACATGACATGTCCAAAAGTCTTCAAGAGACTTGGGTTACATGTTGGAGTGTTTTTTAAAGAACTATATATAAAATATATGAGTCATCTCAAGACATGGATGACATTAATGGTGGGTTCCACAAGACTTGGGTGATATGTCCTAAGGGTTACATTAGACGATACATACATTCTTAGATGGCTTTGTGAGATTTGTTCGACCGTTCCTATCACTGACACATAATATTTATTAGTCATATGAATCCCATGATACCTTCACATGATATAATTTTAATCTTAACATAAGTATTTCACTCTTTTAGTATTCATTTCATATGTTCTCCAATGATTTTAACGAATTGTCCCTATTTGGGTTTCAGGTTAGCCAATTGACATGTGAAAAAAACCTTCTCACAATCTTTTTGGCAAGCCATACGTCCTTCATGTTATCTAATAATGTGATCATGCATAGCATATAGTAATTTAATGTGGCCCTTTTGAGCATTAACCTGGATTTACATGATAGAATACATTTCAATCATGTGGTCATCCACTCTGAGAAGTCCACTTCAATACTCAAGTGCAGTGGCTACCATTAGTTTTGTGTCCAGTCCTTTTCATTTTTATAAGAGGGGATTGGTATGGGAATATACCATGGTTATTTTCATCTTATTTCATTTTTTATCTCACGAATATGAGATAGATTATGTTGAGTTGTTTTTTTTATGTGACTCACGTGTTTCTATAGTGGGTCTTTCAAGGATTCATAAGATATTCAGCATCAACGAGAACATTTAACAACTGAAATTTTTATTATACCTCATCCAATAAATGTTTTTTTCCTTAACTATGTTGAAACATCAAGAGGACATCAACAAGTCATGATAATATATATAGGATACATTGAGAGAAAAAGTCACAAATGGAGTGGATTTCAAGTGATCAAATAAGAATTTTGTGGGATTATTTGCGTGACTAAGGTTTCTTTTAAATGGATCCTCTGTGAGATTAGAACAACATTTCTTATGGGCCCTCACAAGATCATTATGGGATTTAAATGGGGGACTCTCATGATAATTGGATTTTATCTAGAGTTTATTACCCTTTTCACATGAATATTAGTGCATCCTAACATCTAAAGAGACTTCCCCCTTTCCCATTTTTATTTCCATTATTCTATAATGATTGCATATCATGTGTAGTAGTGATAGTAATATCTATGAAAATCACTATTATTTTATGTTATGTGTTCCATAACCAATAAATGATCTTCTGGTGACGTCTTATCACCATCATGGACAATGCATTTTTTTGTCTATGGAGTCGGAGGTGTATCACATAATATAATGGACATATTATTGACCATTATCATGATGAAGGTGGAATGCCGACATACCCTTTGATAAATATGTGGCCATGTCACTAGGGGATTCTCCAGGTCATGAGGATCATACGATCATTTTTCATGAAGATCAATATAACACTCCTTCGCATGAGGATTCATCCTTTCTCCTCCTTTATTTTCTTGAGGTGTTTTGGATGACTATTAGGTGTCTATTATTTGACAAGTTGCATGATCCGAATATCTTATCTACTATAATTTTCAAAATCATACGAAATTTCAGGGGTGTCATTGCAAGAATAGGGAGTCTTTTCAATGGGGCCACACATGATCTGGAGAAAATCCTATGTTTTTTATGATCCACTTGAATGATCTTTTGAGGGACATCAGACCAACATTCCCTATAAATGTTAAGAAAACCGAGAGAGTTTCACACAGTCTCTTCATTTGTATTGTGGAAAAATAAAACCAATGTTTTGATTATTTGATACCTTTTATATTTTATAATTCTTATATAGTAGGCTTCAACTGTGATATTGGGAATATTTTGTAAAATAATTTCTTCAAATTTGAAATCCTAATGGAAAAAATTATCATTATTTATATCTTTTCATTATTTTACCATAAGGTGGAAAATTGGTTTTATAACATAGAACACCCAAATTAAATCCATAATCTCAATTCCAATAAATAAATAACATTATTCTTTAATAATCACATTCCAAAGATGAAAAAAAAAATTCATAATTTTGAGAATAATTCCATTAGATATTCCATATTTTACCCATAATTTTGTATATTGTCTAATTAATGAGACTACAATGTATTTTATTTTAAAATCATAGATTCAAATAAATTTATTAAACTAGTTCAAATGTAATCCAAATCCATAAACAATGTTGAATTTATACTCATTAAAGAACTATGATATCAGTTAGATATAAAAAAGTTATATAAAAACCAAAAAAATAAAATAAGTTATTATCTAGAAAATATAAACAAGGATTATGATTGAATCCAAAAAATAATCCTCAATAAGAATTATGAATAATAGAAAACATAATAGGATCAACTGTGAATGTGATACTAGAAATGAAATAATAAACTACTTATATAGAATCACCAATCTCAAGGTGAAGTTGACTACTATTAAACAATGGAATACCCTATTAGTCTCAATAAGATGTAGGCCCATATAACGAATAATCACTCCAAGTTCAATATGTAATGTATAATATGTTTTAGTATATCACTCATACTGATCTTATATATTGATACCTAGAGTACCAATGAATTCAATCAAGTTAATTTAAAAAAATGATGGTATTATAGAAATAATTTTATAAATAATAAATCCTCACAAAAAAATAATCTCATCTCTAACACCTTCATAAGAAAAAGACAAAATTTCAAATCAGTGTAGATGAATGATCACATTAATATAATTCCTCCCATTTTAAGAGTTGTCTATATATAACATATTATAAAGGGGTTTTCAAATTAGAGTGTATCAAAATCATCATGAAATATTTATTATATGTTGAAAAACAATAATTTAAAAACTAACTTGAAATGACATTTTATAAATTCCTACATTTCACATACACCAAAAAAATATTTAATCATTTACCAATCTATCAATTTCGACTATCATGGAAAGACAAGATAGAAAACGTTACAAAAATAAACACAAGTATCCATCAAATTAGAAAAATACCATAGCCATATAAAACTAATGGTTTCCTCATTTATGAGAAATATTAAAATAAAAATATCTTTAAATGAAACAAATACCTAAAACAAAATATGGGTTCCATGGAAATAAAAACAATGAAAAATATAATCATTTATCATTAATTATATCATAAAAATAACATATATGTTAAAAACAAAAACATTTATTGGAAACAAATCTATGTAAAAATATGGACCATAGAATCCTAAGACATAGAATGGCCCAAATTATACCAATACCAAAAATTATATTCAACCAACATGGCCATTATAGTTTCGTAGAAGAATTGAAGAAAAAAATTAATGGAAGGTGGATTGTGTAAGATGAAGAAATAGAAAAATATATCATCAAATCATTTTGAAATCTAAGATTAAACATGTTATATTCTATAAAGATTATTCGAAAAAATTCATCATACTGTCCTAGGAGTTAGTTTCATGATATGAGGAAAAATGATAGATAAAAGTAGATAAAATGTGTGGGGATACAAATATAATTTCATTATTTTAAAAATTCAAAATATATAGAAACTCTACATATCATTCACCCACCTACACAATTTTTTGGCATACAATATGTAGCCCAAAATACATGGACACCATGGTGAGGAACTACACATGTCACTATTTTCGAAAGGCATCATCGAAAACCACCCGGGTTAGAATGAAGACACGGAAATCCTCATGATGTTATCAAAACACTCAATAAAATGAACACATCATTTATATTATTTTTATTTCAATCCATTATAAATGACTCAAATTCCAAGATAATGTGAAATAATGCCAGATGGCCTTTCCCATATTTCCCATAGGGATCCCTGTGACTAAAATTTCTTCTTGAACACTAATTTCAAAGGGGATATCCATATTATTCGCAAAATTAGTTACATCGATCCTTAAGTACCTAAAATCATGTTGTTGTGTGGTGAAAATAATAGATAACTATTGTAATGTTTCAAAAAACATAAAAAATTGAAAACAATGAAATATATTAAACAAACAGTAGTAATATAATAATTATAAGAACAATATAATGTGGTTTTTGATAATTCTCTTCACTAGATATCATAGTCTCCATAAAAGGAAATGGAAAATGATTAATATAATGTAAATAAAGATAACTCCACCTCTTAATAAGTTGTGGGAAGACCCATAGACATCATTAATTCCCTATAAAAGTGAAGAATTAAAAAATCTAAATATTCAGAAAATAAATGGAATAAATCATCAAACATCATAATGTCATCTCTAGAATAACAGAAACAATAATTGTACACTATATAGATCATATAATGTTGGGATAAAGAAGAGGTCTTACTACTAATTATAATTTATCTAAATTATTTTGACAATAATGACACAATTATTCAGTGAATTTCAATGATAAGTATTTTTGGATGAAATTATAATGTAAACAATAATCTTTCATCATTTTTTGGTAATAGTTCAATAAAAATTTTCCAGATTCATCCAAGTATGCTTTTCCAACAAAAACAATCAAGAGAAAAATATCAAGATCAAACATTCTAAAAACACATCCCAAAATAAAAATAGAAAATATACATCATTGAAATCATTACTTACAAATGAAAATACAATCATGGTCATCAATTAATAATGTTAAATAAGATTAACTTAGGACCTCACCCATGGATCACTGGCCTATAGTAACCCCCAAAAAATCTACTTCAATAAAAAAAACAATGTGTAATCTATAATGTTAAAATAGTAAACCCAATTACCAACGAATGTTTCTAAAACCTCCCCAGATCAATACATTAAAAAATCAAACATCATCACATAGATAATAATTGAATATGAACATTATGATTAATAACTATTCTATAGTAAATGTGCATGACATATTATCAACCAATAAAAATGTAACGTAGATGCACACAAAATTTAAAAAAAATGTAAGTCACCAAAAAAATTTATATACACCAGAATAATTGAGTAGGAACACATAAAAAACTCTATTATATACCTATTTTGTTTGAGACAACCTATTCTATTAATTTCACATATTTTATTCAAAAAGATAACAAATAAATACACATTTAACATGATCATAGAATCAACAATCAATAATGATTTTAAAAAACACAGTCGTTCTCCAGTAAAAAAATATTTATATCCACTTACAACGAAGAGAGGCAATTCTATAATAGAACGAATCATCTACAATATTCAATTAAAAAAAAGGTTATCCAAAAAAATCATTTTTATATGTAATTCCATGACTAATTATAACTAATCATAGCTCTATATGTAGACCCATATTTAATATATGAAGTTCTAATAGGCCCTTAATAGAAAAATAACATGAATGATCCATTCTCTAACAATTTTATTTTTCCCAAGTTGGGCCAAAAATTTCAATTTTGAATTCCAAATTATGAGTGATATCACCCTAAATATAATTACTAGAGATAAACTGCCCAGTTTAAATCAATAAATGTATAGGATAAAACACTAAATATCATGAAACATAAATAGAGAATATTCATTATTCACAATCAAATAACACATTCCTAATAAAAATAATAGGTAGAATTGTTTATTTTAATAAAATGACTCCATTTTAACTATCCTTCCATTGTTAAGGGTTTAAAAATATCATTTAAAAATATGGAATGCTTTATAAAAAACATTAAAAACATTAGAAAAATTCATTAAATTTCTAAAAATTTGTGAAATATGTTTCACAATTTTATCTCAATTTAAAATTTAAACATTCATACATGTGAAGTCAAATAATTTAAGGGGCATATTATCACCACTGATATCCTTCTAAAGAAAAAAACAATTTATAATTTTAAAATAATATCCTTTATTTAAAAAACTCCCCACCCATAAAAATATTTGAAAAATTTCTGGATTTTAATTTTATTACTAATTTTTTTAAAAACAACACTAGAATGTAGACACATTTTGAAAATGACACCAAAAATTAGTTATAATATAAAAATAAATCTTATATTTTATTTCGAAATCAAGCAATATTAAATAAAATAATAAAATAAGAATCATTTTCACCAAATAGACTAAAGGTTTCCTTTCTATTTAGAATCATTCTTTTCAAAACACTCCTTCCACACAAAAACAATATGCATAAGAATAAAAATTAAATTTCATCAATACTTTACAAGAATATCCATCATCAGTACCCATTTACTTAAAATCAATCATGTTAAGTTTGAGAAGGAACATGTGAAAAAAAATCAAAATCATATGTAGAACAACTAATTTCATTCCCAAATGTTTTGATAGACTATCTTACAATGATAAAATATTATCAACAATATTTTTATAACTCAATTTAGGTTCTAGGCATAATTTCAAAATTCATGTAAGATAATAAAAAAAATTGTGTTCTTATTCCATTTTCACTATAAAAAAATAAAAGTCCAAATATATATTATATGTCATAATGTCAATAAAAAACCATAATTATTAAACCAAATATATCAATGGTCATAAAAATTAAATAAAAATTCATTTCCTAAATCCTCACTATCATCGAAAAATGTGTTTTATCATGAATGGTTGTTATCAGAAACATACCCCTAAATTAACAATTTATTTATAAAATTGAAATATCTATATATAAAATATTCTAAAACAATAATATAGTTCCTATAGAATATATTAATGTCAACTGATTGGGATCTTATAAAATTTGTTACGAACCTACCTGAGCTAGCTCATCAAATATCTCAAACCAAACCACAAATAATCTAGAATGGTGTACATAATCACTAGGATATTGAAACTAAAGGATTTTTTTCAAGAGTACACACTTTGGAATTATTTTACCCTTTTATAATTATAGAAACCAATATGTGGAAAACACCTTAGAATGCAGCATGGTGTAACCATAGACTGGACCTTAATGGGAAAAATTAAAATTTTAAAATAATGAAGATGGAAAACATGGAATCAACCAAATAAAAGAATAAATGTGATATTATTGAAAAATTATAATTATATAAATAGAATAAATAGAATAAATATAATATTATAAATAATATAATATCACGTTATTCATATATAAAAGAGATAAGTACATGATGTAAAATAGAACAATAAATAATACGAATAATATTACAATAAAATATGGTGGAATATAAAAATACATTCTCATGTATGAAAATAAAAAACCAATTGGACAAAATATCCCCACTATATATCACATGGTAATATAAAATTCACAATACATCTATCAACACATGAGGTGAATAAAATCAAAACCAAAATCATATCTTGGGAAACTACATAGAAACATATAATTTGAATATACACACACATGTGTGTGTTTAATAATTGAGAAATAATATAGAATAGTTGAATTACACCAAATAGTATTTGAAATTACTTTTATTGAACATTTTATAAATTCATGTTTTAACATAATTTATAAAATGATTCTTTCTCATGGGATTGTATGAAGAAAATTTGTATCATTTCTTGTCTCTTCATTTTGAAATAGCACGGTGAAATAATTTTTCAAGGGAAAGTACAACAATCTTCCACAGACAATTTTTTACCAAAAAATTAATTAATATTTTCTTTATATTAAATTTAAAATAATGAAAATATAATTTTTAATATTTGTTAAACAATTTCAACAAAATTTTTCTATTATTACCAAAAATAATTTCTTGAATCCATTTATTAATGATTAAATAGTTTTTTGAGAAACATACTTTCATAACCATAATAATGTTTAATATCAACTAATGATACCTTGTAATATACTCTATTTATTATTTAAGGAATATAATCTTGGAGTATAATGGGATCACAAAATTAATGATCAACAAGAATGAGGAATACTGGGAAATAATTTGGTTATAAAATGAGTACCATATTTTAACCCATGATTGTAACACTTAATTGGGATTTGGATAACCATTGGATTATTTAATTGTAAATAAACCATAGATTACACAACTTGTCTCTCCGGGGGTAAAACCTAGAAAAGTACAATCATTCCTACTAAACTAAATAGTGCATAATCTATTCTAGTGTAGAACTCAACAATATTTTCTAACTATCTACCTATGGTTCTTATATAATAAGTCATGAAATGTTTATAAAACATGTAATTCAGGTAATCAACCCATGCATAAATAAAATATCAAAATAAACAAACCCCCATTGAAGCACCACCACCTTGGAAACAAAAAGCCCCTATTTGAGAGCCAATAATTCATCAAAATTAAATAATTATTTCCGAAACAAAAAATTAAAAAATACTAATATTTATTAACTTAAGGTTCAACTTACACAATATTATAATCATTGTGAATAATATTTTAAATTTTTTATCAGGATTGATAAAAAAACCTCAAATTCCGTGTTATAAAACCAGCATTGTAACATACCTCAATGAAACATTATTTAATGTGATAAAGGGATCATTGAGTCCATCATGGACAGAAAATGATACCAATATTTTTTTGAAATATCAAAATTATCCATCACATTAAAAACAAGGCAGAAATATTCGAAACAAAATATGTATCCCTTAAGATTCAGTTAAATAATTAATCATATTATAAATGATAAAATGATAAAATGTGTGTTATTTAATTTATAAATAAAAATAATGACGAATACCATTATTTCTCACCAATTTAATTTTAATGATTCTTTTATTGAATTTTAACAAACACTTGACATGCACAATGTTTTGTTTAAAATTGAATAGTAGAAGATTCACTGAATTACTAATATTTAATGTATATAAATTATTTTAATCATTTTATAAACCATTCATGGGAAAAAGATATATATTTCAATAGATAAAAAAAGTATTTATAAATACAAACATTAAATGACATATTTAGTAATATAATTACTTAAAAACAATGAACATAATCATTGTAAACTACCTTCAATAATTAGTATAATATAAACCCTGGAAGAAGAAAATATTCATATTCCCTAAGCACTAAAATATAAAAAGGATAACCAACCCAAACCCAATATTCATCAAGCATGACCACTACGGTTCATGTGAAGATTTGAAAAAAAACTCCAAGTGGGGTGGAGAAATAATATAAAAAAATAATCCTACACACTTCTACATATGAAATCCATAGAAAATATTTCTGGATTATTAAAATATTAAGAGAGAAACTCTGTTGTTATATACCATTATTTCGGTGATAATATGTGGGAGGATGATGTCCCAATGAATAGAAATCGAGTCTGGGATATGAATTATGTATCATATTTTTAATTATAAAACTAGACACATAGTCACTACAATATTCCTCCCACCAAGACCATGATGTAGAGAACTCCCTAGAAGGAAAAAATCCTCAGGTAACATATTGGGGAACTCTCCAACATTCCATTTCACAAAGAGATCTAAAATTTTTTCCTTGTCCACCACCATGAAAAAAGATCCATATGGTATTAAAATATATCTCACTAAAAAATTAACCCATATTTTCAAGCCTCTAGTTTTTATAGTTATGTAATTCTTAACAGTCCACCACAACACTGAACATGGTCTTAGGTGCTTGCTCTATTTTTTAGAGGGATCCCCCAAAAAATATACCTCTAAAATTCTTATATCAAAATTTTCTGCTGATTTGGGATAACCCACCTAATGAAATAACTGTGGTTCTTATGGATATGTTGTGGTGACATCATACAAAACACAAATACTACACTCAAGGTCCAAAACATGTGATTAAAATGACAACATCTTGAAATACAGAACAACATATTGTTATTTAACATGTATAATTACAATAAAATTGGGGAGTGGCTCATGAGGTATCTTATATGAGTAATTTTTATAAATACAAATGATTTTATAGTTATAAAAACAATTACACATTATTTAATAAATTTATAGATAAAATAGTTTGGTTAGGGAAACACATAAGTGTTTTTAAGAAAAATGTAAAAGGATAAGTCTACCAAATAGAAGAAAATACTTCCAAAAATCAAATTTTGTAGATCACAGGATTACAAAATAATTGTTACAAATTGTTATTATTAAAATAATTATTTAAAAATTGTTCCCAAAATAGTCTATCACACCTATCCATTAATATATGATTTTTTATAAATGTATTCACAAAAATATTAATAATGTTTCATGGTATTTTATTAACATGGGTTAATAGGAACAATAATAAAGGAAAATTATATAAATCTTGACAAGCATAAATCGACACAATGACTAGATGAGTTGAAATGAAGAGCCTAGTCTAAATATAATTTAATGTTTAATAAAAATGATTGGAGTAAATCATAATAAATGGGATCTAAAATAAAGGGAGATAAAAACTAGGTTAAAATAATTATTAGATCATTACTCAATGGAATTTGTGTTATACTGGCCAGATATTTATTAGAGGATAATCAACGATGTTTAGAAGACCAAAAGGAGATGCACAGTGTGGTGATGAACTATAAATATATAAGTTTTAGGGGATGGAGATCCATGTGGAGAACATAATATTAGTGAGGGAAACAATATTAGTTATGATGATTGAAACTCAATAAATATAAATATAGGTTATGGAGATTGATAACTAAAAAAATGATCAATTGGGTGCGAGAGTAAATGGTAGAGATATGTGAGTAAATATTTTAAATGATATTGTACAGATTATATGGGTAATTTTACCTTAATTGAATATAAAATCATGATTATACATGTTAAAAGTGACCAAAAGATAAAGTGTATAATGTAAAAAGGTGTCCATGTTGAATAAGGAATTTAAAGTATGTAGTATTTCCACGAGACAAAAACCTTTACCATAAGATGAAAACATGAATAACATGCAATTCATGTATGAGGGTTTTACGGAAAGCATGTAGGATTAATTTTTCTGATTGGAAATTATGTAATAAAATTATAGTATTACATTTTCAATAAATCATTTATTTCAACTAAAATCATGAAATTTACACCCTGAAATGCCCATCTTCCACAAAAATATCAAATGGTGATTTTCCTACACTAGTTCACCTAGGATTGTATCTTTTATTCAAATTGTATTATTTTATCATCATATAAATTCATTCAAACCCATTTATGTTTTTAATCAAAGAAACTCATTGTTACTTTTTTTAAATCACTATCCCAAAACACAATTTAAATTATTTTGGAAGTTTACATCAAAAATATAAACTAAATATAAATATAATTCTATTATAAAAAAAGAAAATTTTGAAAATTCATGTCATATTTAGAATAACTTTTCTGAAATACTAATGATTAATATCCATAAGAATTTGTAAGAAAAGGATAAACACGTTTTAAAATGTATCATGATGTATTCATGAACTAAACACCTTAAATTATCTTTGGTGTAGCATCCCATATTTCCAATGTATATTTTTTTATATTATATATATATATATATATTATATATAAAAACAAATTAATTTATTTTTTTCATTAATTTTTAGAATCTATAATATTTTCTATCTAAATCTTGTCCATGAAATTTTTAAATTACTATTTATCTAAAAAATAATAATTAAAATAAAAAAAATTATTAAAATTAATAAATTGAATACATCTTATGATGATACAATCACAACATTATTTCATAAAATGGTATTACATATGAATAATATAAATACTCCATAAAATTTCCAATAATTCTTTTTTGAAATAATAAAAATAAGTTTCAATTCATCTATGTTATGGCCTCCTAGGATGATCAGAGACGGTAAAGAAATTATTAAATTGAAGAAATAATTATAAATATAATTATAATAATTAAAAAAATTATAACTAATAGATAATATTTATTGAATGAATTATTAAAAAAAATATAACATAATTATGGAATATGTATAGGTAATATGAAACCTGGAAATAATTTCATTTCATTAGAAACATTAATATTGTAATGATAAAATAAAAATTTAGGAAAAATATTAATTAATTTCCTAAATATTATGTATCATTAATTCGATAATAAAATTTTTAATATCTTTTATTTTTATGTGTATTATTTTTGAATATTATAATGATTAATTTACAGACCAAGGGCTAAGACGATATACGATATGAAGGACCGGTGTGCCCAGAATAAATGCATCAAATATTTATGAAATATTAAATAGAAACACATGCAGTTTTACTAAAAAGTTTAATGACTTAGAAATAGGTGAGTGGATCATAAATCATAGGTGATCATTTCCTTCAAATCTATGGCATTTCCCTTGTTTAGGCATATCATTGGCCCGCAACGGTCGACTGTGAAAATTAGTTTTCGAATGTTTTAATGAAAAAAGTAAATTAGTTATTTATGTTATTTCTTTAAATTTTATCATTACAATGGTGTATAGATGGTTTATTATCAGAAAATAAATCTATAGGTAGGGATTAATTTTTAATCTCATTAACCTAGAATTCCAGGGAAGCCACAGAGATAAACCCTAGAGAATTCTCTCGATGGTGAATGATGATGGAACCCTTGGTCGAAGATTGATGGAATTCATTCTTGATTGATCTTCCCCGTGATGAAGATGTGGAAACTGATCATCTATAGAGTGTGATCCAAATCAAAGGTAGCATATGTTGTTTTGATTTCACCTTCCTCATTCTTTTATTCAATGAAAAATGTGGAGCAACAAATGAACAATGTGATTTGTGGATCAATAATTCAAATGGGATGATATTTATTTATTGATTTTTATTGGGGATTTCTGATTGATAATTGATTCTATGTTCATCGTCATTCTTATGGGATCATATTAAGTATATAATGAAAAATGGATGTGTTTTTTCCTTAGTAAATTTATCATTCTTTTCTCCCTCGATATTTTTCTTCACATTCTTCATTCTTCATTATTCATGGGTAAATAATGATCGATCTTTGTGCCTTAGTTTCTTGGTGAAATAATCCATAATTGAACATCTGGCATTAGGGTGACCCAGAAGAGCAGTAATGTTGATGGTGATAGATGAATCAATGTTATTCTGGAATACCCATTCATCGGATTATTTTTGAGGGGATGAACCAAGTCGGATTTCAATGCTGATTGATGGCATCAAACTCAGAGATTTTGTGTTATGATGTTGATAAAGCCATGGTTCTATATTTTTGAGGTTGATAGGCAATTAAATCAAGATCAGGACTATCAACTGAGGTGTGTGATGTAAGGAAAGTGGATTCTAGAAAACCATGATTAAAATAATGTATAACCCCAAGTTACACGGTGTGTGGATCCACTATGTAGATTATACGGTTTCAATAGGTCATTAGGATTTACAGAACATGTGAACCCAATCACAAAACATATAGGATCTTCCCAGAGGCTCGACATATATCTCGGGAGATACACAGACATGGGGTGGAGTACCTAGGTTTCCTGCACGGTCTATATCACACCACACAAATTGTCTTGGGCCATGTACACAAATTAAGCCATGTATTATTTCATGAGAAGAGCTACACAAGTCGACACCATGCACTAGAACAGGTTCAGAGTAAACAGGAGGACCAAGAATTGAAGGAAGCGGTGTGTGTCCCTTCTACTTGGTGTGTACCCATATTCTATATGAAATGTTCTAAACGACATGGACCATTGTACATAAACAGTACATGTGGTCAAGGGACATATCATGTGACCCCTATACAAATAGTTTACCCAATTATAAGTGGCTACATTAACTTTCACAATGTATATTTGGCATGTTGTAATATGGTTTTGGCCCATGATTGTTTCCCTAAATGTTGGTGAGTATCATTTCCTACTTATAGGAGGATACACTATTCATAATGTCAATAAGAGGATACACTATTCTGTATAGAGTTGTTTGAATCCCCACCCCTCCCCCACCCCCCTGAGGCCCATAGGAGGATACACTATTCATTATTATAGCCCTACGTCGAGTCCTTGGTATTTAAATGACCAACTTCACCAGTCATCGATCCTCTACATAGCAGGATAATCCTAATGGAGTTGTTGGTGCCATCCCATGGCACAGGTTGTGATCCTCATTTGGGGTATCTTCATCTCTTAATACCTATAGGTGTATCTCTCTCATTATATTTATCAACAAATATTTCATCTTGGGCATTCATCATTAGTGCTATCAGACTCAAGAGTGTGTTCTATTTGAATATTTCTTCATGAAATATTTAGATTAAATCTATACTGTTGGTATACAATGGATGTGTCTTGCCTCTAGACTAAATGGCTTGGTTTGAGTGTATCTGGATATTCCTATTATATATTCTATAGACATATACTTGTATAGATCTAGCTGTATATTTTTTAGGTATTACTTTGTAGTTTTGGATTATCCTACTGAGTATTGATAAAATCACTCCAACATTAGTTTTTATAGAACTTGTCATTTCTTGTGTAGAAGAGCGACATTCTGATGGAGTCATAGGCAGACTGGGCCCAGATGGATCTTTGTGAGTTCAAACAGTCCAATTTGTGTTCTTATGCCTATAGAAAATACTCCCAGTACCATTGTTTATATGTTATAATTTTTGGTTTATAGAAATTTGTTGTGGGATTCGATTATGGGATGGTATTCTTTACTACTCATTACTTTCCTATCAAACACTAGATGGGATTTATTGGTGTGCATGCATTTGTATCACAATTGTTTTTACATTTCATTATTTTGAGGGCTTGGAGATGTATACATGTGTATAGGTACATAAGAAATTCCTCATATGTCAGTGATATTCTTACATCGTTATTTTCACCAGCTCCTGGCCTATTAGAGGTGGGCATGGGGATTCATGACACGACCCCACTAGGAAAGGTTGTGACAGAGTGGTAGTAGAGATGGTCAATTCTACTTTAGGACATGGATTCTATGCAATTGGTCTGGGGTAATAGTGTTATGTGTTTAGAGTTTTAATTTCAAACCATTGAATCCAGTGTTGGTGTGGTAGCTAACATATCCATATATTGAGACTCTGGCAACCTGCTTTTTGACTTGGTATACGAGAAAATTGGTTTCATAGAAAACAAATATACATGCATCATATAGGATTGGGTTATTGTTCCGTGTACTTCTTGATTCATCTCTCCAAAAATACTCATGGACATTGTAACATCTTTTTTTCTTATAGTAATCCACCATGATGCATACCAGCTAGTATTTAATAGCTTAATTATGAGGATAACCTCCTCAATGATGAGGATATGATATAAGGACTAGTTAACAGATGTTACATCCAGCTTGAACGATAGCAATACGACCACCTATAGATAAGTACATGGTAACCATAGTACCATCCGATGTGGAGTGAAAGCAGAACATGCTACATGAGTTCTAGAGAATGTGACCCCTCAGGTTCTAAGGTGATCCCGAACCTTAGGCGACTAAGGACTAGCTTGAGGTGGTTCCCTGAGTTTTCCATCTAGTCATGAAACTAGAGGATCATATGGTAGTCCGTGATGTGATCCTTATACATGGCATGGTAATGTGATGAGGGAGTTTTTCTATCACGAATCACGATGAGGAAAATATTTCATGGATAGAGTCATGATCATCAATTACAAGAGAAGGTCGCACCAGTAATGTTGAGATATATGTGTATATAGGAGATTCTTTAGCACTAGAAGGGTATCATAACCACGACATATTATTCATCTGGGTTCACCAAACATTATAGGTACTTGATAGATATGGTTAGAGATCAGTACATCAGGTATCCGACATTTGGGTGAGATCTTCATAGACAAATCGCTTCCATCGTTTTCCCTATATGTATTCTGACATATTCTATGGTGCTTGAGACATCATTGGTGGTCAAAAGCTTCTTGGTTTCACCTGTGAAACCTGTGTTAGTATTTTGTGTAAGGGATGGTCTATAGAAATCGGTTGCAAGGAGCCAACCTTGGATTCCAGGGTCCTGACCTGGGATATTTTTCATGTGTAGATCCCATGATAGAAGATCTATAGTTCAGCGATCATTGGGATGGTCCATTCAGTGTAGGGATATGTTGTGCTCCCCAAGAGATGGTAGGGGATATCTCAGACATGATTTGTCTGAACATCCATGCTACTGATAGGGAAATAGATTTTGGACCACAGAGACATAGATAATGAGAAGAGAAGGTCGATTTATAGGGAAACATATGTGGTAGAGAATATGGGAGATCAGGAAGTTGTGGTTGTCCATTTGGCATTCTACCACCACCAACCCCAATAGGTACATGCCAGGCTCAAGGAGCTGGGGAAAATGGGTGGAGAAAACTATATGTGGTTGAGAGATATGACCCAGGGGCTCCGAAAAGTAATTAAGGTACATTATTTTTCATTTATACATTATATGATGTATAGTGAGACACTGGTTCAAGTCATTCCTTTCTCACCACATATAAATTTTCAATACCTAGATATTATAGTTGAACCATTAACTCTACCCTTAAACATGGATACACCTACTAGAGAGTACATAGTGATCCCACATCTATGCCGACAGTGTGACCTGATTTTTTGAGAATAGATTTTCAGTTGGAACCTCTGGGGGTAGTGTTGGGGACTTATGATGTCATTATTGATATTGACTGGTTATTCAAGTATATTTCATAGATTGAATGTTTTGTAAGAAAGGTTCACTGTGTCTAGAGGGATGTAATGAGGTTTTCCTATTTCAATGAAAAGGAAACCCAGATAAAAATTGTAGGACTCATGTGTACGATAGTGCTTATGATTACTAATATATTGGATAGACCCACCCCTGGTGTAACTCTTGTTATCAGCTTTCAGTTACCTATAGTGGTGGTGGAGTATGAGTACTTGTTCCTTGAAGATGTTCCAAGAATACCCTTCCACTGAGAGATAGACTTACGCATTGAATTACACCCAAGGATGACACTAATATCATAACCAGTATATCAAATGGATCTTATAGAGCTTCTTGATATGAGGGTGTAATTGGTGGACATGCATAGGAAGAGATTTCTAGGGCCCATTATATCATCCTGGGTGGTCCTAATTTTTTTTTCCAAAAACCAGATGGGAGCATGGGGTTGTGTTTGGACTACAATCACATTAGTAAAGTTACTATGAAAAAAATTATCAACTACTAAGAATCGATGACCTCTTTGATCACCTGAGAGTGAAAAAATGGTTCTCAAATGATGAAATTCGATATGGCTATCACCAACTGCGAGTAAGGAATGATGATATACCGAATATGTCATTAAAATGTTCTTATAGTAGCAATGAGTACATGTTGATTCCATTTGGCTTGATAAACACACCAACAATGTTCATGGGAATCATGAACAATATCTTCTAAATTTTTTTTACCATATCATGGTTGTCCTCATCAATGATATCCATGTGTACTCGGTGTCTAAGGAGGAGCAGTATGAACACATAAGGGAGTTTTTTGACATTCTCTGAGAGCACCAGCATTATGGGAAACTCTCAAAGTTCTGGTTCAAAATTGAGAAGGTTCACATTCTGGGACATCTTATCTCAATGGATGGATGGGCTATAGGGAAATACATGGTTGAATTTGTGTTAGAATGGGATCCACCTCAGATCAGGATGGTGGTGTGAAGCTTCTTTGGGAATGTTGGATATTACTGTTTATTCATACCAGATTTCTCCAGAATATCATCACCAATGATATCTTTAACTCTAAAGGGGAAATGTTTCAGATGGATATTGTAGTCTTATCCAACTTTTCATAGGTTGAACCAAATTTTTGACGACTTCTCCAATCATGATATTTCTTGAGGAGGGTGATGATTATGTAGTGTTGTGAAATGCCTCGGGGATCGGACTTGGTTGTGTCCTGATGTAGAGGCATGCATGGATTACATATGGTTCATGCCAATTTAGACCACATGCGAAGAACATTGTGACCCATGATCTTGAGTTAGGAGTGGTAGTCATTGCATTGATGATGTTGAAACACTTCCAGAAGGGTGAGTGGTTTATCCTATACTCTAATCACATGAGTCTCATGTATATATTCTCTAAGATGGATTTGAACATGTGATCGATAAAATGGACCACGTTCCTTCAATTATATGACATTTATATTTTCTATACTTCAAGTAAGTTTAACAAAGTGGCTTATACTCTCAGAAGTATATGTAGATCATTGTTTTTTCACAAGGTATCTGATCATTTTCCCTTATTGAAGTTGTCCTTTGTGAATTGAGATAGAGTATATTACCTCAATATGACTGTTATTTCCCCTCCAATAATACAAGGAGTCTGGGTGGAACAACATGGGGATACTTACTGCATGACTCTATGTGCTCAGATATCCATAGGTAAAGCTGCTGATGGGTATTCAAATGGGGGATCAAATTCTCCCATTTAGAAGACATACATAATTGCTAGTGGTATTATGGGAGAAGGTTAAGAAGGATTTTCATACATCTCCTTTGGTGATACATCTAATTATGGAAAAAATGTACTAGGACCTACAACATCATTATTGGTATCTAGTAAGGAAGAAATTTATTGTAGAATTTACTTCTCAATCCAAAACATTTCAGTAAAAGAATGTTGAGCACCATATTCCATTGGGTTCTGATCACCAACTTGAGGTGATGTAATGGAAGTGGGATAAGATATCGATAGGAAAAGAGAAATTTTAGTGCGAATGGAAAGGGGACATGATTCAGTAAGGGTGACTATTGATCAACTCACTATGTTGTCCCACTTCATAGATATCCAAGACCAGAGTTCAATAGAGAGATTTGGAAGCCAATATGTTATGGAGATTGCTCGAATCCATAGATGTTCATTGATGATTATTTTTTATCATCATTATCTTTTTACATCCCATTTTAGGAAGGGATTGAATGAGGCATTTGGGACACCATTTGTCTAGAGAACCACATTTCACCTAGAGTTAGAGGGCTAGATTGAGTACACTATTCATGTTCTAGAGGACAGGTTGTGAGCATGCATGTTGTACTTTGAATGAGGTAGGTATGATCACATACCTCTGGAAGAGTTCATGTACAACAACTACCATTCCACCATTGGTACAACACCATTAGAGGGACTTAATGGGAGACCCTTCCGGTCAAAAAATTATTGGGCTATCCTAGGAGAGTTATCACTCATGGACCCAGAATTGGTGTGATCTACTGTAGAGAATGTGAAGATCATTGTGGAGTAAATGAAGGTTGCATATTACTATCAGAAGTCTTATGCAGATAGGTGGCAATGGCCTTTAGAATTTGAGGAAGGAGGCCTTGTGTTCCATCAGGTTTAACCATGTCGTGGATAATGGTTATTTTTTAGGGAGTCAAGCTATATTAGAGGTACATTTGATATTTTCTAATGCTACATATATTTTCCACGGTGGCATACCACTCTGGTAAAACCATGTAGTCAGAATAGGTACTTGACATCCTCTATGTGTTGCAGCTAAGGAGGTACATGAAAGAAACATCACACATCATCGACTGGGGAAAGAAGTTCATCGAAGATGAAGAGACTTTTACAGAGTACCCAAAAGTGAATGAGGATCAGAAGTAGATGATCCTTAATGGGAACTATATCTCTTTAATGAGTATCTAATGGTAGAATGAGAATCTCCAAAAGATCACTTTGGATTGGGAGTCTCAGATTCATTCTCAGTACCCTGTTTTTTTGAGTATCCATGGATTTGTCTATTCAGGGATATCAATCCCCAGGGTAGGTAAAACTTAATTTCTAAAATTTCACTATATATTATATTTGAATATTAGATTGATTATTTTTTATACAAAGCACTATGATGACATCCAATTCTGAGGCCTAGTGTGTCTAGAATAAATGATCGAAATATATTAAAATATTTAATAGTACACAATCATAGTTTTTATGAAAAAATAGGAATAACATCTAAATAGGTTCCAATAATTGAAATATAATGGGGTCATTGTGATTAATGTAGCTGCTTTAGCTTTGAGTGGCCAAACAATAGTCAGCACGGGTCAACTGAAAAAAGTAATTTTCATGAATGAAATAAATTATAGATTTGTTTTATTTCATTTTGTTTTGTTGATGAAGCCACACAATTATGGTTTCTTTTATTTATAAATTTAGAGATTGGGATCTATGGATATTCTCATAACCCCATAATTTTTTGGAGGCTTAGGAAAGAAACCCTGGATAATTCTCTTTGCAGAGAACAATCATAGAACATTGAATTGAGGACCGAAGGATGACGTTCTTGATGGATCTAACCAACATCAATGATGAAAAAACCAATCTTCTCGAGTATGTGATTCAAATAAAATGTAGGGAATGTTGTTTTGAATGCAGTTTCCCTTTTCCTAGAATCGAGGAAGAACCTGGACCAAAAATGAACATGTTGATCTACATATAAATCATTCATATGGGATGGGATTTATTTGCAGACTTTTTTTTGGGTTTGTTTATTGAGAATTCTTTTTTTTCTTAATGGTTATTACGGGAATAAATTGGGCCCAGAGTGAACCAAGGCTGATGTTTTGTCCTTGTGTTTTTCATTGTGAATTTTCTCCCCTGATATTTTTCTTCTCATTGTTTGTTCTTCATTCTACATGGGTTATGAGTGATTGGACATTTCACCTTCATTACTTGGTGCAACGATCTAGAATTGAAGAACCAACATCGTGGAGACCTATAAAAGGTATGTTGATGATTGAGATTGTTGAGTTGAAGTGATTCATGAATAACAATTATTTAGATGACTTATGATAAGATGAAAATAATTTGATTTGATGGCCAATTGAAGGCCCAAAACATGAGTATTCTATGTTGTGATATAGAGATGACACTCGATCTATAGTTTCTAGGTTAAGAGACCATTAGATCATGATCAGGAACATCAATAGAGAAGTTAAATGGAATAAATTTGGATTCTATAAATTTTAATGAACATGGTGTGTAAATAAGGGTTACATTAGATGAGGCCCCACGGAGCAATGGCTATGGTTTCAGGAGGAAGTTAGGTTTCACATGGTGTATAGACCCTTCCATAAGACTCACCAAGTATCATAGAAAATACATCAAGACAAGGTTGATTACATGGGTTGCCGAAATGCCGCATATCCTACCACACGACTTGTCCTGGACTAACTACCTGGATTACCCCATGTGCTGGTACACAAGAAGAGCTACATGAGTTGACACCATGTACCGATACATGGAAATTGTATACAGGTGAACCGTGGATGGAAGGACACAGTATGTGACCCTTCGACTTGGTGTGTACCCATATTCTACATGATATGATCTAAATGACACAAGCCGTTGTACACGGGCAGTACCGAAGGTCATGGAACATGGTGTGGGATCCAACTACAGGTTATATACACATTTATACATGGAATTAATATCTTTACCACCATATCATGGAAATTTATTTTAGGGTTTGTTCCCTTGATCATTTTCTTGTAAGTTGATGAGTATCATTTTCTTGTCATAAGAGTATGATCCCTTCCGCAGGACATCCCATATTTAGTTGTTGGAATCTCCTCAAGTGGCCCAGAACAGGATCCCATATACATTATCTATTACCTATGTAGGGTTATTGGTATTGATGTGACCAACTTCATTATGTGTCGAACCTATACATTTCAGGTTAATGCATATGGTGTTGTTGGTATAACCCAATGGCCCTAGCTGTAATCCTCATATGTGGTATGATATTATCATAAGATCTTTTAGAATTCCTCTCAAATGGATGTTACCGACTATTAGTACATCTCATATGGACGTCATTAGTGTTATAAGACTCAATACTGTGTTATCCAAATGAGTAAATCGTGGTATCATTAGATTGAATCTCTAGTGTTGGAATACAGTGGTTGCGACTTGCCTCTAGATAGTGTGTCTTGGTTTGGGTATATTTGGAAATTTGTGTTATATGTTCTATATACATATACATTTTTAGTGAGTAATATATCTTTCTTTTTTTAATTTCTTTGTGTTTTTGAGGTATCATGATAAGTATTATTAATTCTAAACCAGGAATGGTATTTTCCTGTATTTTGTTTGTCTTTTGATGATAAGGGGCCTTTGGAATGATCCATAGGTGGACTAGGACCAGACTGAGCATTGTGATTTCATATAAGATGAGGTGTGTTACTATGACTATAGACAACAGTCACAATACCTTTTTTACAGGTCTTACATAGTTTATTACATACTCTATTTGGTGGGCTTGCATTCTTGCCTGGTTTTCATTACTACACATTAAATTCCTATCATACTCTGGATTGGATATATTGGTATGCATGCCTTTGGTTCTTATGGGATTTTACATTTCCACATATTTTGGTATTGCAGATTTTTTTTCTCTCTACAGATACATAGGAAATTCTTCTCATGTATGGGATATGCCTACTGCTTGCTCGTCTTAATACCCTGACAATTGGAGGTGGGTTCAGGGAGTCGCGACATCAGCCCCACTGGGACTGGTCATGGAAAAAATATAATTATAAAATCATAATGAAATAATTAATCCACAAACAAAAGAAAATATAATCATATGTATTAATTTTCATAGAAGAACATTTATATTATTCAATATTATAATAATTTTATAGAAAAATTAAATATTAAACATAACTAATTTAGAAATTATTTTTGGATGAGTTATTATCATTTTTAGAATTATGATTGTAAAATATTGTAATGTTGGAGTCTTTATAGATTTCATAAATGGGAAAATGGAAATATTAATTATGAAATATGGTATTTTCATTAAAAAGTAGATAAATGATTAATGGTATCAATAATTATAAATAAAAACCTAATTTAACCCCAAAATCATTAAATTACTATTTATAGACAAAAAATATATATTAATATTGTTATGGGAATTTATATATCAATAAATATTTTATTTTTAAGCACCCCTATCATACAGTAATAAATTATTCCATTTATAAATCCATTCCAAAATCCCATATATACATACGAATAAACATTAAAGAGGTTATGTCCATTTGAAAATGGCATACCATAAATCCCAGTTCGCATATTTTAAGAGGACTACTAAAGGTAGAGATAAGTTATCTCAACTGATCTCTTTTTAGATATCTTCTTCTAATACCTCTCCTAAAACTATTTTTACAATCATGATATATTCAAATAAATAACATATATATACTTAAATGTCATTATATTAATGTAATGTTTGTTATCTTAATCCTAAAAATATATTAAAAAATGAATAGATCATCAATATTATGGTCCCTTCCACACCTTCATAGACAGTGTATTTCATTTTTAACTACATCATAATTAGATGGTTATAATAACAAAATAATTTAAAAAGTTGATATTATTGACTATATTAAACAACAAAATATATTCTAGAACAAAAAAAATTAATAGGTTATTTACTACAATAAAAACACATTATCTTGGTCAGTGGTTCCACCTACACAATATACATACAAACACAAGTAAAATTTAATACCTAATAACAATACGTGGAAAATAATTAATTTATTAAACATTATTACCACATTATTAATAGTATTCTTGAATTTATAAACTCATGTACTAATTAATGTGGAAATTTATTTCTTGGATATGGCAACATCATAAACCATTAAGAAGCCTGATAAAGTAATCAAGACAAAAAAACTCAAACTAATATGTTATTAATAAATTTACATAAAAGAAATAAAAATTAAAAATATGAATAAAGGATTTTTTGAACGTTGTAACAAAAAAAATTATGATGTCTTTTTTTATTACTACTATTTTTAATCTCTCAAAAAAATCATACATGATGATATTTTTATATCATAAATGTAAGTAATAATGTTTTTAATTATCACATTCCATTTTTTCAATATTATATTTCTTTAATATATATTAAAAATGTTAATAATAAAATTATTTAATTAATATAAATCATAAAACTTGATCAAAATATTAGACAATAATGTCAAATTTAAATACCAAAAAATAAACTCATCGAGATATATCCAACAAACTATAATTATTTTGGAAATTTTATTTAATATGTATCTTATATTAAATTAAAATTAAATAATTCTCAATATAATCACACTAATATTACTAATAACACCTTGGAATTAACACCATGTATTGATACAATCATTCTGTAATGATAATGGAAATATTGACTAAACGAACCCAAAAAGTCCACATGATAAAATTCAAACAAATAAATTAAAAACTTGAATAATTAATAATACAATTATATAAAAAATAAATGGTTATAAAGATATAAGGTGTGTAATTTTGATATTTAATTCATATTTTTATGATATTAAAGGACATTTTCAGTGAGTTAAGACTGGAGGTAGGATGTTTTATCTTTCATATTTTTTCATGTAATATATTGTTTCCTTATAGTATATCACATATTATATGTATTATCTAAAAAATAAGTAAATTATTACATTATAAAATTTACATTTAAGGTAAAACATGTATCATTTCCTCTCATATTTGTTATATGTTCATACCATATAATACTCATAAGGATTCTACCATTCTTTCCCTATATTGTAGTTATTCTCTATATCAGAGTCTATCATTTTCTATCTTAATTGTTACCTTCATAGAATATAATTATATTAGGTCATTTTTTATTCCTTAAAATTTATTTCTATTTATATTCATACCATCATGTTTCCTTTCCATTATTTTTTTACAAAACATGTGACATTTATCAGGAAATATATTAAAATATATTTCTTCCTAACCATTTGTATTCAATAGTAACATTATTTAAACTCAATATTACATTATTGAAAATAAATGAAATGAAATATTATTTTATAAAAATTTCTTCCATATTGAATTTTATTTAATAAAGTGGGTTTTCCTAATTCTTTATGATTACATCACTAGACATTAGGAAAATTTCATTATTTATTTTTCTTCCAGTTTTTAAAAACAATATTTTACGGCACTTTTTTAAGAATTTTATTATATTATATTCATTATTTTCTTTAAATATCATTTTCCAAATCACATGTTTATATAATTCCATAAAGTATATTTTTTTGATATTTTTAACCATGCAAAAAACTAACAAATATAATTAATAAAATTACCTATCATTTATTAACTTCCTTTTAAACATTCACCATTAATGTTAACACACATTTTTGATGAAAACATTTAAAAAAATTATGTTTTCTTCCAATTAATATATAATTTAAATAAATAAATACAATAATAATATAATACTAAAATTCATTATCCAAGCTATTATGTATATATAGTGTGAATAAAATAAAATCTATATGTGAGAAATTATCCATCATTTCCTTTGTCATACATTATCATCAAAAAATGAATAATGAAACTCTTTCTACAAGTGTATTTTCATTAAGGAGACCAAATATATTATATTTTTATTGAATCGTGTTCACATAAATGTTAAATTAATTAAGGGATTGGGGAAATTAATCACTTGACCATGAAAATTGTATTTTCATTAATTTAAATACCTTATAATAATTAATCATGAATAATGAAAAGTAATTTGGATATATAATTTATTTATTTGGATTAATATTTTATTCCAGTTGGTTAATCTTAGTATTTAATTACTAAATTAATGATTTTTTTCTTATTATTGTGGAACACACATATAATGATACATCATTATGTCATGTGTTTGTTATGGATCCCCAAAACACATGAATTCATATCTAGTGTAAAAACACAAAACATGAAACAATTTATTTTAAATACTTATATGGCTAGGATATCATTATCACATTTACAATAAAAATTCATTTTTTTATAGTTATACAGAATTACATCTAAAAATTAAATAGTAAATATCTTTATTTATAATCTAGTTTGATCATCCTTTTCCCCTATAAAGAAGTTAATAATTTTATAATGGTCATCAACATCCCATAAAAATTATCAATATACAATACTCTTCTAGTATTATCATACTTAATACATTCTATCATTACCTATTAAATTGAAACATAATGAAGGGGTGATATGAAATTCTCAACAAGGGTAAACATGATATTAAAGAATAACATGAGAGGCCTGGGGAATTACATGATATCATAAAAAGAATGATAATATGCTTGAGATAATGGAATAAATAATGGATATGATAATTATAGTGATTAAATAATCACCATAACACAAGTCAATGGAATAATAGTAATGGAGAAACAATATAAACAAGATATTATAAGAATATGGAAGAGACTTCTCCCTAGTACATCATTATCATATTATAAATATTATACCCTATGTCATCATAATATCATAGGAATTACTAACTACACCATAAAATGGATTATGTTGTGTATCATGACCTACCAAAGACTTATTGGCCTATGGAAAGATGTTTTTGACACCCCAATAACACATCCTATAAGAAAATGGGTAGTGACTAACACATAATAGGCATATCACTCATTTGGGAGGACTTAGAATTCTGTTCCTATACAGTCACTTAGATAGACAAACACTAATATAATGTGTAAAGGAAGTAAATGGATGATACAAAATATGCATGCACAAAACTAATCCAACATCGTAGTAGGACATAATTAGGAAATAAAAAATAATCAAATATAAGAGCAAAAAAACTGATAGAGTCTAACCTGTATGAAAAAAGGACTGTATAAATGATACAACTCCTAAAACCAACAGAATTATGATAAGCATAAATTTGATCCACTGGCTTCTAGTCCTCCTAGGACTCCAATAAATGAATTTATTCTATATATGTCATGAGAACTATGGGCTAGACCGACATAGTTGTGAGTAAAAACATACCTAGTATGAAACCCTGAAATAACCAAACCTAAATTGTCAAGATACTAAATGAAACTAAAAAATATGACAACAACCCATATCTTCCAAAATATATAAACAAATTCTCAATGTAATATCACATATAGACATATAACATTAGAACCCCTTCAAGGCTCCAAGGTTAGGATCATCAAGGAGAACTAACAAGTTGGTAATTTATAACACTAAAATCTTCTATCCAAGTTCCCATTCTCATCCACCTTGATAAAGAAGATGAACAATTCCGTGATCATTAGATGTCATTACATATATACATGAGAATTCCTTGGGCATACGGGGGGATTCAAAATGCGACCCAAAAAAATCCATGAGTATATGGATCACACGACCTGGAGTCCATTAATGAGATACCTATCCCAAACTAATGAAGAATTATTGTGGATGAAACCTTATCCTACATGGAGGGACACCTGAACCAATGTAGGACTAACCTGTTGAGGGGATCACTCATCATATTATCATGAGAGGACTCTTCTATGTACCCTAATGGGGATGGACCAAGGGGAGATACCAATTTGATAATCCCAATGGATGGATAGAATTTGGGATCTAACTACCCTTGAAGAGGTAAAAATTGGTAGAGGGATAAAATAGTGTGTGTTTTGTAGATAAATACTACACAGGTTCATGCCCATTCACAAGTGCTTCGACATGTGCTTGTGTACTCTGGTCATGTTCATGTACTAATAATGTGGCCATTCACTCTGATCATGTCCATTGTTAATTACCCCGGAGGTACATAATTTGTCTCCAATCAATGGTTACATGATTTGTGAAAATTTACAGAGTGTTATATTTTTATCATTGTGTAACCATTTCCATCATAGAAATGGGTTCACATGTCATGTATTATACTGAAAACACGCCATTTGAACTATGATTTCATAGAAAAAAATAATTTTCACACATATTCTTAAATTCTGGCATTACCTCTGATTCCACCATTAATTGTTTCAATGATCTCAAATCTGAGGTTGACCACTCCTGAGCCATCTCCAGTATCAAGATTCTATTCATCCATCAATTATAAAATGATCAATACCTCACTATGTTTCCTATCCACAGAATCTCTAGGAACCAAACTCCTTTGACCAACCATTGAACATCCATCATTTTCAAAGAGCCTCCATAACAACAAAATACATTACCCCTGATATATCAAAGCTAAAAAAATAAAAAATAGACCACTCACACCATGAAATGGGTTCGTGGGGTATAATCGAATCACAAACCATTCAAATATAACTAATGAATGACTAAAGAAAGGATGAAAGCATGAAACTAAAAATTAATAATCTAATGAAGGTTTTTTTTGTTTCTCAATCATTTATGTTATCTAAATAACAATAAGTAAAATAAATAGTGTCATACAAATTACCATAATAATAATAAATCCATTAAATTAGAATTAAATGATAATACCAAAAGATGGACAGTGAATTAATCTTCATTGGAATTAATTCTTGTTAATCATAATATACGAGGAATAGGGATTAAAACAAAATATATAACCCCGTACATTGAAACTAAATCAATAACCAGAAATGAACAATTCTATGTTTTTTAAATTGGTAAGATCAAAGAACTCCACTAATGATCATGGACTCCTTAGAGAACCTATCATCCATCCAAGATCCTGTTAGTAACCATGAAATCTCTCCTCCATGATCCAATCCTATCTATATGGTTATTTCACATAACCGTAGGATTTATCCATTTATTTTTTCATAAATCATTTGATTTATGACATTGATAATTACAAGGAATAAAATGTTTGACTAATTTATTTGTTTATTATTATTCTCAGGACTAATCTTAAACAAAACACCATACATGTGGAATTTTTATTTTAGTCCTAGGGTAAAACATATATTATAGACATAATATAGTTATCAGTTTTCCCTTGTGAACACCATTTAAGAGATATTACATTATTTTAGAAACATTGTCTGTGAATTCCATATTTAATCTAATATTCTTAATAAATCAACATTATGGATCCACCATCCCCCAAGTCCTACACTAACTCTTCCCCTATCTCCAAAAATATTCCATAAAAATTTCCAATGTGTTACAATGATAAAATAGAGTCATTATGTTATCACCACCTAAGGTATATTCATATCAAAATAATAAATTTTAATCAATAATATGAGGTTAATAAGACCACATCACGTTTTCCAACTCTCAGAAGTAGAACTAAAGATTAATGTTCTTCCATTAAACATGGACTAATTGAATTACTCACACAGTAAGAAAATTATGTTACTCAAACTTGACCTCAACTACAAACTCTATGAAGGTAACTCAATCACTGACCTCTTCCTCATTCGATATGATAACATGTGATTGATTACTACTTGTCCTATTCAACTATGAAATGTTGAAGAAATGATGAACCAAAATAAATATCATGGTTTTGATATGTGGTATACTTCTTCAATATTTTTATGTAGTTTCTACAAGGGCTGAACAATCTCAAATATAACATGTAAAAATACCCAACCTGGGATAACCCACACCTCAGATATACCCATAGAAATATATGGTATTCATCAATAAAAACTATTAACATCCTTCATTGGTCCACGTCAAAATTTTGATAGCTGAATGTTGTCCTCATCCACTCTTGAATGATCTGATCATTATTTTTGGTTTCGTGATTCCACTCCTAGCCCATGCAATATGACTCTCCATGATAAGCCTAAAAACAATAACCTATCGTGTCTCTGAAAGCATTATTGGAATGCACACATACAAATGGTAGAGTAGTAACTATTTTCATACATAAACTCGGAAAATGTAGGTGATCTTCTAAGATCAAGATAAATTCAAACATGAAATCCCAAAGCAAATCATCTTGGATCTCAATTGTATTATCTATTTGAACGTCTTTTTAGGGTAATAATTCCATGTATAATAGTATTATAATCCAAAAAACCACCTTCAATTATATTGAAAATCATGATTTGAATATACAATCAAGGTTTAAGATGATTTTCGAGGGATCTCTATGATTCAAGAATAACTGCTACAAGGAATTCCATCCCCTGATCTCAACTGAACAATACAATTTGATGCCAAGTATACAGGATGATTTATTTCACTGTAAAATAACCACCCAATAGTGTCATTTTCCCTAGATGATCATGTAATCCCTAATAAGTTGTCTATAGAGATACCATCCCACTTCCACTGAGATACCTCAATGAGTTATTCCCCCCCCATGAAAATCTAGTGTTCAACCTCCACCTGCTAGAATGTGAGGAATTGAGAGGTAAAATCAAACTACACACTAATTCATCAATTACCACCAAAAATGATATCAGCGTTGCTAGTCCATCATTACCACCCATTTATTTATTAGTGTGGGGGTGAAAGAATAAAAATTGAGAACAACATATGAGAGTTAACAGAGTAAAATCACTCATCCTTAGTAAATTATTACATGCTCCCCATGTTCTATAAATCTATTAGGTGACCATCCTGTGGATATTTTCCAACACATTACCTCAAAATTAATACCTCAAATTTAATCCTCTAAAACATGGTGTAGTAGAGGAGGGGTAAAAACCATTCACTACAGTTAATTCAGACAATTATTATCTACAAATTAATAAAACAATGTGACACACATCTTTAGTTCATCCCATAATAACTATAGAAAAGACATCTTGAAAAGATTATATGCCACCATTTTTATAATAACCGGAGTAGGTACTATCAAGAAATAATAATCCTATATGAAATATACCAATCACGTCTATATAAAATTAGTAATGTTTTGTGAAAATATATACAAATAAATCTTATTTTTTGAACATATGATATATTTATTCTCAATAAGGTGATGTCTCCACCTATTTAGGGTGAATACAACTACAACTCACTGCAAATTGTGGGTCACTTAGTTCTTATCATGGGGTCCCAACTGTGAAGACACACACTAAATCACTTACGAACTATATATCAGAACACATACAATCCCAATTTAGGAGTAATCTCAAAACACTACATACTCAACACCCTCCTATGGTAGTCTCGAGATGGGGGTGCTCATCCATATCTTCTAAAAGTCTTGAAAAGCTTAATGATATCTCTCTATCTATAAAATATTTGTTCCATTCGATTCAATTTTGATAGGGGTCCCAAAATCCTATAAAAATAATTTATAAATATCTTATAAAATCCTAACATCTCATGAATACTCTATGCCATGGTCATTCTCTTTGTTGAATCCCAATCTTACTATACTAGAACATTTTGTGGGTCCACTGGTCCTCCCTATTTTGAGATGACTTCTCCAGGGAATTGTAGCACTTGAATCCATAACCAAATCTCTAATATAATTCTATAATGATCATGTTCCCAGAGTATGTCTAGAACCATCCTTAAACATCATTAATTATCTTCTTCTTTTGTAACGTACACAAGGGTTTCATCAAAAAAGACTAGCAAAAACTGTAATAGTAAGGGTTAAAAGATATGTTTCACAAAACTCATGAACAACATTTATATGTTCAAAACATTAAATTGAATCAATAACTGCTTGCAGTGACTATAGAGTCATCAAAATGCCACCTTTAGTATATCTTCCATTCAAGCATGAAGATAGGGATAGCCTGATTAATGGTCATTATTCAAGAACCACCTCACTCTTTGAAACTAGTCGACCAGGACATCGATAATTTCTAGTTGTTACATATTCGTTATGGAGACTATTTTTAGTTTAGGTTAATCAAAAAATAACCTCATGAACCAATACTCCATCATGGAGGAAAACACTGGAGCTACCTATGGGGACACATTAGGTTAGAAAACCCCCATACTGTGTGCATAATCTTACTACACTGTCAACATTTCAAGATATATGAGGGATATCTGAAATTCTGGTATGGATATCAATAATGAACATGGGTGAAGGTCTATACAAAAAACATTCTCTTAGTGGGAGAGTAATCGCAACACATCCAATACACGTTGTCCTCATACTCATCCACTACCATTATAAATTGATATATAATAACATCTTATATTCAAAGGGTAGTACTATCAAATTTATATTTAATTTATATTTTGCCTATAGGTATGATCCTATCCATATCTACATGGTTATCCTTCTTGGAATTGAAGGAAAAAAATTTCTTATCAACTCATACATTGTGCATCCTCCAGCAAAAATAAACATTATATATATTAATTGTAGATAAAAATTTTATACTATAAATTATTTCATTTGGAATCATTCTTATAATGAAAATATACCTTAATTAAATCAATCCTACAAGGTTTATGTCAAAGTATCGACAAAAGTTCTTAATCACGAAATCTCCCCTGATGAGAGTATCTAACTTCAATGATCAAGCCAAATTCATCAATGCAATCACTAGAACTCAAAGAAGGGAAATGTGATTAAAACACTATCCCGCAACTATTCCTATCAACATTATAGATAATGATGACAACCCATTTATCATACATGTAATCACTTTTAGAGCCTCTATGTCATAAGCCTCCACTACCTACAACTAAACACATCCCTAACTCCCAAATCATTGAAACTAAAAGGAATCACTTGGCCATTTTATTGTAATATATTGAAATGGTGGGCACCTCCATCATATCACCTTGCAGATATACTATATATTCCACCATAAATACCTACAACCCCATGTAATTCACTCCACCTACATCTTTCATCAACTATTTCCCTATATTTTGTAAGGTGGGTATTGAAATCTAGAACAATATCCCCTTGTCCATTATAAGAGTATAAAATTATATCCACCAACATTGTGGAATCATCCGAGGATCCTTAGCTGATATACCACCTTTCCTAATATTGCCTCAGTTAAAGACTCATGTACATGGATTCTGTAGTCCATCATCGATTAAATAATACTGATGTATTAGATTTAATGTTAACATGAGAAAAAAATAATGGACTTCTCATATTTAAATATCTCCACCTCAATGTCACATTCCAGCTCCCTAGAATAAGAATGAATACAGAATGATACCATTCCTTCTCAGATATATGAGTGGTGTATGTTTATTATTTTATTTGGAAACAAGTAATAATCAATAACAATGTCAATGGAGTATAAAATAAGTTTAGTGAAAATAAACTCTTACTCTTCTACTGACACAATACCATTCTAGAACATTATAGTCTCATAGAGATGTACAACATCCAATATCTCTGAGAAAAACCCATCTCTAAATATGATATAATACTCTATCCCAAATGATAATTTCCTAATCATACATTTAGGTCACCATGCTCCACCCTCTCTCTATCGAACCATGTATAAGGCTCACTTATAGGGCCACTATATGATCTAGAGGGGTTAGAACTAGATAGAAAACATTCCCAGATTCTTCAAAAAAATATCTCCATTAGTTGGGGTTCTAAATCCCCCCAAAACAAGATTTTTCTCTACTGTTGGAACTTCTTATGTCTTCTTATCTTAGAAACATTATCATATGGTGCTTTGGGAAGAACCAAATTAGAAATGGGTTGAGGTCAGATTAGAAATCCACCCTGGGGTGCCACCTTCATCTGAGTGACCTTAATTAAAGCCTCGTCAGTAATCAGGTAATAGTATTTATACAGCTACTAAATTCTAGATATTTTTCATCCTTCAAATACATGAAAAAGATACCTTGCACTGTAGTCAAATATAAAAACATGGGACTTTACTCAAGAAAGTTCCGTAAACCACAAACCCATGATATGTAATCCACGTACCAATTTTTCCCTAAAACATGTACCAATTCAACAAGAATTTTATCAGTGACCTAGTGAATTGATGCATTATATGTTTCACCGTACCTATGTTTTCTGGAATTATATCAAAACATTATACAATTCAATAATATTCCGAATATTATTTAAAAAAAATTAATTGCTAGGTTCTCTCAAAAATACAATCCCATGGTATCACACTATGATACCACTATATCAAACTTGACCCACTAGGGCCTACCTGGTTTCATTTTAGCCATGTCTGATACTAAAATACTACTAATAATAGGTTAGGCGATAGAAACATGAACCGAGTAGAAATATGAAACACATGGGAGGCCTTATATTAAGGTACTGAAACACATGAAAATTTATATAAAATAATATAATACAAAAAATGGAAAGAAACATCTTATGAAAAATCCACTTTCACACTAAAAAAAATACATAAAAGTGCACTGTAAGTATAGAATGTGAAAAAGGGATAAATAAAATTCCACCAAAATTGATAGTCAATATAAAAATTATTTCTAAAGAGGGAAATTATAAAATATGATACTCCTAATACCATCTAAAATATATTTTGTAGAATCAATATCCACTTACTATTTTTCCCACTATTACTTTATCAAAATAATATTCATTTTCATAAGACATTAAATATGTTCACCGAGACCATGGAGGAGTGAGTATAAAAACATAAAGTAGGAAACCCCTGAGTTAGCAGACAAAAATAATAAAAAAATTATTTGGAAAATAATGGACAATAAAAACCTGATTTTTTCAATGATAGACAAACATTATTATTTTAAGGTCAATCCCCCATGGCATGCATAAGATGATACAACTAACTCCATAGTAACACTCATTCAGGGGTACTCACCTTTTAGGCCTTATTAATATTTAATGTTCCCATACAATGGGTAGTTCTTATAAAACATTCAAATGTATTGAAACATAAATGAAATCAAAATATTACAATATAATGATAGGGGTCCCTCATATGGCCTTTGGGGGATGCCTAACATTTCCAAGAATAATTCACTAGGATGGGGGTAAAATACCTTGAATGTAAGTAATAAAACACCATTTTGTTGAATATTTTATTGATAAGAAATGATATAATTTCCTTACATTGTGTTAAATATGTTTATTTATACAATATATGGGATTTGATCATTCATTTGAAAATTTGGTGAAAATTCCAGTTTTACCCTTTATAGTGCACTGTAGTATTTCGAATATATATATTTTTATATTGATTATTTGAATTTTAAATTTTTTAAAAGTATTCCTAACTTAATTTTATACAACATGAATTTAGGACACTAGAGATAATAAGTGCATGTGGATGGAGTAAATGGTCCCTTAAGAGAATGGTGGGCTAGACTCGGTAGAATAGACATGGGTTCTGTATTGGGGCAGTATCTTCTTCATCTTGGCTTGGATTGAGGCCATAGTTTGAGGAATGCTCGGGTACATTATTTGGAACAAATAAGCCTTCTGAAAGTCAGGTCAATTCACGCCTTTATAAGGTCAAAGAGGCGGTGAAACATGGAATAAAATATTTGGCCGAGTTTTTCATTTCACACTTAAAAAGTTATGTAACCCTAGCCCTCAGAAACTATATTTAAAGGGGGTTTTAAGTATTTGGGAGTCTTGGTAGAGGATTTGGGAAGGTGTGGCCGAAAGGGTGTCTCTTGGAAGCCCCTCAAAACTCTTGGAATAAGTAAGCCTTTGTGCAAACCTCTCTTCCAAAAAGGCTCTCCTCTCCCACCTCTTCTTTGTATTTATTTTATTTCAATTTTGATTCTTGAATTTTTTTTTCAAATAATCTTCTGTGTACTTCACTTTTCATCTTCTATTAATCTTCTAAATTGGGTTGGAATCAAGAGTGGATACAAGATTGGGTTATACCCTTTCAATCCTTGGCGTATAAAAAATGTCTCCACGATGACTACACTGCCCATGGAAGAGTAGTTCTTTTTAGTAATCGGTCGACCACTCACATTCATCATTCATTTATTTTGAATCAATGATATAATGTAATTCACTAAACATGATCAATTAATTGATTTTTGAAATTATAATAAACTAATTCAGAAATTGAACAATTAACACAAAATGCGCGAGGTCGGGATTTGTGTGAATTGTGAGAGCGCGATCTTAATCGGTAATACAAGACCACATGAGATCAATTTGTTGAGTTCAAATACAATCACTAAAATCAATTAATCCTCATTTACAGAGTGGTGATGTGTCTTAATTTACCACTGACCATAATATAATCTTAAAACATCAATCAAAGCATGGTGTTGCGATTGCAAGTTCTGAAGTTAGCATAAGGTTAAATTCACATAATCTTCGTGGTAATGTTAATTCTCATAGGGTTCGGGATTTAACTAATTAAGGGATCATAATTAAGTGAATATAAATTTAAATGATAATAATTAATAAATTTTTTAAGAGTTAGTGTTATATCAATCACGAATTTTAAATATTTTCAAAACAAACATTTTTTTTTGTTTTGTCATTTTAATCAAACATAATTTCAAAAATAAAAACACAAAAAAAAAAAGAATACAATCTTCTTCCAGCAAACATATTCTATATTCATAAACTATAGACAACCACCCCCATACTTTCAAGTAGTGTTTTTATTCTCTTTTATTTTATTTCTAGAATATTGCTAATAATTGTTTTAATTCACTTCCGGCTTTGAGTGACGACCTTGGTCAGCCACTCTGTTGCACCTAGGTACCCTAAAATCACACTAATCATTTGAGGGCGCCCACCACAACGCTCGTTCAAATTGGGGTCATTTCTATGGAGGTAAGTAATTTATTCAACCATTTAGATGAATTTCTTTTATTTTTCATTTTATTATATTCGTCACCTCTCTCTTTCATCTTTACCCTTTCTCAAGTTTGCATTTTCTTCATCCTCTTCTTTTCTTTTTAGACCATCAACTCAACTCAACTTCTCATTTTTATTTTTCTATGGTCCACTCATTTTCTTTTAATTTATATTTTATTTATGACATGAACTAATCCCAAATATCTCTTAGATCTTGACCCTGAGATTGAACGTAGCCTTAGGGCTTGAATCAGATATTCTCAGTCTACGGGAAGTTTCAATATTCAACAAGTTAGTGAATTTCTCTCTTCTGGAAACATTGAAATTGGAAGCAATTCAATTTCAAATATAAAAGATGAACCAATGGCTTGAAATAATGGAAATGAACTTAATAGAACCATTCAATAATTGGTTGCACCTGATATTAACTATAAACCAAATTATATTGCATACCTGAATCTCGAATCAGACTTTGAGTTATAATCTGGATTAATTCACCTTCTTCCAAAGTATCATGGCGTATCTGGCGAGGATCCCAAAAAACAGCTTAAGGAATTTAATTTGGTTTGCTTAAACTTAAAACCAAGAAATGTTTTTGAAGATAAAATCAAATTAAGAGAATTTCCATTCTCACTTGATGGAGCTACAAAGGATTGGATGTACTATTTACAACCTGAAGATGTAACATGTTGGAACGATTTGAAACATCTTTTCTTGCAGAGATTTTTTCCAGCATCAAGGACCACTTCTATTCATAAGGATATCTCAGAGATCAAGCAAGCACAAGGGGAGTCAATATAAGAGTACTGGGAGCGATTCAAGAAGTTGTGTGCAAGCTTCCCACATCACTGAATCCGTGAGAAACTACTCAACCAGTACTTCTATGAAGGACTCACACCTATGGAGAGAAACATGGTAGATTCTATGGTTGGAGGATCATTGGTGGACAAGACACTAGTAGCTGCACGTGCGTTGATCGACAAGATGGCCCAAAACTCCCAACAATTTGGTGATAGAGGTACACCACATGTCAGGAGAGTACATCAGGTAAGTCCTTCTTCTCTTGAATATCATTTGATTGATACTAAGTTGGAATAATTGACCATTATGGTGAGACAAATTGCTTTGGCACAAAATAAATCTCTACCACCTCCTTAAAGGCCTTGTGGTATTTGAACTGTGACAAGCCAACCAACTGACTGTTGCCCAAAGCTACAAGAAACAGAAGATTGTGTAGTAGTGTTCCCTAGGAGACCATATCAGCAGCAACAACAACAACCATATCCCCAAAAGAAGTTTGATCTAGCAGACAACCAAGGGTGGAAAGATTAGTCGGACATGATGTATGGCTCTGGAAAACAACAAAGGCCCCCTTTTCAACAAAACATCCAGCAGCCTCCACCTTACCAACAGGGTTTCCAACAACCCCAAAGGAGATTCAAAGCTCAAACATTAATGAGTCAGCAACAAGGGAATATCCAACACAACGTAGACTCTAACACTGATGATATTTTGAAACAAATTGTTCTTAATCAACATAATGAGTTGAAGAGTCAATGTTCAGAGCTAAGGGAGTTGAAAACTCAAATGAGCCAGATTGCCACCACCCTCCATGAACTTGTATGTAAGAATTCCAGAAATCTACCTTCCCAACCCACTCAAAATCCAAAGGGGAATGTTAGTGCCATCATATTGAGAAGTGGGAAGCAAATGAATGATACATCTGTACCTACCATTCCACTTGGATTCACCTCAACTCCAGAGAATCCGCATTCCAAACCAACTGATGAGAAATCCAAGGAGAAAGATAAAGGTAAGAAAAAGATTAATAATGTTCCTCCTAAACCTCTTCCTTTTACTAAAAGGGTTGTTCAAACCAAGAATATGGAGGAAGAATAAATGCAAAAGAAGGATTTGGACATATTCAAGTGTGTAGAGATCAACATTCCTCTACTTGAAGCCATTAAGCAAATCCCAATGTTTACGAAATTCTTAAAAGAACATTGTACTAATCGAAGAGGGCTCAAGGGAAATGAGAAGATCAACCTTGGAAGGAATGTATCCGAACTAATTACACCAACTCTAGCAATTCCAAAAAAGTGCAAGGATCCCAGGACATTCACCATCCCATGTACCATAGGGGAGTTTCACTTCTCTGATGCTCTTTGTGATTTAGGAGCTTCAATAAATGTGATGCCTCACTCTGTATTCCCTTATTTATAGGTTGGTGAGTTGAAGTCGGCGAGAGTAGTGGTGCAGTTGGTGAATGGAGTTATGGCATATCCAATAGGAGTTCTTGAGGATTTACTTGTCCAAGAAAGAGACATGATCTTTCCAGCGGATTTCTATGTGCTTAACATGGAGGATGATCAGGTAAGTTCTCAGGCCCCCATTATCTTAGGTATTCCCTTCCTCAAAACTGCAAAAAATATCATAAATGTCAATGAGGGTACACTATCCTTGGAATTTGGGGATGATGTTGTGATATTTAATGTTATAGACTCCATGAAGTACCCCTCTGAGGACCATTCTGCTTTTGTTATATCCCATTTTGAACCACCAAGTAAAAACTCCATAGAATTTGATTGTCCTATGCTTAGGGATATTATGAGTATTGGTTCTAGTTTGATGTCTAGGAGAACTTCCACACATGTTTCTGATACACAATCTTATCTTGGATTTGTTTTTTATGCGGATTCATATTCTGATTTTGATCATGTTCACTCTGACTATAACATGGATATTGAGTATGCTAATGGATTTGATGCTTTATTCTCTGATTTTGATGATGTCTATTTTGATACGGATGCTCTTTGTGCACATATTTAAGTTCCTTCAATGTCTCCATCCATACTACACCCTCCTTCATTAGAACTCAAGCCATTGCCACCAAATCTGAAATACTCATACTTGTTGAGTGGTGAGAGATTACCTGTTATCATTTCTAAGAATTTCCCTTTTGAACATGAAGAAATGCTTTTGAATATTTTGAGGGAGAACATCAGGGTGATTGGGTGGACCTTGGCTGACATATTAGGTATTAGCCCCTCCATTTGTATGCATATGATTCTCATTGAGGATGGGGCTAAACCAGTGAGGCAGCCATAAAGGAGACTCAATCCCACCCTCCTAGATGTTGTTAAAAATGAAGTTGAGAAATATATCGAGGAAGGTATAATCTTTCCCATATCAGATAATCAGTGGGGAAGTCCAATTCAGGTTGTTCCTAAGAAGAGTGGTGTTACTGTTGTTAAAAATGAGAAAGATGAGTTAGTTCCAATGAGGGTACAAAATAGTTGGCATGTGTGTATTGATTATAGGAAACTAAATCCCTCCACTCACAAAGACCATTTCCCCCTCTCATTTATTGATCAGATGCTTGAGAGACTAGTTGGGAAGACACACTATTGTTTCTTGGATGGATTTTCTAGATATTTTCAGGTTCCTATAGCTCCAGAGGAATAGGAGAAGACTATATTCACCTGTCCCTAGGGCAAATTTTCCTACCGGAGGATGCCATTTGGACTTTTCAACGCCCTAGGTAACTTTTAGAGATGCATGGTGAGTATTTTTTCTGATTTTATTGAGACATGCATGGAGGTATTTATGGATGATTTTATAGTTTATGGATCCTCATTTGATGAATGTCTCTCTAGATTGGGTGATGTGTTGCATCGTTGTATTGAGAAGAATTTGGTCTTAAATTATGAAAAATGACATTTCAAGGTCGAAAAGGGAATTGTATTAGGTCATATAGTCTTACAACATGGCATTGAAGTTGATAAATATAAGGTATAAAATATTTCATCCCTTCCATATCCTACATGTGTGTGTGATGTTTGATCATTTCTTGGACATGCTGGATTTTATCGACGCTTCATCAGAGATTTCAATAAGATCGCTCTACCCTTATCTCGATTGCTTCAAAAAGATATTGACATCAATTTTGATGATTCATGAAGGGTATCATTTGATGAGATAAAACAACGTCTGACCACCCCACCTATCATACAGCCCCCACGGTGGGAGATTCCTTTTGAGCTTATGTGTGATGCCTCCAACTTTGCGGTTGGAGATGTCTTATCTCCGAGGGTGGAGGGACGTTCACATGTGATCGCTTATGCATCAAGGACACCGGATTCAGCCCAATCAAATTACAAAACCACCAAAAAGGAGTTTCTTACTGTCATATTTTCTTTAGATAAATTCCGTTCATACTTATTGGGCTCTAAATTAGTTGTTTTTTCTGACAATGCAGCTTTGAGGTACCTCCTAAAGAAGCCAGATGCAAAGCCACGACTTATCCGTTGGATGTTCCTTCTTCAGAAATTTGATATTGAGATATAGGACAAGAAAGGATCAGATAATTTGGTGGCATACCACATGAGTAGGCTTACTCACATATTAGAGGATGATACCTTGGACCAGGTACCACTTCGGGACACTTTCCCCAATGATCATCTCTATACCATCTCAGGTACGCATCCTTGGTAAGCTAATTTAGTTAATTACATTGTTTCCTCTGAAATCCGAGCAAATTTGATGAAGCATCTAGTCCAAAAATTAAAAAGTGAGTCTAGGTATTATGTGTGGGATGATCCTTACCTATGGCACATGTGTAGTGACCAAGTCATTAGGAGGTGTGTTCCTGATCATGAGTTTGAGTCTGTTTTTCATTCCTGATATACACTTGCTTGTGGTGGACACTTTGGACCCCAATGGACATCTAGGAAGGTTTTGGACTCTGGATTATATTGGTCTAGCTTGTTACATGATGCCCATGTGTTTTGTAAGTCATGCTCTCGTTGCCAACACACTGTGAATATTTTTAGGAGACCTGAGATGCCCCCAACAACCCAAACAATTCTGTGAGAATTTTGATGTGTGTGGCATCTACTTTATGGTTCCTTTTCCTAGTTCAATTGGATTTTTGTATATTTTGGTTGCTGTTGATTATGTGAATAAATGGGTGGAGGCCAAGGCCACCAGGACTGATGATTCTCATGTTGTAGTGGATTTTGTCAAGACTCATATTTTCTTGCAGGTTTGGAGTACCAGAGGCCATCATCAGTGACCACGGGACACACATTTTCAATAGGAATTTTTCTTCCCTCCTTCAGAATTATGGGGTGACACAAAAAACATCAACACCATACCACCCCCAAACAAATGGTCAGGCTGAGGTTTCAAATCGTGAGCTGAAACAAATATTAGAGAAAATCGTGCAACTAAATAGGAAGGATTTGAGCAAGCGCTTGGATGATGCATTGTGGTCTTATAGGACAAAATAGAAGACACCCATTGGTATGTCACCATTTAGGATTGTTTTTGGGAAAGCATGTCATCTCCCAGTGGAAGTCGAGCATCGGGCATATTGGGCTATAAAGAAATGCCACATGGATTTGGCCCATGCTGGAATTCAATGGAAGTTGAAAATTCAAGAGCATGAAGAGATTCGATTGTCATCATATGAGAACTCAAGGCTCTACCATAAAAGATCAAGAGAAGCTCATGAAAAATTAATCCAACAAAGGGAGTTTCATGTTAGAGAGAAAGTCCTTCTCTAAAGTTCACGACTCAAGATGATGCCTGGTAAGTTGCGTTCCAGATGGTTAAGTCCTTATATTGTGACTAATGATTTCCTTATGGTGCATTGGAGATCACACAAGAGGACACTGGAAGGAGATTTAGAGTCAATGCTCAACGTTTGAAGTGATACATTGAGGGACTTCCTACTGATGCAGTGGATTTTATCACACTGCTTGACCCCATCATCACTTGATCACATCAGGCTGTTCCTAACCCTTTCACTTTTATACTATTTGTCCTATTTAAAAATTCGTCATTTCATGTGCATATATCATCACATGGGTTCACAATGAGGACATTGAAATAGTTTAATTGTGGGGGTTGGAACCTTTTAGTTTAGTAATTTTAAAAAAAATATCCTGATTTTAAAAAAAACAAGCAAACAAAATCTGTGTTTTTTCAAATTTTGTGTGTTTATTTTTCAATTTGTTTTGTGTTTTTGATATTTTTGAGCTGAAATGATTCTCATAAAAAATTTTAAATGAATATCAATGAGTGAAACAATTTATCCCTTGAAACTATGCTTAAATGAATGCTGAAAATGACTTTGTTCCAAGTGTAAATATTTAGTAATTTCATGAAAAGTACACCAAATTTTGAATCCCATGCTACATATCACTATCTTTATAATTGAAATAACTTTCTTATGAGGTTTTTGATCCATTATGTCCATATTCTTTACATTCACCTCACTTCTTTAGAGAACCAAACCATTCCTGATTTAACCAGAATTTGATCTATTCCTATCAAAACTTGAGGGTTTGAGGTACTTATGTTTAAATGATTGAGGCATTTGTTTGGTATTAAAGCCCCTATTTCAAATAATCCTTTTTTATAATGGCCTACCTTGAACATTTAATCCTTTTAGCCCTTATAATCCATGAACAACCTGTTAGGTTAGCCACATTACAAGCCAATTTTCCCTATCCAACCAACTCTTGAAGTGAAATTGCATAATCTAGTTGAGATTAAGTGTGGGGAAATCTATCTTGTGTGGTGCCACCACATTCTATGAAACTTTGGGTGGAAAATTAAATTCTGAATAGATGTGTTTTATACTGATGAAAGTCATTAAATTGAATGTTGTACCTTTCCTAGAGCTTTCTTGACAAGTGAAGCTGTGCCTTTCTGGAGCTTCTAATTGAGGTGGAAAGCTGTGCCAATCTGGAACTTTCAAGAAAATCATGTTTGAGAAGATTGACATTTTTTATGATGAAATGATGAATGGTGTAAACTTTTCATGACTTTTCATGATTATGGAGCTGAATTGATACTATAGGGATTGAGGAGAAGACCATATTTAAGTGAAAATCAGATTAATGCAATTTTGCTTCAAAAGAGTCAAGCCCTCCTCATTCAGCCTCTGAATTTTTCACATCTAAATACTACCAACTGAAAACCACAGAACAACCCTAAAAAGTCCTCATGATAAACATATGTCCTTGACTCACATCGGGTGGCGATGTAGGAATCTATCAAGCCTATGGTGACCCTTTTATGTGTTTGGATGAGAAAGACATTGCAAAAAAATTGAAATTTTAGTCATGAGAGAAAATTCATGCGCGGTAATTGTTTTGTGCATGGGAGGATAAATGAAGTGGAAATATTTTGAATAATATAAATGGAGAACTTGAAATCAGGTTTTTTATGAGGCATGATATCTTTTGATTCTTGGTGTGGAATTGATTGATCTAAAGGATATGTGTTTTAAAATTGGTTTTGATTTAATATTGATGTTTACGTGACATGAGGTTTTGCCCAGGAGTGGAAAAGGGTAAGTGTGGGGGAGTTGATAAAACACTATTTTGTTGAATATTTTATTGATAATAAATGATATAATTTCCTCTAAATGTGTTAAATATGTTTATTTATAAAATATTTGGGATTTGATCATTCATTTGAAAATTTGGTGAAAATTCTAGTTTTACCCTTTTTAGTGCACTGTAGTATTTCGAAGATAAATATTATTATATTTATTATTTGAATTTAAAAGTTTGTAACAGTATTTCTAACATAATGTTCTACAACTTTCATTCAGGACACTAGAGCTAATAAGTGCATTTGGATGTAGTAAATGTGCCATTAAAACAATGGTGGGCTGGACTCAACAGAATGGACATGGGTTCTATATGTGGGCCATATCATCTTCATCCGGACTTGGATTGATCCCAAAGTTTGAGGAACGCTCGGGGACATGATGTGGAAAAAATAATCTTGCTGGAAGGCCGGTCAATTCACTCGTTTTGGAGGTCAACAAGGCAGTACAACGTGGAATAAAATATTTGGATGAGTTTTTCATTTCACACTTAAAATGTTATGTAACCCTATCCCTTAGAAACTCTATTTAAAGGGGGTTTTAACTCTTCGGGAGGCTCAGTAGAGGCTTTGGGAAGGCGTAGACGAAAGGTTGTCTCTTGGGAGCCCATCACAACTCTTGGAATAAGTAAGCCTTTGTGCAAACCTCTCTTCCAAAAAGGCTCTCCTCTCCCACCTCTTCTTTGTATTTCTTTTATTTCATGTTTGTTTCTGGAATTTTTCTTCAAATAATCTTATGTGTTCTTCCCTTTTATTTTTATCTTAATCTTCTTAATAGGGTTGGAATCAAGAGTAGAGACAGGATTGGGTTATACCCTTTCCATTGTTTGCTTATTCAAAACGTCTCCATGATGACTACACCGCCCATGGAAGAGTTGTTCTTTTTAGTAATCGGTCGACCTCTCACCTTCCTCATTCATTTATTTTGAATTAATGATCTACTGTAATTCACTAAACATGATCCATTAATTGAGTTTTCAAATTAGGAAAAACTGAGTGAGTAATTGAACAATTAATAGAAAACGTGTGAGGTCGGGATTTGTGTGAATTGTGAGAGTGCGATCTTAATCTGTAATACAAGACCAGACGGGATCAATTTGTAGAGTTAAAATACAATCCATAAACTCAATTAATACTCATTTCTAGAGTGGTTATGTGCCTTAATTTACCACTGACCATAAGCTAATCTTAGAACATCAATCAAACCAGGGTGTTGCGATTGCATGTTCCGAAGTTAGCCTAAAGTTAAATTCACTTCATCTTCGTGGTAAAGTTAATTCTCAAAGGGTTTGGGATTTATCAAATTAAGGGATCATAATTATGTGAATATTAATTTAAATGATAATGATTAATAAATTATTGAAGAGGTAGAGTTAGATCGATTATGTCTTATAAATATTTTCTAAACAAAAATCTTTTTATTATGTCATTTTAATCAAACTTCATTTCAAAACTAAAAACAAACAAAAAAGAATACAATCTTCTTCCAGAAAACTTTTTCATGATTAATAAAATATAAACAACCACCCCCATCCTTTCAAGTAGTGTTTTTATTCTAATTTATTTTACTTATAGAATACCTCTAATTTTTTTTTAATTCACTTATTCCTTTGAGAGATGACCTTGGTCAGCCACTCTGCTGCACATAAGTACCCTAAAATCACACTAATCATTTGAGGGCACCCACGATAGTGCTATTTCAGTAAGTAATGGGATACATTACCCAACCTGTGGAATTATGGTAGAGGATCACACCTGAGGACAAAGAATGGGTTGCGTGAATATATCAAAGATTATCCCACAAAGGGAATCATTCATCCAATGCTCTTTATAAAATTCCATGTTTCTACTAATGTGAGGATTCTGGAAGGGAATGTACCCTATTGATACTAATAAGGGATGGAGATAATGGGGATCTAACCTAACATGGATGGGGAACATAATGTTTAATGGAACACACAATGTGTCTCACATTGAATAGATATTTAGAGTATTTTCTTATTCATGTTCCCTCTAGACCATTCTCATGTACATTGGTCATGTCCAAGAACTTTGGTCATGACCATGCATAGTGGTTGTGTCAATGACCATGTACCCCGGAGAAATTGAAAAAGTCATTGAGATTATGTCACAATATCATTGAAAAATATAGATGAGATGTGATATTTATCTGTATATGTAACACTATCCACCATAAAATGGTCTTCACATAGTATGGAATATTCTAAATAATATTCTATGTATATCGGTATTTCATATAAATTTTTATCACCCATAATCACCCATGCCACCACAACATCTAATTCCACAATAAAACCTTCCATAAACTACACATATGAGGTTGACCATTCCATATTTGTGGTTGGTGATTGTATTTTGACTATCAATCAATCAAGAAATGTTCCAAACCTCATTGTATTCCTTGTGCTCCAAATCCTAAAAAATGAACTCCAATATTCCACCATACAAAATTACTTATCGCTATAGATCGCCCATCACACTGAAATAATTAATTCCTTTGATTCAAAAAATAAAACTGACTTAAAAAATTCAAACACAGCAAAAAAAAAGTCACGGAGGAATCATAGATTCTCTAAAAAAATAGAACACCAAAAATGAACAAGGAACGAATAGAGAAAATCCTGAAACAAAAAAGATAGAATCCTATTAAGCCCATTTAGGGTGGGACATCAATGATGAAATCTTAATAAATATATGTTAAATAATTGGTTTCAATTAAATAAGAAAAATATTCTAAATTATAGGAATGTATAAAATATTAATAATTAAAAAAATTATCCATGAATTAATCTTTTAAAGAATTATGTATAGTTCATCACAATAAACCAATAACAGGGAAAAAATTTAAAATATCATGATTTATGATATATTTTACATCAACAAATTTTAATTTATCATATTTATTATGATAAACATAACAATGATTCTAAATAAACCCTAATATTGTATACCATTGTAACATATCCTCCAAATAGGAAAAATTAATAAGAATATCCAAAATTTTAAAAATACTTAAATTTTTTTTGATATGGTAAATATATTCTATAATAAGTAACCAATTTTTAGAAGTTGTTAATTTAATTAAAAATAATTGTTTTTCTCAAAAATAGTTTTTATTTCATTTTGTAAGAAAATAATGTAATGAATTTTCTAGACTTTTAGAAAATAAATTCTCGAAAATGAACTACATTTTCTAAATCATCATTTAAAAAATTTTAATGATTTAATATTTTGTAATTTTCAGAATGTTTTTATTTTTTTATGAATAGAGGTATAAAATAATTTTATTAAAATCTATCTTTCAATATCATGAATTTAAAATGTTACATTTTTTGGAAATGGTTTTTTAATTAAATAAACTGTTCATTAAAATTATTAATAATCAAGTTTTATCAAATTTCATTTATTTTTTGTTTCATATTTGTATAAGAACATCAATACTTATGATAATAGTTTTTATGGAAAACTGGTTTTCGTGATGTTTTCTAAGTTTCATTTAAAATTAAATTTCGAAGCCTTTATAAAATGAAATTGATAAAATGTATTAAAAATATAGACTCAATATAATTTTTACTTTTGAATAATTTTAGCAAACATTATAGTCTTAATAAAGATTAAATTTTTTAAAAATAGGCATTTGAGGATTATGTGAAAATGGGTAAACTAGTGCTTAAATAAAGATATATTGGTATGTTTTCAAAAGAAAATTGTCTAAATAGAATTTTAACTAGATATTTATACCCATTAATATTACATATCTGATTATATTTCAATTTGGAAAAAAATTTCTTGAGTACTACTTTATTCTATATTAATTATTCTTTAAATTCCAAGTGTTTCATCTCCCCTATTTATAAATGAACTCCCCAACATATTAATTTCAATACAGCAGATTGATCCCCATATCTTGACCAGACCCTTAAAAATAATCATATTAACTTAAATATTTATGAATTATAGGTTGTTATCTTATTAAGAGTTTAATATATGATACCACAAGAGGGGATGAATTAGATTCCTACTAAAGAATATGTAATCTTCCTACCTAGCCACTTTAGGTTTATTTATTCTTCTAAGTCATCAAAATTGTTGTTATTATTCATAAAATAACAAATTCTATATCCTAGATATAATTAGATTTTATTAATATTGTGTAACTACTATTATTCATTATCATTTCTATTAAATTGGAATTCAAATTCTACTTCGTATGTATATGTGGACTACCGCATCCACATAGTGATATAATCTATTTTCAATCACATTATTTTCCAGATAGTTATTATGAAGAATTTAATATTTATAAATTATATTTACAAAACAATTATGTTAATGGAATTATGAAAAAATATATACCATCATACAATCCAATCTGTTGGAAAATGAAAACATCCCCCATTCGTAAGTGTGGACCACCACCATCCAGAGGAGATGTGACTCATTTTTCATTTAAATGTTACATGGATGGTAATGGGGATATATTTAATGATAATATATTATATATATGATATTATAATTATTCCTTAGTATTGTATTATTATTATCATTTATCTCTTTCCAGTCGTGAAAAATTGATATCATCGTTCATGCGTATGTCTGACATAACGTATCTAAGAATAGTATAATTCATTTTCATGTGTCTTAATTTTATTTTAAAATATATATATTTATATAAATAATATATATTATATTTATATAATGAATTAATTTTTTAACTATGGTTATATTGGTTAATTTTTGTGGATAGGAAATACGAACCATAAATTTTCATGAAAAATAAACTAGTCAGTACCTAAATGTTACTATTCAAATATAGAGTTACTAATAATGGGAATTAAATGTTATAAGTGGGTCATTTATGGTTTTATAATGTTTTTGGTGAATATATTATAGAATTATAATATATGTTAATTTAAAATAGAGTAGTTTAATGTTCATTTCATTCTAGTCAAAATCATTGTAAGGGATTTATAATACAATCTAATTAATTTTTAGGATAGATTATGATTATGATTTTGATTTTAAAATTATGTTAAATTTCCCTAGTAAATCTAATTAATTTCCTCTCATTTTTTTATGTCTATTGATTTCTTATTTTCATTTCATTCCCACTCAATTTGACCAAAAGATAATGAAATAATTTTTTTAATAGAAACAAACTTTATTTATTTTCTTCGTCCAAAATCAATTTTATTCCAAGTTAATGAATTAATTAAAATGTTTTCAATAACTTTTTAAAATTATAGTATAATTTTTTGAATTTATTATACCCATTGTTTTATTTTAAGATAAATATAAAAAATTATTATAATTCCTTTCTTTAAAAGACTATCTTTCGATTAAAATAATGATTAAAATAATTTTTTTTAAAAACACAACATGAATAGAATTTAATTTCTTTATAAAATAACAAATATTTAATGAATCCATTCTAATTTTCATTGAATTCTTTTTAATTAAAATGGATTCCATAAAATTTTTTAAATTTTAATATTTTAGAGATGAAATTTGAAAATGAAAAGGGAATTTTCTTCCAGAGATATTACATTTGATATTTTAAATGAATTTTTCATCAATGATAACATCCCTTTAAGTTACCTCTGATTTATTTGAGTCATAATTCAATGATTAAATCAACATTTTTTTAAATGTTATAATTATGATTATTTAAGGATGAGTCAATGAAACCATTTCCTTCCACCATTGGTTAATTAAGTTGTGATGAAACCCTTATGAAACTAATTTAACATTTTGGATAATGCAATGATTAAATGATGAATTTATTATGAATCCCATTTCTTTTCCGTCAGTATTTATTTGCTGAATTTTTTATTATCTTATAGAACACATATTTATGATTTTTGTTATGTGATGGGTGGGCCTGGAGTTATATATCCCACCAATGCATTGGTTATAGGTGAATATCTCATGATATAATAAGGAACATAATGGGTGTGAACCTAATTCCTAGTGGTACATTATACACTATTGAAATATAGGAAGTGAACATTGATTTATTAAACAATGTAATGGTGAGTGAATGAAATCCACAATGATATTCCTAGTAGTGATCTTTGACTATGTAAATTATTACTAATACTTATGTGTAAGTCACAAACATATTACGTATGTCAGTGTTATTATCTCATAGATCATGATTTTTGAAACCTTTAAGATTGATATCATATAAATTTAAATGATTTATTCTATGGCTCAAGATTACAGTCGATGGAATTATGGTTGTGGTATTAAAATGATAATCTAATGTCCTAATACCCTTATGCTTGTTTGATGCTTTAGTGGTCAAATATAACTCCCTTGTTTACCCTTGATAGGAAAATGAGCTCACCCATTCAATTGTTACCGTTCCCCATGATATAAATAATTATATTATGTATGATATGTTCATGAAGTGTATAATTTTCAAAAAACACTTTGAGAGATTATTCGTATATATTATGAAAATGTTATTTATGAATCCAATTTTACATATTAAGTAGACATAACATATTCTAGAATGTATTTTAATTCAATGTAATAATTATTCAGATATAAAGGTGTACTATTTTCATATGAAAATTTTTTATAGCTATATTTGGTATTAAGGAAATATTTAGTTTTATTTAGAAACTACGATGAGAAATATTTTAGGATAACTCTTAGGTTATTCTGATGTATAGTAAAACATCATAAGGTGTTGTAAATAAAAGAGTGTGTCCCGCATAGAAAAACACCTTAGTTTGAACATTGTATATGGATATACTTTTTGAACATATGAAACTTGGGAAATAAACCAATAATTATTTGGTCAAGTATATGCCATCCATCATTCTAGTGCATGTTCAACGTTTTCATAATGCACACCTACTTTGATAATGTTTGGTGATACACATTGGTTACCTCAAAATTTCATTATGATAAATTATAATTGACATGAATATATGATGACTATGAATGACCTAGGTTATTCCTAAGGTTTCATTGATTTCAGAGAAGTAGTCTGGATTTTGACATCCATATGTGATTTGTCAGTATTATGTGGGTTTCAACTGCGATTTTTGTTTCAGACATTGTGTTTTTTGGTTTCATTCAGTGGATATAACTCAATAGAACTATGTTAACTTTGAATTTCATGGAAATTTAAATTGTTTAACTCCTATGAAAAAAAATTTAAGTGATATGTAATGAAAAAACTAATTGTCTTTCTCACACAACTATATGAATCCATCAATCATTCTAATCATAAAAATAATAAAATAAAAGAAAGAGGTTATATTGAGTCCTTCATGAAGAAATATCCACCTTCGTTTATGGGGTCTGCTGATCCACTAATTTTTCAGAAATGAGTTAGTACCACAAAAATGATATTTTTTTAATATGCTTTCTGAAACATTAATCTGTAATTTATTTTTTTTATCAACTGGAAGGTGGAGAACATAAATTTTTTCCTATTATCAAGTACACAAGAAAACATAATGAAATTAAGTCTATAAACATGGATAAGTTTATATTATTATTTTTAAATGATTAAATTCCTACTATTATATTTTTTAAAATATTGTGGGAGTTATTTGAAAAAATCATATGTATGATGAATCCATTAGTTCATATGTGGAAGATTTTAAAATACTTGTGAGTTATTTTGTCTAATATTCTCATAAAACCAGAATGGAAGATTGATTGGTTATCCTAGGGCATAAAACTATGTTCTTAATAAGAATTTAACATAATAGACATCATTATATATGAATAAGTCAATCAATTTATTGTCTAGGGTGATGTTATTATTATATTTTCCCATAAATATCATAATTTTGATAAAAATAAATATTAAACTCAAAAAAAGTAATAAAACCATGTAGTGAAGAAGATTATTTTTTCATCATTCTCAATGTGTAGAAGGAAACATGGATAAAAGTTTCTATAGTTTACCAAAAAAATTTAATGTATTGAATATAAGGAAATCAAGAAATCAAATATAAAAGTGATTGGAAGAAGAGATTTGTTTATAATGGAGTGAATGTACCACAAAATACACCACACAGACTCAAATGTCACTAATGAATAAATTATTATAAATATAATAAAATTTTATCAAATATGAAGATTAATGATAATGATTGATTTCAACAACCTATTAATCCTATAGACAAAGTGAAATATCACGTGATCACTATTAGTAATGTCGGTACCAAAATTATGGGGGGAAAGGAACAATTACCATTCAATATATAATAGCTAATTTCTTATTTGATGTTGGATCTACCAACACATTTATATTTGAATTTTTTAATAACGGTGTCTAAATACCACCTCATATAATATATGTGAATTTAACATTAAAAATATTTAATGGTACAATTATTTAATATCAAGTCATTGATTCTCATATATTTAAATTTTTTGGAATGTTCTTCCTTGAATTCTTAATATTCAACATCTAATTAAATTTTTTGTCCTCATGGGAATAGATTTGATTTCCTCCAATAAATCCTAAATAAATATTCATGTAAGTGATGTCACATTTGATATTATGAACCTACGGATTACCAGGTATCGGTCTGAATATAAATATAAACTTATAATATAAATTTCATACAATGTGTGGGTATTTATACCCATTGAAATGGATATTTATCTCTAATTGTTTGGGAGAAACTCAACATAAATGATATTCTTATATTACCAATAATTATTGATGTATTTTAAAAATATATTTCGTAGCCTTCTTCAAAATTAGGACATTAGGTATTTAATAAATTTAATATATGGATCTACACCTATTTTGATGATTTTATATATAGAGGATTTTATTTATATATAGTAATTAAAAAAGAAACTCAAAAAGAATTCATTATGCCAAATATTCCACCTAGGGGTGCATCTATTCTTTTTGTTAAATAAAATTATAGATCAATGAAGATTTTCATTATTTATAAAAAACACAAAAAGATAAAAATAGATAATTAGCATCATATCCCCCATTTTAATGATTTTCATAGGAAACTATGTGAAGATAAATAGATTTTCAACATTGAATATCATTCTGGATAACATTTATTCAGGTTCATGGAGGAGGATATTCCTATTACGGGATTCTGTACATGGGATGGAAAAAATGAATATATAGTTATGGTGTTTGGTATTAATAATTCCCATGTTATCTCTATTGAATTATAACTTATAGTCTTTGGAGATTACCTTGATTAGTTCATGTTAGTAATTATGTATAATATTAATATATATTTAATGATCAACCAAATTAATGAAGATCACTCAAATATCAAACTAAAAACCCAATGGTAGGAAAAGGTAATTATGAAAATTACCATCTATGAAATTTGAAAATCAAAAGTTTCATTTTTAGTTCGTATTACCACTGGAGACTATATATCTATGGATCCATAAATGGAATAACTTATTGATTATTGGCCAAGAAAACCTAATATGACTAAGTTATACATTATTATTGATCATTGGAATATTATCTATTTATTAGGGAGAACATGTCACTAATTTGAAATCCAATCACCATGATTACTTGTATGTGGGTAACAGAGACCTAGGATTAAAATATGTGGATATTAGATCAATTTGGATTAATATTCATAACATTACAAAATTACATGCCTAAGGACCATAATAGTTCATAGTCATTAGAAATATGAAAGGCATTATTATAGTTTGGTGAATGATATTTACCATCTCTCTTATGGATCTTCTCATTTATTAATCCTACTTAAAACATTTCTTGATTACATGGGGAAGATAAAAAGGGTGATCTCGAATGCTCAGTATGGCTAAATAAAGGAAATACAATGGCATAATATGAAAATTAGGGTATGAGAATATGAGCCTAAATTTTGAAGATCATTCCATGTATATCAAAGTTTATATACATGAAACATGGAATAATTATTGGAATTTAATAATACGTGAATCATAACATAATAATGAACATGAACCATGTGATCATATCATAGGCATAAAACATTGAATTTTTCATTAACATGTAAACTTAAAAAATATTATCTTAGGGATACTAATGATGACCATCCTAACATGTTAGGATTGGGCTAATAACATATGTACCTATTATAGTATTAGGATTAAAAATCATGTACCCACTTATTTTGAGGATGTGAAACAACTTGTGTACCCTATTACTTTCAGGCTTGGGATACATCCTGAGTACCTAATAATTTTTAGTTTTATCACACAACCCATGTATGTTCATGTTTTGGGATTAGGATAAAACATATCTACCACTTTAGCTTAAATAACCTTACTCATTACCCAATGAATTGAGAAAATATATAGGTCCCACCCATCAAATAATAAAATCATGCGTAAATATGCCACAAGAAAATAAAAAATTCATGATATCATTACCCATAAATTTATATAGCTTTCATAATGAATGATATCTTAACCAATGAAATTAAAATGGTATCAAAAAAATATAATAATACCATTACCTATGGAAAATTTTTCTCATAAGCTTTTTATCAAAGTTTAACGAATGAAAACTTGTGGGTTTTAAGAGCATATAACAAATGGAAGAGAAATAGGCGTCATAAACCTCATTAGATCAAAACATAAACCATTGAAGAAAGAATATAAATGGTGTTCTTGGATAATATCACCAAAAATTTATAAACTATAGAAAATATTTCATATTATTTGGAGAATGTATTTGAATGATAACATGAATCATTTCTTAAGTAAAATAGCCTTTCACAGAAAATAATTTTTATAAAACCATTCAAAAATCTTTTTATTTTAAAAATTCATTAAAATAATATTTTAGAAATTCTTCTAGAATTATTTTTTTATACTTTTTAAAACCTATTTCAATTTTAAAACCCTTTTAATTTAGTATAATATTGATAAATTATAAATAAGAAAGAAATAATTTTGAAAATATTTACCCTTGGAAACATATAAAAAATGATTGAAATAATTTTGAACACATTTTTCATTGAAAAAATATAAAATCATTTTGAAATAATTTTGAAAAAAGCATTTATGTGAAAATTATATGAAAAATTATAATAAAATCTGAAATTCAATTAAATTATTTTATTTTAAAATACCCTTTTGAAAACATTTTGAGGATGAGTTGAAAATCATTTACATATTTTTTTGAATAGTAAACATTTTTTTAAAAACCCTTTCTCTACAAACTAATTTAAATTCATGAAATTTAAATAATATTAGGAACAGTTTTCTCTAAAAAATATTTTTAAACATATAAATTATTCTTTAAGGAAATTGTTTTTATGATGGTGGGTATGTCCATACGTTCCATACGTTCCCTTTTCACCATAAATGTTTAGAAAAGTTACATGAACAAAAAATAAAAAAGAGATTCATTTTATAAAACAAAATTGAAAAAAGTTAAACACGAGAATATATATATCTCACAAACGTCCTAGTATAATATTGAACAATTTTGGAAAAAAACATTAATAAAAAACTATTTTAAAAAAACACATATTTTATACCTAAAAGAGAATAATACCGAATTTTCTAAAAAAAAGTCTTCTTATTTATCTAAAATTCCAAAGAGGGGAAAAATAGTATCAACACAAGAATATATGATAGAAAACTAGATTATAAGAAAATTATTCATTTTTCTTGATGGATGTATCATAATATTTCATCAATGGAAACCTAATCTTAAACTATCTTGATAATGATGAGAATGTAGAAATAAACTCTTACCACGTTGGTAACATCGAATCATATTCCTCAAGAAATAATAAAATAAATGTTTAATTAAAATTTAATTAAAATAAGTTTATTTCTTATATAAAATTTCAAAGGGTTGTATATACACACCATAGAAAAAAAATTCTAAATAACATTACATGTATCTATGATAAGGAAAATTGTGGTGAAATCACTTTATAAATTTGGTAAATTTTGAACCTGAAACCCTATTATTTAAATATCATAAAATAGCTATAAAATATATATAAATTTAACTATAATAATATTATAATACGTTCATGGTCAGTATATTTACCACATATAATAAATTGGTTGTGAACATGGCATGTGTCTCGAGGAAAATAAAAGTGACATAAGAAAAAACATACCTTATGCCATGAATTTCTTCATATGCATTCAGTAATCCTGTGTAATGAATTTATGTGTACTATAATTAAAAAAATGACCATATAATTATATATAATCCTATATATGATTTGATTATAATATTACACTACCTGTGTATTAATAATTATATTCTAAGGTTACATTTTGGGTAATGTCTCTATTCTTTTTCATAAATTATTTGACAATTTATTCATTATAAACATACTTAGATTTTGATTTAATTATTTTTATAATAAAAAACATAATTTAAATATCATATATATTCAGAATATGTCTATTTATAATCATCTAGAAAATATAGAAATATGAAATGGAATACACTTTTCATGCTAACGGTATGTCATTTGTACGCATGAATATTGCTTCCATTTTATATTCATTTTGAAAGATTGAATGAATGTGGAATATACATTTATAAATATAATATCATAAAATTATAGTTATTATGTAATATATTTCATATAATCTTACTAATAACATCCTTAATTCATTCCATGTACAGTGTGAATGGATCAAATTTCCTGGAAGAAGCAATAGTCCACACATCCTAAAAAGAAATTATAAAATTTACAAAAAATGAAAATCATGAATATTTGTGTTATATAATATTTAATGATTCATAAATATATCAGGAATAATATATATGAATAATATAACAAAATATTTTATATCATTAATCCCAACAATGAGATGTGATAAAAGAAAACTGAACAACATCAATTTGTGTGGCAGTAGTTCAATGTAAAAAAAAGTGTATGTTCATTACTATTTTATAACAGTGTGTATAAGTACATGAATAACCAATTGAATAAGAACAATTATTTTTACATGGTATAATTTTATTATTATATAAACTTTTAATAATAATTGTTGAGTGGGTGGAGAATCAAAATAAAACAAAGGATCTTGAGGAAGGATGTTACCTCTTATTTCAGTAACTACTCTTGTATTTCTCCCAATAGCTTCCTTGGTTGGATTTATGCCAAAAGGAAAGATTAGAAGATGAATGAGGTTATTTTTGAGAATATTTCGGTTGATTTTGGGTGATTCCAAGATATTTATTTATGTGAATATGTGGGAGGGTAGGGTTTTTTTCATAGTGGGTGAGGAGTGGAATTCTTATTATTTTTTGAATAGGGATTTCCAACCAACATCATTTGATGTAATGTACCTACAATAATTGAACCAGTTTAGTAAACTAGATAATAGATTATAAATATGATTAGAAAAATTAATTTGGAAAAGTTTCAGTCATTTTGGGATATACGTTTTATGTTTATTCCCATACTAATCTAATTTTCCTTTCAATTTTTGTAATTAATTTCAATTACCTTCATTATTTTTTTTAAAAACTATATTGTACATAATAGAAATTATAAATTATTTTTTTTTAAAATATTTAAATTATTTTTTAAAATTACAATTAAATATGTGTAATTTTTACAAAAATTAATCTCATAGTTAGGATGGCAATGTGGGTTTATTAAGTAAAAGTGTTCAAAATATTACTATGTTTTTATATCTAATTTCAAAGTTTATTTAATCCCAATGATGTAAATTGGGTTTATTTATGTATAATTAATATAATTATAATTTAAATATAAAAATAAATAATTTTTACCCTTATAAATAAATTATAACCAAATGATGTATGAAATTTTACTTTAGTATTTTTCACTATTCCAAAAAAACTTCACAGAAAAAAATCATCATCTCCAAATTTTATTTTTTATATATATAAAATGAATTTCTTTATTACATATAAATTTTTTAAAATTACCTAATTTTATAATTATAATAGTTTTTCCATTAAAAGGATGTATCATTGGTTTATAAAATTATAGGTTTTTCTGTGTCCTATTTGGTTTTGTTCCTATTTTATGCTTATCAAATATATTCGATAAATAGAAAAAATATTTTATTTAACATATAAGATATTTATTTCATTAATATCATTCACCAATAGTATTTAATTATATATATGACTGTGAAATTCTTTTGTGAGAAAAAAATTGTTTTCATACAAAACCTTCCCATTAAATTCTACAGGATCTTATATTCATTACTAATTAATTTATAACAAATGAATTCAACATTGTATATTAAAATGTTAGTCAACCAAATTAAAACCCAAAAAATTGAGCGATAAGTTTTATCATATTATAATAAATTATAATATTTTTAAAAAGTTATTATTTTTTGGTAAAACTCAATATTCCTAAATGAAAGCCATCAATAAAAGCCAGTTTTGGATGTAACGTATTTTAACCATAGACTTCCACGAACAGAAAGGATAACTCTTTGTTTCAATTATTGCATAATTAATTTGGTGTCACGTATAACCCAAGACAAATGTAATGAATTAATATATAAAACACTATATTCAGTGTTTCCTGAAATGAATAATATCAAAAATAATAAATTAATTCACAAAAATCACAAAATACGTGGTTATTACATTCTTCCACCAAAAATTAAATTCATCATCAAAATACATTTTTTATTTCACTGGTTTAATACTTTAATGATAATTACATAGAAAACCATATAATAAATAATAAATACTAAAACATCAATTAAAAATTGAATGTTGAAAACATAACAGTTAATAAAAGAAACATATAACTATATTCTACATAAGATAATAGAGTTTGGATGTGAAAACATGGATAGAGAAGGGAAATAAAAAAATTAGGTTCTGAAAGATAATGATTGAAATAAGGTTTGAGGAAAGTTAACAATCACAAAAGCATAAATCTACACTGATCTAACGGTCCATTTGATTCATCATAAAAAAGAATCTAGGGTGACATTTTTTGTTTTGACATACTTTTTAATTTTTTGATTAATTTTCAAGTGGAGATATACCATCGTGATTTTGTATAATATCACAATTTTTTGCATCCTATTCAAATTCCACTCCCCCTCTTTCTGCAAAAAGGAATCTGATTTTTTTAATCTTATAGAAATAAAAGATCATTAGATCCATTGTAACCCATACCATAAATCATATGATACCATCACAACAATGTTTCTCGAAGAGGTTATACAATATTAATTAATCCAAATGTGTTGAGATAATACTTTAATCTCACAAAAAACATCCAATGTTTGCCTAAATATTTCGTTAAAGGGGTAACCTTATAACCCTTCTAAAAGATGAAAATACATATCTTTTAGAATGACGGTCATGAAATTAGAATTACATTGATCCCTAATATATCATATAGTATCACTTATTTTTCACATAAAAAAATATGAATACCTTCATCTTATGTTATTTTGTACCTGGGTAATAACCTGAATTACCATAACTCCTTTTAAAAAACATGTAGGCATCCATATTCCAATTTTTATTAGATGTATTCCATAAATCCAACAAAAATTAAAATAATTCCATGATAGGAAAACTAATTTGTCTAGAAATCCATTATCTGTTATGAGGTAAAAATTAATTCCCAATTTATTTATTCATATGCATTAGATATTTATCTAAATAATGTTTTCTTTACATAAGGTACCTAGTATGGTTTATATTTCCCTTATTCGTGTGTTTTCCATGGACATCACATTTCCATTAAATCATATTTCAAGTCCACTAGAACCATTACAAATATTCTTCTGAATCCATATAAAAAATAAACAAAAACAAAATAGTCATTATATATTTCACCATTCATATATCATATTTCATGCATGTGAATAAATAAAACATCAATTATTCCAATTAATCCTTATTTTATAAGAAGGCTACCTCATCCTATTATTTAATATCTATTTCTGTTCACATTTCATCTATAGTATTATTATCATATATAATATAACCATTACTCATTCCACCAATCTAATTATCCTATGGGGAAATCCATATCAGACATCAATTTTCTTAATGAACAATCAAACCACTCAAAAATCATTTAACATTTGATATTGTATTAGGGAGGCCAGTATTAAAATCCACTGCATTAACCAATCCATTGATTTTTTCATTTTCAATTACATACATTTTGTATTTATTTTTCACAGCCAAGTTAAAATCGTATTCCTCTAAGAAATTAACTTATGGGACTCTTTCCACATTATTAACATAAAGAAAATAAATAGTCTCTTCTCCAAGGAATCTATTACCCACACTGTCAGGGGACGCCTTCATTATCTTCCATAGTTTTTATGAGATTTTATTAATGTACAAATTGTTAATCATAGTCTATGTAATCATATTAGGAAACATCACAACAACCTTTAGTATAATGTTTCTTCCATTTGAATTATCATCCATAAATCATTAATAACATTAATCCGTAACCCAATTCATATAGGATGCTACTATTGAAAATAAAACATAGAAATCATGGTGTAAAAAAAATTTATCATATCAGAAAACCCAATAATCATGAAAAATAACCAATATGAAGTCTAAATTATGAAACTACTTATATAATATATGGATACTTAGGTTTATCCTAGTTTATTCATACTCATATTTTATTTAAATCTTTCATGATGGTTTTTAATGAGTTTTTGAATTCCTAAAGCATATCCCCCAAGATAATAAAAAGAGGTCTGTAGAAAGGATCATTTTTATGAACCATGTTATGCTCAAGTATGGCCCAACACACCTTGTTATGGAAATTTCTCGTTGGTACATATGTTCCAGATCCACATCCACTTGTAGTATCCAGATTGGTGTTTATGTATCAGAAAACAATCAATCTATCCTTTTCCAAAATTCAACTATATATTCTTATAAATTAACACATCCTTATACTTATCCTTAGATACATCCCTATACATATCCTAAGATATATACCTAGGGGTATCCTAAAATATTTTCCATCATAGTTTCTAAAGAATGAAAAAACAATTACATTATGAAAACTATAGAAACACTGTCTTGATATATTTGGATATTAAATCAATTTAGATGAATACTAATTACATTATATAAGTACATGCCTGAGGATTACAATAGTTTAGCGTCTTTCGAAACATGTAAATAATACATATAGTTTCATTAATTATATTAATAACCTCCCTTAATGATCATATTGTTTATCAATCCTATATAAACCATAATTCTTAACATGGGGAATGGAAACATAAGAAATGGGTGAGCAAAAATTCTTAATATGGGAGATTGAAGGAAATACATAAGTATAACATGAACTTAAGGGCACAAGAACTTGAACATAAAATTTTATGATCATACCCTTCATATCAAATATCATATAAATGATAAATGGTATAAATATTTTATTTGATAATAATAAATTAATCACTAGATAATTAAGAATAGAAACAATGTGAGAATATCATAGGAATACAACATTGAATTTGTGGAAAACACATAAACATAAAAAATATTATGTCAAGGCTACTGACCAAGACCTTTATAAGTTGTTATGATTGGGATAAATACTCATGTACCTACCTTGGGATTGAGATGAAAACACATGTCCCTAATTATTTTTGGGATTAGGCTATAATCTATGTACCCAATTACTTTTAGGCTTGAGTTAAAACCTTTGTGCCCTCTTATTTTGATGATTGGGATACAACACGTATACCATCCTATTTTCAGGCATGGGATACAACCTATATACCCTTTGAGATAAAATACTATTTATGATTACCCAATACATTGGATATAGATATATTCTATAACCATAAAATAATTAAATTACACACAAATGTGTCACAATATAATAAAACATGGATTAGATCATGACCCAAAAAATTAGAAGGGTTTCATAAACATCATATCATAACCCATGAAATGAAATTGGTATTATACACATTTCATCTTATCATTATGTATGGAAAACAGATAGGTCTCATAATCATTTCATCAATGTATATCCCAGGAAAAGAAGTAGGTTTCCCGAGTATATAACTCATGAAGAGAAACAGGTCCCATAAACATCATTCCATCAAAACCCAAATCATTCAAGAAATAATATGAATTGTGTCCAATGATCATTTCCCCAGTAAGGGAAAAACTTTAAAAATTATATTTAATATTATATGGAGAAGGATTTTTAAAGATAACATGATATTGTTTTAAATAAAATTACCTTTCATTGAATATAATTCATATAATACCATTTAAAAATCATTTTCTTATAGAGAAATCCTTAAAATTTTGTTTAATACATTTATTATGGAAAGAATATTTTACTCTTTTCAAAGCATAAAATATTTTTTAATCCATTTTCCTTGAAAAGTTATAATGAGAATATGAAAAATATTAAAGAATTATGGAAAACACTTTCAGAAAACCTAGTTTTAAAAGAATATAATTTCCTACCACAAGGTCAAATAATGGCTAATTTTTATAAAATCGTATTATTTATGATATAATGTACCCAAGAGTGGTAAAATGCTACTAATACATGAAGAAATTATGGAAAACCAAAGTATAATAAAATTTATTAGTCTTCATGAGATATGTACTAAAATATTTTATCAATGCAAACACAATCATAACTAATCCCAATAATTATTTGATTGTAGAAATGAACTATTACCACTTTGGTAACATTGAATCATAGTCCACGTGATAGTATAACCATAAATGAAACATAAAATATCAATAAAATAATTATATTCATGATATAACATTTCATTGGGTTTTATATACACCCCATATTATAATATTGGAACATAACATGTCATATATATGAGAGAAGGAAAAATAAGACAAAATTACTTTACTGATTTGAAAAAATTTGAATCATTAACCCAATAAAAGAAATTTTATAAAATAGATATGTAAATACCCACAAATTTAAGTATATGAATCATAAAATATGTTCAAGATAAATATATATAAAACCTATAGGATATTGGAGGTGGTCATGGCCTCTGTCTCAGGTAAACTAAAAGTGATACGATTAAATACTTACCATACATCATTATTTATTTTGTACATGTTCAATAAAAATGTGTAAAAAATATTATTTTATTCTAAAACAACCATAGAACCACATTATTATATCAAATACAATATATTATTTTAGAATGAACATTTATTACTGGTATAGTAATAATTCTATGTTAATTTTACATTTTGGGTAATATTTGTGTTGCTTTTATTATATAAATTTTCTTGTTATTAATTAAAACATTACATAGATCATGGTTTAAATATTTTCAGAAGACAACAAATGTGATAAATATCATATATATTCAGTTTATATGTATTTATAATAATTTACAATATAAAGAAATATGAAATGGAAAACATTATTCATGGGTAATGGGGGTCATAAGTACGTATGAACGTTATTTACATTTTATTATCATCTTTAAAGAAAGAATGTAATTTACATACTTGTTTACATATATAATATCATTAATATATAATTTTAATTTCATATATATCATATAAGTTCACTGAATCCATCCATAATACATTCCTTATACACTGTTAATAAATCCCATCGATTTGAGGAGGTTGTAGTCGATATTTCCCAAAACAAAATTATCATATATACAACATGAAAATAATGAATATATTTCTGTATAATAATATCTGACAAATTTAAATGTCATAAAATAAAATAAATATCATTAAAAACATATTTTCAATCATAATTTCCAAATATGAGAGGTGGTAAATTAAAAACAAACAACATCATTTCATGGGGAAGTACTTCAACATACACAATAACGGTATGTTTGTTAACCATTAGATTGAAGTGGGTATAATTTTATGTATAACCCATTGAATAGAAACATATATCAATATTGAGTATAGATATATTATTATCTATTCAACAAATGAGATGATTTTTTGGGTAGAGAATCAATATAAAACAAAGGAGCATGAGGAAGGATGTTACCTCTTGTTTGCGTAACATCTCATGGTTTTCACAAATAGCTCACTTGGTTGGATTTATGAAAAAATGATGGCTAAGAATATGAATTTGGAGATTTTCGGATCATATTTGAGAAGATTTTTGGTGATCCAAAGTGCTTGATTGGTGGGGATATGGGGAGGTGTCAATGATTTTTTATAATGGGGGAGGAGTGGCATTTTTTATTTTTTTTAATGAATTTCCACCAACGTTTTTACCATTTCAAATTGCTCCAATAATAGAAACAAATTAGATTAAAATTTATATAGGATCTATATATGAACATAAATTTTATTTTGGACAAGTTTCAAGGTCATTTTAGACCTTATGTTTACCGATTAGTCCATCGATATGCTAATTTTCCTCTCAATCCTTGTAATTAATTTTAATTACATTCACTAATTTATTTTGAAAAAAAACAATTCTGACCCAAATAGACATTATAAATTATGATTATTAAGAACTTGTAATACATTTTTTTCAATTAAAATTAAATTATTTTGGGCATTTTGTTTAAAATTAGTCCACCATATAGGATAAAAATGCATGTTTTTAATGAAAAAGTGTTGAAAATTTTAATACGTTTTTATATCTAATTTAAATGTAAAATTGATTCCAATAATAAAAATTGGATTATTTTATGTTTTATAAATATAATTAATCTTTTAAACCTTTAATAGATATAATTTTCAATTATAAATAAACTTTATGAAAAAAGATGTTTTGAATTTAAATTCAGTATTATTGACTATTCAGAAAAAAATGAATCTGCAATAAAAAATACAACAAAATTTCCCCTAAACAATTTTTTATTTTTTTATTAAAAACTGAAGCGTATTTTTATGAATAAAATTTATGAAAGATCTAATATTTATATTTAAAATATGTTCTCCATTAAAAGGTTGTAATACTACTTGATAAAAATTTATATACATTTTATGTAATATTGGGTTTGTTCAAATTTTATGTCTACAAAATATATTTTATGAATGTAAAAAACATTTCCTTAAATATATAATTTTTCTTTTCATTAATATCATTAACTTAGGCTACTTAGTTTAATTTATTATGATAATTTTTTGAGAATAAAATTATATTCCCTTTATGTAAATATGTCAACATATTAATTTCAAATTTATTTGTTATAAATGAATTCAATAAGGTTTTTTCATAGGTTATTTAATACAATTTATAACCTCCAAATTGAAATTAGTGTTATTTATTATTATATTAAATACTAATATTTTTAAAAATATATTATTTTCTAGTAAAAATCGTTCGTGTAGTTTATGAAATCCCTCAAAGAAATTCAATCATTTGTGTAACGTAAGATAATCTCAGTGTTCCATTAATATCAACCTAAAAAATATGGTTCATCAAGTTAGTGATAAAATTTATTTCATTTATAACAAAATATAGACATTTTTATTTAATATAAACAATAATTTTATTTGTTTCATGAAATGAAAAATTTAAAAAATATTAAATTAATTTGAAAAAATACAAAATATCAGGATGTTACATTCTAAAAACAAAAAGTTAATTACATAATTAAAATTAGATTTTTTTATAAAAGTATTAATTTTTTATTGTTCGTTTCAAAAATATCATACATATTCAAAATTAATACAAATTATTTCTATAAAAATTGATAGTTAGAAACATAATGGTTACCCAAAAAAATACATAACTAGGTTTTCGTATAAGTGAATATAAATGATAAGTGAAAACATGGAAATATTAGGAAAATGTAACTATCGTGTTATGATAGAGAGTGATGGAGAATAAGATCAGGAGAAATTCAACAATCATAATGACATAAATCTATAATGATCTAAGGGGTCATTGAAATCATCAAATACAAAGTTACAATGATAGCCTTTTTTTGTTCATAATCATTTTATCATAAAATGGAAATAATTTCATGATAATATATACTTAGATGGTTTATTATAATCTCACACATTTTGTGTCTTGATCAATTTCTATATCCCATCTTTCTCTAAAAAGAAATTTTAATTATTTATTCCATTTTCACTGAAATATCATGAGATCTATGATAAACCATCCCATCTTTCAAAAGTTACAATTAATAAAAAAAATTAGAACATGTTTTCAATATACATAGATCATTATGTGGTGAGATAATACATTATTCTCACAAATATAATCTGAAATTTTACATAAAATTTCCATATATTATTAGCATTATAACCCTTCCAAAATATGAAAATCCAAAACATTAGAAATATGGTCACAAAATAGTCTTTTCATTGATCTCCCATATATTATAAATTAGCTCTTATTTTTTACATACCAATCACATAAAAAATTCATCATATATTATTTTGAAACATGTTAATAACCTGAATTATCATGAATCCATTTTTACTTAAAATTCATTATTCTTTATACAAATTTTTATTTGATAAATTCCTTAAATCTAAAAAATATTTTAAATTCAATCCATGATAGCACTACTAAATTTTCAAAAAAACATTTATCAATTCTAAAGTAAAAAAAAGTACTTCCCAATTAACTTCATCATATCCATAAACATTTTATACTGAAAATATAATCTTAACTTAAGGAACATAGTATGGTTTATCTTTCCCTAAATAAAATGTTTCCATGGAAATCACATTTCCATTAAATAAATTTTCAATTCCATTAAAACCAATAAATTTATTCTTATAAATACATGGAAAAAAGAAAATAAACTGAACAATTCTTATAAATTTCACAATTCAAATAAACAAATTCTTGAATGAAAATACAGAAAACATATATTATTCCAAATAATACTAAATCCATAACAATTATATGTCATCCTATTGTACAATACCCCTTTCCTTTCACATTTCATCTATAGTGTCATCATCAAAATTAATATAACCATTAATCAGAACACATTTATAATTTTCTATGGGAGATTTCCAGTTAGGATAGTGATTTTCATAATGACTATTCATTCCATACTTAAATAATTTGACCTTTGATTATATTTTAGGGAGGCCAATATTCCAATATATTACATTTACCTACTCATTTATTTTTCCTTTGTAGTTACTTGTTTTGTTTCCTTCTTTTCCATATTCATAACATATACTTCTTCCAAAAATACATTCACATAAATGACTCTTTCCAAATTACTAACACAAAGTAAACTAAATATTGTTTCCTTCATGGTATCTATTACCCAAAATCATATTTTATGCCTTATTTATCTTCCTTGGTGAGTTCAAGTGTTGGTTAAGTTCAATGTTTTTAATCATATTTCATGAATATTAATTATGCCTGATAAAAACACCTTTCACATTGATGATCATCCCATTTTACTAATCATCAAAACAAATTTCATCACATTCATCATTAACCCAGTTTCTTTTAGTTCATACAAATGATAAAAACAAAAAAAACATAGTGTGAGAAACATTTATCCTTGAATAAATCCTCAAAATATGTAAACTAACTTATAGGATGTCTATCTTTTGAAACCTACTCCTTTAATATATGATAACTAAGGTTCATCGTGGGATATTCATTATCATAATTTTTTAAATCTTTATTTGTTGTTTGTAAAAAGGTGGTGAGTTCCCAAATCACATTCCCAGAGGGTATAAAACTAGCCATTTAATAAGGATCATTGTCGTGTATGAGGTTACACTTGATCTAGGCCCTACAAAACCTGCCGAATTTGTTAATCCAAGGTAAATATGTTCCCAAACAACATACAACTATAGTATCCAAAAAATGACATATTTATAAGAAATTAATAAATCATTCCTATATGAATAATCCGGGACTTTTTCTTAATCATTAACTCATCATTATAATTATCTTTAGATACAAACCTATACATATACTTTGAAAAATAACTATAGATATCACTAAAGATTTCTCATCATAGTTTCCAAATGAGGAGTAAACCATTCCATTGATACGAACTATAGCAACCCATCCATATCATATATCAATATTATATAATTTTAAATTTATATTCACTAGATTAATAAAGTACTTTATCAAGGACTGTAAGTGTGAATTCTCTTTTGAATCATAGAACACATTCTTCAAATTTTTTGAAATATCTTCAACTTCTCCATTAAATTTATTCCACCTTAATACTCCAACATAAAACATTTCTTTATTAACTAGTTATTGTAAACATAAGAATTGGGTGGGATTTATTGGACGTAAGGGTAAATAAAGGAAATATGTAGGCATAACAAGTCCATAAGGGTGTGAGAACATGATCAAAATATTTCAAGGCCATACCCTGCATATTATGGATCATATAGGACCTGGAATGGATATTTTTATTTCATAAATCATGAATAATATAATAATAAATAACATGATCCATGTTATCAACATATAGGAATTTGATATAGAATATTTGTAAAAATAAAAACATATAAAAACTTATGTCAAGGATATATAACAAGAACTTAATAATAAGTAATGATTGGGAGAATAACTCATATACCTGCTTCAGTCTTGGTCAAAAAACTCATGTAACTAGTTATTTTTGGGGTTGGGCTACAACCTGTGAACCCTCCTGCATTCATACTTAGGCTATAACCTATTTACCCACGAATTTTAACACTTGGGAAAACAACATAAGAATCATATTATTTTTGGGATTGGGATACAACCCATCTATCCTTTGTTCTAATTTTCCTTTTATCATTAACTAATTCATTGGAGGGAGATATAGGCCTCATATGTATAATAATAAAATCATACATAAATGTGCCGTTAGGTTATAAAACATTAATCATATCATAAACCCAAAAAAATGATATTGGTTTCATATGTATCATATCAAAACCCACAAAATGAAATTTGTAACCTAACAATATAATTATATAACTACCTATGGAAAATATGTATGTCTCATAATCATTTCATAATAGAATAGTGAATGAAATAAAGAATTTTTCACTAAAATGTAACCCATGGAACAGAAGAAGGCTTCATAATCTTCATTCAATTAAAATATAAAGCATTAAAGAAATAATATGTATGATTTTCTTTGATAATATCCCTTATATTACATAAACTCTAAAAACTATGATATCTTATATGGAGAATGATTATTTAGATCACAAGAGACATTCCATAAAGAAAATAAAATTTCCATGAAAATCATATCCAAAAAACTATTTAATAATCCTTTTCATACAATGACTGATTTATGATTTCATTTGAAATATTTTATAAGGAATATATATTTTATTTTTTTAGAAACAAAAAAAAATTTGAAAACTAATTTTCATGAAAATAACCTTCAAAACATACATTGAAACATCGAAACATTTTTAAAAACATTTTCCTTAAAAACATATCAAATAAGCTTCAAATATTTTTCCTTGAAAACTTATAAATTAATATTATAATCATTCTGAAAACCATTAAATTTGAATGTTATTTAAAAGTATAAAAAACATTGAATTCATTGAATTCATTTTCCATTAAAATTGCCTTTTGAAAGCATATAAAGGATTCTTTAAAATCATTTAAATCACATTTTGAATTATAGAGTTTTGAGAAATTCTTTCAATGAAAACAAAATTAAATTGACCTTATTTAAATAATATTTGGGTAAAAATCTTTAAAACTAAACTTTTAGAAATATAAATTATGATTCGTGGATATGATAGTCATTTTGGAGTCTATGTTCGTAAATGGAGATCATTCCATTTCCACATTAAATTATTATAAATATTCCTTGACGAGAAAATTATATGAACATAAATATTAATAACCATTATGTAAAATTTTAAATAATGTGTAAAAATTTCAAGTAAAAATAATATGATAATAGTAAACCATTTTGGATATTTTTTTATAAAACACACTTTTGAAAAAACATAGATTTCATATCAAAATGGAGAAATAATGTCCTATTTAGAAAACATATTAATATTTATCTAAATTATCACAGAGTTAAAAATGGTATTGATAAATTAATATAACATTGGTAATTGTAGTAGAATAAAATTCATGAGTTTTATTGGGAGATTGATCATAATATTTCATAACTATAGGCATAATCATAAACAATGTCCATAATCAAGAGTGGTATGAATAAATTGTTACCAAATTGCTTACATTGGATCATAGTCCCCATGAAAAAATAAAATTTCATAAATATTAAAATATCATGAAAAGATTTATATTCATGATATAATAGTTCAATGGGAATTATATACACCCCATATTAAAAAATAGTTACATAAAATACCATGAATCTAAAAATAGGTAAATTGATACAAAATTACTATTCTGATTTGGTAACATTTGAACCACAAACCACATGAAATAGAGATAAAAAAATAGACATTTGAATTCCCATAAATATAAGTATATGAATGATATAATATTTTGTTTTGAAGAAAACCCACCACATAAAATAAATAGGTGGTGATCATGGCTTCTGTGTTAGGGAGAATAATAATGAGATGATAAAACCCTTAACTTAAGCATTCACTTTCATCACACTTGGTCAAATCTCAAGTATAGAAAATATTACATTATTTTAAATATAATTAACAACCATATTATTATATATAATACAGTATATTATTTTATTATGACCTTATATTATATGTTAATTAACATTTATATGTTAATTTTACATTTTAGGTAATATTTGTGTTGTTTTTTGTAATATATCTTGACTTATTATTAATTATACACTTCCATAGATGTAGATTTACATATTTAAAAAAGTTAAATCATGATATAAATATAATATATATTCAAGATATATGTATTCATATTAATCTATAAAATATAAAAAAAATTACACTTTTCATGGTGATAGTAGGTCGTACGTATGTGTGAATTTGTTTTCTATTTTATTATCATATCGAAAGAGAGAATGTAATTAAAATATATGTTTATATTTATATATAATTTAATTAAAATATAATTAATATTTCCTATGTATAATATATTTTTACTTAATCAATCATTTATACATTCCATACAGTGTGAACGGATCATATAGCTATGAGGGGGTAGTATTTCACACATCCCCAAATGAAATTATCATATTTATACAAAATGGAAAGAACAAAGGTTTGAATTATATAATAAGTAAATACTAAAAAATATATCATATATATTATATATATCATATTAAAATATAATTTCCATCATAATATCCAACCATGAGAGGTGGTAATGAAAAACCAAACTACATCCTTTCATGAAATGGTAGTTCACTTACACAAGAACGGTAGGTTTCTTACCCATTAGGTGAAATTGTGTGTGAGTGTAGTTAAAAGTATTTAAAAATGTATATTTAGGATAATTAATTTATTATATTATAATGGATGAATTTAGTTTTATGTGGTGAAGAATGAAAATCAAAGAATGCATCTTAAGGAAGGGTATTACCTTTTCTTTAGGTAACACCTCTTAGTTTGCATAAAAAAGATTCCTAGCTTCGATTTATACACAAATTTAGTACTATAATATAAATGGAGTGATCTTGGGAAATTATTTGATTAGATTTTGTATGAGAAAAAGTGCTTTGGGTTTTTGAATAAGGGGGAGCGGTGAGTGACTTTTTGATGTGGAGATAGAGTGGTATTGTTGTAAATTTCTAGAAATGGTAGTTCAATCAATGTTTTTCCCATTTCAATAGGGTTAATAATAAAAAATTAAAATCAAATTTATAATAGTTATTAAATATTAACTTCCCATAAATTTTGTAAAATATTATTTATAATCTTGTCTCTTATGTTTAAGGTTTCAAGCCTTGTTAAGTTAATTTTCCTCTCAATTATTGAAATTAATTTTAAATACATTCACCAATATTTTTTTATTATAAACTAATTTGAAAATATTAGAAATTAAAAATTATTTTGATTCAAAATTGGAATCCATTTCTCCAAATTAAAATCACATAATTAGTATAAAATTGTTTTAAATTAATCCTACAGGCGCGGTAGTAATCTAGGGTTTTAGAGTAATGGTGTTGAAAATATTGCTACGTTTTTTTATATAATTTTAAAATTGAAATTGATGGAAATGCTAAAAATTAGAATAAATTATGTATAATAGGTATAAAAATGCTTTCAAACAAATTATAAATATAATTTAACCATATAAATAAATTATATTAAAATGTTGTTTTGAATGTAAATTATGTATTTGTCATTATTTATCAAAAAATTCAAATGTCAAGGAAAAATACCATAAAATCAACCTAAAATAGTTTTTATGTTTATATTAAAAATGATATTTTTATTTTTACATATAAAATTTATAAATTTTCAATAATTTGTATTTAAAATTGGATCACCATTAAAATTTATTAATAATCCATAATTAAATTATATGTTTTTATGTCTGATATTGAGTGTGTTCTCATCTTATTCTTGTAAAATATATTTGACAAATGTATTAAATATTTAATTAAATATATAAAATATGTATTCCATTAATATCATTCACCAATAGTGATTAATTTAATTTCTTAAGAAAAAATTCATTTGTGATAAAAAAGTAGTTTTTATACAAACATTACCATTATATTCAATTGGTTCTTATATTAGATTCTAATTAATTTGTAAAAAAATGAATTCAACCATGTATTTTCCTAGTTTAGTTAACATAATTAATAATATATAATTTTATGGATTGTTTAAATATTATTATATTTAATAATAATATTTCTAATAATATAATACTGTTCAGTGAAACTTAATCTTGTATGACACACAAGACATTGATGAAAGTTGGCATTGTGTTTAACAAAATCTAACTATATTGTTCCGTGTAGATAAAGATAAAAAAACATGTTTCATTTGGTTCATGAGTATCTTGGGGTCATGTATTATTCAATAAAAACATAGTTAAATAATATAAAAATCAATTTTCAATGTTTCATGGAATGAAAAATATCTAAAATATTAAATTAATAGAATTTTTAACCAAAATAACTAGGTGTTATTAGAGTCGGATTATATTGTAAAGATGAATTTGAGTAATATTTATATAAATTAATGAGGTGGTTACTCAAAAAACAATTTCTTATACTGCCTTTATATCGGGAATGGTTTGTAATCATTACTGATATATAGAAGATGTGATTGGTATGAATCCCCATAATCAAGGATATGGTGCTAGTTTATGTGACATTCTAATTGATGGTGTATAATAAAAATTCCCAAAATCTTGTTATAGTGTTATTAGTTATCATTTTCTTCTTAATGAAATGAAGGAATTTTCTTAAGTAGAAAAATTGAGAAATATATATATATCATTAAACAATAACATAAATAATTTCTGGTAATGATTTAAATATCCACCATTAAAGATAGTTATAATTGATTAAATATTAAGAATTATAAATTCGTTATCACATGGGATGGTGGGAAATGTGAAAAATGGTATAAGTCCGTAAGATAATGTTTGTTTAGCTATTATAATGATTAAAAATATCCAATATTTTTATATTTTCAGAGGATATATCTCGAAATAATAATGGAAGGGGATACGTATTGTCTTTCTTAAATGAGTGTTTAACCTTATATACATGTGAAGGAAAAATAAGGAAAATGTTATAGAGCTAAAAAACAAGGTGAGATATGTTCATTAGTCCAAAATTAATTATAATGGAATGATAAGTATTTGGATTCATTTATGTGTCCTATCAATAAATAAATTAATGGAGTTATTGGATGAAGCTCATAGTTCATCATTCTCTATTAATCATATTATTAAAAACTAATTTTGAATTAGAAAGAGTATTATCATGATGAAACATGAATATAAATATTACAATGTATGTATATGGTTTATTGTTAGGTGAAAAATTGTGTTTGAGAGAAATAAGTCTAAGGGAATGATATAACAACTACACATAAAACAATGGAAATTGGAAAAATCAACATGGTTATATTGATCAGATTCCTAAATATTAATAAAGGTCATAATGAAATTTTGTTTATAGTCAATCACCTTATAAAGTCCACACAATTTATATCTATCAATGTATATTTCTATATTAATTAGCTTTCAAGAATATGCATTAATGAATCTATAAGGACGTATGGAGTACCTCATTCTATTGTATCTAATTGGGATCTGAGATCTATGTTGATGTTTTCTAAAAAACATTTGTAAGTACTGAATAAAAGTATGAGGTTTAGTACATCATATCATCCTTATATAGATGGTCAGTCTAAAATTATCATTAAAATTCTATAGGATATACAACTATATTATTATATATATTTCAATAATGGTTGGGATGAACACCTACATATGGTCACGTTTCCTTACAAAAATAACTATCACTATAGAAATACTATTTCTCCTTATAAATACTTATTTGTAAGGAAATATATTACTCCATAATTTTAGGTTAATTTTGGAGAGTGGAATCTATTGGTACTAAATTAGATGAGGAAATTTATAAGAAATCCAGAGCCATTGTGTTCAACCTCAAGGTTTCATGGAGTCAAAAAAATAGTTACACAGACAAACTATTGAGAATTATATAATTTGATGTATTTTAGAAGGTATTACTACTAATTTATTTATGGAAAAAGGTTATGAGATTAAAAATAATAATTCAAATCTATTCCCTATGTATTTTTTTCCCTTTCATAATCTTCATAGAGTAGGAATGTTAGCTTATTTCTTGGTATATCCACCAAACCTCTCTCAATTTCATGATGTGTTCCATGTATCCCTCCTATGAATGTAATTAATTCACCCATAATATATTCTAAAAATAGATATTTCTCCTTTTTATCATGATATTTCATACATTAAAAACTAGATAATGTCTGGAATCATAGATATATGTGATTGTAATAGGACTGGTCACCTAGATAATGTATTATGGTGGAATTATAAATTTTTAGAAGCTACAATGGAATAAGTGGATGTGAGGAATCTGTTATGTTCTTATTTTCTGGTATCAATGTGTTGGGATTTATAGGGTAAAATATTCATTAATCTGTGTAGAGTGTAACAGTTTGATATTTTATGACATATTTCACAGCATATAAGTATAATTTTTTTAGACCATGAGATAAAGAAATCCATGAATATAAATGAAACAAAATATATTATATCATTTAAACTTACAATTAAATTTTTTGAATTAATATAAATGACCACATTTTTAAAATTATGTATATAGGTTTTATATTATGAATATATATATATAAGTACTCATTTTTAGTAGACATTATATTCAATAAAAATACATTTTAACATTAAGATTAACTATATAGATTTTTGTAAAAATTAATATAACTTACTTCAAACTATTTTAAAAAGATTATTTTAGAAAAATAAATTCATTTTTTTAAATCCACATTTAAAAATAATATTACAGTGACTTTGTAAAGTCCTGATTTATTGATTAATAAAGAAAAATATCGATTTTTATTATAAAATTTATTTTCATTTATTTATTTTAAAAGGATCCATTTTTATTTAAATGGTTTTACAAAAAAATTTAGATAAATTATATTATTTTATAGTCCTTTTTTTCACTAGAATTAATTTTATGTAGTATTTTGTTTTAAAAAAATTTATACATTAGATTTTTTAAAAAACTATTATTCATCATTTTTTCCATGTTTAATTATAAATTAAATTCCAAAAAATATTTTATTTTTTATGATAAATATATTTCAAATTTGGAATATAAAAAATTAATATTTGGTAATAAGTTTAACAATATTTTTTGTCACAGTTAATAGTAAAAATGGTAAACATATCTTACCCCAGTTATGGTGAAAACCACTTTACTAAGGGATAATAAAAAAGGTAATGGTGTGTTTTCAAATAAAACATTTATAAATATTATTTATGGCCATATTTATACCTCATATTGTCCGAAAATTGAATAAAAATAAATTTTAAGAATTTTTCATGAGTTTTAATTTATTTTATTTTAATATTTTATTTAATTCATATTTTGTTCTCTCTCCCACTTATAAAAATACACCCCACCTTTATCATAAGTTTAAAAAAAATATCCATATAGATATACTAACCCCTAACATATTATCTTATTAAATATAGATATTTTAATTAAATTATTATGTGTTCCTTAAATACCATTCCAAGGTTCCTTATAGAGGGATCTAAATGAGGTTAACAGAGGAAGAGGAAATATCCCTACCCAACATCTTTGAAGTAATTTATTCTTATAACTCCCTTAAATAAATGGTATTCATCATAAATTAAAAAAATTCAAAATGTTTAGTTTTAAAAATATATTATGATAATTAAACTACCATTATTCACCCTCCATTCCACTAAATCAAATGTGAATATATCGATTGGGAATATGAGTGGACTATCGCCTCCACATACCGATATACTTCAATCTCTATAATAATCATCAATATAAAGTTACTTTGATGTATTTAATGATTAAATATTATATTTATTATATAATTAATATTAATTAATTATAATATAATGTATACCTTTTTACCTAACAATCCATTGGAAAAACATAAGGTTTCATAAGTGTATTTGTGGACTTCAACATTCACGAAGCAATTTAATTTGTTAATCATATATAATTTATATGGATAGTAATTAGGATATATTTACATAATATATATTGTATATATTACATAATAATTCTATCATCCTAGGTAATGATAGATTTAATCATTGTTTTATATTCATTAATATGAATTATACAGTTATATTAGTTAAAAATATATTTCCTAATTTTTAATCATAAAATTAAATAGTATTAACAAAAATATTTTCATATAAAGTTTTAATTAAAATATTCTTTTATACATTTTAGAATTTGAATCTGAAAAAAGTAATATCATTTTTTTAAAATCATAATATCAAAACGTAATTTGGTTGAAATTTTGGTATTTTTAAGAGAATATTTATTTTTTATTATATATTAATAAACACAATTTTTTTTAAATCATTTATTTAATAAATTATGTAATTAAAAATTATAAATATGATTATAATATTTTTTTATTTTACCTTATGTATTATTTAAATATATTTATTCCACTTAAATAATTTTTAATCAACATTATATATATTTTAAATAAATGTTTGTTTGTATGTTTAAAGACTGGGTTTTTAAAATGTTATTTTAAAAGGCATAATATATAACATCTTTCAATATTTAAAATAATCCCTAATGAGGAATGTTTTAAATGAAATTTATATAATATACATCATAAAATATTAATTTATTTTCATAAAGTTATTATTATTATATGTGGAATTGATATAGATTCATCTTTTTATAAACAAATTCCCTTATTAAAAAACATGTTGTCTCACCACGATAGTAGGATGAAAAATAATTTATTTTTTCCAACATATGTGATTTTAATTTGGAAAAATTAATTCAATATTAGGAATTAGTAAAAATTATAATATATAATAAGGTAAATTTATTATTTTTACTAATGTTACTCGTGAATGCAATTACAATTTATCGCACTACTAAAGGTAAAAATGAGATCTCCAATTGACTAAAACATAATATTATATTTTCAAATGACCTATAAAAATTTCAGGAATATATTTTATGGACTTATTTTACCTTTTTAATTATTTTAATTTCTTTTTTTCAAAAAAAAATTCTATTTTTTTTGCTAAATACACGGGTTCGAAAAACTTTCATTGAAAAATACCAAGGGTTTCCTCTCCCCCGCGTATGATAAGCCTCCTCCCATCCTCCCCACTTCACACCTTCAAAACCAATTTTTTCAGGAATAAAAATCCCTAATAACTTCTCCCCTTTCCATCTCTGATCATATGATAAATATTTTGTTCATAAGTGAAACTAATTAAATCTTATTATGAATAAAAAAAGAGGATTCCCAAAAAATTCAGAAATGTTCATCAACTAGATTTTCTTTTATTTCCTCCTCCACCCCAATGAATTATTAATTTACCTTTTATATATAATAACAGTGGTTCCGTAAATAAATTAAATATTTCTATATTAAAGTTATGACATAAACCATCACATAGTTACATCAAATGTGATTCCAAATCATAATTTTTGTGTACAATGGACTACCAACTCGCCAAATGATGTCATCGATTTTTTCCATTACCACGTATCATGGTTAATAATAATGATTTACATGCAATTTATAGATGATATTTATGATATATATAAAATAATTACACAAATTGAGTCAATATGTCATATTCATCCTTTTTATATTCTATACCATAGAGGATACGATGACATCACTCATGTGAATGGTTAAATACCGTCTCATGAAGCGGTGTGAAGCATTTTTCACAAACATGTTCGTGGAATATAATAATGGTAAATATAAAGAATTTCTATTATATTCATGAAATAATTATGGTATCAAGGACAGAATCATTTTTCATGAAATATAATATATCATTTTCATTATTTTCTTTTCACACACTGAAAAAGTGATAACATCATTCGTGGACATTTCAACTACTACCTCCTTGAAGTGACATGATTACTTGTACATAACTATAATTATATATATTACTGTATAAAATTAAATATAATGTTATTTCTGAAATATTAATCTTTATGGAATGATAAAATATTACTTACTATCTTTCCAAAATGTTAATAGAAAAATGGAAACATCACACATGTTTATATACTACCTACCATCTCCATGATCATAATGTTAGTTTTTTTTTCATTACAATATATCATGATTTTTTTAAAATAATAATTAATAAATAAATATGATGATTATATGATAATTATTTTTCATTATATGTTTAAATAAAATTCCCTTCTACATTACTCAACCTATCAATTTCATTTTTATACAAATGCCAAATATGATCAAAACATCTGATATAAATCTAATTGATTGAGTAATTTTATATTTCATAGTAATTAGTGATATAAATGTAATAACTAAATTTAAAAATGTTCTCATGATCATATAAAATTAAAAGAATTTTATTATTTATGTATATAAGGAAAATGTGAAAATTCAAACTCATGTTATGGGACTTCGTATCAATTTCCATTATTGGGGTAATTCTCAATTTTAATCACCATTATACTTGTAGAATATATATATAAATCCCAATTGAAATTATATATAAATAATTTATCTATTATGATTATATTAAATTTTTTTATTGTTTTTATTTTATGGGGCATACGATTTAAATATTTACAATGTGGAAAGGGAATTTTCATTAAAATAAAATTTTATTTAATATTTTCCTTCAAAATATATTTTTATTCTCATTCCACACGTTAAAATTATTTTAAAATTTATTATAAAAGAACAAAATATATATAATCTCAATTTTATTAATATTTTAATTTATTTCATTGTTTTTCGAATAGAATATTTTTATACATGTTTTAAATAGAATGATGACAATAACTTTTCATACACCATGACCGTTATATCATTTCTTGATTCCTTTGTAAGATAACATGTTTTCATAAATTAAAAACCCACTTGAAATTATTTTTTGGGTGTTTCTGTAGAAAAATGGGTATTTAAAAAAAGTATGCTTAAAATTGACTATTTGAATGAAAATTTTATTTTATATCATAAAGTTGTATGTCTATGAGTTTAAAATAGTTTTTCAAATGATGAAATGTATTATTATGTTTTGGTTCTTAGAAATTATATATTATAGGGGTTATTAGATTTCCCTGGGAGAGAAACTTATATATTTAATAATTGGTGTTCTTATAGAGTGTTCAAAAACATTAGGTAATGATTATGTTCTTTAGAATGTTATATCAAAAGTTTTACATATGGTTATTCAAATCAGTAAGCATTCTATAAGGGATCTATGAGATGATTTCCCAAGGCACCTACAATAACTTTCGATGATTTCTAATGAGTTTTCATATAAATAAATTGTATTCAAAAGTTAAAATAATTTTTATTTTTAACGAATTATAGTTACCTTTATGGGTAAAATGTTAAATTTTTATGAAAGGGGTTTTCGTGTGTTTTAATTCTTTTTAGTTGACTAATGTATTACTTATTTTTTATCCCTTACTCAAAATTTGTGACCATCAAAATTATTTAAAAAAAATTAATGGGGTTTATTAATGTATAGGGGAAAGTATGAGGTAATGTTGTAATTCATGAAGAGATTTTTAAAAAATAAGATCATTCAATATTTTAAAATATTTATATCTTAGGAAAAATGGATACTAATAATTAGTTTCCATATTTAATTTAATGGTTTCTTAAGTATTTGGTGTTACATAATATTCTAAAAATCATAATCCTGAAAATATGGTCATAATAAATGAATTAAATTTATTTATTAAAACTCAATGTTATGTAATTTTTATTTATATAGTCCTATAATTTCCATCAGAGGACCGTTTGAATAAATCTACAGGTATGGATAATTATAATTGAACTCTATGGAATGATTTGACCATATGATCAATTAATAAGGTCATATAATTTGAAGATGACTATATTTCTTCATCTAAACTATGTATGTTCAGAATTGTTTTCTAAATAGGAAGTTGAAAATTAATAGTGTAAAGGATATAGGAGGAATATATCCTTCTAATCCAATATCCTAATATTGATAGAATCATAACAGAATAGTTTATTACAATGATGGATTAGTTAAAACATTCCAAAAATGGAGGTTGAATCCACACTACATGGGAATCCTATCTACCATAATGTTACATGTCTATTGAGTAGAAATTCATGGGGTAACATCCCCCATATTTCTTTGTATCATCTAAACCTATGATAGAAAAATGATGGATTAATGATCTGGAAGATTTATTTATCATAATGAAATGTTCAGAATTTCAAAATGTAACTCATATAATTTATATTATTAATTTTGAAGTCGGTCTATTGTGGTTGTTATATAATAATACTAGAAATAATTATTTTCATGATTCCATGGAATAAGATAAAATTAGGAAAATTTCTCTCCAGAAGAATTTCCCATTGGGGTATCAAATCGAAATGGAAAAAAAATTCATAGAAGTGACCTAAAAATGAGTATTCTATAGCTTCATAAGAAGAATACATCACAATATTTCCCAGCTGTGTGCTATATTTTATTCAGAATAGTGATAGAAAAAATATTCATTTTTTCATAGGATTGAAACCAATTATTTAAAGATATTTGGAAACACATGAATTTAAAAGCTGAGAAAAAATTTATTCACTATTCTTAAAAGGATGAGATAGAGTTTTCTGAATCTTATATTCCTCATGATTTTGAAATTAAGAAGAATTTAGGATGGAAGATGATGGGGAAAGAGACCTCAAAAATTGTTGCAGTTTTTAAATTGATGTTAACATATTGTGTTAATTATGGTAGAAAGAACCCCATATAATCTCTTATGAATTTAGGAAGATTTTAACAATGAGGATGGTTTGGCCATATTTCTAGAAAAAGTAAGGAAACAAATACTGATAAAGAAATGAAATTTGTAACTAATAGTTTTCAAATCGTAATACCTTTTAGTAGTAATTAGTAAGTTCATTATCATAATGACTCCAATAATAGTTTCAAATGATGCAATATTCTTGATCTTAAATATAATTGTGAAGCATGTTCATCATATACAAATAAGTTGATGTTATTCCATCATATAACGTGGTTACATTTATGTTTCTAGTGTAATTTAATTATAATGAAACCCTATTTGACTATGTGTCTTCATAATATTTTATATGTAGTAAATCTTCATTTAAAATTTGAATATCACCTCTTGAATGTATAATATAACTTCTATTGAAAACTCTAGGTTGAAGAATAAGAGCTTCCATGATTTACAAGAATATTCATACTGTAATCAGTGGGATGGGTTTTACTAAAAAAGATTATGAACTCACCATAGTATTGTGTGACATAATTATTGATTTTAATTATCTTTCATTTTAACCTGATAAGATAGATTATAATTCTAATAATGTTGTCTTCAATAATTTAATTTCTTTTATACCTTACTAAGTAGCTGGGAAATTAATTATATATGGAACTGAAATTTACCTAGATAATTTTTTTGAAATTATAGAAACTATTAAAATTAGTGATGCTCTAGTAGTAAATGAGTACATGGACATTTTTCGAGATTATTTTTTTTTATTCATGATCATGAGGTTCTGTTTACTATTTAATTTTCACCAAATAAAAATCCTATTTTAAACCCTATTATCAAATTTTTTTAGGTGAACATATAGATTTGGAAAACAAATATCATGATTTATTATTCAAAGGTTTAAACCAACATAGTACTTCACATTTTGATCCTCATGTCATTTTTGTTAAGAATAAAGACGGTAAATTTTGATTTTTCATTTATTATCTATCCTTGAATAACATCACTATTAAAAACATTCAGCCTTTACATCATATAGTTTATTTTATTTATTAATCCAATGAGCTCAATATTTTTTAATGTCTGAACTAATGGAAGCATACCATCTGTTGAATGTGATGGTAAAAAATTCTAAACACTATATTCCAAACTAAATATGGGCACTATAAATTTCCAGTTAATATATTTAGAATATCTAATGAAGCGTCTGTATTTACGAACATTATGAATATATTTTTTCTTGAGTTCATGGATAATTTTTTGTTTCTATTTATTTAATAAATTTTCATTCATTATAAATGTGAAAAGATTTATAAAAGTCCATTAAGGTCTATTTTGAAAACATTAAAATAAACATTTAATTAAATTTAGGAAGTGTGATTTATTTATGAAATAAATTTCTGTATATGGGAATATTGTTATAATGTTTGTTAAAAATATCGACCCTACTAAAATTAGTGTTGATGTAGAATTTCCAAGACCAATCAATACCATATAGATTTATAGTTTTATTAAATTTTCAGGTTTTTACCTACGGTCTATTGAAATATTTTATCGATTCTGTATCCCACTGACTATGTTAAGTCCAAATGGTGTAAATTTCATTTTTAAAATGAATGTGATGATTAAATTTAGGAATTAAATTTAAGATTGTTAAATGGTCTATTTTTGTCCATACCTTCTATAAATTCTGATTTTTTACATCTAAAATGATCCATCATTTAAAAGATTTGGTTATGTCCTAATGATGAATAATCTAGTATTTTTTATTCTTAGTGATAATTCAATCCTGGTAATTTAAATTACCCTACACATGATTTAAAATTAGATACTAAGGTTTTTTTCCATAAAAAGTTAGAGTTATAATTTTTATGATGTAAAGAGATAGATATATATTGATCACAAATGTGTTTGGTATATATTTACTCATAATGAATTCAAAATGTGATAGAAGATTGGTTGGAAATAATAAAGGGTTATTATTTCATGAAACACTACCCACCATGAAAATAAGATAATGTGGCTGAGCCATTAGGTTGAAAAATTAATGTCGCATTAACCATATTGGGTTTGGAACATAACCCTTTGGTTTAGGATTCGATTACTATTTTCCCAATAGTTAAGGATACAGGAAAATCCTTTTTTTCAGGATTCAACGTTGATGATTATGTTAATAAGAATTATGGATGCTCAAAAGGGGGTTAGATATTTGCATGAAAATATATGATCCATTAGATAGGGTAAATTTAATAATTTTATTATTTATGAAAAAAATTATGATTTTGAAAATGATTATGTATTCCTTATGATTACTAATTGAGAAAAGAGTTATTGATTAAAGATTACAATAATCCATTTTCTAGCCATTTGAGTAGTACTAATATGCATAGATACCTTTGGGATTGTTACTGGTGCGATGGAATGAAAATATATATTCCAAAATTAATTGAGATGTGTTTTAATATTATTCATGTTATAAAAGATTACATGTAAATGAATGGAATTATTATACATTTTTGAGTGTCGGAATGGAAATGGAAAAATATATCTATGGATTTAGTGGTAATATTGACAAATACATATCAATGTAATAATATGATTTGGGTTATTACGGATCAACTAAATAAATCATTATCATTTATATCCATTAAAGATATAATTTCTTTAGATTGGATCTCATTATTTTATCGAATTATGATAACCAAGATACATGGAGTTTCACTCTCCATTTTACCATACATTTTACTAGACTCCCATCTAATTTTTGGAAGACATCATAGGATGGTGGGTATGGAATTGAACATCATTACCAATTTTTATCTTCATTCTGATGGAATGTATGGATAGATGATTTGGACTATAGAAGATATTATTTCTTACCACTCAACAGATTACTATGTAATTTGAGATCAATATAATTCTTTTGTTGTGTTTATTTATAATAATCGATTTCATTCTAGTTTATGGATGGAACAAATTTCGGAATTATATGGAATGTGGTGTCAAATTACGTCTTTTTGGGATGAATTGCGAAAAATGAAGTTTATGTGATCAAACATTGTAGTGGAAATCACATAGAGGGTGTAGTAGATGTAGGGATATATGGGGATAGCTCATAGAAATAAAAACATTTATGCATATAACTGGAGGAAAAATATTTCTTCTATGGTAGGTGATCATGACATTCTTGAATTTTATCTAGAAAAATGTGTGATTCATTTTGGTAATATGGGTATGTTGACTCCATATTTCGTTGAACCATATGAAATATTGGAGAAATTTAGATTTATTTTCTACATATTGTCCTTACCTACATGATCATCTCAGTTACACAAAATGTTTTATGTTTCATTGTAAAGGAAATATTTGGCAGATTCATCTATTGTTTCAATCCCAAATGTAATTTAGCTGGAAGAGAATATTTCTCATCAGAAACACCTAATTATTATTTTTAACCATATAAATATAATTTTTTAGAATAAGATTATTCATCATGTTATGGTTTTATGGAAAAATAATATCGTTGAAGAGGAAACTAGGGAATCATGAAATTTTATGAGGGAATAAGAGCCCCACTTTTTTAATAAGTTGAACACATTTAGATGATGAAATTTATGAAAGGTGGAAGGATTTGAAAACATATTTAATGATAGAGTAAGTTATTTTTCATATTTATTAATATGAATTAGATAGTTATATTTTTCATAAAATTTTTTTATAATTTTAAATATAAAAATTAAAAGTTTTTTGTAATCTATTTTCATATAAAGACTTTATTAAAAAGAATAATTTATATATATTATAATTTTAGTTTTATAGAAAATATATTATTTTTAAATAATTATATAAAAAAATACTTTTGGAGAAATTTTACAATATTTCCTAAAATATTGGCTTTTTATGGAATGGTAAAAAATAATGTTTTTTGTAAACAAAAAATAAATATTTTATTAAATTAATTAAAATAAATGTTCAAATATGATCTTAATATGTTTTAATGTATAGTATTTATTATTAAGTTATATTTAATCTATTTAATAAATTTTTAATCAATAATGTGTTTCTTTTCAATAGAAGTCTGTTTTGGGTTTAAAGATGGGGATTTCTAAAAACACTTTAAAAATGCATAATATTTGAACATTTCAATTAATTAATCTATGACCTAATAGTGAATTATTTATATAAAATTTACTAAAAATATTTCTATAAATATTAATTTAGTTTCATATAATGATAACTATTAGCCTTAGAGTTAATTTAGAATAATTTTTTTCTAAAAAATCATTCTAAAAACAACGTTGTCTTACATCGACTATAAGATTAAAATATTATTAAATTTTCCACTTAAGTGATTTTACATTAAAAAATGGATTCCATATTTGTAATCATAATATTTTATTTATTCTTACACATAAAAAATTAATTTTTTTACAAATGTGATTAGTGAAAACAATTAAAGTTATTCACCGTCATTAAGTTAACAATGAGAATACCAAGGGACTAAAACTTAAATTTCCAGGTTCAAATAACCTTGAAACATTTAAAGAAAACATTTTGAGATCATTTTGAGTCTTTATACCTTCTATTATCATGTATTGATAATTATAGAATCATTTTTTAGGCACTGATGTGAGTTCACCAATCTTTGAAAAATAACAAGTATGTCCTATCCCATACTTATAATTGGTCTCCCCTACTCCTCCTCCATTCAAATAATAATAAAAAAATTATAAAACAACAACTGAAATAAAATATCTAATTCCATCATCTCTTTTTAGAAGCCTTAAATTGGTATGAAATACATCCAATGAATTCAGTTGCTGAAAACTAAAGGGAGATACCTAAAAAAGATGTAATATTCATAAATGATCATTTTGTTTTATTTACTCCTCCACAAACTTAAATAATTATTGAACCCCAATTATATTATAAAAAAATATTTTTGATATAAATATTTTTTTTATTTTAGTGTAATACTATACACCCTCACACACATCCATAAATGGGTATGAAACCATCATTCGTGTGTATGGTGGACTACCGTCTCACAAATTGATGTCACTCATTTTATCAATTACCACCTCCGATTGATTGTATTAATTATCTACATAATATTTTTATATGATATTATTGATATTTATAACATAAATAAACATTTTTATTCAATATATCATATGTGACTTTTTATATTCCATATTGTATAGGATACGATAATGTAGCCCATGTGAATGGAGAACCATCATCTCGCATAGTGATGTGAAGTGTTTTTCACTGACATATTACAAGGAATGTAGTAAGGGTAAGTATAATGAATATATATGATATATATTAAATAATTATATTTATTTAAATATTTTATTATATTTTATTAATTACCTTATCTCTCATTGGAAAAATGATAATGACGTTCGTGGACATGTGGACTACAACCACCTCGATGTGATGTGATTCCTTTTATATCAAGTAATTATATATATAAGTATAATTGTATATATATATATAATTAATGGATTTTTTGAAAAAATTATATTTATTTAAATTTAAAATATCACTAACCTTTTTTCCATAATGATCCTTGAAAAATGGAATTGTCACCCATGTTTACGTACAACGTACAATATCTTTGCTTGTATCATTAGTTCATTCTTAAAAAAATCCTATTTATAACATGTTTTTAAATTTATAATTTATTTATAAATATATTAATTATTTCATTATTAGTATTATTATTAGGATGAATAAATAATTACCATTTTACTATTGTGGTCTAATAATGTCATTTTTAACAAATAATCTAAATATTATCAAATAATATTATGTAAAATTAATTGATTATGTAACTATATATAACATGTAAATATGTGAAATATGTGTTATAGTCAACTTGAAAAAATTCTCAATCAAGTATGTAATTAAAATAATTTTATTATTTAAGATGACAAGGACACACATGACAATTTGAACCCCCAGTATGGGGTCTTTTTTGTTACCTATAATTGATGATATTCTTGATGTAATGCATCATTATTCTTTTATAAGGATCATGTACATCCCATATGGCATTATATATCAATAATTTATCTGTTTTCATGATATTCTGTCACGGCCCCCTCCCACCAAAGATGCCCCTCCTGAGCTGGCAATGGTGAAAGGGAGATAATGACCCCCGAGTCCCGCCTCCAGTAGGCCCCGGGTTGGCGACTAGCACCAAGGGTATGATTTTTTACAAATATGGGAGGCATTACCCTTTTTATTGTTTTGGATCGGGAAATAGGACAAGTCAACCACAAAAAAGGAAAAAAGAACAAAGGTGCTGAAAAGAAACCCAAACCAGTCCCATATGCATGTATAAATAAACTAAAACAGGTACAAGTACAAGGAAGCTCAAAAGTACAAGTGAGTACAGTACCAAAAGGAAAACAAGAAAACAGCAACTGCAACAACTCCAACTGCCCGACTAGTAGGGTCCCGCACTGCCCTGGTAGTCCTCCTAGAAACCTGGAAGTAAAGGTAGGGTGAGCATACAAGTATACTCAGTAGGGAAACCTAAAGCTCTCGTGCACAAGTGGGGAGACACCCTAAGGTCCCGTGAGAAAACAGAAGAACCAGAAACTAACAAGGAAAAACTATCCACCCAGCCTCACTGGTCACACTCACCAAGTAACACAAACAAGTTTAGTATATATATAGAACAAAAGTATTGGGTACCCCGCACCATTTCCCACTTAATTAGATGCTGCTCTTCCTAACGGCAAACGTCCTAACGCTACCATACTCTTCCCGCCCGCACACACCTGGGCCAAACCATGCATCCCACCCGCACACACCTGGGCCTCACAACCACGCATCTCGCCCGCACACACCTGGGCCACAACCACTAACCCGCCCGCAGACACCTGGGCCACAACCACTAACCCGCCCGCAGACACCTGGGCCTCATCCCGAAGGTTCTTGGGAACCGTAAGCCTGCCCGAAGAGTCTTGGGCTAAAGGTCGCCACAAGCCATCACAGCCTCCGAGACCTACCCGAAGAGTCTTGGGTGTAAGGTCACCTCAAGCCATCACAGCCTCTGAGAGCTACCCGAAGAGTCTTGGGTGTAAGGTCACCTCAAGCCATCATAGCCTATGGAAGAAGGAGTAGGAAGGAGATAGTAACTAAGGGGGAAAACCCTCTCCCATAAAAATGGGAGTGTTCGGCACTAGGTGCCTGACATGGGTGTGGTGCGACAAAACACAAAGATACAATTATATATATACATATACCAAACACACAGCCCAACCTATGGCTTCGTAAAAAGAGAAACTAAGCATGTGCCTCGGCACTGCTACCACGAAGCATGCATCAACAACCAAACAATCATCCCCCAACCCCATTTAGGTTTTCATGTTTCATGCAAATTATTATTACTGGGTAACTATCATCTAGACAAAACCTTTCACAAACATATCCCTGCCATCCACAACCAATGTTAGGTAAAACGCAAGCAACCACATGCCATTTCATTTACAAAATATTATCACAACCATACAACATTCCATCATTCATTTATTTCAATGTTCCACACATAAAAACCTTTCCACGCCCAAAACATTTCCGCATTTGAAAACACCTTTTACATCAAAACACTTTTCATAATCAAAACACTTTTCATAAATAAAGGCATTTTCCACAACCAACCACTTCCCATTTCAACCCCATCGTTTACAAAACATTTCACACCTCCACGTTTCCACCATCAACCATTCGAATAAGATCACCACCCAAACGTCGCAGCCCTGCTGCTCACCCAAACCACAACAGCCCACAAAACACCCCCAACACATGCCACGTAACCAAGCCAACACCCACATGTTCATTATTCCATTTTGGTTCAACCGGGGTGATCACACAAGGGTTCTAGATTTTCATTTAAAAAGTCAACATTACGTGATTAACCAATTTCCACATTTCATGAAGTTTCCATCAATAAGAAAATACAGGAGGAGAGGGCAACATTTAATTGCGTAAGCAATGGCCGTCAACGACTGTGATTTTTAGTAGGTAGAAGCTCACTCAATTCACAAATATAATATCACAGGATATAAAAAGTATGGTAACAACAATCACTAACTTCCCAACCCCATTATTTAACCAGTTATTATCTTTATTTAAAGGTTCAACCATTTCTCAAGAAAACAAAAGGATACCTCCACACATGATACACAAATTAGAGAGACAAAGGTGAGATCCCTACCTCAAAAGGTCCCGATCACGTCGCTTCTGAAGACGTCCTTTGGTGTCCTCCGCCTTCGCCAAACCCGACAAACGCCTCCTAGGATGGAAGATGGAGAAGGAAGTCCGGAAGGAAAGGTGAATAGTCCGGGCTTAGAAGCTTCGTCTCGTCGCTACGATCATGTGGCAGCTGACGGATCGACGATCGGAGTTCGGACAAAGAAGTTAGAGGAGGAAGACTTCTTGATCATCCAAGAGTGTCGTCGTGCGAAGAAGAAGCGATTGGTCTGGAAATAATCCGCAACCCTTTCTTATATAGCCAACGAATAGGTAAAACAGTATTCAGCGTGTATTGATGAATACATGGTGTGATTGTACACCCGTTACGTGTTTTGACTGGTCAACACACGACATGTCATGCGGTTTCCACGCGTTTTAAAAAAAACGTTAATTTTATTAATATGTGTGTTTCATTGACCCGAGACATAACTCCTAAAAAGGTATCCATCACTGGTCTTAAAATGACCATCTTAATTACAGGATTACACTACCGCTGACGGTTCGTCATTCCGACACCATATGAAGAAGTTATAGACTTTTTAAGTTTTGATCACCCAAAATAATAATATTATTATTTTATTATTATTATAATAATTTAATATTTTGATCAAAAGGCTTGTAGCGTGATTCTCCCCTTACTCCATGTCAATCACACATGGTCATTCCTTCTCTCCCTCTTTATTTCTCTTTTAATTTTATTCCCTCTTAATATCTTATAATCATTATTATAATATCTAATAATAATGATTTAAAAGATCCTCCTCAATCTCATTCCACCACCAAAAGTGGCGCCTCCTTCCATGATTGATTTCTTTCTTTTTATTTTATTGGTTTAAATATTAAATCTTTATTTCATTTAAACCTTTTCTCTTTCCAATCTTTATTTTGTTGGTGCGCCTCCCCTTTTATTTCATATTATTATATTTTTCATCTTCTCTCTCCTTGTGGCACCCCCCAAAATTCATTTTAAACATTTATTTAATTATTTTTACACAATTATCATAACATCTCTCATTGATTCTCATATCTCAAATCTCATTGCAATGAATTTAAAATTTAAATCTCATTAAATTTTCATTAACGGATCTTTTAAAATTTAAACCAACATTATTATTATAATTATTTAGTATAATAATAATAACAAATCCCCAATTAAAAATTCTTAACTCGTCACCAATTATTATTAATAATTATTATTATTATTGACGTTCATCACGTTGACCATGTCCAACCACCATTACGTCAATTTAATTATTTAACTCTATTTATTTTTATTTCACACTGATTAAATTGAAACCACTTTTATGAAATTAAAACCATTCAATTTAATAAACCCAACATATTTTTACGCCACCATTATTACTATTATTTAACATAATAATAATAATTAACTCACCTTTAATTTTATTAACGCGCCACCATGCTTCCACTATGCATCTTCATTTATTTGTTTTCAATAAATACCATGACTCATTTCATTAATTTCTCATTACTATTAATATTATGAATAATATTAATAACACAACACCCATTATTATTATTCAAATTTAATTTCAACAATTACTCAATTAATAATAACCCGCATGTTTCATTTATCAACGTCTAATGGGTCACACACCATCCCACTTCACATCATTATTATTTAACATATTTTTACGTTATCATCAGTATTAAAAAATTATCATTATAACGTGCTTCGTGTTGACCATATCGATTTCAAAGGAATGGACCGGAGGGGTTCGGGCCATTACATATTCAATTTTTCTAATATTATTACTTAAGTCGACATATGTTTAAAATATTTCCAATGTAATGAGGGACTTTTTTTCTAAATAAATTATCTTTTAATGGTATCCTTGAAACACAATCTCTATTTTGTGTCCATGTCCTAAAGGGATTTTTTATATTAATAATTTTCAAATAAAATATTTATAATTTTAATTTAATTTATATTTTATTTTATCTCAATGGTTTTCAAATGGAGTCTTTTTAACTAGATTTATATTGAACAATGAAAATATAATTTTATTTAAGGTGGCTATTATTTCCTTCATAGATTCCGTTGAAAGTTTACATGGTTTTATAAATAAAAAAATCCAATAAATGTTATTCTATTAGGAATTTTGGAATTGAAAATGGTTTAAAATAATTGAATTGAAAATAGTATTTTTGAAATAAAATTTTATTTTCATATCATAAATATATTTATATATGGATTTAATATTTTTTTTCAGATAATTAAATGATTTATTCATGTTGTGTTTCTTGAATATTATAAACAATGGGTGTTCCAAGATAGTGTTTGGAGATCCCATTATAGTTTAAATAATGGGTTCACCTAGATATCACTCCAATATATTGGTTAATAATCATTCTTACTGTATAATTATATGATAATTTTTTCATATAGTTATTATAATATATAATAGATCTGTAAGGTTTCTATAATGGTTCAATGAGGTGACGTATTCAGGTACCAACATCACTTTAGTATTCATTCTAATAATTATTGAGGGAATGCTGTTTTTTAAAAATTTAACATAAATAATATTTTTAAATGAATGATATTAACATTGATGAGCAGATATTTTTGTTTTAAATAATGTGTTTTTGATGGGTTTTAATATGCTTCATTGGACTAATTGATTCCTTATGTGTATAACCCTTACTATGTTTTTTCCCATTCCTTGTTTAAAAAAACAATTTTCAGGGTCTATATTTGTGCAAGGAAATGGAAGGGGTGAATTTGATAATCATTTGACAATCCTGAATAATTATCATGAAGATAGATCATGTGTATTAAATTTTTTATATTATTGAAAAAATGGATACTAAAAAATTGTGTCGATGTTGTATATTATGGATTTTTTATGTATGTGTTATGGCCTAAGTCTAAAATACTAAACCTAAAAATATCCATAATGTGAATGAAAATAATTTTTCGAATAAAACTAATCATTATGTAATGTTTTAGTCTAGGAACTTATAATAATGATTTTACTGTAGTAAATATATATTTTCATTTATTTTCTTCAATCAGTAGAAAAGTTAAAAATTTATTCTTGTGTGTGAACTTTCTACTATCTCTTTGAAATGTGAAATTCATCTTATTATATATTCATTTTATAGATGAATATATATAAATATATTTAATTATAATATATTATATTTATATCAAGTTTAAAATTCTACAGATATTTCTACCAAGATCAATGGTTATATAGAATAATGAAATAGTTAACACACTATAATGATGATCGTCAGTGGGATTTATTAATAAATATGTTATAAAATATAATAATTCATTCATATATTTGATTATAAGAATCTTCATTAATTTTCTTATGTAATTATAATTAATTTAAAATTGTTATATATGAGGCTAAAGTGATTTTGAAGAATGTAAAATTCGATATAAGGTATTTTGGATACAATCTCATTATTTATCATGATTATTTACTATTATGCATCCAATTTTTATATTTTATAAAATATATCTCAATAATCACATGATTTTTATTATCCTATCGTTATTTCTAGAGATTAAATGTTTTTATTCCACTTTCTCCCTTTCAATAACTAATGATTCAGGAATAAATTCTTAATGTAAAACCATATTTATTAATATTGTTGGATGAAAATAATTTTTTTATATATGTTTACTATAAAATATTGTAGAAATTATTCTTAATGGTTTCCTTTGATTTTTAGTTTTTATTTTTATCCATGTTTCCCTTTTTCAGCAAGTTTTCGTATTATTATTCATGTAATTTTTCCAATGAGGAATTTAGTACCTTTCACCAAATATGTAGATGAAAAATTATTTTACATATGTTTCAGGAATGGAATTTTTTAAAATAATATATTCAAAATGTCTTGAAACTACTTTTATATGAGTGAATGGTTATATTCAAAGAAAAAATAATTTCAATAATATTTTAAAATATTAGATTTAAAATAATATATTCCAAAATGAAAATGAAATTTTACTCCTGAAATATTACATGTGATATATGAGATTATTTTTTCATCTATAAAGAAAATAATTTTATATTACATTTATATTCCAAGGGAGTTAAAATAAATATTCCAGGAACATTAATCCATTGGATAATTTATAATGATAAATATTTAATTATGGATCATTGAAACCTATTTATTTTTTATAGGGTACTTCTATTGTGATGAAACCCTTAAAAAAACTTTTTTCTTTTCCCGAAATTATACTATGATGAAATAATGGATTTTGTGAAACCAATTTCTTTTTTTTTGGTAAACTATTGTAAATGTTTTATAATATTTTAATACACATATTTATGATTTTCATTCTTATATATTTGGTACCAAACCTATATATCCCACTAATACATTGGGAAATGGTAGATATAACATATGTTAATTAGGACTGGAATGGGGAGTGAATCCTGTTTAGTATTGGAATTGGTCCATTGGGATATTCTAGAGGGAGAGAATTTAATATAGATATTATAGAATTCATATTAAACAAAATCCAAATCGGTATTATTATCTATCACCCATGAATATGTAAATTATTGACTATAATTATGTATTCCAAAAACTAATGTCTTATTCTAAGGTTATGATCTCACGGATCATGTTTAGAGATTAAATAATAATTGATGTCCTACCAACAAAAATTATATTTTCAATGTAACATTATTATGATATATGATTTGTTGGGTATAGTTTTAAAATGAACTTCTCATGTTCTAAATCCATTTTACTCATGTTATACATAATGACAATAGATATCTCCCATGTATACGCTTTTTGAGAATATGACCTCCCCATTTCATATGTTTCACTTCCTTAGGATACGAAGAAATTATTTTTGTTTTGATATATTGAATAATTATGAATATATTGAAGAAATTTATTTGAGGTTATATATATATATTATGAAAAATATTTTAATATCTATATTTCCCAATAATCTAGTCATATACTATTGTGCCATGTATAACATTTTCCTATATGTAATATTAATTTATCATGATGTGATATTTTTTTTGAAAATAATGGATAAAAATAAAACAAAACAAATCATATGCCCAACCATGAAACTATAATGATAACTAATAAAGATAAATTTCACATCATTAATTTTAGTGAGATTCAATAACTCCAATGATGATGATGAACTCACAATAAAATGGATCACCAATCCATGATATCATTATTTTCTTCTAAATATCTTATACATAGTCCTCTCCAATCCTAAGGGTAATGTGGATAACCCTAGCACTTAGCCCTAACTATGGTCAAATATAAGATTATTTAGATCATGGAAAATCAAAAAATAATATAATCTTTTTATTTTTTTTAATATCATGAAATCACTTTAAATAAACACCTTATTCATAAAAATATTATGTAATTACATGGATAAAATACACATTATAGATTTGATGTTGGAGTCAGTTTTCCAATTAGAAACACTATTTAGGATATATTCCATTACATTAGAGAATCTTTATAGATATGATATATGATATTTAATATTTTTAATACATCAACATCCACACTCCATTGGCACAAAAAATTACATTCTAAATCAACGCAAAACGTGAAAGTATTCCTTAATGTATTCCAAACTGCTATATCCCAAAACTGAGTAATTAGATAAGGTTTACTCCCATATCATAAACATTCCATCTCAAGATTCATTAACATTACCCAATGAATTGGATATCTACTTTGGTGATACCATTATAAAAATATCATACAAATGTGTTACACATTATTTTAGTAAACATATCATAAAACCCCAAATAAATAAATTGGGTTTTATATCTGTTTATAGTGGTTCCCTATGGAATCATTCATGAATTCATAAATAAATATTATATGATATTATGCATAAATGTAAAGGGGTACCCCATGACATTATGAACCATTATAGGTAAGTTACAATAAATAAAAATGATAAAAATATATTATTTTCAAGAAATATTAAATGGATATATGGTCTATACATCAATTTCCCTAATAAGCATGTGTAATTATAATCTACATGAATGAACATCAATAAGGTAGTGGAACATATGGATTTTACATTGGAATAGAACTATAAGTAAATAAGGCCAATATAAGTGGATGAATAAAGACATAAGATGTGATGTATCATACCATACATGTAATGAGTAATTTAAAAATCCATCATGAAAATAATGTTGGACGGCATAATTTTAGGATGACCCTTGATCAAGAATATGATGTAGAGGAATAAAAGAGTTCGAAGAATTGTGAAAATTTATTTTGGAAAAAAATCCCTAGTTATTTGAAACAAATTTAAAAGTAATATTTTATGAAACCTTTGGAATAAGAATTTCCTTTTTGTTAACATGAAAATTGAGAGTGAAATGTTCCTTGGAAATGAAAAATGCAGTGTAAAGTTATGTTCACAAATATATTTTTAAAATAGATTTATTTTAGTTGAATATATACGACATGTAAACATTAAAAAATTTCTATATAAAGAATTTATTAATAAACTAATGGTTTTAGAATTTTTATTTTGTAAAAAAATTGAAAGAATAAATTTTGAAACTCCTCAATACATTATTTTGGAAGGATATATTTGTTAAACAAATAATTATGATTTGTAAAATACTCATATAATCGGGAAAATAATTGAAAATATAGTGGTAGTAAATAAAAATGTGTAAGATCAAAATCAAGTCAAGATTTCACAACTCGTTGGAAAAATAACTTTAGTCTACAAAATAGTTATGAAATGCGTAATAATTTAACAAAAAGAGATGAAGGATAAACTTATTAGAAATGAAACTCATATAACATGAATAAAATATATTTAAAATTAAATTATCAATTATCTAGTATTTGTACCCTATAAATGTAAATTGGTGTTTAATGTAAAAGGTGTCTCAATAAAGGGAGATAAAGTCAAAAACCCTTTTTCGATAAAGATCATTATAATTAATAAACATTGAAATAATGATATATTTAATTTTAAGATTAAATTCCATAAATTAGGAACATATAAGTTATTAAATATCCATTTTCATATATATACATAATTTAGATGAAATTATATGCATAAAATAACACATTTATCAAAGATTGATGTTTTGAGATGAAACCCTTATAGATTTAGTAATCATCGATTGATATGTCATTAGAATCCAAAAATTAATATTGTTATATAGATTTAATGAATTAAATCATCTAATATTCTAATATAATTTCTACTATAGTATATAAACCATTGAAATAGAAAACAATTCTGTAATATTAAATTAAATCCCAATGAAGATGAACTCACACAGAACCCTACACTTTATTCAAAAAGTGTTATGTAGTTTTACATGACATCAAAAAAATTAAATTAATTTCATATAAAACCAAAATAAGAAACCTTATTAATATATTATTTATTTCTCATAGTCTACTTATAATTATGATTTTATCATTTATTAAATATTTTTACTTTATGTATGGGGAATGATGTGGTATAATTAATATTTATATGAAGAACTTAGAATTTTGACCATTTTTATGTTTTTTGTTAAAATATATTCAAAAAATATATATTATAAAAACTGTTTTAAATTTAAATTTTATAAATAATTATTTTATGTGATCCCTTATTTTCAGTAATGGAAAACGGAATGTGTACCTACTTAGAGGTGGTAATCCAGACTACAGAATGTATTAAATATGTTTTCACATGAAGTGGGAAGGGTTGAATGTAAAAAAATTGTCATTTTAGAGAAATAATCATTTTATGAAAATCATATTGTTTTACTGTTATCCATTTTAATACAAACCTTGTTTGGTAGTTTTTAAATATAATACATGTCATTCATGGATGCAATAATTCACACATAAAGATGATTAATGATATCATTCTTTAATGAATCGAGGGGAAATGATAAATGAAAAAGTTTAATATATCAAATTTTTATAAGGGAACTAAAAAATAATTATTATTCATTAACCATATTCATGATACCATCCCAAAGTGTAGGTGATTTAAAAATTTGCAATTCATTGTGGAGTAAGAAGTCATCACCACGAATGAACAATGATTACGATTTTTATTCCTTGATAGAATGTGATGGGTAATTTTTTTTAAATAAAAACTGTTAATTTATAATATATAAATTACACAAAATCATTTATTTAATCTTATATATGTAATCTATTATATGAAAAACTAATTAATTAATTTTAAAGAAGAATAAACACTCACATCTGATACTGAAATTTTCTTAGAAATTCTCATTATAAATGATGGGATTAAGAAAATTGGTTGTGTAAAAAGGAAATGTTATATAGGATAGGGTACTTGGATAAGAAAATCAAACATTTCTTCCAAGTAATTTGAATGGTAGTTCTGCTATGGAAGGTGTGAATGTGGTCTCGTTTTATATGTAAACAAAGGGAACATTCCCTAGAAAAGAATGATACATTTGCAACAACAATTGAAGTACATGAATGTAAGGTTCGATAGGTGTCGTATTATTGGTGAAATATGTGGCAATGACTATAAAACTGAACAATTTAAATGTAATTTATTATATATATTTAAAGATAAGAAAATTCAAGCCACATGAGATTATATATTTTAACACTTATTACACATAATTAAATATTAATAAAGTAAATTAGTTTAATAATAAATGTTTTAGTATAAATGTATTTATAAAATTTGAAATTATTATTCTGAATTTGGAAACCATTTTAATTGACTTTATATCATAAATATGAGAAAATAATATTATACACCAAACACACAAAACCCATAAAAATTATATTCAAATAAAATAGTGATATTTAAATTTTAAATATATGTATAACATAATTTTGGTCTTGTTAATAATTGTAATGATAGTATGTAATTTATATTAAATAATACAAAATTCATATCACAGTATAATAAATCCATAATTATTTTAAAAAATATTTTTTAATTAAATGGAAATTAATAAAACATTTTTCTTTATTAAACTAACATTTTACTTCAGTTTTACAATTATTGGGCTTGGGTTTTGTAATTTTAAAAAAATCATAAATTATTTTTTTTAGTATTTCATCAATTAAATTGTTTTATGACCATATAGGTCATTCTTATGTATTGAAAAATAGATGAAATTTATTACATTTTAACAAACTGGATTTCTGACTAAAAGTAACGATATTTTTTAAAAATGATCAATTAATAATTCTATGTATATTTAGAAAATATAAATTAAAAGAAAAATTAATTTTATACAATTATATTTATAAAAATTATATACTTAACATAATAAAAAAGGACAGTCAACAACATTTATTAAGAAAAATTATTTCAAAAACATTGTAAATTTCAAATATTATTTCCTTCAATTTATTAATTTTAATAATTTTAATATCTTATTTCCGATATAGATATATTATATGTTATCATAAAAAAAATTAATGATTATTATTTTTACTGGTTCATGTATCCAAACCTTGTTATTACTACGTGTAAAAAAACATAAAAAACTAAGTTTTATTAAAAATATAAAATATATATATTGAAATCTGGGGATGTCGTAATCTTTATCAAATAGATATATTACACAATCAGAATTTATGGGAAAAAATTAGTTAAGGATGTTAAATATATAAACATTACTGACGATGGAAATTCAAATTAAATTTATTATAACAACCCATGCTAGTTGATTTAAAATAATGATAAGATTAAAAATCAAAGATATTGTTCCAATTGAATGTAGGATTATACATTAACCTCAACATACGTTGAAATATTTTATGACTTTTTTTCTCCTTTCACCACTCATTATATTGAAATAAATAATGGGTATGGGATTACATAAATTTATAAATAATGATTATACCATAAAACTTTAGTCCCTTACTTCAAATTAGGTTACCCATTGTCATTTTACTTTTAGGTTCTCCATTAATGTTAACTATTATAAAATATGACCTTCAAATCATTAATAGTGTTTTGTAAAGGGATTTTATTTTTCCCAACCAAATCTATTGGGAGTGTCAATTCAATTATGCACTAAGGGGCTTGCTCACCATAACCAAAATAAATATCGACATACACTATAACAAATATTTTTGTGTTGTTACCCCGAGATTAATCTATACAAAAACCACAACCACTTTATTTTCTATAGGGTGATGTATTTCTGAGAAACTATCATATTCCAACTATTACACTACAATATATAATTATCATATGTCATATATTTCTCTCTTTGAAATTATCATATTCAAAGGATTACTCTCTAATCCATCAAAATATATTTGTTTAACTCCCAAATAAAATACCTAGATTCTCATGATAAAATAACATCATTCAATTAATTATAGAAATATTATTCCTCATCCATCATTAGGAAGAATTATACATATGGGATCAACAAGATTTTAATAATGGTTACATGAAATTTTAATGAAATAAAATTGTTTTTTATAATTTTCAAGTGAACCCATAAGAAAGTAATTTAAATTTTATAAAAAAATATGACATGATAGACCCCTGGTAAATAAATCTATATCCAATAATATTTTCATAATTCATGGTAATTACCACTAAAAATAATTTTAAAATATGGTCTTTACACTGTATATGAATTTTACATACTACTTATAAAAAATAGAATATTAATTGATGTATTAGGAATCTATGTGAATGATATTCGGTCATTTATTGGAACATAGGGTATTCCCATAAGAAAATCATGGGAAAATCATAAATAAACAATTGTATTATTACAAAAAAAATCATTGATGGATCATAACAAAAATAATAAAAATAATTCCAAAAGAAAAACAAATAAATAAGGTAGCTGGTATCATTTGATGAACACAGATGATCAAACATTCTATATATATTAAAAACACTCTTACAAGAATTATGAAGTTTTATTTAAATATAATAACATCTATTTTTCATTTAGATTTGTTTGAAAATTACTATTTTATTGAACTCGGATAATATGAATTTTCTTTTTGAAAATATCAACATGTATAAAGGACGTCTCTTAGAATATAAAAATATACCAAAAATACGCATTAACATTGAAATATGTAAAAGAGATTCATTTTTTTTTAAAAAACCCATACCTAATGATTTAAAATAATTTATTTTGAAATCCTTTGAAATAATTTAGTTGAAACATAACATCGTAATTAATATAAAATAATGTCTTTTGGAATTATTTTATAACATTTATTTAGAATAATTTTTTTAAAACTAATCATGTATTAATAATTTAATGTATGTTAAATAAAATAATTTAAGACCATATCATAAAAAGGATAATAAATAATCCATGTTATAAAATATATATGGGAACCATGAAGGACAATAGAGTTGAAACATATTTGGGTTACGTTTTAAAATTCCTAATGTTCAAAAATTGATATGAAAAAATACCTTTTATAAAGTGTAAATGTTATTCAAATAAAAATCATAATATTATCTTGTGGAAATTTCATCAAAGGGGAGGAAATTAATGTTTCGAATTAATATCCATAATTTATATGAATATATATCGTTTAAAATATTATTTTTTGAAAGAGTGACATTGATAATGAAAATTAATTATAGATTCTCATAAAATAAGGGGAAAACATGAACTGAGAAAAAAATTATGACATGAGTAACATTTTACTCCATACACTCAAATGATAATATTCTTGAAAATGAAACTCAAGTTCTTGGAATGAAATATATTTTTTGGTAAAAAGTCAATTGACCATCGAATACATCATATAAAATAAAATTGTTTCATATATTAATATGTGTCTCAATAAAGGGAGTTTGAAATAAAAATCCCTCAGAACATAATGAAATTATAATAAAAACATAGAAAATTAGGATTAATTAAAGTTAAAGATATAATAATATGAATAAATATAACACATTATATTAAATCTAATGTTGTTAGCATATACACTATTTAATATAAATAAGGTGACTAAAGGACATGTCTCTCACACTATGATGTTTTGTGAAAAAACCCATACGGTTTAGTAATATTTGAATATAATGTAATTTCAAGGATGAAATAATTATATTTTTAAATTCCATTAATTAAATAATGGATTATTCTAAAATATAATTTTTGGAATTATATACAACACAAAATTAAAAAATTTCTTCATGACATTAAATCATGATTCAATGATGTAGGATTGAGAGGGATCCAATAGATGTATGTTTGAAAGAGTTATAAACATGAACATAACCACATGTATGATTAAATTATGTTCATTAAAAATGATAATAATAACGTTTTTTTATTATCAATTTCATAAGGATTAATTTCCATTAAAATATACTCATTTTAGATAATTCTTCCACTTATATCCATTACTTGAGGTGGTTCGATTTATTTTTACATTAAAGTCTTAAAAAGTTGACAATGGTTTAATATATTTATGAAATATATTCACAATTTATTAAATATAAATATTATTTTAAATTTAATTTTTATGAAAATAATATTTTTAAAAAATCATACACAGTTTGAAAAAAAGGAAAAAATTGGGTTGTTGTGTGGAAGTCGGAATCTAAACATAAGCACAATCTATAGTTTTATTTTCCAAAAACTGGGATGGAGGAATCATGTCAAATTATTTATATGTTTATAATATTATAATTTTTATAAAAATAATATATTTTCTTTAATTACACTTTTATGTCCATCCATGTTAGTGAGTTAAGAGATATAAGACATGTCACTTATGGTGGTGGTCATCTACACATACAAGAGACTACAGATCATAGTCCATAACGAATTGAATAATAATTGTAAATATAAAAATATATTATTTAATAATTTTATAAGTGAAATTAAATATATATTTATTCATCAAAATCATCCTTGATATCAACCCTATGTGGGGTTGAGGAAAATTAAAAAAAATCACATCGTGGTGGGTATTAGTCCCCAGAACACATGATTGATGAAACAATTATTCTTAGTGGATGAATGGGGATTGATATATTTTTTAAAATAAATATAATAAATATTTATTACGTAATTTATATAGAATACATTATATAAATGATGTTATGGAAGATAATTATGGGAAAATTTAAAAAAACAATGAATACGACACTCATGTCAGATGTTTGTATTTTCCACGAAACTCTCCCGAGAAATGATGAGATTATGCTAATTAATTGTAGAATATGGAAGTGGATAATGAGAGAGGTTTATCGGATAATTAATGTTAATATTTTCATAAAATAGTTCTTATTTTTGGTGAGTTGTGGAAGGGGTTGATGTCGTTTCCTTTTATAATAGTATAAAATACATTTTCATTGAAAAGAATATTATGAATGGGATAAGAATGAAACTGCACGAATGTCTAGTTAATTTGGATTTTTAGGGTTGGTGAGTTATTTGGGAAATTCATTAAAAATGATATTTTCTTTTCTATCTAATCTAAGGTTCATGTAAACTTGTGAAAATTTGAGCGCCTTTTTTATTTTTTATTTAATTACTTATTACACTTAATTAAATATTAAAAAATTAATTTAATTTAGTAACTAAAGATTTCTATAAATATTATCAATAAATTTTTAATTGATTATTTTTAATTTTACATTCATTTTACTAAATTCTATTGATAAATTTGAGAATAATTTTTTAAATTAAATGGATATAATAGATAATTTTTAAAAAAAAATACAGTGTAATTAATGTTTAAAATTATGTATGAGATTGCCTATTGGTGGTTACTAATTATCCAAATATAATTTTATTTATTATAAATAATTAAGGTAATGTAAAATTAAAATCACGAAATTACCAATTTTATCAAAAATTTAATTAATTAATACATGATCTAAAACATTTTTATATATTATGGTTACCTTTAACTTAAGTTTTACAAAAAAATTTCATGGGTTTCAAATTTCCAAATATTATTATAAAGATAATTTTGTTGTTACTTGGCTTCTTATTTGATCAAATAATGTTTTTTAGGATCATAGAGTTAATTACTATATGTTTATAAATTTATGAAAATTATAACATTCATAAAAACAACATTATTAGACAAAAATCGTTATGTTTAAAAAATGCTCAAAAATTCAACATATTAAATTTAAATATTAAAAATTAAAAAAAACATTACCTCATTAAATTTTGTTAAAAATAATTATTTATCTTTTAATATAAAGAAATTAATATAAATATCAACTTCTATTATTAGAAAATTGATTTCTTAGATATTAATTCTTTACAATTACATTTTATAAAAATTTATTTATTTAAATAATTTTTATATTTTCTATTTTATATATATATATATATCTTATTTTTATAATAAATATTTTTTAAATATTTTTATAAAAATTTTGTAATGTATCACGAAAGTTTTTTAGATGTAGTGAAAAAATATATAGATTTAAGTATTATTTTAATGAAAATATATATACTGAAATAATTTCATTTTGCATTATCTTATATTTATATCATCCGTTAATGAATTCAAAAAAATATAAAATACTCTATGAATGTATATTTATCATTTTGGGGATTAACATAATTCTCTATGATTATTGTTCTAGTGAGAAAACTGAATACACTATGTTATGATGGTAGTTTGGTGAGCCTATAAATATGTTATGGTTATCTTTGATTAATCATGTATGAATTATGTTTTTCAAAACCCTAGATTAATCATTTATTAATATTTAAAATTAATTTTTGTTTTCTATATTAATTAATTTTTAAGGATTAATTCAATTTACTTAATTTTGATTCCATGAAATATCATATAGATTGATTTTAAATAGTTTAAAAATATTAAATATATTTTAAAACACACACACACATATATATTACATTGTTACATATTTATTTAAATATAATTATATATTTTAGGGGTTTATATCAAAAATAAAAAACCATTAAAATTTAAATTATTTGAAAAAAATTAAATGATCGGAATTTGAAGAAAATAATGATTGTTTTTTAAAATAATGTATGAAAAGAAAAAAAATGAAATTAAAAAAATGTCTAAAGGGGGATTTTTTTATATATGTCGGATTTAATTTATATTAATAAAACTTGTGTAATGATTAAAATAAAATGGAAACTCATATAAAAGTTATGTAAGGATTTTTATGAGATATTTATATTTTGTTTTTAAAAAATATACTTAGCATTAAGGGAGAATAAAATAAAGATTTTAGAATAAAACACACATATACCCACATGCACACACACACTCATACACACATAGATATATATATATATATTCATATAACCTATAATGTAAAGACCCGTAAATTTCAAGGGAAATTTTTTCTTAATTTTCATTGGAATTTTACGAGTACGCGGTTTCTGACGGAGCCTGATTCCAAGGCCCAGTGTGCCGAGAATCAATTTCCGAAGTTACGCTCGGGTACGTTCAGTGAACGAATGAGCGGGTTTTTCTATCTTTTAATCCAGAGCTCGGAATTGAAATCTGAGGGCACTGATTAAATCGCAGCGCCGGTTTTTTCTTAACAAGACCCTTTATGGAGTTGTGTTTGCTCGGGTGTATTTGTTAGAAATGTGAGGAATAAAAATAAAATTGTTTTACAAATTTATTTTTATTTCATTAATGTTGGGTTCGGTGTTTGGGAAAGGGAGATGTGAGGAAGTTGGGGGTTGGTCCCCCATGAGCCCCCACCTCTAAAAATTCCCAACACCCCATTAAACACCCGCTCTAGCTTTAATGTGTAACTCCTCTCTCTCTCTTAAATTGAAATTCAACTCTCTCATTAAATTATTTGATTAAGTTATTCAATGAATTTAATTACGAGTTGAATCTTGAATTCTTTGGAATTCATGGCATAATAAAATAAGGATGAATCTTATTTTATTTTGGGTTGGTTGTGGTGTGAGGAACCTTCCCTCCCTCGCCTTAATTCAAATTCCAACGTGTTTAATTAATGAGGATCCTTCCTCCCTTTTTAATGATCCACCTCAGCGGATTAATTGAGTGGGGCCCTATGTCATAAATCCCCCAATTATGACTTGCATGCCAATGACGAACCCACCACTCCTATTTAAAGGAGGCCATGGGGAGGAGTTCCAGATGGCTTCTTCAAGCGGCGGAACGCTAGCAGCGAAGCACGACGCCCAGCACTTGGAGAGTTTTCCACTACCTCCAACGAAGGACGACGAAGAACGTTGGTTCCTCGGAGATCGATGATGCGGCACTGTGTTCCGCGATGCCGACAATTCTCTTCTCCATGACGCCAACAATGCTTACGGAGCCTCGGTCTGCGACGCCATCTTCTGCGACGCCGTTTTCCGTGACGTCCTTTTCCCGCGACGACCTTCATTCGACGACTTCATCAGGTAGGGGTTTTTTCATTACGTTCAGATTTTTATTTGGACGTTCTTCGATAATATCGGGCAACTATTATCAAAAAAATGGAGGGGGTCGGACCGCACAAAAACGAACGAACCTCCTCCCCTATTTTATTTTTATGGTTATACTTGTGGCACAAAATGGAAGCGATGCGGTGTCGTCGCACCGCGCGGAAACAAGGAGAAATGCGGCGAAGAAGCGCAGTGACATCACACCGCGCCCTTAAGGCCGAACGAACCCGCGACCGGAGTCAGGCCACAGCGAAGGGGCGTGGCGCCGTCGCGTCGCGCTGGAGAACCCTGAAGACACCGCGGCCGGAGCGGGGCCAAGGCGCAGGGGCACGGCGTTGTCGCGTCGTGCCGGTCGGACCAAGGTTGCGGCCATGGGCCGCAGCAGAGCAAAGGAGGGTGGCCAGAACCGCCGACTGCCGGTTTGCTAAAGGGAAAGACCAACTGGTCCCACAAGAGCCGCTGGCCGGCCGTTACGGCTGGCTAGATTCTGGAAACAACCGGGGGTTTGTTCCCTGGTCAGCGTGCCAGGGCGGACCCCCGTGAGTCCGCCGCTCGGTCTGAAGGGGTGGCGGTTCCCCCCTTCTGCACTCGCGTGATGCGCGTGGCGCCCGTGCCGGCCCGGACCGGCTGCACCGGCAGGACTGGCCGCACCGGGTCAGGACACCCGCACCGGCTGGGCTGGGTCGCGCCGGCCAGGCCGGGCCGCGCCCTATTGGGCTGGACCCAGACCTAGGTCGGGTCACCTGGTTCGGGCCGACACAGGGGATCTCGGGCCGGGTCGGACCGGGCCCGAACCCCCTATTTCTGGGCAGTTTTCATGAAAATGCACATAACATGGGCTAGGGACCTCCGATTGATGCACCATCAGTTGCGATTCGATCCTTGGATCAAGACGGTAATTTTGGTATATTACACCCATGATTTTGGAAAATGTTGGGTACAACCGGGTTTGTTCAAACCAGAAACCAACCGGGCCCTCAGAGCGGAAACACTTATAACATGAGCACCGGATGTCCGATTGACATGTCATCAACCTTGTTGGATTCCTCTTGATGAGATGGAACTTTTGGCATATTTCTCCTGATATTTGGACGCAGTTGGATAGTGGTCGGGTTGGATTGAACCCGAAATCCAACCGGGCCCCTGGAACGGAAAAGCTGATAACTTTCAGACCGGACGTCCGTCTGATGAACCGTCAGCGGCATTGGTGATCACATTGAGAAACGGTCCTTATGAGTATACCCTATGTGAGTTCGGGGTATAGTTGAGATACGGCCGGGTTGGTTCACACATGAAATCAACAGGGCCCCTGGGACGAAAATGCTAATAACTCACAGATCGGGTGTCCGATTGACGCGCCATCTGTTGCATTGAGAACCCTATGACGAGGCGGTCATTTGAGATACTTCTTAGTGGAACCTTGTGATACATGGAGTATCGACCTGTAACTCATGGAGCGGACCCTCCCGGAGACGAGCATATGGATTACGGAGACCGTGTAGCCAGCGGAGACCTGACGACTGCTTCACCGACTCGACTTGGAGTGAGTCGACTAGCCCAGCGGACGAAGCGACCGGTATTTGGCGACATATCCACAGTGGACGGAGCACCTGGTAGTTTTCCGCAGACCCGCGGTACTCGATAGGATGAGTACCTCTATAGGCTATTAGGGAGAGTGCCCGGTATTTGGCGGCAGACCCTCAGCGGACAGACTGTCCGGTAGTTGGCAGCAGACCCACGGTACTCGACAGTAGGAGTACCTCAGCAGTCTATAGTTAGTAAGCAGTTCCTCGGAGTCGTGATAGGATCACTTTACTCTTTAGAGATGGAGCTCTTCAGCAGTTACGGTTTCGATAATGAAAAGCCTAGTTTGAGCTAAGTCAATGACCTGTGTGTTTACCAATGATTGAGATGGGTCACTTGATAAACATAGGTAGAGGTTATCCGTTGATTTCATAACCACTGTGTTTCCTCATGATTGAGATGGGTTACATGATAACTTAGATTAAGTATGGGATTATACCTAAGTAAGTGTTATCTGTTGAGTTTCAGCTTTGTGGTTATCCTTGATGGATTTAGAGAGACCTTGAGGGTCTCAGGGTCCCAACTGAGTATCGTATACTCACCCCTATATGGGCTATGCCCACACCTCGTTGTGTTGGTTGCAAACAACGGGCAGCGCTAATGGAGGCCGAGCATTCGAGGACTGGACGGTACCCGGAGGTGGATCTCACGACAAGCCAGTACCCAGAGGAGACGGACGGACGGACAATCGGATGTGGAGTGATGAGGAGGACATGTGTACCTACCCTTCAGGTAGGATCCTTGGTGGACGATCCAGGAGCCATGTGTCATCTTCCAGCTACTTGTCTTATCTTTTGTACTTTACATTCAGTTGTAGTTGTACCTCTCTATTGGGATTGTATTTTCGGCCCCTTTGTACTTTCAACACTTTTGTTACTACTTTACATATTATTTACTTCCACTTGTACTCTGTGGTGTTTTTTTACTTTTTATAAAGGCAATACCTTCCTAGTTATCGGGATTTATGCCTTTGGTGCTAGTCGCCAGCCCCTGGCCTATGGAAGGTGGGCTTGGGGTAGTCACGACATAGGCCCATAGGACGGGTCGTGACAAATTGGTATCAGAGGGGTCGGTTCTACCACAGAACATAGGACTCTGATATTTTCTTTTTGTGAAGAAATAGTGTTAAGGGTACCGAATGTGTTTTTCAGTTCAGGGAGTCCAGTGTTGGTGCGGGCAGCCTACGTATCCATACACCAGGACCCTGACAACTGATTTCCGACTTTGTGCATCAAAACACTGATTGCGTGTCTGTTTCCAAAAGTTTTTAAAAGTCAGCTCAAACAATGTCAGCTCACTAGGTATAAATCATTTGGTCATATCATGTTTGTTTCTTTCAGGATGTCTCCCCGTGGATGACCAGCTAGAGCCCCGAGAGTTGTAGGTACTGACAGCCCACCGAGCAATGTGGCCTCAGTAAAGGGCCATTTCCCAGTTGAGGCACCGGCGGAGGGACTGACAGTACTACCAACCATTGGGCCACCGATGCCACCATCCCCAGCAGCGGAGAGTGAACGTTGCATGAGCACACTACACGAGTTCCAGAGCCAGAGGCCACCTCAGTTCATGGGAGAGACGGACCCGCAGGCAGCTGAGGATTGGCTGGAGGCTATCGTGAGAGTCTTCAGGCTAGTGGGGACGCCAGCAGACTTCATGGTGATCCTTGCTACCAGCCTTCGTCAGGCAGTATCGGGCAGATGGTGGAACTAGATGCTCCAGGTGCATGACGAGGTGACACTTCTGTGGGCAAACTTCGAGATCCTGTTCCGGGGCAGAGTTTGTAACAGCCACCCTTCGAGCGGTGCGTATAACGGATCTACTTCATCTAAAACAGAGTATCATGATGGTGGTGTAGTACTCCACGTGGTTCACAGACAGCTCACGCTACTCTACAGACATGGTACAGGACCCGTTTTCAGGGCCCGAACCTTCGATCAGGGGATCAGGTGAGAGATTAGAGCATCTGTTGTTTCTCACAACATCCTGACGCAGACATGCGTGTTGGAGCGAGCCCTCTTAGTGGAGAGTTTCCTTGCGGAGCAGTCTCCACCAGCAGGACCCACCACTAGGCGGCATGCGGCAGAATCTTCTACAGCGTGTAGTAGACAAATGACGCAGAGGTCCAAGAGGACCAGACCTACCGGTGGCCGAATGCATGACTCAGGTTCAGTTTTACGGGGAAACCGTGGTGGAGTCAGAGCCCGTCGTTCCAAGAGTGGGAATTGTTAATCCTACGACGGGCTTGGTCACATGGAACATGACTATCCGACCCGCCGTAAATATGATCAACAGATATATGAAAACCCCATAGTCAGAGGTAGAGGTTCGATCAGGGCGGACTGCAAGGAGCTGGCGGCCTTGGTAGGGGAGCTGGCCATTCAGCTGGAGGTGGACGACGCTTCGAGGTGTTTCAACCACCACCACCAGGAGGTCCACCCCGACCACTGGAATAATTTGGACATGGGAGAGATCAGCTTTAGGTAGTAGAAGCATACGACTATGGAGCTCTGGAAGTAGATGGATATGAGCGGGACTAGCTCTAGACATTGAGACATTTTTTCAGGTTGCTTCTTGCCTTGTTGATGTTTGTTTGGAGATGCTTTGTGTCTTTGTACATTGAGTTGCAATAATAAAAGACACCTTTCTTTGTGGGATTTACCTTATTATCCTCTCTTTTTGTTGTTACTAAGAGGTTCCGATTAAAAAAAAATTTTGACTTAACCCTCACTTTTGAGATACCTACTGGAGGAGACCCAGTTACCACACACTGATGCCGACAGTGTGACTCAACGCTTGGAGGTGAGAGTAACGGCTGGATCTCTTGGTAGTAGCATCTATGCCTTACGACATCATCCTAGGTATGGATTAGTATCATCCATGTCACGATTTAATGTATTAGGCAAAGAGAGTGGTTCATCAAGGGGATGACACCAGATTTCTCTTATCGGCAAAGAAGAAATCTTAGCAGCTCTTGTAGACCCAGAAAAGGACCAAGTCACCGAGGAGTGGATGATGACAGCTCAGATCCAACAAAAGACTTATGCTGGCAGGAGGTGGAGACCACTAGAGTTTGAGGATGGCAACCACGTTTTCCTACGGGTCTCACCTAGATGTGAGTTACGGAGATTTGGCCAGGGTGGCAAGTTGTCTCCGCGCTTCTTTGGACCCTTCTAGGTCCCCAATAGGGTAGGCGAGGCGGTCTACCTCTTGACCCATCCACCTCAGTAGCACCGGGTGCATGACGTCTTCCACGTATCTCAGCTGAGGAGATACGAGCATGACCCGATGCATGTCATCGACCATGGGGGTTGGATATTGGTGATGAGGTGACTTTTGCGGTGTTCCAGTAGAGGTTGAGGATCGATAGGAGTGGGTCCTAAGAGGACAGTCGATTCCTCTTGTGCACTTCTGTTGGCAGCAAGGGAACCTCCAGGTGAGCACATGAGAGCGGAAGGCTCAAATGCTTGCTCAGTACCCTCATTTGTTCCCCTAGTTTGTGATGTAGCTTTATGGGGACATAAATACTTGAGGTGGGAGTAATGCAAAGACTCGTAAATTTCAAGGGAAAATTTTTCTTAATTTTCTTTGGAATTTTACGAGTATGCAGTTTCTGACAGCGCCTGATTCTGAGGCCCTGTGTGCCCGGAATCAATTTCCAAAGTTAGGCTCAGGTACGTTCAGTGAATGAACGAGAAGGTTTTTATAACATTTAATCCAGTGGTCGGAATCGAAATAGGAGGACACCGATGAAATCGCAGCACCGATTTTTTCTTAACAAGAACTTTTAGGGAGTTGCGTTTTCTCGGGAGGAGTTGTTAGAAATGTGAGGAATAAAAATAAATTTTTTTTACACATTTATTTTTATTTATTTACTATTTGGTTAAGTGTATGGGAATGGGAGATGTGAGGATGTTGAGGTTGGGGCCCCCACGAGCGCCCACCACCTTAAAATTACCAACACCCCATTAAACACCCCCTCTAGATTTAATGTGTAACTCCTCTCTCTATATTTAATTGCAAGTCAACTCTCTCATTAAATTATTTGATTAAGTTATTCAATGAATTTAATTAAGAGTTGAATCTTTAATTATATGGAATTCATGGAATAATAAAATAAGGATGAATTTTATTTTATTTTTGGTTGGTTGTGGTGTGAGGAACCTTCCCTCCCTCTCCTTAATTCAAATACCAACGTGTTTCATTAATGAGGATCCTTCCTACCTTTTTAATGATCCAACTCAGCGGATTAATTGAGTGGGGCCCTATGTCATAAATCCCCCAATTATGACTTGTGTGCCAGCGATGAACCAACCACTCCAATTTAAAGAAGGCCAGGGGGAGGAGTTCTGGAAGGACTCTTCAAGCGATGGAATGCTAGCAGCGAAGCACGACACCCAACACTTGGAGATTTATCCACTTCCTCCAACGAAGGATCATGAAGAACCCTGTTCCTCGGAGATCTATGACACGATGCCGTTTTCCACGACGCCGATGATTTTATTCGCTGTGATGCCAACGACGCATACGAAGCCTCGGTCCACGATGCCATCTTCCGTGATGCTATTTTCCGCGACGTCCTTTTCCCACGACGACCTTCATTCGACGACTTCATAAGGTAGGGGTTTTGTCTTTACATTTGGATTTTTATTTGGAAATTCTTAGATAATATCGGACACCTATTTTCAAAATAACAGAGGGGGTTGGACTGCAAAAACACGGCCGAACCTACTCCCCTATTTTATTTTGATGGTTATCTTCGTGGTACGAAATGGAAGCGACGTGGTGCCGTCGCACCGCGCGGAAACAAGGAGAAATGTGGTGAAGAAGTGCAGCGCCGTTGTGCCACACTGTTAAAGACAAACGAAGCCATGACCGGAGTCAGGATGAAGCGAAGGGGCACGGTGCCATTGCACCACGCTGGAGAAGCCCGAAGACACCATGACCGGAGCGGGGTCGCGACAGAGGGGCGTAGTGCCGTCGCGCCGCACCGGTCGGACCAAGGCCACGGCCATTGGCCACGGTGGAGCAAAAGAGGGCGGCCGGAGCAGCCGAACACCAGTTCGCTGAAGGGTGGGAACAAATGGTCTTGCATGAGGCACTGGCGGGCCGTTACGGCCGGCCAGATTCTGGAAAAAATCGGGGGTTTGACCCCCGGTCAGCGTGGTAGGGCGGACCCCCGCAGGTCTGCCGCTCGGTCTGAAGGGGTGGTGGTTCCACCCTTCCGTGCTCACACGGCGCGCACGGTGCCCGTGCTGGCCGGGACCAGCCGCGCCGGGCTGGGGCCCGCCCTAGTGCACCAGACCCGGACCCGAACCCCCTATTTCCGGGCAGTTTTCGATCAGACGCCCATAACATGGACTAGAGACCTCCGATCAACGCACCGTCAGTTACGATGTGATCCTTGTATTGATATGGTCGTGTCCGTATATTACATCCAAGGTTTCGGAGAAATTTGGGTATGACTAGGTCTGTTCGAACCTAAAATCAATCGGGCCCTCGGAGCCGAAACGCTTATAAATTCAGCTCCGGGCGTCCGATTGACGTACTGTCAACCTTGTTGGATTCCTATTTATGAGACAGAACATTTTTCATACTTCACCTGAAGTTTGGACGCAGTTGGATAGTGGCCGGGTTGGATTGAACCCAAAATCAAATCGGGCCCCTAGTACGGAAAAGGTGATAACTTTCAGACCCGACGTCCGTTTGAAGAACCGTCAGCGGCGTTGGTGATCACGTTGAGAAATGGTCCCTATGAGTATACCCTATGTGAGGTCAGGGTACATTTGAGATACGGTCGGGTTTGATCGCACACGAAACCAACCGGTCCCCCAGGACGAAAAGGCTAATAACTCACTGACTGAGCGTCCGATTGACGCGTCGTCTGTTGTGTTGAGACCCCTATGACGAGGCGGTCCATTAAGATACTTCTTCGTGGAAACTTGTGATACTTGGAGTATCGACGTGTATATCATGGAGTGGACCCTCTCGGAGACGAGCGTATGTAGTACGGAGACCGTGTAGCCAGCTGAGACTTGACGACTGCTTGATCGACTCGACTTGGAGTGAGTCGACTAGCCCAGTGGATGGAGTGCCCAGTATTTGGCGACAGACCCATGACGGACGGAGCGCCCGGTAGTTGGCCGCAGACCCGCGGTACTCGACAGGAGGAGTACCTCTGTAGGATATTAGGAAGAGCACCCGGTAGTTGGCAGCAGACTCGAGGAACTCGACCGGAGGAGTACCTTAGTGTCTATGGTTAGTGAGAAATACCTCGGAGTCATGACAGGATCACTGTACTCATTAGAGACGGAGCTTTTCAGCAGTAACAGTTTCGATAAGGAAAATCCTGGTTTGATCTGAGTCAATGACCTGTTTTTTTACCTCATGATTGACATGGGTCACTTAATAAACTTAAGTATATGTATGGGCATATACCTAGGTAGTGTTTATCCGTTGATTTCATAACCATTGTGTTTCTTCATGATTGGGATGAGTTAATTGATAACTTCAGTATAAGTATGGGCTTATACCAAAGTAAGGGTTATTTGTTGAGTTTCTACTTTGTGGTTATCCTTGTTGGATTTAGAGAGACCTTGAGGGTCTCAGGGTCCCTACTGATTATCATATACTCACCCCTGCAAGGGCTATGCCCACACCTCGTTGTGTTGGTTGCAGACGACGGGCAGCGCTGACAGAGGTCGAGGGTTCGAGGACTGGACAGTACCCGGAGGTGGATCTCACGATGAGCCAGTACCCGGAGGAGATAGACGGACGGACAATCGGACGTGGAGTGTTGAGGAGGACATCTGTACCTACCCTTCAGGTAGGATCCGTGGTGGAAGATCCAGGAGCTGTGTGTCATCTTCTAGCTGCTTGTCTTATCTGTTGTACTTTACTTTCAGTTGTAGTTGTACCTCTTTGTTGGGCTTGTATTTTTGGCCCCTTTGTACATTCAACACTTTTGTTACTACATTACATAGTATTTACATCTTCTTGTACTCTGTGGTGTTTTTTTACCTCTTATAAAGGCAATGCCTTCCTATTTATCAGGATTTACGCTTTTATTGCTAGTCGTCAGCCCCTGGCCTATGGAAGGCAGGCTTGGGGTAGTCATGGAATGGGCCCAAGAGATGGGTCATGACATATAACATGTGAATGGTTTCATATAAATGTTTTCAAAACAATTAAAATCATGTGAATATACTAAAATTCATGAAAATATGTTAATAACCTTATTTTTATTTAATGTAAAATTAAATGAAAATTAACAATGATGAGAACTTCTCACAAATATATAATTTAACCTTGATATATACAATGATCTTGTAACATGGATCATGTATTGGGAAATGTAGTGTACCTTTAGGGAAACCCAAAAACTATTCATATATATTTTTTAATTAGTGAATACAATGTCCCTTCATTTCTTCTTTATTTTTCAATTTTAATGTTCTATAAATTTCATGCTATATGGAATCTCTAATTCCTCTCATAACAATTAATGTGTTCTATAGAGAGCCTTACACCAAGGGTTTTGAATTTCATTCCCATTAATTTTTTTATCATGAATTTATTAAGTGGATTTCTAACATTATTTATATTTAAAAATTTAACATGATTTATATATTGATATAACTTTTCCAATCCCTTTTGGATGCCACAAATCCTTTTATTTTCACTTCATAATTATGAATGAATTAGATAATGGTCAGTCACTTTTCATGAAATCCTCATGGAATATGAGTAGGGAGACCACCATAAATATGGAAAAAAAACAATATATTACATAACCAAAAATTTGTGTTCCACTTAAACAAAAAATTGATAATCATCCCTACCTAAGCCTCATAGAGAATGTTATGATTTACTCTCTCCTTGGCCTCAATGGTGATTTTATAATATATGTAATGGTTTCCAATTTACATAATACATCTCATAAAATCTACCATCTTTTCAGACATTTGATTTCTAAAAAATATTTTATTTATAGATTTACTAAATATTAATTATATTTGGTTAAATATTCATATGTATTGTTGTTTGTTTTCAATGAAGTATGAAGACATGTAATTTAAATTTAGACATAAATTTTCAGTTATTATATGACATTCCAATTTTATTGGGGTGGGGTTTCATGAAAATTATCAGAAAGGATAAATATAAGCCATTATGGCTTCATTATTATATTTCTACTACTTAATTATACATTGATTTTTTTTGTATTATTATAGTAAATTATGGCCATCACCATAGAATAATTTCAGATATTATATTATTTTTTAATCAATAATTAGAATAATGTTATTCAATGGAATGTTATTATAATAATTAATTAAACTTTAAGACTAGATGAGATTACAAAATAAGAAATTTCATATGTATTTTAATACTATGATATTAATATTTGTGCATGTTATACTACATAGAATTTAATGAAAATTTATTTATACATATTTTATATACATAGCGAGACATTAAATGATAATTATATGTTAACTATGATATGTGATTATTTCTTATAGCTTATATCATGTTCTCTGTTTTATTAATATTTTATAATACATTCCACTATATGGATTAATAATATTTTTCTAAATTAAATTAGTCTATTCTACAACATTATATTGAGGGTGATAAATAATATATGTTAGATGAAAGTTAATTGAGGAAGTAATTGAGATGATAAATAATATTTTAAATTAATTTAGTTGGAGGTTATTTTCCTCAATATCTAAAAAAAAGGACCAATAATGAATAATAAGTTGGTTCAATGAGTTTCAGACATATGTTATGTCCTAGAATTCGAGTTTATTTAACTAGATTACAAGGAAAAATTTTCAATGAAATAAAAAACTTTATCCACAAAATGAATGTATTTGTTTCCTGTATAAGTGAGAAAATACATAATTAAAATATTATTTCCTATAAATATTTAAGATTATGGATTTTATTTGGTTTTATTTAGAATGAAATAATGTGACAAGTTTGGTTGCTGTTTTATTAACCCAACATATTATTTATTGAGTTTTATTTTTTATAGTGTGCGGATGAATATTTTTTAAAATAATTATGAATTATATTCTTTTTAGTATGTTTTTATTTTACATTATAAATTTCATATATACGTTTTTGATTACACACATTCTAGACAATATTGTTTGAATGATTTCGGAAAGAAGTTCTCATGGTTCTGACCAGTATATATTTATATATGAATGATGTAATGTATCATGGTCATGAAATATTCATTTATTATAGGTTATAATGGATTATGGTTAAAATGTACACTTATACTAGGTTTTTTAATAGAATAAACCATATTTCTTGTATTGGGATTTAACATATCAAGGTTTAGCATGAGATGTTGATGTGATGATCAGGCATCACGGGTTGTAAGGATGTATTGAGGAGTTTGTATGGGGTGTGGGGAAGTGATGATGTGGTTGAAAATTGATTCCTTATCATATTATGTTGTTTCACTTGGTACATTTATATAATGAATTAGATGAAATAAGTGCAAGGATTTAATTGTCAGGTTGAGTGGGGTGTTTGGATGTAATGAGAGAATGAGTAGTGCAGGTTGAGAGTTGATCTCATATGTTTGAAGGAATCTATTATCTATGGTTGTGATATTAATGAAATTATTTTTATGTGGCATGATAATACTTTAATAAGGATATAATATCTTCTCACTCTTAATTAATTAAAAATCCTTGGGAATGAAAATTATCTCTGATATCAAATGATAATCCATTCATATATTTCATTATTACAACATTAATTGATACTCATAAAAATGAATAGTATGTGTGTATTACTTTTTTTATTAGAATCACCCAAACAATATCCAAAATATATTTTTACACACATGCCAATTTATATATTACATATCTTATGGATATATAATTTCATATAAATATTAAACTACTTAGTACCATGAACAACTCTCCTCTCTATTTTTTTCTAAGTTCCTTTTATGAATTTCTACGGGTGATTATATCTAAAATATTGATATAATGGATGGATCTAGAGCGTGATTTTACAATTCTAACAATGTACCATTATATATTTATTTTACTTCAAATGATTTATAACATGTTTATGACAACATGTTATGGGAACCAATCAATATAATGATGGAATCATTATGTGTTGATTAGTGGTTTTATTCTTTTCTCAAGGTAATTAAAAGGGAAATAACAACCATTTCATATGATAGATACCCTCCATTGAAGTACTCAAAATTATTCCTATTAGAGGTGGGAATTTTGGGACACTCCTGTATCATACAATGATATAGGTGGGGTATCAAGAGAGGTGGGTCATGATAAATTGATATCATAGCTTCTATTCAGGGACAAGATAAATATTGAAGTTAGATCAAATGTGGATTACATGGTTAATGAGGTAAATCATGTTATTTGTCCAAAATTATGGATAGAAGGGGTACAATCTAGTAATAATGCATTTATAATGCATTTCATATGATGCATGGACCCTAAATACTTGGATACTTGTTATATCATATGTCTTGTGGCCCCTAATTATCTAATGCACGGACCTTGAAAGCCAAATAAACATATTTATGTTATAATCCCAAAATATGAGTGTGGAAAACTAATGATGTATACATGAATAATTTTTATATGATTCATTTATAATTAAATATTCAACTCTGTTTATGGATTTCTGTTAAATATTAACCATTCTTGATATGATGGAAATTCAATAATTACATTTTATTCAATTCTGAAAAACTATTTCTTATTGTTATGAAAATATTTCATAAAAATAAAAATGTCATCAGATATTTTTTTCTAAATTAATATTCGATGTTAATTTTTTTCAAATGGATTGGATCATGTGAAATTAAATTTTGTTAAGAGTGTATGAGAGATTAGGTTTTTTAATTTATATGATTTTTTGATAATGTGATTTAAATTTTTATCCAGCGTGTATATAAAATTGGGTATTCATGGTCAAAATTTATAATTGAGGAATTTATGCATAGTATCTAAAAACATACAATAAATTTATAAATTAAATGTTTAAAATCCAAACATCAATTATAATAAGTAATCTATTTCATAAAAAGATATTATAGAATAATGGAAAAGAACATATCCAAGATTGATATCGGAAAAAAAAAATTAAAAATTTAAAAAATTTACATTTAGGTAATTAATTTCATTTTTCAATTATTCATTTCATAGTCTACTAAAGGATATTTTCGTAATTTTTTCAAATGTTGATTTTTGGGTGAATATAGAAATATACCGATTTAAAAAAAACATTCACTTCTACGATATTATAATTATACAGGAATGAAATGAATGATTAATGATCCTTTTTATAGAAAAAAACATATATTAAAGATTCATTTTTATTCATATAATATTATATTTATACACATAATATTTATTGCCTAAATTTTAAAAATCTATGTAATGTTTTTGTTTAAATAAAATCCATTTTGGATTCTTCACTCATAATCATGTAATTATAAGGAACCTTTATGTTTTAGTTTGGATTAAAAAATAATAATAATTCTTGTTTCATTTATCATAATCTAATTAATCCCTCAAAAATCAAAAATAATCACTATTTTACTATAAATTTAATTATTATTAATGTATTTTACCAGTTCTGAAAGCCACCCTGAGGCGCCCTGTACTCAGTTGGTAACATAGACTCAAGTACATTTCCCTAAATTCCAGAGGCTGCCAACTAGCTGTGAGGGCCTTGGGTGTGATAGTTGGGAAACTATTACCTCATTGGCAGAGTACACAACAGATGTAAACAAATACATACAAGAGCTGAAGCATTAAAAATGGCATACATCAGTAAGAATAGGAAACTAAATATATAAACTGGAGAACATATATAAAAGGATGCATGATACATATGTCTAGAAAAATAGAAAAACAAGACACAATTCTCGAATACAACAATACTAAACCAAAGTAAAAATGAAAGTAGATAAACTTCTCAGAATACCAAGCCATACCTAAGTCCCATTCTCTCCAAATCCACAGCAATTCAAGTACCTGATGTTGAAGGGAACTTTCCCTTATCCATACCGGCGACACTGTAATCTGTTGGGGCCCAAAATCATGACCCAAACAGGGTGTGAGACTAAATCCTAGAAAGAAAACACCATAAGCTCTGTGCCTAACAATCTGTGAGTATACGATCTATAAAATACATAAGGCCTTAAAAAAGGAAGTACTCAGCAGAAAATAATACATAGTTGAAAACATTCAATTTATCACACAACATGAAAAAACTAGTCAATGAAGATAAACACAACAGGTAACCCTCTAGAACGCACCCAAAACCTATCCCCTCTGGTCCTACCTAGAAACATAGTCCATCAAAAAAACACAAGGTAACCCTCTGGGATGTTCTCACAACCTATCCCCTCTGGTCCGACTTAACAAGTACAAGAAACCCTTTAGACAGTACACTCAGTCTAACCCCTCTTGTTCAGCTAAATCATAGACTCTCTAAGGAAGCACTCACTATCAACTCCCCCTATAGTCTCGTAATGGAACTAATGGCGCTCTGGGGAGCACTCAATGTCTCATTCCCCCTGTGGCCCATGTTGAGGAACAACAGACACTCTGGAGAAGCACTCAGCGTCCATTCCCCCTATGGTCTCGCATTGTAAATTATAAGACACTGTCGGGAAGCACTCATCATCCATTCTCCCTATGGTCTACACACTAGGTTCTCATGGACCTGTGTAAGTCAAGCAAGTGTAGCAGTGCATAACTGCCAATGTAAACCTCATAAACTACTTGGATAGCATTCTACAACACAACAGTATAACAGAACAACTGTCACACCATCCTATAATACTAGGCATGGGAAAGCAAAGAACATCCTAACAGGAAAAGAAGTCCCAATAATCAAAACAAGAAAAACATTCTTGGGAAATACATCCAAAGAATAACAATTCACCCTATTAATAAACAATAATAATCTACTCAAACATACCAGCATAGTAGAGAAACAATAGGGCTGAAATGGTAAACTCGTAATACCTTGTTCTTGGGTATTGGGAAAACATTTCACATAAAACTCAATGACATTCAACAAAAAGGCACAAAACACCTACCTAGGGGTTATAAGATCAATATAATTGAACCTCGAAGCAAGAATATCTTTAAAATTCCATATATCTTAGAAAATATATGAAATATTCAACCCACAATATTGTGGAAAAGAAGAGGAATCATGGAATGAGGCTCAAGAAGAAGAGAGAACTCAATGATAAGATTCCAATGCAACCAACTATGTTCAATTCGGAGGACAGACAGAGGATCGGGGGTTCGTCGAAGATCTGCTTCCGTACGAACTCCTTTGGACGAATGTGACCTAAACGAAGGTTGTTCTATCCATCAAAAATGGCCTTGATGTGTTTAATGAAAAAAAATACAAGGCGTGTACTTTTGGAGTACAAGTGTGTACTCTCCTTTCCGTACTCTACTTTAAGAGGCTTCCAAGTCACTCCCACACGACCATGTGTGTGGCGACGAAACGACCAGCACATGAACTCCTACGATAAGGAAGTACATAGTGTGTACTCATAAATTACATGACATGTACTCATAAATTACATGGATTATACATAGAAAATTTCTAGAATTTCCTCTTTTTCTAAAGAACGACCAGAAAAGAAAAAACATACCAGAAAAGAAGATATAGGTTCTTACAATTCTTAAATCACTCATTTTCTAAATAACGGTTTTCAATGCATTTTGTAAACATATTTTTATAGTAATTTATAAAACTTCTATGTGTTGAATCAATGGAAATTGATTCCATATATGGAATCTATATAATTAATTTTTGGTAATAAATCAATCATAATTTTTTAATTGATGGATATTAATAATGATATGTATTTATCGACCTAGTTAAGGCTAAAATGTGTTAAAAGAGATAATGAACAGATATATGACATCAAAAAAATTTAGAGAGGAATAAAAACATTAAATTTTTTATTAAAATATGCATCGGATTTAACATGGTTATCAAATGGGTTATAGTAACAATATGGATCAACTGTCAGACCCATATAGGGAGGATAATGTTTTGGTAAACTACGCATAGGGGGAACACATCTGTTCAAAACATGAAATATATTTTTGGTATGTGAAGAATGGTTGGGTAATGGTTAGTTTATCTATGTACCTTAACTAGTGAGATAGTTGTAGTTTAATTAGTGATAAATCATGGGTTTCATATACAATTTCAAACTATCTCCCTTTCCTTGAGTGGGGGTTCGCTTTTATGTACTGACTGCAGATTGTTGTAGCATGATTAGACCTACCATGTGACCAACCCATGAGCCTCTTAAAAATTGTTGAATTTTCCATTTTCAACATGGTTCATTAACACATACTTCTTATTTTTTATGTATCATTCAAGAACTACATCCACCTATGCTTCTTGATACATCACATCCTCTATAAATTTGTACATTCAAGTAGAATTGACATGCAGAATATGATTTAAGTGTCATTCATCATGTTAGATAGATAACGACAATAATATGAATCCAATTACTTATTTTCTTCATTTAATTTTCTACATTCTATTCTAAATATATTAGTACTAATATTCCCTATTTTGATGTTGTTTTCTAATTTATTCCATTTCTACTATTCAATCCTAGATTATTGGATGATACTGAATGAGGTGTCCATTTAAAGTCAAATTGATAATTTTTAAGACACTTACCTAAATGTTCAAGATAAATATATTATGTTCCTTGGTTTAGTGCCCTGGAACAAAAGAGGGTTTTCCCATAAATGTCCAATTAACAAAATAAATTTTGGGTACTTGATATTAGTTCATAAGACCTAAACCCTTAATCAGAGGTTTTCCTCATCAACATGGGCCACCCCGTCAAGATTATTATTAAAAATGTATATAAAACATATTCCATAATAATTATTTAAATTACCATTTGAGTAATGTTTATTTTTTCAAAATAAATGATATGTTTATGATTAATTAGTGGGAATTTTGTAATAGAGTGCTTGTTCTATATTCCTATCCATGATACTGAGACACCAAATAAGGTGTGTTAGGTTTATCCCAAGTAAATGAAATAACTATATAAAATAAATGGAAGTTAAGTGGTATATCCCTATCATGCAACACATTTTTTTATAAATTGTTTCCATGTCTATCATTATGATTTTAGATGACTAATTTTTATTACTGGACATTTTGTTCCGCATTATTGACATATAAATTGTTGGACATGTTACTTCACTCATGAAATTCTCCATGTTTTATAATATTTTAAATGGTTATAGTAATACTTGAAAGGTATTATGGATGTAGCGTGTCCTCTCATTATAATATATTATAGAGCACAAATTTTTTTTTACATAAATTGGATGTTGCTTCAATTTGGTATAGACACTCCAATTCAGGCACCACATGACTTTATATGATATAAAACTATTACACCTGGAACTGTGGATGGTTTGAACATATTATTAGGGCTCTGGTAGAATACTTTAGGGTGATATACCAAGGTATTTTGTTTCTTAATTATTTGTATGATATAAATTAATACTCGTAGTGGAAACTCATTGTAACTTTATGTGATCATTTTTCATCCATTATTAGGCTATATTCCATGGGTCCCATTATTACATATATGTAATCAAGTCCTTATTTTTTATTGTCTCATGTTCAGATACATTCTAGCTTTGTAAAAATAATGTATTATAGGCTGAGTGTACTAGGATAGACTCACACCAACATGGTTTATTAATTTAATTTATTTATTCATTATACAAGAACCACATCCTTATATATTCACAAACTTGTTTTCATTAAACCCCATTTTTTATTTCTTATGGATTTATAAGGACACCATGTTTTATGTCATTGGTTGCTAAATGAACAAAATTCATCGATTAAGGTAGGGAAAAAGGGTAAAATTCATCTATGGATTCCATATTTTCTATACTAGGATGGAGTATAGGAGCAGAGTATAGAGCATGTGATTTCAATTCTATTTTCAATAGGTATTGGTATTTTTTATTACATTTTGTATATAATTTCAAATATTTTCATGATTCATCTTTCAAATTAATCCCATTACATTTAGAATAATGACATGAGACTATTTTGAATAAGTTACTAGATTTTGTTTCTAGTTGTGATTTTTTATGACTATTATACAGGGGTGATTTTTCTTTTATTGCTTCAATTATTATAGATTCCAATTTTTATTAACATATATCACTCTTGTGCTTCTCTCTGATCATCAATTTACAATCTCCCCACTATACTATCACTCTCCCTTATTTTTAGTCAGTATACTCTGGAATATTGGGGGGGATTCTTGAGGAAATTTGGATCTTAGTTTCAGTAACTTATTAGTGCATGATACATGAGATGTTAAAAGTGATGTCATGTCCCGTTTCCTTTTAGTCTTACTATTATTCCATTCTAGACTAGATAATGGAAATGAGTTCTAATTTTACAACGAGCATGTTCCTAGGAGTATCTAACCCAAGTACAGGGGAAGAAAAATTACCTGGTGTGGGACATTTTGTTTTTTATTTTTTCAATTATAGTTATACATATTTCACTAGTGGGAGATACAAATTATTCATGGAATTTATTGTTATTATTATGGATTATGTTTTCAATATTTCCTTGTAATGGAAATATTTTCTTAATCATTTATAATTATAGTAAACTAAGGATTCACATGAAATTCATATTCTGTGATATATTTATTTCAAAACAAGAATTACATTTAGCACAAGATATATTCCTTGATTTCAATATTTTAGATGGTGATAGGGTTTTTATAGTAATAGATATAATCGGTTACATATTGTAAAAACATAAACATAAATGGTGTCTTTCCCCATAAATTTATGGTGGAACCTTAAATAACCCATTATTATATTTTTTACCCATAAACCATTGGTTGTGAGTATTTAAATATTTATTTGTTTTGATTAAATGGATGACAACTAGTATTTTTAAAAATAATGCACAAATAAATTGGGAATTGTGAAATAAATAATCTAAAAATTCTATATGGACCAACTACATTCTGATATCAAATGTAATTGCCTTTTATAGTTAGATGAGGTTCAAATTATAACTTATAATGCGTTTGTATTTATAATTATCTGGTGTAAACCATTATTAATAGACCCTGACGTATATAAATAATGATTTATGGATTCCTAAAAGTTAAAAAATGGTTTTCATTCAATAGGAAGGAAAACTACAAATTAAATAGTGTTTTACACTATAACATGCAATTGCTACACACCATATTGGAACCCTTAATGTGAAATAGAGATCTCATCCCTAGTCAGACCTTAGTAGCGGGCAGTTGGGAGTGTCATCAGTGAACATTATGGTCTTTTGTACTACATATTCCTAGAATTATGAGTTATAAATTAGATTTTATTACTTGTATAAGAAGTCAAGTACCTATATAAATTCTTTAACTTTGACCTATTTAGTTATCAAATCATGCTATGAGGTGTGTGGTTATCATAATAAAGATTTTCCAACACAGAATCCTCAGGTGAAATTCCAAGAAGATGGTAATGAACATGTTGTGGATGTGGGGTTCCTAATCCACCAGTATTACCTACTATAGCTAAACTTGTTGAACCTCATTCTATTACTTATATTGGTATAAAGGCATGGTTTTGAGATATTTTATTGTACCCAATAAATTTTATATAGGGATCTCTTTATCTTGGACCCTCTATGTCAGCGTTTAATAAGGATTTATAGTAGAAACACCATCTTACATTTTTTTGGAAAGACTATCCCTGGGATGTAGAGCCATGGATATAGGTCATGTTACCAATCTTCAAGAATCCTTAGACACATCCTATTTAGTGAGAGAATCTCATTACATACATTTTTCAAGGATACACAAAATTTTGGTGGGATGTCATGATTCAAGATGATCAGTATCGATTATTATCATGTGTTATTTATATAATACAATAAATTATATTTTCTATCCTCATTCATTGAATACAGATTATGCATTGGAGTTAATATTCCAACAACGAAAAATTATATCAATTATATACTATTCAAATTATTTTACTAAGATTTAGCACGTCATCGAATTTCTTCTAGATGATGAGTTATCCCGGCCTTTGTGATCTGATGATGGGATATAGTATGAAATCTAATAGAAGGTAAATATCATTAGGTTGAAGATCATATCCTTGATAGAGAATCAGTCCTTCATCATTGTGTATAACTAGATAGAGGATTAAGGTGCAGGCCTGTGCATTTCAACTCATATAAAAATTGAAATTCTACTAATGGTAGGAAGCATTTATAGAGTTTCCTTATCATGGAGGTGGTATCTAGAGTATCCACACCAATATCCTGGTATTTAACCATCTGGGTGGGATGTCAAGACATAAGATGCTCCATTTCATTAGAGAACCAAAATAGTGCAATCCTTATTGAAATATAGTTAATCTTCAATGGTCATTTAGAAATAATAATTGTGTATACAAATAGAGAGAGAGAGAGAGAGAGTATATACAACAAATCTTCATTTTAGAGTAGGGTCAGTTTCCCCTTTCTTAGGGGTTGCTGGAGTGCTTCCATCCGTTCAGGCTAAGGAGGCATCCATGGCTAAGGAAGGAAAATATAGAACATATAACACCATTAGATTAGTCCAACTCAACAAAGACACTTTTCACCTCTGGTCAGTATATCAGAACATATATATATTACAATCAATACCTAAGGAGGAGAGAGACAAGCCCTCTACAGTTTGAGGTATGATTATATTATCCTCTACCTCACTTATTTCTTCATTAATGATATAATCAAAACATAACTTCATATATGTGGCCATTATGGAATTTATGGGCTTCCTGATTGAGTATATATATGGAGTGATGACTTTTGATACACTATTTGTGGTGAGATCAGAATTTGTATATTAATTCTAGGATTTCCACCTTATGAATGGAACATATCATGTTATATAGAACCTCATCATCCATAAAATGACATGCTTCAATATCATTCTTATGAAGAACTAGGTATTTTCCAAACATTCTCTCAAAAAAAAATCATCGATTGGTATCTCTATTAACACTTATGGTATGTATCTACTTTCATAGAAGTTTATAGGATCTCCATGATAGTTGATATAGACCTAACTATCCTAGGATAAGTGGAATGTAAGTCCATATTTCTAGACTTTTATCTAAGAATAGAGAGAATATAAGATTGATTTTCTTACTATAGTGGATTATTTCTAGGATTTTCCCCTAATGAATATTATTCTATACTTCTTGATTGATTGATGGAGTTCAATATTGAGATAGCACGATGACTAGAACCATTCTCTATATCTCCAAACAAGATATATGCTACAAAGATTCAAGAACATTAAAGGAAACTATAGGAATTGGAAGGTGAAGGATATATACAACTAATCACATATCCATAGCTATCACTTGTCTTCCTCCCCAATAAGGCAGGCATTACCCTCAGGATATGTGTATATTACCATATACTAAACCAACCCATATTAAAGAAATGGTATACCCTAACTCATATAGATGACTAATCTGATTAACATCATGGAGTGAAGGACTTCATGGGGATTTAATAGATTTCATGAAATCAAGAGGTACAAGTTAGTGACCTATATATATTATTCACAACATTCCATATTTGATATGGTTTGTGTGATCATTTTTTCATTTAATTCAGTCCCATGAACAAACCTAGAACTCTTATGGCCCAAATGAATTGGGGTATTAAATAATTCGTAGATTTATTGATGTGGTTTTCAAGGATGTTATTTTTTGTATTATAATACATGATTTTATCATCCCAAATATCCTGAAAACATTTTAAGTGTGATGAGAGAGAATTGATATTATGAAATGCTCTCAAAATTCCACTTATAGAATGATTGTTTTTAATTAATGGGTCACATTATCTCAGAGGAAGGAGTTTCTATTTATTAATAAAATTTAAGAGTCATGGTTTAATGAGATTTTCCTTAGACTGTCAATGAAATAAAGTGATTCCTTGGACTATATATAAATTATAGATGATTTATTCATGACTTTTCAAACCAATAAGAACAATTTATGAGATTGACCATGAAAGATGAAAATTTTCTGTGGTCAAAGATTATGATAAATCCATTCAAGAGTTAAAATGGAGGATTAAATCATCACTAATCAATATTTTACTGGATTGTGGAAGAGGATATAATTGTTATTATGATGTATAAAGAATTTGGACAGGGTCTATTTTGATGGAGAATGAGCGATTTGTGTCATATGGGACACATCTGTTGAAACCCCATGAGTGAAATTACCCGATGATAGACTATGACCAAGATTTTTTGATTAATACATTGCATTAAGTTGAGGTATTATTTATTAAGAGAGGTGTTCATGTTATACAATAACAAAAATTCCTCAAATTCAAATATACCTAGTTTGAATTCAATCTTAAACAACGACGACACGTTTAATACCTGTAGTAATTTGACATTGAGTTTGTTTATAATCATAGAAAATGAAATTTAATTGAATGTTATATGATCATAAATAATAATACAAGGGGTATTTTGGATTGTATTAGTGTATATTAGTAGATGGACTTATTTTCATAATGCATTTAGAGATGTAGGACCGCCTTTGATAGCTGATGCTGACATCATTATTGGGGCTTATTCACCTCTGGATATATTTATGTGATGGAAGTTTCCAGATATCGAGGGTTTATTCCTTATGGAATTAGTTTTAGTCGATCACCCACTACCAACGTAGGTCATTAATGGGGATGATATCTTTCACATTAAAGGATGATTCTAAGTTCATGGAGACATGTGATTGAATTTTATGTGAAAATATCATACATTTTCTTATGTAATTAATCCTAATCATAAAATGATGTACCTTCATATACACCTCCAATATTGGTGATTACAAATAAAAAATTAGGTGACATGTTTTGTTACATAGGGTTATTCCTACCAACATGTAAAGGAATAATAGTAGAAACCTAGGAGAATTTTAATTTCATTTCCCATTCCATTGTGGAAATGGGATGATGTCGCTTTGGATTTCATAATTAGTTTATCTAGGTCAACTTAAAGAAGATAATTAGTATAGGTAGATGTTGATCGGATAAATAATGTCACCAATTTCTTGCCTATTATAGAGACGTTTTGAATGGCTCATCTTGGGAGGCCATACATTAGGGATACCCAATGCCTTCAAGGAGTTCCACATAATATTTTATTATATTTTGATTCATAGTATACATCATAGTTTTGTAAGTGGTACAAAATAGAAATTTTTGAAAATGTATTATATAGTAAAACTTTTCACTCAATGAATAATGGTCAATCTAAGGATGTGATCTGGGGTGTGCACAGTTATTACATAGTTTTTATAAATATTCCAAAAACATATGTGCCTCATAAAAAATGGAAATTATCCATTCCCCACATTTTTTTAACATTTCATCCTTTTTATTCTCCCCTTCGAGAATAATATGATCCTCATCCACTTGAGAGCCATATTCCTCTATCAAGAATGTTTTTGAGATAGCCTCTTTATTCATATTCAGATATATGTTTTGTTTGTTATGACCCAACCCCATGGGGCTCGAGCTGTGACTCCCCAAGCCCACATCCAATTGGCCAGGGGATGGAGACTACTACTGAGTAGGATATCACACACATGGGATTCCTCAACCTATGTTACCTGTCAATACACAAAAACACAATTTTCCATGAAATAGTGTACATATATATAATAACAAAAAGAAAATCAATAATAAATCAATCCCACAACAAATGAACAACATCTTTACAAAATTGACAATATAAGGCCCAGAAAATGAAACTGAAAAAGATTCTGACCTTCTCACAAGAAAGGGATTTCTATCAAATCACCCACCGAAAAGCTAATTGGCCAAGATCTAGTTAGTGTTGTTCACTAATCTCCACTTGCTTCGGGTCTTCATGGGACTTCGTAAAAAGTAATGTGTGCTCCACAATAAAGAAAACATGTGGATCAAAATCCCGTGAAGGAGTGAGTATAAATATACTTAGTAAGAACACCCAAAACTCCTGAATAGATTGGTAGTAACTGAAATGCATCAGTTCACTCATCCCAACCATAGGTAACCCAAACAAGAGAGAAAATCCATTTCAAGACCATCCTATGCTAAACATGACTACTCATCCCAATCCATCAGGTGTTTCAATAATGTTGTGAAAAAAGCACATTACAAAAACCATAAATCAACTGGATATACTCATCCTAGGAACCAAGCCTCATTAGGTTCTGACCTCATCACCAATGACATGCTCGACTATTCATTCGTCTAAAATAGACACTCGTAGAAAAATATTCATTTCACCAAAAATACCACAAATGGGACTTGTAGTTCCCACACCACAATTTCAGTTTAATCAACCAAAATCAGTCTCAGAATGTATGCCACAGTGTTGGGGTTGCAATGACACTAACTATGAATCAAATAAAAAACAGGAATGGAGGATACATCTTATATGAGTATCACCAAATAATAATAATAATATTTATTATATTAATATTTCCAGACCATTTGTGCCATTGAGAATTGAACTTGACTAAAAATGTCCAAAAATAGGCCTCAAAAGGTCTACCTCAATGAAAGGGTCACATCTATATAGAGGACATGCAAAATAAACCCCTTGATTTAGTGTTTCAGAGTTTTTTTATAAAAAAGTACGGTGCAAAAAAAATCTTCATCAGCCCGGGCCGACTGGTCTGGCTCGATCAGCCTACCCACCATTTCTCGATGGTGCCACCACCTAGTGCTCTGAACATCATCACCCTAGCACCCCTCACAACCTCGGCTGCCCTGACCGCCATCCACAGCCTCTACGGCCACATGCACTGCCCCCTCTAGTCGGGCACAGTTGTGTCCTGTGCCACACCACCTCACTCCCCAATGAATTCTATAGCACCCAGCCACCCACCATTATGCCACAGAAAGATTTTTCCATCGCCACCCCCAAAATCCTACCATTCCTTTGTAAATATTTCCACATAACACTTGGACTAGTCATGTGTTCCCAAAATAAATTTGAGTCTTATTTTGAATGCTCGGCATGTGATCTTTATAGACATAATGAAATTTTGAACAAAAAACACACAAATAAGGGAGATTAGAATTTAAATCCAAACATCCCACCTCGTGGGAAATACATCGATTATTTGAAATAATATCCACACTCCAATGTTTCTATTGTATGATCCGGGAATGATCTCTATAAAAAACAAAACTCAACAGTTCTTCAATCATTTGATTCTGCCTGTTTTTTGCAAAGAGAAGGATAGGGAGGTTGAGCTGTGTGTGATGAAAGAGTGGGGATGGAAGAATTATTTTTTTTAATTTTATTAAAACAAATATCATCCTAACACAGCAGCACAATTCCCCTGTGATCCGACACTCGACACCGACCAAAATTATGTCCCTCCTTAGGTAAACACCAAGTTCTATAATCGGCTATGAACATAGTGATTCAATCCAAGAATACATTCAGATGTTATCTGTGATCAGAATATAATATAAATAAATTTATTTATTTATAAAAATTTGCTCCATAATATTTTCCACAATAGGCCCATGCTGATAAAACATACAACTCGCCTAGAGTAAACGGCATGTTTTGGTTACAAAAATAGCCTTAAATATTTTAATTGAGCTAATGTTTAATAGATAACCCATTTCCTTCATGTTTATAGTTTAAAAATATTTAATATTTAAATAAAATTTATTTCGGGCACACCGGGCCAGAGAATTGCACGATGTCTTCACGCCCACCTCTGGATTATTCGTAGGAATATTACAATGAATGATAGGGAAAATCCGAGTTTCGACAACCTCCCCACATTATGTATTTTTGTCCCTAAAAATCCATAAGTAATAGGTAATGAAACTGAACTCTGAATTGGGTCTCCCACACCATCAAGTCCACCAGAAAACAACAAATCCACCTAGGGTACCCATGAATCCCACTAGCACACTATATTGGGAACCCAAGAACTTTCTCACAAGCACCCCAATAGACAACCCAAACCCTATCACAAATGTCATAAGGACTCGTCCAACACACCTCGACACTATCATTTTTGGGTGTCACTAACTCACCCACATTGTTTTAATCCCGTCACAGAAAGACATCTCGGTTTGTGAAGGATCCCTATTACTTGTGAATTTGAAGAATTTTGGACAACACCATCATAAGGTCATACAAATTCCCTGAGCAAACCACATGGAAGAAACGGAGAGGATAGAGTACCACCTAAAAGTTTCTATCAAACCTATTATAAAATTAGATACGACACAATGCGTACATATATCCATCTTCACACGCTCTGTGTCAAGGGTCTCTAAGGACTGCATATGTCATCACCCCCATTATCTATCTCCTTCACCCCAGCATAGGCCACCAGGGGGTGGTAGAGGTGGAAACCCCAAAATCCTTCCACCTCCCATTGATACCCCAGCTCTGTCACCACAAATGCTACCCAATGAACCTCTATAAATGATATGATGATTCTTCCAAGGAGGCCTTTCCACCGGCTCCCTCTCAACATCATATATGGTCAGACTATATCTATAAATATTTCACTAGTCGTTACAATCATAACATTTAATCTTTTACGGTTGACATAAAACGGCATGGGAGCCTTATCATCACTGATCCTTAGATCCTCTATCCTAGGGATGCCTCCTAAAATTTCATGCACATCCGGACCCTTGAGCCCGTTATCAGCCACCATCTAGTGATCTTTCTATCGATGTCTCAGTACTCAATTTCCTAGAAATGATGGTCTGAATTTTCTCTGCCAGAAAAAATTCCACCCCAAGGCGTTCTCCAACAATCTATAATAGGTGGGAAGGCATAATGAAACCACACCTTTCCAGATGTTGTTGTGTAGGCTCTACTCGAATGTATGAGACCTAATTAATGAGTCTCTAACAATATCCATATAGAAGCTTGATAGTATTATAAACCCCTCATTGTACTCCAGCACAATCATTCACTCCTTCAGAATACAAAAAAAGATCGTAGAACCTCATTGACATTAGCATGACTAGTCAATACTCCTCCCTGAAGAGAGAGTCAAACTATTTCCAGATGAGCATATTCTATTTGGCAGACAATGTCACTAGACTCCACCATTGACCAACTGAATCATTATATAGGCTCGCCACTTGGACCATCATCTGATCTTGAGGTTTCCTCACCAGGAGAAAAACTCGGGTGACTACAGTGATCCAGTCATTTACTACATGGGGGTCTGTATCACCACGGTGCCCCATAGGAAACTACCCTCAGAACTTGTATATTTCAATCAATTTGAGTGAATCCTCATCATACAGTACTTTCACTACTTGCTGCTTGATAGGTGGTGGATCAACTGGAGGACCACCTAAAGGTCCATCCTCAAAAACCATGTCTGGCTCTAAAGCCTCTACACATGGTGTATCATCACGAAATAATATCGTGGAACCATTTCTGGCTATCATCATGGTATTATACTGAAATAACATCAAGTCACACCATATTCAAATAGGTTATCTATAAGGCATACTCAATTGGATAAAAAAACCCCAAAACACAATCCTATATGATGCATGTATCATTATTTTCCTATAACCAGTATCCTAATGTCTCATGTTGAAAGGTGGGTTATGAGAGTCCAGGTGAATGGGTACGTCCGTTGCCGCACCAACACCAGAGTCCCTAGACTGAAATCCAAACCCGAAATAACCTAATACTATCTCTATGAATTCCAAAAGCATGGTCATAGTTAGACCTACTCGGCTCAAAAATCCCTAATGTTGAACTTTATATTAAAACAATATATCATGACATGAAACAATGTGTCTTCGTCATTAACTCCCCAAACCCACCTACAATACGCTAGGGGATGGAAACTAGTTTCGTGTATGATATCACAAAAATTGGAGGCCTTAGCCTATGGTACCAATACACATGGACCCACATTCACCTCCATAAAACAGTGAAGAGATACATAAAAACCAAAATAAAATAAAGAATACATCTATACCACAACAAAACTATTACAACAGTATGAAAGGGAAAATATAGGGCCCCCAAAAAAACTGAAAAACCATCTAACTTTCTCAGAAGAAGGGGATTGCTTTCAAATGCACCTGTCAGAATACTCCTAGGCCAAGCTTTAGTCAGTATAGCTCACTAAGCTCCACCTGCTCCATGTCCTTCTAGGACTCCATCTAAAGGACTATAGTCTACACAGGAAACAATATATGGGTGAAACAATCCCTTGTTGGGGTGGGTATAAATATGCATAGTAGGAATGAGAAACACTCCATGATGAAAAATAAGCAATTAGAAGGCATCAGTTTGCTCATCCCAGCTATAGGAAACCAAAATGAGAGAGAAACTCCATATCAGGATCATCCTAAAATAAACACAAATAGTCATCTCAATCTATCAAGTGTGTCAATGAATATGTGACAACACAATAAGGTAAAACCCATAAATCAACCTGATTTACTCATATCATGAAAAATCCTCATGTTGTTCCAACCTCATCGCCAGAAATAGGTTCGACTCGAGGCTATAAGGAAACACATAAATCAGGGAACGCAATATTCGGATGTTAACCTAATGCATAAAACAATAAAACTCAACATATATTGATCCTTAGATAGGGGATCCCTCACATGATCCACTAGGGGAATCTATTAACCCTACTATAAAACTATAAACCACAACTCCTTAGATAGGGGATCACTCCTAGGTTCCACTTGGGGATACCACATCTTTAACTAGGAGCCCATAGAGAGGATCAGTCCCATGATCCACTAGGGGATACCATAACCCAATCCTAAATTCCATAGATCACATCACAAAGATAGAGGATCTTCCCCTGTGTAATGCTAGTCATGAAAATACTATGAACTCCATCAAGGATAACACGTGTAATAGGGGATCAAACACCCAATGATACAATAAACCCTATATAAAAAATATGATGATTAAATAATCATATACCCGATGATGGTTCAACCCAACTCATACATCCCTCTACATAGGGGATTGTATACCCCATGATACCATAACCCATTCAGGTCTACCCCACTAGATATGGGATCACCAAATGCATATTGTTATTCACTATTATTCTGAGAACCCAGTCTATGGTAAACGGAATGCTAGATGGTCCTATCTCATCCCCTGTAGTGGGATAAAACAACTCTATCATGCTCATTTTACTGAGGGCATTACAACCATATACTTCGGTTGTAATGACACATGAACCCTCATAGAAATGAACCAAGGTAGTTCTCTAAATGTCTATTTGTCCAAATATTAGTAACCAACTCGAAAAGCAACATCGCCTCAACCTCCACCTCCTTGGCCCAAACTGAGGCCACCATCAAGTTATATGTGAAAAAACATGCAGGATAGGCTATTTACATTCCTGAAATGGACAAATATTGAAATGGTCAGTATTCTCCTTAGCATGTCCGAATGGGTCATGTGGGTCCCCACATTGATCTTGGAACTCATCAAATAGTTCGCACAATTGTGATCCTCACGGAAACAAACACGGGGTTGACTACACACTCATCCAAAATGGACACCTGGAGAATAAGATGCATTTCACATAAAATTCCCTCAAAAGAATTCATGGGTAACAAACCATGATTTAATTTTAAGCACCCAAAATCGATCTCAGAACATATGCCTTAATGTTTGGGTTGCAATGCAGCTGACATTGCCTCAATCAAACATCAGAAAAAAAGAGATTTCTGATATAATAAATGAAAAATAATAATAATAAAAAATAGTATTATTATTTTCTGTCATTTCGTGCCACTGAGGATTGAGCATATCTCAAAAAGTTCTCAAAGAAACCTCAAAATGTCCGACATGAAACAAGGGTCACATCACCATAGCAAACATGTAGAATAGACCCACAAATTTAGAGTTACAAATTTTTCAATTAAAAAACTTGGCCCAAAACAATTAGGATCGTCCGGTCCACTGCGAAACTCACCATTATGTGAGTGCCTAACCAGGATACCACTTGGTGCTCCCACTAGCATCGTTGTGGCAGTCTGCGCTGCCCCACCACTAGTGATTGCCGAGGCAGCCTATGGTGCTACCACCATTCGTTCGGGCTCAACTAAGCTGTTATGCTCCCTTCCAGACTCCTCCTAGACCCATGGCCCACAGCCACACCGGCATCATATTCTACCGTCATCACCGCCAAAATCAACCCTCACCGTCAAAAAACCATCCACATACCACTGGGACCACACTGGTGGACCAATAAAAGATATGTGACCTATTCTGGAAACATCAGGACATAATAATTACAGAAATGATGAAAATTCGATCATTAACACACAAATACGGGGGAAAATTTTAATACTCAAACCACCTACCATGCAGGTGAATCACCAGAAAATTGTGTCTATAATGGAGCTCCATAGTTGTTGTTGCACTATCCGGGAACGACCATTGATAAAATTGGATCTAAACGGTGAATTGACCCTTCGATTCTACTAGTATTTCATGAAAAGTAAGAGGGGTATGAGGTAATACATGTGATTAAATGGTGGGGGTGGATGAATTATATTTTTTTTATTTTTTAAAAACAAATATCAGTGCAATACCTTGACCCGACTCTCCACCAACCCTATCCTTGATGCTGACCGTTGTTTTTTTGCAGATGAGGTAAACATGCCATTTTTTAATAAACAGGGAACTCATAAATTTAATATATGTATCTAATCAAAAGTTATTGGAGATCCAAAGTTAAATGAAATAAATTAACATATTTATGAAAAAACCCATGATAACAATTTCCATATAAGGCCCACACACAAAAACTTATACCCCTCATAGTGTGACGACACGCTCTAGACCAAACAGTTGCTGTGTATTTCTATATCAAGCTACTATTTGAGGGAAAACCCATTTACACCAAATAAATATAACAAATATACTAAATATTTTTATAAAAAAATTGGGCACCCCAGTCCTTGGAATCGAAAAGTATCTTAACGCCTAGAGATGGAATTACTAATAGGAACATTCCAGAGTCTTATAGAAAAAAACATGAGTCGCTACATTGATCATTTCATTGGATAACTAATGGAAAGACTTGATTCCACTTATATATTTTATTTTATTCCAAATATTTATCAAATTATTAATATATGTAAGCCAATATGACATATTTTGGGAATTTTTCTATTTCATAGATGTCACATATTTTTACCAGATAAGATGGTAATACTTAACGATATTTCTATTAACCATTTGAGTTATGTATTTACTTATATTATAAAAATCGTCTTGCTGATTATATTTTTCCTAATTCAACAACAAATGGGACCTTCCAAATTTCAGACCTTAAATGATAAATTAATTAAATAAAATGATATTTCATAATTTTATTTAGTCCCTAAGACTTAACCCAATTATCAAAGGTTTACCACCTTGAAAAAACCACCCTTTGAGTTGTATTATTTAAAATTACTTTAATGTTTTTCCATAATAACAAATTAACCCCCCTTTTTGGTAGAATGAATTTTACATCATAACTGAGACCTTAGATTTGATTTTTATGACATGATTTGACACAATTATTCACCTATATGCTTTCTATGTGATTGAAACACCCTATAAGGTGTGTTCGGTTTAAAACATATAAATGAAATGGATGAATGATTTATGTGGAATGTGAATGGAATGTCCTTTTTACACAACCCTTATCTATTCATGGATTATTTCCATGTATATAATTATCAATTTGGTGATTTGATTGTTATTACAAAACATGCCATTACAAATTGTTTATTGGGGAAGTATTTCATAAGTTACTCCAATCATGCATTGTTCCATGGTCTAAAATATTATCCATGGTGGTACTAGTACTTCAATTTTAGGTTCAAAATTTTATATCCTCTATGTATTATGTGTTATTGGAGATAATGGTATTTACCCTAAGAAAGGGTGTTGGACATTACAATCCAAATCCTTGAATTCTGTAAAGACATGATGATTCAGAAACCATGTGACATGACATGATAAGGATTTTATTATGCATAACCCTTAGGATACCAAGAATTTTTTTATTTTTATCATATTTTTTTGATTTGGGTAACATTCATAGGGTACGCTCTATTTGAATTATAGTTTACTAATAACTTCATACTTGTTGTGGAACCGTAATGTACCCATATGTGAACATTTTAAATGGAAGAATCTATTGTATTCCAAGGGCTAAAAGATTAATTATATATACTCATATACAAAAATAGTCTTGCAATTTTACTTTCATAGATACATTCTGGGATTGGTAGAACATGGTCACATTAGACAAGTTCCCGAGGAGGAACCCTAAACAATATGATTTATTTAGATTTTTTCCTTCTACATTATGCATGAAAGTTAGACTTTATATATGAAAAAAATAGTTATAATTAGACATCATTAGGTCTAAACTAATGATTTATACATTCACCCTATTCAAGAAAACATTTCTTACCTAGATAGTTGTCATGGGTGCAGTTTGGGGAAAATTGGAGAATTCGTATTTGGATGGATGATTTGATATATTATGATTAAGTAAGAGATAATAGGATCAAGATTATCCTTATGATTATATTAGAGATATTTCATTTAGGTCATCTTTTATACAAAATATACCTTTAATACATGCTTTGTTTCAACTTTACACCCTTTTTTATACCATCATCACATGAATCTATTTTTCAAATGTTATTGGATGTGTTTGTTCTTATTTTAATTTCCAATCTGACTATTAGACATGGATAAAATATCTTCTCGTGTTTCTAATATTACTTCTTCCATTATATTTCAACAAAAATCGCCATTTTACTCCACTATAAACATAAAGTGTAATCTCCCAACCATAATATCATTAACCATCACTACTAGTCAAAAACCTCTAGCCTATGTGTACACATTATTGGGGCCAAGTGGATCTCGGGTATGGTTATGTATTAGTGAATAAGACATGAGATGTCATAGTATAATGCTTCAGTATATCTAAATACACTTTATTAAAAATAATTTATTGGGGTTTTTTCTATATTAATCTTATTTTATTTTTTTTTATGATAAGTTTTTTTCGATGCTTATAAAGAAAATAATAATATATTTTATAATTATTTTAAGTAGTTTCATCTATTTCTCTCCCCTCACTAATAAAGTGAAACCTATTATCCTCCATTTTTCAAAAACATTAATCCATATAGATTATACAGGTCATATACAAGAAAATTTATAGAATCATTAATTTCATTATTGATCTCATGGTCTTACCCTAACACATTCCTAATAATACCTATTGTGCAATCCAAATGAGTTCCCATAAATAAATGGGAATCATCTTCTCTAACTCTTAGAAAGATTATTTCTTATTCAATAACATATTAATATAATGTCTCTATATTAACACAATTAATACATTATCATTAATATAATTAGATATTATAATAAATATGGAGTTGGAATATTCTACATCCTTTACATCGTATGGAAGAATGAAAACATCACTCATGCATACATATGACCTACCATCTCTATCTAGTGGTGTAATTAATTTTTAATAACTTCTTTACATTGATGTCTATAGATGCGGATGTTATGAATTTATATGATATTAATGATTTAATTGTTATTATGTAAATATATGTTATATCATAGACCTTTTTACGCATCTTTCTTTTGGAAAATTATAACGTTGGTCACACATATAAGTGGACTTCGACATCCATGAAGCTATAAGCTTATTTTTTATATTACAGTAATGTAATGATGATTCCACCATTACAATAATGAATATAAATTAAACTCATAACATTATTTATTTAAAAATAGGATGGTTCCATTTAATAAATACATCAACCATTGATAATATACTAACATAATTTTGGAGAAATTAACCAGACAACCTTAAGTGTTAAATGTATCCAGAACTATTTTAGGAATGGAATAAAAATTAAATTTTTAAAAAAACAAAAATCTATATTAAAAATATTATTTAGAACATTTTTAATATATTTTAATTCAAAATACAAGATGTTCAAACAAGTATGATGTATCGATACCTAGAGTAATGGATTTATATTATAATATTTCAAGATTATTTATGATCGTATTTACATTATGTATATTATATGATCATAATTTATTAAACTCTATATGATTTATTCTCAAATTTTCATGTTTTTTGATTACATGTTTCTTTCTATTTTTTCTTTTATTAGATAAATAATGAAAATATTTTTTATAAGTAGAGGAATTTCTTATGAAAAAATATATTTTAATTTTTTCCTTCAAATCACATTTTCTTCCAATTGAATATTATTTTTATTATTTTCAAGATTATTAATATTATAAACAAATTCTTTTTTTATGTTTAGATAGAATATATTATATATTCTTTTTATTTTTTTAATAGTAATATTCCTTTCATTTTCAAAATGAGTTATTTCTATAATTATTTCCCAAATTTGAAAGGAATCATTGTTTCAAAGAATATATGTTTCAATAAAATTTGGGAACATTTATTTAATGTAATATTAAAATAAAAATGTAATATTTTTCAAAATATAATGAAGATAATTTTCATAATTGATTTATAACACTATTCTTAAAAAATTAATAATAAAGTTACCACTAATTTTTATTTATTTTTTCTCTACTAATTGTTTCGTTTAAATAAATCAACATCATTTGGGATGAATTAATGGTGTTATATCATCATTTGTTCTTTTATATATTATACGTTATTTATTGATCATTTACATTCTTTTGATCATATTCTTAATGAATATTTTTTATTCATTATAAAATATTTTTCTCTCATATAAACAAATTTTAAATACCATTGGTTAAATAGGTATCATTTCCATTACTTTGTTGTGGTCTCCAACATATAAAATTTCTACATATGGTACTAGTTAAGGGAATTTTATTCAAAAATATATTTCTCTTAGAAGGTAAATATTAATTATTTTTAATCTATATGGAATAATATAGATTGATAATAGATTTTGATGAGGAATTATATTAATATCTTCATATTTAAAAAATTAAAATGATTTGTATATTATTGATGATGAGTATTTATTTATATACCTCACCCCTAGTATCCTATATTATGTTATATATTAATTTAATTTGGGAAATATATAAGAGTTCACTTCCAAAATTCTTGAATAGTTTAGTAGTACAGAAAGGACATATACAAACTTGAATTTTGTATTATATTGGAAAAATTAAAATAAAACCTAGCATTTTTATTGAGAGAACCTCAATTACCTTAAAAATTAATATATATCAATCATAATAATTTTCATATCATTATAAGGAATAGAAATAATATAGATGGGAAGGAATTAATGCTCGGTAATAGTATTCATACAATGGATGCTATACTGAAAAAACAAGGAATAGTCCATATTTAGAGACAAATAACTGAAATATATTCATTTTATTCAATAATAGAAACATTAATTATAATATAGATTGAATAAATGATTACAAAAATCATATAAATAATCATGTTAACATGAAACATATACATGATACTCATACTAGTAGAATAATTAAATAGATATCAATAACTAATCACTTAATGAGGGAATACATAATATTGAACATCATCACCATATCATCAGTGGATTTTTCCTATATGTTTTATATAAATGTGTAAGGCCTCATCAAAATTATTAATTTGATTGTCTCATAGGAACTATCGATTCATTGAGGGGCTATAATATTACCCAATCAACAGTTACTAAGTCCAATAAACACTATGAAAATAAAAATTAAAATTGGAAAATAATCATAAAATTGTAAATAATATCCTCAATAAATAATCATAATCAATATAAACATGTGTAATAGAAAACTAACATAAAATTGTTAATACATATCCCTGTCAGAAATATCATAAATAATAAATTAAAATAAGGTGGATGGTATTATTAGAGTATATATTTTTATAATATTAAACGAAGTAATTTATCATATATAAAAATAATTTCTAAAGAATATTGAAAATATTATTTAAGAAATTCCATTTTTTCATTGAAATGTGTTATTTAATTTTCAAAATGTTTCCAAAATATGAAGTAAAAATTGAATTTTAAATTAATATTTTTTACATGTGATGAAATCATGAAAATAATCAGTGTTCCTCATGGTGGGTATTTTTGTATATGTCGTATAGGTAAAATAATAATTATTTTCACACAACTGTAAAAAAAAGTTAAAATGTACGTCGTTTGGAAAATGTCAGGATGATTTCATTCAATTTTTTAAAAAAACATTCATAAATTGGTTAAAATTACATTATAAAATCATTTTCAATATCGTAAAAACATTTTTGAATATATTTCTAGAAAATGGATATGAAAAAATGGATAATCGATCAAAGGGTGAAATAGTTATGTTTTTCTTAAAAATTTTCTATAATTTTAATTACCAAAGAGAGTAAAAGTGTAATATTAAGGGAATTATTCTTAAATATCCTGAGGAGAAGAAAAATTATTTAGTTTAACAAAAAAATATCAATAAATTTTATCAATAGATACCTAAAAATAAACAATCCCAAATAATGATTAAATTCGGAAATAAATATATACAAACTATTGTAACTTTTAAATCATAAGATGAGTGAATGAAATATAAATTAAATGGAACTTAAAAATTACATGAATATATAGATATTCAAGTGGTATCATTCCAAAGTGGAGTATATACCAAAAATAAAATAAATATGTGGGGAATATAAAATATGTCACACATGAAAAATAGTGAGATGGGAAAACCATACATGGTTTCTTATCTGTTTAATCACAAGCCCCATGAAAGAATATATTTTTGTAAAACATTAAAAAACATAATTAAAAAAATCATCACATAAAATGAAAATAGGATATTATATACACCTCAAAGAGGGAGGTGGTTTTTTAAAACGTAATGTGTTCTAATAAAGACAATTTTATAAAAAATTCACATTCCTTGAGTCTGATTTCATTCATATGTGTTTGAACCACCTTCATAATATTAATAAATTTATTATAGAAACATAGTCATATATATCATTCTATATATGATTAACTAATTTTAATCGCATATTTATGAAGGATTTATTGTTAAAATTGTTGTTTTGATAAATTACAATTTTATTTATCATTTATTTTTTAGTCTAAAAGTTTTGTCCTTTGTATATTGATCCTGGTTCAAAAATGTGATATATCATTCACAGAGACGGTATGTAGTACATACACATGATCTCAATTTCCAAATTTATAATGTATGGAATGAAGGAATGTTAAATAATCTTTCACATATCAAGAATAATTATTATATCCTATATATCATATTTATTAACTTAGATTATCCTTAATATAATCTATGTCAATATGAAATGAAAAATGTTTCACATTACTTCATGGAGTTGGTAGTCCACCTATACACCCGATTTACATTATCGTTTAAAATTGATTGATTTATATGAAGGTATATGTCACATTAGGATTATATATGTGTAATTTAGTCATTAAAATAAAATATATTAACTAAATTGGCCATTATAAACATTTACAACGACTGGGGATGGAAAATAAATTACACCGGTTTTTGAGGCGGTAGTCCACCATACACAAAATCGATAGTTTCAGTTCCCATTTCATTAGATAATATAAGGATATAGATCATTACATTAAATTAATAACATATCAATACATTTAATATACATTTTATTATTATTTTAGCATAGCTTACGGATACTTTTATAAGTTTATGGAATTAATAAAATAACAAATTTATGGTTATGAACTGCACCTCATCATCGGAACCATCACTACGTTTGTAACTAGGGCCATCCTAGATGGGGTATTTGATCAAGAAATGGCCTCTATGTAATGTGGTGGGATTTATTCCATGAATATTTGTATTTATTTTCAAAACCAAATGGATCTAGATGTGTGAATATTATATGGCAGTGGGTAACCATTTATATATAGGATAAGGACACATTTTGAAATTATGAATAGAAAAAAATAAGAGATTTATTTCATATGAGAAAAGATCAAAATGAGTCATTTTCAATCCTTATGTGAGAAATGGTCGAAATGTGACAATCTAATATAAATTGTACAAGTTTTTTGGTTATTTTAACCCTAATATTCTTAGTTTAACAACCTAGTATACTGATTTTAGTCCTAGATATAGTAATTAATTTTAACTATTTTTACATTTAATTTTTATAGAAAATTATTTATAAATTATTATATAAAATTATTTATGCTGGAAAAAAATTTGTAATCTATTATTTAAAAATCAATTAACATACTGTTGGAATTTATTTTTAGTTCCCCATAGAATCAACGAGATAATGTTTTTCTAATGGAAAAGTCTTATTAATTACTATAAAAAGTTTTTATATTAAAATTTAACATATAATTGACTTAAATGTCTTCAATTTGATTAATAATAATATAATTGACCTAAATTTACTTTTGATACAATTTAAGTTTCAATATATATTTCTATATTCATTAATAAAGAATGGGGTTTTCAATAAATAAATAGTATATTTTTACTATTCAACTACAAAATAATATTATTCGAATTTTTTTTGAGATCATTCTATGATAATTTTGACATTATTATTATCCAAATGAATTATATTTTCTCAAATACATTTTCTCAAATTGGAAAAAATTATTTTTATCACGAGTAAATGTTGACAAAATTATTTTTATTGAAAACTGAGGTTTCTCCGACAAACATTGCAATCCCTTTAAAAATATTTATATTTATCTCTAATAAATGTATTAGGAATAAATTTATTTATAATATTGTAAACCTTACAAGTATCAAAATTTATTTAGACCTATTTTTTCCCACCAATTTATTTGCTACATTATATTGATCATATTTAAATAATATTTTTCATTACACTATTAAACATATTTTAGTTTATCTTATTTACTATTTAATAGAATATTATATATGTAATATCCTTTATTTTGTAAATATTCACACCTTTAATAATTTTAATCCCCATGATTTTCACTTACGCAAACAAATCAAGGACATGATATTTGATAATAACATTGTTGAAAATCTACAACATAAAAAGGTTTTATAAAACATTCCTCTTTATAAGAGAGAAAATAAATTAAGCAGTTTATCTAGAATAACACAAAACTAGGATTACATGGAGGTAAATCTTAGTGGAAAGTGGAAATATTAACATGGAAGAAACGTTTTTATATATTTAGAGAGTGATAGAGATTTTAATTACAATGTTGTGTATGACCAAGAAAGATTTAACGACCACAAAACCACAAACTACTTAGATGTGAAAGAGTCCAGTTGAAACATTGAAAATGAAGATGAATTTATAACAATTTTTTTGGATTCCATTTTCTTAATTTTTAGGGATTATATTATTATAATGATAGAATACATATAAAAATATACTTACATTACATAAATATCACAACACATCAATAATATCATTTCATGTATCAATTATTTTGTTTCAACACATAGAAATTTATTTATAGGAATATAACCAATGGTAATATAATACCATTATATTATTCAAATTGATAATGAGTTTCATACAACATAACATAGTTATTCAACCATTTTGTTAAATATATAAAAATATGGAAATATATAGTTTCTTATTGGAACATCAATATTTTTTAAAAAATAGTTCTCGTATTCATTTATATCAACCCCAAATAATTACAAACCACATACAGTAGGTTCATTAGAAAACATAAATACATATATATAAGTATTTAACAAAAATAACTCAATTTTACTTAAAACACATTTATATAATTGAAGAAAATTAATTAATTTCAAAATAATTTAACACAAAGTATAATGAAATAAAATTTTTTTATATTTTTTATAATGTATATCTAAATGAGAAAACGTTTACATGGATTTAAATATTATTATTAATAGTCATATGTATTATACTAATTAAAATACTTCATATAAATTAATAGTAAAAAATTACTAAACTATCATTAATGAGTATCCAAAATTATTAAATAACACATAAAATTTTCAGAACATTGCCTAGAAAAAATTTCATCAAGATTATACATATATATTGAGGGTAAAATATACATTAAAAATAGTTTCTTCTATATAGAAATATAAAAATAGGTTTACAAATTAATAATAATGATAAACTTTGTAGAAGACAAACTATAAAATGAATTATCATGAACAAAAAATTTATACTGATAAAATATAAATTCCAACTGAGTTTATTAAAATAAATCACATTAGTAAATATGTAATACTTAAACTATATCATGAAACAACATAGAATAAGTTCAATGTAAGTTCAATTTATTTATGAAATTCTAATAAGAACATTATTCTTTCTTACAGTATTGTGATTCATTAAAGATTATTCATACATTTTTATTTTAGTATCGTATAGAATGAAGGTTATAGTGATATAATTGTGGGATATTTCATGGAAGGTTGAGTTATTTTTGGAAATGATGAATAAACTCTTATTCCTTGAGGTTTGGATTTCCCATATGGGATGATTTAGTTAAACATGCAAAATAAAAGGTGCATTCATCAAAGGAAATATTTGTGAGGTAGGATGAATTCAATATCATCTGTAAGGTTGAATTTTTTATATATAGTAGATTTATAGTTTCATATTATGATGATAATGAAGTTTACCAAGAAGGTAAAGATGTATCAAATGTTCATAAAAAATTTATTGATGTTTTATAGACGAACTATTTTTTTACATGGATGTCCATTCCATGATAAAATGATAATCCACTATATGGATGGATGATTTTCATATGGAAATATAAAAATATATATATCAGAATAAAAAATACTGAGAAATATTTATAATACATTATATTATAACTTTTCTTGAAATATTGTGTTAAAATTCAATATTTAAAATTATAGTGAAAAATTATACATAAATGTGAGATAAAAAATTAATAAAAAATTATTAGATGTTAATAAATTATGAAGATCAAATACCAACAATCTCTCTCATTTTTCAATTTAAATATAAAGATATATATAATTCAAATAATAAATAAATTCTCCCACTGTTTAAAATTTATCAAATATTTATAAGATTAATATTAATTTAATCTATTAAATAAAATAACCAAAAAATATATAGATGTTAAATTTTATAAATATATTTACAAAAACCAAAATAATCACTTTTATAGATTCATATTATAAAAATTTAGCAGTTATAAGAGAAAAATATTAGTAATTAAAAAATTGTAACGGTCATTTTTATGTTAATTTTATTATTTTAAAGTAGTTAGATAAATATATAATGACAGTGAATCCAAATTCAATTTGTAGTAAATGTTGTAGAAATTTAATATCTCACAAAGCTTCCAACTGTCAATGTTAAAAAAAATTCTAAAATATTAAAAAATCTAAATACTTATAAAATATGATCACATGATTCTTTCCTATTAGAATAATTTCCAAAAAAAACATCACAATTGATTATATGTTCTCTTAAAAAATGAACTTTTACATCAGTATAATTTTTTCAAGAGTATAATAATTTTTTTAAATCATAATTTAACTCGATTTATCAGAATGAATTTAAATATTATCAAAATAGTCTTTAAAATTAATTTAAATTTATTCAATAAAAATGAATTGAGAAATAAATACCACCAGAAACAAATGTATCCTTGACAGTTGAGAGTGAAACTGATAATTAATTTTTGGAAATTTTATTTTTACAAATTAACTAACACATTTGAGACATTCTTTTATAATTTTTTATACAAACACAAAAACTGATGTCAAAATTCAAAAATAAATTAACGAAATTTTGATTTCAATAATAATATAATGTGTTAATGGTTCCTTTTGTTTATCTTATGATTCATCAAAAAACATTAATGTGACTTTCATTATGGTTCGACTAAAATATAGAAATTAAGACAACTGAACACACTATATCAAGTCTAGATGCAGTCTAATAAATAAAATTTCTTATCATGCCTCATCTATTTACCATATATATACATTATAGATAAAAATAAATATAATATAGATTTATTGGTTATATAATTCTTGATTTTTTTGAATAATCAAGACTAGATATTTTCAAATACTATTTAAAGTATTTTGATTGATTTAGAACATCAAATCTTTTCTATGATTAATTTTTAAGATGTAAAAAAATTCAATTATTATACCATGTTAATTTCAAATTCACTATCTATTCATTTATAAAATTTAATAAAAAAACATTTATAAAATACACAAAATATCAGCCCTGAATATTTTCAAAAATAATATATCATTTTCAACATTATTATTGGATAAAATATGTTCAAATTTTTAATTCTTAAAATTATTTTCTAATAAAAAATTTTTAACCTTTGATAGCATGTTATTGAAACCTTTTTTAAGACCATAAATATCATCATTATGTTGATAAATATGATTTTTTTATTTTCAAATATAGGTGGTTTTTTAAAAATAATTCTTCAAAAATCAATAAGTTTAGAAATTTTAATTTTATAGACATTTGAAAAAAAAATTGAAAACATGAATTTGATAATAAAATAAAATAAAAATTATATCCTTAATGCAAGATAAAAATAATCTTTAAAATCAATCCCCCTTACCAAATAATATCCTTGGGATATTATTCCAATCACATATTTTACTATATTATTATACACCTAATTTTTATCCCACTAAATCCACATAATTCATATTAACATTTTATCATTAGGAACATAAACCAGATTCAAAAATGTATTTCATAAAAATTTATTTAACTAATTATTCATAACACCATTCCAATTTCTATAATTAAAAACATCATTCAAATTATTCGGAAAAAATAAAATACAAATATAGAATTGGTATTCATAATCAAAATAGATATTTTGGTTGGTATTTTATATTAAAAGTTGCCAATAACTTTTTAAATATGATTATCTTTATGTGTTTTCCTATTTTCAGTTTCCATTTGAAAATATGTTTTTTCCACCCCAATAGAAAAATTATCATTAATATTTATAATGTTATATTAACCAATAATTAATTTCGTCAATTCATTCTCACCTTTATTTAAATATAAATTCTGATTAAAATAATTATTTTCACACAATTTATCATCCATTGATTTCCTAGGAACTAATTTTTTTACTGAATACTCAATATTCTTTATGAGAATTCAAATATCCTAATAACTATCATTATCACATTTTTATACCAACTTATTTAAATTATCATTAATAATAAAATTTAATAATTTACTACCTAAAACATTTAAAATATCTAATATTAGGTTTAAGCCCTTTAAAAAATCATAATGGATTTTATTTATGTTTATTATATTGGAAAAACTCTTTAAAAATGATAATTCATATTAACAGATTCAAGAAATTTTTATTTAGGAAAATTAAAATCCAGAAAACCATTTTTAAGGATATTTAAGTTATTAAAGTATTCTTGTATTCAACTAATATTTTTGTTTCGGAGGGGTAGAGAAATAATATTTTTAACCATTAACATCAGATTATTTTTCAAAATCTAAATTGGTAAATTCCCAACCTCTATTACTTTAGATTGAAAAAATTTAATGGAAATTATAATTATGTATAATTTTAGATAAAGAATTAAATATGGTTTGAGTTACAATTTTATGAGTTATGAAATTAGTCCTCATAGATCTTTTATAATGATCAAATATTAAAAATATAGTTTATCAATAGAACCGATAATGTTATTTAGAACTAATAAAATCAAGATACAGAAAAAATATATGTCTAGATGGTCTATCGCCTTTTAAATATTAAATACACTATTATCATTCTTACTATTTAAACAAAATTCAGATATATAATAATTTCCTCATTCAAGTTTTTTAATTTATAGAATCTGTTCATTATATGATAGTTTATACAACAACCTTATGTTTTCATGTGGAAGCCTTCTATGAAAAAAAAAGTTAATTATCTTACACTATAAAGACCAAGATTTATTAAATTGATTTTTTTAATAAATATATGATTTATTTGTTTTTTATTTATAAAAAAATCATGCACTATATCTCATTATTATTTTTGAACATTGTAGAATATATCCCTAATATGAATTTATGGAATAAATACTATTAAATATCATGACTATTTGGAAATTTTTCATTACACAATGAGAGTTATAATTAATATAAATTGAGGTCTATAATAAAATATAATTGATACTAGTGGAATATGATTTGGCCTCAAATATTAGGATCATATCTTATGAGGTTCATTGATCTAAAATTTTAAGGGAGATGGTATCGGTGGTATTTTTCAATAAAAAATTCAATTTTATAATCAATAACAAAAAAAGAGTTGAACAATTTGTGGGATACTATACAGCTTATAGATATCACCACCTAATCATTATTTTTCAAACCACCCTAAGAATTTATTACCATAGACTACCTAAAACATAAGGATTAAGCTGATGTTATAAGGGTTTATGTATCATGAACATTTTATTACATAAAATAATATTTAAAATAAATTTTGTCTTCCCAAGTCCCATTTCCATCTTATGATGATTTTTTATTTAATAAAATAATCCTCAAAATATAATGAAAAAAATATAAATTATTTTTTATACCTTCAAACAAGTATTTTATTATTAGTAAAATATATATCAATTAGTTTTTCTTAAAATTTATTTTTATAATAAATTCCAAAATTTTAAATAGATTTATATTTTCATATTGATATCATAAAAAATATTATATAATTATTTCTAAATAATAAACTAATTTAGTTTCTTTATGAGTAACTTCTAAAAAGATTATAAATTGCATAAGGTTATAAAATTAGTACTTTATTATATAATTATTTTATTTGATAATTTTATTTCAATTATTTTGAAAAAACATTATAAAATAAACATTATTTTTGAATATTACACATTGAAATTAGCCATCAGTGACATTTTACTAGTTTCCTAAGAGAAAAATATTTTCATATAACAATCAATGACATTATAGATGTACAAAAATTATTATGATTTCATATAATGAAAAAACGATGTAATAAATTCTATAACTGGTACTATCAACCAAATCAATCATCATCAAAATATTCTATTTTAATGTGATAATTGAATTTTTTCAAACAAATTGTGATTCATAGAAATCATAAAGGATATTTTATTATTTTAAAAATATTTCATTATGAATATGACACAAAACAACATCATAAATGTAACAATTCAAATATGATCATCCCATATCCTATTTTAATAATTAAAACCACTTACAATTATAAAAAATATAGGGTTAAAATCTTGGCCATGCCAATTGTTTTGAATAATTTCAACATAGATTCCAAATCCTATATTTTGAAATAAAAAACAATCCATTCTCTTTTGTAATAAATATCTATTCATTCTACCATTCCTCTATTCTTAAATCCAATTGACTATAAAATATTATCCTACACCCACTCTAAATAAAACTAATGTAGTTTCTATGGTCCTGATAACCTCTCCATTACATTTAAGGATCATATACTTATTAAAAAATGTCTATCTCTCTACATTTCCATTTTAAAAATTTATTTACACTAATTATTTTAACAATATACAAGTCATGTTTTAAAATTATTATACACATTAATTTACTATCCATATGATTAGAAAGTAATTATATAAAACAATTACCTATAATTAATCACTTTTATGAACATTTCCATACTCATGTTATACTATCAAAATCATCGTATGAATATCTGTTCAAAACAATTTTTTTTGTGAATACCCGTGATGATTTTTATTCATAGGTATCCACATAGATGTATATGTCATTCATTGATTTTGTACTTCTATTCTTGAAAATTATGTTCCATAATCACGGGAGTAATATAAAGTAAAATATTTTCATACGTTATAAAATCGATGTGAAAAAAAAGTTAGATAATATGACGAGTGTAGAATAATAGTTCCCTATATAATTTTGTATTGTTTTCATCCCATGAAAAACCATGAATGGTAAATCTGCGGTTAGCCTAAGAAAAAAATGTTATTATTAAATTTTTAATCTCCTCAATTTATCATTATTATTTAATGTTTTAAATTATTGGATAAATTCTTAAATTACAATGGTTATATAATTTTTTTATCATGTTAGGATTATATGTCAGAATTATTTATTCTTACCACCTTATATTATAATGATATGTCTCTCAACTAACATGTATTATTTACCATCACACTATGATTATATTTTTCAAATACAGGTATTTATATCCCACTCATTTCGATTCTATGTCAATAGGCTATCCCTTGTATTATAATGAGTTTAGATGAATCTAAGATCACATTATAATGTTTATTTTATGTTTTTTTATTTTCTTATCATTATTAATTATTTTAATATAATTTTTCAATGAAATGTATCATCTAGATTTTCTATAATGTTTTAATTAAATCATTAAGATAAAATCAATAAATAATAAGAATAAAAAAGATGGATTATTTTACCAAAAGTATTAAAATACGTAACCCTCTATTTTTTAATCAAAAAATAAATTGTATAAATATTTTCCATCATATTCACATACAATAATAAATAAGATTTATTGAAAAACTTAGACATATCATTTTCAAAAAATAAATTTATTCTCACCTCGCATATACATGATATACATAATAAATTGTTATTTAAATCCTAAATTTATAAAACATGATTGTGGAAAAATTCATATACTTAGCTGAATAACCATACAAATTATTAATATCCACTAGATAATTTTGGAGTAACTCTATTGGAAGATGAAAATAAGATATAACATCAATGACCAGTGCCTAAAAAAAGTGGGCCTCACTAATGAAACTGTAACATCTTTTTTTCTTAATTAGAGATCAATAAAAATCAAGGGAAGCTATTTTTTCCGGTATTTTTCACATTTTTTGACTCTTATGATGAATATGAATCAATAAAATAACTAATTATTTCACAAATCATGATTTCCATAGGTACCAGATTGATTAATTAAGGAATTTAGGAAATTACATTGTGACTGTTTATTTGTCTCATTGTTCATCATTTTAATGGGAAGAGATCGAGTTCAACCTTAACATTTTTTATGTTCCATTCTAGATGTTTTTTATTGTTATTCTCCTCCCCATTTATTAATTTATAGTATTAAATTATCATGGCCCATGGTTACAAAAAAATCAATAAAACAAATGATCGTCACTAGTTTAAGGGAAAAATGATTTGATATTATTGATTCAAATATTATATGTGATATATATTATGAAAAAATAGTAGTAGAAGTGGATATTATGGATCTTGGATTCCTCATTTTTTCCATTATAACATCTATATTGAAGGCATGTTAGAGAATTTTATAGGCTATTCAAATTCTAGATCCCCTTGATCAATGAAGAGAAGCCCTAACTAATGGTTTTCTTAGACTTCTACACTGTGCATGGCTCGATTAGTGGTTGGATCTGTGGACAAAGACACATGATCTAGATCTGAAATTATGGATTAAAAATATAGTGCACGGTGTGTATTTTAGAGCTACATGCTTTATAGAACCCTTGCAGTAGTGGGTATGATTTTCGAATGATGTTAAGTATCACCCATCATTTGAACCATCCCAACAGGCTAGGCATACACCTGATTTTCTAATACCATTAATATTTTATTCTCCCAAGGCATACCTCCTAAAATTAAAAATATAGAGAGTTTTGGTACACATCCAAATTTATATACAAGTATATTATTGTTATAAAATTTATATTTTTTCAAATATTTCATTAATTTGGAAGACACAATACACATCATATGAAAATTTTCAAACTATTTCTTATGTTTGAGATACTATAAATATAAATAATTTACATTTGGTAAAAAATTCATAAAAATTAAAATTATCTATTTTTAAAATAAATAGGTATCTAAGGTTTTGATATCTGACTACTATAATCAGATAAATAATGCACTATGGTAGTATTAATCTAACACGTTATTAGAAGAATAAACATGTTGATTTCTTCTAAAGAAGTTCAACATATGCATTTTTAAATGAAATTGATTTTTTTATAATTATAATTTATATATAATTAAAATTTTACTCTAATTATGCCACAACTCAAGCATTATAATAACTATTGTATAATGTATTGAAAGACAATTCTAAATGTTATTGTTTCTATTGAGGTAATACCATATCTTATTATTTTTTGTGATTAGTTTTAAGTGTACCTTTTTTGGGAGTTTTTAAGAATTTATATCTACCATTTTGTGTGGATATACTAATAAACTACTAATTAATTCATTTATGTTAATTATATTGTTATTAATCAAAAATAGATTGATTTTTGGGAATGATAGAAATGGGAAACTTTGAACATATGACTGAGGGAATATGTGTCTAGGAAGATAGATCTCAGGCAATTTTGATTCATGGATGATTAGTTGTCTTCTACAACCAATTGGAATGTTTTAGTTTATCTAGGTATTAGAATACATACCATTTAATACGTATAAAATTAGGGATACCTTATGGAAGGATGGAATTCATTGATACCTCATCTCCTTTCTATGAGTCTACCTTTTACTTTGGTTTGAAAATATAGTTTAAATAAATATCCTGTAAAGGTGTATTTATTTTCCTAACTAATACTTTATGTTTTGTTTTAAAATATTTTTATTATTATTTTTTGAACATTATTTTCTTTAAATAATATTTTTTAAAGTATTTTAGTTGTATCTATTTCATTATTATTCTATAATTACAACTATCATATTAACATACTGAAAACTATATATAAATACATCACATATTTTGGTATCCCCAACCATTGATCTCTTCAAAAATTAAAAAAAAGAACATCCTCTAATTTCATCAGTAATATAAATTTTTTATTTTCCTAATACTAAAATATATTGTAATTTTTTTGAACTATCATCCCCCCTCTTGTAATTTTTTACCATCTCACCAATAAAAAATTTGGATTAGATAAATCTTTACCCAGATTCTAAATGTTCATTTTTTTAAAAAAAATTGTATTTTCCATTTCCATTAGTATTTAGTATTTCAATTGAGTTTCCTTACTCTAACAATGTTAGTAGAGGAAATAACTTTTTTATGGAAGGACTATATATTAGAACACTAAAAAATTTAATTTCAACCACATCCTTTCAGTTGGATGTAAATAATTATGATTACTATCCTGATTGAATTAAATACTATATCATAAAAACTATAGTGGAAAACATTACTCTATCGGTGGGAAACTAGAATGTTCTGAAGGCCTATGTAGTTCTATTTAATAGGAATAAAAATTTAATATTATCAAAACCATAATGTTCTTAATGATATATTATGTTTTAAGAAAATGAATATCTATATCTTGATATCTTCATGTGAAATTGAGAAATAAATTTTGATGAAGCTGGGGATAATAAATTTTTCTTATACAAATGTTTTAGAAAATTAAATATCTAATCATAGAAACGATTTTTATGAATTTTATTTTCTACTGGGATGAATGGTAAAAAATATTCATTAATAATTTATGAAAATTGTCAATATATTACAATACCTGAGTGTATAATGACTTTTAAAATATTAAAGTATAGGAAATATTAATGATATTATTCCAAAATTAGGGTTTTTAAGAGGACCAACATAGATGATACTAAAAATTTTCAAAAAAAAGTATAGATGACATTACAATAGCTCTAATGTATTTATAATCAAACTGAAATAACATTGCAATAACTCTAATGTATTTACATAGTGGAGAATGAATCACAATATCATTTCCATTATAGAATAGGAATCACTACCGGAATTCCCTAAACACAATGGAGAATGAATCACTACTAAATTCTTATAACATAGTGGATCAGGTATCACATACTGGTTTCTAGAGTGGGGAAATCATCACTTCTAAATTCCTAAAAAAATATTTTATTTGATATCAGTAAACAATTACCAAAATAGAGTAGAGAATTTATCACTTCGTAATTGTCATTGTAGATTGAGAATCAATACAAAATAACCATATTTTTATTATTTGATAGAAATTATTATCCAATTTATTATAGGGATATATAGTTATCTTCACATAAATCATACATATATATGTTTCCTAGAATAAAATAATATATATTTTAAATCAAAATAATCCCACTGAAAAATGGCTATCAGAAAATTTCATTAAGGTATAACAAAAATTGTCCTAAAAATTTTAAAAGTGAAAAACAAATTCAATCACCTAAAATATATTTTTTCATAACAACATTACAATGTTGGTAAAATGATATAACACACAATTGGGTTTCCAAATATAAAAGTGAATATTATAATTATAGGAAAATATGGATAATGTAAGGAAACAATCGATAATTTGTATGATAAAATTTTTTGAGGGGGAAAAATGTCAAAGAAGAATAATTGAATAAAAATTTTCATTTCCTCTAGAGGGAAATAAAATGTACTATTGGAAAAAAATCTTATGGAATAATAAAATTTGGGTGTAAGAAATCCTATTTATTTTGAAATTGTTTCCTAATACCAGTGGTGTTCTTCTTTATTCTGTCATTTCTCATCATTCTAAGGTCATTATAGGTAATTTAATAGACGTCATAGGATATTTTATTATGTTATGAATTTATTATCTAATTTTTTTTATTTATAGTTATATTATATGTAAATAAGGACAAGCTAGTTTTGTAAATTTTTCAAAATAGAATGGTGGTATAATAATTATTTTGTTTAATAATAATGTTACCATTGTAGAAAAAAGTGCATCATTATTTGATTACTTATATAATAATTTTTATTAATAAATTATTCATATTTTTCCCTAATAATTTTTTATATCATTATTCAAGTAGGCAGTTATATGGACCCAAACAATAACATTGCATAATTAATAGATAAATATAATTATGCAAGAAGATTATTGTGGAATAATAATATTATTATAGAATAATGTCATTATTACATAGTAATAAAAATAATAATAAAAATATATTTCTTTTTGTTTAAATATATCTTCTATGAAATTAATAAATTATAATAAAACTATCTATAAATTTGATAATATACATTATGGAGGATGGTGGTTAATAGTTATTCCAATATATTATTAATAATTATTGTATAAATAAAAAATATATTATTATATATGGATAAGATATTTATATTTATGAGAGAAGGATATAAAATAAAATATTTTGGGGAAAACAATACTGATATGGAGGAATTGAGTTTTTCATTGGATGAATACATAGAAATATAAGGCATATGAAAAATTATTTGTAACTAGAATATAACGGTAGTGTAGTATGATTCTTGGGAAATTAAAGAGAGAAAATTCTTAATAAGAAATAGAAATTCTGGACTGGTCTTTATAGGATAAAGAGAGGTTCCTTTTATAAGTTCTGAAAATGTCATATTTTTTAATATTTAAAATTAATATAAAGATAGAACTTATTTTAAATGGAAAGATGTCTCAAAAATTACAATACATGAGTGGTCAGTGATATATGTTCATCAATCCCTCAAAAATTCATTTTTAGATGTGTCTTAATTATGTTCTTAAGTCCTTTGCACATTGAATTTTCATTTGAACAATTTTTTTTACAATGGAAGCTAAATTATACCAATGTAATTTAAATTAAATGAATAAATATAAAGTGAATATTAATAATTAATTTAGACATAATGTTTCATAATATAAAATTCATTTTATTGTATAAAAATTCAATCTTTTAAAAAATTATAATGTTAGCTCACGTAACGTGTAAATGAATATTTTAGAAAAAAAATATTTTTTTATGATTCAAATTTTTGTAAGGTTTAAAATAAATTAATTTTATTTATTTATAAGGGTTAAATAGATTATTGGTAAAAAAATTGATCGTTCCAATTATATAAATCTATTACTGAATTTTACCATAATATTATTTCATTAAAAATAAAGGAATTAAAATTGTTTTTAATTTAGAATAATATATTACCTATGTTAAAAAAATATAACATAGGTTTAATAAGGACCTATTAATTTTAAAAATTCATAATTGTACCCCTAAAATACATCTTTTATAAATAAAAAATATTTTTTTCTACTTTTTTCATATAATTTCATAAATTATATAGTCTTAGTAAAACTATATTTTTTTCAATTGACCAAAAAATCAATTATTATAATATTTTACAAAAATGTTATCCTAAAATAGTATTTTTTATAAATAAAAAATATTTTCAATTTTTTCAAATAAAAATTTTAAATTTTAATAATTTTAATTTTATATATAAATATATTGAAAACTATTTTCATAGTAAAATTACATTTAAAAAATTTAATCTCATCTAGTTATTATTTCTTATAAATGACTAATACGATATTTTTTAATGAAATATTTAGGTAAACCATATATATTATCAGTAATATGTATTATTATTAAAATAAAGTGTGTGAAAAGGTAATTGTAGAAAAAAAATATTTTAAGAGTTAAGTGATCTTGTTAATTTTATCAATCTAATAAAAAAATAAACATAAATTATGAATAACTGTAAAAAATTTATAAATATGTTTGAAAAATTACTTATTTACTTCATATTTGAATTTTTATATCATCTTGTTTTCTAATTATATAACACCTCTGGAACTCTATGCATTTATTATTTATAAGGTAGTCTATTTTGGTAGTAAAAGGTGGTGATTCTGTAAGAATATATCCTTTAGAAATTTATAGGATCTTGATCTTTTATCGCATTTTATTTTAAAAATAATAATTATTAGATTCCATCTTGGGAATGTTCTAGGAAAAATAATAGTGAAGCGGCCTCCTTTTTAGTATTTTACAAAATATCATCAATAGTGAGACTTCAACTACCCAAAACACTTTCTTTCCTTTTTCTTCCCATATTTCATAGTATAGTTACTTCCATTTATATACACTATTTTATAGATATATTAGGATGATAAATTTTAATGTAAATATATAAGGGTTTTTATTTACTTTGGTGTTCTATATAGAAGATATCATTGAACATGGTGTTTTTTAAGGAAAAAATAAAAAATATCAGGGTTATCAAATCATTCCCCTCTCAAACTTGTGTATACAACACAAAAAATTAAATATTAAATAAAATAGTATATTTATTATAAAACCCAATAAATTTTAACTATATAACCCTTATATATAGTTCACCAAGTGTCCAATAACTAGATACATTACGTAGACCTAATGTTTCTATAATGATAATGCATTTTTTAATGGATTCAAAACACCACCTTAGTAATCAACTAATTTGACATAACATTACCAATACTGATGAATTGTTGATTAATAATATTTTGTAGAAGGAATTTTTCAATCCGTTATAGTGTTTAGAAATCCTTGGATTAAGTAATAAGTGGATTATTGTTAGAGTAAATCTCAATTTCTCCAAAAAAACCTAAGAACTCGACCACATTTAGTGAAGAAATATTTATAAAAAAATATTATATTATAGTATTAAATATAATGGTATATTTTTTAAGTGTAATGTGAAGTGTTTCTTAAAAAAGCCATAAACTAAAAACCCTACAAAACAATTATATAAGAATCTATATTAAGATATCATATAATATTTTTTATTATGGAAATAAGAATTAATGTATCTTATTATAGTTATTTTTTCATCACTAAAATATATTAAGAATAAATCTTAATTTATTCCCAATTATTTGTTATTTTTCATTATATCAATCCAATGAAACACAATTTTAATTATATTGGTATCAACATGTTACGATCCAATCATAAGATAAATCAACCTTGTATATGTAACCCCTGGTTTTTGGTATTCGTATATTTTTTGTTTTTTAATGTATTATAGTGGTTTCAGTTGGTCTTGAAAATATTTAGAGAGGACCATGGTTTGATAGGGATGGTTTTTGTTCTCTAGAATTATCCATGGTGTAATTGTAGTTGTCTTGGATGGGGTTATCCTCAACCGGTTATTGAAGAGGGCACGAGGTAGGTTTTAGTGTGGATAGTGAGTTGTGAAGTGTGAAACAAAATGAACATAAGTTATGGACATGAGTGTGAAGAAATGAAAATATACTGATGGGAAATAGGCATGACACCATGTCCATTGCAATGTTCATGGTGGAACATGGGCATGGTAACACAGAGTATAAAGGGAAGACTAGGCCAGTGAGATGAAAATTGGTGTAGGGATTCACTATGATATAGTAGAAGTCAATATCCCTTAAAAATGGAAATGGGGATATCCCATATTATGTTAGATTAATATTATTTTAGGTCCAATGATTGGATTACCTTCTATATATGGGCTATCAAAATTGTCTGGTTAAAATGGAACATCTCATGATATAAGCCATGATATTGATCATTATAGTTTTTTAATATTTGATTTAATAATAGAATATTGGGTTAAGTGATATTACTTAATGGGAAAATATTTTTTATATATTTGTAGATTTTATTATGTTTCATGGAAACAAATACACTATAAAAACCATCAATCCATCGCCCTTAATTTTCATTCTATAAAATCTTTCTCAATGGTGATTCTAAAATATTTTCCCATACTATTGATGCTCATACACATCCACATGTTTTTATTATGTCATAGGTTAATGTATTAAAAATATCTATACCATTATTATGAACATTAATTGTTATAATTTTTTAATTTAAAATTCTTTGATTTTACCTCAACTTTATACCTTTGATAAGCCATTATTTATAAGATCATGGTAAAAAAAATGGTTTTAAAATCAAGTTCATGGGTGAGTCACACAACATGTTTGGTAAATTTCAAGTGCATTTATCTTTTTCAAAATTATTATTCTTTAATATTGTTAATATGGATAAATAATAAGAAATTAGCAGGGGTTTCTTTTGTTCATGAATTCATATAGTTGGAGGCTTTTTGATATAGACATGGAATCCACACTGATATGGGATCACTCTAGACTATGTTTGTTGGTGTTAATTAATTATGAATTATATGGATCATTTTTATATTCATAATTAATATCATATTCATAATATTGATGAAAAAAGAAATTTTTACTCGACTAAGAGATTGAATAGTTCATAGGAATATGATTCTACTCAAGATTTGGGTCTATTCTTAATTCATGAAATGGGTGAGTGAGATCATTGCATGTATGGGTGGATTTATGGAAACCATGGATTTAAAATAAAAAATGTATCTTAGTGTGATTTAATTACTTTTTTATTGTATTTTTAATTTTTTAATCTTCTTTATTGTTTTATATTGAACACAATCAAAAATGTTATTATTGTTGTGGTATTCATGGGATGATAAAGAGATTTTCTACTAATTTAATGTACTCACCCCCATCATATGAATTTATTTTTTTATGAGGCATGTAAAGGGGAAGAATTCATCCATTCTATCACACGTTTTTGTTATTTGGGGCTTTGAAAAGGATAACCCCACAGTGGTTATGGTCTTGTGGAGTAAGGGAGTATTCCATGTGGGCACCCTATCATTAATTTAGGTCTTTTTTTCTATATAGTTGTATTATTTTTTTTATATCACTCTAATTATTATTTATAGATATGTTATGCGTTAGAGTTTGGTCTAGTGTTTAATAATGCATCATATTTATTTCACTTCATGGCAATATCTCTTATATTTTTATATATAAGGGTAAATAATTCCAGAAGATATTTATAAACACTATGAATTTAATGGTAACCGTTGGTGTCTAGGGAATTTCATCTAAGATAAGTGACACATTGATTATTCCTAGAGAACAAAGGTGGGTTTGGGAGTTATAAATAGTATCAAGTTAGTACAATCTATAATTTAGTATAGTAGACATGGATTTAGCATGGGATAAAATATTAAGTTTAGATTATAAAAAATAAAAAGATAACCTAATTATATTTAACTTCAAGTTATAATGGTGGATAACCTATAATTGTTATTACTTTGAACTTCTTGGAATGTTTTCTGCACATCATTATGGGTTTAGCCAATGAGAATTTGGTATAATGAATTATTCATGAGACAAGAAACCATAATTTTATAATTCATGTGATATTTTTAGGGATATATATTTTTAAAATCCAATATTATCACTTTTTTCCTCTGAAATTTTATAAATTTTCTTATAGATGAAACTAAAAAATCGTAATAAGTGGTTTCTAAAACATGTATAATGTAGTCTAGTATTATTCTGTGTTTTTATTATTTCAATTGTTTATTTTTGTTTACTATTTCTTATTTTAATATTTCCTAAAGAAACATGAAATAAGTAAGAACCTAGATCTTAATATGGTAAAAACTATAATTAAAAAAAAATTAACTAAAATGTTATATAAATCAATTCAATTTTGATATAATATTATAAATATTAAAATAATTACCAAAATCATAATTTCTTATTTTTCGTCTCACGTTTTTAAGGATTTTTACCATATCATAATCATAAATAAACTTTATATATTTTTTTCTTTTTATTATTCTATCATTTAAATATATTCATAGAATGGAACACCATTAAATATATTACAGGATTTAGAAATATTGTATAAGATAAATTTAATTTGAAAAAAATAATTGTTTATTTGTAGCTATTTTATTAAATTGATGAATTGGTAAATAATACCATGTTTTCTTCTTCCATAAAATATTTGTAGTTGTTAAAGAATATTTAGTATAATGATTATAATGACATATAAATTATATATATATATATATAAAAGTAATAACTTTTGGTAATGTTTAATTTTAGTTGTTATTGTTACAATTTTTACTTTATCGGTTTGGAGTGAATTGATATTTCTATTAAATATTAATTCTTACTATTTAATTTTATCATTTATTGAGAATGATTGTTTAGTAAAATAATATTTTTAGTAAAAAAATAAATTCAAAACATAATGGCATGATTTATGATAGTAATTTCACTATCACATTACGTTTTTTCTTTTTGGTTCAAAAAATTTCCAATGGTCAGTTTATTAGAAAACAAAATAATTAATCATCATCTTAAACTATTTTATTGATCATTGTTTAATAAAAAATAAGTGATAATTTATTATATAAAAAATGATCGATGATTATTTATCAAGTGTTGTTTTATAGTGAATTCAGGATTTTGTTGTTGGTGTTTATGTGATCTCATTTGATGATCCATGTTCTAATTAAAAATATGTTACCAAATTAATAGCCATAATGGGAATTTTTTTATAATTTCTTCATGATTTAAATCATGTATTTGAAAAAATAATTTTATGGGGTATTTAATTAAAAATTTTATGTGTCCGTATTTGAGAAAATAATTACAGAGTATTATTTAAATTGGATATTGGGGAATGAATTATGGAACCATGGCCTTTATTGTTTTGAAATCTGTAATCATCAAATTTTTAAATAGTTTATTTATAAAGGTGTAACTTTTTTTGTATTTAAAATAGTTTATTTTATAAAAATCTATTTTATTATCGGTTTCCTAGTGTTTTATATTAATAAAAGATTTTATAATTTTCATTCACTATATTTATATGAATAGGGAAATGATTAATTAAAATCATTCAATTATTTTCATAATTTCAAATCATGGAATTTTATTTTCTATAGAATATTTTAACAAGGGTATGTGGGGGAATAAACCTTATGATGAATTCCTAAAATGGGAATTTTTTAGTGATATTGCATGGGAAAAATGTGTCCAGCTATTTTATTTTTGAAATATGGGTTTTCGGTATACATTATATCTCTTGGGAGAGCATTAAGAAGCATCATTAGCATTATGAAATTCTATGATCTAAATTTTCCATTATGCTCAATTATAACTAGTATTTTCAAGATTTGGATGAATTAACTATCTTTGAAGTTTCCTTTTTCTAATAAAAAGAATTCAGTGGTTCGTATAATTAAATTGCATATTTATTTTTATGTATGAAAACTCAATCCATCATATTCAAAATTAGTTATAAATCATTCATTGGGTTGGGGAAATGATTTTTAGTATAATATCTATAATATTATAGAACCATGTTTTGATTATGTCAATTGGAATTGTATAATAAAATAAAATAATTGGGGGGAATTTTGTAATATGATTAACCATATATTTTCTAAACCATCTATGGAAAAATTATATAATTATGTGTGGTTTTTCATGAGAAGTATTTATTTTATTAACTTCTATTCAAATTTTTGTGGTGGTGTGAAATGCATGATCATTTCACTAACTTTCTCAATATGGGTGATATATTCTTAGAATGGTTGATTGGAATGGTTTCAAAATTCCATGAACAATATTACCACCATAAATTGTGGCATATTTCAAGCCACTTTCTAATGTCTTATACTTTTTGGTCTCACCAAGGATAACTCTAAAAATATCTGATAGATCATAATGAATTGGGTGGTGGATGTCTTAACATTATTATCACTTAGGGATTCATGAGTTAATTAACTAACATGAATATGGGTCATTAAAACCATATGTTATGGTTTGGTCAATTGAATATCATTCCATATTTAGTTAAAAAAATACCATGCATTTAATTAGGTGAATGTAAATTCTCATTCAATTAGAATAACCATACTATTTAAGAGTCATCGATGGGTATAAAAGAATAAAAATTATCTCAATCATTTTAAGATCTAATTTTGGTTCATCCCTATATAATACTAATTTTGAGTGGGTTTTCCTTTTAGATATTGGGATGGTAGATGGGGTATTTAATATTAAACACTTATAATTTGGATTTACATGATTTTTTTACCATTCCAATAATTTTAGTGAATTATATCATGCTTAGAAATTGAAATTTCTAGAGTAACAAGACGTAATATAGTTGGTACAGGATCATCTTAATCAATTTAGTTAATTTTATACAATTCTTTGGAATTGTCTATAAATTATAGTGGGTAGGACACCTTCAGTAATTGTTTTACTTTCATAATTTAATGATTTTATGCTTCATTGACAATGAAAAAAGATTTATATGTTTTTTCATCTATAAAATATTCAAATGAATCAATGGGAGAATCTTATTGTTCTTCAAGTTAAACTCCATTATAAGGAAGGAGGATTTGAATATTAATTTCCTTTGGGGGAGTTTCCCCTAGAATGGAATGAAATGTTTATAGTGTGGGGAATCATGGTTTAGGATTCAAGTTGGGTATGCCACAATATACCTATAATTATATTCCATGGTCTTTTGTAGTGGGGAATTATGGATTATTTTTGGATTAATCTTGATAATAAAGTCATTATAGTGTTATCCAAATGTAGTTGATTCTTTAATCTCAGGATCAACTTGATATTTTTAAACATTTTTTTGGGATTTTTGTCGTGTAAAATTTAATTCATGATTCATTGTAGTTCATGTCATTGTCAAATATCCTTATTTATGGAGTGTGAGTTTACCTTTGTCTCTTAATCAATGGGTATCATGTTTTTTTCGGTCGGTGGTCCCACTAGGTTCTCATCTCGCTTCATAACATGGTATGGTTATTACATGTTATTACTATATCGAGGTGAAAATTTATTATATATTTCTAAGTATAATTATTGTATTTAATTATGGGATAGTTTCATTTATAATCTATCATCTTTGATATTTCTATAAATCCCCCTCATCCTTTTTGAGAAACTAAATCCAAATAGTAGGGGGAATAAAGCACCCCTAATTTATGGTACTCGTCTATTTCTTATTTTTTTCTATGTATTATGGTGTTTTTATTTATATAGATAAGATTGTTAGAGTGACATTTATGGGTAATATAGGTTTTGGTTATCCTGAAGTCACAATTTCATAGTGGAATCAACAGTGGAACCTGTTGTCATGATCAGGTTGTTGTTGTGGGTGTCATTTTATGTCATAGTGTGGGAGGTGGGAAGCGCGATGCAAAATGGTGATTTTTCTAGCAATAGAGTTATACAGGGTGATATAAGAATCCAAATCTATGAAAAATGAATATTTACACAGCCATATATGTGGTTTTGGTGGTTCTTTGTAATGGAAACATTGATTAAAGGGTTAGATGGGCGTCCATGTGGAAAACATGGGACAAGGTTTCACCTTGTCTTGGAGGAAGTTGTGGACCTACAAAAGAATCTAAAGGGAATCCATATGTGGTATTAGCATCCAATTTTGGTTGGTTCAATAGAAATTCATCATTTGGTAAGTGATTTTTTCTATATTTATTTGGTGAATGCACTATGTCATCTTTTATGGAATGGTATAGGCCGTTATAGTTTTCAAATAGTAGAATTAGCCAAGGACTATTGGTGGGAATTCATACACCATATTGGGTAACCAAATGTGATATTACTGGTTATTTAATTATTAATTTTAGGAATATATTACCCTCTAAAAAAGGAGTTCCTTCTCCTTAGATTTGGAAGTCAATCAATGTTTTCTATATAGATATTATGAGTGAATTATTCTTGTTGTTTCAGCTATTCATTGTGGCCCTATTTTATTCCCTTATAGTTAAGTTGATTCTTAATCTCTATACATTTCATAAGATCAAAAAGCTTATTTAAAAAAATGGAAATCATAGGACCTCAACATTATATCTTTTATAAATCATTTTGTGTAAACTATAATTAGAAAATGGTTTTGAAATCATGGTTGTGGATGACCCCACAACATGTTTGGTCAAATAATTATATTTTTATTTATTTTTCAAGTAATTGTTTCGGAAATTTTGGAACTGAAATTCATAATATATCACTATAAATAATTTCATTATTTCATGAATACATATGGATGTGGACTAGTTAATATTGACTCTGTTCTCATACTAATTTAAGGGAACTCTAGATTGCATGTGTTGTTGGACAGTCATGATATATTGTGTTGGGACCAAATTGGTTTAAAATTAGTTGATGATGAAAAAATTAGAGGATAAAAAAAATTGTTACACCAATAAGTTATAACTCTAATAGAAGGAATATTATTTCACTAATGAGATTATTATATTCAGGATACATGAAATTGGGTTAGTGAGTTCATGGCATGTGTGGTTGTATTTTTTGGAAACTATGGATTTTAAAGGAAATTTATATCATTATGAAATTTACATTTATTTCATGATTTTATTATTTATTATAATATGATTCACTCTTATTTTATAAAAAATGTGAACTAACTAGTTCTTATTTATCTAGAATTCGTGGGATGTCTTGGAAACGTTTTTCTTAACCGACATACTGCACCCAACAAATGAATTTTTGTGTATATTTGTTATAGGTCCTTCTGATATAGATAAGTGGAGAACCAATTACATATTAAATTTATGTCTAAAATATATGGACTATGGAAAAGATATGAGCATAATGGTAGTGGTAATTGGGAGTATCAGAGTGTGTCAGATGATCACCTTGTTATTCATTGGGATATTTTAGTTCAATAGTAATATATTTTTATTATTATATACTTCACAATGATTTTTATTTATGGATATATTAAGTATTATATTTTTTTATGTTATTTGTGTGTGAATCATATTTATGTTTTATCTTCGTGTAGTCTCGTTCAGGTTGTTGTGTATATATATTGGTAAATCATTACACAAGATATTATTAAACCCTGTGTTTTTTTCATAATCACTGGTGTCCATGGGATGTCCCCAAAGGCCATTGGAACCTCAAAAAATCCAAATAAATTGAATTAGGATCAGTTGTTATAGTATACAAAATGGGTACAGTAAAGATCTTATTTTGGGTTTATAAATAACAATATCCTTCATTTCTAACTCTTTATAAGGATTTGGAAAATTCTAAATGCACCAATCAAACAATAAGTATAAACTACATGAATTTCTCTATAAAAAAAACTTCATACCATTGATGTAATATGTTTTTAGCATTATCCAAGAATCCTTTTAGATTTATCCATATATATCATTATACCCTATTATATAGGATTTTATGACAAAGTCATAAATGAAAAAAAAATTATCCAAAAAATAATAGAATACAATGTAGTGATATAATTTCCAATGTGTACAATATAATCGACATATATAAATAAAAATATAGTAAAACTATCACTAACCCCCTTGTGTACATCATGCTCGTGAAATTTCATGATGAGGAAAAACTATTATTTACATTTATGAAAATAAATTTTTTATCTATGAAAATCTCACAATAATTCATAAATTTAATATTACAACATGGATTGTTAAGAAATATCATTTTTCACAAAAAAATGATTATATGTTATCTTATAAAATCCATTAAAAAGTTACTTCTAGTGAAATTTGTTTTAAAATCCATATTATATTTTTTGTATCCATAATCAGTAACATTGATAAATCAGATCTAATTATACATTATCATCCATATTGATGAAAACTTATCTCCATAGTTAATACCGTGAACTGATTTAATTAACTTTAAGGTGAATAGATATTTGTATATAGACTCTCTCCTATATATGTCAATATCCATAGATAATATTATAATTCACTCTATGGGTTTTACTCCATTAATCGCATCTACAATGTTTTAAAAAACTATAGTATATATGGGTCCCAACATCGATATCACATACTTTAAACATTTCTCATAATAAAAAAATTAATGAAATATTAGTAATTATTTGGTTAATAATTGTAAACATTACTTAATAATATTTTTTATACGAAATTAATAATCTATATATGCTTAAATAGTCATATGAAACTAATATGGTTATTGTGATGCTGGAGAGAATTTTGTTTTCACAAACTCAAATTAAACATGAACAAATTCCTCTCAAGGAACCATTCCTTTTTTTAGTTTTAAACCTCTTAATGCTTAACCCCCTACTAATTTCAAGGAATGTACTCTACTTCCCCATGGAAATTGATATTTTTCCATTAGTTCACATTCTTGAATAGAATTATAAAAATAACATCCCTAAGATTCCACTATATTACCATAAAAATAAAACATTAATATTTAGGAGTATGTTTATTTTTTAAAAACAACATATATATATATATATACATTATAACCAAAAAAGATCAAAACCATTAATTTGGTATACCTCCCAATAAATATATAATATAGATTCTTTTTAATTCTTTAGATGTAGGGAGATCAAACAAGAATTAATTAAACAATCACTCAAGTTATCAGAAAGTTCTTAGAAAATGCTCTTAAAACCCAGATCAAGTAATATAATATTTATTATTTTCATAGTTGAAATTATAATTATTTTCAAAATTAATTAAATGCTTCAATGGTTTCAAACATGAATCATGTAAGAAACATATAAAGATATTTATTAAATACAGTTATAAAAGTTATGAAGTAACTATACCAACTAATTTCCTAAATGATCTTTGGTAAATGTTGATCTATATATTTTTAATATAGTAATCCTTTTGACCACTCATATATTCCACTAAAAATTATTCTGCAAATTTTCAAATAAAAATATTCATATTTTTTAAAATATTTATAATATTATTATTCTAGTAATATATATATATATTGTCTTTATTTTTGTTTATCACATATATATATATGGACAGAACTCCAAAGAAAGCTTTTTTTAGAATCAATAATGAATTTATTGTATTGAAAGCTATATAATATATTATCCGTGTCCAAAATAAATAAAACAATAACCATATTACCAATGGAATAAAAAATGTCAATAAAATATATAATACAAATATTATTCTTAATCTTGTTTGAAAATACATTTTTTTACCAAAAAAATATATTTGACTAAAATCTCTATTTGGGAAAAAATATAAGTTCGTTTTTTAAATTGAAGAACAAGTTTGCTAGGTTTTCTATGATTCGAATTTCTATATCACCATGTGAAAAAATATTTTAAAAATGAAAAATATTAATCTACATATCTATGAATAAACTCTCTCTCTTTTCAGAGTCTTATTGAATTTTAAGAAATATAAAATACACTCTGAGTACAAGATTACCACATGTAAAAATAAGATAAATTGATTTCTATAACATTTATTTTAATATTCTCAACATGTTTTTCTAGATAAAACATTTATTTATTAGAAACAAAAATATTAAATTATAGGTACAAACTATAATGTACTCAAAATTAAGTACATAATACCTCTCTCTATTTTAAATTAGGAATATCCTTGGGAGAATATCATTTTATAAATATATTTATTAGGAATTTTAGGGACAAAAAATAAAAAAAAATTTGAATTCATGCATCTGGTTTATTAGAAAACCAAGATTGATATTTCAATTAATATAGATTTTCTTAATAACTTATCTTGATGTTTATATATTTATGTATCTCATAATACAAATCATATAATATCTGACTCTTAGAAATTTATGTTGGAAACACCTTGCCTAATTTATCGTAAGAATTATCCATACACCATTCTTTTGGGAACCAAATAAGATCTAGGTCACTTGAAATAGTGTAACATAAGGATTATAACTGAATATGGGGACATAATTATATTTAGTCACCCATTTGCAGCATTCCATAAATGTGATATTCCATGGACTCCCTAATATTACATGATACATTCATCCGGATGGTCAAGGTCTTGACATGTGTTTGAGTTAGATGAAGTCTCTCTCTTAAAAAATAAATTTCTTCATAGAATTTTCATTTGTATATACATTTTAATCATAATATATATATAACTATTTCATATCATGATATTTTTATATCTTATTAAATACAAATATATAATTTTTTTTATAGTGATCTGGTCTAGGATCTTATATCGTCTATAAAATTATTATTTTGAAAATATTTTAATTTATAAAACTCAATATAAAATTGCTTATGATACATTTCCAGTAATAAAATAATATTCAATCCACATGTGTCTTCATTTAGAATATATATAAGGTATATATAACCCTTTTATCTACATTCCAAAAGAATTAATCAACCAAAATCCCTACAATAGTAAGTATGGTTCCATAGTTTATTGGCACCACTATTCATTAAAAATCCAAATCCCATAATCATGAGAAAAATTTTTCCAAAATTGAAACCATGTATCAATAAATACTCAAGAGATATATCAATTATGACACAACCTTAACACCTAATATCAATTAATCAAAATAAACCTTTATTGTTGATTTTATAACTAAAATAGCTAATTATATCCTTCATTGAAAAAACCCTAAAAGATTATATCATACCTACAGTGTAACTATTATTTGAAGGGAATAAAGATTATAAAAAACAATTTACACAATATACTCTAAATAATAAGAATATTAACAAAAATAAATCATGCACATTACTATAAAATATATATTTTTTCAAAATAATAATTCAAATATCTAAAATGAGATATAATAATATAAATATCTTATGATAATCAAAACAATTATTTATATACCTCGAATTCATATGAATATAATGCATTACCAATGGGGATTCACTAGTGAAGGGTTTTAAATAATTTTATTTAAAATTTTCAAAACAAATCATGCATAATAACCTCACCACTTCGCCTCCATTCTAGCTATATTGGACATTGAAACAATTTATATAACATTCAAGAATAATGAAATAATTTTAAAAAATATATTTCTTTATGTTCTAACGTCTTACCAAAAAACTATATCTCATTAATATTTTCTAGTTCATTCTTATTCATTGTGGAAAATTTTCATTTTAACCAATAAATTTTAAAAAAAACATTATGTAAAAACATTGATTTTATGATTCCAAAATTCATGAAATATAAATAAAAAAATCCAAAATCATTAAAAAAATTCATAAATGAAGGTAAAATATGTTATGGATATACAGTCCAAGGATAAGATTCTATAGAAACTAAAAAATAATTTTTTACTTTTCAATATTTATCATATACATTTTTCACTATAACAAGTTATGATACCAAATTAAATTTATTATTATATCATAAAGAAAAAATGTATAGGGTGAAATAAATAAAAACAATCCCAAAGATATACCAAGAGGGTAACTGAGATATCTAAAATATTAAAATAATTCTCTTATAAATTTTTTAATATAAATTATATGAGTAATTTTTAAATTCATATTTTATTTGTTAAATGATGATTCCAATAAAAATTATCAAATTTTTTCATATAATTAGTTTTCATTATTAAATACATGTTTTCGAGATATATGTATCGTGGAACTCTATAAATAGGTGTGACAAAAGAAATAAATAAACAATCATAATTTCTTTAATTTATCATATAAAATTACATATGAAGTATAAATATACTTTTTTTAACACCCTTTCTTAGAACCACAATTCTTGTTAGACTATCACAAGACCACAAGAGTACCCCATATATGCCAAAAAAATAATTATAAGGGTTAGGGACTATTTCAAACTATTAAGAGATTATTTCCTTAAATAATAGTAATGAACTATTTGGAAATAAAAAAAAACCCTCGATGAAATAATCATAGAATTCATAATCAGAAAAATAAACCCAATGAAATAATAAATATAAATTTTCTCCTAAAACCCATACTAATATAAAACAAACACAGATACCCCACTCGGTAGATCCCAAATAAAAAATAATTAAAAGAAACAAATAATCACATAAGCCATACCAATATCCTCGAGCCTCAAAAATCGTATCTCCACATAGTTGTCTCTCAATTTCCCCAAATACCCATAAGCCTAATATTGAAGATAAGGAATTTCCCCTACCTAAAATCACACATAACACAAATCAAGATTTAAACAAAGCGGTTCGTCATTTATTTCCTCAATAAATATATCCATGTTGCTCTTGTTAACACATTTAAGGCTTAAACCCCGATTTATTTCATAAAATGTTCAACCATGGGACCATTCATTCAATCATCCCCATTCAAGGAATGAACCCAGAACAACCTAATCTATGAATTTTACCCAAAAATTTTGCATCATAAATTCCCGCATTAATTCAATACAAATTGTCACCATCACCCATTAAACCATTAATGGCATATAGTTATAAAATAATAATATCTTGGCCACCCGTTCGTTGTCTATATTCCAGAAAAACACATAAGAATCAAATGGGAATTTAACCACATAATAAAAACATTTAAGTATGTTTGAACACTTAGAATAGCTATATGAGTCTTTTTCCTCAAGAAAACCTCTTCTTTACGTTAAAATTTTTATTTATGTCAAAAATATAACAAACTAGAAATATATAAATCATTAAAAACCCTAGACCATAAAATTTCACATCCCTAATAAGTCATTTAATTTCTCAAACCACATATTTTTTAACTTCCACAACTTTCAATTCAATATGATACTACAGTGTTGCACACTCGCTTTCTAAACATGCTACTTCTATCAAAAATCCAATTATAAGTGTTTGTTACTCACTAGAAGTTGATCCCCCAAATCTCTATTAATAAAAATAGAATTAAAGAACCCATCACATTCATCAATATGAAGACAATATGGGGTAATCATTGAAATATCCCAAGTGTTGTGGTCCTCCCACAAAAAGAAATACATCACCCAAAATGGATGTCTTTAGGCCATGGTTCTCTCTACCGAATGAATCTCCATTTGTAGGTGACTCTAACAAAAAATGGTCCAATGATATTATTGATGCACACCGAAACACACAAAATATAAATCCACACCAACTCCATTAAAATATTCTCTAAAACACTTGGTCTCACCCACTAATTCATCCTCATAATACATGATTTTCATTCCTTATGCCTTAAAGGAATCATGAGGCAACCAAAACTCCCACACCAAATATTGAACCTGAATCTCAATGTAAATTCAAAATTTTTTCACTAAACACTAACACTAGTCTCTATGTCCCCAATCCATGTACCGGTATTTATTCAATCCAACTCACTCACAAATCACAAAAAATCATCAAGATCCCAAAGTGGAAACACTGACTCTAACCATTACTGAAATTGAATCCTAAATATTGTATTTTTATAGGAACCAGATGTAATTATATCCTCTCACACATAATAATTTGGTCTGATCTCATCCATAAATTTTACTATCATTCAATAAACATGACACTTCAAACATGAGGGTTATTATAAAGTTACAAATTTGATGTTACCCGATATTAGATTATCATTATCATCAACTAGAAAATAAAAAGAATGATCCCCATGTCCCATGCATTGTCTATTATTCAATAAAATTGAATGTTTTTTGTTGTCTGGTAAGTCCCAAGAAACAAATAAAAGAATTCAAATCCCACAAATTACATGGAATACATTATTGACCCAAACATGTAGTAATATAATACATCCCCAAAAACAGACCTGTTAAGGAAAAATACACTATGTCATCATGAACATGTATATATTACCACCACCCTATCTCTGTAGAAACTGTCAATTTTATAAATATGGTAAAAAAAAGTAATGGACCCACATATAGATCTCTCATCAATACAAAACTAATAATGAAACTTTAGGTCACCAATGTGACCCCCCACCCACACACATTGAGCATGTTTCTTAAAGTGCCACAACAAGGATCACACTACTTCTTTAATGTATATTGATCCACCAAAAACCCATTCCCTAGTTCTTACAGACTATCCAACTCAACATCAACATAACCCAACAGGTATATTCTCCCCTGGAAATCAATCACACAACTAGATACACTGTCACATGAATCACATCCTTTATTACCTAGGATTATTTACCCAACCAACGTATCTCCATCCACTTTATTCAAATATCTCCTAACAACACAAGGAATCTACAATTCCTAGAAAAACTAAATGATCGATCACTATGATTTTTTTAACAAAAAATGTGAGTATTTTTACACTCTCTCACCATAAAAACACCCAATATTCTAGGAATTAATCCGAAATTTACTTCAAAAAGCTAATTAATTACTGTATTTCTCCAATTTACATTCATCCTGATACCCCAACAATCTGTTTTCTTTTCCATGATCTCCTGAATTTGTTATATACAATTACACAATAAATATATGTGACAAATCTATTATTATTGAAACTTCATATAATAAATCTCACACCCTAAAGGTAATTCATTCACATATTTAAATCACCTATCTGGAAATATATTCCACTATAAGGTCATTTCTTAGGAATCGAAGTGTGTACCAACCCGTCATGTGTCTCTATATATCCCTTGATGAAGGTAATATGTCACCATCATTGTAGAAAATCCCAATAAAATAATCTATTAACCTCCCATTGGGAGGAAGTATGATAGAGTAAATTTATGTATAATTTTACTAACAAGTTATATAATAAAATTTCATATAAGTTATTTTTTACCCTTTATACAATTGAACCTCAAATCACAACACAAACACAATAAATCATGAATCTACAAAATCATATCTACATGACTAATAAAGTTTCATACATGACACCTCCTACCTCTATAGCCAAGATCTAGTCCCCAATAATGATCTCAACTACACACATAATATTTTAATTAATACCCAAATAATATATGAAGATGAAAAATAATAATCCCTTCACTGTATTGACTAGGAAATCCCACTAGAATGTTTTTTCTAGTTCACTAGTTTAAGTTATGTCATTATAATTACCACATCCATAAACAACACGTCAACCTACTCCCTAAATATTATTATAATTATAGTAATTTTATATATTTTTCCATTCCGATAAATTTAAACACTTTCTGATCCAATGTAACATAAGATATAATGTATAACTCATCATATAAAAAAGGCTTCCAACTAGTGATGTGGTAATAATCTATATAGTAGGGAGACTATATTCTAGAATTATAGTTAGAAACTATTGGAAAATAAATATAAAATATATTTATATAACCAATTTTTCATAATAAAATAAATAATCACAATACTCTACAAATGTAAATGATATCATGTCATCCCAAGGTCAAATAAACCACACAATGACCATCAAAAGGGATGATCCCGCATATAAAATTACAAAAAGAATCAAATACTCAAATTGGTACTACTACCATACCCAGACATCAAAAAACCAATCTCTACATTCTAATATCTTAATGACCCTAATCCCCCCCTCTATATTCAATAGAAAATGGAAGAATTTACCCTGATTAATACAACACACAAAACCATTCACCATGCCAATAATGTGGATCACATTATGAATGGAAAAAAGGAGAGAACCCTAAATGCAAACTCTGCACTAACCCAAAGTGATCCTCCGAATCATTTTGTAAAATGTTTATTTAGGTGGACCCTTCATTGGATCAATACCATCAATTGAATGAAAAATAGTTCACCACATTAATAGATTTAACTAGACATATTACTAAACTATAATGACTTAATGAATTTCAATCACAATATTACCACCACATATCACACCAAGAAAGGCCTAGTAAAACATTTCCACATCCTGGGAAACATACCATTATTTTTCGTCCACACGAATAATTAAATCATCCATTACATATCAAACCGCATTCAAAAATACCATTTAAGGAAAAATAAACACGTAATATATGTATATGAGTCATGGTTCTCAAAATCAACCCTACTCTATATCAATAATTCAATCCTTCCACGAAATGTAATGTCATAAAAACTATTCATTGTGATACACTCCACAAAACTAAAAATAGTGTAATAAGGAAGTATATATAGATAAAAACATTATAATAATTTAAAATTTTTTAGTGACTCAATTTCCATGAATAATCACACCAATAAAAACACAGTAAATAATAAACAAAATAAATGTTATTGTAATTTTTTAAATGATATACATTGAATCTTGATATTAATATAAGTTAATGGAATTTTAATTAAATTATATGTATTTATTGGATATATAGGTATTATATGACTATTGGAATAATAGTGAGTTATTAGAATAACAAATATTTATTAGTTATAAAAATAATCTAATATGTAATATTTTTAATGAATAAAATAAGATGATAAAATTATTATAATAGCATAAAATGATCTTTCAATTTATATAAGTCATATTATGTTTCTAATTATAAAATTTTAATAATTAAATTTTAAATATTATGAAAAATAATAATTTTTTATGTTAAAAAATATATATAATTACCAAATTGGGAAATTTATTTCAATAAAATAGACCAAATTTTTGGAACGAACAAATTGACATTAAAATTGGCATAATTTTGGGTCTTCATAAAAAAATATTACAACATTTCAATAGTAAAACTAATGTTGTTATATATAACATAAGTATCATGACATCATAATGACCTCAGTATATCATAATAAATTTAAAATTAGTTTCTCATGAATTTTTTGAATTCCCAAAATACTCCAAAAAAATTAATAAAATCATTTTATAAAAATTAGATTTCAATGTCTACTTATACTGTTTAATGAAAAAATTCATTATTTATATTGAAATAAATATAAAAATGATATGTGACGATAGCCCTGGATACATCGTTAATCCCTTCAAGCTGAGTCAAATTAAAATTTTATTGTCCCAAACATCACTAGCAACAAAGGCATAGTGTAGTGGGAGTGTGGGGTCGAACCCATAGAGAGAATGTTATTGATATAAAAATTGTTTTTAATACCCATAGGGAATTCCTTTCACGTGATCTTGTTTTTTGGGTATTGGCTTAATTTCTACCTTATTAGTGACTTCAAATAATAAAAGTTGGGTCGAGATCAAGCTTGTATATCTGGGTAATTAATAGTATTTAGTTCTATACTTGGAAAGGTCTTATGTCTTAGTCTGCAATGAAAAAATGTGTTTCTTGTTTACTTTGGTCTAGAATCTTATTTCTACTTAGGATTCAGCTATTTAGTGATTGGGAGAGAGTGAAAATATAGATTCATTACGTTTGGATTAGATGTAAGAAAGTTTCACAGGAAAATGATCGTAGCCTTAGTCTAATCTATTTAAGAGAGGGACATTTGTATGAATTTTTTGTGGTCTGGGGTGATCATGCGAATGGGATAGCCTATTGAGTTGTATCATGATTACTATTCTCATTAGGTTTCCCATGCTTAGAATCAATGGTTTATTTATGTATGTTGATACATTTCACTAGATCCCTAACCCTAAGTATTTTATCTACTCCGTAGTAATGAAGATAAAATTAAACACATAAAATGATGTATGTTTGATATGTTGGTTGATATGATTGGAATTGATATTATGTATGGGTTTGGGGCTAGTACGAGCAATAGATCATGCACTAGGTCAATAAAGCTAAAAATAAAATACATACATGAGAAAGTTAAATGGAAACAGATCTAATTACGGTGATGAAAATTGAATGTCATTGAAGAATAAATGATCTAAAACATATGGATAAAAATATGAATGTAAAAACACTATGAAATACAGAGTTTAGAGTGGAAAGTGGGTGAGGGAACTTGTAGGGAGTTGAAAGGAGAGAAATATCTCATACTGAAACTATTTTTAATTTTGTGTCGCTCTACTACTTATATAGTAATATTTCAACATGATGTGTTCCTTTAACCCGCCTCAATTTCCATGTATTTTTGTATTTTCAGTGTGAATCACGTATCACTCGTGGATTTACGATGTTTAAATGGGTCCACATTATCTACCAGGTTTTCAGGATATGTACCTCTAAACTAGCTATCTGTTCACACAGATTCCATGGGGATTTTCACTACCTATTTTTATAGGCATAACATCATGTCAGAGATGTTCATGGCATGTAAGGAATTTTCCTTTCTAACATAATGTCTTGCTCAGGGATTAGATTTAAAACTTGGTACAAGTTGTGACCTTCTAGTGTATGACGTGTACTGATGCATCACGACATATTCTAGGCAATTTTTCACATTTTCCGGATATCTTCCTTTAAATCCTATGAATAATTTATTAATTCATAATGTCACACATACCATGTGTATTATCAAAGAAATTAATGAAAAACTATGAATAAATGAAAATAAATTATGTACATGTTTGTCTTATCAAATCCCCCCACACTTGAACAATTTCCAGTCCTTAAGCAATACGGCCTTAACCACGATTTCAAAACATGGATAAAAAATCTTTAAAATAAGAAACATTTATTATTTCCATGTAATTAAAATTATTACTAAGAAAAAAATAGGGTCATCTTCCAAAATTCATGCAATATTGAAAGTTTGTTGTGCCTCCTAGTCTATCTTTCCAAAACAAATTCTTGCCTTTTAACTACAATTTCATAACTATTCCTTAAGAATATAACCAATTTCAATTTACCTCACCAATATTTTCAGACATAAATCTAGGTAAAAATGTAAGTAGAGTTACAATAACTCCCTAATTACATGTTCCTATCCATATTCTTTCACTAGTTCTACCATCTTCACTGTCTAAAGACATGTATAAAATTTATTGGTGAGGGATTTAGAAATATGGTTCTGATAACTCTAAGGCTATGGTTAGGGAGGTAAAAAGTGAAAATCAGGTAGAAAATTAGCTCAATATGTGAATTACAATTCATCAGTGTGTTGATATTTTGAAAAATTTCCCCCTTCTAACTGATCGAATTCATACTCCATCATCTCGGGTTGGATCCGTATATGAAGGAACTATTTATTCAAAATTGACATTATTCCATTCCTTTTTTAGTTTTATTAGGGATTTTTATTTTTCAAAATTAATTACTAGGGTAGATATTATATCAATAAACTATCCACATATGATTATTTTTGAGATTCATCGGGATTGAAAATAGGGATTTTTCAACTTTCAAGTACACAACCCATATCGATTTTTCTGTTATTTTCGTATTAAAAAGGGTACATAGTTGGAATGAAATTAAAAAAATGGATATGGATCACAAAAAATTAGTCCAGTGAGTGAACCTTACATTTTAGAAAGTGAATGAATCCCATGTTGTCTAAATAATTTCCTCACACATGTTCAAAGGTATCCTTATGCATTATACAAGGATTAGGGTAGGAATGTAATTGTTCTTGTAATATATTAATCCCATAAGTCATTAATGGAAAAAACTTGAGAAATTATTGATAAATGTAAGGTGGGTCTCAGGAAAAGTGGTCATAAAAGTGTGCACAGTCATTTTAAAATTAAATTTATTCAGTCATCACTACAATAAGATCTCAGTGCGTGTTATGGTTGGTTTACATTCTCCATGTATCTATGAAGATATTTTATCATCCAAGACTATGAAACTAAAGTCTTAGAGTCCACTTAGGTAATAATAAAAATAAAAACTGGAAATTACAAATATAATATGTCTTATTTAATGGTTCAATTAATCATAATTTAAAATATTTTGAATTTTAATTAATTTTCTAAATTTTGAAATCATTCTGACAATTCTTAATAGAAATGAAACATGTTATTTTTAAATTTTCACACATATCTTTTACTTTAATTATATGTGTGTGAATATTTTGAAATTTATTTCATTATTATCACATTGAAAATGTATCATTTCCATGAGAGAACAAACAAAAATTGAATTGTATTATTAGTGAAATCACGATAACCCCTTACAAATAGATATTTTACCAACTATAAATAAAATTATTTAGGGAGTGGTTTAGGGTTTAAATTTTAAAGAAATGGAAATGGAATTATTGATTAAATTAAAATAAGTGGGAATCCTGGGATCCCTAAATGTTGTGGTATACCATTTTCAGTATTTTATTTTATCGTATTTCTAATACCAAAGTAACTCAAAAATGTGTTAGAGAAGAAATATTATACTAGATAAGAAACATTATTCCATAGGTATAAATATTGGAATAGCTGAGTAAACTGGTAGGTGTGTGGAGTAAAAAATAGAGATACTTATATTATTAAACTCATTAACATTTTTACAATGATGTTCAAAGATACTCCAAAAAAACAAACAGATGACCAAAAAAACATAGATCAAATATGTGTTACCTCCCATAAAGCGATAAAGAATCATTGTCAGTCAGAATTGGGGACCAAAAGATTCTTCAGCGGTTGCACTAACTCAATTTCTCCTCCATCGTTTATATCTACAGAGGGATGTATTGTCAAGTTCCCACAGTCTCTTTTTTGGGTTAAAAATCTCTGATACATCCATGTGAGCATGAAATATGTGATGTAATAATTGAATCATGGGTCATGGGGGTTGATTTGGTTGATAAATCTCTATAAAAATTTGAGGATACTTTTGGATAATATCGATGACTTGTTGGAGAAATAATTGTTCCAAAATAACTGTGGGAAGTATACTACCAAGAATTGTATAAAATTCAATGGATCTAGAAATTTCTATTAAAAAAATAAAAGATATGAAAATCAACACATTAGGTACCTGAAAAATAAAATCCCATGTATATAGATATCAAATTTCACTAAAAGGATTGGTAAACAAAATGACACCACTAAACAACCATCCCTAGCACATAAACGAAATCCCAAAATGTCCTAAAAATGTTTGGAAAATAAATATCCATGATTCAATCCAAAATGACATTATGTATCATTCCTCCTTCTAGGGTCAAGATCAATGGTTCAACAAAATCCGACTTAGTAGTAGATGCAGTATTGGATAGAGGGGTGGCTTCTATAGAATGTGGGGTAGTGGTGATAGGTATATGGACTAGGGTGGGATGTGGGGTGGTACCAATATGTACAGAGACCATGTGTGTAGTTGTTGGATCAACATCTCGCACCTTATGGTTGGTCCCGGTGGTAACCACCTTACCCTTCTCGGCCTCCTCAGCTATAAATGCCTACAAAGCAACTAGGTTGTGGAGGTATGGGGAAGGTTGTAATGGATTGAAGGGGGTAGGGTAATACTGGAAAATAAATGGTTGGAAGCGGTAGGTGATGGGGATGGGAAAATGTGGTTGTGTAAATAAATGGGATATGGATTGTGCAGAGATATCCCAAAGGTTCACCAAAATGCACTAATGAGTGTCCTAAAGCTCTGTCAAGCCATGGTGGGAAGGAATAGGGGTAGTATAATGGGTAGTGGCTGAAGTTGTGGTAGGAAATGATGGAGTTGATGTGGTGGTAGAATCTGTCGGGGAAGGGGTTTTGTAGTGGTTGTTGTGTGCCCCTATGGTATGACCTCATAGACTCCCGATGCCCAAAAATATATGTCGTCCTCATTCACTAGAATCTTTATCTTGTGAATCATCAGAATATTAACATGCTCGATGGGTTCTAAGGAGGTGAGGGTCTATGATGTTTCAATGAAACCAAGATATCATGCTAGGTGGGTGATAAAGGATCCACCCATTAGTGTGTCATGCTTCTTTTGTCCTAGATCTTGAAATACTAAGTGAACCGAGTATCCAGGTTTATGGGCATACCACCCAAGGATTTCGCAAGGATCAAAACATCAACATGGATGAATCTTCAATGTGTCTCGAACAAGGAATACAAACCATAAACCTTGTCTCTATGAAAAATATGTAATGTCAGACGCCACAGCTAATTCAATCTCATGAGTCGAGGGTCAAGATGTGACTGTGGTTCGCATGCAATTAGAGGCCATAAATCTAGAGTAGTCTTTCATAGTGGATGGAGTTGTAGTGCGTGGTTAAATTCTGAGATGATGAAATCCTCCATATATATTCCTAGTCTGAATCCGAATTTGGTAAAATCTAGCTTGGGGTGTGTGCCACCCAGTCTAAAGCATAGGTAGTCGACAGATATCTCGAAGGTCGCCAAGAACTCCCAGAATAATCATCAGAAGGTTTCCTCTTAGAAAATTATAATACTATCGATATGAAACATCTCTATGATGTCCATGAATGCTTTATAGATATTATTCTTGGTGATAACAATCATATCCGAAGAAATTTTACAGTGCATGGGCCTTTCCAACAATTGGAGAATATTTACTTAATGTTGTGGGCTGCTGAAATAATGCACAGGGTGCAGGTTGAAGTTTAAATCTATGGAAGTGGAGGTGGTCTCATCCTAAGATGTAGGTTTGGAGTGAGGGGTCTTAGTAGCTGGAAGGTTCTCAGAAGCAGAGGATTATGACTATGAAGAGTAGGAGGAGGATTATGGGATTTTCGTTCATAGTATGGAGGTAGGGGTGGGGATAGGGTGTAGGGAGCAAAGAAGAGGGGGAAAAAGACATCGTGGAAGGATAGAGGAGGGGGCGGTTTTGTGGGGAGGATATATATGGGGGGGAGGGTTCGACTAGAGGAGGGAGAGCTGATGGTGCAGGTCGTGGGAGGATCATGAAAGTAAAGGTAATGTAGGGGAATTTCCTTGTGAGGAAAGTCTTGCCCTATGGGTCATGACCTTTATTTTTAAACCCCCCCCCCCCATAAACAATGTTTGTCTTTGGATCTCATTATATAGGGTTAGAATAAAATATAATTTTGGGAAAGGGTACACGTCATGAACCAAAGGTACATGTGATATACTAAACTAGTTTTTCTCTTATCAGATTCTTCTTCCTTGTCTCATGATTTTGTGCACTTGAGACTCTTCCATGATGATCCTAATCAAACCTAAATAAAAATCTTTTTCCATGGGTTTCCTCAAGGTCCACACATACATTATAGTTAGGAGATCGAATCCATTAATGCTTAATTGAATTTGAGGTTAATGAAACAGGCTTCACGAAATGGTTCAGGAATAATTTTCAGCTGTTGACGATTGACTTTCAAGGTTGGTCCTTCTTCTCTTCGAAAGTATATTGTTCCATATGGAATGACTTAAACAACCTCAAATGAAGCTGATCATCTAGATTTAAACATTCCCATGAATAATTTTGATCTTTAATTAAACAGCATGACTTTATTCCCAGGAATGAAGATACACCTTCAAATGTGTTGGTCATGCCATTTATTCATTTTTTTTTATAAATTCTTTGACTTCCAAATGCATCTCTCCTTATCTATTATAATTCATTTAAATACACAAACCTTTCTTATCTAGTGATTTCTAAAACCACGTTTATCTTTTTATATTTCCCAGAATGAACGATACTCCATATCCACCTGAAGATGACAAGGTTTTCCAAATACCAATCGAAACATTGTGGTGTTGATGGGTTTCGTAAAAACTATGTTTTATGCTCATAGTGCTTCATCCACCTTTATGATTCAATAATTCGTTCTGGTGTTCATATATTTTTCAAAATATTTCTTCACCTCCCATTCTACAATTTGGAACACAAGGAGGTTGGCGATGTGTGTTACGTGATCAAAGATGAGTCCCCATGGAAATCCAAAGCTTGAAAAACATTTTTTCTAAGAAATAGCATGACAACCATTACTGTGTTATGACTTATAGCTTTAGTTTTAACCCACTTTGAGAAATAATCTTCTGCAATTTTAATGTACTTATTTCAATATGACATAGGGAATGTTCCCATGAAGTCGATGCACCAGACATCAAAAAAATCAACATCCATAATTGGGTTTTAAGGAATATCGTTCCTTTTACTAATAGTCCCCATTCTTTGAAATATATTGTATTGCTGGTATAATACCTATGCATCTTAATGTAACGAGGTCCATAAAAATCATCATTGAATGATCATGGAAACAGGGTACTCAGGTCTATGGTTTCCACTAGTTTTCAATTTGGATACATTTCGATTACATAAGACATTTCTTCTTCAAGAGTGCATCATCTCAGTGAACCATCAGCATAATGATTGAAAATCATAGACTCTTCCCCATAGTAGTGGTTGGAATCTTATAGGATGTTCATTCATTACTGATAATAGAGGTCCTGATGTATAAATCATGTTTAATATTTTTTCCATATGTTAACACCACAGTTAGGTCTTGATGCTGAATATGGTCTCAATAGAAAAATATACTATGATATTAGCCTCTTCGTCTTCTTTGATGATGGAAGAGGTAATTTGGAGAGATGGCCTACAATTACATTTTTTATTCCCCTCATATATTTTATCACAATATCATATTATTTTATTTTAATAATCCAATGTATGAAACATCATTTGGAATCATTCTTTTTCATCAGGTACTGAAGGACAACATAATTAGTATGATCAAGGACTTTTGACAAAAAAATAAGAACTAAACTTCTCAAAGGCATATATGATGGCTAGGAGTTCATTTTCCATAATCATGTAATTAAGATGAGATTATTTTATGGTATGAATCACATAATAAATTGTAATGAAGGACTTCTCAATGCAATGTCCTAGAATAGATCTCACAGTAAGGTCACCAGCATCACAAATTATTTCTAATTATTTCTCCCAGTTTAGTGTAATGATAACAGGTGATGAAATCATACTATTCTTTAGTCTATTAAAGGCTTTCTCATAATATTCTATGAATTCATATAGAATATATTGTGATAATATGTGTGTCAATGGGAATGATAATTTGGAAATATATTTTGAGAAATATCTATATAATTTTTCATGCTTAAGAAGTATTCTGATCCCTTTAATAGTTGATGGTTTTGGTAGGTCTTTAATGACCTTGATTTGGGATGGATAAACTTCAATTACTTCCTAGGGTATCTTATGAACAAGGATTTGTCCTCTGTTTATAATAATGGTCTATTTCTCCCAATTTAGTACTAAGAATTTCTCTTCACAACATCGGAGAACTAACTCCATATTTCTTACACAAACATAGAAAGATCATCTATTTACTAACAAATCATCCATTAGGATTTCAAGGAATTATATAGTCATATCATGAAATATGTGCTTCATGAATATCTGAAAAAAAAAATATTATATTATTAAACATTATCAATGGTAGTCTTTTATTTGCAAAGTGAACAAATGGGAATGTAAAGGTGGTTTTCAGCCAATCTATCGGTTCGGCTACAATTTGGCAGTATCATGAATATTCTTCTAGGAAATGAAAGAAATAATTTCTTACTAGTATATCTTGCATATATTCTATAAATTTAAAAGGAAAATTTTAATTTTTTTTCATAGAGTTCAAGAATTTTTAGTCCATGAAAATACATTAACCAGTGATGGTGAATGTTGAAATTAGTTCATTGTCATTTTTACTCTATAATGTAAGTCTTCCAATAATTCGAAAAACTTATAGAGGGATCACCCACTCATTCTCTGATATTTGGAAAATAATTCTAGAGTCCATGATATTTTTCATTTCCTTATTGAATACCTCCATCATTGGTCATGTGAGACACCTCTAATGTTGACTTTTTTGGATTTTCATCATCTTCATGTAAAATTATATGGGTGAACTCTATAGGATTTATTCAATTTTTTTATTCCAATCGATATTAAATTTATTTTTTGTGTATTTTAACTACATCCACCAAATTTTACTCTTGTTCCTAGGAGAGTTTTTAGTTAATAATGATGGGAAGAAAGGATGAATCTCATAAATATGAGTATTTTAATTTACTACCAAGAGGTATCATTTCCAGAATAGGTAGGAAAATGACGAAGGGAATGGTGTGTGGCATAGTGTCTCTGGTGAGTGGTTTGATATATCATAATTCTTAAAAAATTTAGTTTTCATTCCTTCATTGAAAATTATTCATAGATTCTTCCTCAATGGCCAAGTACTAATCTTCATTATGAGTGAGAGAGGTGGAATTATAAACAATAGTATCATCATAGTGTTGGGAATATTTGATTAGGTTAAACACTACCTATTCTTCTCTAACTATAAAGATCAGACGTCCTTGATTAATATAAATCAAATCCCTTCTTGTGGCCAGGAATGGTATTCGAATTATGATAGGCACATCACCTTCCTCATCCATGTCTAACATTTGAAATATGCCAAAAAGATAAACATCTTGAACTTGACCAAAACTTATTCAATAATTCCTCAGGGGTACATTACTAAATGATCAACTAGATTCAATGCTAATCTTATTTCCATGAAATTGGGAATACCTAACCATTGAATCAAACTCATAATATCATGTTATTTCTTTTTCTAAGATCACATATTGCTCTTCCAAATTTCAAATCCCCTATCGCACTGAAAATTGAAAAACTTCTAGGATATATCATCTTTGGGGATGTTTTGTACTATTTAGTAGCAGCGCATTCTTTACTCAAAGAGATGACTCCCATATCATCTATCTCCCTCTTGTTTGATAGAAGGTTTTTTGGAATTTGGAATAAACAAGAATTTGAGAAATCATAACACCCCGAGATTTTATGAGAAATAATCTTTTTAATTTCTTTGATATCTTGTGTTGTACCCTACACCAAGATTATATAGTGTTATACGCAACATAGTATTAGCTTGTATAATATGCAACACTATTCTTGGAGTGTGTTACACGCAAAAGAGACCTTCTTCAATAGCTTGTGTTGTACGCAATATTGAGTTTTACTAAACAATGAAATATTATTATGAACTAGACATTTTGAATAGTATTAAGTACATTTTGAATTTTATAACAATATCATTTATCGTACACATATTCTAGAACATGGAATGTGGACAAAATATATTTTTCGGGTAAAATAAATATTTTTCAAAATATACAGTTTTGCACCTTTTGATGGTGCACCCTATTTAAATCTAGTTTTTACACGTTTATAAGTTCAATTTGACGAAATAAAATTATTCATTTCTATAAGTATATAAAAAATAACTTTGGATAATTATTTTAATATTTATCTGTTAACTTTAATATTTTCATGAATAGAAAATATACGCTAAATTTTAATTAAAAACAAAAATTTTCATCGAGATAATATATGTGGTTAAATTATAATATTGAATGGTTTTAAACTATAAATAGAATATATTTTTAAAATTAAATATAATTTAAGTCATTATAATTAATTTTACACTAAATTCATAGGTAAAAACATTTCAATATTTTGCAAAGTTTTAACTTTTAAAACCCGTTTTCCCAACTGTGTGATTAATTTTAAATTAAATACTACAACTTCTATGTATTGAATTAGAAAAAATGGATTCTATATTTGGATTAATTATGTCCAAATTATGTTAATAGGATACTTTTTATTTTTAGACATTAATATTTGTAACTACGGTAAGTTGTATTTACTACAGTTAATGGTAAATCTGGTAATTAAGCATAAAAATAAGATTATAAAATTAACCTAACTCCTGCCAAAATTCTATTGGATGAATAATTGTTGCCCCATATCACCTAAAGGTCAGAATAGATTCATTACATGGACTTTTGACAATGATAAGGATGTAATTATTATTAAAACCAAAGAAATTGACAACATGCCACCCTCTTATATCTTATAAGTGTAATAATTTTAATTTAGTGATAAACATCATAAAAAATAGAACATAAATAGTAACCAAAAATCTATTAAAAGTATCTACATCATATGAATTTATTTAGAATATTTAGATATTAAATAATTATCATTAACGGTGACACAATAGTGATGTATAAATTATTTTATTGATTAAAATATAAAATAAATGATTTTAAAAATATTAAGATAAGTATTATGTGAACAAATTAATATTCTCCATGAATTATTTTAATTAATATGACATTCTAAGAATATATTAAATATTTTGGTTTTAATATATCTTCTATGTGGATTTTATTTAAATTAAAATAATAGAATAGTGTCAAAATTGACACTATATATATTTTATAAAAATAACATATTATTAAATTATTTAAAAAACATAAAAATATTTAAAAATTACAAATTTATAATTATATGGTTGAAAATGTAATAATTTATCTAATTATGGAAAATTTACAACATGTATGTAAGTATTTATAACAATTTAAAATTTAGAATATTATTACCTCAAATTAAATTAAATAAATTAATAAGGATAAATTAAAATGATAAGGTTTAAAATAAAATCATAACATGTCTAAATTTGATTTTATGATGAGATAACGACCCTATATCACATAATATTAAAATTTGAGTCACTTTGGATGTTTTTATATGGGTTTGAGTTTATTATAAATCAATATTTTTGTGGTTTCTAAAAGATCCCCTCTCCTCTCTTTTAAAATGGCACCTCCATTCTCTCTTCTTCACATCATTTTGAGCCCCATAACATGACCAGAACCTGTTAATTTATCTTCTCTAGTTTATCTAGATACGTGATACAGGTCTTGGTCTTCTTCAAAGACCAACTTTAGTGCCCTAAGAGGAGGTTTAGAAGAGGCGCGTCAAAAAATAGGTAAAATCCTTTACCTATTATCTCAAATTTATTTCGTCTTATACTTCATATTATTTATTTGTTTAATTATAAAGTAATAACACCATTATCACTCATATAATGATATTTTATTATAAATATTAAATAAACCCGTTTTAACTTCTATCCATCCTACGGAAAACGAAATCACCGCGCGTGCGTACGTACGGAAAACTGTCTCCACGCTATGGTGTAATCTATTTTCCCACCACCACCTTACTTGGATGGGTATAACGGTGCAAATAATAACTATATATGATTATTATAAAATGATTACAATTATGAGATATTATATCATCCACTCCAATTCCATTCAATAATTATGGAAATGATATCATCGCTCGTGCGTACGTATGGATTTTCGTCTCCACGATGCGATGAGATTTATTATCCATGTTAACCATTCAAGAATGATTATAAAGTATATATAATAAATAGTAATGAAATATATTACATGATAATGATACTGGATTTATGTATACATTATTTACTTACTTCCATTCTATTTAATAAGGAAATGAAACATGCGTTCATTTGTACGTATGGCCTACCGTCTCCATGAACGTGGTATTTCATTCCATTTATCAATCTATTGTCTAAATAATATATTATGAATATATATTATATATAAATAATTTTTAAATTGTGTAATTAATTTATCATGATCTAAGTAATCATATGAAAAATTACAAGTTAAAACATGTGCGATAAATGAAATGATTTTACCCAAAACATTGCTTTAACATGGGATTTACAAATGAACGAATAATATGAAGACCTAAGTGAATCATGTATGATATCATAAATATTTTTGTGGTTTTGTTACAAGTTAAAAATATGTTTAAACCCACTATACAATAGTTTCGAATACATACAAATCATATCAGACCTAAGGTAATAGATTATTTCATCTCACTTTTATTTCTATGTAACATATGCCTTAATGACCATTTATTTCTTTTATATTGTTTTTATGCTTCACATGAATAATTTATGATTTTCATTATAGAGGATATGATATTTACATATCCATGCAATTTTATTTATTACACATATGATTACAACTATCATAAAAGGTAAGGGATAATTATCCCAGTCTCATTCTTATCTGAGATTGTTTATTCATAAGTATTTAATGGGGTTATGTTTATCATCCTTGTCAATTTTTTCATAAAATGTTTTAATAAAAAATTTACTATTCTTCCATGTATGTTTAAAGTCATTTTAACCATTTTTTACCACCTGCTATGGAAGGAATCTTTCTTCTGTTTACCACCTGAGGTACTTTTTGACATTTCTGGAAAAAGTACAAATAGAATGTTTTTTTAACTTATACAGCATGAACTGATTTTTATGGTTTCATAACGAATTATTTCCATGAAGCATCCTCTACACTCTTTCATGATTATTTTAAAAAAATCCTTTTCTTTTAAAATTTCATGGCATTTTGTTAAAAATAAATGATTTTGAAGAAGAAAGCATATTTTCCTCAAGAATTCATTTCAGGTGTTTTATCACAACTATTTTCCATCTAAGATGACATTATTTACTATGTATATGTTTCATGTATAATGTCTCTATTATTTACAGGGCTTGAATTTTTTATGATTAAATTATATCCATTTATATTATATGGATTATGTTATCATGGGATGTTGTTTATGAAACCCATATTATTCTATGGGTTATGATGAATGATTTATGTGAAAAAAAAAGAATGATTTTATCATGAGATGGGTGGGACCAATTTCTCCCTCTAATGCATTGGTTAAAGATTTATATCTCATGAGATATACATGGTTAGAATGGAAAATGAATCTGGTTCAGTAATATAGGGAAGGAACGACAAGTAATCCAATTTAGTAATGGACATTGTCCACTATAATGGTCTTAGCAGCAATGCCTTGGATACTATGGAAAGCATATTATGTGCTTAATGGTTTTATGCAATTACATGTTTTATTCCCATTATATTTTATCAAGATTTATGTTCCACTATGATCTATGCCTTATGTACTTCCACGATTTATTTCACAACTCATGATTTTCATGTTTAAACATTTTGTTCATGTTTTTAAGTTCATATGTATATGGTATGTTTTATTTTCTCCATGCTTATCCTTACTGAGAATTTGAGCTTACTATTTTTATGTTTTCTTTTCCCCAGGATATACATAAAGGTTTCAGATAAGAAAACAAAAGGGAAAGATCTTTATGGGAGATGTTGAAGATCGTTCACCGTGATTAGAATATTATGTTCTATGTTTCCAAAGACACTAAACTGTTATGGTCATTGGGTGTCTATTTTTGTTATTTATTAAGTATTCCTCAAAATTAATGTAATGTTCATGTTCGTCAAGCTTGGAACTCTATAGTTGGTATCAGAGGAAAGGTTTAGTTAACCTTTGGAAACTAGGATGTGAAAACTTTAGTGAGATCCCTAGATATATTTCTAAGATGTGTCTAGGGTTGTCCCTACGGTAAAGTATAACATTAGGTTATAGTCCTAGAATTATTTTGATGATCATGAATAACCTAGGGTGAACCTAAGGTTTCATGGATTAATGAATGTGTGATAAGTTAGACATCCCATAAGTGACTTTTTATGATTCTGTGGTTCCTCATCATTTAAACTATTTCTTACAATATGGTTTCAGGTTTTAGTCGATGGAGGGAACGAGAAGGAATTTGGTTAACCTTGATTCCAATGGAAAAATTGGTGACTATGATCAAAAAAATTGTGTAATGGCTGGATGGAAAGATATTATGATTATCCCGAATTAGACATCACGATATATGATTAACAAGGTGACCTTTAGTTGAATTCCTACGTCATCAAGTAAGAGGACGATGGACTTTTATGCATGTTGGAATGGTGCGAATCATATAAGAAGGAAGATTAAGCTTTCTACATATCAAGATGAAGGGATGAAGAACCTTCACTAGTACCTCAAATGGAGTGGAAGATGTTATTAGTGTAGGGAAAAGGGGCATAGAGTGACAGAGTATTATGGAGTTCAATGTCTTATCTGTGGAGAACATGGGAATTACCCAACTCAATTCCCTGACCTAAGTGGTTACTTCTAAATCGAGGAAGGACCAATTCCATGTCAATCATTGAAGAGGATGGATTGAAGGGATTATTTTTTGGAATTATATAATAATGTTGTTGAGGTACTTTTATGGTATAATGGAATATCTATGTATTAGTTTATTATGGATTTCAATAATTATATGGTACCAGTAAGAATGAAATGTAACTGAAATAATTTTTGTAAGCACCTAATCTGTGCATAATGAAGGGATAAGGAGATAATGAAATGTTTGATAGTATTAATGAGATCATGACTAATATAAGGAAAAATTGATATCATGGTTTGAGTATATAGAAATTTTGCGATTTTAGTAAGTGGAAAGAGATAACTTTTGACAATATTCATGTTTTCAAGAAGATTATATGGAAATTCATGTTTCAAGAGAATACATGATTAAGGAATTATTATGTTTGGAATGTGACCAACGAGATATATCTTATGATATATGGGCGATAAATGATGGTATTCAATGCTTGGTAGATGACCTTTCAAGTAATCATTTTCTTTATACTATGAGATCGGACAGTAGTATTCTTGATAAGACAAATGGTTGGAATGGATTAAGTTGTACATCAGATAGTATTGTTTAAGGATAAAACTTTTTTTAGAATGTCATAATAGTATAGTTTTAGAAAAAATGACAACCTGCAGGACGAGAAACAACCCATCGCGTCGGACAAGGATGAGGGAATCGAACCCACAACCGAAGTATGACAAGCCTTTATTTCCTACCACTGTCCTGTAGGAAGTCCCTAGTTAGTAGAAATTTTTTTTATTTTATTATGCAGTATGATTAATGAAGTATAAGTCCATTTTTGAAATCATATACTGTTAATCCCACCATTTATGGACTTATGTATATTTAATAATTTGTTCTAACCTTTTTGTGATAAAGAGAGATGGAATGACCTATCATTCTACCGCATGATCTGCTAACACTTCAAGAATGAAAAATTCAACTTCATATCATTAAATAAGATATGAAGTGGAAGTTGTTCCTAGAATGACCAATGATGATATTACCCTGAAATCAAGTAAGTATTTCTCCTTATGAAAAAATTAATCAAGTTTAGGGAAATGATCTTGAAAATAAAAAAATGTTTTCCTAGTACCCTCATATCTGATGAATCAAATGGAACCTCAGATCATCACAAATTAATGGCTTTGTTATTGTAGTATTTTTCATATCAATTTTCTCTACCACTCTCCATCAATAATTGACGGTCTCATTTCTCTTCCATATCCATATATTCACCTATGTTCTCCTATGTGGAAACCCAGTGATGAGTTAATTTAGGTAACTATTACATTTCATACTTTAGTTTTTAAAATTATGTTTTATAATTTTTTTTACTATGTGTGTTTCTATAAAAGAAACATTCAAGTAGCAAACAAATTATAACCCCGATAAATTTTGAGGTAGAAATTCATTTTAAGGGGATTGAATGTAACACCATGAGATTTTATGAGAAATAATATTTTTAATTTCTTTGATGTATTGTGTTGTATGCTACACCAGGATTAACTCTCACTATATGCAACATTGTATTAGCTTATAGTATAAGCAACACTATTCTTTTCTTGTGTTACACGCAAGAGAGACCTTCTTCAATAGTGTGTGTTGTATGCAAAACTGAGTTTCACTAAAAAATGATATATTATTATGAACTAGCTATTATGAATAGTATTAACAGAATTTTTAATTTTATAACAATATCATTCATCTCAAACAAATTCTCGAACATAGTATGAGAACAAAATAAAATTTTTGTGTAAAATAATTATTTTTCAAAAATTGCAGTTTTTCAGCCTTTTGATGGCGCACCCACTTTAAATCTTTTTTTGAAATGTTTATAAGTAAAATTTGAAAAAATAAACATATTTATTTCAATAAGGATATAAAAATTAACTTTGGATAATTTTTAATATTTTTCTACTAACTTTCATATTTTGATGAATAGTAAAAATATGCTAAATTTTATATAAAAACAACTTTTTTCATCGAGATAATTTATATGATTAAATTATAAAATAGAATGGTTTTAAAGTATAAATAGAATAGATTTTTACCATTTAATATAATTTAATCCATTAGTAATAATTTTACATTGAATTCATAGTAAAAACATTTCAATCTTTTGCAATGTTTTAACTTTTAAACCTGTTTTGTCAATAGTGGGAATAATTTTAAATTAAATACAGCAACATCTGTGTATTTAATTAGAAAAAAATAATTCTATATTTGGAATCAGAAGTACCAAATTATGTTAATAGGATACTTTTTTATTTTTATACATTATGAATAGTAACTACGGTATATTTTATTTATTATAGTTCAAGATAAATCAGTTAATTAAGTGTAAAAATAAGATTATAAAATTACTCTAACACCAGCCAAAATTCTATTGGATGAATATTATTTGACCCATATCACCAAAGGGTCAGAATAGATTCATTTCAGGTGATTTTGACAATGAAAAGGATGTAATTATTTTTAAAGTCAAAGATAGGGACAACATGTCACTCTCTTATATCTTATAAGTCAAATAATTTTAATTGATTTAAAAACATCATAAAAATTATAACGTAAAGAGTCACCAGAAATCTAATGAAATTATATAAATCATGTGAATTTATTTAGAATTTTGAAGGATTAAATAACTCTCATTAATGGTGACGCAATGGTGATGTAGAAATTATTTTATTGATTGAAATATCAAATATATTTTTGTAAAAATATTAAAATAAAAATTATATTAAAAATTTAATGTGCCCAAGGAATTTTATTAATGAATATGACATGTGAATAATCCATTAAATATTTTTTTCGAATATATCTTCAATTATTATTTTATTTAAATTCAAATAATAGAATAGTGTCAAAATTTACACTATTGATATTTTATTAAAATAACATATTATTAAATTGTTTAAAAAACTTTAAAATATTTATAAATTAAAATTTTAATACTATATGGTCGAAAATGTAATAATGTATTTAATTATTGATAATTCACAACACATAAGTATTTATAACAATTTATAAAATAGAATATTATTACCTCAAATAAAATTAAACAGATTAAATGAGGATAAATCAAAATGATAAGGTTTAAAATAAAATCAAAACATGTATAAATTTAGTTTTTTGATGATATTATAATACTATCTTACCTAGTTTATGAATTTGAGTCACTTTTGAATATTTTTTGTTGGGTGTGAGTTTATTATCAATTAATATTTTGGAAGACTCCAAAAGTGCCCCTCTCCACTCTTATAAAAGGGAACCTCATCCCTCTCTTCTTCACAACATTTTGAGCCTTCAAGCTTGGCGAAAACCAGTCCATTTATCATCTACACTTCCATTGAAACATACTATAGGTCCTTTTATTCGTCAAAGACCAACTTTAGTGCCCTGATAGAATGTTTAGAAGAGGAGCGTCAAAGAAGAGGTAATATTCTTTACCGATTCATTCAAATTTATTTTTTCTTCTACTTCCACATCATTATTTGTTTAATTAAAAATTAATAAATAAGTATCACTCATATACTATTATATTATTATAAATATGAAACAACCCCATTTCACCTTCTATCCATCCTATAAAAAATGAAATCACCACGCATGCATACGTACGGAATACTGTCTCCACGTTGTGGTGTAATATGTTTTTCCACCACCACCATAATTGGATTGGTATAATGATGTAAATAATAACATTATATGATTATTATAACATGATTCTAATTATGAGATATTATATCATTCAATCCAATTATATTTAATTATTATGGAAACGATATCATCGCTCGTGTGTACGTATGGATTACCGTCTCCATGATGCGATGAGATTCATTCTCCATGAAAAAAATTAAAGAATGATTATAAAGTATATATAGTAAATAATCATCAAATATATGACATAATAATTATACTGGATTTATTTATATGTTATTTAATTACTTCCATTCAATTTATTAAGAAACGAAAATAGTGTTCAGGTGTACGTATGGCCTACTGTCTCCATGAATGGTGTATTTCATTCCATTTGTTGAACTATTATATATATATAATATATTCTGAATATATATTATATATAAATAATTTTTTTACATTATTTATTTAAGTAATAATGATCAATGTCATCATATGAATAATTACAAGTAAAAACACGTACAATAAATGAAACGATTTTAACCAAAACATTGTTTTAAGATGGAATTGACAAATGAACAAATAATATAAAGTTCTGAGTGAATTATATAAGTTATCATAAATATTATTATGGTTATATTACAAGTTAATAATATATTTAAACCCACTATATAAATGGTTTGGATACATACAAAGCATATCTTATCAAAGGTAATTGATTTTTTCATCTCACTTTAATTTCTATGAGACATATGCCTAAATCACAATCAATTTCTTTTATATGGTGTTTATACATACCATGAATGTTTTATGTTATTTAATATAGAGGATATGATATTTAAATATTCATGTAAGATTCTTTATGACATGTATGATCCCATCGATCATAAAAGGAAAGGGATAATTATTACAATCTTGTTTTTATCCGACATTGTTTATTCATAAGTATCTACTGCATTATGTATATCATCCATGCTCATGGTTTTGAAAATTGTTTTCATAAAATTTTTATTATACTTCCATTTATGTTTAGAGGCATTTTTACCCTTTTTTACCATATGGTATGGAAGTAATAATTCTTTTGTTTACCATACTAGGTGCTTTTGGTCTTTTCTGAAAAAAGTACAAGTAGAATATTTTTTAACTTATACGGCATGAATGGATTTTCATGGTTTTTTAATGTCTCATTTGCATGAAGATTCCTCTACATGATTTTGGGATTATTTTCAAAAAATTTACTTTTCATTTAAAATTGTATGTCATTTTGTGAGAAAGAAATGATTTTGAAGAATAAAAGAAATTTTCTTCAAGAATTCATTTAAACTATTTTATCAAAACTATTTTCCATCTAAGATGTCATTATATAGTATGATTATGTTTCCAGTATAATGTCTGTATTATTTACAAGGTTTGATTTTTCTTATTTTGAAATGATATCCATTTGTTTTATATAGATTATGATATGATGGGACAATGTTTGTGAAGCTCATATTATTCTTTGGGTTATGATGAATGATGTATGTGGAAGATGAATGAATTATTTAATTTTGAGATGGGTGGGAACTATATCTCTCTCCAATGCATTGGGTAATGATTTATATCTCAGGAGATAGACATGACTGGAACGGCTAATGAATCTGGTTCAGTAATACAAGGCTAGAATGACAAGTAAACCTGATTCAGTAATGGACTTTGTCAACTATGATGGTAATGGAAGAAATACCTTGTCTACTATAGAAATAACATCATGGTATTAATGGTATTCCACATTTACATGTCTTATTCCCATGATATTATATCAATATTGATTTTCCACTATGATTTGTGCCTTACGTGCTTCCAATATTTATTTCACAACACAATATTTTGTGGTTTAAACAGTTTGTTCTTGCTTTTAAGTTCAAATGTATATGGTTTGTTTTATTTTCTTCATTATTACCATTACTGAGAATTAGAGCTAACCTTTTATGTTTTATTTTCCCCAGGATATAAAAAAGTTTTTAAGTAAGAAAACAAAAGGGAAAGATCATTATGGGAGATTTTGACGATCTTTCACCATGATTAGAAGATTATGTTCCAAGTTTCCAAACACACTAAACTATTACGGTCCTTGGGGTCTGTTTTTGTTTTGTATTATGTATTCCAAAACTGTAATATAATGTCCTTGAATGTCACGATTGGGTCTTTACAGCATTAGTTACAATAAATGGAATATTTTGGTGCAATTGTTTGAACATTTCTAGGATCTTCTTGTATTGTGCCTCATGCATACCTTGTCTTTCTCTCTCTAGAATGGGAAGAATAGGTTGGTATGGACATGTTATAACATTAATAGGTTCCTTTTTTTATAGTGGTCTGATCCTTCACAGCTGTTACTTCCTCTTGAGATAATGTATGACTGACATTATTAACTTCTTCTTCTTCTACTGACTTCTTGTATTGATCATCTTAACTCCATGATTCTTTTATATAATGAAAATATAAAATGTTTCTACTTATTAACAAAAATTCCTTAGCTTCCTATCATGGGTATGTCTCAGTGTTATCAGGTAGAGTACATAGTAATCTATCAGATAAGGTGATCGAGATTTGACCCATTTTAATTTCCATGATTCTCAATGAATCTATAAGATTTTATATCTTTCTCTCATGGGTTTTCATCCTTTTATATGACTTTTGGAAAAAGGTAGTTCGTATATTATCCATGTCACTTGGAGGTGGATGATGATGAGGCCTGGACTGGGTGGGTTGAAATTGATATCGTTTTGTTATTAGATGGAAATGTTGTTACTTTATTTGTTTTTGTGGTCGTGGAATAGGGTTCATTTGTAGATAGCCTGATGGTCCATGGTTATAGAATTGAGCCTGACCACTTCATGACTTCAAAAATGTAATATATTGAGTTTACTGTTGAGTAGACCTCTATTGATAATATTGTTGTTGTTGTGAAATAAACAGTTGGTTTTCTTGATTTTAATTAATATAATTACAAACTATTTGTTCTTAATTCCCTGCCATGAAGTCTTGATATGTGTTCATTCCATTAAACATTTCACATGACGGGATTTACAGGACTAGGGAAGAGGGGGGTTTTATTACTGGTACTTGAAAATACTTTAGTATCATTGTTAGTGCCATAACATGCACTGTCAACCAGGTGTTATCATAAACCTAGTAGATGAAATGTCATAGTGTTAAATTGTCACTCTTCCAATGACTGGCATTGTGAAAAACATCAACTTAAATTTATCTTCCTATATCTGGTCATGAATATCAATCCTTAATCAGTGGATACATTGAATACTGTTTATTTCGTGGGTTTTCTTCCGTTATAAAATGTTTGAAACTGAATCTTGGTGTCTATTCCATGATGTGGAAACATAATCATATGATCCTTAAATTTTTCCTATTCTTCCCACATAGATTATCCATCTTCTTGAGAGATTTTTTGGATTTCATTATGATGCTTCCTTGTTTGGATTAGTGGGAAATATTTATATAAAAACCTCATGGTATATTCCTCCCACATTTTGATCAACTCGAGAGCTTGTATTTTAGGACAATCCTTTGCTCTATCAGTTATTGCAAATGGAAATACATGTAGTCATATCATTTCAGAAGAAAATCCCTAGTTGTTATAGGTATAAAAAAACATCCCAGAAATTTGAAATATGTTCATGTGCTTCTTCGCTTTGAATACCACTGAACTGTCACATGTTCTGTATCATATGGATGAGACTAGGGTTGATTTCAATGGTATTGCCATGTATCAGTGGGAAACTGATGCTTCTTCTTGCACCATGGATCAATTTAAGTCCATAATTTTTGATTGTTTTTTCAGAGTACCTTGGGTTTTCTCCCAATACAATTTAATGGTTTGGCAGGTTGGGTCCCACATGTTATGTTGGTTGTCCATTTGTGATTGGAAATGTGTATGAATTTTTCTTTCGATCTTAGGATCGATTGCCAATGGTTCTTGTTCTTCAAGGTTCCTTAAACAAGTCAAGGGACCTTTTTATATACATAAGAAATTATGATGAAGATGCAAGGTTCTCTTTATATGAAATAATGAAAAATGGAAAGGTGATCATAATCCTTAAAACCATATTTCTAATTTGAAATGGAATTACCTCCATGTAAGCGACACCATAATTTGACAATATCCCCATAGGTGTTTCTAATTCCTCTGGGATGAAGTCAAATTATCATATTCATGTCCCAAAATTTTCCACATAAAAAGGCATGTTATAGTGGGATTGTGGGGTAGAACCCAAATATAGAAAATATTTGACAGGAAATACAGGTTTTAAAACCCATAGAGGATGCCTTACATGTGATCGTTTTTGTCTGGGAGTTTACTTAATTTCTACATTATTAGTGACTTTAAATAATAAATATGGGGTCAGGATCAAGCCTATGTATCTAGGTAAATAATGGAATTTATTTATAATAATGGAAAGGTCATATGGCAAAGACAATGATGTAAAAAAAGGTTCCTAGTTGACTTTGGTCTAGGCTCTTAGTTCTACCGAAGAAGTAATTATTCTGTGATCAGGAGATATTAACAACGTAGATACATTATGTTTGGATTTTATGATAGAAAGTCCCCTAATCTAGTGATCATATCCTTAGTATACTACATTCAAGATAGGGTTGTCAGTTGGAATGTCTCGTGGTCAAGGAATATCCCACAAATGAGATTTCCTATTGAGTTGTATCCTGATTACTAATAGCATTAGGTTTTCCATGTTTAGAATTAATGGTTTATTTAAGTGTGAAGATACATATCACATGATCCCTACACTTAACGATTTTATCTACTCATTAAGTACGGATATACAATTAAATACATAAAAGGAAGCATGTTTGACATGTGGGTTAATGTTAATGGAATTTTGATTATGCAAGGGTTTGGGATTGGTATAAGAAATAGAACATGCACTAGGTAAATCACACCTATAAATAAATAAAATACGTAAGAAGTATAAATATAATTGGATCTAACTGTGGTGTTAGAAATTGAATGGAATTGAAGAACAGGAGATTCACATCTCTTGGATTAATAATGAAATGTAAAAAAACTAAAAAAAATAGAGTTTATATGGGAAAGATCATGAGGGAACTATCAAGAATTTGAAAGAAGAGAAAGATCTCATCTTGAAGTGCTTTTTATTGCTCTACTTCTCCATTTCATACATAGGCATATTTCTTCACGATGTGTACCTGCGGTCCATGACCTGTACCTTCGATACGCATTAATTTTCATAGATTTTTTTGATCTTCATTGTGGCATGTGTATCTCTCACAAAGTAATGAAGTTTCATAGTGTACACATCTTCTATCGGGTGTTTAAGACATGTACCTCACATCCAATAGTATTGTTGCACAGATTCATTATGCCTTTCAAACTGTCAGTTTGGAGTAACATCATGTTTTCTTAGGAATTTACATGGCGTGTGGTGGCTTTTCCCAAGATGGAATTGCGGTTTAGTCACTTATCAGATTCATTCCTTGGGACAGGATGTGAACTTCCAAAACACGATGAGTTCAGACGCATCATGATGTATAGTGGGCCATTTTTTTACCTTTTTTAGATATCTTCCTTAAAACCTTGTGAAACATTATTTCCCATAAAATTGGACACATACCATGTGCATTACCAAGTAAATTAATGAAAACCTATATATAAATGAGAGAAAAATGTATGTACCTATTTTTCTTATTGATACCAATATGTTATTAGGGCTTAATGGGATGGAAAATATATATTTTATTATAAAAAGATATTATTAATTAAAATTATCTTAACTATTCATGGTCAACATCAAAAATAATAAATTAGTCAATATTTTATAAAAAAATCCCCTCTCTGTCACTTTTAAATACACCATTCCTTAACTAATTCCTAATTACATAAAAATATTAAATAAATTCAAACATATTCATAAATTCATACTCATTACATTTTTATCAAAAAAATTTTATCCTCATCTAACCAAAGTACTATTCCAAGAATACTTAAGTGGTTTTCTAATCTAGTAATACTGGAGACAATGTAACAAAATACCATCCTCAAATTTTTATTTAAATTATTATCATACAACCAAATATATATGAGTTAAAAATAGAATAAAATTTTATTTTAAATATTTTTATAATAATTACTATTTATAAAATATAAATATTTACAACATCTCATATCATTAAGTAATTTTTAAAAAACATTGATCACATAATTATGGGTTCCTACAACCAATGTCAATGATGAAGATTTCCTTCGTTGCAAATTTTTAATGGTTTGGAAAGGGTAATTAACTTATAATTATTACATTTTTAGAAAATTTAAATGATTTATGTGGTTCTTGATTTATCATATACCTTGAAAATAATAATATTTTTTATAAACAAATATAGGCCTTTAAATCATTAATGATAAGAGTAATAATACACAATAAATGTTTTTAAATAATTATTGACAATATATTGAACAAGGAAGTTATATGATTCGAATATAGTGAGAAAGCCAATAAATTAACACATTTGGAGAATATGGAATCATTTTTCAAAAACCAATATCCTTTAACAAAACATAGAAGAAAATTTTAAATTACATACCAAATATCTCCAAATAAATAACATGAGGAAATTAATATAAAAATAAATAATAAAAGAAATTAAATTTTAAATATTAAATGTAATAATAATTAAACAGTTTTGGATTTATATAACTTCAAATTGAAATTATATTATTCAAGAGGTTGTGTGAGAATCCAAGTGAGTATAGTCTCAAATAAATGAGTTCTCTATTCACAAATTTCTTTTATTAGGGAATTGTCTCAATTATGAAAACCCTATTTAGAAACCTTATATGGATTTTTTTTATTTAATTCTTTAATTCTTTTTATTTTATATGTTTTATGTAGATTTACATAATTATATTAATCACAGTCATTTATTCATACTCAATAACCTAAAATATCCATATGGGATTCCCTATAGTAATACTAATTCATTTAATGTTTTATCTTTCCATTGAAAACCCACTCTTTTTTATGTCGATTCCAATACCTATGTATTATGGATCTTATTAATACATATACCGGTTTACCATTTATACCTTACTTCAATTTTTTATGGAATTTTTTATCTATATCATTCATTTAGGAGATTTTCTGAAATTCAACCGATGGATTTCTAATCTTTTTTCTACAAATATTATTAGCATACTTTAGTTCCTTTTCCCATTCTTTTTTAAGGATATATGTATATATATTTTTTGGTTTCAAATAACGAATTTTAATAAAAAAAAATTCAATGTATTTCAATTAAACATTTATTTTTATTTATTATATTTAAATTATCCCTCCCACGAAGATTATATTTGTATTTTAAAAATTTCTAAGAATAATTTTTTGATACCAAATACTATGTTTATAATCCAATTTTTTTCAAATCTTTAAGAATATAATTCATTCAAATGGTGCTTTTTCATATAACTTTTACTATTGTTTAGGGTTATCCTCATAGTATTTCTCTATTGAATATATTTTATTCAAGGTATTTCTTAAAAAGTATTGAATGTATAATTTAATTCCCCCGCCATATATTTTAGGTGTTGCTTGTGTTTTTTCCATTCTTTTTCATTATGGTTCATACATTGTGTCTCTAAGGAAAGTGTTCCAACAAATTTTCTATATAGTGGGGTTCCCTACCAAACCTAATACATATCTTAGATTTCTATGTCTCTTATATATCCATGTTCCTTCTATCAGGGATTTATTATATATCTTCTATTAAATTTATATTAACTATAATGTATTACCTATAATAAATATATTGTTAACACCCTACATTTCAAAATTTATTTTTATAGTTGTTTACATAAGAATATATACTAACTATTTGAATTATTAAGTATTCACTATTCATATTATAATTATTTCAATAGGGTTTTTATACATTATGCATCCATGATTATATAAGTCATTACTTAGGGAAAATAATTTATTGTCTTATTCATTTAAACATTATCTCTAAATGATGATTGTAATGAACATACTATGTCATGGGTGATATAATTATTAATACCATCAAATAATTTATTAGTTTCATGATAAAATCTTACATTGGTGTTTTTAATTTCCTTACACATTTATATATGAGTAATTATCAGAAGTCCATAAAAGTATGCTTATTAGTACTTGATCCATGACTTCCTTCACTCTGACATTTATTATCATTATCAATGATTTAATTTAGAACACCCATTTCAATTATTTCACAATTTCCCAAAGAAACCATAAATAAAGATACATATGATAAAGGGGTATTAATTGTAGGAATATAAATTATTTATGTATTTTAATTGTGTAAATTAGTATCCAATGAATTGTAATAATTTAATATGTGTCTTCCCACCATATAATACAAATATATTTAGTATAGAAGATAACAATATAATAAATTATGGTCATATATATATATATAGTTAGAGTTTAGATTTTAACTGTTAATGGGAAATGTATATTTAAAATTATATTTTCTATTGAATTCAAATGTGTTCGATAACTTTTTTCACGAACTACACCAATATAGAAAAACAATGAAATAATATATAAAAATGAAAATATATAGATAAAATTGGAAGGTAAAAAAATATATAATTTAATAATGATAAATGTTTTAAAATAATTATTAACATTATTATTCAATATAATTCATTGATAAAATTCAATTAGTGATTATATGTAATTAATAAAATAGATTTAGGATACAAAATCTAACCTTTAAATGAAATTAATTTTAATGTGCATAATTTTATGTTACTAAATAAATAATTGAAAAAAATTATTATTGATATGAATAATATGATATAAAACAAAAATTTTGTAATTTATTATTAATAAGAATATGAATATATTATATTTCTAAAAAGTTATATTATTATGTATATGGTTTTCAATTTTTGTTTATGTTTTTATTTAAAAGATCGATTTCCATATTTCAAAATAATAATTTTAAAAAATGGGAATTAATTTTTAAGTCTAGTATTTATAAATTATCATACAATTTATTTTGGGTACATATCATAAATATATTATTTTTAGGTTAATTGGAAAAAATACAGTTTTTTATGAAACTATATATTTTCTGACTTTATCACTATATGAGAAAAAACTGGAAGTTAATAAAAGATTATAATTAATAGTTTTTAGTTAAAATAATAATTTTATAAATTTTAGTAATAATATATTGAATTACTAATTCTAATTTTTTAAATTTTTCAATATTCAACATTAAAAATACAATTTATTTTCTTTTATTAAAAATCGTTTTTATCACTTTTAGAAGTTAAATCTAACAAAATGGTTTTTTGAAGGTGTCAAATTTGGGTACTCCAACCCTTAGATATTTTTAAAAGCTGACAGTGCATAGAGGATTCTTAGTGGGTCAACAGAGGTTTCCTCTACTAAAATATGCAAGTATAGAGAATTAATAGTGTAAAGGATGGGTTTAGTACTTAAATGAATTTTATAGACTAGAGGAGTTTTTTCTACTTCTGTAGGGTTATTTATGGTGTGTGAATTTACAACATTACCATAGTATTTTGTATATATAATGGTCCTTACTCTCAATATATCTGGACAATTTAGATTCATGTCATAAATTTTAAAATGATGATGTGAATTTAAAGTTGGTTTCCAATTTTAGGTAATTTGTTTTTCAATAGAACATAAAATGAGGGCCATTTATGATGAAAATAAAGAATTCACATTATAAACCAACGAAAAATTATATACGAAACCTGCATCACCCTCCACTTAACCCAAAACCTATGGCCACTTTTACCAATATCAAGGTGTCCAGTGGTGTTATTCTTATAAATTTTAGGAGCTCTTTAATTGGGATTTAATGACATATTCTATCGTCAATTCACACCAATCCAAGGATAGCTTTCTATTATTCTATTTTAGTTTTTTTCCTCCCATTTATTTCATTCAATATGTTTGATGGTATTATCCACTATATAGTGTATTTTTTTCGTATAGCTTTGGCATGGAATAATTTGAGGGATGTAGTCCTTTTACAAATTATTTTTCCGGATCCACAATATTGTTCATTTACTATTCAAATGAAATTGATACCATTGATTTAGGGTATTCAGTGATTCTCATTTTTAATAATGTGAAATCATAAAGATAGAATGGTTTCTCCATTTTGATAACCATTTTATTAACATAAAATTATTGGAGTGGATTAATAAACAATAGTATATTCATTGAAAGATGATTTTCTATGTCATGAAAATGTTTGGCCTCTGGATTTTCAAAATGGTGAGATCTCTATTTAATTCATGTATATCATGATTTTAGGCTTATTTTATCATGATATGTTCATATTATATAGTAAATAATATAAATAAAAAATTTTTTAATTGGTTCTCTAATGAATAAAAGAAAAGGGATGTTTAATTCAATCTAGTGTTCCATTTAATTTGAATAAAATAAAATTGATTAAATGAATAGGTATAAAAAAATGTTAAATTCTATGTGATAAGGGAATGATAAAAAATGTGAAGAATGATACTTCATCTTAGTAATGAAAATAGTCATAAGAAATATTAAATGATATTTTTTTCTTCACATTTTGATGAAATTAGTTTTTATGGTTGATATCATGTTATATAGTTTTATATATTTTAACATCTTTATGCCTTATATTTCCCATAGTTTCATCGTATTAAAAATTAATAGGTTAAATAAAGATTCAATAAAAATGGTTTTTCTATAATGGTAAATCTTATTTCCTCCTTGTGTTTATTTTTTATAAAGGTTGCATGACTTCTTTTTGAGGATGAGGGAGCCTTTTATTGAAACCAGTGTTTAACATACATTGATGTTGCATCATTTTCGATAAATATTCAGAACACTAAAAAAACGTACCTAAGAACAATAGTAGTTTACTGTCTTTCGAATCATAGAACAAGATATTCTAACCTATTGAATGATCTCTGATTATTCAATCAAATATTACCCTATAGAACTTATATATAATTACAATATTTATATACTAGGGTAAAGAAAAAAGATAAATAGGTAATATTGAATGTTCGGTAAGGGTAAATAAAGGTATTATGCAGGCCTAATAAGAAAATATGGGTACATCATCATAACATTTATAGATCATACCATGAAAAAATTGATCATAATCATCATACATTACATAATGATTGTAATTTTATAAGACATGAATAACAATTTAACCAATATCCTAAACCATATGATAATATCAATGGAATAAGACATAGAATTTTTTGCATATACATAAACATGTAACATCATTCCCAATAATTCTTGGATCATTTCCAGAAACATATTATGGAACATCATGTGGACTACCCCTACTAGGAAGGACACACCAACATCCCCACTTACAGTTATTTCCTTATAATGGATTAGTTCTCCCATATTCATGTATTGGACTGTGTTTCACTGTCTTCCAATAGTATACTGGGTTTCACCATAATCTGATAGTGGATCGGGTTTCCCTATCTTCCCATAGTGGATCAGGATATTTTTTTTCATTTTGATCTGGATCTCTAACTTGTTTCCCATCATTATATCATGAGATATAAATCATTACCCATGTAATTAAAGGGAGATATTTATCCCACCCTTCACATAATAAAATCCTTTATACATGTGCCCTATGATATTGAGAAATACCCCATATCATAAACAATAAAAATAGATTTGTTCTATAAACATCAAATCATAACCAATGAAATGAAATGATTATTTTTAAATATTAATTTTATCAATACCTATGGAAAATATATATGTATTATAATCATTTCATGAAATCATAACCTTTAAAAATGGGGGTTTTGGTATGTGTATAACCCACGGAAGGGAAACAAATTTCATAAATATAATTCCATCAAAACATAAACCATTAAAGTAAGAATATGAATGGAATAATTGGATAATATCTCTAATAAATCATAGACTATAAAAAAATATCATCTAAGATCGAAAATGGATTTAGAAAGATCACATGAAACATTTCTTAAGTAAGGTATCTAATTTATGAAAATAAATTTTAAAAAACCATTTCCAATATTTATTTTTATAAATAAATATTTACAATGTTGATTAAAATATGTCTTGAAAAAAATAAATTTTCTTCTATGAGAAAAAAATTTTAATAACATAAATCATTTTGAAGACAGTTTTCCTTTAAAATAGCTCTGAAAACAAATAAATAAATCATGAAAATATTATGAAAATAGTTTTATTTGAATGTACATTGACACCCTACAAAAATAAATCCTAAAATCATTTTGAAACCGCATTATATAAATGGTATTTGAAAAATTATGAAAAAATCATGAAATGATTGAAATGATTTTCCTTGAAAACAAAATTTTTAAGACATCCAAAATATATATTTAAAAATCATTTAAATCCCATCTTAAACGCAAAATGTTTTTAAAATGTTTTTATTTGAAAACCAATTAAAATTCAAAAAATTTACAAAAAAATATATTTTATTTAAAAAAATAACTTGTAAAATTAAAAATTAATATCCATGGAAATGAGTGTCACATTATAGGGTATTTCTATACATGTCGAAAATTGCATTTTAAATATAAAGGTTATGAATAGTCCCATGATCAAAAAACTACAATAAGATTAATTTTTAAATCATTCTTAAAATTTTTGAAACATGCGTAAAAATATCCATTCAACATCATAAGATAATATTAATATATTTTTTAAAAAAAATTTAGAAGGAATGGTTTCAAAGGAAAACAGATTCCTAACCGAAAGGATAATTAAATTCATATTCTCCAAAAATAATTTTCATAATTATTTAAAGTACCAATGAGTTGAAAATGGTAATAATATATTTATATATCACTAATAACTATAGTAGAATAGATTACATGAGTTTTAATGAGGTATGTATAATAACATTTCATCAATGGAAGTATGATCATAAACAATCCTGATAAATTATGTGAATGTAGGAATGAACTATTGCCACTTTGGTAACATTAAATCCAAATCCCCATGAAATAATTAAATTAAATGCAGATAGGGATATAATGAAAGGAATTATATTCATGATATAACATGTCAAATCTATTCATATACACCCCATAAAAAATTTATGTCTATAAAAGGGAATGTATCTCAAAGAACAAAAATTGAGGAAAAGCACATTACTAATTTGTTAACTTTTGAACCATAAACCACATAAAATAAATATCATCAAATAGATATGTAAATACCTATATATTTATGCAAAATATAATATAATACATTCATGAGAATTATATACACTACACAAAAAAATGTTTTTGCGAACATGGTAGGAATCTCACAGATATAAAAAAAAGATTTGAGAAATCCCTTACCATATGTATTGATTTTCGTCATACATGTTCGAAACATATGACAATTAAATATAAATTTATAATAAATATAACCTAGAAATTTTTTTATATCAGAAACCATTAATTATTTTGTTATTAATTATATTACCCACTTATTTATAACTACTTGTTAATGATACATTTTTTTTATTGTCTAGTTTTTTTTCAAATAAGTTTTGTCTTGTTGTTCATGATCATATTTATTAGAAATTGATTTAATTATTTAAAAATATATAGAATCAAATAAATTAATAATATATATATATATACATATATATATATTAATAAATATATTTAAAATATAGAAATATGAAATGGAATACACCCTTCATGGAGACGATGGGTCATACGTACACATGAAGTTGTTTCCATTTAATTATATTTTTTAAATAAGAAAGTAAATAAAACATATATATTTTCATTATATTGTAATTATTATTTTATATATATCACATATATTACTAAACCCATCCTTAATATTTTTCATAAAATGTGTGGATGAATCACATTACTTTTAGGAGACGGTAGTCCACATGTCCAAAAATGATGTTATCATGTTTACCAAAAAGGGAAAGAACGAATGTACGTTCTATAAAATAATTATATAAGATTAAATAAATCATGTATATTATATATATAACATAAAAATATTATGTATATCATAATTCTCAACTATGAAAGGTGTTCAAGGAAAAATAAACAACATCATTTCCTAAGGCAATAGTTCACCGTACAAAAGAATGGTATGTTTTTTACCAATGAAATAGATGTTTTTGAAATTTTTGGTTAATAATATAGGATAAAAATATTTCATAATATTTAAGATACTTAGGTTATTATATTATCAAAGAATTATAAGATTTTAGTGGGAGGAGAATGAAAATAAAACCAAATATTTTGAGGAAAGATGTTATATCTTATCTGGGTACCTCCTTTTTGGTTTTCACCAAAGGGTTTATTTGGATGGATTTATATAAAAATGGAGGCTTATAGAATTAATTTAGGGATTTTAGGGGCTTATTAGATTATATTTTGGGTGATAAAATGGTTTTAGATGTGTGAAACAGAGGTATGGGAGAGTTCCTTTTTATAGTGGAGGACGATAGGAATTCATGTAAATTTTGTAAAAGAGCATTACACCCATGTTTTTTAAATAAAAAATGTATCCAGTAATGGTATTAATCATTAAAAATATACAATAGGGTATAAATAAGTCCATACAATAACATTTGGAAAAGCTTATATGTTATTTTTCCCATAATATTAATGTTTAGTCCGTTTGTTAAGATAATTTTTCTCATAATCCCTGTAATTAATTTTATTCACATTCACTAATATTTTTGGTAAAAAGTAGAAATTATTAAAGATTATAAATTATTCTGATTAAAAATATTTAATAATTTTTCCAAATACAAATTAGAGAAGTGGGATAAAATAATTTTAATTTAATCTCACATATGGGATGAAAAAATGTGATTATAAAGTATGATGTTCACAAGATTACTTTGATATTATATAAAATTTCAAGGTTAAATTATTTAAATTGACTAAATTGGATTAATTAAAAAAACAATTATCTAATTAAACTTAAAAAACAATCAATATATAATTTAAACTTATAAATAAATTACATGAAATATATGATTTGATTTAAAATTTATTATTATTCGCTATTCATCAAAAAATAAAACATCATAGAAAAATAAAAAACAACCCTAATCTAATTTTGATATATCAATTTCAAAAATTATTTTCATTTAGGAATATAAATTTTATAAAATTTACAAAACATGGATTTAATATAGATTCTCCATTAAGTGGTTGTAAAATTTTATTTAGAAAACAATATGTTTTTAAAAAGAAAATTGGATTTTTAATTATATTATACATATCAAATAAAATAGATTAATACCCAAAATTTTAAATGAATATATAAAATAAATATTTATATAATATCCTTCTCTAATATTAATTAATTTTTTTACAAAGATAGTACACCATTGGGAGAATAAAAATATTTCATTTATATACAACCATTTTGTATTTACATTTACAATTAATAGGTAACTAATGGATTAATATTATATTTTTATAGAACATATGTTTTCATAAGTTGGTTAACACTATTCATGACCACTAATTTCATTGGTATTTTTTATTTAATTTTTCTAAATTATAATGGTTTATTAATGTATTTTTGTTCGGTAAAACTCAATCTTGTATGCAATTCAAGATGTCAAGTATAGTTGGTGCTCTATTAAATATAATCCATACATCGTGTTACGTGTATCATAAGCTAATATATATGTTTCCTGTAGTGCATGATTGACTTGGTGTTGCCTACAATTTGGACCAATGTTAGTTCATTCATATAAAAAATCTATATTAAATGTTGTGTGAAATGAAAAATATCAAATAGATTAAATTAATTTGAAACAAAATTCAAAAAATCTTGGGGTGTTACACATTTGAGTGAAACAACTAAATAATTTTTTTAGACTAAATTACATGTTTAATTTTCATTTTTAATTACTACTTTGTGATGTGCCCTGGATATGAGCTTGTTGTGTTACATTATCCTAGTATAGCTGAGCTTGGGGTGAGCAATGAGATATGTGGTGGGGAAGCTGGGATGATGTTGTTATGGTAGATTCCTTGAGACGAAGTGATGCATCAGTATATGTATGAGGGAGTCTGGAAAAAAATAGAGATGATAGAATGGGTTGAATATATTCCTGCCTTTTTATGAACTTTTTTAGGATGAATTCTTATTATGAATCTATTTAATGATCGATGATCATGTGTTTGTTAATTTCATTCCTTTCCTCAGCTACATGAGGTAGATTGATGTTCTTGTTTTCATGAGTTCTAATCATGGTAGATTTGGAAATTTTTTAATAGAGTATCCGGTAATAGAAAAAGATGTTAATAATGAATAAAAAAATTTCACCCATGGGGTTTTTTCTTTCAGTAATGAAAATGATTTGTTACTCTTAAAAAACCATGGGATCTATTTGGATTATGTTTGGGGGAACCATACCATGGTATTATGGTTATTCTAATGTAACATAAAATAAGTTCAATCATTAATAATGCCTAATGAATTGATTAATGAAACTAAATGAAAAAAATGGAACAATTAAATAATGTGTATTATTAAATGATGGTGTACTTATTGGATATCTAGTCCCTTACAGTGGAAACTGGGTGTGTGAGAAAAAATAAATTCCATTGATCATAGGTATAGGTTAATCCCATAGTGGGGTTTAAGATAAATTATATAATGTATATTTTGTGATTTCATACTCTTCTCCTCCTTTTTGGTTTTAAGATACAAACTCTCATTTGACTTTGGGAGGGTGTTTTCCCTAACACCCAAATAGGATAACAGATGGGTGACTAACACCTATATCCCCTCTCTATTCTCTAGTTATTATCAAGTGTTTGTATGCATGATGGTTAGTTTTACCACATGTGTGTGTACAGGGATGTGATGACCTATGGTAACTTCACACACATATGTATAAAGATATATTATTGAATGTTTTATTTTGTGTATGATGTGTATAGGTTGTGATATCCTGATAAAACTTACATGGTGTTTGGGTTGTGATCACATGAGGTATAATATACAATGTTTGATACACATACCATGGGCTTTGGTGGATACCAAAAACTATCTAGTTATTATATTATGATGTTGCGTGGGATTATGTGATATTATGAAGCACATGGTTCACATTATTATACATTTACAAGGTTTCCATATGCTTCATTATTTTGGAGTGAGACGGATTTTGACATGTGACATTGGGGAGATAATAAAAACAATGTGGAAGTATAAGAAGGGTACATTTCATGTCTAATTATAATAATATATGATCTCTTTTATTCCTTACATATCCATTATGAGTCTTGAAACTCGGTATACATATTTAGGTGATGTATTATTTTCACTATTTTTCATTGTGTTCTAGAATGATTTTATTAAATTTTTAATGAGAGGATTTAAGGAAAATATTACAGAGAAAACTACTATTGTCACCCCACATTTATATAAATTGTTTTTTAGGTCTTCAAAATCCAGTTTGAGATTTTAAAAGTTATTACTAGCATATAGTTTTATAGTAACTATTTGGGATTTGAGGTAACATTCGCCTTTACTTTTTTGATATTTGTAGTTTCCCCTTAAATTATTTAGTATTGTATGACATTTCATGTGTGAAATTATATTTTCTTCCTATATATGTTTGAAATGGTTCTGATTATTAATTTTCATATTTCTCTCTTCTATATGTTATAAAGGAGGGTAATGCCTACCATTTTTATGTTTATTATGCAAATGGTGATAGTCTTGAACCAAAGGCCTAATATAGGTGAGACATAGGCAGTCACCATATCTCTTCAATCATTTTCAGTCTTGGATGAGTACTCATTGGGGGTGGTGATGGATTTCATATTTTATATCAAAATTTTCATATAATATAACAATATCAATTTTTATTTTACTTATAACGTTATTATTAGTACGATTAAAGTTAATGGCTATGATAATAGTAGAATAGTTATTTTAAAGGGATTATTTTATTAATCTTATGAAATTAATTGTTAATAAATTAAATTTATTAATTTATTATTATTACTATGATAAAATATTTGAACACATAAAAAAATATATAATATCTCATTTAATTAGTAATTAATCTTATATAATATTAATAATAGGTAATTTTCAAAACAACATTTCTCTACAAAAATATTTTTTTATATATTAATTTTAATAATTAAAAAATTTATTTTAAGATATTTAAATAATTTAATTATATTATATAAAACTAAAATTTTGGTTTTTTACACACACAAAAATAAATAAGGGTTGTATTATATTTGTAGTAAAACATATAATACATAATTAAAAACTACTTAGAAAAGTACAAAACCATAATGGTATTGTGAAAAAATCCATTGGTAGGTGACTATAAATATTTTTTACCCTTTTTTTTAATCTCTTTAATAATGATTTATTGAAAAATCACACACTAAAACTAATTATTTCCAAAAAAAAATCCTCGTGTCATTGAATAGTGACATAACATTATTGAAATTTAAAGGGTATTTCCAAAATTACCTTTCTCTTATCCTATAGAAGGGGATCACTTACACCACTTCAAGATACATATATTACATAAAATTTACTCTATAATGTGACATTTCTATCCTCCAATATAACGCCTTTATGTTAATAACCCTCTGATATCAAATGTAATGACAAAGGCCTCCATCGAAAGATATTACAAGAAAAATATCATGTTTTCAAAATATTTCTCATCTATTTGAATTTTTAGTTTTATCATCCTCTTCAAAAAAATTGATATACCCCATGACATAATTTAATTATTATTATTAATAATTTAATTAAATTTTTTTATATTTATCAGGAAACCATTATTAAATCAATTATTTCCTTTGATAAAAACAATATAACATTAATCTTATGTATGTATATACTACCTCATCCATTAAGGGATGACGTTTCCTTTTCATCACCACCTCTAAAGAAGGGTCTAAATAATGTATTTGAATAATAAATAGGTTATATATGTAATAATTTTAATTCTAAAAAAATATTTTATCACATGCATTCATTTAATCTTATTCATTTGCAAATGGAAATGTTTATCATGAGCTTGTAACGACAACAACCTCCATGAATGACACATTTAATTATTCATCACGACCTTTCCTAGATGGTTATAATAATGGATTTTATATAGATATATTATATATTATAAATATATATTATTTTGAAAAATTTACATTATCATTTCTTAAAATTAACTCTTAATTCAATAAATCATAATAACATTCCCTTGTTTTAGTCAGTTATACATCTTTCGGAAAAAATGTTATAATTTTTTAGCAAGAATGATTTTTAAATATTCTATAATGATAGTATCATGTAATAATTATGAATTTAATATGATTAATTATTAAAAATGGTTTAATTTTTATTTAACATTTTATTGACATATCAACTGTTAACCATGCCAAAACTATATCATCATTGTTTCCTTTCTCAAAAAACCATAGCCATATATTTGACCTGATGAAAATTTCACATTATGAATCATTAAAAAAACAGTTATTTGATCTTGATAAATCTATGGAATAATAAATTTTTTCCAATAAGTAGTAATAAACCCCTTCTCTATGTTACCTATACAAAACAAACTATAAACACTTATAACACCAGATGATGAAATGAAACAAGAACTAAATAATAAATTATAGTCGATATTTATATATTAATATTATAAAAGGTTAATATAATTTAAAATTTTTGACAAATAATTTATTTAAATTGGTTTTTTATTATAAGGTTATTTAGCACCAATCACGTAAGGGAGAATAAAATGTAGTGGATATTGATCTTCATTTTAAATTGAAAGAGACATGGTTCATATTGTGCACCATTATTCCTTTTATGTGGTTTATTAACATACCTTTTAAATAATGCATTATGAATTTATTTATGTTCATTGTATTAGAATTTATATCTCATGATAACTCTCTTATATTCTATTTATTATTACCTTACCATAACATAATAGTTCCATATCAAAAAATTTACACTTTCAGCAATATTTCATTTAATATACAACGTTTTAATTTTTATGGTCAATATATTATCACATTATATTTTTTCATCATTATCCTATCATTGTTTAAGGATTTTTGTGTTTCATTTTAAATTATAAACTTCAATTGGTTTTGATTCAAACTTTTTTAATGTGGTAAAGGTTTTTCTTTACTATTTTTTCCCTATGAAAAGTTTGATATTGGGTAGCATCATTCAATTACTATAATTCTTTAACTTCCATATTATCTCTATGTATAATGAATATATTTTATTTCATGATATTGGATTTTCTATTTCTTGCTAACCCCCTTATGTTGTTTTTATTCGTATGTTACCATTGTTGTAATGGTTTATTTTTTCTATTTTCTACGTGGGATACATATTTCTTATTATTCCCCATGATTTCATTAAGTTATGTTTCTAATGAATAAAAAGAATTTGTATCTTAATCATCTCATTATTCATGGTGTTTAATATTTCATGTGAAATTATATCCATTAAGGGGTTCTAATTCAAATTTTTCTAATGTCATGGGTGCTTTTCCATCTCGATTTTTGTTCATTGAGATATAATTCATATTCCCAAATTATTATCATTTTTGGTTTATATATTGAAAATTGAATGGTTTTTTCATAATAATCATGATATTTAATGGATTTAAAAATCTATTTCACATTATATATACCATATGATTTTGATGAAAAAGATGTCAAATCCATAATTTTTTCTGGTCGACCTGATTCCTTTTTATAATTTCATAGATCATATTAGGTTAGGATACTCATTTAATATTATTTCATTCGAAAAATTATATATCTTCAATTTTATTTTTAGTCTTTAAATTGGGTATATTTGTAACAGAACATTATAGACATTACTCTATACAGTGTAAATTTGATAGATTCTCACATAGAAATCCATTCTATGAAATCATTGGGATAAGGTTGAAAAGTGGTATATTTTTTATTCCAATATTGATCTTTATTTATTACCATGTATTTTAAATTTTAAATTTAGAGTTTATTTATTAATTTTTATGTTAATTTAATTAGACATAATTAGTGATGGGTTAGGAACACAACAAATACTCTATAAATCTATAGTCCTTTTGACAAAAAACCTGAATTTGTTGAATGATATCCCACTGTTTAGATGTCTTGGTTACAGTCATGACAACAATTAGGTGTATGGGTACATGGACTTGATTCCATTTAATATGTCATAATAATTCAATGGAAATTTTAACATTATGCATTATATCATTATGAAACCATTTATTTTTATCCATTTGACTATTTATATAGTTATGTCATCCATGGATTAATTTCAATCTCTTGTGACTATTTATATTTCATTATTTCATTATCATTTACATCCATTCATATTATCCACCATTTTTTCATTCTATGATAGCTTATGGTATTTCATTTCCATTCTAAGCATTTAATTTAAGCATTCTTATATGTCTATTTCGAAATGATATAATGAAGTATATATCAAATGATTTTTTTGGAAGAAAAGAGCACATGTAAATAATTTTTGAGTGATGGTGAAGGATTATTATTTATTAATTTGATACAAATTTAGTAGGAAAAATATATATTTATTGAGAAATAATTGTCTTTAATACATAATTTTTTTCCTAATTCTCTAAAATGTCTAAGATAAAAATGTATGGTATTGCATGTAATGTAATATTTGTTATAATTATTGTAATTATGGGATGGTTACATCAAGGATTCAAAGATGGTATCATTTTTGGCATTAAAAATCTCTATAGATTTGGATTCCTTTGGTTAAGGATAATTTTGGAAATATAATTGTATCAAGGATTGATAACATAAAGTTGATAATAATTTCAATGCAATGGATAATCCTTTAAGATTAATGATATAATATTTTATAATTAATTATGTTTATTGAATAAAATTATATTACACTACATAAAACCCTAGATATGAGTCTAAGTATCAAAAAAGCCTTCAGTTTGTGTAATATTTGTTCTAGGTGGTCCTCCTAAAAATAACATCCATGTTAGGATACTTCCAGATAGAAGAGGTAATGAAAGATATTCTTCATGTGCTAGTCATCTTAAAAAAATTTGGTTAAGAAACAACTAGATATTATCCTAGTTTATGATGAGTGCGCCTCAGACTACACACCTTGTTGAACACTCACAGGGTATATACTTGTTGTTTAATATGCATTTATGAACCATTATGAAGGATTTAAATATACTGGTTAGAGTACCCTATAACAGAATGATCATGAATAAAATTGACTAAAATATATATATACATAATTTAAGGTATATATTACTTGATTTCCAATTTTAGGGATAAATAGGAAGATGAATTTTTGGGATCATATGTTTCAATAATATATATGATTATGATCTTGTGATAAACAAAAAGTCAATTTGAAACTATTATTTTTTGGGATTTGGAGGACAAAAAATAAAAACCTAATTAAACATAGGATATACAGAGAGTGATATTGATTTTAATAAAAAGAAATAAAAGATATCATTATGGTTCCATATAGAAGTGAATCATAAGGATGGATTTTTCATAATTAATTCATGATTTATCATCACTCATGTTGACTATTTTATTTTAAAAATGCTGGAGGGAAGAAGATCAAATTTAACAATGGATAGGATGGGAAATTCATTGATAGACCAATTAGAATCTAAATTGTATGGCAACTATACAAAGAAATTTTTATATTAGGGAAAATTATATATCTTGAGTTATTATTAACAATGTGAACAAAGTAAAATTCTTAAACATACCAAAGAATAGAATTATCAAATATAGTATAATTTTTTGGTGATAAATATGATGTATGGAATAATATCCAATTTCAAACATGTATAAATTTTGGACAATTGCTTGGAGATTAACTCAATGAAATTATAAGATGCTTTATTTTCTGGAAAAGGATGACATATGGAAAAAAGATGTGAAGGAAAGTTAAAGAAATATTTTAACATGACAATGTGACAAAATGTGTCCCGTCTATACAACTATTATATTAAAGATGACGACTCATTTTAAAAATATATCAAGAGTTACTTCAATATTGTTGATACACACAACTTATTTTTTTAGAATGTGACAAAAAGAATTATAGGGAATCAATTTATATCAATATAGTGAATACAAAATGCTATGATTTTATACTATATTTTCATTTGGAATTTAATGTGTTTTATATAATTCTTCATGTGTAGAATTAAACAACAATGATCAGTGGAAAATTATATAACCATGGAAATTTAATCGTAGAATTGGTTGGAAAAAAATGTAACAGAATTGTGAAATATATATATATAAATTAAAATACATGTATGTGTTAATAATAAGGTATTTATAAAATTTAATTATTGTAGCTAATTAAATTATAATATAAATGTATCCATTAAAAAGAAACCTTTCTAAAAATTATCATTTTATGCTCGTAATTTCAAGATAGTAAATTTTTTGTTGATAAAATTAATTAGTGATACAAATAATATGTTAACAGAAAATTTTATTATTAAGTTTTTTCATATAAGAAAAAGAATTGAAAGTTTTTTAAATTTTTTTCACAAGAAGATTGGGTTCACCCAAAATTTATATTTTTATTCAAAGGCTAAAGTCTCAAATTTAAGAATCTTAATTTTACAAAATGGACATCATTTTTGAATCTATCATTTAAAAATTAAGCTTGGAAGGATTTTTGGAACATTTTACAAATTGTAGACTTTTAAGTGAATATTCAAAGATAAAATATTGACTAAAAATGAATATTTTATATCTTTTTTACTGTGTAATAAAAATTTAAAAGTTCATAAAACCATTTAGTTGGTTAAATATTTATAAATGAAAAAATTATACTTTTTTAAAAATTCTATGAAAAATTTATAAATATCATGTTTAGGTTTTTTAATATTTTAAGATAAAATAAATTTATTCACTTATATTAAAAAAATCATCAGTAGTATAAATAAAAAAGAAAATTGATTTAATATTTAAGATTAACATCTTGATATTATTTAAAAAGTTTAATTTTATTTTTATCCAAAAAACCAAGGTTATTGAGATCAATGTAATGGAATATGATAATGGCATAAGGGTCATTTTTAGATAGTTGTTTAATTAATCATGTGTCATTTTTATCTAATAAATTAAATTGATATATTTTATATTATTAATTTCATATAATTTCTACCGATATATATAAATATCTAAGACATCATTTATTTAGTAATAAAAGTTATATGATATTATGAACACTTAATGATGAATATAATATTTTTCTACAAATCATATTTTCTTTTCATCGAATTCATCAATTTAAATATTTGTTTTTTATTATTTATAAATTCAATTAGATTACACAGAGATAAATATTTTTCTTGAAACCCAAAATTTTTAAAGTTTGAATCTTATATTTTTTATAAACCATAAATTTTTTAGTTAAAATTTAGTTACCAAAGTAAAAAACAAAATTGATAATGTATAAAAATTAAATATTAAATGATGAAAACCATGAGTAAAACAAAGGTAAAAAATCACATTTGAGGAATTATAGTCCCATGCTCACCCCAAAAATCATTATATTATAATATTTGATCCTATGACCCATGAATTTTGACAAACCATAATTGAAATGTAATGCATACATCCAAATTCTCACTTTTCATCACCTCTATGGGGGGATCAATTATAGAAAATCATGACATGCATATTCCTTAGAATTTATTCTTAAAACACTAATTAATTATCCATTCAACAATTATCTCCCATTTTAGAAAGCTTTTATTCTCAATTATATATCTTGATTACTCCATTCCATCAATATTTCCCAGGTAAATCCTATTCTCTCAAGATGAGTATTTCTTGTTATTAGCAATTTTTAATTTTTATGGTGTATCTACGCATAAATTATAATTTTTATCATTATAATCCAATTATTCAAGGTATTTTATGTTTCAATTTAAATTCTCTCTTTTATGGTTTTTTCATTTGAATGATTCTAATGTCCTAAGGATTATTTTTATCTATTTTCAATTCCTTGAGACATGTTTGATATTTTACACCATCATTCCTTTTATAAGGTGAATTCAATACCCTATTATCTAAAATTAAAATAAATATCACTCACATCATGATATTATAATTTCCATTTCATTGTAACCCTATTTTTTTATACTTATATAATTGTTATCATTGGGGATATTTGTCTTCATTTTCACCCCATGAGATATATTTCTTATAATACATGATATTTTACTTTGAATGGTGTAACTAGTACCCATTTAATATATTTTTTAATTATCCTATCAATATTCATAGTATTTAATATTTTTTTTGGGAATTTTATCCTTCATGTGATTTTTATCCAAAAGTATATAATATTGTATGCATTTTTTAATCTAAATTTTTTTCATTGATATAGGATTTATACTCCGACATTTTTTCCAATTGTTGTGTATATATTGGAAATTGAATTATTTTTATTTCATTCAATTTAATTGATCTTAAAATTCATCTCACTTTATTTCATGCTTAGGTATTTGTCTCGAAAGATATAATAGCCATATAGGATTTAGTTTGAACGAATTTCTTTTCATTGGGTAACAAGACATATTCTATGATTATTCTCATTTAGTATTATATTATTACACCATTCCATATTTTATATATTCTTTTTCCTCTTTTCCTTTTTGGAATTTTTTGACTCATCTATATACCCATTACACTGTAAATTGTTAGTTTCAGGGATCCTTATATTGAATTTTATTCAATTTATTGATTTGGGAACTTTTAAAAACACTATACATATTTTTTAATACGAATGTTCATTTATTACTAATGAATGTTAGTTTTTATTGGATAATTTATTAATTACTTCACATAATGAATAAATTAAAATTCTTTAATGATTGGAAGGGAATATAATAACACCTTTATACAATGAAGGGTTTATTGAGATAAACTAGCCTGGGTATTCGGTGTATATCTACCCATTTATTTAAATTTCATTCCTAATAGATTTATAAGAAGTTGATTCCCTAGAAAAAAATACATGACGGTATGTATTTTATTTGAACATGGCCGTAAACATGTGTATAATTGTTCATTCTATAATTATGAAAAGAATTATTTATATCCATGTGATTTTTTATAATATTACTTCATCCAAGGTTTAGTATTAAGCTCATGTGATTAGTTATATAGGATTATTTCTTTATCCTTTATTTCCATACAAATTAGTGATTCCTTAATTATTATTTTTTTATCTTTACCAATATACATTCCCATACTGAGTTTTTTTTCTCAAACAATATATATTTACATTTCCTTAAGTCTTTATGAATAGTATTAAACATGGTATTTCTAGAAGAAGCTAGCATGTGTGTAGAATAATTAGAATATGTTGAAGTCATTTAAAAATTATGTATATCCTCAAATGGATAGAAAAATACCATTAATTGGGAAATATATGGGATTTATTTGTTTATGGTTTTCTATATTTCACTATATCTCTAGACCTAATAGGTTATGGGATTTTATGTAATGAAATATTTTCAACATATTAGGTAATTTTAGGATGGTTACCTTTGAGTTTTCACATAATATCTATTATTGTAGTAATATAATTACCTATATTTGGAGAAATGTATCCATATAATTGAATTTTGTGATGAACCCTATGTAAGACTCTATAATTTTTTATTATTTATTGAGTAAAGGATTTGAATTTGTAACACAAGTTGGTGCCTCTTTTAGTTGAATATGCATTACGTGCAATGCATCTCATCATGTGTATAACCCCAACTACACCAATCACTTCCTACAAATTAGATTTATGGGAGGGGTAATCTCATCCCTGTACTATGATATCCATAAGTGTTTTTATCTAAATAGTGATCCCTCTTGAGGGAGGGTTTATCATAACAGAATATGGATGTGTGGAAATTTCATATTGACCATGAAGATAAAAAACCAGTGAGTTGTACAGATTCCCGGTTGTAGACACTCCATTATGGTGTGGAACATACATTGGTAAGATTCTTTAAGGGAATAACCCCACTCAATGGATGGGTGGTAATGGTCAGTTTTTGTATTGGTTATATGGTTGGTGGAGGAGGCTACATTGGGGTGTTTAGTATTCACAAAATTCATAGGAAGGGTGGGGACTATAAAATTTTCTATTGTGTACAAGCAAGAAATAGCAACATGAAAACAATCTCTATTGGGTTGTGCTGATAAAAGGGGGTCCTTCATGACATCCCTAGGTGTTTATTTCCCTAGGTTCATTGTCTATTGATCCACTTGGACCTTGATGGGTGTTTATTGAAATAAAATCATTTATATTAAGTATTCCCCAATCAAAGGTGGATTGATTAAGGCTTGAAATATAGACGTACCTATGGTTTGTGTAAATCCTATAAATTTTATTTTATAGAACTATTTTTAAAAAAAAAGAAATAATAAATATAAAAATTATTAAAGAATTAAATTAAGAATTAAATTTTAAAAAAATGAACATATATAATAAGTTCATATAAATTATAATTTATTATTTATGGATCATTATGTTATTCATGATATAATTATTATATTTGATTTTTTTAAATATAGCCTAATAGATGGGTGGGAAATAGTATTCACATCAGTAGTAATATTAGGGATTTCATTATTCATAAAACTAATGAATCTAGTATAGGATATGATACAATTATCTCTATATTTGGTTCATTGACTCACATTTTGATGACTAACCTTACTCAGGTGGAAGAAACTATTATGCATCGATGATGTTTAATAAAATTGTATCATTTCATAGGGCATAAACCTCTCTCATTATATAAGATCACATATTTTTATGCTGTAAATTTTAAAATGAAATTGAATTTTATATTTGCCGGAATTATATGAACATTATTGGAGATTCTCAATGGGATTATAAAGAATTCAATACAACTAATTAATTTTTTCTATATGAAATGAGTATCATTTTGTAGTTTGAAGGTGTTCATGGTGAAATAGGGGTCCAAGATATGAAATATGAGTTTGGAGAAAAAATGAAACATAGGGCACTATGTTGGTGCACGATTAGTGTTTATTTTGAAATAAAATTGTGGGGCCTAGTTTGTTTAGGGGTACAGCCTAGGGATACCATGAAGCATGGAATGGAAAACCTTTTTTGTGTCATTATTTTATTATATACATTTTTTATTACTACTACATTATTTGATAAACTATGTACCATGACTATGACTAGGGTTGGTTCATGGACATTACTAGTGGCATGGTCAGTGCACGGTTTGGCCAATAGTCCAACCAAACATATAGACAATTAAAAATTGGAAAAGTACCATTTTGCCCTATAATTTTTAATTTGTAAATCCCTAATTTTTATATTTCTCCTCCCCTACCCATGAAAACATGCATATCCCTTCCTCTGTGTGACTTCACCTACATTTTTTTCTAGAATCGAATACCACAAGGTGCATTGGAACCGTTCAGGTACATCATCAACATTGTTGCCCCTTATTTTATTTTTTTACTCCATAAACTAACCTAGGACTCAAAAAATATGGATTTTGATCACTATTCCACTAGTTTATAGAGTAATCTAATATCTTCGTGGGAGGATTTCACTTTTTTTACAAAGATGAAAACCCAAGAAGTCATTTTTACTTTATAATGTGCCAAATTGTTGAGGCATTTCGTTTCAAATAATTTCAAAAAAAATTATTTTAATAATACTAGTTTTTGTGGTATTTTGATTCTGTTTCATAATTATTTTTAATTATTCAAGGTTTCCTGTGTAGTTCTTGTCATTGGAGAGTGTTAGATTATCATTCCAGTCTGAAGAGATTGGTTGATGGGCTTTTGATCTTGATGCCCTTTTCGAATAAAATTGTTTTCATTTTTATACTTTGTTACATTTTATTAATTGTTATTTCTATTTTGTTAATAAATTTATTGATATTGTCTATTTGTGGGACTGGTTTAGTGTGACATTCTTGATCTTGGATAGGCCTTAACAGATGTTGTTGGAATGTATAAAACATATGTAAAGGATACTAATGGTAGGTGGTTGGTCATTCCATACCATTAAGTATTTATCTTTCTTTATGGAACAATATGGATGCTTGGGCTAATCCCTGAGGGTGGATCCCATTTTGTATAAATTCATTTTGATGAATTTTTTAATTAAATGAAATAGGTTAATAGTTTTGGATGAATTCATAGGGTCAATAACAATCCCTATGAGATAACTTCATCCCACAAATTGAGGTAGTGACCCTATTCAAGGATCCTTTTTGGGATGCTTCAACCTAATAATTTCTAGGATCCAAAGAGTTATTCCATAAATACATAATACCTTAGGGGACCTCGTGGGTGCCATAGTGTTTTCCAAACTGTGAACCGGTACATCGGGCTTGGGTAGAGAAGGTTGTGGGTGTCACTTTAGAGCATGCGATGAATATGTAATCCTGTGAGGCTAAGAAGGAATTGGTGGGTTAGGCATTCATCCACCCTCACTATTTTATTACGAATTCCTCTGTTTAATGCAGACATAATGATGATAAGAAGAGGTGACTGTTGGTTTGTCGCTAATGGTCCTGGAACAGTGCGCATGTTGAAAGGGATGCCAAGACGTATTTCTTAGGATCTTTATTCTATGACTTGTTGATTTTCAATGATGAAAAGTATTTATTTGGATATGGATTATGAGCCTTATTAATTGGGGATTCCTAGATTTACTTCCTCAGATCTAGAGATTTATCTTATATGTTTTTTAGTATCATTTCAATGATACTCATAATTTCTTCCTAGGATCTATTTTTTGAGCCTTACATGATCAATGTGGTGTAAATGGCATGACTCAACATTTATTAAACATATACTCAATGTTCGATTATACTCTCCATGATTTATTCTTAGGACTCTCCCTATGATTTTGTGGACATATCGGCACTACATCTCCACGAGGTACATCCTAGGAATGGGGATATTGATCCATTTATATGAATTTATTTTGAGAATGTACTATGATCATAAATATAATTACTTATAGATTTAATATTGGTGAAAACCTTAATGATTATCTGAGTTATAATGTCATGGAATCATATGGTGAGGTACGGTTGAACAAGATGTCAGGAAATGTATCCCCCGTGAGTGATGTATCATTATCATATATATTTATAGCACTTGATGAAGCAGTCATTGTTGATTGGGATGATAGAACCAAGGATCTATTTTATAATAGTGGATTTAGTTGCACGACATTCAACAAAATTCCCATTTTATTGGATATCCAGTCGACTGGATCATGGATCTAGTCATCTTATATGGTTTTAGTTTTTTATATATTAATTTCATCCTTATATAAATGTATATGTTATAAAATCTATATATATGTGTGTGTTTGTGTGTGTTTATGGGATATAAATTTAAATTCATATATATATTTTCACATGATAGCCTTATATCGAGACAATCCTGATCTTGGACTAGAGGATTAGTTGTGTACTTGTTTCTTCCAGTTTTTTTGTTTGTTATTTATTTATTACTATTTTTATTCTTCTAGGTGAATCACATATACCAACCTTACATATTCCTGACTGTGTATGATATATTTTTGGTGGTTATCTACTATGTTTTGTACTCACACCATGCTAAAGCCTTTATTTCACAAGTGTACCTGAGGGATGTTCACTTGAATCCCAGAACGGGTAGGGACATGTCCTAGGACTGATTGAGTAGGATGGAGTAGATATGTATCTAGAGGTCGAGTGTGTGTTCTATATTAGAACTAGATTTAGATCCCTCCATATTATTTTCAGTTTCTTTTTTGTACTCTTGAATGTATGGTCCTCCAAGTGGATGACATGTGTTTTGTGCATGACATGACTATTCAGTAATTTATAGCATTCATTTATTACAACAACAAGTACTTTTTATGTTTATTTAATTTTTCCTCAGTCATTTCATTACTTATATGAATTATATCTAGGTATTTATGCTATATTAATCAGATATAAGGGTATGTTATCCCAACTGTACCACCTTTAGATCCTCAATGTTAGTTAGTAGCCTCTGGCGTATGAGGAGTCATGCTTGAGTCCCTGTGGTGAACATCTTGGGGCACCAGTTTAGTTGAACCCAGGTTGGGAGAACACGATATAGTAACAAATGTGTTTCTTTTACTATTTTAAAAATACTTAGGATATGGAAGACATGTGTATTATGAACATGTCGAAAATCAGGATGGATATCAAAATAGTGCATTGAGAACACCTATTCTGGTGAGAAGTCCAAGTTTACAAGGGTATGGGATTGTCATTTTGATATGTGATGTTACAATTGTTTATGATTTTCACCTTGAATGACACATATGTTGTGTGATGTTTATGATTTATTATGGATATATGGATATCATCTCATTGGAAAAGAGTTCATTTATATATTTCTATATCTTGGCTCATTTTCAAGATGCTAGTGGTTGATTTTTAATTTTGACAGAAAAAGGCAAGATGGTCTCAGGCATCAAATTTTACCTATAGTATTTACATGTCATAGGCCTTCTAATGCTTCATTTTAATGATGAAAAGGGCCTATTTTTTAATGTTTTAATAAAAACATAAATGCGGTTTTTTTTAAATAAAATTTTTGTGGAATTCTACTCAATTTGGATGACATTGTATATATATCCTATTGATTGGAATCTATGTTGGTCTTCATTGAGACATTTATTGGTCAGGATGATGACTCATTCCTCATGAATCGGAGATGTAGTGACCCATGTACGTTGATTGGTCATAATGATTACAAAATTTTATACCCCTTATAAGGGTTTTTTCATATGTTTGGTAATTTAAATGTCAAAAACAAGAAATATGGTGTTTTACTACTTATATTTTAATGAAATTATACTTAAAAGTAAATTATTTATAGGGATCTAGTTTCATCACTATCTAAAATTTTGATAGGTACCATGATGTTCTTCTGAACTTGTCCTCAACATGGTATTACCATATGTGGATATTCGGTGATTGTTAGTTCATTTTCTCTTCTAGATCGGTATTTTAAAATCTAAGGAGTAGTTCCTTATGGTGATACTCGTAATGGATAATGGCCCTAGTATATTAATGTTTAAATTCTTGACCCACATAGGAATGTTTCATCTTTACAACCTGAGTAAAGTTTTTATATTTTAGAGAATGTGCTTAGGCCTAGCCACCCAGTAGTGAGACTTGATCGGTATGGTGAGGTTGGATACATAGAGACCCTTATGTTTTCACTCAGACCCATGTAAGTATATTTTCATTTTAAACAAATGATACCTTTGAGTAGGTTTTTCCAGGGGTTATAAATTTCTTTTTAGGTAGTAATCCTGGTTATAAACTCATTTGAGATAAATGAACGGTTAGTGCTCGGGTTTTGAGATATAGTCATCTTGTTGACCATCCATTTTGATGAAAAACCGTGGGTTTTTTTGTATCAAGACTACCTTCTATATGATTTCTTTTTGGGTTCATGGATCATTCGACCAATGTTTTCACTATTAAAAAGTGGTTTGAGCATGAGTATACACTCATAACTGAAACGATATCATATAATGGGTTGTCATGGTAATATATTGTGGAATATGTGAGGTTTTAAACTCTAAAGATGAGTTCCAAGGGTGATTCAAGATTAAGGATATTATCGTTCCATGTATCATGGTTATCTTATACATATGATGGATGACTCATTGGAGAGTGAGTTGAGTTATAAGTGTACACAAAGGTTGCACATGCTTTTGTTTAAATAGTTATTTGGTGGGTGGACATGTGATGTCTAAGGACCTATGGTTTCATGAAATATCATAATCTTGGTTTCCCAAGAGTTTTGGATAAATGATGAATGTCCCACTACTATACTGGAGACATTGAGAATGAATCGGGTACATTAAAATAGTTCAGCATGGATGAACCTAGAAATAAATTTTTGAGAGACATGGTTTTTTTATTTCCTTTGTGGAATGTATAGCTTGTTTTGATGTGAGTGTGGCTTGAGAGAGGTATCTACGCATTCGAATTGATGGAATATTTGCATAATACTAGTTTTTCAGAATCATGATCTAGATTGATATAATCATGAGTACACTAATAGAGTTACAACTCTATGCCAAGATTATTCTATTTTAAAATACAATTCACAGTTGGATAAAATAACCAGTTTAGGTAGTTCTCGAAGATAATTTCAATATTAAGTCGGATGGTGTGGTGTACACTTTTTTCCATTTGAGGGTGGTTACGTCACTAATGAGTTGGATTTCATCAGTTTCTTTGAAATCCATTCCCGTGAATTGGGAAATGGAGGTTCTTGGATTTTGAAGGTATATTCTTAAGGATGATCGGGATTCTATCTAGGTGGGTTGTTATGTTAAAAACTGTATGAGGATTGCGATTTAGTGATCAGAGTATTTTTTTTAATAAGAAGAATGGTATTCTCTTGTGGTGGGGAGAAGTACATTGGTCGAATGAGGGAACCACTCATGTGGGAAGGGTTGTGGTTCCATGATAGAGATTGTGTAAAAGTGGTGTTGAAACTCATATACAGTTTGATTAATGAAACATGTATGGTTGGAAATGTAAGTAAATTCCACGTATATGTTTGATTATGGATTATTGCAATCTAGATATGGGTGATAATATAGGGGTACCTTTGATGATCCTTGGATACTAGATCAAGCTTTCATAGGTGTTGGTGTTATAACATGGCTTTGGTTTTGATAATGATGTTGTTATTTTAAGAGACATCATCATAAATTAGATACATGTTTTTTAGAGATTTCTTGAAATAATATTAGTATCCCTTGAGATATGGCTGTGGAAATATTTTCTTTAAGATACGCCGGTAATTGGAGCTGATCATTCTTTATGTATCCAAAAAAAGGTGGTTCTACCTGATATTCCCCAAACAGTTTGATGCAACTAGTGGGGAACCACATATAGTTCATTGTTGGTGTTAGATAGGTGTAGTTATATGTTTTTCTGAGACATTTCAAGGGATATTAAGAATGATCCAACTTTCTTTGGTCAAGGGGATTTAGACAATTATAATCATATCAATGTTTATGAGTAGTCCCATTACATGTAATTTGATAAATAATTACTTTCAAAAAATAAAATAGAACTAGTATTGGTAACTAAATCTGAAGGTGGAAGTATCGTATATCATTTTTTATGGCTTATAAAATGTATGTTTGAAATTAATCTTACAGGTGCATAATTCATTTGGAAACATTAAAAATCCATTTGAACAAAAAATATCTTACCCAAGTATGTTAGGAGATATTTTTACTATCCATCAGGCCATCATAGAGATGTAAAGATTTATAGTTGGGAGCCATTAAAATCCTATGTTTTCAAAGAATTAAATTCCCTAATGAATTTTAATTTTATCCTTAATGGACTGTTCAAATAATTATTATATATTTGGGATGGGATTATGAAAGTTGGAATGCCTCTAAATAGTATTTTTAGATGTAGAATGAGTCTTGGATTATAGATTGGAGGATTCGAGATTGTCTTTGGGGGATTGGAATCTGAAATATGTGTTTCAAAAAAATCAACATAGGGGGCATGGTTGGTGCATAGTTAGGGTTTTCCATTTGAAAAAATTGTGTGGAATAGTTTTTTTAAGTTCAAGGGATTTTGAGACCATGAGAATTGATAGAAAAAAACCATTTAGGTGTCTATAGAATATTATAGACATGTGTCATGGTTGGATAATCCTCTATTAAATTGTGTGTCATACCTATGTGTGGGGTTGGTTCTTGGACAGTACCAACTACTAGGATGGCACAGTGCTTGGCCAACCGTGCATCCAAACCATGAAAAACTTTAAAAAGTAGAAAAGGAACCATGTTCCCCTACATTAATTTAGAGAGAATCCACTCCTTTTCTCCTTTATCCTCCCCCATAAACATAACCTTAATTTTCCCTTCCTCCATGAGAGTTCTCCTTGATGTGTGTTATGAATCAGATGTCATCAGGTGTGTTCTAAACCTTGTGGTAAGTCATCAAATTTCCCCCATCTATTGGGGCCTTTTAATCCATCCTCTAACTTATATTTCTCCGATGAGGGATTTTTGTCCCAATTACACTAGAGCATGGTGGAATTTGATACTGAAAATGGGGATTTAGTTCTTCCCTAGAAGAGTACATACGAAGAGGTTGTCAGCACTTCATTGCATGCCAACTCAATGGGGTATGTCATTGTGGTATAATTTGAAATCCTAAATGATTTAAATTAATTTTTTAGGCTGGTTTTTAGACATTGTTTCATAGGTATTTTTGCTGATTTGAGGTTTCCAGTATAACTCTAGTTATTTTTGAGTGTTAGGTCATCATTCTGATATGATGATATATGTCAATAATATTTTGAGATTTATAACCTATTATAATAATGTGGATTTCTTTTTTTATATTTTTTCGGTTTTATTAATAAATTATAATTTTTTATAATTTTTTAACAATGATTTTCTGTTTCTGAGATGGGTCTACTGTGAATAGGTTGATCTTATACATTCCTTGTATGATATTGTGGCCTTTTGTAAAATAGAAGGAAATATTCTTAATGGAAGTTGTTTTTTCATAACATCCCCATTACTATTTTTCCATGTTTATGGTACAATATGGATTCTTTGGATTATCTTTGAGGGTGATTAATGCTGTTTTAAATTCTTTCTGATGAATTGTTTGATTAAATGAAATGGGTAGTTGATATTGAATAGCTGATTGGGGTCACAGACTTCCCTAGTTCTCTAGATTTATCCTAGGACATGAGGTTGTCACCCAGACCAATGATCCCCTATGGGATACCTTTTCTTCTACCTTTTTTGTATCCCAAGTGGGATTTCATGATTATATACAAACAAAGGGGGCCCAGTGGACTCCTTTGTGTTTGAACAACCCGGAACATGTACATCGGGTTTGGTTAAAAATTATAGAGGGCATCACCTTAGAACCCATGATGAACATGTAATCCCATTAGGATGATATTGTAGTGGTTGTTCAGGCATTCATCCACCCACACTCTTTTATTACAAATTCACCTACTTACTTATAATACAATGATAATTGTCAAATGTACTTCATGGTTGTTCGGTGATGATATTAATGAGATTTAGTAGTTGAAATGGTCAGCTAGATATATTTCCAAGGATATTTCTTCTTGGATGGCTAGAGGTTTTCTATGTGATCTGGCTTCTATGTCTTATTTACTGAAAATGCCCAAACATACTTCATAAGATCTTGAAATTGAGCCTACTAGTTTGACTATTAAATTTTAGGGATACCTATAGGTACTTATTGGGATCCATTTTTTGAGCCTCGCTTGATTTTGGTGTTATACAAGTAACTCTTCGTTGTTGATGTGACATATACAAGATTGATTATTACTCTCTCCTTGAGTGATTCCTATGATGATATATTTGATTGGTTGGATGAACTATTACTACTTCACCTCAAGATACTTCCTAGGAATGGGAATTTTGTCCCATTTATAATAATTGATATCAAGTATATACATTGATGTATATATCATTCCATATATATTTCCTATGGGTGAACCCCTTTGGGATTATCAATGTTGCAATGCCATCATTTCATATTTATCAGGACTTAGGAATCTTACATTGAACAGGATTACATGATGATTGGGTATTATGAAATATATCTCAAAGCCTCATTTGTAGGATTGTCTTCCAATATATGGTATCTTTATTTTTTATGAGTGGATGCACATATAGGGGAACTAAGGGTTAATGCATGAATCCCCATATGGTGATGTAACATTCTTTGATATATTTCCTGTACTGGAAAAAGTAGTTATTTTCAACCAAGATGACATACCCAATGTTTTAATTCATTATACATGGCTTGATTGGTACAAAATGATTCTCAATGCCCTTTATAAAGGATGTCTAGTTGAACTGATCATGGATCCAGGGATCTTCTATGGTTATATTTTCTTTTACTTAACAACATTTCTTATATAAATGTATATGTGATCCCATTTGTATATATAAATATATATTAATATGGAAATATTAATATAAAAACCTATATATATATTTATTTATAACATGGAACCATGTCTAGAAAACTGGGATCATAGAACTTAGGGTTAGTGGTGAAATTATTTTAATTTTAGAAGTTAGTTATTCTTTTTTTTTAAATTACTTTATTGAGTAGCACATGTATACTTAATTTTCATATTATATGCTATGTATGAGACTATGTTGGAGGATTCCTACAGATTTTTGTACTCAATTCCTTCTAATTATTATATTGAATTTTGGTAACCAACAAATTGATAACGTGATTATAGGAATATGAAGGTTCATGTCCCCATGCTGATTGAGTAAGGTGGATTAGATATATATGTGGATATCGAGCATGTGTTAAAGGTTAGACTGAGTTGTAGAGCCATGTACATTATTTTAGATTCTTCTATATACTCCTAAATGTATTTTCTTCCTTGTGGGTGATTAGTGATTTGTTTATGACATTGATGTTTTTTCAATTTAGAGCATTTGATTTATTTGTAAATCATATTCTATATATTTTTATTTAATACTCACACACTTTTTAAATCATTTATATTTGTGATATATCTTTAGTTACATCATTTTACTCTAATATGACGTTATTTCCTCCACACTATACAACCTTTAGACCCTCAAAGTTAGTCAAAATCCACTGATGCAAGGGGAGGTGTTCTTGAGGACTTTTGGTGAACCAGCTTGGAGAACCGACTTAGTGGAACACGGTTTGAGATGCTAAAATTCAATAAAAATTAAATTAGTGGAATAGAAATCAATTGTGTCACTCAAGAAGACATTCTTTACACTAAGATACAGTTAATGGTATTGGTTTATTAGGTTGGTATATCAATTAAAGTGATTTGGTTATCAATTGAGGTCATTAATAAAGAAAGAAAGAAGAGATGGATGGTTTTTAATGGAATATATTTAAGGCCTTATTCTATGATAAATCCTTTATTAAATTGAAATATAATGATACAAAATGTATATTTATAGAATAATAAAAAAAATATTTTTTTATTTCTAAATATGAGGATAACATTCGAAGACTACGGAGACATGATGGTGATGATGTTCATAATACAAAAATCAATATTGATTACTATTTTATTGGATTAAAAAAAAATTTGAGAATTAATCTATAAAAAACTACATCACATGTGGAGATGTTGAAAATATCAATAAAGACTATGACAGGTTTCTTTTAGTATTAAATAATTAATTTAGATCATGAGATGAAAAGATATTATTGACCATCACATAGAAAGAATAATATGGAGGAAAATTAAAATAAATGTATAATTTCAAACATAAAATATTTGTAGGAAGAAATACCAAGGGTATTTATTGAAAGGTATTGTATTTTCCATAAGGTAAAGGGTTATAACCATTAACCTCATGAGTATTATAAAAAAATCATTCAACTATGTCCATTAAATCAACCAAAAAATCAAGGGAATCTAACTCAGAAAAGAGTGAGGAAAAAAGTCCAATATTATGAAATTTATTTGATGAATTTTGAATTCCTAAAAAAACATTATAGATGATACTTGATCATAATCTCATATCTAAATATGAAATTATTATTTTTTATCTAGAAACCCCTTAAAATATTTTATGTTTTATAACAATACTCAATCACTCTATATTAATTTATAAAAGAATATCTGTGTCTAAACACTCAGTGAAATTATTTTTATAACAAAAATATATTGGTTCATTTATAAAAGAATATATTTATATTATATAGTTGTAAACATGATACTAAGTATTGAATTTGAGGAATTGGACCAAAAATTATAATGTAAAAATATTCCCTAAAAAGAGAGGTTATGTTCAATAGGTAAATAAAAAAGGCACTCTATTAATATGATTAATAATGAAAAGACTAGTTTTTAATTCATAATTAAACAATATTTGTGAAACTATTTAAATTTTATAAAAGTACCCACTTCAAAGAGGTTTGGGAAATTTGACCACAATAGTAAAAATTAATGAATACTAAGAGAATCACAATTTTTTTAAATGAACATAATAAATATATATATATTAAAAATACATTTAATTTTAAAATAATTTCATTTCACCACATGAGAAGGAGTAACCATTTTATACCCTCCCCATGTATGCATTATCTTTACATTTTATATGATGATATGATGATATGTATGGATAGAATAAAAAACTGAACACCCAATGTTAATAAAACCTGTTAAAAAATTTATGTCTATTATTGAATTAACCTAAACCTCATATATATGAATATATCATGCTAAAAAGGTGTTAATATCACTACATAAGGAGTTATCCTCCAATTATAGTGTAAAATCAGGAGAAAATTCAACAGAAAATTCCTACAGGACTACATAATGTTATCTAAAAAAGACCATACCCCTTACTATTTTCCATTCAAGAAAATATTAGTATATATTGATTATTAATCCATTGATATTATCTTTTATTTAGTTGGTATTCCTTGGGGATAATGGACTATATTTCCATCATTAATGAAAAAATATGTAGATGCACCCTTGATTATCTGAACTCATTAGATTCAAGATTATAAAAAATGAAGTCTTCTAAAAAATGAATAGAACCATATCCTAAAATGGAAAGAGTGAGCTAGGAATAAAACTAAAAAAATATAGTCACAACCATTATAAATTCACCATCATATTGTTAATATAATCAATAGATAAAGGCAACAATAATTGGATCCTTCTAATACCCCTACAAAACAATTGGAAACAATAGTATTTAAATGAATGAAATGTATAGATCCATTATAAACAAAAAGAGGGAATAAATAAGGTGTTCCCTGACCTCATGAAGAAAATATGAATTCTAATTCAAACATGATAGGCTCATAGTAGTATAATTTAGAGAACAATTATATTCATCTCATTCAAATTTTACAATTATATAGAATATGAACATTTCAAATTTTCATAAAAAACAAATTTTAACTTCTAAGGAGTACCTTAAAACCAATTTATTTTTTTAAACTGAAATATTGGATAAGTATCATTCTATTTAGATTGACCTATAAATATGGAACAATGGCATGATACCTCCTCCAATAATTTTAAACTACCAAAATATGTGTTTTACTACATATCATTGGATAAAATTATTTAATCATCATCTAGAATTTATCTATAAAATTTCATCTATTTCACGACATCATTTATTTTCTTGTCATGACTAGGTATATTATGAGAAAAATGTGATTCCTCACAAAATTATCTTTTATTGAATATTATTCACTCTCCCAATAATCCTCTGAGCATCTTTTAACAACCCAGGAATGAATGAAACCATCCAACTCTGTAAAGAACTTTGTTTATTTCCAAATCCTCCATAATTATTTTTCTGGGTTATCATATTCAAAATTCATGATACAGTCCCTAAAGTATCTTCATTATATAAAATCTCATGCCATATATTTCAGTAAAACATTTAAATTTTCAATTATGACATTAATTTCAATCTCAAATTTATTAAAATTGTTGGGTTTTTCTTCCATATAGACAAAATATTATAGTGTTATCCACCAGCAACCTAATGAAAATAAAAAATAATAATTTATCTATGGAATTTAAAAAATCCCTTAGGCAGAGGGAAAGAAAATGACGTTTATCATGATGGATAAAACACTGTTTTACGTAAATTTATTTTACTATGAATTACATGAAATGATTCATCCCATTTTGGATTCTTGAAGATATTTTTCCTAAAGAAAAAATCAATGAGATGAATCTGGATACATCCCAATATGAGAGGATTCCCCAAGTAATTAAATTATAATTCTAATTTACTAAAACTGATCCACTATTAGAGAAAATAAACTCTTTTTATTGGGAATAATTTTTAAAATAATCAATCTAATTATTATCTCATTCTATAATTTCCCTCTCATATTACCATATTCTCATAGTATATTTTTTAATTACATCATTGAAAACATTTTCACATTAATTAATACCATCATATATTCTACAAATAGGATATTAGGGACCCAATGAAATATATATATATAACATATAAATAATATAGGTTGTCATTTAGAGAAGAATATTTAAGTTTATAGTAATTGAATGCTGATTATAATAGTCTTGAGGATAATGGATCTCCATTTCATACCCCAAAACTAGTTTAATGATTCCAAATAATCTAATCACTATGAAAATTATAAACTAATTGTGCCACATGTTATGACATTTTATATATATATTTTATTCATCAAAATATTGGGTACACTATTTTTTTATATTTTTAATAATAACTCTAACAACTCCATGTTAAGTAAATTTCTAGAAGAATTATCCTGAAAATGAGTAAATGAAATGTATAAATCAATAACAAATTTGTTTTACTAATAGTTCAATCTTTCAAAAAAAACACTACAGAAAAATTTAAATCTAAATATATGCTAATTTTTAAGAAAATAATAAAGATCTATGATTGTATAAGTAAAAATCATATATGGATTCATTTACACAATAATGATACCCACGCCTTCTTTAACCAAAGAGCGTAAATGGAAATATTGAGGATGTGATTCAACTAAGTGGTAAGAAATTGATATCCTTGATATTTAGTGAATATTTTTATAAAATTTCCCCAATATATTATATATATAGAAATTAAATTCATTTCAATTTTTATCATGATATCAATATAAAATTAAAACATATTAATTATATCATTATTTCCTTTGGTAATGATATTTCTAAATTCATTTATAATATAATTAAAAATTTTAATTCAATGAATAAAAATAAAACCATAATTTTATTAGTTCGTTATATAAAATAAAAACTATAGCTTAATTACACTATATAAAATAAGAAATAATACAAAGGTTTAATTAAAAATATTTAAATTGAAATTTTGGAGAATAACAGTCACCAATATTTATAACACCCAAAAAACACAATGAAAATAAAAATATACACTATAAATATGACCAAAATTTTATAAATGTTATATACTAAAGCATGATAAAAACCATGTAAATGAAATTTCTATGAAATATGAATCATTTATATGAACTATAAATACTATATGAATGATGGAATAGTAACCATCAATTTAAAAATTAACAAACCAATATGTTTCATAAAATATTTAATAACAAATATTTCCCACTAATAAAATATGTTATTATAATTTTTATTATCTTATGAAATTATGTGTTGTATCATATAACCCACTTTATATATAAATTTTAATTATTAGTAAAATATATTCAACATATTTGGAAAAAATAATAATTTTAATATTAAAACCTAAATTTTATAATTATAATTACTTAATAATTATATATTTTTCTATATCATGGGCATCATATCTATAATAAAAATCTTAAAATTAGACTATAGTGATTTTTTTTATTTTTATGCAAATGCCAAATTTTATGTGAGTACTACAAAATATATTTTTTGTTCTTATGCTATTTTTATTATTAAATGATAACGATTTAATGATGAGTGAAAAGTTTCAAATATTTTTTCATTATTTAAAATGAATTTAATATGTAATAAACTAATGATAAATATTGAAATTATTTTCCACACCTATAAATTAATTACCAAATTCTGAATTAAACTCAGTTAAAATAAAAAAATATTTTTGAGTCTTCTTTTTAATTAAATATATAATTAAAACCATTTAGTTATATGAGTTTTTAAAATTCAATGAGAAATATATTTATTATTTAAATACTGTTGTTAGATAGAAAAATCAAAACTATACACAATCATGATAACATATAAAAATTTAATCATTGTTTTAATAAAAAAAACTCTCCTCTTCTTAACCTATAAATAAAAATTTCCACTATTGATTTTTTATCCATACAAACTTATTCACCAAAAAAACATCTAACAAATTATCTCTTAAAACATTCCTTTCCAGATTTTTTAATATATAATTCAACTAGAAGACTATTATAAAAGGCCTTAAGGTGTGTTATAAAGGAGCCATCCCAAAGGAATGTTAACAGCATCCTATCCTAAAAATATTATTTTCATGATTTATAAAACCCCATATATATATATATATATATTAATTCTAAAAAAATAAACAAGTTTCATATTTTTAATTCTACATTATTTAAAAATCTATGTATTATTTACCATTAATCACATTCATTAATTATTAAAAATAGGTTAACTATTATGAATGGTTCATACCTCCATTGGAGATGATGAAATTTTAAATTAAAATATTTCATAAATGTTTTTCAATATTTAGTGAATGTATAATTTTGATATTAAAAAAATTAAATTCATATTTAAGTCTATGAAAGGATAATATAGTTTAGTTATATAAAATATTATAAATAAAATATTTCAGCCATTTAAATCGTGCCAAAAAGTTTAATGAAATGCCCTACATTTTTTGTAATGATTATTGAATATATATTAAACATGGAACTAGTATATTGCAAGAATAAAATGAACATAAATACCTTGAATGTTTTTGAGAATATAGAACCATTTTTCAAGGACCAGTGGTCATTACTATTATATTCAGGTCACACACAAAATGTGACTAAACAAATCCAAACTATTGAAGTGTGAGAACTAATATAATTAAGTAATGATTCACGATAAATTAGTTATAGTGTAAAAATAAAAATAAAAATTTTTATTAATTTTGAGATTAAAATATGTAATTTCATTATTCAAGTTCTTAGTGGAGCATCTAACCAACATGATACTCTTGGTAAGAGGTTCTTTATTTACCACCTTTTTTAAATGGTAATTATCTCACTTAACCAAATCCTCTTCAACAATAATGTATGAATTTTATAGTTTTCATATGTTATCAATTTTATTTTTCAATTTCATTTGGTATTTACATACTTATTTAATTATAAATCATTTAATCTTATGCCACACCATACTATGTTCACAAATGATTCTCTTCTAAAATCCTCATTTTTATGTGTTATTTTCATTAACTATAAACTCTTTTAGACATCATATAAATTTTCTGAAACTTTTAATTTATTTAACTTTATTTATTAAAAATTTATTAAAAGTTACATTACTACATAATATGATGTCTAATTAAAACCATACGTTGTTTTTTAGGGGAATCATTCCACTTTTTCATTATTCAATGTAATTCTCCAAATTTATAGAAATGATTATTTTATATTTTTCTCAATATATTATTTTGGTAATTTAATTCATCTTCACTCTGAATCTCCGAGAAATATTATTGTATTTTTATTTCTCCTTCATATAATTTTTTTTATTAAGATTTTTTTAAAGGTATTTAATCACATTTATTCCATATATTATTCATTTACTTGTATCCCTCCTCAAATGAATATATTATTCATATAATATTTTATAAGAAAAATTTTTTATAAGAAATATTGTGGTTCTATTATGGAATTTTGGAAAACATTTTGCTGGTAATGCATTAAAAATATTTTTTCCCATCCCTTTTAATATTGATATATTTTTCACTTATGAAATAAATTTTATCTACAAAATATTTCTCCCTTGTTTCTTTTCTACTTTATGGGTTGGAATTAGTATCTCGAACAAACTAAATTTGTTCTTTTTTTCTAACAAACAATACAGTTCACTTAATATATATAAATTTATAACCATATGGTGATTTCTATGGTATATAACATTGATGCAATAATTTTGATTTATTATTTGTTGCATCATATGGTCTTTGTAGATCCCCGCTATGATGAGAAACATGAAAGGTCATAAAAATGATATTAGAAAGAAATTATATGGTCTAGAAAACATCTTTCTAATAGGAAGCTGATGAGGTCTGACTATTAGTTGTTAGGTTCTCATAAGAAATTGAGAATTTGTTTCATGAATTTTACACATGGTAATCACTTAAAGAGAAGGTTACAATGATATACACTCTAATAGGAATACCATATCCTATATATTTATTTTGATGTTCCTATTTCTAAACAAGAATATTTTAAATATCCCATCACCCAAAAGATCAACCTCTTAGGTTAGTATTGAGATATGTTATACAATATCCCCCAAATCCTGCCTCTAATAGGCCACATATTGGTGAAGAGAACCAATATTAAATCATAAATATTAATAGGTAGCATCATCCTGAAAAGTAAAGTGATGAATGAGAGATAATACAAGTGAACCAATTAACCAATCCTCATATATGGTATTCAAGAATAACATAGAATAATTTAATTTCATAAAAAACTAGTACAAATTAAAATCAATTACAAGTAACATAAGATAAACTCAATAATGACAATGAATTCCAAATAGGTCACTAAAGACAATGATATAGTAATATTTATCCTGACCTCCAACAAGCCTCACTTGACTAGAAAAAATAGTATATATATATATAGGGGGATAAGAAATTGTATACTCAGTTTGATCCTCCCAGAATCCCCTCATAAAAAATTAAAAAATGTTTGATAATACATATTCAATAAAAAGTGAAACTAACCCACTACATAAACGGGTATAGTATGTTCCCATAATCACAATTTTTATACCCCCACCACATAACAGTTACAATTACCGAATGTGATATTAATAAAATATGATACCCACTAAATCTTCCCCATAAGTTTTGTACTTTTCCCTAATGCAATACGTCTTGACCAATCTCTCTCTAAAATTATTTATCCCAAATACACCTGGGATGAATATCATAACATCCATCTCATGATTCAGATCATCTCATCATCAAATTACAAATATCCATATAGTAACCCAACTAGATTTTTTGAGCCAAACTGACCACTATGTCATGTATCATGCATCAGGTATTATACCTTATACCCTGACAAACCATAAACCGTGTATTGTACCTTGAGTCATCACGGATCTTATTTTTCATATCTACAATACTCCTTAGGATACTATATCTTAATATTGATTTCTGTTAAAAACCCATAATACATCACATAAATTGGCACATATATATGGTGAAACTAACCACCATGCTTACCAGTATATAATACTACTAAGATTAGAGAGCTGGGCCAAAGGTGGTTCTGAGGTATCCCTACCACAAAAACCTCTATGTTAGGGAGTACACTCAACCATAGTTCACTATGTGTTACTCATCAAATGGATTTGGGTGGGGTAGTGTATTAAATCATAAAACATAAGACATATAATATTTCTCACAACCACACTATGGGAATGGACCTAGTCTTTGGATTAATAGATGTTAGTGACTCAATGACACTCAGTTACTACTACTATGAACTAGATTTCATATATGTAAACAAGAAAAAAATATGTATCATAAATTTACATATTTACTTTTCTTAAATTATACATACAATAATTATTTTTTTATCAATTAATTAATAATACCCAAAATTACATTTTATTAACAATCAGAGTGATGTTTATCCCCTGCAAGCATAATCCTACTAAGTCCCCAGTTTTTCAAAATTATATACATTTTTATTCCTAAATCCTCGAACCTCATTTGTTAAAACATTATTTAGTATTATTATCATTCCATAGTCCTAGAATCTCTTAGAATATTCCAATGACATCATAAAATTATTGGATAATCGAGAACATCTAGTTACCTCATGCATTGGGTAATGGAGTACTTATAAAAAATAAACCCAGCCATCAATCGTTTTTAAACATAACATTAACAAGTGAGAATACCAACATTAATTATTATAATGGGTAATTACAGATTCAACATATTCCACAAAACCTTATTCCACCTCTTACACCATAATGTATATAGACATCCATCACGTTATCAAATGTATCAACTATTTTCACAAACTCGAGCCTCCCAACCCATATATCTTTTCAAAAAATAAACCATAAATAGATCACGTCACATCACAAAACAACTATCTAATCTGGATAAAAATAAATGGGAATGACCATAAATAAGTTCAATAGTGTTACTAGGCCCTAAAATCAAGGCATTTATCTTTTCCATGATAATGGAATCAGTTGTACCTAAACACAAGGCATTAATCCATCAAAATAAAATAGGATCAACTGAACATTAACATTTATAATTACCAATAAACAAATTTTTATAGTATTTTGAATTAAATAGTTAAATTATATAGGGTTACAATTATGGTTAACCTAAATCATCAGCAAAAACAATCTATTAAACTATTACACATGCTCTTTAAGAATATATTAAAATTTCAAAAATATTTAATGATGAAAAAATCTCACTTTATATGCATATTTACTAATGATATACTCTGATAATTTGATATTAAAGTTAATTTTCAAAATCTATGAGCACATCAAAGAACAAAATAATTTAAAATGCATTATGCATCATTTTATTTCTATCAAATTAGAGGATATAACAGATTCAATTAACATGTCTCTATAAGATACTTACCCATCCAAAATTCTATTTGCTTTATGAAATTTAGTAGTCTAATGAAATTAATATTCCAACATAATGATAACAAAATTTATGACAATTCATAACATATATTTCCCACTATCTAGTAAATAAAGAGAAAAAATTATAATCATGATTGTAATAAATTTGATCAATAACCCTGAACCATTATTTAATTATTAATTTTTCTTTTAAAAGGGTCAATTACATGACATGTCCAAAGGATAAATCAAGGTTAAATTACAATTTTATGTAAATGAAAGGTGAATAAATAAATACCATACATCAAGACATCAATGTTCCTCAAACGAGAATGGAAACACAACACGGATCTCCAATCACCTCTCCCACAAGGGACTATAGAACCCTTAAAGAATTTAATTCCACAACCCTGCCAATAAATATAAAAAATAATATATTAGAATAAAAGATATCAAATTCCATGAAATTTCATGTATAAATAACATAAAACTAGATGAAATTGAGAATAAACCGTAAAATATAAAAAGAACTCACCTCAAATCACTATGTATAGAACACATGAATCTGTTGGTCGAAATTAATCAAAAAGTGTTTCAAAGGAATTTAAAAATTCCTATTGGTCACCAAGGAATTGTGAGAGTAAACTGGGAGAAACTTGGTTTGAGGGGTTTTTGAATATTTATAGGCCACCTGAAAACTAGCAGACCACAACATACCCTCCAAGACCATAATACAGAATTGGGTGAAATAGGAAGGACTGTAGGGAATTATTAGAGTCCATTCGACCGCCTACTTAGTAAAAAGTACATATTAGGAATGTGGCTCCCTATATTTCATTGATATTATAAATATAGGGCATGACTAAAGGATATTTGATATGACTGTTCGATATACATACCATTTCTAAGGAAGAAGCTACACTATAGCATACCTCAACACCATAGGGTTACCAAATTTGGTTGAACCGCCCAAACTCACCACTCAAAAACCTATTCCACAGTTGGATTCTCTACACTATAGAAATAAAGCGCCTATATTGCCACCATTATCTATTTTTTTGCAATACCAAAAATTACAGTAGCACCACAACCCTTCCTCCCAAGTCCCTATGTAGTATCAGAAACCTCCACAAAAATTAAAATATGTTATGGCATAGTGAATCCTTCCACAATATAGGAAACTCCAATGCTGAAATATTTCCCTTTACCATCCAAACTCCTGTTAAATTTCTCCATACATGTACAATATCCCAAATTCACTAGGTAATGGGATATCAAGATCCATACCATTAAATGAGAACACTTTCAAACTATTCTCAACCTTCAAAATTCAAAACCAAAACCGATGAGGAAAGAGGAAAAATATTTTCCTGAATAACCACATGAAAATATACATCACAATAATCACAAAAATAAATGAACTCAACCACAACTCTTATAGAAACCATGTTCAAAAACACCTAATAGAAATAGACCGCTCATAATAACTCTCCTTGTATTGATTAAACTCAAAATAGATCTATGTATAATAATATAAAGTGGAAACCATCTTATAAACTAGATATATTCAACATCCAAAAAATGAGAAAGGATACAAAATAAGATCTAAACATTTAAAAACATGTGATACATAGAAAATATCTATAACTCAATTTCCAAGGTACTCCATTCCACACAACTATTTCACCATATTAAATGAACCAACCGAATAGTTTTCCCATGAAATAACTTATCCTATAAGACCTAGATATCCACAGGACACTCCTCAATGGTTTCATTAGCATCAACATCAATATCACCCAAATTATTTATGTGATAATCATAAAAAAGATAATGGTGAATCCAAGAAAAATGGAAGAAGTGATGTATCCATAACATTGATGGGGGAATTTATAACTAATACACAAAGGCTCTAACATAAGATAACACATTGAAAAGTCCAACAAACTAGATATAATGCTTACTACCATTACAAAAACATCACATCCCAATATAATTATTGACCATCAATAAAAAAATATCTCCACTATCAAACTCTAATGGAATCATATTATAATCATCATTATAGGTATGATGACCTTAAAGTTCCTTCACCCTCTCAAAAATCACCAAAACCATCAATGTAATTCTCTACAATAATTCAATACCAATAATTAATATCTCTCCCTTACCTATCCATAAAAAAATTTGAATAGAAGGATCGTCCATACATAGATTCAAATTAAGACATACCAATGGTTGATTTAAAACAATTATTGTAATTAAACAAGAACAAAGGAAGTTTCATCCTCCATGAACCACCAAAATCTACAATATAAAATTGAAGCATGACTTCAAGAGTTTAGATGGTTTTCCTTTTTGACCATCCTTCAATGGATGAAAATAAGAATTAAGTCATAAATGAAATAAAAAACAATGTATCTCCACGTCCTGGAAGTAGACATTGGATCATGATAATATATGATCATCCTTAAGACTCAGTGGATCCTCACCACTTACTCTAGACACTATCATGAAAAAACATCGACTGAGCGCATCTTCTTATTATCTATAAAGTGGGATGAAATCATCAAAAATTACACTACCACCCCTATAATATTAAAATATACCTTGGTATTGATGTAAAATGGTAACTATGTCAAAAAATATGTCCTCCCAATTCCACTTCGTAATATCCGATGTAAAAAACAAAAAAAATGTAACATGGCTTTTATCCTTCAACTTTTAAGAGAAAAAACACTAAGACACAAGCTCAATAGTAACATGATATTACCCAGGACCCCCAAACCGAACTATCAGGGCTCTTTACATCTTTGGTACACAATGATATTCCCCCAAGGGAGTTTTATGGAACTAAAAGAGAACCACCGCATGCATCACTTATGGGATAAAATTCTATTCCTAAAAGAAGACCTTGCATTGATCATCCATAGACCAACCATTTGGGGAATAACTAGAGATAACATGGTCTCTCCAAAACTATGCCTCCAAATCCCATAACTGGGAATCCTTCTCTTGTTTCACTATGAATGATTGTATAGTTATCTAAAGAAAATAGATTCAATCATTAACATTTCCCTTGTCAAGATGTGTGTATTAGTTCTGTTATATCACTCTCTATGAATCAATAGAATCTATCATAGTATCACTACTTAATTTTTTAATTAGGAAATCATCCAAAAAATTTCACATTCCCACTGCATAAGAAATCATGAAGTCTTGATACAACATGACTTACAATAGCTATCATTTTTAAATGTTTAATTCACACTAAGAGAACATATAAATCAGGATTATATGGTTGATAAGAACAAAAAATGATCATTGATAAGGTAGTGTCACTAAAACATCATGGAACATAAAACTACTTTCAACTTGTGATTATTTTTGGAAGAGTTACACTGATGGTGATGTAACTGTCAATACCCACAGGAAATGACTGATCTCATTTTTATCAGAACACAACCCAACCCCTGAAATATAGTTTCTGAGAAAACCATGAATTAAAATTCATCTTTGAAAAAAAGACTATATCATTGACTATAATCTCATTCAAGTAGTCAAAATATTATTATCACTTTTGGGTCTATAATAATTACTAATATTTTATAGTCAAGGTTTTCATAAGAGTCGCAATCTATTAGAAATCAGATATGAACCTCCTATAATTTTCTATGAGACTAAGGAAGATCCATCCATCTTCCACAGTCTTGGGGCATGCCCAAAATATCACCACCTAAAACATTGAATGGTCCATGATAATAATTATGGGATATAAAATACCACAAAAAATGAAGTTCATGTGTCATTAAGTCACACATTGAAATAATCTTCAATAGATGATGATAATGAAGAACTCTAGAATTTTCACACATATACCCTAATTCATCCTCCTCAAACATAAATACACAATCATTTTGATGATGAAAATCACCAAAAACCAATATAGAAACTCCATAAAAAAAATATTCATCAAACCCATGAACACAACTAAAACATTCATCACATTGATTGTAATAACATTAAAATCATAATACCTTTATTGACCAGAATAATTCAGGCATCAAAACATCCTCATCCTTCACCGACATATGATGATATTCTCATAGTAGATCTATATCAGAGACCCAAATGGATCCTTTTAATTTATCGAGTACATTACCAATACATGGATGTGTATTGAGATTATTTATTATAACCTAATTAAATAGTAGATAGCCAATACATGGACATAAAATTATACCACCCTTCTTCATGAACAAAATTGGAACACTTCAGGATTAAAGACATGGATAAAAATTTGTCACAACAGGAGATCTTCTGGTTATTCTCACAACGCTCAAAACATCGAATATTTCATCTTATAAACAAACTGAAAGATTGAATTAACTCCCTAATATATCTCTACCCCAAACTAAATATCCCATTATGTGGGTAATTCTACAACCACCATAATAATAACATAAAGGTACTCTTCCAAAACCCTTGGAAATACCTTCGGATGAACCTCTAAGGGACTTAGTATTACAACATACATCAAGAAATACAATGATCAGATATGCCTCCAACCCATACAAGGGCCTCTCCCACCAAATAACATTGAATACTCTCCATTAGAATCATATAAGAAGATATTTATTCTAATATTTCAATAATAGGCTGAATAGAATACTACCAATATATGGAAAGGATGATGCAATATGGTTGTATCTGTAAACAAAATAAGTCTCCCTAGGAGTGGAACTACCCCAGCATTATATCACAGTCTCCAAATAAATTATATAGATAATATCAGACTCAAAATTTTGTTGTAAACACCGAGAGAACTAGAAGAATATCTACCACAAGTTCCAAATAATGTTCTAGGGAAAGGGAGATGAAGGATTGTGTAGCTCCTGAATCAATCAAATCATACACACTAATAGAAAAAAATGTTACTTTGAAAACTTTCCTAGTCTCCTGTTATAAGAAACACCATAAAATATAGTTGTCTGCAGCCTTCTCCAGAGCCTCCATGACCTTAATGACAATCCCCTCCATGGTTTCACAATTCTATCAAAAGATGAGGAAAATATCAAAGCTATCCTCTACCCATGCAGTCTCCAATTATTAGATCCCATGATAGATCATCAATCTATTGTTTCCTTGGATAGAAAACCCTCCAAAAAATAACTTGAAGTAGAAAACCTTGTGCACCCTACCTACTCAGATTACCACTTTTTATCTTATCCTCCACCTAAAAAATAAAAATTTGGTCTTTTGGAAAATTCCAAAGAGCTTCCACCCATGGAGATATAAAGTAATGAGGGACGGAACAATCCCCATCTATCTAAAATATATTTTATCCACGGAACTAGACACCTAGAAACATTGATATACTATGAGATACTTAATGATAAATCCGCAATAATGATTATTTGGTTCAAGTTAGCATCTTATCAGTAACCTTTTCTCTCACCAACACCTCAAGAAACATTTACAGTATCAACAGGGTGTCCTGGAACATGATATACTAATGATAACTCTCCTAAAAATATATATCCCTAGACTCATAATCTAGAAAAAATATTATTCATATTAGATAAGGTCCATAAAATAGATTTTGAACTATCTCATGATAGAACTCACCTATCTAAGGGTCGGTACCACCGATTGATTGGATAGCACTAATGTCGAATAATGAAACTCTACTCAGAACTGGTCTCATAACCACTTCCATTAGACATGAGAATACAATAGATCCCTATGAAACAGGATATTGTATTGCCTTTCTACACCACATAGTATCACCATGGAAAATAAAACCCATTTCTTCATTAAATCATGAATCAAACTGAATGTTCTCTCAACCACTTCCAACCATTAATTTTTCATTGATTCTAAAAAAATCCCTCAAACATCAATAGGCAATAGCACTGAAACTCATAGATTACCATCCTACAAGTTTCACGATCATTGAAATCTAAAAAATAGTGATCTACTGAAAATTCCTATTAATATCCATGTTGTGAACCTAATGATGATGTGGGCCTGGATCCATTCCTAAAAAATAAAATTTGGGTAGAGACTCTTAAGGAAAATATAATAAATATTTAACAATAATAAGTTTTAAATTTTATTTTTATTTAAGTTTTAATGTAATCAAAAGGTTTAAACATTCCAAACATTGGTAAAAAGAAGATTGATGAATGATCATTTCTTATGTCTCTACCCCAAAGCATGCATCCCTTCTCATAAAAAGATTGATAAACTTAAAAGGATTCTTTATAAAATCATAGGGGCCCTAATTATTCAAGGCGATGCCTGTCACCCTTCTTTAAATTAGTCACTAAACTTAACTAACATCATTTCTCTACTAATCCATGTAGTATCATATATTCTTAAATCAAAACTCTATCATATTCCTTAACCTAAAGCTCTAATAAAACTCATTAATGACCACATCCCCCCAAAGGTGATCCCCCTTGGTCGAAAAGGAGAGAATAAAGATATTGATCATTTATTTCCTACATAATAAAGCCAACAATTCAAGATAATCACCAAGGGTATAACATAGATACAAATTGGATGCATCAACCTCCCCAACAAATTGAAAAAAATAAATACAATAAAAATCAATGAATATGATCCTCCTCATATATAGTAAATAAAAACAATTTAAATGAAATTTAATGTCATACAAAATTGGTACAAGTAAAAATGAACTACATGTACCAAATGATGAACTCTGAAGTAAAAAATGAATCACAAATAGCTCACAAGAAATTATAAGCAATTGATATCATGACCATTATCAATCATGCTTGTGGGGAAATAAAAAAGTTACATATTTTTTGGTGAGAATAATTTATATACTAATTAAGATCCTCCCCAATTCCTCTTGTCCAAAATATGGAGAAATAAGTCTAAAGTTGAGTGAAATACAACCAAAACTAACTCCTCACCTAAATAGATATACTAACTTATCAGCCTCACCGTGGTTATCTCTCACTAAGTAACTCATACAAGAGACCATGTTTTATATAATAAAAATGGGTACCCTTGTACCACATCCCCAATAGTTTTCCACTAAACTGCATTTGTCGGCTGTCTTGAACCATCTCTCTCTAGATGAATTCAGCCAGATGAAACTAGAGTTAGGTATCATAGTGTATATCTTGTGCAAACCATCATCTCACCATCCCATTCCACAAGTCCATATAATAACTGACTTGATTCTGAGATCCACCTTAAGTTGTATGTCATGTATCATAAATCGGGTATTATACCTCAAACCATAATATATCATATATAGAGTAATGTACTTTGATCCATCACAACTCAAAGGAATTATACCTATAATAATCATTAAGATAATATGTCTAGAGATACATGTCTATGAAATTGCCACAATATATTATAATTATCTACAAGTAAATATGGGGAAACTAACCATTATGAAGAAAACACATAATACTAACAGGATATGGGAGTAGTTAAAGAGTTGGTAAACCAAAATATATGCATTTCTAAATGGGATGTTTAGTAATACACCCTCCCATAGTCCATTGTGTGTTATTGTCCCTTATTTGATGGGTGGGGTGGCATGTGAAATCCTAAAAGTATATTTTATTGTATTTCTCATAGAAACACTATGGTAATTTACCTATTTTTAAGGACATCTATAGCTAATGTCTATTGGAAACTAGGGTTCTAATAATAAAAAGTAGATATATTATATATACATAAAAAATTAATTTTTTTTATTAATTAACTTATTTTTTATAAATCAAAATTATATTAATAAATTAATTATTTATTAATTAATATTACCTTAGATTAGCTTTCATTAGCCATCATAGTGAAGTCCATTCCCTCCAGACGTAATCCAAAATAATCTACAATTTCTCAACATTATTAAAATTTCCGTTGCAATATCTACCTAAAACATAAGTTAAAACTATTTTTTGAGAATAATTATGATTCAATAATTCCAAGAACTCTCGGAAACATCCTAGGATTCTATAAAAGAAATATATACCCAATCACATCATTCTACCTCCAGCAGGGGATAAAGGAATATAGAAAGAATACCATTATTCAAAATATCAACAATTAATCCCTCATTTGACCTCTACTATCATGTCAAATTCCATCCTAGAAAACATTATCAATATAACTATGCATCTTTCTATCACATTAATAAACTTCTTCCAAGAACCTGATATTCCCCAACAATATGTCATCAAACAATTCTTGATCCTAGGATCACATCGTAGCACAAATAAAGGTTAAAATATATAGAAACACATAAGGAAACAACCAAATACATGTTCAAAATGGAAACTAGAAAATAAATGCAAGGAAATCAAACTTTACATGAAAATTGCCTCACGTGGAATGAATCGCAAGGCATTCAACCTTCAAAAGAAAATTGGATCACTAAGCTCCAAACATTTACAATTATCATGTCAATATATTTTATTCCATATTCAAATAATTTATTCAATTATCAATGATTAAAACTATGGGTAGCCTATGGAATTAGTTATAGTAATCTGATAAAATATTAAACATTCTCTTAATACATAGCTTCAAGTTTCAACAATTTCTTGAAATGAAAAAATATCATTTAACATGACTCTATAGTTGTTATTAACCAAAATCATATTCTAATATAGTTCTTTAATAAAATATATTATCATATAGAAAATTGTTTAATAAAACAAACATTAAGTATCATTATATATCGATCGAATTTAAAGAAAGAACATATTTCATAAACATGCCTATATATGTTCCTTAGACAACAAACAATCTTACCCGCTCTTCGTCATTTTCCAATCTAATAAAATTAAATTTCTCACATAATCATAACAACTTGAATTCAAAATAATAAAACATATAGAAAACTTTCTAGAAAATCAAAATTCAATAACATTACTATGGAGGACAATACTTGAAATCAGTAATGATAAACCATTATTTAATTAATTTTATTTATCCCTTATAATGGCTAATTCAACCACCACCCAAAAAGGTAAATCATGGTAAAATTTTTATTGGAATTGAATAAAATTATTCAGATTGAATCCCCTACCTCAGGGCATCAATGATTCTTAAATGAGAATGGAAACAAAACCCAGATTACCAATCACCTCTCCTATAAGGAAAGCAAAACCCTCCAAGAAAATCACATCACAAAAATAGAGAAAACATATAAATAAAATCCATTATAATGATAGTTATAAAATTCCATAACCAAAAAATAATAAAACGGATGAAACTAGTTCAGACAAAGAAAGATACCTAAGAAAATAGAATAAACTCACCTTTAATTTCCATAGATCAACCATAGGACGTTAAGGATTGAGTCCACTCAAAAATTTCTTTAAATGATTTCAAAAATATCTCTTGTGTTCCCAAAAATGTAGAGGGAAAGATGATCGAATTTTTTGTTTGGATGGTGTTTTTGATATTTATTGGACAACGAATAATTTGAAGACCATGACATAGCCTCCAAGGCCACACTACATAACTGGAAGAAACAATAACGACTAGGACGTATCATAAGGGATTGTGTCAAACCCTTCCTTGTTAAAGGGGCATAATAGTAACATGGTTTCATACACTATTTAGATCTTATAAAACTATGAGAGATTATGGTTTAACTAATACCCACATGCCACAACTATGTAGTTTCAAGGTGAAAAGCAAAGACATAGCCTACTCCAATGTCGTGAGGGAATTGAATTCATAAAAACATCCAAACTCAATCCTTGAAACCCTACACCACTATCTGGAACTCCACAAAAAAATAACCAAACTCTATGAAACATTCTTTGTAAACCACCAACTCCAAGAACACACAAGGGAAAGGGATCCTAGATTCAATACATTATATATGTTTTTCCTAATACTTGATATCATTATTATTGTTTATCTTTAAAATCTTACTTTTATTAATGAATGATAATCCAGATCTCATATGATCATGATAAGGCATTATACAAGTAATTGAATAAACTTAATAATGACATAATCTTTATTTTTTAGTCAATATTTCACTTTCTTGCTTTTCTAATGTGATTATTGTTTAGAGTTTTTGAGAATTGAGTTATAACTCTTACATAAAAACACATATATTAAAAAGTGTACACTACTACTCAGTATCTATTTTTACCAAAACAAAAAATATATGAAATGAAAAAAAAATTATTTTCATTGAAAATATTCTTGACTTTCAACTTGACATTATATTTTTTCTTACTCATAATTAAAACTTATGAAAAAAACATTTAAAATGGGATATGGGAATAAAAATATCCTAAAGGGTCATAAAATAAGTAAATCCATTAGTCTATAGAAAAAAACCAATAAAAGGTACACAATTTTTACAATATTCATTAAGCATATGAAATAAATCATATCCACATGGAAAACACACAATTGTTTTCAATAGAAATTCATAAAAACTCTCACTAAAATAATATAGTACCATTTTAGGAAAATTATAGAATCACATTTCTAACCCATATTAGTATCATGTTATAAATATCTATAGCCTTGTAAACTCTCCGGGAGAAACCTTCTAGGCTGGCTCCCTTCATCTTTCCTTTATGTACAATGAACACTGCCTATTCCATTAAAGGTCCAAAATGGTGATCCCCCATTATATAATCTATATTTGTTTTTCTTAATCAATATATATAATTCTCAAGAAACATATCTTAAATAAAAAATTTTAATTTAAATCTTTTCATCGTAAAGCCCTTATAAAAAACGTTTAAAACTGTAAGGAAAAAATTTCGTAAATTAAAATACCTGTTTTATTAAAAACCCAACATTTATTGCTGAAATAACAAGTATTATTTGAAATATGGTTTTCATTAAAGAAAATATGAATTAATTTAAGGAAATATAATCATCAAATAATGTTTTTGTGGATGGGAAAACACTATGAATCCATGTACTTAAAATAGAATATTTCTTTTTCACTTTTGTAAATAAATTACAAATGTTCTCTTCAAAATATAAAAAAACAATCCTTTGGAAAAACATGGAAAGAAAATTGAAAATTGAACTAAAATTTCCTTTATAATTTATTTATTTCAATACAAATTCATAAAAATAGTATTTTGATGATTACGGATATTGAATAAAATAATTTATAATATAAATCTTTAAAATAATTAATAAATAGGTTTTAAGGGTAATGTGTTCATTATCTCGAGTTTGACTCATCACATACATTATTTATCCTCCATAATAATTAACATAGGTTCATTATTTACTTTATTAAGTACCATTATAAATTTTTTAATTCATTCTATTTTATTTATTACAATATATATTCAGTTACATAATAATTTAAGCTCATGTCATATGTTTTAATGATATTCATCTAATATGTAAAAAATAACTTCTCAAAGATTACTATGATCTATGAGGTCATTTTCTAATCATATAAGGAACTATAATCATGGAATAAATATCATATTTTTACAAAAACTATGCATTAAAAGGTCAAAATTAATGATTTTTTTTGGAAACTGAACAATATAAAAATAATTGAGATGGAAGGTCTTACATAAACAAGAGTAAATTTTCCATTTTAAATGATTATGAAGGAAATAAGCTATAAAATCCATATCCTTTTATAAATATACTTACTTTGTTTCTAAAAAATTAACTAAAAAATACAAAAAAAATGGATAGTAATGTATAGTGTCATTGGATGATTTGGTACATAATTTGAAAGCATAAAACTAACAATAAAACATATTTAATTGAATCCCCATAAAGATATCCTACAATTATTTTAGCTCATACAATTCATATGATAAACTAGGTAATTCATTAATAAAAGGGATGAGAAAGAAACCTATAAATGAAATAAACATAAAACTAAATCACAACACATGGGTTAGAAGGCATGACATGATGACATAAAAAGGAATGGAATAATGAATGAACATACGACATCAAAACAAGTTGATCATGAGGTCATGTAATCATTAAATCATTGTATTTTTGAAACAATATACAATATTCCATTATCATGATTCAAGGATAACATTAAATACTTTGCATGTGGTGGAAAAAGTCCCATAAAGGAATCAAGTTCACTCCATATCCCAACATGACATCTCAGTATAGTAAATATTACATAATAAATTGGAGGGATATATGGGTGCACCCATCTTAACATGTTCATGAATACGTGTAACACATGAATAATCAAACAAAAGGGTTACCCATAGAAAAAATTATTATAACAATAATTTCATAAAGTATAACAAATCGGATTATCATAAAAAAATTCATGATAGAATGGATCTAAAAAAATACATTAAAATTAATAAGATAAATTAGGAATATATCATAATAAATTATGTTCAAATGATTTTTAAAAATGTAAAAAAAACTTTTTTTGAAACATTAGAAATGATCATATTTAGTGTAGTTTTAGATGAAAATATTAGAGTCTTTAAAGAGGGAAAGGGGTAAATTTTTACCTAAAAGCAGAAATAGAATAGATAGTTTTTAATCATAAAAATAGTTTTTTGATAATATTATGGTATCTATAAATGTATTATGGAGTGTTATTTAAAATGAATAAATAACTTGGATGTCCCCTTTAATCATGGATGTTTATCGAGAATAATTGAGAAGGGAACCACATAAAACATGTATTTCACTGTAAAATAAGGGATACTTGAGCTAGGATAAAATATTAGAAACATAAACATGGAATGTAGGAGGAGTAAATAAGAATAATTAAAATGTACATTGGGTTAAAGAGAGATAGAAATTGTAACGTAAAAGAAAAAATAGGGGTTCAAAGTGAATCAATTACCTTATGTATGAATGCGTTATACACTTCCCTTAATGTCTTAGATATTGAAATTTGATATATTAGTAATTTAATTCAGAACCTATTATGAATTTCTTTTATTTATTATAATTTTTTATGTCAATTTTTGGCCTTTTAATGAATTATAAGATTTAATTTCAATGCTCAAGAGTGTTCGTTTCTTTTATTTTCATGATTGGTTCGCCTATATACATATATTAAAGATAATTTAAAATAGAAACACATACCAATAATTGAAATAATATAAAATTAATGTTCTTATAAAAGATTAAATTGTCTTTTATATTATATATTCTAGATATGATTAGGATTCATTGGATAAAATTTTAATCCAGAACATTAGTTATTTTTATTTAATTTTCTATCATCATGAACTAGTTTTGTTTTATTATTTAATATTATGAAAATATAATGGTTCCCAAATAATAAATAAGATTTAATTTTTAACACATATAACATTTTTAAGACTATCCTTGATGGAAGTAATGGGAAAATGGAAACAGACCTTCACAATGGTAAATAAAACATCATGGGTCATATTTTCATTTTTAGAATAAAATGAAGAGTGGATAGATGTGATGATTGATTAGTCAACTAAAAAAATAAAATTATCATATATATATTTTATATAGGAGTTATAATTCCACTTTGTAATTAGTAGGTGATGAGAGGATAAGAAAAGAAAATAAATTAAACGAAAACAAAAAGGAATTTACCTCTTGAATTTATTCTCCTTGAGATCCTCCTTAGGGAAATTGGATATGGTCTTTTTTTTAGACCAAAGGATTATGTATCTGGGGGTAGAGGCTTTGTAAGAGTGTTGTTTTGAATTTTTACATGATTTAAGGATTTGGCTGTTTGAGGAAATGAGGTGGTGATGGCTGTTATTTATATTGGATGAGAGTGGTGTTTTTTCATTATTTTTTTCATTAATTTATTATTTTGCCTCAAGACTATCAATATTATTGATCCTTATCAGTAAATATAATAAATAATTAATTATAGATGGTTATTTTCGCTCTTAAATCCTAAATGACTCCATTAATAGTTTCTTTAAATTATAATGGTATATACCACAAATTACCATATTTCACTATTCACCAAAAATTTAATGTTTTTGAAAAATTACAAAAATTCGGCATAACAATATTTAGGCATTTATAATCCAAAAATGGACTCCATTTCATGAAAATAGTTTTCCCAATATGAGGAAATTTATTTTTAATAAATATCAAAATTTCTTTGAAATATACTAATTTAAAATTATAATTACATTTGTGACACTTGGAAAAATTAATAATGTTTCATACAATTCAATTATAATCATAAGAAACAAAATTAATTTATTAATCTATTTTATGAAAATTAATTTTCTTTTATATCGTTATATTAATTATAAAATTTTAATTAAACATTTATGCATTACAAAAATACATACAATTAATTTATTGTTCTTAAAAAATTTATTTTCTTATACAAATATCTAAATATTTAATAACATCATTTATAAGATATCAAAATTTAATTTACACTTTAATTAGTGAGGTTCATATTATATTGGTCTGATTACTATTCCTACTAGTAATACTACTATTCCAATGGTCATCTTATATTCAATTGGTATAGGTTCATTAATTTCTATAAATACCAATTATTTTAATCATTATTAATTAATGATTTTTTAATGTGTTCTATATGAGATTTTATATGATTTATACAATATAATAAAATTATAAGATGATGAATTTCAATTATAAAAGTATGTAGTGTCACATTCTTCCCCCTTCTGAAATTTCTCTCTTGAAATATCATTTTTCATTTTTAGGGGAACATGGGTGAAGGAATTTTTACTATTTCCTACCATTAACTAAAGGAATGATATAAAATACAATTAGGGGGCCTGAATAATTTCATAATGGTCATATAAAAAGGAAAAATTAATCATATGTGGATAATCTTATAAATGAAAAGAATATCCAAACATGTGATTTCCTATGTTTTAATATAGGTTATCCATGTTTCATGATTTTTCCATTGGGTTCTTAATAAATTTTTCAAGTCCTAATAACCAAAAATAATACGACCATATTTAGATACAAACAATAATTTCACTTTCCTTTTATACATATTTTTACTTTATTGTAAGAAAAAATAACTCTGAAATAAAAACCATGGTCTAAAATGTCTAGTGTCTTTGTGAGATTTGGAACATAATTAGAAATCACGAAACAAAAGAAACATATTTTATTTAATCACAATAAAGTTATTATAACATTATATTAGATCTTATATGTTAATAAGATAACCTGGGTAATACATTAAAAAAATCAATGAGCTAAAAATCCCAGTAATGGAATAAACAAAGAAGTAAAGCATATCACATGGGTTAGAAAGAATAACATATTGACCAAAAAAGATTTAAAATCATGAATAAACTTAAGGAATCATAAAATATAGAACATGGAATCATGTAATAATGGAATCCAAGGAATTAGGAAACAACATAAAACATGAATATAGCATGAGTCATTGATAACTAATAAGTCTATTACACATGATGGACAAAGTCCCGTAAAGTAATCAGGTTCACTATCTATTCCATCCTAAAATCTCTTGAGACTAAATAATACACAATTCATTGTAGTGTTATTTTTTAACGACCATTATACCTTGTTTATGTATACTTGTTCCACATCAAGACTAAAATACAAGGAATAAACATAAGGGTTACCCATGGAATGAAATGGGTATCATCATCATATCGAAAATCATAAAAATGGGTGTACCATAAAATAAACCATGAAAGAATGGATATAAATCATAAATATAAATTATTAAGGTAAATTAGTTGTAGATTATGTTAAATCATGTTAAACTGAAGGGAAACATGTAATATGAGTATTTAAGAAACTTTAGAAATGAGCCACTTTATTATGGTTTAAGGGAAATTATTAGAGTCATTAAAGCGAGAAAAGGTATAATTGTTTTCATAAAACCATAAATGGAATTATATACTAATTCATGATAAAAATTGATTTTTTAGAAAAATATTTTTATTTTGTAACTTATAATGGAGTGTACTTGAGTACTTGTTAGAAAATGGGAAGTTCCCTTTAATCGGGAATGCATTTGAGGAGAAATTGAGAAGAGAAATTTATCTAAACTATATTTCCCCATACAATAATGAATAATAAATCCAAGATCATATTTTTGGAACATAAAAAAATAATTTTGGAGGAGGAAATAATCATAATTAATAATTACACTGTGGTAAATAGATATAAAGCAAAACCAAAAGGAAAATGGGGGTTTGGAGGGAAAACTCTCACCTTATGTCTGAAAGTATTTTGCACTTGCACTTAATGTCATGGATAATGAAATTAGGTAAAAAATAATTTAATTAAAACCCTATTCACCATTTATTTTATATATTAAAATATATTTATGTTCATTTATGGATTTCTAAGGAGTTATAAGATTTAGTTTTGTCCATTAAAAGTGTTCATTTCCATGTTTTTCACGATTGGTTCACCTGTATATATGTATGAATGAACATATAAAATGAGAATAGTTATCAAAAATTGAAATTATATGTTATTAATGTACATATAGACAATCAAATGGCCTAATATACCTTTTTTCTTGATATTAGGATGATTTATTTAGATAAAATGCCAATGATGAATGTTAGTTTATTTTGTTGAATTTTCAATCATCATGAACTATTGTTGGTTCATTATTTAATATTCTATATATATACTATATTCAAAATATTAAATAAGATTTAATATATATATATATATATATATATATATATATATTTCAGTCATAAAATTGGTTTTATGACCAGCCTTGATGGTAGTAATGAGAAAATGAAAATCCATCGTCCACGATGTTAAATCGATACATCACAAACGATGTTTTAATTTATAGAGTAAAATGAATAGTGAAGAGATTTTATGATGTATTATTCAATTAAAACAATGAATTTATAGTATAAAAATTATAATATAGTTATCATGTTACTTTGGGATAGGGAGTTGAGGGGAGGAGAAGAAAAGAATAGAAATTGAAATAAATTAAAAGAAAACAAAAGAGGACTTTGCGTCTTGAACTTCTCTTTGAGAGCCTCCTTATGGAAATCATGTTTTGTCATTCATTGATACCAATGGCTCAAGGATGTGGGTGATAGACTTCAGAACATTATTTTGAAAATTTATAAAACTGTATAGGCTTTGTAGGTGTGAGGAGAATGGGTTATGAGGGGTCATATTTTAGTGGAAGGCATTGGTTTTTTTTTGGTTTTTTTATTCATTAGTTTATTATTTTGTCTCAATATTATAAATAGTAATTATCCATATCACTTAATATATTAAATATTTAATTAGTTATAGAGATTATTATTTTTATATCATTAATGACTCAACAAATAGTGTATTTTACTTTAGTGTTATTAGTTGTAAATTATCATATTTCACTACTCAAAAAAAAATATTTTAGAAAAATCCCAAAATTTTACCCAACACATTTTCCAATTTGTAGATTTCAAAAATTCACTCCATTTTATGAAAATATTTTTCTAAATATGAAAATATATATATTAATTAAAATAATCATTTATTTAATAAATACCAATTTAAAATTATAGCAAATTTTTTGACACTTTCATCATTATCGTACATTATTTATGAACGAATGGGGATAGAGGTTGAATTATAAAATAAAATCTATGGGGTACTAGAAAATGGATATTAATAGAATCACCTGGGAAATAACTAATTCCATAAGGTGGGAAGTAACCCAAGATGGAGAAGCAGGTCACAAATTCACATTGAGAGGCTTTGGAGGATAAAAAATTAGTGACTTTATTACCCTCATTCCAATTATAAAGGAATTTCATGTTTTTGTCAGTTTATTGTTTTTACCTATGTATATAGTGAAAGATCATCCATAGAGTGTTTACCTATCCAAGTATGGAGTTTAAAATGATTTTTGTGTCAGTTTCAACCATTGGAAGAATAATATTGTAGTCTGTAAAGCTTGATGTCGTGAGAAGCGCTTGAGCCTCCAACCGAATGGAATATCTAGACCCATATAATGAATTGAAAACCACAATAATAGAACTATTTGATTCCCAAACCATTCCCCCTTAACAAATCATAAATAGGTTTAAAGAGTCATGTGTATTCCACTTCGATGCACTCCTGTAAGTCTTCCATCAAACCCACTGCTTCTTAAGGGTGGTAAAGGAAATAGGGGAGGGTGATTTTGAAGATATAGAGGAACATGAGATATGGGAATTCTTTCTATTTCACAAATGATTGATATATGTAAATTAACATACTTTTAATCATGACATTGATATATAGACTCGAACAAGAGATACCCTCATATTTGGCTTTGTTTTTAGCTTTCCAAATGCATGAACACCTAGTAGATAAAACAATCAATATTTCCTTATATTCAACAAAATTACTATCTGCACCCATAAAAAATTATCACAAAAAAGGATCTCTTAAAGTAGTTATATAAGAGAGTTTATTTAGATCACCATATTTTATCCATATCTTTCATGCCCATTTACTTTTGAAAAATAAGTGAATAGTGGTTAACTCCCATGGGTTACTACAACAGAAACTCCTTGACCCAAGGATAATGTCGAACAAAATTATGTAGTCTTAAATGCATATGTTTTTTTATAAACCAAAATAATAAGTTATGTTAATCTCTTATGTTTTTTCTAAAGAAAAAATCCACCAATTTTTTGAGGTCCTATGAAGCTGTTGTCAGACTATGGTACTGGACCGCATAAAACATATCAGATGAACAACCTGTGAAAATACATAGATAAAGGATAAAAGATATATCAATGAGATAAAAAATATTTTTTTGGTCATTATTTAATACTACCTGGTTGAATATGGGATCTATCTTCACCTTATTAGAGTGATAGACTGAAAAAGGTAATCCTGGAAAACCCAGCGAAGGATGGGAATTGTTTTGGTTCTAAAAGTTAATGTTACCATTTTCTAAGATTAGATTAGAGTTAAGATAAAGATATTTGACGTTAGGTTGGACTGTAATAAATGGGGTGTAATTGTTCTTATAAGGTGGCTCTATGATTAGGGAATATTTTTACAACAATCCTACCCCACAGCGTACTGTTTTCAGGAACCTCCCATGGAAACATTGCAAGGGATGCATAAATGTCACCTGAGATGCTTCATATGTTCATTTCTCCCTCATGAATTGACTTCTCCATTAAAGAATAGGATTCCCAATAGTTCTTTCCATACACAGTTTTATCCCATAATATGGTGGAGAGGATCGTTTCGATGCTACTGGTGATAGCCTAAGGAATTTTGAGAGTACATTAAATATATATATGGAGATAGCAGTTAGAACACTATTAACTTAGGTGATTCATCCTTCATAAGACAAAAATACATTTTTCTTGTGGCTTATGTGACCATATATACATGTACATTAATTATAGAAATTATGAATTTTAATTATTCTTGAGGACATAGGATCACCAAAATAATCCATCAGTAAAGTCCACCTACTAATTCCCAACCAATTTTACGTGGACAAATCCCTCCTCTCTGCAAAATGTGATGATAGATGTATGCTACATTTTTCTTGACTACCCATCATGCAACTCTAGTGAAAATATTATTCAAGAGTGTATTTAAATACACAAATATATATTTTTCTACCATTATGAAATGAAATAGTGTCGTCTACACAAATGCGATTAGACAATCCATTGAAATTATTTTTTCTTCAGAAAGGGAGAATTATTCCTACTATAATGTTCTTATTGATGGAGTTGATAAATAATCTTGCACATGAATGTGGAGTATTTTTGAGGGATTATAACCTTTTCTGATCTCCCATTCAGATTTAAAGAAATTTAATTATTTCCCAATGACCTATATTTTCATCCAAGTTGAGCTGAGGTCCTTGAATATGAGATCACAAAACCAATTAGAGAAGCTCAAACATGCTAGGCCCTTTAAAATAAACCCCTGTTCGATTTTTTCATATGATTTATCCATTATAATTTGATAATGATATTTGGTTCATTCACTTTGATGTGGATGTCTCGAATCATCTCATGTCCCAACTGGTTGGTACCATGTATGGATATGCCTTTAATAAAACCATTTTTCTCATCCTAAACCAGAAAAGGTAAGATCCATGAGAGTCCTCTATTGATAAAACTGGATAAGAATATTTTAAGGTAAATGTCACATACATATAATATGGTACTGATTGAGAAAGGAAGGAACAATAACATTTGGGATTAAAACAAATTTTTCTAACTAGCTGCAAATGGAAGGTATCCACCCCAAAATAAATCATGCACTTCCTCGTCAACATGTATTTTAACAGGATTCCAAGAGTCTGCATACAATGATCCTGGGAATCCACCTGGTTTATTTTCACTATTTGGGATGAGGATATATAGTTCCAACAATATCTCTTACTCCCCCAACATAGAAGAAAAAGTTTAGTTTATTATTGAAAAAACCATTTTGGTAATTCCTTCAAAGATCTCTACGTAGCCCCCAGAATAATTACTTACCGTATATGTGTTTGGACCTTCCTATAAAGATTTTATGTAATGTTTTCCATACCTCCCACCACATCATGTTCCTTGGTGAAGGTTCCATATTCTTAGTGAATATTGGACATGTGGAACCTCTTCCTTTCCTTCGCACAAGAATGGAAAAACAAATCATTTGTATCTTCTTCAAATAACCATTCTATACAATATTGTTCAAATGTTGTATGATCTTATTCCAATAATATCCCCACCATGGTTTTGTTTTTAAGATCCATATCATCGAATGTGTTATAATCAAATGATATTTTTGGCATAATCTCTAAATAAAAAATTCCATCTTCAAGTCTAGGAATTGAAAGCAGGAGGGTAGGTTCTTATCCTAGTACTATAGGAATTCCCTGAGTTTTCATAGCTTTTTATACATGTCAGACCACCTCCATATAACCACCATCTTATTCCAGGAATAAATCACCACATACTGATATTCTAGGTTTGATGTCTATGTCTCCGATAAATCAAATGATCTAACATTGCTAACTATAGAGGATCGAGACATGGTAATAGTGGAGTAATCCAAGATACCTCTCTCAAAGTGAGAGACATTTTTATTAGTAAAATAAGATATTGCATTCACATTATACAATCAGTTTTCAAGACGACACCATGATCAGTAGTATCCTTTATGGTTTTTGCACTAGGTGAAACGATCACCTGAATACTAGATATCTAAGAGCCCATTATGTTCCATTAAAGAAATAAAATATTGATCTATATTCATTGAGGTTGAACCATGACCCTTTTTCTCTGTTTCATCCAAGATAACATTGAAATCACCCCCAAAGGCCTTGGGAGGTATCCTGGATCAATGCTCTCTAAGACATTCTAGTCAGATTCTTGACACTCTGCATTGAATTTACCATTTTTGAACGGGAAAACATGTTTTGATCACCGATGATGTTTTTATTATTGATGCACTGATCTAAGGCTACCACCATATCAACTAAAAATATAGAACTCCAAAAAATCTATATATGATGATTAATAGAGCCTATGAGCATGAAATTATGTGTACATATTCTATACTAAAAGAAACTGATATTGTAACATTATTTTTTTGATGAAAAATTTCTACCATCAATGAGTGAGATTAACAGAGTTCATAGGAAATGAAATAAGTTTTTTCTCAAGATCTGAAGCCATAAGAATTCTATAAGGGGAGAGAAATCATATAAAGATGGATTTTTTCGAATTGATGCTTGATGGCATTGAAGGAGAGGAAATTTCGGTCATAAAGCATCAAGGAGCTCTATTTTGTGATCTGGTATGAAACCCACTAGAGGAAGGAAAATTCTTTTGAGGAAAATATACAGGGAAAAATGGCTTCTCCTAAGTAACAAAAAGGTGAATAAATCACATAGAAGGTGTTTGATATTAATATGGGAGAGTTAAAGGGAGTATGAATTCCATGATTCCTGTAGATGGAGAATGGGGGTTTATGGATAGAGGGGGGATTGTTAGAGGAAGGAGAACCAATCCTATGAAATAGGGGGAAATAAAAGGAATATTTTCCAGAAATACAAGCGATTCCCTAGGGAAGAGGAAAAATTTGATGGGGTCATGGATGGGATCACTGGGAGATGGTAGGGTAGGGGTTTATGCAGAATTATGGGTAGGATTTAGATTGAATGAGCGGTATCGATAAAGATCATATGAATCAAAGTAGGGGTAAAGGGAAAGAGTAAAAGTTTTCAAATGATGAGGTGGATGTCTCAAGAGTGATGCCATTTCATCATGAAGAGAATACCTGTATTTCTTGTTAAGGGATAGTGAGCGGCCTTATAATATAAAATTAGAGAAAAATCAGGTCGGGAATGACGGGAAATATTTTTTTACCAAGAAAACTTTCCCTCCCTTATAAGAATGAAGTCATGAAGGGGATTAGATAACTATATCTCAATTATAATTTGGGATGAGGAAACGTATAACAGATCAGATGATCATTCATCAGCCTATACAAAGGAACCCATTGCGTCTCTGATTGAACAAAGAAAGGTTATGTTGTGGAAGGGAAGAAGAAGACCCAGGAGATTGAGCCGCATAGCTTCCAATGGAGGATTATGGTCTGATTAGACACCCATGGACACCTGCAGAGGTAGAACAACAATTTTCCAATAGATCTAGGGTTGTGAGAACAATCCTTACCAAAATCATCTTTGGGTGAGAGAATGATACAGAAATTTGAATAGGGGAAAGCTAACACCATCACCGGAACATCCAATACCCTTGTAGAGACTATCTTATGAAACCAAGGTAAGAGAGATATTTTTTTAAGCAGGACAATAAATTCCATTCATGTACCTCTGATTAAAATAATAAATCATTAAATGGAAACATGAGTTTTGAGTACCCCTCATCAAAATTTGAGGATATCTGAGGTAGTATAATTTATTTACTTTTTAGGAAGGAACTAGATAATGGATGAGGAGGATAGAGTTGCACATCCCTCTAAGAGGGCATGGGGATACTGGTTGTCCATGATTGAAGATGGAGATCTCTAGTGGAACCATCAATAAGGTTAAGAAAAACAAATCACTTTTTATAATGGAGATTGTAGTTCACACGTACCAATGAACTACATTATCATTTTTCTATGTATGTAAAGGTTAGAAAGTGGTTGATATAATTTCTTTATAGAATGTTAATTATTTAATTAATATCATATATATATATATATTAAAACTATAAATATTACTTGTATTTATATTACCTGATAAAAAATGATTTACATTGGTTCATGAGGTAGTAGTCCACTATATACATGACCTATGGTTTCATTTCAAATTTGATAGAGGCGGGGATGGATATTTGTTATGAAATAAAAATAAAAAAACTCAATACATGAATGATATTGGTTCTATTATTTCATCATGTTTGAATCATATTTGAATGTGTTATAACACGAAATAAAACTAAAACATTTTGTTTAAACCTACAAGCCTTTTCATATAGCCTCCTTCAGATTAAACCACAAGTCCCCTAATGGGTCTATTATGCACAAACTGAAACCTCTAGAATGTTGGAATGTACTATAAGGAGTGATGTAGTCAGGTATTGGGTCAAAGAAATAGTTATTTTACTACATGGAAAAGAGTAAAATAGGATCCTTCTTTATGTGAGGTGAGGGGTACTATTTTAATTAATTAATGTATTAATTTAATATAAATAAATTTTAATGAATAAATGGACACAAATTTATATAATTTTATGATATGAAGAATATGATTTGATATCGCCTCATATAATGAAATATGGAAAAGTTTTGGTTATGTTTTTACCCTTGTATCTTAGTTTTAAACCCATGGAAATCCATTTGACAATTACTACGATATCAATGTTTTATACACTTTACGGGTCATTCAAGTTATAATTATATGATAAATGACACATAAATGGACCGTGGTTTATAGTTTCAACCATATCCAATTTAATTGGATGAATATAGTATTTTTATGAATCTAAATCATATAATAAAGAAAATTATTACAAAATATCATTAATTTAGTTTTTTTAAATACATCATATATAATTATATACTTTCATTTTAACACATCATAAATTTTAATAAAAGTACATTTATTTATTTATACCGAATTATGGACTTAATATAATAACCCAATTAATTTTTTAGATATTTTTATATCATCTTAAACCTAGTGTTTTAGTTTAACCCCGTGATTAATCAATTTTGTCCTTCCCATGATAATGACTTTTTCTGTATTATAGTGTAGTAATTTAAATTATATAGATTAAATTGTATAATAAAACTAAAAGGGAGAAAATTTAGATCATTTTTTATCTTTATTTAGCCCTTGTAATATTTTTTTTATTTTCTAATAATTTAATAACATATTCCATAACCTAAATTACTATTATTGTAATTTTACAAACTATTCACATTATTTGACATAAAAATCAATATGATAGAAAAGGAATTAGAATATAAAAATTTAATATATCTCTAATTTTTTATATTTATCTTCAAAATTAATATGACACATAAAATCACAAAAAAAATTTATTTTAGAGATTCTAAATTTACATAATTTTTCCACTACTAGCACAAACATAGTCCTAACATTGTTTAAGCAGTTATGATAACGATTTCATTAATAAATGCTATAAATAAAATAGAATCATATAAAATATAATTCAATCAACCATGTTGTACTAAAAATAATTTTTTTATCCCAATCAAAAAATTTATTGATAATAAAAAATCAATAGAAAGAAATTTTTAACTTTATGTTAATATAAAATAATATGAATGTCATTTTCACGGAAAAATGGCACAAATTTCACAAAAATTGAAAATAGGATTATTATGGTATAACCTAACTCATATAATATAATGAAATAAAGCGTTAGTGATATTTTTATACCTTTTAATATTATTTTTTACCTTAGCTACCTGATTTATCCTTACCGAGGTGGCATAATATAATACGGTTACTCTTCATATTGACCCAAAATAAAAGAGAACTATTTAAAAAAAATTGGATCTCTTCATCCCAAATTTGAAATCCATTTTTTCTAAATTATTTTTCTATAAGTGGATTAAAATTATTTAAGATTATATTACAAAATACAAATAAATTAGTTTTTAGAAAATTGTGTTCTTGATTCCTAAAAATGAATTTTGTAAAAATAGGATTTAATTATGATTAATATGTAATTAATTATTTAAGTAAAATTAAATTCTATTTGGGATAATTAAATATGAAATTCATAGAATAATGATACTACTAAATGAAATGAAATTACAGTTTTAAAAAAGTCTGTATTTTTTTCTATTCACTGAAAATCAATCCTTTTAGAAAATTCACAAAATATTACACAATTTTTTTTTGCAATGATAAAATAAAAAAATATATGTCTTTAATAAAATATATTTTCTAACGATTAATTAAATTAGTTATATTATCTAATCATAAATCCAATAAAATCATTTTTGAGTAAAATATATTTTTGAAGCATAAAATGACATTGTTAAAAAAAATTACTTATTTACGAAGAATAAATCTGTACATTTGAATAGATTATAACCTATATGTATTTCAGTAATTTTTGGCCTATTAATACCCACCTAACTCAAAATTTAGGTTATAAAGGCCATATTTAAATAATAATATTTTGTAGTACATTTAATCCGGGTTTGGCATACCTTTTATGTTTATAAGCCATAATATTATTTTCAAATCATGGTATATTAAATACCACACCCTTCATAATAAATTCAAACACATATATTTTACATCTGATTCAAAATCAATGGGTTGGCCTTTGAAAATACCTTTTTCAAATCCCATATTTTAAAAAATGTTTAATGAAACTTCATCTTGAAGAGAGGGAAAAGGAAATAGAATGATCATATTGAATAACATGTATTTAAGTATTCAAAATTTGATACCATTATTTGGAAGTTAATTTATATTCATAGAGGGACCAATAAAGTCCAAATAATTACAGAGAGTGATAGAGTACATTGGTCACCTGAATTTGAATGATCATAATAAAGTCAATAAACCCAAAACAATAAATAAATAAAATCCGAAATAGATCGTTTCTTCCTCAAAAATGAAAATATTAGACAACATTTTTATTTCAAGGTATATTTATTTTATTTAAGGAATTACCTTACCACATGAACTAATAACATAATTAAATATTTCTACTAGACAAGTATAATTTCATATTTTAATCAACTTCTACAACAGTCTCATATTAAACTCAAAAACCGAGCATTTATGAAAAAATATTCATGGGAAAAGCACTAAAAGCAAATATTAATTGATAATATAACTCCACAAAAGTATAATAAGGTATCAGTCCTATATTAATATATCACCACAAACCGAAAGGGTCTTCCCAAGTTAAGATTTTATCCAACCTAAATTTTCATTCATAAGAATATATAATACATTTTCCCAAAAATTCAAAAATAATAACCAATTTTAAAATTAAATCATTCTATAAATAACTATCCTTAATTTTCATCAAAGAATTCCTTAGTATGATTAAAAACATAGGTTTCGATTTATTTGATCACATATTCTTCTAAAATAAATTTAAAAGTTTCTTCATATAACGTTAATAACTCTTAATGTTTCATACCAAAAATGTATATACCATAATTAAATAATTTAAAATATATTATAGTCATTTCAACAAATAACCTGAATCACCATATATCCACATTAAAATAATCTATACTTCTAAAAGATAATTCTAAATTTATTCCTCAAGTAAAAACACTTTTCACCAAAATGTATTTTCATTTACCTAAATCGTATAATACAACCAAATATATAGCTAATTCTTATGAAATAACATTAATCAATAAATCACCAAATTAATTTTCCAAATCATTTTCATCGATAATATATATATTCCCAAATTATAATAACCCACAATTTCATTAATATCAAGGATCATATAATACCTTAATGTTATCAATACCTTCAAACATATGTCTAATTAAAGGTCAAAAAATGCATCCTCAAATAAAAGATAATTTTAAAACTCATAGATATATATATCTTAACAAAATAAAATGCCTCCAAAAAAATATTATAACCATTTAAAAAAATAACATCAATCGTCAAATCACTTTTTTATCATTGAGGGATTCTGTATTGTTTATTTTTACAAAAATTCAATCAAAATTAATTAATTATTATTTTAATAAAATTAAGAACATGTTTACCCAAAGTTGTATCCATCCCTCGATCGAATATCCTTAAATTAATGTCTCAAAAAATTATATATATTTTCTACAATAAATTTCAAATGTATTCACTACATTTAACATATGTTTCTGAATTTTTAAAAAACAGTACTGTATAATAAACCTTATCTATTTCATAATACATAAAATTAAAAATATATTTGTATATCATTGATAAAATACCAAGATATAATATTTCTAAAAACTCAACAATTGAACACATCATTTATTAAAATTTCTCCTTAAACCATTAACCATGTTTTTTTTTTGTTTTACTCATTAATAAATCATTCTTACCAATCAAATTTTTGAATTCTGACCTTATGATTCATCAATATTAACCTAAATGTGTTGAATTATTTTAACATAAGAAAATTGTCACATAAATAACTTATTTTAATGGTATTTTTAATTTATTTTCTATTCATTCTTTGTTTTGCGGGTTTCTGAAACTTTTATAGATGAATGGGAGAGTTTTCATGAATTGGGCCAAACTGTGAGCCCAATTCCACATTTAAAATAAATTTTGATTATTTTATAACACATTCATTTTTCAAAAATTTTATTCCATTTAAATTCCTACATGGCATAACCTGACCTATTAATAGCAAAATTTAAATTTGGAGCCTTTATAAATCCATAATCATGGGGTATTTGGGATTTTATTCATGTAGTTGGTCCACCCTGAAAGCCCATTTCTAGTTTTAAAAAAACATTTTGTGTATTTAATAACTTATTCAATTTTAACTATATTTCGGTGATTCCACCTCTAATTCTAGCCCACTGAACATAGGCGTGCCCCAACCTCCTCTATCCCTATTTGGAGCTCGTTTTCCATGTATAACAAGTAGAAACATCTTAGGCTTCCTCAAATAGAGAATATTTGAAAAGGTAATTTGTTTCCTTCATAACTCCATCATTTCTCACTCTTTTTACCCCATTAGAATTCCTAAATGGTCTTATTATCCTTTTTTGAACCTCCCTTGAATATTATTCTGTTTTTAAACTCATATACTGGTGTATTTGGGGAGATTTATACAAGATCCCTCAAGTATGTTGGTCTTCTTCATTCTTATTTCAATTTTCTTATGGTTACATTCAATGTGTTTTGGGTTTCATTCCTTATCCATGAGGTTCCTAATGTCCAGAAGATATGGTTCGAACCTAGGGTTTGATTTATTGTCTTTTGGGTGAAATATTGTTGGTTTAGGATTGATTTCACTTCCTTGAGATGCAGTGGTGGTGAGTTTTATGTTTTGCACTATGTTTTGAGTGTTTCAACATAAGAGGTAGGTGGTTCGATGTGTAAACAATTATTGTTGAGTTATCTTGTTGTAGTTACTCATTTTTTATATTCTTTATATTGTTTCTTGTGATGCGAAAACTATTTAGGATTGATTTGGTTATGTGTTTACTTTTATAGTTGAATTTTATCTTGAAATTGGGTGTTTTAATGTGTAATTCATGGGGTATTATTTTCATGTTTTTTATAACTTATGGAATTGGTTTACTAAATCTTGTTTTTCCCCCCAATTCAGGTTTGGTAATGTTTTACTATAATTTGGCCCTAAAATAGGGTTTTTGAGTAGGTTTTATAGGGAAAAACATTGTTACACTTCTTTAGGGTATTTTATGAAAATTTGTGTTTTCATTTTTATATTTTAGGGTATTATTCAAGGTGATTTTATAACACTTGAAGGTTGTTTTATAAATGTCTCTAGGTCTTCCAATTCTATTTTGGATAGGAATTGGTATGGTTTGTGTCTTAAATGGAAGTTTTGAAATGTGTTTTGTGTGCAAGACATATTTACACCACTTGGGTTCTTTTTATGAAAAATTATACAATTTTCAGTTGGTTGAACAAAGTGGGAAAAGGGTGAATATGTACTGTTTGGTGTGTGTGTTCACCAATCATGGGTTTTTAAAAGGTTAAGTGATGTTTTAAGTTGTCAAACATTTATATAATGTTTTATACATTTTTGAAATGTTTTATTAAATTGTGATGTTGGATCGAAACTTGTTTGTGGGTTGTTTTAGGTAAGATTGTCGATAAAATGATTTTGAAGGTAAAAAGGGTAATATGTAGAATGCGTGTGTGGGCTGTTATGTGATGTGTATCGCCATGTAAATGTTTTATAAAAATTTTTAAACGATGTATTGAAGTGTTAATATGATGTGAAAAGTGTTGTGGGCTATTTTGGTGTGTGTATGATTTCAAAATTCACTTGAATAAAAAAGAGGATTTTGTGACTTGTGTGGTGTATGTATATTCTGTTTGGTAATTATGTGATTCGGAAATGATATTTTCATGAGAAAATTATATTTCTTGACTTGTTGAACTTGTGTTTGCCCAAAGGGACAACCTAGGTATCTGGGTGGGTGGACGTGTACTAGTATTCTAGTGAATCTGTGGGGTTTGGCCTCAGTTTCACTTAGAAATATTGAATCTTACAACTCTAAATAAACTATTATGATGATAATTTGGGACCACAAGTTTATTCATATGTTCCCTACTAGTGGCTCGTGCACGAGAATGGATATTTGTGATGGTTACTCTCACTGATATACGAGGTACCAGGGACCCACAACAAGCTAGTGCCTAGGGGTTATTTTCCTATTAGATGTGCTCATTAAATCCTTTATAATTACCGTTGGCATATTGTATATTTGTTTGGAAAATTTACTAGCTTTGGAATTTATTTTAAAAGTGTTTATTATTTAAATTATCCCACTTGAAAACTGCTTTTTTTAAGTTTCATCTTTTCGAAATTGTAACTAGAAATTACATGTTTTTGAAAACGTTCATGATTTTCATCATTGAATGTTTGTCTCATGGATTATCATAGTGGTGGTATACTACTGGGAATTTTCTCACACCCTACTTACACCCTTGGGTGTAAGTAGACATGGTTATTTTTGTTGTCTCACGTTTGGTAATGTTTTTTGTCCCAATGGTTGGGGTTTCGAGTAAGTCCTCGGTGGAAATGTCTTGTGGAGATGGATTGAGGGTGGTGACCCTTGACATGAGGGATATTGGTTCACCATTTTTGATTTTTTACCTTTTAATGTTCGTTTTACATTGTTTTATGTCATGTAATTCAGTTCTGAAACTTTGTAAAAAAAATTTTAGTTGAAAAATCCAGATTTGTTTTATTGAGTTTATTTTTTGTTTAGTGTTTACAAAATCAGGTAAATTATTCCCAAACTTCATTTTATGATACGTGGAAACTTGTGACATCCCATGGGAATTGTTAATTACCTTTGGGTCTTTTCATGGGTCTAGTTTGGTGCTAGGTTCGGTGGCGACCAGATTCGGTTTGTGACAAAATGGTATCAAAGGAGGTTCTGGTTAACTCTTTGGGACACGTTATTTAGGAAACAGTTGGGATAGTATAGAGTTAGGATTGTTGGGAATTTTTATTTTGGTTATGGGTAGTGTGCCTGATCACCACACCTCATGATGTGATTTGAGTCACCCGTGGATATTGGGATTTATATGAGTTCTTTGGATGTCTTGGATTGATGATGATTAGGGGAAATGAAATGAGAGTTGGGTTAATGGTCTCGGTGAGCTCGAAGGGCCATCCAAGCCATGTGGAGCCAGGGATATTAACTAGAACACTCTTTGTGATGGTGAATTGATTGGAATAGGGCCTCTAACTATATGTCCAAGTCACCCACTGAGACTAGTTTCCTCTCACAATGTCTTGAGTACTTTAGTTTTGAAATATTGGAACATTGGTTTAAAAGTAACTTGGTTTTAAGAAGTGTAAAGTTTATGTGACAAGATTATCTAATAAAAAGGAAATGGATTGAATTTTGAAAATGGAGAACTGAATTTTCAGAATTTTATTGGAATAGAAAATTGTGTTTTTTCACCTCTTTTGAAAGCATGAACTATGTCAAGGTTGCATTTGAAAATGTGTTTCCAATAGAGTTTTCTAAACTATTTAAAGGTGATTTAATGGGATGAGATGTTTTGAAATTGATGTGAATATCTTAATAGTGAGTTTTCATTAAAATGATTATTCCTTTATAAAACTTTTTTTGCGGTAATTTGGGCTCAATTTTGTGGTTAGCGGTCTTGAGAAAAAGGAAGTATTGGTTGATTGTTTTGGTTTTGAAAAGTGGAATGAGTTTTTGTATTAATCGTTGGTATTTTCTTGAGAAACCACATGCATCGGGTTATATAACATTATGGATAGTTAATGGCATGAATGGATGAGTACAGGGATGGATATGAGGAGGGATCCTGGTGTGGCCCAGAGACATGCATGTGTGGGGCCCATGGGCTAACATTGGGGGATACGCTAACCGCTGAACCATTTATTTTCAAAGATATGTTTTTAAAAAAATACATGATGTCTTGATGAGTGGTTTGGGATTTTTTATATTATGAGTTTTTGTAAATGATGACATTGTGGAATGTTTTGAGTCCAAGAACCGCTCATGTTTGAACAGTGTTTTGGTTTTGTGTTTGGTCGGTAAGGTAGGTTGAAGGGATGATTAGTGGTCTCCTTTGAGAATATTTTGTGAAGACTTTATGATGTTTCCCCTCATCTGTTTGGATCTGTTTGAGGTATGTCTTGACCAATGTACAAGGTTTGTTTGGTATTTGGGTTCTCTCGTTGAATTAGGTACTCCCCATTAAGGGTTAGTGCACAACTGAAGTGAAACCCAGGTTGTTTTTCCATTGGAAGATCCACCAGTTGATCAATGTAAGTAATCTTTTTCCTAATAATTTTAGATTGAGTCTACACCCTTTCCTTTCTTGGTTATATTATCATCTTGTAGCAGGAGAGTGATCACAGAATTTTGAAAGAGACCTTAGATTCTTAAGATTCTTGATTTGATGAAGGTGGAAGTGGTTTGGGGTTATTAGCATGGATGAGTATCTAGATCATGTCTAAAAGGTTCTCTCAGTCCTTCATAGTCTCTTAGAAGAAGCGGTTCACATTAAACTACTAGTGTGGGAAATTTGGTCACGAAAGAATATTGTGGTGACTATCTAGAATTGTGTGTCATTTTGGGATGTTGTATAAGGTCCCTCTCCATGCATTGTTTATATCAGTCGCCATGGTCCTGTTCGGTGATGCCTTGTGATGTCATGTGCTTGATTGACCATAAAGGTTAATGTCAAGAAATCCTTTGAGAGTCCCTATTATGTTGGGAGAATTTCTCCCTTCGAAAAAAATAAAAATATTCAATTTTACATGAAGGTGAATTTAGGATTTCTTTACTTCTATTGTTTCTCACCTGAAGATTCGAGGTGTGATGTCTATGCATTTTCTAAGACCTTGGTTCAGTGAAATATCAGGATAGGGTAAAGTGATTTTGGAATGTGTTAGGTCTGGAAAACATATCTAGGATTGTAGTGTAGTTCTTGTTGCCTCGAAAGAAGAATTTTCATTCATTGGGTTTCCAAAGAATAACTGTGATGCCAATGATACTTCAATCATTTGAGCTCCAGCCAAAGGTCTCAGAGAGAAGATGGCTCATTGTCAGGGGAAATCCCGGGGTCATTTAAACCCTTGTACAAATTCCTATCCTTAATATGAAATATAGGAATAATTTAAACCTATGGTATCATCATATTTCTTTTGTTGTTCTCATTTGGCGGAAATAGGTAGAGGGCCTGGTACCCATGTCATCGCCCAATGTCATTCCCTTCCCATTTGGTTTCCATTGCATCTTTAATGAATGGATTGAAATTTCGTTAGACAGGCTGAGAACTTGCTCTGTGAATTACTATGAGTGACCGTGTGATGGGAATCCATATGGAAAGATTGATCGGCACAGTTATTTCACGGTTTCACAAAATGTGCGGACAAACCATGCGACCTTCACAAATCTTGAAATTTTTGGGTCTTTCTGTGTCGGCCCATTCCGGTCGGTTAAGATGGTTTGTTCTTTTGGTGGGGAGACCCACTATGATTTTCATGTATGTTCCTTCAGAAATTTTGAATAGAAGTCTACCCTACGTACTAGGGAATTCGTTCAGGCCTCCCACTATTAGTGTTTCGATAATATCTCAGAAAAAAATATTGGTTGTCTCTTATGGTGGGGAGCGTATTTGTCTCCCCCCGAACCAGTAACATAGATTTATCCATGGTCTTATATAGGTGTAGATATTCTCAATCAGATATATCTAGCTACCAAAATCTTAATTAAGTAAACTTTGGTATTGGAGAGCACCCAATGGTTTAGTTAAAGTAAGGTAATTGTAACCTTGTTCAAAGTTATTGTTCGTTTGGGTATAGTTCTTGAGCCTTTTTCAGATTTTGTTTGAGGAGTTTTATTTTGGGATAAAATATGAATGTGACAAATCACTTCAGGAAAGGGGTGTAAGTTTTGGTTGACAGAGTAATCCTTCCTTAATTGATCACTAGAGGTGTTTTGGCCACTGTGGGCAAAACCTGGGAAGGGAGTTCCAATTAATTTCTCAGATGGGTTTTGTTGTCGCTTTGACCATGATGTTACATTCTGGGACAGAATGCTTTCAAGGTGGGGATAATTTTCACATATATAACTTATTTTAAACGTATTTTTAATTTATTTCCCATTAATTCTTTATTTTGGGGGTTTCCAAAACATTTATATAGGAATGTGTGAGTTTTCTTTAATTGTGCGAAACCGTGAGCCCAATTCAAGATTTAAAATAAATTTTGATTCATTTATAACACATTCATTTTTCAACAATTTTCATCAATTAAAATTCTTACATGGACTAACATTACATATTAAAACCAAAATTAAAATTTAGAGCCTTTATAAATCCATAATAATTTGTTATTTGGGTTTTTATTTAAGTAGTTGTGCCACCCCGAATGCCCATTTCCAGTTTTAAAAAAACATTTTTTTTGTATAATAACATTTTAAATTTTAACTTTATTTTGGTGATTACACCTCTAACCCAAGACCACTGAATCTAACCACACCCCAATATCTTCCCTCCCTCTTTGGAGCTCATTTTCTTCGCATAACAAGTTGATAATTCATAGGCTTCCTCAAATCGAGCATATTTATAAAGGTAATTTGTTTCCTTCCTAACTCCTTCATTTCTCACCCTATTTACCCCATTAAAATTCGTATATGGTCTTATTATACTTTTTAGAACCTCCCTTGAATATTTTTCTATTTTTGAATTCATCTAACAGTGTATTTGGGGAGATTTATACAAGATCCCTCAAGTAAGTTGGTCTTCTTCATTCTTCTTTCAATTTCCATAGGGTTGAATTCATTGTGATTTGGGTTTCATTCATTATCCTTGAGGTTCCTAATGTCCAGAAGTAAGGGTTAGAACCTAGGGTTTGATTTCATGTCTTTTGGGTTAAATATTGTTGTTTAGGTTGGATTTCACTTCCTTGAGGTGTGGTGGTGGTGCAGTTTATGTTTCGCACCATGTTTTGAAGGTTTTGACAAAATAAGTAGGTGGTTCCATGTGTAAACAATTATTGATGAGTTAGCTTGCTGTATTTACTCATTTTTATATTACTCATATGTCGGGTGTGGTGTGAAAACTATTTAGGATTTATTTGGAAATGTGTATTCTTTTATAGTTGAATTTTATCTTGAAATTGGGTGTTTTCATGTGTAACTCATGGGGTATTATTGTTGTGTATTTTATAACATATGGAATTGTTTTACTAAATCTTGTTTGGCATGGAAATTCTGGTTTGGTAATGTATTACTGTCATGCGGACTTAAAAAGTGGCCTTTTGAATAGGATTGATGTGTAAAACGTTGTTATACTTCTTTAGAGCATTTTATGAAATTGTGTGTTTTCATTTGTATAATTTGTGGTATTATTCAAGGTGATTTTATAACACCTGAAGGTGGTTTTATAAATGTCTCTAATGCTTCCAATTATAGTTTTTGATAGTAATTGTTTTGGTTATGGTCTTAAATGGTTGTTTTGAAATGGGTTTTTTGTGAAAGACATATTTACACCACTTGGGTTCTTTTTATGAAAAATTATAAATGTTTTAGTTGGTTTAACAAAGTGGGAAAACGGTTAATATGTACTTTTTGGTGTGTGTGTACACCTATCCTGGTTTATAAAAAGTTTAAGTGATGTTTTAAGTTGTAAAACATTTTTTTAATGTTTTGTAAATTTTTGAAATGATTATTATATTGTGATGTTGGATCGAAACATGTTTGTGGGTTGTTTCATGTAGGATTACTGATAAAATTATTTTGATGTTAAAAAGGGTATTATTTGGCATGCGTGTGTGGGCTATTATGTGATGTGTATCACCCTGTAAATTTTTCATTAAAATGTTTAATGGATGTTTTTAAGTGATGTGAAAAGTGTTGTGGGCTATTTTGTTGTGTGCATGAATTCAAAATGCACTAGAATGAAAAAGTGGATTTTTTGACTTGTGTGGTGTACATATGTTCGGTTCGGTAATTATGTGATGTTTAAATGATATTTTCATGTGAAAATTATATTTCTTGACTTGTTGAACTTGTTTGAGCGCAAAGGGAAAACCTGGGTATCTAGGTGGGTGGACGTGTACTAGTATTCTAGTGAATCTGTGGGGTTTGGCCTCAGTTTCACTTAGCAAGATTGACGCTTACAACTCCAACTAAACTATGATGATGATGATTGGGGACCACTAGGTTGTGTATATTTTCCCTACTAGTGGCTCATGCGTGAGAACAAATATTTTTTATGGTTACTCTCACCGATATACAAGGTACCAGGGACCCACAACGAGCTAGTGCCTAGGGGTTATTTTCCTAATGCTTGTACTCATTAAATCCTTTATTATTACCGTAAGAATAGGGTATATTTTTCTAGAAAATTCAGTAGCTTTGTAATTTATTTTAAATGTTTTTATTCTTTAAATTATCCTACTTGAAAATTGTTTTTTTAGGTTGTATCTTTTAGAAATTTTAACTAGATATTACATCATTTTGAAAACATGCTTGCTTTTCGTCATTGAATGTTTATCGTATAGAATCTCTTATTGGTGGTTTCCTACTAGAAATTGGATCACACCCTAATTACATAGTTGGGTGTAAGTAGACTTGGTTATTTTTTTTGTCGCAGGTTGGGTACATTTTTTTGTTCCAGTGGTTCAGGTTTCTAGTAGGTCCTTAGTGGAGAACTCTAGTGGAGATGGCCAGAGGGCGGTGCCCCTTTCCTTGAGGGATCTCGGCTATAAATTTTTTTTTTTTTCCTTTTAAAGGAATTTTTACTTTGTTTTAAATCATGTAATTCAGCTGTCAAAATTTTTAAAAGTTGTTTTTAGTCGAAAAATCCAGATTTATTTTGTTGAGTTCATTTTTTGTTTAGTGTTTATAAAATCGGGTAAATCATTCCCAAACATCATATGATGATACTCAAGAACATGTGCCATCCCATTGGGATCGAGAATGCCCTTCGGGTCTTGTCACAGGTTGGGTTTAGTGCCGGGTTTGGTGGCGACCAGATTCGGTTCGGGATGAAAATAATCCATACCTTAAAGTCAGACACTGGTATTTTCTTGATATTTCCGTTCTCTTCCAGCATGACTCCCAACATCCGTAAAATAAATGGTTAGGTAATTTTTTTCATTTTCCTTTTTTATAGAAATCTAAATATTTAGAATTTGAAATCAAAAAAAAATACCAGGAAAAAATATTGATGAAATAAAAATGTGTGGGATTAGTTAAATAGTTTCTTTCTAGTGATTTTAATACACAAGAAGTTGTCAAAATAATTTTCAATAATATTTCAAAATAATATTGTTGTTCAAGTCATAAATAAGGTTTAACAAGGTTGTGAATGACATATTTATTTCCATTCTGTTAAAAAAAATTAATATATAAAAAATAACATCACTTATACATGAAATGAATTATCAAAATATAAATATTCAAAAGTATAAATAGAATACCATATAAATTTACTAATATGCTAATCCTTGAAACCATTTATATCTCTATTAATTTAATTTGTTAACCAATTGCATTAAATTACAATAATTATGTATAACATACAAAAACTTATTGTTACAAAGCACATAGATGTTAAATATCTAAACATATCAGAAAATTATATGATGTTTTCATTGTTTAATATTTAGTAAATAACATAATAATCCATGACAAAATGATTTATGTTTATTATATTTGGAATCATGGATAAATTAAAAATGGTTCACAGGTGAACTACATAATTTCTAACTATATTTTTCATAACTAGAACCCTTCTTTGTGATATCATACATAATATCTTTTTTCATACCATGGGGAATGTAAACATAAGAAAGGGTGACATAAGATTCTCATTAAGGTTAAAAAAACGAGATATTTGAAAAACATAGGAATAAGGATATGAAGACATGAGAACAACATTTTAATATCTTACCCCATATATGATAGAATATAAACATTACTCATGTAATAAATATTGGATGTTCATATGATAATAATGATATTGGAATCAAGGAACATGAACTATGACTGCATAACATAGGTGTAAGACAAGGATTTTTGGAAAAAAAAAATAACATAGAATATAACTTCATTAATATATGTGGATAATTTACGAGGATACCATATTGAATGGATTTACACCCAAAACCATCATAGTAGTCAAGGTTCACATCCAATATTGTCAGAGTGGAGATATTTCCTTAGTGTAAAGGGTTTACTAACCATTATTATCTTTTTTATTTCATATTATATCAATATTTACCCAATGCATTTGGGGGAGATATAGGCCCCACCTATCACATATTGAAAAATTTAAATATGTATTCGACAAGATTATAAACATTCATCATATAATAACCCAAGAAAATATTTGGGTTTCATAAACATTTCATTATTATATTATCACATAACCCATGGAAATGAAATGGATTCATTAATATTTATTCATCATAAACATAAACCACATAGAGAAATAATATGGATGATATCATAGTCTTATATAACTTATAAATCTTAAGTAATGTCAAAGGATTTCATATTATATAGAGAATGATTTTAAAAGTTCACTTGGAACATTGATTGAGGAAAATACACTTTTAAATTTGAAATCACTTATTTAAAATATATAAATTACACAAATATTAAAAACAATATTTGGAAATATCCTTCTAAAAATATAATGTAATCGTCAAATAATTGAAAGTACCTGATGCATTAAAACTTTATCTCATCAGTGTAAATTAAAATAATGATTCCAATAACATTTTAGAAAATAAAAAAGTACATAATTTAAAAAACATTTAAAAAGATTAAATTTAAACCATTTATGAACAAGTAAAATAACATTAAAAATCAATTTGAAATATTATTATTGAATGTTAATAACCTTCTATAAAACATTTTCCTAAAACGTGTACCTGAATGAAAAGGATTTTCGATTGAAGGGGGAAGTAAATTCTTTTTTTATTAAGTAAATTCTTTTTTATTCTTAAACCTTTAAGAGTGTAAAATGAAAGGAAAATATGTATTATCAAGAAATGACCATAGGATAAGAAAAATAATAATGTTATTCAGAGGTAGATCTTAATATTTCATCATAAATAACTAAATCATAAACAATACCGATAAACAAAGAGATTGTAACATAAAATATTTACAAATTTGGTAACCTTTGAATCATAATCCACATGAATGGAAGAAAATTGAATGGAAATTTATATCCAATAATTTAAATTATAATGATCATAAAATAAATTCATTTTAAGTTCATACACAACACAAAATAACAATGTGAATTTATAAGCCATGTGTCTCAAATAAATTAATGTGAGACAAAAATCTCATGGAACATCAGTATTATTGGAATAATAAGATCCCTGAAATAATAACATTAAATAAAACATTGAATATCATAAAAATAAATTATTTTTTAATTTAACATGTCAAAGAGGTACTATATACCCCCACACAATAGAAATGAGTGGTTAATCTAGAATATGTTTAATCATAATAAAATAGATATTATAAATCTCATACCTCATGTAATGAATGTTTTGGTGCACATTTGTAACAATTCAATAATAAATATAGGAATGTTATAAATATACAATGGAACCATATATGATTTAATTTTGACCTATTTACACGTGTTTATTAATAATTCTTTGTAAATATCATTATTATGGGTGATAACTAGGTCATTTATCTTATATGATTTCGTTTTGTGATTTTTGTCTGTATACATTAATCATAGTTCCATGGACTAAATAATATTAAACATGGTATAAATATAATATATATATATTCATATATATACATTATATGTTTATTTATATTAATCTATAAAATATAGAGGTATAAAATGAATTACACCATTCGTGGAGACGGTAGGCCATAAGTACACATGAATGATGTTTCGATTTTCTCGACCAATGGAATGGAGGAAATATAAATATGAATTAGCCTTTATTGAATCATTTTTAAATCATTGAAATCATATTTATTCATTAAATATATCCTTATTAACATCTATTTCAATATAAATTGAATAAAATATCACATCACTCTGTATAAACGTGAACAACATTATCATTTTTTAATAGGTTGGAAGGCAAGAAGTTAGTGGTGCTATTAAACGTATATGTGTATAATTATGTCTTAAATGACATATATTAATATATATATATATATATTTTTTTTTTTTTTTGTGTTTGTGTAAATAATTTAAATACATAATTATATCCACCCATGATAAGTGGAGATGAGAAATGGATTACATCGGTTTGTGAGGCGGTTGTTTATCGTACACATGATTGACGAATACCATTACCATTTAAAAGAAGTGGAAATGTATGTGGGTTAGGGTAATAGAATTATAACCTATATTTATATATGGTAGATAATTATTTTATAATATAATAATATTTGAATAATATTTTTCAGAGGATGAATTATAGATAAATAAATTCTCAATTAATAATGAAATCTATCCTCTCGACAACCTCTTTAGAAATGCACCAGTAAAATATTATGATGGATAAGTAATAAAAATAAGGACAAAAGGGTATGAAAAATGAATTAAGGAATCTATTTATTTAGATCTTAGTTGAATGAAAATGACTTTAAAGTGTTAAGATGATAGGAGAGAAGGTTCCATTTTATAAGAGAGAAGGCACACCAAGATTTTTTGAAAATAAAAACTTATACCCACATTTTACAAAATAAACAAGAACAAAAATTGATCATAATCAAACCTTAGATAATATAAGTTTTCTATTTTGAGATCCGATTGGAATTGGACAACTTTTTAAGCCACTTTGCCCCTTTTATTTTATGTTTAATCCCTCGGGTAAACCTATTTTAACCTTAACCGTGGAAATTAATTTGCTCTATTTTATAAATTCATTATGAAAAAATATTAAATTTAAATTAATTTATAATAATAATTATCATTTTTAAAAATTTATAATCTATTTTTTAAAATTAATTCCATATAATTTTAATAATTATTTTTAAAACTAAAAACACAAAGGTGAAAAAAATTGATTTTCAATGAAAAAATTTTCAATAGTATGAAAATATTTATATCAAGATTCGACTATAAATTGATCAAAATGAAATAAATTTCATTAGTCATAACATAATTGAACTAATATAACTTTTAAAACATTTTAAAACAAAAATATAAAATGGTAATTAATTTAAAAGGAATGTAAACATCAAATAAATACTAGAATTGTATCACTATTTATTAAATAAAATTAAACTTTTTTGAAAAAAACAAAAATTCACCCTAAACCAATTTTGAGATGTTGATTCCAATAATTATTTTAATTTCTTCACATAAATTTTCTAATATTATTAATAATTACTTTTATATGTTCTTACAAAGTAATAAAAATCACTTTTTGAGGAAAATGTATTTTCAAAGCATATAAAGACATTACCAAAATTAAGAAATTATTATAAATATATTTTCCATAAAGAAATAAATAATTCATAATTTCAAAAATTTTATTATTCATATTGATAATATCTAGTTTAATAGTTTGTGTTACAATTATCATGTTTAAAAAATAATATTAATTTTATATTGTGTTTCACTAAAACATGATATTGTGTGTAACATATTATAAAGAAGAAATTAAATTTATTTGAAAATATATACATTTTATAAAAAAATAGGTTTTCACATTTATCTTGTTCTATAATAACATCCTAACCTCTAAATTAATTTAAATCATTCCTTATATACCAACTGTGAAGATATTGCATTAAACATTACATAATCATGAATTTTTCATCATGAAATCACTTTCAAGCATACCAAGGATATTTATAGTTTATTGATTTAGGGAATTACCTCAAAATAATACATAATAACCCCATATATTACAAATTTAACACTACTAATTAGTATCCATTTTTTTGGAAATGTAATAATTTAAAATGAAACACATTTTCTTTTATGGGAAATTTATAATGGCTTTCTACTTGACTTATTATTTGTCTTTACTCATCCTTAAACCCTAAGAAATAAATTTTAAAATATGTGATTAGATCAAAAAATTTAAAAAGGGGTAAACATAATGAAATCCACTAGAATAGTGAAAAAATAGAAACCCTTATAAGTTTTATCTTCTTCACAATATTTTTTGAATGTATAAAATAAATCATAGAAACATGAAAAACAAATGATTTTTCTCAAATAAATCCCATAAAACAAATTTTAAGGGAATTTTAAACAATTTTATGTGACCGAGAAAATCATATTCATAACCCATTTAAAAATCATAATAACTAGATCCTTGTTAAATCAATAAGAGAAAAAACTCCTTCTGAACACCCTACATCTTGCCTTTCCAGAAAAAAAAAACAATACCCAGTGCATGGGTGAGAAATAATGGGGCTAATCTATCATATATGTTGTATTAGGATCACCTATTCATCATATATATTGATGAAGTACAATAACATGAATAAAAATATTACTACACCATTTCATTATGATACCCTTGAAAGACTCTTTTAAATTTGTATATAAAACACTAACTAATATAAAAATACACCATGATTTTAAAAAACCAATTTCAAACACAAAATACCCAAAAAAGTTAAAGAGGTTTTTTATTTTATTACAAACTAAAATATTTTAAAACAATCCAAACATAAAATCTTAATTATGGTGGAAGAAAGTCTATTAACATTGTATATGTTAAAATAGATCTTTTTTTTGTTTTAGTATTGAAAGTCAAAATATTCCCTATAAGACATTTAGAAATATTCATTTTGAAAAAATTTAAACTAAATTTTAAAAAGAGATATAAAATTAAATTTTTAATTCATATATTTTCATAAAAGTTTTTATAAAAAATAATAATATGTACATGGAATAAAAATCTGTAGAAAATAAATCATTAAAATAATTAAGAATGTAGTATTTAGGAAAACGTTTTTATTACCTTGGGTGTGACTCATAATGTAAATTTTTAATCTAAAAAACTAACTAACATAGATAAATTTTTAAATTTATTAGGAACATTTTTCATTTTCATTTTCCTTTTATTTTATTTATTAATATGTTATATTAAATTACTTATTTATCAGGTTCATGTCGGATGTTTGTACGATATTTGACTCATATTACCAAAATTCTTTTGGTAGGTTGACTATGGGCAATGAACTCATTATTTCATCATATCTAGATCAAAAATCATGACTTAATAAAAATATTTATACATACAATGTAATTTTAAATCTAATCATAAATGATGGTTATGAAAAAATTTCTATGTTACAATCATTGAGATGGTGGGTTATATATACTCATGAGTAACATTTCAATTTTTTCAATGATAATCATGGAAATAAAATAAGAATTATTTTATCTTTATATTATGATAATTATATAAAAAATATGATATTATTAATTTTTATATACTTCTATATATTATCCGTATATTTTTCTTATGAAAAATAAATTTCATTTCTTCATAAAGATGGTTGTCCACAAGTAATATGGAAAGATGTTATCATTTTTAAAATCATGGAAATGTAAAACATTATAATATGTATTATGATTCCATAATTATAAATATTTCAGTGAAATCATATTTATACAATAAATATATAATATTAAAGTTACATTATAGTTGGTGTTGGAAAATATATTTCATCAGTTCATGAAGTGGTAGTCCTTCGTACACATGAACCACAATTTTGTTTCCAATTTTTTAGAACAAGAAATAGATATAGGTTAAGGAATTAACATAATAAAATTTTAGAATATAAAATAGATAAAATATTATTATATGATATTTGATGAATATTTATTAAGGTTGAAAAATAAATAAAACTAAAACGTTCGACTAAAAGCTATACCTTTTTTCGGGACAACCTCCTTTTATTTACACATTATTCCCTCTAAAAAAGGTATTCTACACACAAAAAAATTACTATAGAATGTGGGTAGTGATTTTGAGAAGTTATTTTGATGGGGATTTTTTCAAGAAATTGTTGTGAATAAAATAGGAGAAGTGGTTCTTTTTTATAAGTGAGGGGTGAAAAACTCTAGTAATTACATTAAGTATTAATTTAATAGAAATTACTTTTCCAAGGAATATGGCCCCAAAATAATATAATTACAATATATGTTTTTTAAAAGTATAATTAATCCCATAAAAAATTATTTAACAATTTGGTTGTGTTTTTAACCTTATCCCCTTATTTTAATCACTTGTTGGACTTGTGGACAAATACTATGGTATCAATGTTTTGTACACTTTAGAGGTCGATAAAGTTGCTATAAAACTAAAATTTTTCTATAATTGGACCATGATTGATATTTCAAACTATCTCCCTATCACATTGTATAATATATTCTTTTTATTATTTTTATATCATATAATAAAGTATTGTTTATTAAAAATATCATTAATTTCATATTTTTAACTACATGATATATTATCAAATAATATGTGTCTAACTCAATTAAAATGGATCATAAGTGTAACAGATTTAAATATAAAGGTTTATGTTCTTAATATAATTCTGAAAGTATTTTTTTTAACATTTTTTATATAATTTTAAACATTATCTTTTAGTTTAACACCTTGGTTAACGGATTTTCCCCTTACCAAGGCTAACGACTTTTTCAATATTATAATATTATAATTTTACATATAATGGGAAAACAATGCCAAAAATGGAAATTGGAAAATATTTTAGATCCTTTATCATTATTATTTTACTATTATAATATTTTTACGATTTTTAAATAATTTAATAAAGTATTATTTTATATAAAATGTTGTCAATTTAATTATAAAAACTATTAAAACAGTAACAATGTAAATAACAAGTAAAAAATTGAATTCAAATAAAATAATATCTTAAATATCTAGTATTTAATATTTATATTTAATTTCATTTCGAAAAAATTAACTCAACGAAACAATATTACTTTTAGAGTTTCTAAAATTATATACTTTTTTTTCTAGTTTCACAAGCACTATATATATAGTGCGTTATCATTGAAAATCATTATACCAAAACCAAAAATTTGAAATAAATTACCATCATTAAAAATTATATTTAATACAACAATTCATAACTAAATATAATATATTTTTCTTCCTCAAACAAAATTTTATGGAATTAAAAATCTTGAGATTGACATTTCTATACTTATAATTAATTAAAATAATATAAATAATATAGAAAAAATGGAATCTATTTTCCAAAAAACAAAAATTTGATTATTATAGTCAAGATATAGTCTTATAATATATTAAAATAATGTGTTTGGATAATATTTGGTCCCAATCATATTTTTTTTATCCTCAATTACATGATTTATCCTTACCAAGGTGCCAAAATACACTATGATTTCTATTCATGTTGACAAAAAAAGTGAACAATTTATGAAATTTGGTCCTCATAATTTTAAATATGGAATCCATTCATCATGATTTAGATTCTAGATGTGAAAGAAATTAATTTACTGTTATAAAATCAAATTCAATGAAAAATATTTTTAGAAAAATGCATTTTTAACCCCAAAAATGGCTTATACCAAAATCTGTTATAGTGATGATCCCAATTAAATTATTTATATTATATCTAATTATATAATTATTCTGTCAATTGGACTTCAAAATCAATGAATAGTGAGAATGTTAAATTAAAAAATTGAAATTTTTTAAAAAATTGTTAATTTTCAATATTTTTAGAAATATCAACCTTTTTGGAAAAATACAAAAATTTCAAACAAAACTAATTATGGAATTCTAATTGAAATATATTTAAAAGATTAATAAAATAATATTAATAAAATTTAAATAATTTAATTATATTTTCCTCACAGAAAGTGCTTTGAAATGCATTTTTGAAAAATTTAAACTTTTGAAACATAAAATAACATTACTAAATAATTAGGTACTTATTGACTTAAAATTAATTAATTAATTCATAAAAAGTATGAACTTTATGTATATTTCATAATTTTTGTATTCCTATTCAAATCCACTGACTTATTTTTTATCTTATAGTGGTCACATATAAATAAAAATATTTTGTTCTTTATTTTAGTTTGATGTTCATATATTGTGTGCTATTAAACATATTGTTTTCTAAAATATGGGGATATTACCATAAATAAGGTTCATAATAAGTGGTTTATAAATAATTGAATAATTTATGATTTTTTTGGATTTAATGTATGTATATATCTATGGACAACTGATTTTAATGTAAATATATAATTAAACCCATATCTTTGTTAGTTCATTATTGTGTTCATTTTAGGAATTCTAATAACGAATATCCTAGTAAAAAGGTTGATGAAATAATTAGGAAACCATATTGATGATATTTCATGAACTATAGATTATATTATACACACAAAACAAGTCATAGTTAGGTCGTTGTCATTATGACAACAACTACTTTCTCTACGGGTTCCTAGACATCTTGGTAAACATAGATCATGGACACTAGGTAAGTTCAGATAATATCACTAAGAAAGAGGTACATTGGGTTATTTAATAAGTGTGTCTATAGTAAAATTAAATTTTTATTAATTTAATATAAAAAATAAATATTATTCCAAGTTGGTGGAAAAATAATTATTCAAGTATTGTCATTTATAAAATTTCAACCACAATATATATTTAATTTAAGAACATATGAGTCTATCATATTTATTTTTACTCGATTTTTGTGAATATAATATTTATTTTTCTCTTTTTTATTGTTATAAATATAATATACATATATTTATTTAATCACTAATATAGGGAATATTTTATTATAAATATTTATGTAGTTATAGGAATACTAAAACAACTATTTATTCACAATTTTATTGAATAATAAAATTTATTTATTTATCGAATATGATGCTCCCAATTGTTCTAAATTATGAATGTCTTCTATAAATTAAATATTTATTAATTAAAAGTAAAGTAAATATGTTTTGAAGAATAAATAGAAGATTAAAAAAGAAAATATTATTGCCTGTGGGTGTTTTAAAAGTTAACTCACAAAAATTTAGCATTTAGAAAATTAATACATATGAAGATGGACCCAGGAAGATGCCATTTATACTACAATAATATGACATTGATAAAATATTTATGACTTATCTATATGATTGAATTAGGTTTTCACTAATGTTAATAAAGATAAAAGAAGAGGTCTTTTGACTATTGTGTGAATTGAAAATTTTAGAAGTTGGAATACCTGACAATTGTTGAGTTAAACATAATTTTTATTTCATTACATCTGCTCAAAGACCAAGAATAATTTTCATCTACATTTTCATTTTTAAATTATGATATTCCGAAACATTATTATTTGAAACTTTAGTATGAGCATAAATATATGAAATTTATGGAGCATCTAAGAGATATCTGTTAAGGTGACTTGATGACCAAAAGATGCAGATATTCAGGTACGGTGTTTTTACCAATTGAAATATTGTATAATATATTATTGTTAATATATTCTCACTATTTATAAATAATGTAAATTTATACCATACTATGTTTCATTATTAATGACAGTAATAGGATGAGTATAGGGTTGGTAAATCATACTTAGAAAATAAGGGAATAAACTAAGATTTCTAGAATTTTAAAAGATAAGAAAAACCTTAAAATTTTAGAAACACCCTAATGAGCATAATGTGAAAAATTTTAAATAGTACGAGGTTCCATAATGAATGTAATTACAACTCTAGTATAAGGATGATGAATTTTATAAAATCAAGAATAGTTTTGTTTCTTCTAGAATGTGATCTAGGGGTTATGATGGATAATGTTATGTTTTTTTATCAATGACATGAACATCACTTTGATTGAAGACAAAATATAATTCAATATGATTCTAATTAATAAATGTAGAGGCAGAACTATATAATTGAAAAGGATATGTATGGGGTGAAGAAAGAGAGGGTGTGTCATAAAATTGATCATGAATTAAATAAGAAAATGTAGGTGATTTTTTAACCACCAATATAATGTGATCAAATGTATGATTAATATGAGATTTCACCCTAATATTAATCAAAAATGTATTGTGTAAATTTTAATTTATATAAAATTAGAAGACTAAATATTATTCAAATGGATAAATTACGTACCATAAGTATATGTGGTCAGAAATAGTGATGACTTTGGTTCATGAAAAACCAATGTGTCAAAGTTAAACATGATTTTATAACTTATCTTAGTACTAAATTAGTAAATATATGGAAATTGTGAGATAAGTACATACAAATTTTTTCATTATTTATTAGAAATTTTAATTTTAGATAATATAACAAGATCTTAAAAAAATTATTCTAAAGTATATTAGAGGTTATATTGATTGGATAATATTGTGATTGGAAAAAATTAATTAATTATTATGTTGAGTTATTGGTAGACTTTAAGATAATGTTTAAAAAATATTATAGTAATGAATTATGATCAGAAACTTTTTAAGAACCACATTTAAGTTAGTTCAAAATTTCAAAAATGTGACATTTTTTGTTTATTAGAGACAAATAAAGATATTTGAAAGTAATAATAGAATGAAGTTCAGGTCCACATAAGATAGAATACCAAATGAAAAGAAAAATAATTCACATAATCTGAATATGGATTGAAAAATATATTTGATGATAGTGAGTTGAAAATTTTGAATTCAAAGTATAGGGATTAAATATTTTGATTCAAGAAAAGATTTTAAGAATCCATAGATATGGTCAACATCAATATTTTATAGATAATTAATGAATTCAAATCCCTATATCTTCTAAAGAATTATTGGTGACTCGTGGAAGAGTTGAATGAGAGGTAGTTTCAAAATCCATATCCCAAATTCACCTCATTTTTTAGAGGGTAATTAGATATATATAAAAAAGTATATCATTTTAGGCTTGATGAAAATATTAATGAGTTAATAATGTCTGTGAGATAATACAAAAGTGATGAGAAGATAACATACATGTTCTAAATATCTACTAGGGAAAAAATTTGAGGAGGTGGAACTATAATTTCAAAATATTAGATGAATGTTTTAAGAAATTTAGTAACATGATGTTACGATCAAGACCAAAATAAAAAAATGAAACCTATATATGCTTATAAGGTTTAAGTACATTTAAAGTGAGATCAACAGAAATTGAGTTTTCCAAATATGAAATGCAATACCACCCCCAGTACACTGCCTAATTCATTTTGAATTGTTATTATAAATTGGAGGGAGTGAGAATAAATAAAATTCCTATAGAGATTTTTTATTTTACAATGATTTTTCTTTTTGTGATTATTACTATCCCTTCCCATACCAATTTTATTTTATGATTTAATTTATCAAAAATAAAATTCAGGGAATCAAAATTAAACACAAAAACTGTATACTCACCTGAATTGGGGGAATACCATATAAATTATTCTTTGTTTCTTTTCTTTTTTATTCATTAATATTTTCCATATAGTGGTATATCTGTGGATGTTCATAAATATATACATACATCGTTACCGATATATGTTTTGAATAATTAAAATGAGGTAAATATTTATGTATTATTAATTATATAAAATATTGTGTATACTGATAGCACCCCCCCCCCCCCCACTTTGTGTTACTACATAGCTGTCCTGGGAATGTCAAAATGAATAGTATTTATCAATTTGAAAAATAATCAATGATAAAAAAATTCTGAGAATTGATGGGTTGAGTTAGAATAATATGATAAATTATTTATTAACCCATGATTTTTCTTCATATTAAGATAAAATGATAATATTTTTATCATTTTACAATAGATTTTATTAGAATAAACATTTATATAAACGACCTTTTGTAATTAAAAATTGTTTAACCCTATGTTTACATTCTAGATTATATCATCTTAGAGAGGGTCTATTGTAGTGCAAAATGAAAAATATTTTGATAAATTGATTCAATAACTACATAAAACCTCCTATAAAATATCCCAAAAAATTGAAAGATAATACCCTACTCCTTCTCAACAAAAGTGGAAAAGAAGATAAATTCTATGTTCTAATCAATGGTGAATGATGCAATGTACTTTATTCCTCCATAATTTACCAAAAATGCTAAAATGAATTACTTGGAGATTCATGGATAGAGTTTCAATACAAATAAATTTATCCTTGTATGGTTTCTCCTTTGGAATTGTAGTTCTAAAAGAGAGGAAACCATATTTCTCAATAACAACAACAAAAATATATATATATATATATTTGAGGTAATTTTGGTTTTTAATTAATTATAAATTAAATGTTAAATATAATATCTATGAAAATTTTGGGCTTACCTATTTATTTCCATGATATTGTACCCATTAAAACCGATGAAAAATATTTTTTGGATATTTTCTTAATCGCTTCTATTGTGCCATAAAACCATTGATCGGTATCATCGTTATCACACAATTGTTTATGGTTATTTATTATTCAGTTGATAAATTTTCAATTTTGTTATCAATTTTACATTTCTAGTTTTTATATATTTAATTTAATTGTTGATATGATAAAAAGTTTTGTATTAATATGACCAAAATAGCCTAATAAAAAAAAATAATTGTCAAAAACCCCCCTCAAGATGAGTCAATCATGTTGGTTGTATATATAGATGCCTTATGTGTAACTCAAAATTATATTCCCCATACACTTGATCAACAACAAAATGGTGAGTTGAATCAATAATTTTATGTTTTTTGGGGATTAGTACATAGTATCATTACACACCACATATTGAACATTGGATAACTTGTGGCATGATAGGGAGTACAAGACATGTAGATGATGACCATTTTTTGTAACCCAATACAGTGTTCACTCTAGATAAGCCACATAATGTCGATTATTCAAAGTACCTGGTATCATTACACACCCCATATATAATTCCAACCTTGAATAATGGGTTTGAAATAATTATAGTTAATGTATATAGTTTTATATGATTTTTACAATGTGATAACCCATGTAGAAGACAAATCGAGTCCGAAGGCATGTTGTGAGGGTGTATAAATATGAATTACATGGAATTTAGCAACCATAAATTTCATGTATCACTTGAAAAATCATACATCATATAGAGTGAAAGTGTCTTATCATGTGGATCAACAAATAGTACAATTAATAAATATACAAACAATGTGGCATATATCCTACTTTATATATCGTGTGATGGATGTAATAGGGCCCCAGGTAAAAGTCGAGGGACTTTCATAATTTATTTTGGAAATAAATTCATAATTATTATTATCTTCTTCACTATAAAAATTCATAATTTGTATAGTGTTGTACTTGTTGTTTACCACAACATAATTTCAAATTGTTATCATTCTGTAGGTTATTATAATGTAGTGTGGACAAACTCACCATACAAACAATGCATCATGACCCATGAATTAGTAGGTTGTCTTAATCACAACATTACATTTAGGAATAAATGTTATATAAATACATTACTCATGAAAAGTTCCATACAAAGTGATCCACACAACATGTCGAGTGAAAAAACATGTTATATAAGAATTGAAATCCTAATTTAGATTTAATCTGGAATAGAATGGTATAGGTTGTGTCACCTCCTAAATATTCTATGTTTATATAAAATTCTAGTATTGAAATTAATGTAACCAAGAGGTTAAAAATCATCTACCAAATTAGTATATTTCATATTATTTATAATTAGAAAATATTAGTAAAAAAATGAACCAGTGAATTAATTATTAATATAATTTATTAATTAAAATAAATTTATCTCAATAAGGAATTAATTGAAAGGAAATAAATAAATGTTAATATGTATTTGTTAAATGTTATAAATATTCTTGACCTGGATTTATCTATGAATATATTATTATTTATTTTATTTATTTATTATTCTTAGTGTTTATGTGTTAATTTAATATTCAATTAGAAACAATGATTTTTTACTTATCACTCCCAACATTATTATGTATGGTCCTCCATGTAAGGGATTTTTTTTTGTAAACATTTTCCCCTAGTACACATTACCATTTAGTGAGTAAACATATGTAAAGGACAGACCCCTAGTGATAATATTGGGTCTGGGACTTGATTCAAGGTGAAACCAACCAATGACACACACAGTTAAATTATGGAGTACTATAATTTAGTAGATGTAAGGAACTGAAATTAACCATTAAATATTTTAGTAATTATATGACTATAAATAACATTATTTTCCAAAATATATTTTTGGTTTGGAGGTTTAGAATAACTAGTATATGTAATGTTTAAGTTCAAGTCCTTATAGTTGGTATCAGATCTGGGTTTAGACATATTTAGTTATTAGGATGTTTTCTTTTGAGTTACATAAATTATCATGGATTTATAATTTTAGGGTTGATACTATGTTTAATTCCTATATTTTATAAAAAAATTATAGTGATTAATTGTAATTTTTGAGAAAATTGTTTTTTAGGAAAGCCAAAATGAATTGTAGGGGATAATAATTGAGGTTGGGACATGTTATTGTTATATTTGATGATATTGTCATTTTTTGGGAATGTTATGTTAATTATATATTATTATAAAAAAGGAAACTTGTAGTATGGCTGACAACCTATCATGTCTGGAAAGGTCATGGGAATTAGGCCCACAACTGATGGTTGATAAGGGTTCATTATCTTCCACTATCCTACATGAAGTCTTGGTCAGTATACCTTTTTATTTTTAAATAAAAAATTTGATAGATGAGGAATAATTTGACTTTTGGTAACCTATTTTAATCCAATATATCACCTTGGGATTGGATTATGACTTATTGTTCAATTGATTAATGTTAAATAGCAATATGATCACCATTTTGGGAAATTTAAATGATTAAGGAAAATTGAATATTGTGGATTTTTATTATAGAAATAAAGGTTGAGTAAAATTTTAGAGGAAAATATGACATTATGGTCATTCAAGCTAATTGATGAAATAGATAGAATAATTGGAGATAGTGTGATTTTAGAAATTAAATTTCTTGTATGAGACATTATGAGTGACTGATTTTATTTAAAGAAAAATGTTTACATTTTTCATGGAAGAATATGTGATCTAATCCTTCTGAATTTTGGGTTCTAATCATAGTTTGTATTATTTTGATGAATTTTAAGGATTGTTATTCTATCAATGATCTATGTTGAATATTGGTTATTTTGGTTGAATATTAGATATTGAAGTAGTTTTTTGTAATATAAATGTCAAGTAAGTATATTTCCTTATGTTCTTAGACGAGGTAGTAAAATAATTCCTCAACTATTTTAATTTAATCTTGATGAAAGAAAAGTATCCATTTTCTCTTCTTTTAGAGAAATCAATGACCATTTAATCGATCATAGATTTATGGTTTTGTGATTTTCATCATTTTCATAACCATGTTCTCTATGAATCTCCATCATAACATGATAGTTATATTTTCTTCTATACCCATTCTTTCATACAGGGAACCCTCGTATGTGTAATCTCATGTGACCTTTTTTACTTCTATTTCTTTATTTTAATGTGGTAATTTTGATAATCCTTTCTTTGATGAGGGATTTCATGAATGGTATTTTTAAATTTTAAACCAATAATTTTTTATCCTGAAAAAAATTATGTGGAAAATATTTATTAAAAGTTCAAATAATGTAACAGCCTACGTTTTTAAAAGGAAACAATATTTTCGATGGCACACATGATACGCGACATTGAGCATAAATGAACAAATAAATATTATTATGCTACCATTATAACCTAGTCATTAGAATGTAAATAATGAACAATAATAACTAGATTATAAATATATGGTTTACAAATGTATATAAATTAATTCTTTGGAGAAAATTGATTATAAATTAATGTATAACCCTTTTTAAAATAAAAAATGTTTTTCTAAAAAACTATTTAAAAGTGCACAAGTGTATTTATAAAAACAATAAATCTTTTTGGGTTATATTAATGAAATATAAATATATAATATATTAAATATATTGTTTAAACATAATATTATATGTTTTATAGACATGATATATTGAGAAATTAAATTTTCGGTATAAATTGTGTATTTAAAAAAAAACAGGGTTGTAATATTTTGATGGTGCATATGTTTTAAATATAGTTTTTTCAATTTTATAAATTAAATTTAAAAAAATAAATATTTTAATTAGATGAATAATATAAAATTATACTTTGGCAGAGTTTTTCAAATTTTATCATAAGATTAATGTTTTGCTGAAAAGTAAAAATTATTTCATTTTTATTTGAAAACCTCTTTTTCAACTGAATTATTTATAATGTTTAATTATATTTTTTAAATGGTTTAAAATTATATTTAGATAATTTTTTTATCATTTAACACAAATTATTTCATTATAATCAATATCATATTGAATTTGGATATAAAACATTTCAATTATTTGATCATTTTTACATTAAAACCTTGTTTTTCTTTCTTCCGTTAATTGGATTAATTATTAATTAATTTAATCCAATTATATATATTTAATTTGGTAAAATTGATTCCATATTTTATATCATATGGTCCAAATTATGTTAACATGTCTTTTTTTATTGGAAAAATTGAATATTAGCTTTAGAAAAAAAATATTACAATAGATAAGGTTAAATCGGTAATTTTGGGTAAAAATAAGATTATTAATATTATAAATCAACCATGTTACATGTCCTAATTTTATTGGATTCTTATTAATTATCCCTAGGAGTTAAAGTATAATTTTTGAGACAATTTATGTCCCTTTGGATGAAAAAATAACCTTCATAATACTATACTCAAAGAAAAGTCAATTTTCTCATACTTTTGTTTTTTACTTGAGAAATATTTTTATTATGGTTTAATTTAAAGGATATTCTTGAATATAAATATTATATTGAAAGATAAAATATATTTATACATAATTTTAATTTCTTTATTATTTTTTGGAAAATAATATATATATTCATTGGTGACATAATAAAGATGGTGTGATTGGTTAATTAATAAAAACATTAGGGAAATGATATTCAAAATATTAAAATAATTTTAATTTGAGAGATTTAATGTTATACATGAATTTTAGTGGTTAATTTTACATCTAAGTTATATTTTAGATTTCCTAGTTCAAATTTATCTTGTTTTTTTAATTTTTTTATAAGATAAAATTATAAATAATTTCAAAATTCGAATTTAGGATATTTTTAAATAAGTAATATTTTATTCAAAGATATAAAATATCTACAAACCACAAAATGATTGGGATAAATAAAAAAAATCATAAATGACTCATGTAGTGGTTATTTGACATTTTATAGTAAATATATTAACCCTTGATGTATAAGTTAAATGATATAATGGTAAGAGTTAAAAGGGTTCAATAAGGGCTATAACAAAATGATAAGGTTTAAAAAATAATAATAACTAGTCCAAAAATTATTAGATGGATAGTATTCTACCCTTTTCATCTTAATATAAAATTGGAGTAGTTTAATGGACACTCGTCCATGAAAATAACTTATATATTATTTATGTCAAATATAGTTACAAAATATCACTCTCTTTGTATTTAATAACATATTTTCTCCACATAGGGACAAAATAAATATTTTATCGAGTGTAAAATTTTATTTTCAGCATAATGAAATTAGTTACATTAAAAAAATTTATATATTTTTTAGATATTATATAATTACCTTAAATGTTTCTTTAATTTTACATTTTTACTTCTTTAATTAACAGAAAAAACAAAATAGTTGACATGAAAAATATTAATTTTGATATATTTTGGATGTGTTTATTTGAATATATAATTTGATTAATCTATAATATTAATTAGAGATTTTTGAAACCATTATATTTGAATTTACCATTTTAATTTATTTATTTTATTTAGAATTAAATGAATAATATAAAATTTTGAAAAATGATATTTTATTGAATTAATATTATATAAAATTTCATAAAAAATGTAACACCCCGAGATTTTATGAGAAATATTATTTTTAATTTCTTTGATGTCTTATGTTGTATGCTACACCAAGATTATCTTGCGCTATACACAATGTTGTATTAGCTTCTAGTATACGCAACACTATTCTTGGCTTGCGTTACACTCAAGAGAAACCTTCCTCGATAGCTTGCATTGTAAGAAATACTGAGTTTCACTAAACACTGATATGTTATTAAAATATTATATAAACTAGCTGTTAGGAATATTAATACCCACTTTTTAAAATTTTAAAAATTTTATCTTTCAAAATTGACTTCATTTTTGGATTCGTAATATCCAAATTAGCTTAGGGTAAATTTTTTGTATATTTCTAAAAACTTTCAATTTTTGATGAATAGTGAAAAACATTAAGTTATAGTTTAAAACCGATTTTTTTATTTAAATAATTTTTTATTTTTTTTAAATTTATTATAGGTAAAATTAGATACATAATACCTATATAGGTTCAATTTAATTCATTGGAGTCTTTTTATAATAATTTTAGATATATTAAAATTTTATTGAACTTTTTACCGTGTTTTGCCCACCTTCTCAGAGAATTTGAAAATATACATAAAACATAATTTTACCACTTCTGTGAGTTAAATTTCAAAAATCCAAGTGACACAGTTGAAATTAGTAAGTAAAATTTGGCTCAATAAGATAAAAAAAAATTTGGTGCATAATAACTTTTCACTTTTATTTACCACACTTAAAAGTAAATAGGGTAATTAAAGGTAAAAATGATATTATTATTAACCTAAAACATGTTCTAATTATATTGGATAACTTTAATTCGACCAATAACAACCTTAGTAATAAAATATTATCATTTAGGACCACTTGGATTAGATTAGGATATTTATTATTATTTAATTCAAAGAAGAGTTAAAAGAATTAAAATCAATGATTAATAAGTTATGCATTTTTAATATAGGTATATACATAAGATAAATTCGACTATAAATATTCATTATAAAGAAAAAAATATTTCCTACATAATGGTATTTTATTTATAATTTTTAGACATTATATAATTAAATTTATTTTGGATACAATGATGATGCAGTAATTACCTTATTAGTGAAATATTAACATAATAGATATTATAAATACCCATATAAATGTAATTTGAAACTATTTATGAATTAAACTAATTTTATAGGTTAATATATCATATTAGGGTTGTTTGGATAAAATTTTTTTGAAGTAATAATGCTGTTATGAAATTAACAAAAACAAAATAACAAATAGTGTCAAAATTCACATAAAAGAGTTTTCAAAACAAATATTAAATTATTAATTGATATTATATTAATAAAAAAACTAAACATTGTAAAAAATACTCTTATAATAATATATATGACATTAATGAACCAATTGGGGTTATATTGGCCGTTTATAGTAACTTTATTAACCATATAGTTTAATAATACAAGAAGACACAGTAAAAGTTAAATTATTTAACCTAGAGTGAAATCTAAATGATAAGGTTAAAATGATAATATAAACTTTTCTAAAACATATTTTATGAGAATATTTCGACCCATACCCACTATAGAATCCAAATAAGTCACTTTGGAGCCATTATAAATCGAATATGAATTTATTATAAAATAATATTTTAAGTTTCTCCTAAGGTGCCCCTCACCCCTCTTATAAAATGGCACTACCCCTTCTCACTAAATCACACCTAAAAATCCATTTGACTCAGCCAAACACTTCCCAAATACCCTCTCAACTATCCTCCCTTAATCCTAGAGGACTTCCTTTAGTCATAGAGACAACCTAAGGAACCCTTTTGATCAAATCAAAAAGAAGAACCCGAAGAAGAGTTAAATATGTCACCACCTATTCCAAGTTCCCGTCTTCTTCCACTTCCTCCTTATTTGTTGTTTAAATTACAAAATAATAAATCTATTATCTTATATATACTATGATGTTATTATAAAAATTTTACAACCATATTAGTTATTTTATCCATCCTATGAATGAAAAAGTCACCACAAGTGTGTACTTTCGACTTATCGTCTCCACATCGTGGTGTAGTTTGTTATTAAAACATTTCATAATTTGGATTGGTATAATAATGAGTATAAATGATATAAATAAATAAAACATTATTATGATTCTATATATATGATATACCATCCAGTTATACTTGATTTTAATATCAATAGAATGATATTGTCGCTCATGCGTACGTACGGACTACTGTCTCCATGACACGATGAGATTCAATTTCCATGATTAACCATTCAAGTATGATTATAAAGTGTCATGAACCAGGCCGGGTCGCCATCTGACCCTGTGCCTGACCCAGTCCGTGACAAGGCCCGAAGGGCCTTCCCGATCCCCACGGGCTGGCAGAAGTGCCTGGGTATCAAGAGTAACCAGTGGGAACGGTTTACCCGAAATAGTATACACAAACACTAACAAGATAATAAAAATGAAACAAGGAATCAACAACCAAAGAGACCATAAAACTGAAATCAAAATTTAAAGGTTTACAACTAGAACCAACGTCCAAAAAATGAAAAAAAAGGACTAAAACAATAACTCAAACCTCCAAGCGACAAGAGTAGTGTAGCATCTGCATGCCACAACACCAACCTGCATGAGAAGGCAACGAACAACTCGAACCACCGTCGCTAAGCACGATGTCACAACCTGGAATACACAAGAAACAAAGTCTACATACACCCTAAGGCGTATGAAAGGTGTGAGCGAAAGGCCCAGTAGGACGTCACCAAATAAAAAGGTTCCATGCCACAACATCAAAAGGAAAATTTAATGTGGTTATTCGAGTTATACTTTCGAAATGATTTAAAGAAAACATTTACAAGCCAAATACTAAAGGAAAACACTAAAAAGAACTCATTTCACAAAAACGATTTTAAACAAGAAGAGGAAGGTTCATTATGGGCACACACACACACACATACTCACACACACACACATACACGCACACGCACACACACATATACACGCACACACACACACAGACATGTGGTCCTCCATATGCCGACGGAAGGCACCACACCATTGATGGTAGAGCACTGTGGTTAAATCCCCTAAGGATCATCTAGCTCGAGTGGGACCCTAGAACCTCGTGTCTCTGTGAAACGTGGCTTAGAAGGCCACGACCCTCAGAAAATGTGGCTTAGAAGGCCATGACCCTCAGAACGTGTGGCTTAGAGGGCCACGACCCTCAGATATCATTTGTTTAGATAGTGTTTCCATCGTCAATCCAGCTAAGTTAAATAGGGATGACACCCATCTGGTTCACTAGCGCACTAGTTCTAGTCCGACCACCTAGATACCCAGGGTTTTCCAATGTGCTCAATCAAGTTTCACATTCGCATAGTATATTTCTTTCTCATATCACAGACCAAACAATATATTGCACACAAAAGTCACCATTTGTATACCAAAGCACTATTTCGAAGACACACGCACCCGACATGTCTCATTTTTTAAAGATACACCACTTTAAAAATGAATGCGTATTCAACTCCTCCAAAGCACCATTTTAGCATCATATAAATGTACCAATAAATCATTTGAGTTATTATTGAAATCATTTCAAGAAAAACCAAGAATACTTTACACCAAAAACAGATTGATTTTATATAGAGGTGTCACTTTAAAACTTGATACATGAGGTAACCATCTCAAAACATGTTTTCCATTATTCAAACAATTTTGCATTACAACGTCAAAAGTACACAACAAGGAAAACACACCAAAAGTGATTCATATACTTCGAAAATGTTTATTTAAAAATATAAACACCTAAAGTGACTTGAAAACACCTTTTACACCTACCAAAGAACCCTCAAAAACCTTTCAACCATATTTCGCACTCAAAACACCACTTAAATAAACAATTCCTAAATTTATAAAACATATCGCATGAAAAATAGACCAGTATAAAATCAATTTCACAAATTGACCCTTCTAAAACCTCATTATCACTCTATAAACAATTATTAAACACTTCTAAAATATTCCACAACAAGATCAAAATGGAAAATAACATAACCATTTCTAAAGAGAGTGAAATTTTCATCACGCACACATGTCAAACAATTTTTAAAACGCCTTTCGCACAACCTATTAAAAACAACCAAACATTTATTCAACAACACTCATATAGACAACAAAAGCATACTATTTTGGAAACCCAATTTTCATCAAACGAACACGCCAAAATATTATAAATATAGATCGCACCATGAAACTAATTCATAAAACATATTAAATTAAACTAAACAAACAAATTAAATTATCTAAATGATAAAAAGGCATGGAACCACCTACCTCAATGCAGGAACAAATGAAAAAAGATATGGCGCAATACTCCCGCTGCGCAAAGTTTGCACTGCGCGGAACCGTCAAGAAGGTCCTAAAACAGTAGACCAAAAAATCTCATCGCCCACCCATCACAAAATTAGTGATTTAATAATTTAACTAACAATAAACCAAATTCAATAATAATTAATTAAATTTAATAATGAATAATCAAATTAAATAGTAATTAAAAAAATAGATTAACAATTAAACAAATTCAATTAACTAAATTGATAAACAATTAAACAGATTAAATAAAATGATTAACCAATTTAATAATAATCAAATAATTTGATTAACAATTTTAAGCACATGTAATAATAACTGAATATATTAATTAACAACTAATGAAATCAATAATAATTAAATAAAATAAAACCAACCGTTATCCCGGAATTGTCGGGATCCAACCGAGATGCGTGCAGCGGATATTCGGCGAGTGCGAGCCAGGTTGCGGGGGCTGTCCAGTAGCGTGAGCAAGAGTGTGGGATGGAGAGACCGGAAGAGGGTGGGGCTGGTCAGATTTTAGGGAGGAAGAAGGGTGAGGAGATAAAAGAAAAGAAAATAAAATAAAATAAAAATAAAACGGGGGGAAGATGGGGACTGCTGGGCGTGGAAGGGAGGAGAAAGGGGAGGGTGAGGCGCGCTGGAAGGGACAGGGGAGAGGAGAAGGAGAGAAAGAGAAGAAAAAAAAGAAATGAATAAAAAAGAGATAAAAGGGGAGGGTGAGGCGCGCTGGAAGGGGAAGGGAATTGGGGGTGGGGTGCGCTGGGCAAAAGGGAGGGAGAGGTGCGTCGTAGGAGAAGAGAGAAAAGAAAGGAGGGAGGAGAGAAGGAGATGGGAGAAGAAAACATGGGGAGAGAAAAGAAAAAAATGGGGGGGTGGTGGCTAGGGTACAGATTAGGTGGGTTAAAAAAAGGAATTAAATAAAATAAAATAAAAAGAAATGAAATAATAAAGATAAAAAAATAAATAAAAATGGAGAGATATAAATACATATATATATATATATACATGTATATATATATATATATGTATACACACACAATAATAATAATTAGACTATTCTAAAATAGAAAATGATAAATGTATTTAATAATATAAGTTAATAATTGAAAAGTAATAAAAATACCAATAATATTTATAATAATAAGGAAATAAGAAAAAAATAAAATAAATACTCGCTTAAAACGTTAATATTAATAATACCAAGTAAGACCACCTGTGTACTGGGCAGGCCACAAGGCTTCACCCATGCCATGCCCGTGCGTCAGGCAATGTCAAGCCCACGTCCATTTATCAGCGCAAGTGTGTACCACTAAAATCGCGCTCAGCTCGAACTCCAACAAAACAATTTATAAAAAAGGCAATAAAACTTATGTGGTTAAAATTAAAATTAAATACATACCTCAAAGTGAGGACCAGACGTGACAATTCTCCCCACCATGAAAACATTCTGTCCCCGAAAAGCCACAGCTAGGGTTGAGGCCCAAAGAAGAAACTGATACCCCACTAATGTTCAAAGAGGATCTCTACAACCAACAAGCAAAAAGAAGCAAAAGCAACGTGCTCAAAAAAAGTTACTCAAATGACAACCTCAAGAAGCATGAAAAAAGGCTTTTTGATATGTGTTTCCCACCCTAAAGAGCTACAATGCCTCCAGTTGATTGATTCAAGAAAGTAACTCTCACACCTGCGGAAACCAACCTCACAACCAAAACACATCAAGCATCATTGAATGAAAAACACACCATTTTACAGGAATGAAGATACAAGACCAACCCACATCCAAAGAATACATCAATAACCTACCACTAAACCATCTCTAGGAACAAAACTGAATGGCCCACCACGGGAATGCCTGATGGGGCTCTCCGCTATTAAAAAAACCTTCTAACGCCCGATACAAGACTAGAAAATTGACACAAGGAGGCTCGGGCGGACTCCCCACCATTAAGAACCTACTATCACCCAAGATGGGTTTGGGAAATCGACATCGGGAGGTCTGAAGGGACTCCCCACTATTAAAGAAGAGTCCAACATCGATTGATTCCAGAGATATTTGTACGAGATCAGATGTGTGTCTCCCCGCTATTAGAACTAACAGCAGGTACAAAACTTTAGAAAAAAGATTCTCGATGGTGACAAAACACCCAACCATAAGGGGCGGGAGGGGGGCCTGACTACCGGGGCGTCAACAGCATGACCCAAGACAAACCAGCATTTTCACATTCCTGGATGAGAATTATTCAGATTTGAGACAGATTTACTCAACAAACCCCATAAGGCCACTAAAGCAATTATATCCAATTGAACGCGACCCCCAAGACTTTAATGCATGAGACTAACACTCCTCCACATGGTCACGAAAACCTTATGCAACAAGACGGCTCGTTTGAAATGAAACAACCATAGAAAACAAAATTTAACTGACTCCACTCTTAACCCCCGATGACAAAAATAAGGTCAAGGTCTCATACACTATTGGGGTTCCTGACCACACGCCAGCTTCACTCCGGGGCCTATGGCTAGAGCCCTGATGTTTGAAGCATCTCCTGCCTCATAGTCAGGCATTGAAGACTCCTGAATGGAGCTTCTCCTTTTGGTGTCACATGAAACCACACTGCAACAGAGGCAACACTAGCAAACATGACACATTACAGCATCTGACTGATCATACGAGGAACATTCACCAACACCATAGTTGAAATGGTGCATGCGCATCACCCTTTGTCACACTGAATGAGAACACGACACCACAAATCATCACCTGAACATGATCATTTCTGTTGAGAGGAACATTACGCTGGTAAGGACTTTAAACCATGTCTTGAGCACCACGTGATTCCTGCGAATGACCATAGTAGCCTCATAAGACTGGGTCTGCCAAAATAGTGGCCTAACGTAGACCCTTTCTTAAACGAAACCAAAAAAGGACCAAAGGTCATTTAGAATAGTGGCTTGCACTAACTACTCTAGGCTGCTTCCACCTCTCCCCACTAGAATGTCCTTCACCATTTCCAAACGTAACTTTCCAATTAATGAGTTCAAACTTCACCCTTGAAAATTGAAGAGAACTTACACTGCAAGACATCACCGAACATGACCCTTGCAACCGATGAAAATTCTACAAAGCCCTACAAGACACTGGTCAACACTAAAAATTCTAAACTGCCTTCACCCTTCCCCACTGGATTTCCTTTTTCCATTACCAGGGGAAACCTTCAAGCGCAACGACGTCAAATTCCATACCCGACGACTGAGACAACTCAAAGAAACCAAAACTCTGTTCAACTCCCCTCGCATCTGTCATCCCGCTGCGAGAGGATCCACTTATTTGTAAAAATTAGATGTGGGTTCAATTCTATAATTCAAAAAGAGAGTCCTTCGATCAACTGGAGTGCCGACCAACGGGGAATTCCCTGTAGTTGTACTTCAATCACATGTCAACGCTTTATGGGGGGCATACACTAGTCAAGAAAGAAAACTATAGACCCAACCAAACTGGTCTTATGGTCAAGACATACCACAATCAAACACCAAACGTGTAGGGGAAATCACTGCAAGGGCTCTCTGATGTACTCTTCAAAGTAATTTACTAACCACATGCTTGCATACCATCTTACAAATAAGAACTCAAACTCGGGATACAAATTATTCAGAAAGGATCCTCGGATCAAAACGCCTCACATCCGACATTTCCTAAACACAAGGACATCCCACACAAACACTGTTTACAAAAACACCATTTTTTTCCCTTTAACAAAACATTTTGAAAATAAGCAAACCCAGTGGGTTTCAAAAACACCAATGGAATCCCATGAGCCTCGCACATGCATGTTCTCATGCCGCACAGGCACGCACCTTATGTCCATCCAGGCACTCATCCGCTCATTCCATTATCTATTTCCATTTTTTCATACACTCGTGCATGTGGTTTCCCATGAGAGCACCAAGGATCAAAACCAAACTTTCCATTTTTTTCCAAAACCAAAACATCCAACCCACACATTCCAAACCTTTCATGTCATTTTCTTTTTAAAGAGTTTCATATGAAAATATTTTCCAAGACCAAAACATTTTTACTTTAAAATCAAATTCCTAGTAATCCAAAACAAGGAGACGAGAAATAACTCAAGAGAAAACTTGTGTCAGCGGGTGACTGAACGTATGGTTGGCGGCCATACGCCAGACACGCCACTGTCACGGAGGGTAATCTAGGACAGAATCCCCGACTCCACATGGCTTGCCAGACCCTACAAGCTCACTAGGACCACTGACCATACCCCTTTTTCATTTCCTTTATACAAGATTATCCGCAGGGACCAAAAACTCAGACAAACCTCAACATACATTGGTAACTTGAGTCCCGCCACAAGGTGTGCTGGCCAGGCACCTTACTCGTAGCCAGGACGTCAAGTACCGACAACCTTAACTCAATTATATTGTGACTCTAACCCGAAATAATACGACCCAAGAGAGAAAACCTCACCTCTGATACCATTTTGTCACGAACCAGGCTAGGTTGCCATCCGACCCAGAGCCCGACCCGGTCCGCGGCAAGGCCCGAATTGTGTTCCCGATCCCCACGGGCTGGCACAAGTGCCCGAGTATCAAGAGTAACAAGTGGGAATGGTTTACCCGAAATAGTATACACATAAACTAACAAGATAATAAAAATGAAACTAGGAATCGACAACCAAAGAGACCATAAAACTGAAATCAAATTTTAAAGGTTTACAACTAGAACCAACGTCCAAAAAAATGACAACAAAAGAGAGAAAAACTATAACTCAAACCTCCAAGAGACAAGAGTGGTGTAGCATCTGCACGACACAACACCAACCTGTATGAGAAGGCCACTAACAACTTGAACAACCATCGCTGAGCACGATGTCACAACCTGGAATACACAAGAAACAAAGTCTACATACACCCGAAGGTGTTTGCAGGGTGTGAGCGAAAGGCCCAGTAGGATGTCACCCAATAAAAAGGTTCCATGCCACAACATCAAAAGGACAATTTAATGTGCTTATTCAAGTTATACTTTCAAATTTCTTTTAAAGAAAACATTTACAAACCAAATGCTAATGGAAAACACTAAAAAGAACTCATTTCACAAACACGATTTTAAAGAGGAAGAGGAAGGTTCATTATGGGCACACAGACACACACACATACTCTCACACAGACACATACACACACACACACGCACACACACATATACACGCGCACGCACACACACACACACACACAAGTGTTCCTCCATATGCCGACGGAAGGCACCACGCCATCGATGGTAGAGCACTATGTGTAAATTCCCTAAGGATCATCTAGCTCGAGTGGGACCCTAGAACCTCGTGTCTCGGTGAAATGTGGCATAGAAGGCCACAACCCTAAAAAAAAGTGGCTTAGAAGGCCACGATCCTCAGAACACGTGGCTTATAATTCCACGACCCTCAGATATCATTTGTTTAGTTAGTCTTGCAATCGTCAATCCAGTTAAGTGAAACAGGGACGACACCCATCCGGTTCACTAGCGCACTAGTTCTAGTCCACCCACATAGATACCCAGGGTTTTCCCATGTGCTCAATCAAGTTTCACATTCACATAGTATGTTTCTTTCTCATATCATATACCAAACAAGATATTGCACACAAAAGTCACCATTTTCATACCAAATCACTATTTCAAAGACGCTCAAACACGACATGTCTCATTTTATAAAGATACACCACTTTAAAAATGAATGCGTATTCAAATTCTCCAAAGCACCATTTTAGCGTCATATAAATGTACCAATAAATCATTTCATTTATTATTGAAATCATTTCAAGAAAAACCAAGAAGACGTTACACCAAAAACAGCTTGATTTTTTATAGAGGCACCACTTTAAAACTTGATACATGAGGTAACCATGTCAAAACCTGTTTTCCATTATTCAAACAATTTTGCATTCCAACTTCAAAAGTACACAACAAGGAAAACACACCAAAAGTGATTCATATACTTTGAAAATATTTATTTAAAAACACAAACACCTAAAGTGACTTGAAAACACCTTTCACACCTGCCAAAGAACCCTCAAAACCCTTTCCACCATGTTTCGCACTCAAAACACCACTTAAATAAACAATTCCTAAATTTATAAAACATATCGCATGCAATGAAAACCATTACAAAATCAATTTCACAAATTAACCCTTCTAAAACCTCATTAGAACTCTATTTACAATTATTAAACACTTCTAAAATTTTCCACAACAGGATCAAAATGGAAAATAACATAACCATTTCTAAAGAGAGTGCAATTTTCATCACGCACACATGTAAAACAATTTTTAAAACGCCATTCGCACAACCTATTAAACACAACGAATCATTTATACAACAACACACATATAGACAACAAAAGTATACTATTTCAGAAACCCAATTTTCATCAAACGAACACACCAAAACATTATAAACATAGGTCGTACCATGAAACTAATTCATAGAACATATTAAATTAAACTAAACAAACAAATTAAATTATCTAAATGATGCAAAGGCATGGAACCACCTACCTCAATGTAGGAACAAAAGAAAAAATATATGGTGAAATACTCCCGCTACGGAAAGGTCGCACTGCACGGAACCGTCAAAAAGGTCCTAAAACAGTAGACTAAAAATTATTATCTCCAACCCATCACAACATCAGTGATTTAATAATTTAACTAACTATAAAACAAATTTAATAATATTTAATTAAATTTAATAATGAATGATCAAATTTAATAGTCATTAAACAAATAGATTAACAATTAAACAAATTCAATTAACTAAATTGATAAAAATTGAAACAGATTAAATAAAATGATTAACCAATTTAATAATAATCAAATAATTTAACTAACAATTTTAAACACATGCGATAATAACTGAATATATTAATTAAAAACTAAACAAATTAATAATAATTAAATAAAATAAAACCAACCCTTATCGCGGAATTGTCGGGATCCAACCGAGGGGCGCGCAGCGGCTGTCCGGCGAGTGCGAGTCGGGTTGCGGGGGCTGTCCAGCAGCGCGAGTGAGAGTGCGGGATTACGAGAGCGGAAGAGGGTGGGGCTGGTCGGATTTTTGGGAGGAAGAAGGGTGATGAGAGAAAAGAAAATAAAATAAAAAGGGGGGAATATGGGGGGTGCTAGGCGTGGAAGGGAGGAGAAAGGGGAGGGTGAGGCGCGTTGTAAGGGAGAGTGGAGAGGAGAAAGAGAGGATGAGAAGAAAAAAAGAAAGGAAGAAAAAGGAGATAAAAGGGGAGAGTGAGGCTCACTGGAAGGGTAAGGGAATTGGGGGTGGGGTGCGCTGGGAAAAAGGGAGGGAGAGGTGCGCCGTAGGAGAAGAGAGAAAAGAAAGGAGGGAGGAGAGAAGGAGAAGGGAGAAGAAAACGTGGTGGAGAGGAAAGAAAAAAACGGGGGGTGGCGTCTTGGGTAGGGATTAGGTGGGTTAAAAAAGGGAATTAAATAAAATAAAATAAAATGAAATGAAATAATAAAGTTAAAATAAATAATTAATTAAAAATAGAGAAATATAAATACACATATATATATATATACATGTATATATATATATATGTATATGTATACACACACAATAATAATAATTAGACTATTCTAAAATAGAAAATGATAAAAGGATTTAATAATATAAGTTAATAAATGAAAATTAATAAAAATACCAATAATATTTATAATAATAAGGAAATAAGAATAAAATAAAAGAAATACTCGCTTAAAACGTTAATATTAATAATACCAAGTATGACCACCCGTGTACCGGGCAGGCCACAAGGCTTCACCCGTGCCATGCCCGTGCGTCGGGCAACGTGAAGCCCGCGTCCATTTATCAGCAGAAGTGTGTACCACTAAAATCGCGCTCAGCTTGAACTCCAACAAAACAATTTAAAAAAAGGCAATAAAACTTATGTGGTTAAAATTAAAATTAAATACATACCTCAAAGTGAAGACCAGACGTGAAAAAAAGTATATATAATAAATAATCATGATATATATTACATAATAATGATACTGCATTATTATGTACATATACTTTTCATTTACTTAATTCCATTCAATTAAATAAGGAAACGAAAACAATGTTCATCGTACGTATGGTATACCGTCTCCATGAACTGTGTATTTCATTCCATTTATCGATCTAGCATATATATTTATATGATGAATATATATATTATATATAAATAATGTTACCATTCTGGAATTTTGTAAATCATGGTATAAGTAATAATATGAAGAACAACAAGTCTAAATACATATGATAAATGAAATGATTTTACCCAAAATGCTACATTAAACTGGAATTTACAAAAGAAAAGGTAATGTTAAGCCATAAGTGAATCATATATGATATCAAAAATATTATTATGGTTCTGTTACAAGTTAATAATATGTTTAAACCTACCATATAGTAGTTTTGGACATGTATATATGAAATTGGACCTAAGGTAAGGGTTAATTTTATAATCTCATTTTCATCTGAGATTTGTTATACGTAAGTATTTACTGGGGTTATATTTTTCATCCATGTCCATAAAAATGTTTTTCATAAAGTTTTAAATATTATTCCATGTATTTTTAAATTCATTTTTACCCCTGTTTGACTTTTACAATGTGTTATGGAAGGAATATTTCCTTTGTTTACCATACGAGGAACTTTTTGACTTTTCCAGCAAAAGTATGTGGAGAATGTTTTTTTAAATTATACAGCATGGATGAATTCTTACGGTTTCATAACAACATATTTCAATTAAAATCTTCTACAATATATCATGATTATTTTCAAAAAAAATCATTTTATTTTCAAATTGATTTGAATTTGGTGATAAGAAAATGATTTTGAAGAAGAAAGGATATCTTCCTCAAGAATTCATTTCATGTGTCTTGACAAAACTATTTTCCATCTAAGATGAAATTATTTAGTATAATTATGTTTCAAGTATAATGTATCTATTATATACATGGTTTGATTCTTCTTATGATTGAAGGATATCCATTTGTTTTATATGGATTACGTTATGTTGGGATGATGTTAATGAAACCCATTTTATTCGTTGGGTTATGATAAATGATTTATGTTTATTTTGTGGCAAAAGTAAGAATGATTTCATTATGAGATGGTTGGGACCTATATCTCCCTCCAATTCATTGGGTATAGATTTATCTCTCATGAGATAGAGATGGCTGGAACCGAAAGAAAATCTTGTTCAGTAATACCAGGATAGAACGGCAAGTAAACCTGGTTCAGTAATGGACCTTGTCAATTATGATGGTCTTGGAAGAAATGCATTGGCTACTATAGAAATCATAACATGTGCTTAATGGTTTCCAAAATTACATGTTTTATTCACATCCTATTTTATCATGGTTAATGTTCCTTCATGATATATTCCTTATGCACTGCCTAGATTTATGTCATTACTCATGATTTTGATGTTTTAAGTTCATGTTCTTACGTTCAAATGTTTAGGGATTGTTTTATGTTCTCTATGTTTAACCTTACTGAGAATTTGGGCTCAAAATTTTTATTTTTTCTTTTCCCCAGCATATAATGAATGTTTTAAGGTGAGAAAACCAAATGGAAAGATCTTTATCAATGATGTTGAAGATCTTTCACCATGATTAGTAGATTATGTTCCGAGTTTCCAAAGACACTAAACTAATACATTATTTGTTCATTTGTTTTTTTCATGTATTAGGTATTCCGAAAAAGTAATGTAAGGTCTATTTATGTCAACTTTTGGGCCTCTATAGTTGGTATCAGAGCAAAGGTTTAGTTAACCTTTGGAAACTAAGTCACGAAAAGTTTAGTGAAATCTCGAAAGATATTTCTAAGGTACGTCTAGGTATGTCTCTAAGGTTAAGTATACATATAGGTTATATTCCTAGAATTATAGTAACAATATTAGAAATAAACCTAAGCTATTATATATTGAAGGTACTCCACCTTTATTATGTTTTTTTCCTAGAATGATTTTTGCATCTCACACTATTCTTTTGGGGTTTTAGAAAAATGGCTGGAAACATGAAGATTCATGATAATGGGGAATATGATGGACATTGGAATGATATTCTTCATGAGAAACCAAATGAAACTAGATCATGAATTCCACATCTCGTTATGATGCCTAATCAAAAAACTCATAATATGATCAAAAATCTCAACTTTGGTATGTTTTCTGACTCAAATAATAAGAGAAAGATGGAGTTTTATGATGATTATTGAGGAAATAAAATTCGATTTCCCTCATGTAAATCATATGGGAAGAGGCATGATGGAGAATGTTTCAAAGGAACTAGAAGGTGATTTGAGTGTGGAAAAGAAGGAAACAAATCCAGTAAGTGAAAAGGAAAAGGCTTAGTTAGCACCATGGACAAGGATAATTGTATTGCTAAGACATCAAAAATGATTAAATGTTTTAAATTTTGAATGTATGGGCATTATGCAAACCAATTCCCTAAGGGAAAATCTCTTGAATAGAATTAGCATGGTCATATGAGTAGTATTTATGTGTATGATTATGAATAGACTACAAATTATATATGAGTTGAAAGAAGTGTTGAGGGATAAAATGATGAAGCTCGGTCAATAGTTTAAGAAGGTAGTGGAATGATTGTTTGTTTATCAAGAGTTATTTTTCTGGGTTATTAAATGGAACTATGGAATAAAGAAACATATATAGAATTTTACACTATTGTTTTTCCAACGGTATTTGATTCTATATATTGAATGGTTATGATAACCCTGAAATGTTATTCAGATATTTTTGGAAAGTAGATGGCATGCGCATAATGAAGGGATAAAGAGATAATGAGATATTTGATAGTATTAATGAGATCATGACTGATATAAGGATGAAGTGATATCATGGTTTGAGTATATAGAAATTATTAGCTTTCGGTATGTGGAAATATTTAACTTTTGATAGCATTCATGTTTTCACAAGGATTATTTAGTAATTCTTGTTTCAAGAGGATAAATTATTAAGGAATTCACATATTTGGTATGTGAACAACAATATATATCTTAGAATATATGGGGGATAAATGATGGTATTCAATTCTTGTTAAAAGACCTTTCTAGTAGTCATTTTATTTATACCATGAGATTGGACAGAAGTATTTTTGATAAGCCTAAAGGTTGGAATGGATTAAGTTATACAATAGATAGTATTTTTTATGGCTATAACTTTATTGATATTATTGCTAGAATTTTATAATCATATATTTTTTGAAAAAAAGAAAACCTTTAGGACAGGTGAAAACCCATCACGTCGGACAGGGTTGTGGTAATCGAACCCACAAACGAAGTGTGACTGGTCTTTATCACCTACCACTGGCCTACAAGAAGTCCCCGGTTAGTAGAATTTAGTTTTATTTTATTAAGCGGTATGATAGATGATTTATAAGTCCATTTTAGTAACCATATACGATTCATCTCACCAGATATGACTTATGTATATTAAATAACTTTTTCTATCCTTGTGTTTGAGACAGATGGAATGACCTATCTTTCTATTGCATGATCTTCTAACACTTCACGAATGACAAATTCAACATCATTTCTTTAAGAGATGATGTGGAAATTGTTCAAGGAACTACCAACGGTGAGATTGTATAAAAAAAAATTAAGTATTTCTTCTCATTCGAATTTTTTCATCTTTAGGGAAATGATCTTGAAAACCAAAAACGTTGTACACGATGGTACCTTAGATCATCACAAATTTATGGCTTTGTGATTGTTGGATTTTTCATATCCATGTTCTCTATCACTCCATCAGAACCTGATGGTCAGATTTCTCATCTATATCCATATTTGCACCTATGTTCTTTTATGTGGAAACCCAGTGAAGAGTTAATTTGGTTAACCGTTATGTTTATTTTTTAAAATTATGTTTTAGTATTCCTTTTTATGATTTGGGTTTCTATGATTGAAACTTTCAAGTAGTAAACCATGTATAACCCTGATGAATTTTGATGGTGAAATTCATTTTAAGGGGGGTAGAATGTAACACCCCGAGATTTTACGAGAAATATTATATTTAATTTCATTGATATCTTGTGCTATACGCTACACCAAGATTATCTTGCGCAATACGCAACACCATATTATCTTCTAGTATATGCAACACTATTCTTGTCTGGTGGTACACGCAAGAGAAACCTCCCTCGATATCTTTCGTTGTACGCAATACCGAGTTTCACTAAACAACGATATGTTATTAAAACATTATATAAACTAGACGTTATGAATAGTAATACAAACCTTTTGAAATTTTATAAATTTTATCTTTCAAAATTGACTTCATTTTTAGATTCTGATTATCGAGATTATCTTAGGGTTATTTTTTGGTATTTTTCTAAAAACATTCAATTTTTTATGAATAGTGAAAAACACTGAGTGGTAGTTTAAAACCGAATTTTTTATTTAAATAATTATTTATTTTATTTAAATTTATTTTAAGTCAAAATAGATACATAATACCTATATAAGTTCAATGTAATTCATTTTATTCATTTTATAATAATTTTAGATATATAAAAATTTTATTGAACTTCTTACCATCTTTTACCCCCCACCTAGGAGAATTTGCAAATTTGCATAAAATTTTTTTACCACTTATGTGAGTGGAATTTCAAAAATACGAGAGACACGAATGATATCAGTAAGTAAAATGTGGTTCAAAAAAAATAATTTTTGGTGAATAGAAACTTTTTATTTTTATTTACCACGGTTAAAAGTAAATAGGGAAATTAAGGGTAAAAATGATATTATTATTACCCTAACACGTGACCCAATTCTATTGGATAAGTTTAATTCGACCGAAAAAAAACGTTTTGAATAAAATATGACCATTTAGGTCCACTTCGATTAGATTAGGACATTTGTTATTATTTAATTCAAAGAAGAGTTAATAGAATTATAATCAATGTTTAATAAGTAAAGCATTTTTAGTATAGGGATATACATAAGATAAATTAATCTATAAATATTAATTAGAAATATAAAAATATTTCCTACATAATGGTATTTTAGTTATAATATTTAGACATTAGATAATTTAATTTATTTATGACACAGTGATGATGTAGTAATTACCTTATTAGAGAAATATTAACATAATTGATATTATAAATACCCAAATAAATGTAATTTGAAACTTCGTATGAATTACACTAATTTTCGTGGTTAATATAACATATTAGGGTTGCTTATATTAATTGTTTTAGAAGTGATAATGTTGTTATTAATTCAACAAAAACAAAATAACAAATAGTGTCAAAATTGACAAAAAAGGGTTTTTAAAACAAATATTAAATTATTAATTAATATTCAATTTCTAAAAAATCTAATTTTCGGCCAAAAGACTAATATAATAATATATATGACATTAATAAACCAATTGGGGTTCCATTGGTAGTTTATAGTATGTTTATTAACCATGTAGTATAAGAATACACGAAGACACAGTAAAAGTCAAATTATTAAACTTAGAGTTAAATCTAAATGATACAGTTAAAATGGTAATATAAACTTGTCTAAAACCTATTGGATGAGATAATTTCGACCTATACCCACTCCAGACTCGAAATAAGTCACCTTGGAGCCATTATAAACCGAATATGAATTTATTATAAAATAATATTTTATGTTTTTCCTAAGGTGCCAGTCACTCCTTTTATAAAAGGGCACTCCCCCTTATCACTAATTCACACCTCAAAAGGACTTTTTCTTGGCCAAACCCTACCCAAATACCCTCTAAACTATATTAAATTCATCCTAGAGGCCATACTTTAGTTATAAAGCCAACGTAAGGAGCCCTTTTGATCAAATCAAAAGGAAGAACCTGAAGAAGAGGTAAATATCTCACCACCTATTTCAAGTTCCTTTCTTCTTCAACTTCCTCCTTCTTTGTTGTTTCCATTATAAAATAATAACTCCATAATCATATATGTACTTTGATTTTATTATAAAAATAGCACAACCATATTATTTATTTTATCTATCCTATGAATGAAAAAGTCACCACATGGGCGTACGTACGAATTACCGTCTCCACGTCGTGGTGTAGTTTGTTATTCGAACATTTCATCATTTCGATGGGTATAATAATGAATATAATTGAAATAAATAAATATAAAATTATTTTGATTCTGTATATATGATATTACATCCAATTATATATGATTTTAATATCAAAAGAATGATATTGTCGCTCATGCATACGTACGGACTACCGTCTCCATGACGCGATAAGATTAATTTTCCATGATTAACCATTAAAGTATGATTATAAAGTATATATAATAAATAATCATGAAATATATTACATAATAATGATACTGAATTTATGTACATATATGTTTCATTTACATAATTCTGTTCAATTCAATAAGGAATCAAAAATAGTGTTCATGCGTACGTACGGCCTACGGTCTCTATGAATGATGTATTTCATTCCATTAATCAATCTATCATATATATTAATATGATGAATATATATATTATGTATAAATCATGTTTAAATTCTGAAATTATATAAATCGGGATATAATTAATAATATCAAGAACAACAAGTGAAAGCACGTACAATAAATGAAAAAGATTTTACCCAAAACGCTACTTTAAACTGAAATTTACAAATGAACTGGTAATATAAAGTCTTAAGTGAATCACATATGATATCATAAATATTATTATGTTTCTATTAAAAGTTAATAATATTTTTACACCAACTATAAAAGAGTTTCGGACACGTATGGATGAAATTGGACCTAAGGTAAAGGATAATTTTGCAAATCTCATTTTTATCCGAGATTGTTTATACATAAGTATTTACTGAGGTTATATTTTTCATCCGTGTCCATAAAAATGTTTTTCATAAAGTTTTTAATATTATTCCATGTATTTATAAATTCATGTTTACCCCTCTTTGACTTTTACATTGTTTTATGAAATGAATCATTCTTTTTTTACCATACAAGGAACTTTTTGACTTTTACGGAAAAATAATGAGGAGATTGTTTTTTTTAAGTTAAATGACGTGAATGAATTTTTACGGTTTCATAACGACTTATTTCAATGAAGCTTCCTATACAAGATTTCATGATTATTTTCAATAAAATCATTTTCTTTTAAAATTTAATGGCATTTTCTGATAAGAAAAAGATTTTGAAGAAGAAAGGATATTTTCCTCAAAAATTCATTTCAAGTGTTTTGACAAAACTATTTTCCATATAAGATGACATTATTTAGTATGATTATGTTTCAATTATAATGTCTCTATTATTTACATGGTTTGATTCTTATTATGATGAAATAATATCCATTAGATTTATATGGATTATGTTATGATGTGATGATGTTTATGAAACCCATTTTATTCTTTGGGTTATGATGAATGATTTCTGTTTATTTTGTGGAACAAGTAATAATTATTTGATTATGATATTGGTGGGACCTATATCTCCGATTTATGCATTGGTTAAATATTTATATCTCATGAGATAGACATGGCTGGAACAGCAAGTGAATCCGGTTCAATAATACAGGGCTGGAACGGCAAGTAAACCCAGTTTCGTAATGGACTTTGTCTACTATGATGGTCTTGGCAGCAATGAATTGGCTACTATGGAAATCATAACATGTGCTTAATGGTTTCCAAAATTACATGTTTTATTCACATGATATTTTATCTTGGTTAATGTTCCCTTATGATCTATTCCTTATGTACTACCAAGATTTATGTCATTACGCATGAGTTTGATGTTTTATGTTCATGTTCTTATGTTAAAATATTTAGGTATTGTTTTATATTCTCCATGTTTACCCTTAATGAGAATTTGAGCTCACCCTTTTTATGTTTTCCTTTCCCCAGGATATAAATAAAGGTTTTATGAAAGAAAAAAATGGATGTTCTTTATTATAGATGTTGAAGATATTTCACCATGATTAGAATATTATGTTCCGAGTTTCCAAAGACAGTAAACTAATGCGATCTTTGGGAATTTTATTTTTCATGTATTATGTATTCCGAAAAAGTAATGCAGTGTCTATATATGTCTAGCTTTGGGTCTCTACAAAATACACCAAAAAGTGAAATAATAACTAAAAGTATAATATATATTCTAAAATTTCATACCATATTAATTTATTAGACATTTTTATGTCTTAGGATCTAGAATAACCTTTAAATATTTTAATATTTTTAAAAATTCCATGAGTTCCCCTCTCCTCTCTTATAAAATAGAACCCATTATTATCATTTATTCACAATTAAAAAACTATTTCATTCATCAAGTATCATCCCAAATACATTCTTATAAAACTCCCCACATTCATGGGTCATTACTTTAGGCATAAGACCATTATTATATGTGTAAAGGCTTTAATAAATGGAGATCTTCTAAAAGAAAGGTATCATTATTAATTATGAATTCCTATTTTATTTATTCATCATATTATTTAAAATATTCATAAAACATGATTAAATGACAACTATAATAGCTTAAAAATATTAATATGTTAATATTTTAATATCATCACCCAAATCAATCTCCACATCAATCAAATGGTTAAAGAATTAATCGTTTGTGTGTGTGGAAAGCCACCACCTTGAGAAATGATATAATTTATTTCCCATCAACGTCTCTCAATACATTTTATAATGATGGAATTAAATTTTATATAATATTTTAATTCTGGATTTATCATTGTTAAAAAGATAATATATCATTTACTTTCTCTCATTCCCTTGCACTGAATAACGATAATGACGTTCATGCGTACGTGTGAACTATCACCTCTAAGAAGCGGTGTGATTCATTTTTCATCCCCACATCACATAAATGATATATATAAGTATATTTAAATTATTAATATGATATTAATTATAATATTATAATTTTTTTATAGATAATATTATTGTTACCTTCTTTTTATAATGATTTGTGAAAAATGGAAACGTTACTCACATGTATGTACGGCCTACTATATCCATTATTATAGCATTGTTCATTTTTCATAACCACGCATAAATGGATTAATTTTAAATTATAATTTATATATATAATAGATAATTACTTATTTAATATTATTCTTGTAATGATGAATTGTTGACCACTTATACAATTGACATCATACCAAATTCCAATTAGGCCCATGTACATAATATGGTCAAAACATTCAATATAAACATAAATAGTTAAGTAATTGTTATAACTTGATTATAAGTGGTATAAAAAGAATAATCAAATTTGAAAATGTACCCAATAAATTAGAGAAATAAAATAATTTTATTATTCAGGGACATAAAGATTGTAAGTGATCACTCAGACTCCGTGTTAGGGATGGTTCGTCTCCACTCAATAAACCAACCATTAGTTAAAAAACATGATAATATTACAAGTTTATGTTATTTTCTCTAGTGTATATTGATTTATATATTTAAATGATTCATGGATTATTGTATTATAAAACTTGATAAAAAATTGAAAATAAATTAAATAGCAAGCAATGTGAAAAGAGATAATGTTATTATGCATAAATTATTTTATTAAGAATGGTCAATCAATGTCATTAACTCCAAAGGATACTAACTATATAATGAAGTGGAAAATAATGAATATTTACAAATAAGTTCAAAAAAATCCATGATGAAAAATATTGACCCATTTATCACATTCTAATACTTAAATTATAATACAAACCTAATTCAAAAAATATTTACTGCCCTTATTGTGGTGAATTAATTTATTAGGGGGTTCTAATGAATCTATATGGTTAAATTTAAGTTTTTATCCTTAATGGTAAATTTACTTATAAAATATTAGTTCAACATGGAGGAAATATTTAAAAAATATATGATTATGATTTCAAAACTTGAGAGTATACTAAATAGATCCCAGAAATATGAGTTAATGCAGCTGGAAATAATAGACAAATTAAATACCTTTAAATAATTTCTGTGGTCTCCATTTAGAATATTTTAAGGGAAATATAAATCCATAAAACTAGATATCTAACCTACATGATATTATAAGTATGATGGTAATCATTTATAAAATTTTATATAATATTGTGGTACTAAAAACTTAATTTAATGCATCACAATATGAATTCAGGTTAAATTCTAAAATATAATATTATTTATTATATTAAATGGAAAGAAACACCTTAGAAACACAATTATCATTCCTATATAAAGAAATTTTATTTAGTCTAAACATTTATATGATTGGTATAGTTTTTTACACACTTCACTACTACATAGTAAAATTATATTATGTATCATACCCCCTATTCCAGATTTCCAGCACAATAATTGAGAAAGGGTGAAAAGGATAAATATAGGAAATACATTTGAGGGGTATTTAAATGTTTATCGAATCATGTTATTAAATATATCTGAAGATATGAAGAGAAAAGATAAATAGATTAATCCATACTCTGTAATAGCTCATTTCTGTGAGATTGAAAATGAGAAAGATTGGTTGTGGATTAATTGGATTTTCAACAAATTATAAATGTATAAACTAGAGGAGGCACGTGAATAGTGAACTTGACAATCAGTTGATATAGTATATGCATTTTTTTTATTTTTGTTTACATTTTATATGTATAATAAACTATCAGTTAATCTCATATTATAATCCTTACCACTTAGAGTATCATTATTCTCTAGGAATTTTAAGATCATCAGTATAGAGAATCCTCTCAAGAAACATTTATCTACTATTCTCTATGTGATGTTGATTTTTCGGAACATGCTTCCTCACCCCATATGGTCAAATAAATGAGATAAAATGTTTAAAATGCATTTAAAAGTGCTAATTTAATAGTCAATTTTAAATATCCATCAAAGAGACCAAAGATTCAGAGAGGGGAGTGAGAAAGTGGTTATCTATATCACATGTAGTGTGAAAATTCACTAGAAGAAATGATACATTGATTTTAAGTACTATGAATGCAAAAAAAAACTTCTATTTAAAGTATATTCAACACTAAAAATAATATTTCTTTTACACTCCAAATTTATTAAAGATAATACATATCTCATAAATTTTATTCAAATATAGTAATAAAGAAAATAGAGTAAGGTTATAAGAATTAATCTTAGCTACCAAAATATATAAAGAGAGTGATTCCTAATTTTAAGAAGAAAGGAACAAATATTCTCCTCTAAAATATTATATATTCATGCTAAACTATTGTTTTGTATTGATTATTAAATAGCTTTTTCTTCCCTGTCAAGTTTTCGAAACAAATAATCACTATTTAATATTTGGGATGAATATTTATATTTTATAACATACTTTATATTTATTGATAACAGAATCAAAGATATCATGTACCAAAAACATAATGATTAATATCTTTTATAAAAGTAATTTTATACCTATTTGTGGAAAGATAATTCATCAACATTAAAACTATAGTTATTGTTCAACTTTATAACTATATTGGATTCAATTCTCATTAGAAATAAATATTTTTTGTATTTTGATAGAATTAAATATATTTTTTAAGAACCAGATGCCTTTAAAATATTAACGTTTTTAAATCCACAATGTTTCATCAGTTTAATCAACCTTGAATGTATGAACTATTTTGGGGAGAAACTATATTTAAATTTTTCTACATCATAAATATTCAATAAGATATTTTATGAATGAATAGAAAATGTAATGAATACACATAAGAACTAATATAAGATCATAAATATAGTCTTGTTGAAAATATATAAGCAATGAATTAAATTTAATTTAAATATATATTAGATAAATTTTAATGCATATATTTTATTATAAAAATAATGGTATAGATAAAAAAGAAAAAAAAGTATAATCAGTGTTTTAAATATTTCATGTCTTCCAAAATTCATTTCAATTTTTTTTGAAATATTATTATAACTATAAACCGTATTAATCAAACATTTTCTGATAAAAATATTATAAGAAATAATATTATATGAGTTTCAGTATGATACAATTATATTTTTTTTGTTGACAGTTTTTTATAATGATATCTTTATCGACCCACATATATCTAGAAAACGCCTAATGAATCTTAGTTTTTTTCCTAAAATAAATTTTGATACATAAACAACGCTAATAAATGAAGGTATTACTCAAGTTATTAGATATGTATTATTAATATTAAATCACTTAATTTTTTTGATAGTTGGATAGATTTATACGTTAATGAATACATGTCTCTAGATATACATGATTTTCCATAATAACTCAAATACCTCTATAATTTTGAGTGAGGAGCCTTTATAGAAACATTTCATGCCTTGGGTAGTTAAAAAAATAATCATCATTATATATTAATTTAGTCTAATAATATATTATTTAATAATAATAAAGAATCCTGAATGAAATTAGAATGTGGTATCATGTTTAGATTGTCAGGTTAATATAAATTCTGTAATGGATTCTTTGTTTCAAAATCTTGTTTTGGATTTTTTAGATTTCTCCACATTATGTAAAACTATTAGTGGGTATTAATTTAGAAACGAAATACAGATATAAAATTTTATTCTTGTAAGGATTATTAGGATTTTGTAAGTTATAGTTGTTTTCAAACATGGGTAGTGAAAATAAATTTTTACCAAAAATACATTATAAATATACCATAGTTATATTTTTCATAGAAAATATAGTGATCATGTTTTGTAGAAAATGTTTTAAATGCTAAATTCTGTGATAAACACCTAGTGGAAGATGTTTATATGATATAACCCAAATGATCTGTGACATAAAAAATTTTAAATATGATTTAATAGTTTAAAAAACCCATTTAATTATTGATAAAATAATGTTAATCATGGAATATTTCTTTAATAAATACATAAGATTTATTTTTTTTTATAAAAACAAATGTGATTCATGTATATATAATAAGATAGTTATAGATAAATAGTTTCACATGTCAAATATGTTGTTAACATATAGAAAACAGAATAAAGTTCTTATAGTTAGTTAAGATAAGATAAAAGATATTTCTCTAATAATGACATTAATCAAAACCCATGTTATTTTTTACTAAGATATAATAATAAATATCATAGTGGTCTCTTAAATATAGACATAGAATATTAACTGGAGAGGTATTTAGAAATAAAATATAGTACACTTCAAAATGAAATTATTCCAATGTCACATGGTATGAAATCCCTTCAAGATTATGTGTCTAAGAATATGTAGAGGTTGTTATGATGAATAAAATATCACTTGAATATTTTAATAAGACATATATCATGCATCATGAAATGAAGAGATATTTAATATTGATAATAAATAATTCATGGTGGTAATATTTTTCTAATTAATATGAGAACTAAATATGTTTGTAGTCAGAACGATCCAATAGTACCGGAGAATGTGTGTAGGATAAGTACCATATACATGGAGGGAGGGGAATAATAGTCATTAAGGGGGTAAAGAACTATATTTTTTATATATGAATATGATATCAGGTATCGTAGTTAATAAAATATAATATTAAAGGAAATTATATTAATCCATTTTTTTATATTTCTATAAAGGCCATATATATTTAAACATCTGATGCAACTCAAGAAGTAGTCTAGAATTGTGTTTTTCGAATTAAACCAAGAAACTAAATTATTTTCATAATTTTAACATTTTGATTATGATATAATATAATATTTCATTTATATGGTAGTTGAAAAAAAATTGATTTCTCTGTGATATCTCCTCTTGAGGGATTTCCTCAAAAATTGGAACCCGTGGTAAGAATAATAACCAAAATAGAATGTTCCATGTCTAGCTTTCATAATTTTACCTTTTACGAAGTATTTTTATCACGTGAGAAATAATAATTAATCAGTTAATAGTTTTCTAAAATAAAAGGGGGATTATGTTTCTGTTGATTTCCTAGATCCAACTAAATTTGTACTTTTAATTATAATACTATTTTATTATCATAATATTACATAAATTTTTATCACATGTTGATTTTCCTTATTCATTACATTAATTTGATAATTTTCATGTAGTATTTATCACATAAAAAATTTAATAGACCTGTACTACATTGAGAGCATTAAAATGCTATTAAAATATTCCTAAGAATCAGTCCCATGGTTTGGAAAACATCTATGTGAACAAACATTGATGACATTTTACTATCATGTTTTTGGGGATCAATAATTATATATACATCTTAATAAGAATTTAACACATGGTAATACCTAAGATATATGCTTATATATAACTACCCTCAAAGTAAAATTCCTCATTCCATATGTGTCATTGAATATTCTAAATTTTTTACATTTGTATTGGTCTTTCGAAATAAGATTATTATTAATATGTTTCATGAGCCACATACATTTATTAATTATTGTTAACCATAATGATATATTATCATGACTAGGTACCATATGTTGACTGCATTATAAATAATATGTCATTAATTATATATGTTAAGAAGTTATTTTTCAGTTTCAATTTAATAGAATTATATATCTTTTTCTGTGTCATTAAAATAGAACATTCTATTTAATTCCATGGTTATAGTAGTTCATCAATGACATAATCTATGCTAGTCAAAGAAATATAAATAAATAATATAGGTTTATAACACATTTATGCAACATTGTTGGTAAAATATCATAAAAGTAGGATAATAATACATTGTATGTGTCTGTGGCAATATGTTTTTAATTGTGGAATTAACTTCGTTCTATATGGGTTCCATGACCAGTTTCTAGGTATAGATATAAGACTTTAGGTAATTTCCCCAAATTCCACTCACAAAAAGACAATAGGGTGACACACTATGTGCTCCTTGAATATCAACAAATTATATTGATTTTAATATGAACAATAAATATTATTCATATGTTCTGGAGTAATAAAAATTTGATTCTCATTAAACACCTAAATTAAATTACACGATATATTCAACTATTAAATATATTAGTTCAATATTAAATAAATAATTCTTTATTTTATTTAGTTAATATAATATTTTCTAATCTATTTTTACGTTTTTACAATGTAATTTGTAAATATATATTAATTTAAAAGTTCACTAAATACATTTTCAATTTTTTTTTGTTTTTGAATATTAAAATAAATTTTTTCATGTTTAGGTATCATAATATTTATTTATTTATTGAATGACTCATATAAATTTATTTAAATATTTATTTATTATTCAACATCTGATAAATTTCATAGAAGTTTAACATGTTTCATTAATGGAAAAAGATAAATGGTATGTTTGTCCATGATATAACATATATCAAGAGTGTATATTATAATTATATAAATTATCTTTTTTGAAATATGATTTAATTAAAATGGAAAATGTGATAAGGGGAATTTTCTCCATTAATAATTGTTTTATCCTAAATATACATTCACTATTATATCATTTTGATAGTGGGAATTAGGGAGCATGATAAATAATCTCAAAATAAATTCTCTCAATCCCTAGAGAGAACCTCTAACGATATCAATTAGGAACATCAATAGATAAATACTCTATATCCCTTTTAATAAAATATGTAATAATAGATATTTCTTATTTCAATCCCAAGAATTTGATTTATGGATCTTGTTTCATCCAAAATAAAACTAATAATATGGTGGGAGGTTTTTATAGGACAAATGAGCAAGTGGGAATATAACTAGAGGGATACTAGTCTGGGTTATCAATAAAAACAATGGTACAATAAGACCAGTAACCATATTTATCAGTAAAAAATAATAATTATCATGTTGATATATTTCCTAATTAATTTTATTTTAAATTAAATATATAATAACCTCTCTTTGAAGATTTTAGGGTTCCAAAATCAAGCTCATTGGATATTAATAGTTGAAACTATTAAAAAATGGATACTTCCCTAACTTCTTTCTCTATACATTAAAACCCTATTTGTGATATAAATATAAAATAATAAAGGTATAATTTTCTATTTTCCTTCATTTATAGTTATTACTTATCTATTTACATTTCTTATTCAGTTATAATTCCTAATTTACATTGTTATAAAAGGTGACTCCTCCACTCTTTTTCTTCTTTGTATTGTTGTTATCTATCAATATATATATATATATATTAAAATTTTATTTTTTTATTATGAATATATTCTGTATCCCAGGTGTTTATTTTATATCTTCTTTTGAATATATATACTATATAATGTATCTTATATATTTTATATCATTAAAACCTTGAGATTAATAATTTTGTTTAAAGGGGATCTACCTCAAAATTTATACCAATTATTACTTTATGATACTATTAATAATTTACATTAATATTTTTTCATTATGTTGGGTTGAAGGACAGATTCGAAAAAAACCATTGGAAATTATACCACTAGAACTTACAAGGAGCATACAAATCCCTTGACTAAAACTATTCTATGTAATAAAAAACATTAAAGTGAGTCACACCTAGGACACCCCAATAAAATACTCAACTACTGACCAAATATTATAAGAACCTTCTAAAGATAATGTTGGAAATAAATTTAAACTCAAGATAAACATATGAAATTTATATAGTTCAAACAAGCGTATTAATCTATTAGTGAAATGTTTCTATCATTTAATTCTTGAGAAACAAATAATAGATTTAAATCTTTTGGTACACTCAACATGTGAGACCTGTAATTATTATATAAATTGTCTAACCAAGTACGTGTGGAAAATAAAACCATCGGATATGTTTGTAGACAATTTCTCATTAAATGATCTTCATTGAAGAGCCTCCATTTAGCCTTGTATCTCCTCCTCCTCTACATTATTTACCCGTGAAATATGGCCTCATCCAAAGTCCTCTCAATATTCAATGAAATCTTTATTTCCTTCATTTAGATACTTCAGAATGGACATTTTCTTTTAACAATATTCATCTTAATCATCTAGTCTATACAAATTCTAGACAACTAGACCATTTACACTTCTAATTTTCCATCTATATATTGTCATTTAAATTGTTTGTTCTATATTTTACCATAAAATGGACATAGTTTCCTATGATATAAAATGTTTTTCACAAATAATACTAACAATATCCCATGTGATAATCACTTTTAGGAATCAGTGCTAGGTTGTTCCTCATCCCAAATAAAAATTTCATCCGCCCTCTAAAATTATGTTTCTACTACATGGTTCCCCCTATAATGACTCCTCTATTAAACCCAATCAAATCAAGGAACTGCGTCAATATTTTACAATTTATTTCATTTCACGTTCCTTAAAAATTTCAACGATTCCACACTCTATCTACCAAAAAGTTCTAGATGAAGTGTTTTATGATCTATATTAACGTTTTAAAATAAATAAAACATGGGTATATATCCATGTGACATGCAATATATAAATCAAAAAATAAAACTAAAATTTGCTACCATATTCAAAGATCCTTAAGTAACCCATTTACCTATAGGAACCCAATCCTTGATTCCATTAACATGATATATTATTCTTCCATTTTCAAAAATATAACTGTTAGGTGATATTTTCAAATCCAAATCACTATCATTGAGAAAATGAAAACAAGTATATAGAAGTTATATTTTGAGTGTCTAAATCTCTCTCTAAGTATGAGTCCACAAAACTATAATGCTTCCCCAATATACCAAATAATATTTCTAAGTATTTTTAAAAATTAAGGTACTAAAGAATCATATTTAAAAGAACCCAATTCTTTCTTCTGGGTTTAAAAATAAATATACTAAAAACTTTAATTTCTTTTGAAATATCTAGTTGAGTAAAAACAATGACATAAACCAAATTCTAAGAGTATATGCATATTGATCATTACACATTTTATCAACATTTTCTTTTATTTATGGTTTATTACCTTTAATAAATTTTCATTGGGTGACTCTCTTTGGTATATAATAACATAGGATTTTTATTAAATAATTTTTATTAATTAAACAACATTTGAGTATCTTGTTTGCAGGAAACATGGAAATAAAAAAATCAAATTAAAATTATTAAATTATTAAATATTAAATATATATAATAGACATTAAATACGTTTTTATAAATAAAATTAACAACATTATAAAAAATATAAAAAAGAAATAATACAAAGAATGTCTGTTTAGTCTTGGAGATAACTTTTATTTTAAAATGATTACACAACAAGTGCCCTAATATGAAAATGATATTTTTCTAAAATTTATAAATTTTATTTTGTAAAATGGATTCCATATTCTTAATAAATTGTTATAAATTATTTAAATAGATCATTTTATTTTTAGAAATAAAAATATTTTCAATAAGATTAGTCTTAATTGAATTGATAACTGTTAATCTATAATTTTTAATGATTTAATTTTTCAATATTGTGTAATTTTTATCTTAATAATTAAATTAAAATATTCCAATTTATTACTACAATATGGTATTTGAAAACATATATGACATTATTAATATAAATTTATTTTCATACACATAAAGAACATATTTTGAACACATAGTGTCTAAATCAACTTCTTTTCATAAAATGGTTTTCTAATATATAAAATGTTTAAATGTAAATTAATTTTTATTTTATATAGAAATTAAATTATATTAAATGGGGATAAAATTTTCTTTCATCACATCCAAATTTCATATTATTTTTTACCATTCATTTTTAAATGAAATAAAACATACATGGTTAAAAACAAGTTTCTATGGTAAAAAATTGATAACATTTCAAAACCTGAAGGTAAATGATTTGAATCCAATATAAAACAGGTGTGAAATATCTATGTTCATGGATTTAATAACCTTATCTCACCCCAATACGCCATTATTTACCATTTTTTTGAACAATTTACCCATTAATATCATAATTGCATTTTTGAAAGTTAATGGTTATTCACAAAATTTCTCTTTTTTGTATATATAAAAGGGACACACTTCAACCCATTCATGTCAAACACATCCCATAAAAAGTAATCTAAAAATATATATTTTCCACCGACTATAAATTTATCCCTCATTATTGAGCATTTTAATAAAAAAAATTCCCAAAACACTTCAAAATCATGGATATTTCCAAGAGAATATTAATTTCTTTTATGAAGTTAGTCATGTGCGCAAAACGAATAAAAACCATAGTAAGAGTTTTGTCGAATCAATTTTTAGTTCATTGGGTCATTATATTTCATACATGAATATAATTTTCAACATTTCATTGATCCATCCATTACCATATTTTATATTTTATTTTCTTATGTTCTTTATGGAAGTTATTTCTCGTCATCAATAACTACATATTTAATAAAATTATTTCCAAAATAAAACTATAACATTAGTAAGAATAACAATAATTATTAAAAATAAATATTCTCTTCAATGATTATATTTTATCTCTCATGAAGTGATGTTTTTACCACCATTTTTATTTTATAATGATATTAATACAATTATAAAATGATATTTCATATATAATATGAATTATTGATATCAATTCATGTTATGTTTTCGAAAATTTTGAGAGACACATTATTTTTTCATGGGTTCCTAAAGATATGATGATGACTAATTTTAAAAAACACACATATGTATTGATGATGATTTTTGGGGTCTTATATCATCCTCAAATGATTTTGTTTATGTTTATATCTAATGATATAAGGAGTAGAAATATTGAGTTTTTTTCACCTTGGAATGGGTATAATGAGTTTCCCCAACTTTAAATTCAAAGACATAATGATCTTGTTCACATTATCATGGAATTAATGAGTTTTCTCAGAATACTTTTCATATAATTATGGTTGGGATACATTTTAATGATATATATAAACTTATGACACATTCTCATGATACATTTAGTTTTCATGATGTATCATGTTTTCATATTATTCATTATTTTTAATGTTATATGCACTCTAATATTATGGTCACATTTTTTATGATTTCTAAGATATTTTTTGATCCATATTATTAATTTTACATTAATTTAATTTTCTTTTCTTATTTTATGTTACTCTTTCCTATTCCATGATTATAATATATGGTATCATAATCATTTATTAAGGTATTTTTCCCTTCCTCATGTTTTCCTTCGTGGTTATGATAAAATAAATTATCTAAAATTTCCATCACATAGCATATATCCTCACCCATTTATTATGTTTTTGTCACGGCCCGTCCTAAGGGCCCGTGCCGTGACTACCCCAAGCCAACCTTCCATAGGCCAGGGGCTGGCGACTAGCACCAAAGGTGTAAATCCTGACAACTGGGAAGGCATTGCCTTTATTAAACATAAACACATACAACCAGAGTACAAGCGGAAATAAAACACAAAGTACAAAAGAAAGTGCTGAAAAATAAATGGGTCAGAATACCAACCCAACTGAAAAGTAAATCTTCAACTAAACGAAAGTACAACAGAAAAGACAAATAGCTGGAAGATAGAAGCAGCTCCTGGGTCGTCCACCTTGGATCCTACCTGAACGGTAGGTACAGATTGCCTCCTCAATGCTCTCACCCACCAACCTTCTCCGAGTACCATCTTGTCGTGAAGTCTACCTCCGGGTACTGACTCATCATGAGGTCCACCTCTGGGTACTGACTCGTCATGAGGTCCACCTCTGGGTACCGTCCAGTCCTTGTACACTCGATCTCTATCAGCATTGTTCGTAGTCTACATCCAACACAATGAGGTGTGGGCAAGGCCCATGCAGGGGTGAGTATAACGATACTCAGAAGGGACCCTGAGACCCTCATGGTCTCACTAAACCCAACAAGGATAACCACAAAGAAGGATCTCAACAGATAACCCTTACTTATGTATAAGCCCATACTTATACCTTAGTTATCAAGTAACCCATCTCAATCAATAAGTAATCACAAAGGTTATGAAATCAACGGATAACCATTACTTAGGTATATGCCCATACATGTACCTAAGTTATCAAGTAACCCATCTCAATCATGAGGAAAACTCAACGGTCATTGACTTAGCTCAAACCAGGATTATATTCATGATTTCGAAACCACGGATGCTGGATAACTCCACCTCTATCAAGTACAGTGGTCTTTTCACGACACCAAGGTCCTACTCTCTATACTTAGACTACTGAGGTACTCCTCCTATCGAGTACCGCGGGTCCGCACCCAAACACAGTAGTGCTCCCCGCCAGGGGTCTGCTACCCAAACACAGTAACAGTTCCCCTAAAATCCTACAGAGATACTCCTCCTGTTGAGTACTGCAGGTCTGCTGCCAACTAATAGGCGCTTCATCCACCGTTGGTCTTCCTCCAAATATCGGGCGCTCCGTCCACTGGGCTAGTTGACTCATTCCAAGTCTAGTCTGTCAAGCAGTCGTCAGGTTCACAACTAATATGTCTCTGCACTCCGTACGCCCATCTCCAGGAGGATCCGCACCACGAGTTACTGTTCGATACTCCAAGTATAACAAAGTCCCACAAAGAAGTATCATAAAGGACCGCCTCGTCTCAGGGGTCTCAACGCAAAAGATGGTGCATCAATCGGATGCCTGGTCTTTGATTTATTCACCTTTTCGTCCTGGGGGCCCGGTTGGTTTCGTGTACGAGCCAACCCGACTGTATCTCAACTATACCTCGAACTCTCATAGTGTATACTCAAAGGGACCGTTTCTCAACAAGATTACAAATGCCACTGACGGTTCGTCAAACGGACGTCTGGCCTAAAATTTATCGGCTTTTCGGTTCCAAGGGCCCAGTCGGTTTCTAAGAAAAACCAACCTGACCATACTCCAACTACGTCCAAAACTCAGGATAAGTATTCCAAAAGAATCGTCTCATCAAGAGGAATCCAACAACGTCGACAACACGTCAATCGGTTGTTCGGAGCTCAAGTTATATGTGTTTCTGCTCTGAGGGCCCGGTTGGTTTTGAGTTCGAAACAACCCAGCCATACCCAAACATTGCTGGAAGATTGAGGGTTATATACCAAAATGACCGTCTTGATCCATGGATATCTAAGCAGCTGACAGTGCATCGATCGGAGGTCTGTAGCTCAAGATATGACCGTTTAACTGAAAACGGTCTGAAAATAGGGGGTTGGGCCCGACCCGGTCTGACCCGACCCAATACACTTTGGGTCGGCCCGAACCTAGTCGACCCGACCTGGGTCCAAGTTCGGACTGGTTGGGCAAGGCCCAGCCCGTGCGGCCTGTGGCCCAGCTTGGAAGCCAGTCATGGCTCGGCGCTGGCCGAGCGGGACGCAAGGGGTGCGGCCCCATTTTCTGGAAATGGTGGACCCAGTGGGGTCTGCCTAGTAGCAGGTCGGGGGGTTATACCCTCCCCCCTGGTTTTCCGGGTAACAGCCGGCCATTATGGTCGGCCGGTGTGTGAGGCGCTGCGGGACCCAGAGGGGGTCCCGCATCCTGGAGTCGCCGGTGACCGGCTCAGTCGGCCGCCCCTACTGGTCCTCCCCGTCCTTAGGTCGTAGCTGTCTTCGGCCTCACCAGCGCGGCGTGATGGCGCCGCGCACCCCAGCCGCGGCCCGCTCTGGCCGTGGTCCTCTTCATCTCTGCGTGGTGCAACGGCACTACTCCGCCTTCTCTGCGGCCTTACATGACTGCAGTTCTGAGCAGATCACTGGACGGTGCAACGACATTGTGCGCCTCTTCTTCCAACATCCACGAAGATCAACATAGAAGATGGGAGGAGAATCATCCGTGTCTGTGCAGTCGGATCTCCTCCCGTTACTACGATATCATGCGGCCAATTCCTTAAGAAATTAAGAATGATGATAAAGTCTGGAACCAGAAAGAAATAACCCCAACCTCGCATTGATGTCGCACATCGTCGAGCTACAGAAAGAGGCAAGTGTCGCAATGATCGAACGTCACGGAAGATCGATGTCGATTCCATTGACGTCGGAGTAAGTGTCATCATCGATGAAGGCATTCCTCGCGTTGGTGTCTCCTCCCTTGATGCAGAGGATGAAGAGAATAAGGAACGTCTCCAATGACTTCACGTTCTTCGTCGGAGGCATTCTTTGTCAGAGGCATTCTTCGTCGAAGGTTCTCTTCGTCAAAGAGGCATTGTTCTTCTTCAAGAACGTTCTTCGTTGGAAGGAGGGAGCTCTTCTAAACTCTCCAAGAATTTCCCACAAAATATTTTCCCAACCAAATATTAAAATGAGGTTTCTCCCATTTTAACAACATGTCATGCAAATTCAATTTAATTCAAACTCAATAATTAATTGAATGGTTGGGAAAATATTAAGTGTTGTGAGCGAGATAGAAGGTGGAGAGGCTCCACTCCAATAAATGAGTGGAGTTTTCATGTATTAAACAAGGGGGTGAGTTATGGGGAGTTCAAGGGGTTAAGGGAATGTGAAAGGTTGGGGATCGTGTGGGCCCCACCTCACAAATATCCTCACATGGGTAGTTAGGTGCATGTGGGTCCCACCCCAACTCCCTCATGTAGGATAAAACCACCTTAGATATAAAAATAAAATTGTTCCATAACATTATTCACTTCTCATTTAATCAAAAAAAAATTAACTTCTCCTCCCGTGCAAACGCAACCGCGATAAAGGTCCCCTTAAGAAAATACTGGTGTTCCGAGTTCATCGGTGCCCTTAGATTTCAATTCTGAGCACCGATTCAAAAGATGGAAAAACATGCTCATTCGTTCACTGAATGTACCTGAGATAAACTTCAAAAATTGATTTCGGGCATGCCGGTCCTCAGAACTAGGTGTCATCAAAAAACTTCTTACTCATAAAATTCCATTGTATTTAAGAAAAAAATTTCATTGAAATTTCTGAGTTTTCACATTACTCCCACCTCAGAGCTCTACATCCCCATAAAGCTATAACAGAAATTAGGGAAACTAAAGGAGGTACAAATCACACATCTGAGCCTCCCACTCCATGTGCTCTCCATGAGTTTCCCGTGCTTCCAACAAAAGCACACAAGAGGAATCGACCATCCTCATAGGACCCGCTCCTGTCAATCATCAACCCTTACTGGAACCTCCATGAATGTGGCCCCATCATCGATTTCAAGATCTCTTTGTTCGATGATGACGGTTAGGTCATGCATGCATCTCCTCTACTGAGATATGTGGAGGACGTCATGAACCAGGTGCAACTACGGTGGAAAGGTTAAGTGGTAAGCCACCTCTCCTACCCTGCTGAGGACCTAGAAGGGTCCAATGAGCCTCAGAGATAACTTTCCGCCCCAGCCACATCTCCGTAGACCTCATTGAGGTGAAACCCGTAAGAAAATGTGGTTGCCATCCTCGAACTCCAGTGGTCTCTATCTCCTATCAGTATAGGACTTCAGTGTATTCTGTGCAGTCTCCATCCACTCCTGGATGATCTACACCTTCTCCGTCACAGCTCGTACCATCTCTGGTTGGTAGACAGTTGGAAAACATGGTAAGTCGGTCGATGATCACCCTTCTTCTCTTACAATCTCAAAGAGATGCTAAGATTTCTCATTTTCTGAAAATCTAAATCCGTTCTCATCCCCTGGATGAACCACATTCTTTGCCTAATACAGTCAATCCTGACATGTACAGTACAATTCATGTCTTGGATGACATCGTAAGGCCTCGACGCTACTAACAAGAGATCCATCTGTCAATACTACCTCCAAGGGTTGAGTTACACTGTTCGGTATCAGTGTGTGGTCACTGTGTCTCCTCTAGTAGAAAAATAGAATGTGAGGGTTAAGTCAATAGTTTATATCTGGAACATCTCAGTATTATTCCTAAAAAGGACAGGTAAGTAAACTTTACAAAGAAAAGTGTCTATTTTTACTACAGCCCATAGTAAAAGACACACAACAACCACAACCAACAACATCATGGAAACTAGATACACCAAGAACAAAGGCCTCCATGCCTAGAACTAGTTCTGATCTTATCCACAAAGGATATCTGCAATGCAACCAGCTGCTATGTCGCCTCTCCTAGTAGCTGAATTCCAGTCCTCATGCTGAGCGCATCCATAAAAATGTTCCATTTCCCAGGAGTATAGACTATCTCGAAGTCATAGTACTGGAGGAACTGAATACTCAAAACTTTTTCTACCACGAGGGTAAGGCTAGCCGACTCAAGAGTGATAGGCCGCACCCTCCTATGCAATAGTTTATCCTATGATGCCTGGGGGTTCCTCTTCGCCGACCAAGAAAAACCTATCCCAACGTTGTAGGTAAATCACAACCTTTTTTCTTAATAAAGTAAATATGTGTATGAACTATGGATCCAATCCATACCAAGACCAACGTCCTGAGGCCTCGACGCTGCCACCAAAAGGTTCCAAAAAAAACTCTCGCCTCAAGGGTCAGATCACACTATCGGCATAAGTGTGATAATCGAGTCTCCTCCCAAAGTTATCTCTATACGTGAGGGTTGAGTGAACAGTTTTAACTAGAAACTCTAGGTCTAGTATAAGATTCATGGAAGGAAGGAATGATTCATATCAATTTCTGATGATATGAAAGCTAGTAGTAGACATAGATAATTCCTCGAATAATCGCTAGAACCTTTCAGTCGCACCCCTTGACTGAATGCATGTACTCTCTTCCCCTGCCCTCCAGCTCCCTGAGCCTAGCAGGGACTAAAAAGGTGAGTATTTGTAACATGTCGAAATGTACACCTCCTCATGCTGCTCTCCTAGGTCTTCTTCCAAGTCTGCTGCTCTGCAGATTCATCTATCCTTAACACTTCCTCTTCTTGAAACATTTTACACGCCCAAGTCTCTGAAACTGGTGCCAATTTCTTACTTCTTACTACTTACATTCATTAGTTTTATTCATTCATCCAAATATCATTCAATCACAATGGTTCCCTCTAGCACCCAAGAATAAGTAGGAATGCACAGGAGAGGAAGTGTTGGCTCGGATGTCCTTTAAACAAACCTCTCTCAGAAGTGCGAGCCCTGAAGCACTAATCGCATCATATTTATAGAGTACCATGAATGGTCAGTACACCTTGATGAATACTCACCTACCGACATGTCGTCCTGCTGAAGCTGTATAAGCTCAAGAAAACTATCAGCCGCCTCCTCAAGCCAGTACTCATCCGCCTGTGAGTCGGTCTCACCTCGGAACCTGAGTGGTATCTAATGCTGAAACACTTGTAAGGTACTAAGCCAGCTTGTGTCATCTACCGGTACCGCTGGTTGGAACTACGGACCAACAGGTAGTGATATATCTGGCACACTACCAGAAGGTACTATCTCATGCATCGGTCCACATATCCATGCCTTATCACTATGCGGACCAAACTCATGGTCACTCACTGAGAAACACAAGTATCTGAGATCTCTATCTACTCTACTAGTGTCTAAACTAGTCATAGAACTCTAGAAATCGCCTCCATCCAGTCCACTACTGTCTGGGAATCTTCTTCACCTCGTAACCCCGGAGGCCTCTCCTACAGGAACTCATGCAACGCGCCCAGTCAGTGTGCACCGTCAACTAGTACGGCTGGTGGAATCTACTGCCTAACAGGTGGTGGTGCTGCTGGTACACCACCCAAAGGTTCCAACATAGAAAGAGGGCCCTGCACCAGATTATCATCGCTCGGTGGGCCGTCATAGAGTACTATCTCGGAACTCCAAACATAGTAGCAGTTCCCCTAATATCCTACAGAGGTGCTCCTCTTGTCAAGTAACGCGGGTCTACTGCCAACTACCAGGCACTCCGTCCACCGTGGGTCTGCCGCCAAACACTGGGCACTCCATACACTAGGCTAGTCGACTCACTCCAAGTCGAATCGGTCAACCAGTCATCAGGTCCACAGCTACTAGGTCTTCGCACTCAGTATGCTCGTCTCCGAGAGGTTCCGCTCATGAGCTACTGTTCGATACTCCAAGTATCACTATGTCCCAAAAAGAAGTATCACAAAGGATAGCCTCTTCTTAGGGGTCTCAATGCAACAGATGGCGCATCAATCAGACGCCCGGTCTGTGAGTTATTAGACTTTTCATCCTGGGGGCCCAGTTGGTTTCGTGTATGAACCAACTTGACCATATCCCAATTGTACCCCGAACTCTCATAGGGTATACTCAAAGGGACAATTTCTCAACGAGATTACCAAGCAGTTGACGGTTTTCCAAACAGATGTCTAGTCTGAAAGTTATCGGCTTTTTCGTTCCAGGGGCCGGGTTGGTTTCTAAGAAAAACCAACCTGAATGTATGCCAACTGCATCCAGACCTCAAGTGATGTATTCCAAATGAACTGTCTCAATAGAAGGAATCCAACAAAGTTGACGACACGTCAATCGGACATCTGGAGCTCATGTTATAAGTGTTTCCTCTCCAAGGGCCCGGTTGGTTTTGACTTCAAACCAACTCGGCCATACACAAACTTTGCCAAAATCTTGAGTGTAATATACCAAAAAGACTAACTCAATCCAAGGATTTCTACTCAATTGACGGTGCATTGATCGGAGGTTTGTAGCTCAAGATATGTCTGTTTAACTGAAAACGGTCCGAAAATAAGGGGTCTGGGCCTGGTCCGACCCGGCCCAATACCCCCAAGGTCGGCCCGAACCAGGTCGACCTGACATGGGTCCGGGTCTAGCCTGGCTGGGCGCGGCACGGCCCGTGCGGCCTGTGGCTCAGCGCTGGCCAAGCGGGATGCAAGGGGATCAGCCCCCTTTTCTGGAAACGGTGAACCCAGTGGGGTCCGCCCTAGCAACAGGTCAGGGGGTTACACCCCCCCCCATTTTTCTGGGTAACGGCCAGCCATTACGGCGGCCAGCTTGTGAGGCATCACGGGACTCATAGGGAGTCCCACCTCCTGGAGTCTCTGGCGGCCGGCTCGGCCAGTCGCCCCTGCTTTTCCTCCGCAGCCTTAGGTCGTGGCTCGTTTCACCGGCCGACCGAAATGGCCAGCCGACCGCCGGTGACTCCAGGTGGCGGGACCTCCTCTGGGTCCCACAGTGCCTCACAAACCAGCCGACTGTAATTTCCGGTTGTTACCCAGAAAACTGGGGGGTGTAAGCCTCTAACCTACTGTTATGGCAGACCCAAGTGGGTCTGCATTCTTGGGCCTCACCGACGCGGCGCAATGGCACCGAGCACCACCGTCGTGACCCACTCCGGCCGCAGTACTCTTCATCTCTGCACGGTGCAATGTCCCCGCACCACCTTTGTCACGGCCTTGCATGGATGTGGTTCCCTGCCGATCACCGTATGGTGCAACGGCACTGTGCGCCTCCACTTCCAACTTCAACGAAGATCAACAAATAAGAGGGGAGGAGAATCGTCCGTGTTCGTGCGGTCTGATCTCCTCCCATTACGATGATATCATGTGGCCAATTCCTTAAGAAACGAAGTATGATGATAAAGTCTTGAACAATAAAAAAATAACCCCTACCTCACAAAGATGTCGCACGTCGTCGAGCCATGGAAAGAGGCAATCTTCGTGATGATCAGACATTGCAAAAGATCGGTGCTGATTTCGTTGACGTCGGAGGAAGTGTCGTCATCGATAGTGACATTCCCCACGGTGGTGTCTCCTCCCTTGACGCGGAGGATGAAGAAGAGAAGGCACATCATTGGTGACTTCACTTTCTTCGTCGGAGGCGTTCTTCGTCGAAGACGTTCATCGTCGAAGGCGTTCTTCATCGAAGAGGCATTGTTCTTCTTCAAGAACGTTCTTCATGGGAATGAGGGAGATCTTCTAAATTCTCCATGAATTTCCCACACAATATTTTCACAACCAAATATTAAAATGAGGTTTCTCCCATTTTAACAACTTGTCAAGCTAATTCAATTTAATTCAAACTCAATAATTAATAGAATGGTAGGAAAAATATTAAGTGTTGTGAGAGAGATAAAAGGTGGATAGGCTCCATGCAAATAAATGACTCGAGTTTTCATGTATTAAACAAGGGGGTGAGTTATGGGGAGTTCAAGGGGTTAAGGGAATGTGAAAGGTTGGGGCTCGTGTGGGCACCACTTTAAAAATATCCTCACATGGGTAGTTAGGTGCTTGTGGGTCCCACCCCTACTCCCTCATGTAGGATAAAACCACCTTAGATATAAAAATAAAATTGTTCAACAATTTTATTCACTTATCATTTAATCCACAAATTTTAACTTCTCATCCCATGAAAACACAACCGCGGTAAAGTTCCCCTTAGGAAAATACCGGTGTTGCGAGTTCATCAGTGCCCTCAAATTTCAATTCCGAGCACCGGTTCAAATGATTGAAAAACCCGCTCGTTTGTTCATTGAACGTACCCGAGATAAACTTTGGAAATTGATTCCGGGTACACCGGGCCTTGGAATTAGGTGCCATCAAAAACTTCATACTTGTAAAATTACAAGGTATTTAAGAAAAAAATTCCTTGAAATTTCTGGGTCTTCACAGTTTTAATTTCTTATGTAATGAAGATGATTATTTCTTGTAAGAATTATAGAAAATGGCCTAAAAGAAAATTATTATAGATTAGTGTTTTCAAATGTCATCAAATAACATGTTTTTTTAGATAAATTAATAATCTACTAAAACATAAAATACTCTGGTTGTGAATATATTTCTAAGTATTATTATCTAAAAAATGAAATTTATGAATTTTTTATGTTGTTATTATCTTGGGTCACATAAAATGTATTCAGATGAGGGTTTAGTTATTTTGTAGATTGTGTTAGATAACTTTATATAAAACCCTAGTGATAAGTCTAAGGAATATATCTAAGTATATGATAACATCCTAAAGACATTGTAATTTTCCGATTTTTGGGTTTCTAAGGAAATAATATCATTTTCTGGATAATAAAATTTTATGTACTCTCTGAAAAATAATCCTAGGATTAGAAACATTGAAAGCGGAATATTTGGTATTAACTCAGTCGCCACCCAATTCACAATAAATAGGCCTTGTTGTAGAAATATATTGATACTCCTATGTGATTTTATTTTACTTTTAAACGTTATAATTAAACAAATTTATGACTTATTTGAATATATAACTAGTTCAATTATAAAACTAACTGGGGATAATGTAACATCATGAACTCTAGTAACCCAAATTCGATAGTTATATTACATTATTGGTATAAAATATGATATTTTTTAAAGGTTTTAATAGCATTGAAGTACTGGAATAAAAGATAAATGTATACATAATATTTGAAGAGAAAATATATAACATGAGCATAATATGAGAACATGATTTGACCTTAAATCAAAATCCTGAAAATTTCACATAGATCTCTTCTAGGTTTCTTGAGGAAAGAAAATCAAATAAGGGTTCACTAAGATTCTATATAGGGATTACAATATAGTATAATATTTCATAACATAATCATGTAATAATTTATATGAAAGGAATAAATAAACAACATAAAGCCATTATCAACAAAAAATTATTAATTCCTATATCAGTGAATTTAAATTAAAACATGGGTAAAAGTAATAATTTCTTACATACGGATGGAATTAATAATGTCAGATATAAAAACATATTTTCAAGTAAATATACCATTACACAATCTATTATGGAAATAGTTATAAATTAAAAAAAATGTCACATATATTCATCAAGTATCAATATATTTCTAGTCTTATCCAATAACCTTAATATGTACAATTCATTCATCATAATATTCAATAATATTTTCCCTAAAATTCTCTAAGGAACCACATAGTAAATAAATATATATATATATATATTAAAAAATATGGAATAAAATAAATACCTATAAAATAGAAAATTTTATATTTCTTGGATAAAGTCTTTTAATTAACGTGTATAATTCATGGGGTATTGAACATATAACATGATGTAACATTTTCCTGTGAAATATTGTAGAAAGGGAACATTCAATGTGTTTATGTTATCAATGTAATACAATAATTAGTATCAATTTTATGCATTATTTGGATATGAAGGTAATTTTATGAATAATCATTCATTAGGGTTTATAAATAGTAAGGGGATATTCAAAAGCATTTCCTCGAGACTGTCTAGCTAGGTGTACAGTTTTAGTCCTACTATTTATGCATCAAAGATATGATTGATTCAATCCTCAACAAGCCATATTCATAACTATTACCCCTATATTAATCTATGCCACAGCCACATCTAATTTTTAGTATCCATTTTCGGAAGTAGTTTCTAGAAAACTGCACAACGTATTACTTTACCAAAAACATAGGAAGGGTTTTCCCCCTGGAAAAGATTAAGTTTTTCTATACTATTAGAAACTCTTGAGAAAAAATAATATGATTGGTGGATAATAATATAGACTTTTAAATTACATAAATTTCATGATAATCATTGAAAAATTATTCAACGTAAATTTAGGTACAATACAATATGAAATTGGTGGTGAATATAACCTGAGTCCCAAAAAATTAGCCTTGATACTAAAAAACTAGACTTATGGCCTGGGATGAAATTAAATCAAACCTTATTCAATGAGATGGATTAGAATAATCTTAAAATAAAATTATTAAACCATTTCATGATATATAAACTCAAATAAGAAGTATATACACAACAAAAATGAAATCAGATGCATAATAACAAACATGTCCCAAAATGATGAATTTGAGACAGAAAACCCATACATTTTATTTGGACTTCCATTATTATAATTTAAACTAATTTATCACAAAAACTTAAATATATTCATTAATCACTTAATTCATAACATTGATCATAACCAATTTCATTTATTTTATTCATAAATAGTCATTTTATATATGAATTCTTCTAATTTTAATCATCATGTCATTAAATTTTTTTATCACTTTTACTAGTTTAATAATATGTATATATGTATTCATTATGATTCCAAATTTTATAATTAATAGATAATTAATGATATAATTAGGTATTTTTTTAATTTATTTATTATTTTTAAAATTCCTTTTTAAGAGATTTTTATTCTATATCCTTGAGGATGAAATTGATATCAATCATATTTTAGTAAATCTTGAAAATGTAATAGTTTTTAACAATTTTTTATGTAAATATTGATATTACATCTCCAAAATCAAAAATAAATCATTATTTGAACATTTATATTATATTATACCAATAATTATATTCCCATAATCATTCAATATATGAATTCATATTATTGTTCAACTAGGTGTTTTAACTAACCAAAACAAGAACATACCCAGATTTAAAGAATGACTATGATGTGGTTTTATTATAAACTAATTATACTAAAAGCATAATGATATTATTAAATTTTTATTAATTAAAAAATTGTAATAAAAAATAAATTTTTATTATAATTAATTGATATTAAATTATTGAAAAATTGGGATAAAAGATTATCCACATAGCACACTTGTTTCAAATGATTGAATTAACATTGATCATCTATTGGTCATATCCAAAATAATTTCTCAAAAGAAAATTAAAATATTCCTAATTAAATCAGAAATATCATATTTTTATGTAAATCAATCATAGGAACCATCAATGATTTCTAGTGTTAGCAATTGAATTTCACTACTAGTGGTGATGGTATTTCCCATGCTCCCACAAAAGATGATTGGTTTTAATCGATGGGATAAGTGAATATTCAATGATATTACACATAATATAATAACATTGTAGTATTTAAATGATACTAAAATCATTATATTATTTTTTATTGAATATATTTTAATGAAGATAATTTAGAATAAAAGTTATGTTTTTGATAATACTCACATCATGGAGATTATTTTTATAGTAATTCTTTTTATAAATAATGGATTAGTGCTTAATAATGTTGAAAAAAATGTTTATAATGCTGGAGAGGGTTCTTGGATGATTAAATTGGAATATTTTCAATGATAAATTAAAATGTAAGTAGATTCTTGAAGTAGTTTAGATTTTATTCTTTTATATGATAGGGGAAGTGTAATTTTAGGAGTAACCATTTCATTTTCAATAATAAAATGTTACAAATAGATTTTATATGAATAGAAAATATAAAAAAAATGAGAGTATAGTGATTTTGGTTCAAAAATCACCTCAACTGCACCTTTTTTAGAAAACTTTGAGGGTTTTTTCCAAATAGCCCGAAGGCCTTCATTTTTATTGATTTTTTATAACCCCCCCCCCCCCCCCATTCAAGGGAAAAGGGGGAACCCTTACATAGCCCATAGGCTCAGTGATTACAAGGCCCATAGGCTTAAGATATTACATGACCTGAAGGTCTCAGGGAATTCAACCAGACTATATACAAGGAACTGCACCTCCCTAGCATCTATGTCATGATAACAGCTCTCCACCTTTTCATGGTCGTCTTGATAGTCTTCCCGTGCAAGCACAGGCTGGTATCGATGACATAGTCATACCCTTGTATTCTGACAATCCATATGATTCTGCTCTGGTGAGTGGACCTGCTCTTAATCCTCTTCTGCGAATGATAAAAAATATATATTTTAAGAGAATGAATAAAACTATATATTTTAACTAATTTTAGCATTTTTATTTCAAATTGGATGAACATTTTATCAAAAACCTTTACAAATGTCTGAAAAAATAAAATATAAAATAAACACACTAAATCTCATAATAAATGTTTGTTATTAAAAATAGTGTTTTAGTTTTTTAAATTTATATACAAGATAATATTATCTTGGGTACTAATTTTAACAAAATATGTTTATTTATTTTAAAAAGTAAAATTTTCTTAATATTTGTGGGAAATATAAACCCAAATCTCCATTTAATATAATTTATTAAATGAAATGATTGAAAACAAATATTTTATTGATGAAATATTATAATGACTTTTAAAATTTTTAATTAGGATTTATAACATTTAAGAATGTTTAAAAATATATATTTTTAATCCTTAAATTAATATTTATTAACATAATTGTTTCTTTAAAATTATAGGTCATTCGTATATAATTATAAACACATACAAATTATTAAATTTGTTCAAAATCGTATTTTTGATTAAAAACAAATATTTTCAAGGAAAGGTATAAAATTTCATTCTAGGACAATTAGGATATTATAAATACAGAAATGAATCTATTTGGGTTAATTGAAAATTTAAAAATTAATCATTAAAGTAAATTCAGGAAGGGGTACTCTTTAGAGTGCATATTTTGTGACATTTCAAGATATGGTGTTTTCCAAAAATAGTAGGATATTTGGTTTTAAATTATCCCCTAATTAAATAATTTAATAATTTAAATTGGGATATATAACAACCATTGGAAAAATATGGAAATTCTTACCACATAGATTCGTTAGGATCATAGGTTTCTTCTACCAGATAGTGATTTATCCATAGGACATCCACCAATAGAGGTTTCTGATCCTCTAATACTTGATCAATGGTTTTAAGAAGCTAAATAATATCCTCATTATAACACAAATATTGCTCCGACTATATTCCACCTTTTGTGAGAACAGGCATTTGAACAAGAATTTATTTCCCTGACAATGAATCCCAGAAGATATTCTTTACTTTAGAAAGGATGGGAAGCATATACAATCGATAAGATAATAATAAAATTCTTTTTATCTTTTTATAATTCCTAACAAACCTAAGAATAACTCCCTCTTTTGGCAAAACCATATAACTCCCTTCCTTTATGAAACCTTTTAGAATACACAATCCCAATAATGAAATTCAAATTCCTCCGTTCGATTATAAGAATAGTTCATTTATATCACTTGGGATGATTTAAAGTGATCTTGAATAGTATATACATTAATAGTCGATTCATCTACAAGAACGACGAAAACAAAAATTCCTTCTCCAATATCTTCTGAATAGGTTAGTGTATGAAACATTTTCCCATACACTACTTCATATTTTCCCATCTGGATGCTCAAATAGAAGAAATTGTTGTATAAAATTACACTGATTGTAGATACTGATCCCACAAACCTTTCTAGTTAACAGAACATGATCTAATAATTTATTCTAATGTGCATATAGTATTTACAGAATTCCCATTAGTCTGTGGATAATAGTTCATACTAAAATGTGTCACATTACATAGACCCGTTTGAAATGTCTTTGAAAATTTTTATGTGAACTAAGGATCAGGAAAATATATAATTTATAGTGGTTACAAATAATGTCTTAGGATTTCAGTGATATAGATTTGGGTAAGGTGCTCAATGTTTAAAACTTCTCTATTAAAAATTTAATGAGTATAATTAGTAACAAAATCAATGATATACAAAATATAAATTTTCATCATTTAGTTTTTTTGGATTCTTGTGAAAATGTACATGTAATGACTTTTTTACCATTTAAGTCATTGAAATATATCAAGTATTATATTTTTACCTATTCATTATCAAGGTTCAATATTTCAAGGCCTGGTGATCCCAGAATTAATATTTGATGCATATTAAATATATTAATATCTCCGGCAAACAATTTTTCTGAAAATATTTAACAACATTATAATGGACTCTCGAATTATAAATATGAGTTCATCAATGAGAGAAAAATGTGGGTTTTACCCTAGGCATGACATAACATTCATTGGTGTTTGGTGATTAGGAAAAACGTATTGTGGGTGCAATGAATAAATAAATTCAATCATATGTTTATTTTATTATAATGATAAATCAACCTAATTAATCCCCAATAAATACCCAATTTTAGAAAAATAGTAGGGTTATATAGAAATCCATGGAGATTAGAATAGGATCCATTAAGGATATGTTTGTGGACTATAATAGATTGATATCTGATCAAGGATCAATGAACTCATGAAATTCATGGTTCTCTCCTATGATGATAATGTAGGATCATTCAACATTAGAGATCAAAAAAAACACTAGGTAGAATATCTGATTTATGTGGATTCATACAATTAATTTATCCTATTTTGAATGCAGTCGATTCCATGAGAAAGAATTGATTTTCACATCGATGGTTTACTTATTTGATGGATTATTTATTATTTCGTTGATTCTCTTTACTTTTATTTTTTATATTCGATGAAAACATTCTGGTTCCAAAATATAAAAAAAATGTGGTTTTATTCCCATGTTCTTATGGTTTTCCCACACGTTTCTACGCATATTCATTATTATAAATTTCTTTGTCATGCATTCCATGCCTATCAAATATTTGATCATTTTTTTACCATTATAAAGTGAAATAGATCAATACCGGATATTCAGTTAATGATCAAGGGAAATATAAAGGTGAAATTAAGATAAAATAAGATCATGTATGGATCGATATAGGACTGAATATTTCTATTTTATAATGGGTTCACGATGTTAGATTTGTGTGGCAATGGTCTAGCTCAAGGGAAAGATATCTGAGTCTATTTATTCCCAGTTTCTAGTGAGTGGTGACGGTGAGTGTTTTTCAACATAGATCCATAATCATTGGTTGAATTCATGGTGAATATAAAGGTGATGGTGGAATTTTTTTATGTGGAGAAGGAATTTTGTATTCCTACAAATACTATAGTAAATGAAATATAGATCATAGATATACTCCATGTGGGACACCATGGTTTTGGAACTAGGTTGTATGTGGAAATTAAATATAACACATTTTGTAGCACCTTCCACAAAAAATGCGACCAAAATCTAGAAGCTTAGAATATGCTCTAGGAGTACACATACACGTACATTTCCAGGTACATGAGAACCAGTAGAGTACATGTGTGTGGCCTTATACTCAGATGCAGCCAAAGTACATGGGTTGGGAAATCCACTGAAACAGAGTCCGGTATACATGTGAACATATTGGAATACATTGGAATGGATGGAAAATATGGGATGAGTTCTGGTTTAACTCTATATGTCATGTTTCTAAATATGTAATTCCATTTATTTCGGGGTTTACATGTCTTCTGAGAAAGTGATACACAGGAAAACTAGATGTTTTCAAGACATGTTGTGTACCCCAAGTACATGTTGTGTACTTCCTCATAGGGTTCTTAGAACCCTTAATTTTCTCAATTTATTAGTATTAGTTGATATTAGTCCCTTGTCAATTTCCCTGATTATATTTTGCATCATTAGATTCTTTAATTTTTATTGTGAACCCCATGATGGGTTCATTTTTGGATATATTACCTTGTATCCCTCTATGGGACCAAGGTTGAATCCTATATCATCTAGAGGTGGGTTTTTTGGTATCATCATGATAAATATACATAGTCCATTAATCCATTAATCCATTATCAATTATGGAGAATTATTAGTGTTTTTTGTCCCACAGTGGCCCTAGGGGTGATCCCCTACTATGATTATATGATATTTAGAGATCTAGTGAGTAATTCTTAAGGAGGGTTTAATGATCATGATATCTTGGATAAACATCATCATTGATGACATAGATCATAGACTGATTACTATAACAATGTGTGTTACCTAGATTCATTAATTAGTTTCATATGGTTTTCCATATTGGATGAAACCACCTTTTGAAAGTTATTTATTATGAGAATATATTGGTTTTTTATAGTATTATTGTTTTGAGATGACTAATTTTTATTGTTTATGGTTAGTGATGTTGGGATGCCTAACAAGGTATTCTAATTATCACCCATGAATGGGATCTTCATACATGTTTTATTCCTTGTACATATGATTAATCTTTTGAAAGAGTTATGAGAGGACTAGGGGCTGGAAGAGCATATTTATGGGCAAGAAAAACTAAATTATATTATATTGTTTCAGTTGGAAGTAGTCCCCTCCTTCTGAGAAGGGTAGACTCCGTTATAGTTTTTTTTTCTTGTATTTAACCACTTCGTCACTTTCTATATATCTTTTTTCTCTGATTATTGGGTATATTATTTCATGCATTAGATATATTTGTTTTATGTTTTTTCATTATATGGGCTTGTAGATATATGTGTGTCTAAAATTACATAGTCTAATGCCTCTGATGCGTGGGATATGCCTACTAGGAAATAGTTTCTATCACCTGGCCTAAGGGAGGTGGGATTGGGGTAGTCACAATTGGCTTATATATAGCAAATTGGGACCTGGTGGGTTTGGTCATAATAGAACATTGTAACATTTTCCAACTTTTATAAAGTAATAATCATAGTTTTCATGACTTTTTAAGAGTTTTTATTTCATCATTTACTAAATATAATAGTCTATAACGGGACACATTTTTAAAAATGTCCCAATTTATAATATAACATAAGAAATAATCTCTTAAATCCCTTTACATATTTTATCTCCATTGGTTTATATTGAAATTTGAGCTTTATGATTAATCTTGCAGTTCACTTTTAAACTCTTATATGGATCAAACGCATAACATATTCCCAAATATCGACACATAATATCAATAGATTACTCTACCAATTTCCCATCATTTACTACTTTTATATTCATGTATAATTTTTCATCATCCAATTAGGGCTTCTCAATCCTTTCAAGAAAGGATCGTTTATAAATTTCCTCTAAAAAGAATTATAAAACCCCTTGCCTAAAAAACACCTTATCTATATTTACTAGATATCTATACATAGGGCCTTTATTAATCCCAATTAGGGTCAGAATATCATGGTCCATCATAGTCAATGCATCAACCACCTTGTATTCCTTTCAAAGGTGGCAGTGTATTGAGAAATCATAGTCCATGAATTGTTCCAAACATATTTTTTCCATTATGTTGATCAACTTCTGAGACTATATATACTTGAAACTCATGTGGTCCATATAAATATCACATATTTCTATGTATAGGTTGTTTTTCTGGGTTTTCAAATAAAATATTATGCATTCCATCCCGTGCTCATAAATTAGAAAGATTTGTACATAGATTTTCAATTTTCATGATGCATAGGTGATTATCCACTAAATGAGGCTAATAATAATTGTTAATATATATAATATTCATGTGATATATTATTCATAAACACCATTTTAGTGAATTTTACACTTTGAACATCATTTCACATTATGATTGTAATTCCTTCTTAAAATGCACTATTATGTGGTACATTTTTTAACATCATTTAAAGTACCCAATGTTTCATCTAATTTTAAGGAATGTAATTATCCATATTTTAATTATATATTTGGGTAAATTATTCTACACTTCAATATGAACATTTTTAATTCAAGGGGAAATGGAGAATTAATGAAAGAATATGGGGATATTTTTCTTATTAAAGGAAACAATTCTGGAGAAGTCAGATTGGACACCAACCCACTGATGAGAATGTGGGGTCCAATATACAGTCCCAATGAAGCCCATCTCTCATGGGATTCTATAAGGCATGTATAGGAACAAATTTATCTTCATAATCCAGTGCTAATTCAGCCACAATGGTTTTCATTAAGGTGGCCCAATTTGGAGATCAAATTCTGGGATAGATTCTGCGGCCCTGAAAAAACCCTAAAAATAAGATCATATCTTGGAATACACAACTCCAAATGGTCCTAACATTTACAAGAGGTTAGGATACATACGGGGCTCAATTTTATTCTTCTATGGACCAATCTTATTCGGCCATATAGAATGTCGTCAAAGCACCTCTGTTCGGTGGATGAAAGCTTTCTTCCACCTCAGGTCAAGTGTGAAAAGATCCATGTTCCACAATCTTTCCACCACCCTAGGCCTACCATAATCAATTGGTATGCTATGTACTATTGGAGTCTCGACCCAAAGCTCCCAAAATTCCTATTTAGGGAAGTGGTGGTGGAGTATATCTTCATCTTTTGAGATTTCTTTCATTGTAATGTTATGTTGCGATTTTGTTGTCTCAAGTTTTCCTTTCACATGTAAGTTGCTCAATTCACTTTAGTTTCTTAATAAAAGTTCTCCTTATTCAATTATTCTATTTTTCATAATATCAATTTGATACCATTGGTTCAAGTTCTGAATTTATTCACACCAAACCTTGTGAAATTATCACACAATGGTTGAGTGATATTTACTTTATTGTGCTTTTTTTACTTCTCCATTTCCTCCCTCATGAGTCTAATTTCCGCTTCCATTGAAACTGTAGAATAAATGGAGGGATAACCCACTTATGGGTTGATCCAATGGAGTTGAAAGGGTCTAGATTGGATGTTATTTGTCACCCCATTAATGTCCAAACACTTCTTTTAATTGAGTTTTTTATTTGATGATTTTTAAACTCCATCGTCCTTGTTGAATTGATGGCCACACACTTCAAGTACAAATACGAACCATAACATCAAGTGCTCAAAATATTGATCCTTAAAGTGTATAGGTGATTAGTATTAATGTGTGTAGGTATTAAACTAGTAAGTGAGGATGTTGTTTGATCTTCTTAAATGAACTAATCTCAAATATAAGAAATTGAAATAGTTGAAAAATAATTTCATCCAATCCACCCCAAGCGATAACCTAGGATCAAATCACTACCTAAATTTGAATTGACCTAAATATGTTAGTGATCCTTTAAACCATCTTAAATCAACCTAATTTAGCCACTTAATAGCCAAAACAATCCATAGAATGTATGTGTCTATAGGTACTTCTTAGGTCTCTCAGGATTCGACAACCCAAGCTAGACTACAAGGATAGTCCAACCATCTTCTTTTGGGTAATTTGAGCGTGAATCAAATTTGGGCACAGTTGTCAGGGACCCAAGTATGTTATTTCAACACCCATTATATTCTCCTCCATTTCATCTATTCTCACCCAAGTTCTCTTTTCTTGTCCATTACTCTTTTCTTTTTCTTTTGGTGCTTGTCCAACTACACCCGCGATCAATCAAGCCGTCTAATTATGGTGGAAAGTCCTAGTGTTGGGGCGTCAAGTGAACCTAGGGGATTTTTTCCATTAGATAATAATCCTATTGATATTTCAGAGTCCAAAATTGAGCCTATTTCAATTGATGGTCTTCAAAGAAACCAGCTCATAAACCCGGGTGGAAACCAAAATGGAAATACAAATGAGGAAGCCCCAAACTTGGGGAATGTGGTTTATCAAACCATTAATGAATATATCAGACTTTCCTGGACCAATTCCCCCTCATAAATTAGAAAAAATTACCTAGGAGATTCCAACTACATATTTAAACCCCATGTCCTAAACCACCTTCCCACATTCCATGGAATGGAGTCCGAGATGCCCTACCTTCACGTTAAGGAATTCAATGACATTGTAGAAACCATGTGTCCCCACATCAACTAGAATCAGATAAGTTGAGGCTATTTCCTATTTCATTAAAGTATCAAGCTAAAAATTGGCTAAAAAATGTGAGACCATCATCCATAAACTCTTGGGACCAACTAAAAATATAATTCTACAAAAAATACTTTCCCCGCCAAAAAACAATTGCAATTAAAAAGAGTATCCAAAACTTTTTGGAAATAGAGGGAGAATCACTCTACAAAACATGGGAGAGGTTCAAAGACACTCTAAACATGGTTCCACACTATGGTTTTTCTATTCCTGAATAAGTGAGAATTTTCTATGAAGGGTTGGGTCTAGGGAATAAACAATTCATTGACATGATGTGTAATGGAACCTTTAAAAACAAAGCCTCAAATGATGCTTACGAGTATCTAGAAATCCTTGTGGAACAAAACCAAATATGGGAAACTTCACCTTATTCTGAAAATCCACAAAGAACTACTGGAATTCATACACTTAGAGAAAATTAAGGCCTTTGGGCTAAACTCACAGCACTCTCTATGAATGTTGAAGAGATAGACCTTAGGAATGTCCGTGAAATACAAACTGTTGACGCTGTTTGCACAATTTGTGAAAAACATGACCATAAGGCAGACAACTGCCCAAACCATTCCATCCATCAAGGATGTTCTTTTAAGAGGACCCCTAGTGGAAGTAAATTCTTTTAACATTCAAAAGCCTCAATACCAAAACACCTTCATCCCAAGGTATAATGACCACCCAGGCTTCCACTGGAAAGATAACCAACAACCTACCCAACCATAAGAAAAAATACATACCCACATCAGAACTACCAAACCCATAACCAGTTCCAAACCAAACCTATCAAATACCAACAGCCACCGGTCCATTATCAACAAATAATCCCACGTCCAAAGTATCCCCCTGGTAAAATCCAATCTTCTCAAGCACCAACCCAAACTGTTCCACAAAGCCGACTAGAACAAATGTGAAATAAAATGGAAAGAATGAACTAGGTAGTATCTTCCCTTAAACAAGAACTTAAAACCAACAAAAGTGGAGAGGCACCCATTCCTACTCAGGTGGTACCATCCTCAACTTCAAGGGGACAGTCAAGTTGTACTCAAACAACTCATGAACAACTAATGGCTGTGACTATTTTAAGAAGTGGGAAATCAACTGAGAAAACTGAAAAACTAATTTATAACCCATGTGAAGCTTCAAAGTCTAATGAAAATTCAAATGAACCACAAGATCAAATAGAGGAAACTGATAACAATGTGAAAGAAAAAACTCTTCAACAAACAACCCCACAACCTGCACCATTTCTTCAATGCATAAGGGGGAAATCCATGCCTAAATTGAGTGAAACATTGAGGGAAATCTTCTCACAAGTCAATTTGAACATTCCCCTTCTCGATGTCATCCAAAACCTACTATCCTACTCAAAGTACCTTAAAGACTTTTGCACTTTTAAAATAAATTTGTCACATAAAAACCAAGTCCTTTTGGATGATAATGTGAGTACCACCATTCAAGGGACCATTCCTCCTATGTTGGAAGACCTGGGTTGCCCTTGAATCAATGTTGAACTGGGAGAGAGAAAAATTATAAAGGCCTTGTGTGAACTAGTTTCTAGTGTCAATCTCATCCCGTATTTTGTGTACATCTAGTTAGGCCTAGAAGAGTTCCAACCCACATCGGTCACACTTCAACTTTCGGATCATAGCATTAGGGTTCGCAAGGGGATTTTAAAGGATGTTCTGGTAAAGGTTGAAAATTCCATCTACCCTACAGACTTCATTGTCCTTGATAACCATCCATACTCAGGAAATAAGGAACAAACCCCAATCATCCTTGTACGTACCTTCCTTGCAACAATCAACTTTGTTATCTGAGTCTGAAATAGGAAGATAGTCGTCACCTTTGGAAACATGAGTCCAGACTTGAACATCTATAATGAAATCTCAAATATTGGGGATTCTGAGGACATTCATGAAGTAAATATGATAGGAATAATTTATAATAAATCCATAGAACCACAAGTAATATTTGATGGATGTTTAAGTTGGGATGAGATTGATTTCCTTTGTCCACATGAAGGAATTTTCTCTCCTTGGCTAGAGTCATTTTCAAATTGCTCTTATGATGATGTTTTAGGTCCAAAAATATATGAAACCTTTCAAGAAACCACTTTCATGGGGCCCACTCCAACTTCCTTCCCTAAATCTGATCATGCCAATCTAGTAGCTCAAATATCTAGATGTGGGAAATCAATACTATCTAAAAATATGGGAAACAAAATTTATCATTATCCAATTTCCCAAACATCTGATAAAATTCTAAACCAACCTATTCTTGAATTGAAGAAACATCCTGCTGCACTCAAGTATGCTTTCCTAGGGGACAATCAAAAACATTTTATTGTCATTTCTTCTTCTCTTGAAGCTGATCATGAGTGGATGCTTCTATATGTCCTTAGGAAACATAAGAAATCTATTGTTTGGACCCTGTCTAATATTTCTAGGATTAGACAACTTATTGGGACTCATAGGATTGTTTTAGAATCTGATTCAAAGCCATGTCATCAACCTCAATGGATACTCAATCCAAATATCATGAAAGTAGTGAGAAAAGAACTTCTGAAATTGTTAAAAGTTGGTATCATATATCCCATAGCTGAGAGTGAGTGGGTCAGCCCAATCCAATTGGATCCCAAGAAGACAAGAATCAGAGTGATAACCAATGAGGGTGGAGATATTCTTTCAACAAGGGTGAGTAGTTGTTGGAGAGTCTACATCGACTATAAGAATCTAAACTCATTCAACAAGAAGGACCATTTCCCCTTACCATTCATTTACCTAGTCCATGAGAGAGTGGCAGGTCATGCCTTCTACTATTTCTTATATGGGTACTTGGGGTATAATCAAATTGAGGTATCCTTTAAGGATTAATGGAAGAATACATTCACTTATCCATTCGACCCCTTTTCTATCAAATGCATGCCATTCGGGTTATGCAATGCCCCTAGAACCTTCCAGCGGTGCATGATGGGAATATTCTCAGACATGGTAGAGTATTTTCTTGAAGTCTTCATGGATGATTTATCTGTGTTTCAGGATACATTTGAGGGATATTTAAGGAATGTGGAGGGAGTCTTGTCAAGATGTGAAGAAAATAATCTAGTCCTAAACTGGGAAAAATGACATTTCATGGTTAAAGAGTGACTAGTTCTAGGCCATCTAGTATCTGGTAGGGCTATTGGTGTTGATAAAGCCAAGTTTGACATAATTTTTCACCTTCCATCACCCAAAACTGTCAAGGAAGTGAGGTATTTATTTGGACATGTTGGTTTCTATAGAAGATTCCTCAAGTACATTAGTTCGATCTCCTGTCCCCTTTGTGCTCTCCTATTAAAGGATGCTCCATTTGGTTGGACAGAAATCTATGAGGGTTCATTCTCAACCCAAAAGTCCTCTCTCACCACTCCTCCCATCGTGAAATATCTAAATTGGAACCTTCCTTTTGAACTTATGTGTGATGCTAGTGACTTTGATGTAGGATCTGTCTTAGGACAATGTTGTGATAAAACTCCTTATGTCATCACTTATACAATCAAATAATTAAATGATTCCCAAAAAAATACACCACCATTAAAAAGGAGTTACTTTCTATTGTGTTTTCCTTAGATAAGTTTAGGCCCCACCTCTTTGGATCCCCCATTACTGTGTTCGCTGACCATTTTGCACTAAAATACCTCTTCCAAAAACAAGATGCTAAGGCTTGACTGATTAGGTGGGTCCTTCTCTTACAAGAATTTGACCTCACAATCAAGGATAAAATGGGTGTTAAATTTTTTTTTATATGATCACTTCTCTAGTATGGAATTCATAGACAACTCAAATCACCTTTCTATGTCTGATTCATTTCCTCATGAACACCTATACTATGTGACTGACTGCCCTTGGTATGCTGACATAGCCAACTTCTTAGTTACTAGAGTAATTCCAAAATTCTTAGGGACTCAAGATCCATGAAAATTCATTTCTGATGTTAGGAACTATGTGTTTGATGATCCATACCTCTATATGTTCTTCCCTGACCAAGTAATTAGGAGGTGTGTCCCAGAATCTGAACAAGAGTCCATCCTAAAATTCTATCATTTTGAGGCATGTGGAGGTAACTTTTCCACTAAGAAAACATCTTCTAGGATTCTTCAGTGTGGTCTCTTTAGGCCCACCCTCTCAAGGGACTCCTACACATTTTGTGAAATCTGTTCTAAGTGTCAAAAAGTAGGGTCAATCACAAAAAGGAATCAAATACCACTCACTTCCATCTTAATGATAGAAATCTTTGACTGTTGGGGAATCGATTTCATGGGTCCCTTCCCCAAGTCTAGGGGATACCTCTACATCCTATTAGCTGTTGATTATGTCTCAAAATGGGTTGAATTCATTCCCACCAAGTCCAATGACCATCATGTTGTGATCTGATTTATGAAAGAGCACATATTTTCTCAATTTCGAATTCCTAGGGCTATAATCAGTGATCAAGGAACCCATTTCTGCAACCATCCATTCTCTTCACACATGTCTAAGTATAGGATTTCTCATAAATTTTAAACTATGTACCATCCTCAAACAAATGGTCAAGCTGAGTTAGAAAATAGGGAGATTAAGAATATTCTTGAAAAAACTATCAATCCTTCTAGGAAAGATTGGTCTGAGAAACTCTAGGATGCTCTTTAGGCCAATCTAACTGCATATAAAACAATTTTAGCAATGTCCCCATATGGGTTGTTTTATGGAAAAGCATGCCATTTTCCAATGGAGATTGAACATAAGACCTTTTGGGAAATTAACAAAATGAATTATTACCTCTTATTGTCCGAAACAAAAAGGAAATTAGATCTCAATGAACTTGAAGAACTTAGGGTGGAGGTTTATGAAAATTCAAGGATTAATAAATCTAAAGTAAAAGACTACCAATATCGAAATATTAAAACCAAAAACATTGTACTGGGTAAACCTATTGTTTTGTATAATTCTAAACTACAATTATACCCAGGAAAGTTGAGGTCTAGATGGTTAGGTCTATACATAGTGCATAAGGGTGTACCCTTATAGGGATGTAGAAATTCAAGATCCCACCAATGGCCAAACCTTTAATGTTAATGGTCATAGAGTCAAACCATTCATTGAACCATTCCAAATAAATGAAGGTGATGAAAACTTTTTTGAACCAACCTTATATGAGGAAAATACATAAATAATTAAGTGTGTAAGTCGAGCTGGAGACATTAAACCAAAGCACTGCACGGGAGGCAACCCGTTGTTTTTATGTTTCCAATCTTTTTTGAATAATATTTATTTTTAAAATGGGATTAAGTAATCATTTTGATATTTAAAAATATAAAAAAATAGACTAATGAACTGTTATTCTATTATTAGTATGGATGGAAAATTAAAGGGGAGCACTATATTCATCTGTGTCATGTGGTGTGATCCTTGAGTAAGTCCTTACCCGGAAATTTTAAAATTAGACAATGTATCATCAGTTCATTTTATTTGTATATGATTATAGGTTAAAATAAAAATACAAAAATATATATATATATATATTAATAAATAAAAAAACGCATGTCATCAGTTGTGGGTTGAACCCCGTCACAACCGGCAAAGCCATGGGGAATCAAACCCGGGACCGAAGAGAGACAGGGGCGCGCACTAACCACTGACCTACGGCTTTTTGTGATTCCTTATTATATAATTTTTATATATATAGTTATATTCACATTCTTTATTACATATATATATATATATATTTTTTTGGTTTTGTTTGTTTTTTTTTTTCTTTTTTTTCTCTACTAGGGAATTTTCAGAGTGACATCGATATCAAGGGATTAAAAGGGAGTAGCAAACATTTCTACTACAACCACAAGGTGACTTCATTCCATGATCTTAAATTTCATGAACTTTCATTCTCTACCTCTACTCCCTTCAAAATTTTCTATTGTTTAAAAACTACGGACAGTGTTATTTTATGTTGGGGGGGAGATAAAATAAAAAATTATTTTGTTTCAAAAAATGAATGATTTGAAAAAAAGGTGTGTAAATGGAAGGAAAAATTCATTTAACTTTGAACATGGAAATAAACATTGCACAAATTGAATCTAAATATAAAATAATTTAGCATGACGTGATTTTGAATTTAATCCTTGTATAATTTCATGAGCATAGATTTTGGAATGTCTGGTTGTCCAATGTGATATTTCATCATTTATATTTTCATCCAAATAAAAAAAGATCCCGATGCACGTCCTTTTTATAGTGGGGTATTAGTTTGAGTTCATGGGGTCTCCAAAATAAATAGCATAGGTTTGGTGATCATTTTAGTTTTAATATGATTATTCAACAAAAAAATAAAAAAAAACAATATGTTTGCACTTAGAGCAATGAAATGACCTAATGCGAGGCTTTCGAAACTTGAGGATCATGACACCATAGTTGTCTAGCACAGAGTTAGTAATTTTACCTATATTTTTTGGTAATTTTAATTAGTTTTTGACTGAGTTAACACGAGATGATGCCTGATTATGTGGGATTCACTTGGTTCCCTAAAGTCTTTGAGCCTGGGAGTCATCGGCAAAGTCTCGCTACAGGGGTTGATTGTTTTGAATGAAATTTCAATTATCATGGATAAATTAAAAAAAACAAAAAAAAAATAAAAAATAATAATAATAAATAAAAATAAAAATTGAATACTCATATTAATATTTAAATGTTATTCCACCCAGCACTTCCACCATTTAACTCTTGAATAGTGATGAACCCCCATGTCTAATGCGATGCCCAACACATCATCACTCTTAATTGATATTGGATGAAATATGGCGATGAATTTCAACAAAGAATGGGCATGGGATTGGGATATTCTTATGAAACTGTCACGTATTAAATTATTTTTATGGATTTCATGATTTTTTGTTATAACGGTTTTTGGCGATCACTGTGTATTAAAATGTTTTTGGAAAAGGGAATTTGAATTCCATATTATTGAGATATATTTTGCTCGGGACTAGAAAAACTCAATATGGGGGATGTGATGATCCACTAAATGAAGCTAATATTCATTGTTAATATATATAATATTCATGTGTTTATTATTTTTAAACACCATTTTAGTGAATTTTACACTTTGAACATCATTTTACATTATGATTGTAATTCCTTATTAAAATGCCCTATTATGTGGTACATTTTTTAACATCATTTAAAGTACCCAATGATTCATCTGAATTTAAGTAATTTAGTTATCCATATTTTAATTTTATATTTTCTTATATTTATCTATACTTCAATAAGAAAATGTTTCATTTAGAGATCAATGGAAAATTTATGGAAGAAGGTGGGGATATTTTGTGATGAAAGGAAACAATTCAGGAGAAGTCAGATTGGACACAATCCCACTGATAGGAATGTGGGGCCCAACATACAGTCCCAATGAATCCCAAATTTCGTGTGATGTTATAGGACATGTATAGGAACAAATAATTCTGTAGAAGTCAGTGCTAATTTGGCCACCATGGAGGTCATTAAGGCGGCCCAATTTGGAGATAAAATTTTGGGCCAGATTCTACGGCCCAGAAAAAATCCTACCAATATGATCATATATTGGAATCCACAACACTAAATGGTCCCAACTGTTACAAGAGATTAGGAGACATACGGGGATCCCTTTTCTTCTACTATGAACCACTCTAATTCCACCATCTAGAAGGTTTTGCAAGTTAGTCTGTTCGATGGATGAAAGTTGGCTGCCACCTCAGGTCAAGTGTGGAAAAGTCCAAGTTCCACAAGCTTTCCACCACCCTAGGCCTATCATAATCAAGTGGGATGCTTTTTACTATTGTAGGACCGACCCAAGGCTCCCAAAATACCTATTTAAAGCAATTTTGGTGGAGGAACTTTTCATATTTTGAGCTTTCTTTCATTGTAATGTTATGCTGTGATTTTGTTGTCTCGAGTTTTCCTTTCACATGTAAGATATTCAATTCACTTTAATTTCTGAATTATAGTTTTTCTTATCCTCTTATTCTATTATTCTTAATATCACTTTGATACCATTGGTTCAAGGTGTGAATTTATTGACACCAAACCTTGTGAAATTATCATACAATGGTGGAGTGATCGTTATTTTATTGTGTTTTTTAAATTCTCCATTTCCTCCCTCTTGAGTCTACTTTTCACTTCCATTGAAACCATATAATCTATGGAGGGATAACCCACTTATGGATTGATCCAAGGGAGTAACAAGGTGATTTATTGAATGTTATTTATCCCCTCATTAATTTCTAAACACTTCTTTTAATTAATATTTTTATTTGATGAGTTTTAAACTCCATCGTCCTTGTTGAATTTAAGGCCACACACTTCAAGTGCTAATACGAACCATTTCCTTGAAGTGCTCAAAACATTGATCCATCAAGTGTATATGTGATTAGTATTAAAGTGTGTAGGTATTAAAATAGAAATTGAGGATGTTTTTTGATCTTCTTAAATGAACCCATCTCAATTATAAGAAATTGAAATAGTTGAAAAACAATTTCATCTAATCCACCCCGACCGATAACCTAGGATCAACTCATTACCTTAGTTTGAATTAACTTAAATCTGTTAGTGATCCTTTAAATTAATCTTAAATCAACCCAAGTTGGCCACTTCATATCCAGAAACAATCCATAGAATGTACGTGTCTATAGGTACTTCTTAGGTCTTTGAAGAATCGACAACCCAAGCTAGACATCAAGGACCGTCCTACCTTCTTCTTTTGGGTAAATTTGAGCATGGATCAAATTTTGGTGCCGTTTCCAGGGACCCAAGTAAGTCATCTCAACACCCATTCTATTCTCCCCCATTTCTTCTATTCTCACCCATGATCTCTTATCCTGTCCCTTTCTTGTTTTTTTTCTTTTGGCGCATTTCCGCCTACACCCGCGATCAATCAAACAATCTAGTTAGGGTGGAAAGTCCTAGGTTTGGGGAGTCAAGTGAACCAAGTGAATTATTTCCATTAGATACTAATCCTCTTGATATTCTGAAATCCATAATTGATCCCATTTCAATGGAATGTCTTCAAATAAACCAACTCATAAACCCGAGTGGAAACCAAAATAGAAATCCAAATGAGGCATCCCCAAACTTGGGGAATGTGGTTGATCAAACCATGAATGACTATCTCATACCTACTTGGACCAATTCCCCCTCATGCATTAGACAAAATTTCCTAATAGATTCCATATACATCTTTAAACCCCATGTCCTAAACCACCTTCCCAAATTCCATGGAATGGAGTCCGAGATTCCCTACCTTCACGTTAAGGAATTCATTGATATTATAGAAACCATGTGTCCCCCACATCAACTAGAATCAGCTAAGATGAGTCTATTTACTTTTTATTCAAAGGATTGAGCTTAAAATTGACTAAACAATTTGAGACCATCATCCATCAACTCTTGGGACCAACTAAAAAGAGAATTCTACATAAAATAATTTCCACAACACAAAAAAATTGCACATAAAAAAGTATCAAAAACGTTTTTGAAAAAGAGGGAGAATCATTCTACAAAACATGGCAGAGGTTCAAAGACAATCTAAACAGGGTTCCACACCATGTTTTTTCTATTCCTAAACATGTGAGAATTTTCTATCAAGGGTTAGGTCCGGGGAACAAATAATTCATTGACATGATGTGTAATTGAACCTTTAAAAACAAATCCCCAAATGATGCTTATGTGTATCTAGAAATCCTTTCTGAACAAAACAAAACATGGGTACTACACCTGATTCTGAAAATCCACAAAGAACTACTGGAATTCATACACTTAGAGAAGAGTAAATCCTTACGGAGAAACTCCCAGCACTCTCTGGGAAGGTTGAAGAGATAGATCTTAGGAAAGTCCATGAAATCCAAACGGTTGACCCTATTTGCACAATTTGTGACAAAAAGGACCATAAGACAGACAATATCCCAACCTTTACATCCATCAAGGATGTTCTTTTAGGAGGACCCCCAGTGGAATTAAATTCTTTGAACTTTCAAAATCCTCAATACCAAAACACCTTCAACCCAAGGTGTAATGACAACCCTGGCTACCGCGGGAAAGATAACCAACAACCTATCCAACCACAGGGAAAAAATCCTTACCCCAACTAGAACAACCAAACCCATAACCATTTCCAAACCCAACCTATCCAATACCGACAGCCACTGGTCCATTTTCAACAAACCATAGCACCTCCAAAATATCCCCCTGGGATAAAACAATCTTCTCAAGCATCAACCCAAACTGTTCCACAAATCCAAATAGAACAATTGTGCAAACAAATGGAAAGAATTAACTCAAAATTATCTTCACTAAAACAAGAACTTCAAACTATCAAAACAGGAAAGGAACACATGCCTAGTCAGGCGGTACCATCATCAACATCAATGGGAGAGTCAAGTTGTACTCAAAAAACTCATGAACAACTAAAGGTTGTGATTGTTTTAAAAAGTGGGAAATCAATTGAGAAACAAGAACAACAAATTCAGAACCCATGTGAAGCTTAAAACTCTAATGAAAATTCAAATGAACCACAAGATAAAACTGAGGAAACTGAAATCAATGTGAAAGAAACAACTCTTCCACAAACAACCCCACAACCTACACCATTTCCTCAATGCATGAGGGGGAAATCCAAGCATGAATTGAGTGAAAACTTGAGGGAAATCTTCTCACAAGTCAGGTTAAACATTCACCTTATCGATGTCATCCGAACCATACGTTCCTACTAAATGTACCTTAAGGACTTTTGCTCTTTTAAAAGAAAATTTTTACATAGAAACAAAGTGCTTTTGGATGCTAATTTGAGTACCACCATTCAAGGGACCATTCCTCCTAAGTTGAAAGACCCAGGATTCCCTTACATCAATGTTGAACTATGAGAGAGAAAAATTGCCATGGCCATGTGTGACCTAGGTGCTATTGTCAATGTCATCCCATATGTTGTGTACTGTCATTTTGGACTAGAAGAGCTCCAACCCACATCTGTCACCCTTTAACTTGCTGATCATAGCATTAGGGTTCACAAGGGGGTTATAAAGGACGTTCTTGTAAAGGTTGAAAACTTCTTCTACCCTGTAGACTTCATTGTCCTTGACAACCATCCAAACTTATGAAATAAGGAACAAAAACCAATCATCCTTGGTCGTCCCTTCCTTTCAACAGTCAACTCTATTATCTTAGTCAAAAATGGGAACATGACCATTACCTTTGGAAACATGATTCCAGACTTGAACATATATAATGAAAGCTCACAAATTGTGGATGACGAGGGAATTCATGAAGTAAACATGATAGGAAGCATTGATAATGAATCCATAGAACCTCAAGCAATATTTTATGGATGTTTAAGTTAGGATGAGATTGATTTCCTTTGTTCACATAAAAGAAATTTATCTCCTTGGCTTCAGTCATTTTCAAATTTCTCTTATGATGAGGTCTTAGGTCCAACAATAAGTGAAACCTTTCAGGAAACCATTTTCATGGATACTACTACAACTTCCTTCCCTAAATCTGATCAAGCCATTCTAGTAGCTGAAACTTATACATGTGGGAAATCAATCCAATCTAAAACTCTCAGAAACAAAATTGATCATGATCCAATGTCTCAATCTTCTGCTGAAATTCTGAACCAACCTGATCTTGAATTGATGGAATCTCCTGCTGCACTCAATTATGCTTTCCTAGGGGACAGCCAAACACATCATATTTCCATTTATTATTTTATTGAATCCAATCATGAGAGGATGCTTCAAGATATCCTTCAGAAACATAAGAAAGCCATTGGTTGGACCCTGTAGATATTCCTAGGATTATCCCACTTATTGGGACTCATAGGATTGTTTTAGAATCTAATTCAAAGCCAAGTTATCAACCTCAATGGAGACTCCATCCAAATCTCATGGAAGTAGTGAGAAGATAACTTCGGAAATTGTTAAAAAATGGTATCATATATCCCATAACAGAGAGTGAGTGGGTCATCCCTATCCTAGTGGTTCTCAAGAATGCAGGAATCATAGTGATTACCAATGTGGATGGAGTGATTCTTCCAACAAGGGTGAGTAGTGGTCGGAGAGTCTACATCGACTATAGGATTCTAAACTCGTTCACAAGAAGGACCATTTCCACTTACCATTCATTGACCAAGTCCTTGAGAGAGTGGAAGGTCTGCCTTCTACTGTTTCTTAGATGGGTACTCGATGTATAATCAAATTGAGTTCTCCCTAGAGGATCAAGGTAAGACTACATTCACATGTCCATTCGGCACCTTTTCCTTCAAACGCATGCCTTTCGGGTTATGCAATTCAACTGGAACCTTCCAACGGTGCATGATGGGAATATTCTCAAACTTGGTAGGGGATTTTCTTGAGTTCTTCATGGATGACTTATCTATGTTTGGGGATACATTTGAGGGATGTTTGAGGAATGTGGAGAGATTCTTGTCAAGATGTAAAGAAAATAATCTGGTCCTAAACTGGGAAAAATACCATTTCATGGTTAAAGAGGGACTAGTTCTAGGATATCTAGTCTAAGGTCGGGGGATTGAAGTTGATAAAGACAAGGTTTACATAATTCATCACCTTCAATCTCTCAAAACTGTGATGGAAGTGAGGTATTTTTTAGGACATGATGGTTTCTATAGAACATTCATCAAGTGCTTTAGTTCAATCTCTCGTCCTCTTTGTGCTCTCCTAGTAAAGGATGCTCTATTTGTTTGGACAGAAAGATATGAGGGTTCATTCTCAACCCTTAAATCCTCTCTCACCACTCCTCCCATCATGAAATCTCCAAATTGGAACCTTACTTTCAAACTTATGTGTGATGCTAATGACTTTGCTGTAGGATCTGTTTTAGAACAACGTTGTGATAAAACTCTTTATGTCATTGCTTACGCAATCAAACCATCAAATGATGCCCAAATCAACTACACCACCTCTGAAAAGGAGTTACTTGTTATTGTGTTTTCCTTAAAGAATTTTAGGTCTACCTCTTGGGATCCCCCATCACTGTGTTCACTGACCATTATTCACTTAAATACCTCGTCCAAAAACAAGATTATAAGGCTACACCGATTAGGTGGTTCCTTCTCTTACAAGAATTTGACCACACAATCCAGGATTAAAAGGGTGTTGAAAATGTTGTAGTTGATCACCTCTCTAGGATGGAATTCAAAGACAACTTGAATCACTTTTCTGTGTATAATTCATTTCCTGATGAACACCTATACTTTGTGAGTGACTTCCCTTGGTATGCTGACTATGCCAACTTCTTAGTTACAGGAGTAATTCAAAAATTATTAGGGAATCAATCTCGAAAGAAATTCATTTCTGATGTTAGGCATTATGTGTTTGATGATCCATACCTCTATAAGTTCTTCCCTGACCAAGCCATTAGGAGTGTCCCAGAATCTGAACAAGAGTCTATCCTTAAATTCTATCAGAGTGAGGCATGTAGAGGGCACCTTTCCTATAAGAAGACATCTTCTATGATTCTTCAGTGTGGTATCTTCTAGCCCACCCTCTCAAGGGACTCCTACACCTTTTTTCAAAGTTTTCCTAAGTCTCAACAAGTATGTTCAACCACAAAATGGAATCAAATTCCACTCACTCCCATATTAGTGATTGAAATCTTTGACTGTTTGGGAATCAATTTCATGGGTCCCTTCCCAAACACTAGGGGATACCTCTACCTCCTCTTAGTTGTTGATTATGTCTCAAAATGCGCTGAATCCATTCCCACCAAGTCCAATGACAATCATGTTGGGTTTCGATTTCTGAAAGAGCACATATTTTCTCTATTTGGAATTCCAAATTCTATAATTAGTGATCAAGGAACCCATTTCTATAGTTGTCCATTCTCTTCACTCATGTCTAAGTATGGGATTTCTCATAAAGTTTCCACTGCGTACCATCCTCAGACCAATGGTCAAGATAAGATAGAAAAAAGGTAGATTAAGAACATTCTTGAAAAATTGTCAATCCTTCTTGGAAAGATTGGCCTGAGAAACTCTTGTATGCTCTTTGGGCTTATCGAAATATATATAAAACCATTTTAGGAATGTCCCCATATAGGTTGGTTTAGTGTAAATCATTCCATTTTCTAGTGGAGATTGAACAAAAGTCTTTTAGGAAAATTAAGAAAATGAATTATGACCTCTCATTGGCCGAAACAAAAAAGAAAATTAGATCTCAATGAACATGAGGAACTTAGGATGGAGGCATATGAAAATTCAAGGATCAATAAAGATGAAGTACAAGCCTAACAATCTTGAAATCTTAAAACCAAAAACATTTAACCAGGTAAAACAATTCTTTTGTATATTTCTAAACATCACTTACACCTGGGAAAGTTTAGGTCTATATGGTCAGGTCCATATGTAGTGAATAAGGTGTACCCCCATGGGGCTGTATAAATTCAAGATCCCACCAATGGTCAAACCTTTAAAGTTAATGGTTATAGAGTCAAACCATTCATTGAACCATTCCAAAAAAATGAAGTTCATGAAAATCTATTTGAACCAACCATAGAGGGTTAAAATACTTAAATAATTAAGGGTCGAAGTCGAGCTAGCGACATTAAGCCAAAGCGCTGCATGGGAGGCAACCCGTGGTTTTCATGTTTCTAATATTTTTTTAATCATCTTTATTTTTCAAATCGGGTTGAATAATAATTTTGATATTTAATAAAAAAAATAGACTGTTGAACTGTTCTTCTATTATGATTATGGATGGGTATGAAATCGGAGCACCATATTCATCCGTGTCACGTGGGGTGATCCTTGAGTAATACCTTACCCAAAAATTTAAAAAGAAGTCAATTTATAATCATTTTGTTTTATTTTTATGTGTTTGTAGGTTAAAATAAAAATGAAAAAAATAAACTAAAAATAAAAATATATTAATAAATAAAAAAAGGACATGTCATAGGTTGTGGTTCATACCCTTTCACAACCAGCAAAGCTGCAGGGAATCGAACATGAGACCGAAGGGAGACAGGGGCACGCTCTAACCACTAACCTACTTCTTTTGGTGACTTCTTATTCTATAATTTTTATATATATACTTAAATTTCACATTCTTTATTATATATATATAGTTTTTATTTGTTTGTTTGTTTTTATTTTTTTTCTCCACTAGGGAATTCCCATAGTGCCATCGAGATCAAGGGATTAAAAGGGAGCGGCAATAATTTCAACTTAAACCACCAGGTGACTTCATTCCTTGATCCTCATTTTCATGAACTTTCATTCTCTACATCTACCCCCTTCTAAATTTTCTTTTCATTAAACACTAGGGATAATGTTATTTTATGTTGGGGTGAGATAAAATAAAAAATTCTTTTGTGTCAAGAAAAATGAATGATTTAAAAAAAAGTGTGTAAATGGAAGGAAAATTTACTTTAACATTGAACATGGTAATACACATTTCACACATTGAAACTGAAATGTGATTCCACCAAGCCCTTCGATTATTTCCCTCTTGAATAATGTTGAACCCCCATGTCTAATTCGATGCACAACACATCATCACTATTAATTGATATTGGATGAAATATGGCGATGAATTTGAACAATGGAATGGGATTGGGATTGGGATATGCTTATGAAACTATCATGTATTAAAATATTTTGATGGGTTTCATGATTTTTTGGTAAAAGAGTTTTTGGTGATCATTGTTTATTAAAATTCTTTTGGAAAAGGTAATTCAAATTTCATATTGTTGAGATTTATTTTGCTCGCGACTAGCAAAACTGAAGTTGGGGTGTGTGATTAGACACTAAATTGGGATAATATTCATTGTTAATATATATAATATTCATGTGAATTATTATTTATAAACACCATTTTATTTTATTTTACACTTTGAACATCATTTCACATTATGATTGTAATTCCTTCTTAAAATGCACTATAATGTGGTACATTTTTTAACATAATTTAAAGTACCCAGTGATTAATCTGATTTTATGGAATGTAATTATCCATATTTCAATTTTATATTTTCAGAAATTGATATGAACTTCAATATGAACATGTTTCATTCAGGGATCGAGGGAGAATTCATGGAAGAAGATTGGGATATTTTGTGATGAATGGAAACAATTCTGGAGAAGTCAAATTGGACAACAGCCCACTGATGAGAATGTGGGTCCCAAAATTCAGTCCCAATGAAGCCAAAATTTCATGGGATTCTAGAGTAAATGTATAGGAATAAATAATTCAGTATTAGATAGTGCTAATTAGTCCAACATGGTGGTCATTAAGGTGGCCCAATTTAGAGACAAAATTCTGGGCCAGATTATGCAGTCGAGAAAACATCCTACCAATATGATCATATATCGGAATCCACAACACTAAATAGGCCAAACGTTTACAGGAGATTAGAATAATTCTTGGGATACATTTTAATTTTCTATATCCCATTCTGATTCATCTATCCAGATGGTCTTCCAAGCGCGTATGTTCGGTGGATGAAAGCTGGATGCCACCTCAGGTCAAGTGTGGAAAAGTCCAAGTTCCACAAGCTTTCCACCACCCTAGGCCTACCATAATCATTTGGGATGCTTTTTACTGTTGGAGTCTCGACCCAAGACTCCAAAAATTCCTATTTAAGGTATTTTTGGTGGAATAGTTTTTCATATTTTGATCTTTCTTTCATTTTAATGTTATGCTGCGATTTTGTTGTCTCATGTTTTCCTTTCACATGTAAGTTGTTCAATTCACTTGAGTTTTGTTATAAAAGTTATTCTTATCATCTTATTATGTTATTCTTCATATCACATTGATACTTTTGCTTCATGGTGTAAATTTATTCATACCAAAACTTGTTAAATTATCACACAATGATGGAGTGATCGTTATTTTATTGTGTTTTTTTTACTTCTCGATTTCCTCCCCCAAGAGTCAACTTTCTGCTTCAATTGAAACCATAGAATAAATGGAGGGCTAAACCACTTATGGGTTGATCCAAGGGAGCAGAAAGGGGATGGATTGGATGTTATATATCACTCCATTAATGTTTAAACACTTTTTTTAATTGATATTTTTATTTGATGATTTTTAAACTCAGTTATCCTTGTTGAATTTAAGGCCACACACTTCAAGAACTAATACAAACCATTACCTTGAAGTTCTCAAAACATTGATCCATCAAGTGTATAGGTGATTTGTATTGAATTTTGTATGTATTAAACAAGTAAGTTAGGATTTTTTTTGATCTTCTTAAATGAACCCACCCCAAATATAAGAAATTGAAATAGTTGTAAAAAACTTTCATCCAATCCACCCCGAGCGATAACCTAGGATATGCTCATTTCCTTAATTTGAATTAACTTAAATCTGTTATTGATCCCATAATACAATATTCAATCAACCTAAGTTGGACACTTCATCCCCAAAAACAATCCATAGAATTTACGTGTCTGTAGGTACTTCTTCGGTCTCTGAAGAATTCGAAAACCCAAGCTAGACTACAAGGACCATCATACCTTCTTCATTTGGGTAAATTTTAGAGTGAATCAATAGTCAATCACCCTATAATTCTTGAAAAAACATAACTAAGTCCTCTATTTGATGCACCATTATAAAAAATAAATCCTCACTAAATGGTATATTAATGTCAATTCATTAACTTGTATCTTATTCAGATATTAAATAAATTCCACACATTACCTTGACCATGTAAATTTAATCCCTTTAGAGGTTAATTTGGTTAATGGTTCATCCAAATGGGAACATATTAAACTAACTACAAATAGTAACCCACTAATCCCATTATAATTTTTATCTCCTTTATGTTAGTAAGTTTGGTCCATTCATAACTACCATTGTATTTTAAGGATCAAGATATATTCCATCCTTAGAGAAAATATGTCCAGCTAACGAAACATCATTGATAAAAAATTCTCCTATATTATATTTCTTATGTAATTTCATTCCCATATGGGTCTCAATAACTACATGTATATGACCCTCATTCTCTTCATAACCCATTTATAATATCAATATAACATCAATGAATATCACAAAATATTTACCAAGATACTCCTTTAACACTTCAATCATCATATCCATAAATGAATAAGGATCGTTTTAGATACCGATGTTTTTCTTGATTTTGAAATTTAACCAGAAATTTATTTTTTTGTTCTCATGTGCTCTTAAGGGGTAAAATGGAATTTTTACCCAATAATATGGTCTCAAAAAAGTTTCTAACCACATAGTTTTTCTCAGAATAATGTTTTTAACCAAGTGAAAGTGTTTTGGGGGATGTTTATTATTTCCTATTTTGGAAGATTATTTAATTTTTTATTAATTAGAAATTAAATTATACATGAAATTTTGGTGATTGTATCTTTTGAGGGGAGCCTCAAATTGATATTATGACTCTGTAGTTGGTTCTAGAATATAGTTTTTTCTAAGGCATGTTTAAAATCAATTTTGGATTCTAGGACCTAAGACAGATGTTAACGGGTGAAAAATAAATTAAATTAATTAATTAATTAAAATTAATTAATCGACATTAATGAAAAATATCACCCCCATTTCGGGTACCTTGTCATGGTATAAGATGGTAGGTATAATACCTCATGATCTATATTCAAACTAAGATATTCGGAGGAGTAAATTCTTGTAGATATAATCTATGGCCTAGATCGAGACCCAATTGAGGTGAAATAGCTTTCTACAGCAGATTTGGACCCAAAGATTCAACATTTAGACCATGAGGTAGGCATTTTTTTGCATTATGTCATAATAAAAATAGATTAGTAGTTATTAAATTTTATATCCTTTTTATGACTACAAAGGACCACATGGGAGTTGATATATTCTTATTTGTGGAAAATTGGAGGTTTTAGGAGGATTGTAGGGGCATCCAATTTGGAAACCTTGAATACATGATAGTTGTTTGAATAAAACATGCCACGTGTTCTTCCAACTTGGGGAATAATATATTAAGTTGAATAAACAACATATAGTCTAGAGGAGAACTCATTTAGTGTCACATGGGGTGTGGCTGAGAACACAGCCAAATGAGCTACGTAAGTGGGGACCCAGCTGTGTATGATAAGCGGCCAAACCCTATGTGGGTGACAAGCTGTGTATAAGTACACGGGCAGATAGGGACATATGGCTAGGCCATGTGAGGTACTCAAGTTGGTACCCATGTAAGGTACCCACTGTGTACCATACATATACGCATTGTACTTGGGTTTTACATGTTGTGTTAAGCAAGAGTGCATACCCATATGGGGTTATGGGAACACATTGTGTGTCTGTGTGTGTGCATAAATTCCATGTGATTGTACTCAGTTTAACATTAAATGTTTTTGTGTGTTTTTTTTATTGATAATAGAATTGGAATTTTGAGCAGTCTATTCAAGTGTTGTTACACAAGGAACATGATTGTTGGATAATTTTGACATATGGTTGTTTTCTGGATAGTGTTTTGGAGAATTATAATTTGGTATGAGGTCTTAGGATAGTTGTTGATAAAGGATTTTTCGGTGGCCACTGAGGGCCTCTTGAGTATGTTTTGTTCTGGTATGGAATCGAATAACAATTTTCTTTCTCCAAAAGATAGGGAGGGTTGGTATCCTCTTTAGTGATAGTTCTATGGATCAAGAGACATGCCTCTATTATTTGTGAATTTATATGGCCAAGTGCATGCCTAATTGATAGGAAAACCTCATGCGGGAGTGTGTTCTTGAGTAGTTTGGTTTGGGGTTTTCCCTTGGGACCCAAGATAATGTATTAGTCAATGGTACTAAGATGTTGATGGCCAAGACATACGTTTAGTCAATAATTTTTATGATTTTGTTGTTGAGGTTAATACGTGGAGTACTTCCAGGGGTGGTTATTATATTTTTTTGTTTCCACACTATTTAATGGAATTTAATGGTTAGGGTTGTCATAGTAGTGATAATTTGAAAGATGATTTATAGTTATGGTTCACGATATATGTTATTTATAATGTTTGATAGAGGCATTGTATCGATACCAATAGTTTATTTTTGGTTTGAGTGTTGGATGGAGGTTCTGAGCATGTTGTTTTTTACTATTGAGTATAGTGGATGTGACTTCACGTGTATGTGGTTCGATGATTGTTCAATTTTTGATTATATAAGTTATATTGTGGATATAGTGTTAGACTAAGGCTCTATAAAATTATAGTATACTTCATTGTTAGAGACCAGACTGATGCTCTTCGTGGTGATGGAATGCCATGTGGAATAAAATGGGTGGACTCATGATACTTCTTCTTGTGTTAGGCCAAGATGATTCATTAGGAACTAGTGATGTTAGGTAAATATTGTTTATTGAAAGAGGTTCTAGACATGGAAATCAAATTATATATTAGGTTTAAGAGTGGGGATGTTGACACAGATAGTATACATTTTTGTTTCTGTGCCATAATGATGCTTTTGGAGTTGATGGTATACAAGCTGGGATAGATAGTGTCCTAACACTATGAATCCAGTGTTTAGATGTTATACTAATTCAATAAGAATGATTAATGGGATATGTGGTATTAATTTGGTCTCATGATTAAGGATTTTTATTTATAGTACATGGGATATACTTCAGAATTATATTTTTTGATTTTTAGTACTTTTGGGTAGTATTTTTGATAGTTGTGTTGAAGTGCTGAGTTTGATATAATGTTTGGTTCAATAAAATTTGGTTGGGGATCACATCAATTACATCCTCAAATTTTAAATCTGTCATATGAGAGGTTATTTATTTTTTCACGTTAGGTTTTCGCTACCATGTGTATGGATCTTAAGGGTAATTTGGTATACATAGTCCTTGGACACGCTTAGAGATATTATTTCATTGGTCGAAATATGAATGGTTGAGCTAGGTCTTGGATCAATGTATTGATGGTTTTTTATTTTTATTTATTTAGTTATGTATCCTCTTAGATTCACATATTTCATGAGCCTATACTAATTGAAGCAGTTATAGGTGCACCATTGGGGGTGGCCTACTATGTTTATTTATCACCTCATGTACATGCACCTCGATGTATATACAAACCTTATTATTGCTTTCATGTTGATAATGGATGCACGATGGATCGAGTGCACACTCAAGAATGCATGATTGAGTGGGATTCCCTTATGTAGACTACTGGTTAGGTTTCAGCCACTTAACAAGGAATTGGATACCGGGTATGTGTTACGACCCACAGTTAGATGTATAGAATGTCTTATTTTCATTTGAGTAATTTATTTTGGAATATGTTATTGACATAGTCAGAAATCTTGGTTTTATGTATGACATGCCTATTTAGGACTGTACATCATTTTCATCATATTACAACATTCTTAGTTTTAGTTTATTTATGATTTCATTTTCTCTATAGTGAGTGGTGTTTGGTTATTTACATCTGTTTTTTCACTCTGATACTGGGGTATATTATCATCATTATTCCACCTTTATACCACTATTTTTAGTCAAAATCATATTTCATATGGTGAGGTGTGCTTGAGGCCTTATGGAGAACCATCTCTGAAAACCAATTTTACAGGTATCTATTCAATTAAATTAAAACAATGTATCAAAGAAGTTATTCCCATGTTTGTTAACTATTTATAGAGCGGTAGAAAGGAGATATAGGAATCAGTTGGAGCTTGCAATGGAAATTAGGATGGTACTTCATGAGCCCTTGTTACAGTGGTAATTCTACATTACCAGGGACTAGGATTGATGTTTTTGGATTTGTGATGTTATGGATATGTATGCATTTCACATTGGAAAATTCACATGTTATGTGGATTGGATTGTTTATGATAGATGTTAGGCTCTTTTCTGATATGAAAGAGGCATGTCACATGGTTTTCATTCTTGAACTGTAGAGGAAATTGGCATGCCATGGACCATGATATGCATATAGGAATCCTCTGTTATTGACCTTCTAGTATTTAATTGTACATATTTCCTTTGGATGAGATGTTTTGTAGTTCTATAGTGAGATGCTCAATGGTGGGGAACATGGTGTCGTCCTTGTATTTTTGGGGGGAATTGACCCTAGTGTCTCAATATGGTGTATGTGTGTGATTGATAGTACCCTTGGGGGAGGTTTGGTTGAGTTTGGTAGAACGTATGGGTCCACCTAGTAGTGGTCTGATGTGTAGATGTTCGGAGAGGTCATCCGCCTTAGTTAGAGCCTTCTATGAGTTGTTTTAGACCTATATGGTTATACCTAGTGACTTGACATCAATCACTATTGGAAGGGATAGGTGGGCATTCTTATTAACCTTTTGGATGTGACTCTAGATCATAGAGGCAGATTTGTTTACTTTTGAAGGTGACTCGTTATAGGGTCCATCTGAGTTATGAGTGTTTTTGGGTACATAAGGTAAATATTGATTATTTTTGAATAAAAAATAGTGCATCAAAGGTACAGTTGGGTTTGAGTTTTAGGTCTATTGGATGCCTTTTTTTACACGTTTCAATTCTTTTTTATTGTTTCAGCCTTGTGGTTATTTTTGATAGGGGGTTTATTTAGGTGCATAGACTAAGAAATGGTTATAAAAACAAGTTGAGCATGGTGGATTGAGTTGGACCAAGGGAACCAGAATACATATAGTTTAAATGCTTAGGGATTACAATTCATGTTCTTGAGATGTGACTCACTAGTGTCAGATTAGGTTTTGTGGTTCGGTTAAATAAGAGCATGTAATAGTTTTTTCAATGAGGAACCTTAGATATGTGAGCACTGGGGATGTGTTGTGTTGTTCATCTAGTTTAGAAGAAAATATAGGAGTGTACTTATGAGGTTATTTATTTAGGTAGGTAGACATGAGTGGGAAGAAAATAATTACCATTTTGATGAGAGTCTTTCGGGAATGGTTACTCAAGGACCTAGGGATAAAACTATAATTTTTTAGAATGGTTGATGTTGTGGTGGAATTCATCATTTCCATATTAATATACTAGAAATACCAAAAAAATCATGTAGGGTATCATGACATTATCCTGGGTATACTAATATAGCATGGTATTTATGTGGTTCCATATAGATACTTCCTTGAATGATAAATGGAATCCTTGGGTGTTTCTCCCATGGATGAGTGTGAGGGTGTGTGTGAATTCATATGGTGGGGAGTGCACCATCAATTTTCTGATAGTGAGGTCCTTGATTTATATGTGATATCAAAAAATACCATGGTTTTAATTAATTGATTCTAGGAGTGAGTGATAGTAGATATTTCATTTTTCACTATTATGGGTATAGTATGGCCATGTTGGCTTCCATTTGGTTTTTTTGGGCTAGATTAGTGGAAAAGATGTTTGGTTGTGGGGGTTAGTAAGGAGACACCTCTGGGGGATAGAACCATGAGTATTGTAGTTTTTTTTAAATGGTTATGTGATATATCGAGATATATGTGTGTGGTATCCACTGTCCATCTAGATTTTTAATGTCAGAATGTGGTTGCATTGACTTTGGGGGATTGTATGATCTCTCTTTAAAGGTTTACGATGAAATTCGGTTGTCATCTCTTAGTATAATATAATGATCTAAGATTGAGTTAATTTCCAATGTGGTATAGGGTGTGTGGTTGGAGGACTACAGGACCATCTCATGTATGAGAAAGTTAATGGTGTGGAGGATGTAGAGTCCCGATAATTCATGGGTTTTGGAATTTGAGCAAAAATATATTTTTTTCTGGGCTACTCATGAGTTTTAAAATGGGCACATTCTCCCAGAATATGTTCTCAAGTAATTTTTTTGACGACTTTATAATTATCAGAATAGGTTTTCTACTATATGATAGGATTTCGAGAGGACTTCGAGTAGTTCATGGTTGGAAAAATATTTAATATTTAATTAATTAAATATTATATTATTTTGGTGGTTTTGGGATGATATATCTTTTGAAAAGATCAAGAAATTGATATTATGAATCTGTGGTTAAGTCCGTATTTGGTTTTCTTTCAAATATGAGGTATGAAATCACTTTGGGTTCCATGAATTGAGATGGCTATTAAACAGTGATTAATTTATTAATAAAATTAATTGAATAAATAAATAAACCATATTCATCCCATTTGGGGTTCATAATAAAGGAGAGATAGGGGAGTGATAATAAATCCTGTGTGATGTCTATACCAAGAAGGTAGGAGAAGGGGATGCCTTTTTACATCATCTATGATGTAGATAGGGACCATATTTCAATGTTGTAGCTTCTGGAATTAGTTTTGCACAGAAATCTTCGGTGTTTACACCATGAGGTAGGTTAGTTATTCTGTTTTTTCTCCAATCACCATTGATTAGTTGTTTTAAAATTTTAAAGATTGATTATGACTGCTAAGGTACCTATTCAAGCTAATTTTTTCTTATTTTGGGTAAAATGGGGGTTTCGGGAAGTTACCAGTTGCTTCTCATTTTGAAAACATGAATACATGGTGTGTGGAATGAATAACACATGTCAAGTGTTCTATTTTATTAGGGAATAAGAGAAGATGATGTCTACACAGTTTTTAGTCTGGGTGACCCTCGTTATAGTTTCACTAGGTGCGTGGTCGAGAATATGGCCAGATAACCCTTGTAAGTGGGGACATGGTCATGTAGTGTACCCAAAAAAACCACATGTGGGTGACAGGTCATGTGTGTGAACATGGTCATATATGGAAAGTGGTAAAGACCATTTGAGTTACACTGGTATTTACCAGGGTATGGTACCCACCGTGTACCTATGTTAAATCCCTGTACATGGGTTTTACGCACCCAGTTCGACAAGAGTACATGCCCATTTGGGCATGGAAGAGAACACGTTGTGTGCTTAAGAATACATGTTGTTTGATGAACCTTGGTTACCAATTAAGGGGTTTGTGTTTTTTGTTCCTCAAAAAAAATAATTGGACTTTTGAGTACTCTATTCTATTATTTTTTCATATAGAACATGATGGTGGAATCTGTTTAGAATGTATAGGTTATTCAGATGCTGTTTTGGAACATGATTGATTAATAGGAGGATTTCCTAAAGGATTTGATCCAGAATACTCTAGTGGTTTGTGTGGTGAGAAATGAGACCCAGGTGAGGGTTGTGAGCTACAAGTTTGGTTTGTCTTGAGCGTTCGATGGTTTTTTCTTGAGGTTTCTTGGATGAATCCCAGAAAGTGGTATTCAATATGTATCTCTAGGAAGATCATTGTTTTTTCATGCATATAGGTACTAGTGGAATGATATTAGCATAGTTGAATTTTATATATTACATATGAGGATTAGAGTGGATGGAGGATTTAGGGATTGGTTAAAATCATAAGATAGTGGTCATGGCTGAATGTCATTGTTGTTTTGAGTTGATACAAAGGGAATACTTAAGATAGCCATGTGGGCCAGTTTTTGATTAAGTGATCATTAGATATCGTGATTTGTTGTTATGATTTTCCACATGGAATGGGTTTTCTTTTGAATCACCTTATTGGTGCGCTGTTGATCATGGTTTGGTTGGAGTCCACTGAGGCATGCTTGAGGATTTTTCTTAGGATATGTCATGGCCAAAGTGTTTTTTGTTTCTAAGGATTAGAAGGGGTTGTCACTGATTGATTGATATCTCTAATGATTAAGAGAGATTCCTCTGTTAACTATATATTCATAGGGAAACTTTTGTGCTCAATTGATAATAAAACCTTCAACAAGTGTGTGTACCTAAGTAGTTTGGTTATGGTTGTTCCCATGGGACCTCAGATAATGTAACAGCCGACGGGGCTAGCATGTTGATGGTCAAGATTTAATTTTATTCACCCTTTTTATTCCTTCATTATTGTGATCATGACTTGGAGTATACCCACAGGGGTGGTTATGATGTAGTCAGGTCACCACACTCTTGAACCGGATTTAATGGTAAGGGTTGTGATATATGATAGAGTTGTATAGATGATATATATGTATAGTTTTGGATTTCCTTGATTTATAATATTATACAGAGGCATTGTATTGGTACTTAATGTTTTTTGATGGTTTGAGTGTTGGAATAAGGATTCGATCATGTTGTTTTATACTGTTTTGTATAGTTTATGTCACATCGCATGTATATGGTTTTATTCTTGACTGATTTTTTGATCATTGGAGGTGTACTCTAGATATGGTTTCAGATTGAGGCTCTAGACATAGATAGTATACTTCAGGGTTAGAGACCAGACAAACTCTTGGGTTGGGGATGGAATGTAATTTTGAATAAGGAGGTTGGGATAATTATCATTTTTCGTAGGTTGGTACAGAATGATTCATTAGGCCCCATCAATGTTATGTCTTGATGTTTAGTGAACTGAGGTTCTTGTCATGGAAATTATATTATGGATATAGTGTTAGATTTTGTCTCTATTCAAAAATTATATACAATATTTTTTATTTTCAAGACTGATGCTATGGGAGTTGATGAAATAACAACTGGGATGGATAGTGGAATGGCTCCAAATCCATGGTTTGGATGTCGAACTGATTCTCTAATCATGAGTAATTCGATATGTTCTATATATTTGGTCTGAAGCTCCAAGATTTTTGTTTATCATACATGAGAAAGATGCCAGATTGTTTGTATATGATTAGTAGTATTTTTATGTACTAGGGTTAGATTTTTTTAGGTTCCATGTATGATACCATGTTTGGATTATGAGGATATTGTTGGGGATGACAAAAATTAGTACCCTGGGTATTAATACTATCATATCAAGGGTTTTATGTTTTTTATAATATGGTTTTCACTACCATAAGTATGGAGACTATGGGCTATTTTCGGATTCACAATCCTTGAGATGTGATTAGATAAATTATGGAATTGGTCAAAGTATGTATCGTTAATCGAAGTCTCAGACCTAGGGATCGAGAATTATTTTTATTTTATTTTATTTTTGTTACTTATCAGTTGGGATGAGAAAATTCCATGAGGATGTACTTATGTCTTCAGCTATAGGTTCACCATTTGGAATAACCTGTTATTATTTATATCTAATCCCATGTACATTAACTTTGGTGTATGTGCAGACCTTCTGTTTAATTCTAGTACCTCAAAGATGCACAATCGATTGAGTGAAGGCCCAAGATTATATTATTGAGGGACATGTTCATACAGAGTCTGCTGGTCAGGCTAGATGATCTTGAATGGGCACTGGATATTGAGTATGTATTTTTTCCCATAGATTTTAGTTGCTCCTATTTTATTTACATTTTAGTTTTTTATTTGTTGTATATGTGATCTCCCAGTGGGATATCATGGTTGTTTGTATGACATAGTTGTTCAGGACTTTACAGAATTTTCTTTTTATTACAGCTTATTTAGTTCCAGCTTATTTATTATTATATTTTATCTGTAGTTTGTGGTATTGGATTATCTACTTCTAGTTGTTCTCTTTGATATGAGGGTAAATTCTTTTCATACTTCCACCTTTATACCCCTGCTAATACTTAATAGCTTCTGGTGTATGGGGAGGCCTGATTTAGGGCTTTTAACGAACTTATTAAGAGCATTGATTTTAGTGTAATATGGTCCAGGACAATACATCATCAGTAAATGAAAATGTTTTCACCATAAACTCATTATTTTGATACATTTTTGGAAATTTCATTTCTGGTATATCCTTATCCTTCATGTAGAAATAAATATAACTAGAGTGAAGATCAATATTGGAAAGTATATAGACATTTTATTTAATCAAATAACTCATCAATGCATGGTAATGGATATTTATTCTATATATTAATGGAATTTTTCACCCAAAAAATTGATTTCCAATATCATAGACTCATCCTTTTTAAAATACAAAGTTGGGGTTCCCCATGGTTAATAACAGGGGTATTAATATCCCCTATCAAAAAAACCCCTTCATTTTTTTCTTCGACTCCACCAAATCCACATGTTCTATTCAATAAGGATTTTTTGATATAGAACTTGCGTCATGAAAGAATTCAATAGTGAAATCAACTTCATTCTCTAGGGTATTACTAGGTAATTATTCTATTAAAAATTAATCAATTGTTTCCCCATATATATATGATATGTTCTAAGGATAATTTTTCCAAACATCACACATGATTTTCATCTATTCTATGAATTTTATTAAGGATACCTATTGTGTTTGGTTCTAGAAAATGACCTAAACATAACATCACTCCCTTGAAAATAAGGGACTTTAAGCCCACATCACAAATAATAATATTATTTCACTAATCAATATCTCCAAATAATGAAAAATAATTAATTAGCTCATGATATTTAACTTTAAAATTAAATTCTGAATAATTTCCTAGAGTGTCCCTTAGAAATCATGAGGGTTATTTATAGTACATTTTTTTATCAAACTAGGTTCCACTAATTTTAGTCCCCAAGGTTCCTTCTAAACATTATCTCATGAAAATTATAATGTATAGGATTCTAGAAACCTAGATATGATAGTTATATTAAATAATTGGTATATAATATAAGAGTTTTCATATGATCCAAAAACATAGTGTTCTTTGAAGACTACATATTCTCATACATAACATTTGAAAACATAATATAAAACATGAACACATCAAGAAAACATGATTATCCATTTAATAATATCATTAAAAAAATTAAACATTCATCTGGGTTACATGGGGAATGGAAAAAAAATAATGGTGAGATCATATTCTCAATAAGATTAGAATATGATGAATGATTTTATAACATAAACATAGAATACGTTATATGGTAGGAATAAATAAACAACATGAACCCATAATCAACTAAAACTGAGGTAATGTTATAACTATGATAAAAACTGATATCTTAGAAAATAAAGAGACTGAATCAACTCATTCATATATATTATATCTTTTTAGGTGAATATTCGTTACATTACACAAACACATTCTTGGGGATTTGAAAGTATATTTCCATTGGATTATAGAGACAAAATATTTTTATTTATAAAAAGATATTCAACATCACCCATAAATAACATCCCACATAATAATATAATTATAAATATCCAAAAAAAATCATAATCTATGGAAATCAGACATAATAAACATGGATCATAGAAGCTCAGTAAGGGTAAAAAAGAGAGATAAGTAACCATAACATGATAAAAATGATTGGATAACATGATAATATCATTTAAAAACCTTATCATTCATATCATAGATCATAAACATGAGTCTTGGAATAAATATTTGTAGTTTATAAGACATGAATCATAAGTAAATCAAAGAATATCATATATTACAGCATAACAATTACATAAAACATTAAATTTTGGCAAAAATATAAGCACAAAAAATAATTTCCTTATTAGTCTAGGCTTATTTCCTAAATTATCATAGTGTAATGGGATCACTCCTTCATCTAACGTAGAAGTCAAATTTCTCTCCCACAAATGTCATATTAAACAATTTCCCTTACTAACTTGGGTTCACTCCACATTAAATCATTTGTATCATATGAGATATAAAAAATTAAATGATTCATTAGAGGGATATATAGGCCCCACATATCATATATTGAAAATCATGCATATGTGTTCCACAATATCATAAAACATTCATCGTATCAAATCCATAAAAAGATATAGGCTTTATAAAACATTTATTATATCAGAACCCATTAAAAAAATGGGTTTCCTAAACATCTCATCATATCATAACCCATGGAAAATAAGAAGGTTTTGTAAATAAATTTTCATCATAAACCTAAATCATCCAAATAATGAATAAATAAATTATAAGTGGATCATATCCCCTTTAATTCAAAAGTTATATCAAATCATGTCATCATAGATGAAAAATAATTTTGAAAGATCTACTAGAACCTTTCCTAATTAAAATCTCCCTTCCTCTTTTAAAATATCTATTTAAAACATAAAAACTTTTGGAAATCATTTTCATGGAAAAATACATATGAAACAAATAATTGAATCATTAAAGATCATTTAAAAATGTTCTTAAAGGAGATATCCATTACAATTTGAAAAGAAATTTTTTTAAAATATAAAACATTTGAACAATAATTTTATTGAAAATAACCTTTGAGACATATAATTTAAGATTAAAAACATTTGGTGGTCAGGACTATGAGAAAATATGTACATTTAATATCCAATAAAAAAATAATCCTTTTAATTTTTTGCTAAAATAAAATTGTGTTTTATTTGGAAAATGACCTTATTTTTAGTTTAAAAATAATTTTTAAAAAATAAAACAAGGTAATTATTTAATTTTATAAATAATTTTTAGAATTTTAAGAACATTTTTAGATAAAATTGTGTTGGATTAAAAACTAGTTTTCGATCAAAGAGAGAAATAAAGATAATTTTTGTTAATTACATTATGTTAAAATATTGGGTACATAAAGTGGGTAAAATAAATGGAATTCATTTATTATCATCAAATAAGTAGAGAATAATATATTTCTTGAGTTTTTTAAGATATTTATCATAATAATTTATTATCATATGCATAAACATGAAAAATCCTGATAAAAGATGAGATTTTATCATAAAACTGTTAAAATATTGTTAATAATGTATCATAATCCCCCTGAAAGTGAGATAATAATACCAATAAGTAAATACCCAAAAATTTAAGTAGAATCATCATAATAAATTAAAGTGAGAAGTATATAGATAACATAAATGAAATTAGTGGTGAATACAGAATGTGTCTTCAAAAATCCTGTATAATAAATATAATATTATTATAAATATATTACAAAACCATAATTATATATATCATATCATATATTATTTATATATGAATATTATTAATATTTTATCGACAATTCCTTGTTAAAGTCGAATTTACGGAAATATCTGCTTTGTTTTTCATGTATGTTTTGATTTTTATATTTGAAACTATTAATCATGTCATGGTTCTATCATAAAAAATATATTAACCAGGTTAATAATAAAATATATATTATTTATATATTTATTTATATCAATTGATAAAATTTAAAGGTAAAAAATGAAAAACATCGTTCATGGAGGCAGTAGGCTATACATACGCATGAACGTTGTTTCCATTTTCTTGATTGAATAAATGAAATAATGGTAAATAATATATTACCAGTATAGAAACATTTTTATGTTATATATATCACATATTTTCCTAAAAATCATCCCAATTATCTTCTATTAAATGTGTGAATTAATCACACCACTTCGTGGGGTCGTAGTTCATCGTATACACAAGCGACGTTATCTTATTCCTAAAGAATTAAAATTATGGAGGTATATGTGATATAATGATAAAAAATTATGAATATATATATATTTATATATTTAATCAATATTCTTATTCAGTCATGAGAGGCGGTCAGGGAAAATGAATATCTTCGGTTCGTGAGGTTTTAGTCCATCATACACAAGAATAACGAATTTATATCCCATTAAATGGAAAATGATATGAATATAGATTATTTAATTAACATAAAAAATATAATTATTTTAGAGAAAATTATTTTATTATATAAAAATATTATAAGAACATTTTTAGGAGGTTAAATAAGAAATAAAACAAAAATTCATGTTTAAGAATTTACATCTTCATCGGAGATCCTCTTTAGGTTTATATATAAAGCCTTCGTTTGAGGGATTAATAATAAAAATAATGACTCTATGATGCTTATAATGAATTAGGGATGTTTATTTCATAGGTATTGGACAAATAAAGGGGTTTCTTATGTATACAGAAGAGGTGGGAGGGGTGTCCTATTATAATTGAGGGGAGTGGAACACATGTAATTATTGGAAATAAAAATATGTACCCATGTTTTTTCACATCCAAAATGATCTAAATTATGACATTATGGAAAATTATTTTTGAAAAGTTAAAATTTATCCATCCAGTGGGTGTTTTACATGATTATAATCCACATTACCACATACCATTTTAGTTAAACACCCTGGTAATCCCATTTTCACCTTAACCACAGTACTTAATTTTTATAGATTTTATTAATTAAAATTTTTAAAAATGATGTTGAACCTATTAAAAAACATAAATTATCATGAATCAAAATATGGAGTATATCTTCCCAAATATAATTCACATAATTTTTTAAAATTTAATTTAAATTTAATCGTGCAGATATAAAATTAAATTAGTTTTCCAAAGATAAAAGTATCCATTGATTAAAAACATATATCAAAATTTAATATGAAACTTATTAAAGTGGACTAAATTTTATTAATAGATATATATTTTTTCTAATTTTACCTTTAAAAAAATTACATTTAATTTTATATATTTAAATTCTTTAAAAGAAATTAAATATCTTAATTATTGAAAAATTATTTTTCACTGCTACTTTGGTGGTGGCATGGTGGTGACGGAGATGAGAAATCCTAGTTATTCTTTTAGATGTGTAGGATTTCATTCATGTGATACAACTATTGGGAGAAGTTTCTTCTCCCCTACAATCCACTAATCATTCTGGGACACCATGTTCGAGACATGGTGAGAAATATGAGATTCAACTAGGGGAAAAATCAATTTGATCCAGGTCGAGTATCTCAGTACTCAAGCTTGAGCTCGGTACCTAAATTCAGTTCTGTATCTAGGATTGGTGGTCATCCAAGAATTTATTTCCTACCTTGAGGTCGAGCTCTAGATTGACTCTATCTCGACTGAACACTCTATTTGGCTCACCTCAGTTTGATTAATGTAATATTTTAGGATTTAAATTAAAAAATATACATTAAATGTGATCTAGAATTAAATATTTTACACTAGATCTAAAGATCATGATCAAAATTGTATACCTATATATTGATTAAAATTGTTATATTAACAAATTAGATGCATGGTTAGGATCCCGAGTTACTCAATTATATTTCTATGATAACTGAACTCAAATCAAGTCTGTACTTGAGTATATTGAGCTCAAGCTGGACTCAAACAAAATAGATCCAAGTTTGAGTGTTGTTCGAGCCGAGCCTGATAATGTCATGAGTATGCTAGCTTGTTTATTTCCACAGGCGCAACCCACCCATGCTGACAGATTGTTGTATTGATCCATCGACATTTAGGTTGTCACCTTACGGTATGGTCTGCTATCACAGCTAGAAATTTCTTCTTCCAATATGGGGCTCTCTCCAGAGTGACCCCTTCATGTGGCGGGGGTTCCCTTGTGTGAAGGGTTCTAAAATTCCACACCTGGGGATTCCCATCATAGATAGAAGAAAAAATTATTTTTCACTATTCATTAAGAAATTTCTCATTATAGAAAATTATAAAAAATTCACTCCACGATAATTTTGACATGCTAAAATATAAAATTAAGTTTAATTATTAAAAAATCTATAATTGGAAAAATTATCTATTAAAATATGTTCTCAAAAAATGGAAAAACTTATTTTTATAAACGTACAATTTTTAAGAGTAAAATAGAATTTATTCTCAAATATGGTTAAGAAAAAAATAAGAATTTTAAAAATTTATATTTAATTAAAATAATTATTCAAAATATATTTTTAAAAATCATGGAGTTAAAAAAAGATTGTGCTCTTAAAAATAATTTTTAAGAATTATTATTATTTTCAAGAAGTTTTTATATTCATTTCTAATTAATTTTCCATCAAAGAATTAATTTTATATAAATTCTAAAAGAATATATTCCGATCATTTAGTTAATCATATTCATAACATTCATTCCAATGGAAATGTGATAACTATAATATTAAATAATAATAATTTAATAGGGTGTCATGATTCATCTAAACACCAAGTTATAGGTAACAGAAGTAAACATAGTATTATGTGTAACAGAAGATAAAATTTTTGTTGCATTTTATTAAAGATAAACTTAATGTTGTGTGTAACACAACATAAAGTTAGTGAATTGTGAAACTCATGATAAACATGGTTTTTAATGAAACACAAAATATCAAAATTGTTAAATTTCATTGAAATGTTTTTCAAAAAATATCTTGGTATTATAGAAAATAATAATAATTTATCTCATATTAAGGGAAAGGATAATTTCAAACATTAATACATGTCAACAAGTCCCTCTGTCAAGTCACTAACCAATTTTGGGAATAGTTATACACCAAAACCTAACATATTTTCTTCATGAGACCCATCAATTAATTGAGGGGTTGTATAATGTCATGACCCATCCTCGGGGCCCATGCCATGACCACCCCAAGCTCGCCTTCCATAGGCCAGGGGCTGGCAACTAGAACCAAGGCGTAAAATTCCCAATAAAAAGGGAATTAATTGCCTTTGTAAAGTAAACAAACACCACAGAGCAAGCAAGCAATAGTAAACACTAAGTAAAATCTTGTACAATAGTAAGTGCGGAAAAGTAAGTGGGCTAGTATACAAACCCAAATTGAAAGTAATGTACAACTGGAAAAGGAACACAACAACTGTAAAGTAGAGCCGCAGTGCTGAGCCATCCACTGGAGGTCCCACCTAAAGGGTGGGTACAGATAGCCTCCTATGCTCCTCGGGTCCAGCCAACCACTGCGAGTACGTCCCGCCCAGTGGTCCACCTCCAGGTACTGTCCTGCTCCACAAGCCTCCACCACGATCAGCGATGCCCGTCTTCTGCAACCAACACAACGTAGTGCGGGCATAGCCCATGAAGAGGTGAGTATAAGCTACTCAATAGGGACCCCGAGACCCCCGAAGGTCTCCGAAAATTCACAAAGGTTAATCCACAAAGTAAAGATGAAATCACGAAGTAACATCCAATACTGCTTAGGTATATGCCCATACATATACCTAAGTCATCAATTCTTGTTCGGATCCAACATCTGAGACCAAGCACAACCCAGTCCACATAGGAAAGCAAAACGTAAATCCACACAGGATAGCTCAACACAATCCACATAGGAAAGCAAAACAGGATTCAGCTCACACATGTATACTTCTTCGTATGACGATAAAGATGATCAGATATATCCACTGATTCATCTAAGTCGTTGGACCCACAAAATATCTATAGGTACTAACCCCCTCAATGACCTAGGAAGGGTCTGACCCACACAAGATCGATAGGTAACTAACCCCTGCAATGACCCAAGAAGGGTCTGACCCACAGAGGATCTATAGGTAACTAACCCCCGCAAAGACCCACACAGGTTCTGTAGGTGTTGGCTCACACAGAACCGCTGAGTGCTGACCCACATAGGATCGGACCCAAAAAGGATCGGTGGCACTGATCCACATAGGATCATTGAGTGTTGTAGTCGTCACCGTTGAATCTACTGAGGATCTCTGTACAGTCATCGTCGTCAGAGTAGCAAATGCAGCCAGCACTAGGGTTCCCGCACACAACAAGATCGTTCGGGAGGTTCCGCTCCACGACTCGAGAGGCTGATACATCAGCTAACACATAGTCCAGATTTGATGTATCCAGAAGTTTCGTATCGTCAACAGGAACTCAACGTCGGAGACGGCGCGTCAATCGGACGCCCGGTCTGAGAGTTATTGGCTTTTTCATCCTAGGGGCCCAGTTCGTTTTTAAAGAAAAACCAACCCGACCATACTCCACCTGCGTCCAAACCTTGGTCAAAGTATGCCAAAAGATCCGTCTCACTCCGAGGAATCCAACAAAGTCGATGGCATGTCAATCGGACGTCTAGAGCTTAAGATATGAGTGTTTCCGCTCCGAGGGCCCGCTCGGTGGGCTGTCATCACACTCAACTCTCGGAACCCTAGCTGGCTGCCATCGTGGGACCATCCTGAAAAGAAACAGGTGCTCCACGGTCAGAAAAATATACCTGGTGAGCTGACATAAGTAATCACATAGAAAACATTAAACACACATGCAATCAATGCTTTCGTGCATTATGTTGGAAATCAGAAGTCAGGGTCCTGGTGTACGGATACGTCAGCCGCCACACCAATACTGGACTCCCTGGACTGATAACCACACCCAATACGCTTAACACTATTGCATCACATAGAAAAAGATCAGAGTCCCATGTTCTGTGGTAGAACCGAACTCCTCTGATACCAATTTTTCACGACCCGTCCTCGGGGCCCGTGCCGTGACTACCCCAAGCCCGCCTTCCATAGGCCAAGGGCTAGCAACTAGCACCAAGGCGTAAAATACCCGATAAAAAGGGAAGGCATTGCCTTTGTAAAGTAAACAAAAACCACAGAGCAAGAAAGCAGTAGTAAACACTAAGTAAAAGCTAGTACAACAGTAAGTGCTGAAAAGTAAGTGGGCCAATATACAAACCCAAACTGAAAGTAAAGTACAACTGGAAAAGGAAAAAAACAACTGTAAAGTAGAGCTGCAGCGTCGAGCCGTCCACTGGAGGTCCCACCTGAAGGATGGGTACAAATAGCCTCCTCTTCTCCTCAGGTCCAGCCAACCGCTCCAGGTACGTCCCGCCCAGTGGTCCACCTCCAGGTACTGTCCTACTCCACAAGCCTCCACCACGATCAGCACTGTCTGTCGTTTGCAACCAACACAACGTAGTGCGGGCATAGCCCGTGCAGGGGTGATTATAAGCAACTCATTAGAGACCCCGAGACCCCTGAAGGTCTCCCAAAATCCACAAAGGTTAATCCACAAAGGAAAGATGCAATCACGAAGTGACATCCGACACTACTTAGGTATATGCCCATACATATACCTAAGTCATCAATTCATGTTCGGATCCAACATCTGAGCCCAAGCACAACCCAGTCCACACAGGAAAGCAAAACATAAATCCACATAGGATAGCTCAACACAATCCACATAGTAAATCAAAACAGGATTCAGCTCACACAGGTATACTTCTTCGTATGACGATAGAGATGATCAGATATATCCACTGATTCATCTAAGTCATCGGACCCACAAAGGATCGATAGGTACTAACCCCTGCAATGACCCAGGAAGGGTTTCACCCACATAGGATCAAAAGGTAACTAACCCCCGTAATGACCCAAAAGGGGCTGACCCACACAGGATTGATAGGTAACTAACCCCCGCAAAGACCCACACAGGATCGGACCCACACTGGATCTATAGGCGCTGGCTCACACAGAACAACAGAGCGCTGACCCACATAGGATCGGACCCACACAAGATCGGTAGCACTGATCCACATAGGATCGCTGAGTGTTGTAGTTGTCGCCGTCGAATCCACTGAGGATCTCTGTACAGTCATCGTTGTCACAGTAGCAAACGCAGCCAGCACTAGGGTTCCCGCACACAGCAAGCTCGTTCGGGAGGGTCCGCTCCACGACTCGAGAGGCTGATACATCAACTAACACATAGTCCATAGTTGATGTATCCAAATGTTCTGTATCGTCAATAGGAACTCAACGTCGTAGACGGCGCGTCAATCGGATGCCCGGTCTGAGAGTTATTGGATTTTTCATCCCAGGGGCCCGGTTGGGTTTTAAAGTAAAAGAAACCCGACCGTACTTCACCTACTTACAAACCTCGGGAAGAATATGGCAAAAGATCCATCTCACTTAGAGGAATTCAACAAAGTTGACGGCACGTCAATCGGACATCCGGAGCTTAAGATATGAGCGTTTCCGCTCTGAGGGCCCGGTTGGTTTCGTGTACGAACAAACCCGACCGAACTCAAAGTATTCTGAAACATTGAGCGCGATATACCTAAACGACCTTTACGATCCAAGGATCACATCGCAACTGACGGTGCATCGATCGGAGGCCCGTAGCACATGTTATGGGCGTCCGACCGGAAAAGATTCGGTAATAAGGGGTTCGGGCCCGGTCCGACCCAGCCCGATACTCCCGGGGTCGAACCGAACCATGTCGACCCGAACCGGGTCCCGGTTCGGACCGATTTGGCGCGGCCCAGCGTGGTGTGGCCTGGCCTGGGCACAGGGCACCCCGCGCGCTTGCCAGGCGCTCGGCCAAACGGCCGAGCCTTTTGGTGTGGGGGGGGGGGGGGCGCCTGCCCCCCTGGTTGTAACCGCGGACCCCCTTTAATGGGGGCCGTTTTGGTGGCCAGTCGGGTGTTTGAACCCCCGGCTTCTCTCCTGTCCGGCCGGCCTGCCCAGCCCGGCCGATTCCTGCCTCCACGGGACCGGCGATGGCCGGTCCCCTCCCTGCTCCGATACCGGTGGCCCGGAACCAGCCGCCGGTCATCCTACTCAGTCGCGGCCCGGAACCGACCTCGACTTGGTTCGTCTGGCATGGCGTGATGGCACCGCGCCCCTCCACCATGGTCCCGCTCCGGTCGCGGTGTCTTCAGTTCTTTTTGACGCGATGTGACGGCGTCGCATCCTTGTTCGATTTCACGGCACAGCACGACGACGTCGGGCATTCTTTGCCGCACGATTCCATGTGGTGCGTCGGCACCACGCCATTCCATTCCAATCCACAATAGAACCAACTAGAATAAAGGAGGTGGGTCGGCCGTGTTTGTGCAGTCCGACTCCCCTCTCGTTAATCGATAGAATTTGGTCGTATTTCCACGAAGAAAGATAAAATATAATTCATGTACAAAAAAAAATAAACCCCTAACTCGTGCGAGCTTGAACAGAGGTTCATCGAACGAGATTTCATCATGGAAAAACCCTCGCAGAAAGAGAGGTCGCGGAAGGAGGAAGTCGTGTCGGTGTCGCGGTACACGACGTCGCGTATTCGGCTTCCGAGAACTCGGCGTTCATCATTGGAGACCGATGTGTTCTTCGCGTTCTTCGTCGAAGATGAAGAACTTCCTCAAGTGCTTAGTCTTTTCTCCCAAAAACTCCACCACAAGGTTCCAACCCCAAATAAAATAAGCTCACCTCTTATTTTATTAACATAACATAACTTTTGAATTTCAAGAGTTTGAAATTCAAATATCCACACTTAACTCACTTAATTAATAACATATGTTATTAATGTTTAAGTTATCCAAAGTTAATGGTGAGTTGAGGGTGTTTAAGAATATGAAGGGGTGGGGTTCGTGTGGGCCCCACTACCCTCATAATCTCTCTTGGGAAGTTGGGTAGTTACCCAACTTCCACCCAAAGCCTTAAACCACTTAAAGAAAAATAAAAATTGTAGTTAAATTATAAATTAAACTTCCACAATTTTTATCATATTCTCTCGTGAAAACGCAACTCCGAAATAGGTGTTCCTAAGAAATTACCGGTGCTGCGGTTCCATCGGTGCCCTGGGAATTCGATTATGAGCACCGGTTCAAAAGATAAGAATTCCCACTCGTTCATTCACTGAACGTACCCGAGCTAAACTTCGGATAGAAATTCCAGGCACACTGGGCCTCGGATTCAAGTGCTGTCAGAAACTGCGTTCTTGTAAAATCCCAAAGAAAATTAAGAAAAAAACTTCCTTGAATTTTACGGGTCATTAAATATAATTCTAGGCCCCACTAATCCCCACAGTAAGTCCAATTTATTCACCATAAGAGTCAAAAAGAATTTTTATACCATTACCTAAGGAACCTCTTACTAAATAAATACATAACTATCCATATAATGGGAAATATTTAAATAAAATACTTACACCATTAAATAGAATATTGTGGATGTCTAGGTGAAAGTCCCATAATCATCTTAAATGTGGTGCAGTATCGTCAAACTAACAGAGAGTGCCCATACCAAAGAAATATATTAGTGAGAGTAATTTCAATATATATGGTTATCCATGAAAGATAGTAATTGGTTTCAATAGTATTAATTACTGTGATATCAAGGCAATGTTGGGAATAACCTTCATTATGATTTATAAAGAGTATGTGAATATTCAAAAGAATATCTTATAGGAGTGTCTACCTAGGTGTATAGTCATGGTCCGAATTTTGGTGTGTGAGAGTGATAATGGATAAATTTACGTAAAAACTATTTCTAGGCTGATTACCCATATGAGAATCTATTCCACATCCACATCCACTTTCTAGTATCTAGATAGAGATTTACTTTCTAGAAATCTACACTCACTTTTACTTTTTCAAATCATCAAATATATTTTTAATGACTAAAAAGATTGAGTTCTAAAATTGTTTTGGAAACTCATTAATAAGAAGAATGGAATCTATGGATAAAAATATAGATGTGAAAATAACTTAAATTCTATGAGTTATATGGTAAAAATACTCCATGTAAATGTTCTCACCATAAAAAATAAAATAATTTTTGAATATAACATGAGTCCCAAGGAATGAAAATTTAGAATGAAAACCACACTTATGGCTTAAGTAAAAATTAAATCAAAACATCATAAAATATATCGATTAAAATTCATATTTCTATACTAGTAATAATTTAATTTTATGACATATATTTTCAAATAGTTAATATATTCACAACATTAATACAATTATGTGCATGATACCAAATATATAAAAAATATAAGAATTTTTTAAATAAATCCCTTACCATTACCTAAATCTAATGGACATAATTTACCCTCATGTGTCAAAAAACATAAATATAATGATTATTTAATTGAGAACCTTAACCATATTCACTATAATTCATACCCTTCATAAATAGTCATTCCCTATATGAATTCTTCAGATTTTCCCAATCATGCATTTATAGTTTTAAAATTTGTACTAGTTTTAGAATGGTAGAGTTAGGGTATAGAGATTTTGGATCAAAATTCACTCAAACCACGGCTTTGTAAGAAAAATTTGAGTGTTTTAGGGATTTTTCTCATAGGTTTTTAATGTTATCATAAATTATTATTTTTCCTTGGTTGATTAATTTCTTACCTTCATAAAATAATTTAATTACAATGTCTATGATTAGAAATTTTATGTATTTTTATAATTATAATTTAAAATTATAAAATCAATTTATAAAATAAAATGTCTAATTATTGAAATGTTAATTTTAAAGTAAAAACTCTTAATTATATCAAAACTATTTATATAAAAATAAAATTTTCATGATTTAAATTTATATTTAAGGTAAAATTACCATAGAAACTGATTTTAATGAACTGAATTTATATATTATATAAAATTATGTGAATTTTGTTTTAAAGAAATCCATAATGGAATCTCCATATAAAAAAATGATTTAAAGAAACAATAGAAAATAATTTATTACATTAATGTACCATTTTATGTAGTTATAAAAATTTAGATCATCGAATTTATATGATTAATTAATATTTTAAAATTCATATTTTTGTTACTTATATTTCTATTTAATTAATTAATTGTTTTTTAAACTTCTAGGATACTTTTATATAATGATAAAATCATACAAAATTCATATTTTTTGAAAACCATCTATTTCCCTAAATACCTCCTTAGAAAAATATCAAAACATTAATCTTAGCTAATTATAATATTAAAAATTCAAAAAGGAATTTAATTTGTTAATTTTTTAATTTTAAAATTAATCTTTTAAATGATTTAATAATAAAGCCTCTTTTGAGTGCGTATTATGTTATAGTTTCGTATATGTTGTTTACCAACTATGGTAGGGTCTAAGGTTTTACAAATAATCGAGATTGAATCCTAAAAAATTAATATTATAAGATACAACCCGTTTATAATAACAATCTTATATTTTATTAATTTAATTATATGTCATTTCATTAATTAATTGATATTCATTCATAATTTTCTATTATTTAAGGTAATATAAGCAACCTGAAATTACTAAGTTAACAATTGGTGTAATAGAAAATGTCTAGGTTATCTTAATGGGAAACTTATTGCAATTAGGGATAGAATGAAATAACTCATGGTAATGCTCACCCAACTTTCTCAAGATGTGATAAATAATGTAAGTCATGTTGATCTCCCAATTTCACCAAGGAAGACTATCTCGTTATCAAGTCATTGAAGAGGCAACATCCACCCTATTTTAGTGGGTCTTCTAGTCTACTAGTCACATAGTAGTCATTCAATGCGATGGGAAAAATATTTCTTGTTCTTCAGTGCTCAAACAATAATATGGACATTTGAGCATCTATAAATAGCCTAAGATCCTCACAATCAGTTCTAGATATTAAATCATAAACTTTAAATTTTCAAATCTGATAAAAATAATTGTTACCTATTTTTTCCATAAAAACATTGCAAAATCAAATGAAAAAATTGGATCAATTAAATTATCAAGGACCATTTTGGTTTATATTTTTAAATAATTTGGACAAACTCTAGAAAAAACAATACACATGTCACCAAACAATAATTTCCTCCACTTAACCAAATATTTCTTATTTCACATTAAGTAATCATCATAATCTATATTAAATCCCTTCTAAACATAATTCATATAATGTCATTTCTAATAACATGGGTAAAAGAAATAATAATATGTCTAATCTAAAATTCTAAGTAAGGGTAAACATAAGAACTGGTAATTGAATGTCATTAATGTGCATAAGCTATATAAAAGGGTATAAATACATTATCAGTGTGCAACAATAAATAATTAAAGAATACTTACTCACTGATACCTTGACAATAAATTATAAAAACATGGAAATGGAATGATTCATCATAATTAATAATCATGACTGAGGTGATATCAATCATGATCATAAGTAACACTATAACACCATAGAAATCATAAAAATTGGTTGGTATCGTAGGTCATTTTTCTTCATAACTCAGGTTAAACCCATATTAGAAATAATTGGAGCCTATTTATATACATAAAAGGAAACCTTAAGTAACTCCCTCATTCATTACATTGATGAAAATAAACGTTAACAAATTTGTTAAAGAATTATCTACGTTCCCCCATCATTTAAGCAATAATGGTCTCACCTGGTGCTATTCGGGATACCCTATCACATACGAAGTCACGTAAACACCTGGGAATTTTTGGGATTCACAATACTAAAAGATGTAATTGGATAACCATTTTCAATTTTGGTTGCCCCATAATATAGTCTATAATAAGCTCACCTAATTCTATCTGAGCCGCCCCATCATATATAATGTAATGGGAACACCTAGAAATATATGTGTCTCCCCATTATGTAATTAATATCCAAGAATCACAATTTTATTATTATATAAATATATTTCAATTTATAATAAAACATATAAAAACAACAATTATTCTCTTTATAACATTATTGACCCATTCAAAATAAATGGGTTTCATGTAAATTTTTGTTAAACCTAATTGACCCGTGGAATCAAAATAGATTACAAAAGAATATCTACGAAACAATATAAGTCTACAAAAAAATGAGTATGGTGGAATTAAAAAACATCCTCATTGGTGGAAAAGTAACAAAAAGTATTGTTGACATTGATGGATGGAATTACCATTAAAATATCCTTAAACCCCTTTGTGAGGAAAATATCCTTTTTTTAAATAACATTTTTAAAACATAAAATATTTTTAAAATCATTTTATTTTGAAAAAAATTATAAAAAAATTATAAATCCAGAATATTAAGAAAGAATTTTTGTTAAAAATAATCTTTCAAACATTCAATGGATGCTTTAAATAAATTACGGCCATGTTGGTGAGTAATTATGTACCTATCGTAAATAACATTCCTTTTTTCCAGTAAAAATGGTAGAAAAATCACTTATTTTCAGAGTGATATGCAGATTTATTTTAGAAAATATAGAAATAGAAAAATGGGATGAAAAATCATTAATAATTTTTATTTAAATTTTTTTAAAACATTTTCATAAAATTTAAAAACATGATTTTAAGAGAAAACATATTTTTGATTGATGAGAGAAATGATGTTAGATTTTCCTAAATACTATTTCTCAAACATTTTATGTACAAAATAGTGTAAAATGGTGAAATTACTTGAAAATATCATGAATAAAAATAGGATAAGATGATTAATTATAATTTTAACACTTCAACATCAGACAGTTAATTATACACAATACTGATAAATGATATAATTGTAACAATAAACTCTTACCACTTTTGTTTCCATGAATCGTAATCCTTATGACCGAATAACAATAACTTAAATAAATAATATCATTAAAATGAGGATATTAATCATATAACCTATTAAAGGGGTAGTATATGGACCCCAAAAAATAGTTTTATTACATAACATATACCGTAGAGAATGTCAATTGAGATAAAAAACATTTTCCTCTTTGTTGACTTTGAAACTATAAACTCCATGTAAAAGAAATCCCAAAAGAGATATGTAAATCCCCATATATTTAAGTATAATAATATTGAAATATATTCATGGTATTCATATACACAATACCACAAACATAATTGGTGAATATGGTATATATCTCATCAAAATAAAAGTTAGATGAGAAAACCATTACATCGAGATCAATTCATCACACTTTTTCTTTATCTTCACAAATAAGTAAAATTAATTATTTACATGATTTATAGCATTTTTAAAGTATGTTGTTAGTTTTTTCCCTTATTTAATATTTATATATAATTACTTATTCAATTAATTTTTTGTCAGCTATTTGGGCCATATTCAGGTTATGTGTCAAAATGGCCTTGGAAAGTTGGAAATGGTAAAAGAGGTCCTTATTTAAACATATAAAGAATTATAATCAGGAAATAATTTTCATATTTATACATAAATAATTATTTTAAAACAAATCCTAAAACATTGTTATGAAATATTAAAAAATGTTATGATCCAAGAGATGGTATGTTGTACGTATGCATGAGTAATGTTTCCATTTTAAAATAATCATTATAAAAAAGAAGGTAATAAAAATTTATCTTTACAAAATGATTATAATTTCCCAAATACCATAAAATATTGTTATATAAACTTATATGTATCATTTTTTAGATTTTTTTATGAAAAAAATGTATCACATCGGATCGAGGATGCAATAGTCCACACGTCCATGAACAATGTTAATATTTTTTCAATGAGTGAAAAGGGGAACATTATGATGATATATTTTGTTTAAAAAATAATAAATATATCACCATTATCAAAAATATTTCATTTATATATCATATATATATATATTATTTACCCTTATTACGATCATCCTAATGCATTTCTGAAAAGTGAATTATATCGCTTTGTGAGGCGGAAGTCCATCGTGCACACAAGCGGTGTTATCATATCACTTTTTGGAAGGATCATAAAAGATAATATATAGTATAATTAATCTATACTTATAATAACATTATAAATATCATATATAAGCTTTATATACATCATCTTACCTAGTTTTGAGAGTATGTAATGAAAAAATTCTTGACATTATCTCCAAAGGCGGTAGTCTATCGTACACACGAATAATGATCTCATAACCCATTAGATGGAAGTGTGTCTGGTTGTAGGTCACACCATTAACAAAACATTATATTAGTATATTTAATATACTTAGGATATTATATCATAATGGTATAACAATAATTGTAGTACATTAATACATAAATAAAATAATAACTTTCATTGAAGAACGTTACCTTTTCTTTAGTCGGCCTCCTTAGGATTCCACCATATTACTTTTTAGGTTGGATTAATGCACAAAATATGGCTTCTTGGACATGGTTATGGGATTGGTGAAGTTATATGGTATTTTATGTTTTTGTCAAAAGGCTTGAGAATTTTGAATAAGTGATGGGAGTGAATTCCCATGTATAGTCGTAGTGTAGTGACATTTTTGTAAACACCAAATAGTATTTACTATTGTGATGTCAATCTTATCTCAAGTGGATAAATGTTGATAATAAAATATGTGGGTGGATTTTTTTTCTACCCAAACCTCCACCATATAATAAAAAATATTGTATATACATTTTTTTCTTATCTTCTAGGTTTTCAAATTTTTCCTATTTTAGTTTTTCACCAATATAACTAGTTTTCTAACAGTGGTAATATATTTTTTAAGAATAAAATTAAATTAAATATATTATATAATATATGACCAATTATTATAAATTCTGTATCTGATTTTTCAAATTAAAATATCATGTGTTCTTAAAATTAAATTTAACACAGGTGCATGTAATGAGCAAAAACATTGCTTTAACCTTAACAACACTTATAATGTTTTTAATATTTAATAGACAATATATACAATAAAAACAATTGGAAAGTTAATAAAAAATAAAGGATATATTTAAAAATTTAAAAATACCATTCTATAGTATGATATATATATAGGAATTTTAAAACATTTAATTAAATATCAGTTTATATAAAATACCATTAATGTCAATTTTGACATTATTCATTTAATTCAGATTTAAAAATATAACTTTAATGATGGAATTTGAATATATTAATTTCCCACCAATGTAACATGATATAGTCATCTAAAAAATTATTTTCAGCTAATAATTCAATCAATTCACTTCAATTTTAATATTTTTAGTCTCATTTGTTGTATATTTCTATTAACTAAATAATTATTGTGTTGGCATTTCTTAATCATTTTAAGCAATTATTTAATCACTAAAAAATACATAGATATTATTATGACAAAAATTAATAATTTATAATTCAAAATAGTATCCATAAATTAACATATGTCTTTTACTCATCCCAAATTATTATAGATTCCAAAATCATAGAAGGGTTCCTTTTTGTCATTTTCTTGACTTCACTTTTATATGGGTCATATTCAAACGGAAGTGGAAAAAATTGACATTTTTAAGATAAATAAATGTACAGTACTGAAATATAGTCATAGAAATAAATTAAGATAATATTTATTTTTATTTATGCTCATAACATTTTACTCTAACACCCGGTAACTCCAATTTTACCTTAACTATGATAAATAATTTTGTTTACTATTTTCACTATTCATTTTTTTCATCAAAAAAGTAAGTTGAAATTCATTGATATTATAAATTATTCTAATTACAATTATTTAATATTTTTTTTAATTCAATTATCAGATGTTTAAAATCTTGATTTAAAATTAATCATGCTAACGCAATGATAAAGTAGGTTTTTAAAGATAAAATGTTCAAATGATTATAATTTTTTTATATCAAAATTGAAAATAACAATTATTCAAATGTGATAATGTAAATTAATTTATATAAAAATGATATAAAATTACATTAAATCCAATTAAAATATAATTTCATGTGATAAGATATTTAAATGGAATATAATTGTTTAATTAAAAGTATGTATTTCATAGTATTCATAAAAATGAAACGTTTTAGAAAAATGCCAATAATTAACCCAAAAATATTTATGTAATTTCAATTTATAAAATTATGTTTATTTAGAAAAAAAATCTAAAATTTGTAAAAAATAATTTTTAATTATGCTTGAAAAGCGTTATAAAAACTTTATTTAGTAGAATACTATTTTTCATAAAACATTCAATTTTATTTTAAATGATCCTTATTTTATTTCTTATCAATAGATATCCATTACATTTTTGTGTAAAATTTATACTTTTCATAATATAATTAGTTTTATTCATACCCGCAAATTTAATGGCTAGTTTATAATGGTTATATATATTATAGGTCATTAAATATTGATATTGTCTATTAATTAAGCTATCAAATATAATTTTCTTATTTTATAAAACTTAGGTTGTTACAATATGTCATCTAAAAACTAGTGAACTGACATTAATAATACAATATAAAGGAGGTAGAATCTATGGAATATGAATCATAGTGACCCAATATTAACATATATTAATTTAACATCATTATAGATGAATATTTAGCATGTTACAAAAATACATACATGAGGATAATAATAATTTTTTTTGCAAACAAGGAACATAATATTTTAAATTGATTAAATATATTAAATATATCTGTTAAATATATTCCCCTTTTTGTAATCATACTTAAAACATTTTTTTATAACATTTGGAAATGGAAAATAAGATAGGGGTGATCTCAGATGCTCAATAAGGCTAAACAAGGAAGATATATGATCAAAATATGTGTATAAGTGTATGAGAACATGATCATAGCATTATAACATCATACATTTCATATAAAATATCATAATCAATATTCTTGGTGTAAATATATTTAGTTAATAATACATGAATCATAATTTAATCCAGATTGTAATCTTTGCGGGCATAATTGAGGAATAAGACTTGGAACCTTGGAATACACATAAGAAAAAAAATCATTTATCAAGGCAACATTCCGAGACATTTATAAACTTTTAGGTGTGGTATAATCACCATAGTACCTAATTTATGTATGGTATTTCCTTTTATATACCCTATATTTTAGGTTTTGGATTCCCTCCAACACACCCTAGTGTTTCAGGCTTGGGATTCCCACTCATGTACCCTCCTTTTTCAGTCTTGGGGTGACCCCCATGTATTGAATTGTTTCTGTCCAAGGATTCCCTACCATATATGCTCTTTTTCTAGTATTGGGATCCCCTTCCATATACCCTATGGGATTTTAAAATATTTATCCAGGCCCAATCAAATGGACGGGAGATATAGGTCTCACTCATCACATAAAAAATTCATTTAAGTGGGTTCCACAATATGACAAAAAATTAATCATATAATGAACCATAAAGAAATATGGGTTTCATTAATATCATATCATAACTTATGAGAGGATGCGCCCGTAAGGGGCTCTCGCTCTAGAGTCTTCACGCTCTCGTGGCGGCTGACTCCTCCACTGTGGATCTAGGGTTTGCTGGTTCTCGGTGGGTTGGTGGTAGATCTCCGCTGCTAAGCTTTATGGTCCTTTCTCTGGCGGGAAGCTACTCTCCGGCATCGGTGGTGGCCGGTTTTGGTCTGCGGGTGTAAGACTGGTCTTGGTGACGGCATACTCTCCGGAGCGTCCATGGATCAGATCTTGGCATATCTCCGTTGTCCGGTGGTGTTTTATTCGCTTTTGAGGGCCGCGTTATTGCGTCGGTGGTTCCTCTACCTTCTACCAGGTGAGTTGCTGGGTTTTCCCTAGATTTTACGCTGTTGGAATGCCTGGTTGCAGCGGGTTTTCTCGTTCCATGGTTGTTTCCGTTGTTTTTTGTGTTTTGTGTGGTGGCTTGTGGTTGAATCTGGCGGTTTCGTTTTGGATCATCTTGCTGGTGTGATTATCTGGTGTTGATTTGGTGTTGTGTCGAGGGATTCTGCCTTGCTGAAAGCAGTGACGAGGGTTTCTTCTTCGTTGACTACGGTTACGGTTTCCACCGGTGGAGATCTGTTCCTTATCGTCGGCGTGGGTGATCGCGGGATGACGGGCGTCGGTGAAGCTCACCGGCTTTCTGGAGTTTTGGTGATGCCTGATGGTGTTGATCCGTCATTTTTGACGACGTCGATAGAGGCAGACGGCCGGAATCTCTCGCCGGTGATGGCTGGAGGCGGTTGCTTTCATCGACCCGTTTCTCGATGTGGCGTGCAGCTCGAGGTGCGAGGTGGAGTGCGGCTCGAGGAGGCGTGTGGTTCCATGCTTGTTTGAATTTGAATTGGATTCGCTGATGTTGTATTCCGCTTTTACTAGCTTGAAACTGGAATGTTGTGAGGTTTCCGGTTTCCCTCAAACCGGGTTGCAAGGGAACCGGCTACCCTCAAACCGGCCATTAGAAAATCAAAAAAATTATTTGCATATCATAACTTATGAAATTATATTATTATTATAAACAATTCATTTTACCATAACTTTTTAAAAATATAATTTTTTAATAATCCTACCATCGTATAATAACCCTTGAAAGGTGGTGGATTTGATTATAATTTTATCATGGTAAACCCATGGAAGAGGAACAGTTTTAAAAAAAATAAGATATTAAAATAAAACACTCAAATAAATAATAATAATTTTTTCCTTAGATCATATCCTTAGTAAATAATAAACTATTTCAAAGGATTTCAACATAGATGATGAAGGATTGTGAAAAATAACATGATGCATTTCATAAGGAAAATAACCACACATAGATTAATGCTCTTTCCACATTTTAAACCGCTCTTTAAATCGTAGAATATTTTATGAACCATTTTCATGGAAAATAACCTAAAAATTTTAAAAAATAATTTTTTAAAATAATTTAAACACGTTAATAATAATAAAAATAATTAAAATAATTTTACATTAAAAGGGGATTAATATATAATTTGAAAATATTTTTGATTTTTTTTTTTTGAAAACATGGTTTCTGAATCGAGCATATTTCCAACAGAATAGAGAAATAACGTCTCATTTTCATAAAAATATTTTCTAAATTATCATAAGTAAGAAAGAGAGGGAAATTGTAATATTATATTAGGATATGATTAATAAATATATAAGTGTAAAATTCATAATATTTATTTTTTTATGGATCCTATGACTTCAATAAACAATTACCACATTGGAAAAATTAAGTCATAATCCCAATGAATTAATGAAATTAAATTATGATTAAAATGTCATTAAAATAAATATATTCATTATATAGAATCTAAAAATGTATTATATACACCTCATAGATGAATATAGGTTCATAACATGGATGTGTCTAAAAGAACAAAAATTGAAAAACATATTAGATTTTACATTTGGTAACATCAGAACCATAAACCTCATTATAGAGAGATCATAAAATTGGTATCAAAAAATAAATAAATGTATGGGTAATTATTATATAATATACTCATTGGCATTATATAAACCACACAAAATAAATGGCTGGTTAATAAAGAACAAGTCAAGCAGAAATATTTTCATTTTATATAATGAGAATTTTGATTGAGTAGTTCTGACTGTTCTAATATCATCATGGTTTCATCAAATCCATAATATTATTCATGATATTAATATAATATATTTTCATTTTATATAATGAGAAATCAATAAATTATATATGTAGATTAATTTCATGCACTACTATAAAATAGTTCCTTAACAGCACTAAAAATGGCATTTATCGTTACTAGAGAAGTATTGACTACTTGAGTAAAATTAAAAGTAATGGGATTTTATTAGTTCTATAAATTCATTGATTTAGAGTTCCATTATTGGTTCTACAAATAATTTATAATGGAATCATTTATCAGGTCTTGTAGAAACACTGATAAACAAACCAATTTATCATTGCATATATTTAGCACTAACAAAGGGCCCTTTTTCAGCGCTTCTACAATCTAGGATAAAGGAATCCATTAATAGTGCTTATAATATCTCTAATAAAGTGTCACTTTATAAAATATAATATAAATTCCAGTGCCTCTAAAAATAGTGATAAAGGATGCCTTTTTCAGCATTGATAAAGAGGCCCTTTTTCAGCACATTTTGAAGTGATGATAAAGGGGTTTACTATAGTGTGATATAACAGTACACTACATCACCATAAATTTCTAAAATTGGTTATAAATAGAAAATTTAAATGAAATAAAATTTAAAACTCAACTACAAGAAAATAACACTATTATATAGGAAATGAACATGCCTATATAAAAGAACAAAACAACCCTACTTGGGAAAAAGAATATACTTATATAACAAAAATAATTGTAATAATATAAACAACTAAATTAAACAAAAAATGTTGTTTAAAAATTAAACTTTGAGTCATACCAGAAATTCTATTTATCAGATTTAGTTATAGTTTATTCTTATACATCACACGGTTTCCTATTCATCTTCAAGCATTGTCTCTATGAAAATTAACTAAATATGTATTAGAAGTAATGATAACAAAATGAAATATATAATATTATATATAATTATTAGAAAAAAACCATGTCTCATTTTCTTCAATTTGGTGATATAATGTGTGCTTTAAAAAAATATGACACTAATATATTTAAAAGATGCACTAAGAGTCATATCGATCACACCATGCATCAGATTGAGAAGTGGTGGATTCCGAAATGTCCCAAATGACTTATTGATCATTTCTTAAACTATAAAACCATTCTGAATTTGTTTTCATAGTTTTGAGTACGTCACTTTTATTCTTTACAAAAATTTAATTTTAAACTAGAACAATGCTATTTGAGTCATACCGTTCATGGTGTGTGCCATTTTGTCATGATTATTATTCTTAAATGTCAAAAAAGACTTATGAAACATTTTCTAAAAATATCAAGGAAATTTGAGTTTTTTTCTTGTTTACAATTAGTGACACTTTTTGAATGAAAATATCAATATAAAACAAATAACAAACACTTTGATTCATTTTAAGATCATCATGTATCAGATCAAGCTGTGTTTCTTTCCTACATGTCAAAAATTAATTATGGATAACTTTCTTAAAGTATTAAAATAAGATGAATGTGTTTTCTAATCTCTGAGTCTGTCAATTTTATTTTTTACTAAAATTAATTTCGATTTTAAATAAAAATACACACTTTAAGTCTTACTAGTCACATGATGTGTCACATTGAGGCTTATCTGGTTCTTATATATTGCAAATAACTTAAAGATCATTTCCTTAAAGTATAAAAACAATCCTAATTCATTTTCTCAATATTAATTATATTACAAGTGTTTTTATACTAAAATGAATGTTTAAACTAGAAACACGTACTTTAAGTCATATTTTCCATATCATGTGTAATTTTGATGTGAGAATGATTTTTACACATGAAAAATAAAAATCTGATTAATTTCCCTAAATTATAAGGAATATATGAGTGTGTTTTCTTGGTTTCCATTGAGTGTCACTATTTTAAAAAAAATCAATTTTTGGCTAACCAGGTATACATTGAGTCATGTTGGTAACATCCTGAATTAGATTGAGTTATTTTTGATTCCTATATATCATAAATGAATTATGAATCATTTTCCTTAAGTATAAAAACCATATTAATTCATTTCCCTGGTTTTGAGTATGTGAGTATTTATTTTTACTAAAATAAATGTCAATAATAATTAAAGGGATAAAATTAGTGTCATACTGGTCAAACCATGTGTCGGATTGAGGTGTCATTAATTAATACACATAACAAATGACTTATGTTTTATTTCATAAAGTATCATAATAATCAAAATACATTTTATTGTTTTGAGTAGGTGAGTTGTCTTTTTTACTAAAATTAATGTCAATTATAAATAAAATGAAGTGCATTGAGTTATACCAATAAAATCGTGCATTGGATTGATGTTTGGATAATTCCTATATATCCGAAATTAATTATGGATTATTTTATTGTTGTATTAAAAAAATATGAATGTGTTGTGTTGGTTTTGAGTATGTCACTTATGTTTTTTACTAAAATGTCATTTCAAATGGGAAACATGCGATTAAAATCATATTGGTCACATCATGTGTTAGTTTGATGTGAGACTGTATCCAAAATTTCCAAAATGATATAATAATCATTTTAGTAAATTATAAATACAATACAATTATGTTTTATTGATTTTTAGTGAGTGATAATTTTTTATCAAAAAAATGCAACGTTAAAATGGTAAGGGGTGCTTTTAGTCATGTCAGGAACATCATGTATCATATTATGGTTTGGATAATTCCTACACATAAAAAATAACATATATACTTTTTTCCTATAGTATCAAAATAATCTGAATTTTTTTTGTTCATAGTAGGTCAATGGTTTTTTTTACTAAAACTAATGTCAATGTTAAATAAAAAATACACTTAGAGTCATACTGGACTCATCGTGTGTCAGATTGAGGTGTGGATAAATCCTAAATATCCCAAATGACTTATGGATTTCATCCTAAATCCTAAAAAATTTATAAATTTGATTTCTCATTTTGGAGTACATAAATTATGTTTTATACCAAAATGACTTTTTAAATTGGAAACTTGTAATTTGAGTTATATCTATCACATCGTATATCAGTTTGATATGAGACTGATTTGTACACATCACAAATTAATTATTAATTGTTTTCTTAATATATCAAGAAAATATGAGTACATTTTCTCTGTTTGATTAGATGACAATTTTTGAACTAAAATGTCAATTTTGAACTCATAATGGACACTTTGAATCATATCAGGCACACCATACACAAGATTGAGGTGTGGCTAATTATGATACATCATAAATGGCTTATGTATTATTTTACTAAAGTATAAAAATATTATGTTTTTTTACTCGATTTTGAGAATGTGATGTCTGTTATAACTAAAATGTAAATTATAAAGTAAAAAAACATAGAGTTTAAGTAAAACCAGTCACATTGTACGTAAGATTGAGTTACGACTGATTGAGTTTTTGATGGTTGTTTTTATTTCTAACATCTACACCAATAAAAAAAAGAAATAAATGTTATATTTTGATGGAATAAGAAACCCCATGCTACCTCAAATGCCACAGCCATGAGAAACATGTTCTCTCTTTTTGGGGTTTCTTTAGATGATTGAAAAAAAAAATATGACTTCACAAAATATCTATGAAAATTAATAATTATTAGAAAACATTTAGAAGGAAGAAAACATTAATTATAGTAGATAAAATAGTGAAAAACTTAACTAGATAAGTATTAGGAATTCATCTTTTCATGACGATTGTATATATTCTTGACCCATTTCCCTATTTTTGTTATCTCAGTTGTAGCCATGAAGTCTAATCTCTCACGACCTTGAGTAGTATCGAAAAAACCACCCCAACATGAGAAAAATAATACACTTGTATAATAAAAAATTTATTATGTTAGTAAGAAAATAATTAATTAAATTAAATATAATCATAAAACAATACATTAATAAAATTTTAATTTTAATCTAATTAAACAAAATTTGAGTCATACGGGGTACACCGTGTATTTCTTTGAGGTTTGGTTGATTCCATCATATCTTTTTATCTTACATTCACTACTAGAAAAATGAATATTGGTGATGGGAAATTCTAAATGGATAAATAACATGTATAAAATACTATCCAGACTCAGACTATTTGTGATGGAATACTTATTTCATCATAAATTGTCACTATTTGTGATAGGAAGAAAAACTCTATATAAAATATTTTTGACGCGGCTTCTCGGTTCTTTATGCCAAAACAAATTTTTATGGTAATTTGTGAAGGATTTCTCATTCTTTTGCAAATTATCATAGGCTCAGAAGTACATGTAAAGAATTAAATGTTAATAGTAAATACTTTTGACTCACATACTTTTTGTGATAGAATTAATTTTATCAAAAATAGAACGTCGTAAAAAAAATAACAATTTAACCTACATGGACCCCTTTATTCTTACTCGTCCTTCCTCCCCTCCCACACGACACTAGCTCCTCCATACTCCACATACCACTATCTCCCCTCCACACTGCCACTCTGTCGCACCGCTGTGCCACTCTATCATGTTGCTTTACTGCTCTATCTCTCCTACAACTGTGACGCAATGCTGCCTCGAATCTCCCATATTAGACCTTCTATGTATGAAATCTAATTGTGTTCTATTTCAATTTTTGAATATATCTATTCAATATAATGAATGATGCTCTGGTCAAAACCAGGTTAATCAATTTACCCAGTTTTTTAAATTTATTTGATATTTAGGTTTAATATATATTTAATAGTTTTTTTTGGATTTCCATTGTTTTTCCAAGACCTGATTTTATTTTATTTATGGATTTATATATATATATATATGGGTATTGATTGTTTTATAATGATTTTATTTGAAAATTTATCCTTAAAATAATTGATCTACTGATTTTGGATTTTAGATGTCATGGATTAATATGATAGTGTACACCTAAATTGTTTAATTATTTGATTTTAGATATGATTCATCTAAAAAATTTTAAATTAATTTTATAATGCATGTATCATTATATTTGGGTGTCAAATTTAGTTGCAAGATTTGATTTCATTTGAGCGTCAATTTTTTTGTGTTAATTTTTTTAATTTTATTTTTTTTGTAAGATTGGATTTTATTTGGGTGTCAATCTTTGTGGAAAGATTTAATTTCAATTTTTATTGAAAGATTTTATTTAATTTTATATAAATTTTGTAAAAACACTGCATTAAAAACTATTATAATAATTCTAGATTAAAAATTAATAATTATAAAATAACTAGATAAAAAATATCAATTCAAAAAAAATATCAAAAATATTTACTGAAATTCATTAATTATTTATTTATAGAAATTTTTTATTAAATATAATCAAATAAATTTATAATAAAAGTTAAGGATTAGTAAAATTAACTATAAATTATACACACACATATATGTTTATATAGATTTGTTATATGTATATTTTTATAAAAAGAGTTAGAATATATATCTAAAGTGTTTATATTAATTTAGAAAATGAGATATAGATATATATATATATATATTATTAATTAAAATGTAATAATAATTTGAATATTTAATAATAATCATTACAAATTTTATAATCATTAATAAATAAATATTCAATATTATTAATAAATAAAAAATGTTATTGTAGGTTATATATTATTACTAATAATGCCAAATTTTGAATAAATAATTAAGATATGTCAAAATCTATAAAAGAAAAAATTTGAAATGCTATTAATAGTTAAATATTAATAATATTTATTAAAAATCACATTTAATTAATAAATAATTTTTATTACTCAACAAATAATTTTTAAAATAATAATTTATTATTAAAAAATATAATAATTATTAAATTCTTTATAAAATCATGAAAAAAAATATAAATAAATAATAACAATGAAAAATTCACAATAATTCATGTACATGGAATTTTAATTAAAATAATTTGTATTAATATGTTTTATAATTGTTATAAAATATAAAAAAAGTTATAAAAGATTAAAAATGATGCACTCACATGAAATGTCAACAAACACCCGATGCTCGCAACAATTATATCTTTCCTATAATAAAACTCATATCTTGAACCCAACTTAGGTCTCAAATTTTTCATTTGTTAAGTAGGATGGGGGATACATTAAATATTAAAAAGAAATCCTAATATAAATATTAAATTAATTACCCATGTGTTACATGTATGTAAACACCTGACGCTCATAAATGTTATATCGCACATAGGGTAAAAATATCATTCTGAACCCAATGGTGGTCTTTGATTTTTCATAAAATAAACTGTTTGCAAGATACATTAAATTTTAATAAGAAATCATAATTTAATAATTAAACGAATTACCCATGTGTACGATATTACAAAACACCCGACACTCACAATTGTTATGTCTCACCTAGGGTAAACCCCACATCTCAAACCCAATGATGGCATCTGATTTTTCACATGATACACATTTTGAGAGATACATTAAATTTTAATAATAAATTACAACAAAAATGTTAAATGAATTTCTCTCACATGTGATGTAACTAAACATCAGATGCTCACAAATGTTATGTCGCACTTTTGGTAAACCCCACAACTTGGACCCAATGGTAGTGCCAAATTTAAATATGATACACATTTTTAAAGATACAATATATTTTAATAAAAAAAAATTTAAAAATATTGAATTAATTACCTATGTGTGTAATTTAACTAAACACTCAATGATCAAAAATGCAATGTTGTGTGTTGGGTAAACCCCACATACCAGACCGAACAGTGATCTCTAATTTTTCATATGATAAATATCTTTAAAGATACATTAAATTTTAATAATAAATTATAAAAAAAAATATTAAATAAATTAAATTTTTGTGTAATGTAACTAATAAAAACAATAGATATTATCATGGTCAACCATAATGAGCCTCATAATGAGCCATTATGAACGTAGACTGATGGATATTGTTATACGAAAATTCAACCACCCCAAATGATAATCCAATGCTCACCCAAGTTCGATAACACAAGCACGAAACACATACTAAGGAATTTTTATAGCTCTTCTAGTCTTTCCATCTGACTATAGATGGTATGTCATGCTCAAATAGATGGGAGATCCATGTTCCCCAAAAAAACTCTCTAAAAGAAATAAGTGAACTTGGGATCCCTATAAGACAATATAGCATATTGAACTCCGTAAAAATAAAAAAAATATCTTTTAAATGGATATTACTCAACTCCACAACTTTGGATATATCAAACATAGGTAAAAAGTGAGATGATTTCGTCAGCCTATTGATCACAACCCAAATCGCATTCTTCTTTCTCTATGTACGTGGAAACCCAACCACAATGTCCGTAGATATCCCACTTCCATGTAAGAACTATAAGTAACTAAATTAAACCGAAATGTTTTTGGTGCTCAACCTTAACCTATTTTCATGTGTAATGATGAGAAACAAACTCAACAATCCCACACCCCATACCTGGACACCAGAACTTACATCGCATGTCATAGAAATTCTTTGTTTATCTTATGTCCATTGCCCACTAGGAGATGTAGAAGTCTCCCATAATAGAATTTCATACTGAATACCATACCAAAAATCAACACTATTAGAATAGAATTCCCTCTTTGTAGAAAAAACATTGGATAAATATCTCCCCACAATAAATAGAGTTTATAATTATATAAAAATCATCATCAAGATGTTTCTCTTCAATAATAAATTTGGTAAGAGGAGATGACATATAAACACTCTCCAAAAAAACTTTATCCCCTTTATTTTGAACTCAAATATGCAACTATTCAAAGAGAGCCATCAAAATCCACTCCTCGGATGATTATTTTACTGCTGGGGTCAGAAGTTTCCTCCTCATGGAATCTGCAATGACATTCTCATTCGAAAGGGTATAGGTGATGTCAAAATCAAAAGATAGTTGGTATTACACACATAGACTCTGATAGAGATTTGAATATTTTTTATAGAAGATATAACTCAAACTCTTGTGGTTTTAAAACATGGTTAACCATTATCCTAAAAGTTAATACAATCAACTCATAAGTGTGCGCATCATAGCTACAACTTATTGGTAATGGGATAGATAATTCTTCTCATGTTACCTAAGTAGATGACATCAATAGGAAAAAATAGTATTATCTTGCATAATAAAGCATCCCAAACATGAGCCTACTGCATAACAGAAGACCATAGAGCACTATCTGGACTCTAGAAGATTCAACACCAACATAGTTGTCAAAATACTCTTCAACTCAAAAAAATAATTCTAGTATTTCTTTTCCCAAGAAAATTTTACTCCCTTCAGAGTTAGTAAAATCATCAAAAAATGAAACTATGATAATTCCTTTATAAAATGACGATAATATCCATACAAGACTAAGAATCAGAAATTCGGTAAGATATTTCATGGTATCCCCCAAGTAATAACAGCCTTCACCTTCTCAAGATCAACTGATATTCCCAGTTCAGACATAACATGTCCCAATAATATCACTTCCTAGATTCAGAAATCACATTTTATAAGCATGTCATTAAGCTAGTGATTTATTAGAAAACTCAAAACCATTCTCAAATGATAGACATCATCCCACTCGAACATAGAGTAAACAAGAATATCATCCATAAATACTACTGTGAATTTATCAAGGCACTCATCGAAAATAAGGACCATCAAATCCAGGAAACTAAAGTAGAATTTCATAGAACAAAGGGAATAAAAAGGTACTAATAATACTCATACCTTCTCCAAAGGGTAGTTTCCTAAATACCATACTCTTTTATCATTAATTGATGGTAACCAAATTTATGTTCAGTCATTGAAAACTACTTTACTCCCTTCAACAGATCAACCAAATCAACAATATGTGTTAAAAAATATTTTTTCTTTATGGTGCCTCAATGTCGGTCTTTATAATAAACACTTAGGTGAATTAATCCATTATCCTTATTATGGAAGAGAACATGTGTTTCCCAATGTGACACACTTACGTGTATAAATCCATTCTCTAAAATATATTTAAACTAGGAATTCAACTCTTTCTATTTATCTTTTTCCATTTGGTAAGAGGAGATAAATACTAGTAGATTTACAAGAATTAATTAATTAGAAAACTCAACATCCCTTATCGGTGGAAAACTAGAGATGTTAGAAGGAAACACGTACAAAAACATGTTGACAACAAGAGGGAGATCACTACTCAGAGATCCCCACTCTCGATCAAAGGTAAACACCGATATCACATTCTCCAAGCCCATATAAGAAGTTCTGGGTCTTCTCGATCTTGGTTTCCATTATCCTTAGAATACAAGGAACATTCTACTAGGTGTAGTAAAGGAGACCCGTTGAAGATAAAAATAAATTCTAACTTTATTATAAATTATATGATCAATCTCAAATATGAAGTCAGGAGTTTTAATGTCGAGAACCAAAAAACTCTAAGAAAAATATACATCTAATAGATAGAAGACACAAGAGGGACTACAGAGACCCTCCTCTCTCTTCATACCAAGTGGTGTAGTAAGATCAATTGAAAAAGATAAAATCTCCATATGTAGATTTAGATTATTGAAAATTTTAGTTGAAAGAAATTAATTAGACAAACAAGTATCAAATAGGGAAGTCACTAAGGATGAATCTATAGAAATGGTACCTCTCACAGTCACTGGGAATGTATCTCCTTCCTCTAAGGACTCGTCCACTGCGTGAAGAAGATTCATTCTAGATGCAGGTGGTTGGAACCCTTTTTCACTTAAAGAATCTAATTGACCCATAGTTTTAGGAGTATTTGATGACCATGATCTACTATGTGGAGTGGAATAAATACTTAAGAATTTCTACAAGGGACCTAAACGTCAACAAAAATGATGGTATTTGGGTGCCTAAGTGAAAACCAAATTTGAATGACCTGGATTTCCACAATAGTAACAAACAAAAGGACATCTATTGAGCACAAAAGGGGGTATATAATGAACTTTCCACTATTAACCTACATCATAATCATCACACTTACACTTTCCCATGAAGGAAATCATGTTGTCACTAGGAGAGAAAGAAACTATTGATAACCCTAACTTTATATCTAGGTCCATTTCATCTATAAGTGTTATATCTAGTATGTTGGTATAATAAGTTTTATTTAGAAAAAAAACTGAGAATGAATATACTAGAGAATTTCAAACTCAAACTGTTGATCCTTCATCATCTCATTAGATCCTACATCTGGTGAGAAATGAATGAATTTAGAAAATAGGTTGGAAAACATGGTCACAGTCCATTCAACCATCTCAAGTTTGAAGAACATAGAGGAATTGGGTAACAGCATCGAATCTAGATAGAGTTGTTCAGTGAAAATAATCTTTATGTATTTCCACTATAACAACATCAGCTTCTTCTCAATCACCATTATGTCTCACCATCTCCTCCTCAAAACATCATGTATGAAGGTGGCACATTTCACTTCAATTTTTCTGAGAGTGTCTAAAAAACAAAACAAATTCATAATTCTACTCAACCATTCCTTAGCCTCTTGTGGATCATTTGATCCCTTGAAATGTTTTGGTTTATAGTGAAAGAAAATCTGGACCGAAAATCTTGACAACATCCCCATGAGGTTCTATAGATAGAGCCTGAAAAAAAAACTATAGGTGGTGTATGTTCCTTAGCTCAAAAAATGTGCAGAATCACCTAACCAGGTCCAGGTTCAATAGATTGATCAGACTTTAACAGATCTCTTTCCCTTCCTCGAACAAGGCTGGATAAAATCAACAAAACTCAAAGGCAAGTGTAGGGTGTGAGACAAAACCCATTATTATTTCACCAAAGATTCCATAACAACATTCCCATATAAAATTAACCAAGAATGTTCTTTCAATTTTCAAATAAATAGTTTGGTCATTCATAGTATCATATTTAAAAATATCATTCTTTAGAATTTAAAAGATGTAAATTTAATTGCAATTCAATCATCACATTTCAAATGATAGAAACAAATTTCACAAAATGGGATTTTTCTTTAAACAAAGGGTGGTTTATACAAACGAAACTTTTCAAAAAATGGATTAAATAAACATTTTAATGTAAAAAGGTTTATTTAAATTTATAATGAATGAATATTGGTTTATAACCATGGAATATACATTTTAAATACAAACAAGCGAGCAACACGGTAAACTACCATATAGGTATGGAAGTTCTAGGTTATTGGGAACCATCACTGTGAAACTTCATATACGTACATACGAGCTTTTGAGCCAAAGGAAAAGAAGTCTCCTCACCATTTCTTTAGGAATGGGATGCACTGATATAAAGATTTATAATGTTGTAAATAATAAAGTGTTGTCCAAATAGTACACTAACTACCTAAGGATTTCATGTGATCAAGTATAACAATGATGAGAAATTTATTTCAAGACTGTTCAAAATAAAATTAATTCACCTTCCCCCATTTTAAATATGTCAATGAACTCTTCAAATACCATTCTAATTTTTTAATAAAAACATGCCTTTTTATGATGAAACACCTAGGTCTCAATAAAAACCATTTTAAATTCATTTTCAAAAAAATAGGGATTTGAAACCAATTCAAAAAAATTTACAATCAATTTCACAATTAAATCCAATAATTTAATTTTTATATATTTTCCATCCATTTTACAAACACACCCCAATTCACTAGAATTGTTGGTTTTCGCAATTTCATGCCAAAGAGAACCAAAACCCCAATTCACCAGAATTTGGTTTTTTAAAAAATGATTGTATGAAAATTATTTTATATAAAAAATTGAATTTTCACTCAAAATTAATTTAAATCAATAAATAAAAGGTAAATTATATTGAAGCTAAAGACAGAACCACCTACCTTTATCATGGAAACACAATTCCCACAATGAAACCTTCCAACAAGAATGAAGGCAAAGAAGATCTTGGAATTAAACCCAGAAATTAGATTCAAAAAAATGGGATTAAATCCATAAAACTCATGATGATACATCAAACTCCATTGAAGTAAAAGAGAAAGATATATAGAGACATGATGAATGCTTACCAAACAGACACATCGTAATCACCACAATGATCAATCACCAAAACTAAAAGGTTTTGAGGTGTTTTGAGACCTCAAAAACATCAGGGGAAGAATAAAGTTCAAGCTAAATGAATTATGAAGGAATAAAAATAATAAATCTTCTAGGATTTCTATTTAAAAACAATGAATAATACTTTATATGAATTACAATTGAATTACATGTCCTTTAATTAATGAGCCTCATAATATCCAAAAAATCCATCATCATTTGATAAAAAAGAATTTATTCTCATTTATGTTTTACATGTCGTCTAACAAAATTATATGATTTGTAAATATCTAGAATAAAATGGATTTATTTTTAATATATGGTTTTCACATCATGTAACTATATTAGATTATATGTAAATCTCAATAAGGTTGTAGAACCAGCATATTTCATGCTTGAAATTTCCACAAATCTATGACTTCACCATTAAAAGTATCCTCCCATTTTTTTATTGACCCTACACACTCAACCAAAATGAAAAATCAAGAAATTTTTTAGATCATACCTGATATAAAGGTAATAGGATGTTACGCACATTAGGAAAAAAATGGGTTTTCATAAAATCACTTATTTTACTTTAAAAAGATTTTAATTTTCATTTACAATAAATAAATAATCAAAGAATTTATTTTATAAAATTATAGAGCATAATTGTTTTGAAATATACTCACATATTATAGTGAAAATAGTAATGTAAATAATTAATAAATCATATACATCCAGATAAATAAAACAATGAAACAACAACATGAAAATTTCTCACCGATAACCAAATTGTACAAATAAATAAAAAATTAATCATATATTATACATGTCGGTAAGTAATAAAAAAATATTAGGTCATAAGTGCATTTGAACTTGAAGACAAAAATATAGAACTAGGAAAAAACCCAAACATATTTCTTAGTCCTGGCCTGATACCAAACAACCATGCTATAAACTAATAACCAAACCATCAAGAATCATCCATGACAATGCCCAAACTAGAAATAAAGTTTCATCAACTGGAGTACCCAAGTTACACTATGGCCTGATTAGGGTCTGAGGACACCACAGTAGACCACCACAAATGGCATACCTAAAATATCCAGTTTATAATAATGTGCATGTCAAAGTGTTATAGATAAATATTTATATAGTTATGATTTAAAAAAATTATTTTGAATGATTTATAAATTTTAATAATAAAATAATCCGTAAAACTAATATAGATTCCCTGGCTTTGAGGTGATGCCCAAAAATATTCTATTATTGTCTCTGCAAGTGTTGGTGAGCATCTGAGCATTCAACAAATCTTGTATCAAATATTTTCCAAGTTATAGATATGGATCAGTCACAAGATTTTTTAAGATAGAATACATCTTCCTTTAAGGGTTTGAATGAACCTCAATAGGTGGAGGACAATGTTTATAAGATCGATAAAATATCCTCCTTCTTGGATACACATGAGAGTATCAACTTGAGGATTCCAACAAGCTATTGTGGGATTCCATGGTATGGTGGATATGCATGTGGGTTTAGAATGGAAGGGTTTCAATACCCTCTTATTTTAGCTATTTTATACTGATTCACTGATGTTGGTGCAGTCTCTAGAGTTCCTCTCCTTACAGTAGGAATAATTTTCATTATCTGTGTACTCCAATTGGTTTTTTGAGACATTTCGTTATTCTCTAGAGATATTAAATAATAAATAGATACAATAAAAGAAGTGCCTATAGGTTTTGTGACTGGATATCATATCACAGGTATTTATAATGAATCCTTTGACTTATGCCATGATGGTAGACATGGTGATGATAGTTGATATTAATATGTTAAGAAAGAATGGTTATTATACCAAATCTCTTCCACAAAGTGGAAGATTTAAGGGAACAAAATGGAATAAGAGTTAGTAGAAGTATCATCACAGGAGTGGTGGAGGTGGTTCATAGTGATAGACCTCCACTGAACCCTCAGTTACAGCTGGCAGTGTTCCCCGACATTTTTATCTGTGTGGTGGGATTGGGCACATATAGAATTATTTTCTTACACCTGTAAAGATTTGTAATATTTTTGCATGTAATGATCATTAGCATGGTTTCTATTAGTATATTTGTATGCCTCATTATGGTCAAATATAATCAGTTCCAAAGGCTATTGAGGCATAATCAGATTTATTAAGCACTACAAGACTCCAACCACATTCCTTAGGATCAAAGAACCTTCTCATGGTAGATTTTCTTATGGTAGAGGTTGATGGAGGTCCAGTGACTATGATAGGTACCATCTTTATTAAATCTTCTATAGAAATTTCTTTATTTGATTCTTGTCCCTCTTTTTTAAATATGGTTTCTCTATTAAAATTCTTAACATTATAATGAAGCATATATACTCTATCATGGAGTGTGTGGCATGTAATGACACAAACATTCATTAATGAAAATTCCACTTGATCTAATTAAATGTCTTATTATGGTTATATAAAATGTCAACTTCATCGGTTTTATGTTTCTAGATTTTAAAAAACTATTATAAATTTTTATCATGGCTAAAATAGTCATTGAGAAGTGATCACATGATTAGTATAAATATAGGGATTTAACAAATCTAATTTACTCATACATAGCAAGTGATGGCCTCATCCAGTAGACTTGCCCTATACAAATCCCATTTGTCAGAGCACAGAAAGGACGTGGTGTCGTTGGGCTTTTCTCTTGACCAAGAGAATGTCGAGCTTCAACTTGTTAAGCTTGATTGGAACCGACTATGGGATAAGTGGAAGTTAATTGAGATTACCATCTGAGCGATGTTATCTGAGCTGCACCAAGAGTCTATCACCATTGCACACCTTACCCATTGGTCTTATGCAGGTGTTATAAGTTGTAATTTAACAAGACCCTAGCAGTATGACTATGTACATTAGTTTTGTATAAATAGTGTGGATTCATTTTAATATTGTTACTTTGTAAACCGTTTTTGAAGCACAAGTAGTATTTTTAGTTAATATTCAACTAAGAAATTTTTTTGATGAATTAATGTATTTTTTCTAATTTAATAAAATATTATAAATAAATTACTTTTTGTTTAATATAAATCATCGTACAATTTTTAGGAATACAATTGTAATTTTTATTAACATTTGAAAGATGTTTTTGTCAAAACCCATGAATATTCGATAAATTTAGATTTTATTTTAAAAGTAAAAAATTCACTTATTTAGAAAATTATTTAGATAAAATGAATATTATTTTGGGAATCCGAACATCAAGATTATCCAGTAGTTATTTTTTCATAATTTTCTGAGATAGTCGAATTTTTGGGTAAAAATTAAATACCGTCTAAATATATGATGTGTTTTATGACATCACAATGACCCAATAGTTTTGTAATAAAATAATATAAATGATATTTTAGGCAAATATATGTTTTAACATTAAAATAATGTTATATTGTATTTGTTTTATTTATTTTAAAAAGCATTGGTGAACCCTTCAAGGCTTATAAAACATTTTGTCTTTTTAAATTGTTTTCCATGAAAGTGTGACTCACCTACACATAAGATACCCTATTATTTTAAGATGTTCGGGAACTAGCCTTATAAAATATTTTTTTCACTCCCCTTTGGAAAAAAAAATGGGCAAAAAACTTGATATTGTTTTTTTTTGTTGATTAGTTTAATGTGTGGTGACCCAAACCTAAATAATAAAGAATTCCCTCTCATTTCCTATATAAACCCACCCAAGATCTCACTTCCTCAACACTAAAAGCCTTGGGAGTTCATATAACCTCTGCTCTCCTCTCTCTAGAATCCTCCAAAGGTCTCCAAGCCCCCATTAATCCTCTCTCAAGTCTCTCCCAAGCCTTTGGGATCACATTTCCAAGTAAGGGATTTCTTCCTTTCTATTTTTATCCAGGTTTCTTAATATTGTTATGCACTTATATTTTCAATTATAAATGTTGGGGTATAATTTATCACCTCCCCCATACTTTCCTATTTATTTTTTAATGATGGTATACCCCTTTCTCTAAAATTAAATGCCTCCCATGGACACCCATTACTATGCCAAAATTCTGAAAGGAATTTCTCTCTCCTCGTTTACATTAAAGTAATACTTTTGTGTCATGAATCTAAATTACATTAAAATTGATGATACATGTATCTATGTGACCCATTTACTATCAATTTCATGTGATTATGATAAGAAACCCCTTTCTATCTCGTCAACCATTTTTATGAATTCTTATGACACGCCGTTATGCTTCCGAAATTACACAACGTTTTTTCAAGCCAAATTCGTTGTGTAGTGAATACCATTCTAATTTATCTATCAAGGGTATTAAACTTTATGAACATTTACATATTGATTATAGATTTTCATGTATTAATTCTACATTCCATTATCTTGGAATAAATTATTATTTTTATTGAATTTGTGTTTTATGGTCCACGTGGCACACTTATGTAAGAAATGAAATGTTTATGAATGGTGTGCCCTAATAGCACTTCAATGCTTTGGGTAAAGTATAGTGTCATGATATGTAATTTTAAATTTGTGTTGACTCATGCTAATTCAATTTCAATGAGTTTTTACTCATGCATCATATGTAATGAGGATTTACTAATGCACCATGTGCAATGAGCCTTGGCTCATACTAATTCCATGTTAAGTGTTGTTGTCACATTTCCATGTTATGATTATCATGCTTTATCATACCTTTATTTTCATGTTTCTCTTGTTCTCAATTTATATTCCCATTATCTATCATTTATTGTATTCCTCATGTTATTCTTTTTTATTCCCTTACTGTGCTTTACAGCTCACCCTTTTTTATACATGTCCTCAGGTTATCCCATAAAATACTAAGTACGAGGGAATGTTGTGGTCATGTAAAGGATGTTTTAAATAAAGATGTTTTATTTCATGTTTTAAGATGTTTTTTAATGATCATAATCTCCAAAGACACTAGACCTCTCGATCTCCCATGTCGTAACAAGTGAAGTTCATGTAATAAATCATGATTTAGTTTATAATAAAGACTAGGGTTTTCATAGTTGGTATCAGAGTATAGGTTAAGTTATTTTTGGGATTAGGATTAAAAAACCCTAGTGAAGACTTATAAACAATACTTTTATAAAAAAAACATCCCTATGTTTTGGTGGGTATTGAGTAAGTGGATTATCAAAAAAATGCATCCATGTCTGGATATGAGCTGGTAGAGGCGGCTCTGGCACAGATGTACCTAGGGGTGAAAGCCCCGACAAAGAGTTTTTGGCTTGATCTTGGGTATCCTGGTACACAAAAATGGGCCTTACTGCACTATTGAATACGAAACTACCAGGGGATATGCATTGGTAAATTCACAAGAATAGTATGAACCATTGTTAAGGGAATTAAAAAATCCTTAAGAATATATGTTGGATAACATAGATTGAAGCCTATATATTCAAAAGTTAAGGAAATAAAAGCTATTTATAAGGCGTTTATTTTATCCTTGGATTACCCTTTATGGGTTACCCCTAAATTTCCTTTTATTCCAGCCAATGGAAGGTAATATGAGGACTCTGGCTAATAACCAATGTGAAGATCAACATTATGATTGTGATAATGAGATGCCCAACCCGATGGGAGTCGGAATCACCAACTTTGTCACGATTCCCTCTTATTTAACTCATTATTTGAATAGAAACATGTGTCAAGAGGAACATTTAACCCCCCTACCCCTAAGAAGGAATAAGTCTCTATCGAGATATTCATGAGACAATGGCCTCCTACATTTATTGGATCATTTGATCCCTGAATTGTTGAAGAATGGATCAACTCCATTAAAAAGATCTTCTATATCCTTAAATGTTCCGAACAAGAGAAGGTTATTTTGGTTGCTTATCATATGGAGGGTGAAGCCAATAAATGGTGGAGATTGATGAAAAAATATGAAGCATGAGGAGTAGATTGAGGCATTGCAATGGAAGGATTTCCAGATGATGATTTCTTATAAATATTTTCCACACACCCTCCGACTTGATATAGAAAGGGACTTATTTTCCCTAAAGAAAAAAAGATGATGAATCAGACAGATAATATGAAGAAAACATCACACTGATTGCACGATACGCTTCCGACATTGTCATTACCCCCAAATGCATGGTTGACTGCTTCTTTGGTGGCCTGAAACCTAGCTTACAGAAAGACCTGAAGATCTGCAACTTCAAAAACTATGTGTAAATTTTCTAATGTGCACTCATGGTTGAAATAGAGATCGGTGAACCTTAGGGGAATCATGGGAATAATAATCTTAAGGTTGACTTCAATTCTGGTAGTCCGGTGGATAAATCCAACAGTGCTAAGAAAATCTTGTACACCACTTGGCAATGGTGTGGAAAGAAGCACATCTAAAATTTCCTGAAGGGGATACGGAAATGATTTAGGTGTGGAAGAGAAGGTCACATATCCATTAACTGCCAACATGAAAAACTTGCGGCTGCAACAGAGGATAGGAACACTCCGTTCAACTCTCAATGCATTGTTCATTGATTCAACTACAAAGAACCAGGGCATCTTGAAATTTAGTCAATAAGCCAAGGGTTTTCGGAGGCAACCAACAACCTCCAAGGAAGTAAGGGCAAGCTTTTTCCATCACTACTTTCGAAGTGAACCCCGACAATGAAGTGGTGATAGGTATACTGATTATTCATTCAATAATAGCAAATGTACTTTTTGATTTATGATTTACGCATTCTTTTAAATCCTGAACGTTTTTTAGAACAATCCCAACACCACCAAAAATCATGTATGTAAAGATGTGGATGAGCACGGAAAATGGGGAAATGATTTCCTCCCATGTATATAAATCCTCCCTTGTCAAAATCGGGGGATTGAGATTCCCAGTGAACAACATTATACTCCCTCTGGTGCAATCTGATGCAATTCTTGGCATGGATTGGCTTTCCCTATATAGAGCCAACATAAATTGTCGTGAGGGGGAAATCACTCTCCATGTGGAGAATCGACCCTCGATTCTTCCCAAGTGCAAGGAGGAAGATAAATCATCTTTAGATTCATCATCTCAAGCATGGATATTACTGCCCTATGAGCACATTTATGTGTCTTAGATGATTGTGTCTAAGAAGGAAACAATCATTGAAGACATGCCTGTTGTGAGGGAATTCTCTGAAGTGTTTTCTGAGAAATTGGCTGGTCTTCCTACTAGAAGTGATGTTGAAATCACAATTAACATTATACCTTGTTAGTAGCCAATATCAAATAATATATATAGAGTGGATGTTTTGGAGCTTGGGGAAATGAAGAAAAAACTGCAGGAGAATCTGGATAAAGGGATTATACGCCCAAGTGCTTCACTATAGGGTGCACCAGTCCTCTTCATCAATAAGAAGGATGGGCCAATGTACCTTTGAATCGATTATCAAGAGTTTAAAAAATCACAGTAAACAACAAGTATCCTCTCCCATGAATTCATGACTTGTTTGATCGGTTGTGTGGGGAAAAATAATTCTCCAAGGTGTATTTGTGGTCTGGATATTATCAAGTAAGAGTGAAGAAGGAAGATACCCCAAAGACTAATTTTCTTACAAGATACGGGCACTATGAATTCATAGTAATGACACTCAGACTCACTAATTCTCCCACAATCTTCATGGACCTGATGAATAGAGTCTTTATAAATTACCTTGAGAAATTTGGGGTAGTCTTTAAAGATGATTTTCTCATATACCCCAAAACCAAGGAGGATCATTAGGAGAATCTAAGAATTATACTAGAGACATTGCGAAAGGAGAATATCTATGAAAAATACACCAAGTTTGATTTCTATTATAAGGAGGTAACATTTTGGGGCCATATCATCACATGTAATGGGATATCTATGGATCCCTCCAAGATAGCAACAATTTAGGGGTGGCTGAGACCAGCATCGGTAACAAATATCCTTAGCTTCTTGGGGTTAACTAGATATTATCGACGTTTTGTGAGAAATTTCTCACATTTGTACAACCCAATTACAAATCTAACTCGAAAGGGAGTAAACTTTTCTTAGAGTGATGAATGATAAAAAAGCTTCAAGGAGTTGAAAAGGAGGCATATCATTGTGCCCATTATAACTTTACCCACAAGTGGATAAATTTTTTTGGTATTTAGTTATTCTTTGATGAAGGGATTGGGTTGTGTGTTGATGCAAAATGACAATGTCATTGCCTATGCTTCAAGGAAATTGAATGTTCATGAGTAGAATTATCCAACACAAGATCTATAGTTTGCTAAGGTGATCTTCGCCTTAAAATTTTGGTGGTATTATCTCTTTAGGGGGAAGTGTGAAATATATACGGACCACAATATCCTAAAGTATATATTTACATAGAAAGAGTTAAACATGCACCAATAAAGATGGTTAGAAATGATCAATGACTATGACTACTCAATCAACTACCACCCCTGGAAAGTAAACAAGGTGGAAGATACTCTATGTATAAAGGACCCAGTGATTCTATCATTGATAAGAATTGAGAAGGATCTAATCTTTTTACATTTTAAGAATATGTACATGGGAATCATAATGAAGGGAATATCATCAATCCATTCAAAAATGATTTCTCAGCTGTCTCTTTTGCAAAGGTTAAAGGATGATGTGAGAATTCACAAGAAATTGGATGCTATCATAAAAGTGAAATCCTTGGATTTTAATGTTAATGAAGAAGGAATTCTGAGATTTGTAAAATGACTATGTGTTCCATCATTTTTGGAGCTGAAGAAGGAACTTTTGGATAATGCATAGAGTTAAAATTTCTCTATTCTTCCAGGAAACACAATGATTCATTGAGATCTCCAAGAGAATTATTGGTGGGATAATATGAAGAAAGAGATCATGAGTATACCTCAATGTTCCTGGTGTGTTAGCAAGTGAAGGTAGAGAGGTAGAATTCTAAGGGGATGATGAAACCATTACCATAAAAACACGGAAATGGGAGAACATCACCATGGACTTTTTCACTGGAATTCCGAAGACATCCAATATAAAAAATGAAATTTGGGTTGTTGTGGATCATCTTAACAAGTCTATACACTTCATTGAATTTCGGGTGGATTTCACATTGGATCAATTATCACGGATATATATTACGGAAGTGGTAAGGTTGCATGGAGTACCATAATCTATTATATTCGATCGAGATAAAATATTCAGCTCTATGTCTGGGGAGATTCTTCAATATGCTTTGTATGATGAACTGAACTTCAGTACGGCCTATCATTCTCAAACGTATGGCTAATCTAAGAAAACTATTCAGACACTGCATAATATGTTAAGATCATATTCTATTGACTTCAAAGGAGGGTGGGACCAACATCTTCCACTAGTTAAATTCTCCTATAATAATATTTTCCACTTAAGAATTTGAATGGAACCTTATGAATCCCTTTATGGGAAGAGGTGAAGAACAGCGGCATGTTGGGATGAATTTGGTGAGTGTAAGATGGTAGGACTAGAAATGGTCGAAGAAATGGTGGAGAAGGTGAAAACCATTCGGCAGCATATCAAGGAAGCCTAGATTCGATAGAAGAGTTATGCAGATAATCATCGAGGAGACCTTGAGTTTAATGTTGGATATATGGTATTTCTATGCATATCTCCATGGAAGAAGGTCATGGGGTTTGGAAAGAATTGGAAGTTAATTCCTAGGTACATCGGCCACTTCGAGATTCTCAATCGTGTCAGGGTTGTGGCCTATCAACTAGCACTTCTTCCTTCCATAGCCAAAGTACATGATGTCATTCCTGTATCCCTCTTAAGGAAGTATATACCAGAACCTTCACATGTACTCTATTTAGAGGTAGTATAGTTAGAGGATGATCTTTCTTATGTGGAGCAACCAGTGAAGATTTTAGATCAAGGAGAAAAAGTTCTACGAAATAAGATAATTCCCCTCATAAAGCTATTATGGGGAAACCATAAGTTCGAAGAAGCGATGTGGAAATCAAAGGAAGAAATGAAGCAAAGTTACCAACTTATGTTTTAGTGTGGGAAAAGGACATTTTGAGGGTGAAATTTCTTAAGGGGGAGATAATAACGACCCAAACATTCATTAATGAAAATTCCTCTTGATCTAATTCAATTTCTTATTATGGTTATATAAAATGTGAACTTCATTAGTTTTATGTTTCTAGATTTTAAAATACTATTATGAATTTTGATCACTTCTAATATAGTCGTTGAACAATGATCACGTTATTAGTATAAATATAGGGCATTAACAAATCCAATTTACTCAGACAAAGAAAGTGATGGCCCCGTCTAGTAGACTTGCATCATATGAATCTCGTTTGTCTGTGCTTAGAAAGGAGGTGGAATCATTGTGCTTCTCTCTTGACCAATCCCAATCCAAGCTTGAACATGTTAATCTAAGAAGAACTGACTACTGGAGAAGTGGAATTTAATAGAGATTACCACCGGAGCAATGTTATCTGAGCCACCCAAATATTTTTTCTCCATCGCACACCTTACCCTTCAATCGTGTGTGGGTTTTATAAAGGGTTATGTAACAATACCCTAGAACTATTACTATATACATTATTTTTGTATAAATAATGTGCATTAATTTTATTATTGTTACTTTGTAAATAGTTTTTAAAGCACAGATAGTATTTTTAAATAATATTCAACTATGAAATCTATTTTAATGAATTAATGGATTTTTTAATTAAATTATATTTTAATAAAATATTATTAATAAATTACTTTTTTAACACATAATTTATCATACAATTTTTATGAATACAATTGTAATTTTTATTAAGGTTTGAAAGTTGTTTTGGTCAAAACCCATGAATTTTCGATAAATGTCGTTTTTATTTCAAAAGTAAAAAAATTCACATATTTAGAAAATTATTTAGATAAAATTAATATTATTTTTGGAACAAGGATGTTGAAATTATCCAATGGTGAGTTTTTTATAATTTTTTGAGACAGTCGAATTTTTGGGTAAAAATTAAATACCGTTTCAATATATAATGTGTTTTATGACATCATAATAACCCAATAGTGATGTAATAAAATACTATAAATTATATGTTTTTCAAATATATGTTTTAACATTAAAATAATGTGATTTTGGGTTTTTTTAATTTATTTTACAAATCTTTGGTGGACCCTTCAATGCTTATAAAACATTTTGTCTTTTTAAATTGTTTTCCTTGAGAGTGTGACTCACCTCCACATAAGTGACCCTATTATTCTAAGATTTTTGGAAATTGGCCTTATAAAATGTTTTTTTCCACTCCCCCTTGGAAAAAACCATGAGAAAAAACCATGTCTAGTCCGTGGTATTGATTAGTTTAATGTGTGGTGACCCAAACCTAAATAATAAAGAATTCCCTCTCCTTTCCTATATAAATCCACCCAAGCTACCACTTCCTCTTCCTGAAAGGCCATTTGAGTTCATCCAAACTCTGACCTCCTCTCTTTAGAATCCTCCCAAGTTCCCCCAATCTCCCAAAAGCCTCTCCCAAGCCTCTCCCAAGCCTTTGGGATCACACATCCACGTAAGGCATTTCTTCCTTTCTCTTTTTATCCGGGTTTCTTAGTATTGTTATGCCATTTTATTTTCAATTATAAATTATGGGGTATTATTTATAACCTCCCACATACTTCCCCCTTTATGTTATAATTATGGGAGACCTCTTTCTATCTCATTAAATTCCTCCAATGTACACCTGTTACTATTCTGAAATTCTGAATGGAATTTCTCTCTCCTTATTTACATTCAAGCAATTCTTTTGTATCATGGATCTAAATTCAATTAAAATTGTTGGGAAATGTATCTATATGACCCCCTTAATATCCATTTCATATACATATGATGATATAACCCTTTCTATCTCATCATCCATTTTTATCAATTCTTATGTCACGCTGTTATGCTGCCGAAATTGCCCAATGTTTTTCCAAGCCAAAGTCATTGTGAAGTGAATACCATGCCCATTTCTCTATCATGGGTATTCACATTTATACACATTTACTTATTGATTATATAGTTTCATGTATTAATTACACATTCCTTTATCGTGGAATAAGTGATTATTTTTAATGAATTTTTGTTTTATGGTCCTTGCGACACACTTATGCATGAAAAGAAATGTTTAAGATATGTGTGCCCTAATAGCACCCCAATGAATTGGGTAAAGTATAGTCCCATGATACTTCATGTTCCATGGATGTTGACCAATGATAATTCAATTACAACTAGGGTTTACTCGTGCTTCATTTCAGTGAGGGTTTACTCGTGCTCCTTGTTTAATGAGCCTTGTCTCATGGTAATTCCATGTTTAGTGTTGTTGCCACATTTCCATGTTATGATTATCATGCTTTATCATTCCTTTATGTTCATGTTTCTCCTTTAATATATTAATATGCCTATTGTCTAAATTTATCATATTCCTCATGTTATTCCTTGTTTATTCCCTTACTAGGCTTTATAGCTCACCCTTTTTGTGCATGTCATAAGGTTATCCCATGCAATGATAAGTACGAGGGAATTTAGTGGTCAGGAAAAGGAGGTTTTCAATAAAGATGTTGTATTTCATGTTTTATGTTGTTATGTAATGATCCTAAGACCCAAAGACACTAAAACTCTCGATATTTCATGTTTTAACAAGTGAATTTTATATAATAAATCATGATTTAGTGTGTAATAATGAATAGGGATGTCATATGGAACCTCTTCTAAAGTGAAAAAAACAAGGTATTTTAATTTATTTCTAGTTTACTATAGAAAGATAATATGGTGTTAGTCTGTGATTTTCTTGTTCTCAGTCGGGATCTATTTGACGTCATCATTAGGAGGGATTGGAATGTCTCTCATCATGCTATGATTTATTGTTAACATCAATGTGTATCATTTATTGTTCGCAATTGGAGCTCTTGGATGTTTTTTGGAGAGTGGGATATGAGATTTGGTAGTCTTGTATATTCCCAATCGATGATCGGGATTTGTTGTTAGATTTAACAGTTGATCACAATGAAGGTTTTCTTTTATTGATATTTTGTATATGTATTAATATTTCACTAATTATTTCCATGATGATATATCTATTATTTCTCCTATGAGTGAGGTAGAGTTTATGATTTACTTATTTCCTGTTAAGATAAGAAATTCAACACATTCTTATCAAATGGACCCATTAGAGCCCAAAGTGCTCAAGATATAGTTTCTATATATGATGGAATATGTTTTTGTTCTCCCTAGGGTTTCAACTTGGGCATCCCCCTATGATATTTTATAAGAAGGAAGATAGTTTACTCTAATTGTGTGGAAAATCAAAATTTTAACGGACCTACAGTTAAGAATAATTATCCATTGCATCATGTGGGTGATTTTTTATCAATTATACTAGTGATAAAGTGGTTTTTTATGATTGGTCTTATGTCGTGTAATCATCATCTTAGAGTTAAAAAGTATGTTATACTGAAGTTGGCAATGAGGATCATGAATGTCCATTACAAATATCTTCTGATGCTGATTGATCTGACTAATGCTCATGTAGTTTTTTGAGTTTGATTAATGGGATACTCCTTGAGTATTGACAAAATATTGGGGTAGTTTTCATGGATAATATTTTAGTTTATTAAATATTTCAGTGATATAAAAATGAAAATACCTAGAAATTCCATGTAAATTTTTTTAATATATGGGAATTTTATAAGTCCTCCAAAAATTGACGGCGCGTGATTCCAAGGCCTGGAGTGCCCAGAATGAATTTTTGAACTTTTGTTTGGGTACGTTCAGTAACCGTGCGAGTGGGTTTTTATAAATTTTGAACTGTTTCTCAAAATTGAAATATGAGGACACCATTGAACTCACAGTGCTGATACTCTTTTAAGGATACTGTCACGTTGACCGCAGAGGGTCGAGAGTGAAGGATAGGTTTTGGGTTTTTTGTGAAAGAATAAAATAAAATAAAATGGTGTAACATTTTATTTTTATTTTATTTTGAAACCACCCATGTGGATATTTCACAATTTGGAACCACCTGAACTAAATCCTTCCATGAGAGGTTATGGAGGTGGGGACCACCGAGCCTAACCTCCCATGAGAGGTTATGGGGGTGGGGACCACCCGAGGTTTAAAACCCCTTAAACTCCCTCATAAATGTGGGAGATCCTCTTAAAATTCCACAATTAAATGGTGACACCCCCATTAAATTTATTATTCCAACCTATGTAATTAATTAATCCATTTTGAAATTATGAAAACATATTTTATTATATTGGATACCTTTTTTTTAGAAGGTTGGGGGAAATTTTAATAGTTGGAAAAGGTGAGAGCTTGGGAGAATTTGGAAGAACACATCCTCCAGCGAAGAACGTTGACAAAGAACACTTCTCCTTCGATGAATTCTTTTCCAAACTCCATCAAAGGATTGTTAACGAGGAACATCACCACCGACAATTGAGGAAATGCCGACTTCCCCTACATCTGTCTATCGCCAACGACGTCGCCTCCTTCCTCGCGACCTCCATCGACAAATCAGACGAGTTTGGGGTTATTTAGGAATGATTATACTTCTCATGTTCTTCCCTTCTAGAAAAAGAGAAGATGTTTTCTTTTTCTGTGGGTTGGGAATAATTATTTTCAGGGGATTATGGAGTTTGACGTTCTGGATTCAAGTTTTAGAAGATCTGATTTCTACCGCTCTAACGCGGAAGGTGTGGGACAAACAAACATGGTTGACCCCTCCATCATTATTTATTTTACTTGTGTGTTCTTCATGATGGTGATGGTGACTGGTGTCGGTGCTTGACACTGGTGGAACATGAGAATGGTGGTTGTCATCGTCGTCGACCGTCACGAAGGTGACAGCGCAATGGCGTTGTCCCGCAGCCACGACCGCCCAGTGGCTTCCTTTGTCTGTGTTCGCCGCCGCCCAGGGCCTCCGCCGCTTGCGGCCTCGCCACACCGCCCCCAGCCATCTGTGCCGCCCCGTGGCCCCAGACGAGATGCCCTATGGCATCCGCCCTCCCGGCTGAGCCACTCAGGTCGAGCCGCCCCGCGGTCGCACTCTCACGGCACCCCGAGACTGAGCTGGTCCTGCCAAGCCACCATGTGGCCGCGCTCTCGCGGAACCCGGCAGCTGAGCCACTCCGACCGAGCCTCCCCACGACCACACCCTCCTGGCACCCCGTGGCCACGCCACCCTGAGGACATGCCCTCGTGGCACCCTGTGGCCGAGCCACTCATGCCGAGCCACCCAACGGCCTGGCCCTCGTGTCACACCTACAGCCGAGCCGCCTGACATCCTCACGGCACCCCCACGGCCTCACAGCCCTCGCAGCCTACTAGCTAGACCCATGAAGGTCGGGCTGACCAGCGGGTCAGGCCGGTCCTAGCGGGCCGGGTCGGGCGGGGAGGGTCTGACCAAGTTGGACCAACCCGGACCAAATACGACCCTATACTTCACGTGGGCCATAACTTTGGCACCGGAAGTCCGATTGATGAACCGCCAGCAGTGATGGAGACCTTGGAGTGAGATGGTCCCATTAGTATACCCCAATGGAGATTTGGATATCGTTGTGAAATGGTCGAGTTGGATTGACCACGAATTCAACAGGTCCCTCAAGGCTGAAAGGATAATAACTCACAGACAGGACATCCATTTGACACATCGTCTATTTCATTAAGACCCCTATGACATGGCAATAATTTGAGATACTTCTTCTTGGGACTTCGTGGTAGTTGGGGTAATGACTAGTACCTTGTGGGGCAGATCCTCCAAGAGACGAGTGAGCATAGTGAGGGAACCCAATAGCTAGGTTTGATGAGAAGAATGAAGAGCTATCATGTGTGTGTTAGCACCTAGTGATCCTGTGGGGGTCATCACCTAGCGATCATGCATGGGTCAACTCCTAGAGATCCTTTGTGGGTCAGCACTTAGTGATCCTGTGTTGGTTATCTCCTAGCGATTGTTTGTAGGTCAACTCCTAGAGATCCTGTGTGGGTCAGCAACTGACGATCCTGTGTGGGTCAGCTCCAATCGATCTTGTGTGGGTCAGCACCTAGAGATCCTGTGTGGATCAGCACCTAACGATCATGTATGGGTCATATTCTAGCAATCATGTGTGGGTCTGCTCCTACTGATCCTGTGTGGGTCAGCTTCTTTACAGAGTAAGATAATTTAGTAGTTAAATCTAATCGTCTATACTACTGTACTTAAGTTATACCTGGTGTGAGTTGAGTTCGTACCTATATGGTACTTTCCTTTGTGTATTTCCTTCCTTTGTGGAACAGTTGAAGCTTTGGGCTAATGGGTTGGACCATATGTTTCCTCATGATTGAGATGTGTTTACTTGACAACTTAGGTATATGTATGGGCATATTCCTAAGCAGAGATATCAGTTGTTTCCTTCCATTTTTGTTTATAATTTTTGGATTTGGTGATACATTGAGGGTCCCAGGGTCCCTACCGAGTATCGTTATACTCACCCCTGCATGGGTTATGCCCGCACTTCATTGTGTTTTGTGTAGACGACGGACAACGCTGACTGAGGACGAGGGTACCAGGATTGGAGGTAGCTCAGAGGTGGACATTAGACGAGGAGAACTACAGAGACGGCCATTCGCGAGTTGTACCTACCATTCAGGTAGTATCTGTGGTGGATAATCCATGAGATACTTTTCATCTATCAGTTGTCTTGTACATTCATGTTTTCCTTGTACTTTCAAGTTGGGCTTGTATTCTGGCCCTTTTACTTACTGCACTTACTCGGATTACTATTTAGTTTACTTGAGTTTGTATCTTGTTGTGTGCTTTGTTTCACATTCTTAGAGGTCATAAAGGAATTTTCTTCCCAGTTATAGGTAGTACGCCTTCGGTGCTAGTCGCCAGCCGCTGGCCTATAGAAGGCATGTTTTTGGTAGTCACGGCACTGGCCCCGGGAGACGGGTCATGAAAAATTGGTATCAGAGGAGTCGGTTCTACCATATAACATAGGACTCTGATCTTTCTTTTTAACGGCATAGTTTCAAGTGTAGTGAGAATGGTTCTCAGTTTAGGGAATCTTGTTTTGGTTTGATGGCCGATGATCCATATATCAGGACCCTGACTTTTTATTTATGACTTAGTGCATGAAAACCGTGATTGTGTGTGTGTTTTGAAGAGTTTTCTTTGTGATCTCTTTGAGTCATCTCACCAGGTATAAATTATGGACTGTAGCACACCTGTTTCTTTTCAGGATGCCTTCATGAAGACAACCAGCTAGGGTTCTGAGAGTAGAACGCACTAACAGCCAACCGAGCAACGAGGCCTCGGTGCAGGGCCCTCTTCCAATAGAGGCACCAGTGGAGGCACCAGCGGTACCATTACCCATTGGGCCATTAATTCCACTGTCCCTAGCACCAGAGAGTGCACGCCTCTTGAACGCATTGCACGAGTTCTAATGCTAGAGTCCATCCAGGTTCAGGAGAGAGATGGACCCACAGGTAGTTGAGGATTGGTTGGAGGCTGTAGTGAGAGTCTTCTGACTAGTAGGGACACCAAAAAATATCATGTTGATCCTAACATCCATCCTTCTATAGGCAGCAGTAGGTAGATGGTGGAGCTTGTTTCTCCATGTTCACGACAAGGTGACGCCTCTCTGGGCAGACTTTGAGATCCTATTTCGAGCAGAGTTTGTCTTAGTGACTCTTTACACAGTACGCATTTAGGAGAAACTTTATATAAATTATGGTAGCATGATTGTGGCTCAGTACTTAGCGAGATTCATTGACCTATCATGCTACTCCACAGATATGGTGTGGGACCCATTCTTCAGGGCCTGGACTTACGAGCAGGGACTCAGGTGGGAGATCGAGGATTCAATGATATCACTCAGTATCACGATGTAAGAGGGGGTGTTATAGAGAGACCTTTTAGTGGAGATATTTCTAGCTAATAAGTCACTAGAAGCGAGACCCACCACCAGATGTCATGTAGCAGAGTTTTCTGCAGCTGGAAGCAGATAGATGACACAGAGGTCCAAAAGGACCAGACCAATAGGTTTACGACTGCAAGATTCAGGGTCGGTTGTGTGGGGCACCCGAGATAGAGCCAGTCATGCCATAAGTGGGTAGTGTTACACATACGGCGGGTAGGGTAACATGGCTCGAGAATGTCTGACCCACCATATAGATGATCAGCAGACAGTCAAAGGACCACCCAGGCCGAGATAGAGGTTCAACCGAGGAGGTCTGCAGGGAGAAGGCCGACGTGGAAAAGGAGTTGGTCGTGCTGCTGGTGGTGGGCGAAGATTCGAGATGTTACCACCACCCCCAATAGGAGGTCCACCCTGACCACATGGAGCATTAGGATAGGGGCGAGCTTAGCTCGAGGCAGCTGAGGCTTATGACCATAGCGCTCTGGAGATGATACGAAGAACAATCTGTGTCTACACCACCTTAGCTGCAGTACTTATAGACACTAGTTCTGGTAATTATTTTATTTCTTCTACCCTCATTCGGAGCTCGGAGATTCTGATGGAGCCATTGGCTCAATCCTTACTGATAGAGACTCTTATGATAGTGGACTCGATGATTACACACTGGTGCCGATAGTGTGAGCTTACTCTAGGAGGTGAGAGCTTCTGTTGGGATCTCATAGTAGTAGATTTGAGGCCTTAAAACGTTATCTTGGGTATGGACTGGTTATCTAGAGTCCATGATCACATAGACTGTATTAGGCGCAAAGTGTAGTGTGTACGCACTGATGGGACCAGGTTAACCTTTACTGGTGAGAAGGGAGCCTTTGCAGAACAGGGTGGACATTCCCGGAGGAGGGTGCAGCTGATTACACATCAGTTGGCTAGCATTACCCTTGAAATGGTTGATGTGGAGAGTCTATGTTATCCTGTAGTGGTGGACCAGTACATGGATGTCTTCCCCGACAATGTTGTGGTTCTACCTCCTCACAGAGAGGTGGACATTTACATTGACTTGTACCCCGGGACGTCACCGATATCACACCAGCGTATCAGATGGCTCCCATAGAGCTTCATGAGCTGAAGGTATAGCTAGAGGACTTATAGGGTAAGGGATTCATTCGGACCAATGTTTCACCTTGGGAATCCCTGATTTTGTTCTCAAAGAAGGCGAATACGAGTTTGGGAATTTGTGTCGACTATCGGTGCCTAAAACAGGTGACAGTGAAGAACAATTACCCACTTCCAAGGATTGAAACCTCTTTGATCAGTTGAAGGGAGCATGGTGGTTCTCAAAAATAGACCTTATATCAGGCTATCTCCAGCCCAGAGTATGAGATGAGGATGTGAAGAATATGGATTTCAGATGTCAGTATGGCCATTACGAGTTCATGGTAATGTGATTTGGTGTAACCAACACTCTAGCAGGGTTCATGGGACTCATGAATAGGATCTGTTAGCCATAACTTGATCTCTTTGTGGTGGTCTTCAGTGATGATTATCTTTTCTACTCAGCTATAGAGTAGAAGCATGCCTATCATTTATAGGTAGTACTGGACACACTCCAAGAGCCCTGGCTTTATGGTAATCTCTCAAAGTGCTAGTTTTGGATCTGAGAGGTTCACATGGTTCACGCCCAAATTTACCCAAGAGAAGAAGGGTAGAACGGTCCTTGTAGTGTAGCTTGGGTTGTCGATTCCACAGAGACCTAAGAAGATACCTAAGATACACAACCTAAGGGATGGATTTTTGGCTATGAAGTGGACAACTTGGATTGATTTTGGATGGGTTTTTAAGATATCTAAAATATTTAAGTGGATTCAATTTAAAAGAATGAGTTGATCCTAGGTTATCACTCGGGGTGGATTGGACGTATTTTCTTTTTAATGATTTCAATTTCTTAAATTTGAGATGGGTTCATTTAAGGAGATAAAACAACATCATCACTTACTAGTTTAATGCCTACACCCTCTAATACTAATCACCTATACACTTGAAGGATCAATGTTTTGAGCACTTCAAGGTAAAGGATCGTATTAGTACTTGAAGTGTGTGGCCTTAAATTCAACAAGGACGATGGAGTTTAAAAATCATCAAATAAAAATACCAATTAAATAAGTGATTATACATTAATTAGGTGATAAATAACATCCAATCCAGCCCCTTGATACTCCCTTGTATCAACCCATAAGTGGGTTAGCCCTCCATTGATCCCATGGTTTCAATGGAAGCGGAAAGTAGACTCATAAGGGAGGAAATGGAGAAGTAAAGAAAACAACAAAAATAAAATGATCACTCCACCGTTGTGTGAATAATTTCACAAGGGTTGGTGTTAATAAATTCACACATTGATCCAACGGTATCAAAGTGATATTAAGAACAACAGAATAAGAGTATAAGAAGAACTTTTATTAAGAAACTAAAGTGAATTGAACAACTTACATGTGAAAGACAAAATTGAGGCAACAAAAATGCAGCATAACATTACAATTAAGAAAAGCATCCAAGATCTTCAACTCCTTCACCACCACTGCCTTAAATAGGCATTTTGGGAGCCTTGGGTCGAGCCTTCAACAGTACAAGTCATCCCACTTGAGTATGGTAGGCCTAGGGTGGTGGAAAGTTTGTGGAATTTGGAATTTTCCACATTTGACCCGAGGTGGAAGCCAGATTTCATCCACCGAACAGACGCGTTTGGATGACCTTCTATATGGCCGAATCAGGCTGGGCCATAGAAGAAGAAAATGGATCTCCGGATGGCTTCTAACCGCCTGTAAAATTGGGGCTCATTTGGAGTTGCGGATTCAGAGATATGACCAAATTGGTGGAATGTTATTCTGGGCCGCAGAATCTGGCCCAGAATTTTATCTCTAACGTGGGCCGCCTAAATGACCAATATGAAGGCCGAATTAGCATTAACTCCTGAAGAGTGATTTGTTCCTGTACATGTCTTCTATCATCCCACGAAATTTTGGATTAATTGGGCCTGTAAGTTGGGCCCCACATCCTAATCAGTGGGATGATGTCCAATCTGCCTTCTCCAGAATTTCTTCTTTTCATTTCCAAATATCTCCATCATCCTCCATGAATTCTCCAATGATCCCTGAATCAAACATGTTCATATTTAAGTGTAGATCAATTTAAAAAAATATCAAAATAAAATATGTATAATTAAATTCCTTAAAATCAGATGAATCATTGGGTACTTTAAATGATGTTAAAAAATGTACCACATAATAGTGCATTTTAAGAAGGTATTACAATCATAATGTGAAATGATGTTCAAAGTGTAAAATGCACTAAAATGGTGTTTATGAATAACAAAGAACATGAAAATTATGTATATTAACAATGAATATTAGCCTCATTTAGTGGCTAATCATCACATTATTGGACATGTCATATAAGAAGCTAGAGTTGCAGTTGATCCAGCGAAGATTGAGGCGGTACATGCTTGGGAGCCACCCAGGAGTGTGACGGAGGGACAGAGTTTCCTGGGTTTGGCTGGATACTACCAGATATTTGTACCAGGTTTCTCCCGAGTTTCAACACCTCTTTCAGCATTGAAGATGAAGGGTAAACCCATCATGTGGTCAGAGATATGCCAGTGGAGTTTTTAGAAACTGAGGCAGAGGATGACTAATGCCCCCTTCTTAAGGCTTCCAGATGTGGGTGTAGGGTACGTAGTCTACTACAACACATCAAGTACCGAGCTCAAATGTGTCCTGATGCAGGAGCGAGCAATGATTGCATATGGTTCTCGACAGCTGAGACAGCATGAGTGGCACTACACTACCCATGACCTGGAGTTAGCAGCAGTGGTCTTCGCCTTGAAGATGTGGTGACACTATCTGATGGGTGAATGTTTTACAGTGTACTCTGATCACAAGAGACTCTGGTATATCTTCTCTCTGTATGACCTGAACCTAAGACAGCGATGTTGGATTGAGTTCCTTGAGGACTATGACTTTGAGATAGTCTATAATCCTGATAAGGGGAATGTTATAGAAGATGCACTCAACAGGAGATCTGGTATACAGCTGCTAGGTGAGGTGACAGTTAGGTTGGCCAATTTACAGATATCACTTATAAAATATGATGGAGCAGCTTTCCTTCAATCTCTAACAGTCACTCACCCACTTCATCAGTGAGTCAGGGAGGCACAGCGTGGGGACACTGACTACGATACATAACATACTCAGATATTCATATGGTAGGCACCTGATGGATTTTTTTGAATGTGGGGAGAACATTATCCTCTTAATAGGACATACCATAGTACCAGTGTCTCTTTGGGAGGATGTGATGAGAGAGTTCCACACATCCCCTCTCACGGTACATCCAGGAGTGGAAAAGATGTACCAGGATCTCTGACGACAGCACCTGTGGCTAGGAATGAAGAAATCCATAACAGAGTTTTTTTCACAGTGCCTCGCTTCTCAGCAAGTGAAGGTTGAACATCAAGTACCAGCAGGCTTGGTTAAACATTTAGAGGTCCCAGAGTGGATGTGGGATGGGATATTTGTGGACTTCATGAATAGACATCCACAGACAACCAGAGGATATGACTCAATTTGGGTGATCGTCAACCGACTCACCATGTCAGCCCACTTTCTACTAATCTGAGAGTAGGGTTTAGTAGAGAGATTAGAACTCCTCTTTGTTTAGGAGATTGTGCAGCAACATGGAGTACCCTCGACGATTGTCTCTGATAATTATGCACATTTTATTTCCCGGCAATGGAAGGGGTTGTAGGAGGCCTTCAGGACACAACTTCATTTGAGCATCACCATCCATCCTCAAACGGATGGCCAGACTATTCAGACCACTCAAACGCTTGAGGGCATGCTATATGCTTGTGTCTTAGACTTTGGTTACAACTGGGAGGATCACTTTCCTTTGGTGGAGTTTTCAAACAACAACAGTTATCACTCCACCATTGGGATGGAACCTTTTGAGGCATTGTATGGGTGACCGGGCAGATCACCTTTGTGCTAGACTGACCAAGGGGAGTCAGTACTTGTGGGACCAGAGATGGTTCAAGCTACGACAGAGAAGTTGAATATCATCTAGAAGTGGATGAAAACTACACATATAAAGAATAATTCTTATGCTGATAGGAGACAGAGACCTTTTGAGTTCGAGGATGGAGACCATGTCTTTCTATTGGTCTCACCCCAACGAGGTTTACAGAGATTTGGATAAGGAGGAAAGTTATCTCTGAGGTTCATCAGACCCTTCTAGGTCCAGAGTAGAGTTGGCGGGGTGTCTTACCGCTGAGCTCTTCCACCTTAGTTGTACCGGGTGCAATCTTCCAAATATCCCAACTAAGGAGATACGTGAACAACCTTTCTCACATCATCGACCATGGCGAGCAAGATGTCAACAATGGGGAGACTTTTACAGAGGATCCAATATAGATTGAGGATTTAAAGGAGTTGGTCCTTCATGGGTTATCGATACCTCTAGTGCGCATTTGTTGGTAGGACAAGAACCTCTCAGAGAGTACATGGGAGTGGGAGGCTCAGATTCGTGCTTAGTACCCCCACTTGTTTTCCTAGTTTGTGATGTGTCTTGAAAAGAAGTCAAGCCATGAGGTGGGGAGAATTTAAAGACCCAGAAATTCAAAGTAATTTTTTTTAATATATGGGAATTTTATGGGTCCTCAAAAATTGACGGTGCGTAATTCCGAGTCCCGGAGTGCCTGGAATGAATTAATGAACTTTTTTTCAGGTACGTTGAGGAAACATCTGAGTGGGTTTTCCTATCTTTTGAACCGGTGCCCGAAATTGAAATATGAGGGAACCATTAAACTCGGAGGGCCGATATTTGCTTATTGAGACCTTCACCTCGACCACAGTGGGTCGAGAGTGAAGGATAGATTTTGGGTTTTTTCATGAAGCAATAAAATAAAATAAAATGGTGTAACATTTTATTTTTATTTTGTTTTGAAACCTCCCATGTGGATATTTCACAGGTGGGTTCCAACAGAACTAAAACCTCCCATGAGAGGTTATAGAGGTGGGGACCACCGATCATAACTTCCCATAAGAGGTTATAGTGGTGGGGACCACCCGAGGTTTAAAACCCCTTGAACTCCTTCATCAGTGTGGCAGAGCCTCTTAAATTTCTCCACTTAAATGGTGCCACCCCCCATAAATTTATTATGCTAACATATGTAATTAATTAATCCATTTTTAAATTATTCCAAAATAATTCTTTATATTGGTTACCTTTTCTTTTTGGTGGGTTGGGGGAAATTTTAATCATTGGCAAAGGTGGGAGATTGGGAGAACTTGGAGGAACACATCCTCCAATGAAGAACGCTTCTCCTTCGATGAATTCTTCTCCAAACTCCATTGAACGATCGCCAACAAGGAAGATTTCCACCGACAATTGAGGAAATGTTGATGTCACCGACATCCGTCTATCCCCAACGACATCTTCTCCTTCCTCACAACCTCCGTCGACAAATCGAACGAGGTAGGGGTTATTTATGAATGATTATACTTCCCATATTATTCCCTTATAAACAAAGAGTGGATGTTTTCTTTTTCTACGGGTTGGGAATATTCATTGTCAGGGGATTGTTGAGTTTGATGTTCTCGATTCAAGTTTTAGTTTACTAGTTTTCTACCTCTCTAACGCAGAGGGTGCGGGAAAAACAAACATGGTTGACCCCTCTTTCGTTATTCTTTTTTTTTGTGTGTTCTTTGTGATGGTGACGACGACCGGTTCTGGTGATTGGCATCAATGGAACACTAGAATGATGGATGGCACCACCGTCGGGTGCGATGAAGGTGATGGTACAACGGCGCCACCCCGCGGCCACCGTCGCCCCGCGACATCCACTGTCTGCGGCCACCGCCACTGCCTGGGGCCTCCCCCACCCTTGGCCTCGCCGCACCACCCCACGGCTAGCTGCTCTGCCCCACAGCCTCACCGCGCCGCCCCACTGTCTCGTCGCGCCACCCTGCGGCCAGCCACACAGCACCATAGCCCCGTTCAAGCAACCTCGTAGCCTACACTCTACCTGCCAAGCGTCCCCACGGCCTCCACCCTCCCGGACAAGTCGCTCCAGCCGAGCCGCCCCATGGCCATGTACTCGCGACACCCCGCGGTTGTGCCCCTCCGGCCGATCCACCCCGCGACCGCGCCATTGAAATAATTCTTTGTGGTACTTCATGGTAGTTGGAGTAATGACCAGTATCTTGTGGAGTGGATCCCCCCAGAGACGAGTGAGCATAGTGCGGTAACCCAGTAGCTGGCTGTGACGAGGAGAATGAATAGCGATCCTATGTGGGTCATCCCCAGGCAATCTTGTGTGGGTCAGCACCTTGCGATCATGTGTTGGTCATCACCTAGCGATCCTATGTGGGTTAGCTCTTAGTGATCTTGTGTGGGTCAGCACCTATCGATCCTATGTGGGTCAGCTCCAAGTGATCCTATGTGGGTCATCTCCTAGCGATCCTATGTGGGTCAGTACCTAGAGATCCTCTATTGGTCAACTCCAACTGATCCTGTGTGGGTGAACACCTAGCGATCTTATGTGGTTCATCACCTAGAGATCATGTGTGGGTCAGCTTCTAGTGATCCTATGTGGGTCAGGTCCTAGCGATCCTCTGTGGGTAAGCTTCTTTACAGAATAAGATGATTCAGTTGTTAAATCTAATCATCTCTACTACTATACTTAAGTTATACCTGGTGTGAGCTGAGATTGTACCTTTTTGGTACATTCCTTTGTGTTTTTCCTTCCCCTGTGGAACAGTAGAAGCTTTGGGATTTTGGGTTGGACCCCATGTTTCCTCATGATTGAGATGGGTTTACTTGATAACTTAGGTATATGAAAGGGCATATACCTAAGTAGGGATATCAGTTGTTTCCTTCCCTTTTGGTTTATCCATTATGGATTTTGAGAGACCTTGAGGGTCTCGGGGTCCCTACTGAGAATCGTTATACTCACCCCTGGATGGTATTTTCCCACACATCGTTGTGTTTGGTGTAGACGACGAACAACACTGACTGAGGATAAGGGTACTGGGATTGGAGGTATCTCAGAGGTGGATGATAGAAAAGGCGAACCGCAGTGATGACCATTCATGAGTTGCACCTACCCTTCAGGTGGGATCCATGGTGGACGATCCAAGAGCTACTTTTCACCTATCAGTTATCTTGTACTTTCCATTTTTCCTTGTACTTTCCAGTTGGGCTTGTATTCTTTCCCTTTTACTTTCTACACTTACTCTGATTACTATTCAATTTACTTGAGATCATATCTTATTGTGTTCTTGGTTTCATCTTCATATAGGTTATAAAGGCAATGCCTTCCCAATTATAGGGAGTACGCCTTTGGTGCTAGTCACCAGACCCTGGCCAATGGAATGTGGGCTTGGGGTAGTCACGGCATGGACCTCGGAGGATGGGTCGTGAAAAACAAGAACCATTTTTTTTGTTTCTAGAAATCATGATCAGTATCCATTTGTGTATAAATTTTTAGAAATGTAATTTTTGGATCAAATATGTGATATTCATTGGGAATTTAATTTTTGAACATGCATTATCTGTGAATCCTAAGAAGGTGAATAAATTTTTTCATGGGAAGTGTCATGGAACTTATTTGAGGTTGGGATCTTCCTTGGTCTTTTTGTTTATGATCTACCATTTTTCAAGGATTTTTCCAGTTAGGAATCCCCTTTAACTTTTATTACTATGAAAGGTGTAAAATTTACATTAAATAAAAAGACGCATCCTTCTTTCATCAAGGTGAAAATGCTAGAGATATCAGCATCTTTTCTTTTCTTACATAAACCTGATAAGGGTTATATGGTTTTCTATGATTCCTCTTATGCTATTTTGGCGTTAATTTTTATACATGATGATAATGTGGTGGCATATGACTCTTACCTACATTGGATTAATGATAAGTATTTCCTTCCTCAATACTTAGAGCATGTTATATTTATTCATGACCTCAAGTGTTGGTGGCATTATATTTTTTGGGAGAGGTTCAGAGTCTTTTCTGCAATAATTTTTTGAGCTATATAATTTATTAGAATGAGTTTAATACCATATAGAGAAGGTGAGAAAAAATACCTTATAATGTTATAATTTGAAATCTTCTACACCTTGTGGAAGGGGAATGTTGTAAAATATTCTATCATCATGAAAATACCATTATATTCTATTATAAATTTAAAGGAATATAGGAACGTTATGGGAATCTTTGCTCAGTTTCACCTAGATTCTCATGAGGTTATTTCAAGAATAGTTTAAGATAATTGTCATTTATCATAATCTCCCTTTGATTTTATTTATAAATGTTAGTAGTAGAATGGATAGTTTAGAATAATTGGCGAAAACCTTTATGTTGGGGAGACCCTTTTTGGTTGGTCTCTCTCCTGATATGGTATTATCGGTTTTGGGTAATGGTTTTTCGTCTCAGCATCTATGAGGATCTCAGTTTATTTGACAATCATAGTTCTTCCTGGACCATTAATATTTTCACAATGAAGAGGTATTATGACATGGGACGGAGATTTTGGGGTTTGGATATAATGAATGACATTCCAAAAAATGTGTCTCACAGTTACACCAGTCAACAGATAATGGAAGATCATTTGAAACCATATGGTTTTCTATTACCTCTCCAAGTTCCAATATTGAAATGTGAATATGTATAAATGGGATTAGTTGTTGGATCACTTTAAACTCTATGGTGGATTTATTCTATCTGGGTTGTGATTGATTGGTTTAAAAAGCAGATCATTTCATTCTAATCTAGGACACCACAAAAGTGGAAGATATGGGACCGCTTTATGCAAAAAAAAATGTGAGGTTATATAGGGATCATTGTAACAATTTTTTCAAACATGGATCATATGTTTACTTCAAGGTTTATTAGGATTCCCCAAGAAGTGATGGGGACTCTACTCAGGATGAGTATATCTTAGCATCAATACAAAAATAGTTAGATGGGGTGTTCTATATAGTTCCTATAGGATATAGTCTTTACCTATGTCATATATTTTTGTTGATCATGGGATTTCATCCTTGTACTGGTTTAGTTTCCATATAACAACAGATATCAATTGTCGATCAGAATAGATCCCTTAGAGGCCTTATATGGTATCACATACAGATCACCTCTTTGATGAGAAGAGGTCAGTGAGGCCTCATTGATGAGACCAAGTTTTTTTAGGAGATGTAGATGAGTATTCCAGAAATATGTTGGGCTCATGTCACATGTTAGAGTCGAAAAATATATTATCTGGATCAATGGAGTCATCCATTGTAGTTTTCTATAGGTTACTGGGTATTCTTGAATTTTTTTCCGTGGTTAAGTCCCTGTTGACATTGAAAATAGGGAAAGTAGACTCTAAGATAAATTTGACCATTTTCTGAAACTGAATATCTGGTTAAGGTTAATTATCATCTATAATATAATTTCATTTGGAAGGAATTCATGAGATTTCCTAAAATTGTAGCTCAATAAATACCATCATGATCTCTCTCACTTTTTTAGTTGGGTAGATATTGGGTTATATCCATATTTTTCTTTTATGGAGAATTCAGTTTAGATCATTAAAACTTAAGTGAAAATCTTGGGTGGGAACTTGTTTGTGTTGTTCATAGTGTTATAGAGACATGGATCATATTCTCATGATTTTTTGGGAGCAAGATATTTTCATGATAGAGTATTGGACTCACCAATTTTCTATATATTATTCATCCATATGAATTCCCAGGGATAGAAATTCTTATGGTGTGGATTTTTTAACATCCCTTTACCCACTTTCAAGTATTTCTCATCTCTCTTTCTGTTTCCCTCATGGTATGGGTGCATTTTGTGGAATCTGAGGATAGAGATAATTTTCTAGGAAAATGAAAAAAACATTGGGGATATATGTTTCATTAAATTAATAGAGTAAAGGTATAAACATGTAAATGGATTTTTGGGCCTACGCTTATAGAAAACCAATGTTGGTATGGGTTTTTGTAGAGAAAAATGGATTTTAACTATGGGATAAATACTCCACATGTAACATTTTTACAAAACATGTATTGGTCACTGTGAAAATTTCATGAGTTTGGTTCATAGTGTGAAAATATAACATATAATGGGAATTGTTCCTACAGTTTAAAGTTTTTACAAATCAGTTATTAGGTACCGAGGAATATATCATGAACTGGTACAAGGAATGAAGATTACACTCTGTGAATTTATTAGTCATTGTATAATGGTGAAATTGGTATTTTTAGCCTAAGGAGATGGGTTTTTTGTGGAATTATGGTTTTTTGGATTACAAGACATGAAAAGGGATTAAGGGATTATACACTGTGTAATTCTCATAGTTTATGTCTTTAAGGGGCTATATGGTTTATATTTTTTTCTTTCATCCTCAAACACTTTCCCCTTGATCAAGGAGACATCCCAATAGATTTTTGGTACCACCAATACTTACAAATCATTTCATTCAATTATTTATAATCATTTTAGTTGGTTTAAATTTCCTTGGTGAGTAATCCTTACACTCATTCGTTTCTACTGAACGTCATGGCACCATCATGTTGTGTTATATGCTCTATTGATTTTTTTTATTATAATATTCTTTTTACTTTTTAGAATTGGTGTGTGATATTATTATGAGGTATAAACCATTATTTTTTCCTATGTGGTGGTTGTGAGTTCTTGGTTTTTTGTTTTGATCTACCATTTTTTCATCTTCTATCATTGTGGGATGTGATTTAAAGACATGGGAATCAATATCAGAGCCTTCCTTGATTACTTTTGTTTTTTCTAGTTGTTTGATCCCATTGTGGGCATATGTTACTAGGGTTTCAGAAAGGTGGTTCCAACTCTATCTTATGTTGCAAAAAATGAATTTCGGATGTTTTATAAAAAATTATAAATTAAATGTAATTATTTATTTATTGATTTGTGTGTGTGGAAATTTGTTTTTTGATAAAAGTTGGTTTTGCCAATGTATTGGTTAAGGAAATGGTTTTTTCAAGGCATTGTGATCAAGATTTCATAAATAGTCTTAAAAGAAATATTTTCATGAAATGATTTGGAAAATGTAGAATATGGGAAGCCATGGGTACTTACGTGGAAGGTGTATCTTAGGGTCGTTGTCTACGTACTGTTGGCGTTCACTCTTGGGGTGTTCATAAAAACTCTAGGCCTATTGTTATAGGGACTCAATTGATAATTAGGGGTTCACTCTTTTGGGGTTCCTATGTTATTAGGCATATGTTATAATTACTAGAGTGAGCAGTATTCATTAATTGAGGTATGATTTTTCTACTAGCTTAACATGTAGTAATACTTCGCATAATGTTACACGGAATTCCATTTTTATGGTATTTAATATGAAATTTTATGCATGATTTTATTTGATATTACTTATTTAATGTACCTTAAATACTTTGAAAATGTTTTACCTAGATTTGTTTGGAAATGTGGAAAGAGGGAAAATTAAATGTTTTTTCATGTTTTTTATATAAAAAACTATTTAACTTTTTCTCATGCCTTGGTTTTTTAGAAGTTGACCATATTTCGATAACTGTATATAGACTTGTTACAGAATACTATTATTGAGTACCACTAAGCGTGTTACCTCAGAGCCTATGCAACCCTTCAGTGGTGCATAAAACTTCTCATGTCTTTCAATGTAGGTAAACTCAATGTTCTATAGTGATGTAATGTGGTTTCTGTAAGTTTTTTTTAGATAAATGTTGGTGATATGGTGAGAGTTTCTCAAGAGATAATATGGAGTAATCAGATTTTATTTTATTTTTACATAGATGTTGGATGTGTACTTTGGGATATTCTAACTACTTCTGAGCAATATTATTTCTATTGACTTCTTACATTTATGGAATTTTTTATCTCTTCTACTGTACAACTTTGTTGTGTGTGTGTGTGTCATTTTTTTACTTTATGTTGGGTGAAATTATTCATATTTATTGTTGTTTGATGGTAACATTCTACTCATCAGCCCAGGAGAATTGGAAACAAACTTCAGGTATATAGAAATTTGGGTCAAGTACCACTTTAAAAGGTTATTGTGGTTGCATTCATCACATCTAATATTCTCTCTTTCTTGAGGTTTTGATTTTAAAGTTACAAAAGTGGTAAGTGTTTTATGTAATAATCTCATTGTTTATTGTAATTTTTTATTGTCAAGTTTTTGATGATAAAATATTATGAAATATATATCAAGAAGATCATGAATTTTATTCTCCTTTGGTAATTCCTTTAGAATAATTTGTTTCCTTTCATTTTCTTCTATTTATATACTCAATATATGGAAATAACATTTTTATAGAAAAATAAAATTTATTTACCTCTACATTCGAATATCATTTTTCATCTATATCCATGGTTTCTTTAAAAAAATCCAGAATTTTTTTAATATTATTATATAATTTTTTAAATTAATTTTTATCCATGATTTACTTTATAAAAAAATTAAAATGGATCTATTTTTCATTTTCTGAATGGGGTACTATTTCACTACTTAAAAATATGAAAATAATTTCTTTTAACTTATACGACATGAATGTGATTTCCCACAATCATGACCATGAAATGATTTGAAGCTTCCTTTATAATTTTTCAAACAACATTTCAAAGAAAATGTTTTCTTTAATATTTGTGATATTTTTATATTTCAAACAACGGTTTTCAAATTGATAAATAACATTTTCCATGAGAAATGTTTTAAGTGATATTTAAAATCATTTTCCATATAACCTGAAATCATTTTATATTACTAAACATTACTAGGGTTATGGTCCATTAATATAATACATATTTTTTCTATGGGTAGTTTTTTTATTATGATGACACTATACTTATGAAACCCACTTATTTTAAATGGGTTTTGATATGTTGAATTGATGAAATGTTTATGAAACTCATTTAATTTCCATGGGTTTTTATATGATGAATTTTTGAAATGTTTATGAAACCCATTTCTTTTCCACGGTTTTTTAAATGATGAAATTCTTATGAAACTAGTTTATTTTCACAAGTTATGATAAATTTAATTTTTTATGATCTTGTGGAACTCATCTATATGTTTTACATTATGTAAAAGGTGGGATTAGAATTATATATCCCTACAAAGCATTAGGTAGATATGGATAACTAAGGTGATAAATAATAATATAATGGGGTGTAACCTTAATTTATTAAGGGACTCTATCTACTATGATAGTCTTGGGAGTGAACCTTGACTAATATAGTGGATTAATGAGTGCTATGTCGGTCTATGCATCAATAATTGAATACTAAGGAAATTAATTTATAAGATAATGTGTTTACCAAAAACTAATGTATTATGCCAATATTATGTTCACACAGATCATGTTCTTTGATTCGATTATGATTCATATCTCATGAAATGAAAATAAATTATTTCATGAAAAATATTATGATAAATAATAGAGAGGGTATATTTTTCAAATGTCATACTCATGTACTAAAACTCTTATTCTCAGGTAATTATTATGTGGCATTTGATATATCTTTTTTCACCACTACTGATCATCTATTCTCCCCCTTTTATAAATTTATTTTACCCACAATATGAAACCACTTTTTTGTGCCCAATTTTCCTAGGTTACTAGGCCTATGATATTTATACATTGATTTTAATTTAATCTATAAAATATCTATCTAATAAGATTTAAAATTTTTGTATAAAAATTATGGGTTGTTATAGAGATCTGCTACGATAGTAGATTGAGGAGGAGGCAACATAAGGGTTCTACTTCTGGATGTAGGAGGGGGTAAAACTCGGGTCAATATATAAATAGTGGCCCTAGTAAAATTATAGGATTCCCTTTAAAAAATATCTTCATAAGAGGCCACCAACTCGCTAGTCATTCCTGGGTGAGATACATGACGCTATCCATGTCCACATGCTAGCTGCTGAAAATGTACCGACTACTGGGCGGTGATGTGAAAATTGGTTAGAGACCTGCATCCTTTGAAAATAATCCTAGAATGTATCTTACACACCACCTAAACCATTAAAAATTTCTTCTAAGGAATTTTATAAGAGGGCATGTAATATTCTAATATTTTATTACATTGAAAAGAAAATGTATGACACGTCACTATTAAACCACCCATCTATGAGTTGTATTCTTGAGTAATTATAAATTCATCAATGAGAAACTCAAACCTTTAATCTCAAATTTTCTAATGAATATTACAAAAAAATCGAGGTTTTTCATTCTATATGCTCATACTAAACCACATACCTCTCACGATTTAACGGATTACAGCCACTCAGCACCATATAGGCTTGTGAATCTTGACTCTAATAATTTCAACCAGCTCTACCATGAAACCCCACCTCACAAAGTATAGTGACTCATTCTTTTCATATATAAATATTACATATTAGTATAAGATGATTCAAAAAATTGCATTATTATACATGAAAGAACTGTAAAGGATTAGTGTCTTTAAAAACTAGATACCTAAACGAATTGTTCATAAAATTTCTTTATTTTCTCTCCCCAAGACCATTAAAAATATAACCATTCTTTTAAATATAAAATTTAAAACCATTACTTTTAATATTTTTAAATGAAGCAAAAAAATGATGATCTTAATGCTCTATTTGGGTAAAAAATATAGATATCAATGAACAATTAGGTATAACAAGAGCATAAGGATATAGAAACTTGATCGTAGCATTTTAAAAATATACACTTCATATAATATATCATAATATTGTGTCACCGTATAAATCATGTAAGTGTATAAGACAAGAATCACAAACGTATCAAAGAACATGATCTATGAGGATATAAGAACAGTTTAAGATTATGTCATGAAATAGTGGCATAAAGTGTCACATATTCATAATCATAGAAATATTATATCAAACATATACACAATGACATTAATAGAATGTTATTATTTGGCAAAACACTCAGGTACCATATTTGGGCATAGCATAACCTCTCTTTTTTCCCTCTTTAGGGATTGGGATAACATCTTGTGTACCCTTTTTTCCTGATTGTTATGACCTCCAATAAATTATTTGAGCTCATATAACATTAATATTTCCCCAATTTATTATAGAAATATATAATTCCATGATCACCTGTCACATAACCCATGGAAAAGAAAACAATAAATATTTCTTGAGAAAAAATAAATATAGTATCATTAAATCATATCTCAATTAAATCCTAAGACACATAAAAGTATGTTTTCATATATCAAAAATTACTTTAAAAGATCACTGTAATATTTCTTAATAAAAAACCCACTTCATTTTTAAATCAAATATTAAAATCTAAAAAACTCAAAAATATTAAGGAAAATATTATAGTTGAAAATAAACTTGTAAATTAAAAAGTTAATCATCAAATCATTGACTTTTCAGGATTATGGGAAATTCTATTCAGCACATGTACATTAAAATAAATATTCCTTTCACATTTTTGGTAAAAATAAAAAATTATCGCACTCACAAAATGAAAAGATTACATTTTAAACAAATTTTGAAAAATTGAAACAAGGATAAACTTTTCATTAAAGATTATTAGGGGAATTTTAAAAACATTGTTAAAAGAATTTTAATAATATATGGAAAGGTAGAAAAAGGATATTCAAGCAAAGGGAGAATTAAATTAAATTTTTCATTAAAAACATTCATTCCGTCTCTTGAGTACTTAAAGATAGAAAAATGAAATTAAAACATGAATTCCCAATAAATAACCAATGGAAAATTTAATTATATGGATTTATAAAGAACATATTATATAACATCATACAATGCAAATGAAATAATAAACTATCCTAATTAAAATGACATTGATACAAAAATCCCATACCTCGTGTTTGATTTTCTTTAAACCGCTTTAACCTCCGGTATAATAATTTAATTTTTTCAAATTTTATTCCTAAATAAATTAAATAATTATAGTTTCATATATTATACACTTATTTAAACACACATTTTTTTTATTACTAATTAAAATTTTTATTTCCATGTGTTAATAGTTTTGTTTTTAATTAAAATTTTGGTTTAGTGGTTCAGACCCTTGAAATTTGATCATAGTTCCATCATCTAAAAAATGATATGAATGATATATATATCTTATGTATTCATTATATATATATATATATATATTCATATTCATCTATAAATGATACATATATAAAAATTAATTGTGTCATTCATTATGATGGTAGGTAGTACGTAAGCATGAACGTTGATTTCACTTTTCAACAAATATAATGAATGAAAGGTATAGAATAATTCACATTTCCAAAATCATTATTATATCATATAAATTTATTAAATCTATCCTTATTAATATATATGTAAATTGGAAAATAAAAATGAATCGCATCGCTTCGTGAAGGTGGTAGTCCACACATACGCATGAGCGACATTATAATTTTTTAACAGATGGGAAAGATGGTGGATATTGCTGGTTAGATAATTATAATATAATTTTATTATATTTAGGATAGTTAATTCATTATTTTATAATAAATACCTTATATTTATATGTGTTAAAATTAGAAGTCAAAAATAAAGTGATCAGTTGAGGTAATTTTCTTTCATTTGAAAAATACCCTTTAGATCTCCTCTTAAGGACCATAGGGATGCAATTTTGGGAAGACCAAAACCTGTAAAATCTGTCCAAGGATGTAGGGGAAGAATTTTTTAAGGGTTTGGTTATGAAAAAACATATATTTCATAAATTTTATTCATTATTTATTTCAATAAGATACAATTAATACAACCTAAGAAGATCATGAGGCCTAGTATCTTTGTTTAATTAGGTGCATATCATAACAACATGAAATATAAAAACCTAGACATAAACTAAAACACCATCATATTTTCTTAAATTTACTTGATCTTATAAAATTTCATAAGATATATTGGGGACATACATAAGAAAGGGGTGAAATATAATACCTAGTAAGGGAATACTCGAAGCATAAAATAATGAAATTAATCCATGTGAGTCAATAGTAATATCAAGGTAATAATATAGGGGTGATAATAATAAACATGAATATCAAAGTGTAATAAAATATGCTAAAATAAAGGCAATATAAGAATGAGGAAACATTATGAAACATGACATAACTAGTATAATTCAAGGATAACAACCAATAAATCATAACATAGTGTGCTTGCAATAACCTCTAATGCACCATACATGGTATCTCAAGATATAAAAAATGTAACCAGTGCATGGAAGGGAAATTTAATTCAGATCCTATATATCGAATTCATATCATGTACTTGCATAAGTGTGGAACATAGAACATAAAACACACAAATTTTTTAATAATCATTAATCATGTGATGAAGAAGTGTTAAATAAATACTTGGAAGTACATAATAAAAGGAATATTGGTACATATTATTGTATACCATTGATTATAAATAGTTATTGGTATTCACAGCGAAAATTTTTTCCTTGGAAAATCATAGGAGAATTTTGGAAACAAAATGGGTGTAGACAAAGATTTATAGAAGTGTAAATGATATTGAAATGACGTCTCTTGTTAAATTTAAATCATAAGGATATTAAAGGGTTGTGTAAAAGATATAACAACATGGGTAATTAGAAAATAAAATGTCTTATTATATAGAAATTACTTCAAACAAAAATAAAAGTAGAGTGTCCCTTACCTTGAGATTGCGTAGTTAAAATCTGGGTAAGGGATTATTAAGAGATTTCTAACATGTTATGATTGATATAGTGTTGCAAATTAAAAGGAAATTCATTTTACTAGGGTGTTGATTAAAGATTAATGAGAGGATGTGTGAGTTTTATATAAAAAGACAGGAGAATTCTTTATTAATTTCTAAACGTAGGATTTGGAATCTATATGATAAATAATCCAACTAAAAAACAATAAAATGGTTTTCCTTTATTTTTTACCAAAGAATAGTTAAATTAATTATATTATATGTGTAAGATTTAATAGCCTTATAATATTACCCCTCATGGTGTGGAATTCATATATGTTTATAAAGAATTTATTTTAAACCTTAAAACATAATATATGTTTTTTAGGATGCAATATGGGTTTATAAAATTAATCAAATAACTTTAAAAACAAAAAAATTAAATGGGATATATAATTTGGTATTTAAATACTATTTATAGTATTCTTTACATCATTTTTGGGATTTTATGGTATCATAATACATACCGTATAATTGTACCATAATTAACTATTACCCCAAAAGTCAAATATCTAAGAAAATTATGAAAAATTCATTAATGGATAATTTTTATTTTTTTATTTAAAATATAATATTTAGTTTATAAAAATAAATCTATAAATATGATATTTTAAAATACTAAAACAAAAATTCAAATTTATCCAAAATACTAGTTTTTTGAAATAATAGTTTCTAGCCCTTATAAAAATTTTATTTTACTTTATAAAATTATGTTACCATTTATATTTAATAATTGTAATTAAATAATATTTTTTAATTAAAATATCATTCATTTTAGAAAAAAATATAGAATTAATAAAAAATAGTCAGTTGACTGAATATATATATTTCCATAAAATACAATTTATGTTTCATCTTATAAAAACTAATTTTTATCAAACTTATTTTTTAAACATTACAATGTAATAAAAGAAATATATAATTATTATTTTATTAAAAATAAATTTATAAAAATCACACTTTTGGGGTAAAGATACATAGTCCTATATTACACTAGTGAATGTCCTAAGGATAAGTTGTATGATGGTGATATTTTCCAAGGATAGTTCGATGAACATAGTTTGGCACGTGATCATGAGGAGTTTAAAAATTGTTAATATATGGTTTTTATTATGTTTTAGTTATTGAATACTGGCAAGGTCTATGTCAATGGAAAATCCTAGTGATGTTATCTTCTTTCGATGGTCCAATAAATGTTCTTCGTAAGGTATGATCCTACTGTTCTTGGTCATCTCTTTCTTTTTCTGTGTAAAATGGATTAATATTATCCATATATATATATATATATTAATCATTTGATAGCTGTATAATGGAAATACTATAAATTATTATGATTCTTAGCAGTCTTTTATATCAAAAATAATATAACTTATAACATTTTAAAATAACCAATGTAGTATATGTTCTTTCTATAATTTCATTTCATAAATAGGAATTCACTCATTTAAAAAGAGATTTTCAATTATAAATTTTTGTGACATTACATTGGTGAGGATATAAAGCTCAAAGTGGTGTAATGAAAAGAGATAATGTTTTTCCATTTATAATTAAGGTAAAGGATATAATATTAATTTAAAAAATTAAAATATAACTAAGTAAATCTTTAAAAAAATTCCTCCAAATGGATAGATATTTAAATAAAAAGTTTCAAAGGTATAAATATCATAATAAAATAAAATTTGTATTAAGTTTGGTGTCATATAAAACAATATATTTTTTAACCCCTTGGTAAAACAATTTTTATCTTAATCATGGTAAGGAATTATTTAACATTAAACGGTTATTATTTTAATTATACGGTATAAATTTTCGCTTAAATTATCAAGTGCTGAATTTATCGACCATTTATTCTCATAATATTCCCCATTAATTTTTTTTTATGATTTTTAAATAATTTAATAAAATAATTTCATCATAAAATACTATTAATATCATTTTTAAAACAAATCACATAATTTGACTTTCAAAACAACATGGTAGAAATAGAATTTGAATATAATTCTTAACACCTCTCTAATATGTTATTTTTCTCTATAAAGATCATGGATAACTATAATTTACCAAATTTAAATTAATTTTAATATTTTTAACATCATTTATTTGTTTTTTCAATTAATTTAATAAATATTATAGTGGTGTTGCGTAAGAATCTAATGTAATTATTTACTCACCAAAAATGAAAATAAATTACCACTATATAATTCAATTTTTCCTACAAATAATTATTTAAAATTGAACGTATCATCTTTTTATACTTATTTACTAACTAAAAATTTAATTTTTATTATTCAAACACATTCATGGAAAAACTGAGAAACCATTAGTTCAACCACAAGTGGAAATGATAGAGCCATTAAAGACAAGTTTAAAACCAAATTTAACCTTCCTAAATAATTTCCAAGGTATATTGTTTGCCTGAGTTTATGGTTCATCCATTGTAATATCTTTGATCTGAAATTTCTCCTTTTCCCATGACTGGATGAACACATTAAGATTGATCTTCCCACTATTGAATCCTCTATCTATGATCAGTTCTTTCTTTTCGATCCAGGTATACTGCCCCTCATTGAGAGTCACCTTTAATGAAATCCCCATCATTCAAGAATCATGTTCTTCAGTAGCATTATATGACAACACCTATTTAACCACTTCTTCTTTGGAGTTCATAACTAATTTTAAGGGTTGATCAAGCACATCATCTAGATTCCACTGTGACAAGAAGCCTTGGGGAAAAGGGAAGTATCACAGTTCATCTTCTTTTCTTTGAACCTCTTCATTGAACTTGTCTCCATTGGAATTCTAAATATGAGTAATCCTTTCCCTCTATATGGATTCCCTTCTGACTCCTACTTCTACTCAAACTTAGAAGACTACCACCTAGAACATCATTCTCTTCTTCGACTGCCAACTGGATAGAAAAATCATCACTAGACTCATTCCTAGGGACCCTCTTTCCATGCGTCGATGAAATGTTCATATATTCGTCAAACTCCAGAACTAAATCATAATTAGATAGTAGTTCAAATCGATTTTCAATCTCAATGACATCCACCTCCCATCTTGTACTTTTCCTGAAACCTATAGGATTACCCTCTATGGGTTTTTTAGAAACCACTTCTTTGTCTAAATCACTAATACCACACCCCGGGAACACCATAACGATAAATGAATCACCAAAGAGATTCATAAGACTCCCATTATCCACCATTTGAGACTCCATTTCGGAGTTACATCTACTTCACCCTTGGTTACCCTCAAATCCAGCCTCCTTTTTCGCCTCCAAACTTTTTACTCCAAGGAAACTTTCACAGAAGGCTGAAAAACCTCAAGGCCCTTTCTCAACCTTCTAACGATGTCCACTGCCTAGGGATTTCCTTCCTAATAGTCACTATGTAGTGCTTGTCCTGTAGTCTACATACCCACTAGCCCATGGTCAGTGGAACCATCTATCATGTTAGACACAAGACCCTTTGTCGCTACCTACTGTGCTCACACAATTCTTCATACCCAGCATTCTAGAACCATGCCTATAGGTAGCCGATGAGCGACGCATTCACTTAAAATCAGAAAAAAATAAACCCTTGACTCATAAACAACATGTTGTCGACAATAAAACTCTTCACCTACTATAATTCAAATGAAACCAGGAGGCATTCTTGAGGCATCTAATTCCACACAAATATGAGTGTTAACAGGATGATAAAGAAAAATTGTACTATGTGGACACATATTTGAGACTTTGAGGGATATGGTAATGATGTGCTGATAAATTCAGATAAATGGAAGTGTTAGCTGAATTTCAAATCCTTAACATATAAATTTAACCCATTTACATATTTAACCCTTAATGAGCTGAAAAAATTTGAATTTTTTAATTTATAATTACCAAAAATAAAAGAGAAATATTTACCAAATTTCATCCACCTTATTCCAAATATAAAAAAAAATTTCTCAATATTCAATTTATATAATTGGGAAAATTTCATTTTAAAATAATTTTTCAAAACATGACAAAAGTCATTTTGTAGAAGATTAAATTTTCATCTATATTACTGAATTTATGCTTATCTTATGCATTAAAAAATTATATGAATGTTAAAAAGTTTTGTTGAACATATAATAATATAAAAACACATTAAAAAATATTTTTCCAAATAAACATCTCTTTTACATGAAATTTTTTTTTTCAAATTCTAATTAATTGAATAACCAATGAATTAACTTTATAAATTTATAAACCAATATTTTTTTATATTTTAATTATACCTATTCGTACCCACCAAATTAATGTCCAGGTGATGATAGTAAAAATAAATAAAGATATTATAATTATATATTTTGATTCTATTAAACTCTGGGATACATGTGAAGAAATATATCAAAGAAATAAAATTTATTTTTTGATAATTGTAAAATAAAATATTATGTTATTACATTCTACCCTCCCTAGAATGAATGACACCTAAGAAATTTCTTTACTTTGATACAAAAAAATGAGGATATTGGGACCAATAATAATCATTTTGGGAATCCTTTTAATCATGAGAAATAATTTATTGGATTTATAAATCATAATATATTCATTTTAATCAATGACACCTTGAATTTAACCTAGTTCATCCATGATCATCATCCATTCAAATCCCTCATATTCATTCAAAATTAAAATGTTAATTAACCTAATAATACCGATAGGGAGTGTAAAACTGAGTGTATAGAAAGGGAAAATGATCATGAACTATAATGATGGTTGATATATACTCGAATAATTATTTTTGGGGTTATTACACCTCAATTCATTAGTACCCAGATGAAGTCCAAATGAACCATTCTCCAACCATGTTGGTTTGATAAAAACAAGATTAACCCATACTTTTCATGTATAAATATCAGATATTATAAGATGAATATTCAATAAATAACATTATGATACATTCTCAAACCAAGTAGGTTTAAAATATATGGAAACAAGGATGCATAAAAAACTTGTTCGTAAAATAACTATATCATCCCACACTTAGTTCTTCACAAGATGAACCCTTCATAGACATATCATACATAAAAAAATTCTCCATAACCTGGGGAAATTAAACCTAAGAAAATTTGATCCCTGATGCCCAGTATGGAAAAATGATGAAGATTTAAATAATCACATGGGCATAAAATGATAATCAGGGTATGATAATGTGATAATAACATTTCAAACCCATACCCTATATATCTTAGATCAAAATCAAGATTTATTGAATAAAATATTGTAGTTCTTAAAACATGAATCATGATGGGATTAAAGAACATAAGTCATGAGAACATAACAATGGAATAATATCATGACATAAAAGAGTGTCACGAAGTGTTCCATAATAGTAATCATATAAATTATATTTCAATTATACCCACCAATACATTCATAAAATGTAAGTCTTTGGATAAATGCATGTGTATGTTTTTTGGGCATGGCATAACCTCTCATGTACCAAATTTTTTCAAGGTTTGGATAACATATACTGTACCATTTGAAATCATAAAACATAAAACTTTCTCCAATGAATTATGGGGATATATAATTTTTGGCAAACCCATCACATAATCTTAAATACATGCATATATAAGCCACATGGTTATAAAAAAACATTCACCGTAACTTATCCCATGGAAAATAAATGGGGTTTCATAGATATTTCATAATCATAACCAAAAACCATCTAAAAAAAGATACGGTATTATTGGATTAAATCCCTAGTAAATCCTAAGTAACATAAAAGTATGTTACCATTGATGAAAAATTATTTTAAAATATCATTGTAAGATTTCTGAAGGAAAATATAATTTATTTTTTAAATCGCATATTAAACTCTAAAAATTTACCGAATATTAAGGAATTAATTTTCATTACAAACCCTATTAAACATATAATTGATTATTAAACTAATTTATTACTCATGATGGTAGGAATTTATATTCATTTCATGTATGTAAAAAACAAAGATTTATTTCATATTTTTGGTAAAAATAAAAAAGTACCTCATTCAAAAAATGAAAAGAATGTTCCTTTTAAAAAAAATTAAAAAATAAAACAATGATTAAAAATGGATTAAAATATTCATATCCTAATATTAAAAACATTATAGAATAAAATACATAAAACATGTAAATGGAAGAAAACGAATTCGACCGAAGCGATATATAAATTCAATCTTTACATAAAATGTTCTTTCAGTCTCTTGAGTACATAAAGATAGAAAATTGAAAAGAAAAATATTATTGTAAAGAAATAATAAAAGGATAATAAATTGAAAAGGATTTATTAGGAAAGTATCATATAATTTTCTTCAATAGAAAATCATGCATAAACAATACTAATTTAAATGATATTGAAACATAAATCACCTATAACAAGTTCAATTTGATTTGAATGTCCTTTAAAATTTTGCATAATAAATTTAAATATTTTATAATTATATACATGACACATATAAATAATTATAATATCATATATTATAAAATTATTTCAGCACCCATTTTTAATAATTACTTATTAAAATTTTTGTTACCTAATGTTAACTATGTCTTTTTTCATGAGAATTTTGATTCAGTAGTTCCGACCATTCTAATTGTATTTGGGTTTCATCATATCCATAATATTTTTCATGATATTAAAATAATATATTTTTATTTTATATAATGAGAAATCAATAAATTATATATGTAGAATAATTTCATGAACTACTATAAAATAGGTCTTTAACAACACTAAAAATGGCCATTATTGTTACTAGAGAAGTATTGACTACCAGAGCACAATTAAAAGTCATGGGATTTTATTAGTTCTAGAAAAAAAATGATAAGTAGTTCCATTATTGGTTCTAAAAATAATTTATAAAGGAATCATTTATCAGGTCTTGTAGAAACCCAGATAAACTAACCAATTTTTCATTGCATATATTTAGTGCTAACAAAGGTCCCTTTTTTTAGTGCTTCTATATTCTAGGATAAAATATTCCATTAACAGTGCTTATAATATATATAATAAAGGGTCACTTTATCAAATATTATATAAATTCCAATATGTAATAACTTTATTAGTGCCTATGAAAACACTGATAAAGGATGCCTTTTCAGCGTTCATAAAGAGGCCCTTTTTAGCACTTTTTGAAGTGATGATAAATGGGCCTAATATAGTGTGATATAACAGTACACTACATCACCATAAATTACTAAAATTGGTTATAAATAAAAAAATTAAATGAAATAAAATTTGAAACCCAACTACAAGAAAATAACACTATTAGATAGGAAATAAACATGCCTATATGAAAGAAAAAAACAACCAAACTTGAGAAAAACAATATACTTATATAAAAAAATTATAATAATATAAAGAAATAAATTAAAAAAGAAATGTTATTTTCAAAGTAAACTTTGAGTCATACCAGGGATACTATTTATCGGATTTAGTTATAGTTGATTCTTACACATAACACTATTTCATGTTCATCTTCAAGCATTGTCTTGATGAAAATTAACTAAATATTTATTTGGAAAAATGATTAGAAATTTAAATATATAATATTAGATATAATGATTAGAAAATAATCTTTTCTCATTTTCTTCATTTTTGGTGAATAATGCCTGTTTTAAACAATTATGACACTAATATATTTAAAAGATGCACTTAGTGTGACATCCCAGATAAATAAGGAATAAGAAACTTTTCATATTTATTAATATTTGAGAATTAATTATTAATTTTACTTTAAAGGGGATGCTATGTTCAATGGCATACCCGATACAAAACAGTGGGTTTCTTTGAAATCTTACGTTGCACACTAACAGTATAATATTATTATTATAAATGGTAGTTAATGCCTAGTCGTTGTATTGGTGAGAATGAATATAACTAACTATAATATGATGATACATGTTTTTTGAGTATTTTTACTTTTATCCAATATAATTTTGAGGCCTAAAATAAGTAAAGAATTCGATTTGAAGCATAAATACTCCAATATTCACTAAAAAGTCGATTTACTGCCTTTTAATGGTGAACCCTCTTTGAATATAGTTTTTTTCACTTTTATATGTTCTATTTTACAAAATAAAATTCTTATTTAGAATCAGAACACCAAAATTTACTTTGAATGAAATTTTGGTATTTTTCTGATAATGTTCATTTTGTAATTAATAGTGAAAAATACTGTATTTTAATTAAAAAGTGTCTTTTAATATAATTTATGTATATGGTTATATTGTCTTTTTAATTGGTTTTAAAGCTTAATTAGAATATATTATTTCCATTTAATCTAATTTTGGCTATTGTAAGTAATTTAATTTTGAAATTGGACATAAACAAGTGCCAATATTTTCATAGTTATTATTTCTCAAAAACACGCTATTTGTTTTAACAGCAAGAATTTATTTTAAATTAATTTCTATCATTTCTATGTTTTGAATTTGGAAAAATGGATTCTATATTTGAAATCATTAGGTCCAAATTTTTTAAATAGGTAACTTTTATTTTTAGACATTTTAAATATTTACTTCAGTAAGTATAAAATTTACCATCATTAAAAGGAAAAAATAATAAATAAGGTTAATATATAATATTATAAAAATACCCTATAATGTGTCCTAATACTATTTTTTGATACATATACGACCATGGAAATCCTTGGGTCGAATTTGGGACCCCATGGAGCTACATGGGAGTAATAATGACATTTTATACTAATTAATTATAAGTAAAGACCAAAATGACATAAAAAAATATCTTTTAGTAAATAAATTTTTACATGGGTTATATAAGTTATCTTTTTTACTATAAATATTGTTTAGAAATATTATAATATTTCCTACATCATGGTAGTTTTGTTTATAATTTTTGGGCATCAAATAAATTAAATTATTTATGACACTATAATGATACAATATTTACCTCATTAATAAATGATTTAGATAAACAAGATTATAAATATTAAAACAATATCCAAAACCATTAAAATTCTTATTGGATTATTTTATTTCTACCATGAGTCATCTTAACATTGATATTATCAAATATTCGACCTTCTGAAATCGAATATGAGGTTATAATAAAATAATTGTTCCAAACTTTCCTAAAGAGCCCCTCCTCTCCCTTATAAAAATCCCTCACTTCTAATTCTTTTCTCACACATATCATGCCTTTGGATCATGAAACCTCTACTCAAATAAGATCCCAAGATCCCTTTATTATTCCTAGAAGACATACCTTAGGTAGAAAACATTTCAAGAAACCCATTTGGTTCAAACCTGGGGGAGTTACCCAATTTAAATGTAACATCTTCTCTTAAGTTATTTTGTATTATTTTACTTCTACAACCCCATAAACTCTTTTTATTCCTTTATTTTATAAAAACAACAACATCCTAAATATACTAGGATTTTTTTATTAGAATTATTCAAACTACACTTACACAAACCTCCATCTAATGGGTAAAGAACATATTGTTTCTGGGGATGGAAAACTAACACCTAGCGAAATGATGATTGTTCAATTATCTCCTACCCCTCTCATGGTGGACATTATGATGGAACTGTATTTATATTTGATATATACTATGTTTATGTTTTCTTTATGCTTCTGTATTTTTTATTTATAGAATACCTTTATGGATTCCATAATGGGTAAATGTGATAATTTCATTTTAGGAAGTGCGGACGACAGCCCCCTCAAAGTGATATGACTCATTAATGCCTTACGTGGGATGTATAAAGGATAGAGTTAATGATTTTATTTAATATATTATACTAGAATTATAATATAAATTTATATCATTATTTTTTCATGCCATTAAAATATTAAATGGAAATGAAAGTAGCATTCATGTGTACATATGGCTTACCGTCTCCATGAACGGTGCATTTCATTTCTTACCTCCAAATGTTATGTACTAATATAAATACATGTATATACTAGATATAAATGATATATTTAATATCTACATAACTAATATCATTCTGAAGATAATGGATATTTGACCACATAGACAACTTGTAATTATAAGGTATTCATTTTTACTCAAGAACCAAATATCGACGAAACAACTGTTAATAACTAAAATGATTACATAATGTCTATAACATAGTATTAAGTGATATAAAAGGACTAATATACTTGAAAAAGGTTCTTAATCAAGTTGAAATTAAATTTAGTTTATTATTCAGGATATTAAAGAATGATCGAGTCATGTCGGACACGAGGTAAGGGACTTCGTCTCAATCTCCATTCATTGAGGCATATTTTGTATTATTCTCAACATTCTTTTATATAGTTTATAAATACCATTGACTTTTCATTTCATTAAAAGGGTATATTTTTATATTAAGTATTTTACTAAATGACAAAAAAGAATGTTTCTTTTTAATGTACGCGGTGACAACCACCTTTCCACTGCCGCGAGTATTTTTTGATCTTTGGGTTCCTTAACAAGCCGTAATGTTTTTAAAAGGAAAATAAATACCATATACTATTTTTATGTATTTTGGTATTGAAAATGGTTTTGATAATGTTTGTGTTATGTAAATATATTTATATGATATATTATGATTAAAATGTTGAAATTTTATCTTTCCTTTACATTTATTTTATGTGTTATAAATATGTTATGGTTCTTGGGAATTGTTTATGCATATGGGTGGTTCTGTGATAAAACTTGGGCGGGTGAGCCCGAGACTGCTCTCCATTGAATTGGGTAACGTCACTAAGGTAAACGTAAATGTTTCTCCTAAGAGATTTATGGAATATACTAGGATGGTTATTCCAAATGTAACTCTCAACGTAGTTATGATATCTACAATGTAAGTATGATATGGATGCCACAAGTTACCTTTACGATTTATGTTTTCTATTATGTTAATCATAAATCTTATGATTTCATGAGGTATGTTAAGGATCCTATGTTATGTATGTAATGATGAACTAATTTTTTCATTCTTTGTTTTATAACCCTTATTGATCTTTTTATGCTCATCCAATGTTTTGAAATGTTTTTCACGGGACTTAAATATGAAGATCAATAGGTTCAAGGATGGGATCAAGGAAAAGTCATGTGGTCTAAAACATGAAACTAGACATGACTCTTTTTTTAAGAGTTTATATTTTTGTCAAAAAAAAAATGGAGACTGGGTAGAAGTGTCTACTTTGTAATATTTTGAGATGTAATAGTTATGTCCTAATTCTCTAAAACTCTAAAATTAAAAAGATCCTCAAAGTTAATTATTCATTTCATTCATGATTATGTAATGTTTTATGGCAGGGTCCTTATAGTTGGTATCTGATGTAGGTTTATACAACTTTAGGGATCAGGAGTTTTCATTAAACACATGGTTAGTCCCTATGTCAATTATTTTAGTTAAATATTTGTTTTATAACTTTTTATGATCAAGGAAAGTTAGTTACATATGGAAGGAGGAGGATCTCAAATGACATCCTTATCTTTTTTTGATGACTTGCTTGGAATAATTATTGCAAAGTCATGTTCAGATGATTGTGAAACTTTCTATAGCATAAAACTCACTTCCAAGTAGTTGTTTGAGATATCAAACACCTCCATTGTACCTCGTTATCATCATGGATCATGGGTTGTATTTAAACAAATCCTATTTCCACAATATTATCAAATTTTAAAGAAAGGTAAATATTATCAGGTCAATTACAAATATTTTACCTTATCACAAGATTTTGAAATATATTATGTTTTTTAAAAAGGTTCTAAAGAAGGAGACCCTTGACAACTTACTTATATTTACTTTTACGATATAGTCTCTCAGTACATACTTATGGTATTTTAAAAGGACCATTAATTGAAAGTTTCCTCTCAAATTCGGTCTGACTATTTTATAGAAATCATGTTTTATAAGATTTTTTGAAATTATATGTCATGCATGATTATTTTCCAAAACTATTTTTCTATGAACACCATTATTACCCATGTTGTACTAGGTGTATTTGGATGAAGGAAGCAACTGATTTTGAATGATCTCTAAATCATTATTGCAATGCATGGACCTTCTACTAATGTGAACTCGATGACGATGAATCCAAATCGACATTGTGATCAAGGTATGATGTTCTTCATTTTGGGGATCATTTTTTATCATATAGTGGTGAAATAAGACTTCAAGAATTAAGATGTTGAGATCATAATGAATTTGGATGAAAATGAGAGGTATATAGAAACCATTTAGGTTCAAACATGTTAGAGTTATTTAAAACATGCACTTAGAGTCATACCGGTCACACCATGCATCAGATCGAGAAGTGGTGGATTCCTAAATGTGAAAAATGACTTATTGATCATTTCCAAAACTATAAAACCATTCTAAATGTGTTTTCATAGTTTTTAGTATGTCAGTTTTTTTTACTAAAATGAAATTTTAAATTAGAACGATGCACTTTGAGTCATACCGGTCTTGTCATGTGCCATTTTTTCATGATTCTTATTCTTAAATGTCAAAAATGACTTATGAATTATCTTTTAAAATTATCAAGGAAATCTGATTTTTTTTCTTGTTTCTAATTAGTGACACTTTTTTAATGAAAATATCAATATAAAACAAATAACAAACACTTTGATTCATTTTGGGAACGTCATGTATTAGATCAAGCTGTGTTTCTTTCATACATGTCAAAAATGACTTATGGATAATTTTACTAAAGTATTAAAATAAGATGAATGTGTTTTCTCATCTCTGAGTATGTCAATTTTATTTTTTACTAAAATTAATGTAAATTTCAAATAAAAAGACACACTTGAAGTCTTACTGGTCACACGATGCATCATATTGAGGCTTAGTTGATTCATATATATACCAAATAACTTAAGTATAATTTCCTTAAAGTATAAAAACGATCATAATTCATTTTCTCCATATTAATTATATAAAAAGTGTTTGTTTTACTAAAATGACAGTTTAAACTAGAAACATGCACTTTAAGTCATATTTTCAATATGATGTGTAATTATGATGTGAGAATTATTTTTACCCATGAAAAATGACAATTGAATAATTTCCCTAAATTATAAGGAAAATATGAGTGTGTTTTATTGGTTTCCATTTAGTGACACTATTTTAACAAAGATGTCACTTTTTAATAGATATGGTATACATTGAGTCATGTTAGTAACATCCTAAATTAGTTTGAGTTATTTATGATTCCTATATTTCATAAACTAATTTTGAATCATTTTTCTTAAGTATCAAAACAATATTAATGCATTTCCTTGGTTTTGAGTATGTGAGTATTTATTTTTACTAATATTAATGTCAATTATAATTAAAGAGATAAAATTAGTGTCATACCGGTCACACCATGTGTCGAATTGAGGTGTCACTAACTAATACACATCCCAAATTACTTATGTTTTTTCATAAAGTGTTATAACAATCCAAATGCATTTTCTTGTTTTGAGTAGGTGAATTGTATTTTTTACTGAAATTAATGTCAATTTTAAACAAAACGATGCACATTTAGTTATACCAACAAAATCATGCATCTAATTGATGTGTGGATAATTCATTTATATCCCAAATTAATTATCGATTATTTTATTAATGTATTAAAAAATATAAATGTGTTACATTGGTTTTGAGTATGTCACTTATGTTTTTTACTAAAATGCCATTTCAAATGGGAAACATGCGATTACAATCATATTGGTCACATCATCTGTTATTTTGATGTGAGACTATATCCAAAATTTCCAAAATGATATATTGATCATTTTATTAAATTATAAAGACAGTAGCATTATGTTTTATTGGTTTTTAGTGAGTAATACTTTTTGATCAAAAAAGTCAATTTTAAAATGGTAAGGGGTGCTTTGAGACATGTTAGGAATATAGTGTATCATATTATGGTTCGGATAATTCCTACACATAAAAAATGACATATTGAATTTTTCACTACAATATCCAAATAATCTTAATTTTTTTGGTTCTCAGTAGGACATTGGTTTTTTTACTAAAAATCATGTCAATTTTAAATAAAAAATACACTTAGAGTCATATCGGACTCATCGTGTGTCAGATTGAGGTTTGGATAAATCCTACATATCAAAAATGACTTAGGGATTTCTTCATAAATCTTAAAAAAAGTACAAATTTGATTTCTAATTTTGAAGTACATAAATTATGTTTTATACCAAAATTACTTTTTAAATTGGAAACATGTACTTTGAGTTATATTTATCACATTGTATATCGGTTTGACATGAGACAGATTTCTACATATCACAGCTGAATTATTAATTGTTTTTTTAATATATCAAGATAATATGAGTACATTTTCTCTTTTTTAATAGATGACACGTTTTGAACTAAAATGTCAATTTGAACTCATAACGGTCACTTTGAATCATATCAGGCACACCAAACACAATATTGAGGTGTGGCTATTTCTGATACATCATAAATGACTTATGTATTATTTTACTAAAGTATAAAAATATTAAAAAAAATTACTCGATTTTGAGAATGTGATGTGTGTCATAACTAAAATGTAAATTATAAACTAAAAACATAGAGCTTGAGTAATACAAGTGACATTGTGCGTCAGATTGAGTTACGACAGATTGAGTATTTGATAGTTGTTTTTATTTCAACCATCTACACTAATACAAAAAGGAAATAAATGTTCTATTTTGATGGAAGAAGAAACCCCATGCTACCTCAAATGCCACATCCAAGAGCAACATGTTCTCTCTTTTTTGGGTTTTTTTAGATGATTGGAAGAAAAATATGACTTCCCAAAATATCTATGAAAATTAATAATTATTAAAAAAATAGAATGAAAATAACTTTATTTATAGTAGATAAAATAGTGACAAACTTAACTAAATAAGCATTATGAATTCATATTTTCATGATGGTTGTATACATTCTTGACCCATTTCCCAATTTTTCTTATCTCAGTTGTAGCCATGAAGTCTAATCTCTCACGATCTTGAGTAGCATTGAAAAAACCACCCCAAAAAGAGAAAAATAATACACTTGTATAATAAATAATTTATTATGTTAGTAAGACAATAATGAGTTAAATTAAATATAAAAATAAAACAATAAATTAATAAAATGTTATTTTTAAACTAATACTACCAAATTTGAGTCATACAGGGCACACCGTGTATTTCTTTGAGTTATAGTTGATTCCATCATATCTTTTTATCCTATTGTCACTACTAGAAAAATGAATATTGGTGATGGGTCATTTGAAATGGATAAATACATGTATAAAATAATATCCATACATGGACTATTTGTGATGGAATACTTATTTCATCACAAATAGTCACTATTAGTGACAGAAAGAAAAATTCTATAGAAAATAGTTTTGGCGGGGCTTCTCTGTTCTTTGTGCCAAAACAAATTTTTACGGTCATTCGTGAAGGAGATCCCATTATTTTTCAAATGATCATAGGCTCGGGAGTACTTGTAAAATAATTGAATGTTCATCATAAATACTTTTAACTAATAGACTATTTGTGATAGAATTAATTCTATCAGAAATAGAACATCGTAAAAAAATAACAATTTAACCTACATGGACCCACTTCTTCTTCCTTATCCTTCCTCCCCTCCCACATGGAACTGGATCCTCCCTTCTCCACATAGCACTGCCACCCCGCCACCCCGCCGCACTGCCACTCTTTCGCACCGCTGCGCCACTCTATCATGCTACTTCACTGCTCTATCTCTCCTACCACCGAGACGCAACGCCGCCCCGAATCTCCCAGATTAGATCTTCTATGTATTAAATCCAATTGTGTTCTATTTCTATTTTTGAATATATTTATTCAATATAATGACTACTGCTCTGGTTAAAACCTAGGTTAATCAATTTAACCGATTTTTTAAATTTATTTGATATTTAGGGTTAATATATATTTTATAGTTTTTATTTGGATGTTCATTGTTTCTGTAAGAGCTGATTTCATTTTATTTTGGGATATATTTATATATATATTTGGGTATTGATTGTCTTATAATGATTTTATTTAAAATTTAATCCTTAAAATAAATGATATACTAATTTTGGATTTTAGATGTTACGCATTAATATGATAGTGTACACCTAAATTGTTTAATTATTTTATTTTAGATTTAATTCATCAACAAACTCATAAATTTATTTTATATTGCATGTATCATTATATTTTGTGTGTCAATTTTTGTTGCAAAATTTTATTTCATTTGAGTGTCAATTTTTTTGTGTTATTTTTTTAATTTTATTTTTATTGTAAGATTTGATTTCATTTGGGTGTCAATCTCTGTTGAAATATTTGATTAAAAATTTTTGTTGAAAGATTTTGTTTAATTTTATATAAATATTGTAAAAACACTAGATTTAAAACTGTTAAAATAATTCTAGATTAAAAATTATTAATTCAAAAATCATTAGTTAAAAAAATATCACTTCAAAAAAAATATTTCAAAAATATTTACCAACATTTATAATTAATTATTTATAGAAATTGTTAATTAAATATAATCAAATTAATTTATAATAAAAATTAATTATTAGTAAAATTAATTATAAATTATACACACACATATATGTTTATATAGATTTGATATATTTATATTTTTATAAAAAGAGCTAGGATATATATATTTAAAGTGTTTATATTAGTTAAGAAAATGAGATATATATATATATTATTTATTAAAAATGTAATAATAATTTAAATAATTAATAATAATCATTACAAAATTTATAATAATTAAAAATTAAATATTCAATATTATTAATAAATATTAAATATTATTTTAGGTTATATATTATTTCTAGCCATTTCAAAATTTGAAGAAATAATGAAGATATGTGAAAATTTATAAAAGAAAAAATATGAAATAGTATTAATAGTTAAATATTTTTAATATTTATTAAAAAAATAACCTATAAATAATAAATAGTTTTTATTAATTAAGAAATTATTTTTAATCTAATAATAAATTTTTAAAAAAATCTAATAATTATTAAATTTTTTAAAAAATAATGCCAAAAAATATAAATAAATAATAACTGTGAAAAATTCACAATAATTCATGTACATGGAGTGTTAATTAAATTAATTTATATTAATATGTTTTATAATTTTTATACAATATATAAAAATTTATAAAAGATTAAAAATGATGTACTCACGTGCAATGTAAACAAACACTCGATGCTCGCAACAATTATATCTTGACTAGGGTAAAACTCATATCTTGAACCCAAAGGAGGTCTCCAATTTTTCATATGTTAAGTAGGATGAGAGATACATTAAATATTAATAAGAAATCATAATATAAATATAAAATTAATTACCCTTGTGTTCCATGTATCTAAGCACCCAAGGCTCATAAATGTTATGTCGCAGATAAGGTAAAAATATCATTCTGAACCCAATGGTGGACTTTGATTTTTCATAAAATAAACTGCATGAAAGATACATTAAATTTTAAGAAGAACTCATACTTGAATAATTAAATGAATTACCCATGTGTACGATATTACCAAACACCTGACACTCACAATTGTTATGCCTCGCCTAGGGTAAACCCCACATCTCAAACCCAATGATGGCATCTGATTTTTCACATGATACACATTTTGAGAGATACTTTAAATTGTAATAATAAATTATAACAATAATATTAAATGAACTTCCCTCATGTATTATGTAACTAAAAATCAAACGCTCACAAATGTTATGTCACACTTTTGGTAAACCCCACAACCTGGACCCAATGGTAGTGCCCATATTTTCATACGATACGCAATTTGAAAGATACATTATATTTTAATAAAAAATTATAAAAAAATATTTAATTAATTACATATTTGTCTAATTCAACTAAACACACAACGATCACAAATATAATGTTGTGTGTATGGTAAACCCCATATAACCAATCTAACGGTGGTCTCTGATATTTCATATGATACATAGTTTTAAAGATACATTAAATTTTAATAACAAATTATAATAAAAATATTAAATAAATTTACTTTTGTGTAATGTAACTAATCAACACAATAGATATTATCAAGGTCAACCATATTGGGCCTCAAAATGAGCCATTACGATCGTAGACCAATGGATATTATTATAAGAAAACTCAACCACCCCGAATGATCGTCCAATTCTCCCCCAAGGTCGATAACACAAGAATGAAACACATCCTAATATATTTTTATAGATCTTCTAGTCTTTCCATCTTACAATAGATGGTATGCCATGCTCAAATAGATGGGAGATCCTAGTTCCTCGAAAAAGACTCTCTAAAAGCAATAAGTGAACCAAGGATCCCTCTAAAAGAATATAGCATATAGAACACTGTAAAAAGGAAAAAATATCTTTTAAATAGATATTACACAACTCCTCAACTTTGTATGTATCACAAATGGGTCTAAAGTGATATGATTTTGTCAGCCTATTGATCACAAACCAAATCACAATCTTCTTTTTCTAAGTACATGGAAACCCAACCACAAAGTCCAAAGATATCCCACTTCCAAGTAAGAACTATAAGTCACTAAAGTATACCAAAACGTTTTTGGTGATCAGCCTTAACCTATGGTCGTGTATAATGATGAGAAAAAAACTCAACAATGCCCCACCCCATACCTGGACCCCAGAACTAACACCGCATGTCATAGAACATCTATGTTTATCCTATGTGAATTTCCCACTAGGAGTTATGGTAGTCTCCCATCATAGAATTTCATATTGAATACGGTAACAAAAATCAACTCTAATAGAATAGAATTCCCTCTTTGGTGAAAAAACACTGGATAAATATCTCCCCACCATAAATAGAGTCTATAATTCTGTAAAAATCATCTTCAAGATGTTGCTCTTGAATAATAAATTCGAGAAGAGGATATGACATATAAACCCTGGACAAAGAAAATTTATCCCCATTATTGTTAACTCGAATATGCAACTGCGCAAAGAGATCCATCAAATTCCACTCCTCTGATGATTATTTTACTTCTAGGGTCAGAAGTCTCCTCCTCAAGGAATTTTCAATGACATTCTCATTCCACAGGGTATAGGTGATGTCAAAATCAAAAGACAGTTGGTATTACACACATTGACTCTGATGGAGATTTACAATTTTTTTATAGAAGATATAACTCAAACTCTTGTGGTCTGAAAATATGGTTAACCATTATCCTTAAAGGTAATAATATAAACTCTTAAGTGTGCACGTCATTTCTGTAACTTCTAGGTTATTGGATAGATAATTCTTCTCACGTTGCCAAAGTTGATGACATCCATAGGAAAAAATAGTATTACCTTGCATAAGAACGCATCTCAAACATGAACCTAATGCATAACAGAATACCACATAGCACTATCTGGACTCTTGAAGATTCAATACCAACAAAGTTTTCAAAAGACTCTTCAACTCAACAAAATAATTCTAGTATTTCTTTTCCAAAGAAAAGTTTACTCTCTTCTGAGTTAGTATAATCGTCGAAAAATCAAACTATGATAATTCCTTAATAAAATGACTATTATATCCATAAAAGACTAAGAATCATCAATTATGGAAGATATTTCATGGTTTCCCCCAAGTAATAACAACCTTTACCTTCTTAAGATCAAATGATACACATCATCCCCTTCAAAATTATAGTAAACAAGGATACCATCCATAAAGAATACCGTGAATTTATCAAGGCACTCATGGAAAATCATGATCATAAAATACTGGAAACTAAAGTATAATTTCATAGACAAAGTGAATAAAAAGGTACTGATAATAGTCATACCTTCTCCAAAGTGTAGTTTAATAAATTCCAGACTCTTTTATCCTTAACTTATGGTAACCAAATTTATGTTCAGTCTTTGAAAACCACTTTACTCCCTTCAATTGATCAACCAAATCATCAGTTTTTGTCAAAAAATATTTCTTCGTTATGGTACCTCAATGTAGATCATTATAATAAACACCCAGGTGAATTAGTCCATTATCCTTCTTAGGAAAGAGAACTGGTGTTTCCCAATGTGACAAACTTATGTGTATAAAGCCATTCTCTAAAATATATTCCAAATAGGAATTCAACGCTTTCTATTTATCTTGATCCATTTGTTCAGAGGGGATAAATACTAGTAGATTTCCAATCCTTAATTAAACAGAAAACTCAACATCCCTTACCGGTGGAAAACTAGAGACGTCAGAAGGAAACAAATATGAAAACTTGATGACAACTGGAGGGAGACCACCACTCATAGATCCCCACTCTCGATCAAAGGTAGACACCAATATCACATTTTCCAAGTCCCAATAAGAAGTTCTGGGTCTTCTCGATCTTGGTTCCATTATCCTTAGAATACATGGAACATGCCACTAGGTTTAGTAGAGGATGAATGTTGAAGATAATAATAAATTTGGGCTTTATTATAAATGAGAAAATAAATCTCAAATATAAAGTCAAGAGTTTTAATGTCGAGAACCAAAAAACTCCAAGAAAACTCAACATCTAATAGATAGAAGACACAAGTGGGACTACAGAGACCCTCCTCTCTCTTCATACCTAATAATGTAGTAATATCCATTGAAAAAGATAAAATCTCCATATGAAGATTTAGATGATTGAAAATTTTAGTTGAAAGAAATTAATTAGACAAACAATTATCAAATAAGGAAGTTACTAGTGACGAATCTATAGAAATGGTACCACTTACAGTCACCGGGCATATATCCACTTCCTCTAGAGACTAATCCACTGCTTGAAGAAGATTCACCCTGAATGCAGGTGGCCGAAACCCATTTTCACATGAAGAATAAAATTGACCCATAGTTGTAGGAGGATTTGATGATTATGTTCCACTATGTGGAGTGAAATAAATATGGAATAATTGCTATCAGGGACCTGAATGTCAATAGAAGTGACAGTATTTGGGTGCCTAAGTGAAAACCCACTTTGAATGACCTGGATTTCCACACTAGTAACAAAGTAAAAGACATCTATCAAGCACAAAAGGGGGTATATAATGAACATTCCACTAATAACCTACATGAGAATCATCACGCTTCCACTTTCCCTTGAAGGAACTCATGTTTTCACTAGGAGAGAAAGAAATGGTTGATAACTATAACTTTCTATCTAGGTCAATTTCAACCATAAGTGTTGTAACTAGTGTGATTGTATAAGAAGTTTACATTAGCAAGAAAACCTGAGAATGAATATCCTGAATAATTCCCAACTCAAACCATTGATCCTTCATAATATCATTAGATACTATATCAGGTGAGAAATGCATGACTTTAGGAAAGAGGTTTCCATACATGGTCACAGTCATGTCAACCTTGAAGAACTCCGGGGAATTGGGTAACAACATCGAATCTTGATAGAGTTGTTCAGTGAAAATAAACTATATGTATTTCCACTGTAATAACATAGGATTCTTCTCCATCACCATTATGTCCCACCATCTCTTCCTCATACCTTCAAGTACAAAGGTGGAACATTTCACTTTAATTTTGTTCAGAGTGTCCAAAAACCAAAACAAATGCATAATTCTACTTGACCATTCCTTAGCCTCTTGTGGATCATTTTATCCCTTGAAAAGTTTTGGTTTCCAGTGAAGTAACTCTGGACAGAAAATCTTCACAACATCCCCATGAGGTTCTATTTCTAGATCCTGAACAAAAACTATAGGTGGTGTATGTCCCTTTGCGCAGACAATGTACAGAATCACCTAACCTGGTTCGGGTTCACATGATGATTTTCTCACAATGACTTAGCAGGATCTTCCTCAGGGATACAATTCATACATATTCTCATATGTATGATGTTATTCAACATTTTTATACAACAAGGTAGACATGATATTAAAACACAAATAGAAAAATAGAGAAAATTAATTACAACAGATAGGATAACCAAGATTTGGATTTCAATCTATCTAAATAAAAATAGGTAAAATACTAGAACTAATCCCCAAGAATTATTTCTAAAACCACCCATAGTGTCTTAAGATTCATTGTGGTGAGAGATTTTCAGGCACATAATGTAAACTACCTCCTAAGACTCAATAATATTTCACAAATCCGTACTAACTTCAAGACAAAATCCCAACCTGGAACTCTATTACCAATTCATTAAGAACAAACCTAGGTATCCTAGTAACCCAATAACTATGATATCAATGAAATACCCTGAAGGGAATTCTCAATCCCCATGGGTCTACAACTTGCACCAAAAATTAAAAAAGTAGAAATTGGAAATTATTTTTTGAATAAAAATTACAGAAATAAAAGAAATAATACAGTATGTATATCAAAATAAAATCCTCTTGGAGTGATGTACCAGAAGTAAATAAGGAAATATTGTCCAATGTAATATATCCAAACAACCAAAATAAGGAAAACACCCCATGTATCTAAGGATGAAACTCACCAAATCTAAGGTTCAATAGATTGATTAGCCTTTAAGAGATCTTTTTCCCTTCCTCAAACATGGCAGGAGAGAATCAACAAACACTCAAAGGCACATGTAGGGTCTGAGCCAAAACCCAATAGTATTTCACCAAGTATTCCCTAACAACATTCCCATATAAAATTAACCAAGAATGTGCTTTAAATTTTTAAATAAACAGTTTTTTCATGTAACAGCCCGAGATTTTATAAAAAAATATTCTTTTTAATTTCATTAATGTCTTGTGTTGTACGCTACACCAAAAGGAGCTTGCTCAACACGCATCCTTGACTTTCCTTTCATTACACGCAATCGTGACCTTCCTCGATAGCGTGTGTAGTGCGCAATACCGAGTTTCACTATACAATGATATGCTATTAAAATATTATTAAAACTAGCCGTTATGAATAGTAATAACCACATTTTAAAATTTTAGAAATTTTAACTCTCAAAATGGACTTCAGTTTTTGGATTCGGAGTATCTAATTTAGCCTAATGTGAAATTTTGGTACTTTACGGATAACTTTCATATTCTGATGAATAGTGAAAATTACTAAATTTTAATTAAAAACAACCTTTTTAATCGAAATAATTAATAGTGATAAATTATTAATTTGAGTGGTTTTAAAGTATATTTAGAATATATTTTTACAATTTAATACAATATTGTTCATTGGATGTAATTTCACATTTAAACCAGTTATAAACAAGTATCAATCTTTTGATAGTTATTATCTCTTAAATACAAGCCATTTGTTTTAACGACAGGAATTAATTTTTTAAATTAGATAATGTAACTGATATGTTTTGAATTTGGTAAAATAGAAATCATTTTTGAGTTCATAATATCAAATATAGTTTAGGCCTAATTTTTGGTATTTTTTTGGAAACTTTCATTTTTTGATGAATAGTGAAACCACTAAGTGGTAGTAAAAAAATAAATTTTTCATAAAACTTAATTTTACCGATTCTGTGAGTGGAATTTCAAAAATCTGAGATACAGTTGATGTCATCAAGTAAAATGTGGTTCAATGAGATGAAAATAATTTTTTTGTGAATAGTAACTTTTTACTTTTTTTACCACGGTTAAAAGTAAATAGGGTAATTAAGGGTAAAAATGATATTATTATTACCCTAATACATGTCCTAATTCTATTGGACAAGTTTAAGTCGACCAAAAAAACCTTAGGAATAAAATATGACCATTTAGGCCCACTTGGATTAGATTAGGACATTTATTATTAATTTATTTAAAGAAGGGTTAAAATAGTTAAAATCAAAGTTTAATAACTAAACCATTTTTAATATAAGGTTATACATAAGATAAATTCTACTATAAATATTCATTAGAAATATAAACATATTTCCTACATAATGATATATTATTTGTAATTTTTAGACTTTAAATAAGTTAATTTATTTATGACACAATGATGATGCATTAATTACCATAATAAAGAAAAATTAGAATAATTGATATTATAAATACCAAAATAAGTATAATTTGGGGCTTTTATGAATTAAAATAATTTTATAGGTTAATATGGCATGTTATAATTAATTTAATTTACTTTGGTCGAAGTAATCATTCTGTTATGAGTTTCAAAAAAATCAACTATTGAATAGTGTCTAAATTGACATAAAATAGTTTTTAAAACAAATATTATATTATTAATTGTTATTTTATTCCTAAAAATCTAAGGTTTGGTAAAATGACTTAGATAAGGTTATATATATTAATAAAACACAACTTTAGGGTCTCTTGGATGTATATGGTATGTTTATTAACTATATAATATAAAAATACAAAGTGACATGGTAAATGTCAATCTAATTAACTAAGAGTTAAAACTAAAAGATAAGGTTAATATAGGAACCTAAACTTGTCTAAATTCTATTGGATGAGATGATTTCTACCCATACCCACCTTAGCTTCGAAATAAATCAATTTGGAGCTATTTAAAACCTAATTTGACTTTATAATAAAATAATAGTTTTAGTTATTCCAAAGGTGCCCCTCTCCTCCCTTATAAAAGGGCACCTCCTCCCTCTCTTCCTCACACAACTTTGAGCCTTCAAGCTCGAACAAACCCTGCCAAATTCTACTCTCCACTTCCATATAAATATCATAGAGGTTCTGGTCTTTTTCAAAGACCAATTTTAGTGCCCTAAAGGGAGATCTCAAAGAGGCGCTTCAAAGAAGAGGTAATTTTTGTTACTGATTCTTTCAACTTTATTTCTTCTTCCACTTATTCTTCTTAGGTTGTTTCATTATGAAGTAATAACATCAGTATCACTAATATAAGGATATGTTATTATAAGTATGAAACAACCCTATTTCACCATCTATCCATCCTACGGGAAACGAAATCACCGCGCGTGCGTACGTACGGAATACCGTCTCCACGCCGTGGTGAAATCTATTTTCCACAACCACCTTACTTGGATGGGTATAATGATGTAAATAATAACTATATATGATTATTTTAAAGTGATATTTATTCTGAAATAGTATACATACACTCCAATACAATTCCACGATCATGAGAACGATATCATCGCTCGTGCGTACGTACGGACTACCGTCTCCATGACGTGATGAGATTCATTCTCCACGTTAACCATTCATGAATGATTATAAAGTATATATAATAAGTAATAATGAAATATATGAAAAAATAATGATACTGGATTTATGTTTATATATATGTATGTCATCTACTTAATGCCATTCAACTCAATAAGGAAAAGAAAACAGTGTTCATGCGTATGAACGGTTTACCATCTCCATGAATGGTGTATTTACTTCCATTTACTGATCTATTATATATATGAATATATATTACATAAATCATGTTTTATATTCTGGAATTAAGTAATCATGATCTAATTAATCATATGAATAATTACAAGTCAAAACACGGACGACAAATGAAACGATTTTACCCAAAACACTCTTTAACATGGAATTTACAAAAGAATGGGTAATATAAAGCCATAAGTGAACCATATATGATATCATAAAAATAAGTATGATTCTGTAATAAGTCAATAACATTATTTAAATCATTATACAGGAGGTTTGGTCACATACGAAGCAAATCGGACCTAAGGTAAGGGAAAATATCACAATCTCATTTTTATCCGAGATTGTTTATACTTTGGCATTTACTAGGGTGTATTTTATCATCCACATCCATGTTTCCTCAATATGTAATATTATTTCCATTCACCTACAATTTTTTAAATCCTATTTTACCCCTCGGTGAGTTTTTATTAAAAGATATGAAAGGAATATTTTGTCATTTTTCGTACGAGGTACTTTTTTTGACTTTTCCGACAAAAGTACGAGAAGAATGTTTTTTACTTATATGGCATGAATGGATTTTTGAAACATTGTTTCCAAGAATCCTCCTTTATAATTTTTCAAGTTTAATTTTAATAAACTTATTTTTGTTTATAATTGTACGACATGTTAAGAAAGGAAAAGTGTTTTTGAAGCAAAAAGGATATTTTCCTCAAGAATGGACTTCAAGGGTTTTATCAAAATTATTTTCCATCTAAGATAATAAAGGGTTCTGTTTAAATCCCTATTATTACATGGATTTGATTATGTTGTGATGGAAATATTTTTTTATGAATTCTTTTATCTTATATGAATTGTTTTATGATGTCACGATGTTTAATGATTCCCATTTTTATTACATGGGTTATGCAATGACGTATGATTTATGATTATGTGGCACACATAATAATGGTATCATTATGAGATGGGTGGGACCTATATCTCCCTCCAATGCATTGGGTAAAGATTTTATATCTCATGAGATAGTCATGGCTGGAACGGTAGGTTATACCGGTTCAGTGAAACAGGACTGAAACGAGGGTGACTCGGTTCAGAAATAGACTTTGTCCACTAAGATAGTCTTGGCAATGAGTATTGACTAATAAGATATTATTCTCTATGGTTATGTGTGTATGCCACAAAGTTTCATGTTTTAAGTTATGATTATTGGGATTTCATTTCACTACTATGATTTATCAAATGTTATGATATTATGATCTCTTTTGCAGGTTAAGATTTCCAAAATGTTATGTTCTTATGAATATGATGTGATTGATTTTTCTTTTGTTTACCCTTACTGAGCATTTGATCTCACCCTTTTTATGTTTTCTTTTCCCCAGGATATAAAGAAAGTTTTTAGGTAAGAAAAAATAAAAGCGAAGATCTTTATGGGAGATGTTGAAGATCTTTCACTATGATTAGAAGATTAAATTCCGAGTTTCCAAAGACACTAAACTATTACGGTCCTTGTGTGTGTGTTTTTGTTATGTAATAAGTATTCCTAAAAAGTAATGTAATGTATTTGTACGTTAAGCTTCAGGTCTCTATAGTTGGTATCAGAGGAAAAGTTTAGTCAGCCTTTGGAAACTAGGATGCGAAAACGTTAGTGAGATCCCTAGAGATATTTCTATGGTTTGTCTAGGGATGTCCCTAAGGATAAGTATACGTATAGGATATAGACCTAGAACTATGGTAACGATATTAGATTAAACTAAAGATGTTAGATATTGATGTTACTCCCCCTTTATTATGATTTTTTCCTCTCACACTATTCTTTTTGGGTTTTAGAAAATGGTTGGAAACAAGATGATTCACGATAATGGAGGATATGATGGACAATGGAATGATATTCTTCAGGAGAAACCAAATTAAATGGGATTTGGAAGTCTAAACATCATTATTATGCCGAATCTGCAATCTCATAATATGATCAATAAAGTAAAATTTGGTAAGTTTCCTGACTCGGCTAATAAGAGAAAGATGGAGTTTAATGATGATCATAGAGGAAAGAAAGTTCAATTTCCCCTATGTAAATCTTGTGGGAAGTGGCATCAAGGAGAATGTTTCAAAGGAAATGGAAGATGCTTTGGGTGTGGAAAAGAAGGACACAAAGCTAGTAAGTCCAAAGGAAAAGGTTTAGTTAACACTAGGGATGAGGATAATGGTATTGCTACAACATAAACAATGGTTAAATGTTTTAAATGTGGAATGTACGGGCATTATGAAAACCAATGCCCTAAGGGAAAGTCTCATGAAGAGAATCAGTATGGTCGTATGGGTAGTATTTATGTGGATGATGATGAAGAGACTACAAATGATATGTGAGATGAAAGAATTTTTGAAGCTTGGTCAATGGTTTAGGAATGTAGTGGAATTATTACATGTTTATCATGTGTAATGTTGTATAAGTAATCTCATGGTACTATGGAATAAAGAGACATCTAATGATTGTTACACTGTTGCTTTTCCTTATGTTTTGAAAGTGTATGATTAATGGTACCAGTAACCATGAAAAGTTATTCAGATATTTTTGGAAAGCAGATGATATACACATATTGAAGGGATAAGGAGAAAATGAAATGTTTGACAGTATTCATGAGCTCATGATTGATATAAGGACTAAGTGATATCATGGTTTGAGGATATAGAATTTTGAGGATTTTTGTATGTGGAAAGTGTTAAATTTTAACTTCATTCATGTTTTCACTAAGGTTCAATGGATATTCATTCTTCAAGAGAATACATGATTAAGGTATTCACATTTTTTTAATTTGACAAACAAGATATATCTTATGATATATGGGGGATAAATGATGGCATTCACGTGATCATTTTCTTTATACTATGAGCTTGGACCGAAGTATTTTAGATAAGCCTAAATATTGGAATGGATTATGTTGGACATATGCTAAGTATTGTTTAAGGATAAAACTTTTTTGATATTGTTGATGGGATGTTATGGTAATATAGCTTTAGAAAAAGGACAACCTGCAGGATGGGCGACATCCCATCGCGTCGGACAAGGCTGTGGGAATCGAACCCACAACCGAAGTGCGACTGGCCTTTATCGTCTACCACTGGCCTACAGGAAATCCCTGTTTAGTAGAAACTAGTTTTTTTATATTAAGCAGTATGATATATGAAGTATAAGTCCATTTTAGGAACCATATATGATTAGTCTCACTATAGATGGACTTATGTATTTTTTGATAACTTTTCTAACCTTTTGTTTGAGACAGATGGAATGACGCATCATTCTATCACATGATCTGCTAACACATCACGAATGACAAATTCAACTTCATTTATTTAAGATATGAAGTGGAAATTGTACAAAGAACGACAAATGGAGAGACTATACCAAAATCACGAAAGTATTTCTTCTAATTCCAATTTCATCAAATTTAGGGAAATGATCTTGAAAACCAAAAATGTTGTCCTAGTGCTCTTATATCTGATGAATCGGATGGTACCTTAGATCGTCACAAATTTATGGCTTTGTGATTGATGGATTTTCCATAGCAATGTTCTCCACCACTCTCCATGAAAATATGATGGTTTGATTTCTCTTCCATATCCATATTTTCACCTATGTGGAAACCCAGTGATTAGTTTATTTGGGTAATCGTTACATTTCATACTTTAGTTTTTAAATCCAAGTTTTGGTATTCCTTTTTACGATGTGGGTTTCTATTAAAGAAACTTTCAAGTAGTAAACCATTTATAACCCCGATGAATTTCGATGGCGAAATTCATTTTAAGGGGGGTAGAATGTAACAGCCCGAGATTTTATAAAAAAATATTCTTTTTAATTTCATTATTGTCTTGTGTTGTACGCTACACCAAAAGGAGCTTGCTCAACACGCATCCTTGACTTGCCTTTCATTACACGCAATCGCGACCTTCCTCGATAGCATGTGTAGTACGCAATACCGAGTTTCACTAAACAACGATATGCTATTAAAATATTATTAAAACTAGCCGTTATGAATAGTAATAACCACCTTTTAAAATTTTAGAAATTTTAGCTCTCAAAATGGTCTTCAGTTTTTTTATTCGGAGTATCGAATTTATCCTAAGGTGAAATTTTGGTACTTGACGGATAACTTTCATATTCTGATGAATAGTGAAAATTACTAAATTTTAATTAAAAACAACCTTTTTAATCGAAATAATTAATAGTGATAAATTATTAATTTGAGTGGTTTTAAAGTATATTTAGAATATATTTTTACAATTTAATACAATGTTGGTCATTGGATTTAATTTCACATTTAAACCAGTTATAAACAAGTATCAATCTTTTGATAGTTATTATCTCTTAAAAACACGCCATTAGTTTTAAAGACGAGAATTAATTTTTTAAATTAGTTAATGTAACTGATATGTTTTGAATTTTATTAAAATAGACATCATTTTTGAGTTCATAATATCAAATGTAGTTTAAGCCTAATTTTTGGCATTTTTCTGAAAACTTTCATTTTTTGATGAATAGTGAAACCACTAAGTGGTAGTAAAAAATGAATTTTTCAAAAAACATAATTTTACCGCTTCTGTGAGTGGAATTTCAAAAATCTGAGAGACACGGTTGATGTCAGTAAGTAAAATGTGGTTCAATGAGATGAAAATAATTTTTTGGTGAATAGTAACTTTTTAATTTTTTTACCACCGTTAAAAGTAAATAGGGTAATTAAGGGTAAAAATGATATTATTATTACCCTAACACATGTCCTAATTCTATTAGAAAAGTGTAATTCGACCAAAAACAACCTTAGGAATAAAATATGACCATTTAGGCTCACTTGGATTAGATTAGGACATTTATTATTAATTTATTAAAAGAAGGGTTAAAATAGTTAAAATCAAAGTTTAATAACTAAATCATTTTTAATATAAGGTTATACATAAGATAAATTCTACTATATATATTCATTAGAAAGATAAAAAGCTTTCCTATATAATGATATTTTATTTGTAATTTGTAGACTTTAAATAATTTAATTTATTTATGACACAATGATGATGCAGTAATTACCATAATAGTGAAAAATTAGAATAATTGATATTATAAATACATAAATAAGTATAAGTTGAGACTTTTTATGAATTGAACTAATTTTCTCGGTTAATATGACATGTTAGAATTAATTTAATTAACTTTGGTTGAAGTAATCATTCTGTTATGAGTTTCAAAAAAATCAACTATTGAATAGTGTCTAAATTGACATAAAATAGTTTTTAAAACAAATATTATATTATTAATTGATATCTTATTCCTAAAAATCTAAGGTTCGGCCAAATGACTTAGATAAGGTTATATATATTAATAAAACACAACTTGAGGGTCGATTGGATGTATATGGTAAATTTATTAACTATATAATATAAAAATACAAAGTGACATGATAAATGTCAATCTAATTAACTAAGAGTTAAAACTAAAATATAAGGATAATATAGGAACCTAAACTTGTCTAAATTCTATTGGATGAGAGGATTTCGACCCATACCCACCTTAGCTTCGAAATAAATCAATTTGGAGCTATTTAAAACAGAATTTGACTTTATAATAAAATAATAGTTTTAGTTATTCCAAAGGTGCCCCTACCCTCCCTTATAAAAGGGCACCTCCTCCCTCTCTTACTACACAACTTTGAGCCTCAAATCTCGGCCAACACCTGCCAAATTCTCCTCTCCACTTACCTAGAAATATCCTAGAGGTTCTGGTCTTCCACAAAGACCAATTTTAGTGCCCTAAAGGGAGATCTCAAAGAGGCGCTTCAAAGAAGAGGTAATTTCCGTTACCGATTCTTTCAACTTTATTTCTTCTTCCACTTCTTCTTCTTAGGTTGTTTCATTATTAAGTAATAACATAAGTATCACTCATATACTGATATGTTATTATAAGTATGAAACAACCCTATTTCACCATCTATCCATCCTACGGAAAACGAAATCACCGCGCGTGCGTACGTACGGAATACCGTCTCCACGCCGTGGTGAAATCTATTTTCTACCACTACCTTACTTGGATGGGTATAATGATGTAAATAATAACTATATATGATTATTTTAAAGTGATATTGATTCTGAAATAGTATACATACACTCCAATACAATTCCACGATCATGAGAACGATATCATCGCTCGTGCGTACGTACGGACTACCGTCTCCACGACGCGATGAGATTCATTCTCCACGTTAACCATTCATGAATGATTATAAAGTATATATAATAAGTAATAATAAAATATATGACATAATAATGATACTGGATTTATGTGTATATATATTTATGTCATCTACTTAATGCCATTTAACTCAATAAAGAAAAGAAAATAGTGTTCATGCGTACGAATGGTCTATCGTCTCCATGAACGGTCTATTTATTTCCATTTACTGATCTATTATATATATGAATATATATTATATAAATCATGTTTTATATTCTGGAATTAAGTAATCATGATCTAAGTAATCATATGAATAATTACAAGTCAAAACACAGACGACAAATGAAACGATTTTACCCAAAACGCTCTTTAACATGGAATTTACAAAAGAACGGGTAATATAAAGCCATAAGTGAACCATATATGATATCATAAAAATAAGTATGATTCTGTAATAAGTCAATAAAATTATTTAAATCATTATACAGGAGGTTCGGACACATACTAAGCAAATTGGACATAAGTTAAGGGAAAATATCACAATCTCATTTTTATCCGAGATTGTTTATACTTTGGCATTTACTGGGGTGTATTTTATCATCCACATCCATGTTTCCTCAATATGTAAGATTATTTCCATTCCCCGACAATTTTTTAAATCCTATTTTAACCCTCGGTGAGTTTTTAGTAAAAGATATGAATGTAATCTTTTGTCGTTTTTCGTACGTGGTACTGTTTTTGACTTTTCCGACAAAAGTACGAGAAGAATGTTTTTTTTACTTATACGGCATGAATGGATTTTTAAAACATTGTTTCCAAGAAGCTTCCTTTAAAAGTTTTCAAGTTTATTTTTAATCAACTGCTTTTAGTGTATAATTGTACGACATGTTAAGAAAGGAAAAGTGTTTTTGAAGCAAAAAGGATATTTTCCTCAAGAATGGAGTTCAAGTGTTTTATCAAAATTATTTTCCATCTAAGATAATAAAGGGTTCTGTTTCTATCCCTATTATTACATGGATTTGATTATGTGGTGATGGAAATATTTTTTATGAATTCTTTTATCTTATATGAATTGTTTTATGATGTCACGATGTTTAATGAATCCCATTTTTATTACATGGGTTATGCAATGATGTATGATTTATGATTATGTGGCAAACATAAGAATGGTATCATTATGAGATGGGTGGGACCTATATCTCCCTCCAATTCATTGGGTAAAGATTTTATATCTCATGAGATAGACATGGCTGGAACGGTAGGTTATACCGGTTCAGTGAAACAGGACTGAAACGAGGGTGACTCGGTTCAGAAATGGACTTTTTCCACTAAGATAGTCTTGGCAATGAGTCTTGACTAATAAGATATGATTCTAAATGGTTATGTGGGTATGACACAAAGTTTCATGTTTTAAGTTATGATTATTGGGATTTCATTTCGCTACTATGATTTATCCCATGTTATGATATTATGATCTCTTTTGCAGGTTAAGATTTCCAAAATGTTATGTTATTATGAATATGATTTGATTGATTTTTTATTTTTTTTACCCTTACGTTAAGCTACATGTCTCTATGGTTGGTATCAGAGGAAAAGTTTAGTCAACCTTTGGAAACTAGGATGCGAAAACGTTAGTGAGATCCCTAGAGATATTTCTAAGGTATGTCTAGGTATGTCCCTAAGGACAAGTATGAGTATAGGATATAGTCCTAGAACTATGGTAACGATATTACATTAAACCAAAGATGTTAGATATTGATGTTACTCCCCCTTTATTATGATTTTTGCCTCTCACACTATTCTTTTTGGGTTTTAGAAAATGGCTGGAAACAAGATGATTCATGATAATGGAGGATATGATGGACAATGGAATGATATTCTTCATTAGAAACCAAATGAAATGGGATTTGAAAGTCCAAACATAATTATTATGATGAATCAGAAATCTCATAATATGATCAATAAAGTAAAATTTGGTAAGTTTCCTGACTCGGCTAATAAGAGAAAGATGGAGTTTCATGATGATCATAGAGGAAAGAAAGTTCAATTTCCCCTATGTAAATCATGTGGGAAGAGGCATCAAGGAGAATGTTTCAAAGGAACTGGAAGATGCTTTGGGTGTGGAAAAGAAGGACACAAATCCAGTAAGTGCAAAGGAAAAGGTTCTGTTAACACCAGGGATGAGGATAATGGTATTTCTACAACATCAATAATGGTTAAATGTTTTAAATGTGGAATGTACGGGCATTATGCAAACCAATGCCCTAAGGGAAAGTCTCATGAAGAGAATCAGTATGGTCGTATGGGTAGTATTTATGTGGATGATGATGAAGATACTACAAATGATATGTGAGATGAAAGAATTGTTGAAGCTCGGTCAATGGTTTAAGAATGTAGTGGAATGATTACATGTTTATCATGTGTAATGTTGTATAAGTAATCTCATGGTACTATGGAATAAAGAGACATCTAAGGATTGTTACATTGTTGTTTTTCATTATGTTTTGAAAGTGTATGATTAATGGTACGAGTAACCATGAATGGTTATTCAGATATTTTTGGAAAGAAGATGATATACACATATTGAAGGGATAAGGAGAAAATGAAATGTTTGACAGTATTCATGAGATCAGGATTGATATAAGGACTAAGTGATATCATGGTTTGAGGATATAGAATTTTGAGGATTTTTGTATGTGGAAAGTGTTAACTTGTAACTTCATTCATGTTTTCACTAAGGTTCAATGGATATTCATTCGTCAAGAGAATACATGATTAAGGTATTCACATGTTTGTATTTTGACCAACAAGTTATATCTTATGATATATGGGGGATAAATGATGGCAATAACGTGATCATTTTTTTTATACTATGAGCTTGGACTGAAGTATTTTAGATTATCCAAAATATTGGAATGGATTATGTTGTACATATGCTAAGTATTGTTTAAGGATAAAACTTTTTTGATATTGCTGATGGGATGTTATGGTAATATAGCTTTAGAAAAAGGACAACCTGCAGGACGGGCGACAACCCATCGCGTCGGACAAGGCTGTGGGAATCGAACCCACAACCGAAGTGCGACTGGCCTTTATCGTCTACCACTGGCCTACAAGAAGTCCCTGTTTAGTAGAAACTAGTTTTGTTATGTTAAGCAGTATGATATATGAATTATAAGTCCATTTTAGGAACCATATATGATTAGTCTCACTATAGATGGACTTATGTATCTTTTGATAACTTTTCTAGCCTTTTGTTTGAGACAGATGGAATGACCCATCATTCTATCACATGATCTGCTAACAGATCACGAATGAAAAATCCAACTTCATTTATTTAAGAGATGAAGTGGAAATTGTCCAAAGAACGACAAACGGAGAGACTATACCAAAATCACGAAATTATTTCTTCTAATTCCAATTTCATCAACTTTAGGGAAATGATCTTGAAAACCAAAAATGTTGTCCTAGTGCTCTTTTATCTGATGAATTGGATGGTACCTTAGATCGTCACAAATTTATGGCTTTGTGATTGCTGGATTTTCCATAGCCATGTTCTCTACCACTCTCCATCAGAACATGATGGTTAGATTTCTCTTCCATATCCATATTTTCACCTATGTGGAAACCCAGTGATTAGTTTATTTGGGTAATCATTACATTTCATACATTAGTTTTTAAAGCCATGTTTTGGTATTCCTTTTTACGATGTGGGTTTCTATTAAAGAAACTTTCGAGTAGTAAACCATTTATAACCCCGGCGAATTTCGAGGGAAAAATTCATTTTAAGGGGGGTAGAATGTAACAGCCCATGATTTTATAAAAAAATATTCTTTTTAATTTCATTAATGTCTTGTGTTGTACGCTACACCAAAAGGAGCTTTCTCAACACGCATCCTTGACTTGCCTTGCATTACACGCAATCGCGACCTTCCTCGATAGCGTGTGTGTAACAGCCCAAGATTTTATGAAAAATATTCTTTTTAATTTCACTAATGTCTTGTGTTGTACGCTACACCAAAAGGAGCTTGCACAACATGCATCCTTGACTTGCCTTGCATTACACGCAATCGCAACCTTCCTCGATAGCGTGTGTAGTACGCAACACTGAGTTTCACGAAACAACGATATGCTATTAAAATATTATTAAAACCAGCCGTTATGAATAGTAATAACAAATTTTTAAATTTTAGAAATTTTAGCTCTCAAGATGGACTTCATTTTTTCATTCGGAGTATCGAATTTAGCCTAAGGTGAAATTTTGGTACTTTTTGGATAACATTCATATTCTGATGAATTGTGAAAATTACTAAATTATAATTAAAAACAACTTTTTTAATAGAAATAATTAATATTGATAAATCATTAATTTGAGTGGTTTTAATGTATATTTAGAATATATTTTTACAATTTAATACAATGTTGGTCATTGGATGTAATTATACATTTAAACCAGACATAATCAAGTGTCAAACTTTTGATAGATATTGTTTCTTAAAAACACGCTATTTGTTTTAACAGTGGGATTTAATTATAAAATTAATTAATGCAACTTCTATGTTATGAATTTGGTAAAATAGACTTAATTTTTGAATTCAAAATATTAAATATAGCTTAGGATGAAATTTTGGCATTGTTTTGAAAAACATCAATTTTTGATGAATAGTGAAACTACTAAGTGCTAGTTAAAAATAACTGAACTTTTCATAAAACTTAATTTTACCGCTTCTGTGAATGGAATTTCAAAAATCCGAGAGACACGGTTGATGTCAGTAAGTAAAATGTTGTTCAATGAGATGAAAATAATTTTTGGTGAATAGTAACTTTTTACTTTTATTTACCACGGTTAAAAGTAAATAGGGTAATTAAGGGTAAAAATGATATTAATATTACCCTAACACATGTCCTAATCCTATTGGACAAGTGTACCTCGACCAAAAACAACCTTAAGTGTAAAATATTATAATTTAGGCCCACATGGATTAGATTAGGACATTTATTATTATTTAATTCAATGAAGAGTTAAAAGAGTTAAAATCAAAGTTTATTTACTAAAACATTTTTAATATAGGGTTATAAATAAGATAAATTTGATTGTAAATATTCATTAGAAATATAAAAAGATTTTCTACATAATGGTGTTTTATTTGTAATTTTTAGACATCAAATAAGTTAATTTATTTATTACACAAAGATGATGCAGTAATTATCTTATTAATGAAATATTGACATAATTGATATTATAAATACCAAAATAAATGTAATTTAAGACTTTTTATGAATTCCACTAATTTTCTAGGTTACTATGATATATTAGGGTTGATTTAATCAACTTGGTTCGAACATATAATTCTGTTATGACTTTCACAAAAATCATATATCAAATAGTATCAAAATTGACACAAAATAGTTTTTAAATCAAATATTATATTATTAATTTTTATTCTATTCCTAAAAATCTAAGGATTGGCCAAATGACTTATATAAGGATATATATATTAATAATAAACAATTTGGGGTTCTTTTGGCATGTTATAGTAAGTGTATTAACCATCTAGTGTAAGAAGACAAAAAGACACGGTAAAAGTTAAATTATTTAACTTAGAGTTAAATCTAATTGATAAGGTTAAAATAATAATCTAAACTTGTCTAAATCCTATTGGTTGATAGGATTTAGACCCATCCCCACTTTATCTTCGAAATAAGACCCTTTGGAACCATTATAAACCGATTTTGACTTAAATATAAAATAATATTTTGAGATATTCCTAAGGTGCCCCTCTCCTCCCTTATAAAAGGGCACCTCCTCCCCCTCCTCCTCACACCAATTTGAGCACTCAAGCTCGGCCAACCCCTGCCATTTTCTCCTCTCCACTTCCCTAGAATAATCCTAGAGGTCCTGGTCTTCTTCAAAGACCAATCTTAGTTCCCTAAGTGGAGGATTCAAAGAGGCGTTTCAAAGAAGAGGTAATATCCATTTCCGATCTTTTCAATTTCTTTCTTCTTCAACTTCTTCTTCTTTAGTTGTTTCATGATAAAGTAATAACATCAGTATAACTTACAAACTGATATGTTATTATAAATATGAAACAACTCTAATTAACCTTCTATCCATCCTATGGAAAAAGGAAATCATCGCGCGTGCGTACGTACGGAATACTGTCTCCACGCCGTGGTGTAATCTATTTTCCGCCACCAAATTAATTGGATGGGTATAATGGTTTAATGAGTAACTATATATGATTATTATAAAGTGATATTGATACTGAAATAGTATACATACACTTCAACATAATTCCACGACCATGGGAATGATATCATCGCTCGTGCGTACGTACGGACTACCGTCTCCACGACGCGATGAGATTCATTCTCAATGATTAACCATTCATGAATGATTATAATGTATATATAATAAGTTCTAATGAAATATATGACATAATAATGATACTGGAATTATTTATATTCATATGTATGTCATCTACTTAATTCCATTCAATTCAATAAGGAAACGAAAACAGTGTTCATGTGTACGTACGGACTACCGTCTCCATGAACGGTGTATTTCTTTCCATTTACTGATTTATTATATATGTATATTCTGAATATATATATATAAATCATGTTTTATATTCTTGAATTAAGTAATAATTATCTAAGTAATCATATGAATAATTACAAGTTAAAACATGAACGACAAATGAGACGATTTTACCCAAAACGCTACTTTAACATGAATTTACAAAAGAATGGGTAATATAAAGTCATAAGTGAACCATATATTATATAATAACAATTAATATGACTCTGTAATAAGTCAATGACATTATTTAAATCATTATACAGGAGGTTCGGACACTTACGAAGCAAGTCGGACCTAAAGTAAGGGAAATATCACAATCTCATTTCTATCTGAGATTGTTTATACTTTGAAATTTACTGGGGTGTATTTTATCATCCACAGCCATTTTTTCTCGATATGTAATATTATTTCCATTCACCTAAAATTTTTTAAATCCAATTTTACCCTTCAGTAAGTTTTTAGTAAAATATATGAAAGGAATCTTTTGTCGTTTTTCATATGAGGTATTTTTTGACTTTTCCGACAAAAGTACGAAGAATGTTTTTTTAAATTATACGGAATGAATGGATTTTTAAAACATTATTTCCAAGAAGATTCCTTTACAAGATTTCAAGTTTATTTTTAATCAACTTCTTTTAGTTTAAAATTGTATGACATGTTAAGAAAGGAAAATGTTTTTGAAGTAGAAAGGATATTTTCCTCAAGAATGGAGTTCAAGTGTTTTATCAAAATTATTTTCCATCTAAGATAATAAAGGGTTCTGTTTTTTTATCCCTATTATTACATGGATTTCAATATGTTGTGATGGAAATATTTTTATGAATTCCTTTATCTTATATGAATTGTTTTATGATGTCACGATGCTTAAGATTCCCATTTTTATTACATGGGTTATGCTATGATGTATGGTTTATGATTTTGTGGCACACATAAGAATGGTATCATTATGAGATGGGTGGGACCTATATCTCCCTCCAATGCATTGGGTAAAGATTTTATATCTCATGATATAGACATGGCTGGAACGGTAGGTTATACCAGTTCAGTGAAACAGGACTGAAACGAGGGTGACTCGGTTCAGAAAGGGATTTTGTCCACTAAGATAGTCTTGGAAATGAGTCTTGACTAACAAGAAATGATTATCTATGATTATGTGTGAATGCCACAAAGTTTAATGTTTTAGGTTATGATTATTGGGATTTCATTTCACCACTATGATTTATCCCATGATATGAAATTATGCTCTCTTTCGCAGGTTAAGATTTCCAAAAGTTATGTTCTTATGAATATGATGTGATTGATTTTTCTTTTTCTTACCCTTTCTGAGCATTTGAGCTCACCCTTTTATGTTTTCTTTTCCCTAGGATATAAAGAGAGGTTTTAGGTATAAAAAAAGGGAAGATCTTTATGGGAGATGTTGAAGATCTTTCACCAGGATTAGAAGATTATATTCTGAGTTTCCATAGACACTAAACTATTATGATCCTTGTGTGTGTGTTTTTGTTATGTACTAAGTATTCCGCAAAAGTAATGTAATGTCAATGTACGTCAAGCTTCGGGTCTCTACAGTGTGTAGTACGCAATACCGAGTTTCACTAAACTACGATATGCTATTAAAATATTATTAAAACTAGCCGTTATGAATAGTAATAACCACCTTTTAAAATTTTAGAAATTTTAGCTCTCAAAATGGACTTCAGTTTTTAGATTCGGAGTATCGAATTTAGCCTAATGTGAAATTTTGGTACTTTTCGGATAACTTTCATATTCTGATGAATAGTGAAAATTACTAAATTTTAATTAAAAGCAACCATTTTAATCGAAATAATTAGTAGTGATAAATTATTAATTTGAGTGGTTTTAATGTATATTTAGAATATATTTTTACAATTTAATACAATGTTGGTCATTGGATGTAATTTCACATTTAAACCAGTTATAAACAAGTATCAATCTTTTGATAGTTATTATCTCTTAAAAACACGCCATTTGTTTTAACGACAAGAATTAATTTTTTAAATTAGTTAATGTAACTGATATGTTTTGAATTTGGTAAAATAGACATCATTTTTGAGTTCATAATATCAAATATAGTTTAGGACTAATTTTTGGTATTTTTCTGGAAACTTTCATTTTTTGATGAATAGTGAAACCACTAAGTGGTAGTAAAAAAAATGAATTTTTCATAAAACTTAATTTTACCGCTTCGGTGAGTGGAATTTCAAAAATCCGAGAGACACGGTTGATGTCAATAAGTAAAATGTGGTTCAATGAGATGAAAATAATTTTTTGGTGAATAGTAACTTTTTACTTTTTTTTCCACGGTTTAAAGTAAATAGGGTAATTCAGGGTAAAAATGATATTATTATTACCCTAACACATGTCCTAATTCTATTGGACAAGTGTAATTAGACCAAAAACAACCTTAGTAATAAAATATGACCATTTAGGCCCACTTGGATTAGATTAGGACATTTATTATTAATTTATTTAAAGAAGGGTTAAAATAGTTAAAATCAAAGTTTAATAACTAAATCATTTTTAATATAAGGTTATACATAAGATAAATTCTACTATAAATATTTATTAGAAAGATAAAAAGAATTTCCTACATAATGATATTTTATTTGTAATTTTTAGACTTTAAATAATTTAATTTATTTATGACACAATGATGATGTAGTAATTACCGTAATAGTGAAAAATTAGAATAATTGATATTATAAATACCTAAATAAGTATAATTTGAGACTTCTTATGAATTGAACTAATTTTCTAGGTTAATATGACATGTTAGGATTAATTTAATTACCTTTGGTCGAAGTAATCATTCTATTACGAGTTTCAAAAAAATCAACTATTGAATAGTGTCTAAATTGACATAAAATAGTTTTTAAAACAAATATTATATTATTAATTGTTATTTTATTCCTAAAAATATAAGGTTCGGCCAAATGACTTAGATAAGGTTATATATATTAATAAAACACAACTTGAGGGTCGATTGGATGTATATGGTAATTTTATTAACTATATAATATAAAAATACAAAGTGACATGGTAAATGTCAATCTAATTAACTAAGAGTTAAAACTAAAAGATAAGGTTAATATAGGAACCTAAACTTGTCTAAATTCTATTGGATGAGAGTATTTCGACCCATACCCACCTTAGCTTCGAAATAAATCAATTTGGAGCTATTTAAAACCGAATTTGACTTTATAATAAAATAATAGTTTTAGTTATTCGAAAGGTGCCCCTCTCCTCCCTTATAAAAGGGCACCTCCTCCCGCTCTTCCTCACACAACTTTGAGCCTTCAAGCTCGTCCAACCCCTAACAAATTCTCTTCTCCACTTCCCTAGAAATATCCTAGAGGTTCTGGACGTCCTCAAAGACCAATTTTAGTGCCCTAAAGGGAGATCTCAAAGAGGCGCTTCAAAGAAGAGGTAATTTCCGTTACCGATTCTTTCAACTTTATTTCTTCTTCCACTTCTTCTTCTTAGGCTGTTTCATTATGAAGTAATAACATCAGTATCACTCATATACTTATATGTTATTATAATTATGAAACAACCCTATTTCACCATCTATCCATCCTATGGAAAATGAAATCACCGCATGTGCGTACGTACGGAATATTGTCTCCACGCCGTGGTTAAATCTATTTTCCACCACCACCTTACTTGGATGGGTATAATGATGTAAATAATTACTATATATGATTATTTTAAACTGATATTGATTCTGAAATAGTATACATACACTCCAATACAATTCCACGATCATGAGAATGATATCATCGCTCGTGCGTACGTACGGACTACCGCCTCCACGACGCGATGAGATTCATTCTCCATGTTAACCATTCATGAATGATTATAAAGTATATATAATAAGTAATAATTAAATATATGAAATAATAATGATACTGGATTTATGTGTATATATATGTATTTCATCTACTTAATTCCATTCAACTCAATAAGGAAAAGAAAACAGTGTTCATGCGTACGAACGGTCTACCGTCTCTATGAATGGTGTATTTCTTTCCATTTACTGATATATTATATATATGAATATATATTATATAAATCATGTTTTATATTCTGTAATTAAGTAATCATGATCTAAGTAATCATATGAATAATTACAAGTCAAAACACGGACGACAAATGAAACGATTTTACCCAAAACGCTCTTTAACATGGAATTTACAAAAGAACGGGTAATATAAAGCGAAAAGTGAACCATATATGATATCATAAAAATAAGTATGATTCTTTAATAAGTCAATAACATTATTTAAATCATTATACAGGAGGTTCAGACACATACTATGAAAATCGGACCTAAGTTAAGGGAAAATATCACAATCTCATTTTTATCCGAGATTGTTTATACTTTGGCATTTACTGGGGTGTATTTTATCATCCACATCCATGTTTCCTCAATATGTAATATTATTTCCATTAACCTAAAATTGTTTAAATCCTATTTTACCCCTCGGTTAGTTTTTAGTAAAAGATATAAAAGGAATCTTTTGTCGTTTTTCGTACGAGGTACTTTTTTTGACTTTTCCGACAAAAGTAAGAGAAGAATGTTTTTTTTACTTATACGGCATGAATGGATTTTTAAAACATTGTTTCCAAGAAGATTCCTTTACAAGTTTTCAAGTTTATTTTTAATCAACTTATTTTAGTTTATAATTGTACGACATGTTAAGAAAAGAAAAGTGTTTTTGAACCAAAAAGGATATTTTCCTCAAGAATGGAGTTCAAGTGTTTTATCAAAATTATTTTCCATCTAAGATAATAAAGGGTTCTGTTTCTATCCCTATTATTACATGGATTTAATTATGTTGTGATGGAAATATTTTTTATGAATTCTTCTATCTTATATGAATTTTTTTATGATGTCATGATGTTTAATGATTCCCATTTTTATTACATGGGTTTTGCAATGATGTATGATTTATGATTTTGTGGCACACAGAAGAATGGTATCATTATGAGATGGGTGGGACCTATATCTCCATCCAATGCATTGGGTAAAGATTTTATACCTCATGAGATAGACATGGATGGAATGGTAGGTTATACCGGTTCAGTGAAACAGGACTGAAACGAGGGTGACTCGGTTCAGAAATGGACTTTGTCCACTAAGATAGTATTGGCAATGAGTCTTGACTAATAAGATATGATTCCCTATGGTTATGTGTGTATGGAACAAAGTTTCATGTTTTAAGTTATGATTATTGGGATTTCATTTCACTACTCTGATTTATCCCATGTTATGATATTATGATCTCTTTTGCAGGTTAAGATTTCCAAAATATTATGTTCTTATGAATATGATGTGATTGATTTTTCTTCTGTCTACCCTTACTGAGCATTTGAGCTCACCCTTTTTATGTTTTCTTTTCCCCAGGATATAAAGAAAGGTTTTAGGTAAGAAAAAAAAGGGAAGATCTTTATGGGAGATGTTTAAGATCTTTCACTATGATTAGAAGATTACGTTCCGAGTTTCCAAAGACACTAAACTATTACGGTCCTTGTGTGTGTGTTTTTGTTACGTAATAAGTATCCGCAAAAGTAATGTAATGTCCTTGTACGTTATGCTTAAGGTCTCTACATTTCATTCATAGTATCGTATTTAAAAATATCATTTTTTACAATTTAAAATATGGAAATTTAATAGCAATTCAATCATCACATTTCAAATGAGGGAAATAAATTTCCCAAAATGGAATTTTCCTTTAAACAAAGGGTGATTTATACAAATTAAACTTTTCAAAAAATGGATTAAATAAATATTTTCATGTAAAAACGTTTATATAAATATATTATGAATGAATATTAGTTTATAACAATGGCTTATACATTTCAATTACAAATACGTGAGCAACACAGTCAACTACCAAATAGGTATGGAAGTTTCAGGTTATTGGGACCCATCACTATGAAACATCATATACGTACATACAAACTTTTGATCCAAAGGAAAAGAAGTCTCATCACCATCACCTTTGGAATGGGATGTACTGATATAAAGTTTTAGAATTTTGTAAAACATGAAATGTTGTCCAAATAACACACTAACTACCTAAGGCTTTCATGTGGTCAAGTACAACAATGATGAGAAATTTATTTCAGAACTGTTTAAAATAAAATTAAATCACCTTCCCCCATTTTAAAATTTTAAATATTCTCTTTAAATACAATTCCAAATTTTTAATAAAAAACATGCCTTTTATGACGAAACCCCTAGGTCACTATGAAAACCATTTTTATGTCATTTTCAAAAAAAAGGGATTTGAAAACAATTCCTGAAATTTTACAATCAATTTTACAATTAAATCTAGTAATTGAATTTTCATATAGTTTCCATCCATTTCACAAACGCACCCCAATTCATTGGAATTGGGGGTTTTCCCAATTTCATTCCAAAGAGAACCAAAACCCCAATTCACTAGAATTGGGTTTTTTTAAAAATGATTGCATGAAATTTATTATATTTAACAAATCGAATTTTCACTCAAAACGAATTTAAATAAATAAATAAAAGGTAATTTAAATTGGAAGATAAAGATAGAACCACCTACCTTTCTCATGGAAACACAATGTCGGCAATGAAACCTGCCAATAAGAACGAAGGCATAGAATATATAGGAATTAAACCCAGAAATTAGATTCAAAAAAATGAGATTAAATCCATAAAACTCATGACGATCCATCAAACTCCACTAAAGTAAAAGAGAAAGAGATAGAGAGACATGATGAATGCTTACCAAAAAGACACATCATAATCACCACAATGATCAATCACCAAAACGAAAATGTCTTGAGGTGTTTTGGGATATTAAAAACACAGGGGAAAAAATATAGCACAAGATAAATGAATTATGAAGGAATAAAAAATAATAAATCATCCAGGATTCCTATTTAAAAACAATGACTAATACTTTACATGACTTATAACTAAATTACACGTCGTGTAATTGATAAGCCTCATAATATCCGAAAAATACATCATCATTTGATAAAAAAGAATTTATTCTCATTTATGTTTTAAATTCCTCTAACCATATTATATGATTTCTAAATATCTAGAATAAAATGGATTTATTTTTCATTTATGGTTTACATATCGTGTAACTATATTAGACTGCATGTAAATCTCTAGAAGTTTGTAGATACATCATATTCTATGCTTGAAATTTCAACAAATCTATGACTTAACCATCAAAAGTATCCTCCCATTTTTTATTGACCCTAAACACTCAACCAAAACGAAAAACCATGAAAAATTTTAGAACATACCTAAAATAAAGGTAACAGGATGTTATGCACATTAGGAACAAAAAACGGTTTTTTAGAAACTCATTTATTTTACTTTAAAATGATTTTAATTTTCATTTATAATAAATTGATAATTATAGATTTTATTTTGTAAATTTATAAAGCATAAATGTTTTGAAATATAGTTAATATTATTCATACAACCCAATATATTGGCTAGGCAATAATTATCAAATTAACTAACGGTATTTTAATTGAATATTGTGGTTCCATTAAGCTTAGGGTTGTGTTTAAGGAAAGATATCAAAAAAAATAAAATTTATCTATAGAAAACTATATCAGAAAATAACAGTGTGTTACCAGTAGAATTCCTGAATTCATAAAACTACCAACACCACTTTTTTGACTGATGGAACTGGTCAACACAAGTCCATTCTCATTGTTTAATTTCATCAACACATTGTTTCACAACTGAGACTATCTCTATATATTGCCCCTATTCAACATTCATGTCATAATTCCACACCATAGAACTGAATTCAAACAATGTTGGATACCACTCTACCTATATCCTGTAACCACATATATTCATATCAAATGAACATTGATTTATAACCCTCAGTCATCAATTACCGCTCAATCTAACTCATCGGTCTCTCATTAACTAATACCCACAGATGCACGTTCCTCAAAAGAAAAAATTATCCAATGGATGGGTTAATAAACTGAACGTCAATAGACCACATATTATTCTAAAATTACAAACATGATTTCGAACAAAAAACTGACCACAAGTCACATATTCTCTATACCCATATCCAAAGATAATAATTGTCCCTGGACACCGATGTGGCCCTCACATTCACTCATCCACCTCAAGAACCTTCAATGTTATACACTAATTAATCAACTATACTTTGGTGCTCGAAAACATGGGACTGTTTTCATAATGGAAAATCTACACTTGAGTGCCAGGGTCCACTAGAATTTTCCAAAAAACTCACTGTCTATATTCCCATAATGTTCTTTGTGTGGCCTCCAACATAGCACATTAGATCATTCATTAAACACCATCGAAAAACCAGAACAAATACTTGGTCAAAATTTCCAATGAATACAAATTATTTTTATTCATTTGGATCATGTTCTTAAACATACTCATTATTCCTTAAAATCCTTGTCAATGATTAGAATGTACCATCTATATCCAATATGATATGCCTGATGCATTTTTCAACTCACTGCATCCAACGTCATGAAAAAACACATGCCCAAAATTACCAGGATGACTTGCCTAAAAATATCATATTCCCTCTCAAATTTTTCTCCAACACACCTGATCATAGGCCTTAAATCCTATAGGCATCTTTCAATTGTCTAGGAAAACCCAATAAAGTTTTCACCCAACACTCGATATAATTTACATGGATAAACCCTCAACTAACCATAAAAGCCAGAATTTCATACAATCATTTATGACACTCAAACAAACTAAAACACTTTTGAACTTCCCCAAAACCATATTGAGACCATCATCAATGGTAGGACCACTTATAATTCCCTATATGAAACAATACCAAAAATTCACTAAGGAATCCATATATATTCATATATATTCATTCACAAGAATCATAGTGCCTCAAAAATTGGTAATGGATAGTCCCACACGTCCATGATCCCCTTTCATATAGGGATCATGTCTCCACAACTAACATCCCTCTCCCTGCCATAGGAGCATCTTGGTCATCACTTCACTAAACAACATTTCAATATCCAAAACCCATGCTCTATCCATCACTGAATATGGTGTCTAGACGAGGATGAGATCACTCATCCATGAGAATCATTGTGAAGTTTAATTCATTACCCTTTCTTGGATCACTATAATTTTACTCAAGAAACCAACTGAAAAAAAATTAATAATTAGGGCCTCACATTTAAATGGAAAAAGTTATGCTCCAAACCATCTATCTCACCCATTACCTCTCATATAACACTAACCCAAATAGATATCACCAAAACCACACATGCGTAGCTCCTCTGGATCCATGCTCAGGCATCTATCAAGTTAACTTCCATCACCCTCATCAAGTTTAAAGACAAAATGACCATGCCATTACAATCAATATATCTATAATATCATCCCCCTCCATGAGACTATATCAATTTCCAACCCAGAATCCATAGGTTGATTAGCTTACAAACATTTTATCAAATCACAGGGGTCCACAGATGTTACAAGGATTATTTCCAAACCACTCATCAGGATTCACACATGACTAAATCAGGAAACACAATATCATATACACATAATAGGATGAATCTCTTAGATCACCAATACTCAGGTCAAGATATATCACTCTCATGTCATACACTCAATAACCATCACCCAATGTCGCTATGACACCATATCACCTTCCTATAATCCCCCAATTCTCATAAAGGTTCATCTAAAACCAAAAGGGTCAATGTAATTCCATAGTACTATCGATTTTTAAGGTATCATAACATAATATAACATTCCTAAATCATAGATTTAGAAACTCCACTGATATACTAACATTATGAGGCATAACATCCACCCCCTTCATTCATCCATGTATATCTATAAGTTTGGGATAAACCTTCTTTTGAGATACCCTTATACACAATTATGTTAGGAACTATTAAAAAAAGGACCATGTTAAATGGTCCTAATGTACTTTGACCTAGCCCAAGTTCATAATCAATAAACCTAATGGTGTACAAGGCCTCATATCAAAGGTAACATTCTTGTTCTTGTATTTGAAAATCCATTGAATATAGTGTTTCAGCACACCCATAATCTAGGTTTCTCAAATCTACAACAAATTCTCCTTCCAAAAACACTAGTAGGAAAGGGATCCAACAAATGTAACATACCCATATTATTGAGAATAATGATCATGGATGTTCATAAGTGGTTAATACACTTCTAATATGACATAATTATCCTTATAATGATCCCACAGCCCTGTTAAATCTATCTCATGATCTATTTAATCCCATCTACCCTTAAAAGGAATTATTCTCATACCAAAAGATCACTAATAATCTCAACATAACATGATCCCAAGGTCAGAGGGAATGACACATAACTAGAGAACTCTCACTAACTAAACCGCCACAACACGTGGTCAACCCCCAAATTGTCACAAGTCCCACATCATACATATATGATTCCTAATTTCACACTTTTTCATTTTTATATATAAATAATCCTATATTAATGTCCTCATTAAAGGAAATTTTAAGAACAAAATATTGGGAAAAATTATTTGTAATATTTCCATGTCATTTAATTTTATTGATGATATATAAAAATAATCATATATGATCCCATTATTAAATTCTAACCATTTACATTAACTACAAATTTCACAGCTGAGGATTAGTTGAACAAAATTTAAATTATAAGTCATACATGAAAACACTTTATAATTTTTTATTTTCATTTTATTTTGGGAATCCTTATATCAATCAAGAAAAATAACACATAACATTATTTTATCCTTTTATTGGATTAATAAAGTATGATTCCACCATACACTAATATAGGAAAACATTATATAATTGGATTTAGACACTTTAAATAACCTTATAATGTCAAATTCTAGGTAAATAATCATAGGTATCAATGAAAATGACATTTGAATCCTACATTCCAAATATAATGCAAGAATAGATGTGACATGAGTTATAAATACCATGTACCATAAACCCATATTCATGTGTGTCACATAATGTGAAATCATATCAAATATAAAATACAAAATCATGACTAAAAATACCATCCCTAGTAATATAGAAATCCCTCATATATTTGGTGGCCAGTCTTATACACAAATCACATTCTGTGTCCAAAAAACATCTTAACTCCTATCTACATTTTTCCCAAATATTAAAAAAAAGAAAATAACACTCAGAAACCATTGTTCAGGGTCTTGATTCAAGAGACCACTAATAAATTATCGGGCCCTTGGTAACCTTTGTACCTTAGATTTACCACATCATACTCAAGAAGCCACCAATTAGGATCACGGGTCTATGGTTGTGTGGTTGGGAAACTATACGCAAATATTATAGAGAAAACAGTAATGTAAATAATAAAAAAATCATATACATCTAGATAAATAAAACAATGAAAAAAAACAAGAAAATTTATCACCGATAACCAAATTATACCAAGAAATAAAAAATGAATTACATATTATACATGATGATAAGTAATAAAAAAATAGTAGGTCATAAGTGCATTTGAACTTGAAGACAAAAATATAGAACTAGGAAAAACCCAAACATATTTCTTAGTCCTTGACTGATCCCAAACTACCTTGATATATACTAATAAACCAACCGTCAAGAATCATCCATGACCATGCCCAGACCTGTAGTAAAGTTGCATCTACTTGAGTACCCAAGTTACACTATGGCTTGATTAGGGTGTGAGGACACCTAAGTAGACCACAACAAATGGCATACCTAAAATATCTAGTTTATAATAATGATAATGTCAAAGTGTTATAGATAAATATTTATATAGTTATGATTTAAAATTTTTTATTTTGATTGATTTAAAAATTTTAATAACAAAATAAACTGTAAAACCAACATTAATTCCCCGGATTTGAGGTGATGCCCAACATTATTCTATTACTTCCTCTACGAGTGTTGGTGAGCATATGATCATTCTACGAATTATGTATCAAATATTTTCAAAGTTATACATATAAGGAAATAATATTTATAATAATCTAAATAAATTCCCTTAGCTCAACTATGAATTCCCTCTAAACAAATTCCATATGTAATCTAAGGGGGTTTCCTTGGAATTCATAATATTTATTCTAGTATTCTGAACATAAAGAACCATTATTGACCATCAGAATCAAGGATTTATTAGAATACATGCCTCAAACCTATGTAATTTCACTTAAATAGATGATGACAAGTCTAGGGAGCTCATCTTGTGACATTTAACAAGGGTAACCCACAAGAATACATGGAATGAATAAATGGAATTCAATAAGTAGGATGTTACTTGAATACAAGGAGGATACACCCCCAAGGAATTCATTGTAACAAATATAAGTGGAATCCAATGTCTAGATCAAGTAATTCCTTAGAATCAAACCTCAATGAATCCAATGGTGTTATCAAATCCCAAAATTCATCTGAGTATCCTATTGGAATATAGGGTAATATCATCACATTCAATGATAATAAATTCCATACAAAATCCATCAAATCTCTCCAAGTAATTCATAAAACATCACCATTTCAATAGAAAGAACTTTTATTTCATTCAATACTCCTACTTAATCATATATTCATTTCACATAATTGAGTTTCCTTGGAAACCAAGTCCCTTAGTTACCATCTAACCATTTAATATCATAGTTTTCAGATGGTCCACTTCATTATTAAACGGGGGATACCGCATTCCCTATATGTTCACTTTTCTTTAAAATATTACATAGTCCTTTCCTCTATACCAATTAAGAATTATATTTTTTTAACAAATCTCCTAGGGTCCTCTTAATGGAATGTTATTCAATTCCCCAATATAAAGTCTAGTGATGTTTATAAAAAATCATTTCAAAATTAATCCCATTTTGATTTACTATCCTTATGCCATAATGATATTCCCATTTCCGACATAAAACCAAGGATACCAAAACAACCATACCATTTCTAAAAATATATTTATAAAGGCCAAATTCATTATTAGAAGAAATATAAAGCATTAAATTTAAATCCAACACCATTGACAATTGTGAAATTTAATTTCACCATCATCAATATAAAATATGATTTCACTCTTTAACTAATCAGTATAAAGCTACCAATTTATCCATACAAAGTGAGCATCATCAAATAATTCCACATTCATATCCCTAAGAGGAAATACCATTAAACTAAGGAAAATTATGATCAATAATGAAACCAAGGAAATCCTCTCGAAACACCATTCTTTTTGGATTTGGAAAAATAATCAATTCATTCTGCCTAAAGAGGGATCAACATGTTCATTTAACTAATTTTAGGTTGATGTATTGTAATTTAAGCATGACATTATCTCATGAACATATAAAAAAGGGAAGAATATGGGTTATTTTATGGGGACACCAACCAAATTCCATTAGAGTATCACTCATATAATACAAATATTTATTTCTACAAAAAATTTGGGAAATTTAGAAACCAAAAAAATCCCTAAAAATATGACATATTATCAAATAATAAAGAGGCCTAGGTTGGAAGTGGATTAAATAAAGAAAGAGTGGAAGCAGATCCTAATCCTTTCTTCCAGCTTACTAATGCTTCTGATGCAATAAGAAATTGGACAAAAATGAAGTAGATTCGTCATGGTGGATGAAGGAGGAAGAGGCACCAAAGGGGTACTATTGTTGGTTGTGCAAGGGGGAAATCCCAATAAGTGTATAAGGTGGTAAACTTTGTGAAATTATAGGGTTTTCCCTACCAAAATATATTATTATGAGGCCATTGACAATATGGTGTGACCATTTTGAGATACCTAGTATTATAAATGTCCTATACATAGCCTATGGCTCTATATCAGCTAGACATTACTACTATAGAAACATTTTTAAACCCCAGATCCTCTCTAACATCTCCAAAAATTCCTCTAACATGCCTCATTTTCACTGAACACCTCTATTAATGTGTGTTACATGAGTCTTAGTAAAATTATAACTAGATTTTTCTTTCTAAATGGTGGGACATTACAATAGCTGATTTGTGAGAAATTTCTCATGGTTATCAAATCTATTAAGCATATTAACATGGAAGAGATTAAATTTCTTTTAGATAATGTAATGTGAATAAAGTTCCAAGTAACTTAAAAAGAGGTTTGTCACAACTCCAATACATACATTACCATACTATGGGTAAGGGTTTATGGTATATAAAAATTCCTCAAAAAATTGATTAGGATTCACCATTATAAATAATGATATGGTAGTTTATTTTTCATCACCCCAATTAAAGAATAATGAGAAAAATTACCCAATTCTTGAGTTTCAGGCTATATCGGTGATCATTTCATTAATGATTTTGTTGAATTATCTTTGTGGATAAAATTTTTGTATATATACAAATAAAAAAGATCATGAAAAAATACATTCATATAGGATAAGTTCAATATCTGGAAAAGGAGATGATTGGAATTTACAAAAAATTATAACTTCTCAATAAATTACAACCTAGGGAAAGAAAATATGGTGTTTGATTCTCATAGTATGAATTTATATGGTACATTTTCCATGATTAGGATTAAAAAAGACCCAATACATATTTATTTATAGAGTATGAATAGTGGAGTTATAAGGGAATTAATGAAATATTATCTTTCTCATGTTACTACTCAATAATTAATTCATGTGAAGATTAAAGAACCATAAAATAATTATTTAGAGCTATAGAAAATGGGATTAAATATTTTATGGTTTATCTTTTATGAATATGGTAGGTGGTTGAGGATTAAAGAAGATTTGGTTTCAACTAAGGCTAACTCAATATTGTTAGAGAGAAAACTATCATGGAATTTGACCATGGAATATGCCTCTGTGATTAGAGAGACTTATTTCCCACATAAATAACTCAAATCAATTACAAATAATCCCCTTGGATTATAAAAAATATCTACTCCATATAAAACCTAGGTTGCAGGCCCTGTCGATGTTTATATTAAGTCCACTAAGAAGAGTGTGCCAATAAATCTAATGGCTTTAGAGAAGTGTTCCCTGAAAGGATTGGGAGTAACCTATATTTTATATGATCTTCCACAATGAAGGAGTTATCTCCCACCATTGGAATAGAAAATACAGGTATTCCTATAGAATTATAGTCTTTATTAACAGTTACAACAACATTTTTGGGGATCCATCTTGTTGGGCCTTGTTCCTTGCCTCCCAAATGCACCAATATCCAGCTGTTAAAGTGATCGCCCTTGTCTTCATTTCATTTTTTCATTCCTTTTCCATTGAACCAGATCTGTAGAATATCTCCACTTGAAATATCTTTATATTCAATCCCATTGAACTCAAAAAAAAAGTGTATCACACTATAGTCACTCAAACCCCTTCAAATAACATATGAGAGGATGAATCATCACTAAGATTCCACCCAATAACCTTGAATAAAGATGGAGTTGTAAGGTTTAGAAGTCAGATACATGTCCCATAAAAACAATAATTGACTAAGGATATTTTAGATGTTGCAAATTGATTAACATAATCAATTCATCCATGAAGTACAAATATGTATAAATGCCTAAAAAATATCTGGTGGATACCCTAAAGAAATAAATTGAAAAATATATATCCCAACTATTGGAATGCGATCATACTATGGATTATTGAAAAAATTATAAGGGTATGTTGCAACCATTACCCATACCATTATGGAAATGGGGATGAAAACACATGTATTTAATCATATTACTCCACAAAATTTATAAAGTACATAATGTTATTTGGGTTTTATTAATTCACCATATGAAGTCGAGGCATTTTATTTTTATAAAAAATATCAATCTTGACCAATTCCAAATGATATATATAAGAGAATTGGTAAGTATTCATAGAGTAACACTCTATATTGTATTTTATATGGAATCAATATTTAACTTAAGGTTTTGGATAATTCCTCAAAAATCATGGGAAACAAAGTTGTGGTTCAGCAATACATATCATCTTCAGTCATATGGTTAGTCTAATAGTTCCATCTATATACTTGAAGATATATTGACATCATGTTTGGTTTATTTCCAAGAATGTTGGAATCAACACATCCCTCAGGAAAAGTTCTCATATAATTACACTTTTAATTATAAAATTTAGTTTTCACCATATAAGGATCATAATGGGATGATATGGAGGGATCCAACATGAATGGATGAATTTGGAGAAATTAAGTTGATAGATACATACCTTGTCTACGAATTAATGGAGAAGGTCCAGACCATGCACTATAAAATGGGGATGGAAAAAATTCAATAGAATAATCATGAAAATAATCATCGACGAGATCTTGATTTTGATGTTGGTGAAAAGGTATTCCTTAAACAATAACCTTGGAATTGGGTTATGATATTTTGGAATAAAGGGAAGTGAGTCACTAGATACATTGGTCCCTTAATGATCATTAATCCAGTTTGGGTTTTAGCTTATCTCTCATCACTCCTTTCATATCTCTCTTAAGTTCAAGATGTGGTCTATATATCTCTTTTTAGGAAGTACATACCAAATCAATTTTATGAATCAATCTCTGATATTGTATAATTACAATATAATCCATTAAATTAAGAATAACCTATGGAAGTCTTTGATCAAATATAAGTGGTTATAAGAAGTAAGACTACCCATATTGTCAATGATTTGTGGAAAAATCATATGTTTAGGGAGGATACATGGGAACCTAAGGATTTGATAAGAGAAAATTGAATTAACATGTTTCTTTGCATGTAATAAAATTTCAAGTAAAATTATTTTTAAAGGGGTAGAATGTAACGAATTCATATTTTTAGTAAAAAAAATTCTATAATTAAATATTAGGTGAGTATTTGTCTTGAATTACGTACTGAACAAAAATGAAAACAAAATGACAATAATAAAATTATTAATTAATATAATTATTTTATATACACAAAATTGGTCAGTGTTAATAAAAATAACCACTTTAAAAAACAATATGAAAAATGAATAATAAAAAAATTTCATTTTAGGCTTAGGGATACAATTTTTTCTAAAAATTATTATTACATATTATGTCAAAAAGTATGAAAATTAAATATTTATAACCATTATAAATTTAATTTGGTAAAATGGATTTCATATTTGGAATCAGTTGTTCTGAATTATTTTATAAGAATAATTTTATTTTTAATCATAAAAATGAGATTAATATGATTAATGTTAGTTACAGTAATAATGGTTCAACAATTATTTTCAAATATTTAGTTTATTAATATTATATAGATTTTACCTAATAATTTAAATTATTATGATTTAAAAAATGAATTTAATATTATTTTTAAACATTTACATAATTATATTAACACACATTGAATTGGTAACCAATCTTAAATATTATTATGAACAAAAAATGATTAAAACATCTTCTTTATATGATAAATAATTTCTCAATGTATAAAATATATTAATTTAAATGTTAAATTTATTTATTTAAAACCTGATTTATGTTAAATGGGGATTAAATTTAGTTTTTTCACAACTAAATTTGGTAATAGGGGTTTACTTAAAAAATTAAAAAATATGAAATACTTGGTTAAAAATTACCTACCATAGAAAAAATGAAAATGGTAAAATGTACAAACCTAATTTTTAATGTCTTGATACATGTTTAGAACAAGTGTGTAAATATATAGTTGATGATTTATTGGACTTATCTCGACCCACACTCTATTATGTCTCAGTTTTAAAATTTTAGATCACTCAACTTTATCTCACACCCACACACTATTATTTCTTGGTTTTTGAACCACTCACCCTTGAATGTGCCATTACTTTATTGATAAATAATGAATGTTCACAAAAGATACCTTTCATTCACTTATAAATGGGACACACTTCCACCACTTTATATCACGCCTATTAGTTTGAAATTATTATTGGAATTCTACCATTTTTCTACAGCTAGAACTCACTAACATGTTATGTATTCTTTCTGACATTAAGATATTCCAAATAAATTATAAATCAAGGATATTTCTAAGAGTTGATTAATTTATTATAGGAATTTATGTTCATGCACAAAGCCAATCAGTACCATAGTAATGGTTTCATCAACTCAATTTTTGATTCATTAGATCATAGTGGTTTTTAGTTGAATATATTTTTCAAGATTTCTATGATCCTTACATTCCTATATTTTATATATATTTTCTTATTTTTTTAGTGGGGAAATTAATTCTTATAGTCAATAACCACTTCATTAATAAACAATTTTCCCAAATAAAAGTATAATGTTTGTAACAATAACTTTAATTATTTTTAATTAATATTCTCCTCTATGTCAACATTTTCTATCATGAATATTCTATATTTTTATGGATATATAACTTATAACTCTTTATAATATGGATTTAAAAATAATTATCATTCCCTTCATAAATGTTTTTAAAAAATTTATTTAAAAATCATCATTTATAACAATGTTTAAAATGTTCTTTTAAACATTTGAATTTTTACTTCTATTTTTCCCTCCACGGTCTATCACTCATCAATATATGTTTTTATCACTGAATATATTATAATAAGATATGATTCTATTTTTGAAAATTAGAATTTTGAAATCATATGATTAATTATGTTCATATTATGTGATGTTTTTGAAAAGTTTAAGAAAACCATTTTTTTCCATGGGTGCTTTATGATATGATTATGATTGATTTTTAGTGGAAACAAATATATGTATGATGATAGGTGGGGTTCTATATAACATATATTTAATGGGTTTATGTTTATATTTATTTAGATATTTATGAATTTATATAATAAGTTTGTTCACATAGTCAAGGGAATAATGATTTTTCTCGCATTCTTATGCATAAATAATATATGTTTGATCACATATGTTTAGGTATAATGACTTTGATCATAAAGGCTTTCCTTTGCCTATAGGTGTGCCACATTTTCATTATCCTGATTTTTCACATTTGAATGACTCATTTCCTTTCTATTATATTCTTTTTCCATGTTATCAGTTATATTTAAATTATTGGTGCACACACATTTTTTAATATTTGAAACTTATTTGTAGTCATGCGATTACTTATATACTTAATTAATGATATTTTTATAATTTTATGTTTATCTATCATTTTTTATGATTAAAGTATATGATCTCATGATCATTTATTAATATTTTAATCCCTTCTATATGTTATATATTATTTTTTATGTGTAGGATCGAAATAATTATGTAGATGCTCAATATACAAGAGGGGGGGTGAATTGTATACTTTAAAAATTCCCTTGGAACTTTTAAAGTTGGTTACGGATAACTATGTTTTCCTTAGACAAGGAAAATCTAGGTTTAACAAAGTTAAACTAAGCAAATTCAGAACACCTCTAATCATCAACTGGAGAATTGGAACCAAGGTTTACAATATAATATTCTACCTTAAAGCGTATAGAATCTAAACTAGTCAAAGTACAAGTGTAAGGAAATACAAGAAGTTTATACTTTCCGTACAATACAATATGCAGCGGAAACAAACAAGTAGTAACTACAAGTAACAAACAAAAACTCTTTTAACCTAAAGAGAAGGGTATCCAACAACCTTGGATAAAGGTCTCTTGATTTATACTTTCAAGAAAATCTATCTTACCCACACCAGGGTAAGCCCTCAATACGAAGATCGGAATCTCTGCCTTGCTATCCCCGCAAGCCCTCAACTTCATGGTAGTTGAACCTCTGTCTTCCTCAGAAAGGAAGCCCTCGAACTTCAAGGTAGTCGGCACCTCTGTCTTCATATCCCCGGAAGTCCTCGAATGTAATCACCAACATTTGGAGTTACACGAAGCAATCTGAACGAGCGGTTCAGTACGCACAAGGCATAAAAAGATTCCCTCTCTATAATTAACCTTAACAGCGTGTGGTCTCCATATTTATCAACTTGTTCTTTTTGAGCTCTTTCAAATGAGCTCCTATTTATAGGAAAACTTTCAACGGTTGGCTACCTCTTCCAATGGTCATATTTTCCCTGAAATTCGGAGGGACCTGTACACGTGTAACTCAATCAATGGATAATTAGAAACAAAATAGATGACATCGTTTTATAACAAACCATGTATAACTGAATGCACGACATCGTTTTGAAATGAAGCATATGTAAGTAAAATCTAATCAATATTTTGGAGTGTAATCAAGTCAAAAGTTCAGAGTCTAATGCAAATGAAATTCAGAGTCTATGTTAAGAAATGTTCGGATTCTGTTTTATAGGAATTAAGAGTCTGGTTTCACCAGAGATCGGAATCTAAACTTGCAGAGTTCGGAGTCGAGCTACTTAAGAGTTCGGAGTCAAACTGCTGAAGAGTTTGGAGTCAAACTGCTTAAGAGTTCGGAGTCGAACTGCTTAAGATTTCGGTGTCAAACTTCTTAAGAGTTCGGAGTCAAACTACTTGAGAGTTCGGAGTCGAACTGCTTAAGAGTTCAGAGTCGAACTACTTAACAGTTCGGAGTCGAACTCTTTGAGAGTTCGTAGTCGAACTACTTAAGAGTTCACAGTCAAACTTCTTAAAAGTTCGGAGTCGAACTACTTAAGAGTTCGGAGTCGAACTACATAAGAGTTTGGAGTCTAACTCATGAAAGTTCGGAGTCCAGAATTCAGATTAGAACTTCATTACAGATCACATCCAGAATTCAGATCCTAAAAACAGAATGCTCCAAATATTTTCATTTTATGGCTCCAGGTTTTTGGGTATGAATCTGGTTGTTGTACTTAAGAAAATATGTCTATGTATAAGAAATTCTAGGTTAGGGTAAATTTCCTTAAAGAAGTAAATTTTCCTTATGGGGGTAAATATAATATTTTCTTAAGTATAAGGTGTTTGTGATTTTCAAAACAAGAAAGAATGGAAAAGTCATAAGCAAAACCTTATTGACTCAAAATTATGTTCTAAAACATTACAATAAATTTTTTCATTTCTAAGCATTTGAGACCACCCATTTCTTCGGTTACCCTTCCTCGGGTTATGAAGACAATTATATCATGTGATATATCTAGAAATGGTTCTATAGGAGTGATATTATTGGGTAATGATTATAAGAGTTTTAAAATAATATTCTTATGTAGTTAACATCAATTAAACTGAACCTTTTGGTCCTCGGGTTGTGTGAATGTCTCCTTGATATATTATCTAAATAATTAGATTGAAGTATAATTTATGTTAAGTTAGCTTGAGTTGATTCATTTAGTTTCATAGTAGTGTTTAGTTATTCATTTTGGATTAGTTTTTGGAACGATAGTGTAAAATCTAGTGATTATTCCAAGGTATATGTCTAAGTATTGGATAACATCTCGAAATCATGGCAAAGTAGAGATTTTATGGTTTTCTAGGGAATAAAATCTTGGTCATGAATCTTTATGTGGATAGAGGACATGGAATATATATTCCTAAGGATAGTAACTCTAAAATAGGTGTATTAGTTATTTACTTAGTTATCACCTGGTTTATGAAAAATAGGCCTAATTATTCACCTGTTTTAACACACCTAGGGGATATTTTTTAGTTAATTCACATTATCTTTATAAACAATTTTAAAGAATTTTTATATATAACAATTTTTGTTCTACAAATTACCATGGATAATATAAATTCAAACTTTGAGATTTGTAGGATAATATACGCACCTTATTTATGAAATCCGCATTCTAAGTTTACATTTTAATTATATTTACATTCATTAATTTAAGAATGATCATTCTAAATTTTACTTTACTTAATTTAATTTTGGGGACCCAAAATCACCAAGATAACAATGGGTGAAATGGAAAATGTGGTGATTTTACATATGAGAAACCTGTTTACATTATATCTAGAATGATAAATCTCGTGGAAACTATCACCCAATTGTATCAAACTATGAAAAATAGTGAAAATCTAGTTGATATATAGAATGAAACAAGGAAGGAACAACTCATTATCAAGTAATTCATGAGGAATCTTACACACTCTTTTAGAAGTTATTCTAAACTACTAGTTTCTGAGTGGTAGGTCTAAATGATGGGTATGATTTCTACTATTATCAAATAATTGGAACATGAGATGGTTGTTTTGTTTGTCTGTCATTTATAAGGTGATGTTGACCAGTAGGGAATCTAATTAAGACTACCAATGAATTGTGGAATTAAACTCTATGGAAAGGGAAGAGTTTAAGAATATATTTTTCACTATGAATTTTCCTCGGACTCTTCACATGAAAATATAGAGAGAATTTTCAGAATTGATGAAAACTATGGATGAATCAATTGGATTTTATTAAGTAATATTCAAATGAATTTTGATGCACACCTCTGATTTTATCTCTGATACAGAATGTAAAATTTATTGTTTGTTTACTTGAATAAATCCAAGTGTTCTAAGATAATTCACCAAAATAGAATTTGATAGAAATGAAGATATTGTTTAATGTGATCTTAAATTAAAGATGGAAATTCGAACCTTTCATTATTTTGTATAAAATAAAAGGAAAGTTCTGAATCATGGATTATCTAATGATAAGAAACATGGTGGGAAGAAATTCCAATTTCCTATATGTGATAAATAGGGGAAAATCACCTATGAAATTTCTTAATGGGACTAGGGAAATGATATAAGTGAAATAAATAAACACATGAATCCAACAACTATGGAGGAAAGGGTAAGAATCTTATAAAGGTAATAGAATAGAAAAGGTCACAGCTAATGATCCACAAACAACATATTGATTCATGTGAAAGGAGACTTGAAATTACATAAATAAATTCCCTAACACACATTCCAATGAAGAAAATAGCCTTAAGAATCCTCCCAAATCATTGAAATATGGATGGGTATTCAGGATCACTACCACTAATGTGGATCATGATAATGAAGTGATGTGAGATTCACTTGATTTATATTCTCTTTTTAAAAATATATTATTTTATTCTAGTTCATCACATTCCTTTATATCACGCAAGTTTCCTAATAATATGTAATCAAAACCTTAGGTAATGGATATTTAACTCTCTATAAAAACACATGGTTGCATAATGATCATGTCTAAAATATATAAACATGTTATGATTGTGATTTGTGGGATGATAATTATTTCAGATCAAATTATTCTTCCTTTGGTTAAATTTTACCAAATTTTGGGTAGGGATTAGATTTCACATTAGAAATCACATATAAAATTTTGATTTAATTTTATTTTATTTTATATTCCCATTTTCAAGTGACAATGTAAGAGTAATTATGAAATCTTAGTGGAAGATAATTTTATAATATAGCTTATGATATTGAAAAACGAGGGTGTATTAAAGAAAATAATCAAGGAGGAATAAATATTAACTAAATGCCTATTATTCAGGAGTATAAATATGTATTTACAAATGAACATCCTAGTACTCCCCCAGAGCTGAGGCTGATTTTCCAATCGAGCTCATACAATGATTCGTGGGAAGTCAGGTTCTGGTCATGTAACGGCCAAGCACAGGCCCGTGTGGGGTGACCTAGAGACCACTTTAAATGGAGGCTGGTTAAAGAAAGTACATGTCATGTACCCTTAAAAAACACATCGTGTACTTTCTTTTTTTTCAATAAAGGGGCTGGGGTCTCATCTAACGGACTTTACCATCTTCTTCTCAACCTATGTCATCTGGGAGTGAACAACACCACCAGATCTTCACTAAGCCCCTGACTTGTCATCCGTTCTCTGATTCGAACTTCGTCAGTTTCATTGGAATCACATCGGTGAGTTCTTCCTTCTTCTATAACCTCACCTCTTTATTTCTCCTCTTTTATGAGATACTAACGGTTGAATGTTTTTAGCTTATTTGTAGATCTGTTGTGTTCTAGGGAGATTCAATGCCTAAGGTTCAGGTATATCATTATTATAATGTTGGGGTATGTGGTTTGTGCCTTTCTGTAGATAGTCATTGAGTTTTATGTGCAAAAGAACCCAATACACAAGAACGGGTTATTGCGTGTTTATGGTTTTTAGCCCTATAATTTCATTTTATTCCTTGTTTATTTGGATATAGGATATTTTTTTGTGAATAGGGTTAACTTTGATATGTTATGGATGTTTTCCCCATGATTTCTTATTTTTACTGTTTGGTCTAGCATTCTTATTAGGGTGCTTGTTTTACATACCTAGTATTGTTAGGATAGAGTGATTATTATCTGACATGTTTTGAGATGTTATATACTATTTAGACAAGTAGTTCTTGAGATTTACGTTGGTTGCCACATATCGTTTTTTCACGACACCGGGTTGTGAGAACCCCTTCTAGTAGAACAAAGGGAGAATAGACGTTGAGGGCTTCCCTAGAGTGTATGTTTATTTTTACATTGTGAGACCATAGGGGGGGTGGATATCATGCTCCATCAGAGTGTCTTTACTTTCCTCGATATGGGATAGAGGGGGAATTGGATGTTTAGTTCTTCCTCAGAGTGCTTATTAGTTACCGATATGAGACCACAGGGAGAATTGACAGTGAGTGATTCCTCGGAGAGTCTTTGCAAAAGCTGAACCAAAGGGGTTAGAATATGTGTACTTCCCAGAGTGTTGATTGTGTTCGTTTGGTTGAACAAGAGGTTTTAGGCTATTAGTGCATCCCAAAGGGTTGCCTAATTTTGATTATCTGCTTACTTGTTATATTAAGATGAATGCAATTGAATTTATAGGATTGTTACTATGTGTAATTCTTGTTTACTACTTAATTTTGATTATTATCTACCATATATATTCATTGACTATCAGGCACAAATATTTGGGTGGTTTCCAACTAGAATTCATCTCACACCGTGTTTGGGTCATGATCTTAGGCCCAAATTGATTATATTGTTGCAGGTCTAGATAAGGGAAAGTGCCCTTCTACTTCAGGTACTTGATTGTTGAGGAGATGGAGAGCATGAGACCAAGCTGAGGCTTGCGATGCTACTAGAGTTCATCTGTTTTGTTTTTTACTTTGGTTTAGTACTGTATTGTAGAAATATGAATTATTTGGTTTCTTTCCTAGACATATGTATCATGCGTCATATATATATGTGTGCTCTATTTGTTTATTAATTTCATTGTTTACTTATTTCATTTTCTTACTACATCCACTATTTTTTTCTGTTTATTTTCTCCACTTTACTCTCCCAATGACGGAATAGTTTCCCAACTATCACACCCAAGTCCCTTACAGCTAGTTGGAAGCCTCTGGCATTTGGGGAAATGCGCTTGTGGCCATGTGACCAACCGGGAATGGGGCACCTCTAGGAGGCTCCCAGAATTGGGACATTACAAAGGGGTATCAGAGGCATTCTTTTTTCTTGACTTACTATTTAGAGCCTATATCCAAGGATAGGAAAAAATAAGTACTTTGAAATAATTTGTACCTAGGAGTATCTAACCTATGTATAGGGAAATGCCAATTTACCTCATTATTGCAATTTTGTTGGTTTTGAAATTTTATAGTTGATTTGATTTCACTGTTGGCTGATTCACATGTTTTGTGATGTTATTATATATATTTTCAAGGTTCTATTTCTGTTTAAAAATGATGAGATTAGGGTATTGAATCTCATACATCATATAGTCACTTTCTATAGATCACATGTCATGCATCCTTTCCATTCCATTTTGGGTGAATTACTGATGGCTGGTTGTTTTGATAGGTTGTGTGCTAGACATGCATGTTTTTGTGATAGATCTCATGATAGGATACCTAAAATTTGATAATTTATTGCTAATATGTAAAATTTTAGTTAGAATGAATGCCAAAAATTGGTTCTTGGGTGTTATGGTCCCACATGGACCAAATTTCGTGGATCATTGCTATGTTATGTTTACATGTAACATGTATAAGATTCCGAGATTTGATTCGTGGGGAGAATGGGCCCTCACGGATCGGAATTCGGCACCTTAAGTGTCATTTCAGTGTTTCATGGGTTCTGTAATAGTTTTTGAGGCTTACTATCTAGAATAAATTCCAGAATACATGACGTGTAATGATGAATACAATCCATGTTTCCTTCTGTTCCGGAAAAAAATTCTTAAGTACACACCAAGTACTGTATGTACACACCATGTAGACTTTAACCGTGTCACTGACTATGTGGGCAGAGATATGGGGTTGGTAAATCATTGGTGGGACACGTCGTGTAGCGGATGTACTTGTCGTGTGGTGCTGACCATGTGTCCACCTGTGTGACTGACAACACATATAGATAAAATGTAAGTTATGCACGTTATTTCCAGCTTGAACAAGCCGTGTAGTATAACCCTTGTATCCAATCATGTAACAAACAACATGGGGTGATGGAATCCTTCCAGTACACATCATGTCCATATGGAACATGATATATTGAGTGAGGTGTGTAACTGTCCGTGTGATGAACAACACGGGTCGGTGAAGTTCGTCTACTGCATGTTGTGTTTGGAACAAACATGCCATGTAGTATTGTTCTAGAAGAACAGTGTGGCTTATCCATATAAGGTAACTCGGGTAGCGAAAGAGGATTCTAGTACATTCCATGTGTTAGGACAACACGCTGTGTAAATGGGGTGTTACCTGACCTGGGTTTGAAAAAGTACAAACCCATGTGAAGGCTTAAAGGAACACGTTGTGTATGAATTATACACATCGTGTATCCAGGTTTTGAAAAACATGAATGCTTTCTTTCCCCTGCTACTTTCTTACACTTCTATATTTTATTCCTTGATAATCACGAACTAAGGTGTGTGCTTGACCTGGAAGAGTCATGATACCGAGACTTCTTCTGTTTGTGTGCTAATTTTAGGGAAATGATCAAACACCGAATATGGATGATCAGGGACAACCAGTAGATCCTCTAGTTGGGCCAGTCATGGAACTAGCTATTAACCCAGATATAGGTTCTGATGCATAGTTCTGAGAGGGCTTCGTGAGGTTCATTTATACCTTCTTAGGAGTACTTCCTCCTGCCAATTCTATGTCAGAGTTGACGTGGGTTTTCCAGTAGCAGCATCCACCCACCTTCAAAGTGGAAGAAAGACCTTAGGCTGTAGAGACAAGGTTAGAATCTATTCTATCTATCTTTGATCATCTAGATATGCCTCTAAAAATAATGTTGAATCTCTCTATATACACTCTACAGGACTCCACCAAGTGATGGTGGGATGTGATCTCACAAGCGGGATTCCAGAAGGTTATGGCATGGGATGACTTCTAGCGTTCCTTCTATGACTACTTATACCTAGAGACTTTGAGGTCCGATCGAGCCTGAGTGTTCATGAGTCTGAATCAATGTACTCTTTATGTTATGGAGTATTCTTCTCACTTCATATAACTACAGTGATTCATGCCCATCCGAGGATGTGATGAGTTATTTCTAGAAAGGAAGTTTGAGGATGGTCAGAGGCCCGACATCCGATCTCTGCTAAACATCATCAGGTTAACTTCCATCACTTTTATAGTCAACCAGGCACTGATCACAAAGCACAATATGAGTGATTATAGAGCTGTGATCCAGGGAGGCTCGGTATCCAGAGTTGGAACCCCTCAGACTGATAGCAAGAAACTTCACAGGGATTTTACCCATGGATATCTTAGTAGGTGGGACAATTCTTCTGGTTTCCAAGTGGTGTGATACCAATGCGGGAAGAGTGGGAAAACAAGGCCACATTGCCTCAGTGACCCAGTGGAGTGGTGATCTTGTGGAAATATTAGTTATCTTTATCATTTCTATCAATTTTTGTCACCAATAGCTGATGATAGTTATTATTCTATGACTACTCATTCCGGAGTAGCACCAGAAGTTTCTCATCAATCAGGTAATTGGAGTTCATCTGGTCATTCAGGCCGAGTTGGAGGTCACGATCAAGGTAGCCAGTTGACAGAATTCTAGTGACAATAGTGAGGATCATCTTAGGATGGTCAGGTAGGGCTATGGAACATGTCAAACTTTTGCTGTTGAGCTGACCCAGCATGTGTAGGATCTTGGACCCTCTTAGTTCAAGGTATGATCCTAGTTACCTTAGTTTTAGCTTCTTCTCTTTTCAATACAGGGGCTTCCATTAGCTTTATATCTATTACAGTTGTGGAGTTACTTGGGATCTATATCTTTATATCTTCTGATGTCTTAATGTTGGACACCCTGTTGGGGATAAGAATGGCTAGTAATGACAATTAAAGGAGTTTCCTATAGAGTTTTGGGGAGTCACTTCTTGGGGGACCTATACATATTAGAGATTATGGGATATGATTTCATTCTCATAATGGACTAGTTAGTTCCCTTCTAGGTTTTTTTCAACTTCAATCATCGTAGGGCGGGTTTTACACCACTAGAGGGTAGATCATTTCTTCATAAGGGTGAATTGGATGTCCAGGTGAGCACAGAGGGACCTGATCATCATGGGTTAGGAGGAGTTATAGCCTATATTGCTAGTCTATATCTATTTGACCAGGGGAAATCATAGTTGGACTTTTCTCCAGTTGTGGATTATTTTAGGGTTGTCTTTCAATAGGACTTTTTAGGTTTTCATACAGAGTGAGAGGTAGAATTTTCTATTAAGTTTTTTCCTGGAGTGGCACCGGTGTCCATTCCTCCTTATAGGATGGCTACACCTGAGTTACAAGAGCTCAGGAAGTAGTTGGAGGAGTTGCAGGAAAAGGGTTTCATCTCACCCAATGGTTCCCCATGTGGTTCGCCTATCCTGTTTGTGGAGAAGTTGGAGGGTACCCTCCGACATTGTGTGGATTATCGGAAGTTTAACTAGTTGACAGTCAATAACTGATATCCCTTATCGAGGATTGATGATCTCTTTTATCAGCTTCAAGGATCCCGGTTGTTCTTGAAGATTGACATGAGATTTGGTTTTCAATAGTTGCACGTTAGACCTTCTGATATACCTCTACATCCTTTCAAAGTAGGTATGGTCTATAGGAGTACGTGGTTATGTCATTCAGTCTCACGAACGTGCTTGCAGATTTCATGGAACTAATTAACTCAGTCTTCCATCCATACTTGGATTCTTTTGTGGTAATCCTCATGGATGATATCTTGGTGTACTCTCACACTCGACACGACCATGACACCCATCTTGATATCATTTTTATTTCACTGAGAGAGCATCATTTATATGATAAGCTCTCAAAATTCCACTTTTGGATGGACCAAATTCACTTCTTGGGTCATGTTATCTTAGAGACAGAAGTATCAGTAGACCCATATAAATTGAGAGTAGTATTTTATTTGGATCTGTTGGAGAGCGTCTATGAGGTATGGAGTTTTCAAGGGCTGTCTGGATACTACAGACATTTCATACCGGACATTTCATGCTTAGCAGCACCACTAACGGGTCTGACTAAGAAGGGTGTGAAGTACTTGTGGTCAGATTCTGGTGAGTCTACCTTTTAGGAGGTGAAATTGAGGTTTACTTCAGCACCAATACATGTATTTCCAGATCTGGGAAAGAGATATACTGTGTAATGTGATGCATCAGGTATCGAGCTGGGAGTAGGGATTATACAGGGAGAAGGAGTCGTTTAGTATGGGTCTCAGCATCTGAGGACACATTATAAGAACTTCCAGATGCACGATCTCAAGTTTTCTGTAGTTGTTCATCATTTACATTGTTGGAGACATTATCTTCTGAGAGAGAATGGGACCAAGATGAGGTTTGCGATGATGTTGGATTTTATCTTTTTTTACAGTAACACCCCGACCCCAGTTACCCATAGTCGGTGCATTTTTATATAACATTGGCATGATCAAAAAAGATCAAGTCTCGAAAGACCTATTAGTTTACTAGCCTTCGAATTACTAGATACATTCATAAAGTTTACATTACATCATAAAGTGAAAACTACAACAACAACATCTTGTCTTCATATCCCCTTATACTATCCCTCCAAGTCATCAATAAATTACTTCTCCACATCCAAGGAAACATAAAACATTGAAAGGGGTGAGCTCAGATGCTGAGTAAGGATAACAATATAATGAAATCTTTCATAAATAAGCATAAACATTTAAGACAATGTATAACTAAAATAAAAGCCTTTTAAACTTGAACTTAAGCATAATATGGCAAAGATAAAATGAAATAATTCCATTTACTTATTCACATTGATATTCTACTAGTCGAATAATCACATGCAATATTAATAACCACTTTCATAATGATGTAATGCATAATGCCATACTATCATAACCACATTTTCAAGGCCTTGTGCCAAGACTACAAATAAGATTTTGTAAAGTCCTTGTTCCAAGACACTAGTTTGTCTCATGAGACCTACTGATGCATCAAGGAGCTATATCAGGCTCCACACATCACATACTAAGTCCAATGCATTCCTCATATGAACAGGTTTAAATATAACATAAACATTCATATTAAAACTAGCATACGAAATGTAAATACATTCATCATAAAACATGAATGGCATAAAAATAACACATCCACAGTCAAACATATCACAAAACCTTAAATACAATATAGAAGGTTTGTGTTATAATAAATCACATTCAAATAAGCTTAAAATCCATCAATGGATGTTGACATAGATGAAATCAAAACTATTTGAGAGAAATATCTATTTTTAAATCATTTAAAAGTCACATAATTATAAAATAAAACATTTACTTTGAAAATATTCTTATAAGATTTTAAGGGAAGATTCGACGATTTTATAACAGCGGAAAATAGACGCACCTGTCGTATAAGTTAAAAAAGACATTCTTACCCTAATTCTGTCGAAAAGGTTAAAAAGGACATTGTTTGGAAAACGACAGAAAGATTCCTTTATAAAATTCTTATAAAAAATAAACAAGGGTATAAATGACTTTAACCCATAGTCTGTAAAATAGTAATAATTATTTGAAATATATTTTTAAGAAACATGGATGTGGATGATAAAGAGGTCCCAGAAGATAATTACATACAAACAACCTCAGATAACGAAGAGATTGTGAAATAAACCATTACCTTGTACTTTTCCTTGGTCAAGGGTAGGTTAAACTCATGTATAATAGGTAAAACATTGTTATTAGGTTATACAAGAACCATATACATAATTATTATGTCATATATGATCTTCTATTATTGCTTTGTTAATAATATTTTAGTATTATCATCATTTCGGGTGTTAACTTACTCGTTTTATTTTATATGTTTTATTACATAAGTCGTGTTTGTTATGGATAGGTTGTATCTTATTCATATCCATAATGATAAAACATTACTTTTAATCACAAATTGAGAATTATTCTTGAATGGATAAGATGGGGAATTAATCTCATCGCGTTCATGGAGACGGTAGTTCGTACGTACGCACGAGCTACAATATCATTCTTTTGATATTAAAATAATATATAATTGGATGGTAAATCATATATAAAGAATCTTTATTATGTTTAAATTAATTACACATCATTATTATACAAATCCAAATAATAATTTACTGAATAACAATTACAGCACGACGTGGAGACTGTAAGCCATATGTATGCACATATGGTGACATGTCATTCAAGGGATGGATAGAATAATGAATATGGTTGTACCATATTTATAATAACATCACAGTGTATATAATATACTATCGTTATTATTTTAGAATGGGAATAACAAATAATGAAGAAGTTGAAGAGGAAAGGAACTTGAAAGAGGGTGGTGAAAACATTACCTCTTCTTCGGGTTCTTCCTTTTGATTTGATCAAAAGGGATCATTAGGTTGGCTTTCTGACTAAATTAAGGCCTCTAGTATGAAGGGAGGGTATTTGGGAGGGTATTTGGATAGAGTTTGGCCGATCCCAAAGGCTTTAAAGGTGTGAAATTGAGATAAGGGGAGTGCGCTTTTATAAGAGGGGTGAGGGGCACCTTAGGAAAATCTAGAAATTTTATTTCATAATAAATTTATATTAGGTTTATAATGGCTCCAAAGTGGATAATTTATATTTTAAGGTGGGGATGGGTTGAAATCCTTTCACCCATTAGGTTTTAGACAGATTTGGGTCACTTTATTAACCTTATCATTTAGTTTTAGCTCTTAGTTAATTAGTTTGACACTTACCATGTCTCTTTGTATTTTTATATTATATAGTCAATAAAATTACTATAAACTTCCAAGAGACCCCCAAGTGGTACATTAATGATACACATATCATTATATTAGTCTCTTGGCTGAACCTTATATTTTTATGAATAGAATATAAATTAATAATATAATATTTGTTTTAAAAACTCTTTTATGTCAATTTTGACACTATTGGGTATTTTGTTTTTGATAATTTCATAACAGCAATATTACTTAGAATAAAATGTATATAAACAATAAAATAATGTCATATTAACCTAGAAATTTAGTAGAATTCACAAAAAGTCTCAAATTACATTAATTTGATATTTATAATATAAATTATTTTAATATTACATTAATTATGTAATTACTGTATCACCATTGTGTCATACATAAATTAACTTATTTAATGTCTAAAAATTATAAATAAAATACAATTATGTAGGATATTTGTTTAGATTTCTAATGAAAATTTATAATCTAATTTATCTTATGTATAATACTATATTAAAAATGTTTTGGTAATTAAACTTTGATTTTAACTCTTTTGACTCTTCTTTGAATTAAATAATAATAAATATGCTAGTCCAATCCATGTGGAACTAAATGATAATATTTTATTCCTAAGGTTGTTTTTGGTCGAGATACACTTGTCCAAAAGAATTAGGACATGTGTTAGGGTGATATTAATATCATTTTTACCCTTAATTACCCTATTTACTATTAACCATGGTAAATAAAAGTAAAAAGTTATGATTCACCAAAAATTATTTTTATCTTATTGACCCACGTTTTACAACTTGATATTAACCGTGTCTCTCGTATTTTCTAAATTCCACTCATAGAAGCGGTAAAATTTAGTTTTATGTGAATTTCCAAATTCTCCTAGGAGGTGGGTAAAAGACGATGAAAAGTTCCATAAAAGTTTTATATATCTAAAATGATTATAAACTAAATCCAATGAATTATATTGTTGTTATATAGGTATTATGTATCCATTTTGACCTTGATTAAATTTAAATAAAATAAATAATTATTTAAATAAAAATTCGGTTTTAAACCATGACTCAGTGTTTTTCACTATTCATCAAAAATTGAAAGTTATCAGAAAAATACCAAAATTTCACCCTAGGCTAATTTCGAAATTTCCAATCCAAAAGTGACGTCCATTTTGAAAGATAAAATTTATAAAATTTCAAAAAGTGGGTATTACTATTCATAACGGCTAGTCTGATTGGTCGTGGTGTGTGTTAGAACTCGAACTTGCATACAACACACCCTACTGAATTATTTAAAGAGAATCGTACCGTGGAAGCTTGGGGTGTTACATTCTCCAAACCTTCAAATAATTTCGTCCTCGGAATTTCTAGAATAATACTGCATGAAAAGGCTCGGGTGGTTCTTCATCATAAGTTCCTCGGGTTCCCACGTTGCCTCTTCCATCTTATGGTTCCTCCATAGAACTTTTACCAGACGAGTCGTCTGGTTTCTCAGCACTTGTTCTCTTATATAAAGAATCTTGACAGGCTCTTCGCAAAAAGACAGATCAGGTTCCAGTTATAATTACTCATAGGTGAGTACATGCGTTGGGTCAGGCATGTATTTTCTCAACAGTGATATGTGGAACACATTGGGAACTTTTGAGAGATTTGGCGGCATTGCCAAACGGTAGGCTACAGCCCCAATTTGTTCTAGAATTTCGAAAGGTCTGATGTACCTAGGACTCAATTTACCTTTCCTACTAAAATGTATAACTCCCTTCCAGGGAGATACCTTCAAGAAAACATGGTCTCCTACCCGAAATTCCAAATCCTTCCTTTGGTTATCGGCATACCTCTTCTGTCTACTTTGAGCTGCTTTGATGTGGTTTTGGATTACATTTACCTTTTCCATCATTTCCTCCACCAGTTCTGGGCCTACAATCTTTCTCTCACCAAAATCATCCTAACAGGTTGGTATGCGAAATCTCTTTCGATATAACGCTTCATATGGTGCCATCTGAATACTTGAATGAAAGCTATTGTTATTGGAAAATTCCACCAGAGGTAAATATTGATCCCACATACCCTGAAAGTCAAGTGAGCATGATCTCAACATGTCTTATAAGAATGAATAGTTCGTTCTGATTGTCCATCTGTTTGAGGGTGGTAGGCAGTGCTCAAACAAAGTTCAATATCCAAGGTCTTTTGAAGACTCTTCCAGAATCTTGAAGTAAAACGGGGATCACGATCAGAAAAAAGAAAATAGTGGCACTCCATGAAGTCTCACAACTTCATTAAAATATATTCTTGCATGACTCCTCCAGGCTGTTTCCTAGCAGCTTTCACTTGTTGAAAAACCATACATCTTGACACAAAATCAGCAATATCCCTCTTCATGTTGTCCAACCAAAAATGTTCCTTCAAATCTCTATACATTTTGGTTCTCCAATGGTGTATAGTGAAATTAGAGCTATGAGTATCATCTAATAATTCCCTTTTCAGATCAGGTATATTGGGAACACGAAGTCTCTTCCCAAATTTTAAAATTCCTTCTTCATACACAAAGTCTCTCAATCTCCCATCATTCACAGCTTTAATCTTCTGTTGATTTTCTTCATCATCGGTCTGAGAATTCTTAATCTTTTTTGGTAAAGATGGTTGGGAAACCATTTGAAAAAGCATTGATGTTTCACCTTCCATGGTTATTCCCATGTCCATCTTCACTAGATCTATGAAAATTGGATCCCTTTCAATTCTCATATTGTTCAAAACTCCATGATCTTTTCTGCTCAAAGAATATGCCACCTTGTTTGCCTTCCCCGGGTGGTAGTGTATTGTACAATCATAATAATTGAGTAATTCAAGCCATCTCCTTTGCCTCATGTTGAGTTCTTTTTGTGAGAAAATATACTTCAAACTCTTTTCATTAGTATAAATCTCACATTTTTCACCATAGAGATAGTGTCTCCATATCTCCAAAGAAAATATCACAGCTGCTAACTCGAGATCATGAGTATTATAGTTTTTCTCATGAATTTTCAACTGTCTTGATGCATAGTCAATAACCCTATCATTCTGCATAAGGACACAAGCATTTCCTTTCTTCGATGCATCACTATAAATAACGAATCCATCATTCCCCGATGGTAGAGTCAATATAGGAGCATTGACTAATCTTCTCTTCATTTCTTCAAAACATTCTTCACACCCTTTTGTCCAAACAAATTTAACCCCTTTACATGTGAGCTTCGTTAATGGGTTAGCTGACCGGGAAATATTCTGGAAGAAATTTCAATTATAACCTGATAAACCAATAAAACTTCATACCTCAATTATACTCGTTGGTGTAGGCCATTCTTGGATTTCCTTGGTCTTAGAAGGATAAATAGAGATTCCATCTTTAGAGACAATATGGCCAAGAAAATAAATCACCTAAATCCAGAATTCACACTTGCTAAACTTCCCATATAATTCATGTCTTCTCAGAGTCTTCAGGATAATGTGCAAGTGATTTTCATGATCTTTGTAGCATTTGGAGTATACCAAGATATCATCAATAAAAACCACAAAAAATTCATCGAGATATTCCTTGAAAACTCTATTTATTAGATCCATGAATAAAGAGGGTGCATTAGTCATCCCAAAAGGCATTACTGTAAACTCGTAATGCCCGTACCTGGTTGAAAATGATGTCTTCGGAATATATTCCTTCTTCGCACACAACTGATGGTATCTAGATCGAAGGTCAATCTTTGAAAATTATTGAGCTCCTTGCGGTTGGTCAAATAAATCATCAATTCGAGGTAGGGGATACTTGTTCTTTATTGTTATATCATTGATTTGCCTATAGTCGATACGTAACCTCAGAGATCCATCTTTCTTCTTAACAAAAATGACAGGGGATCCCCATGGAGAAACACTAGGGCGAATAAATCTCTTATTACTCAATTACTCTATTTGATTCTTTAGTTCAACTAATTCCACAGTGTCCATTCTATAAGGGGTCTTCGATATATGCCTTGAACCAGGAATTAAATCAATGGAAAACTCAATTTCTCATTCTAGAGGACGTCCAGGTAAATCTTCTGAAAACACATCAACATATTCTCTCACAATAGGTACATCCTATATTTGAAGATTCCTTTCCTCACCCATAGTTATTTCATTTTCTTACTCCCCAATAATTTTATTTAGTTGAGCTGCTGTGGGTGGATCTAGTTAAGAATTATGGGGTGATGATTCCGCTCTAAAGATAAGGTGTTCCTTATCATCATCATCAGAAATAGTAACCTCCTTCTTCTTACAATAAATTTTTGCATCATGGTCCGAAAGCCAATCCATACTGAGGATTATATCAAATTCAATCATAGGTATGATGATGATATCTGAAGATAAAGAACATTTATGTGCTCTAATGGGGATATATTTACAAAACTTTGTTGCAATGATACTTCACTTAGGAGTTTTGACTGAAAACTCCCTTGTTGAATCAAATTGTAAATATCTAATTTTCTTAGAAAACTGGGAATATATAAAAAGATGAGATGATCCAGAATCAAATAATGTGTTTGCTAAACTTGAGGAAACTATTAAATTACCTTCCACCATGTCTTTCGGAGCTTCTACCTCTGCAGTAGTGATAGCATAATCGTGGCCTTGATCCCTTGTCCATTTTCTGAGGTAAGTTCCCCTGACACTTAGGACATTAATTTTCATAATTTCCCATCTCCCTGCAATTGTAGCATTGGACATCGGTAGCATCCTTCTTCAACTTGCAATCATGAGCTTGGTGGCCTTTTTCACCACACTTGTAACAGAATCTCATTCCTTTTAAGTAAGTACCGAGGTGTTTCTTCCCACATTTACTGCATGATAGATATTTAACTTTTCCCTTCTTCACCTTATTTCCATTCCTAGAGTGATCAGCAGATCTCTTCTTCTCCTTCTTTGTTTTAAAGTCATAAGACTTAGAGAATTCCTTTTCTGTCTTGATAGCACATGAGACAATATCTTCGTACAATGAGAAGGTTTGTGAGACTAATACTCGACGGAGAAACGGTTTTAACCCATCAAAGAAATGATCAATCATACTTCTTGGGTTACATATATAATCTGCAGCATACCTCCCTAACCTTTTAAATTTATCCTCATACTTTGCGACATTCTCGTCCTCCTTTTGCCTCAGACTCAGAAATTTCCTTTCCATATCTGCTCTATGGTCATGAGGAATGTATTTTTCTAAAATTTCTTTGAACTCCCTCCATTCCATATTTGATACTTCCTCTTTGTCCTTTTCATTTTGAATCAAGGACCACCATTGATCAGCATCTCCAGTGAGGCGGTAAACTGCCATGATAACTTTTTCCCTTTCACTACTCCCCAAAGCCTGAAATATTTTCTTTAGGGAATTAATCCATTTCTTAGCTACTAAATGATTTCTACTCCCATTAAACATTGGTGGTTGTTTCCCCATGAAGCTATCTAACATTGATCCTCCACGCTGCGGATCAGAGTGCTCCATATCGGTAAGGTTATTATTCATAACCTGGGTGAGTTGTCCTAGTATGGTGATTAGCTGATCAGCACCAGTTGGATCACCAGCTCCACTAAAATTATCTTGATCAGGAGGAAAATCCCTACATGGAGTGCGTGAATTGATATAGTTTCTATTTCTTCCACTAGGTGTCATTTCTAAATAATGTCATAAACTAGATCAGTTTATAAATCAAAATACATAATTCCATACTTGTAAAACACTTAACATAAATTGAACTATTTATGGATATAATCCATAATCATAAAATTGTTTTCTTTGAGGATTTATATACTCATAAACCCTTAATAATGGTTTGTAAAGAAAATTAGAATTATCCTAAGCATATCCCCCAGGAGTGTCGTAACCAAGAGTGCAGCAAGGCCCGTTGTCGTGCACCAGTTCCCATTCGAGTCTAGCTCAAAGCAGTGTTTTTGGGTTTTACCCCTAGGTACATCTGTGTTAGAGCTGCCTCTACCTGCTCATATCCAGACAGGGATGTATTGCTTGGAAAACTCACAAAATATCTACACTACCAAAATTCTAGGAAGTTCTTCTATACTAATCCTCAAAGTCTAATTTAGGACTATATGCTCTAATTAGAGTTTATATAAATCTAGCTTCCAAGGTTTTTACTAAACTTCCTCTGATACCAAATGTAATGCCCCGACCCCAGTTACCCAGAGTCGGTGCATTATTACATATCATTGGCATGATCACAAAAGATCAAGTCTCAAAAGACCCATTAGTTTAGTAGCCTTGGAATAACTACATACATTCATAAAGTTTATATTACATCATAAAGTAAAAACTACTACAATAACAACTTTTCTTCATATCCCCTCATACCATCCCTACAAGTCATTCATAAATTACTTCTTCACATCCTGGGAAAAATAAAAAATTGAAAGGGGTGAGCTCTGATGCTCAGTAAGGATAACAATATAGTGGAAACTTTCTTAAATAAGAATAAACATTTAAGGTAATGTATAACTAAAAAAGCCTTTTAAACATGAACTTCAGCATAATATAGAAAAGATAAAATGGAATAATGACATTTACTTATTCACATGGATATTCTACTAGTCTAATAATCACGAGCAATAATAATAACCATTTGCATAATGATGGAATGCATAATGCCAAACTATCATAACCACATAGTCAAGGCCTTGTGCCAAGACTACAAATAAGAATTTGTCAAGGCCTCGTGCCAAGATACTAATTTGTCTCATGAGACCTACCGATGCATCGAGGAGCTATAGAGGGCTCCACCCATCACTTACTAAGTCCAATGTATTCCTCATATGAACAGGTTTAAACAAAACATAAACATTCCTATTAAAACTAGCACATGAAATGTAAATACTTTCTCCAAAAACCATGAATGGTATAAAAATAAATCGTCCACTGTCAAACATATCACAAAACCATCAATACAATATATAAGTTTTGTATCATAATAAATCACATTCAAATAAGCTTAAAATCCATCATAGGATGTTGACATAGATGAAATCAAAACTATTTGAGAGAAATATCTCTTTTTTTAAATCAAATAAAATTCACATAATTATAAAATAAAACATTTAATTTGAAAATATTCTTATAAGCTTGTAAGGGAAGATTCAACAATTTTATAACGGTCGAAAATAGACGCACCTGCCGTATAAGTTAAAAAAGACATTCTTACCTTAATTCTGTCAAAAAGGTTAAAAGGGACCTTGATTGGAAAACGACAGAAAGATTCCTTTATAAAATTCTAATAAAAAATTCAACCAGTGTATAAATGACTTTAACGCATAGTCTGTAAAATAGTAATAATGATTTTACAGACATTTTAAATAAAAATTGATGTGGATGATAAAGGGGTCCCAGTAGATAATTACGTATAAACAACCTTAGATAATGAAGAGATTATGAAATAAACCCTTACCTTGTATTTTTCCTTGGTCGATGGTAGGTTAACCTCCTGTATAATAGGTAAAACATTGTTATTAAGTTAATAAATAACCATATACATAATTATGATATCATATATGATATTCTATTAATTATTTGTTAATAATATTTTTGTATTATCATCGTTTCGGGTGTTAACTTACTCATTTTCTTTTATATGTTTTTTACATAAGTAATGTTTTTAATGTATAGGTTGTATATTATTCATATCAATAATGATATAAAGTTCTTTAACATTACTTTTAATCATCAAATGAGAATTAGTCTTGAATGGATATGATGGGGAATGAATCTCATCAAGTTCATGGAGACGGTAGTCCGTACGTACGCACAAGCGAAAATATCACTCTTTTGATTTTAAAATTATATATAATTGGATGGTATATCATATATAAAGAATCATTATTATGTTATATTTATTATTTACATGATTTACACATCATTATTATACCCATCCAAATAATAATTTATTGAATAACAATTACACCACGACGTGGAGACGGTAAGCCGTACGTACGCACGTATGGTGACATGTCATTCAAATGATGGATAAAATAATTAATATGGTTGTATAATATTTATAATAACATCATATTATATATAGTATACTGGAGTTAAAATTTTATAATGGGAATAACAAAGAATCAAGAAGTTGAAGAAGAAAGGAACTTAAAAGAGGGTGGTGAAAACATTACCTCTTCTTTGGATTCTTCGTTTTGATTTGATCAAAATGGATCTTTAGGTTGGCTTTATGACTAAAGGAAGGAATATAGGATAAAGGGAGGATATTTGAGATGGTATTTGGGTAGATTTTGGCCAATCCCAATGGCTTTTAAGGTGTGAAATTGAGATAAGGGGGAGTTCCCTTTTATTAGAGAGGTGAGGGGCACCTTAGGAAAAGCTAGAAATATTATTTTATAATAAATTAAAATTCGGTTTCCAATGGCTCAAAAGTGGATACATTAAATTTTAAGGTGGTTATGGGTCGAAATACTTTTAACCTATAGGTTTTAGACAGGTTTGGGTCACTTTATTAACCTTATCTTTTAGTTTTAACTCTTAGTTAATTAGTTTGTCACTTACCATGTCTCTTTGTATTTTTATATTATATAGTCAATAAACATACTATAAAATTCCAAGAGACCCCCAAGTGGTCCATTAATGATACATCTATCATTATATAAGTCTCTTGGCCGAACCTTAGATTTTTAAGAATAGAATATAAATTAATAATATAATATTTGTTTTAAAAACTCTTTTATGTCAATTTTGACACTATTGGGTATTTTGTTTTTGATAATTTCATAACAGCATTATTACTTCGAATAAAATTTATATAACTAGTCCTAATATGTAATATTAACCTACAAATTTAGTGTAATTAATATAAAGTCTCAAATTACATTTATTCTGATATTTATAATATCAATTATTTAAATATTTCATTAATTAGGTAATTACTGCATCACCATTGTGCCATAAATAAATTAAAATATTTAATGTCTAAAAATTATAAATAAAATAAAATTATGTATGAAATATTTTTATATTTCTGATTAATATTTTTAATCTAATGTATCATATGTATAACCCTATATTAAAAATGTTTTAGTAATAAAACTTTTATTTTAACTCGTTTAACTCTTCTTTGAATTAAATAATAATAAATATCCTAACCTAATCTAAGTGGACCTAAATGAGAATATTTTATTCCTAAGGTTTTTTTGGTTGAGATACACTTGTCCAATAGAATTAGGAAATGTGTTAGGGTAATATTAATATAATGTTTACCCTTAATTACCCTATTTACTTTTAACCGTGGTAAATAAAAGTAAAAAGTTACTATCACCAAAAATTATTTTTATCTTATTGAACCAAATTTTACCCCTTGATATTAACCATGTCTCTTGGATTTTCTAAATTACACTCACATAAGTGGAAAAATTATGTTTTATGTGAATTTCCAAATTCTCCAAGGAGGTCGGTAAAAGACAGTGAAAAGTTCCATAAAATTTTTATATATCTAAAATGATTCTAAACTAACTCCAATGAATTACATTGAACTTAAATTGGTATTATGTACCCATTTTTACCTTAATTAAATTTAAATAAATTAAATAATTATTTAAATAAAAAATCAGTTTTAAATCATGACTCAGTGTTTTTCACTATTCATCAAAAATTGAAGGTTTTTAGAAAAATACCAAAATTTCACCCTAGGATAATTTTGATATTATAAATCCAAAAATGAAGTCCATTTTGAAATATTAAATTTATAAATCTTCACTCAGTACGATTTGAATCTCAGACAGCTAAGGTGGGTCGATTACCTTTAATATTTTGAATTTGAACTAGACTACATGCCTGGGAAAGGAAACACAGTGGTTAATGCGTTGAAAAAGAGAAATTAGATAGAGGATGTTTGGGAGGCCATCAGTGAGTGGTAGCTTATGGCTATGTTCTCTGAGATACATTTGGTGGTGCACAACAGACAGGGGTAGACTTTTTTTCTTAAGTATCTCTTACCTCTACTATACTTGACCAAGTGCAAATCAGGAACCTATCATATTCTAAAGGCCTAGTACTACCAGAGGGTGTGTCAGGAGAGGACCCCATTCTGGGATGGATAGTAGGCGAGGATAAGATCTTGAGTTTCCATGGACGCATGTGGATACCAACAAACACCTGTGAGGAGCTAATGCGGGACTTTCATTCCTCAGTTTGGGAAGTTCATCCTAGTTTCACCAAGATTTATCGTGATATGAATCGTCAGTATTGGTAGAAAGGTATGAATAGATATTTTACAAGTTTTTTATGAGGTGTTAAAACATTCAGTAGGTGAAGGCGGAGCATCAGTGACCAGTAGGGCTTTTGCCTTAGTTACCCATTCTTGAGTGGAAGTGTAATGATGTCGCAATGCACCTAGTGATAAGGTTACCGAGGTCGCCTTGAGGGAGTGATGCAGTTTGGTTTGTCATTGACAGACTCATGAAGGTTTCCAACTTCTTACCGATCAAGGATATTTTCAGTGTTTATGATGTTGGAAGTTTATACATCCAAGAGATTATACGTCTACATGGGGTTCCGAACTCCATTTTTTCAGACAGGGATGCATGTTTTACTTCCCAGGTCTTAAAGGGACTATAGAGGTCATTGGGTACACATGTACTTCTAAGTATAGCTTACCACCCCCTGACAGATGGTCAGTCCAAGCGTACGATATAGGTGCTAGAGGACATGCTTCGAGCATCTTTCCTAGACGTTGGAGATTCTTGGGAGAAGAACATACCTATTGTGGAATTTTCATACAATAATAGTTTTCAAGTAACTATTCATATGGAACCTAATAATACCTTCTATGATAAGTCATTCCAATCACCTTTATACTGGCTAGAGGCAGGAGAGGCAGCTATGCTAGGACATCTTATTGTCCAGGAGACCACAGATCAGACATAGTTGATTCAAAAGAGGATGGATATTGCACAGTCATGATATAAGTATTATGCTAATCGATGGAGATGACCTCTAGCGTTTGAGTTAGAGATCATGCTTTTCTAAGTGTCTCACTATGGTTGGGACAAATAAGGATTAGGATACAGTGAAAGCTTTCATCGAGATATGTTTGGTAGTTTAAGGTTTTTGAAAGGCTCGGGCCTGTTTCCTATCAGATACAGTTACCTCATAGGTATTGGGATATGCACGGCGTCTTCCATGTTTCTTAGCTACGGAATTACTTGTCAGACCCATCTCATGTTATCCAACCCGAGGAAGTTGAGCTCAAGGTGGATGCCTTGTTCGAGGAGTTTCCTGTCTGGATTGTTTAACACAGTTCGAAAGTTCTCTATGGTCGGTCTGGTCCTCTAGTATGAGTGTTATGGCATCACAGTTGTGTGCAGGACAAGACCTAGGAGAGGGGGGCTTATGTACGATCATAGTGGTCAGAGCAGTTTGAGGATTCTTCTTATATTCGGCCTTGCTAGAGAAATTTGAGGACGAATTTATTTAAGGGGGGGAGTTTTTAATAACCCAGATCTTCTTTTATGGTATTTCATTTTTTTCTAGTTGTTTTTTTAGAAAAAGTGGAGTTTCTGGAAATTTCAGGAGTATACGATGTGTACTTATAAGTACACATCATGTAATCAATTTCCACAGGTAGCTGAATGCTAGTTATGTAATGGCCGAGCACATAGTTGTGTGAGGTGACCTATAGACTGCCTAAATCAGAGGCTGGATAAAGCATGTTCAGGTCGTGTACCCTTGAAGAACACACCATATTCTTTATTTTTATTTTATTAAATGGGTTGGGGTAATTTTTGATGGATAGAACCATCTTCTTCTCAACCTATCTCATCCAGGAATAAACAAGACCACCAGATCTTGGCCGAGCCCCCGACTCACCATCCATTATCTGATTAGAACTCCATCAGTTGTGTTGGAATCGCATCAGTGATTTCTTCCATCTTCTAGAACCTCACCTCTTGATTTCACATCTTTTGTGAGATGTCCTCAGTTGAATGTTTTTAGTGTTTTTGTATATCAATGACATTCTAGGGTGATTCAAGGCCAGAGGATCATTTATATCATCTGTAGAACAATAAGGTGGGTTTTTGTGCCTTTTCTAAAGATATTCTTTGAGTTTTATATGCAAAAGAGCCCAATATCCAAGAATGTGGTATTGCATATTTTAGGTTTTTAGCCCTGTTATTCCATATTATGCCTTTTTTGTATGGAGAGAGGTTAATTTTTTGTGAATACTGTTAATTTTGACATTCTATGGGTGTTTCTTCCATGATTCCTTGTTTTGACCGTTTGTTCGATCTTTCTTATTAAGCTACTTGCCTTCCATTCCTAGTATTGTTAGGATGGAGTGATTATTATCTGACATGTTGTGAGATATTTTTGAGTATTTGGCCAAGTATTTATTGAGGTTTACTTTTTATTCCACATATAATTTGTGCATGAATGACTTCCACATGGCCATGAGAACCTGGTTTAGTAGACCATATGGATAATGGACATTGAGGGCTTCTCCAGAGGGTATGTTTACTATTACATTGCGAGACCATAGGGGGTGGACTTTGTGCTCCCTTAGAGTGTTTTTAGTTTCCTTAATATGGGCCACAAGGGGAATTAGATGTTCAGTGCATCCTTAGAGTTCCATTTAGTTAGCGATACGAGACCACATGTTTAATTGACTATGAGTGCTTCCTCATAGAGTCTTTGTTAAAGCTGAACTAGAGGGGTTAGACTATGAGTACATCCCAGATGGTTTCTAGTGTTTGTTTGGATGAACTAGAGGGTTTAGATTTTGATTAATTCCCATAGGTTTACCTAATTTTGATTATATACTTTCTTTATATATGAAAATGAATAAAATTTAAATTTTTGGATTGTTACTATGTGTACTTCCTTGTTTATTGCTTTATTTTGATTATTGATCAATATATATATTCACTGACTGTTAGGCATAGATATTTGGGTGGATGCCAACTGGGATTCATCTCACACCAAGTTTGGGTCATGCTTTTTCTCCAAAATAGAAAATATTGTTACAGGTCTAGATAAGGGAAAGTTTCATTCTACTTTAAGTACTTGATTGTTGAGGAGCTGGAGAGCGTGAGACCAAACTGAGGCTTGTGATGTAGCTAGAGTTTATCTATTTTATTTTTTACATTGGTTTAGTTCTGTATTCTAGCATTGTTACTTGTTTGGATGATTTACTAGACATATGTATCATACATATTTTATATGCGTGCTTCAGTTGTTTATTACTTGTGATGTTTACTTATTTCATGTTATTACTGCTTCTGTTATTGTTATCTGTTTATTTCTACTGCTTTACTCTACCAATAAGAGAATAGTTTACCCACTATCACACCCAAGGCCCTCACTACTAGTCGGTAACCTCTATAATTTGTGGAAATGCGCTTGAGGCCATGTGACCAACCAGGTATGGGGCACCTCTGGGTGGCTCCCGAAACCGGGACGTTACACACACCTATCTCAAAAAGTCTGTTTAGATTGAATCACATTGAATTAAAGGAATTAAAAAGGAAATTGAAAGATAATATTAATAATGTTTTTAAATTACCTTGTACTACATAATGAGTTACATTAGTCCACTTCAATAAAAAAAATGTATGGATTGATGCAAATTTTCATTAATTATCATAAACTTAATAAAATCAAAATAAAAGACAAGTATCCTCTGCAATATATCGAATATCTATTTAATTAACTCTGTGGCACTCGATAATTCTTGAAGACTGGTCATTGATCTATATATCATATTTTAACGGTCTAAAGGGATTATATTTCAAAGATAGTTTCCATAATAGGTATGTACATTGTTAATTTATAGTTATTCCATTTAGACTTATGAGTGCACCATTTATCATCGTGAATCTACTGAATAGAGTCTTTAAAGAATACCATGATTAGTTTTTGGCCATATTTTTAGAATATATTCTTATATATTAAAACATCAAGGAAGAGAATTGAGATCATTTTGGGATAGTGTTAAAGATATAAATAAATGAAAAAATGTATACCAAATACAGAAAGCATGAATTCTAGTAGGAGAATGTATCAAACTGATCACTATATTCAAGATCCATTATTTTCTCCGGTTAAATATATACAATTGAGGTGTTGGGAGTAATTTATCCTGGCTTTGAAACCCACATAACAAGTTAACATGGAAGTGAGTAAAGTTACTTTCTATGGAGGAATGTGAGAAAATCTTCAAGGAACTAAAAAATATGTTGGTTGCTACTCTTGTACTCACATTACCCTGTAGTGGAGAAGGGTTTGTAATATATTTCAATTAATTAAAAAATAGGTTATATTTCATTCTTATATAAAATAATATATTAAATTCATATGAATACTTAAAATCAAATGCATGATATAAATAAATTAGTTCATGATTCCAAGCTATTATAATTCATCATTTTATTAAATATATGGTAGAATTATCTTTACATAGAAAAGTGTGTTATATATACTAGTCACAAGATAATGAAATTTTACTCACATATAATGAGTTGAATATTCACCAAAGGAGAGAGTGATAACTCATTAATGATTGTGACTTCTCAATACATTACATCCCTCGCAATAAAAATAATGTGGTTGATGTTATGAGTAGGAAATACCATGCCACTCTACACATGATGACTATTGAAAAGGAAGTAATATCAGAGATTTATAGAGAATGAATCTTGAAGTCCTAAGGGTTTTAGGTAAATCTTATCTTTCTCAAATTATACCTCAACCATACTTTTACATGATGATCGAATAAGATTATAAGGATGATGTAGAGGAATAGAAAAAAGTGGTAAATATATGTGGGTATAGCTTTGATAAAGATAATGTTCCAAGGGTTAGAACCTAGATATGAGTCCCACCAAAATTAAATTTTATGAATGAACTTTTGGATGATGCACATAGCTCATACTTTTCTATTCATCCATGAGTTAAGTTGATGTACATATTTATAATAAAATACTTTCAATGGGATTTTATGAAGAGAAAAATTGTAGAATATGTGTCTTGATGTTTGTTGTGGTCTTAAAAAATGAAGAAAAAAATATTTGTTATATTGAAACCCTTACCAATACCATTATGGAAATTTGAAAAAAAAATTATATTATGTCATATAAATCCACAAAATGTCTAAATACCATAATTCTATTTGGTTCATAGTGGAATTACTCAATAAATCATGTGATTTTATTTTCATCTAAGAAAATTTCTATCTTAACCAACTTGATTGGATATATATATATATAAGGTTAGTTGTAAGGCTATATGGGGCACCACTCTCCTGTATATTTGATTGGGATCCAAGCATTACTTTGAGGTCCTCGAGAAGTATTTATAAAGTATTAGACACATAACTATGTATCAACACTACTTATCATTCTTAGGGATGTGGTCACTTTGAGAAGCTCATTCAAACTCTAGCGGATACATTTAAATATTATTATATGGATTTCCAAATATTTTTTAAACAAAACCTCCAATGGTAGAGTTCTAATACAAAAATATTTTCCATTCTAGCATTCAACTGGATCCATATGATTCTCTTTATGGGAAGAGATATAGGTCTCCAACATGTTGGGTAAAAGTTGGATATAGGAAGCTGATGGGTCCTAATATTCTCAATGAAATTATATAGAATGTTCAAATTGTTAATCTTTATATTAATGGGAAATATAATCAATAGAAGAAATGAGTCATTGAAGAGATCTAGTGTCCCAAACCAGTGATATTGTTTCCATTTGAATATATCCTTAGTACAGGGTTATGATATTAGGGACGAAAGGGACGTTAAACCCTATATACATCATTACCTTTGAGATCTTTGATCGTTTTAGGGTTTTATCCTATAACATAGTACCTCGTCCCCATCTCTATAAAGTTCATCATGTCATCCACATATCACTTTTGAGGAAATATATACCAAATCCATCACATGCACTAATATCAGAATTTATTCAATAGTAACATGACATTTTATATGAAGGACCACCAATGGGAAACAATTATCAATTTGATAAGGTTACATAGAGAAAGATCACCCATCATGTAAAATATATTTGGTGGAATCATAAGTTTAAGAAGGATACAAGGGAACTTGAGGAATTGATTATAGAAAAGTACACACACTTATATTCCTCCATGTAATAAAATTACAAGAATGAAGTTATTTTTAAGGGGGTTGAATTTAATGATACATGATTAATAGAAATTACTTTTCCTTTAGTAAATACTGTTTGAGAAGATTTCCCTGAACAGAACTATTAACTAAACAGAAAAACGTATTAGCATAATAAAATTATTAAAATATTTTTGTTGTTTTATAACCATTAAAATAGTGAGTATTAATAGAAATAACTATATTATAAAAAATATATAAAAATAATAATAAAATAAAGTTCATTTAATTTTTGGAGAAACTTTATTCTAAATATGATTTTTACAGAATAAATGTGCTAATATAAAAAATTAATTTTTTCTCACCCTTAGAGGTTTTATTTGGTAAAATGGTTTCCATATTTGGAATGATTGTGTAAAAATTGTGTATAAAATGATCATTTTATTTTGAATAAAAAATAAGATTATGATAAATATTTTTAACTACTTTGATAATGGTAAAACTGTTATTTTCATAGATATATCTTATTAATAGTGTGTAATTTTTATCTAATTATTTTAATTAACATATTCCAAATAGTGACTCAAATATTATTTTTAAACAAATTTAAAGTTATATTAAAAAAAATTGAATTATAAATGAAAGTAAAATAAAATTATGAATGAATAATGGTTAGAATATCTTCTTTCTATAAAAAAAATTTCTATATACAAATTTTTTAAATTTAAAATCTAATTTTCAATTTTTTTAGAATTTGAATTTAATAAAATGGTGATAAAATTTAGGTTGATTACACCCAAATTTTGTAATATATATTACCATATGTTATTTAATAAAATATAAATTACTTGGTTAAGAACTAGTTTCAAAGTTAAAAACAGAAATGTTAAAATATAAAAACCTAATTATAAATGACATAAAACATATCTAAAGCATGTGTATAAATCAATAGTTGAGTACATTTTGAACATATCTCACCCCAAAGGTGTATTTTTTCACTTATAAACAGGATAAATATTCACCACTTCATGTCACACCAATACCATAAAATTATTATTTAAAATTTTCATTTGATCCCAATAGAAACCTATCCCATATTATTGAGAATTGTTATTACAATATTTCTCAAACCCCTTAAAATCAAGGTGATTTCCAAGAATAGATAAACTTATTCAGTAGAATTTGGCATGTGCGGAGAATGAATAAGTACCATGGTAAGTGTCTTATAAAATCAAATTTTGATTCATTAGATCACAGTCATTCTTACATAAATATTCTATTCATAATTTCTTTGATAATTCAATCTACCAATTTAATATGGAACTTCCTATTATTCTAAGGGTAGATTACTTCTCATCATTAATAACCACTTACTTCATAAAACATTTTCTTAGTTAAGAATGACTCTCGTTATTAACAATGAATCTTCCCTAAAATATCTATGTTATTCCCTTAAAAACTATTTTCCATAATGAAATTAATTTTTTTTATTTTATATTACTTATATTTTCCTTCACATTTTTATGATATTATGTTATTTCAATGTTTCTCTGATGTGGTTTCCAAAATTAAAATTTCTAAAAATATTAATAAATTTATTTCTTTTCATTTTTTAATAATATAAATTTATTAGATTTATTTAAATTTATTTTAATAGATATTTTTTTCCTCTATTTATAATAATGTTTCCAAAACTCTTTTCCTTCCCTTCCTAAATTTTTTTCTAAAGTAATTTCATGTTTATCATTTATAACAAGGTTTATAAGAATTTCTCAAAACTTATTTATTTTCAATTTTATTTTTTATATGACATTTATCTCTTATGAAATGACATTTTTAACACCATATATATTTTAGAATTATATGATTAGTTTTTGAAAATGATATTTTTTTATATCTTATGATTTCTTAATTTCATGTTATGTGATATATTTGAAAATTTTAAGAAACCTATTCTATTTTCCTTGGGTTTTTAAGATATAATGATGATTAACTTTAAGTGGAAAATATATGTATGGATTATTATTATTGGGGTACAATATCTCCCACCAATGAAATGGTTTATGTTTATATCTCATGATATAGTCAAACATAAACATAATTAGTTTATTTTCACAAGAGTGGGTATAATTAATTCCATCAAATTTTTAGTTGTTCACATAATGAGTTGTTTATAATGTTTTAGGAATAATACATTTTAAAAAATGGTTTTCCTATTCCTATAAAGATGAAGACCCTCTAAACGGATACCTAATGGTGTATTTGGCATCAAGATTCCATTAAAATACTCATTCTATATTACATGATGTCCCATTATAGTCTCAAATATGAATGACGAAGATACACCTATGTCAAATAAAGAAGACAATAAAGTAGAGGAAACTACAATACTAACTCAAACTATAGATTTCCTAGATCCCTACTCATGAGGAGTAGGCTAGAATGTATATAACTGCCATGTACTCCACCATTGATTCACTGCTGAACTTCCCTGATCTGGCCTTCACTGCTAACTCTAAGAGTCATAATTCTGATTACCTCTAGAATGACCATTTCCTTGACTTAATCGACCAGTGGTATTTCAGCTGCATGCCTTTCATGATCCTTTTGACCCTACTCCTTCTTAAAGAGTAGACATAGATCCCTGCTCACTAGGCACTAGAGGGAAAGTCCTACAGAAACACTGGATATGTACCATTATAACATAGCCACTTCACTCCATTGTATCATCTAGACAAAGAGACCTAATGTTTCCAAGCTTCCCACACTGGTGGAAGATAATAAAACAATATGCATGAGTATCCTAACTACAACTACGTCCACAAGAAACCTCAAAGAGATGTTTGTTCCCAGAATATATACCACTGCTAGCATTAGGTGTTGATCCTCCCAAGCTCAAATTGTCAGCATTCATCATATTCCACTCCATGATAAGGTCCTGGTTGACGATTTCTTAAATTTTCATCAACATGAAAACATTAACCTATGATTGGAGGGTGTAAACCAATCCATCATTAAATTTCTTAGTAGTTATAAGATCAACAATACCTAGAGTAGGAGTGAATCGTTGTAGCTCTATGAAATATGAAGAGTATTAAATGACTGGAATACTCTCCTGATGAAGGTTAATGAATTCTCGAGTTCTAAATCCCTCCGATTTTGAGAAAAGAAGTAGTTATAAAGGATAAACAAGAAATTATTCCAAACCATATCAAACTACTGATCTTCCTAAGTAATGAAATCCCACCACTGCTTGGATAAATCATGAAGAATATATGTTTCAATATTTACACTCCACTTTGGAGGAATCTCTAGATTCTCAAATATAAATTCATTTCCTGAGAAAAGACTCCACCACATTTGTTCATCCATCCCTTGAAAAGTTGGCGGGATCTCACTGTAGAAACTCATGAGTCAACTCTACCATACTCGGGGCAGGTTGAACTAAACATTGCATAGACTACAGAATATATAGAAAACCCTCTTGAAACTGGGCATCAGTTCTCATATATAGAATAGGAAGAGGATCCACAAGAGTCCCTATAATAGGAATCATTGGTGTCTCATGGACTTCCACATCAGTAACATGATCTTATCCAACTTCTGGGTGTGTGAATCGAGGAAATAATGGTTGAATAACACTACAATTCCAAATATATGCCTCATAAGATAATTAATAAATTATAAAAACTATATATACGAAACTAGGATAGGTGTAAATAATTCCTATAGAGAGATCATACACCATTTTTTAAAGCCGTATATGTGTAATGGAAGTGACCATTACATGCTATAAGCACAAAAGATATACCCACTACCCACTACTAATCCCAGGTTTGGTTCCAAGTCTCTATGTCATACATATACAAGATGTTTGTTATTTTTTATAATTCATATTAACTTTGAATTTGTTCTCATTTAAGCATTTAAATCACATAGAATGGTTGAACCATATAGTCTACAATTTTTCAATCCATAGTGGTCGGTACTCCTTTTGAATCAAAACATGGAATCCACATGACCCACACTATAACATGTTCCAACTTATGTGATCGATGGTCCATAACTCAACGTTCAATAATTGAATCCTTAAATTTTCTGGTTTAACCAATTCAGGAAAACCCACTTTGGTTATGGAATGCAGTTTAAGTATCAATTATGTTTTCCCAATAAGTGTATGAAGTGTTAGCACATTTCAATATATATCAATGTATAATAAATATTTAACAGAAAAATGCATGCTAAAAATAAATTTTCCATGTCATATTAAACATACAGTTCCTATAATGAAGAATGATCTAATGTATTTCCCCCATTTCATTAGGCTGCAGTAAAGAAATCATAATTTCTAAAACATCAATTTTAATAACATCAGAAATCATGTCTGTCACCCAATTTTGAAATGATATCAACTATAATAGGAAAAAAATTCAAATATTTTAATTCAGGAAACATGGCCTTCACCCCAAATATGGGTCAACGACACCCAAGAATAGATTCTGACTAAGGCTGAAACATTAACAATATGAAATCTATTTCCTTCAAATAGTTAAGTGAGAAACAATCTGCTCTATTGCAATTTGTAACATCCCAACCCGGGATCCACTAATGTTGAACCTCGAGTTGGTTGGTCACATGGTCTCAAGTGTGCCTCCAGATACACTAGATCCTACTGAATAGAAACAAGGGTGCAAAGGTGGTACTGTTGGGAGATTATACCCTCATATTAGAGTATCACAATAGATACAAACAGATAAAATGAAAACCAGAAGCATAATATAAACAATGAGAATAAATAAATTGTGGAAGCTTAACAAACAACTGAATAGATAAGAAAGAACCTCTAAGGAAATGGCTGATACATGATTCCTAGAATGATGTAATATAATAATGAATAGTATACAGCAACCTTATTTACAAACTACAAAAATAAAAAAAGGGAAAAACATCTCCATAATCATCTTGAGCCTATACTCGGTCCTCTACACCTGAGCATCAACAAAGTAAGAATATCGACAACCTAGAGTAGGGACTTTTCCCCTATCATTACCTACAGGTAGATTGTCTTCTTGGGTACCAAAGGAATCTTGAATACTATGTAAGATAAAACTATTAGTAGGCCACAACCAATGGTGTCTATGTGTAATATGATTAGTGCTTGAAATTAAATATTGTGCAGGTATAAGCAGACAAAATTAATAATAATGAAATAGATAACTAGATCACTCAAGTTTCTATGGGAGACCAAGTCAATTTACCTACATTATCTTATATAAATAATAGAATTCATATCATGTTACTATATATATAAGATACTTACATAAATATACATATTATTTCAATATTGCATCCACCTCTATGAACCTAGTGTGTATGGATCGCCTAACGACCATATACTAAGAATACAAGTGATGGATGGACTGGGGTGTTACTCACATATCCATGAACAGTCTAATAAGACTAAAATATCATGCAATAGTTTATATTCCCTAAACCCTGATAGAGTGAGAGATTCCATTCAACATCACTTCGGATGGTGAGTGAGCCTCCATGGAAACACTCTATTATGAACTGTGGTGCATAAATCTCATCACCCAAATCGTATCACTAGTGCGAGAGGCTAGGTTCAGCACCTGATATAAGGGAATGCTATTTCCCTCCTAGATCAACACCCCTTAACATTGTATTGTAGCCTCGATAAAGGTGAATTGTAATTATTACTGGCATCGGGCATTACCTCTCATCCATCTCTTTTATCAAGACGATATAGTAGTATAAGAATAATCATTTATAACATATTAAGTAAGAAAATATATTTTTTATAGTCCAATTAAATAGTTTCACCTACAATTAGAGAATTTTCATTCTCAATGAGAATTCATACAATTATAAACAATATCATGGGCATACAATACCATAATGCATTAACCATTTCATTTAAAACAAACCATTCAATTTACCAAAAGATGAAAAAGTCATTTAGTAGGGTCAAGTTTTAATTGGAAGGGTTCATGGTCAATTAATTTAAAGGATGTAACCACATTTTAGACGTCGTACTATAAAATACACTCACCCTAACCAATTCATTCAATTCCTTTAATATATTTAAACACCACATATAAATATCAAGGGTCATTTAGAGGATGACATGTTCATTTAACCAATTTCAAACCTTCTAAATTCCAACTTTAAAAGGGCTAAGAACCTGATAGGTGCCTTGGGTAACTTGTAATACTCATATAAAAATGTAAATAACATTTATCAACCAATCAAAAAGTAAAATTGAGTCCCAGGAAAATTAAACCAATAGGCTAAATGTCCAATTCTAAGTTTTACACCCATGGGCACACCATATAAGGTATGTATGGCCTCTAACCCACCAACAAAGGATCAATAGGCATTTATTAAGGTGCAATGTCCAATTAAAAATGAATAAATCAATATAATTTGAATGATTGTACAATTATTTCATATGAAACGATGGAATAATTATGAAATAACCAAAAATCAGTGGGAAAACAATGTGACCAAAAACATCAAGGTTGTAGACAACTTCTCAATTGATGTCAGCCTTGAATTTAAAGCAGGTTGGAAGAAATATGAGAAAAATTCTAATGCCCTAAAAATTGAGAGAATGAGCATTCATCTAAATAGTGAAATGGATGTGAAAAAATATGTGACAAGAGTTATGATACTAGGGGATCTTATAAATATGGATTCGTAGCTTTTAATAGATTGTGAGTCAGACACTGGGGGAGAGATTTACTTCAATGCCTACCATAGGTGTTCTTAAGATAAAAGAGAATGAGAAACCATGTTTTTTCACTAGAGGAATAGGATAGAAAGTAAAAAAATAACATAAAAGTTCAAATAAAGTCCAAAATTGAAATTTCACCAAAAATACTCAAGGCACACAGTTTAGGCTCATGGTTTGGAAATTGTGCACAGTTAGCTATAGATAAGGGGAACCCCATATAGTTGGTCATGAGGTTTGACTAACTGTATGAATAATGTGAAAATCATCTCTATCTCGTGTCATAAACCAGCCACATGGTTATGCCCCATGGGTCGTACGAATTCAAACAAACCGTATGACCCATTCTGTTTCCCATTTTGAAGTTTCAGGCTAGGAATAAGCCGAATAAGCTCAAAATACCTCCTTGTATTGATTATATATATTTATTAGGGATATTTATGGTACCAAAATTGAAAAAAAAAATATTTACCTTCATAATAAAGATAGGTCATTACAACCCCCCCCCCTCATTAAAGAAACTATTCCCAGAGTTGGCCTTATGAGGGTAAATTGGTACTATCAGGGAAGAGTTTTATCCATTAAGTTGTATATCAACTTCTCACTCCAAGTTCTCTTCCTGTACTTGGTTATGTTTCCATATCACCCTTGAAAGAGGACCATACCTACCTCATAGTTTCTTCACGCTCCAACCAACAACACACACTAGATATTCCTCAAAGGAAGAATCAGTATCCAATTCAAACTCATCAGGTTGAAAGACATGAGTCATACCTAGATAGTATCGGAAAATATGAGATACATGAAATAAATCATACATAGATTGGTATCTCTGAGTAATTTCCAAATGGTAATCCATTGATCTGATCCATTTCACAACCTCAAAGGGTCCAAAAAATCTTAGTGAGAGTTGACCCTACTTCTGAATATGTCAATACCCTAACCTGGGTGAGACTCCCTGGAAAACCCAGTCTCTGACCTCAAACTCTAGAGTTAATCAATGTTTTTTATAAAATTACTACTATCTATATTGAGCTATAAATATTAACTTTCAAATAAATTGGACCTTCTTTATAGTCACTTTAAGAAGATACGGAATAATCATAGCTTCTTCTCCTTCCTCTACACAACACAGAGGTGAGAAGAAACACCAACCATATAAAGATTTATAAGAATTCATCTTGATGGTAGCCTGAAATATGTTGTTATAAGAAAACTAGAAAGGAGGAATATTTTTCTCCTAAGAATCCATAATTTCAAGAACACATGCACTGAACATTTCCCCTAGAACCTGAATTGTACACTATGTATATCCCTCATTCTATGTGGGATAGGTTGTGGTCAGAAGTAAATGTGTACACAAGTCATTTTTCAATTCCTTCCAAAACATGATGTGAAACAAGAATCTCTATAAAAAATGATTGATCAAGGAGCTCATGAAGAGGTACAACCTCTCTACCATATAGCCTTCCTATATCATCCTCAATAAAGGTCTCTAGTATTGGTAAGAAGTGTGTGACTTTCATTATATGGTCAATGACAACCCACACTATATCATTGTCTTGGAGTGATCTGGGTATACCAGCCATAAATTCCATCAAAAATATCATCCCATTCTCAATTAGGAATGGAAAATGGATATAGGAGTCCTGCCAGTTACTGATGTTTGGCCTTCACCTACGGGTGGGTGGAACATTGATTGATGTAGCAGAAAATCATGCATTTCATATCATGCCACCAACACTATTCTCATATTTCTTGGTTGATTTTGGTAAAACTAGGGTGAACAGTCCATGCTGAGTCATGAAATTTCCAACATCATCTCCTCCCTGATATCTTTTGGGACCCATGCATGCCCATGGAACTTAAATGTTTCATCCCCCTTCAAGGTACAACTGAAGATTTATCAACATCTTAAACACTTTCTCATTGGACAAGCCCTTCAAGATCAGTTAATTTCCTCATTCAAACCTATTCTAAAGGATTAGATGTCACTAATAGGATTATAATGTAGTCTAGTCATGGTCTACTTGAAACTCAATGTGAATATCTAAGAATAAGGCCATAAGATTCAACTCACCATGGGATTCATGAACATCCTGAGTCTAATTCTTTTCTCCTAGCACATCGGCTATAGAATTTCCTTTACCTGACATGTAGGTAAGTCTGAAATCAAAAACAATGTAGGTAATCAAACCACCTCCATTGTCTAGGATTTAGATACCGATGTGTAAATATGTACATGATGATTTTTTGATCAGTGAACACCAAAAAATTATCTATAAGAAAATAAGGTCTCCAATAGCATAAGACAAGAATAACTATAGAAAGATTGAGGTCATGCATTGAGTAAATCTGCTCGTGAGGCCTCAACTGAGAAGATCCACATGCAATGAATCACTCTTCCTGCATTAAAAATTATCCTATAATAATACATAATGCACCACAATAAAAATTATAAATTTTACCAAAATCTTGAAGAAACATTATCGGTGCTTAAGTCAATGTTCCCTTCAACTTCTAAAAGGCTTGTTCACAAGCTTCTAACTATATTAATTTCAAGAAATTATTTTTTAGGTCCATAATTAGAATAACAAGCCATGAGAAATCCTATATTAAGCATTTTTAATATTTTGAAATCCCCATGAAACTCCAAATTTCAATGATGTTCTTGGGATACTCCTAATAATATACAGCTCTCACATTCTCTAGTCCACTAAAACACTTGACTCCAATATGATATGATGCATAAAGTGGACTTTATCAATCTGAAAGTGGCATTTACGGATCTTAGAATAAATCTGGTTCTCTCTCATTATATCAAGAATGATATCAATATGGGTTTTCTGGTCATTTTTTTAGCATGAATACACTATGATGTCTTCAATAAAAATCCACAAATAATTCCAGATATGGGTGGAAAACCCAATTCAAAAGGTTCATGAAGACAACATGTGTATTTGTGAGTCCGAACGGCCTAAACAGATACTCAAATATACCTTAACTTCTCTTGAAATCTATTCAAGGAATGTCTGAAGTCTTGATTTTCACTTGATGATAGCCTAACCTCATATCTATCTTTAAAAACACTTTCTCTCATCATATTTGCTCAAAGAGGTCGTCTATTCAAGGTAGTGGATGCCAATTCTTTACAATGAGTTGGTTCAAGAGAAGGTAATCCACACAGATCCTAATGGTATGGTCTACATTCTTGGAAAATAAAATAATTAAACCCCATGGAGAAGTTGTGGGGCATATAAAGCCTTTAGCCTCTGGATCCTACAACTACTTCTATAGCACCATAATCTTCTTAAGTACCTCCTATAATGAGGAATGGTCATTGTTCCTACTCTTGGAACTAAATAAATAGAAAACACTACCTCTCACACTAGAGGTATACCAGAGAATTCATCAAGAAATAAATATCTAAAATTTTCAACTATAAGAGGAAAGACAGTGGTTTTTAACCCATGTTCATTAAAGAAAATACTGGTGATCTGCACTATAAAACAGCCCAAACTCTGATACTTGGAACATGATTGGAGGTTACACATCCCATTAACCATTATGCACATGCATAATTCCATCAGGTTATGTAAATGTTACCCTCCAATGATAACAGTCAATACAGACTCAGTAGAGAACTAACCAATCTGTCCTGATTTTTAGGACAAAGCCCATTGTGTCGAGTATCAAAATATTCTATATAGAAAGGTAACCACCTATCTCAGGGGAACAATTATTAACAAGGATAAGTCCCTCTAAATGGATATCTAATGGTGTATCTAGCATCAATATTCCTTGTAAGTACTCAATCTCGAGGCCCATACTATATATTATAGTCTCAGATATTAATGAGTGAGATGAACTTGTGTAAAATATTGTAGACACTAAAGAGAAGGAAACTATAATAGTTCCTCTAACTATATAAGTTTTGGGGATCTGATCCTATGACATTGGATGGACTATATGAAACATGCATGTATTGCAACACTGACTCACTACCTGACCACCCTGCGTAAGCCCTCTCCACTACTGCTTTGTTTCATAAGTCTTACTGTCTCTTCCTCGACTACCACCTAATCCTGATTAACCAGTGGTATTCCAATTTCCCACCTATTGTGATCCTAGTGACCTTGCTCCTAACCAAGGATAAGATGAAGATTCACTCTTGCTAGGTACTATAGGTAATGTCCTATAGAAACAAAATATATGGCTAACCTGGACATGGCCTCTACAATCCAATAGATCTCATGGACACTATGATCATATTTGTCTCATCTTCCTGCATTGGTGGTAGATAATAAAACACTTGACATGAGGAGCCTAACGTTTTTTACCTCTGTGAGATACCTTTAAGCGACGCTTGCACCCTGAAGATAAACCACTACTAGCTTTTCTGGCAACCCGGCCTGGCTCACACAGCTAGCTTCCATAAGATTCATCTAAGTGATAAGGTCATGGTTGGTGAATTTTGAAATGGCCATCAATATGAAAAAATTGAATTACGATTTTATGGTGTAAAACATCCATCCTTAAATATTCTAGTGGTCAAAATATCATCATAATCTAGATTAGGATTTATTCACTAAAGCTATGTGAAACGAGTAGAGTAATCCATAACTAACATTCTCCCCTGATACAAGATTATCAATTATCTAGCTCTATCATCACTTAGAGTATCAAGAAATATTTAGTCATAAAAGTTAGTCTAGAAATCATCCCAAACCATATCACGAAGCTGATCTACCAAGGTGACGACATCCTTCCACTACATGGCTGAATCATAAAGAATATAAGCTACAATCATGAACCTGTACACTATAGTAATCTCTATAAGATCAAATATAGAAAGGATTTATTTGATCCAAGACTCCATAACAAGAGGTTATCCATCCCCAGAAAATGTGGTAGGATGCTACTGTTGGAACTCATGAGTCAAATATACCATACACATGGTAGATCAAACTAAAAATTTAATAGACTGTAGAATATAAAAAAATACTCTTGGAACAGGTCGTCAGTTCCCACATCTGGAACAGGAAGAGAATCAGTAGACAAGAGGAAGCAATGGAGGGTCATGGCCCACCACCTTAGGAACATGATCATGGTCATCTTCAGGGTATGCGATTGGAGGATGTCCTAGTGGAAAATACTACATTTCCAAACATATGCCACAAAAGAAATTAAATAATGTATAAAAACTAAAAATAGGATTCTTGGATAGGTGTAAATACTTCCTATAGATATATCTTATCCCTATTCATGATTTAAATCCATGTATAGGTAATATAATAGACCATAATAGGATAAAAAAGACAAGAGATACCCACTAACCACTACTAAGGTCAGGTTCAGGTCCAAGTATTTATGTTAGACATATAAATAATGGCTTTCCTTTTTTTATAATTCATATTCATTTTTTATTTTTTCAGGTTTAAACATTTAAATCACTTAAAAAAGTTAAATCATATGGTCTACAATTTTAGGATCTATAAGGGCACATACTCCAATTGAATAAATTACTGGAGTCCACTTGACCCAGACCATAACACATTCCATCTTATGCGAACAATTTTTCAGAGCTCAACATGTTATATTTGACTACTTAAGTGGTCTGATTTAACATATTCAGGAAAATATTGTTAGGTAAAGGAATTTACTTTAAGAACCAATTATGTTTTCCCAACACCAGTAAGAAGTTTCTTGACAGTTCAATATATATCAATGCATAATAAATATGTAATAGGTAAATTAATGTTAAAACTAAATTTGGAAAGAAAAAATTCATGGAATATTAATCATATTGTGCCTATGATGATGCATGATATAATGAATTTCCCTTATTTCAATGGGAAACAGTAAACAAATCATAATTTCATTAACACCAATAGCAATAACATCAGAAACCAAGTGTGCTACCCAATGGTGAAATGATATCAACAGTAATAGGAGAAAATAGAACAATTATTGTAATTCAAGTAGCTTTTCCTTTTCCTGTAACATGGGTTCATGACACCAAATCATGAATAAAGACTAAGTCCCAAGAATTACCAACCTTTTATCTATTGTCTTAAAATAGGAAACCAATAATGGAACCCCTCTAAAACCACTTTGAAACATCATGAACAAGGATCCACCGAATCTGAACTAGAAGATGGTGAGCCACATGTCCTCAAAAATGCCCCCTCATACACCATAAGCTACTGACTAGCAGCAATGGTATATAGTTGGTAAGATTGGGAGACTGTGCCCTCATATCAGAGTATTAAAGTAGATACAAATAGATACAATAAATATTGAAAAAAAATATAAACAATCAGAATCAATAAACAATGTAAGAATTAAAAACAACAGAATAGATAATCATAAACCTTAAAGGTAGTGTCTGATACATGATGAATGGAATGATGTAGTGAAAAAAGGAATATGAAAGTACAACATGATATATAAAATTCAAAAAAGAAACAAGTACAAAAAAACTCTATAATTATCTTGATCATATACCCAATCTTCTTCCCCTGAGCCCCAGAAAAGTAGTCATATCAACAACCTATAGAAGGGAAATTTCCCTTATCAATACATACTAGAATATAGTCATCTTAGATACTAAAGGCAGCCTGATTAGGGTGAGAGATAAGAATCTAATTAGGCCACTATAAATGGTGTATAATTTTACTCTGATTATTTATCATAATTAAATATTGTGAAGTTATAAATAGACATGTAAAAAAATACTAAAATAAATAACCATCTCACTCACATTCCTATGAGAAACCTGATGATTCTACCTAATTCAAATCATGGAGGGAATAGAAGTTTGATCATGTCACTATATATATATAGTAATTATATATATATATATTATCCACTTATATGAACTGAGTGCATGTGGAATGCCTAATTTCCATATACCAAGAATACTATTGTTGGCTAGGCTGGGGAAAAACTCACATATCCATGATATGTCTAACAAGACTAAAATATCAGTCAATGGGATAAATTTCCTACATCCTGAGAGATTTTTATATGTCATACTACATAACTTGGGATTACTAGTGAGCCTCCATGGAAACACTCTATCATAGAACATGGCATGTAAATCCCATAACCCTTATCGTATCACTGGTGTGAGATAGTTTGTTAAACACCTGATATTGGTGATTCTGATTTCCTTCCTAGATCAACACCACTTACTATCATATCTAAAACTCTATAAATTAATATCATAATTATTACGGGCATGGGGCATTACCTCCCATCAATCTCTTTTATGACGCCCATATATTAGTAGAGTCATGATCATTTATAACATATTATATAAGTCAATACCTATTATTAAATTAAATTAAACAAGTTCAATTAAAATTAAATAATATTCATTCTCAATGGGAATTCATATAAGTATATATAAGGGCACGGTAAATACCATCCCATAAAGCATTAACTATTTCATTTCAAACAACCCATTCCATTGTCCAAAATACGAAAAAAAAAATCATTTAATATGCACAAGATTCAATTGGAAGGGGTCATGGTAGATTCATTTAGAAGATTCTACCATCCTTCATAATCCATTTTATAAAAGTCATTCAAGCAAACTGATTTATTCAATTCATTTAAAATATGGAAACACCACTTAAAAATATTAAGGATCATTTAGAGGATGAAATGTTTATTTAGGAAGTTTCCCACTTGGTAAATTCCAACTATAAAAAGAAATAACTCATAAGAGGTTCTTTGGGCTATATATAATACTCATATACCAATGGAAATTATATTTAGAAACTAAGACAAACCATAAATTTAGTTCTAGGAACATTGTACCAATTTTCCAAAACGGTCAATTTTAAGTGGCACACCCATGGGTTGACCAAATAATGTATGTATAGCCTCTAAACCACCTCCAAAGGATTAATAGGAATGTATTACAGTTAAATGGTACATTATACATGAATTAATAAATATAATTGGCTTCCTCAACAAAATCCATCATATGAAATTATAAAATAATTATGAAATTTCCAGAACTCGATGGGAAAACAATGCGACCACCTACCTCAAGGTTGTAGATGACTGCTCACTTAATGTCGGCATTGGATTTGAAGCAGGTTGGAAGAGATTAGAGAAATATTATAATTACCTTAAAATAGGGTGAATGATCCGGTATCAAAATAGTGCAACATATGAGAATAAAAACCTTTATAGGAGTTCAGATACTAGGGGAGTATACCAGGATGGATTCATAGATTCTGACAGGTTGAAGATTAGAACCCAGGGGGTTTGAGTTATTTTAATGTCTACTTTAAGTCTTATTAATCTCAAAGAGAAGGAGAAACCATGGTTGCCCACTGGAGGAATATAGGAGAAAGGTAAAAGAACTTAAAATGTAAAAATCATCATTTGACCGAAAAAACCAAACTGCACAGTTTAGGTGCACGGTTTTCAAACTATGTTCTAATCGTGCATGTTCACCTATAGAGATGGGAAACCCCACATGGTTTGGTTCATGTCTGGAAAAAAAATTCAAAGACCCTTCAAATAGGCTTTTTCACTTTTATGAAACTGGCCGCACAGTTATGCCCCCTAGGTCACACGGTTGCAGAAGAACTATGTGACCCAGTTGTTTTCCTATTTTTGAGCTTCGGGCTACGAACGAGCCCCAGATGCTCCCATGATATCCTTGGATTGATTATAAATATTTATTAGTTCCATTTAAGGTTTTAAAATTGAAAAACTAATGATCATTACCTTAATTCGGCATTTGGGTTTTTGCAATATTATTTTATGATTATTATCTATGGTATCATAAGATTTTATTAAGATATTTTCTCTTTTTTTGTGTCCTCCTTCATGTTTGTCATCTAATAAATTATGAAACGTTTTTCCTTACATAGTTTATAATATCAATCCTTATATTTGTTTTAATTCCACGAGTTATGAAGGTGATATATCATGTAATATGGATAGAAAAGGGATTATAGGAATCAAATTAAGGAGTAATGCTTTCAAATGTTTTTAAATATTATGGTTATATATCTCATCTCAAGAAAACTAAAACATTTTATCCTCATATTTTTCAACTATTTGTGATATTTATTTTATAAATCATTAAATTAATACATTATTTATATTATTTTTATCTTGGGTTACTTCCTGGTAGATATCCATAATTGTCCTTGTGTCTCGCCAATATTAGGTACTACAATTTCAAGAGATTTAAAAATTGAATATTTTTCTCCACTGAACATAGTCATTAATATTTATGAAAAATATTGACTAAACCACACCATAAAAACTTTAACTCCTATTGATAACTCTTCTAGGAAGTATGGTGTTTCTAGAACTGTCAGGCATCCATAATTTTATTGAATATCCATTTCATATTGACATTCATTCAGGAAAACCCATTTTTTAATGATACTTTTATCTCAACCAAATTATCCTCTATCTTTTTGTCCTTCTAAATGATCTCTTAATTTAATATCACATTTATTCTTAATATTTCCTTCCAAGATTCATTGTCTCAGATTTGAAAACCAATCACTTCATCACTATAGTCAACATAGTAAAATGCTCGAGACTAGTCCTAGAGCTTGTCCAATTCCTTGGAATTGGCATGGGAAGAGTCAAGTGAACTAAAGAATTTATGTAGTTTTAATCACACTTTCTATTTATAACGTAAGATATCCAAAATTTTCAAACTAATTGATGCTGAAAAACTCTAAAAAATTATTCCATATAGATAATTCTCTACATCAACCCAAAATACCTTTTGTAATCCCACATGAATTTTCAAGATTCTTTCCATCTCTACTAGTGTCTAGATAAACTAATTCGAATCTCTATTGTGTTACAATGTAAATTCCATGGTCTTCTTAAACCAAATCCACATTATCTAATAGAACCTCTAAAAATATATGATTCTACACTCTCCACCATTTTTTGGTCATAGGCATCTAACCTTTTATATAGAATATTTATCCAACATGTCTCCCAGTATGGTGAAAAAATTTAACACCTAAAGCTTGTACATGAAAATTTATTGACAGACCTTTCATGTGTCATCATAAATAAATTTCACTTGTAAGTCTGATTCTCTTTGAGAGAATAATAGAACCGGTCCAAAAATATCCATGTGAACCAAATCCAATATCTGGTTCATTGGTCCCTTTCCTTTAGTTCAAAAGTCACCTTCCTATACTTAAGAAAATTAAACCTTCAAATATTATTTAATAAATATTTTCAAACATTAATATACCTTTATTATAAATTATTTTAAACCTTTTCTCATAGATATTCATCATTCATTTATTCCATATTTTATTTAAAGTTAAATATTGGTGTGTATTCCACCTTATGATACACCAGTATTGTACAAGTTCCCATTCTTCACACATTTTTTAAAGCCCATGTTACTTCAATAAATATTTCACAAACCATCTATGAACGTTGTATGTAAATATACATCATCATATTTTCCCACAGAGATTAGGTTTTTATTAAACCTAATATAGTCTTTACTTCTTATAACACCAGTTTCCTTTTATTACCTACCTAGATATAAGCATAAACATTCCCCATATTATCAAGTGCCATTAAATCCACAAGATGATCCTAAAAAAATATTCCATAAATATAATTCATTGTAAATTACTTCTCATGTCTTGAGTGGAATGAATATTCATAGTCTAACATCCAAGAACCAAGAGTACAATTAGAAATAGGGAGAAAATCACATATAACATTTTATATGGGGTTTATATAACTAGATCTCCTAGAATAAATTCTAGAATTATCCCTTTTTTACACTAATAATTTTTCATGTGATCTTTCCTCCCACATTACCAGAATAGGGGAGAACATTCTGCCAAGATAATCTAGGTCTAACTCCACCTTCCTTTCCCCTTCCAGGGAAAGTTATTGGAAATGGTAATTCCAATTATATTAAGGTTACACTAATTTATGTGATTCTACTATATCATGTTTTTATGAATTTATTAATTCCATATCAAGAACTTTACATCTATAAATTCCAATTTATTCTTTCCACTAGAGTAACTCATTATGGTAATTATTACATTCCAGGATTCTAGGAGTGAGGAATGTAACAACAATGCTCACTTTGCATCTCATATTTTATCCTCTATAGACACTTACTGAATTTGGATAATATTGAAAAAATTTACCTTATCTATGATAGTTTTTCCTCTGGAATATCTCATTCCTAGCAACCATATTAATAAAAAAATATTTTGTACATTTATGTTAGCATATTTTTGAATTATAAAGAAGTTTCCACTTCTTAGATGTTGTATGTCTTATTTTGGGAGACTAATATCTATATAACACAATGTTTCTACTTATCATTCCTCTATCTATTTTCTCTCATCATTGCTTTTATCTTGTTATCAATAAATTTAAGATAGAGATCCTTATCCAAAAGATTTCCCTTTATCTACTTCTTCTGAAACACAAAAAACATTATGTAAAACTTCTACATCCAATCCTTAAACTCATATAACAACATTCCTCTATAAATTATGAATTATCATTAACTTTATTAAAATATAATGAAATCGGATCATGGGATTCTTATCTAAGTTCTTCTAAAAGTTTGTGGGTAGAATGTTACTACTCAACTAAGATCTAAACCACTATGGTCAGGGCATGATCATCTGGAATACTCTAATCATATCTCAAATACCACTTATTTGATATAAATCAATATTCCAATAAAACCAGTAAAATATTTACCATATAATGTTATAAAGCATAAATAGTAACTTAGATTGAACACATGGTACATAATTTAGAACTTGGAAGTTAACTTCACACAAGTTAACACAATACAACAATCACATTCTAAAAAAATCTAATAAGACAAATGAAAATAATATAATAGAAGTAAATATAACCTAACTAAAAATAAGGGTTATTTACACGTTTTATACCTAATACCTTACACATAGGAAGAACAGTGAATTAACTCAATTCAAGATATATGGGGTAGAAATTATAGTATTTTTGTAATCCCAAAAAATGATTCACCCCATTATTATATATAATAACTGAGATGACACAGCTAGTAAACCCCACCATTTGATCTATTCGAAGAAGATTCCACCACAACTAATCTTCATAGGATATCCAGCATCTGGTCTAGTATCTCCGCCACCATAACTTTTTGAACTAATGAATAATGCCTAATTCTGAATATCTCTTAATCCTTAATATCTTTCACAATTCCATCAAATATAGATCTAGTATCCTTAGACTGAAAATATTTACAATTATCACATTTCTAAAATAATAAATTATCATTAAACCCAAGTTTCTAGAGTCGGGGATGTTAAAATTGTAAATAAAATGAAATTAAAAATATAAAATAATGTCAACCACATAATTCATGAAAAATCCTATAGAAATATGAGTTTAATTATGATCCCTTGAAAATTACATATGATTTCATACATCTAAATTTTTCCACCATACACTAAATCGCCAAAAACAGTTGACAAGATCCATTATCCATAAAAAATTTCTAGAACCTACTCAATGATATTGAATAAATATAAGTGAATTAAATAGATTTTGTGTATAAATATATTCCAACTATCATTTATACCTTAAAAATCATTTTCATAATCTCTATTAAATAGAAATAATTAATTTATTAACGGGTTCAATTGAAGATTAGACATTTAATACAATATAAAATGGGAAACCTTTGGATTCCATCAATTTTAACATAAAAAATTATCATTTATATTGTTATGAAATGAATAAATTCATTTTATATTAAATTAGGATTATAAACATCCTCACTTGATGTTTTTAATGGAAAATATTTCATGATAATCACTATAGTAGGGACATCTGAATGATTCCAATATTGTTCTTCATATACATCGTAACATTATATCAATAATTGTGGGATAAATCATGATATAGTGTCTTTAAATGTGTATTATTCTATAATTTCTTAGATATTTCCTAAAATATAAACATATGGTGGAACATAAACAATGGAACCTAGTAATGTGTTTATCATCTAACGCATTCGTATGCTAAGAACCGGATTTTATTCTGAACAAATCTGACATATAATTTATAATTTTCTGGGTAAAATATTTGGGGGGACATGTATCATATATTTCATGATACATATGATTATATGTGTTGATTTATTTTTTAGGGTAAAAGTTAGATTCAACAACATATCACTTTATCATGATCATTTTACTGAGGTAAAAAACCACATGCTCTCAAGTGAGTACCACCGTTAACAAAGTTCATTAAAAAGAGTTTAGGGTCTGAAATACCACTTTGAGAGTGATTTAAACTATAAGGGATCATAAAAATAAAATATAATTAATTATAGTAATAAAAAATCATAATAATAAATTTAACAAAAAATGCATCAAGTAAACAATAAAATAAACACTAATATCGTTCTATAAGTCATATCCCAAAAAAGAGTAATACGTTGGAATAAATAAAATAAATTGTAGAAAATAATATCCTCTATGGTCACTCAAAGCTCCTCTATATACCAAAATAATAGTTTCAGTCTCCAACTTCAAGACATATCAGCTACTTACCCATTCCTGAATATACACAAGTAAGGCACGTATATTTTTAACATGTGAACGTGCAAAGTGTGAGAAATATATTTAATTTGGATTTGAAATATGATCCTAAATGATTATAATATCCTAATATTCTTGTATTTGTATTATAAAATTTCATACATTTAATTTAATATAAACAATAGAATTTTACAATCATAATTAAATTCTAACCAAACCATTTGGACACTTTATTATACATACTCTGACCAATGTCAATGGAATCTCGTGGTATCTGTCAAAAATGGTTGCTACCAATAGCATGGAATGATAAATTTCATTTAAAAACACATTAATTTCCAAACTCATTTAAAATTTATCAATTATGATCAAATATATAGTTTGGTAAAGACATAGAATGTCTCCCATTTTGTCGAACTCACAGTCACCAATAAAATTAAAAAATCACAGCATAGATAAGCCCATGTTATATTATGGGATAATATTAAAATATGACCGTACAATTACATGGAATTCCCCTTATATGGGAAAAATGTTTATCTTATTAAAGAAATTGTAAAATGAACAAAATTATAAGAGTAATATCAAGAGTTTATAGGATTAAACTAGAGAAAACAATAATATTTCTTGGGTATATACTTAATATTCATTACAAAGGTGGAGAATAAATTGGTGAAGTCCTGCAACCCAATATGATACATAAGTGTAACCTTTTCAATGCATAAATTACCATAGTGGGTGTATAAAGTTACCTAGAAAGCATACGATATGAATTACATAAATTATAGACTCTCACTATAACATATAAGAGTCATTGAAGTCATGCCAAATTCTCCATATTAAATGAAGTGGAATTTTGGAAAATTAATGAACCTAAATGACAATTATATTAGTATATATCTCATATGTAAGAGACATTAATTAGCCAAAAACTTTAAAAGGCAGAAGATTACTAAGATGTGTATTATTAAATAACTTTTATATAAGATATTTTAATTATCAAAAAGATAGAAAATTTTAGATCCTAGTATTATTTCTAATAGAGAAATACATAGTTTATAAGATTCATCTACAGAATCTTACATGTATCATAATGGTCACTGATTCAAAAAAAAGTAGTGTCATATTAATGTTATAATGTTGTGATGTTCATTAAATATCATAATATCAAAGTTTTGTAGTCAATACACGATTCAAGAGGATATTTTAGAATGTTTGAAAAAATATTTTTGGAAATGTTCAATGAAATATATTCTGGGATATTTAAAATTGAAATATTATAATAAGTTTACATTGATAAATATAGAAGGATTTTTGGGATTTTATTGACCAATGAATGAGATAGTCTTACGACTGAAAATCTTGGAAATTTTTTCATATTCAAATATGTTATCCAATAATATCAAAAAAAATATCCTATATATATCTTGTGGATTAGATAAGAAGAAAACTGATTGAAAATATTGTGTGTTAAGAAAAACCAATTAAAATTCTTATATAATAAAAAATAAGATGAATAATAACAAAATATATTTAGGCCATGTTGAGGCAAATGATTATATTTGAAATTGATCATTAAGAATGATAATTTTTTATAATTTAATTCTAACTAGTTAGACCCAGTTTTTTATCCTATTTTCATGTCCATTAACATACCTATTGAAACTTATTATTAACAAGAGTAGAGTTCTTTGTGTGTAGTATAGAAACCCAAAACACATTTTGGACATGATCATCTATTTAAAATAAAAAACATTTAAAAAATATACTCTATTCATTTCTATTTTCAATATCATTATCAATACGTGAGAAAATTTTTAAATAATCAAGAATGGGGTTAGGATGGGAAAACAATAACCCCCCCATACACACACAAACCTCTCTATATTTATCAACCTTCAAAGTTATACTATCATTTGTTATCAGATAAGGGTTTTAAATACATTTTCTCTCTTGGATATAATCATAGATCATCATAAATAATTCAATAGTAAATCTGTCCCAACATTTAATGGAAAGGATTCTCATATTTTCATGTAGAGAATAGTATCCTACCATTTCTCCCTAGGTCTAGAAGTACTTGATTTAGTCCAAAATACAGTAAAGATCCTGAGGAGTCATTAATATGATTTTTTATGGCTAAGAATAATATTAAAAGTGGTGGAAAGAGAGGAAATTTCTTGTTTTCTAATATATTTGAGCATAAACTTATGAGGTTCATGGGTAATGAGACTAATGTTTAATTTCAAAAATTCATAGCCATAGTTTTGAAAATAAAAACAAACATACTTACAATATTTTAATAGCTTTGTACATCCCAAGTTTTTATAATTTTCTTTATAATTGATATTCTACTAGACAAAGAAAATATTTCTCATCAGATGGAACTTCCACTACTGGATGATCCTATTCTTTTGTATATTGAATAGATACAATTTAATAACATATATATTAATAAAATACAACTATAAAAATATAACCAATTCTCATTGGATGAAGTTCAACAAATTCCATTGGATATAAATTCATCAGACGGAGGTATACATGCTCTTTGGATGAATTTTTATAAAATATATTGGATAAATAATTCCCTTCCAATAGATAAAGAATTTTAATTTCATTGTATGAATAAAGATTATTATACTAAATAATCGTAATTTTTCTACTAAGGTGAACACCAAATGAAGTTATACTGAGCCTTTGAAGAGAAAAAATGAGTTTTTCCAAAATCATTAAGACCAAATCCCAATAATTTTAAATATTACCATTGGATAAATTAATATAAATTGAAGAAATATTAAAGGATGGTGAATCTTTTTCAATACAAGATAAGTGAATCTATTTCTTAAAGTTAGGAACATCTTGTTATGAGTGAATAACTAATTGTAATGTTTAGTGAGTTTTTACTTATGGAATCTTATTGTGAGTATTTATATAAATGACTTATTTTTCTTTTGTATTTTTAATTAATGTGTCTGATGTAGTGTGATCGAGGACTTTATGGTTTTTAGAGGAAAAAGATTCTGATGTTTTTTATTGTGGGTTCTAGGGACTTATAAAAAAAGGGGAAATTTTAATCTTTGTATCCAACAATCCCTTATTTAAGATATAAAAACCATTAAATGTTTTTTAAAACCATTGACACCTAAAGTCAGGTTCATTTAGTTTATTTACACTAAAGGTAAAGGTGTGGATATTCATTTTATAATGTTTCTATAATTTTTACTAGGAACTTAATAATGTTTTTATATCTTTTTTGTTAAGTTCATTTTTTCATTTGTGTATGGTTCAATAAAGTATCTTACTGTTTATTATAAACATTTCCAAAACTCAAATTTTATAGAATATTGGTATATTTGTTTTTTTATTACTTTATTATAAATTGGAAAATGTTTTGTCCAAAATACCATTATAATGATTATAGTTAAATTGTAAATTTTATTTTATAAACAATAATTAAACATACATCCCCTATTGTAGACATTTTTATACAATTATGATCCTACATTTAGTATCATATATCTTTATACTGCTATATTTTCTAGTTTACATTAATTATGAATATTTAATTTTATATCAAATTTCGATTCTATTTGTTATAAATTTTTACACAAATATGATTTATAGAAAATAGTATTTTGTTATATAATATTTCAGGATTTTATATTTGGACATTAGATAATATGAATCCTAAGTGAACATCAATTATTTAAGGTCATAAATATGAATATTAGAGAGATGGAATAATGATTTTTGTGATCAATATTATAGATAATAACTATATGAATATTGGAAACTAGATTATCCCAGAAGAATAATTTTATACTTTCACTAATTTTGAAATGTATGGATATTAAATTAACTACAGAGTCAGAAATAATCTCTTATTTTCAATAAAATGGATTATTTATAGCATATTTTTTCTTGTGAAATAGTTAATAGTAAATGGAAGATTCTTGAGGTTACTCTCTTTGGTAAAATTAAAGTTATTGAAACTAGAAGAGTTATTCTATAAGTATATTATCATTATTTAGATTTTTTAAATGTATAATATGTTTCTAAGACTAATCATATATTAATGACCATTTTTAAGAGTTTAAAATATTTGGTATATAAATATTTAAATTATGAATATTTTTTAGAAAAAATTATTTATTTTATTCATCTCCAATGGGAATGATAAAATAGAAAATTAAGATACTAAGAATATTACAAAACTTAGATAGGATTATTTAATTGCAACTCTCATGAAATATTAGGCTTGATTGAAAAATGATGTAGAAAAAGGTAAAAGTCAAAATGGTTTAATATTTTTCTTCATATCTATAGTAATTAAGAAAAAAAGATAAACTTATACTGTTTTTAAATAATTTATCAAGAAAAAATTAAAAGTTGAGATAGAAAATAGTTCTTACGAGAAAAATAAAATGGTCCTGATAATATTACAAAAAGGATGAAACAAATTGTTGAAAACAACGGTTTTAGATACAAGTACAAGATAAATTCAAAGTACATAGGTGATAATAAATATACTTTTATTATTATATGATATAAATAAAAGATTAAATAGATCCTTAAACTAGATTATCATTGATCATGTAAGAAATATAAGAAAATATAATTTCTAAAAAGTAAAATGGGAATAAAATAAAGAAAAACATAAAATATTCACCCACATGGACAGTTAGTGGTGGAGATATATCTTTATAAAATCTTTCAAATTCCAATAGTGATAGTTATAAAATTATGGGATTATCTGTAGGATGTAAATTCAATATAAAAATTACATATGAAATTTGTTATTTCTTTGGAGTGGATTCATTTTCAAGGTCTTACAACAAAAAATACTTAGTAGAACCTTCCACTACTAAAGATGAATATAGGTTAGGTAGAATTTTTTATTCTCATGTGTTGTGTATAAAACACACACTCACTATATTGGGAATGAGTTTTAGTGAAAGCCTACCTTGTGTGATAATACAATTTATATATCATTAAGTAAAAACCCAAAGAAATCACCCATGATCTAAATATATATATATGATCTTTTTCCTTCAATATCACTCACAAAAAGTATATATCATTTTAAAATTATTTATAATGCAAGAACATCTTGATAATATTTTAAAAAAACAATCAATTCTAATATATTTGAATATAATTTTAAAAATAAAGGAGTGGTCAATAAAAAATGATCATTATCTAATTGTTTTATAAATAATATCTTTATAGTGAAAAATAATTAAAAAAGAGAAATTTATTTACTCTGTTTTGAATTTTTTTCTTGTTTTTCAAAAAAAGGACCACAAAAACATATACATATATAAATTCCTAAAAAGTTTTTTAAAAAGATATTTCCTTGAAACAGTTTTTTACGAATTATTAATTTACAAACATTTCATCAAATTCAATATTTTCACAATATCTGAAAATATATAAAAAATTTATACATTTTTCACTTATAGAAAAATTCTGATTTTTTATTTTTCCAATTCATTTTTAAAAATTTATCTATGTTGATATGAAAAAATATTTTCAAAACCTATAAGTTTAAATAGAACATAAGTCTATTCAATAAAAATTATATATTTATTTGTGTAAAATTTCATGAATTCAAATATTTTTCTGATGTATTAATATAAAGATATCAACCATCAATCAAAGAGAGGGTTCATTTTTGAGACATTGGATTTAGAGAAGGTATATATTCACTCTCCTAAGGTATATTTAAACTTGTGTGGGTCACAACTAATTCATAACATATTATTTTTGATAATAACTCTTTCAATTATAATCTTTCTCTATCATATTTAATCAATGTTCATCCAATTATTTAAGATTCATTTTAATACAAAAATGGCCTCTTTGTGTGATATTTTGATTACATTAGATATTAAATAAAGACTCATAATAAATTGATGGTATGAAAAATATGACTACTTAAAAAAGTGTGTAATTATTTTTCATGTATGGGAAGATATTTTTATAGAAAAAGGGTATTTTGATCTCTATTTTCTAGTGATAGTTAGAGAATTATATTCTTTAATCGAGTTTAGTGAAAGGGAAATTCTTAATCTTGTCACATTTTATTGGATTGAAGATTTATTTAAATTAAATATTCATCAATTTGAGTAGTTATCTTGTGTTTCATTATAAAAATAACCATACATAGCAACTATTAAACTACATTAAAAGTATGAATGTTTTTTAAAATCTAAGGCAGAGACTTCTTTGTTTTATAATTCTAAAAAAAGTTATAAAATTTCATTATCCATCTCCATATTGAAGAATTGATTCTATTTGGATGAAAAAATATATCATTATAATGAAAGGATATCTAGATAACCTTAATGTATAGTACATTTATGGATTCAATTTTATTTTTAATATTATAAAATTCAATATAGTAAAAATTATATTCCTTTACGTAGAAGTTGTCAAATGTGGGACTATAAAGTTGAAGATTCACTTATTTTTCAATTTCATAAATATACTGTTATTAAAATTCATGGAGGTATAGAAATTAAATTATAAATAAACTCAATTAAGGTATAAATATTATTTTATTTTTGAGGAAATTGTAAACAAGATGATTATTTTTTTGTTCCATACCAAAAATGTTTTTTGATAAGATAGAAAAATATGCATTCAGAAAGGAAAAAGAGAAGCTAAAATAAAATTTGATAGATAAAAAATATGTAGGTGATGTATTCCCTCTGTTGCTGAAGAATAAAGAAATGAATATATTTAATCAGCTATTTAATACTTTTATTGAAAATAAATAAAAAAATAGTCCTGATAATCTTATTTTTAGACACGATAATGGTGAGGGCTTGGTTGTCAAAGTGGAAAATTATAAAAAACATTTTGAAGAATAAAATAAGAAAAGGAATCAAAAGGTATTTGAAATCCAAAAAGAATATAGAGCTTTTAAAAGGGGTTGAAAAACAATATAACAAATTAATTATGTTTACTCATTTAGTTTCTCAAACTATTTTACCTTTCTCTATTCCATCATTATCTATTTCACCTTTGTATGTTTTTTCAACATAAAGTAATATTAGTACAAGAAACAGTACAACCTCAATCAATTAAAAAGAATAATAGAACAAAATTTGTATAAGAAAATACTCAATCTAAAAATTAATAATTTTTAGTTTAAAATATTTTTAAAAAGTAATGGAAATGTAAGGAGAGGAAATAATTTAATATTACTAAGGAATTCAAAAAATATATAGATATTGAGGAAATTTTAGTTCCTTCCTCACCGTCCTTATCTTCTCAAAATGAGAAAGATACAACTCCTTGAATTTTAGAGAAAGCTGAAATTCCAAAAGAAAAAATATCAATCCTCACAAATAAAGGAATCATAGACAGGGGAATCATAAAAATGTCAAATTGATAAAGAAGTTGAATTTTTATGAATTTATAAACAAAACATTGATGAAATAAAACAAGGTATAACTTCTAAACCTATAGAATTGTTCATTTCAGAAGTTTCATCTAATTAAACTTATTTTTCTCCTAGAACAAGTCTTAAAAAATTAAAATGTAGTCAAAATATTTTAAAAAAATATAAATAAAACTAAAGATTTTATTCATCACATTCTTGAAATTCAATAGAGTTGTAAGTTCATAAAATGAAATAATGGATTTTTGTAGAATTCTAATTTGATTAAATAGATTGTTGGATCAAAAATTTAGAATGTGTAATACTTCTATGATTAAAAATGGTTGATCAAAACAATATTCAATAAAATTTATGTAATTTTGAGGTTGATAAAATATATGGAGGGATATATAATTATAATGACCCAGACCTTTATCAATTGAATTTATCCCTTATTATAGTAATTTAAAATTATATAAATCACAAAAAAAATTTACATATCATAATAAAAAATTTATAATTGAATAATTAATGAAATAAGAATTATTTCTAGTAGTTAAGTTACCAATACCATTGAAATTGTAATTCGACTTAGAAGTAGTAATATAACCCTTATGAATAGTAAACCATACAAATGAATAATAAATTAACACATTAAAGAATAAATAAAATTTAGGCATCTTATAATTGAATTTATGGTATAATTATAAAAAAATTATAAGTAAATAAATGTTTTAAAAATTGTTAATTATGCTTTGGCATTTTTTTATGTCATAAATATTTAATTACAATTTTCTGATTAATTTAAAATTTTAAAAGGAAATATATTTTCAAAAAATATATATATAAATTAATATTTTAATTTATTATGATTTTATAAAAAATTTATGAGACCTTATGTAATTTTTCAGTCCTATGAAATTATCGCTCGTGACGTGTCAATTTAACAACATCATGGGCTATGCACTTTCATTTTACTTTAACTCCTTCAAGGATGTTAATAAAACAATTATAATAGTTGAAACATGTTTTAAAATTTACTTTAAAACCCTATTTATGTTTTTCATCTAAAATATATACATAATACTAAATGATTAAACAAAATTAGTTCGTTGTGATCGAAAAACCAAAAAAAATTAACCTAAAACGGTCATCATTAGTTTTTATCTAATGATTTAACCTCATACCACATAAAAAATTATTTATAAGATCATTAAAAATAAATTACGATCAGTAATAACATATAATAACAATTCTTTATATTTAACTACATTTTACAGGAACTTCCATTCTTGTAGACAATTGAACTGATCATGGATACTTAAAAAATGAAACTCTCGAGCAATGATATTAAACAATATAACTCGCAGAAATGACCATAAATGAACATAACAAAACTATAATTAATAATATTAATTTAAAAATGGTTTTGTATTTGTTAATTAATTAATATAATTTGATTATACAATATATTAAAGTGATGAAAGCATTTTGACATAAGGTATAGGGAATTATCATACCCAACTCTCTTTCTTTGGGTCTTCCCTATTTCACCCCATTTTTAATATGGATATTCCTTTATTGTTACTTATAAATCATTTAATAATTATTACCTTATCTTTTTTGGTATATACAATTTTCCAATTTATTTTTCAGAAAAATCAAATGATTTTTTTTTTCAAAAGAACTCTTATTTCAAGAAATAATAATCTTTTACCTCTCATGGTATTTTTTCTTCTTCAATCAATAGTGATACCAAACATATTAATCCATTTTTATATTTGGAACTCAAAATGTTATAATTAATTCCATATTAAATGATACTCATTCCTTTCAAGAGGTTCTTTTATGTCTATGGTTGATAAATGTTCTATGTTGCATGCATGATAATGTAAATGTTCTGATGTAACAGGTGTGTCAGCAACTATATAGTACAATGTAAATGTTATGATGTGATGAGTGTCCCCATAATTATATTGTGCTCAATTAATTGGTTAATGTTCCATATCTCATGAGAAAAAGTGAAATATTCATGAACATGATGCTATCTTTGTTCACAAATAAGTGTTGTAGCTGACCACTAAGACATGATGTTTTATTTTTAAGAATTTCCACATTCCGGGGATTTCTCATTGATTACTCTCATGATTATGGTCATATTACTATTTTATGATGATAATGATTATGCTCACCCTATTTTATATTGTTTTAGGTTTATATCTTTCCTCTTACAGGAATATAGCTCACCTCTTTCTTTGATGTATATCCTCAGGTGATTACTTATACTATAGAGAACATGAGGGACAATAAAAAGCTATAGAAGAAGGAATTGAATAAATTTTTTTGTTTTATTCTTTAAATGTTATGTATGAACCTAATTCTACCAAGACTCTAAACCATCGGATCCTGGTTTTGTAATTATTATTTTTTGTTTTTCTATAAAATGATGTAAATAAGTTATGTATGAAAAAAAGGGTTACTGGAGTTGGTATCAATGCACTATTTAGTCTGTTTGGGAATTAGGATTAAAGAACCTTAGTGAAATCCCTTAGTATGGGACTAATTATATCTAATCACTCAATAATATTTATTTTAGAAAATTCTAAACATAGGGATCCACCAAGATATACTTTTAGAATAAATTTCACAATGAAATAAATTATTTATTCATGACTTGTTGACTTCTATTTTTTTATAAAATTTTCAATTTTAGAAAATGGTCTAAACCAAGAGAAATCATGCCAATAACCTATTCAAGGGACAATAGATAGATCGCCCAAATGACAGTCTCAAATCCTTGGGAAGTGGAGTTACAAATTTTATGGGGATATTTACCCACCTGTCTCAGGTTATAAAGAATAACCTGTATAATTAGAACATATGCCTTTACCAAAGAAGGAGAAATTGTCTATATATTCTTTTATAAGGAAAAAACAGCCAGTATTTATTGGAAATTTTGAACCACTAGTCATAGCATAGTGTTAAACTAAATGGAGAAGATCTTGTTTGTGCTTCACTATTCTGAGATGGAGGACTTGACTCTTTCCATTTATCATATACATTGAGAGGCTAACCAATTGTGGGTGTTTGTTAATAAAACCAAGTCAAAGGAAGAAATTGAAGAAAATGATTGGGAATACATTAAGAAAATGTTTCTTAACAAGTATTTCCCATTAACTATTCATACAAATATAGATAAATAATTCCTAACACTGAAGCAAAATATAGAGAATCGATCATGAACTATAAATAAAATTTCACAAGGCTTTCAAGGTATTCTCTGAGTTTTGTTATCAGTAATGATAAAATAATTGATAGATTCTTTAGTTGATTAAAACCAAACATCCTAAATTCTCTAGAAATTTAAGAAATTGGGAGTTATGAAGAAGTTCTTCAATGTGGACTCAAAGTTGAGATGGAGTTTAGAGAATAGTAAAATGGCTATGGTGATAAGAAATAAATTATGGAGTTTCAAGATAGAGGATATAATAATCAATGTGGAAGGAAAAATCAACCACCAACATGTCAAAAATGTGGGAATAAGTATCACGGTAACTACCTCAAAGGTAAGGGGAAATGATTCAAGTTTGGGATAGAAGTTTACTATGCTTATGAATGTTGAAAAGATGTGAGGAAGAATGATAATGTGGTGTAATAAAAGATACCACCACCCATGGTCCAATGATACAACTAAAGTGGAGCATGAATATTAATTTGTACCAGGTACACTTAATATTCACTCAATAATGGAAAAATTCTTATTTGATTCTAGTTTTATGCATTCATTTATATTTTACAAGTTTCCTAGAACAATTGAATTGAATCCCAGAAAAAAATGAAGTATTGATATATGTAAAAACAACAAGTGGTTCAATCATTGAAACCCTAGTGTTGGACTCTTATTCTATTGGCATATGTGGGAAGATGTTTTTATCAAATCTCGAGATGCTTCCCTTGGTATAATTTGATGTCATGAAGGGAATGTATTGGCTCTATTTATATATAGAATACATAAACTATTATGAAAGATAAATATCTTTTCATATTAAAAACCACCCCATTCTCCTCTAAAAAATCATGGAAGATCATGAATCTCCTTTTGAAAATCCTTCAATATTGTGGGTGCTCATTCCCTATGAATAAGAATATATCACTCGAAAGGTGGGGTCAAAGGAAGGTATCAATCTATGGAAAATTCCAATTGTGAGGGAATATGGTGATGTATTTCCTGAAGAGTAACTCAGACTTCCCCCAAATCGTGAGGTAGAGTTCTCAGTAGAACTCATACCTAGATCTAATCCTCTCTCAAAGTTTTCCTATAGGATGGATCCTATCAAACTTGATGAGTTAAAGAAGCATCTATAAGATCATTTGGATGAATTGTTCATACACCCTAGTGCATTACTTTTGGGTACCCTTGTACTCTTTGTAAAGAAGAAGGATGGGTCAATGTGGATGTGTATTGATTATCGAGAACTTGAAAAGATCAACATAAAGAATAAGTATCCACTTCCAAGCATTTATGACTTGTTCGATCAGTAATGAGGATCTTAGTACTTTTCAATGGTGGATATTTTTCTATAAATCATCAACTAAAGTTGAATAAGGAATATATTTGAAGTATTCCTTCTTTACAAGGTATGGGAACTATGAGTATTTGGTGATGACCATTAGACTTACTAATGACCCTTCAATATTCATGGATTTGATCAAATGGAGTCTATAGACAATACCTCGAAAACATTTTTGGCAGTTTTTATCGATGATATTATCATCTAATCTAAAAGATAATAGAAACATGAAAAAAAAAATGTAAGGATTGTATTGGTTACATTAAGGAAGGAGAAGTTGTTTGATAAGTTCAAAAACTGTGACCTTTGGGTGCATCAAGTCACATTCCTAGGTCATGTGATCACAATTGAGGGAATTACTGTGGATCCTTCAAAAAAACGCAATTGAGGATTTTTCATGACCCTCTAGTGACATGAAAATTTGTAGTTTTCTTGGATTAGCATGACAATATTGACGTTTTGTGAGAAATTTATCATTATTTTCTATCCCATCAACTAAATTAATAAGTAAAGGGGTAATGTATATCTGGATGGAAGAATGTGAGGAAAGCTTCAAGGAGATAAATAATAGACTAATCGCTGCACCTATACTCACATTACCAACAAGTGAAGAATGTTTTGTGATATATAGTTATGCTAAAAACAATGTCTTGAGTTGTGTACACATGAAAAATGAAAAAGTGACAGCCTACTCTTCATGGTAGTTGAAGATCCATGAGCAGAACAACCTGCTGCCGAATTTTGAGCCAGTCGCTGTTATTTTTACCTTGAATATTTAGCAGCACTACCTCAACGGTGAAAAGTGTGTCATATATACCAATCACAAGACCTTGAAGTATATATTCACACAAAAGGTGTTCAACATGTGTCAAAGTAGATGGTTTGAGATAATCTAGGATTATGATTTCTCTATACGCTATCATTCTAGTAAGGAAAATAAGGTAGAAGATTCTCTAAGTAGAAAATGACATGCTAATATATCCATGTTGGAGACTGAAAAGAACTTATCTTTATAGATATGAAAACAATGGATTTGGAAATCATAATGGAAAGGAATACAACTTAACTTTCCCATATTATTTCCTAACCATCTATCCAATAGAAGATTAATGAGGCACAAAGGGATGATCTAGAGGCACAAAAGAAGGTGAATGAATTAAAGTAAAAGGAAGAAGCAAGAGTTCCATATTGATGATGACAGTACGATTTGGTTTAAAAAGAGTCTTCGTGTGCCTTCATCACTTGGGATGAAGAAGGATCTGTTGGATAATACACATAGATAAACTTTCTCAACACATTATGGGAGTACCAATATGAACCATGATCATTGAGAACACGTCTGGTGGTACAACATGAAAAAAGATATTTCCGAGTATATCTCAAGGTTCTTGATATTTTAACAAGTTAAATCAGAGTCAGATAAGTCCAAAGGTATGATGCAACTATTTCCAATACCCATGTGGAAATGGGATAATGTCAGTATAGAATTTCTCATGGGTCTCCCAAACACATCTAATGTAAATAATATGATATGGGTTGTGGTGGACGGACTCACCAAGACTACCCACTTTTCAACAATTCAGGAGGACCTCTTTATTGAAAACCCTACAAAGATATATGTGGAGGAGTGGTGAGAATGCATGGGGTTCCACTACTAATTGTCACTGATCATGATCTCAGGTTCACATCTAAATTATAGAGGAGTCTTAAACATGATTTTAGTATTGAATTAAATTTTAACATAACCTATCACCCCAAAAATTATTTCCAATATGAAAGTAATATTATGATGCTTAAATATATGAAAATATCATTCTCATTAGAATTTAAAGGTGAATGGGATCAGTATCTCCCATTGGTTGAGCTCCCATAAGAATATAGATTCCACTATAGTATTGATGTTACTCCATATAAATCTCTGTATTCAAAGACATGTAGAACTCCAACCTATTGGGATTATATTGGAGAAAGAAAGCTAATTGGACCTGATCATGTGAAATATATGAAAGATAAGGTTCAAGCCATCCAATAACATGTCAAAGTAGCTATAACTCGACAAAAGTGCTATACTGAAAACCATTAAAGGGACTTGTAGTTTGAAATTGGAGATAATGTCATTATTTGAATATCACCATAGAATAGATTCATGCTATTTGGAAAGAAAGGGAATTTAAGCCCATGGTGCAATAGAACCTTTGAGATCCTTGATCACATAGGATTTTTGGCCTATCGGCTTTCACTTCCACAAAGTATGGATAAAATGTACTATGAGTTCCACATAACACTCCTAAGTAAGTAAATACCATATCCCTCACATGTACTGAACTCAGAGGTGGTACTGATAGAATATGATCTCTCTTATGTGGATAAGCCATTAAATATTCTGGACTAGAGAGATAAGGTTCTATGCAATAAGACAACTCAACATGTCAAATTTTTTTGGAGGAATCATAATTTTGAAGAATAAACATGAGAATTGGTGGATAATATAAAAGGGAAGACCCTTACATATTAATGAAAAACCAAATTTCAAGGGTGAAATTTAAATATGGGGGAAGAATGTAACAACTGAAACTTTTATCAATTGAATTTCTCCCTTCTTATAGAAATTTTGATGAAATGTAAATCATATAAAATCACTTCAAGACCATAATAAAAAAGATTATAAATGAATAATTTATTAAATAAAAATAATTTCTTGATGTTAAGGTACCAATACCAATAAAATAATAACTTGACCTTAGGAATAGTAATATAACCCTTATGAGTAGAAAACCAACCAAACGAATTGTAACCTCACCCACTAAAGTACAAACAAATTTTATCCATATTATAAATGAAATTATCGTATAATTATATCTTAGTTTAAGTAAAGAAATTTTTCAACAATTATTAATTAAGTGTTGGAATTTTTCTACGTCATAAATATTTAATTTCAATTTTTGATTAATTTAAAATTTTAAAAGAAAATTTATTTTCATAAAATATATTCATAGATTAATATTTTTATGTCTTATGGTTTTAATATAATTTTATGTGAGCTTATGTAATTTCTCAAAGTGTTGTAAAATCAGTTATAATTTTTAAAATCTATATCATTCGTGGGCTATAAACTTTCATTTTCCATTATTTTAATTTTATAGGAACGTATATTCATGTATACAATTGAATTGGTCATGGAAAATAAGAAAACAAACACTCCTGAAAGATTAAATTAAACTCTATAACTCATCAAAAATCCCATAAATGAACTCAATAAAACAATAATGAATCATATTCAGGTAAAAAGGTTTTTTTATTTGTTAATTAATGAATATAATTTTATTATACAAGATATTAAAGTTATGAAATCATTCTCACAAAACATAAGGGTAATTATCAATCCCAACTCTCACTCTTTGGTTATTCCCTCATTCACCACATTTTAAATATGGATATTCCTTTATTGTTCCTTATTTTTCATTTATTTATTATTATCCTCTCTTTTCTAGGATATACATGTTACCATTTTGGTTTTATGAAAAATTCAATGGTTTTTCCAAAAGAATTCTTCTTTCAAAAAAATAATCTTTTTCATATCATGTGATTGTTTAATTTTCAATAAAGTGTGATACTAAGAATATTATTCCTTTTCTATATTAGGAACTACAAAGTATATCAATGTATGCTTTATTAAATGAAACACATTCCTTTCTCTGGGTTATTTTTTTCATGGTTGATATATGTTCTATGGGGCATGCATCAAAATGTAAATGTTAGGATGTGATGGTTGCGCCCAGAATGATGTAGCGCAATGTAAATATTATGATGTGATGGGTGCATCCAGAATTATATAGAACTCTGATACATTGGGTAATGTGATATATCTCAGGAGAAAAAGTGAAAAATTTATGAACATGATGTTATCTTTATTCACAACTATGTGTGGTAGTTGACCACTAAGACATAATGTTTTATTTTCTTCATTTCCAAATTTCAAGCCTTTTCTCAACGATTCCTCCCATGATTATGTTCATATGATTATGTTATGAGGATATTGGTTATCCTCACCCCATGTATTATTTATTCATATTTTTATCTATTCTCTTATTATGCTTATAGAACACCCCCTTTCATTAATTTATATCTTTAGGTGATTACTTTTACTAAGGATAACCCAAGGTCCAATAAGAACCTAGAGGATAAGGAATTAAATAAATTTTTATGTATTATTTTGTAAAGGTTATGTGTGGAACTAATTTTTTCAAGACACTAAAACTTTTAATCCGGGTTGTATAATGATTATTTGTTGTTTTTATATAAAATTATGTAATATGTTATGTAAGAAAACCATGATTCCTATAATAAATCTCTATGATGAATTGATTTATTGAATCAAAACACCTACAGGTTCTTTTTTGAAACTTACAATTGGTGTCCGTGTATAATTTTCTATGAACACAAGAGATATTGATAATTTAAAGTCTCCTTCCATGAATAATAATGATGAAATATAAGAATAAAGTAACAATATTAAAATTATAAATGAATAAGTATTGTGGTTGAATAATTAGAATAGGAATTATCCAAACCTATAAGTATAGGTGTAAAAGTTGAATAAAAATAATAAGAAGCTGGAATCTATAGAAGAAGAGGTGTTGAAGCCAATACAAGAGATCAAAAATATATAATCTCTAGAAAATGATGTGGGGAATCTAAAATTGTTTATGTCTTTATCTAGGAGATATTAGGAAATTATAAAGAAGGTAAAATTATATATCAAGAAATTTTCAAAAAATAACTGATATTTTCTAATGAACTCTTTAATTGTTTCTTATAATAAAATTGACATAACGTTTTAGATAAATTTTCATGGGTGAATGGTCTTGTACATATATTTAGAATGAATTTTTCGCCAATATTTTTTCATGAATTTATTTCATACATAATGGGGATGAATATATGTTTTTATATAATATTTTTTGTAGTATTTTTTTTCCTAAAATTTATGTACAATTTCTATATTCCCCAAAAAAATTGAAAATTAAAAATGAGGAGAAAAGTGAGAAAACCAAAATTCCAAAAAAATGCTTTTAGAAAAACTTTTCTCAAGAAATAGAGAAATAAAGAAATTTGAATAAGTGTATAAAGAAGTAAGAAAGGTAAAAGTTTTAATGTGTAAATCTTGGTAAAATTTATTTTTAAATTTCTTTTGACATCATTTTTGCATTCATAATTTATGTTTTGTGCTTTAAAAAAAAAGTAGAATTTTATACTCCATGGTTTTTTTCCACACTTTGAAACCATAATTTTTAAAATTACAAAGAACTTTCTTAAATACACTATTTCATTAAATTTATACTCATAATTTTTTTGGAGTGTTTTATTAGAAATAATATATTACCAAATGTGGAAAACATTTATAATCAAACAGAACATCCTTAACCCAAAAAACATCTACTTTTATACATTGGATGGATAAAATTGTATGGAGTGTATATTTATAAAAAAACTGAAAAATTATAAGAAATTATTATAGGATGATGTTATATTATGTCCATAAGAAAAAAAATTATGCAAACTAAGTCTTAAATTCTGTTTATATGAATATTTTTAAAATCTATAAGACGAAGAATTTCATTCCACCAAATAAACAACGTTCATTCCATTATAAAAACAAAGAAAAATCTACCAAACATAATATGAAATAATTTTAGTGGTGCAGCTAAGGTGGGAATATGGTGAAGTTATGTAGAACCACTTAAGAGAATAATTACTTTTTAAAAAGTTATGGAAACCAACTCAAAAAATACTAAATATAGACATTAGATAAATGTTTATTAATATAAGTATCATTCAAGGGGTAGGATAATTTCACATCTCAAAATAAATAAAGATACATTGAATAGTTTATAACCTCTTATTATGAGTAAATGATTCATTATAATTATTAGTGATTTTTTACCTAAGTTAAATAGTTGTAATTATTCTTATAAATTTCTTATGTTAATTTTTTGTTTTTTTGTTATTGTGTATGATCTGGTGTGATTGAGGGATTCTGTGGTTTAAGATGAAAAAGATTCTGATCTTGATGATTGAGGGTTTCCTACTCTGGGGAAAAAAATTTCTTATGATCATATTATCAAGGTATTATTTGTTTAAGTAATAAATACTTTTTCATTTTATTTAAAATCATGGATAGCTAAAGTTAGTTTTGTTGACTTCCTTTACACAAAATATAAAATTTTTCATATTTGTTTAATAATGATTCTATAAGTTTTCTTAATATGTTTATAATGTTTTTATAACTTTTTTATAATTTACTTACATACATTGTACATATTTAAGGAATGTTTTTTACTATTTTTTTACACTTTTAAAAAACTATAATTTTAAAAAGTATCAATACAAATTTTTTCAATCACTTTATTAAAAATCACCCAAATATTTGTCTACAATTCCTTTATAAAGAGTATAAGTTAATTTTATGTTTTATTTTATAAACTATAATTCATCCACTTAAAAATTATATTCATTTGAATACTATTATAATTCCACAATCGGTAGAAATACTATTAATGTGATTTGGAATCCACATTATATCCTTTATGAAGGAAACAGGAAAGTAAAGGAACCTAAATTGAATATTTTTTACATGAGTTTGAAGACATCAGAATGAATAATGATGAAATATTTATTTATTTATATATTATATAATATGTGATTGAAATTTACATTCTAATATTTGTAGAAACTCTATCATATTCTACAATGGTGAATAAATTTATGAGTATTTTTTCAAAAATTATAGATTTCAATATCTTAGTTCATGTAGATATAGATATTAATTAATTCATAAAGGATTAAATACATATATCCCTCATAGATTTTGAGATGAGAAGATGCTTATATATAAAGATCAAGGCTATTACATATAAGTATGTTTCATTTAAATCCTTTAAAATTTTGAAATTTGAAGATGAGTAGACAACATCTGATGAAGAAGGAAATCTATAAGATTTTTATGAAACCTTCTCCCTAATTTCAATAATTATTTAAAAGGGGAATGGAATTTATTAAGGTAAAATTCATTATAAATGCTTTAATTATAGAAAAATTGTCCACTTTTCTCCTACATATCCATTAAATAAAAAAGATTATCATAAAGGAAAATAATATGATAAGAACTCTTCAAATAAAGTGTATTTTTGAATTATAAATAAATTTTGTACTATATTCTAGAAAAATAAGTCACCTAAATTCTTTAGAATAATTTTTAAAAGTATTTATTTTTGGATTTAAGATAGTGAAAAATTTTGGGAATATGTTGAAGCTTCCAGAGAATCATTTTAAAAATTTATCGGGGAAAAAGATATTGAGACCCAGACATTACAAACCAAAATATTACATCTTAATTTAAAAAACATTCATCAAATATAAATATTATTCATCCCAAAACAAAAATGTATAGTAACATTGGAAACATAGATACATAAAAATGGGTGAATATATGATCTATAACATTTCTCATTATGTTCATCACAAGAAGGACCCTTATTAGACATAACATACTTGAAACCTATCTTAATAACGTAAGGAAAGGATACCGAAGAAAGGGTGAGCCCATACTCCTAATAAGGGTAAATATACGAGTAATGAATAAATTATCATAATTGATCATAATATAACCATAATGTAAGGAGAATATGACACTAACAACATAAAATCATGATCATCAATTTAAAGATCATAATCGTGACACAATACATTATTTTATAAATCAGAATACATAAGACATAAAAGTTCAAAATCATTAATAATCAATAAAAAACCAAGAGAACACATCAAAATAATAATTAATAATTTTATAGAATACAAATAATTATTTAAAATAATTTCCTTAGTCGACGATTTCTACTAATACAATCATAGTGGTATGGATTCATGATAGTATAGATAGTCATTCATGTGGTTTATGTAAAAACAAAAATTCATTTCAATTTTTTGGTAAAAATTCAAAATACCACATTGGAAAAATGATAAGTAGAATAATTTTAAACTGTTTTAAGGAAAATAAAATATATTCAAAAATAAATTTAAATAGTATTTGGATGAATCTAATAAAAAATTTGAAAAAAAAATACAGAGAATATGGACATGGAAGAAAATATTCCCAATCAAATGGGAAGACAAGGTCAGTTTTACCTAAAAACATTATCTTCATATATTGAGTATAGAAAGAGGGTAAAATGAAAGAAAAACCTGAAATATGCATAAATTAAAATAGTAGAAGAAATAAAATAATATATAGGAGTGTTAAATCATACAATTCCTTTAACACAATATTAAAGCATAAATAAACCATTAAAATGGGAATGTGACATAAAATTCTTACCTCAAGTCCTTTTTTCATTATAGGCACAATAACCTTCCATAAAATATAATTATATTTACTATAAATGTATAAAAACTATATTAATACCTATAATATCATATATTATTCAATTATAACATGTTATCACACATTATTTAATAATCTTTCATTATCATCGTCATTTTGGGTGTTAACTGCTTTACTTCTCATGTATGTCTTAGTTTGGAAGTTATCATACTTTCATTTTGATCAAAATTCCTCCATATCCATAATTTTAATAATAATATAAATATAATAAATATTCATTACATTAATTTTTAAAACCATTCATATAAATTTGTTATGAGAAAATAATTTCATCACTATGTGGAGATAGCGTTCAATACGTATGCACGAGTGATGTTTCCATTTTTCGATGCAAGGAATGAAAGATAGGTAAATATTGATTAACCTTTAAGGAATTGTTATTATATATTAAATATCATATATATATATACATGTGTGTGTGTGTGTGTGAACACACTAAATTTATCCATCTTATCATCCTTATAAAGTGGAAATGAAAAATGAATCACATTGTTTTATGGAGGTGATAGTCAACACGTACGCATGAACAACATTATCATTTTCCAATGGATGGAAATGTAAGAATATTGTTGTTATATTTTAATTATAGTATCATAATTATGTCATAAATATAATATATAAACATTAAACCCATAATAATAACCATTCATGAAATACAAAGATAGAAAAATGAATCATATCTCTATAGTGAGGTATTAGTCCACAAGTATTCATGAGTGATAGTTTCACCACCACTTTTTTGGATAATGGTTTGTAAATGGTTGCGAAATTATCATAATAACACTTAATTAAATTTATTTTTCTATATTAATCATGTTTTTATGGATACAACATGTTTATTGGGAGTTGAAGAAAAATTAAAATTGAAAGATCGTTGTTAAGATCTATACCTCTTCTTTGAGAGACCCTCTTTGGATTACACATTAATCCTTGAGTTATTATTCTTATGGGTATAGAATAAGCTCTAAGATGAAATTAGGGATCATAGGAATGTTTTTTAGTAGCTATTTCCCAATTTATAACTATAAAATTGTGTTAAAAATGAGGATAATGGGTTCTCTTTTATAACTATGGGTTGGGACCCACATGAAATTTTGTAAAATATTTCAATGAAATAAAGTCAATTTCATGGGAAAGTGGGACAAAATGGAAATTAATTTGAATTTATGGTAATATATGGTTGAAATATTTTCAAAAAAATAATTATACTACAAATCCTTCCACTATCCCTTGGTTTAAACCCCTTTGTAAACAAATTTTAACACTAATTGAGGTAACAGTGTTTTACTATTTTTAATATTCAATATGACAAAAAATTAAGTTTATAATGTAATAATATAAAAATTAACCTAATTAAAAATATTTAATCCATTTTATTAGATTAAATTTCTATAATTGGATGAATTTAATTTTATATAAGCTTCCAACCTACAACAAAAACCAGTTTTATAAAAATGAATGTTTATATATAAAAATTAATTTAATTAAATTTATATCATTGTAAAAATAATAAAATTAAGGTTTAAAATATATTATTTACTTTATAATCTAATAATTTCATTAAAATAAATAATTAATATAATTAAATAAAATTTTATTAACAAAAAAATTTCATGCATAAAAAAATGTTTTTATACAAATGTGTTTTTAATACCAAAAATAACCCAATACCAAAACCATGTATAACAATGATTCTAATTTAATTAATTTTATTTTATTTTATTAAATGAGGATTATGTTACTTAACATAAAACACAAAATATAATGGTAATTTTACGAGAAATGAAATGAAAACTTTTACACAAATCAGTGTTTTTCAATACTCACTGAAAAATAAATATATTTTCTGAAATCCTAAAAATTCACCCTAAGATTAAATTGACAATCCAATTTAATAAAATTTATTTATTTAAAAAAAATTAAAAAAATTTTAAATTAATAATAATGATTGCATTCAAAAAATGGGATAAAAATCATTTTTGAAGAAAACATATATTTGAAACATAAAATGAAATTTCTGAAAATTGAGTAATAATTTATTATATACTAATAAAAACATTTTCAATAATTAAATAATTTATACATATTTTTCATAAATTGGTTATTAATATTAATACCTTTGAATTTAATGACAATGTTATAATGGTTTACTATATCGTGGTTTCTATAGACTTTGGTTGTATGTAAAGAAAGGAATCAAATAATTAAAGTTTATTTTAAAGGGAAAAAGTATAAAATATTTTTATGTTAAATTATACAACACATAAAATTAATTTCAACATGAAAATTACTTCACTATAATTAAAAAAATGAGGACATATTTGATTTATCACAACCTTGGGTTCCCATATTGCTTCCTTGAATTTTTATTTCCACCTACTAAAAATATACTTCATAGGAAAGATCATGTTCTAATGGTATAACTTCTAATTTCAATACATGTAATGGATCAGGTATGTACATCCTTAAGAGAAATACATAGAACAATTCCATAACTATTGAAAAGTTTGGTGGGAGTTCCAAGATATAAATAATTGTAAAAAACTAATCAATAGTATTAAATAAACCAATTTACCTAGGGCTCTTCTTTCCCTTATTTCCAATTCTCATAACCTTATTCTATGGTGAAATTTTCATTAAAACCTTCTCACCAACATTGTATTCCATAAATCACCAATTATTATCAACATAGATCTTCTATTGACTATAAGTTACCTTGATGTGTTGTTAAATGTATCTAAACTTATCTATCATTTCCTCATCTAGATCAATCAACAATATCTTTACTTACTCAGTTTCATCATAGCATACCATATTTCTAAAAATATTTCCTTAGATTACTTCAAGAAGAGAAATATGAATTCTCAACTAAAAGATATTGTTACAAGAAAACTTGAGTAGATGAGGTGTTGATCCCAACCACCATTGAAATATATAGAAAAAGATATCAATATATCCTTTAAGGTTTTAATGGTTTTCCTAGACTAACCATGTCTATAAAGATAATAGTCAGTACTTAAACCCAACACAACATCCATAAATTACTGAACACTTTTCCAAAACATTTTAGTTAACCTTGAATATTGGTCAGATATAATAGATCATGGTACCCCATATCAAATTATTAATCCCTTAATGTATGTATTAGAAATTTTATCTAGTGATAAATCTTCTCTATTATTAATAAAGTTTACTAACTTCATAATTATATTGAATATAACACAAATAGAATTACATAATTTAGATATTTTTTTGGAGTCTCATGATGAGATCCATAGTGAAACTTTCCCATTTCCATTATGTTATGGGTAATGGTTGTAACAGCCCCGTATAATTTTGAATCTAACCCTTAAATTTCTGTTATATCAATCACTATGATACATAATCCACAATATATCCCATCATATTTTCCAACTAGAAATACCCTTTTAGATATTCCTAAATCTTTATACTTTTATGGGGAAAAGGGAATGATGTGTTATGATTTTATTCCAATAGTTCCTTCTTCAGGTTTGGTATTTATAGGACACATACTCTGTTTCTAAATCTCATAATTCTATTATAATAATTGTGTATATTATGAATATTTTCTCCTTATTTTATAGCTCTATATCACCCTTTTATGCCGCTTTAATCATCACAAAGATTGATGGATGAAAACTCATTTTTGAAAAATATGATTTATCCCCTAATGTAAAAATTTTAAGGACCGTAATTTTCAAATGCATAAAGATTAAATATTTTGTGAAACTCATCATACATAATCTTGCATGATCATTTTGACTCAAATCATCATCCACCTTGTTCACTTTCCTGAGGAAAAATATTGAGCAGTAATAATCATTAATAAACTCCAATCATATTTGATAATAAATATTTAACTATTTAGTGTGAACATATACTTTAAATTTTTATGGTCCTTATAAATGTCACAACATTTTCCATAAAGATAATGCATCCATATATTTAATGAAAATGTTACCATTTTTAACTCCAAATCTTATGTTGGGTAATTTTTCATGTGAACCATAAATTTTCATGAGGCTTAAGCGATAACCATATAATTATACTAAATAATTCACCCTAGCCCCTATTTTTATATTTCACTAGTATTCACAAACCCTTCCCTACTATAGGGTGGTGAGAACATAGTTTTACTAAAAAGCCTTCTCTTCAGTTCCTTTAAATTTTCTTCACATTCATTAATCCAAATGAACTTAACTCCTTTACGAGTAAACATGGTGAGTTGATTAGATTTTTAGGATAAATACTTCATAAATAATTAATTGTATACATAAAAACAAAGAAAACTATTGATCTCATTGATAGTGGTTTATTTATGCCAATGTCCAATAACTTCTGTCTTTTATAAATCCACTAATATACCATCACATGAGAATATATTTCATAAAAACATAACTTTCTATATCCAAAATTCACTTTATGTATATTTTTCATACATTTTATCCTTACATAGTTGCTTTATTACAATACCCAAGTGATCTTCATGGCCTTCTATCATATTGGAATATATAAGAATATCACCCCCAAAGACTACGTAAAATTGATTAATGTGATCTCTATAGACTAAATTCATTAAATCAATAAATATAGGTGTAATTAGTAACACCAAATAGAATCACTCTAAATTCATAATTTCTATACCTTGAATAAAAAAATGTCTTAGGTAATTCATCACTTTTTAACTTCAACTGATAATATATAAATAAAATATTAATCTTATTAAAATATTGATCTCCTCATAATCAATAAAACTAATCATCAATACAATAAAAAGGATAATAATTATTGATTATGATCCTATTAAGTTATTCATGATCTATGTTGAGTCATATTGATCCATATTTATTTTCCCAAAAAAGAACAAGTACACCACAAGGTGACAAAATTTATAAAATTAATTCTTTAACCATATTTTTATGGATTTGATAGTTAAATTTCTGTAACTCAATTAGGGAAATACTATTTATATTATATGAGATTAGTGTAGCCCTAGGTATAAGTTTTACGGAAAACTCAACTTTAAAAGTTATAGGAAGAGTGGGAAACTATTTCAGAAAAGTAAAAAAACTCTCACATAATATAAATATATTTTATATTGAGTTTCTCCCCTACATGGAATTCAGCTACAACAATATTTTTAAGGGTAAATTATTGGATACTACAACATGGAATTCCTAACACCATAGTTGAGGATCGGTATTCCATAATCATCCTGAACCACTTCAGGTATTGAAATAACATATGTTGTTCAATTGTTTATGAGTTATCCATTTCTCTTGGTAATTTACTCCAAAAATTTCCATGTTCTCCATAAATAACAAATTAAACTATAAATGGTTCCTTGGGATATACTTTATTTCCCCCCATTAAGCTCTTTAGTTTTCCCCATCAATTATTCTCTATTTCCTTTCATTCCACACATAAAAAATCTTCTCACTCTTTTAATAAATTTCCCTAGGCGATTCTTCCCACATTCTTGACTTATATGAAAATGAACTTTTTTCCTCCATTATCTTCAGGAAACTCTATTTTTATATTATTCGGTTTATTCAGAAAATCATCAATATTAAAAAAACATATATCAAGATAGATGGTTAGGCAAAATCACAAGAATTCCCATTTCATCTTCAAATTAATTTGGTTTCTCAAGAGTAAAATCATTTCATCATCGATCACATTATTTGTCACCATGATTTCTCCTAGTTAAAAACAATTAATAAAAAATATTATAGTGTGGGAAATAATAATTACTAATCATATCATCAATAAAAATCATTCATAGGTTGTAAAACTCATGAAACCTTCTTTTCAATCTTTGACATCTTAGGTTTAACCTAGGTCATCTAAATTCATTGTGCATATAAATCCTTCATAATGGTTCATATTGAAATTATGAATTAACATTAGCATTGTAACAGCCTGAGATTTTATGGAAAATATTCTTTTTAATTTTATTAATGTCTTGTGTTGTACGCTACACCAAAAGGAGCTTGAACAAAACACATCCTTTACTTTCCTTGCATTACACGCAATCGCGACCTTCCTCGATAGCGTGTGTAGTACGCAATACCGAGTTTCACTAAACAACGATATGCTATTAAAATATAATTATAACTAGCCGTTATGAATAGTAATAACCACCTTTTAAAATTTTAGAAATTTTAGCTCTCAAAATGGACTTCATTTTTGGATTCGGAGTATCGAATTTAGCCTAAGGTGAAATTTTGGTACTTTTCGGATAACTTTCATATTCTGATGAATAGTGAAAATTACTAAATTATAATTAAAAACAACTTTTTTAATCGAAATAATTAATAGTGATAAATTATTAATTTGAATGGTTTTAAAGTATATTTAGAATAAATTTTTACAATTTAATACAATGTTGGTCATTGGTTGTAATTTCACATTTAAACCAGACATAATCAAGTGTCAATCTTTTGATAGATATTGTTTCTTAAAAACACGCTATTTGTTTTAACAGCGAGATTTAATTATAAAATTAATTAATGCAACTTCTATGTTATGAATTTGGTAAAATAGACTTCATTTTTGAATTCGGAATATGAAATATAGCTTAGGATGAAATTTTGGCATTTTTCTGAAAACCTTCAATTTTTGATGAATAGTGAAACTACTAAGTGGTAGTTAAAAAAACTGAATTTTTCATAAAACTTAATTTTACCGTTTCTGTGAATGGAATTTCAAAAATCCGAGAGACACAGTTGATGTCAGTAAGTAAAATGTGGTTCCATGAGATGAAAATAATTTTTGGTGAATAGTAACTTTTTACTTTTATTTACCACAGTTAAAAGTAAATAGGGTAATTAAGGGTAAAAATGATATTAATATTACCCTAACACATGTCCTAATCCTATTGGACAAGTTTATCTCGACCAAAAACAACCTTAAGTGTAAAATATTATCATTTAGTCCCACTTGGATTAGATTAGGACATTTATTATTATTTAATTCAAAGAAGAGTTAAAAGAGTTAAAATCAAAGTTTATTTACTAAAACATTTTTAATATAGGGTTATACATAAGATAAATTAGATTGTAAATATTCATTAGAAAGCTAACAATATTTCCTACATAATGGTCTTTTATTTGTAATTTTTAGACATCAAATAATTTAATTTATTTATGACACAAAGATGATACAGTAATTATCTTATTAATGAAATATTGACATAATTGATATTATAAATACCAAAATAAATGTAATTTTAGACTTTTTATTAATTCCACTAATTTTCTAGGTTACTATGATATATTAGTGTTGATTTAATAAACTTTTTACGAACATATAATTCTGTTATGACTTTCAAAAAAATCATATATCAAATAGTGTCAAAATTGACACAAAATAGTTTTTAAATCAAATATTGTATAATTAATTGTTATTTTATTCCTAAAAATCTAAGGTTCGGCCAAATGACTTAGATAAGGATATATATATATTAATAATAAACAATTTGGGGTTCGTTTGGTATGTTATAGTAAGTTTATTAACCATATAGTGTAAGAAAACAAAAAGACACGGTAAAAGTTAAATTATTTAACTTAGAGTTAAATCTAATTGATAAGGTTAACATAATAACCTAAACATGTCTAAATCCTATTGGTTGATAGTATTTCGACCCATACCCACTTTAGCTTCGAAATAATACCCTTTGGAACCATTATAAACCGATTTTGACTTTAATATAAAATAATATTTTGAGATATTCCTAAGGCGCCCCTCTCCTCCCTTATAAAAGGGCACCTCCTCCCTCTCCTCCTCACACCAATTTGAGCATTCAAGCTCAGCCAACCCCTGCCAAAATCTCTTCTACACTTCCCTAGTATCATCCTACAGGTCCTGGTCTTCTTAAAAGACCAATTTTAGTTCCCTAAAAGGAGGTCTCAAAGAAGCACTTCAAAGAAGAGGTAATATCCATTACCGATCTTTTTCAATTTCTTTCTTCTTCAACTTATTCTTATTTAGTTTTTTCATGATAAAGTAATAACATCAGTATTTATTATATAATGATATGTTATTATAAATATGAAAAACTCTAATTAACCTTCTATCCATCCTACGGAAAAATGAAATCACCGCGCGTGCGTACGTACGGAATACCGTCTCCACGCCGTGGTGTAATCTATTTTTCGCCACCACCTTAATTGGATGGGTATAAAGGTGTAATGAGTAACTATATATGATTATTATAAAGTGATATTGATAATGAAATTGTATACATGCACTTCAACACAATTGACACGACCATGGGAACGATATCATCGCTCGTGCGTACGTACGGAATACCGTCTCCACGACGCGATGAGATTCATTCTCAATGATTAACCATTCATGAATGATTATAAAGTATATATAATAAGTACTAATGAAATATATGACCTAATAATGATACTGGAATTATTTATATTTATATGTATGTCATCTACTTAATTCCATTCAATTCAATAAGGAAACGAAAACAGCGTTCATGCGTACGTACGGACTACCGTCTTCATGAACGGTGTATTTCTTTCCATTTACTGATTTATTATATATGTATATTTTGAATATATATATAAATAATGTTTTATATTCTGGAATTAAGTATTCATGATCTAATTAATCATATGAATAATTACAAGTTAAAAACACGAACGACAAATGAGACGATTTTACCCAAAACGCTTCTTTAACATAGAACTTACAAAAGAACGGGTAATATAAAGTCATAAGTGAACCATATATGATATCATAACAGTGAATATGATTCTGTAATAATTCAATGACATTATTTAAATCATTATACAGGAGTTTCGGACACATACAAAGCAAATCGGACCTAAGGTAAGGGAAATATCACAATCTCATTTTTATCCAAGATTGTTTATTCGTAAGTATTTATTGGGGTGTATTTTATCATCCACATCCATGTTCCCTCAAAATTTAATATTGTTTCCATCCACTTACAATATTTTAAATCCAATTTTACCCTTCGGTGAGTTTTTAGTAAAGAATATGAAAGGAATCTTTTGTCGTTTTTTCGTACGAGGTACTTTTTGACTTTTCCGAAAAAAGTACGAAGAATGTTTTTTTAACTTATACGGCATGAATGGATTTTTAAAACATTATTTCCAAGAAACTTCCTTTACATGTTTTCATGTTTATTTTTAATCAACTTCTTTTATTTTAAAGTCGTATGACATGTTATGAAAGGAAAAATGTTTTTGAAGTAGAAAGGATATTTTCCTCAAGAATGGAGTTCAAGTATTTTATCAAAATTATTTTCCATCTAAGATAATAAAAGGGTTCTATTTTTATCCCTATTATTACATTGGTTTGATTATGTTGTGATGGAAATATTTTTATGAATTCCATTATCTTATATGAATTGTTTTATGATGTCATGTTGTTTAAGAATCCCATTTTTGTTACATGGGTTACGCTATGATGTATGGTTTATGATTATGTGGCACACATAAGAAAGGATTCATTATAAGATGGGTGGGACCTATATCTCCCTCCAATGCATTGGGTAAAGATTTTATATCTCATGAGATAGACATGGCTGAAATGGTAGGTTATACCGGTTCAGTGAAACAGGACTGAAACGAGGGTTACTCGATTCAGAAAGGGACTTTGTCCACTAAGATAGTCTTGGCAATGAGTCTTGACTAACAAGAAATGATTCTCTATGATTATGTGTGTATGCCACAAAGTTTCATGTTTTAAGTTATGATTATTGGGATTACATTTCACTTCTATGATTTATCCCATGTTATGATATTATGAGCTCTTTTGCAGGTCAAGATTTCCAAAAGCTATGTTCTTATGTATATGATGTGATTGATATTTCTTTTGTTTACACTTACTGAGCATTTGAGCTCACCCTTTTATGTTTTCTTTTCCCCAGGATATAAAGAAAGGTTTTAGGTAAAAAAAAGGGAAGATCTTTATGGGAGATATTGAGGATCTTTCACCACGATTAGAAGATTACGTTCCGAGTTTCCAAAGACACTAAACTATTACGATCCTTGTGTGTGTTTTTTTGTTATGTACTAAGTATTCCGCAAAAGTAATGTAATGTCCATGTACGTCAAGCTACGGGTCTCTACAGTTGGTATCAGAGGAAATGTTTAGTCAACCTTTGGAAACTAGGATGTGAGAACGTTAGTGAGATCCCTAGAGATATTTCTAAGGTATGTCTAGGGATGTCCCTAAGGATAATTATACGTATTGGATATAGTCCTAGAACTATGGTAACAATATTAGATTAAACCTAAGATGTTAGATATTGAAGTTACTCCCCCTTTATTATGATTTTTTCCTCTAACACTATTCTTTTTGGGTTTTAGAAAATGGCTGGAAACAAGATGATTCACGATAATGGAGGATATGATGGACAATGGAATTATATTCTTCATAATGAAATGGGATTTGGAAGTCCAAAAATAATTATTATTCCGAATCAGCAATCTCATAATATGATCAATAAAGTAAAATTTGGTAAGTTTCCTGACTCGGCTAATAAGAGAAAGATGGAGTTTCATGATGATCATAGAGGAAAGAAAGTTCAATTTCCCCTATGTAATTCATGTGGGAAGAGGCATCAAGGAGAATGTTTCAAAGGAACTGGAAGATGCTTTGGGTGTGGAAAAGAAGGACACAAAGCCAGTAAGTGCAAAGGAAAAGGTTCAGTTAACACCAGGGATGAGGATAATGGTATTGCTACGACATCAACAATGGTTAAATGTTTTAAATGTGGAATGTACGGGCAATATGCAAACCAATGCCCTAAGGGAAAGTCTCATGAAGAGAATCAGTATGGTCGTATGGGAAGTATTTATGTTGATGATGATGAAAAGACTACAAATGATATGTGAGATGAAAGAATTGTTGAATCTTGGACAATGGTTTAAGAATGTAGTAGAATCATTACATGTTTATCATGTGTAATGTTGGAATAACGAGACATCTAAGGATTTGTTACACTATTGTCTTTCCTTGAGTTTTGAAAGTGTATGATTAATGTTACCAGTATCCATGGAAGGTTATTCAGATATTTTTGGAATGTAGATGATATGCGCATAATGTAGGGATAAGGAGAAAATTAAATGTTTGATAGTATTCATGAGATCATGACTGATATAAGGAGAAGGATATATTATGGTTTGAGTATATAGTGTTTTTGGATTTTGGTATGTGGAAAGTGTTAACTTTTAACAGTATTCATGATTTCACTAAGGTTCAATGGGTATTCATTCTTCAAGAAAATACATGATTAAGGCCTTTGAATGTTTGGAATGTGACCAACAAGACATATCTTATGATATATGGGGATCAACGACAGTATTAAATCTCTGGTAATCATTTTCACTATATTTTGAGAGTGGACTGCAGTATTATGGATAAGCCTAAAGATTACAATGGATTATTTTGGACATAAGTTAGTATTGTTTAAGGATAGAAGTTTTTTTTCTCGATATTATTGATGGGATGTTATAGTAATATAGTTTTAGAAAAAGGACAACCTGGAGGACGGGCGACAGCCCATCACGTCGGACAAGGCTGTGGGAATCGAACCCACAACCGAAGTGAGACTGGCCTTTATTGCCTAACACAGGCCTACAGGAAGTCCCTGTTTAGTAGAAACTAGTTTTATTATATTAAGCAGTATGATATATAAGACCATTTTAGGAACCATATATGATTAATCCCACTATAGATCGACTTATGTATATAAATTTTGCTAACCTTTTGAGACAGATGGAATGACCCGTCATTCTATCACATGATCTGCTAACACTTCACGAATAACAAATTCAACTTCATTTATTTAAGAGATGAAGTGGAAATTGTTAAAGGCGCGAACAACAGTGAGATTGTACCAAAATAAAGTAAGTATTTATTCTAATTCAAATTCTTTAACTTTAGGGAAACGATCTTGAAAACCAAAAATGTTGTCCTAGTGCTCTTATATCTGATAAATCAGATGGTACCTTATATTGTCACAAATCTATGGATTTGTGATTACTGGCTTTTCCATAGTCATGTTCTCTTCCACTCTCCATCAGAACATGATGGTTAGATTTCTCTTCCATATCCATATTTTCACCTATGTGGAAACCTAGTGATTAGTTTATTTGGGTAATCGTTACATTTCATAATTTAGTTTTTAAAGCCAAGTTTTGGTCTTATTTTTTACGATGTGGGTTTCTATTAAAGAAACTTTCGAATAGTAAACCATTTATAACCCCGACGAATTTCGAGGGCGAAATTCATTTTAAGGGGGGTAGAATGTAACAGCCTGAGATTTTATGAAAAATATTCTTTTTAATTTTATTAATATCTTGTGTTGTACGCTACACCAAAAGGAGCATGAACAACACACATCCTTGACTTTCCTTGCATTACACGCAATCGCGACCTTCCTCGATAGCGTGTGTAGTACGCAATACCGAGTTTCACTAAACAACGATATGCTATTAAAATATTCTTATAACTAGCCGTTATGAATAGTAATAACCACCTTTTAAAATTTTAGAAATTTTAGCTCTCAAAATGGACTTCATTTTTGGATTCGGAGTATCGAATTTAGCCTAAGGTGAAATTTTGGTACTTTTCGGATAACTTTCATATTCTGATGAATAGGGAAAATTACTAAATTATAATTAAAAACAACTCTTTTAATAGAAATAATTAATAGTGATAAATTATTAATTTGAGTGGTTTTAAAGTATATTTAGAATATATTTTTACAATTTAATACAATGTTGGTCATTGGTTGTAATTTCACATTTAAACCAGACATAATCAAGTGTCAATCTTTTGATAGATATTGTTTCTTAAAAACACGCTATTTGTTTTAACAGCGGGATTTAATTATAAAATTAATTAATGCAACTTCTATGTTATGAATTTGGTAAAATAGACTTCATTTTTGAATTCGGAATATGAAATATAGCTTAGGATGAAATTTTGGCATTTTTCTGAAAACCTTCAATTTTTTATGAATACTGAAACTACTAAGTGGTAGTTAAAAAAACTGAATTTTTCATAAAACTTAATATTACCGTTTCTGTGAATGGAATTTCAAAAATCCGAGAGACACAGTTGATGTCAGTAAGTAAAATGTGGTTCAATGAGATAAAAAATAATTTTTGGTGAATAGTAACTTTTTACTTTTATTTACCACGGTTAAAAGTAAATAGGGTAATTAAGGGTAAAAATGATATTAATATTACCCTAACACATGTCCTAATCCTATTGGACAAGTTTATCTCGACCAAAAACAACCTTAAGTGTAAAATATTATCATTTAGGCCCACTTGGATTAGATTAGGACATTTATTATTATTTAATTCAAAGGAGAGTTAAAAGAGTTAAAATCAAAGTTTATTTACTAAAACATTTTTAATATAGGGTTATACATAAGATAAATTAGATTTTAAATATTCATTAGAAATATAAAAATATTTCCTACATAATAGTATTTTATTTGTAATTTTTAGACATCAAATAATTTAATTTATTTATGACACAAAGATGATACAGTAATTATCTTATTAATGAAATATTGACATAATTGATATTATAAATACCAAAATAAATGTAATTTTAGACTTTTTATGAATTACACTAATTTTCTAGGTTACTATGATATATTAGTGTTGATTTAATAAACTTGTTTCGAACATATAATTCTGTTATGACTTTCACAAAAAACATATATCAAATAGTGTCAAAATTGACACAAAATAGTTTTTAAATCAAATATTATATAATTAATTGTTATTTTATTCCTAAAAATCTAAGGTTCGGCAAAATGACTTATATAAGGATATATATATTAATAATAAACAATTTGGGGTTCGTTTGGCATGTTATAGTAAGTTTATTAACCATATAGTGTAAGAAAACAAAAAGACACGGTAAAAGTTAAATTATTTAACTTAGAGTTAAATCTAATTGATAAGGTTAAAATAATAACCTAAACTTGTCTAAATCCTATTGGTTGATAGGATTTCGACCCATCCCCACTTTATCTTCGAAATAAGACCCTTTTGAACCATTATAAACCGATTTTTACTTTAATATAAAATAATATTTTGAGATATTCCTAAGGTGCCCCTCTCCTCCCTTATAAAAGGGCACCTCCTCCCTCTCCTCCTCACACCAATTTGAGCATTCAAGCTTGGCCAACCCCTGCCAAAATCTCTTCTCCACTTCCCTAGTATCATCCTAGAGGTCCTGGTCTTCTTAAAAGACCAATTTTAGTTCCCTAAAAGGAGGTCTCAAAGAAGCACTTCAAAGAAGAGGTAATATCCATTACCGATCTTTTTCAATTTCTTTCTTCTTCAACTTATTCTTCTTTAGTTGTTTCATGATAAAGAAATAACATAAGTATTTCTTATATACTTATATGTTATTTTAAATATGAAACAACTCTAATTAACCTTCTATCCATCCTACGGAAAAATGAAATCACCGCACGTGCGTACGTACGGAATACCGTCTCCACACCGTGGTGTAATCTATTTTTCGCCACCACCTTAATTGGATGGGTATAAAGGTGTAATGAGTAACTATATATGATTATTATAAAGTGATATTGATACTGAAATAGTATACATGCACTTCAACACAATTCACACGACCATGGGAATGATATCATCGCTCGTGCGTACGTACGGAATACCGTCTCCACGACGCGATGAGATTCATTCTCAATGATTAACCATTCATGAATGATTATAAAGTATATATAATAAGTACTAATGAAATATATGACCTAATAATGATACTGGAATTATTTATATTTATATTTATGTCACCTACTTAATTCCATTCAATTCAATAAGGAAACGAAAACAGCGTTCATGCGTACGTACGGACTACCGTCTCCATGAACGGTGTATTTCTTTCCATTTACTGATTTATTATATTTGTATATTCTGAATATATATATAAATAATGTTTTATATTCTGGAATTAAGTAATCATGATCTAAGTAATCATATGAATAATTACAAGTTAAAAACACGAACGACAAATGAGACGATTTTACCCAAAACGCTTCTTTAACATAGAATTTACAAAAGAACGGGTAATATAAAGTCATAAGTGAACCATATATGATATCATAACAGTGAATATGATTCTGTAATAAGTCAATGACATTATTTAAATCATTATACAGGAGGTTTGGACACATACAAAGCAAATCGGACCTAAGGTAAGGGAAATATCACAATCTCATTTTTATCCGAGATTGTTTATTCGTAAAGAATATGAAAGTAATCTTTTGTCGTTTTTTCGTACGAGGTACTTTTTGACTTTTCCGACAAAAGTACGAAGAATATTTTTTTAACTTATACGGCATGAATGGATTTTTAAAACATTATTTCCAAGAAACTTCCTTTACAAGTTTTCATGTTTATTTTTAATCAACTTCTTTTATTTTAGAGTCGTATGACATGTTATGAAAGGAAAAATGTTTTTGAAGTAGAAAGGATATTTTCCTCAAGAATGGAGTTCAAGTATTTTATCAAAATTATTTTCCATCTAAGATAATAAAAGGGTTATGTTTTTATCCCTATTATTACATTGGTTTGATTATGTTGTGATGGAAATATTTTTATGAATTCCATTATCTTATATGAATTGTTTTATGATGTCATGTTGTTTAAGAATCCCATTTTTATTACATGGGTTACGCTATGATGTATGGTTTATGATTATGTGGCACACATAAGAAAGGATTCATTATAAGATGGGTGGGACCTATATCTCCCTCCAATGCATTGGGTAAAGATTTTATATCTCGTGAGATAGACATGGCTGAAATGGTAGGTTATACCGATTCAGTGAAACAGGACTGAAACGAGGGCTACTCGATTCAGAAAGGGACTTTGTCCACTAAGATAGTCTTGGCAATGAGTCTTGACTAACAAGAAATGATTCTCTATGATTATGTGTGTATGCCACAAAGTTTCATGTTTTAAGTTATGATTATTGGGATTACATTTCAATTCTATGATTTATCCCATGTTATGATATTATGAGCTCTTTTGCAGGTTAAGATTTCCAAAAGCTATGTTCTTATGTATATGATGTGATTGATATCTCTTTTGTTTACCCTTACTGAGCATTTCAGCTCACCCTTTTATGTTTTCTTTTCCCCAGGATATAAAGAAAGGTTTTAGGTAAAAAAAAATGGAAGATCTTTATGGGAGATATTGAGGATCTTTCACCACGATTAGAAGATTACGTTCCGAGTTTCCAAAGACACTAAACTATTACGATCCTTGTGTGTGTTTTTTTGTTATGTACTAAGTATTCCAAAAAATTATTTTAATGTCCATGTACGTCAAGCTACGGGTCTCTACAAGCATATCCCCAAGTATTTTAAAACTAGGTTTATAGTAAGGTCCCATTGAACACATACTAGAATTATGGTTGAGATATACTCGACCAATGATTTGTAGGGTTATAACTTCTTGATGCATTTTTTCCAAAACCATGTCTATTTGTAGTACCAATATGGAGTTATATTTATTTAAAGAAATCACACTCCTTTCTTTACCCTAACATAGGTTTATCTCCAATAAGTTGTATCTATATAAGGGTTCTCACTAAATTTTCCCCATCCTAGCACTCAAAATTTATTAAACCATGATAAAATAAAAACTATAGAGACCCAAAATTGACATACCTAAATACTACATATTATTATCGAAAACATTCATTACATATTAATATAATCGATGCTATAATAGTAAATTTTTGGTTTCTTTGGAAACATGGTTACATAAATATTGGTACATAAGTAATCTATATAATTTCCAATTAATTTCCTCACAACTAGCCCCCTTCTTAGAAATTCCATACTTAAAAACATTCTCATTAACGTAACGAAGTTGGAAAACTAACAATGGGTGATCGCAAATGCACAGTAAGGTTAAAAATAAGAGATATAAAGCAATGATCGTAAGTGAACATTATATGAACAAAATGTTATGATAACATGATTATTATAATTGAAAATAATAGCCATCAATTCATAGATCATGATCATAAAACTCGATATAATTTTTTAACAATCAAAAGATATAAGCGTACATAGTCATTAATAATCAATCAGGAGCTATGATAAAATATTAGAAGCATAATAAATATGTTTTTTCATATATATAAGCATAGAATATCATTCCCTTCTTCAAGGATTACTTCCAAGACAATCGTAGTGGATTAGGTTCTCTCCTCATTCTACCAATTCATTGGTCTAGATTCACTCACAAGTCTATCTTATTGGAAAATGTCCCTTGCTAAAATTTGTCACCTCACTAATATAGTCCATATTATCACATGAGATATCCTTATTTTCCCAATTTTTTGAATTGATAAATAATTTCTGGACCACCTGTCATATAATGAATATAATTAATATGTGTGACATGTGATTATAAAATAGTCAACATACCATCAAATCATAACCAGTTGAAGGGAAATAGATTTTATATGTATTTTCTCATCATAATAATAAATCAAATATAAAAAGCATAAATAAGATAAAATTTGGTCATATCCCTAGTGAATCATAAGAAACGTCAATTTAAGTCATTATTGCCAAAAATACATTTAAAAACATCACTAAAACATTTCTTGAGGGAAATACCATTTTAATCTAAAATCACATATTTAGAATCTAAAATTTTTAAAATATTATGAAAAAATATTCCTTTTTAGATAAAAAATTAAAAAAATAAATAAATATTTAAATAAAATATAATTTAGGATGGAAGAGAAATACATTCATATAGTAAATGTTAAAAAACTTCACTTCACATATTTGGTAAAATTTCATAAGTACAACATTTTGAAAATAAAAAGATGGTTCTATTTAAAAAAATATGTGGAAATTCAAATATATTCAAAATTAATTTAAAAAATATTTTTATAATTTTAAAAACATTTTTTAATATATTTAAAAGAAAATATAAACATGGAAGAAAAGATTCCTGACCAAAAGGAAAACAAGATTGGTTTTCCTTAAAAGTATAATTTTAGTATCTTGAGAACTTAAAGAGAAAAAAATTAATAGGAAAAATAAAATATATATAAATAACTATAGTATAATAAAATATATATTATTTTTGATAGATTAATAATACAATTTTATAACCCAAAACTTTTGGCATTAGCAATCCAGATAAAAAATGAGATTGTAACATAAAACACTTACCTAAAGTTTGTCTTGCTTCATAAGTGCACAAACCTAATGTACAATAAATTTGGATTTTTTATAATTATATAAAAAAATCATAAAAATACCTAAAATAAAAAAAATTAATTATAATATCTTATCACCATTTAATTAAAAATCATTAATTATCATCATCATTTCATGTGTTAACTAATTTATTTTTCATATAATTTTTGGTTCAGCAGTAGTGGTCCCTCCACATTGATCATAGTTCCATAATATACAAAATATTAATCATCACATAAATATATTATTTATATATCATATATGTATTTATGAACATTCCTATAAAGTAGTGATGAAAAATAAATTACAACACTTTGTGAAGAGGGTAGTCCTTACGTACACACGAGTGATGTTTACATTTTTCAATGGATGCAAGGAAATAATGGTAAATATTAATTCCCATTTATATAATACTTATTATATAATAAATATAATATGTAAAATAAATATATTATCGATAATTACTACCACCCATGTAAATCAAAAATTAAAAAATTAAACACATCGCTTCGGGGAAGTGATAGTACGGATGTACGCAAGAGTGATATTATCGTTTTCCAGTGCATGTAAAAGAATTTTCATATGATATCACAATTAAAATATAATAATTATTCTATGAATATCACATATAAATATTAAACCCATTATAATAACTATTCATGAATGACGGATACTGAAAATGAATCATATCACTATGTGGAGGTGGAAGTCCACACGTACGCATGATCGATAATTTTTTCTCTCATTTGCTGGAGAATAGGTGGTAAATAGTTTAACATTATCATAATGACATTGAATTAAATTTTTTGTACTATATTTACATTTTTTATTAATAAAAAAGTTAGTGTAATTATAATAAGAAATTAAATTGAAATATACTGGTTAAGATTTATACCTCTTCAATGGGAGACCTCCTTTGAACTACTCTTTAATACTTGAATTATTTGTCCTAGGAGAATAGAAGAAGATATTGGATAAAGTAAAGTATTATGTTAAGATTATAGGGAAATTATTTTCTTAACTAAAAGTCTCAAATGGTTTGAAAAAGGGAAGAGAAGAGGTTCCCTTTTATAAGTGTTTGGAGGGACACACATGGAATTTCTCAATAGATTCTGATGACATATGGTCACTTTAATGGGAATGTGACACAAAATTGATGTTTATTTGAAGATTCTATAATATAAAATAAAAATATATTCAAAAAATAACAATTATATAGGTATTTTGGGAATTTATACCCTTATCATTGGATTTAACCCCCTTGGTAAACCCATTTTAGCCTTATTCATGGTAACAAAATATTACTATTTTTACAATTCACATTGAAAAATAATTATGTTGAACCTATTTGATTATATATATTTTTATCATTATAAAAATTAAATCAATTTTAAAATATTTATTTCTATAACTGGCATAATTTAATTTTAGATAACAGTGAAAACCGTAACAAAACTCGTTTTACAAAAATGGATCTTTATGCACAAGATATTATTTAATTAAATTATTTTATTAGTGAAAGCCACAAAATAAATATTTAAAATATATTATAGAATATATAGTATATAAATTTGATTAAAACCATTAATAAATCTATTAATTTTTTAAGGAGAGAAAAACACATTGACCATATAAAAAGAGTTCCTAGAAAAATTAGTTTTTAAGCCCAAAACAATCTACCAAAATAAAGTTTAATTTTGATTCTTCTGTAATTAATTAAATTCATTATAATTAAATGATTATTTAGTTACTTTAAGGACAAATTAAAAAAATAATGTGACTTTTACTGGAAAATAAATTATTGTTTTTACAAAAAATGGTGTTTTTCACTATTCACTAACGAATAAATTTTTTTAGAAAAAACTAAAAATTCACCCTAAGATAATTTGACATGATAATTTCACAAATTAAATTAAATTAAATTTAAAAAATTATAAAAAATTATATAAATTAATTATAATGCTTGCATGAAAAAATTTGATAAAACCTATTTTAGATGAAAAATTATTTTTTGAGTATAAAATAACATTACTGAAAAATGAGAACATATTTATTAGGAATTAATAAATAAATTTGTACTAATTAAAATAGTTATACATATTTTTTATTAATTTTTTATTTCTATTCAAACATAACAATTTTACAGTTAGGTTTTGACAGTTTACCATATCATGGTTCATATAAACCCGGTGTTTTGTGTAATGAAAGCTATTGAATACTTTAAGTTTATTTAAAAGGAAATACATATAAAATTTCATGGTGTTACATTATACCACCTTTAAAATTAATTTCAACAATAAATAATCATCACTTTGTTACAAAAAATATGGATATATTTTCTCCTTCACACCCTTGGCTTCCCATATAGCATCATCAAATTTCTGATTTATTCAAAGAACATTAACCTACTGAGTGGTCTGGTTCTATAGAAATTTAAATCTATAATCCAGGATTTTTATTGGTTTTCCTTTATAGGAATCATTATTCTCTAATTGTATAACTTTTCATTTTACTAATTATTATGGATCGATCATGTACTTCTTCAGGAGAGACATAAGAAATGCATCAATAACATGAGAGAGGTTTGGTGGGAGTAATAATTAGCAAGAAACCATACCAATATGATTTAGAATATTTTTAAGGGAAAATATACCTAAGTCTTGGATTTCCCTTATTTATAAATCTCATAACCTTTCTCTATGGGGAAATTCACCAGAAACCTTATCAGTACCTTTGAATTATAGATCTCACCAATGGTTGTTAGAATAAAATGTATATTGACTCTGAGCTACCTTGATGTATTACTGAATGGTTCTAACATTCTCTATTATTTCCTTAGCTATCTCAAGTCTTAATAGCTTTATTTTTCAAACTTCATCATATCATATTATATTTCTACACTCATTTCCATATATATCTTCTTGAATAGGTATATGAATTATTGATTTAAAGATAATTTTTATCAAAACTTAACAAGAGGAAGTTGTTGATCTGAAACACCATTTAAATCTAGATAAAATGATCTCAAAATATATTCCATGTTTTTAATGGATCTATATAACTATCCATATTTATGAGGATGAAAGTATATATAGAAACACAACTTCATATTCGGAACATATAAAAGACTTTTCCTAAACCTTTATATAAACACCATATCTCACTCAGATATAATAAAATGTGGTACTCCATTCACCCTTACTATTTCCATAATGTATATCATGGAAATCTGATCATGATATAAATATTCTCTAAAAGTGATTATGTGTGCTTACTTTTTAATGAAATTGAGTACAACCCAAATTTCATTTTTCCTTTAGATGCTTTGGATAATTTGATCATGAAATCTATAGTAATGCTTTATCATTTCCATTCTAGTATGGGTAATAGTTATAAAAACCCCTTAGAGTTTTGTATCTCATAATTAATAGGATAATAGACCAAACACAAATACACATACTTCTCAATATCATTATTCATGCTATACCACTAGAAATACTCTTTTATATCTCTTTCATCTTTGTACTTCCATGATGAATATATAATGATGAGCTATGAGATTCAAAAAATTGTTCCTTCTTCTGGTATAGTATTTTTGGGACAAGTATAGGTTTTTAAACCATATCATTCTCTAATAATAAAGGTTTATATTTGGAACATTTTTCCTAATTTTTTGTACCTATACATCCTTATTATGAACCACATCAATAGTCACATAGATAGATGGTAGAACACAAATTTAATCAATATAAAATTTCATCCCTTACATCAAGATATCATATTACATCCTTTTAAAATCAATAAATATTAGAAAAAAATTTACCCTCATCATATATAAGCTATCTTGATACATTTAAATTAAAGAATGAGTCACCTTGTTCACTTTCTTATGGTGGTAATTTATTGAGAAATCATAATCAATAATGAACTCTAACCATCTTATCTGGAGCATATTCAACATTTTTTCTAGGAATATATAATATAAACTTTTATGTCCATTATATATTTCACACATTTATTTATAATTATAATACATCCACATATTTAACAAAAATATAAATGATACTAAATAAAAATCTTGAGACGGGTACTTTTTATCATGAACATTCAATTAGTCTGATGCATATGTTGTCACCATACCATTGTTTATAATAACATGCCAAAACTAATCATTAAATGTATCAATATAAAACAAAAAATCATTCTCCATAGTTAGGTAGTGAGAGAAAAGGTCTACTAAACAACCTTATATTTAGTTCCTTGAAATTTTCTTCATATTCATCAAACAAAAAGAACTAAACTTCCTCCAATGTTAACATGGAAGTGAATTATATACTCCTGGGAAAACCTTCACAAATCATTGATAATATACATAAAATCCTAAAAATTATGGATCATAGTAATAATGGTTTGTATGGAAGAATATTAAATAACATTCAACTACTATGGATCCACATATATACCCTCGGATGTGTTTATATGACCCAAAAATGAAACATTATAAATCCAAAATTCACACTTGGTAAATTGTTCATATAGATTCTCCTTTCTTATGTTCTTCAATAATATCCTGAATGTGTATTCCTACTCTTTCTTTAGTAATATATAATAATATCTTCTATGAAGACTACCATAAACTTATCAATATGTTCTCTAAAGAATTCATTCATTGAATCCATAAAGATAGTGGGGACATTAGTTAGACTAAATGGAATCATTATAAATTCAGAATTTCCATAGCATTAATGTGACGTTCCCATGTGTATGAATTAACTTCTGGCCATCTTCTTATGGTACCAAGATTAAATATAAATCTTGTAAAAATATCGAGCTGCTAATAATTAATCAAAAAAAGAATCAAAATTTGGTAGATGATACCTATTCACGATAATTATAATGTTAACTACCAAAAAAAATCAAAATTTTAATGGCCAATATTTCTTTTTAATAAAATGAACAAGAGAATAGTAAGGTGATTCTATTATCTGAATTAATACCTTATCCAAGTTCTCCTAGAGATGCTTCTTCGTATCCTGCAACTCAATCAGGGCCATTATACTTGTATAATTTTAGATTTATTTATCAATAAGTATAATTTATATTTAAAACTCATCATCATAATTTAGAAGATGACTAAGAAACACTTTTCTAAAAACATTAAAAAAACTATCGTACCATATGATATCATTAATATTGAGTTTATTCCCAATCATTTAAGATACATACCCCTTTTCGATAAGAATCAAGACCCATAAAATGGATATGATTTACATTAGAATATCATTTTCATAATTATATTTATAAATGATCATATGTGGATTTAGGATAACTAATGTGATTCCCTTATTTAAGAAATGTATTATGTATCTTTCAAGAATGAGTAAACCAGTTCTCAAAATCACATTAAATTCTACTATAATAATATTTTTATAGGGTACATTATTACAAACTTTAAAATGGTCTTACTAATTATGGTGTGGAGGATAAGTTTTCCTTAATATTAATGATCTACTTCAGATATTTAAATATTATAATATATTCCTTAGTCAATGAGTTAACCATTGGAATAGGGAATTGGCTTATATAATGCTCAACTACCCCACATATAATAAAAAGGACTATAAATGGTACCTTAATATGAACTTTATTTCACTCCATTGAACTTTTAATTTATTCCCATAAATTACTCAGTATATATACTTGTTTTCCCTAACTAAAACATTTTATCATTCCTTTAAGACATTTCCTCGGGTTCTTATTCCTACATTCTCGATGGATGCTAAATCCACTTTCTTCAATGGTATTTATGAAGCTACATTTTTTTATAATTTTTTTTATTTGAAAATTCACCAATTTTATTTTTTTATTATATATAAAAATATTTGGTTAGGTATACTCCAAATATTTCCTATCCCATATTTGATTTCATTTGGTTTCTCAAGAGGACAATCATTGCAACATCCATAACATTCATTATTAACAAGATTACTCTGGGTTGTAGACATTAACTAAAACCAAAATAATAGAGTTATAAATAGTAATTTGTAATCATGTAATCATGAAAAAACATTCATAGTTTGTGTAAATCATGAAATAATCTTTTAAAAAATTTAGGAAATATGGTATGAAGATACATGTGTTCGGACAATAGAACTTGGTCTGTGTTTCATCCAGTAACCCCTCAAATTTTCATGGAGGTAGACGTCTCTAGAATGAAGGTCAATCTCAATTAGATTACTGTTGGGGAGGAATTTTGTTGAAAGAAACCTATTATCTTTGAGTCATGGATTGATTTATGCCTGTCATGTAAGAAACTAGGTCATAACCTGTCAATCTGTAGGCATGGGAGGCATATGGAAATAGGATCTAGAGGTAGTGACATTAGCATGGCCAGTAGATCTAGTGAAGGTTGAATGGAGAAATCATCTCTGGGTACATTAACGGAGCAATCCCGGGAAGGGATGTTTCTGAAAAAGGGTAACTAGTGTAACCCAAAGGTGGAGGATGTTTTTAATCTACTGAGGTAGGATTTTAGAGGCCAGAGAGATAATGAACATGTTCTTGTAGGTTCAGTTACAGATGGTGTTTTAATGCTAATGATTTTGTGATCACAAACTCTTCAACTTATTTTATGGTGGTGCATGAAGGTAGTAGTAACAACCCTTAAGGGGTGCTTCAACCAACCGTGGAGGGAAGTTCTAAGGATGGTTAGGAGTGGTAGTAGCCAAGGCATAGTTCTAGAAGTCAGATGAATCTGAGAAGGACTCTATCAAGTCTCAACCAGAACAACTGCTTCGATTTCCTGAGTGTCGATGGAGGGGTAGAAAACAAAAACATTCACTTAGAAGCAAATTCTTATGGGGAAACATGAGGGTATAGTAAATGTTTTCATAGTCCAAGGAGGAATAAGGGAAATAAATAAAACAGGGACCTAGGGAGCAACACTTTCTCTTAGAATCATAGATCAAAGCGACAAAAGGACTACTCATCTCTACCTAGGACAATGGAGACACGGTCATCCAAAATATGTGTAAATCCAAGGAATAGCATCCCTAAATAGTGTAAGGTGACAAGGAGGATCAACAAATATGAGATATAAGGACACTAGAGAATGGTAAGGAGGTTTTACATACTAAGGATTAATTAGAATCTTTGTCAACTCTTGAAGGGGATGCAGAAGAGATGGCCAAAGACCCACATGGGGAGAGGCCCATCCAAATAGAGGATGGTAGCTAGAGGAGGCTGAAAATCCTCCTGGATTGTTGTGCGAGGAAGGATCTATTGAAGGCCCTTATAGAAAGGAAACTACGTTTCTTGAAAATATGGAACTGCTCATACACTTGGGTGAAGAAATGGTGGGGGATATTCTGAAGGTTAAGGAGACACAGGAAGATGTTGATTAGATAATGGGAATATTCCTATGACGGTAAACTACTAAATATAAATGTGAGTGTATTGAAAATTAGGACTATATATTGGTTAGAGGTCTCAATATTGGAAATATAAACAATGAAGAATACATTCAATCTTGGGAAAATTTTCCATATCATTATGAAGACTTCTTAAAAAGCGATCCCAAAAATCTGGTAAACTCCCTTTCCTAGAAATTGTTTAAGGATATTGATACAAATCGTCTCAAAATTTTCATTAAAAATTGTGTATTTTCCATTGGTCTTTGATCTGGTTCGTTATGAGGGTTCCCACTTTTCCCTTAAAAGTGTTTTAAAATTAAAAGTTACATTAGGGGCTATCCATAGTCCTTTTCTATCCAAATCCTTAACAATGATTAATAAAAAAATGAGATTTAAACTAAACATGTACCCTAGGATTGTAAAACTAAGTGGGAAGTAAGGTCTCATTCAATATACACCAGAATGATAGCCAAGATATACTCGACCAACACTTTTAAAGGTTATCACCCCTTGATGCATCAATTTCAAAATGGTTCCCTCTTGTAGTGTCTATATTTGGATTTATTTGAAAAAGTAAAGTATAAAACATTTTTTCCCATAACATAGGATGATGTCCTATACTTTGTATTATCCAAAGGATTCTCACTAAATCTTCCACATCCTGGTTTCCAAAAGTTACTAAAACTTTCTCTGAAACCAACATTAGTGAACCAAACTATACATAAAAAAAATTAAAAATCTTATTAATGTTAAACTTTTATTATTAATCAATATTATTCATGCTAGAAATGAAAATTTTTAGTTTCTTTAGACACATGGATAAAAATATAACTTGTAAATAAACAAAATAGTGTAGTGACATAGGTGTAGCCTCAATGTTTATTGGATTTAATATCCAAAGTGAAATAAATATATCTAAGAATATAGTATATCATTAAAAGTCTAAGAAATTTGGTACTAAATATAATTTTATGAAGGATACTGTTTTTTAAGGTTCTTTGATGCTTGATATTTTCCATTATAAAAATAAGTTCACTTATAGTCCTATAAATCCACATCCAATAGAATGTTTTGATAAGATGAGGCTAAAAATATGAGTTCAACCCACTTCTTGAGACTACGGTATGTTGTTATTTTAGTTTCCAGTTTTCTTCAATTGTATTTAAATTTCCCAAATGGGGAGATGTATAATTTCCTAGGAGAAAACTATTTATTAATGAAATATTTATTATATTTGTTAAGTAGGTTTAGGAAATTTTTTGTTAAATCAGTCTATTAAATCTTCAGACCTAACGTTCTGAGTTTCAATTTTAAAATGAATTTATTTGGGATATCATTAATGTTTAAATTGATAAATATTCTTTTATTTTATTATTTATTTATTTATAAGAAGTATACTTAGCTTTTATTAACTCATGATCCATATATTTTAATAATTTGATTTTTTTTCCTCAGAAGAATTCAATATATCCTTATTGTTGATAAGGAGAGAGTAAAATTCATATTTTAGGGACCCAAAACTGTTTATATAGTATACGGCGACCATTTATTTATTATAATTAAAACACAAATGTACAGGTATCAAAAATAGATCCAAAGGGATGATTGTTGGACCCTTAATCAGATGATGTTTTATTTTTTATCAATTCATATGAAAAAGTCATGATTTAGTTGTTTTTTCAGAAGAACGTGAATGGATAGAGGATCCTTGAGGTGAAATGAATTTTTTTTTATGTTTCAAATAGGTTAGTAATTTTGATATAGAGCGACAAAGTAACAAAATGTTGAGGTCTACTCAATTAATAAGGTAATTTTAGAATTGATAGCATGATGAAATTTTCAAAGAAATTAAATCATAACAGTCATATTAAGAGTGTATAAAATTCATATAGATTAAATGTAAAAAATGTTGATATTATATATAAGATCTATTACTAAATTGAATAAGAATTTGGTAAATTCATAAATCCCACTATAATACCTAACTTGTAACTTTCTAAATATATAAAGGTCATAAAAGTGGATGTGTAATGGTACTTAGTGAAAATAAAAGATGAATTTGAAAAATTATATAATCCAAATATAATGTGTAATAGTTATTAAACTCATGAATAATATTTTTTATGAAATAAAGTTAAAATATAGTAATTTAAGTAACTTACTTAACATCTGTAATAGTAACCATCTCTTACATAAGATTAATTAGTTAGAAAATAATTTGGATAAAGTGTATACTCTCTAAGATGTTTAAGAGTAAATAACCCCTATATAAGAGTCACTAGTTAGAAACAATTTTATAGCAGAAATAACCTTCTCAGACTGAAATTTTAAATTAGAAATAGTCATTTATCTCTGTATTTTTTTAAGGGTTACTAGTTTGCAAAATTTTTGGTGACATCCTAGTTTAAGGAAGATGTTTATATTATTAAATTTTAGAATGTTACAGTGTGTTCTTTACACTATTATTCAAGTCAATATTTTGTGAAACACTAAAAAAAGACTATATGAAATATTCATGAAATGATATTTTTAGATATTTTAAATTTAAATATATAAATATTTATATTATGTTCAAAGCAGGATGATTTTTTCCCAATTTTGTACAAGATAATGAGATGATCGATCTAAAAAATCAAGGAAATATTTGTATATTAAAATATGTTTATATTATACAAGAATTTAGATAAAAAAATAAAAATCAAAATCTTTAAGATTTTGGAGAAACAAAACCACTACTTGAGAATACTATGATTTAAGAATAACTGTAGAATATTTTTATATGATAAAAATATCTAAATAAGTTCAAGAGGAAAAAAATATTTTTATACCTTATTGCGACTAAAGCATACATTGGCGATTTACCTTCAATAATAATCATAATGTTTTCTTGTGTTGAATTGTAACTAGTTAGAGCCAGTATTTAATAACAAATGCATAGAAATTTCCTCGAATATATATATTTTTTCATAATAAGAGGATTTTTTATGCGTGTAATAAAAACAACAACACAAGAGGAATGTAGTAAACCTTTGGGGGGGGATACATCATTAATAAACATATTGTTTTATTTTATATTTTCCACATACTTTTTATTTTGAGGGGGGGTTTTGAATAATCAAGATAATTATTGGGTTTGGAAGAAAACTATAAAAATTGTTCACCCCCACCCGAGTCTTTCTCACCCTTTAAAGTGAATATAACAACATCCATTTTTAATGTTTCATCAAAAAAATTATAACACATTCATAGTAGAAATTTCTTTTATAAAATATCATTTTCATGCCATTTTTCTTCATTTTAACTTCAAATCCATCATTTAAAATCATATATGTTTTTAAACACTTAAAAACATTTATAAAATTATTAAAACTTACATTAAATACATTAAGATAAATTCCATTATATAAAATAATAATATAATATTATTTCACAATTAAGAGTATTATTCCCACATAAAATTCAATTACACTCAGGTAAAATACATTATCTTAACATTTAAACGTTATATAAGAGAAAAAATCATTTTCAGTTCGCAAAATAAATTCACATTATTTCACTCTATTAATTCCTTCATGATAAAATAGACATTTTCATGCTAGCCATCCACACCACATATAAATTTAATCATTTTATTATCAAAAAAATCTCTTGTAGTGGTTAATTATTGTCTTAGAGAATCTCAAGATAACTAAATTCATGATAAATAAATAATATAAATAAGTATTGGAGGATAAATAATTCCATAATTATTGGATGTTAATGACTCTACCAAACTAGAATCGAAATTGAAAATTAGAACAATTCATAAAATAAAATAGTGAAATCTTTGAACGTAATCACATAGATTTTTATATAATTACTATCTCAGTTCCAACCCAAAAAATGGATTAAATTTTATTATTAAATAAATTATCTATGATCAAAATGATATTAAGAAATTAAGGAAAATTGAGGTGGGGTCTATCTTAACTCTATTTTATTTTGTAGACAAAAATATATTTTAAAATTTAAAATTATAACATGTAAATAAAAAGTGTATTAAATTAAAAATAAAGTCTGTAAGACACAATAGGGATACAATATATTATAATTTGGTAACCTATTGAAAGTATTCATCCACACAATTGTAGGTATATATCCATAACCATCCAATTTTTCAACTACTCATTACCTAGTATATAAAACTAGGTTATTCAATGTTTTGGTTACGGTAAAGCTGCATTTCTACCCTCTGAATTCCCTCCAAACTACCCTTCCCACCTCATAACTCCAAAAAATTAATTAAATTTCAATATAATTAATGTTGATATATACTTGTAAGTCTGAGAGTTGTTGATATCTCAAAACTATGAGGATTATCATCATCAATAATTTCTATTTAGAATCTATAATGAATAACATCAACCACTAATAGCTCACATCAACTTAATACTCCAACTCCTCCTCTTGACTCAAATTAGGTACCACATGACAAGAATAGGTACCATGGTATTATCCCTTGAATATTCACACCATGTTCAATAATACTTATAGTATTCCCAGTACATTAAAAATATATATTTTTCTCTCCATCGTCATAATGAATCACTTGATATAAATCAAAATATTATTACCTCAATTTTTATATATGAAACACAATATGTTTTTCCTAATATAAATGATATTGGATATTATTAATCCCCTCAAAAATCTCAAGTGGCACTACAAAATGAGGAACTAGTATCAATAACTCCCTCAAAATTATATTTTAAATCACACTAAAACCTGGAAGGATACATAATCACCTATGTATAACAATAGTGGTAATCTGCACCTATCTACAAATGATTTATTCCAATGATTATTCATTGTTCATATATTCCATACTAAATAAACTCAATAAGTAGTCTTTAGAATTATTCAAGTCCTAATAAATAATAATTCAAAATACTTCTTCAAATATGAAGGAGATTGACATGTTCCCCCAAATAGATTGTCGAAATATTTTAGTTAAATTAAATCCTTGTTGTTTTTTCAAATATAATCTCTATTAATGAAAATAAATACTCATAAATACAACCAAACTTAGTAACGCATGCATTAAATATATGCTATAAAATATGTAGAATGAAATAATATTTCACTTTAGTCTATGAATAATACTCTATATTCTTATATACCTAAGTACCCAATTCCCTCTACAAACTCAAAAAAAATAAATTCCAAATCACAAAACTCTATTAGACATAATGAAATAGTGAAGCCTATGAAATATAAAAACATGAAACATCTAAACCTTTCTCTACTCATAAATTATATCTCCCTCATAAATCAACTAGAAATAATTAAATTTCCTTAGTCATCCATCTATTTCACAAATCATATATTTTTCTCAAGAAGATCAAAAAAGGTCAATAATGAAATTGATCTTGTCCTTTTTCCATTTGAAAACCAGTGTGGGAAATTATGATAATATACTAGAAAACCGTTGATGCTCCCTATTTACCTGCTGAAATATATATAATCATTTGAAAAAACCACTGATATCCCTATTTATCTAGGCCAGTAAAAATAATACTAAACACCATGATACATATTGGTCAAACCACGATGAACAATCCATTGAGAGACATAGAAAAAACACATCACTTCTTCCAATATAGATGATGTAACCATAATTCATCTTGGAATACAATGAATATAATTAGTGTTCAAGGTCTAACCATGTTCCTACACCTCACCATATGTCTTTCCTTGAATGACATGGCTTGTGGAGTCAAAACATGGACACTCATTCACTGTGTTTATAAAAGATAAAGAAATAGTACAGGTATCTCACATCACTTTATCCTAATTCTTGGATATATTTAGATGATCCTCTAAGAAGAGACTCAATATCTATCATTAATATTTTAATTCTTGAACAACATATATTTTACATTATTTACTTATTGCAATTTATATAATATTCCCCTTTCAAGTATTATACACCATATGAAAGTAATATGACATGAGTTAATTCACGAAACTATTATACCTTTGGTTGAGATACTACTATAAAAAAAGATATACTTTAAATTCTTATCTACACTATAAACCATACACCTCACTTTAAATATATTTTTCAAATAGAATTTCCATAAATTTATAAATATATCAAAATCAACATCATTATTTGTAAAATTTATCTTCTAAGGCCTATGATGGAGAGATACCCAATCAATAACATTACCATACTATATTATCACTTCATCTAAAAAACAACTAATGAATCATAAATCATTTTATAACACTTACTCAACTTGGGTAAACCAAAAAAATGTGCTAACACCAACCTGTTATTACATTACTGGAAAATTGCCTCAAATGTATCATTCTAAATAAATTTCACTTATTTCATGTTCAAATCCATCATTATTTATTCCAACCCTAATAAAAGATAAATAAAACACTGATCATAACTTGTGAGTTCAAAAAATAAAAAATATTAAATTCATTCATGTGAACTCCCATAACACATAACTAGAGTCACTTTCATAGGATCAACATAAATTCTAAATAATGATATTTTTTTAAAATTTCCATTATATGGAAATTAAAAGGAATAAAATATATAAAAAAATTATGAAATTCTGAAAAGATTATTTTTATTACAATATCATTCATGAAATAGAACCAAGTCCAAATGTAGCAGTTATTTCCAAGTGATATCAAAACCAATCCATTTATTGGATAGTCTATCTTCCACCTTGTTTTACTCTTGATAATTTTGAGTGGTGATGAAATTAGTACACATAATAATTTCCATTCATTCTATCAATTTAGTAGTAAGTTTCTAGGATAAATGCATTATACCATTTCTAATCACATGGAAAATGGAAGTATAATCACAATATATCAATAAATTTTTCTAGCCCCTTAAACAAGAAAATGGTACATCATTAATGATACCATCCATTTCTACTTCAAGATTCAATGATATACAACTTGAACCATAATAGCGTCTAATAATCATTCCAAAATAATCACAAAATACATCCTCAAAGCTTATAGGACCTGGGTTCCCTTTTGATTCCCCATAAATGTAGTATTTTTTACTGTAAAAAGTAGTTTTTCGAACAACCTAAAAGGTTCTAGAAGCTCACTTATAATTTCCAATAACACTAAATATTTTAATAGTAGTAAAATCATGTAAAAAATTACCAAAATGATTATTTAATATCATATGATCTTCCCTTATTGTGATAATAATCCTTTCCATCAAAGATGGATCACTGAAGTTAGTGTTCTTGTGCCAAACATAATTTGTATTGAACAATATGAAGTGAAATATCTAGAGATCTGGGACCTAGAAAAAAAATTTAATTTCAGAGACATCACTACTTCAATAATATGTTGATAGAGAGTATTCCGTGATTCCGCTCTTATATTTGGGAGTCCAAACATCTCAAACAGAGCATTCCATAGTGTGGATGCCACTGCATAGCTTAGGAATAGAAGATTGGCATCTTCTCTATTTTGGTTTTATATGGAACATCTTGAGCATAGTAAGATACCACAACATTATAAAGGATATTTCCACTGCTAGTATTTTTTATTTCCTCATGAAAGTGTGGTTGAGTCTCAAAATACTACTTAATTATATAGTGAAAACCCAAGGAGGAGTCTTGCAGATTAAATATATTTATAAGAAGGGATCCCATGAAGTTTCCATTCCATAATTAAGAGAATGGTATTTTTTGGGAAATCCAGTGACACTGAGTCCTGATCATTTCATAGGAATATTTTATTTTTGGAGAAATAGGGGATCCCAAGTAGGAATATTTTCTCTACTTCTTCCAGTCTAAAAACAAATCATTTAGAAATAAAAGGGGATGGGAATTGTTATTAACGAGGTTCTAGGTAAACTATACTTGCATGAATTCACTAAAAAAATTATTTATTTTTTTTATGCCAATAAAACAATTAGAAATCGTCTGACGTCATTTTTTCTAGCGGATCATTGCCATCATCAGTTCAATAATATTTCTACTCCAAAAAAATTATAATATAAGAATTTTTATTTTTAATCATCCACTAGTTCATTTGTAAACCATAAATGAGTAAACCAGTTTAGAAATAATTGTGAATTTTATATGACACGCTCTTCCAACTAATAAAGGACTATTCCCTTTCTAGACAATGATTTGACTTTTAATTTGATTAGCAAGGCCATTGAAATAAGGAGATATTGTTCTTCCCCAAAATAAGGGGAATCTTAGAAAATTGAATGGAAAATTCCATTCTCAAATATCCAAATCATCCAAGGCATTAATATTATGGTCAAATAATATCCCATCCCAAATTAAAAAAATGGCTCCTCCCAACTTGTAGATTTTCTTAAAACTCTCTAATAATGATTAATAATATTTTTGAGAACTTTTATATTTCTCTTATAGACTAGTAAAAAAATAATCACATCATCAGCATATAAAAGATGAGATAAAGTTGTAAGAAACCTAGAGGCTTGTACGGTCTTGAGTAATCTTGGGTCAACTATATGTGTGATAAGCCTAAATAGGTAACCCTCGATAATATAAAAAAGAATAGTTAAAATAGGATCCTTTGATCTAACCCATGTAGATCAATTGAAATAACCTTTTAGAAAACAAATAATCCGAACCTAAATATTAGCAGATCCAAAATGGAATTTCACATACCTAATAAAAGTACATTTTAACCCAAAACATGATAACACTCTAAAGATGAAATAAAAATTCATGGGGTCAAATAATTTCATTGTATTAATTTTATGGTAAAATTTACCACCACTAGTTAGATTTATAAGTAGATTGATGTACTCTAAAGAAGTATCAATGCTCTCTTGAATACATAGTCCTTTGAAAAAACCAACTTTATTGCATGAGATGACTTTACTAGTGATGAAAACCATCCAATTATAAAAACTCTCACTAATGATCTTATATATGGAGTTAAAAAAAGAAACTTTCCTGAAAAGTTGAATCTCTCAATAATTTTAAAACATGCGAATCAATGAGAGAAATTGAGCATTGAGACCCTGAGGAATGCTACCAAAAACAAATAACGAGGAAACCAACTTGTAAACATCCACATGAATAATATCCCAATAATTCTGGGAGAAACAAATAGTGAATCCTTCTGGTCTAGGAGAACTACTAGAGTTTCGTGTAAAAACAATGTCCCTAATATCAAATTCAAGAGGGAAACTATTAATAATGATGTTGTCTTATGGATTCATAATTTCAGGGATGATACCCTCCAAAATCTCCCCCATTGTTTCATAGCCATCAAATAGTCTTGAAAAAATATATACCAATGTGATTTGATAGCCTCCCTCGATAATGATTGATTCGATACAACTCTTTTAGTAAAGAAAAAGTTCTATAAAATTTCCTTACCCTTTTTAAAGAGTTAAAAAAACATTTAGTTTTTGTCACCCTATTTAAGCCATCTTACATTAAACGTTTCATTTTGAATATTTTCCTTCATTGATGGAAAATTATTTTCCCTAGAAGAAATAACAACCTCTTGAGAAAGGTCAATTTTGAAATCGTTATTGGGGGATTCCTTGTGTATCTACTAAGGTTCATTCCCAAGGGATTCAATTTCCTTATCCATACAACTGAAATTTTCCTTAAACCATCAATTTAATATTCAATTTATGATCTTTATCGTTAAAACACATGTAGTATCATCCTCACTATAATTAATTTTAATCCAAAAATCTCTTATGATTATATTACATTCAACATCAAAGGTATATGAATTTTTAAATCTAAAGTAAGAGGAATTATATTCTCCCTTTCATTAAATCAAACAAGAATAAGATGATGGATATAATTGATCTTATGAAGAGAAATTTGGGATAATGAATCTCATTTACCATGAGAATTAATATTGGTAATGTCCTGGTAAATATTTCTTCCAACCATACTACTAATATTTCATTTATACAAAATATATTTGTCACACACTTGATTAATTTAAAATATCTCATTATCCTCAATATTGGCCCTAAATTATCTGAGGGCAATGGGGGAGTGAATTGCCCCCACTTTCTCACCAATTTAAAGAATGGTATTGAAATCACCAGCAATAATCTAAGAAACACCATTGCAGGCTTCAACTCCATAAATTTACTTCCAAAATATTATTATATCTTGATACTTGTTTTTTATAAATAAAATATAAAGTAAAATTACCATAATTTAGTTGAACCTCACAAGTTAACATCTTCTCCACATTCCTGAATATATCAACTTTACCAACTGAATAATGAGAAAAAAACCCACAAGGACTCCACAAAATAAATACCAATACTAGTTTAACAAGTTGGTAATAAATTTTATTCAATCCAACATAGCCTTATAACTATGTAGCCTTTAGTTTAGAAATACCCAATAGATTGGTTTTGTGGTTATTTATGTAAATATTGTGTGAGATGATTGAATAAGAATTAGACGTCCCCTAGCAATTCGATAATAACACAATCCTCTATTAAAAGTTTTAGATGTGGAGTTTTATTTCTTTTCCATACCTTTGCATTTTCTATTTATCTTACTCATTTTCTCAACATCATCCAACCTTGTAATTCTCCTTGTTTGAATTTCTCATACATTAAAATCATCAATCATATATCCACTATCTAGTGTAGTTCTTGTACTTTGATTAGAGTAAACCAAATTTCATCCCATAGTGGTGATAACATCTGATGGAGAGTCCTATGTATCAGGTGGAGAAGCCCAAAGGGCCTCTTCATTATATTCCTCCTCAAACACATTACTCTAGAGTTTCTTTGTCTTAGATTTTGAGTCATTACTTGAGGGACATGGTTCATTAATATTACCATAACAATCAATTTTTGGTATGTTTAACACATTTTAAGTCTCAAATGAGTGGGAAGCACTTTGATCTTCCCTGAAATTATGTTTAACAGATCCCTTTTCACCATCAACCCCCAGTCTTAGTAATGATCCAGGAAGAATATGAGTGGTTTATTATCATTGTTTCTTTTCCCAAGACATATAATGCATTCACATAATCAACATGTACTTATCCTGTGACAAAATTTGAGGGCTGGATTTCATTTCATTTTCTTATGTCATCAATTTCCTTCGAAAGTTCCCCCTTAGCAGTTTTAGTTGAATTTATATCTTCCCTTAAATTAATACCAATTAATTTTTCATCTTCGGAGATGGATTCTGGTGATATTATATCACCAATAACTTGATGATTAGTCTAATGAGTAGAATTTGTACCATTATTATCATTATCCTTACCAATTTGTTTCCATTTACAATATTAAAATCATTGTAATTTATAGATCTTCCAACTTATTTCAAGACATTTTAGTTCTCACTAGTGTAAATCTTGACCTGTTTATATATGATTATTTTGTTTTTTATATAATTCACCATCATTTTACATGCGAGAAAAAATGGTGGATGATACTTGTACTCTACTTTGATCGATTCTCAATAATGATAAAAAATTTCAACATAATGTCGCATTTCAATATAGAAATTTTTTTTTGATATATAGTATAATGTTTATGTTCTATAAATTTCCCCAGTAAATTAGTTTAATTCTCCACGTAATACTCATATAATATTGAATATATCAATATGTCTTCAAAAAACATGATCACGTTGAGTCCAAATTAATATGAAAAACCTAGTTCCAAAATTTCATTAACACAATTATATTTTTCATTAGAATGAATATCAGGACAAAGATTTCATAATTCCCATACTAATTCCAAAATATAATCATTGAAACATGCTCAATCAACATTATGATCTAATTAAAATCCAATTGAAAATTAATCATATTATACCAATGGGATATCCTCAACTGATCAAGTAAATCATAAATTAGAGTTAATGGCTTTTTATTTTTCATCATCACTTTAATAAAATTCTAATAGTCATAAAATAATTGAAAATTTTCATCATGATTTTTTGAAAAAAAACACAAAATTTCCCCTATGAGAAATAAACTTCCCAATTAAACCTTTTAACTTAAGATCACCTCATTGAAATTAAAATCTCCTGAATCTACTATATCTATATGCTTTTTAGTGATATAAATGTACTAATTATTATTTAATATACCTTTTGTGAACTCAAACAAAACTTTTTATACGTAACATAGAGAAATATTTAAGAAATAAAACAACAGAATAATCAAGAAAACATTAAAATATAAAAAATATTCATTTCCACTAAATAAAGAACTACCCCTTTCATATTTTTAGTAATCAGCCTAAATGACCCATAAATTAAAACCATTTCCATTAACCTGAATATCTCTTTTAAAAAAAATTATAGAAACATCATTAAAATTAAATAAAGTCAAGAATATCCCATAATAATCAATATATACTTGAAAATCACTGTCTAATACATTCCCAATATCACAAAAATGTTTTATAACTCAATTAAGCTGAAATTTTAAAGATATATATTCTAATTAATGGTAACTGCACAATTAATACAACTTTTAATTAGCGTATAACTCTTTCCAAGTCGATTATAAATGGTCAAATTCTTAAATAAAAACTCTATAATAAATCCTAATGTAAAATCCACCCACACAAAAAAACTCAATAGTTCTTGGGTTTTATATTTCTCTATAACCTCAGGTGTTCCACCCCTTATGTTTAAGGTTCATGACTAGCAGAGGGGGAATAAGGTTGCACCATGGAGAGAGAATACCCCCCTTATCAGAGTGCACAATAATAGATAAAAATTTTCAAAATTCATATATGAATACAAAATCTAGAAGAAATAAAAAACAATCTTTATTAATAATAATAATAATAAATTAGGAATAAAATAGACATAAAGACTCAGGATCATGCTAACAGACAATGACTAATCAATAACTTGCAATATCCCAAACATGAAATTAATAAAATAATAAAAGATAATATTCTATAATTTATTCTTGATCTATACCAAGTCTTAGTCACTGTTTAATATCTTTTGATTTCTCTCACTTGATCTAAATACAACTGGAATCTCCCTAACCAATACATATAAACAGTGAATCTTGCTCTGGTAACCAAGTCCCATGGCCACTCAAGTTGGGATTGACTACAACTAAATAGGGTACCCATAATGAAATATCATATATAACTTGTAATTTTGAGTGCACATGTGTAAGATACTAATAAAATAATATAAAATAGTCTATAACTATAAATAAAATTACCTTTATGATCCTCGGTACTAAGCATGACACTTGAGATCGACCCAAGCATTTTTCATCCAATTCAAAAGTTTCTATGATCACTTCACATAATCATGCCAAATAATATATATATAGTATCTAATTTTTTAGCATGATTCTTAGACAATCCATTAACATCATTCTTAATATATTATTTATAGGATCAAATCCTAAGTAATCCAAATCATGCCTATAGGCCAACTTGATGGGTAGCATCCCCTATCCCTAATTCAAAGGAGAAACTCAAAGTAAATACAAATCATAATAATTTTCCAATTGAAAGGTTTTCATCTAAATTCCTTGATTCTAAGGAGAAACTCTAGGTCAACACAACTCATTTTTATACCCAAATCTAGAGGGTCTCATTCCCTCTCCCCAATTACAATGATCAAATATATGGAAATCCAAATAGTATCACACTTGAATCCATGGATAATGAACAAGTCATTAAAAACCATGTTTTAATCAAATAAAATGATCATTTATAAGTAATTAGAAATCATTCTCTTATTACATTGATTCAAAATTGAAAATATTAGGAAATCAAAACTCATTCAGAAACTCATGGGATCACCCTATCAGGAATACAAGTCACATAGTAATCAACGCGATGTCTAGATCCAAGGAGAATTTAAATGGAATCCCATGTATCTTAAATAACTCTAAATGGGATGTGTGACCTACCTCAATCATACAATTTCGTATTCACTATATCCTATTCAAGATAATATAGTCAATCCAGGTTTTAGGGTGACATTGATGATCCTCTATGCCCATTTTATTATGCCTCTAATGGGTTATTCATATTACTGGCACTCCCACTAGGGCCCTCTAGTTCTCATCAAGAATGAAAACCTTTCTCATATTCCATCAACTAAAATACATCACTTGGGTCAATAACAATAACTTAGAGGGGATAGTTTCACTTGTAATTCATAAAGTCTCATGAATATGACATTGAAAAAACCTAAGAAAATTTATAGTTCCCTAGGTTTAAAGAGATGGAAAAAGGCCCATCTCACCTTCCAAGTCAACTCGGATTAATCCTCATTCCCAGTACATATCTTATATAAACCACCACTACCCATTTCACACATCCCAAATGGGAAGAAACACTAATTCCATGCAAACTATACTAGCTGAACCACTCTAAGGAATCTCATGGTTACTTCACAACCAACTTGGGCCACTCATTTCCAATCCAAATCTCTTATATACAAGGATTAATCCATAAAACCAATACCAAGGCCCCCTATGTCTAATAATATTTATTATCATCTCACCCTTCGGGATCTATTCATCTCAAGTAATACTCTTATAATCAAGGATTTTCCCAACAGTAGCTGAGGTAATCAAAATAATTCTTAATTTCCCCTATATAGTTAGAACATTTATTATTTTATTAATGTATATATCATTTAAATTTATCAATTTATTTAAATTATAATGTGAATAACTGTCAATTTTGAGATCATATAACACATTCCAATAAACCAAATACTCAACACCAAGGGGTATGGTATGTGCAACAGACCACCTACCTCAACAACAGAGTTATTCACTTTTATCATCACTCGAAAATACCCTCCCATGAACATTGAAGCCCAACCAGCCAATATCCATACACTTGGGGCCCTTACTCATTCTATAACATCAAATTTATTTAATGACAAGATTTTATAAAAATAAAAAATTTGTAATAATTATTCAACTTAACTCAAAATGAAACAATTCCCTAGATAATCATAGGGAACACTCATCACACAAAAATGGTGCCCAACCACTAATGGAAGGACCATAGAACACAAAAAAAACTCATTATGATAAAATACCATGACATGTGACATGAACCCTTTAGACAATTTCATCCACTTTCGTCTAAATCCCTAAACAAACTCATATTGTAACATAACTTTGATTAAATGGAACAAAAAATATTAAAATCAACATCTTGGGCCACCCTCTAATCATCACATGAAAAATAACCATAATATTGGGATGATTTCACCAGGATCTTTTGAAATCATCACTGAAATTCTAATGTGGGTCCCCAAAAATTAGAGGAAGAAACAAGATAAAAATAATGAATAAATAAAAATGATCTCACATTGAATCATAAAAAAATCTCACTAAAACTTTACCCCAATTAATGTCTTAAGAAGGGAAAAAATTGATCTCCTCTATAGTTTAATAAGCACCATAGAGGAATAAAATGGGAGAAAACCTTAAATAATTGAAGGGGATATTAGGATTTCACTAAAATTTTAAAACTATGAGGTCCAAATCAGATGACACCATGGATTAAACTATGTCATAGTGTCACTCCAAACATCCCCTCAAGAACCCAGAACAACCATAACCATATCCCCATACTCCACAACCTTTTATAATTTTTTCAAATAGGGAAACCACTGGGGAATGCCACTATATTAAACCCCCTCAGTATGGCTACTATGACCCAACGGAAAGCCTTGGAACCACACCCAGCTATGGAAAAATTCCCCCCACAATGATGACTCACACTCCTTTTAATTTTATACTATTCAACCCCCTTCAAAACTTGGGGATATTTACTATATAGGGCTCCTTATGGTCATCCAAAATCACTAGACTAGGGGCACCATGGTGTACCCTATGTTTTGGTGACCTCTTGGTGCCCCCAAGATCCCCTTGATCCTCTTGAAACTTCTCCATTCACCCTTTAAAAACTCAAAACTCCACAAATTACTTGGGAAAAGTATAAAAACGTCTCATAAAAATATTAAATTCCTCAACATATTGATGAGAATGTTAATTCTAAAACATAACCACACTCAAACCTAAAAAAACAAATTCCCTAAGAAATTTCAAACCCCTAAAGGACCTATGGTTTTACAACATCCCCACCATAGAACTTCTCATCCTTGAGAACCCCCAAAAACTTTTCCACTATAGATGTGGCATATCCTAGTTTCTGATTCAAAATAAAATCCTACTTCTCTATACCGAAATGATAATTGATCTTCCATTACACAACTCGAAACATGAGGGGAATAATAAATTAAAACTTTGTCCACTAATAATCATTGTCCCCAAAACACTAAAATGGAACCTTCCCACTCCCACCTCTATTGAGACATTGTATTGTTATCAATAAATTAATCCATGAGCTTATAGTTATCCCCTCCATCAAAATTAACATACAAGGGATTATTTTGGGCCACAGTTCTCCCCACTATCAGAATCTCATTAAAAAAAAATCTCCAGTGGTATAGTGGCATGATCGGTGAAGTTTTTATCTCACTGCACTCTTTAAACAAGAAAACACTGATCAGTCCTCCTCTAGTCTACAGTTATCAAAAATTCCTGGTTATACCATCTGATGCACTATCTCAAAATCACTCAATCATGATGCCTTAACACCCAAAAGAATATTGGTATCATCACAAAGTTTCATCAAAGTTGGAACCTGACTTCTATTATAATTCCATGTTTAGTCCACCAACCCTTTGAACGCAATGTCTTTCTCTCACCTCAAGCTTTAATTCACCTCTAGTATAACCCATTCTTGGAACACATCTACCCCATGTTGATCCCTATTCTAATGAAATGATTCCATATAATTTCATATACCAACCTCAACTTTTGTATGTGGTAAGGATCTAGATAATACCAGGTTTCCTTTATTCAAGAATCAGAATTCCACTTCAACCGTTTAATGAATGGCCTCATCACACTCATAACCCTACCAAAATGGGGTCATAAATCCATACCTCAAACTCAATCCGTTACTATAAGTAATTACTAGGCATGGACTTCCTTCTCATACCCATATTCCAACAAGAAAAGCAATCATAGAATGTTCCCAAATCACTGGGAACATCATCCTCATTAATCCATTAATATTTTTCATAACGAGTTTCACAACCTATAATGGAAAATGGTTTACATCACATAATAAAATCATACTTATAACACTCTACCATAATTTCATAAAATGGTTCCATCATCATATGTGTGTTACTCCTTCCAAGTCATTCTCGTCACTAGGAATTCCTTCCACCACACCACTAAGAGGGGGAATCATCATTTTAGAGGAAACACCTCTCATTTTCAGTAAAAATCCCAGCCATTAATCCCATAATAATTTTGTGAAAACAATCATTACTCAGTTCACAATAATTCACTCACTGATCCAAAATTCAATAGTACTGTGCGTAAAAACATATGCCACATCAGTCTCATCCAAAAGCAATGTTCATACTCTCTTATTCCACCTAGTAATAAAACCTGACTCATGCTCCCATGAGTTTCACATCACCAAATATAGGCTCAAATGCCTTATAAATAAGACACTAACATTTCTATCAATCTCATCTAACTCAATGAAACATTCCCACTTCAATTCAAAATTGAAGAATATCTCCTTCCCATGGTCTATCTCACTATCACTCACCTTCTGAGTGTAATTATATAATCAAAAGAATCCATTAATGATCTACTATTGAACCACATAGAAATGCATCCAAATACTAAGGGTTAGGAATTATAGTAATTCTATCCTTGAAACTAAACCTCAATATTAAAATCACTTTTACTTAAATTGAAAAATATCAAAAGTCTAAGGTGGCACCATTCATATACCACATACACAGTAGCACATCAGATTCACCAATCTCAGAACCTAAATAATCTACCCATGCTTCGCACTGCCAAGGCACTGACATGATCCATCCAAAACCTCACTCTATTAAACCTCGTATATCACACCTAATCTTTTAAATATCACCTGACACATTATATTCCTAATTTATATCTCAAATTCACAAGGCTCTCCCACGTAGTTAGTAATTCTCGTCTCATATAAATTATATACCATTGGAAAAAACCTCTTTATTTCCATATAAAATATTACATTATAACTCATGTGTTTGATGAATAACTCCAGGGTTATCATCTAGTTCTATCTATATTTAGTATCACATGAAAACCCATTATACTACCCATGATATTGATTCTCCTCAGGATTCTGCATATGGGACTACTACACAAAAATACAAAATCTCAAGTTCATCCTAACTAGTGAAACCAACACGAGAGTCATATTCTCATACATAAATAATTATATATAAAAAGGAATCTCCCCACAATTATCCTTTTCAAGTGCACCACAATTATATAGTTTGGTTGAGTATAATAACACTAAAACGATATATGTAAAAGCACCATATATTTTTTGGTTGACACTTTAAATAATCAGACATATTTTTTCTGAAAAATATTAACCACGAAACCACTAAGGATATATAAATATGTAATGTAATTTTTGAACAAACCTTCTAGTGTCACTATAAATTCCTTACAAATGGGACTACATTTTTTTCATCAAGGATCATGCATCTATATAACACAAATTACTTGTCATCAATAGAAATTACAAATAGTTCAACTGAGTATAATTCAACTATAAAGTTATATGGATGTGATCCAAACAATATTTTGTTGTAAAATTAAACAAATGAACTCTATAATTTGGTATATCAATTACATAATAATATGTATGTCATATGAATCATACATTCCAAAAAATGATGTATAAATGCTAGCCTCTTACCAATGGGAAATGAGACAAATCCAAAATTAAACATAAATCCAAGAAAACTAAAATGTGACATCCTAGGTGAAAAAATACAACCATAAAATCAAATACCAATAAGAGAAACTGCATATCCCGAGTATCCAAGAATTTATATCAGGAAGGGTGTTTGAGATAGCTATGTTTGAAATACATCACAAGCTCTGACACATTTTTATGTCACATTTATACCATCTATACAAATAGTAAGAAAAAATAAAACACTGATACAATTTTTATATATGTCCCATGACATTTTTAATACCACATTTTAATATCCTTCCTCCCAAAACCGCTAGATAGTTTTCAGACTGGTAGTTTCCACATGAACTTAAGCACACCTCCTTGTATGCTACAGGCTACCATCAAGAAATGGGAGTTTGATGTAGTACTTTATAGATACTATACCACTAAAAAAATAATGAAATAACGAATAAAAATTACCAAACATCATCTATGAACAATAAAATAGAATATTTGGAAGCATTAAAGTAGATTCATCAATAATAATAATTATTGTGTAGGAAAACATTCGTAAAATGCATGGTCATAACATATTACATTTACTAATATCCCATTAGGACAATCATATAAATGATATAAATTAAAGAATAATAAACATGAGCCTTCCCTGCAACCCCCACTCATACCTTATCCTGATATCTAATCTATCTTGTCTGCTCAAGCTAGCTACTTTGGGCCTTTGTTCAACCTGTAACTGTGAAAAGTTAAGGCTTCTACGATTCACATGTTTCATGCATACCTAAGAATAGTGAGGGTACAACTCAGTAGGGAACCGCCAACACAATCAATTACATAACTAGTAATTTATTTTTGATAAATGTGATACTCCTAGTATAATAATTGAAATATTTCATAATAATAAATAAAATAACCATTATTGATCCTCAAGTTCAATGAATGACCCATGAGATTGACCAAAACCTAGTACGTCCCTACCCTAATGTCTCAAAGAATTCCACATAATCATTGGAGCTAAAACTAGGTCCATTGTTAATTCCTATGAAAAATTCCTAGGAGATACGACAATATCAAGCTCAATTTCCAATTCCTAGGATCATGTCCTAATAATTTTAAATCATTCCCACATTATAACTAGTAGGTTTGCATCCCTTATCCTTATTTATGTGTAGAAACTATAAGGTAAAACAAATAACTCTCATATAACAACATAGATGGTTTAATCCCCTTTCCTAGATTCTATGCAGTAACTCCAAGGAAATACAAATCACACCTATATGTCAATAAGGGGGCTTACATCCCCTTTCCCTAATTCCAATGATCAAATCCAAGGAATTACAAATAGTATCACATTTGAATCCAATGAACATTCCCAAGACATTCCAAATACTACTATATGTAAATTCAAGGATCATGTTAAACGAATTAAAAATCAAGATCATAGGCCACCAATTTATTGGAGGGTGTACTAGGTAATCCGAACTCATTTTGAAACATAGGGGATTTCCTATGTAGGAATACAAGCCATGTTGTAGATGTCTAGAAGTTTGGATCCAAGTAGAACATCCAAGTCTTGTCAAGTATCTCAAATTCATCTCAGTGGTTAATGAGACCCACTCAAATCATATTATATCATAGTCATTATATCCTTCTTAGGATAATATGGTCAATCCAATTTCTAAGGTGACACTTATTACCCACACTACCAATTTATATATAAACTCTCTTAAGGGATTTCGATATAACTAAGGCACTAATTAGGACCCCTAGGCTATCATTAAGAATTTAAAACCAATCTAGGTTCCCTTATACAAAACCCATCACTTATATCGACAACCTTCATTCGGAGGGCATATAATCCCTGGACATTGTCAAAGTTTCATTAATACATCACTACCATACAATGAAAATCTATATTGGAATTTGTATTAAGAGATATAAAAAGTACCATATTGATTTATAGGTCATCTATGGTTGGTTCTAAAACACAACATATCAATATATATCACAAGGAAACCCTTCCAACTACTCACATTTTGATGGGTAAGAAACACTCACCCCATAATCATTGTACTAGCATAATGGTTTTCAAACATTTCATGGATCCATCACATCCTACTAAGGCCACTCATTACAAATCCAATATATCTTCAATGAGGTATAATCTGAGAAACCTACACTAATGGAATCTATTTCTATTTTATTTATTAACATCTCACCCCTTAGGATTGGTTTAACCCAAGGCATGCTCCAAAAATCATGGCTGACTCCGTCTGTGGTTGAGTAAATCCAGCTAGTGCCTAAGGTTACTCATATCCTTGGCACTTTTCCCAATTCATCCATGGAGATTTCATTTAAATTTTACAATTTCATTTAATTATAATTTCGATCACCCTCAGTGGTGAGACCATATATCACATTCAAATAAAAAAATCCATAATATTGTGTGGTATTTATGCAGGACCATCTACCTTAATAATAGAGTTATTCCCTTCGATAACCACATGTAAAATCTCACCTAATCTCTTCCAAGTCCAACTGGTCAACATTCATACACACGAGGCTCTAACTCAAACCATAACATCCAATTTAATTAATTATAATCATTTATAATTCATTAAACAATTTTTAACAAGTCAAAAACTTAATTAAAATAGGAATAATTTGCAATATACTCATTGGGTTTCCTTATCACATAGAAATAATGAACAACCCCACAAAGATGCCCTATCTAAAACTCCTAACATCATATCAGTCAAAATTCCTAACGCACAACACAAACTCATTAACCAACTTTGTAACACCACTAGATTTTAAAAATAAATTGAAATTCATGATACTTTGTTTTATGTAGATATTTATAACTACTCATTTAACCTAACATTTCAACTTATATGTTTTGAATTTCAAGAAATTGTCATCTACAATTGTGATCAGTATGTTATTTAGAGTCTGATAAGACCAACTTGTTTTTATGGTGAATAGTAACATACGCCTATGAATAGTAATATGATCCTAATGAATAGTAAATTGTATTATTATTTTATTTTCTTATGTTTTTAAGATAATTTCAACTTGATTAATTTTTCAAGGTGTTAAAAAATGAGTTATGGATTTAAAATTCTTAATTTTTATTAAATTGTGATTTTATTTAAAAATTAAATTAGTAATATTTAGAAAATTATTTTCAAAATATGGAGCTTGTTTTTAAATTATACACATCAAAAAATGGTTAAGGTTAATTTTTTATATTTTTCTGATATTCTTGAATTTTTTGATGAATAGTGAAATAAGGTAAAATAACATATATTCAAATTATGAGTTAAATACACTATTTAGGAAATACTAATTGATTTAAGACCACTTTTTTCAAACTCAAATTACATTATTACTTTTTGGGTCACATGAATTAAGACTATTTGTAGTCTTGAACAAAAAAATTATAATAATGATTAAAATAAGATAAAATACAACATCTCCTCCACTATAAATACCACCCTCATTCCCTTCTTCCTACTACACCTATAAAGTTTTTATACTTATCTATGTTTGTCCAAATACTACTCCTAAGTATCTTCCCCACATACTATACCTTCTGGTCTCACCAAAATGCCAAAACCAAAGTCCCTAAGAAGGATCTCAAGGATAAGAGATCAAGAGGTAAACATCCTCTTTTTTTCATTTCTTTTCATTTTATTTTCTATTCATCTTCTTTTCTAACCTTCCCCTATCCAAGAGGGTTTAATGATATAGTATATTACATATTCTTGATTTAATAATGTATATGGAAGGCTCTACATTATACTTATTCTCCTATCCCACTTATTAAAGTAATTAAAACACCGTCTCTGATATGCTGATTTACCGACATCGTGGACGATGTGATTTCAATTTCTTTTACTTCATACAAGATTGGTCATGAAACCATTTTTGTGGTTGAACCAGATTATAATTTATTTATTATACCTTATATAATTTTATTTAATCTTTTTATTAAACGTGTTATTAATTTATAAAACAAACTGAGTTCTTTCAGATTGAAGAATCGCCAAAATGACCTAAAAATATCATTAATGTTTTAACATATGAATCATCATAATGTCAGAATTAAAAATGATAAATGGTATAATTAATTTTTCTGAAAATATTTAAATACCACTCTATCCCAATTCTATATTTTCATTTCCTATCAACAAGAATATCTATCATGAACCGACCATAGAAACCATGTACATAACGCACCCAAAACAATGCAAGGAACAAAATGCTAAAAATTAAAGGGTGAAATGATGTAATGAAATGATAATATAATGTATTATAAATATTAATATATTTCTTTAAGATATTAATAACACTATTTTAACCATTATACATAAGGTTTAGATACGTTTTAATTAAGACAAACCCAAGGTAAGGGAACTCTTAACCCAATTTCTATTCTTGGGGTTATCCTTCTACTTCATTGTTCATGTGGTATTAAAATTGTTTTTTTGATTAAATTTGTTTATATTATGATTAATTATGTTTATTTACAGTGTATATACCGTTTCCATCCATGATATTAAGTCTCACATCAATTATATGACATTTATAAAGGTCTTTTCTTTTAAAATCCTCTTTGAATATTTTGTGTTGCAAAATTCTAAAGAAATATTTTTTATGTAATTATTCATGTTGTATGATTGTTTTATGGTTCTTAGTAATTTTTTATGATGAATGGTAGGACCTATATCTCACTATAATTCATTGGGTATGAGTAAGTTAGAGTTTTCCTATCTGGTTACTTCAAGTGTAACTACGATGGTTACACAAATTGTAAGGTACCTGTGAGGGTTAAAAATTATAAGGTAGCCAAGAGTGTTGTAATATTGTGTAATTAATGTCCCAAGATACCATTATGACTATTATTATGTTCTTATGGTTTCTGGGAATCTTATGGAAATCTCATGTTTTACAATGTAAGTATATATGGGTTAAACGTATGTCTTTGGAAAATGATTTCAAATGTTACACGTATTTATGGACTAATGTGTTATTTCCATATTTTTATATCCCTTATTGAGATTTTTATGCTCATACCAAGTTTTTAAATGATTTTCATAGGTTATAAGTATGTTTAAGACTAATAATATATCCAAGTTAATTTTTTTAAGAACTTTCAAAGGAAAAAAAATATTTAAAAGTTTAATATTTTCAAAGAAATTAATACTCTTTTTATGATATCCAATCAGTATTAATGTGTAATTTTATGAATGTATTATTTCTCAATTCTCTAAATATATAAACTTGAAAGGATCCTGAATGTTAAAATAAGTGATTTATTGAATAAATTCAAGATTATTTATTGTAATAAGGTCGATTCCTTATAAACATCATCCAATTTAGGCTAAATACATAGAAAAAACACATAGGACAATGGACCCTGGACGATGTGGCCTGAAAAAGCCTTTGATCTTCATCTTGGGTCTTTATCTACCCATTTCATGTAAAATTACCATCATATTAGTATGATTCCTCTATTATTCAATGGAATAATCAATAAAACCATTAGATGAGTCACCCCAAATCAAGGAAAGAAACAAGATAGCATGAATAGATAGAAATTAAAAATAGTATCCCACCATGAATCATAAAAGAATCACACTAACCCCCCCCCCCCCAATATATGGGTTTTGAAGGAAACAAATGGAAAAATTCTCAATATTTCATTGAGTAAAAGGGTAAAATAAAAAATGGTCAACCCCATAAATAATTGAAGTGGGGAAAGTAAGATTTCATTAAAATTTTAAAACTACATAGGAAAAAAATTGGACAAAAAAATTTCCCTAAATTGTTATAAATATTCTAAAAACACCTCAATAAAAAGACACACCTAGTTCATTGGATGCAGCACCTCCCCATTCGCTATATATTTTTTCACAAGGTGACCCACAAGTTTCTATTCCCAACAAAACACCCTCATTCAGGAGGGAAACGACATGTTAGTCTTCATATACATAATTCCTAACCATCATGAAATTCTTTCCTCCACACTGAGATACTCCCCACTTTAGTTTACCCATACACAACCCCTAAGGGGACATGAGAATATATATGGAATGGGTACCCTTATGGGAATTGAAAATATGAAATCTAGGGGAACCATGGAATTCAATAATCCATGTTGGCCTCTTGGAGAACCATGCACCTCTCTTGAATCCCAAACTAGATCCATACCCCACACCAACAACTAGAACTCCTCATAGGCCTTAATAAAATCCAAAAAACGCCTCCTCAATATTTTCAAAAACTCAACATCTTGACCCAAATATTTATTTTTAAACCAAACATTACTCTAACATAAAAGAATTAATATTACCACTAGAATTTCAAACCCAAAAGGGACCTGGGGATTCAAAACTAAATCATAAAGAGGATGAATGGGGGTAAGATAATTTAAAAACCTATATAAAATAACATTATGTCTAATATAAATAAATAAATAATAACAACATAGAAAATCGGATACCTCACACTGATATCTATTACTAATTGATCAAAAATATATTACCATTTAGAATCTTGATCATATGATTTTCCATCAGTCACCTCAATACCTTAATTTATTCAACTCAAATTATGTCAACTATGTGCACCCCAAACACTACCTCAAATAGGTCTCCTAGAGGAAATATTTTTTCACTATAATGGGATTCCTAGTCAAAGAACAATATTCCCAAATTCATATATAATTCATAAATCACTCATTTAGATAACCATCAAATAATGAATTTTAAGCTCTAAAATCTTCTCAAAGGATTTAAATTCCTTCAATATTCTGGGACAAATAGATCATGTATGTATTATCGGGGCACACTGATAATATATGAATACATATATCTTTTTAAAATATGAAGATTATATGACCCTTAAATATATTATTAATCAAAATCTACAATGAAAAAAAATCCTTAAACATCCTATTATTTTCCAAAGTATATCCATCAGTACACACTATTGTCCTCTAGCTAACTCCATGTTCCTTTATTTCTATGAAATCACTATCTAAAACATTTTTAATGGTTTGTAAAACAAAAAAAACTCTTATATAATCAAATTAATGGTTGTAAATCATCCTCAAACTCTTAATAATTTTATGCCACATTGCCTCCCATTCTTGGGGTAGAGAAAAGTAAATTCATTTATTTTTCTTTATATTAGAGAATAGTCATGTATTTCTTCTTTAGATCTATAAAAAGTTTTACATTAATGATTATAAAGGTCCTTTAATGAAATTATGTGTATAAAAATACATAAATTTAATATCTAGTAATATCTTCATCTCTCCTCATTTATGCAAGGATATCCTACCACCTTTACAAAGTCACATCTACCATATACATTAATTGCTTTAACTTATAACTCTCAAATGATTAATATTGGTCAAATATCCTAGAAATATCCTCAAAACACTATTATACTCCTTTTGAATAATTATATCCACTAAAAATAAAGGAAACTATTCCAAAATATAATAGATAATTTGACCCACATATTTTGTTTTGTATTTTTCATTCCATTTTCATGATTGTGTAAAATATGTAATATGATGATCCTTGTCTTTATTGTAATTTATTTCATGATTCATTACATAAAAACATACATATTATAACCCAAATGATTTAGAATCATAGTTAATTTGGGAGATTATGTGCATATCACATCAACATCGGACACGGATAAAACAAAATTATTGAAAACATTCTTAACATGCTTTAAATATTCTATTGTTCATTTAAAACCACACGAGATAACTTGGAAAAATTCATAAGAAATGGGTGAGATATAAATCCCAATACGGAAATAAATAATAAATAACATGATGAATGTATTACATGTTAGTAAACAGTAATTTAAATGGGACATAAAATGAGTGAGAATCATAAACATGAACATTATATCATGATATATTATGATAACATAAATGAAACAAGGGAATGTGTCAATAACATTAAACATCAAATCATAAACATCTGTCAAGGATAACCTCCAAGAGATCCTAAGATGGATTAAAAAGTCATAATATGGATTTGGTTAACTTCCAAATCTCATATATGATGTATCATGAGACTAAAACATTACCCAATTAATTGGAACTCAATAAAAGTTTTGAGTTCACCCATCGCTTTCAAATCATGTACATACATAAGTGTTCCACATATATAATTCCACATAGGATCATATTTCATTACTTAAAATATCACAATTATGGTTTATATAATACATACATGGAAGTATCGAATAAATTAAATATAGTAATAACTAGGGTAATCCCCTTGGGTGGAAGTTTAGATGGTATTCACAATAAAATGTTTTGGCAAGGGAAAATCACATGATAATTTTAGCAGCATAACGCGGTACAAAATAAATCATAGGAGGGTTTAAAGATAGATTAATGGGTATAAAACAAATTGGAGTCATAATGGAAATAATATGGATATTTAATAACATAATCCACCATGATACAATGGGAATTAAAATTCATAAGACAAAAAGTGTGCTGGAATAAGATTTTGTGATGGAAAATCATAGAATAATTTTGGAATCATAATAGGTGTTCATAATGAATCATGGATAGAATTAATGAGAGTAAAATTATTCTAGAATCAATTTTACATTATAAGGTTTGCAATATTGATGTGTTATAACATAACTCAACTTGAAAAAATGGAAAATAAAATGAATACCGAAAAGGAGGTTCATGAATAAAGATCCATTAACTTAAGAGGGTGTTTCAAAAACCATGAGAGGAAATTATTAAGAGATTTGGGGAAACGTCAGAAGAAAATAGAGATAAAATGGATGATAATATTCATAATTTAATTTTTTTTAGTAAAAATAAATGATATATTGGGGGGATTATATAGGAAAATAGAGGGGAGAAACTTGTTATTTTTAACATGTAGTTTTTGGACTCTATAAAATAATGTAATCATAACCATAAACCTTCCCATAGTTTTTTCTCAAGGTTTCTACAAAATAGGAGGGTTTTTAATTATTTTATAAGTCCATGAACTTATTATAATAAAATTATAACCTTGGTTATTGGGAAGAGAGTCGTGCTTACAAAGAATTTATTTTAAAACCTTAAAACCTAACATAGCTTTTAGTGGTCTCATAAACAGTTTATAAAATTAATTTAAAAACCCTAAAAACACATTATATTAAATTTTAATTATATATTTGGTTTTTTACACATTTTATGCATCATATTGCATCAATTTTGGTTTACTATGATATCATAATACACAATTTATATTTATGTCATATTTAATTTTTACTTGAAAATTTGACAGTCTCAAAAAAATATGAAAAATTCACTATTGGATAATTTAGATGTGATAATTTTAAAAATAATATTTTTTATCAAAAAAAAATTAATAAATATGAGTAATTACAAATTTTAATTAGTATAAATATTTATTGTAAAATAATAGTATTTTATAAAATCACTGTTTTCTAACCCTTCTAAAAATTACAATTTCACTTCATAAAATTATATTATCATTTATATTTAATATATAATATAAAATAATATATTTTTACAATTTCATTTAATTCATTAATTCATAAAAATTAATGTCTTAATTGAAATTTTGTATTACCCAAAAATAAAATTCGATTTTTGTCATATAATAATTTTATTTTTATCAAACTCATTACTTAAAATTTTAAAAAGTAAAAAGATGGGAAATAAATATAATAATTATTATATTAAAAATAATATATAAATATTCATAATATTAGGTTTGAGATACATATCTCATTATTATCACAACTAGCGTTCAAAAGGTCAGGTGTGTGACGGAAATATTTTCTTGGGGTGGTTCGGTGAACATGGTTTGAGAAAATATCTCAACAAGCTTTAAATTATCCCATAAATAGTTTAAATAATAATTTAGTTATTGAATCTAGGATTGGATTGAACAAGGTAGAATCTCAAAGATTTTATCTCCCTTCAAAACTCTAATAAATGGGATACATAGGCTAAAATCCTACTAGTTGAGGTCCTCACTTCTTTTGTTTGTGTCAATACGAATTATAATAACCCATAATATATACTAAAAACATGATAAATATTCAATAGATAAATTATAAATAGTCATTACTCATAATGTTGATTTAAATTTGATAGGATATAACCAAATAAGTACATGTCTTTTTTATGACCACATTAAATAATATGGAATTTAATTCAATCCTAAATGGAATTTCATTTATAAAAGTTGTGTTCGTTATATTATCCCTCTAAAATAATGTATTATTTGAGAAATTATGTAAACCTAAATCCTTCATAATGTCTTGTAAATAAAATGTAAATTATCTTAAGCATATCCCTCGGTAGTGTCTTAACCAAGAGTGCAGCAAGGTCTGTTGTCGTGTTCCAGGATACACCGGGTCAAGCCCAAAACTCCTTATTAGAGTTTTTACTCCTAGGTACATCTGTTATAGAGATGCCTCTACCGAATCATATCCATAAAGGGATGTATTGATGGGAAAATTAACAAAATATCTATGTTACCAAAATTTTAGGAAGTTCTTCTATACTAATCCTCAAATTCTATCTTAGGGTAATGTTTCAAAACAAGAGTTTATCTATATCTGTTTCCTAGATTGTCGCTAAAATTATTCTAATACCAACTGTAACTCCTCAACCCAAAAAGACTAGATCTGGTGCATTATTTTAATACATTATCATGATTACATAGAATCAAGCCCCGAAAGACCCATCAGTTTAACAGTCTTGGAAAATATATTACATATATGAACTTTACATTACAATTTCTAACATAAAACATATCATAAATAATCTTTTTAGAATGCCATTATTCCCTTTATCTTAACCTTGCATATTATTTATAATAAACTTCTTGGAATCATGGAAAATTAAAACATAATAAAGGGGTGAGCTCAGATGCTCAATGAGGGTAAATAATTTAGAGGAAGCTATAAACGTTTAAGGCAAGATGTGTAATAAAAACAAAATGCTTTTTAAACATAAACTTGAACATAATATGGAAACAAATAAATCATAAATTACCATATAAACATTCACATGGATATTTTACTAGTCCAATAATCATATATAATAACTAATTTCATAATGAGGGAATGCCTAACGTTGGACATCATAACCACATAGTCAAGTCCTTGTGCCAAAACCGTAGATAAAAATTAGTCCAAATCCTTGTTCCAAGACACTAGTTTGTCTCATAAGACATACTGATGCATTGAGGGGATATAGTGGTTCCCACCCATGACTTACTATGTCCACTGCATTCTTTATATGAAAAAAGGGTGAAACATAACATAAACATTCGTAGTAAAACTAGAATACAAAATATCAATACTTTAACCATAAACCATAAATTTTATAAAAATTGCTCATCAATTTTCAAACATATCATAACTCATTCAATATAATATGGAATATTGTATTATAGTAAATTAACCTCAATCAAGAATAATATCCAGTAAAGGATGTAGACATAATTGAAAGTGATCAGTAAAACTCTTTGAGAGAAATATCTCTATTTGTGAAATAATTTAAAAGTAAAACTTTATAAAGGAAGTCATTTAAAAGAGATTTTTGAATCAAAGTGTCCCATACCACTTTGAAACTTTTGAAAATAATTATCATTTCAAAAAATTCTTGTCTATATAAATAAATCCTTAAAATCATTTTGAAAACATGGACATTAATTAAAAGGACTTAGAATGATACTTCTTTAAAACACTTAAAATGATGACCTTGTTAAATAGACCCTCCCATAAAACCTTAAAAGATTCCTTTTGAATAGATTTTTATAAAATATGGGTCTCTATGATAAATATGTCCCATTAAATACTTACACATAAACAATCTAGGATAATAATTGATTGAGAAAATAACCTTTACCTTGCCCTTTTCTTTGGTAGATGGTATACATAACCTCTTGTATAATGACCATAGTATGTTATTAAATTATAACACAACCATATTAATATTTATTAAATCATACATGATTCATTTAGTACTTTATTCTACCCATTTAATAATGATTTCCATGTTAAATTAACATTTTGGATAATAATCGCTTTCTTTATCATACGTGTGTTAACTGGTAATTCTTGATTGTATCATTTAGATAATGATTTAAATATTTCCAGAATATAATACATGAATTAAATATAATATATTTTTAGAATATACATATGTATAAAATATATATATATAGGAAATGGAAAAAGTTTTTTATGAAGATGGTAGGTTGTACATACACATAAACGTTGTTTCCGTTTTTTATATCGTATTGAACGGAAGTAAGTGAATAAGATATATGAAAGTACATATATATTTATATATATCCAGTAGAATTATTATTTAATATATTATATACTTATTAATAATATATATTTTTAAAATCATCATTGAATGGTGAACCTGGAAGTGAATCTCATCGCATCATGGAGAGGGTAATCCTTATGTATAGATGAGCATCGATATCATTTACTTAATGATTAAAAGGTGTGCAATTTGATGTTATATAAACATTATATAGAAATTTTCATTTTACTTTCCTTATTTATATACATATTACTTATCATTATATCCATCCAAATATCATAGTGTTGTATAAAAAATTGCACCACGATGTGGAGATAGTAAGTTTTACGTACGCATGCGTAGTAACATTATCATTCATAGGATGGATAGAATATTGAGTATGTTTGTACCATATTTATAATAACATCACATTATGTATAAGATACTGAAGGTATTATTTTTATTATGGAAATAAAAAAGAAAGATAAATTGGATGAAGAAAAGAACTTTGAAAGAGGTGATAAAATAATTACCTCTTCTTTGGGTGTTTCCTTTTGATTTGAATATAAGGAATCCTTAGGTAGGCTTTCTGCTCAAGTCAAGGACTCTAGGTTTAATTTAGGGAATTTTGGAGAAGATTTTGGTAGGTTTTGGCTGATCCAAATGGCTTTGGATGTGTGATTTAGAGAGAAGGGGAAGTACCCTTTTATAAAAGATGTGAGGGTCACTTTAGGAAAAGTTTGAAATATTATTTTATTATAAAATAATTTACCATTTATAATGGGACCAAATGAATTTATTTGGAGACTTAGGTGGTTATGGGTCTAAATACTCTCAACAATAGGTTTTAGATAAGTTTAGGTTACCATTTTAACCTTATCTTTTATATTTGACTCTTAGTTAAATAGTTTAACTTTTACAACATCTTCATATATTTTTATATTATATGGTTAATAAACATACTATAAAATTCCAAGAGAACCCCAAATGATTCATTAATGACATATATATCATTATAAGAGTATTTTGGACAATCCTTATATTTTTAGGACTATTATGTAATTTAATAACATTGTATTTGTTTTAAAAACCCATTTATGTCAATTTTGACAATATTTGGTATTTTTTTGAAAGTCATAACAGCATTATTACTTCAAATAAAAATCATTATATCAACCCTAACATGTCATATTAACTTATAAAATTATTTTAATGCATCAAAATTCTTAATTTACATTTATTTGGATATTTATAATATCAATTATTTTAATCTTTCATTAATAAGGTAATTACTGCATCATCATTGTGTCATAAATAAATTTAATTATTTTATGTCTAAAAATAATAAATAAATTACCATTATGTAGGTAATATTTTAATAATTCTAATTAATATTTATAGTCTAATTAATATTATGTATAAACATATATTAAAAAAAATTTAGTTATGAAAATTTGAATTTAACAATTTTAACTTTTTTTTAAATAAAATAATAATAAATGACCTAATCTAATACAACTAGACCAAAAGGATAATATTTCATTCCTAATGTTTATTTTAGTCTAAATAAAATTATCCAATATAATTATGACATTTTTTAGGGTAATTATAATATCATTTTTACCTTTAATAACCCTATTTACTTTTAATCAGGGTAAATAAAAGTCAAAAGATACTATTCACTAAAAATTATTTTCATCATATTAAACCACATTTTACTTACTGATATCAAAATTGTCTCTCAAATTCTTGATATTTAATTCATAGAAGCGGAAAAATTACATATTAAGCAAATTTTCAAATGTGCCTAGAAGGTGGGTAAAAGACGTTAAAAAGTTCAATAAAATCTTATACATCTAATTTTATTATAAAATTACTCCAACTAATTACATTGAACTTATATAGATATTATATATCTATTTTTACTTAAAATAAATTTAAATAAAAAAATAATTATTAAAATAAAATTTTGGTTTTAAACAATAATGGAGTGTTTTTCACTATTCCTCAAAAATTGAAAGTTTTTAGAAAAATACCAAAAATTCACCCAAATATAATTTTAATATTATGAATTCAAAAATGAATTCTATTTTACATAATTCAAAACATATAAGTTTCATTAATTAATTTAAAACTAATTCCCGTTGTCAAAACCAAAAAAGCAGGTTTTTAAAAAGTAAAATCTGTCAAAAGATTGACATGTGTTTATGTCAAATTTAAAAGTGAAATTACTTATAATGACAAAAATTTTATTAAATGATAAAAATATAATCTAATTATAAATATAAACCATTAAAATTCATAATTTAACTCTGTAAATTTTTTTGATTAAAAAAGTTGTTTTCAGTTAAAATTTAGTATTTTTTCACTATTCATCAAAATATGAAAGTTATCAGAAAAGTACCCAAAATTTATCCAAACTAAATTTTATGTCCCTCTTCGAAATAATAATTTAATTTCATTAAATTTTATATATAAAAGTGTCAAATATTGTTTTAAGAATGGGTTCTCCATTAAAAGTCGGTAAAATTGCATTTTTTGAAAAATACTTCTTTTATCTGAAGAAATTGAATTTTTTCTTATTTTATGTATAATAAACACATAATATGGATTCTAAAATTATAGGAAGTATATAAAATTCAAAATTCAGTTAAAATTATTCATAATTGATTTTTGAACGGCTAGTTCGGTAAGTCGTGGTGCGCTCAAACTCGGTGTTGCGTGTAGCACAAGCTAATGAATTACTTTAAAGAGATAACGTATTATGAAATCCTGGGGTGTTATATTCTCCACTCCTTCAATAAATTGTGTCCTCATAATTTGAAACTTTTCTTCGAAAATAAAATGTTAAAAATAGAAAAATACCTTTGTGGAAAACCCACATTGGAAATTGGGTTAATAAAATGTGGTCTTAATAAGAGGGAAAGTGAAACAAAAAAGTCACCACCAAATTATAATCTCGATTAAGAGAACATTGGTGAAAATTAGAGACAAATATTTTAAGGAAACATAAATATTTATAGGGAGTGATTAAGTTCATCAATCAAAAACAAGTGTAAAATTGAGGGTCTCAAAGCCATCAATCTATGATGATTTAAAATATCATCGGTTCAACAAAATATGAGGTATTTGGATAACTCTTTTTTTTAAGATTAATTCCCTAAAGTTTAAGAATTAATTTAAGCATAGAATAAGAGGAAAAAATATACTTGATAGTATAGTTTCATATTTAATCTAATTCTTACCACAAACTCATCTTTCACTATTAAAGATAATAAAACTCAAAAATATTCTATTTATCCTAATCATTTAGGGTTCCAAAAAAATGAATTTATAATTTATCTATTAGACCACTTAAAAACTAAATTATACAAACTAGTACATCCCATAATCCAGTGGTAGGTGATGCACCCTTGTCTCCCTTTGGTTGTGGGTTTCTGTCTCACAGCCATGTCAGACGCGACGGGTTATCACCTGACCTCAGGGTTGTCCTTTATATTATAATCCAAAAATAATCTTAAGAAATGTTTTAACCATACTTAATAGTATCCAATTTCTAAATTAATTCATTCCAACCGTTATAATTATCCAAAATATTTTTGTCCAAACTCACAGTCCAAAATTTATAAGGAAGGTAAACATAATGAAGATCTTTTTTCCACATAATAACATGTGAATACCTTCATCATGTATTCTTTTAAAAAATAGTAACATACAAAATTACCATAAAACCCTATTGATTACATTCATGAGCCCTTATTCCTAATATAATACAAAATATACTCCTTATATCCAAAAAAATTAAACTCCAACAATAATGGAATAAACAAACAATTATTTAGTTTCAAAGTAGTCAAGAATATTGAATATAATTTATCCAAATAAATCATATCTTATTCAAAAATAACTACCTCAGTATAAAAACCATATTAAGTTTTATCATTCCATCAACCATGTATTTTCCAAAAAGTTTATCTTGCTATTGATTCACTTTTCTCATAACCATATAATTCCAAATCATCAATGAAATAGTACTACAGTTCAATCCTTATTTATTTTCATAATTCATATAGCTAGTACAACATTTATACAACACTAAAAAATAATAACATAAAAACACTAGCCATTCCTATTTATATATGGTGGTATAATAACTTGATTATTATCCAATACCATCATTTGGGGCATACTCTAATGATTTGGACATTGATCCGCATAGTGTCCCAACTCCTTGCAGATGAAGCATTGTACATTTTAAACCTTTTTCTTACCCTCTAAATCACAAATGTGGTGTTCTTTTTCTCCACACTTATAACATAATCCCATTCCATTCAAGCATTTACCAAGATGATTCTTTCTATAATTATCACATGTGGGAAAATCCTTCTTTCCCTGGTTCCCTTTATCCATCTTTCTCTCAAACATCCTTTTCTTCTTTTGCTTCCCTTAAAATCCATAGGCCTCAGAGAATTATTTATATATATTATTAACACATGATACTATTTCTTCATATGATGATAAAACATGGGAGACTATTTCCCTTCTAAATGTTGGCCTAATACCATGAAACATATGATTCTTATTAATCTTTGGATCATGTGTATTGCTGGAGTTCTCATTCCTTCTATTGGGCGTCATTTATAAACAATGGAATACACTAGGTTAGTTTATGAATCTCAATTCATAATTCCAAATTTGTAAAATACCTAACGTAAATTGAAAATATTATGCATATAATCTATAATCATAAAAAAAATGTTTTCTTTGAGAAATTTTGTTCTTCTAAATTCTTTAAAATGGCTTGTAAAGAAAATGTGAATTATTCTAAGCATATCCCCAAGAGTTTAGAAACCAAGAGTGCATCAAGTCCCATTGTTGTGTACCAGGATACCCCGGGTCAAGCCCGAAACTCCTTTTCAGAGTTTTCACTCCTAAGTACATTTGTGCCAGAGCCGCCTCCACCGGCTAATATCCAGACAGGGATATATTACATGGAAAATTCACAAAATCTATATGTTAGCAAAATTCTAGGAAGTTATTCAATATTAATCATCAAATTCTATCTTAGGGTAATGTTTCAAAACCATAGTTTATCTAAATCTATTTCCTAGTGTGTAGCTAAACTTCCTATGATACCAACTATGACACCCCTACACCAGAAGCCTAGAGTCGGTGCATTATTTTAATACATTGGCATGATTACAAGGAATCAAGTCCCGAAAGACTGATCAGTTTAGTAGTCTTGGAAAATAGATTACATTCTTGAACTTTACATTACAATTTATAACATAAAACACAGCATAAATAATCTTTTTATAACACCATTATTAACTTTATCTTAACCATTCATATCAATCATAATAAACTTCTTGGAATCCTGGGAAAATAATACATATTAAAGGTGTGAGTTTAGATGCTCAGTAAGGTTAAATAATTTAGAAGAGGCTATAAACTTTTAGGAAAATATGTGTAATAAAAACAACAGCCTTTTTAAACATAAACTTGAACATAATATGGAAAAAATAAATAAACATTTCCATGTAAACATGCACATGGATATTATACTTGTCGAATAATCACATGTAATTACTAATTTCAAAATGAGGGAATGCCTAACGCCGAACATCATAACCACATAGTCAAGGCCTCGTTCCAAGACTATAGATAAAAAAATTTCAAGTCCTTGTTCCAAGACACTAGTTTATCTCATTAGACCTTTAGATGCATCTAGGGGCTATACTGGGCTCCACCTGTCACTTACAAAGTCGGTTGCATTCCTCATATAAAAAAAAGGGTGAAACATTACATAAACATTCGTACTAAAACTTGTATACGAAATGTCAATACTTTAACCATAAACCATGAATGGTACAAAAATAGCACATCCATAGTCAAACATATTGTAACAAATTAAATACAATATGGAAGATTGTATTATAGTAAATCAACCTCAATCAAGATTAATATCCAGTAAAGGATGTTGACTTAGTTGAAAATGATTTCTAAAACTCTTTGAGAGAAATATCCCTTTTGTCAAATAATTTAAAAGTCACACATTTATAAAGGAAGTCATTTAAAATATATTTTTGAATCAAAGTTTCCCATTCCACATTAAAACTTTTGAAAAAAATTATCATCTCAAAACATTCATGTCCATATAAATAAATCCTTAAAATCATTTTGAAAACATGGACATTTATTAAAAGTATTTATAAATATAAATCTTTAAAACATTTAAAATGATGATCTAGTAAAATAGACCCTCTCATAAAACCTTAAAAGATTCCTTTTGAAAACATTTTTTATGAAATATGGGCATTGATGATAAATATGTTCTAGTAAATACTTACACATAAACAATCTTGGATAAAAATGAGATTGAGGAAATAATCCTTACCTTGCAATTTCCTTGGGTCGAGTGTACGTTTAACCTCCTGTATAATGACCATAGTATTTTATTAAATTATAACAGAACCATATTCATATATATTATATCACACATGATTCATTTATTACTTTATACTACTGATTTAATAATGATTTCCATGTTAAATTAACATTTTGGGTAATAATCGCTTTCTTTATTGTACGTGTTTTAACTTGTTATTCATGATCGTATCATTTAGATAATGATTTAAATACTTCTAGAATATAAAACATGATTTATATGTAATATATATTTAGAATATAAATATGTATAATATATAGATATATAGGAAATAGAAAACACCATTTATGGATACAATAGGTCGTACGTATTCATAAACGTTGTTTACATTTTTATATTGTATGAAACGGAAGTTTAGGTTACTATTTTAACCTTAACTTTTAAATTTAACTCTTAGTTAAATATTTTAACTTTTACAATGTCTTCTTGTATTTTTATATTACCTATTTACTAAACATACTATAAAATTATAAGAGAACCCAAACTGGTTCATTAATGACATATATATCATTATAAGATTCCTTTGGCCGAAACATAGATTTTTAGGACTATTATACAATTTAATAATACAGAATTGGTTTTAAAAACTCATTTATGTCAATTTTGACACTATTTGGTATTTTGTTTTTTTGAAAGTCATAACTGCATGATTAAATCAAAAAAAATCATTCAATCAACCCTAAAATGTCTTACTTACATAGAAATTATTTTAATGCATCAAAGTTCTAAATTTACATTTATTTTGATATTTATGATATCAATTATCTTAATCATTCATTTATATGGTAATTGTTGCATCATCATTGTGTCATAAGTAAATTTAATTATTTAATGTCTAAAAATAATAAATAAAATTCCATTATGTAGGGAATCTTTTTATCTTTATAATTAATATTTATAGTTGAATTTATCTTATGTATAACCCTATATTAAAAATGTTTTAGTTATGAAAATTTAAATTTAACACTTTTAACTCTTCTTTAAATAAAATAATAATAAATGTCCTAATCTAAACAAAGTGTACCAAAAGGATCATATTTTATTAATAAATTTGGTTTTGGTAAAAACAAACTTATCCAATAGAATTAGGACATGTGTTAGGGTAATTATAATATCATTTTTACCTTTAATTACCCTATTTACTTTCAAAAGTGGTAAATAAAAGTCAAAAGTTACTATTTACCAAAAATATTTTTTCACCTTATTGAACCACATTTTAATTAATGGTGTCAACCGTGTCTCTTTTATTTTTGAAATTCAATTCATCCAAGTGGTAAAATTACATTTTAATGAAATTTGCAAATGTGGCTAGAAGGTGGGTAAAAGACGTTAAAAAGTTCAATAAAATTTTATACATCTAATTTTATCATAAAATGGATCCAATGAATTACATTGAACTTATATTGGTATTATATATCTCTTTTGACTTAAATTAAATTTAAATAAAATAATTAATTAATTAAATAAAAATTCAGTTTTAAACAATAACACTGTGTTTTTTACTATTCATCAAAAATAGAAAGTTTTCAGAAAAATTCCAAAAATTGACTCTAAGCTAATTTTGATATTCTGAATTAAAAAATGAATTCTATTTTATAAAATTCAAAACATATAAGTTTCATTAGTTAATTTAAAATTAATTTCCATTGTCAAAACCAAAAAAATGGGTTTTTAAAAAGTAAAAACTATCAAAAGATTGACATGTGTTTATATCCAATTTGAATGTGAAATTACTTATAATGACCTAAATTGTATTAAATGATAAAAATATAATCTAATTATACTTCCAAACCATTAAAATTCAAAATTTAAACCTATAAATTCTTTCGACTAAAAAAGTTGTTTTCAATTAAAATTTAAAAAAATCACTATTCATCAAAATATGAAAGTTATAAGAAAATTACCAAAAAATTATCCAAACTAAATTTTTATGTACGGCCTCTAACGAAGAATCTAATTTCATTAAATTGAAAAAATATGGATTATAATATTATATAGAGAATATAAAATTCAAAATTCAGTTAATACTATTCACAACCTCTTTTTTAACGACTAGTTTGGTATGTCGTGGTGAGCTTGAACTCGTTGTTGCGTGTAGCACAAGATATTGAATTACTTTGAATAGATTACATACTATGAAATCTTGGGGTGTTACAAAAACATTTCAATATTTTGAACATTTTCACTATAAAAACACATTTTCCCGTTTCTTCATTGGGATTAATTTTAATTTAATTTTATCTAATTATGTGTTTTGAATTTTGAAAAATTTATTACATATTTGTAATAACAAGCTACAAATATAGTAAATAGGTCCCTTTCAATTTTGGACAATATGAATAGTAACTTTAGTATCTTTTTAAAATACCAAAATTGAAAGTAAATCGGGTAATTTAGGATAAAAATAATATTATAAGTATTATAAAATTACCCTAAAACATGTAATATTTGTATTTAAGGATTTATTTTCAACCAAAACCATAATGTTTCCGATTTCATGGCCTCTTGAAGCCACTTGGATGACCATAAGCATTTTTTAGTATTTTATTCTTAAGAAAGTCCAATATGTCATACTCATTTTTTTAATAAGTATTACATTTTTCATATGAGGTTACTCAGAATATATATTAGACTATAAATTGTAGTTTTAGAGATAAAATTTTTATCTTAATCAAAGAAATTTATTTTTAATTTTTAATAAATAAATAATTACCCTAAATTCTTACACAATTGTGATGCATGAATAGTTTAATTAAAATAAACGTCAAATAAATGATATTAAAAATATTAAAATAAATATAATTTTAGATAATTAATGTCGTAAAAAATTTAATAGATTATCTAAAAGTATTAGGGATTTATTAAATGTTTTTTTTAATTTATATTGGGTATTTATATTTTTTAAAAGGGAAATGTAATGAATTGTGTCACAATTGACATTAATGATATTTTAAAATAAATAATATTTCATTAATTGAAGTTAAATTAATAATAATTTTTGGGATAAGGTTTAAAATGTCATAAATTACTCATTTATGGTTCTTTTTTAATTTTATATTAACTTTATGAACCCTTGAAGAGTATATAATGTTCATCAATGCGTGTTTTTGTTTTATTTCATCCCTAAACCAATTAAATTATTTGTATTTCATGTTTATTTAACAAAATAATTATAATAATAATATTTACATGTTATAATATTAATTTTTTGACATACACTCACACACACTTCCATCAAATGGGATAGGCAATCATCGTTCGTGTGTTCAGCGGTCTACCGCATCACGAACTGATGTCGTTTGTTCTTCCATTTCAACCTTTCATGGTTTATAATAATGATGTAATTTATATTTCTAGATGATATTTATGATGTATTTATGCTTACTGAATTATGATATAACACATACCTTCATTCTCTTCATTTTGTGTAAATTGGATACCTTCGTTTTTTGACGTGTGGACTACCACCTCCTCAAAATGATGTGATTACATGAAACATAATAGAATACATATATACTGAATATATATGCTATTTATTTCATGGTTATGAATCTTTATATTATTAAATTGTGATATAATTAAAAGTATCAAAAATATAACTAATCAAAACACATGTGAAAAAGAAAGCAATTATTACCCGAAATGTAACTTTAACATGGAACAATTAATAAACAGGTAATATAAATTCTTGAGTAAATAATATATGATATTATATAAATGAATATGGTTATGTGATATATTTACAATAAACCTGTATTTTTATACCAGAGGATTGATCGAGTATGACTAGAGTTAATACATAAGGTAAGTTATTTATGTCACACTTCTATTTTTGTTGGATACATGCCTTATACACTATTTATTTCTTTTCAGTGGTATATAAACTTCCCATGAATGAATTTTATGACTATTATTTTTAATATTATAGTATTTAAATGTCCATTTTTTTCTTTAAAGGGGAATATGATTCTATTGATTATAAAGTGCTAAGTGTTGTTTCACAATCTCATTATTATTCAAGATTGTTTAAGTTTAATTCTCCACTATGGAACATTTTTTTCCATATTTTTCAAAAAATGTTTTCAAAAAAATTAATATTATACTAAAAAATTTAAAATCATTTTAACCATGTTCAAAGTTTTATAAAGTGGTTTTAAAGTAATCTTTTTTTCATTTTCCAAATGAGTTATTTTATGGCTTTTTAACCAAAATAAGGAAGGAATATTTTTTTAACTTATGTGGCATGAGAATATTTTTCTATCATCATGTCACCTTAATGTATTCAAGATTACATTACATGTATAAAATATTATTTTAAATGAAAATTTGTTCTCTTAAAATAACACATCCTCTTAAATAACTTATTTCAATCTCAAAAAACGGTATTTCTCTCAAAAAATTTAAAAAAAAAATTATTAGAGAATTTTCATCTATGTCAAAATCATTTATTGGATTTTATTATTTATTTAGGTTGATATATTATGATATAATTTTTCATTAAATGGTTTATGATATTTTTGACTATGGATGTTCCATTTTGATATCATTCACCATATTACTTAGAATGGTTTGTGATTATGTTTATTAATTGGGGAAAGTTATTTATATTTCATATGTATATGGGGTTTATGTTTCACCTAATTCATATGGGGAATTAATTGGACTTATAAAGTGACTGTAAAATCCCTCTATATCCCTTTTATTCATCGGTAGGTCTCATGAGACTAACTAGATTTGGATTTGGTCGAGGCCTTATCCATTTACTTTTTGATGCCTTGGATGAGACCTCGACGGTATGTTTTTTATATCCGGAATTATTTATTTGATCATCATGCAATTATTTATTGATATTCCATGTGATTATTAGACTATTAAAATACCCATGTTTAAGTTTTCTAACTCATGTGATAATTTAAATGGCATGTGTTTCGGTTATTTTTCTTTCCATATTTTGTATGTCATATTTACTCACAGCTTCTGTTGTATTCTTACCCATACTTTGCATTGAGATCAACCATTTCATATGTTTTAATATTTCCCTAGGATTAAATTAATTTTATTGTGACTAATATTCTGGATTACCCAAAGGTCTAACAATGGAAAAGTCAATGAATCTCTTTTTGTATTTTAGGTTTTAAAATGTAATGTGGATTTCAAGTCTGTATCTAGTTCCCCAAGACTACTAAACTATTTGGTCATTTTTTATGTGATTTTGTGTATCTTATGATAATGTAAAAAATTATTGATCTGGATCTAGGATATTGGGTTTAGGTTTATTTTAAGAAATTGGATCTTATATGGGTTTATCATTGTTTTTCCAGTGTTTTATACCAAATATTATTGGTTTAAATTATTTTATATTCCATTGAACCAAAAATATTAAAATACTATCCTTGGTGATGTTAAAGTGAGTCATAATTACAAATAATTGACTTTTAAACCTTAAAATGTAATATATGTTTTAGCGGATTCATAAAGGGTTTATAAAATTATTAAAATAATGTAAAAATTTATTTTAAAGGGTAAATATAGATTAGGTCATAAATACCATTTATGGAACATGTTACATCACTTTTGGGTCATTATGATGTCATACTACGTGATTTATATTTATATCATATTTAATTGTTATAGGAAAATTTGACTATCTCAAAAACTTTTGACAAAATCATTATCGGATAATTTTGATAAGATGATTTTAAAATAAGATACCCGTTTATTGTAAAATAGTGGTGTTTTTTAGAGTAAGAGTTTTCTAAGCCTTATGAAAATTACATTTTCAGTTTGTAAAATTATATTATCATTTATATTCATTATATACAATTTAATAATGTTTTTTTAAAATATATTTTAACTCATGAATTCATTAAAATTTATTACTTAATTGAAATATCATATTACTCTAAATGTTATTCGAGTTTTGTCATATTAATATCTAAATTTTATCAAACTCATTACATAATCATTTATGAAGTCAAAAACAATAATGAGTAAATATAAAAATTATTTTATTGAAAATAAAATATATATATTCATACTTCAAGGTTCAAGATAAAAGTCCCTTTATTACACCAGTGAATTCTCTATGGGTAAGGTGTGTGATGATTAGATTTTTTGGATGTGGTTCAGAAAACATGGATTGGTTCATAATCTTCATGAGCTTGAACTTCTCTAAACAATGTTTTCTCTTGTGATTTAGTTAATGAATATAAGTGTGGGATTAATCAAGGTAAAATACCAAAGATTCTATTTCCCTTAGAAACTCTGATAAATGGGATTTATAGGGTAAGATACTACTAGTTGAGGTCATCGCTTCTTTTTTCTTTTTCAATTTGATATATCATAACCATTAATATATATTAATCATATGATCACTATTCAAGAGTTATATTATCAATTTTCATGATGCATAAAATTAGTTTATATATAAAAGGATATAACTGAAGAAGTTCATTTGCTTTTTATGACCACATTAGATAATAGGGAATTTAATTCAACCACAAAGGTAATTTCATTTATAAAAGTTCAGATCGTTCCATAAAGAAGAAAATATGATATAAAAATATTCACTAATTACTCCTTTAGTGGATCAAGATTAACTTCACTCTATCCATAATATTCTATATGTCACAGATGACTATCTTATTTCTCATAATTCTCCCTAAATCACTCATTTTCTATAAATCAATAAACTTGAAGCACTAATCAACATCATATATCAAATTTTCCCAACAATGAAGTATTAAATTCATTATTAATTGCTCAAATTCATAAATTTATTAATCAAATTATATTAATTATATCACATAATCAATCACATCCCATTTGTTTTATATAACTAATTTATTGTTACTAATCGATTAAGAAAATCACCAATTACATTATTAATAATTAAATCATTTTAGTAAACTATATTTCTCAAATAAATTCATTGTAACGCATTATCACATGCATTCAACCATATTCCACGTCCCCAAGTATTGAAATGTTTTATGAGCACCATAATTATTCACACTCAATCCTACAAAATTTAATAATACAAAAAATTAATTTATTTAGAAATTACCCAATAATAACTAATAAAAATTATTCAAATTAACCCCACAATACCATGAAAAATTAGACATATACTATTTTTGTGTTAGTTAATAACACATGAAAAAATTTCATTTAATGTTTTGACCAAAAAAACCCCGCCACAACTTTCTCTCATATCGATAACGTATAAAATAAAATATTTATCTAGAACTATTATTCATTAAAGAGATAAATAACGTCATATTTTCTAGAAAAAAATATTACTTTTTTTAAGCACTAAATAGTGTAAAAGTGGAAACATTACTTGAATATATCATGAATAACAATATAATAGTAAAATTCATGATAATTATTTAGAGAAATAACATGATATTTCATCATTTCATTCTTTATCATAAACAATCCCAAAAAATGATGAGATTGTGACATAAAATCTTTACCACTTCAGAAATATTAAATTATAAGCCTTATAAAGGAATAACATAAAATGGAACATAAAATATCATGAAAATAAAAAATTAATGATATTATATGTCAAAGGTTCTATATATTCACCTTGTAAAAGAATATTTCCATAAAACATTATGTACATCTCAAAGAAGGAAAATCAAGACAAAAATCCCAAACTTTAAGCCTTGACTTCCATCATACTCATTAGAACCTACTTTATAATAAATATAAGTTTATATTAAATATATTATCAAATAATATTCATGTATGTCATACCACAGATAATTTTTTTTGACCTTTTATTACCCTTTTTACAAATTCTTCCATGTTAAAGTTATGTTTTGGGTAATAACTGTTTTGTTTTTCTTAAAAGTTTTGTTCTCTTATATTTTTTATTATATTAATTAAATAAAGATGTAATAATATCCAAATGATAACCCTAATATAAATATAATATATATTTAGTGTAATTTTATTTATAATAATCTATAAAATATATAAAAATGAAATTAAATACAACATTCAATGAGATTGTACGCTGTATATACGGAAGAACATTGTTTCAATTTTCTTTTCAGATTAAAATAAATAAACTTATATGGTATATTATAATTATATAATAATTTTTAAATAATATATATCACGTATTTATAATAAACCCATCCTTAATACATTCCATGTAAAGCATGAATGATTCACATCGCTTCATGAGGTAGTAGTCCACCCTACACACGAACGACATTATTGTGTTCCCATAAAATGGAAAGTATGAAGGTGTGATTCATATAAAAATTATAGAATATTAATAAAGTAATAAAAATATATATATAATATAATAACAATAAAACCATCACTATTACCATACTTGAGATGTGGTAATGGAAAAATGAATGACATTGGTTCATGAGGTGGTAGTTCATCGTATACATGGACTATGATTTCACAACCCATTTGATAGAAGTGGAGAGGATTATAGGTATTGAACTTATCATAAAAAACCTATATATATATATATATATATATATGGAAGACATATATTTTATTATATAATCATTATATAAATATAATTAAAGTTATTTGAGGAAGAAATAAAATAGAAAATGATTCTTAATGAACATTGTTTATGGGTTGGGTGTCCTCCTTAGGTTTTCACTAAAAGGCTTGTTAGGATATATTTATGAAAAAAATAAGGATTCTAGGATGAGTTAAGCTAAGTTGATAGGTTATTTTTTTAGGTATTTTCTAAACCAAATAGGTTTTAATTTATGAATAAGGGAGTATTTGGGTGTCCTTTTATAATTTTGGGAGATGACGCATTTGGAATTTTTGAAAAGAGTAGAGTGATACCAAATTTTTTTACATGGAAAAAGGGTAAAGAATGGATGTAATTAGTAACTTATATATCAAAATATCAAAATATGTCCATAAAATATATTTTCTAAATTATTATTGGTGAATTTATAGTAATATTATTATTTTAACCTCCCATGTAAACCCATTTTCACCATAACTGTGGTAACTATTTCTTACTACATTCACTATGTAGTTTCATAAAAAATTAAGATGGTCATATTATACATTATAAATTATTATTATTTAAAATATGGAATCCATTTTTCCAAATTCCATTCACTTAATTCATAAAAAAAATAATTTAAATTTTATCTCATACACATGTCGTGAAAGCAAGTTTTAAAAATAAAAAATCATCAAGATTCCAAAAAGTTTTTGTATATAATTTCAATGTTAAATTAATTACAATGTAAAAAATTGGATTAATATATGTATAATTAAGATGAATTTAAAATAAAACCAATTTAAAATTTTATTTATCTTTATATATAAATTAAACTAAAAGGTTGTTTTAATTAAAAGTTAGTATTTTTTACTATTAATCAAAAAATGATACTTTTCAAAAAAATACATAAAATTCATCCTAAGATAATTTTAACATTATAAATTCAAAAACTAAGTTTATATTATCAAATAAATTTCATAAATATGGTAAAAATTAATTTTATTGTTGTTCCAAAAAAGAAAAGATATGGTTTTTAGAGAAAATAGTATTTTTAAAACATATAAAGACATTATTAAAAATTATTTATTTTATAACCGACATGATTTTTTTATATAAAAATATTATTGATAATATATAAATTTTATTTATTAATATTTATATCACTATGTTTAACAGCTACATTATTAAGGCTGTGTTTAAATAAATATGTCCCAACTTTGTTAAAACTCAGTGTTACATGTAATACAAGATAAACCAGTATTGTGTGTACTAAAATCTTAACTTGGTGTTCCATGTAGTTCAATACAACATAGAAATTAAATTTATTCATAAATAATTCAAAAAAACAGAATTTGTTACATTATACCCCCCTTTAATATTAATGTATCTCATGAAATTTGTCACTCATATACAAAAAATGAGGATACTTCTGTATCATCATATCCCGATGTTCCCATGTATCCTACTCAACTGGTGGAATCACCACAAAACTTTAACCAAATAAGTTCTCATGTTTCAAGTAACTTTCTTTGTATGATCTAGAATCTCCATTGATTTTTCTTGATAATAAAAATATTTCTCTAGCAGTATGACCTCTAAGTTTAGTACGTGTGAAGGGTCCTGTATATACTTCATTAAAACTGATTAACGGAACACAACATGTACTTGAGAGAGGTGTGGTGGAAGTTCTAATTGATAGGACAATTATCTGATATGATCAATAATTTCCAAGGGAATGATATACCTAGGGCTTAGTTTCCCTTCCTAAATGTCACAACCTTATTACCTAGTGAAATTATTATAAACAACTTGTAACCAACTTTAAATTCTGGATCAAGTTAATGATTATCAGCAAAACGTTTCTACCAACACTGACCTTACTTTGTGTTTTTCTAAATGGATCTAATCCCATCTACCATTTCCTCATTTATACCAGGTCCCAATATAATTCTTTCCCCATCTTCAATCCATGACGTTGGACCTCTAAATTTATTTCTATAGAGGGATTCATAAGGATCTATCTGAATTGTTGAGTGAAAGATATTGTTGTAAGAAATCCCAATTAGAGGATGGTGTTAATACTAAATACCTTTTAAATCCAATGAAAAATATCTCAATATATCCTCAAGGGTTTGAATTTATCTTTCAGGATTACCATCTATTTGAGGATGATACACAGTGTTGAAACTCAATTCCGTATCAAGATCTTGCTGAAGACTTCTACAGAACTTTTAGGTAAACCTCAAATCCTAATCAAATATAATTGAATGTGGTACTACTTGAAAACTTAACACTTAATTAATGTATATCCTAGTAATATGATCCTAAATAAGTATTATTTTATAGTGATGAAGTCTGTTGACTTAGTATGGTGATTGACTACCAACCATATAGCATTATGCCCTTTTGAGGATTTTTGGAGACTAATCAAAAAAACAAAAGTGATTTTCTCCCACTACCATTCTAGTATGGTTAATGGATAAAAAATCCACATAGACTTTTATCTTTCATCCTTAACTTGTTGGCATAAGAAGCCCCGAGATACAAACTTTGTGATATCCCTATTCATGTTATCCCACCAGAAGTATTATTTCAAATATCTATACATCTCCATACTTCTAGGATGAAGAGAAAATGAATAACTGTGATCTTCCTCTAATAAATACTTCCTCAGGTCTGTTATGGAATTAATGAATACATGGTTCTCAAACCATGTCATTCCATCATGATCAAGGTTAAACTCATGAACATCTCTAACCTTATTTTTCATCTCTACATATTCCTTCTATGCCACTTTAATATTCACTTAGATTTGGGGTTGAACATTCAATTGAAAAATATATGATTTTTTCCATTCCATCAAGATTTCTAGATCCATACTTTGAAAATCCAAAAATAATGTATCTCTTGTGATCTTCATCATGAATAATCTATCTTGATACTTTCAATTAAAATCATTTTCCACATTGTTCACCTTCCTAAGGTGGTAATGTATTTCCAATTCATAATCTTATATCAAATCTAACAATCTTCTCTGATTCATGTTCAACTCCATATGTGTGAATATGTACTTATATCTTTTATTATTTGTATGTATATCACAATTTTATCCATAAAGATAATTCCATCAAATCTATATTTCTATAATTACCATAGATTACTCCAAATCATGAGTTTGTGTAATTTTTCTCATGAATCTTCATATTTCATGAGGAACAATCTATAGACATTTCATTCTCTTAAAAAAACATCCAAATCTCTTTTTTATGCACCACTATAGATTATAAACCCTTATCTACTATAAGGAAATGTATGAACAATTGAATTGACTAACCTTCTCTTCGGTTCCTTGAAATTTTCCCCATAACCATCCGTCTAGAGAAACTTGTCTCCCCTTTGGGTTAACTTGGTCAGAGGATAAGTTATTCCTAATAAATTCTACACAAAACATCTATAATATCTAGCTAAACCAAGAAAACTTTGGATCTCATTCATTATGGTTAGACTGCCCCAACATTCAATAGGCTCTGTCTTTGATAGATATATGGATATACCCACTCTTTAGAATATTTAACCTGAAAATGAAACCTTTTATATCTAAAATCCACACTTTATAAAATTTTAAGAAATTTTTTCCTTTCGTAGGGTCTTTAGTACAATTATCAAGTGGTCTTCAAACCCATACATTATCTTTAATTAAATAATAATATCATCTATAAAGATTTAAAAAAACTAAATGTAATCTCCAAATACTCTATTCATTAAACCCACAAATATATTATGGGAATTACCCAAAATACAAAACTATATATTCATAGTTTCCATACCTTTTATGTAATTTCTTCTTGGGTATATTCTCCTTCTTGGCCCTTAATTGATTATATCTAGAATTAAGGTAAATCTTGGAAATGTGTTGATCTTCATGTGGTCGGTCAAAAAAGAAATCAATATAGGGAATAGGAAACTTTTTCTTAATTGTGACCATTTTTAGATCTCAATAATCAATGTAGAGTCTCATTGATCAATGATTTTTTTTCATTAAAAGAATAGTCACACCCTAAGGTGACACAATTGGCTGAATAAATCACTTATCAAGATTTTATTGTAGTTTCTTCTTCAATTCCTACAACTAAATAGGTTCCCTTATATAGGTAGACTTTGAAATTGGTGTGGCACCATGTATGAGTTCTATTGATAACAAAACTTTAGTTTTTGGGGGAAGTATATGAAACTCTTCAGGAAAGACATCAAAAAATTCTTGAACAATAGGTATATCGTCGATTTTGATTTTCTCACTAACCATTTGAGATAAAAACACCTTTTGAATGGAAATTAAAACCCATATAGTGGATATAATATCAATTTGATGTTCCTACTTATTTTCACATTGATAGATGATCATAGGTTGTTTTTTAATATAAAACATGACTTCCCTTTCTTGAAAATTATGGTGGAATTTATGTAGACAAATACATCACAAACCTAGGATGATATCAAATTCAACTAGAGGAAGAATTAAAATATTTTCAGGAAGCACATTCCCACCACTTTTAACCAGAAAGGAATCAAATAATTCATAGGTGATCATCATTCCATTAGGGGTTTTTAATTCAAATTACATATCTAATTGTTTTATGGTATCTTGATTCTGATAGAAAACTATTTATATAAGAAATAATGGGAATATCAAGGGGGAAAAAGACATTATCAATTCTAGAGTAGATGGTAAGTGTACCTCTCACCAATTCATTATCACACCCCTCATCATAAATTGTGATCGCGTGAGAGTTACCCTTTTCTATCATCTTAAGAGGTTATTGATGTTCATAATTATCATTAACCCTTGGGTTAGGGCACTGGTAAGCGTAATTCTCATTCTCCTTATATATGAAGCACTGAAGTGTGGGAGGTACATTCAGTTAAACTTTTTCTATATTCACATCATTTGTTAACTTCTTCCCATCACATTAGAAATCAATTACTCTATGGTCTTCCCTTATAAACAATAATCTTTTAATAGTACCACTAAGTTAATTTATTTTATTCTTCATCCCATGCATAATTCATAAGGGAAATCTTGTCTTCTTCTTTCCATGGTTCTGGGATTATCCTTTGAACTCCATCTTCTTTTTCTTATTAAAACCATGATATTTATACTTAACTCCAACCTCTATTTCTAACTTGATTGCACACCAAAAAAATCTATTCGCATCTATTTAAGTCTCTTGTGGATAATACCATTCATAGAATTGGTTTTAATAATGTAACTAATCTGTCAACATTACATTTTGGTTGGATGATTATACCATAAGTTTACCCTTAAAGTCTTGTATACTTTTACACATAGGTACCAACAGATTCATCATCCCTTTTCCTTTGCCGAAGGAAATATTTATCCATATCCATATGAAGAATATAATGAAATTAATTATAGAGAAATAAGTAATTGAACTCATCCTAATCCAAGGAGTTAATTTCTTCCTGATACCTCGTATTCTTGATAACATTTAACCATTGATCTGCTTCACCATCCAAATGGTAGGCATCAAAAATAAATTTTTGATGCTCAAAACACTAGAGAATGGAAAATATTTTTTTAGTGGTACTAATCCATTATTCAGAAACTAGTTGATTAGAATACCCATTGATATAAGGTTTATATTTCTTTATGAAGGACTCAATATAATGTTGTTCGATCTTTTTTCTCTAAAATGTCTAGCATGATTCATTTCTTTAGAAATATCTATGAGCATATAAAAACAATTTTACATTACAGCTCCCATAACATTGGGTTTATCATTAGTACAATAATTTTAATTTCCATCGAAATTAGTATTAACACTGTTCATTTGGGTTCCAACAATTAACTAAAATCCAAAAATACAAATAAATAAAAAATAATTAAAGTGGGAAACCACATAATCATGAAAAACAATTATAGGTGGTATAAATTATAAACCCTTAATTAATCTAGGACACCTTAAGTTTATCCTTGGCCACTCATATTCAAATTCAGTTTAAATCCATTATGATGGATAGTAAAGATTTTTTCAATTTCCAAAGTATATCCCTCCAGAGTAACAAATTATGTGTGAAATAATTCTCATTATTGTGCACCAGTTCCTAATCGAGTCTTTCTTAATACAATTTTTCAAAGGATGTTACTCCTAGTTATAATTTGTTAATATCCACTTCCACTTATGGTATCCATGTAGGTATGTTTTTCTAGGAAATCACTTTCTCTATATTTCTCCAAAATTCCATGAAATTTTCATATACTTTGAATCATACTTATTCTTATCCTTATATGTATCTTTAGGGATCTCAATAAGGTTTTCTTATCCTATTTTCTGAAGGTTAACTAAACCTTTCCTCTAATACCAACTATAATGTCCCAATATTAACATACATATACATTATATCATTTTTTGGAATATTTTGTATGTCCCAAGTTGTTTTTTGGTTGTATTTGTTGTCAATAATCAATATGATGATTACATTGAAGAAATAATGTATGATGAGAAGGAAATGGAAATTTGGATTGAATAAAATGTGTGTGTAAAGTTTTCAATTGGGTTCAAAACCATCGGTATGAAAATCAGATCTAGATTATTAAATTTAGACCATCATTGTGAGTAATTGAATATGATAAATCATATTGGGGTGTTGATAAAATGATTAATGATACTGGAAATCATATTTAATCGAAAATGAAATAATTGGTTGTAATGAGAAAGTGTTTCAAAGTTTGAATGGATCTGATGTAAAACCTTAATATGATTTTCTTCTTTTTAATTCAAAAAATTCATAAGTTTTTTCAAGACTTGTAATGAAATCCTTATGAAGTAAAGTGGGAGAGAAAGATATTCCAATCATATTAAGGATTTTTTCGAAAAAAAAGTTATTTTGGAATGTAAAATTAAAATACTTTCCATTATAAATCAGATGATTCTATGTCAATATAAAATTTATTTAAATTAATCAAGATGTTGGGATTATAACCTAGAGTTTTTAAAAGAAGAAATTTTTTGAAAGAGAGGATAATAGAATGTGAAGTAATCTGTAAAATTCTCATCGTTCTGAGAAACACCAAACCAAAAAGGATGAATACCATCAATATGAGAATCATTAGTGTGATAATATAATAAAGTTGTAAGATTGATCATACTTAAGAAAAGAAGTAACTACTGACACTGGTCCATCGAATGCAGTATTCCACTAATCCATCATAATGGATTCTGACAATAATTACATTTATAAATTGTTGTTATATTTAAAACATCATATATAGAGTTCTTTTCAAAGATGAATTAAGAAATATTGAGTTGTATTTCAATAAATCAAGATAAAAAAATTACTGATTTTTGAAACTAATCTAACAAAGGAATATAGAGACTAATCCATTTGATGCATTATGAAACCAATAAATTCATCAGATGTTTAACTTCATCAGATGTAGGATCTTTAGTCAGATTAATGGAATAATGGGATAAATAATTTGAAGATATTTTGAAATAGTTTTCAATGTCTAATATTTAATATTTTGTCTAGATCAATTGTATGAGAATACTTTTAGTTTTTACAAGAGGTCATAATAATGTTTTCTCTTCAACTTTGTATATGTATTCATCATAATGAACAATCATAATGAATAATCATAATAACAAACCAAAATGAATAATCGTACGGAATAAGTGTTTTTAAACTTTAACAAGTATGAAGTATTGAGAAGATTTAAGAAGTGCCAAGAAGGATCATAAGGATTTAAATAAGTCAAATATGGATAATTAAATGAATGAAAAATTCAAGACTTATGAATTTTATTGAGTAAGAAGTGAAATTATTTTTCCCACGTTTCCTATTTTGGGGTCCCTATAAAATGAGAGAACAATTCATTTATAAAGTTTGAAAAAACTAGTGCTGTTTAAATACACTAGAACTCTAAAAATTGTAGAACGGGTTTTCAGTTTCCCAAAGAACTTTTTTACAGTTTGAAGCTAAAGAAGTTCCATAGAAATAAAACCGTCGAAGTGAGGCTCAATCTAATCAATAGAGAAATCTCCCATAGACGATGCTTCATCCGAGTAAGTCCATTGAAGTAAGCCCATCACAGTGAGATACATCGGAGCAAAGTTCATCAGACCAAGTCCATAGTATGGAGAAATTGTGATCTACTGATTTATTTACTACTCAATTTAATAATTAAATATAATAAGTAGAATAAAATTGAATACAATCATAAAAATTCCATTAGATTTATGTCACCGAATTGAGGTGGATCACACTGACCTTTATGAAGAATTTTTCAAACAGCTTTTCTGGAAGCATTTTCAGGACCAACAAGTTCCATAGAGAATTGTTGTTGTTGTTGAAGATTTTGAATAGGTAAATTTTGATTCATTTTACTTTTGTATAAAGTGAATACTTTATGAATTAGATCATGAAATAAGATGCAAAGTGAAGCTTAAAACTGTGGATACTTACCAACCACTAAAAAGGATTGTCTTACAAGGGTGTATAACTAGATATGAAAATTTGATACTGAAAAGGATAGTTTGGGAATTACTAACTACGGAAGGAATGTTTCTACTGGGATTGTATAATTGTTCATATCTTATGCATTTGTATTCTAGAAAGATGATAGTGAAATATTCCTTATTTTTGGGACACTCGAATATGAAAAGAAGTAAGTCTATGTACTTAACCTTGTAAATATAATGTGATTCATTTCCTTTTATATGAGTTTCATACCAAAGTTGAGGTTTAGAAGTTATACATGAGTGGATAATAACCTTAAAAAGCTTCAAATGTTAAGGAATCTTACTAAAGTGGTTATGAAAAATTTTCTTATAAAAGAAAAGGAACCACTGATTCACTTCACCATCCTTAGTGGTCAGAATCTTACTTGGTAACAGCAATTGGTATCATATGTATGTTTCTTATGAAACAACTATCTCTTAGAATGGAGAATTGTAATTTCATGAACTATAATTGTATTCTAGTTTTCAATATAAATAACTATCATATATGAAAGGATAGAATGTTTCCATATCTTATATCTCTGATTGATGATGTTTTGGAGCCAAAAAAATATGGATTTTCTAATTGTATAGAGTATAATATTCTTACTATTGTTGTTAAGAGAAATATTGAGAATGATGGAAGAGATAAAAATGATTTATTATTATCACTATTTTAAAGTGATTTTCTTTGAGTAAAGTAATTTGTAACTTCTAAAGGTATACAGTATAAGTTGAAAAACAAATTGGAAGCCAATAAAAATGTGAATAATGAAAAGTTAAAACTTGGGAGGTTGAAGTATGAAGACCAAAAATTTGATGAGTATGAATCTATTGGTGACTTCTTGACAAGTTTAAATGATATTTTCAACACCATAATATGTCTTGGTGAGAAGTTTTTAAACTCAACCATTGTTGAAAATATCTTAATAATTCTTCTGGAAAAGTTTGGTTACAAAGTTTCATATTTAGAATATATATATCCTGAAACTCTATCCTTAGATGGTCTTTATAGCACTATATTTACTTATGGAATGAGAAAATATAAGGTTATGAATGATAAATAAATGGTTTATCAATAAATCATCTTAAAATATTTTTTAAACTAGAAAAAAAAATATAAATAAGTTAAACAAGAATCAAGTAATTTGGAAGAAGATGAAGAAGATGAAGATTTCAACACAAAATTTCCCTCCTTTATTAGAAGTATAGTAAATTAAAATGCAAAATGAAAACTCTCAAAGTTAGAATTTTGAATGGAATGGAAATTATGCACATAATTTTATGAGGAAGAAAATTGAAGTGTATGTGTCTGAGTAAGATGATAATAAATCTTGGAGAAAAAATTGTAAGAAACATAAGTAATGATTTCCTTATGAGAATAAGAGTAAAATTAATCTAAGAAGAATAAACAAAGATGCTTCCTTATCAATTAATGAACATTATTATCAACTCAAATTTATTACTCAAGTTTGAAATGGAAGTGATTTATCTAGCAGCGAAGATGATTACAATTGGATGATAGAAAGATAATGGATTCTCAATAGGAATTTAGAGAATTCACTTGAACAAAATACTCAAATCAATAAATAAAGAAGTAATTTGTATAAATATGTGAAATACATAACATTTCATAATGGTGATCATGAAAAATAATAAAAAACTTATGAATAAAATTCATCTAGAAATTAGAATCTTAATAAGATTGAACATACACTTGTTAATGAAATTTAAAAAACAAGATAAATATATCCAAATCTGAAAAAAAAAATGTTGTTCTGAAAATTAATTTTAATGAAAAGGAAGAATATATTTTAGAAACACAATTAATAATTCCTATTGAAAATATTGATATAAGATATAAAAGACAAAACTTAACCAAGGCAGTTTATGTTAAAGATGAAAATTCTAAAGAAGGTGAAAATAAAATCTTACAAAATAATGTTTCTAAAAGAAAATATTTTACAAAGTGAGATAATAATTCTTCATGAAAGTATCCTCCTGTGAAAAGTGGTCCACGATTTTTGAAGAAAAAAAATATCCAATGTCCCTAAAAAATTTGGAACCAAAAAAAGAAATTCAAAAGATAAAGAAAACTATGTAAGTTAAGAAAGATAATTTTTTCATGAATGTTAAGAAAATTAAACATACTATGTCTGAAAAGAAATAGTGCTTTGTTATTTGGCCAGAATAATTTGACATTTATAGAAAGTTATATTAATTAGAAAAAACATCTAAATCAAAGGGGAATAAATTTTTTTTTTGAAGTTGTGAACAATTTTTAAAAAAAATCAACATATGGTGATTTGAAAATTCATAAAAGATCAAAGATATGTGAGTAAGAAAAGAATGTTACTAAAAAAATTTTGAATATCTTATAGAAATAATAGTAAGTAAGGAAAGAGTTATTATAGACTCACTATAACAAAAAACATCAAAAAGAAGAAAATAATTTGGCATCCATATCAGAAGAGCCTACAGATAAAAAGAAACTTATTAAAAATTGAAGAATTATGAGAAAATTAAAGAAAATACCACCAATGAAAAATCGAATAAGAATAAGAAAAATAAAATCTTGGTATGGGTCTCTCAATATGAAAGAAACTTATAAGAAACAAATAAGGCTCCTCCTTATTCCCAAAATATTTTTATTTGTATTAAATTTTAGGGAGATGAACAATTTGAAATAAGGAATTTGATATTGACAAGTTACATACTAATATTTGAAAATAAAGTAATAAGGTTAAAAATTATGAGTTTTTGAAAGTTTTGTTTGTACCTCTAAACTTTTTTATATGTTTGTTTAGATGGGTGGAGGTAAATTTTATTTTAAACAAACCCTTTCAAGATTCCTCAATAAATTAGAATACTCAAAGAAACATGCTAATGTATTTAATGAAGGTTTTGTTTTGGACAAAATTGATGACCTTGATTATACACTCAAGTTATCTACACAATGTTCACCCACATCTGATGAGAGTTATTTCATTAAAGGTACTTAATTAATAAAGTCATGTGATACTTATGTTATCCTAACAAAGAGTCCAAATATTTTGATATGAAATGTTTCAAACATTGTAAATGAGATCATTTGTCAATAAGGGGGGAACTTTCCATGATGGACCCTTTGAATTTGATAATAAATAATGGAGGAGAGAAAATTAAATGGGGAGTGGAAAGATATATGGGGAACAAGAAAGTAATGGGGAGAATAAAAAGTGATAAAAGAAAACAAACAAGCGGTATTATTTTGAAGTGGTTGAAGTGGGTATTAACAAAAAAATAAAGTGATATATTGTTATGCTCAAGTTGTGTTTTGGTTTTATTTTTTGTTAATATATGATTTTTTTGACCAAATTTAATAAAGAAAGTATCTTGATATGGTAATATAAATCTATATTGAATACAATGTGTGTGTAATGTATTCACTCAGATTCAAAACTACTAGCATGACAATCGAAACCAGAATATCAGACTCATACCATCTATGTTAGACATTGAATATGATACATCGGATTAGGATGTTTATATAGAGAGAGAATCTTTTTGAAATCATATTGATTATAGAATGAAATTGGTGATGATAATGAGAAATTGTTCCGGAGTCTGAATGGATCCAATGTAAAAGCTAATAAGTCTCCGTTGCTTTGTAATTCAACAAATTCATAAGTTTTATGGAGACTTGTGATATAAGCCTTATGAAGGAAAGAAGGAGAAATGGAGCTTCCAATCATATTAAGGATTGGTTGAAAAGAATAAATTTACTAATGAATGGGAAGTTACAATACTTTATTATGTAATAAAAGTGATTTTATGATATTATCAAATGTATTGAAAGTCATGAGGAATTCCTGATTACAAGCTCAAGTTTATAGAAGAAGAATGTTTTTGTAAGATATGAGAATATGATGGGAAGTATTCTGGCTGCTTCTCATCAGTGTGAGGAATATCATACATAGAAGGATGGAGATAATAAATATGATAATCCTCAGTGTGAGAGTATTAGAAGTCTATAAGATTGATCATACTAAAGAAAATAGTTCACATCCAACACCATTCAATTGGATTTGCTATACCACGGATCCATCATTATGGATTCTAACACTAATTTAGTTTATGAATTTTTGGTATATTTAAGAAATCAGATAAAGATTTCTATTTGAGAGAGAATTAAGTAATATTGAATTATATTTCAATTGGATTAATAGAAACAAAAGTGTTGATTGTTGACACTGATCCAATCTAGGAACATAGAGACCCATCCATCAGATGCAATATGACACCGAAAAATTAATTTGATGTGGAACATTGTCAGATGAAAGATATTCAGTCTGATGAAATTAAGAAAAGGATAAAGACTATGAATATTTTTAAGAATGGTTTTAAAATTCTTAAATCTAACAGTTGGCATGGAGAATTTATAAGAGAATACTTTCAGTGTTTATAATAGGTCATCATAATGGTTTATCTTTATCTCTACATATGTCTTCATCATAATGAAGAATTATAATGAAGAATCATTATGAATAATTGGACTGATGAATTGGACCGAAGAATCAGACTGGATAAATGTTTGTAAACTTGAAGAATTATGAAGCATTGACAAGATTTTAGAATCATCAAAAAAGATTATGAAGAGTAGAATAATTAAAATATGGAGAATTAAATGAGTGATAAATTCATGATTTTAAAATTTCATTAATCAGGAAGTGAAATTGGTTTTCCAAACTTTACCATTCTGAGGTGCCTATAAAATTATAGCATAGTTCATTTGAAATGTGTTCAAAAATAGTACTTTTCATCTAATCTATAGATTAAAAAATTATTTTATAGGTATTGAGTTTCCAATTAGACTTTATTTTTCATGTTGAAGTTGAGGATGTTCCATTTAAACGAATCCATCATAGTGGGACTCAATCTGATCAATCCAGCAAGTTCCAATAGATGATGCTTCATCATAGAAAGTCCATCAGAGTAAGACTATCAGTTCCAAATCCATCAGATCAAGCTTCATCAGACTGAGTTCCATTGGATAGAGGATTTTAAAACATCAAATTTATTTCCAAGTTAATTTAAGAATAAAATAACCTAAGTAGAATTGGACTGAAACCAATTGGATGAATCCCATCAGATTAAGGATACTAGACAAATGTAGATCGGACATGCCATGCTAAGGAGGTTTTCTAGATTAAGTTTCTGAAATAAGTTTCAAGAACAAATAGTTCCTTAAATAATTGTAAATTTTCTTGAAGATTTTATATAGTTAAATTTTTATACAACTTACTTTTTGAGGAAGTTAAGGATTTTTGAAGTGGACTTGTAAAGAAGAAGGAAAGTGAATTTTGTGATTGTGGATACTTACTAGGTGCAGAAAAGGATTGTCTTCCTGGGACATATAACCATATGTGAAATGTGGATACTAAAAAGGATATATGGGGGTTTAACAAACTATAGTATGAAATTTTCTATTAGGACTTTATAATTATTCAAAGTTTGGACCTTTGTACTCTGGAAAGAAGATAGTGAAATAATCCATGTTGGTGGGACTATACACCATTAAAAGGAGTATGAATTTATGTTGAACCTTGTAAATATCATGTTCCTCCTTCTCTTTATATTTTTTCATACTAAATGTGAGGTTGAGAAGTTATAATATAGTGGTTTGTGACCTTAACAAGTTTCATAGGTTATGAAATTTTAGTTAAGTGGTTAAGAAAAAACTATCTTATAAAACAAAAGGAATCACTAATTCACCCCCCTCCCCCATGGGTCTTAATCCTAATTTGGAACAATATATTTATTACTTTACATAAACACTGGCCTGAGAACTATATTAGTTTAGTGCCATTAGAAATGTGGAAACACAAACACTAGTCCGAAAGTGAGCTACGTCATCTCCCATTGTGTTCTACATTACTTAGAACCATTATTAGACATATCATATATAATACATATCTTAATATCTTGGGGGAAGGAAAAAAAATAAATATTGAGCTTAGAGTCTCATTAAGTGTAAACAAGGGAGATACGTGTGGATAACATGAGCATATGGGTATAAGAACATAGGCATATAATACAAAAACCATACCCAACATATTAGATATCAAAATCTAGAGTCCAATAATAAAGATTGGTAGTTCATAAGACATTAATAATAAGGGAATTAAATAACATGATTCATGAAACGATAACATTGGAAAAAATACATTTAATCTTTGGAATAATCATAATCATAGGAAATCATTTACTTTCTAGTTAAGGCTCACTGAAAAAACCATCAAAGCTGAAAAAGTCATTTACTAAACCAGGTTTACTCCACATTCCAAACTGATATTATAGAATATCATTCACTTCCCATTCAAGCCATGTCTTACTAGACAAAATTCACTCCCCATTATAGTACTGTATATCTAATGAGATATAAATCTTTATCCAATTCATTGGTGGGAGATATATATCTCAATCATCACATAATGAAATCAAAAAAATGTGTGTCATAAGATCACAAATATTCCTTATAACATAACCCACAAAATAAAATGGGTATCATAAACATTTCAACATATCATAACCTATGAAAAAAATATATCTTTCACAATAATTTCATCGTATCATACCCTGTGAAAACAAGCATGTTTCATAATCGTTTTATCATGGTATAACCCATGAAAGAGAAACGTGTTTTACAAACATCATGAAATCATAACATAAACCATTAAGAGAAATAATATGAATGGTATTGTCTTTTAATATCCCTATTAATGAATATTTAATGACAACATATGTCATCTTATATGAAAAAAAAATTTGGAAGATATTTTAAAACATTTCTTAAGAAACAATATCCTTTCTAATTTAAAAAAAATTATGACATAAAACATTTTGAAAACCTTTTTATATGAAAATAACCTCAGAAATTTATAAATTAATCTTCAAATCAATAATTTTTCATGATATTGGAAAATTTCATTCATGCCATAAACATTAAAAGGAAGGTTACTTTTACATTTGCGGTAAAATCCAAATAAAAAATGTTTTGGAAAACAACATGATGATTTCTTTAAAAAAATTATAAAAAGTAAAATATGGGTAAAAATTTATTTTAAAAATAATAATACTAATAAAATATTTTAAAAAAATTATAATACAATGTTTTAAATAAAATATATTTCCAATAAAAGAGTTAAATAAATTCAAATTATCTTAAGAACATTTTCGTAATTATCTAATATACCAAAGAGTGTAAATGGTACCATTAATTTAATATATAATGAAAAATAGTGTATAATAAAATTCATGATAATTATTGACAATTATAACATGATATTTAATTATTATAGACTTAATTATTAACATTTTTGATAAATGATGAAAATTGTAACATAAAATCTTTTCCACTTTGGTAACATTGATTCGTAAGTAGAATGAAAGAATAACATAAAATCGAAAAAAATGTCAGGAGGATAAAGAAATTCATGATATTACAAGTCAAATGGTATTTTTATAAACCTTTTAAATGAATATTGGTGCATTACATAACATACATATCAAAGATGGAAGATTGAGACAAAAATACATTACATTAATCCTCGACTTCCATCAATCTAGTTCAAAGATTCTATATTTTAAATATAAGATTATTATATATATTAAATAATTATATTCATATATATCATACCATATATAATTTTCTTATGACCTTTATTTACCCATTTATTAATGATTTCATGTTAAATTTACATTTCTGTTAATACCTGCTTTATTTTTGGTAAAAGACTTGACTTGTTAAATTTTTATTCTCTTAATTTTTTAATGATTTTATCATATAAAAAATGATAATAATGATATAAATATCATATATATTAAGTATATATTTATTTATAATAATATATAAAATATATAAATATGAAATAAAATACATCATTCATGGAGAAAGTGGGTCGTATGTATGCAAAAAAATTATTTCCATTTTCTTATCGGATTGAATGAAAGAAAAATATATATTATATTTTAATATGATTCCAAAATAATTTCTATTTCATATATATCAAATATTTTTATTAAACCCATCCTTAAATTACTTATAAATTATGAACAAATCACATCATTTCATGAGGCGGTAGTCCTCTATACACACGAATAAAGTTATCATATTCACAAAAATTTGAAATCATGAAGGAGTGTGTGATATAGAAATTACAGAATCATAATAAAATATTAAAAATGATATATATCATATATAAAAAACAAAACCATCATTATGACCATCCTTGAGATGTGTGAATGGAAAAAATTAACGACATCATTTTGTGAAGCGGTAATCCACTGTACACCTGAATGATGATTCCAAAACCCATTTGATTGAAGTGGAGATGATTTTTGGGTCATGAACTAATCATAAAAAAAATAACATAATATTGAAGATAATGAGGTTATTATAAAATAATTATATAAATATGATTAATGTGGTTTGAGGAATAAATAAAACAACAAGTGTTTTTTATGAACGTTACCTCTTCATCGGTTATCCTCCTTAGGATCGAACTAAAACCATTCATATGATGGATTTTTCACAAACTAAGGATTCTTGGATTAGTGTAGGTGATTTGAGAATTTATTTAGGTTGATATTTTCTGAACCAAATAGGTATTAAGTTTCTAATAAGGTAGGATATGGGGTGGCCCTTTATAGGGGGGGGAGAGGACACGCTTGGTATTTTTTAAAGAAGTTGCCTTATTCCATGAGTTTCACTAGGAAAAAGAGCCCAAAATAGATAAAACTCAATTCTTATAAGTGATAAGGTTCAAATATGGTTATAAAATATTTATTTGAAATTTTTTTAGGTAAATTTTACCCTTAAGGTTTTAGTTAAACCGCTGGTAAACCTAGTTTTAACTTAACTATGGTAACTAATTTTTACTTCATTCACTATTCATTTTTAATGACAATTTAAGTTTCAGTTTTGTAAATTAAAAATTATTATTATTTAAAATATAGAATCCATTTTTTCACATTTATTTCACATAAGTGCTAAATATTAATTTAAAATTAATATAGTAGATGTGTCGAGAAGTGGGTTTTTACAGCGAAAGTGATCAAAAGTTCACAAAGTTTTCATATCCAATATAAATGTAAAATTGATTTAAATGACCTAAATTGGATTAATATATTTATAATTAAACTAATTTTACTTTAAAACCAATTTAAAATATAATTTATCTTTATAAAACTATCATACAAATAGGAAGTTTTCAATTAAAATTCAGTATTTTTCACTATTCATCAAAAAAAGAAATATTCCAAAAAAAAATCCAGAGAATTCACTCTAAGATAATTTTTACATTATTTATTAAAAAATGAATTATATTTTATCAAATTAATTTTCTAAAGGTTTCAAAAAAAATAATATTATTCAGAAAAAGACAAAAAACGTAGTATTTGGAGAAAATAGAATTTTAAAAAAATATAATATCTTTACTGTAAATTATGTATTTTATTATCATTTGGTTTTATTTATGTAAAACCATTATAAATAATATTTAAATTTTATTAATTACTAATCATATCACTATGTTTAATTTATATGTGTTAGGTCCACATGGCTGAATACCCTGAGAGGGGGGGTGAATTAGGGTATGACAAATTTAAAATTGAATCCCATTCTGATCTTGTTTCGATATTAAGAAAAACACTCTTATCTCTCTCTCCTGTTGCACAATATAAATAGAAAGCAAAGAAATCACAGGACACAACAATTTTACTTGGTTCACCGCTAAGGGCTACGTCCAAGGAGCATAAGCAGACAGGTTATCGGTCGTACCAATTCCACTAAACTTCACTAGTTGTGGATTACAAGGTTCGGGTATAGTCACTATGTCCTAGGCTCACTGCCTTTACAATATTTAGGGTCAGCTCACTGCTTTCCCAAGGGTCACTCCCTATTTCTCTCTCTCTGGCTCACTGCCGGTGGAGAGGATCACCTTCTTCCTCCTCCTTCGCTCACTGCTCTGGAAAGGATCCACTCAAAGTTTATAGACCTGTAGGTCTCTTCATTTGCATGAAGGAATACATCTACCTCTATATATAGATGCTCTATTGAAGATCAATTTTCACTCGTAGATGAATTTATCTTTGCACCGAAGGTACCGGGCAATCCCCCAGCTTCTATGAAGCCCTAAATCAATGCCGGAAATCAACCTTACTTGGCGCCCTTATCTAAGGTGGCGTGCAAGTCTCTACGCGCAAGTCAACATTGGCATGCAAGTATTTCTTAACACTTGCACGACTCAAGCTTAAGATTATCCAAACTTGCGCGACGTACTTCCTTTGCTGCCCAAACCACCTCAGGCGTGCAACAAACACTTGGCGCGCAACTTCCTTCTCTGGCGCACAAGTCCCACTTGCGCGACACACCACCACTTGCATGACCACCACACCTGCACGACAGTAGCTTTGAATCTTCATAGTTTTGAACTCTGGTGAAGAATGAAGAGGGTTGGTCCAGTATTTATAGGCATTTCGTCACCCCTGCGCGATGGCGCGTAACTCTCCCTTCGGCGCGCAAGTCTTAGCGCGCAGGTCATATCCCCTAGAAGTCACTTGCGCGACCCAATTCCAAACTTGAACGAACCTCTTTCCTTTGCCATATTTTGATCTTTTGATCTTGAAAACCCATAGGCGCACAAGTTCTCAAGCATCCAAGGCATCGGCGCGCAAGTCTCTTCACGGCGCGCAAGTCACCTGCACGACACCACCAATACTTGCGCGAAACTTATCCCATTGCCATATTTTGATGACCTGATCTTGAAAAACATATGGAGAGCATGTTCCAAGCCTTCATGTACACGGCGCACAAGTCCCTTTTCCAAATACCACTTTTCTTCATTTGTTGATTTTCAGGCCCAAAAATTTGGCAAACACTGGAAAACCGCACCACCTTGTATCTGTTCTTTTTATGTAGCCTCCATATCATTCATTCCTTTATCGACATTCTTGAATCAAACATGGATCCTTGACCACACCTCTCAAACTCGACATTCCACCATGAAATCCCCTTTGTCCACAAATTTTTATGTCATGGTTTTCTTTCTCAACAATCACAACACAAATGTTCACTTTGTCAAAAAACACAATCACCTCAAAAATACTTCAATGATGCCTTGAGGGATTTTTTCCCAACAATCTCCCCCCTTTGGGTTTGTTGACAACTCTTCCATAAAAAGATATATCGTTACTTCTTCATCCACTGTTCGCATGTCGCTATTTTGATAGCGATCAAGGATTTACTCAACACATACTATAAGCCCACATGAGCAATGATCGGTGTGAGAAACAAGAGTAAATGAAAAGTTCATCAATTAATCGCTTCAACTCTGACACCCTCTTTTGACACCTAACTGATACCAATTGCCAAATTGATACCAATTGTTGATACTTCACTGATACGAATTTTTGGAATTATTCATACCACATTCCAACACCACTCTTCTCTTCTTCTTTTATCACGATCCTCAGCTGCCGTGATATCTATGCTTTCATCGGTCACTTCTAGCATCGTCAGATTTAATACGCTCCCCCTTTCTGTTCACAGCTTCAACACTTGTCAGCTTCAAAAACCTCGTTAGCCCTATTTCTTGTGTTGTCCAAGCTAAGCTCTGGCTAAGCGCGTTCAACTCCCCCTATCTGGCCGCTCCACCTATCAGCTTCTCCCCATATCTTTCAAGATTTCTCAAATAACCATATTGTCTCCCCCTTGAACAATCACTATTTTCTCCCCCTTTGTCAAAAAACCCAAAGGTCATGCCTTTGTAGTCTGTAACAGAGTTGAGAACACATATCAGTACATTATGGAAAAACACACCATACCTCGGGTAGAGGGGGGGGTTCCACATCCACACTATTTCAAGTGCGGGGAGTTGACTGAACTCCCAGAGCCAGTCGATGCTTTTCAAATTCTTCCTTGGGTAAGGCCTTTGTCAGAATGTATGCAACTTGTAGCTCTGTAGGCACATACTCCAACTTCACGATTCCCTGATCAACTTTCTCCTTGATAAAATGATACTTTATCTCAATGTGCTTTGTCCTTGAGTGATGGATGGGATTTTTGCTAAGATTGATGTCACTTGAGTCATCACATTGGATTACGATTGGAGACTTCACTTCAACTCCCATATCTTCAAGCTGCTGCTTCATCCACAATAATTGTTTGCATGCTTGAGTGGCCGCAATATATTCAGCCTCCATGGTTCTCAATGAAATGAAATCTTGCTTCTTTATAAGCCATTAAATACACAATCCACCTAGATAGAATTCATCACCTGACATTGATTTTCTATCATCCGCTGAACCGGCCCAGTCTGCATCAGTACATCCCAATAACTCTATCTGAGATTTGTCAGTATATGTCAAGATAAAGTCCATTGTTCCTTTGATATACCGAAGTATTCTTTTTTACTACAAGCGTGTAGCTTTCCTTGGGATCACTATAATATCTCGCTGCATGGCATGTGGTGAAAACAATATCAGAACTAGTCGCGGTCAAGTACAATAAACTTCTAATAATTTACCTTTATTCTATGATATTAACTGCCTTTCTATCTTCATATTTTGATAATTTCATCCTGGTAGCAACTGGAGTCTTCATATCCTTGGAGTTTTTCATTCCAAACCTTCTCAAAACCTCCTTGGCGTATTTGGATTGCGAAATTAAAGTTCCATTACTTCCTTGTGTCACCTGTAAGCCAAGAAAAAATGTTATCTCTCCAATCATTGACATTTCAAACTCATTTTTCAAGAATTCATAAAAATGTTTGCACTGAGCTTCATCGGATCCGCCAAAAATTATGTCATCGACATAAACCAGCACCATCATCCTTTGATTATTGTCATTGCTGAAATAGAGATTGTAATAAACTCCCCCATGCTGGAAACCAAGCTTCTTCAAGTACCGATTGAGCCTTGAGTACCATGCTCTTGGTGCTTGTTTCAACCCATACAATGCCTTCTTCAGCCTGAAAACTTTGTTCTCATCCTCATGAAGGAGAAAACTATCTGGATGCTCAATGTACACCTCTTCTTCCAGAACCCCATTCAAGAATGCAAATTTGATATTCATCTGGAACAATTTGAACTTTCTTTGCACTGTTATGGACAAAAATAATTGGATTGTCTCCAGCCATGCAACCGGTGCAAATGTATCATCTACATCTATTCCCTCTATCTGGGAGTATCCCTTGCACACTAGCCGTGATTTGTTTCGAATCACAGTTCCATCTTCATTCATCTTGTTGTGATAGACCCATTTAGTATCGATGACATTCTTGTCTAATGGCCTCGAAACAATCTCCCATGTCTGATTCTTCTCAATCTGATCAAGCTCTTCATTCATAGCTTGAACCCAATTTTCATCTTCAACTACATCGGAAAAACATTTTGGCTCCACATGAGATAAAAACGATGTTTCCTGTAATTATTTCATTCTTCAAGTCTGAACTGGAGCTGTCTGATCACCAATGATATTCTGCCTATCAATTTCAGCTCGACGCTTTGGCTTCCTTGCATACACAGACTTGAAACTTTCTTGTTCATCATCAGTATCTTCTTCTGAGTCACCCTCTGCCACTTCTACTCCCCCTGTGTCTCTTACCTCATCATCACTTTCATCCAGAAACTGTTCACTAGGTCATTGAGTATTCTGTTCATTTTCGACTATAGTGACATCATTTCTCTCAACAATTTTTTCCAACCTCTTGTTGAAGCATTTATATTCTTTGTTTTTCCCTGAGTAGCCAAGGAATATACCCTTATCTCCTCGTGCCTCAAACTTCTTGTGATTTTCTTTGTTGAGAATTAAACACTTACTTCCAAAGATTCGAAAGTATTTCAACGTTGGATTCTTTCCGTACCATAGTTCATATGGAGTCTTCCATTGCTTCAGACACAACAGAGACCTGTTCGAAACATATACCGATGTCAAAACTGCTTCCTTCCAAAATTTCTCTGGTAGGTATTTATCAATAAGCATCGTTTTGTCCATGTTTTTCATGATACTAATTCTTCTTTCCACCACTCCATTATATTGGGGAGTTCTCACTGATGAAACTTGATGCCTTATTCTGTATTTATCGAGATAGTCTTCGACTTGACTGTTTGTGAATTCTGTACCGTTATCTGTACGAAACTTCAGAATTTTCTCTCCAAGCATCCTTTCTGATTCCCTCCTCTACTACTTGATACAACTGAACACCTCTGTCTTATGGGTAATGAAAAATACCCAAGCCATTCTGCTATAATCATTAATGAAAAGAACATAGTACCTTTTCCCATTTAGGGATTGTGGTGGGATAGGTCCACATACATCAGCATGCACCAATTCAAGCACTCTGGTTGATTTCTGTTCCTTTGGCCTATATGTATTTCTGATCATCTTCCCTTGTTGACAAGCATCGCATGTATGAGTATTATCACGTGATAGTTTGGGAAGGTCTCTAGAAGCATCACATTTTACCAGATCTTCTATGGATGGTTGACATAGGTGACCAAGTCGCTTATGCCACAGCTGGTTTTCTTCCTCTCTGGATAAAAGGCACAAATATTCTTCCCCACTTACAAGGTAAAGATTTCCCTTTGTCCTTTTTCCTTGTATAACAACTACTCCATCTTTTGCTTTCATAACACACATCTTCTTGGTAAATCGAATAGAGTGCCCAGAGTCACATAATTGACCGACACTGAGTAAGTTATGACTAAGCCCCTCTACTACCAAGATATCAGCACATCTTATTTCTTTTCTCCCAAATTTGACCTTTCCTGAACCAAAAATTTTCAGCCCTTCATCATTCCCAAACTTGACAACTCCTTCTTTGTCATATTTTATGTCTGTAATTAGATCTTTGTTCCCTGTCATATGGGATGTGCAACCACTATCAAGGATCCATATTCCTGAACGATTTGAAGCTTTAAGGGCAATTTCCAAAACTAATGACTTTTCTTATTTCTTCTTCATGGTAAAAACTTGTGTCTTCCCACTTGGCATATATTGAGACTTCTGTTCTTTCTCAGATTATGATGGACCAGCTTCATCTTGCAGAGCTGCAAATCTGTTCTGAACTTTTAACTCACTAGTCGGTTTATTGATATGATGCTTGAGAACATTTTGATTGTGCTTTGGCACATTTCTTTGAATGGTCTAAGTGCAGTACCTAGCCATGTGCCCAAATCCTCCGCACCAAAAACAGTGTGCTTCAAAATATGTTCTAGAAAACCTCTCTCTATTTGGATGCCACCTCTGTTCTTGTTCCCTTTGGTATATTTTGGATATAGAACACACATACTTTGAATGCCCCACATTACCACAACAATAACACCTAATATAAGGTGCATTCCTTCATGATACTTCAGCACTATGAGTTTCCCTTTGGGATCTCTGAATATTCTGATTCTGTTTTGTGCCCAAATCGACCTTCAATTTCGAGACGGGTGCTTGCGGTCTGACATCAACTACCACAGATTTTTGTTTCTTATCAAGCCCTAAATCAGCCTTAGCATTTGAGCAATCTTGCTGCTTCACTCCTGCTGAACTACGAGCCTCCTCTTTCTTCTTCTCTGTCTTCTGAATTGCCTGCTTTTCTGATATCACATTGGGGGTCATGAGTTTTTCTTGATCCTTCATTTTTCGTCGCAAACTTACCACTTCTTCTTCAAGATCTTTGATACGTCTGACCTGCTCTTTTCCTGTGTTAGTCAAAAATATCAATTTCCTTCTTTTGTTCCTCAATTTTAACCTTATGTTCAATACTATTTTATGAGATCTCTGGTGATGAGGATTTTAGTTTTTCAGTTTCTTCTAACATCTCAGACTTTTCTTCATCCTGTTGTTGCATATAGAGTTTGGCATCATGAACCACTTTATTGTATTTCTTTGTTTTGGCTCTCCAAACATCTATCTCCTCAAGAGTTGCTTCCAATTTGGATTCCATATCAACTCTCCCTTCAATTTCTTCTTCTTCTTCAGCATCAGCTTCTTCCTTTTTCTGAGAACTACCAACAATCGCCACCAAGTCATTTACCCCACGATCTCTGCAATTTTCTATCTTCTCAAACTCTTCATCCTCAGACTCATATGAACTTTCAAATTCTTGTAAAACAATAGTCTTCATCTTGAAGAAATTTCTCTTGAATTGTTTCTTCCCTTTCACAAATGCTGAAGGCTTCTTCTTGGGAATTTTGACTTCATCTTCATCATTTTATTCTTGAAACTTTTTGGGGCATCTAACTGCAAGATGACCAACTTTTCCACATCTAAAGAAAGCGAGTTGAAGTTTCCATTTGAATTTTCCTTTTCCTCTTTGAAGATTTGAGGAAAGGAATAACATAAACTCATCTGTCTCTTCTTCTTCCTGAGAATATTCAATGGTCAGCTTTTTCATGGCCTTAAATGACATCTCTTTGGATTTTCCCTTTTCCACAGCCTCGTTGTCCTCAGTCCTCATCTCATATGAAACCAATGTACTGTGCAAGTTGTCCCATGTCAGCTCTTTGGGATCTTTATCTTCTAGTACAGAAACTTTCGGATTGAACCGAGGTGGAAGATTCCTCAAGATGCGCTTTACGATCTTTATGTCTTCAATGACTTCACCAAGACCTCACATATCTTCCACAATAATATTTACCCTGTCAAATAACGCATCAACAGACTCATTCGGGTTCATCTTCAGATCTTCATACTTATTCCACCACACTTGCAGCTTTGCCTCTCTGACCATTGTATCTCCTTCATATATATTCAATAGTTTTTCCCACATCGCACGTGAAGTTTTGGATGACATCACCTTTGTATAGATAGGATTGGATAGGGTTCGCCTTAAGGCATTAATTGCTTTGGAATCTACGTCCAACTATCTACGTTCAGCTTTTGAAAATGCGCCATTATTAATATCAGCAGTTATGCAATGCATTTTTCTGCTGTGAAACCATCCATTCCCAAAGATCGGAAGTAGTGTTGCATCCAATTATTCCATAGCTGAATGTTGTTCCTGTCGAAGATCAGAATCCCTTTATGATTGGTGACCTCTATTGAGAGAAGAACTAATATCAACATTTCCCTTTGATACCAATTTTTAGGTCCACAAGCCTGAATACCCTAAGAGGGGGTGAATCAGGGTATGACTAATTTAAAATTGAAGCCCATTCTGATCTAGTTTCGCTGTTAAGAAAAACACACTTCTCTCTCTCTCTCTCCTATTTCACAATATAAACAGAAAGTAAAGCAAGCACAGGACACAGCAATTTTACTTGGTTCACTGCAAAGGGCTACGACCAAGGAGCATACGCCGACAGGTTGCCGGTCGTACCAATTCTACTAAACTTCACTAGTTGTGGATTACAAGGTTCGGGTATAGTCACTATGTCCCATGATCACTGCCTTTACAAGATTTAGGGTTAGCTCACTGCTTTCCCAAGGGTCACTCCCTGTTTTTCTCTCTCTGGCTCACTGCCGATGGATAGGATCACCTTCTTCCTCTTCCTTCGCTCACTGCTCTGGAAAGGATCCAATAACAGTTTATAGACCTGTAGGTCTCTTCATTTGCATGAAGGAATGCATCTTCCTCTGTATGTAGATACTCTGTTGAAGCTCAACCTTCACCCGTAGATGAATTTCCCTTTCCACCGAAGGTACTGGGAAATCCCCCAGCTTCCACACAGCCCTAAATCACTACCGGAAATCAACCATACTTGGTGCCCTTCTCTAAGGCGGCACGCAAGACTCGGCATGCAAGTCAACATTGGTGCGCAAGTATTTCTTAACACTTGCATGACTCACGCTTAAGATTCTCCAAACTTGTGCGACGCACTTCCTTTACTGCCCAAACCACCTCAGGCACGCAACAAACACTTGGCGCGCAACTTCCTCCTCTGGCGCGCAAGTCCCACTTGCGCGACCCACCACCACTTGCGCGACCACCACACCTGCGTGATGGGAGCTCTGAATATTAAAATTTCTGAACTCCGATGAAGAATGAAGAGGGGTGGTCCAGTATTTAGAGGCATTTGGTCACCCCTGCGCGACGGCGCGTAACTCTCCCTTTGGCGCGCAAGTCATAGCGCGCAGGTCTCATCCCCTTAAAGTCACTTACGTGAACCATTCCAAACTTGTGTGAACCTATTTCATTTTCCATATTTTGATCTTCTGATCTTGAAAAACCATAGGCGCACAAGTTCTCAAGCTTCCAAAGCATCGGCGCGCAAGTCTCTTCACGGCGCGTAAGTCACCTGCACGACACCACCAATACTTGCGCAAAACTTATCCCTTTGCCATATTTTGATGATCTGATCTTGAAAAACATATGGTGTGCATTTTTCCAATCCTTTGTGTACACGGCACGCAAGTCCCTTTTACAAAAACCACTTTTCTTCATTTGGCGATTTAAGGCCCAAAAATTATGCAAACACTAGAAAACGGAACCACCTTTTATCTGTTCTTTTTATGTAGCCTTCAGATCATTCATTCCTTTATCGACGTTCTTGAATCAAACATGGATCGTTGACCACATCTCTTAAACTCGACATTCCACCATGAAATCTCCTTTGTCAACAAATTTGTATGTCATGGTTTTCTTTGTCAACAATCACAACACAGATTTTCACTTTGTCAACAAACACAATCACCTCAAAAATACTTCAATGACGCCTTGAGGGATTTGTGCCCAACAATATGTTATAATGGACATGTTTAAATAAATATATTGTAAAACTTAGGGTTGTGTGTAAAGAATGATAACATAGTATTGTGTGTAGAAAATGCTTAACTTGGTTGTGAATTTAATGCAAGAGATCAAAGAAATTAAATTTATTTGAAAAACAAATATTCATAAAAACACATGGTGCTATAGAATTTACATGGGGAAGTGAGTTGTGGCTTAAATTTCAGTATCCTAAGTAATTTTCATCCTTACTTATTAAAACAAGAGGCGGATGTTTGAGTTTTAATTTAAATATGTGCTTGGGATTATCATCAATGACAATGTTTTAAAGTTATATCATATTATTTTTTAGGTTTTTAGTGATTTATTTATACATTTCAAAGTTCTACATTTAATATTATTAATATTTAAAATAATTTGATAGGTATCTAATGTAAAAACATGGATATTTTTACTTATTTTAGTTTTTAAGCTTTAAAGATGTTGGATAAGGTCAGAAGTTGAATCTAGTAAGAATCCATCTTCCATGAAAACAATATCGTGTGTTATATATATAAATTTTCAAGTATAGTTATATTAAATAAAGATTATATTAAAGTATTTATGGACCTGTGGGTATAGATACTGATAATGTTTTCTACGAGATAACATAAGAAGCACATTAGAATTTTTGTAAACATAACATGTATTATAAGAGATATAGTGGTTATCAAACATGATTTTAAGATAATTATGGTGTAGTTAAAAAAATTAGATACAATAAACACAAAATGTATTATTAAAAACATGTATTTTATTGTAATTTCATTAAAAACATAACGTTGAGAATTTTGATGACTTTGGGGATTCATCTACTTTATAGGAGTAAGGGAACATGTTATGGTTTTATATCATGGTCTGATTAAAGTTTCAAAGAACAAAAAGGTTTATATAAAAATTTAATATTAATGTTTTTATATTTATTAATTTAAAATGTTAATTGGTTGAATATTTTAAGGGATAATTCAAAATATTGCATAAATTCTCAATCATCTTATGAAAAATTAGAAGACATCATGTTTCACGTTTACACTCTATGGTTTTTAAGAAATAAAATTAAAAATATTGTAAAGCACCAAAAAACAACATATTTTTTCTTATAAATGATCCACATCTTTGACATGGACTAAAGGGTGAACTGAGAAACATTTTTCTTGGATCTTTAATACCCATTTAAGGATTTATTTATTGGAGTGATCATATAAATTCGTGAATCATTGATAACTGGCATTTTAGGATTATTTTATGGTGAATTGGTTAATCCTTCCCTATATCTATTTCTATTTATGGATTTTAAAATAGGGTATTAGAAGATTATTTATCAGGTATATGGGTGAGAAATTATATTGCAACATCAATGAACATTCATTTGATGAATTATTTCTTTAAAAAGGTACGTGATTCAAAAATACACCTCTTATTTATGTTTTCAAATTAATTTCACATGTTTCAGAACTAATAGAATAATAGATTTAATGATTATATAGATAAAATAAAATGGTATTTTTTTTAATTAGGGAATTTTTTACTCATTTACTCAACATTTTTGGGAGTTATATTTATATTTATCTTATTTTTATTGTATGTACATTGAAGGATTTTATTATGAAGTGTGTTATGGATGTTTTATCACATATTAAATTAATCTAGTGTTATATCTCAAAGAGGTAATCGAATATTATATTCGGTATAAATTTGTTAGATATAGGTAATTAGAAGGTATTTTGATGTTATATTCCAAAATAAATGAATGAATATGGTGTTCCAAAACTATGATCTGAAGTAGCATTACAATGAGTTTGACATGATTTGGAATAGTGAAGAGGTGATCAAATGACGTTTTCCAAGGATGAGTGGTTGAAGTAATTTTATTTTCTGTGAGGTTTTTATTTATGGGTTGGATATGGAAATGTTATTTAAAGGATATAATGGTTATGTTATGAGAATATATCTTGATAAAAATGTTTTTATTAATGGATTATCCTTAATCTCAATATGTAGAAATAATTTAGTGAAAATTTGGAGTACCCATGATGTCAAATAAAAACATTTTATGTCGAATAAATATATATTAATGAATATTAAAGATATAAATGGGAGAGGGAAAATAGTGGCTCTGAAGAACTATAACCCTAGATGTGATTATGGGTGTCGATCATTGTATATTTCAACAACGGTTGTTGTTTTATTCTCTATTCCCTACATAACAACCACACGAGTTTGATTTTGATATCTGATGTCCTTATTATGTTGGATTTCATGTGAACCCCAAATTACTTGTTGTATCATATGTTCATCTACTAACCTCTCAGGTTATATATACAATACACTGTATTTCTATTTTTACATTATATTCCTCTAATATATTTACTTACATAGATATTTTATTTCTCATGAATATTGTATTCCCTCAAATTTGGAATTCCTGAAATAGAATATTTGGTTCATTACTATTGTTATTATTATACTGATTATCATTTTATACAGTTATGATAATTTTTTATTTTAGTAGAGTAAAATTATAGAAATATGGGACTTTTTAGACTTACCTTGGGATGAGATCGTTTTTCTTCTTTTCATTCATATATGATTTTGTATGATTCATCCACATTGATATGTAGGATTTTTTTTAGAAATATATTGACTAATGTTTCATTCTCACCCCTAAATTTATCATTTCTTACTTTATAGTATTGATTCTAAGGTTGCATTGGGATCTATTAGCTTCAATCATGTGGCAGTTAACTAGAGTCTAAGAAGTTTCATTGTATTTCCTTTTACCCTAACAATTTAGATGATGTTGTCTTATCATTTTTTACTATTTAGAATATTTTTTATCTTTTGAGGTCTTAAGTAATATCATGCATGGTTGGTCTAATGTATTTATTCCATGATATTGGGTTTGTTCTATTGATAGTTGTGTATTTTTTTAAATAAAAGGTTAATGTGTATCATAAATTTAATTCTATACACTTAGTGATAGGTTCACCCTATGGGATATTGAAATTGGGATTCAAGGTTCACACATGATATTTTCACTGAATTTTTTGGATTCTTGGTGGGGTTGGGTTGTAACAAATATATCTTACAATGGATAGAAATTACTACCCTATAAATATTCTTATATTAATTTGGGGGGAAGATGCGAAGACAGTATCATTGTGACATTTTTTGTAGCATCACAAGTCAATTAGCTAGATGAAAAGGGAAATCCATGTACCATATAGGGAGGGTGCGCCTCATTGATTCAGTTGTATCATCAAAGTGTGTATACTCTATCTCTCTCTATAGTTGGCCAATAGGACTTCTTTGTGATCTATAATGTATAATGAGAAACGTTATTTGGACAGGTTCAGTACATGAAAGGAAGCTGATTACTATGGCCTAGAAGGAGTTTATTAAACACATTGATATGGGGGGTATGGGAATCAAGGATCTTAATATTTTTCATTATGGTGTTTTTAAAAAATTACATGAAATATCTTAACTTATAATGAACCATACCTGGGTTTTTTAGTTTTAGGCTCAAGAAGAGACTTCGGAATGGGTATTCCAACTATCTTAACCCATCAGTATGGCCTTTAATTAGACACTCTTTCGCTCATCTAATGTAAAAATCCAAATGGTTTGTAAGACAACAGTCATGCCTCAATTTCTTGGATACTACCAACATGGAAAATACACTTAATGTGAAAAATGTTCCTCCCAACTTGCTTGGTATGTTTGTTGATGATATATTGAACCGCACTGAAAATATTAATGATATGGTCACCACATAATATGGCCTGAAAAATCAATTCTATCCATTTATAGATAATGACACTTTGATCTGGAATCCATGAATAAATTTCATGTTCAATTCCATATATTTATACCTATTATAATGTGATGGATCCACCCAAACACCATCTTGGATATTGAAATTCAAGACAACATTTTTTTCAAACATCACAGTTCTTTCTTTTGGGGAGAATCTGAAGGAATCATTTAACTGCACATGATGAATTGAAGAAACTCTATAAATACATTTTATCAATGTTACATATCTTCCTAATGGGTGATGAAAACATGAAAAACTTGTTATTGAGATTCTCTATTACACATAAATTATAGAGACAGATTGGTGATATTTTTATTATCAATCAGTGTGTGAAAAATAAATTTTATGATCTAATGTTACACATTAATACATTTGGTAGAAAAAACATATATTCAGAACCCCCTCTTTCTAGAAGTTGTATCTATCATTATCTCCTTCTAGGAAGATCTCAACACCTCACTTCTTTATAATACGCCTCAATTTTTTCATGTAGGTGCACTAGTAGTACATCAAATGTGTTTTCTACTTTGGTGATGTAGGTTAGTAAAATAAATAACGGCTTCATGGAAGTCACTACTCTTAGGTTTTTGGGAATTTTAGGAAGGATAAGGAAACCCCCCATGCTAAATAAAATTATATGGATTCCTCTTATCTCACCATAGATCAATGGAAAAGTTGATGGAGCAACCCTTGGAATTTCGGGACTCTCGGGGTGTGGAGGGGTCTTCCGCACTCATGGTTGGAATTTGATCTGTATTGAATTGGATTGTGAACTCATCATCAATGCCCTAAAATCAATAATTAATAATGTCCCATGGTGGATAGTCCCACACTATATTTGATACCTTGATTTGGTCAAGAATCTCAATATAATAGTTTCATATGCTTACAAGGAAGAAAATAAAGTAGTGGATGCACTTTTAAAGAGAGAGACCATAGAAATGAGTACTATATAGCCCTTTAATATTCCTTATTACTTTTCACCGCTAGTGGATGTGCACATAATGGGTGTCTTTAACTCCCTGATTTGTAAACCCCATTGTAATTCTTGGCTTTTTGCTTTATTTCACTTTAATAAACTTTTTAGGGTCCGCATGTTCGGACCCTACACTTTCCTGGTAAAATGTTGTTATACATAAAATATCTTGTTATTGTTTAAATACTAGTTATGGTATGAAATACCTATGTTTTTTACTTGGTCTTATGCAAATTAATTTTGTAGCATTCAAAATTTATAACCTCAGATAGAATCAAAAATCAATTCTCAAATTATTAATGGTTGTGGATTACAATATATGAAAATTATTGATCATTCATCTAAACAATTTTGGTATATGTACATGAGTAACCAAATAATCTGAAACATCCCCATTACCACCTAATGATCATTTAAATATCATGATTAAAACTCATAGATATTATCAAGATAGAATTTTTTAATAATATAATTAGTGATGACTACTAAAAAGGGGAAAATGAGGTGTATATCTGCTGGCCTTGAATAAGGAGGCTTATCATCCCGTCAAACTATGTATTTGGCCTTAATTTCGTTGGGCCTTCATGATGGGCCTATGGTACATTGGTTCATAGTTGTAATAAAAGGCCAGGTTGGCTCTTATCATTGCCTATGGGTAGGGATGATGTTTAGCCCATAAGGGTTCCAGAGTGTGTGTCTTGTTTGGATCCTTGCAATCCCTTCTAGCTATAATAAATAAAAAATACTACTATAGTCAATGAAAATTTATATTTATTTATTTATTATATGATAAATATTTCAAATAATATATTATTCATTGAGAATAAAAAATTAAGACCACATATTATTGACATATATTAATATTATAATTTATCTAGAGGGTTCCTATGGTAAATAAATTACTCCACATATATAACATTTAATTTGATAAAAAATATAATGGCATTCAAAAATAATCTTAGTTGGTGAGGGTATCAAAATCATTTTCAAAAGCGTCCAACCCTTATATTAAATATTTTTTAGTGGAAGTACTTTTTTCCTTTTCATTAAATAATCATGATAACAATTAATTATTTATCATTTTATTCATGAACAAGTATTCCATACACGGTTGATAATGATAAATATTTTTTTACATAATATTTTCATGTTAAATACTCTATCAATTATACTAATAAAATGAAATTAATGACCTATTTTTATTTTCACTTTATTTTATATAAAAATAATTTTAGATAAGATAATAATAATTTTAAGTACAATATTTCATTTCGAATTTTATTTGAATAATTGTGTGAATTCAATTAGGTATTGTAATATACATAGCATAAATGAATAGACCACTAATAAGAACAAGTGGTACATTAGAGTAGGGATAAGGATGAAGTTTTAAAACAAAATCCCACTAAAAAATTGTATTTTTTATCATTTCAACACATATATTGAGTTTACAATTGGTTGTACATACACATTATCACCTATTTACCAACCTTGCAGGATTATTCTTTACCATGTAGCTCAAAAGCCCCATCCAACCATCCATGTAGTGTATGAAAAACCATTCCAAATAGAGCATCATGACTAAATAGATAATGAACCAGTTTAATTTAATCTTTTAAGATCCATTACTCACCTCCTTATAGGGATCCATAAGGTCATTCCAACATACCAGATTATACCAAACCCACCAAAACCATGAATGGGTTGCTAGTAAGTTGAGTGTATCTCCCTAATCCCACATACAATAATACAAGGAATCGAGATAATAACCTAAGAGTCATTTTACACAAAAGGGGGGCCTTAGCCTGTGAATATTTAAACAACTTCACATCTCCAATAAATGATATATAACATTGAGACCTAGATTTAAAAATAGACCAATTTTAGTGAAGTATTCATGCAATAATAATAAAAATCCTATAAATGTAATAAAAACCAATTCCAGATACAATCCTCAATACAAAATACCAATATACCATGATAAATAACAACATATAACTATTGAGTAGTTGAACTCAACATCACACCAATACTGACTCGAACACTACAAAAATCAAACACCTCCATGATCCAATATGAACTTTCTCTATATAATTCGAGACAACAATAAAAATGTGTATCATTTCAATAGACATGACATGTGTGGGAATGAGGACCTTACAAGGGTGAGTCTGGAAATTCCAATCAAAACAACCCATATATTTGAAGTAAAACAAGATAAAAGTTATAGAAAATATAATAAATCAGATATGAATTTAAGGTAACATGTAATAAAGTTCAATTAGTTCATTATTTGTCATAGCACAGCTCTACTAAAGTTTAATACAAAAAATAATAAAAAATAATCAAATCACCACTAAACCCATAGTACCTAAATTACTTCACATCCATCACTTCCAAAATATCCCTCAATGGGTGCAGTAAATGGGAACCCAAGACTCACATGGGTGCATATTAGTTCAGAGGGTATGAAGAACAATGGAGGACTCTTGCCTCATGTTATATAATAAGAAATGATCAAGAGAGTTAACTACAACATGATTTAAAACCCCATAACCCATCACTATAGGAATATTACCTACTCTATTAAGTATACAGAGAATCCACTCCCAAGATATTATATGATTCTAGGGAGTTTACATACATCATATCACTCTAATAATATAACCACACACATCATGACATATATAAAGGAAAAATAATATCTACCCTATTAATCACCTTAAAAATAATCTAAAAATATCTAAGAGATATACAACTTCACTCTCTATTTGTATAAATTCTCAAAAATTACTAATAATATATCAAAAAAATCTTCATGTGTAAAAATGCGAAGGAAACTAAACTATTCTAATTACATAGTGTTCCCTTTTTGGGAACACGATGTGTAAGATACTTGAGTTGTCTGATCATGTAATTCCACCACTAAATCCATATAATGTTAATATGCAATGTTATTCTAATTATTTGCATGATATTTAGAGAAATTCTGGCTAGATAGCATGCATTCTGGAAATAATATAATTTTCCTTTCTATATGTACATGGAATATCTAAGAAATAAAAGGTGTGTGGGTCTATATCACAACTAGGAATGCACAACCTTTATATGTTGATCTTCACCATATGAAATGCATTGCATGTTATACAGTGGTTAATAATATGTCGGTCCTTTTTATTGAATTTTCATGTACAAGGATACAAATTGAGGTACATTTCCACCTGAAACACCATGTGTTACCGGAAGATTTATGTTGTGGGATATTTATAAAACATCAAAACCCTATTATCATAGCTTAGGAAATAAATAACAAGAAACCTAGAGTATGGCATGGCCCATAGTCTAGAATTATAGATCTATCGAATTTTTTATCTCAATCTTCCTGATATTATCACATTTATCCATATCATTATTTCATTTATTGTCTGATATCTTGAAGATGACCAAAACACCTCATTAGAGTGATATCCATCCATCCATCCTTATTTTTTTCACAACTTCTATCATTTTCATTGAATATATAATTGAATGATCATTTTTGTATCATTTTTTCACATACTCAATTTTTTTAAATATGTACTGACATCTAAAAATCATTGTGAGATAATTAATCGTCCATAAAAGAATCTTCATTAGAATAATGATCCAAGAAAGATATTAAAATTAAGTATTTTATTAATTGAAGTTCTTTATCACCATGCCAATTCCATTCAAAAATTGATCAACATATAATTGAAAATATACAAATTAATTAACTTCTAAAAGCATTTTATTTTCAAAAATAAAATTAATACCATTAAAGCCTTATTAAATATTAATTTATATCAAATATTTGATTTAAAATTTTCAAATAATTTGATCTTGTCCCACCTTTGAAATAAATTAGTTCATGGTGAAATATTAAATGGGGAAATTATTCCTCCCCATGATATTATTTGGATAATTCACCATTGAAACACATTAATTACTTCCAATTATAATTCATCACATTATTACCTCTCATCAAGGCTTGATAAAAAAATAAAAATATTCCAACACAAATATATAAAAATAATCCATGTCATCACCACCTCTATTTGAAGATCTAATTTCTTTTTTTTATATTTTGTCAATAAGGATAGACAGATCAATAAGAAAGTTTATATGAATATGTGTAGAAGAGGGATTTTCCAAGAATATTAAGGTATATTCAAGATTTAAATTACATTCTCACAAGGAGAATGTTTTTAATAGTTAGAAAAACAATTATAAGATCAAAAAAGGTTATTGGGAGAATATTTCAATTTTGGTCCACATTTAAAATCTATTATATGATTTTTAAAGTTAATGATAATTTGGAAATAGGTTTTTTATATGTTTTATAATCTTACTAGTGTATGTTTCATTTTATTAACTATGTATGTGTTCATGATGTTATTGGAAACATATATTTGAACACATTTCTCAACATATGATTCATTATAATTCACTATATATATTTTGGTAGGGCATCATTGTATGATTTATTTTATTTAACATAGAAAGAATTTACCATCCATTAGAATCTGTGAATAAGTTCATGGACACATAAGAATGTTGTCACATGAATGAAGGAGGGTGACAACAAGAATGGGATTTCACGCCAATGGTGGTATCATGGTTGGATGGAATAGTTGTTGTTCATTTGTGATGGTAAGAATGTGGGATGATTAAGTAGGGGACTCCCACTAGGTTTTCCAATGTAAGATGAATATATACAAGTAATGGTTCATCTGGTTAAAAAATGGACACACACAATACAGTTTCATGGGGAATTTCATCTCAAACCCCTAATCAAATAACTAATTCATATAAGTCACGCCACTAGAACTTATGTTACACCAGTAGAAGGAAATTTTCCACATAAGGAATCTTGGGTCATATCTCTATATATTGTTCTATCAGTATTTTCATGTGATCATGTATGCATCTCTCATAAACAAAATCATGATGCTATAAAAGTTTTAAGTTGAATGTGAGGGATTCAAAATAATATCTAGGTCACAAATCTAATGAATGTATTGGATATAATGAATGATTGTGTGGAAGAAATTATTCAAGCATACAAAATCATTATTGATGAGAAGTTATCAATGATAATCAATGTTTTCATTGATCAAAGTTGGATGATGAAAATTTCACACATGTACAGTTGTGTGTGAGTTATTTTGAGTTTAATACATTAACATTCAAATGTTGAACATTTTTAAGAAGTTAATGCATAAAAAAATAAATTTCAGTGGATTTAATATCAGTAAAAGATCATGCAAGGTTTTAAAATTTTATCGAAGAAGGAAATATATTTGACGATGTGTGCCTACTAGACTTCATGGGAATAAATATCACTTTATATATGATTTTAAGATGATAACACATTGTGAAATCACAATTCAAAATATAAGTAATAAAGACGTCAGAATTATGTATGTTAACATGCTAGTGTGGAATTTTTTTAAGGCGAAAGTTTTTTAGGGATATGAACTATGATATTTGGGAAATCACAGGAGTGTGGAAATATAATTCTTCATAAAGAATTAAAAAAATTGTGAGACTAGTGTTAAATTTATAGAAATATCAATGTTTTCTTATTTTAAGAAAGAAATTATGCTCATGTGGGTATTGAATATTTAAGATAAGTATAAGAGTAAAAAAAAATTTGAATTTATGAATTTTTCTACAACCTTTATGAGTCAAAAAAATAGTGATAGAGATTCAACTTTTATATTCTTACTGTATATTTAGAGAGTTGAAGAAAATTAAATGGAGACTTATTCTAATGTAAACCCATGACGAGTCATCAACTAATGAATAGAGGACTATTATAACCACATTTTATATAAGAATCTTGAAAATAGACACACACTACACATGTTAAGTATATATTATCATCTAGAATCATATAGATAGACACCCATTATGATTTAATATCATTTTGAGTTTGAGGGAAAAACAAAACAAACCTATATATATATATATATATATATTGATCATTATCTAGAATTTAAATACCTTATCATTAGTAAAATAAGTAAACTAGAAGAAATGGTTGTTCTAGTATAAACAAAACCCTTTAAGGATAATGGTACCAGTATAAATAGCTCTATATATTCAAGAATTTGATTATTACAATGTTTCTAGATTTTAATGGAAGAAATCCAACCTTTTTGTGTGACTTAGAAAACACTTGAAATCACTCCAATTCAATAGTGACAGTAAAATTTGTGTACTCTAAAAAAATTAAACATAGAAATAATTTTGTTCTCAAATTGATGTTAAACATTAAAAAACTCATGTGTTGTTATTATTGTCTATTTGAACATTTTATAATAATGTGAGGTTTGATTGAACATAAATTGATCCATTTATCGTAATTGGGTAATAGGCTTTAGTAACAAGAGGGGAAACTTAAAATAAGAAAAGTCAAACTTTATAAAAATTTTATATACTAATTTACCACCCCATCCCACCCCCAGTGCCCCTATAAGATATAATTGGATCTACTATCCAAGGGAGGTTTTTCTCTGGTCGGATCAATTCTTTCCCATGTTTTTTTTACATGTCCAAAATGAAGTGTATATTATAAGTTTATTTAGAAGATCCTCAAAGTGAACACTTATTTTCTCATCATATTGAATAATACCTAGTGGTTTCTACCAAGACTCTAAAAAATAGGGAGAAGTAAAAGTCAAATATATTGAGAATGATCTCAAGATATAAGAAGAATCAATATCCAATTAAATTTGATAAAGGATATAATTTCTCATCTCCAAAATCTATAGATATTGATCCCATTGAAGAAGCAAGTTCAAGTTAGGAAGAGTATGAAGAGGTTGAATCAATCAAACTAATTGAATAATTTTACAAAAATATTAATGGTATGTGAACAGAGATCCTATTTAAGTATTCATATATATACTAGGTTTTTTATGTATCTTATATATGTAAAATCTCAACTATAACATGAAATAGAAAAATTATAGGACACACTATGTTTGAAATTCAAAAATTATCATTCTCCCACAAACCTTATATAAGTTAAAGGAGAATTAGTGATATTTTGATATGTAGAGATTCACTTTATTAAAGAATAATTAAAAATATATGGTTTTTAGAACTAGGAAATATAATCTTTTATTGAATAATAAATTCTTTCATTAATGAAATTTCATAAAAACTCCATCAATGTAAAACAAGATTAGATGAAGGTTAACGGAAAAAAAAATAAAAAATATGGATAACACTTTACAAGAATCATGAAAATTAAATAAATATAATATTAATAAGATTCAAAGATAATGGGAAAAAATATTAGATAATTTGAGGATGATAAATATTCTCACAACATGAAGTGTCTTCCTCAGGGGATGAAACATAAAAAATATGGAAACTACCATAAATGTAACTTACCAAACTATTGAGAAGAAGGGATGTTTCCACACAATAATCAAAAGAGTATCTTCTCACAAAATGGGAATATAAAATTATTAAAAATAATATTATATCATCTAAATAATCATCCACCTCTATCTATTTGAAAAATTTACCATCCAAGTCAAATTATATTGATCATGTTAAATCTATTTTTGTAGATAGTGTAGATTTTAAACAAAAAAACTACAAAAGAATTATGAGGAAAAATTATGATAATCCCATCATCATGTCATGGTTTTATAGAATAATGTATTAAAGATCTATTTCACTTGGTTAATCTTAAAAGGATGTTGAAAAGCCCTAAAAATATAAAGCTTCTAGTTTTATAAATTTTGGATAGCATGCATTATAAAAAATAACACAGAGGTTTGTTAGACATTTTTTTATTTTTATTGGTTTGGGAATATGTACTTTTATTCTTGGAAAAATTTATACATTATAAAAGATAAAATAGTGAAACAATTGTGGGGGAGTAATCCTAGTAGTTGAACAATTCATATATTTTGAAATAATTATCTAAATCAATCAAATTTGGAAAACATATAGATATCTATGATGTTTGAAATAGTTTTGGTCACAAGGATTGTGTGTGATCATATCATAATGTGTCAAAATTAATTGGGAATAGAGAAATAAAAAAATAGTACATAAATAAAAGACCCTCTTTAGAAGGAAGATAAACAAAGCTGATTGGGAAATTACTCCCAAGAAAATTTAAAATAGTAATGACTCCGTCTTATAAAAAACAGAAGGAATATTATGGTCAAATATTGTCCATAAAGTCTAGATAGTGTTCTACATTAAAGTTAAAATATTATTTTATTTTAAAAATAAAGGTCACATCATGAAAAAGTATAAAAAATAAACTGATGTATGTATTGAAAAATATAATAAGAACAAATTGAAATCATTCCACAAAAATCATAAAGAGATTGATTTTATGAAAGACTCTTAGAATGAGAAGATATGTTGAGAATCAAAGAAACCTGTCAATTATTTTAAAGAATCGTTAATAAAATTTATATTTTATTTAAAGAGGAAAAATAGTTGTAATAATAATAATAATATAAAACTAATGGAAAATAAAATATTCCACATGATGATATCAAATTCAAGAGTGATTCTCAAAAAAATGAAAACTCAAGAGTTTTAGAAGAGTTCTCTCAGAGGTGTAATATGGCTAGATATATTACCATAAACTACTTAACCATGTTTCTATCCTAAAAATATATATTAAAGATAATGAAGATGGAAAAAAGATATTCATGGATTATAAAAAGAGGAATATCACATAAAAATATTCCAATACAGAAAAAAATATAATATTTCCAAAGAATAAATCCTTGAAGAACATGAAATCCAGCATGAAGAGTCATTTTAGACATGAAGAATAAAATGAGAAATAAATTTATTCAAGAATAAATTATCAACCTATCTTATCACATTAATGATCAAGGAGGTCCAATTTATTCCATTGATTTTTTATCCTGTATTTTTTAGATTTAAATATAGTGAAGTGAAGATAAGGATAGATGGTTTGGGAGCTTTTAGAAATTGGATGTAAATCAAGAAATATGTTTGATAACGAGGTCCAATTTATTCCATTGATTTTTTTTATCCTAAATTTTTGTATTTTTTTTAAAAAAGTGGGAGATAAAATTTTTTGTATATTCATATATTAACATAACAGAATTTCAGAGTATTAAAAACAGACAAAAATGGGGATATTGAAGAGCCCATGCAAAAGGTTTAATTTTTTTTAATAAGGTTTAGTTCCTTGATATGAAATATGATGTCAATATTTTTATAATATGGAGTATCCAATCTTGATAATGTATTTCCAAGATTTAAAATTCATGTTTATAGCAAGAATGATTTTTGAAATTTATAAATTGAAGTTGAGAAGATCTTAAAATGTGGTTGGGTGTTACTTCAAAATTCTTTCTTAATTTTAAATCTATATTGTGAGTTTTATAGGTATTGATATTTTTAAAAAAATTTGTGTGTATGTGAAATTGTATTACCAGTGTATGTCTCATTTTATTACCAATATATGGGTCATTGTAATTAATGGCCAATTGTATTTTGAAATACCACTCAGTGTATTTTTTATTTTAATTCATTTTGTAAATTTCATTTTCTTAACTATATATGTGTGGATGGGCCCAATGAAAAAGTTATATTTTATTTGACAAGAAAAATAATCTCCAGCCCTCAATAACTATAGATACGTGTATTGACACCTACACATACCAACGCATGAGTGACGATGGGGGATAAAATGTACTGGTCAATGATCCATGGTTAGTGGAATGGGTAGGTTGAATATGAATTATTCAGTTGTGTGTGGAATCATATAGGAGGATTTAGTAGGTGACTCCCATGGATTTTTCTAATATAGGTTCAATATATATGGGTCATTTTTTATCCACTTAAAAACATGACCACAAGAGAAATGATTTACCCTTCCCTAGATTTTATGCATTCATGTTATTCTATTGCAACATATGTCATGTCACTGGAAGAAGCTTGACCACATAAAGAAGCCTACATCACACCTCTAGAATTTACTTCATGAGGATTTTCATGTGATAAATCATGCATCACCCACAAAAATATCATGATTCCATAAATTTAATGTAGTGAGTGAAATGGATACTGTATAAGATGAAATTCACTAATCTCGTTCATGTATTACCTATGATAAATGGATTTAGTGATGAATATATTCATTAATACATAATTTATTTTCTTGTGATGTTCTACGTGATAAAAAATATCTTAATAATTAATGTTATATGATGAAGACTTCATGAATGCTTAGTTGTGTGTGAATGATTTAATGGTTTAAAATATGTTATAACATCCTCACCCAACTAACATCCACTAAGTAGTTCCTAGATTGGAGGATTAGTCACTAGACCTCAAGAACACCTCCCCATACTCTAGAGGTTTCCAACTAGTTGTGTGGGTTTCGGCTGGTATTATGAGGAGACTATACACCACCCCCCCCCCCCTCCAATATTAGAGTTATTAGTAACAGAAAAAAACATCATCAAACACAGTAACCATCTATGTACACAGAAAAATTAAACATAATGTTAAAAAAACACATGAATATGGGATCATGCTGTCATATAAAAACAACAATATCCCATCAAGAAGATCATATACATGGATAAAATAATAATCAAAATACATTATGGCTCTACTACATCCCGAAGACTCTCCTCATCCTAATATCGAATCCCATTTGAGTTATCTCGCTTGATCAAGTTACATAGGACCCTTCCCAACATGAACGTGAAAATATTTAGATCTACTCGGGTACCCAAGTGTCATTGTCATGTGAGAAGGGTGTGATTATAAATAAATTTTTCACCACCTATACGGTTATGTACCTAACAAGGAAATGCAATAAGCATGTGGTGTATGCTTGGAGTATAAATAAAATATAACTATGGAAGCATAAATTAATAACCACTATGGATACTCATGTTTCTCATTAAACCCTGGATCAACCCAATCTTGATTCAACTAATATTGGGGTGTCTCTAAGAACATCATGAAGTCATTCCAAACAAAACGGGGCCTAATGGACATATAATAACAAGTATAAATTCTGGACTCGGGTAGTATCCTAAGGAATCCAAATAGTTATAGACATAATTCATAAATCCAAGGAGCATGTAAAAGGCATCTCATAGAATAAATTTGTAAGGAAATCCCTATGAGGTAATCCTAGGAGATCAATACTCATTAAGAGTCATCACCAAACCCCAATAGATAATCATGTGCATTCCCTAGTCAATATTCATCATCATAAAACACCAAGGGGTAAAATTGGGCATTAAATAGTCATAGGCCATCATAAACAAACAATAAGATGTAATATTATGTGTTCCATAGTCATTAGGAATCATCACCAAACCTCATGAGGTAATCCTAATCATTCTATAGTTATAGGCTCAAAGGAAGGATTCTAGGAAAATATCAAGGCATCTCATGTATCTAAATACATGTTGGTGGGTATTTCATCCCACCTATACCATCTTGTGTCATGTATCTCAATGGTATTACCATCTTAATAAATTAATCATATAAACTAAGGCCAGCCTTTGAATTGTGTGAATTAATCTCATCACATTCAAATATTCACAAATCATTGATTTAGGTTTTAAGATGACACCTTCCATTATAACAACCCATTCCTTTTACACATACTCTCATTATGGTCAACATAATAAATAGGGAACACATCAAGGTTCCCTAATACTTATCATGCATGGACACCCCTTGAAATATCCTTTATTTAAATATTATCACATGAGTTAAAACCCACCACCCAGATTATATAACATCCATTAGAATCAACAAAGTCTCATTAAGGCCTCACTAGCCTCCTAGGAAAGTCTAAAAAGGGAGATGGATTTAACCCCATTCCCTTTCAATGTCACTTTAGGTAATTTTGAACACCCAACTTATCCATCAGTCCCCTTAGAGTATATCCACTTAGGTAAACACAATACATTTGGAAATAATACTCTCTATATAATCATCTCAACAAGCCTTCATAATATAATTCATCTCAAGGTTCTTATTTGGAATACTCATTCAACACATTACCAATCCACTACTATACTATGAAATGAGGTACCCAAGACACCCAAACTATGGTAATATATGTTCTCTTAGTCCCTTAATACACCTCAAGGATTTTTATGTCTCATAGTATTCGATCTTACAAAATTCCTCATCTATCAATGACTAACGCAATCAAACCAATGCATAAAGGTCTATCATGGACCTTGAAACTTTGTTCACTCATGTATGGGAATTCACCTTTAATTAAATAATTTAAAAAATTTAAAAGGTTAATTAATCTCAGTGGTGAGACTATACATATCACATATATATAAATATAGTTCATAATACTAATGGGTATGCATGAGGGAGCACATACCTAAAACAAGTTATCCCCACCCCTTTAGGTGAAGCCTAGAAACTCTCATAGGAGCTCATCCCAGTCCATTTGGCCATCGCACATATATGTGGGGACCTAAATGACATCCAAGAAACCACTAAAAAATCCTTGGAAGAGGTTTATAACAGGATATTTTAACTATTATGGGCTATATCCCTCTCACACAACACCAATTATATGCTCAATTTCATTTAATTTAATTCAAATCCATAAAAAAATTTAAACAACATAGAACCTCAACCAAAACAATGTGTGACGACATGTAGACATCATTTTGGAACATCCTATACCTACACCCCCAGGGTAATGGGATAATTCCACCATAATTTAGTGGAATAATCTTCCAAATACCTTACCATATATATCAAAATCAAATAAAATCCAAGGAAAATTGAAAATATGGGTTAAAAGAAAGAGAAGTATTACCAAAACCCCAAATAAATCACACCCTCGATTTTTAAAATATGATAAGGAACTAATGAGGAATATGAAAAGAGGTTGACCATTAAATTTGTTCCAGAAGGAGAATGAAAATAGGGTATCCCTCTAATGAATCAGAATGTATAGTTGGTAATTTCACAATTTTAATGAGCCACATGATTGGGCCCATTGGTTTTACAGTATGAGTTTCCAAACCATTCACCAACATTGTAGCAATAATTGTCCAAGTAAACACCTATCACATGTTTGGTATGTATGATTTATCAAAATTTGCAAAAACTTTGAAAATATAATTTCCTTGGTCTAAATAATTTTGGGCAATTTTTTAACAAATTTGGACAACCATATACCAAGACCTCAGTCCAAACCAAGTTGCACTATTTACCCTAGAATACACACAGTTTTGTCCAAATCATGCACTAAATGTTCTAAAGAATAATTCTCTTTGGAAAATGGATTTGAAACCTCCTAAAGATCATGGTTCAATAAAGTTTCTCCTAAGCTATGCACAACAAACTATGCAACTTATGCAGGGTTCTCAAAAACTTATAAAATTCATCCTGAATATTCTGATACACATCCACTAATAGAGTTCATCTATTGAAATTCAAACTATATCTGAAAACATCCCATTAATACACTCTAAATCTCATATTATTAATCTGAATCTTAATTTTAAAAATTATCCCTTCTCTTGATTTCCAAAAATATAAATTATATCAGAAATTCATAACTCACCCAAAAAAGGAGAATTAGAATCTCCCAACTGATGTACTTAATTTCCCACAAGAAGCCTAGATGGTCTTTAACCATAAACCTCAACCAAAAATTGTCATCAATTTATGCTCAGTTCTCTATGTTTCAATCATGAACGTCAAATGATCTCTCACTACACAACTAAAAGAACAAGGCACACTTTTCATCGCAATTCAAGAAATCACTCATAACCTCCACTAAAGCACTAAGGAGGTGTTTAAAATGCCCATAAAACTCGATACAACCAAGTGTCATCAATCAATTTATCATATATCTCATGGTGGTCTCCACCTTAATCATTGACCCCTAGCTTCAACTCTTATCATTGGTGAACCCCACTATCAGGATTTCCAATCAAAAAACATCCTCACTGGTCCACAATCTTCTTGGTGTGGTTTCCAATTTATCATACCCAACCATAGACAAAAATACCTGTTTAAAGATAGTACCACATGGCCTCTTCGATTTCAACCAAATCAGATGAGTAGCCATTATTCATACACAAGTCCTAAATATGCTATAATATCTTTGAAAGGCCCTATCCAATTCCCAAAACACCTTTTTCATACCTAACACAACATAAAAGACATATTTTCCAACCCACCTCATAAAATTACATGAAAACGCACCATTCACACCTCATCTAACTAACCCATTCAAGGAACGTTCAGCTTCATCCACCAATGTGCTATTTCATCACCCGGTCATGATGCCTTAACCAATAATTACATCTAGATATCATATAAAAAACAAATTCAACTTTTGAACTTGGATCTCAGTTTAACTCTCATGGTTAAATCCTTGAGTAACCAATCAAACCTATGGTCATTCTCTCACTTTAGTAGAGGCACACCTCTAATCTGACCAAATCTCAGATGATGTAAAGTTCACCCTCATCCCAATAACAACTTGCAGACTCTATCCAATGTCACATCCAAAAACTAAATTTGGTATTCTATATGGAAATAAATACATCAAATTCATCCCCCATTAACATCAAAATTACATGTTGACCATTTAAGGATTTTTCATATCACACACATGACCCTTGTAATTTGAGTTCCATCCCTCCTTAATAGAATGGAAAGTCCCCTTATTCCCGAGTTCTATTCCAAATCATCAAGAAATTCCCATTCCCAACTTATGTGAATACCATCCTCATCATCTACTAAAATTTAATAATAATGAGTGTCCCACCCTACAATTGAAAATGGTGCACTCTCCACCATATGGATTTATTTATACCACTACATCGGCCTTTAATAGTGCTAAAAATGGACTTTATCTGCACGAGAGAAGAGCTTACTAATGGAGAGAGATTAGAAGCCAGAGTCCTTTATCAGTACTTATAGAAGTGATGATAAATAAAACCATTATCATTTCTTAAAAAGGCACCTTTAAAGGACTATTTATCAGTTCTTTTATAAGCCCTAATAAAGGGGCATACTACAGTGCATTGTTACATCACACTATAGCACCAATGTAGTATGTTGTAACAGCACACGACAGCATTAAAACATCACTAAATTAGAAAAATCAAGTATAAATACAGAATTTAAAAAAATATAAAACAATCTTGGCTTTTTTTCTCAATTTTGGTGATGTGATTCAGGTTTTAAACTAAAATGATACTTATATATTGAAAAAATGCACTTGGAGCCATACCAGTCACACGGTATGTCAGATTGAGGTGTGGATAATTCTTAAACATCTCAAATAACTTATGGATCACTTTCCTAAAGTATTTAAACAATCTAAATGTTTTTACTCAGTTTTGTAGTACTCCACTTGTCTTTTTCACTAAAATGTCATTTTAAACTACAAACATGCACTTTAAATCATAAAGGAGACATCGTGTGTCAGTTTTTCAAGATACCAATTCCAATAAATCATAAATGACTTATAAATCATTTTCCAAAAATATAATGAAAATATAAGTTTGTTTTCTCAATTTTCAATTAGAGACACTTTTTGAACTAAAATATTGATTTTAAACTGATAACAGACACATTAAATAAGACCGAACGCATTGTGTATTAGATTTAGGTTAGTTTGATTCCTACACATCACAAATGACTTATAGATTGTTTTTCTAAATTTTCAAAACAATCCAAATTTTTTTTCTTGGTTTTTTGTAGTTGAGTTATCTTTTATACTAAAATTGATGTCAATTTTAAATAAGAAGATACATTTGGAGTCATATCAGTCACACCATGCTTAGGATTGAGGTAATGCTAATTCTTACACATCCTAAATGGGGTATTAAACATTTTCATAAATTATCAAAACATTTCTAATATGTTTATTCATTTTTCAATATGTCACTTTTCTTTTTTACTGAAATGTTATTTTAAACTGGAAACGAGTACTTTGACTCATACCAATCCCATCGTGTATCATTTTCATGTAATAATGATTCCTACATATCAAAAATGACATATGAATTAATTTCCTAAATTATCATGAAAATCCTACCATGTTTTCTCAGTTATCAGTAAGTGGCATTTCGGGAACTAAACTATTGATTTTAAACTAATAACGGATGCATTGAATCATACCAGCCACATAGTTTATCTGATTGAGGTGCAGCTAATTCCTAAACATCAAAAATGAAATATGGATATTTTAACTAAATTATAAAAACAATATAAATACATTTTATTATGAGTAGGTCAGTTGTCCTACTTATTAAAATTGATGTCATTTTAAAATAAAAAGATGCACTTTGAGTCATACCGGTCACACTGTGGGTCAAATTAAGGTAAGAATGATTAATACATGTGTCAAATGACATAAAAATCATTTTAATAACGTATAAAAACAATATTAATGTATTTTCTCGATTCTGAGTAGGTCAATTGTCCTTTTTATTAAAATTGATGTCATTTTTCAATAAAAATACACCGTTGGAGTTATACCAGTCACACAGTGCATCGAATTGAGGTATGAAAAATTCTTACATCTCTATAATGATATATGGATCATTATACTAATATAATAAATCAATTTGAATTAATTTCTTTGGTTTTTAGTAGGTCATTTGTCCTTTTTATTAAAATTGATGTCATTTTTAAATAACAAAATGCACTTGGAGTCATACTGAACACACTGTGTGTAGGATTGATGAGCGGTTGATTACTACACATCACAAATATCTTATGTATCATTTTCTTAAAGTATCAAAACAATAATAATGTGTTTTCTTAGTTTTGAGTAGGTTAATTGTCCTTTTTATAAAAATTGATGTCATTTTTAAATAAAAAGAAACACATGGAGTTATGTCGGTCACAATGTGCATCGGAGTGAGGTACAGTTGATTACTACATGTCTCAAATGACTAATGGATTTTTTTTCCTTAATTATCAAAACAATCTGAATGTGTTATCTCTGTTTTGAGTATGCCACTTGTTTTTTTAATAAAATTTCATTTTAAACTAGAAACACATACTTTGAACTATACTGATCACATCATATATTTTTTTGACCTTAGACTCATTCCTACACATCAAAATTAAATTATGAATCAATTTTTTAAGTTATCAATAAAATCCAAGAGTGTTTTATTTTATTTTTTTAAGTGAGTGACATTTTTTTTTTTAAAAATTAGATTTTAAACTGGTAACAGGCACATTGAGACATAGCGGTCACACCATCCTTTGATTTGAGGTGATGTTGGTTCCTAAACACCTCAAATGATTTATGAATCATTTCCCTAAAGTATCAAAAAAAATAATACGTTTTCTCAATTTTGAGTACATAAATTTTCTATTTTACAAAAAAATAATGTAAATTTTGAATAAAAAGAAACACTTAGAGTCATGTAGGTCACACTGTGTTTCAGATTTAGGTGTGACTAATTCTGACACATCCCAAAGTATCAAAAAAATTCCTAAATGAGAATTTTACAATTGTCTTTATATTTTGAACCACCACCACTACATATTTACTCAATGTTATTATCTAAAAAACCTTTCTCATTATTGAAATTCAGAAGACCAGATACTTTAAAAAAAGAGATAGGTTTTTCAGATAATAACATTAAATAAATATGCAGTGTTGGTAGGTCAACAAAGAAAGTCAATGAAAATGAGAAACATGGTAACATTGGAAGAAAAAATCATTTAATATCTTTTTTGTCTTGTTACTAATAATTGAAATCAAAATATAACTTTCAAAAATATCTTTGAAAAAACCTAAACAAGTATTAGATAAAAATGATAAGAAAATTAATTTAAAAATAGAAGATAAAATGAGTGAAAAAATAATTAAATGAGTAGTAGGAATTAAAATTATCCTTATGTTTGTATGAATTCTTGACACATTTCATTGTTTTCATTATCTCACTTGTAGTCTTGAAGTCCTATCCCTTGTGGTCATGAGCAGCTTCAATCAAACCACTCAAACTCTAACAAAAGAATCTACTTGTAAAAGTGAACAATTAATATATGATTAATACTTAAAAGAAATAAATTAATCATAAATATTAAATAATACATTAATTCTATAGAGAAATTATTTTACTATGAAATATTGTTGACCAAAGGGAAATGATGATGGAAAAGAAAAAATGATGATAATAAAAACAAAAATAGTTCACTCCAAACAATCAATAAAATTGTAAGGAAGATGAAGAGAAAATTAGGTACATTGGATTGAAGCTTTGAATCGTTTGAGATAAAGTAAAGATGTCCTATTAGGTTCATAAAATATTTATTTTGTAAAATAAATAAATAAATACACATAAGATATTCACTATTAAAGGTGAATGCCACCCATCTATGAGAATTACATGGATGGTAATCAGAGATTCCTATAGGTGGGACCAAAAGGCAATGTTAAATAATGATATGTTCTTAGATGGATTAAACTAAAACATATATAGTGTTTATTAGATGTGTGATAAAATAAATGAATTGATTTTTAATAAGTTTTTATGAGTGGGTTATCATTTCAAATATGGATATATTTTTATCAACTGTAATAAATACAACAAAGGATGAAATCAATGAATAAAATGTAATTGGTGATGGGAAAGTTTTAGTGGAAACTTGATGGAGTAAGAATCTAAAAAATATATAATTTCTTACCAAGAAGATCCTAAATCATTTATATAGCCTGATAATGTTGAAAATTGGATCAAATTTATGCATGAGGATCTTTATTAGAAAAAAAATGTGACATGAGGATCTTGATCTAAATTAGAATAATGAAGGCATCTTATCGATCAATTTTTTGCATATATTATTCCAAAAAATGTCCATTCATTTCAAAATAAATTATTTATTTAGTTAATTTATTTCTAATTCTATAATACTCTTAAGATAAAAGGTCATGGTAATGTATTGTAATGAAACATTTTTTTATTTCTTATAATTGAGATGGTCACATCTATGGGGCATCATATTAGCACTAGAAGAACATAACAATGGGTTTATGTTTATTTTATTAAACCAAAAAATTCAATTGAATTATGAATCTACAGGGGACATAGAATGTCATTAATTTATTAAATACAAACTACTAAAGATGACTTTAAAGGGTATTTTAAAGGTTTAATGATTTTATCCAGGAAAAATAATTTTTATATCAAAAAATAGATTCAATTAAAACTTATTTATTAAATTTACATCAATAAATGTTAATATTTTATTTTAACAAAATTAGTTAAATATAGTGCTATAAGATTTATTCTTGAATGATTTAAAATATTCCTTAAAATTTTAATAATAGAAAACTTTTCCCATTAAATAATTTACTGCCCAAAGAAAATATCAAATTTAGGAAGATTTTGATCAATCCAAAATGACTGAGAGTAATAAATTCTATCAATAATTTACTCTTTCTCTGAACCACGTAACGAAATAGTATTTTGTTTCTTAAAACATAATGATGTCAAGGTTTTCCTATAAAATAACTCATTATAATTGTTTATTTTCTTACTATATTTTGGAAAAAAAATCAAAATATCAATTACATTTTATCTCAAAATCAGTTTTTCATATATAATATAGTCCAAGGATTATATAACCTTAAACCAATTTTATTTTAATTTTTATATCATTTATGTCATATTATTTAAATTCAAATTCAAATATTTCAAAAATAAAAACTAAAAACATTATATCATTTAAATAAGTAGTTAAATAAATAAGACAACATATCAAACACATATAATTTTTTTTCTCATATGATTCTATGGATTCATTAAAATAATTTGATTGTTACATTTCATAAGTGACCCCAAAATCTATCCAACCTCATGAAATAGTTCACGGTCATCATAAATAAATCCATTAATTTTACACTATATTTTTTTCCCATTATCAAAGGAAAAAATTCATGAAAAAATTCATTAAATAGTTGTTCCCATGTGTCAGATATTTCATCATCCATTTTTTTTAATCAACTTCTAGAATTACCTTTCAAAGAGAAGGGGATAACCATATATTTCAATTCCTCCTCACTCAACCTTCTAAATGCTGATTTTTTTATTACATAATATAAGATCCCATAGATGTCAGATATTTCATCATCCAAGTGATTTGTAATGTAATATTCTTAACCAATGACAACACCAACCTCTATATGAATGGATTTTTCTAAATTTGATGATTTAAAAGAGATATATGTCATGTAATATAGGTATTGGGAGCCTATTATACATCATGGAAACATGACCTAACCATAGTTTTAACATATTTCAAGTCACATAATACCAATGTGGTTCCAAGGGCACCCATATGATATCAGTGAACATGATACTTCAATATAACAAAAAAAATAATGTATTTCGGGTTTTTTAATTATAGGATAGTGTAACTAGATTTGCTGGAATATGCGAATGTGAGATAATAAGGTTCAGTGGGAAACTGAGAGAAATTAGAGATATCAAAAACCAATATTTCGTTCAATTCGTGGTTGTGTTCAACCCTTGAATCACTCAAGAATTGTATTCGATCCTTGGAATTATTAGATATATGATTTTAGAGTAAATTAGAGCTTATATTTGATAATAAGGGGTGTCGGTGGTAGATCTCTTCACTGAATATTTTCGAATATCGTAAAAAGGTTTTTGATGGTTTGGGTTCTTCAAATAGATCGTGATACTTTTATCAGTGCAAAGTTAATAATCTCTAATAAAATGAATCTTTAACAGTGCATTTTTAACATTGAGAAATCTTTATGCTTATCGTCGCTATAAAAAATTAATAAATACTTATAATACTTTTAAAAAATAATTTTAAAAAATTATAATTATTAAATATAAATATAATACTTATAATAATAGTTTTATAAAATAATAGTTTTATATTTCCTTTAATATTTAAATATATATTTATAATTATATAAATAATTTTTTAAAAAAAATAATATTTATATCATTATATATATTTATATAATTATATATGTGTATATGACATAGTAAATATACTCATTATTTAAATAAATTTTTTATAATTTTATATTTATTTATTTATAATTATATAAATACTTTTAAAAAATATAGTTCATTTATTTATAATATAAATTTATAAAATAGTAAATGTAGGTTTATAAATATATTTATTTCTGAATATTTTTTTAAAAATGTATTTTTAAAGCTTTTAATGAATATTTAATCTTATGTTCATGCATGTTAAAAATTAGTAAAATTGATTAATTAAAAATGAGAACAATATATTGAAAATCTAGATAAGTTTGATCATTATAACTCATTAAAAATCAATAAATATTTAAATAAAGTTGAATACATATTGAAAATCTTAAAACAATTTAAATAAATATATATATAATAAATTATATAAATTGATTAAATTCAAAAAAAAAATGTGTGTGTGTATGTATATATAAATGCATTAATTATGTACATGGTAAATCAATATAATAAATTTTAACTATTTTATATATTGAAAAATCAAATGGAATTCAATTATGTCCATTACTCGATGCAATTTGTCTGTATTTTTAATTCATATTAATTTTTAATTATAAACCAATATTTACTAAATACATTCCTATTTAATGTAAAGAAAAAATAATATTTTTTATTATATAAATCATATTTATATACATTAATATAAATATATTTATTTAATATATATACTATTTTCTAACATTATCTATAATCATATAATTTATAAAATGTTTAATATTTTTTCTCAATTTACTTATTTTTAATTTTAATTTGTTTAATTTTCATTTTTCATATACATGTATATTTAATATACACTATTTATTAATATTTATAATTTATATATAGTATAATAAATTAATTCATTTTTATCAATAATTATTTACTTAATAAAAAATTAATATTTTTTTAATAAACTCATTTTTTTATGATTTATTTATTTCATTCTATTTATTCATACATTTATCGATGCTAAAAAAGCACTAAAAAGGATTCTTTTATGAGAACTAAAAATATAGCTCTGAACAATGTTACCCTTTATCAACTCTAAAAATAAAGTCTTGATAAAAGTTACCTTTTATCAGTGCTAAAAAAAGAACTGATAAAGGATTAATTTTATCAAATCTTTAATTAGCGCTGATAAGGATTCCATTTATCAACTCTTTTTTCTAGCACTAATAAATTCCAGCGCTGTTAAATGCATTTTTTGTAGTAGTGCTACTATATTTTTCCTTCAATTGGTTCCATCAATCACATTTGTGTCACTCCCTGAATCCATGCTCATCCATCCTAACAATACATAACCAGGATCCACCTAGAAAGGCCATTCCACCACCAATGATACAATTTTGATGTCCCCTATATAAAAGTGGTACGTTTCTCATTTCATTGTATGCTTTATAAACCAATTCCATGAAATTCTATCAAACTCTCAAGATAACCACTCCCATAAAAACACTAATTTCATCTGTACTTGACTCGTACATAGCAGCTCACTGATTCAAAATTCATCAACAGTTCATGTATCCAATGTACACTACCTCGATCTCATCCAAAATAAATGGGTGTATGCTCCGATACCACCTAGTCACTTAACTCAAATCATGCTCAATAATTCACATCTCATCACATATAGGCTCGCACACCTAAAATAGAAGCCATGATTTATGGAATATCAAACACATCCATCGAGACTACTCTTGGTGATCCTTTTCCAAATTAAGCATCTCACCTATTCCAAAGTTTATCACATTGTCACACATTGACCCAGACATAACTCAAGAAGTAGGGTAATCCATCATTTCCCTAACCACATATCTGAATGAAAATCCAAAATGTGCATGTCCAGGAATCATAATGATATTTCCCTATAAACAAAATCTTGAATCCAAAATGACAAGCACCCAAGGTGTTTTCCTCCTGAAGAACCATGTCATAAACTTTTCTACACTGTATTTTTAGAAGAACCTATAATACATTAATATCAAGGAAGATCACCTAGTCTGTCCTTCCATATTTAGAAAAAATTAAGTCACCACCATGCCTACATACCATACCCAATAACACCTTACTTGCACTGATCTCAAACCCTAAAGCATATACTCATGATTCCTACCTATAAGGTACTAAAAACATGGGATAACCCCAATCATGTTATACCCTTTCAATTGTGATCTCATTTCATTGATATCACCAGTCTCACAAACAACATAATCCATATCTCAAACTATATACCCTCCTTCCTATCCCATAAATCAAACCCTAATGGGTCATATCTCACAATAAATACCTATTTATTCTTATCTCAAATATCCCATGAAAATTCACATGCCAAAATACCCATTCTAGGGTATCACAAGACTCTTCCATGCAACACATTCCAATTCATCATCCTGTCCATGGGAACAAATTCTCAATGGCCACACACATATAAGACTACCCACTTTGGGAATCAATGTATCATAAAAACATATAAACACATCCATCATATGGCATAATACTATCTATTAGGGAACTTATTCTCACTTGAAATATGTATATAGTACTACCTTCTGAAGACTCATAATCTCAGGTGCATCCTCACTAAGCCATTTCATATAGGTATCACCCCCCAAGGGACAAAATCTCATCTCTCATGACATAATTATAATAGAAACACCCTACCATGATCCATGTTAAGTATCTCATAGTATCATATTTTGGGTATGTATAATTCCACCAATAATCTATATAAGAAAATTCCACATAGGTTTTTGTTCGCACTTTAAATAACTGATCCCATTTTATTATCAACAACCAAAACAAAGATCACCCTCAAGGGGATGCTCACCAAGGCATAAAATTCCTATACCAACAAACTAGGGTCTCTATGAATCCCATACATGAGGTAATTCATAGTCATCATCATAGATCCACATGAACTCTCATTATAATGAAACTATATTGTGGTCCAGCTGAGTGGAATGTCTCAAACAAGTTATTATGAAAAACATAAATTAGGTTATTACTATCAATTTAAACAAATAAACCCAATTATTCACCATATCAATAAAACACAATAATGTGAATTTCATGTGAATAATATATGTCAAACATGATGTATTTAAAAATACTCTTTCCACGGGGCCAAGATCCAAAACATAAATAAATCATAAACCATAAATCTCAAAATTCAAATGTACCATGCTAGGTGAAAACCATACAAATATAACATAATAATCTAAAATATAAATATAAAATCCTTTGTAACATGGGATTCCAAATAGAAAATGTATTCTTTACGCACCATTATGATATCCATCACAAACCCTCACACAAACCTATTCCACCTATCTACCAACTCCATATATAGTTTGAGAAAAAACAATCTAATACATAATTTGATATAAATAATATAATCTAGTATACTATATAATAATGTCCTCCCATGATCCACAACCACTTGGAGATGTCTATATTATATGATTAGTTATTTCACCTTGGATACACCTCTATATACACAAAATACTACCGACTAAGAGTAGGGGTCTTGGGTAACATCATGCAGAGACAATACCCCATATCAAAAATCATGATAACAGATAAATAAATAAAACATCATCCAAAAAAATTACAATCAATTTACATGGAAGTAGTAAATATAATAATAAATAATACATTAATGAAGTAACATATAGTTATACAACTACTGTGATCAACCAATGTTCTGATCACATATAAAAATTAGAGATGAAAAAAAATGCATCGATGATATAACACATCCTTAAGTCTTAATCCATCCTAATCACCAATCCCATTAGATTTATCCCACTAAATCAAGCTACTGAGACCCCTAGAAAACCTAAACCTAAAAACAGTGAGATATTCTTAGGTGCCCAAGTACCATGAAATCTTGTGCAGGGTGTGAGTACAACCCAGTGGGGAACCACAAATTTGGTCCTTTACATAACAAGAAAATGAAATGTATGGATGTGATATTCCAAGAATATAAATATAACATAATGTTGGGAACGTAAATTAATAACCAAAATCAATATTTTTATTCTCCCATGGATCTCAAGATTAAACCAAACCTACTTTTTCCTATTTTGGGGTGTCTCTGAGCACGTTGTAAAATCAAGACAACTAAAACCAAGACCAATGGTCATATAATAGTGGGCATAAATTCTAGATCCTGGGTTGTATCCCAATGCATCCACATAGTTATATAAATAAATATAAAATCCAAGGATCATGTCCAAGTAATCACACAAAATTTTCATGTAATCTAGTATTTAAAAGGTAATCCAAGGAGATCAATAGTCACCAAGAATCATCGTCAAACCCCAGGAATTAATCTTGAGAATTATATAGTCGTAATGAATCATTATCAAACCCTAATATGTAATATTGATAATTTTGTAGAAATATAGTGTTACATTAAAACCCTATGAGGTAATATTGAGTATTACAAATTCATTAGTAATCATATCTAAAATCCATGAGGTTATCTTGAACATTCCATACTTTTAGGCCTAAAGGAAAAAATCAAAGAGAACATCCAAGGCATACCATTTATCACAATATATCTCTATGAGAAATGAATCACACCTATACCATCTCATATCATATATCTTATTGGGTTGGCCATCTACCTAGACCAATCCAACAAACTAAGTTCAATATACCACATGTGTGACCTATTCTCATGATAAAACTAAATGAATAAATTATTTATTTGAGTTCTAAATTATCTCCTAAAATACTCACTACACATAACCCATTCACAAACTCTCACTATGGTAATCAATATTAATGATGTGCCCATCAGGGTCCCCTAAGTCTTATCATTCACAAACACCCCTCATGGGTTCCTTTATCACAATATTTCCACACAACTTGAAATCCATCAACTGGGGAAAATAAAATACATTAATATGATGAAAGTATCATTAAAACCTTTATAGACCCCTAGTAAAGTCTCACAAGGGAGATATCTTTAATCCATTTCCCTTTATAAGTCACTCTAGGTCGATCCAAACACCTAACCTATTTTTCAGTCTCCTCCATGTCTGACAATGTAGGTAAACACATCACATTGGGATGGAACAATATCCCCACAGTCATCTCAACTATCCCCCTATCTATAAGTAATATTCAGGTTATTACATGGACAAATCAAGCCACTCATTACCAATCCACTACTATCCACAATGAGGAGGTATCCATAAAACCACACTAAGCGCTAATACATTCGTTTAGTCCATTCGATACACACTAGGGTACATGTGTCTTACAAAATTCAATCATACTAAAGGATTTATCCATTAGTGACTAAGTAAAACAACCCAGAGCACAGGTTTTCAATATATCCCTTGGAACTTTATTCAACGCATGCATAGGTATTGACATTTAATTAGAAAATTTATAACATTTTACAGGTCAATCTTCCTTGTTCACAATACTACACTTATCAAAAGTATTTAAAAATATACAATACCTAGGTTTATGTATGAGGTACTACATACCTCAAATAACATTATTCTATCTCTAAGAATAGATAGAAAACTATCACCCAATCTTGACCTAATCCACCTATCCATCCCTTATCCACGTGAGGCCCTAACTCATATCCAAGTAACCAAATTATAATTTATTAATCAATTAAAATTTATATTAATCCATTATAATTAATTTTAAAAATAAATTTTATTAAGAATAATTGTATGAAAACTCACCTTGTTCTTTCATAACATCGAAATTATTACCAAATATTTACAGAAGTATCGTGGAATATGCCCGCCACTATCTCATCCAAATATCCATCATGAAACACCAATTCCATAATAAATTTAATTTAATTCAATTAAAATACATCAAAAATAAAAACAAAGTGTCTTACCTCAACCTTAATGATGTGTGACAATGTGCATGCATCACCTTATGACATTCTCTAACTACATAGAGAAAAAACTCATGATAAAAAGGATGACTTCACAATACTCCTATTGAATCATGACCCAAATCCCTATCTAGAGAAACTAAATTTAAAGTAAATCTAATATAATTTGATAAAGGAGGATAAATAAAGATAAATTTTACCAAAAACACATAAAAGTATCACCTATAATCACCATAATATATGTAGGGATGAAAGATGATGATGAGGGGATCTCTTCCAGCCTATTCACACATGAGGGAGAAGAAAAAGACAGATTCACACCTAAGAAATTAAGATGGAAATTAGTAATTAAATCTTTCATTGAGCCACATGGTTGGACAACATGGTTTTCCAAACTATCCACCAACCATGTAGTAAAAAATATCTGAACATATCCATCTCACATGTTTGGGTCACATGATTTTCCAAACCAAGAACTAATAGTGAAAATAATCATTGCCGCAATTTACGACATTTTCCATGGATTTTCTGAAACCATAAAACAATCATGAAACAATACCCAAGTCCAAACTAATACATACCATTCACCTTTAAATCTACACAATTTCCTATAAACTATTCTCTAACGATAATAAAAAAATTCTTTATATATATTTGAAACCTCCTCATGCATAGTGTTTCGCTATTTCTCCTAAACTAAGTACACAAAATTGTGTGACCAATGTATAATTCTCCAAAAACATAAAAAATTTAACCCAAATCTCCTCAGACAACTCCGATCACCTATTAAGACACTCAAACCTCAAACCATATGAAACAATATCCCATTTAGATGCACTAAATCTTTGATTATTGATCTGAATCTCAATTTTAAAAACAAACCATACTCTAAATTTCCAAAAAAACAAATTTTCTCCAAAATTCATAACATATTCAGAAGTGGGGTATTATATAGGTCATTCAAATGCTACATGTTTATTGGTAGTTCATGTATACAATAAAATAAAGTGTGTTTGTTTTCATATGGGTAAGATATTAGTAAATATTTACAGTGTTTTCTGAATAAGGTTATATATATAATGATGTTCATGTACTAGACTTCATGGGAAGAAATATCACCATATATAAGATATATTGTGAGATTTAATTTTTAAATAATAATTCACATTGAAATGAAGAGATCCATGAGAATAATTTTTTATCAAAATCCATCATGGAATTATTTTAAAGTAGTTGACTTTCTAGGATTTGAGTAATGATATTTTGAATATCATAAGATGATGAATCTGTAAATTCAAGAATACTTATGAAATTTCAGAGACTAGTTTTAAATATATATAAAACATATAGTTTCCTTGTTAAAAGAAGGAAAAAATGTTCATGTGTGTTGTTATTATTTAATATAATCATCAGATGAAAAAGAATGTGATTTGACTCTGTAACTTCAGTTGTTCCCTTTTCTAGTTGAAAATGAAAAAAGAGAGAGTTTGATCTAAATATAATATTATTATTTAATTTTTAGACAATTGAATAAAAAAATGAGAGCCTCCATAAATTATTCAACTTTGAAGAAGCATCAATTTATGAATAGTATATTATCCTCATATGATAGAATAATATTGATATGGGGTTGAAATTTCACCTATTGAGTATATATTAGCATCGAGACTCTTGAATATTGAGAACCGTTATGATTTAAAATAATATTTATTCCAAGTGGAGAACAATTCACATATGTATATATAATTTATGATCATTATATAGAAGTTTAATTCATGTTCATTAATTCAACAAGAATCCCTGAAGTACTAGTGGCCCCTTTATAAACAATTACATTGAAGACTATTTATACCAGTATAAGGAATTCCATATATTTAGGAAGTTGATTATTCCTTACTTTTGGGATTTGGATGATACAAGACCAACCATTATGTGTCACTTGGACTACACCTATAATCACTACAATTCAATAGAGATAAAATATTTGTACTCAAAAAAAAATTGGATATGGAAAGGAGTAGGTTCTCACATCATGGTTGAAAAATATAAAAAAAACTTATGTTTTGTTATTAATTTCTATGTACACATTGTATATTAAAGTTAGGTTTGAGCATACATCAATTGATATGTTCATCTTAACTAGAGTACAGGTTTCATTAATAATGGGGTAAAGCAAAAATAAGAAAATTTTAACATGGTAAAAGTTCGTTACATTAAATCACCCCCCCCCCTCTTAGTATTCCTGAATGATACAATGGGATCTAAAATATAATCCTTACACCATTTCACAATATCCTAATAAAAATAACAATTTATTTTTAATCTAGATAATATGGTAAATTTAAATGAATCCTATAAATTATTAGTCTTAGGGTTGAAGTCCTTAACATAAGAATTATAACCCTCATTCAAAAGTTTCATTTTAGATATAGTAACAGTGTAAAAATTACAGTTCAATATTCCATTTAGGAGTTACTAATTGTTCTCACACACATGGATTAAAATAATATATTATATAAATTATATATTTTTTAACTATCATTCTATAAAATAAATGAACTATATTTTCAATCACCTTTATGAATATTTTTAAAAATTTACAAAGGAATTATTATAAAAATATAGGTCACTATATCCTCCCCGCCATCAAAAAAAATACTTCTAGAAAAGAACATTTCATGATAAGAGTTAAGAATACTAACCTTACATCTATTTCCCATATTCTAATGAGTTCTCCTATAAATTCCCGTGGTACCACAAGACACAAACTGGGGTAATCACACACCTATGAAAAAATATTCTCCAACCAATACTTTACTGATATTGAGTACTGTATAATGGTAGTATAATACTTAGTTTCCATCACACCCTATTTGATATTGTGTGATGAATTATGCACGTACCGCATTGACAAAAACACATATAAAAAGTTGTGCACTCATCCCATCTAGAGGGGAGACGCTATGTAATAATCTACCTCACCTACAATACTAGGAATTTCAAAAGTTACAAAGCAAATTAGGGATAGCTTTACTACCTATCAAATACTCCTCAAAAAATTATATAGAGAAACCTAAAACACCTGGTCACCCTTCCTAAACTCTAATGATATCTATATAAGATCTGTGTAAGAATACCTCTATATCTGGTATATCCTCATATGCTATTGGATCATTTGTACCATCTCCTTCATAACTTGCATTAGTTCGAGAACCATAATTGATGACTCACAAATCTCCATCCACTATAGGGGTGTCCTACTTGGTCCCCCAACCAAGGCATCGAAAGGGTTCATTCTAACAGTATGGTGGTGGTTTTTTTGTATGAAAAAAATGTTACTAGTAGGGGATCATCCCAACTCCTACCAAAACCTAACATGTAATCTCTCATCATATTCTTAAGAATCGGAATACTCCCCTCTATCAGTCAATATATTTGTGGTGGAATGTCATACTCAAACACAGTTTGATATATAAAACCCCTTGAAAACACCTCCAAAAACATGACATGAATTAACCATCGGGGTTATAGGAAATCATCAATAGTACTCCATAAAGTTCCAAAAATCTCATATGTATAGATATTTCCCATGATATCAACTAAAATCTACTCTCTAATTTAAAAGAACTGAGCTTACTTGGTTATCCATTTGATGATCATCGAGATAGTGTCATGATACTTTACTAATTATGGAATTCCATTCAAAAAATTAATGAAAATAATATCCCACTTCCACTCTAGAACCTCAAGGGGTTAGATCAAACCTATGGGAACCTAATTCTCAACTATCACTTTCTAATAGTGATTTTCAGCTACACATTTCTTCACGTCCATCCATAAAAAAACTTCTATAAATAATGGTAAAATTTTATCATTCCAAGAGGTATCACCAAGTGGGATGTGTGAAACTCCATTAATACCTATTCAAGCATCAGTGTAGAAACCATTTATGGCCCATAGAAGATGATCAAGTGCTCCCCACCTTAATGGAATTCATATGGTGCATCACTAGAGATAATGTGGCCTCTCAAAAATTCTTTGTAAATATATCTTAGTTGAGCCTCCTTCACATGGAAAATAATCCTAGGGACCAACACCATTGACTGGATATAAAAAATGTCTCCTTCCTCCTCATAAATCAATGAAAAAAAATCCAACTCAAAAACCTCCACCTTCAACTGATAAAATTATTTCCTCCTAAGGTAATCAACTTCAACATTTTACTTCAATTTAGTGTCAAATATTGTGAATATATAGTCTTTAAGAATCTAGATTCATCTCCTCTACCTAAAATTTAGGTTTGTCTATGAAAATTTATGCTTCAGGCTATTTCTAATGAAAATTTGATGTGTCGATCATACACTTGATGCCCTGATTATGGAGGTTTGAATGTTTCACAAACATTTATGTTAGATTCACCATTTTTTAATATCCTCTTATAAGTTTTCTTCAGGGGTACTAAAATATCCAATTGTTCCCGCATTTGATATATTTCATGAACTTTCATTCCAGAGGTAGGTGATTATTGGGAGATGGAACAAAAATACAAAGGGATTAAAATTGGTTGAGAGGATGGTAGATTGGGCTCATAAAACCCTTTCGGGGGGAATTTTACCTACTCTGGGACTCTCTTATGTATTTTAGATATATTTTTGAATCATTTATTAATTCCCAAGTATGATAGGGTTATCCATTTGATTAAAAATCAATTTTTAAAATGTTTTAATTTTATAATAATATGTATGTCACTGTGGTAATTCATCAGAAGATACATTTCTATGCATATGAGGTTCTACATAGATGATACCCTTTTCATTTAGGTTATAGATTTTTTGTTCATTTATAATTGCGATGGTGGTCTCAATCCACATAGTGGGAAACTCTAGAATTTATAATTATCTAGGTATATGATAATTGTTTCTATGTATTGATCATGCCCATAAAAAAGGCTTCCAATGTATCCTTGTGAAAGGAATCTAAACCCACATAGTTTAGTTCCACTTAATGGGACACATCATGTCTTTTAAGATCAAGTTATGAAGGCCAAATCAGGAAGTTCAACATCATGCTGGAAGAATGTCCATACAAATGATTCATGGCCAATGTTTGGTGTGCGACTTATGCAGAAGAATACCAAGGAACCTAGAATGGATGTGGTCTACCAGTTTAGATATGACCCTATAGGGGATATGGAGTAGATGAAATTATGTTTGAAATGGGTTGTTGGGTTTGAACCTCTAGGAAGATTCCTATGTATCCTATTTGGATGGGAATTAAATCACATGTAGTGAGGATTAGGTGGATAACCCACACCTACAAAGGTCCAATTAGGTTTTTCTCATAGAGAATGTGCCCTTTTGAGATGATTGAGTTGTGTATTATAGAGATTAGGAGGCCCTTAATTTTTTTATTGAGAATATACCCCCTTTGAAGGTTACAGAATGGTTATTGGGATTAAAAATTATAAGAGGATTCCTATGAAGGTTGGATACAAGGATTTAAGGATCCAAACCTATGGTGGACCAATAAAGGAAGGTGTGAGTAATATCTAAAAAAGGGTTCTCTTTTGATAAATACATCTGATCGTTTGAATTTCATTATCTTCACTAATCTCTAATCCCACAGAAGTCTTGCTCGGTCTAGGAAGTAAGAGAAAGTGGAAAATCTGGGTAACTACGCAATCCTTCATCCAACGATGGAAGAGTTAGGGGCTATGGGAGGAGAAGAAAGGTCTTTGATGTGCCTAAAAAAAACCTTTTATTATAACTAGGATATTCACATCTAGATACATCCCATATCAAAGGTTAGGGGCTTACTCCAGGAAGGATTCTGTACTATCAATTCAAGATAAGAGAGTAGGATAATCCACTGATCCCCATAAAAGTGAAAAGAAAACATAATCATACCATCACTATCTAAAATTGTAGGTCCTTGGTCTCAGAGAGGATGATTAATGGTCATGGACCTATCCTTTTTGTATTAGATATGAGGACAGAAGTATGAGTCGCTAACCATTATTTCAGAGACCGGAGAGTCCCTTCCACGACCCCTAATGTTAGGATCCTCATTACTGAGGGTATTCAAAATTTTATGCACCCCAAAGACCCTATCTATTTTTTAGTACAAGTGAAAGATTTAACTTACTCAACAAGTGCATAATCTAATGGGAGACACATTTTTGTGTATTTCTATGTGGTTGTGGAAGTCTTGAGGCATTGGTGGAGGATTTTATTTGGTCTCCCTCATATGGGATTCCAATGTAAGGAGGTACCCTACAATTAGTGTCATGAAGATATGGATCAAATATAGGTATCATATAAGAAGTGTTCTCGTGAAGGTGGATGTTGGGAAATCTAAAGGAGTCTCATGCTGGGTAAGGTCTACATGGATCATAAGTGCTTCATGTAGAGATGCCTTCATGAACTACAGATATCTTGTAGATGACAAAAAAACCTAGAAAAAACACTTTGGAGGGGCCTTTCTCTAGGCTCCAAGGGTCTCCTCAAGTGTCCCTAGAGGGTATCATGCAGGTCTCGGTTTTATGAGGGGACCTTCACACTAGTTCATGCTTGATTAGAGAAGAGTGGATCCTCATGTAGGTGTTTTTTATTTCACACCCTGGAGGGGATTTTATACCATGATTATCCTTAATTACTTAATCTATTGGTTTTAGAGAGCTACCGGAATGGTTTTGAGGACCTTGGTAAAGGACTATGGTAAGCTAAGATTCAATACTTCTACAAAAAAATCACCTTAAATGAGGATCCACAAGGTCCTATTTATAGTAAATTTTATGACCTTGGGGGAAGGTGGTGGCTCAAAAAGGTGCTTCATGTTGATTAATTAAAAATTGTGACCTAAGATATTTTCCGAGGGGTTCTTATCTGAGTTTTGTGCCATACCAATGGAGTGTAGGTGTGAACTAAGTTGTGATGCTAATTCAAGGTCTACGCCAAATGCCTTCAATAACTCATGTGACCCTTATAATTCTTCACTTATCATTTCCCCAAAGTATTTCCCTTTGAAATTTCTCATTTTTATTTAACAAAAGGGTGTGTCAAAAAAATATCCCCCTTAGTACTAGATCCAATTGGAAGAAGTGGTTCTGATCCTAAGTTAGAGGAAAATTATTTTGATGGATCCTTCATTTATTGGAATTTATGTGTTTTTGCACCTTTTTTTTCTTTTCAATGTTCAATTTTTGTATCAACCATGCAAAGTGTGTGTCTAGTGAGATGATCCTTGAATTCTACCTAGAGTGGCCATTTTTTTAGGTTTTTACCCTATAGGTTACTATGTGTTTTTTTGGTAGTTTAGAGTCTTTCAATCTATAATAATTCAACTGGTGTTCTAGTTCAAAAATATTTTTAAAAGAATTATACAGTAATGACCCAAGAATGTATTATAGGTTAAGAATGTTTCAAAATTTCTCATATTAACGAATGGGTGAGTTTTGAGTCATGGTTTTTTAATTCAAGGATCTAAAACATGATGTGATACAAGAATATAAGGAATGATCATAAACAATATTCAAAAGGTGGTTTTCGGCATAATGTTTTCATTGGGTCTAATGAAGATATAAGAGGTCTCTTTAAGGACTAATTTTCCTTTGGTTTATAGAGCCTTTTTTTGGGATACTTATGTCATGAAAAATAAGGCATATCAAATAATAGTCAAAAAATTCAATCCATTGGATAATAAGCCCTTTTGATGGGTGAATTATGAAAAGAAAACTGGGGAGTCCTACAACATATTCATAAAAAGGTTTCCTCATGAATCTGACATCCTATCACCGATGGATGAATAGTTTTTGAAGATTTGAATTTATCATGACCACAGAGGGTGGTTTCTAAAGGGAATGTGTCTGGTAATGATGGTAGAATCTATGTTGGCACTAGTGATGAATGGAAAAACTACTACTATACAAATTTTTCTTGTGTAAAGGTGGTGGAATTCTATTGTGTAATTTAAATTAGGAGGAAAGGACCCTCCCTGAAAATATTTGAATCCTCATGTAGTTTGATATCGTGTGATCAGGGAACGGATCATGAAGTTTAACATATTATTCCAAGGATTTTAAGGGATGTGATTTAAGGTCATTTAGATTTGAATAATATATCAACGATTTTCCCTTTCATGGTAAGACAGACAATAATGTTCCATCATTTTGAGACATGAATGGGGAATTTTGTAAGTTATAATCTAGGGGTTTCCAGATCCAAAAGGTGATATGGGAAAAGTATGTAATGAATGACCATGGGCCAAGATTCGAAAACTGGTTTCCCGACATAATGTTGTTGTCAGGGCTTATGAATATAGAATATTTCTCTCCTAAGGACGAATTTTCCTTTAGCTGATAGAAACTTTTAGTGGGTAACTTATAAAAATCAAACTTGGGAATATCAATGAATATAATAACAACGGAATCCTCTGGTCGATAAGCCCTTTTGGGGGGTGGATGATGAAAATCCAACTCGGGCATGTTACAACATTATCATAAATAGGTTTTCTTAGGAATCTGAGGTCCAATTCCTGATGTCCATAGAAAATTTATAGAAATTAGAATTTCCCCAAACACCAAGTTTGGATTGTTGAAAGAAAGTTCCTAGATATAGAAGGAGTATTTCACATAAAAATTATCCAATACTAGGGAGAAGTGTTTCCCTATGAATTTATCACCCATATGTTGGTAAGGGGGGGTTTATTGTGTTTGGTCCCAATAAATAGGATTTGGGTGACACTACCTATCTATTCAAAGTGATAATCAAGACACATGTAGTTCTAAAAAGATTCCCTAGATAGATTTTATTCTAGTGTGGAGAAGAGGGATTTTTTTAATGCAAGCTCACGAATGAGGTGAGAACCTATATTGAAACTTCTTATGCAGATCAAACTAGTACAAAGAAGTGTGGGTGAATTTCATATATTACAAATGGATTCGGGTGCAGGATTTGGGTGCCACTATGTATCTCTCTAAATTGTGAATAAAACTACACATAGTTCTTGAATTTACATAATGAAAGAGATGTAACCCACACAGTTTAACATCATGTGTTAAGGATTCATGGTGTTCCTTTTAAGGTCTTGTTTCTAGAACCATTCTATAGTAACATGAACTAATATTCCTTGATTATAAGGGTAATACTTTACCAAAACTCCTAAGCCCATTTGAGTTATGCTTGGTGTGATAAACAATGAGTCGAAAAGGTTTCTTCCACCACACAATGAAGATTAAGAAGGAAGGACAGGGGAAATTGGAATTTGTGGGGGATAAACTAGGATGCTAGATCTAGGAATATATATGTACCTCATGAAAATAAGAATAAATCTGAACATAATTATTAAAAAACATGTATTTTAGTGTCATGTATAGAGTAAATCATCCATTAAGTGTGGATTCAGGAAATAAGGATGACATGGTGTCTTGTAGTTTTAGGTCATATAGCTAAAACCATCTTTTATGGAAACAAAGAGTCGTGTAAGGCTTAGTAGGCCAAGGATGATCTGATCTTCATGGGTTTGAAGGAGGAAATAATAAACCATAATCTTGGAGGTTCTTGGATCATGAGAAGTGGTATGGGATAAAACATAATGAATGATCGTGGACCAATGTTTGAAAATTGGGTTACTATCATAGTGTTGTTGAGGCTTATAGAGATATAATAGGTCTCTCCTGGGAACCAATGTGACCTTAGTTGATAGGCCCGTTATTTTGGGGACTTATGAAAATCCAATTAGGGTGTGTCAATGTATATTCAAAAAAGTGGTATCCTCTAAATAATAGGACCTTTGGTGGGAGACTTACGCAATGATAGTTGGGGCGTGTTATAACATAGTCAGACAAAGGTGGCCTTAGTAATATAATTTCCTGTTACTGATGGCCATATAAAGTTTATGATGAACCAAAATTTCCAATGATAAAGATTATAATGTGTGGAAAAAATATTTCTATGAATAAAAGAAACATTTGGACCAATATTGGTCATGGAGTGTGAAGTCCCCGACATATATATATTTTTTTATATGTGAGAGAGGAATATTTCTATTTCCATGATGGGCTCATAGATGGGGGAACCTAAGTTAAAGTCTCCATCATAGATCTTTGTTTGCCTGTGGGAGAGGGGCATGTTTTTTTTTGTGTTTGGGCCCAGAACATAGGATTTAGGTGCCACTACATATCACATTTAGAGAGAGAATCAAGAAACACATAGTTCTTGAAAAAAGGCCCCCCTATGTAGTTCTAACTCATACATACATAGGGGATATATATTATATGGAATATGAATCCAAGATAAAATATATAGACATCAGTACATAACCTATAATGGTAAAAATAAAGCCATATGAAGTTCTTAAACAATGGTTTTGTGTGATACTGTTAATAATTATTATGATCTACCCAAGAATGGATTGAAACGTTACAGAGTTTTACATCATGCAATAAGGACATGAACCACATTGTTTTTCATCATGTGATGAGGACATTGTCATAAATTTTAATTTATTGTAACTAGGATATTAGTATATGTATTTTAAATTACAATTGTTTGGTCTATGATGTATTATAACTTTCGGTCATATGAATAGGACCATTTGATGATAATTTTAATTTTTTTCATCCAAGTCTATATTTCCACATATTTTAACATCATACAGTATGGATGTTGGTGTCATTAATTTTAAGGTCTTAAGGCAGATATGATGATGTATTTATCATAAAAATTATTTCTTGAGAAATCATTCAATGATAAGGTTGTAACAAGATCTACATCCATTTATATTAGGAAATTATCTCTGTTAGAGTGGACCATGTGTGTGGAATATGATCCCTCCAATTTTGGCTCATGCTTTGGAGGTTTCATACCTGGTATCATTGGGGTCCTTAGGGAAAATACTAGTTCCCCTTTGAGGAACAAGCTGAGGAATACTTTTTTGTTAAAATCCCCTACTATATGATTTTGATAGACCTACAAATGATGTAAGGTATGTAATAATTTATCATCAAGTCTCTCCAAGTCATACAACCATTTTTTTTTTGGGATTTCTCATCTGTGTATAGTTGATCACAGATGGAAACATGGAATGAGGTAAATTGGACCTCAAGGCGAAGGTCCACTTCTACACCGTATACTAGTGAATATGGGATCACCCAAAAATCAGGGAAGGAGCTAAATTAGTAAGCCCATAGTGCATACAATATCTTTTCAGTTAATTAATATTTATATTTATCTATTATCTTTTTTGATTATATATGATAGGGAATTTTTGAAGGCATTTATTTGTCCATTATAAACTGCATGATAATGAGATAAATGGTTGGATTTGATATTATACTCTTGATACAGCTTCTTTAACTCTTCAAAATGTAAATTGGTATTGTTTTCTATGTGTATTGTATGAGGGACACCAAATCTGGAAATGATGTTGGCTTTCAGGAAGCTAACAATGTCTTTGGCCCCAACTTCTTTGAGGGATATTACTTTAACCCATTTTGACAATAAGTTAGTAGAAGTTAAGTTGTATTTGAATTTATTGGTCATAGCTAGAGGATAAATCCCCAAAACATCAATTCCCCATATGGAAAATGTATAAGCGTGTTTGTTTGTGTGTAGAAACTCTAGGGTTTGATGGATGAAGTTGACGTGCCCATGGAATGAATGACACTTCATGGTGAATTTTTTGAAATCCTATTTCATTGAAGGACAGAAGATCCCAAGTCTCTGGATCATATTGGAAAGCATGAACCCTTCTTGTTTGGAACGACAGGCTTCATTATGTACTTATTTCATAGAAAAAAGTCTCTCTTCTATATCGATGCACCTAAAAAGGACTCCATCAAATACTCATTTATAAAGAACTTCATGGTGATTTGGGTCATCATAAATAGTAAATTTTGTATATTAATGTCAGGTTTTCTCTTTTTTAGATCTATTCACTGAGATCAATAAATTTATAAGGTATTCCACACTGGGTATCTTCCATTTTTTCATAGGATAATCTCGTTTAGAGATGGAATTAACCTCATTGATTCATTTCATGATGACACAAAAAAAATGTGAGACCATTTAGTGGTGTGTAATGATGATGACTATTTGGAATCGATATGGATCTGCTATATCCTTGGTTGCATTCACTGATGCATATTCTTGGGAATTTTCTGATCATGTTACATGATTCGATTTTGTCTCTGATGGAAATAATTCCATTAGCCCACAAACATATTCAAGAAGTGGGATTAAATCTTCCTTTCTAATAGAATAGTCATTGTTGATCTTCTTTATTATCAACTCTAAATTTCCTTTCACCTTTAAGTGGTCTAGTGGAATAAGAATAACCAATTCTATCCCCACAATGAGGGCTTGATATTCTTCCTCATTGTTCTCCCATCATTTTGACAACAAGAAATAGTAAGGACAGAATGCCTTTGTTGGAGAGATGTGAATGAATCCCAACCTAAAATTGTTGATCTTGGGTCCTTTTATTCTCTTCATTATTGGGATTCAAGATGCACCATCAAAATACATCTTCCATATTTTGGGTCCCATTCAAATGGAGAAGATCTATTCTTAGGTAAATTCAATATTTATTGATTTTTCTTTTGTAGATGGATCCTCTATACGGAAGTCTACCAAATCCTAGAACTTTTCCAATTTCTAAGGTACAAACTAAATATAAACCTTCTAAAAGATAACCTCCCACCATTCCAAATATCCATCAATCAGAGGATTGTTAATAATTTATTTGAGCGGGTTATTTCTATAAAACAAATAGACCTTATGGTACTTCTAGTAGTGCCTCATTTTTTGAACTATGAAGATTAATTCAAAGAATTTCTTCTTGATATTTAAATAATGATACTTAGTGTTGATCATGGTTTTTATGAGATAATAAAGGTTTTTTTTATTCCCAAAATAGTTATTTTTTGCATAAAAATCACCCAATATCCATTTTAGGACTATCACATATAGTATAAGTGGTTTCTTATAAATGGTGGCATTAATACTATTGGGATCAAGAGATATTTCTTGAGGCTACCAAATGCTTCTTGAGAGTCATCATTCTACTTATATGTTTCCCACTTCTTCATTATCCTGGTGAATAGAAAACATTTACCTTCAATTTTCATTATAAAACACTGAATTTAGGCTAGGTTTCCCTATAGTCCTATGAATTATTTAAGATTATGAGGTAGTGGAATTTTGAGGATAGATGTTTTCTTATTAGGGTATACTTATATTTCATATATGTAGCATTTGAAAAATCCTTCTAATAATGGTTTGAATATGTGATTCATAGAGTGTTAGTATGTACCACAAACATTCTTTAAGACCAAGGGAATTAACTAATATAAAAATAATCTCTGAGGGGCCATGAAGTTGGTGGATTATTCAACTTCTTATGCCATTTATATTTTATTATAACCCAAATATCTATTCATGAAGGAGAGGTATTGATATTCAATTGCAGAATTAATCAGAAGTTCTATAATCGGAAATGAAAAATCATCTTTTTGAAAATGATGATTGAGATCTCTAAATTGGATACAAACCCTAATTTTCCCATTCTTTTTCATTAATTGGGTGATATTTTCTATCTATTATATATAATGTAATTTTCAAATGAAATTTGATCTCTTAATCTTTTCAACTTAAGCCTCAATATTGGGGCAATGAGTCGGGTGTGTCCTTCTATATTCTTTTTTGTATCCCTGATGGTTTTCAAGAAAGTATAGATGGTGATTAGCCACCTAAGGGTTGAGTCTTAGAATTTATATTTAATTCCAGGAAAACAAATATAAGGACATGACCATAAACATTTCATAATATTGAATTAAGTTAATAATTCACATTGAGGATCTTTTTAGGTTTTGATCTTTAGAGAATTAGGTTATAACTTATACATAAAAACTTGAATATTATAAGTAGACACTTCTACTCACTATCCATTTTTTCATAAAAAAAATTTAAAAAAGAAACTTGTTTAGTTCCATGTTTTAGACAGTAAGACTTTTCCTCAATCCCATCCTTAACCCTATTCATATTTAATCCCTATGAAAAAAAATTCAAAAACTTGGGGTGAGCATAAAAAACTCACTAAGGGACACATAAAGAATGAAATCTATTAGTTTTTCAAAACAACATGTAAACCATGAATACTTTAACATAAATTAATACTTTTCACCCTAAAGAAGTAGAAAAAACACTTCACTGAAAATGATCTCATTGCTTAAAAATTTTGTAATCAAAATATTACCATATAGCCTATATAAAGAAACATATAGAATCTAAGATAACTTGGTACATTAAGATACTTAAATGGAATAACTATACAGTCAACTTCCAAACATATTCCTAAATGGAATAGACATATGGCCGACTTCCATACCCAATGCATTGGAGGTTATAACGTAACCACCCATCCTTGGTTTATCATGTAACCACCCGTCATTTGGTTAATCGAGTAACCACCTGTCATTGGTTTATCACATAACCACCTTTCAAATGTCCAAGTACCATTATATAATTATAAAATATAAAATATTGAAAATATCAATATTTCACTAATAACATTTCATTCGAAATCATAAGAAATCATTTCAAGATATTGAAATAATCGATCCATTTCAAAACCCATTTTCAATATGAAAACACCCAAAAATTGAATAAGGGATTTCTTTTCCTTTTAAAAACATTAAGGCTTATAGAGGAATCCAATTAACGATTATAGTGGCGGAGAGCTCATTATCACCGCAAAATTTAAAAATAATCCTTTTATCATTTAGAAAAAACTTCCAAGAAAAAACATTCCCTTTGAATGAAATTAGAAGTCAAAGGGTTTTATTATACACCGTGTAAAAGAAGGAGGTGTATATTATCAAAATATGCCTCAGTGAATGGAGATTGAGATGAAGTTCATTACCACATGTCCGACTTGACTCATTCGTTTTTTAATTTCCTGGATTATAAAATTAAGTTAATTTAAAATTGCTTCATAACCATTTTTATGTTTATTATTCCTTTTATTTCACTTATTACCACATTATAAAAATTAAATAATTATTTAAGTTAATATTGGTCGTTTTGTCGATATAGGGTACTTGAGTCAAAAATGATCTTGTTATAATCACAATTTTTATGGGGTAAAAATTTCATTATCTATAGAATAATTCATATATAGAACATATATCCAGTATATATGTATTTATAATATTCTATAAAATTTGGAGATAAGAAATGAAATGAACTATTCAGGGAGACGGTAAGTTGTATGTACGCATGAATGATACTTTCATTTCAATTTCATATTTAAAGGAGTAAAAAATAAATGATAAATAGGTATATTATAATTACATTATAATAAAATATTTTATATATGTTACATAATTTAATTAACTTCTCCCTTTATATGTTCCATGTATGGAATGAATGAGTCATATCGCTTCGAGGGGGCAGTAGTCTGCACTTACTCAAAGGAAATTATCGTTTTTACACATCATGAAAAGAATAAAGGTATATTATAAATAAAAATTTAAGAAGCATAAATACAATATAAACATAATATATATCTTATATAAATAAATTTCCATCATAAAAATCACCATGAGAGGTGGTAGGGGAAAATAAAATAGTCATTGTTCCGTGAAACATTAGTTCATTGTTCACAGAAATAGTATGTTCGTATCCATTAGATGGAGGTGTGTGTAAGTGTAGTTAGAATAATTATCATAAAAGCGTACTAGTATATTTAGGATATTTTTGTTTTTATTCAATAAAATAATAATTATAGAATACGGAGTGAAGAATTAAAATATTGTAAAGGAACTTCAGAGAAGATGCTACCTCTTAAAACGGGAAACTCCCTTTGATTTTAGCCAAAAAGCATTCTTGAATTTCCTTCTGACTAAGGTACGGACTCTAGTAAGAATAGAGGGATGTTGGGAGATTATTGGAGCATATTTTGGACATTATAAGGGGATTTAAAGGTGTGAGTAAGGTGTTAGATGTGGTGGCCTTTTATAAGAGGGAGGAGGGGTACTTTAGGAATGTCTTGAAATATTATTTTATTATAAATGAATTTTGATTTTATAAAGGTCCAAAACTCATTTAAGTAGATGATAATATGATTAATGATCTAAATCCTCTAAACCAATATGTTTTATACAATTTGTGGTTTCAAATTTAACCTTATCATTTAGTTTAACCCTTAGTTAACTAATCTAACTCTTACAATGTCTTCTTGTATATTCATACTATATGGTTAATATAGTTACCATAAAAAGCCAATCAAAACAGAAGTGGTTAATTAATGACATTTTAAATATTATCTAAGTAATTTGGATGAATATTAGACTTTTAGGACTATTATATTATTTATTAAAATTTTATTTGTTTTAAAAACTCATTTATATACTATCATTATCATGACTTTTTAAAAAAATAAAAAAAACATTATTATTTCGAAAATAATTCATTAATTCATAGATAAAAAGTAATAATATTCCATAAAATTTGTTTATGACATAAAAAGATTCAGAATAAATTTATTTTAATATTTATAATCTCATTTGTTAAATTCATTTATTAATAAGGTAATCACTAGATCACCATTATGTCATAAATAAATTTATATATTTATTCTCTAAAAATTATAAATATAAAACCATGATGAAGGAAATATTTTTAGATTTATAATGACTATTTATTGCCCAAAATATCACTTATATAACCCCATATAATAACTGTTTTACTAAAAGATGGATGTTTATGTTACATTTTTCTTTACTTTAAATTAATTCTTATAAAATGTCATTTTCACATAAAAGTGGCTCCATGGGGTCCCAAAATCAACCCAAGGATGTACATGGTCGAACATATTTCATCCAATAGATGTAGGACACATTTAGGGTAGTTTTATATTATTATAATATTATGTTTTTACCCTTATTTATCTGATTTACCCTTTAACCATGGTAAATAAAATATTTATTGAAGTTACTATTCATAATGTATAAAAATAAAATATACCCATTTACATAATTTATACCTCCGGATTACAAATATGGAAACTATTTTTTCAAATTAAAAATACCTAAGTGGCCAAAATTAATTAAAAATTAATTCTTTTTGTCAAAACCAAAAAACAGATTTTTAAGATGTAATAAATATCAAAAGATTAACTTGTGTTTATGTCTAATTAAAAGGTGAAATTACTTCCAATCACCAAAATTGGATTAAATGATAAAAATATAATCTAATTATACTTCAAAACCAATTAAAAAGATAATGTAACCATATAAATAAATCAGATAAAAAGATAGTTTTGACTTAACATGCTGTATTTTTCGTTATTCATTAAAAATGAACTTTATCAGATAATACCAAAAAAATTACCAAAGTAACTTTTGATGTCCTGATTCTAAATACGAAGTTTATTTCGTCAAATTGAACATATATAAGTTTAAAAAACTATATTATAATGGTTTCTCCATCAAAATTCATTAAAACGGATTTTTAAAAAATATTAGAGTATTTCATGCTTAATCAGATTCATTCTTATTTTATGCCTATAAATTTTATTAGATAAATTTAAAAACATTAAACAAACATGTTTAATCATAATATGGTTAGTTCTTTCCATTTCTATCAATACAACGACATGGTGTTAACTACCATTTAAAATAATAATAATATTATATTATTTTTCAGTATAACTCAAATTTGTGTACAACGTAAGATTTCAAAGAAACTCATTGTTGCATGTTGAGTAAGCTATCAGAAAAAGTGTCCCCTTTAATGTAAAAATAATATCTTATTCATAAATATTAATATAAATGAAAATGAATTATCTTATAAATACCTAGGTTGTTACATCCTTCCCCCATTTGGGAATTGCGACCTCACAATTTTATTCACTTATCAAATAAGTGGGGGTATTCATCCATCATAAAATTTTTAGACTACCATGTTGCCTCTTCCATCATGTGGTTTTTTCCACAAAACCTTTACCTAATGAATTACATTATTCCACAACACTTTCTCTCTTCAGTCAATAATCTGGACTGGCTGTTCCTCATAATCAAGATTCTCTTCCAACTGAAATACCACTGGACTCAAAACATGAGATATATCCAGCATATATTTTCTCAACATTGAAACATGGAAAAAAATTGTGTACCTGGGATAAACATGGAGGTAAATCCACTCTGTGGGAATCTGATCTAACTTTATTTAGGATTTCATAGGGGCCAATGAAACTCAGACTCAGCTTTCCTTTCTTACCAAAACGCATCACAATTTTCTATGGAAAAATTTTGAGAAAGAAATGATCACTTACCTCTAAAGAAAGATACTTCCTTCAGTTATCTTCATAACCTGTCTACCTGCTCTGAGTTTTTCTCATGTGCTTCTGAATTAACTCAACTTTATCTACCATCTCTTCCACCAATTCTTGTCCCATCAACTTTCTTTCACGAGTATCATCCCAAAAAGTTGGAGTTACACACCACTTTACATATAAAGCCTCAAATGGTGCCATATGTATACTGGAATGAAAACTATTATTATAGGAAAACTCAACCAAATAAATATGTTGGTCCCAACTTCCCTGGTAATCCATTCAAGAAGAATGTAGAATATCTTCCAATGTCTGAACTGTTCATTCTGAGTTCTTATCTGATTTAGGATGAAAAACTGTACTGAAATTTAATTCAATACTCAACAACTTCTGAAGGCCTTTACAAAAGTTATAAGTGAACCTCAGATCAAAATCAGATATAAAATAGAGGGTAAATCCATGTAACCAGACTATCTCATTAATATAAAATCAAGAAAGTTGATATAGAGATAGAGTATCTCGAATAGGAAGAAAATGAGCATATTTATTCAATTGATCAATAATAACCCAGATTTCATTGTCACCTCAAGAAGTATTTGGTAATTCCACTATGAAATCCATGGACACATTTTCCAATTTCCACTCTGTAATTTGAAAAGTTTGAAGTATCCATTTTGGTAAATGTCCTTATACTTTAACCTACTTATAATTCAAACACTTCTTAGTAAAGTTAGAAATATCTCTTTTAATTACATCCCACCAAAAATACTCCCAAATATCAATGTACATCTTAGCACTACCAGGATGAAATTAAAACGGATAACTATGAGTTCACATAATAAATATTTTTTAAAATGTGAATAAAAAGTTACAAATAATCTCTTTCCAAGTCTCAAAACACAATCTGAATCAATGATAAATTTAGGTAACTTACCCTTCTGAACCAATTATACCTTTTTCTGCAACTCATTATCTTTATTATGTGCTTCCTTTATTCTATCTACTAGAGATGATTTCACTACCACCTAAAACAAAACAAATTAATTCCCTACACCAAAAAATTATAATCCAAAACTCATCAAATCGAAAACCAAAGGATCTCATTCCAAATGTATCATGGTTGATGTAGAATTACTCTTTCAAATTAAATCATCAGACACTTTCTTTTCCTTTCCTGGATGGTAATGGACCATGAAATCATAATCCTTCATTAATTTTAGCCATCTCATATGTCTCAGATTTAATTCTTTCTAAGTGAATATATACTTCAAACTTTTGTGATCAGTATAAATTTTACACTTTACTCCATACAGATGATGCCTCCAAATTTTAAAGCAAAAAATACAACACTTAATTCCAAATCATGTGTAAGGTAATTTAACTCATGAGGTTTCAACTAACATAAATTATAAGCAATTACCTGATAATTATGTATTAGGAAGCAACCAAGTCCTTTCAAAGAAGCATCACTATATATAATAAATTCACCATTTCTAGAAGGAAAGACCAAAACTACATCATTCACCAATATTCTTTTCAATTGCTGAAAACAATCAACACATTATTTTTTCCAGATAAATTTAACACCTTTTCAAGTTAAATAGTCAATGGGCATGATAACTGTGAAAAATTTTCAACAAACCTTTGGTAATGGCCTTCCAAACCAGGAAAACTATGGATCTCTATGATATTATTAGGTCTTTTCCACTGTTCAACAACTTTTGTTTTAGAAGGGTGAATATCTATGCCATCTTTAGAAACAATATAACCAAGGAATGGAATTTTTTACAACCAAAACTCACACTTTCTGAATCTCCCATACAATTTTTTTTCCTTTAAGGTTTGAAAGACAACCCTTAAATGACTTTCATGTTCCTCTTTACTTTTGGAATATACCAAAATATCATCAATAAACACAACCACAAACTTATCTAGTAACTCACGGAAAATTCTATTCATAAGATCCCTGAATATAGAATGTTCATTGGTTAACCCAAGAGGCATAACTAAAAATTCATAATTGCCTTATCTAGTATGAAACATGTTCTTCTGAATGTCTGCTTCCTTTACATTCAACTAAAGGTACCCCGACCGCAAGTCAATCTTCAAAAAATATTGAGATCCCTAGCACCAATCAAACAAATCATCTATATGAGGAAAATGATACTTGTTCTTAATAGTGATATTATCCAAGGCTCTATAATCAATGAAAATTCTCATTGAACCATAATTCTTTTTAACAAACAAAACTAGAACACACCATAGTGATGTGCTAGGTCAAATTAAACCTTTATCTAATAACTCCTGCAATTGTTTCTTTAACTCTAAAAGTTAAATTTTAGCCATTCGATTAGGGGGTTTTGAAATTATCCTAGTATCAGGAACTAATTCAACAGTAAATTCAACTTCCCTATCAAGTATAATACTTGGAAATTCATTAGAAAAAACATCAAGATACTCATTTTCAACTTGCTCATTATTAATCTAAAAAATTCCGTTTTTAGAAAAATGTGCAAGGTAACATTCATTTCCATATTTTACTAGTTTCTTAGCTTCTTGATATGTTATCAAAAGTAATAGTTCATTATTGTACACAAACTCAAGTTATTTCTAAAAAGAAACCTTTTTAGCACTGCTGTCAATCTTATCATGCTAAATAGAAAGCCAATCCATACCCAAAATAACACCAATTTCTACTAGAGGCAAAACAATAAGTTTGGTTGGTAGATTCTTTCTGAACACAAGAACAGGAAGGTTCTCATAATTTCTTTTTGTCTCAACATATCCTATAGTTGTTTTTACCACAATTTTAGGATTCATATCTTGGGATGGAATTCCCAATTTATTAGAAAATTTCTAAAAAATGAAAGAATGTGTAGACCCTGAATCAAACAACACATTGGAATAATTTGAAAAAACAAACAAAGTACCAGATACCACTTCATTTTATGGTACCACATTAACCATATTAGTAGAAAAATATTTTTATACATCCTTATTCTTTTGATATGTATGGTTTCCACCTTGGCTAATCATCTTTGGACACACATTGGAATAATTCCCAAACTCATTGCAACTAAAAAATATTACTGCTGGATTTTCATTGCCTGCTTGATCATCTTCCTTATAGTTATGAGTAATATGAACAGTCTATCCACATCGTTAGCACTTTCCATATTTTGATAGACATTATCTAGGATTATTTTTACCACACTTCTCACAAGATGGAAATTTAATTTTCTTAACAACTGAATTCCTTGATGAATAATTTCCTTTTTTCTTCCAACTTTACCACTTCTTTTGTTTGCTCTCATATAACATCTAATCCTCTGAAAACTCCATTTCTAATTTTTTAGAACATCCTAAAAGTTTCTAAAAGCTTTTTGATTCCCCAATAGGCTAATTCCTTTTGATATCGCAGCTTCAATCCTAAGGAAAACTGATTTATCTCACCGTCAAGATCTCAAATGAAATTTGGAGAATACCTTGCTAGTCGAGTGAAATTTTCTTCGTAATCATCTACTAATTCATCCTCCTAACTCAATTACAAGAATTTGTTTTCCATCCTAAGTCAAACCACCATAGGAAAATATTTCTCAAGAAACATACCTTTGAATTATTCCCAAGAAAGAGCATCAATCTTCTGATTGTCCCTGATATTTTTAATCATTGACCACCACTGATTGGATTCTACTTCAAAACAGTAAATAGAAAGACTAAACTTTTGATTTTATTTACACTCCATGACATCAAAAATATTTTTCAGTGCCTTGATCCAATCTTCAGCTTTCACAAGGTCAGATGATTCTCTGAATGATGGGGGATGTTGCCTCATAAAATGCTCCACTACAGACATGTTCCTATATAGTTGATCTGGTTGATCTCGTTAATGGACACCAATACCATTTATCTCCTAATTCAACTAATCCATCACTATAAAAAAACTATTCAGATTCAATTCTAACCATCTCAGGATGCTAATTTGGAAGGTTATTCTTCTCTGTATGCCTTCCCAATATGGTATCCTTATTTCTTCTGCGAAAAAACCATTCTGAACAAACATATCTTAGAAAAAACAACATGGTAATATTTGAATTATATATCATTTCAATTTGACCATAATGTAAAAATCATTTTTGGATATTCTATTAACAAAATCAAAACTCCTAAAGTTATCTAAATCAACCTCTAATACCAACTTTAAGGCCTCATCCTTAAACATTACGTAATCGTGAATTAAGTTAATAATTCGCATTTAGGATCTTTTCAACTTTAGAGATTTAGAGAATTAGGTCATAACATATAATAAAACGTGAATATTTAAAGTATACACTTCTACTCAATATACATTTTTTTCATAAAACAAAAACTCTATAAGAAGAAACATGTTCATTTCCATGTTTTATATAGTATGACTTTTCCATGATCTCATCCTTGACACTATTCATCTTTAAGTCATGTGAGAAACATTTCAAAAACTTGGGGTGAGCATAAAATCTCATTAAGGGATACATAAATAAGTAAATATGTTAGTTTTTCAAAACAACATGTAAACCATGAATACTTTAACATAAAGTAATAATTTGCACCTTAAAGAATTTGAAAAAATAACTCACTAAATATAAGCACATTACTTACCCTTTGGTAACCAAAAGATTACCATATACCCCATAGAAAGAAAAATATAGCATATAAGATAACATGGGTCATAAGCATACTTAAATGGAATAACCATATAGTTGACTTCCACACATATCACTAAATGGAATAGTCATACGGTCGACTTCCATATTCAATGCATTTGATGTTAGAGTATAACCACTCATCCTTGGTTTATCATGGAGCCAAATATAATTTAGTTTATCATATAACCACCCGTCATTGTTTTATCACCTAACCACTCTTCAATTTTACAAGTACCATTATATAATCATAAAACATAAAATATTGCAAATATCAATATTTCAATAAAAACATTTCATTTGCAATCACAAGAAATAATTTCAAGATATTGAAATAATCAATCCATTTCAAAAACCTTTTTCAATATGAAAACACCCAAAAAGTTAATAAGTAATTTCTTTTCCTTTTAAAAATATTAAGTCTTATAGAGGAATCCAAATAACGATTATAGCAGCAGAGAGGTCATTGTCACTGCAAACGTTAAAAACATTACTTTTGTAGTTTAGTAAAATTCATCATAGAAAAAATATTTCCTTTGAATGAAATTAAAATTCAAAGGGGTTTATTAGACATTGTATAAAATAATAAGGTGTATATTATCAAAATATGCCTCAATGAAAGGATATTGATACGAAGTTCATTACCTCATGTCCGAATTGACTCGTTTGTTCTTTAATTTCCTAGATAATAAACTTAAGTTAATTTCTAAATTCTTTAAAAACCAATTTCAAGTTAATTATTCCTTTTATATCACTTATTACACCATTATAAATATTACATAATTATTTAAGTTAATATCAGTCATTTTTGTCAATATTGGGTACTCGAGTCGAAAATGCTCTTGTTATAATCACAATTTTTCCATGAGGTCAAAAGTCCATTATCTCTAGAATATAATTAAAAAATATCAAATATATCCATTATATTTTTATTTATAATATTATGTAACCTTTGGAGATAATAAATGAAAGGCACTGTTCATAGAGACGGTAATCTGTACGTATGCATGAACGCTACTTTCATTTCTATATCATATTTAATGGAATGAAAACTTAAGGATACATACCTATATTATAATTACATTATAATATAATATTTTATATATGTTTGATAATTGCAATAACTTCATCCTTTATATGTTCCATGTATGTTATGAATGAGTCATATCACTTCAAGGGGCTGGTAGTCCGCACTTCCATAAATGACATTATCGTTTTTACACTTCATGAAAAGCATAAAGGTATGTTGAAAATAAAAATTACATAATCATAAAGACAATATAAACATAATATATATCATATATAAATAAAATTCCATTATAATGGTTACCATGAGAGGTGGTAGGGGAAAATTGAACAATCATCGTTTCGTGAGGCAGTAGTTCATCGTTCATAGAAATAGTATTTTTGTATCCATTAGATGGAGGTGTGTGTATGTTTAGTTTTAATACTTCTCCTAAAGATATCATAGTATATTGAGGACACTGGTTTTTTATCTAATCAATGAATAATAATATAATAGGGAGTGAAGAAGTAAATTATTGTAAAGGAACTTTAGAGATGACATTACCTCTTAAAACAGGTAACTCAATTTGATTTGAGCTAAGAGGCTTTATTTAATTACCTTATGCCTAAGTTAAGGCTTCTAGGAGGAATATAGAGATGTTTGGAGCTTATTGGATTATAGTTTGGATGATCCAAGTGGCTTGAGAGGTGTGAGTAAGGGGTTAGAGGTGGTGTCCTTTTATAAGAGAGAGGAGGGGAACTTTAGGATTGCCTTGGAAGATTATTTTATTATAAACTAAATTTAGATTTTTTTAAAGGTCCAAAACTCATTTAATTTGAATATAAGATGAGTATTGTTCTAAATACTCTCAACCTATATGTTTTAGATAAGTTTTTGTTTCAAATTTAACCTTATCATTTATCTTTAACCCTTAGTTAACTAATTTAACTCTTACCATGTCTTTTTATTTATTCATACTATATGGTTAATATAGTTACCATAAAATGACAATAGAACCCCAAGTGGTTAATTAATGACATTTTAAACACTATCTAACTAATTTTTCCAAATATTATATTTTTAGGACTATTATATCATTTAATTAAATATTATTTTTTAAAAAACTAATTTATGTCAATTTTTATACTATTCATATCATGACATTTTAAAAAATCATAAAAACTTAATTATTGAAAAAAATATAATCATTTAAAATATAACAAGTAATAATCATCCATAAAATTTTTTTATTACATAAAAAGTTTCAAAATAAATTAATATTATTATTTATAATCTAATTTATTTAAATTATTCATTAATAAGGTAATCACTACAGCACTATTGTGTCATAAATTTACTTATTTATTTAATATCTAAAAATTATAAATAAAATATCATGATTTAAAAAATATTTTTATATTTCTATTGACTATTTTTATTCTAAAATATATCTTATATAACCCCATATAAAAATTGTTTTACTAAAAGTTACTTGTTTTTGTTACATTTTTCATTACTTTAAATTAATTCTTATAAAATGTCATTTTCACATCAAAGTGGCTCCATGGAGTCCCAATATGGACCCAAAGATGTCCATGGTCGGAAATATATCATAAAATAAAAGTATGACACGTTTTAGGGTTGTTTTATTTTATTATAATATTATTTGTTTACCTTTATTTACCATATTTACCCTTTAACCCTTGTAGATAAAATATTTCTTGAAGTTACTATTCATAATGTATTAAAATAAAAGGTAAATATTTACAAAATTTAGAGCTCCTGATTCCAAATATGGAATCCATTTTTCACAATTCAAAACATATAAGTGACATAAATTAATTTAAAATTAATTTCCTTTGATAAAACCAAAAAGCGGGTTTTTAAAAAGTACTAACTATCAAAATATTAACATGTGTTTATATCTAATTAAAAAGTGAAAATACATACAATGACCAAAATTGGATTAAATTATAAAAAAATTAATCTAATTTCACTTTAAAACCAATTAAAAAGATAATTTAACCATAGAAATAAATTATATGAAAAGACAGTTTTGACTTAACATGTTGTATATTTCACAATTCATTAAAAATGAACATTATCAGAAAAAAAAAAAAATTACTCAAAGTAAATTTTTATACCCCTCTTCTAAAGAAGAAGTTTATTTTTTCAAATGGAACATATAAATGTTACAAAAACTAGATTTAAAAAATGATCTCCATCAAAAGGCGGAAAAACAACTTTTTAAAAAAATATTAAAATATTCCCTAATTAATTAGATTCATCCTTATTTAAAGCCTCTAAATTTTATTGGATAAATTTAAAAACATTTAACAAAAAATTTTAATCATATTATGGTTAGTTTTCTTCATTCCAACCTATACAACGACTATATGTTAACTACCATTTAAAATAATATTATTATTATATTATTTTTCGGTATAACTCAAAGTTGTTTGCAACATAAGATTTCAATTAAACCTGTCGTTGTGTGTTAAGTGCGCTATCAGAAAAAGAATCCCCTTTAATGTAAAAATAATATCTTATTCATAAATATTAATATAAATTAGAAGTTATTATTCTATAAATACCTAGGTTGTTACAAAAAATCCTTATGCTTCTTCAAGAAGTAGCTATACACCTATTGTTCTTCGAAATAGATGGCCATACTAATCAAAGTGGGTCATGGGTTGTGAGTAATATTATATACCTGGATTTATTTCTCTATTTTCATCAATGGTGGTAAAAACACCTTCCTTCAATGCTGGAGGGGAATCCATAAGATCCTCATATTCCTCCTCGTCAACTTCATATTCATATTCTTCCTTACTCTAAGGGGGTAGGTAATGAAGCAAAATCTACTGAGTCGGGATAGGAGTCAACATTTTGACATCCAAGAGATGAAACAACATCCCATGACCCATATAACAGTGAGGAGTCTCTTCAATGTTCTATCGGATTTGATGATAGATAAGGTTAATCTACATCCTCTTTCAACTAAATTCATAATGCAAGGATATTTTAAATCATAGTGGATTTAATGGGTGCACTTTCATATGATCTTTTACCACTATCTGGAGAATCAGTGACATTCATGACTAATATCATGAAATTTTTTGAATGTGTGCTTAAATTTGGGCACATTCCTTTGATCTTATGGATTGGAATCGCATATTAGTCAATGATATATTTGAAGGGATTGGTTGGGGTCATTTTCATACCATTCGGAGCTATGACCAGAGAAACATAGACATGGGTTGTTTCCCTTCCCTTTGATTGAATTTTGTATCAATATACTGAGTTTTTCAATATTCTAATGGGGTATTATCACCATAAAATGTCTTAATTTGAGCATTAATAGAATATTGGCTGAATTTGTGGTATGATGAGGGGATTTTCACATGGAGATGTAAACAAGGTCTTCCCAGTGGAATGTTGAAAGTTGTGTCTTATCGAATAACTAGAAATTATAGGTCAAATATGAGGTCCCCAAATTGGGCCTTAATATTTACCCATCCAAGACACTTATGTTCTCTTTGGTCATAAACCTATAGAGTTTTAGTGGAATTGTACAAGTGGGAATCATTTTATCTTAGCTCGGAAAATTTTTGGATTGGAATTAGGTTGACTCTTGAGTCATTTTCAATGAAAGACCATCGGATATCAACGTCATTTATCCTTCCAAAAACATAAAAAGGTTTTATGTGTCCTTTTATAATGGTTTCTTATTTTGATCCATGAAAGAGATGATTTTGTAACATTCAGAATGATATATCTATACAAGGAATACTTCAGCATTAGTTACAATAGATTCAAACTCTTGAGGTCTTAGAAAATCCTCTATGAGAAATTCTTGAATGTATTTTGATATACTTAGAGAATCTAGTATTCAAAACCTGGTTGGTACTAGGACTAATTTTTTCAGAATGTCAAAAATTTGGGATAAAGTCAAGTGATTCACATTGTGAGGTTTTACTTCCCTAGGTTCCTTGGGAAATTAATCACTTGATGTAAGAAAATATTCCCTTGGAATAGGAGTTTAATTAGTTCTTATACTTGGTTGTTTAGGTCTACTAGGTCTACCTACGCCCCCAAGGATGATATGGAATTAGTGTTCCCTCTAGTAGATACTATAAGATGATCGAGTCAGGGAAAGTGCTGTCTAATTTTGGGGGACTTTCCTCTTCCTTTTGGACCTACTGTAGGATCTATCATGAGATTCAACATCATAGACAGTTTGAGCAGGGATGTGGTTGGAGTACTGATTTCTTCAGTGATTGTTTCTTCCTCTATATTCATGGATAATTTTTCATCCTCCCCTTATACCCTAATAAGATACAGGGAACTCAGTATTATATATATACTCGTCATTAGAGAAAGGATCCATTAATAGAATGACATTAATGGAACTGTAAATCAATTCATCCTCTAATGAGGACTCCATCTAATGGGTCAAATCTTGTTGTATCATTTACTGGGGCGGTGCCCATGTATCTGGGACTAAATGAATGAAGTATGATAGATTCAATTAAAACTTCAACCTTAGTATAGGTTCATCTTCCTTTATTTTTTCCACCCTTCCATCCATTTCATATCTTGGAAGACTAGGTTTTGGAGGATTGTAGTGCCAATGGAATTGATTCTTCTGTAGAGAGAGCATTTATGGGCATAGATTGTTATTCAAAACAAGCTCAGAGGATATCATGAGTCTGATTGTTTTTCTTATTTAATATATATTCAATGAATTTATATGTACTAATGTTACTAACTTCCTTCCATTCATCCTCTTCCACCGGATTTTCAGTAGAAACACATGCTACCTGTGCGGGTGGCTTGCCTAGATTTACTTGTCAAAAGTCCACCACTTACATTAGAATTTCTTTTAAAAAAATCATTAATGGATAGTGTAACATAATGATTGAAGTTAGATCAAATATTTTTGGGATATCTTTAAGAGCATCCGGATCAAACATCTTCTACTTTGGAAACTTAAGAAAGTTGTTTTTCATGGCTGCTATTAAAGAGCCTAGGACTTGGTCATCTCAGAAAGAAAAAAAATTATTATTTAGCTCCTCAAACTAGTTTTCCCTCTTCTCCCTTCACTCATCCTAACAATGCAAGTGTTTTTTATGATTCTTAGGAGAGGGTATTGTGCAATATGGCATGGTCTGTATAGGTCGAGCGGGTGTAGGGGATGGCTTGAGCATGACTACAATAGAAAAACTTTCAATGGAGATATTCCCATCCGGCAATTGATCGAGCTATCAAACTGGTGTACCATACGAAGGATGGAACTTGAACAATTTTTATGAAGCATATGATTTTCACTATCTCTTATTGTGTAGTGGTCCCCATAATGGGATCAAATTAGGGACCAAAATTAATCAAATGATACTCTGGATCCCATGATCCATTAAAATTTGGAAATCTAGGGTTCCCAAAATTTGGTGGGTGTGGGGTCAAATCCACCATTTCAGGGTAAGGACTCTTTTCCAACCACACTAGTGCATATCATTATTCCATAGATTCAAATTGGGCTATCAATCACTCAATATTATTCATAATACCTAGAGGTATGTGTAGTTGAATAGGGACTTTAACAGGGGTAGCAATATGTAGATTCATCTACAGTATCTCTATTTGTAACTGCGGTGGGTATCCTATAAGGTATATCCCCTCAGGATGTGTTTGAATAGGCCATGTTGTCTTCCCAAGGGATTTAATTCCTAATATCTCATTAACATGGGGACTAAATATATTTTTCATCAGTCCCACATGTTGAGAAGATGTTCTTGTTCCACTTCAGTTGTCAGAGTGAACCCTCTTTGTTGAGGTATTGGAGTACAAGTTGAGGATCCTCCTATAGATCATATCTGGCAGGAAATATTACATGGAGAAATTCAATGTTGATTCCTATCAACTCTATCATATCTTCCTCTTTAAGTGAAAATTTTTCCTCGAGTGTGATGGGTTAAAACTCTTTGAGAGATGGGTGAGGCACAATAATAACATTTCCCTTTTATTTGGTGGATGATCATTGAGGGGGTAGTAATTGAGTGGTTGCGGGAGTACACCAATTCAAATAAATACTCTTGTTTTGAGTATACACACCTCATTAAATAATATCTTTTTAGACCATGTTATGAACTGAAACTTCCTCCTTCTGGTCCTTTGTATTTTCCCCATGTTCTACGGAGTCTTCAGGGGTAGTGTTGATGATATTAACTGAAATTTAATGCATTAAAATAATTTCATAAGTCTCTTTGAGAGATCTATTTTTCTTATTCCCTCCTTGAGGTATCATCCTACAATTCATTTGTTATCTTGAAATCAATTGAATAACGATAATACAAAAAGAATCCCAAGACAATTTTTTGTGCATTTTCTGAGAGAGGGAACTGAGTCATGGTATAGGAAGAACTAGGAGGGTTGTTTTGTGGTGTTCTCCCTAGTTGGGAAAAAACTGACTTCCACTAAAGATGCTTTTTTTGAGGTAAAAAGGCCCTCATCCCTAGGGGATAGGTCATTTCCCATTCCATTTCTACAACCTTTCAATCTGATTTTTATAACTTTAAATTTTTTTTAAAAAAAAGACCTCAACTTTGTGGGATCGGGTTGCTCCCATATTTTCATAGCTACTACTTCTGTGGATAATTTCTTGATTATATAGACAAGTTCTCAAACATGGGTTGGATTTACAGTTTTACCTTCACCTTACCTACCTACTACCGAAGACATTTGAAACATTTACAACGTTTTCAGTATCCGATGGTTTACATTCATTAAGTAGGAGGCTTACTCAATATTTGTAGTCACCAAATGAAAAATTCTTTTTATGGACCTCTATCCTCTAGCCCAACATCTTTTAGAGTCATTCAGGGAGTGTTTTTTATTATAATTCTATCTGCCATGAACATAGTCCATTTTTTGAAGTTGGTTTGAAGTTATGGCATTGAATGATGTCACTTTTAGTGGGATTTGCAGATTGGTGAGCATGGTGAAATGAAATGATCTGTTCTCGCTCCATCATATGATATTTACTCTAGATGGGGGATTTTAGATTAGTTAACATTAATAGTTTAAAATACTAAGACATACATTTGAAAGTTCTCCTTGTATCTTTCCCGCTTTCAGGTTTCATGTAGCTAGAAGATCCGCCAAGTTGATTTGGTGATGTATCACTTCTATTACCTTAATTTGGAGAGTTTCTAAAGGCCAGAACATGATTGGTTTGTTGTTGTTGGTTGGAGTTAAAACTCAGAGGGGGTGAATTGAGTTCCTTTTAAAATTTCTTTTAAAAACTTTATGAAAAAGATCCCCCAATTTTAAAACATCCCAGTTAATTAAGGAAGTAGAGATATAAATGTTAATTCGTCAACAGGTTTATAAATGGGTGATTAGTCCTTAGTTTAATTAGTGTAAAACACTTCTTAAACTTTTTAAACAAGTTTACTGAATTAAACACAGACACACACTAACCAGAACTAACTATAAAAGTTAATTAAAAAAATAGTTTTATGTTTTTTAAATTATAAGTAGCAGAAAATAGAAAAATAGGGTATTAAAAAAACTTTGAACACATTAGAGATAAACAAGAGGATTAGTATCAAGCCTATAATTAATCCTCTCCACCTGGTGATCACCTTCCACCAAGCAGTTTATATAAATAAACTAGATACACAGCCTGTATTGCGCCTTACAACAGTTTTCAAAAATTGGTCAGGGGTCACGCACTCTACCATAGTTCTTCATGGAAAAAACACATAGAAGCGACCACACATGGTCTCTTCCAGAGTTATACGTGGGAAATAAGGTGTATGTGAAGTCTGATGTGAGGATTTTCAATATCCTCCAGTTTAAGTACAGGAGATAGTGTATGTAACAAACAAATACAAACTTCTTAGAAATGTAAACAATAAAATAACACAATTGAGAAAATATTATAGTATTGATATTATAATGCTATATATGTTTTCAATTAAGCTCTTGACAACTTGGAGTGAATAAATTGAAGTTCGAGTCTTTCTCTGGAAGTTATCCTCAAAGAAGAGTGTCGTAACTCCAGGGTTTAGCTTTCAGGAACTGAGGGTTCTACTTCTTGAGTTGACAGAGAGTTGATGAAGACCAGAAGGTAGCCTTGAATTTTTTCTCTTGAAATGATCTTCTAGAGGCTCTTGAGTTCACAGTGTAAGTTTTGGATGGTTCTTCTTTGATCTATCATGTAAGCTCCTTCTCATGCATTCATCTATTTTTTTCACACTTCTCACATGCACACTTTTTTTCTTTTCTTCTTCGATATTCTCTTTTATATTTGAGTTCCGACAATAGGAATACATAAACCATGTGTGGTCCTCATCGTACCTCGTACTGGCCCAAGATATGGTCTCTTGATATGTCTACAACTAGCATTAATTAATGTCAGAAGCATTAAATTTACCAAATATGACAATTAGAATAATCTTAAGAATTTGACAAAGTATGGAGTAGAAGAGTAAGCATTGGTAGAATGGTAGCAGTAGATTTCATCAGTATCCTTCAACGGTAACCTTCTCAATGGTATCCTTCAATGGTAACCTTCTCAATGGTATCCTTCAGTGGTAACCTTCTCAATAGTGCCTTTCATTGGTGACCTTTATCAGTGATCTTTTTATTTGTCACCCTCATCAGTGACCTTTCATAGGTGACCATTCTATTGGTGACCTTCATCAGTGACCTTTAATCGGTGACCTTTCTATCAAAGACCTTCATTAGTGACATTCATCGGTGACCTTCTATAAGTGACCTTCATCGGTGACCTTTCATAATTAGAGAAATTTTTCACTGTAAGCTAAAACAAGAGAGCAGTGAGATTAAAAGTACATAGTTATCACTTGATAGAAACTAGGAATATTAATGAAACATGATTAACCTATAATAGAAACATTATTACCATATAAATTAAACATTATTTGGGATTATCTGAACAGGGGAGTCTAACAATCTCTCCCTTTTTGATAATCACAAATTATGCCAGTGAAAATTTAGATTTAAGTATCATAGAATCAGGGTTAAGCATATTTTCAAATATCTTAAGAGGTGTGTGTAAGTAAAATTGAACCATGTGTATTTTGAAAAATATAGATAGTGTATATATGCAAAGACTCCAGTCAACTTAAAAATTATCCCCCTTTGTGATTAATAAAAAGAATGAAAGACAAAACAAGACAAAAGAGGATTTTATTATGAATGAACCTAGAGTACAAAATACAAAAAGAAATACAAATATACCTATCAACAAAGACATCCCAAATTCAATCCACATCAGATATGTCCAAGGGAGCTTTCACTATGGAAGCTAAGGAGTCAGGTCCAAAATATGGAGGGATAGGCCAAGGTTTGGTAGTGAGTAGGGTAGGAGGAGCTGCTATAGAGGCTTCAATAGATGGATAGTGAGTAGATCTCTGAGGAATCATAGGGGTCAAGCTTCTGATGTCCTATGTAGGATTCATCAATGGTGCAGTACTGGTAGAACCTGAGGTAGCCGAGGAATAAGTTAATGATGGAGGAATAACGATGGTAGTGTATTCCACATTGAGGGAGGGTAAAAGAAGATTTCTAAAATCAATAATAATGTTTCCTCCTCTTTCCAGAGCTGAGATAAAATAATACTTATTGTCCATGAATTTCTCTAAGGTAGGATTCAACTCTCTAAGTCTGCTAACTTGATCCTTAAATTCCTGAGTAACAGGTGGGATCCTCAAGTTTTCCAATAGCAGCTTAAAGTGGAAATCCATCTGATGCTTTGTGTACACCCTTTTTTAATTGAAATCAACTTCTTATTTGGTGGCCTTATGATCTTGAGAAGCTTCCCTTAGATAATCTCTCACAAGCATATGAATTTCTCTGGTAGTAGAAATGACCTGATTCATAGACTGAGGGTCTGTGGTACTGGTACCAGAGAACTTCGCCACTTCTTCTTTAAAAACTGATCTGAAAGCTCCTATATCAAAACGAGAAGAGGTTGAAGAGGAAACAGATGTACACAAAGGTGCTATTGTAAAACCTAATGTCTCCTTAAAATATTTGGTTATACAACTGATCAACTGCTTTACATCATCATCCTAGCCACTCAGATGTGCCTCCATAGACCTCTTGAAGTCCTCAAACACATTGATCATCTACTGAACAACACTTTTGACTTACTTAAGGCCTCTGTCACTTGAACCCTTGAATCCATATAAGATTCCAAACTGGAAATTGATCATTTCACATATTCTATAGACTCTACCAAGGTTCTGATCTGATTTTGAAAATCCTTCACTTCATGTAGCAAATTTGAATGAGTGGTAGAAATTACTCTTTCCAAGGTAGATGCCACCACTTCTTAATTTTGAGGCACTTTTCTCTCTCTACCAATAGATATCTCATAAAGTATCTCTTCAAATATGATTTAAAGGATTCTAAATCATCCTTATTCACATAGTCCCGAGGTAAAATCACTACTGGCTGGACAACGGTGGTTTCTAAAACATAAGTAATTGGTGGGATTCTGTTAGGCTTTTCATCATCAGAGTCTCCATAGTCTAACCCCAAGATCATGAATCTAGGGTCTTCTAACCAATATTATACCACATGAGCAACAATTACTGAACTTGTGGAAATAGGTTCCTCCACCTCACTTGGATAATTCTATAGATCAATTACATCCAACTCTGGTATACCTATTTGATCAATTTCCTTAACAAGAAGGTCCACTTCCACAACCTCTGCAGAATATTTGTTGGGAAAAATCCCTTAAGACGTCATTGAATCATTTTTGAGGTGATTGTGTTTGTTGACAAGGTGGACATCAGTGATGTGATTGTTGAAAAATCAAACCATGACATACAAATTTTTTGACAAAGGGGTTTTCATGGTGGAATATCGAGTTCAACAACTATGTTCAACAATCCATGTTTGATTCAAGAACGTCGATAAAGGAATGGATGATCTGGAGGCGGTACAAAATGAAAAGATACAAGGTGGTGTCGTTTTCCAGTGTTTGCCAAATTTTTGGGCCTGAAAATCTACAAATGAAGAAAAGTGGTTTTTGGCAAAGGGAATTGTGCTCCATGTACAAGAAGTCTTGGAAACTTGCACGCCATATGTTTTTCAAGATCATATCATCAAAATATGGCAAAGGGATAAGTGTCGTGCAAGTATTGGTGGTGTCGTGCAGGTGACTTGCGCGTCGTGAAGAGACTTGCACGCTGATGCCTTGGAATCTTGATAACTTGCGCGCCTATGGTCTTTCAAGATTAGAAGATCAAAATATGGCAAAGGAAATAGGTTCGTGCAAGTTTGTAAGTAGGTCGCGCAAGTGACTTTCAGGAGAAGAGATCTGCGCGCCGAGACTTGCGCGCTGAGGAGAGACTTGCGCGTCGTCACGTAGGGGTGACCAAATGCTTATAAATACTGGACCACCCCTCTTCATTCTTCACTGGAGTTCAACACTTTGAAGATTCAGATCTCCCGTCACGCAGGTGTGAAAGTCGCACAAGTGGTGTGTTGTAGAGACCCAAAGCTTGACGTACATGGACATTACATTACTTTTGCGGAATACTTAGTACATAACAAAAACACACACACACAAGGATCGTAATTGTTTAGTGTCTTTTGAAACTCGGAATATAATCTTATAATCGTGGTGAAAGATCTCCAATATCTCCCATAAAGATCTTCCCTTTTTTTTACCTAAAACCTTTCTTTATATCCTGGGGAAAAGAAAACATAAAAGGGTGAGCTCAAATGCTCAGTAAGGGTAAACAAAAGAAATATCAATCACATCATTTTCATAAGAACATAACATTTTGGAAATCTTAACCTGCAAAAGAGAGCATAATTTCATAACATGGGATAAATCACAGTAGTGAAATGAAATCCCAATAATCATAACTTAAAACATGAAACTTTGTGGCATACACACATAATCATAGAGAATCATATCTTATTAGTCAAGACTCATTTCCAAGACTATCTTAGTGGACAAAGTCCCTTTCTGAACCGAGTCACCCTCGTTTCAGTCCTGTTTAACTGAACCGGTATAACCTACCATTCCAGCCATGTCTATCTCATGAGATATAAAATCTTTACCCAATGCATTGGAGGGAGATATAGGTCCCACCCATCTCATAATGATACCATTCTTATGTGTTCCGCAAAATCATAAATCATACATCATTGCATAACCCATGTAATAAAAATGGGAATCTTAAACATCGTGACATCATAAAACAATTCATATAAGATAAAGGAATTCATAAAAATAATTCCATCACAACATAATCAAATCAATGTAATAATAGGGATAGAAACAGAACCCTTTATTATCTTAGATGGAAAATAATTTTCATAAAATACTTGAACTCCATTCTTGAGGAAAATATCCTTTCTGCTTCAAAAACACTTTTCCTTTCTTAACATGTCGTACAATTATAAACAAAAAGAAGTTGATTAAAAATAAACTTGAAAATTTGTAAAGGAAGATTCTTGGAAATAAGGTTTTAAAAGTTCATTCATGTCGTATAAGTTTAAAAAAACATTCTTCGTACTTTTTTCGGAAAAGTCAAAAAGTACCACGTATGAAAAACGACAAAAGATTCCTTTCATATCTTTTACTAAAAATTACCGAAGGGTAAAATTGGATTTAAACAATTGTAGGTGGATGGAAATAATATTAAATATTGAGGAAACATGGATTTGGATGATAAAATACACCCCAGTAAATACCAAAGTATAAACAATCTCGGATAAAAATGAGATTGTGATATTTCCCTTACCTTAGGTCCGATTTGCTTCGTAAGTGTCTGAACCTCCTGTATAATGATTTAAATAATGTCATTGACTTATTACAGAATCATATTCATTGTTATTATATCATATATGGTTCACTTATGACTTTATATTACCTGTTTTTGTAAATTCATGTTAAAGTAGCGTTTTTGGTAAAATCGTCTCATTTGTCGTTCGTGTTTTAACTTGTAATTATTCATATGATTACGTAGATCATGATTATTTAATTACAGAATATAAAACATGGTTTATATATAATATATATTCAGAATATACATATATATAATGGATCGATAAATGGAAAGAAATACACCGTTCATGGAGACGGTAGGCCGTACGTACGCATGAACGCTGTTTTCGTTTCCTTATTGAATTGAATGGAATTAAGTAGATGACATACATGTAAATATAAATAAATCCAGTATCATTATTATGTCATATATTTCATTATTACTTATTATATATACTTTATAATCATTCATGAATGGTTAATGTGGAGAATGAATCTCATCGCATCGTGGAGACGGTAGTCCGTACGTACGCACGAGCGATGATATCTTTCCCATGGTCGTGGAATTGTGTTAAAGTGTATGTATACTATTTCAGTATTAATATAACTTTATAATAATCATATATAGTTACTCATTACACCATTATACCCATCCTATTAAGGTGGTGGTGGAAAATAGATTTCACCACGGCGTGGAGACGGTATTCCGTACGTAAGCACGCGCGGTGATTTCCTTTTTCCGTAGGATGGATAGAAGGTTAATTAGAGTTGTTTAATATTTATAATAACATATCAGTATATAAGGAATACTTATGTTATTACTTAATCATGAAACAACTAAAGAAGAATAATTTGAAGAAGAAAGAAATTGGAAAGGATCGGTAATGGATATTACCTCTTCTTTGAAGTGCTTCTTTGAGACCTCCTTTTAGGGCACTAAAATTGGTCTTTTAAGAAAACCAGGACCTCTAGGATGATACTAGGGAAGTGGAGAAGAGATTTTTTCAGGGTTTGGCCGAGCTTGAATGCTCAAATTGGTGTGAGGAGGAAAGGGAGGAGGTGCCCTTTTATAAGGGAGGAGAGGGGAATCTTAGGAAAATCTCAAAATATTATTTTATATTAAGGTCAAATTCGGTTTATAATGGTTCCAAATGGTCTTATTTCGAAGCTAAAGTGGGGATGGGTCGAAATCCTCTCATCCAATAGGATTTAGACAAGTTTAGGTTATTATTTTAACCTTATCAATTAGATTTAACTCTAAGTTAAATAATTTAACTTTTACCGTGTCTTTTTGTTTTCTTACACTATATGGTTAATAAACTTACTATATGAAGCCAAAGGAACCACAAGTTGTTTATTATTAATATATATATCCTTATCTAAGTCATTTGGCCGAAACATAGATTTTTAGGAATTAAATAACAATTAATAATATAATATTTGTTTTAAAAACTAATTTATATCAATTTTGACACTATTTGGTACATGATTTTTATGAAATTTCTAACAGAATGATAAGTTCGAACCAAGTTACTTAAATCAACAATAACATGTCATATTAACCTATAAAATTAGTTTAAGTCATAAAAAGTCTCAAATTACATTTATTTGGGCATTTATAACATCAATTATGTTAATATTTTCTTAAAAAGATAATTACTGCATCATCTTTGTGTCATAAATAAATTAACTTATTTGATGTCTAAAAATTACAAATAAAATACCATTATGTAGGAAATCATTTTATATTTCTAATGAATATTTACACTCGAATTTATCTTATGTATAACCCTATATTAAAAATGTTTTAGTAAATAAACTTTAATTTTAACTCTTTTAACTCTTCTTTGAATTAAATAATAATAAATGTCTTAATCTAATCCAAGTGGGCCTAAATGATAATATTTTACACTTAAGGTTGTTTTTGGTCGAGATACACTTGTCCAATAGGATTAGGACATGTGTTAGGGTAATATTAATATCATTGTTACCCTTAATTACCCTATTTACTTTTAACCGTGGTAAATAAAAGTAAAAAGTTATTATTCACCAAAAATTATTTTCATCTCATTGAACCACATTTTACTTACTGACATCAACCGTGTCTCTCGGATTTTTGAAATTCCATTCACAGAAGCGGTAAAATTAAGATTTATGAAAAAATTAATTTTTTTAACTACAACTTAGTAGTTTCACTATTCAACAAAAATTGATGTTTTTCAGAACAATGCCAAAATTTCACTCTAAGCTATAATTGATATTCCAAATTCAAAAATGATTTATATTTTACAAAATTCTCAACATATAAGTTGCATTAATTAATTTTATAATTAATTTCCGCTGTCACAACAAATAGCGTGTTTTTAAGAGATAATAACTATCAAAAGATTAACACTTGTTTATGTCTGGTGTAAATGTGAAATTACATCCAATGACCAACATTGTATTGAATTGTAAAAATATATTATAAATATACTTTAAAACCACTCAAATTAATAATTTATCACTATTAATTATTTCTATTAAAAAAATTTGTTTTTAATTAAAATTTAGTAATTTTCACTATTCATCAGAAAATGAAAGTTATCTGAAACGTACCAAAATTTCACCCTAAGCTAATTTCGATATTCCGAGTCCAAAAATGAAGTCCATTTTGAAAAATAAAATTTACAAAATTTCAAAAAGTGGTTATTACTATTCCTAACGGCTAGTTTTAATAATATTTTAATAGAATATCGTTGTTTAGTGAAACTCGGTATAGCGTACTACACACGCTATCAAGGAAGGTCGCGATTGCATATAATGAAAGGCAAGTCAAGGATGCATGTTGTGCAAGCTCCTTTTGGTGTAGCGTACAACACAAGACATTAATGAAATTAAAAAGAATATTTTTTCATAAAATCTCGGGGTCTTACATTCTACCACCGTTAAAATGAATTTCGCCCTCGAAATTCGTCGGGGTTATAAATGGTTTACTATTCAAAAGTTTCTTTAATCGAAACCCACATCGTAAAAAGGAATACCAAAACCAATCTTTAAAAACAAAAGTATGAAACGTAACGGTTACCCAAATAAACTAATCACTGGGTTTCCACATAGGTGAAAATATGGATATGGAAGAGAAATCTAACCATCATGTTCTGATGGAGAGTGGTAGAGAACATGGCTATGGAAAAGCTAGCAATCACAAAGCCATAAATTTGTGACGATCTAAGGTACCATCTGATTCATCAGATATAAGATCACTAAGACAACATTTTTTGTTTTCAAGATCATTTCCCTAAAGTTGATGAAATTGGAATTAGAAGAAATACTTTCTTGATTTTGGTATAGTCTCACCATTTGTCATTCTTTGGACAATTTCCACTTCATATCTTAAAGAAATTAAGTTGAATTTTGTCATTCGTGATGTGTTAGCAGATCATGTGATAGAATGATGGGTCATTCCATATCTTTCAAACAAAAGGTTAGTAAAAGTTATAAGTCCATCTTATGGTTAATCGTATATGGTTCCAAAAATGAACTTATACTTCATATATCATACCGCTTAATAAAATAAAACTAGTTTCTACTAAACAGGGACTTCCTGTAGGCCAGTGGTAGGCGATAAATGTCAGTCGCACTTCGGTTGTGGTTTTGATTCCCACAGCCTTGTTCGACGCGATGGGCTGTCGCCCGTCCTGCAGGTTGTCCTTTTTCTAAAACTACATTACTATAACATCCCATCAATAATATCAAAAAAGAACATAATCCATTCTAGTATTTAGGCTTATCCATAATACTGCATTCCATTGTCATAATATAGTGAAAATTATTACCAAAGATTTAATATCATCTTTGATCCCCATATATCATAAGATATGTCTTGTTGGTCACATTCCAAACATTCAAAGGCCTTAATCATGTATTCTCTTGAATACCCATTGAACCTTAGTGAAAACATGAATGCAGTTAAAAGTTAACAATTTCCACATACCAAAATCCAAAAATTATATATACTCAAACCATGATATAACCTTCTCCTTATATCAGTCATGATCTCATGAATACTATCAAACATTAAATTTTCTCCTTATCCCTTCATTATGCACATATCATCTACATTCCAAAAATATCTGAATAACCTTTCATGGATACTGGTAACATTAATCATACACTTTCAAAAACTCGAGGAAAGACAATAGTGTAACAATCCTTAGATGTCTCTTTATTCCATAGTACCATGAGATTACTTATACAACATTACACATGATAAACATGTAATCATTCAACTACATTCTTAAACCATTAACCAAGCTTCAACAATTCTTTCATCTCACATATCATTTGTAGTCTCTTCATCGTCATCCACATAAATACTACCCATATGACCATACTGATTCTCTTCATGAGTCTTTCCCTTAGGACATTGGTTTGCATAATGCCCATACATTCCACATTTAAAACACTTAACCATTTTTGATGTCGAAGCAATACCATTATCCTTATCCATGGTGTTAACTGAACCTTTTCCTTTGCACTTACTTTCTTTGTGTCCTTCTTTTCCACACCCAAAGCATCTTCCAGTTCCTTTGAAACATTCTCCTTGATGCCTCTTCCCACATGATTTACATAGGGGAAATTAAACTTTCTTTCCTCTATGATCATCATGAAACTCCATCTTTCTCTTATTAGCCGAGTCAAGAAACTTACCAAATTTTACTTTATTGATCATATTATGATATTGCTGATTCGGCATAATAATGATGTTTGGACTTCCAAATCCCATTTCATTATGAATAATATCATTCCATTGTCCATCATATCCCCCATTATCGTGAATCATCTTGTTTCCAGCCATTTTCTAAAACCCAAAAAAGAATAGTGTGAGAGGAAAAAATCATGCTAGGGAAAAAAACATAATAAAGGTGGAGTATCCTCAATATCTAACATCTTAGGTTAAATTATATGATTGTTATCGTAGTTCTAGGACTGTATCCTATACATATACTTATCCTTAGGGAAATCCCTAGACATACCTTATAAATATCTATAGGGATCTCACTAAAGTTCTCGCATCCTAGTTTCCAATGGTTGACTAAACCTTTCCTCTGATACCAACTGTAGAGACCCGAAGCTTGACGTACATGGACATTACATTACTTTTGCAGAATACTTAGTACATAACAAAAACACACACACACAAGGATCGTAACAGTTTAGTGTCTTTGGAAACTCGGAATATAATCTTCTAATCGTGGTGAAAGATCTCCAATATCTCCCATAAAGATCTTCCCTTTTCTTTTACCTAAAACCTTTATTTATATCCTAGGGAAAAGAAAACATAAAATGGTGAGATCAAATGCTCAGTAAGGGTAAACAAAAGAAATATCAATCACATCATTTTCATAAGAACATAACATTTTGGAAATCTTAACCTGCAAAAGAGAGCATAATTTCATAACATGGGATAAATCACAGTAGTGAAATGAAATCCCAATAATCATAACTTAAAACATGAAACTTTGAGGCATACACACATAATCATAGAGAATCATATCTTATTAGTCAAGACTCATTTCCAAGACTATCTTAGTGGACAAAGTCCCTTTCTGAACCGAGTCACCCTCGTTTCAGTCCGGTTTCACTGAACCGGTATAACCTACCGTTCCAGCCATGTCTATCTCATGAGATATAAAATCTTTACCCAATGCATTGGAGGGAGATATAGGTCCCACCCATCTCATAATGATACCATTCTTATGTGTGCCACAAAATCATAAATCATACATCATTACATAACCCATGTAATAAAAATGGGAATCCTAAACATCGTGACATCATAAAACAATTCATATAAGATAAAGGAATTCATAAAAATAATTCCATCACAACATAATCAAATCAATGTAATAATAGGTATAGAAACAGAACCCTTTATTATCTTAGATGGAAAAAAAATTCATAAAATACTTGAACTCCATTCTTGAGGAAAATATCCTTTCTGCTTCAAAAACACTTTTCCTTTCTTAACATGTCGTACAATTATAAACTAAGAGAAGTTGATTAAAAATAAACTTGAAAAATTGTAAAGGAAGATTCTTGGAAATAAGGTTTTAAAAATGCATTCATGTCGTATAAGTTTAAAAAAACATTCTTTGTACTTTTTTCGGAAAAGTCAAAAAGTACCTTGTATGAAAAACGACAAAAGATTCCTTTCATATATTTTACTAAAAACTTACCGAAGGGTAAAATTGGATTTAAAAAAATTGTAGGTGGATGGAAATAATATTAAATATTGAGGAAACATGGATGTGGATGATAAAATGCACCCCAGTAAATACCAAAGTATAAACAATCTCGGATAAAAATGAGATTGTGATATTTCCCTTACCTTAGGTCTGATTTGCTTCGTAAGTGTCCGAACCTCCTGTATAATGATTTAAATAATGTCATTGACTTATTAAAAAATCATATTCATTGTTATTATATCATATATGGTTCACTTATAACTTTATATTACCCGTTTTTGTAAATTCATGTTAAAGTAGCGTTTTGGGTAAAATCGTCTCATTTGTCGTTCGTGTTTTAACTTGTAATTATTCATATGATTACTTAGATCATGATTAATTAATTAAAGAATATAAAACATGGTTTATATATAATATATATTCAGAATATACATATATATAATGGATCGATAAATGGAAAGAAATACACTGTTCATGGAGACGGTAGGCCGTACGTACGCATGAACGCAGTTTTCGTTTCCTTATTGAATTGAATGGAATTAAGTAGATGACATACATGTAAATATACATAAATCCAGTATCATTATTATGTCATATATTTCATTAGTAATTATTATATATACTTTATAATCATTCATCAATGGTTAATGTGGAGAATGAATCTCATCGCGTCGTGGAGACGGTAGTCCGTACATACGCACGAGCGATGATATCGTTCCCATGGTCGTGGAATTGTGTTAAAGTGTATGTATACTATTTAAGTATTAATATAACTTTATAATAATCATATATAGTTACTCATTACACCATTATACCCATCCTATTAAGGTGGTGGTGGAAAATAGATTACACCACTGCGTGGAGATGGTATTCCGTACGTACGCACGCGCGGTGATTTCCTTTTTCCGTAGGATGGATAGAAGGTTAATTAGAGTTGTTTCATATTTATAATAACATATCAGTATATAATGAATACAGATGTTATTACTTCATCATGAAACAACTAAATAAGAAGAAGTTGAAGAAGAAAGAAATTGGAAAGGATCGGTAATGGATATTACCTCTTCTTTGAAGTGCTTCTTTGAGACCTCCTTTTAGGGCACTAAAATTGGTCTTTTAAGAAGGCCAGGACCTCTAGGATGATACTAGGGAAGTGGAGAAGGTATTTGGGCAGGGGTTTGCCGAGCTTGAATGCTCAAATTGGTGTGAGGAGGAGAGGGAGGAGGTGCCCTTTTATAAGGGAGGAGAGGGGCATCTTAGGAAAATCTCAAAATATTATTTTATATTAAGGTCAAATTCGGTTTATAATGGTTCCAAATGGTCTTATTTCGAAGCTAAAGTGGGGATGGGTCGAAATCCTCTCATCCAATAGGATTTAGACAAGTTTAGGTTATTATTTTAAAATTATCAATTAGATTTAACTCTAAGTTAAATAATTTAACTTTTACAGTGTCTTTTTGTTTTCTTACACTATATGGTTAATAAACTTACTATATGAATCCAAACGAACCCCAAGGTGTTTATTATTAATATATCTATCCTTATATAAGTCATTTAGCCGAACCTTAGATTTTTAGGAATTAAATAACAATTAATAATATAATATTTGTTTTAAAAACTAATTTATTTCAATTTTGACACTATTTGGTACATGATTTTTATGAAATTTTTAACAGAATGATAAGTTCAAACCAAGTTACTTAAATCAACAATAACATGTCATATTAACCTATAAAATTAGTTTAAGTCATAAAAAGTCTCAAATTACATTTATTGGGGCATTTATAACATCAATTATGTTAATATTTTCTTAAAAAGATAATTACTGCATAATCGTTGTGTCATAAATAAATTAAATTATTTAAAGTATAAAAATTACAAATAAAATACCATTATGTAGGAAATCTTTTTATCTTTCTAATTTATATTTATAGTCTAAATTATATTATGTATAACCCTATATTAAAAATGTTTTAGTAAATAAACTTTTATTTTAACTCTTTTAACTCTTCTTTGAATTAAATAATAATAAATGTCCTAATCTAATCCAAGTGGGCCTAAATGATAATATTTTACACTTAAGGTTGTTTTTGGTCGAGATACACTTGTCCTATAGGATTAGGACATGTGTTAGGGTAATATTAATATCATTTTTACCCTTAATTACCCTATTTACTTTTAACCGTGGTAAATAAAAGTAAAAAGTTACTATTCACCAAAAATTATTTTCATCTCATTGAACCACATTTTACTTACTGACATCAACCGTGTCTCTCGGATTTTTTGAAATTCCATTCACAGAAGCGGTAAAATTAAGATTTATGAAAAAATTAATTTTTTTAACTACAACTTAGTAGTTTCACTATTCATCAAAAATTGATGTTTTTCAGAATAATGCCAAAATTTCACCCTAAGATATAATTGATATTCCAAATTCAAAAATGATTTCTATTTTACAAAATTCCCAACATATAAGTTGCATTAATTAATTTTATAATTAATTTCTGTTGTCACAACAAATAGCGTGTTTTTAAGAGATAATAACTATCAAAAGATTAACACTTGTTTATGTCTGGTGTAAATGTGAAATAACATCCAATGACCAACATTGTATTGAATTGTAAAAATATATTCTAAATATACTTTAAAACCACTAAAATTAATAATTTATCACTATTAATTATTTCGATTAAAAAAAGTTGTTTTTAATTAAAATTTAGTAATTTTCACTATTCATCAGAAAATGAAAGTTATCCGAAAAGTACCAAAATTTCACCCTAAGCTAATTTCGATATTACGAATCCAAAAATGAAGTCCATTTTGAAAAATAAAATTTACAAAATTTCAAAAAGTGGTTATTACTATTCATAACGGCTAGTTTTAATAATATTTTAATAGAATATCGTTGTTTAGTGAAACTCGGTATTGCGTACTACACACGCTATCAAGGAAGGTCGCGATTGCGTGTAATGAAAGGCAAGTCAAGGATGCATGTTGTGAAAGCTCCTTTTGGTGTAGCGTACAACACAAGACATTAATGAAATTAAAAAGAATATTTTTTCATAAAATCTCGGGGTGTTACATGTGTGGTCGTGCAAGTGGGACTTGCGAGCCAGTGTTGGAAGTTGCACGGTGGTTGGTAGTTGCGCGCCATTGTTGATTTGGGCGTAAAGGGAAGTGATTCATGCAGGTTTAGAGTTGCATAGGATTGAGTCACGCAAGTGTTATGAAACACTTGCGTGCCCGTGTGGACTTGCGCGCCGAGACTTGCGCGCCGCCTCAGAGAAGGGCTCCAATAAGGGTTGAGTTCCCGGACATATTTTTGGGCCGTGTGGAAGCTGGATGTTTGCCCGATACCTTCGGTGCAAAGTGATATTCATCTATGGGTGAAAGTGGGGCTTTAACAGAGCATCTACATACAAAGGAATATGCAATCCTTCATGAAAATGAAGAGGCCTACAGGTCTATAAACTTTGAGTGGATTCCTTCCAAGAGAAGTGAGCAAAGGAAGAGAAACAGGGTGATCATCTCCACCGGCGGTGATCCAGAGAGAGAGAAATAGGGAGTGACCCTTGGGAAAGCAGTGATCTGACCCTAAACCTGTAAAGGCATTGATCCTAGGCTTAGAAGTGATCTATCCTGAACCTTGTAATCCACAGCTAGTGAAGTTTATTGAAATTGGTACGACCGCCAACCTGTTGCCGTATGCTCCTTGGACGTAGCCCTTAGCGGGGAACCAAATAAAATTGATGTGTCCTGTGCTTGTTTTACTTTCTGTTTATATTATGCAACAGGAAAGAGGGATAATATTGTTTTGCTTAACAGCGAAAAAAGACCAGAACAGGCTTTAATTTTAAATTAGACATACCCTGATTCACCCCCCCCCCCTCTCAGGGTATTCAGCCTTATGGACCCAACAATATTCAACTACTGCCATTGTAATTCCATATTCAACCTAATCTAAAACCTCTTCATCTATACTTTCTACCATTTCTCAATATCTTATCACAGGACTGATACTTGTTCATTCCTCTTCACTTTCATCATCATCTATCTCAAAATCATCATGACTAGATTTAGTTTCATCTTCCTCCTCTGAGGTCTCTCTAAGCTCTCTTAAGACATTTTGATCTCCATCTTCTTCACCGGTTTCCTCATCATCACTATCCCTTAGGACATTCTCTCTTCTATGAAATATTTTTGTGGTCTAGGATCACCAAAGGATACATTATTGGCATGAGGATTTGAGTAAAGATTAGGATCACACCTGTCATCTATAGGAGAATCCTCTCTTTCTTGGATAACATCAAACTCTTCTTCTTCATTTGAGTATACTGGATCCACTTCATTAGGATTTATACATGGGTATCTCTTTTTCTTAGGCATAGTAGGATGAGTAATAAGGTTGAATTCCTCATACATCTTAGCCTCATCAGTCACCCATTTTATTTTCCAAGGGTTTTAGTTTATCTTAATCAACATGCAAATCATCATGGTAATGTAGAAGTTTTCCCTTCAAACAATTGTTTCCTCCTTATTTATACCAACTCCTTTCACTTTCAAAATCAAGGATATAAATCTATAAATAAAAAAATCATTTGAATCAGAACTAGGATTTTTCATATCCTATAATTGAATCATCAACAACATACACAAATTTATATTTTTTCCATGCTTCAATCGATACAAAAGGAATATGTCCTGATACTTCAAGTTAGAAAAGTCCCCTCTCCTGGGACTCAAGACATGCTAAAAAAAATTAAACAGTAATTTGTTTTCTCCTTCCATTTCAGCAGCAATCACTTTCTTAGGGATCCCATTCCCTATCAGTTAAGCCAACACTTCTTTATAACAGAATAACTCACTAGTGGGAGGTACCACTCGTGAGTAGTAATCAAAAATCCCTTCATGTGGAACTCTTAAACAATCATCCCATTCAGCAAAGGATATTATCACACTAACTCCATTTACCTTTCAAGACATTTTGTTCTCATTCTCAGACTGTTTGAACTTTATAGATTCATAAAATTATTTCACTAGATTTAGGTAATAATTTCCATTGTTATTTTAAAAGCATTTTACCAAGTCCTGAGCTTCAAGTGCCTTCAGCACTAAAGACTTTCTTGATAGCAGCCATTCAGAACATAATTCTTTCTCTACTTTGATTTCACTCTTTGAAAAATGTGGATTGATCATCTTTGACACTACCTTCCTACCACTACTAGACTCATCTTGAGGTCTCTTAGGTTTTGTCACATCTCCTTCATCACTGGACATCAGTCTCTCCAATCTTTCCATTTCAATCTAGAGTGGTTAGAGGGTTTTAGCAGGAGGTGAGGTTCTAAGATTTGGTAACAAGAGGTTTGAGAGAGGTTTAAAGGGAATTGAAATGTGTTGTGTTCTTTATTTTTATCATTTAGGGATCAAAAAATAAATCAAGTAAAAGAAATAAGTAATACTAAAAACCTTTCAGATTCTGACAGAAAAACGCAGTCCCAAAAAGTTTGACTATCGGTAAGGTGCCGACGGTGAGGTCCCAACGGTGAGGTCCAATGATGAGATCCCAACGGTGAGGTCCAACGGTGAGGTTCCAACGGTGAGGTCTGACGGTGAGGTCCCAATGGTGAGGTCCCAACAGTGCGGTCTCACAGTGAGGTCTGTTGGTGAGGTCCAACGGTGAGGTATAACAGTGAGGTCTGATAGTGAGGTTCCAATGGTGAGGTCCCAATGATGAGGTATGATGGTGAGGTTCCTAAAGGTGAGGTCCCAATGGTGATATCCCAATGGTGAGGTCTAAAATTAACTGTTTATCATACCTAACCCATGTTTGATGTAATTTAACCACTTAGAACTCAAAGGCTTTGTGAATATATCATCTAAATGGTGTTTAGTACCAATGAATTCAGGAGTGATATCCCCTCTTTGATAATGATCTCTCAATAAGTGATGTATCACATCAATGTGCTTTTTCCTTGCACATGATACTGGATTTTTAGAGATGTTAATAGCACTTGTATTATTACACTTTATAGAGACATGATTGAATTGATATCCATAGTCTAGTATTGTGTGTTTCATCCATATAATTTTAGCACAACAACTACCAGCAGCTATATACTCAGCTTCAACAGTAGATAATGCAATAGAATTTTGTTTCTTACTACACCATGATACTACTAACTTGCCCAAAAATTTAACAAGTTCTAGATGTTCTTCTTCTATCTAACTTGTAACCGGCAAAGTTAACATCTGAATAACTTATTAAATAAAATGATTGTCCTATAGGATAAAATATTCATAAGTTTGTAGTATACTTGAGATATTTAAAAATCCATTTAACAGCAGTTAAATTATACTCTTTGGGAATGTCTTGAACACAATAACACATGCATATACAGAACATAATATCAGGTCTGCTAGCAGTAAGGTAGAGCAGAATCCCAATCATACCTCTATAATTGGCCTGATCCACTGATTTACCAGTTTCATTAGCATCCAACTTATAAGTGGTACTCATAGGTGTATCACTACCTTTTTTTACTATCCGAACAAAAATGTTTCAAAAGATCCTTAGTATATATTCTTTTATTTAAAATAATATCATTTTTATTTTGAAAATTTTTAAATCTAAGGAAAAATATAAGTTCCCCCATTAAACTCATTTCAAATTCATCTTGCATCATTTTTGAGAAATCAGTACATAAAGAATTTTTATAGGATCCAAGAATAATTTCATCAAAATAAATTTTTACTATTAAGACATCTTTGGAAATATTTTTAATAAAAAGAGTATGATCAAATATTATTTTAGTAAAATCTTTTGAAATAAGAAAAGAACTAAGTCTATCATATCAAGCTCTTGGAGCTTTTTTTAGTCCATATAGAGCTTTAGAAAGTTTAAATACATGATTTGAAATATGGGGATTTGTAAAACCTGGGGGTAGTTCAGAAAATACAACCTCAATGTTACCATATTCATCATCTTTATTTTGAAACACCCATTTAGTGACATTAGTCAAAGTTTCTTTAAGTATTTATACTAATTCCAAAAATTAGTTTCTTTTAAACTGATTTAATTATTCTTTCATAGCTATCACCTAAAATTCATAAGTGATAGCATAATTAATGTTTCTGGGTTCAAGCTATGAAAGAAAATCTTGATGTTCAACCTGGTTTGTCAGAAAATCTCTAGTTTTTGTTCCTCTACTTAGATCACCTACTACGAAATCTAAAGAATGATTCAAGAGAGTAATAATACCTAAATAAAGAGTTGAAATAGACTCCTAATGTTTATATATAGGTTCATATTCACCATGATCAGTTTTAGGAAAATTTCCATACCTGTTTGTTTTTACTAAGGGTTTACTAACTTTATTATTAAGGTCTAGAATTGGCATATCTTCCTCAAGTTGTTCAACAGAGGTTTTGGGTTCATGTGGATCAGTTTCATAAAATTTGATATGAACGTATTCTTCCACACATTTGGTTCTCTTATTGAATACTCCATAAGCTTTAATAGAGATTGAGTAACATAGGAAAATTCCTTCATCACTCTTGGGATAAATTTTTTCAATATTATCCTTAGTGTTAAGAATAAATACTTTGAAACCAAAAACTCTAAAGTAATTGACCTTAGGCTTCCTATTATTACATATATCATAAAGGGTTTTCTTAAGAACAAGTCAAATTAAGACTCTATTGATGATGCAACAAGTTTTATTAATAGCTTCAGTCCAAAAATAGATAGGTAGATTATACTCTTTTAGCATAGTCCGGGAGATCTATTGAAGTTTCCAATTTCTTCTTTCTAAAAATACATTTTTTAGGTGTTATAGAAGTAGATAAATTGTGGTTATATCCATTTAGTGAGAAAAAACATTCAAATTCCCTATTTTCAAACTCATGTCCATTATCACTTCTCAAGGTCTTAATTCTACATCCACTAAGATTTTCTACAGACTTGGAATATTTAATGAAGTAAGAACATGCTTCACTTTTATAAGCTAGAAATATACCCAAGTGTATCTAGAAAAATAATCTACAAGAACTTAAACATAGTTCCTCCCATTTAAACTTGAAACTCTAGATGGTCCAAACAAATCCTTGTGAAACAAATAAAGTTGTAGAGAAGTAGAAAATTCTTTATTTGGTTTGAAAGAAACTTTGTGTTGTTTTCCTTTTTGAAAAGGATTACAAACATTGAAAAGTTGGAATTCCAATTTAGGTAAGTATCTAAATAATCCTTTCCTAGTTAGTTTCCTATGTGAGTGCACATTTTGGTGCCCTAATCTTCTATTCCATAATCAGGATTACTTATGAAATGCATTCAAACAAGAAGAATTTTTCTTGGATGAAGAATTTAAATCAACAGCATATACATTTTCATTTCTAAGAGCAGCAAATATTAAATAATTTTTTGAATTAAAAAAATTTCAAGCATCATTTTTAAATTTAACATTGAAACCATCATCACACAACTGATAGATACTGAGTATATTATATTTTAACTCATCAACAAAAAGTAATTTTGAAATTAATATAGTATTAGGGTTACCATCATCCAATGGCCCGAAGGCCTTAAAATATTTTTATTTATTGATAAATCCCCCTTTTAAGGGAAGAAGGGGGGATAACCCAAAGGACTTAATAGACTTAGAACAATCACACTTGAAGGAAAAAACAGTGAAAACCAAACTAAAAAACCAAAGCATCCCATTCCCAGCATTAAAAGATATTTAAGCACATAGTATTAGGGTTACTAATTTGACCTAAGCCGATGATCTTGCCTTAAGAATTATCATCAAGTATGACATGTCCACCATAAACATTAATTATGCTCTTGAATCCTGAAAATACTAGAGTCATATTTCTTGAACATCCATTTTCCAAGTACCACAGGGTCTTACAAGAGGACTTTAGACAATTTTCCTACAAAACAGATTAAGTGTAGGGTAACTTTGGTACCCAGATTTTCTTGGGTCCAGATAGGTAACCAAGTAAAGCTTCGGGTTTCCTATAATCAATAAATATTTTTTGAGAAATGAACACTTTGTTATGTCCTTTAGAGAATATTTTTCTCAAAAGATGATCTATAACTTGAACTAGCAGTGAACTGTCCAGATTTTGGAACAAATTTATTTTTAATAATCCTTCTCTTTTCTAATTGATATCCTTGACCAGTTGTATATTTTGGAGCAATTTGTTTCCCTAGAAGCTAAGTCATGGTATCTCTACCTGTAGTAAACTTCTCAAGATCCTTTTTTAATTGCTCATTTGATAATTTAAGTTTAGTATTTTCTTTTAATAGTAGAGAACATTTTTCTTTCTCAATATCCAAATCAGACTTATAATTAGAATTTAAAGCATGTTGTATTTTCATTAATTTATTTTTATCCTTGAGTTCATTAAAGTTACCCTCAATCATTCCACAGTATTCAAATAGTTCATCCATAATCATATTCTCATCATTATTTTATTCTCTTTCATTCCCAGAAGAATAAGAATTACGTATAGGAGAATTGGGTATTACCTTAGATGTTTCTTTTATGAAACACAGGTTTTCAAGTTTGTTTTTTCAATATTAGAAGTGCCAAATCCACTGGAGATATCTTTTGAAGCACTCCAAGTAGATTTTATAGCCTTTTTATTTCCCTTGACCTTGTATTCATATTTCTTCTTAAATTTCAACTTGGGGTAATCATCCTTCACATAGCCTTTTCATTTACACTCATAGCAGACTATCTCATTTGTGTTTTCATTCCATTTTATGTCTATTTTCCACTATACTTTACTATCATACCTTCCTTTATAGTTTGATTTTCTAAGGAACTTATTCTTATGGTAGAACTTATTAAATCTCTTAAAAAGATGAGCCATCTCATCATCACTGACAGTGTCTGAGTCTTCACTGGAAGAAGTGTCTACAAAAGCTTTAACTTTTTCTTTATATTTTCTCTTTGAGGTGGCAGTCTTGAATGCTATAGATTTCTATCTTGGTTCTTCATCTACTTCATGATTTTACTTAAGATATTCTTTTTACATCATAAGTTTTCCAATTAGTTCCTTCACTGGTAGCTTGCATATGTCACAGGATTCTCGGATAGAAATAGAAGTTCTTATCCATCTATCAGGTAGGCATCGAAGAAACCCCATAATCTGATCCTTGTTGTCTACTGGTTTCCCAAGCAGACTCTTCATATTTACTATTTCATTTAACCTGAGATACATTTCAGATATAAGTTCATTCGTCTTCATTTTAAAATTTTCATATTTGATGTTATAAGTATTTAATATCATTTATTTAGCATTGGTGGTTCCCTCATGAGAAATAGCCAAAGTTTCCCAAATTTCATAAGTAGTTTTACAGGAACATATTCTATTGAAGTATTCATCACTTAGAGAATAGTACAATACATTAATTTCTTTATAGTTATTGTTATATGTAGTTTTAGTCAATTGAGACCATGTGTCTCTAGTAGTAAAAGTCAATGCATGTTGTTCTTCTATTGTGTCCTAGATTTCAGGACTCATAATCTCTAGATACATTTTCATTTTTAATTTCCACTGAGCATAGTTATTACCATTAAAGAAAGGTGGCCTACTAGAAGTAGCACCTTCAACTATGTTATCCATAGTTATTATAATTTTAAAGAACTAAAAATTTAGATATGACATAAATTTTAAGATCTTTAAGATACAAATAAAATTACAGTTGAAAATAATTTGAAAACTTGCACAACAGTTCAGATGGTAGTAATAAAAATTTCCACTATACCAAATGTTGGTCGGAGTGGAAACTCAAGAAGGGGTGAATTGAATTCCTATTAAAATTTCTGTTAAAAACTTTATAAAAAAGATCCCCCAATATTGAAATAGCCCAGTTAATTAGGACAGTAGAGATATAAATGTTTAGTTGGTCAATAGGTTTCTCAAATGGTGATTAGTACTCAGCTAAATCAGTGTAAAACACTTCTTCCACTTTTGAAACAAGTTTACTTAATGAAACACATAAACACACAAACCAAAACTAACTATTAGAGTTAATTAAAAAACAGTTTTCTTTTTTTGAAATTATGAGAAGCAGAAAATAGAAAAACAATGTATTACTAAAACATAGAACACAACAGAGATAAACAAGAGGTTCAGTATAAACCTAATACTTAATCCTCTTCACATGGTGATCACCTACCACCAAGCAGTTTATATAAATAAACTAGATACACAGCCTGTATCGGGCCTTACAACAATTTTCACAAACTATCCAGGGGTCACAACCACTACCACAGTTCTTCGTCAGAAAAACACATAATACAGAGCACACATAGTCTCTTACATAGTTATACACAAAAAACAAGGTGTAAGTGAAGTTTTATGTGAGGATTTTTAGTATCCTCCAGTTTAAGTACAGGAGATAGTGTGTGTAATAGAAAAACACACACTTCTCAGGAATGTAAAAAATAAAAGAACACAATAGATAAAATATTATAGTATTGATATTAGAAAGCTCGATATGTTTGCAGTTAATCTCTTGACTCCTTAGAGTGAAGAAATTGCAGTTCAACACTCTCTCTAGAAGTTGTACTTAAAACATAGTGTCACAACTCTAGGGTCTAGCTTTCAGGAATAGAGTATTCTGCTTCTTGAGTTGACAAGGAGTTAATGTAGAATAGAAGGCAGCCTTGAATTTTTTCTCCCTAAATGATCTTCTTGAGGCTCTTGATTTTACAGTGTAAGTATAGGATGTTTCTTCTTTGATCTAGCAGGTAAGGTCCTTCTCATAAATTCCTCTATCTTTTCCACACTACTCACACATGCAATTTTTTTTAATTTCCTTCTTTGGTATTCTATTTTATATTTGAGGTCTGAAAAATAGGAATAAGTAAACCATGTGCGGTCCTTATCGTACCTCCTACTTTCCCTAGATACGGTATCTTGATATGTCTACCATCATCATTAATTAATGTCATAAGAATTAAATTTACCAAATATTACTGTTATAATAATCTTAATAATTTGAAAATTTATGTACTAGAAGAGTGGGAATTGATAGAATGGTAGTGATAGCATTCATCAGTAGCATTCAACGGTAACCTTCTCATTGGTATCCTTCAGTGGTAACCTTCTAAACGGTATCCTTCAGCAGTAAAGTTCTCAACAATGCCTTTTATTGGTGACCTTCATCGGTGACCATTCTATCGGTGACCTTCATCAGTGACCTTTCATTGGTGACTTTTCTATCAGTGACCTTCATTGGTGACCTTTCATCATTGACCTTTCTATCAGAGACCATCATCAGTGAACTTCATCGGTGACCTTTCATACTTAGAGAAATTTTTCACTGTAAGCGTAAAAAAAAGAGCAATGAGATTAAAAGTACATAGTTATTACTTGATAGAAACTAGGAATATTAATGAAACATGATTATCCTATAATAGAATCATTATAATCACATAAATGAAACATGATTTGGTACTGGTATTATCCAAAAAGGTTAGTCAAATAGTTGTCTTTATCCAACTATATCCTCATGTTCAAAATGTCTTATTCATATTTTTCTATAGTATCCTTAACCAGGTCTGACGAAATTGGATGGTTCCCTGGTAATTTCTTATAAATATTAAGGATGGTAGAGACTACCTCTATCATGTTGGAAGTAATTCAATCCAAGGGTGATTCAGATAATATCCTTTCCTTTGTATTTATTCTATATGAGAAATAATGTCACTTATTAATGATGTGGCATTGCGAATGACTAGACTCATTTTCCACAAGATCCTTAGGGTAGGATTTATTTCTAAATATTAAGTCAGCAAGGGGAATACATCCTTGAAAATTTTAAATGCCATTATGGGGAGTATAACCATCACGGATTGATATCATACTATGAAGATAGTTTCTATAGCATATACCCTAGGGGACCTTATGGGTGGATGATAGAAAGGGGAGAACCTCCTTGCTATTTTATCTTCTTACCATGTAGAGGGTTGTCATGGGGATCATGAAGAGATGGCCTCTCAAGATTGATATGATTCTGGACATGAATAAGGACATCATTATAAGACATTTTAAGAGGACATCTAGAACTACTGCTATGATTTCTATAATTTGGTAATGGGATAGTATAATCTTGATCCACTATAGATAAACTTTTGAGGGCTTCAAGAACTCTATTATTAAGCAGAGTGGTATTGTATATCAGCTCTTCAATTTTCATTCATCTCTAGAGAGGATTATTTTTTGTTTCTTTATTATATGTGATTGGGTCACTTATTGGGGTAGTGTTTTTCATATTCAGAATCTAGTTTGATGGCCTCCTGTTTCGATGCCAAAAAGTTTTGTTGGAATTTTGTAATTTTGGCATGGGTTTGCTCATGCCTTGGAATAGCCATTGGTATATATCGACGGACTCTAGTTAAAATGGGGGTATGTTCTGGATCCTATTATACATATATCATGGGGTAATTTGGCTAACAACCCTCTGGGATGGGATAATATGTGTTTCATTGCTCTGGAGTGACCTGCACTTTGTGTTGGTGAGTCACCCCAACTGTGATGATAGAGTTTTGTGTCTTCCCCTCTTCCACTACCAATGATGTTATTATATACTAGTAGGTTTATAGGATGTGAGAAGGAATTTTCATCTCCCCTTTCACCATTTTCAATATGTTCTTAGAATATTTGGTGGTTGGAACGGGGATATATGTATGTATTGTGGTTGGAGGAGGAGTGTGTGCCTTATTTTGTCCTCCATTTCCTATCACTGTGTATTGAAAGTAATTGGGTGCAGGGTAGAGATATGAATATCCCCAAAATTTCCTTTAGAAATTGGTAATTAATTTCTTAGGATACTTTCAGGTTAGACTGGTAGGATTAATAGAAGAGGGTAAGTGCATTTTCTTATTTATGGTTCACTACTAAATTTTATTGGTGGACTTGGCTGATGTGGATAGGTTTTTGTACCTTCTCACAATTTTCTAAAAAAAATTACGAGAGATATTCTTTGGATGTTGTCGAACTGTGCCAGTAGTCTTGGATGGTGTAAGAAGGTTCTTATTCTTTCTCAATATTCACCACTTAATTTGATTGGAGGACTTTTGGAGAGAGAACAAAGGTTCATCCATGCTCCATATTATCTGTTTTCTACCCATGGTGGCCCGTTTTTCATACCTATTTCTGAGTGAACAATGAAATACATCTAAGGATAACACCCCCATCATTATAAGGTCATGTATCCACACATCATTGGTGGTCGAGAATAATTAGAGGATAATTTAAGAGAGACCCTTATCATACTTAGATGATTCCATAAGTGGCCTCTTGGTCTACCTCCCTTAGATAATGGAGGTTTTAATTATTGTTTTCTTGGGATAGGCTTATAAAAAATTTCGATACAAAAAACTGATGTCTTCTACTTCTAGGCAACCAACCATTGTTGAGTGGATGGCTTGTGGGGCTTCATAAGATTTAAGGACTTTCGAGCATCCTTTAGGGTCAAGATGGTACTATTTAGGTGTTACTCCTTGACTAATGAATTTGAAGCCTAGAATTGGAGATGTTGGGTTGGTGATTGCATCCCCTATCTAGTCGAGGATCCAGATTACGTGGTGGTCGGAGCATATATATGTGGGAACTGGTATGATTCTATATGGATTGAAGGGAGATCTAGTTTAAATTGTCCAAATAACATATGAAAAACACAAATAAGAAAACCCCATGAAAGAAACTTCTCAATAAATGAACACATGCATAATCGATCATTTTTCTTGGTTCTCTTTTATTTTAATCACAAAAGGGCCTCACATGTGATAAAAAAAGTCATCTTGGTTAAGCATTCACATTGGGTTCACCATTTTTTGTTTTTTATGAGGATTTGGTGTTTTGATTTTATAATTGATTCCTTGATTATGGGTGGTTTTAATTTTTTACTATCATTCACGTCATATTCACCAATTTCAAACAGCCTCTAACAGGTTTTTTTCATGGAGATAGAAACATCAAACAGTTCCCTTATTCGAGATGTTTCACAAACCTACTTTCCAATGGTAGGTGATTATTATAAGACGTCGCAAAAACTATTAGGAACTCACATTGGTTGAGATGATGGAAGGTTTGGATCATCAAAAACTATGGGTGGAAATTATTACCTACTCCAGGAATCCCTTAAATATTTAAGACATATTCAATAATCCTTCATTAATTCCCATGTATGATACAAGTCTCCCTTGAATTAACATTAAATTTTTAGAATGTATTAATTTTATAATCATCTGTATGTATCTAAGGTTCTTCATCTATGGAGACATATATATGTATCCAAGGTTCTCTATCAATGGAACTATTTTTCATACAGGTTAGAGATTCTTTGGTTGTTTATCATTATGATTATGGTTTCAAGCCACATGGTGGGGCACTCTGAAATTTATCATCACCCAGGGATATGGGAATTGTTTTTATATTGGTATTTTTTCCATAAGATGGGATTCATATGTATCCTTGTTAAAGTAACTAGAACCCACATAGTTTAGTTCCACTCAATGGGATACATTATATATTTTAAGGTCATGTGATGAGGACTAAATCGTGATGTTTAACATCATTCAGTAAGGATGTCTAGGAAAAATATTCCCAACCAAAGTTTTGTGTGGGACATATGTTGAAGCATCCTAGGGAACCTAGAGGGGATATAGGATCCCATGTTGGATATGACCCTACTAGAGAAATTTCCCAGAATAAATTGAGGTTGGTTTGGTGTGTTAGGCATAACCTCAAGGAGGATTCCTATGTATCTCATTTGGAAAGGAATAAAATCCCACATGATTCATCTTAGGTGGAGGACCCACACCTATGGTGTTACTATGAAGGTTTTTATCATAGGAAATTTGGACCTTTGAGAGGATTTTTTGGGTCTTATATTGAACAGTAGTTTGTTAGGTAGCTTTATTAGGAATATAGACCCTTTGAAGTTCAAGAAATGGTTTTGGGGCTTACACCATATAAGCAGACACCTAACCGGGTTAGTTATGTGACTTTGAGGATCCACACTAATGGAGGACCTCTTAAGGAAGTTGAGAGGAAGATTTAGAAAATGATTTACTAACAAGACATGAATTTCATCATGTAGATATCATGATCATCACTAAACTCTAATCCCACATGATTCATGCTTGTTGTCATAAAAAAGGAATAAAAAGATCTAGAAAACCAAAAAATCCTTCGTATGTTTGTTGAATAGGTTAGTGTTATGGAAGAAGTATAAAAAGGTATTTGATTTCCCATATTCTACCTTGTCCTATTACCAGGATAGTCACATCTAACTACCCATCTGGATATAAACCATAAGAAATGATATGGTATTACACCAAGTGGGATACGTTGCTCTTTGTTCTAGAGAATATAGGAAAATAATACACTAATCTTCATCAAATGGAAAATCATGTGTGATACCCCCCCCCCCTCACTATATGAAATGGTGGGTCCCTAGTATCAGAGACAAAAATTTAAGGACATTCCCATAGCCCTTATATCTAAGATATGGAGAGGGAAGAAAAATTCCCTAACCCTTGTGTTTAAGACCAGGGATACCGTAGCATTGTCTTCATGGATGAGGTCCTTGTTACTGAGGTGATTCATAATTGGACAAACCTTGAAGACCCTACCCATCACGTAGGACAATTGAGGGAAACCTCTTACTGAAGGAATGTGTAACTGAATGGGAGACATGCTGGTATTCCATTCACCATTATTGTAAAATTATTAAGGCTTTAGTGGAGGATTTGATTTGGTATACCTCATATGGGAGTCCCAAGAAAGGAGTTTCCCTATAATTGGTGGAATGAAGAGGGGGATTAAAGAGAGGTATTACATAAGTAAGGATTGGGTGAGTGTAAGTGGGCTCACATAGGTGGAATTTGGGAAAGGTAGAGGATTCTCATACATGTTAAGGTCTGTGTGGATCAGAAGTTCTTTGAACAGGGTAGTCTTACATGAAATAGAGATGTCTTCTAAGCAATGGACAACATGGTAAACAAAACTTGGAGGAGGCCTTTATCGAGGCTTCAAGGGTCTCCTCTAGGGTCCTTGGAAGGTCCCACATAGGTCCTAGGTCTAAGAGGGGACCTATGTACAAGTATATTCTTGATTATAGGGGATTGGCTTCCCACTCACCTATTTTTTATTTCACACACTGGTGGGAATTGGATACTTCTAATACCAATAATTCCCTCTTCTCTAATTTTTGGAGATCTATCTAGATTGTTTTGATGGCTTGGGGGAAGGACTACAGGGGCAGTACTTTGTGACTTATCTGGTTTTTCTCATCCTAAATGAGGAGCCCCATGGTCCTCTTTGTAGGAAATTTTGATACCCAAGGGGGAGGAGGTTGCACACACAGGTGCTTCGTACTACTCTGTGTGTAAGGGTGACCTGATCAGTTCTCTTAGTTCTGCCTTTTTGGGGCCTATGTAATGTCATGAGCATGTATGTGTGACCAGATAAGCAATGCTAATTATAGCCCTGCATGATATTCCTTCAACAAACATGAAACACTTGGAATTCCTCACTTCATTTTCCTCAAATTATTCTCCACTGAGTATTATCATTTTTCACATGACAGAAGTAAGTGTCTACAGAGTCCACTATTAAAAAATAGGGATTTAACAGCGCTAAATCGGACTTAATCAGTACTAGAAAATCACTGACTCCCATTGCGTGATTAATTTCTCTAGGATTATATTCACACTTGAAAATAACTCATAAAGGGGTCCTTTATAAGTTCTAAAAAAGGTGATGATAAAGGACCCAATTATTTGTGCTTTTAAGAGTGATTATAGAAGGATATTTTACCAATGCTTTTAAAATATTTGATAAAGGTAGATTTTATCAATGCCTTTAAAATAATTCATAAAGGGAACTTTTATCGAAACATGTAAAATTACTTATAAAGGAACCCTTTATCAATGATTTTAAAAGTGCTAAAAAAGGGGCATACTACATTGTGTTAAAACATCACACTATAGAAATGGTTCTATGTGTTGTAATAGAACATTGTAGCACCAGTGCTCTATGGTGTGACGTCACACTACAGCACTAGAAAAGGAACCAAAAATAGAAAAATCAATTAAAAGTATAGAATTTAAATGAAATAAAATTAACAACACAAATAGAATAAAAGGAACTATATTTTAGAAATTTAAAACATTGATTTATATAATTACAAGAGTAAGTACAAATTATTTCATACATACAAAATCATTAATATTTATTTTTATTTTTCCCCTAGCCCTAAATCATTCTATTTCCAAAAAAAATTTCCCTTTCTCAAGAAAAATAACAAACATATAAAAGAAAAAAATTATTATGTTAGTAATAAAATGAAGAAATAAATTAAACATAAATCATTAATTTTAAACTAAACTATAAGTCAAACAGAGAACATTATTTATCGGATTGAGTTACGGTTGATTATTTCACATCACATGATTTCTAATTCATATTAAAGAATTATATGTATTAAAATTAAATAAATAATTATAATATAAAATTATAAGGAAATTAATGAAGTAACATTAGATAGAATGATGAAAAAACAATCTTGGATCGTTCACTTGATTTTGGCGATGTGATGACAATTTTAAACTAAAATGATACTTATATTTTGAAAAGACACACTTGGAATCATATCGGTACCACCATGCATCAAATTGAGGTTTGGATTATTTCTAAATGTAAAATATGACATAGGGATAGTTTTTGAATGTAAAAAAACAATATGAATTCATTTTATCATTTTTGAGTATGTCACTTATCTTTTTTACTAAAATGTCATTTAAATCTGGAAACATACACTTTGAGTCATACCAGTCAAAAAATGTGTAAATTTGATGTGAGACTAATTCGTACACATCAAAAATGAATCATTAATATTTATATTAAATTATCAAGATAATATGAGGGTTTTTTTGGTTTTCAGTTAGTGACACTTTTTGAACGAAAATATCAATTTTAAATTGATAACCGAAACTTGGGTCATATTGGGAAAATCGTGTATCAGGCTAAGGTGTGGATGATTCCTAAACATAAAAAATGACTTATAGATCATTTTCTTAAAGTTTCAAAACAATACTATAGTGTTTTCTTAGTTTTGAGTATGTTAGTTTTTCTTTTTTACTAAAATTTAAAAACAAATTTAAATAAAAAGACGCACTTAAAGTCATACCAGTCACACTTTGTGTCATGTTGAGGTGTGTTTGATTCCTACACATCCTAAAAGATTTATATATCATTTTTATAATTTATTAAAAAAATTAGATTTTTTTTATTTGGATTTGAGTAAATCCCTTTCCGTTTTTACAAAAAAGTCATTTTAAACTAGAAACAAACACTTTGAGTTATACTGATCTCATTGCGTGTCGGTTTTATATGAGAGTAGTTCCTAAAAAAATTATGAATAATTTTAATAAATTTTCTTTATAATATGAGTTATTTTTAATATATTTTAATTAGTGGCACTTTTTGAACCAAAATGTCAATTTTAAACTGATAATGGACACTTGGAGCCATACTGAGCACATCATGTCTCAGATTGTAGTGAGACTGTTTCTTACACATCAAATATGAATTATAGATCATTTTATTAAAGTATAAAAACAATTTAAATGAATTTTATCTATTTGGGTATGTAATTTTTTCTTCCTTACTAAAATTAATTTCAATTTTAAGTAAAAACAAAACACACAGAGTCGTATCGGTCACACCATTTTTTTTATTGAGGTGAGGTTGATTCCTAAACATTCCAAATGAATTATGGGTCATTTTCCAAAGGTATCAAAATAATCTAAATGTTTTCTCTCTATTTGGAGTATTTCACCTGTCTTTTTTACTAAAATGTAATTTTAAACTTGAAAGATTTACTTTGAGTAATATTGGTCATATAATGTATTTGTTTGACATGAGACTAATTCTTAAACATAAAAAATTATTTATGAAGCAGTTTTCTAAATTATCAAGAAAATACGATTGTGTTTTCTCAATTTTTAGTGAGTGACACTTTTTGAACTAAAATGTTAATTTTAAATTGATAATAGACACTTTGAGTCATATTTGGCACATCATGCAATGTATTGAGGCTCAGTTGATTTCTACAAATCAAAAATGACTTATGAATCATTTTCATTAAGTATAAAAAAAATATGGACCCATTTTCTTTGTTTTTAGAATGTCAATATTCTCTTTTACAAAAAAAATGTCAATTTTAAATAAAAAAGAGTCATACCAGTCACATTGTGCTTCATATTGAGGTGTTTCCAATTCCTACATGTCCCAAATGACTTTTGGATCATTTTCCTAAAGTATCAAACCAATCCAAATTCATTTTCTCAATTTTGAGTACATCACTTGCCTTTTTAACTAAAATTTCATTTTAAATTAAAAACATGAACTTTGAGTCATTACGGTCACATCATGTGTTAGTTTGACATGAGACTAATTCCAACCCAAAAATGACTTATGAATCATTGTAAAAAATTATCAAGACATTACAAGTGAATTTTCTCAGTTATCAGTGAGTGACACTTTTTGAACCAAATTTTCAATTTGAAACTGATAACTGAAACTTTGAGTCATACTTGGAACATCATGTACCAAAATGAGGTGCGTGTGATTCCTACATATCAAAAATTACATAAGGATCATTTTAATAAAGTGTAAATACAATATATATTTGTTTTCTCAGTTTTGAGTTACTCTATTTTTTTACTAAAATTAATGTCAATTTAAAATAAAAAGACACACTTAGAGTCATATCGGTCACACTGTGCATCAAATTTAGGTTAGACTTATTCCTACACATTTTAAATGACTTATGGATAATTTTATTAAAGTATAAAAAACAATTAAAATTTTATTTCTTGGTTATGATTATGTTACTTGTCTTTTTTACTAAAATGTTATTTTTAACTGGAAACATGCACATTGAGACATATAGATCGCATTGTATTTTGGTTTAACATGAGATTTATTCCTACATGTCACAAATTATTTATGAATTATTTTCCAAAATTATCAAGAAAATACAATAAGGGGTTTCCCATTCCATCAGAAAGGAACATTTTATCCATTATATAGCTTTTTTAGAATAGTTTGAAGCAAAATATTTCTTCCTAAAAGATATATGAAAAAAAATATATAAGATTAAAATGATAAGGAAAATAACTTACAAATAGTAGAAAAAATTTAGATAGATTTAATTAAAGAGGTAGTGGGAATTCACCTTTTCATGATGGTTGTATACATTATTCACCAATTTTCTTATTATTATAATCTCAGTTGTGGACTTGATGTTCAATATCTCAGGAGCATGATTAGATTCAAAAATACAACCCAACACAAAAAAAATCCACTTGTATCAGAAATAAATTTTTATGTGATTAATACTAAAAATAAATAAATAAAACCAAAATATGAAACAATAAATTATTTTTATGGACAATGATTTTACTTTGTAAACAACTAGATTATATTTGTCATTGATAAAAGGTGGTGTCATTTCTCTTCTTACAAAGGCAGTGGAGGTAACTTGATGGAAAATGATAAATTCCAATAGTGTAGGGGTGAAAAGGTTTTTAGGGAGAATAAGTATGTGGAATTTTTGGGGAAGAAAGAAATGAAGGATATAAATCTTATAAAATAAATGAACTTTGAAAGGAATAATGAAAATTAAATAGAATTTTAACTATATAATTTTTTTTAGAATATAGTGGGTATGTTGTAACATTACTTTTACATCTTCCCAAAGGTTTTACTTTATTATAGTTTGTTCTTCCATTAAATTGGTTACATCATCATGATAAGAAGACATTGTATACATAATTAGTCAAACATTTAATTTATATTTTGTTAATTTAGTATATAGAAGATAATATTATGGGTGAAAATATAGTATATTAAAAAACAATTTTAACCTCTCATTGAACTACCTTACTTTTTTAAAAGGTTTTAGGGATTTGGCTCCTAAATCGAGAATCCAAATCCCCTATTTGTGGTCCCCTATAAAAAATAAGACATTTTCTACATTGGGACTGTAATGAACCGATTGTGATATCCCAATGAAAGATTCAACCTCAATTAAACTTTCATCTGACCCTATAGTTTTTTTTAGTTTCAAGTAACAGAGTCGAATAATTCTTGCTTGTGGGATCTGAGAGTAAAAATACTTTCATTGATTGTAATTTCATTATGAATAGACTATCTTTTTTCACTTCCATTCTGAAATTCACCTTCATGAATCCCATTTCATCAAATTTCAATGCACTCCTATTATCAACCAATTTAAAATTAAAAAAAATCACTTGAAATGTTATATAATCCAACATGTGTATCTATTCGATAATTCCAAAATATGACATAATGGAATAAATTTTATTTCTATCCATAGAACCATATATGTGCATCACTTCCACCATAAGCATAAATCTATTACTTTTCATTGTACTGTAGTCATCAAGTTCTCTTTTATAGAATGTAAAATCATTGATTACAACACGAGTGTAAGATATAACATTTCCATTTGGTCACCTGGCTATCCATTGAAGTCGTTTGAAAATTGAATTTATATTTTCAAATAAATCCTTATAAATTATATCTCAGATCCATCCTATAAAATTTTTATTATGTGTATTTTATATCCATATGTCATCCCTTAACAGATTCAATTCTATAAAAATTTCTTTTTGGGCTTCAACGTATGGATCAATATATTCACTTTTAGGTAAAATGTAATTGTGTGCTTTCTCCCACACAATGATAGTAATTGTAACAACATATCTTATGAAAATATCTTAATTCATAAGTCATCCATTGTGATGAGAAGTTAGGAGACCAATGTTGTCAACATTTGATAGGTAATCTGTACATGTTTCAATAGCATCTTCAACAATATATTTTTTTTGTAGTAAAACCTTTTGGGTGAATATGATTCTTGAAATAGCCTTTCAAAACATTAATATATTGTTCAATGAGGTACATCCATTTATAATGGACAGGACTACATAGTCGAACCTCTCTAAATAATTGAACCATAAGGTGAACCATTATATCAAAGAATTATGGTGGAAAGAACGTATCTAATTCACATAATATGACTAAAACCTATTTATTTATGATTGGAAACTTCATCATGACTATAAATTTACTACATATATCTTTGAAAAATAATTAGATTATAGTTAATGTCTATCATAAATTATTAGGAAGAATGAAATATAAATCAATAGGTATCAAATCTTGTATCAAAACATGAAATTTGTGTGATTTTAATACCTGTAACTGAAAATTAGTCACTGACACAACATTATTGATATTTGATGAATACCCTCACTATTACTTTTACACAATTAAGAAAAATGATAAATTTCAATTTTTTCTATCTGGATAGAGTGTAAGCTACCAGAGAAAGAAAATCCTACCCTTTACCCATCACTGATGTCAACTCTTCCCTTATACCCATGTCAATCATGTCCAACCTAGCCTTAATTCCATCTTTCATTTTTTTCAGGAACATTTAGTAATGTTTCAATAACCCTATAAAATATATTTTTTTCTACTTGCATAAAATCAAAAAAAATTGACATAAAAATAATTATGAATGGTAATTCAAAGAAAATTTATCTCTTATTCCAACCTGATTTTGTAATATTGTTTTTAAAATGGTTTTCTGAAAATAGTTTTTGATATCTTTTACTTTATCAAAAAGTTGATAACCCATTAGTGGAGATAGTGTTTTAACTTATTTTATATTCCCATTGAATGTTGTCTTCGAGGGTCAATATTAAAGTCATTGAGGTAAGAATTTCTAATGTCTTGAAAACACAGTCTTCGAGGAATGTTTCAACCAAACTGAGTGTGCACATTATTTATAAATGGAACATCCCAATATTCATTTAATGTTATATCTTGACAAATTTCCATAATCCAAAAAATCATTTATCATCTCATACAACCTGGCCCTTAATGTGAATTATTCACTTTTATAACCATCATACATTATAACACTTGTATCCAACATCAATTTTAGATCTTTAATTAATAGATCCAAAGAGACATCAATATCATTACCGAGTTTATTTGGTTTAGATATAAGTTGATACCAAAAAATGTATATTTTCTTCATAAAAAAAAATTTCGATAAGTTATAATTTACCAGAATGATAGGCCATGTACTTTGAGTACTACTATGTGCACAAAAAGGATTTATTCTATCTATAGATAACTCATGAAGAAATTTTCTCAGCTCATTTCCAAATTCAGTATACTCAAAATCAATTTCCTTCTACTGAGGATAATCTTATAGATGACATATGTTTCCATATTTAATTATTGTATTTACATGCCATGTCAATTGTCTCATTGTTTCCTCACATCCATACATTCTTCTAAATCATGCATGATAGGAAAGTATTATCCATCTTTTTAATGACTTGATTTATTTTTCTTATATCAATTTGTGCCACAATAATGTAATTTTGTGGCTAATTCCTGGTCCTTACAAAACAATATGAAATCATTTGGTCAAGAAATGTTTTTTTAGTGATCATAACCATTGAATGAAGCATTCATTTTGCATCATATGTTTAACATGGAAGTTCATTTTCTTCTAGTACATATCATTTTGGAGACCATGAAGTTCTCAAAATCTAGTGTCACTCCATCCACTAACAGTTTTGAAATTATATATATTCAATATATCTAAAAATATTGTGTATTTAGTACTATTAGTATATAATGGCCTCTTAGCTTGGTGATTTAGCTTCTCAAACAACTTTAGAAAATCATGACGGTCATCTTCAAGTTCCATTTTCATTTCTTCCATGTGATCTTCATCATCATTTAAACTAGTATTCATATCGAATGACCAATAAACCATAGTATCATCCCAATCAATATGCCTGTTTTGTTTTTTACCATGTTTAGTCCCACATTTTTTTCTATGATCTATTTCATGATAAATCAAATGTTTTTATAACTATTCTAGACTAATTTTTATTGAATAAAAACAATGTAAACGCAGAAAAAGGATTTGAAAAGGCTCGTATCCATGATCTATTTAAAAATTGATGAACTTTATAACCCCATATTCATAAAATTTTGTCAAATGACTAGAGTGCATCCATTTTTTATTCATATACATCTTATTTGGTTTATAAAATATTCATTTTCTATAATAAATAAATAAATACAAAAAAAACATTCACTATAAAAAGTGAAAGTTAAAGATAATTCTAAAAGGGGGAACCCTGCATTTGACTATTTCAAATAATTTCAGTATTATTACATGTAAATGGGTAATTTAATTTTAGAAAAGAATTATTCCACTATGATAGGTTGTATCCTATGAATTTATCCAAAGGTGAAAGTTAATGAAAATTTTCATCCTCATAAACTTCATCTCACTAATGGTTTTTATATAATTTTTTTGATTAAGACTCATCCCCCATATCTTTAAAAAATTCATCTATATTGCTTGAACTACTATAAGAATTAGTAATCCCATATCAGGTACCGGTGATATTTTAGGTTACTACTACTCAAATTAGTTCAAACAATACATAAGAGATGAGGGATTAGTTTCAAGCAAAAAAATTAATAATAACTGTTCAAGAGATGAATTTGTTGAGGATGATGGTTATATTTCATTGTGTTCTATAAAATGGGTAGTGCCTCCCATTGGTGAGTATTACACTATTATCACCAGTTATTAATGTGTGGCCTATTGAAGGTGAGATTTGGGGGGCATGCATGTTCTTTTATGTGATTCAACGGGTCCCAAAGAATACATGTCATGATATATGACTCAACCATTTTTAACATGACAATTTTAGTTCATCAAAAGTAATGAAAAATTAAATTTAAATAGTTTCAAACAAAAATTAAATAAATATGAAGCATGAATAGAATCTAAAAAAGTAAAAAGATCATATTATTGAAAGAATTTAAGAATTTTAGAATTATTTCATTCTAATATATTTTAATTAAATGTTCTATTAACTGGTGGAGGTAAAAAAATAATTTATTACTTTTACCGGTGACTTTAAGAAGTATTTAAAATGAATAAAATTAGAATAATTGATATTTTACAAATTATTAATGAAATAATACATATTGGGGGTCATTATTTATGTCATACTCATTATATTGTGAATATTTTCAATACATTTGATCTTATTGGTTTCAAAGAATCAAATACTCCATTTGACTCTAGTGTTAAATTTTATATTAAAAAAGACATAGTCATATCACAACATGAACATTATAGTACGGTTTTTTTAATGTATGTGATATAATATAATAAACCCAATATCACATTTGTGGTTTCTCAAATGAATTGATATTTTATTAATGCTAGCATGGATCATTGGAAATTTATAATTAGAATCTTTTTACACTTAAAGAAGGCTTAAAATTTTCATGTATTTTTATAATGATTACCTGACTACATTAAGTATGAACTAATTCAAGTTGAAATTCCATCATGAGAAATTATAAATCCCAATTTGGATGGATATTTACTCTTATAGATTAATGGAGTTTATGTTTTTAAAATTATAATGCATATTATTTCCATTAATTATATAAGTGTAGCAACAATGTTAAAAGATTATACTTTCATGTATAATGTAAATTCCAAACATATTACTTTTACAAATTATATGTCAGACAATTATTATAAAATGGAACCATAATATTTATTTATGTAAAGTCATGTAATAACATTTTAGATGTGTTTATAAAATATAAAATAAGGAATATTTATGAACAAATTAATAGATAAATTGGGAACAAACCCTTAAAATGAAAAATCTAGTGCAAATTGTGATCCTACACTAGTGAAATACACATCCCAAGATCTTTCACCGAGAAACACAAGGTTTATTATAACATGTAAGTGGAACAAAACAATAAAACATAACAAATATAAATATAATAAAAATAATTATTAAAATAGTTAAAAAAACATAAACTCACTCTCACCTTTGAACACCCTTTAATGAGAAACCCCCTTCATGATAACAAAAATAATATAATGATTTTAATTACCCATGATCAATCCATATTTAAATAACAAAAAAATATTTCACTTATGAATCAACAAGGGGACTAATTTCAAGAATTTATATAACACAAAATATTAATTTAATTGGTAAAATATATCAAACATATCTTATTTCCTTTGAATATATGACAAAACATAGAAAACCTTCCATTTAAAATCAATCCAAAATATTTAAAAAAATAAAAGGAAACAATACTTACATGTTCTTTGATAATATAAATATCATCTTGAAAAATAACCAAACACAGTCTAATTCATAGGAAGGCTTGATCAAAACATAATAGTAATTCATTATAATTCATAATAAATCATTACCTGAAATCAATTTCAAATTATTATATAAAAACCATGGGCAAAATTTTAACAAACACATTGTGTGAATTATTTCCATAGAAGGAAGATCAAAAAATTTAAACATAAGAAAATATCCTTTTATGTTAATGAAAACTTAATAAAAACACTTATAAATCCAAAACACAATCATGGATAATTATATTAGAATTTACTTCAGATAAAAACATAGATTTAAAAGATGAAATCATTCATAGTTCCAAGTTTAAAGGAAATTGAATGGATCCACCTACCAGAATGGATCAAATTGGGGTGTGTAAGTCTTAATATGATACAAGCAATTAATAAAATACCTTAAAGGGTTAGTAAAAAACTAAAACCATAGAAAACCCAATTAAAAATGAATTCTATAAGGGAAAGTGGTGGGGAATAATGTATGTCAATAGATAATGAAAAAAAATAACGCCAAACAAGAAATCAATGAGTGAGGATGAGGAAAAAATAACATACCTTGGATTGAATCTATGAATAGTAAGATAAAATGTAGAGATATCACAAAATATTATATTTTAAGAGCCTTGGATCTATTCGAGCCTTGGATTCGAGCCTTGGATTTTTCGAGCCTTGATTTGAGCTAGTATTCAATGAGGAGGAGTGATGACAGAACTTTCTTCTATGGAAATCGTCATATATCATGGTTGATTTGCAAATGGTTAGGGTTATTTAAATAAATTTTGGAAACTTTTATCAGCACATCCAAAACAGAACTGTTAAAGATATTATACATCAGTGCTAAATTAATAAGTGCTAACAAAAGGCATCTTTATCTTCACTTTTTAAAGCAAAAAAATGTGGATCTTTATCAACACTAAAAAAAACACTCATAAAATCCATCTTTATCAGTTCTAAACTTTTAACAATGATAAATATGGCTTTTATAGGTGCTATTTTAGCACTAATGAAGATAGAACTTTATCGGTGCTAAAAAAGCACTCATAAAAGGAATTTTTGTCAATGCTAAAACTTTAGAGTTGATAAAGGATTTTTAATTATAATTATAAAGAAAAAAATAAAATATATTTATATGATTATATATATTTTAAAATATATATATATAGTAAATATATTCATTATTTAAATATATTTATTACAATTTTAAAATTATAAATATATTTATATCATTATATATATTTACATAATTATATATATATATAATAAATTTTAATAAATGTAAATATAAATATAAATATAGTAAATACATTTGTTATTTAAATATATTTATAATAGATATATAATTATTTAAATATATAATTATATAAATACTTTAAAACTAATAATATTTATATATTTACATATTTATTTAACTATATCTATTTATATAATTATATTTATTTATTTATTTATTTATTTATTAAATATATATATAAATATAAATATAAATATAAATATACAAAATATATTCCTTATTTAAATAAAATTATTATAATTTTATAATTATTAAAAATTAGTACACATTAAAAATATTGAAAAAATGGTTGAGTTTTATTAATTAAATATAGAGTATAAAAAGATATGGAGATATATTGAAATAAATATGAATACAAATTCAAAATATTAAATCATAGTAAATAAATATATATAAATAAATAATAGAAAATGATTAAATTCCCAAAAAAATAATCAAATATCAAATATCAAAAATCAAAATAAAATTAATACCTAACTATAATAATATATAAAAAAAATACCAATTAAAGATATAATATATTAAATGTATTGTGTTATAATAAATTCTAAATTGAATACTAAAATTTTAATAAATTACATAAAAATTTGGACTATGTGTTTCTATATAATATTTCATTAATTAGTACTCTATACTGGAAATTATATAGGGATAATATTTCTAACAAATATAAAGTTGATTTTAATGGATTTGTGATTTCTTATGGGATTTGATGCATTGTGATTTTGATGTATGGGGGTATAGTCACTTGGTATGTGGTCTGTTTATGGGTTCGGCATCTTTTGTGAGGGTTCTCACTTCACCCTTAAAAGTGATTTTTATGAAATAAAAGTATTGAATTGGAGTATTGTAACAAACGTATGATATATGTTAAATTGAAAAAACAAATGACATTTGATTGTGTCCATTACTTGATTAAATTAGTCATTATTTTAAATTAATATTACCTTTTTATTATAAACCTTTCTTCACTAAATAAATGACTTATTTAATGTCAAAGATAAATATTTTGTATTATATAAATCATATTTTAGGAAATATTATATACATTTATATATAGAGAGAGAGAAATATATTTGAATATATTTCTATATTAAATTCACTGATGAGTAATTATGTATAAAAACCATTAAAAATGAATAAGACGTTAATATGTTTTTAATTATCACATTTTTTTCATTTTCTATATTTATATTTAATATAAATTATTTATTACTATTTATAATTAATATATACATATATTAAACTTATTAAATTTTATTTATAATTTTTCTATCAATAAATTTTTTAATAATTTTTTAATTTATTAATTTTTAATTCTTTTAAAATTATTTCAAATTATTAATTTTTAATTTTTTTATATTATTACAATATATTATTTTTTAATTTTTTTGTTGAATTAGTAAAATTTATTCATTTTATATATCAATATTTAATATATACTATTTATTAATATTTATAATCTATATATATATATTAAAATTTTTCATTTTTATTAATAATTATTTAGTCAATAAAATGTTAAATATTTTTCTTAATTTAATCATTTTTTGTTTTTTATTTGTTTAATTATTTCATTTTATTTATTTTATGTATCTATATATTTAATATATATACTCTATTTTTTAGTATTAAAATTTTATATATATGTACATTAAATTTATTCATTTTTATCAATAATTATTTAATTAATAAAAATTTTAATACATTTTTTATTTTTATTTGTTTAATTATATCATATTATTGAGGTCCTTTATCAATTCTAAAATTAAAGCAGTGATAAAGGGTGCCCTTTATCAGTGCTAAAAATAAAGCACTGATAAAGCGTACCCTTTATGAGCACTAAAAAAAGAACCGATAAAGGTGACCCTTTATCAATGCTAAAAAAATACTCATAAAGGGTATCTTTTATGAGCGCTAAAAAATCTAATAAAAGGTCTTATTTATCAGTTATTTTTTTAGCACTGATAAAGGGAACCATCATCACCATTTTTTTAGCGCTGATAAGGGTTATCACTGTTAAAGACATGTTTTTTAGTAGTGGGATCATATGATTCATGAAGACCATGAATCTCTCACTGAGAATATAAGATCATCACATTTTGAAGGAAAACACCATAGTTTCAAGTTCTAATTCCTGGGTTTCATGGTTTTTCTCATGTGTTCATACTTTCCTGGACCCATAAGAAATTATAGATTATTTTTTCATTAGTATAAAACCAAGACCAAACATGGGGGCAATGCAGTACAACTTATCGTCCACTCCTTCCTTGAGAAAATAAAAAATAGTGCATTATTCAACCTTTTCTTAAACTATTCAAAAAATATGTACACATTCTTATAATAAATTAATGGATTCCCATAATGGGTAATGTTAATATTAAGGGTTGAAATTTGAGAGAATTGTATTACTAATATCTATAGTATCGTACCAACCTAAGGAACTTGCAGACAACAAACACCATTTTTTTGAATACCAACCCATTATAGCCTCAAAATTCATAGGATATATGGTAATTCCACCCTCTGAGATTAAATTATTAATGAAATGAACATATCAAATACAAAACATACACTTTAAGAGATTTACATAGAGTTTATTCTCATGAAGTAAGATCATAATAATCCATAAATGATCAGAATGCTTATTTATTATTCATGAATAAATTACAATTTCATAAATGAATATAATAATGAACCAAATCAGGTAATTTTGAATGATCAACTTCATGAGTATCATAAAAATCATAGGTTTACTCATCATGTCATACAGCATAATTAAAACTTCAAAGTGGATATAATTACACAAATATACTATATTTGAGATATCCTCTTGTAATATCTCATCTTTTCCCAGGTATATTACTCTTTAATTTTTTGGTTGAACCTCATTATGTTCTATAATAAATCCCCATTCTTTGATTAAAGTGTTGTTTCATAGGTTCTTAGGGCTTGAAGAAGATGAGTTAATGGATAGTTGGAGGTGGCATGCAGCACTGGAGAGGCTATAGTGCCAATGGCAAGCCAGTGTAGTCCACCTGCCAGCTCATGGGTTGCCCAGGAGAGTAGTAAGCCTACAGGAGGCTCACTGGATTGCTGATGAGTCAATTTTCTATCCATTAGGGTTTCCTACCATTAAGTCCCATTCACGAGCACCACTAATTAGATGATGGTTTCTTCCATCTAGCATATGGCATCAGGTTGGGCCGGAGTAACATGGGGTAAATCTACCCACCCCCCCCCCCACCCCCACCCCCACCCTTAGAAACCCCATTTTAACTCTAATTAACCCATATTTTAACCCTAATATGGTATTTAAGAATTTTAAGGGTTCTTTAAGGATATTATGAATTATTGAATGATCTTACTTGGTTTTTCAATTCTTTATTGAATCTAGAAAAGTTGAATTGGTAACTCTTGCTTGTGTTGGTCAAATATGCTAGATTTATCCTTGAATCCTCTTATTCAAACCATGATGGAGTGTTTTGATGCATATCAATAGGTGATATTGGTGTTTTACATTGATTAATATGCTCTATTAATGAATTTTTTCTTCATTTTTGGATGTGGGTGGTCCAAAACATCTACCTAAGCACATATTTGTTTCTCTAGTATGTGAAATCAATGTGATCATGTCAGCGCACCATGAACACTACCTTTATGGATTGGAATTGTTTAAGTCTTCCTACCTAGACCTCTAAAATATAATGTTGGGTCTTTTGGAATTAATACTAGGGCCTATGGCCACATGAGCGGTGGGCCTATCCTTGACCCAAGGTTACAACTTGGAATGTATGAACCTAGAGCCCTATGATGTATTGGAAAGTATTTGTGGAAGGGAATAACTTTTGAGTTTCATTAACTTGTGAATTAGTGTAATTGAGATCAAATTTATTGTAAAATGTAATTATTAAAATTATTTTTATAATTGGTAACTTAGCATGAAACTAGAAATTATATTAAATGGGATAATGGCATGTAATTTTAATTGGAAAGATCATTAGTATTTGGAATGAGTATAATTTTTGGCACATTTTAGATTTTAGTGAGCTTGGTTTTTTTCACTAATTTATGAATTGTAAAATCAGCCTTAGAATGAAAATTCTTATAACGTATGATGTCCTCTCAGCACAAAAGTGGCCCTATCATGGGAATTTGAACTTTTTCTTCTGAATAATTTTTAACTTGGTATTTTCCTATGCCATGGTAACTTATAACAACTCTAGAAAGGAAATTAACAATGAGTCCCATAAATCTTGGATGAATAATTATCCCTTTTCATGGCAAGTCTCCATGGGAACGTGTAAGATTATTTGGAATGGGAATTCACATAGAGTCTCGTATGACATGATCATTTGATTATTAAGGGTGATATCTATAGTTAAAAGATTATTGAGGTAAATAAACATGGAAAATTGATATATAAAATTAAAGATTCATCCTATGAATGAGAATATACCAATAGATAGACATATCTGACATCCTGTGGAAGAAAGTATTAGTTAACCTCAGGTGTTAACCTTAAGCTCAAGGGTCAGTGGGTTATGTGATGTTCTGAAAACATTTATGGATTAATTCACCTATTTATTATACTTTTCATGAGGGTCAGTGGCTTATGTGATGTTCTGAAAACGTTTATGGATTAATTCACCTATTTATTATACTTTTCATGAACTATCATTTCAAATTGTATTTTTTTAGACATTATTGGTGTGAGCCTACAATGTTATACTAACACCCTTTCCAGGCCACCAATTGGTACTTGAGCGGTTTTCTTGGATGATGCTCTATATAATGTCAAGGGACCCTATGATTAATTATTTTCTCTATTGGATGGGATTTGTTCATGGATAAGGGAGAGGGAATGGGTTCTAGTATTGGGTTCTTAGATTCTTCATTTTTAATTATGTTTTATATTTTTTTTCTTATATAACTTTCAGTATGGCATTTAGATAAATTTATAATGAAATGAAATGGTTTATTATATTTTGTTTGTTTTAGTTTTTTATATTGTATGATTTTTATGTTTTATAATTCATTTGTATGTTCTTATTTTCATTGTGACCACTACTATGTTATATAGGGTATAGTCTCCCCACTATATTCCTTATCTACCTGCTACTATTTGGTAGCCTTTAGCATATGGGGATTCATACTTGAGGAAACATAGAGAACCATATCAGTGAAGTTAGGGAGAATATGGTATGCTATGTAACAAATTGATATTATTGACTAAGGTATTTTCTATTTATTTACTATTTAGAAAGTTAGATAAGAGACTATGCTGTGCCAGGGCTTAATAATGAGCTCATGCATGGGAGTATCTATCCCATGTGAGAAGAAAAATCAATGTTACCAGAGATTAAATAAATATTCTTGATGTTCATTTCATATAGTTGGGAAGTCATTTCACTTAGGGTGATGTACTTTTTGTGTGATGTTACTATATAATGAGATTTTAATCATGGGCTGGTATATCATGAAGTGGATATGCATGAAACATGGTTGATGCATACAAAAATATATTGAAATTTATCATTCATGATAGGTAAATATTTACTTCATATGATATATCTACCTATCTATATTCTTAAATTTAATCCATTAACATATCATATGAGAAGGATAAAATTGGTATAACTTTAAAATTCACTCATTAAACTGTGTTTTAATTTAACTTATTTCATTGGTTATCCATTTTTGTTATGTATTTATGAGATTCATCATGTTATCAATATTGTGATATGATTAGTTTGTAAACCACTATAGAGAAAATTTCTATGTCATATTCAGATTGAGAATTTGGAGAGTGGTAATCAAAACACACAACATGCAGCTGATCTGGAATTTCCTATAGCTCTAGGGAACTAAATGGATGGTAAACTTCATGATAGTTTTATGTGGGTCATGTAATCCATGGAGAGGGAGACTAATCTCATTATTATTTAGATTTTTGATCTTACTAGAGTGTTTTAACTATCACACCCACCCACATTCATAGGGGATGGAGGCACTCAGATAGCTAAGTTTTGGATCAAATCTATCCATATGTTCTTCAAGCACCTAGAGACAACATTGGAATTAAGGGTGAAACATTATTTTCATATGATACAATGAATATCCAAGCATTGGTGGGACATTATAGAGAAATATAAATAGTAAAATGGGGTAACCTAGAAGGGTTTAAAGGTGAAGTTCCTATGTCACTTATATCTAAACACACTAGGGGATGAGAGGTATTAGTTTTTCATGAACCTTATGTAGGGGAGCATGTTAGTGATGGAATAAACTGGTTTTTTTACCAACCTACATTTTCTTGACCTATCCTTGTAAGTATATGAGATATATATAGTGAAGTGCTTATAAGATGGATTTGGTATGAGATCAATTCGCAAGTGAACATAATTCTCCTAAACAACTTCTCTAATGTGATGAATTAAGTTCCCATTAACGAATGGAACCAAAAGGATTCTCCAATCTATAGGAAATAAGTCTCAATAAGATGATCGGTGATATATTATTCAAGTATGAAAAAGTTACATGATGAAAAATTCCCACCAAGGAACTGGTGATAGGAGCATATAAGGGAGTGAACATCCATCTTAGGACAGTGGAGAGGGCAGCATTTTTAGTGTAGCAAGAAAAGACACAAGTGCTTATAGTGTCTTTTCCCTACACTGAAGTTTTTTTTATATGGTGAAATGGGTTTTCTATATATTTTATATAGTATCACTCAAAATTTAAGGAGTCTTAAATGATTTTGGAAATCACCAGAGTCTAGAATGGATACAACTACCCCTAAACAGAAAATTATTAGGTTTTCCACCAATTTCTCAGGCCAAGGTAAGAGACATGGTACCCCAATACATGAATAGTAGTGTCAACCATAAGGATCATCTTAGGAGATTCTAACTAGAACCTAGGGTAGAAAAGTGAGTCAATTACATGATATACAGCCTACTCCTACTAGTCTCTATGCAAGAGAATCCACAGTCAGAGGTATGATTCATTTATCATCTACCTTTTCCTAAATTTAATTTGACATGGAATAATAACATTCCTTAATATCATCATTGTTTTATAATGTATTGGTTTTTTCTATGGAGATATCATATGGGGTTATGACCATCTATATGTTGTTAGGGGTGTGGTAAAAGGGTATCAGACGTTGTGGGGAGTGTTTTCTCGGAGTTGGTGGCCACTATTTCCTTCGGTAAATTTTTGTGATAGAAATGAATGGGTTCGGTTTGATTCTAGTTGTTTATTGGATAGTTTTGTACCAAGATCATGTAGACTATTATCATTGGAGAGTAATATTTATATCTTCATAAGAGGGAAGCTATATCCGTCATGGTGAATGGGATCTTCAAGCTGGTCATTCATGACCAATTAGCTGTAGATAGAACTGTATCATGGCCCAGGTGGAAATCCCTATTCTAAATAATGGAGAGTTACAATAGGTTACTTTTACTCCATTAGTGATCCACTTCCAGGATGTATTTATTGAATAATTCTCCATCTTACCACCTGAACAAGTGATCAATTTCACTACTGAGTAGGTGTTAGGATCAGAACATGTTTCAATCCGGCCATACAGGATAGCACTAGTGGTGCATCTTAATTTGAAATCATAGTTGTAAGATCTAAAAACTAAGAGATTTATACACCCTAGTACTTCACCATGGGGTTATAGTTTACTTTCAACCAATAAGTCTTATGGAATTTTGTACTTATATAGATATTAATGGAGTTCGAATCATATGATAGTCAAGAACTGATATCCCCTCTTGTGCATTGAAAATCAATTTGATTAGCTGAGAGGAACATAGGTTTTCTCCAAAATTTAATTGAGTTCAAGTTACCATCTATAGAGGGTGAGACCATCTGATTTATTATAGACTAATTTATGGAGAAATTATGGCTTCTATGAGTTTTTAGTAATGACATTTGGTGAAACAAACACACTGGTGGTATTCATTTCCATGATGAATCAGATCTTATATCTATTTCTAGCTCTATTTTTTATAGTTTTAGTCAGAAACATCTTATTTTACTCACATTCTATAATTGATAATTTCCAACAACTTAAAATCATCCTAAGTACAAAGATAAATAATTAAATATATTCCATGATATCTAAGTTTTATTTCTAGATTGAAAGAATTCATTTCTTATATCACATTATAGTAGAGGTTGGAGTGTTAGTGGAACTAGAGAAGGTGGATTCCATGGTATATTTTTAATTAAACAAGAATTTATTTGAGATTCGACACATTCTGAGTCCAGAAGAATATTAAAATAATTTCATCCAACAATTATCTTTTCTAGCAGTGTCAATGTCAAGGATGACAAATAAAGGCGTGATTTTTGTTTGGTTTGATGCTTATGATGAGTATTTCTATGAATTTAAGATTGGGTTAACCTCAGTATCAATCCTCACTTTAACTAGGTTAGGTAAATTGTATATTGTGTACTGTAATTCATCGAGAGTCAGGCTCAGAGTAGTTTTGATTTAGGAGGATTGTGTGGTTTCATATAGCTCTAGATAGTTAAGGTCACATGAGTGGAATTATCTTACTCACAATATAGAGTTATATATGTTGGTACACTCTATGATATTCTGGTGGAATTATCTATTGGGTGAGATGTTCATGGTGTACACAGATCACAAGAGCCTAACATACAACTTTTTGTTGTGGTACATGATCCTTTGAAAGAGGATGTGGGTCGAGTATTTGCTGGATTTTGACACTGAGTTGGAAAAAACATAGGGTTATGGAAATGAAATTTTTGATGCCCTTAATAGGTATATGAAATCAAAGTAAATTCATGAATCTTCTGATGAGTGGAAGATGATGTCACTCATTATATAATTGTATCTAGACATTCAGGAGTCTCAAGGGAGAGTAACTATGACATCCACTTATTTAGTTTATGTTTTTAGATTAGATCAAGATAAGGTATTTATATGATCCCAAGGTTTTATCCGGATGGGACAACATATATGGTGGGGATCCACCATCAAGTTATTCTCTTATCACTGATGAGGTTATTTATGCCCATGTTCAAATCAAGGTACCAACGAGTTTCTTCTAGGATCTTATAAGGGAATTTCATGAAAATAAATGGGCATTAAATCCCGATTTTACAAATATGTATCATGATTTAAATAGGTAATACAATTATCTAGGGTTGAAGAAAGTGATAGAAAGATTTATGGCACAATGCTTCATCTATCAGTTCATGAAGTTTGAGCCTTAGATGCCTATTAATTTACCACATCCTTTTACAAATTTAGAGTAGAAATAGGATGATATCACCCTGTACATCATGACAGGATTATCAAGGACAACTTTGAAAAATAATGAAATATATGAGATCATATATTGAATAAGGGAGGTATCCCAATTCTTTCCTATAAGGGAGAACTTTATAGTTGATGGCCTGGGTAATATTTATGTTTAGGAGATAGTTCTACTAAATCATGTTTCGAGGATAATTTTATTTTATTGATATACCTATTTCATGTCAATGATATTGAAAGTACTTCAAAAACACAAGGATCACAAGTTCTTCATAGCATAGCCTACTATCCTCAGACTGATATTCAATCAAAATAAAATATTATGATTCTAGATCGCATGTTATGATCATGTGTTCTGAATTTCAATGGATCTTGATATTAGAATCTGGAAATAATATAGTTATCTTATGATAATAGATTCCATGAATCAATATGAATGTATCCTTTAAAATCTTTATATATATGTCTATGTCATTCTCCTTTAATCTTGTTAGAGGTGGGGAAGTTAGTGTTTGTAGGAACTAGTCTCATATAGGAGATGTCTGAGAATGATTAATTAATCAATAAATGGTTGGTAATTGAGAAAACCTAGAATAAATATTATATTAACCTTTTTATATGACCTCCAAAGTTTGAGTTTGGTCATAAGTTTTTTCTTCAGGTGTCTTCTAAGATATATAAATGTTATATACAGAAGAAAATCAATCTGGTTTACAAGGATGTCATGTCATTTGAGATAGTAGAGAGAATCAGTTAAATGGAATACTGATTGGATCTTCCACAACACTATAGTGCCAAGCACAACATGTTCCACAAGTCACAAATTCAAATATATCATCACAACCCTTCTCATGTGATAAATACTAATGACATAGAGTTTGAGGTTGATACATACTTTAAGGAGCATCATATCCATATCATATACAATAGTGAAAAGAATCTAAGAGGAAAGAACAGTCCTCTAGTGATAGTGTAGTGGTATCAAGGGGTATTCAAGAGGATATCCAAAATAGATATTCTGATAAGTGGGTATAGTGGACCAACTTTTTCATTGATACCTCTCATTGATGCTTGGGAGCACAACTTGGTAATGAGTTTCTATATGGTGGGGATTTTTTAAGATCTCACCATTTAATAAGTACATTCCTATTAAACTTGTTTATTGAGCCTCTTTATGTTTTGTAATAGAGACCCATTATTAGCTTAAAGTGGTGTTTTATAGGTGTGTGAGGGCTCAAGGTAGCTGAGACGGAAAAAAATATAGAGGTGGAATATGGTACTGGAGATGTTTCATTGCCACCATAATGCTGGTGTAATCCTCTAAACAATCAATGAGTTGAATAAGTGATCATTACACATTTAGGAGGCTCTCTAGCTCCCTGATGAGACATAATGGCCATATAGTGGATCCTGAAAAAAATGGGTCCCCTACAGGACACCCACAGATAGGCTGATGGGGTATACATCCATGCAGGTTCACTGGAGGGAACCACTAGCTAACTGATTGTACTTTTTAGCCATCTGATGGCATTGGTTTGGTCTAGAGTAATAAGGGGGAAATCATATTTCCCCCCTAAAACCTACTTTTAACTCTAATTTACCCCTTTTTTACTATAATATGTGATTTCAGTATGTGAAGGGTTATTTAATTCTTTTATGGCTTCCCAAATTCTCTTCCTTAGTTCTTTAATCCTTGGTTTGATCAAAAGAAATTGAATCTGTATGTATTTCTTGTTTTTTGGAAATCCTATAGCTTTCTCCTTGAATACACTTTTTCTATCCTTGATGGAGTGTCTAAATTATTTTCTATAGGGAATCGTGGTGTTTAATGATGATCAAGTTTCTTGATAATGGGAGTTATTCTTCATTTTTTGAGGTGGGAGGTGTAAAAAACTCTCTAAGGTATGCTTTATTTCACTATTATGTGTAACTTGTGTGATCATGTAGGCATTCCATGTGCATGACTTTTCTTGATTGTAATTATTTAATTCTTCATGCATATACCTCCCATGGATCATGTGGGTCATCGGCATTAATAATTGGACTTTTCCACTAGAGTGGTGTTTCTACCCTTAACCATAGGTTGGAATATGGAAAGTATAAACCTAGATCCCTATGATTAATTGGAAACTGTTTATGGAATGAATTAACTTATGAATTTCCTTCACTTGTGAATTGGTGTAACTTTTTTGATAAATAATCACTTACTTGTGAGTAGTTAATAGACATGAAATGTGTATTGAAATAATGACATGATGGGTTAAAGGAATAACTAATAAGTAAAATGTTAATTATCCTTTAATGTATTGGGAAATGGAAATGTTAAAATTATTTTAATAATTTGTAACTTAACATAAAACTTGAAATTGGATTAAATGGGGTAATATAAAATAATTGGAATTGGAAATATAATTTGTAATTGGAATGAATTAAACTATTTGGTTTGTGTAAAATGTTTAGAATGTTTGGTATTTTGGCAATCTTAGTTATTTTTTACATTGATGGTTTAAAGGAAAAATCATCCAAGCATGGGAATTAACAAAAGGTAGGATTTCCTCTCAGCTTGTTAATGGCCCTAGTATGGGAATTTGTACGAGGTCTAGTTCCCCTGGGATATTCTTGATCCATGGGAAAACGTAAGTGTCTCTATAATGGTAATTATCATAGAGCCTAATAAATCTTGGATTCATAACATTCCCTTGGCATGGTAATGTTCCAAGGAAATAAGTAAGCATCTCAAGCTTGGGAATTCACATGGAGACCAGTATTTCATAATCACTTAGTGCCTGAGGGTGAGATATATAGTAACATGATACATGAGGGAAAGATACATAGATAACTGGATACACAAAATTACTAATTCATTTAAGGAAGGAGAATCTTCCAATGGATAGAGATATCTGAAATCATACTGAAGTAGGTATGAGCTGGCCCTAGGAGTCAACCCAAAGATCAAGGGATAGTGGGTTATTTTATTTTCTTCGTTACTTTATAAATTAATGCCATTGTTTTTAATACTAGGTATATACTATTATTACAGATAGGATTTATTTAGAAACCATGGGTGTCGGCCTACTAAGTTTTACTAACACCCTATTCAGGCCGCCATTTGGTAGCCAGGAAATTTTTCAAGGATACAACTCTAGACAAGGGAAAGGGGGCCTATGCTTGATTGGTTTCTTTGATGGATGGTATTATAGCATGAATATGGGATCGATCCTAGCATTAAATAACAGGTTTTTCGAGTATTTATTTTTTTAGTATGTCCTATTTTTGTTTCTTATAGGACTTTCATCATGGAATTTAGTTAAAATTTAGTATGACATTACATGGTTTATTATATTTGGATTATTTTTGTTTTTTTTTGTATCTTTCACAAGATTAATATTTTATTTTGTTATTTCTACTCTGTTATAGAGGTTATATTCACCCCACTATATTCCTTAGGACCTCACTTCCATTTATAATGTAACACCCCAAGCTTCCACGATACGATTCTCTTTGAATAATACAGTAGCGTGTGTTGTACACACCTTCGAGTTCTAACACACACCACAACCAATCAAACTAGCCGTTATTAATAGTAATACCAAATTTTTGAAATTTTATAAATTTTATCTTTCAAAATGGACTTCATTTTTGGATTCGGAATATCGAAATTATCCTCGGGTGAAATTTTGGTATTTTTCTGAAAACTTTCAATTTTGGATGAATAGTGAAAAACACTGAGTCATGGTTGAAAACCGAATTTTTATTTAAATAATTATTTAATTTATTTAAATTTAATTAAGGTAAAAATTGATACATAATACCAATATAATTTCAATGTAATTCATTGGAGTTAGTTTAGAATCATTTTAGATATATAAAAATTTTATGGAACTTTTCAACGTCTTTTACCCACCTCATAGGAGAATTTAAAAATTCACATAAAACTTAATTTTACTACTTCTGTGAGTGGAATTTAAAAAATCCAAGAGAAACATTTAATATCAAGGAGTAAAATGTGGTTCAATAAGAAAAAAATAATTTTTGGTGTATAGTAACTTTTTACTTTTATTTATCACGATTAAAAGTAAATATGGTAATTAAGGGTAAAAATGATATTAATATTACCCAAACACATGTACTAATTCTCTTGGAAAAGTGTATCTCGTCCAAAAAAAACCTTAGGAATAAAATATTATCATTTAGTTCCACTTGTATTAGATTAGGATATTTATTATTATTTAATTCAAAGAAGAGTTAAAAGAGTTAAAATAAAAGTTTACTTACTAAAACATTTTTAATAGAGAGTTATACATAAGATAAATTAGATTATAAATATTCATTAAAATATAAAATTATTTCCTACATGATTTTATTTTATTTATAATTTTTAGACATTAAATAATTTAATTTATTTATGACACAATAGTGATGCAGTAATTACCTAATTAATGAAATATTAAAATAATTGCTATTACAAATTTCAAAATAAATTTAATTTGAGAATTTTTATGAATTCCGCTAAATTTATAGGTTAATATGACATATTAGGATTTGTTATATAAATTTTATTCGAAGTAATAATTCTGTTATAAAATTATCAACAACAAAATACCCAATAGTGTCAAAATTGACATAAAAGAGTTTTTAAAACAAATATTATATTATTAATTTATATTCTATTCCTAAAAATCTAAGGTTCGGCCAAGATACTTATATAATGATATTTGTGTCATTAATGGACCACTTGGGGGTCTCTTGGAAGTTTATAGAAGGTTTATTGACTATATAATATAAAAATACAAAGAGACATGGTAAGTGTCAAACTAATTAACTAAGAGTTAAAACTAAAAGATAAGGTTAATAAAGTGACCCAAACCTATCTAGAACCTATTGGTTGAAAGGATTTAGATCCATACCCACCTTAACATTTAAATTATCCACTTTGGATCCATTAGAAACTGAATATTAATTCATTATAAAATAATATTTCTATCTTTTCCTAAGGTGCCCCTCACCCCTCTTATAAAAGGGCACTCCCCCTTCTCTCAATTTCACACCTTCAAAGCCTTTGGGATCGGCCAACCTCTGCCAAAATACCCTCTCAAATATTCTCCCTTCATACTAGAGTCCTTCCTTTAGTCATAAAGCCAACCTAAGGATCCCTTTTGATCAAATTAAAAGGAAGAACCCGAAGAAGAGGTAATGTTTTCACCACCCTCTTTCAAGTTCCTTTCTTCTTCAACTTCTTCATGCTTTGTTATTCCCATTATAATAAAATAACACCATTATATTATATATACTTTGATGTTATTATAAATATGGTACAACCATATTCAGTATTCTATCCATATTTTTAATGACATGTCACCATACGTGCGTATGTATGGCTTACCATCTCCACGTCGTGGTGTAATTGTTATTCAATAAATTATTATTTGGATGGGTATAATAATGATGTGTAATTCATTTAAATAATAAATATAACATAATAATGATTCTTTATATATTATATATCATCCAATTATATATTATTTTAATATCAAAATAATGATATTGTCGCTCATGCGTACGTACGGACTACCGTCTCCACGAACGCGATGAGATTCATTCCACATCGTATCTGTTCAAGAATAATTCACATTTGATTATTAAAATTAATGTTTAAGAACTTTATATAATTATTTATATGAATAAGATACAACCTATCCATAACAAACATGACTTATTTAACAAAACATATAAAAGAAAACGAGTAAGTTAACACCCGAAACGACGATAATACAAAAATATTATTAACAAAGCATTAATAGAAGATCATATATGATATCATAATTATGTATATGGTTCTTGTATAACTTAATAAAAATGTTTTAACTATTATACAGGAGGTTAACCTACCCTCGACCAAGGAAAAGTACAAGGTAAGGGTTTATTTCACAATCTCTTTATTATCTGAGGTTGTTTATACGTAATTATCTACTGGGACCTCTTTATCATCCACATCCATGTTTCTTAAAAATGTATTTCAAATTATTATTACTATTTTACAGACTATGGGTTAAAGTCATTTATACCCTTGTTTAATTTTTATAAGAAGTTTATAAAGGAATATTTCAGTCATTTTCCAAACAAGGTCCTTTTTAACCTTTTCGACATAATTAAGGTAACAATGTCTTTTTTAACTTATACGGTGGGTGCGTCTATTTTCCACCATTATAAAATCGTCGAATCTTCCCTTACAATATTATAAGAATATTTTCAAAGTAAATGTTTTATTTAATAATTATGTGACTTTTAAATTATTTCAAAAAAAAGAGATATTTCTCTCAAATAGTTTTGATTCCATCTATGTCAACATCCCTTGATGGATTTTAAGCTTATTTGAATGAGATTTATTATGATACAAAACTTCTATATTGTATTGAAGGTTTTGTGATATGTTTGACTGTGGATGTGTTATTTTTATACAACTCATGGTTTATGGAGAAAGTATTTACATTTTGTATGCTAGTTTTAATACGAATTTTTATGTTATGTTTAAACCTGTTCATATGAGGAATGCATTGGAATTAGTAAGTAATGGATGGATCCCGCTATATCTCCTTGATGCATCAGTAGGTCTCATGAGACAAACTAGTGTCTTGACACGAGGCCTTGACAAAATCGTATTTGTAGTCTTGGAACAAGGCAGTGACTATGTGGTTACGATAGTCTGGCATTATGCATTCCATCATTATGAAAGTGGTTATTCATATTTCATGTGATTATTGGACTAGTAGAATATCCATGTGAATAAGTAAATGGAATTATTTCATTTTATTTTGTCATATTATTCTGAAGTTTAATTTTAAAATGCTTTTTTTAGTTATACATTGCCTTAAATTTTTATGCTTATTTATGAAAGTTTCTTTTATATTGTTATCCTTACTAAGCATCTGAGATCACCCATTTTAATGTTTTATTTTTCCCAGGATGTGAAGAAGTAATTTATGAATTACTTGCAGGGATAGTATGAGGGGATATGAAGACAAGATTTTGTTGTAGTAGTTTTCACTTTATGATGTAATGTAAACTTTATGAATGTATCTAGTTATTCCAAGGATATTAAACTAATCGGTCTTTCAAAACATGATCTTTTGTGATCATGCCAATGTTTTGTAATAATGCACCGACTCTGGGTAACTGGGGTCAAGGCATTACATATAATCCTTTGGTGTATGTGGAGGTGTGTTTAAGGACACATAGAGTCATGTATTTGTCATATAAAAGAGAACTAATCTGGGGATGTCACACTCCTCCAAACCCCCAAGTTTGTAAAATCTATACCTAAAGCTAATATTCAATATCCATATCACGCATTTAAGTTATTATAAGAGATCATTGATTCATTTAAGAGGGATTTTATAATGATCACCTTATTCAAGTGATAATACTTAATACAAATCCTTTAACTCACATTTGACTTATTCAAGAGGAGAACAAGATCTGGCTATGGTTTATGTTGGGTCTAAAATATTATTTCACCAAAAGATCTCATGATTGTACCTTTATCTTCCTAATATTAGTTGGGTCCATTCAATAATCATATAAACATATCATTGTGGGCATGGGGTGAAATTAGATTCTGAAATTGACCTCTCAGTGAGGTGGATCCCTATAATGTCCTATGTTAAAATGTTTGAATACCACTCCACCATTTCATGAAACTTATCCTCTATAGATTCAATGTCATATGGTTCCAAGTTCAAAAACTAATGTGTAATTAGTTGTTATTTCTTGAGGATTTTCCTACCTAATTATATGAGGTTCTCATTCATCGGTGAAGGTAAATATTGACCCATATACTCAATAATATATAATTATACACTAATACTAGTCTAATAAATCTGAGAAATAATAATACTATTCTAAATATAATATCATAAGTTCTCATCTCTACCATAATTATATTCTAAGAAAATATCTCCCTATTAAGATTAAGGTCACACTGATAGTAAATATGAGATATAGGATGATCACCACCAGTAGAAGACATTATCCAAAGTAATAAATTGAATAGATCTATCACGATCTCAAGTTCATAAAAAAAATGATATAGAAAGAAATGAATGAAACATATTAGCATAATTTATTATTATATCAAAAGTATATAATATATAAAACATTCCACAAACCATTTCAGGTGATTCCTACTTTAAATCCTCTATATCCACCACCTAACCTCTTCCCTAACCTCCAAAACCCCTATCCAAGCATGGTATACCTAGATATGGTGGTGGTATGTATGGATAAAAACATTTTCTACCAATACCTACTCCTAAACAACTATTTCATCTACTATATAATCCTCTATAAGGTCCACCATAACTAACTTGGGTTGATCCCTAGTCTTTATACTACCTCTATTAGGGATTTTCTTTCATTTTTTTTCATTATCAACACATTTCTACCCACATGGCAGGGAAAACCTAAGTTAGGTGTTCATTAGAACCACATGGAAAACATGTTTGATATTCTAGATGGTTTGAACTAACCTAGGATCCCTTGTTTCCTATCCCAAAGATCGGTATCATGAATATGGTTACCTCTGAGGATGTGAACTTATCTCCTAGAATTAACTAGTTTCTATCGATGAATCTACACGAACATCTTTCTATGACTTCATATATAACAGATCACCAAATAATTATCCAAAACACTAACAAGGTTGGGACTATATAAGGTTATGGTCCCAGCTATAATCTATCATAAAAGTCCACATTCAAACTTCTATGTTCAAATATAACAATCATGTATCATATCATGGGAATACCTTATGAGTTTTGTGAACTTATAGAAAACTATGATACCATCTTACTACCGTACTGGAGGTCCCAAATCTAATAAACTCATAGAATCCTTAGTTATTCTATATAATAATCCTCACTGAATATGTGACCAAACTATTACTCTAGTAAGGTACCCTTTTTGCAAGTCTACACAATCAACACTCACCATTATCCAACTAATCCATGAATAATACTCTTCATATGAATAACCATATAGTCATTAGGTGCCTAAAATAGATATAAATTTTAATAAGTAGACTTTAGACAGTCCTATAGAGCCTAAGGATCTATCTTACCCTAAAAACTAGATGTTCCTTATCTCTTGAACTCTTAAAATGAACTTCTCTTCTAAGTTTTCTTATCCAGATTTGTAGGTTTTACCATATGCACTATCGGTGGGCCTACTCTCTACTCAACTAGTAGGGGATATACCCTTTACTTTATCATTGTGGGGACCACCCTATCCAGTCCTTAATTGAAACCTCATCGCTCAACTATTATATGAAAGGATACTAGATTAATGGAATGGGAATTTTCATGAGCTTTCCTCTTTTATTAGTCTAGTTGTCTATGGGTTGGATTCTTATAATTTAAAATATGAACCCATGAAAACTAAAGTATATAAACAAGATATAAATTATGTAAATCAAGAATTAATATATAATTCACATTCTATATGATGTATCTACTATACCATTAATCCCTACAATAAATACCATAGATAAGAAAGTTGATAAAAATGTTATAAGGGCCCTTATGAAATGTTTTTTTGAGAACCCAAAACAGTCTCTGAATTCATTATTCTATTAACTAAACTCAAAAACCCTTAACAATATTTCTCTAGGTATCCCAAAATAATCCACAACAGACTACAAACTCCAAACTCCATCACAAATACTCAAACTTATGTAACATCATTCTAATATGACCGAACCCATTGTAATCCCTCAAATACATTGACCCACAATTTTCATTCCTAGATAATAAATCGTTATAGAATAATATTCGTTACATGATATTTTGGTCCATGAAAGAATCATTTTGGTATAGTATCTCTGGAAAATTTGAAACATAAACAACTTGTTAATAAAATAACTATATCATCTACCACTTATTTATTCATAATTATAACACTTATTATATATATCAAACTTAATAACATTCTTCATATTATGTGGACATCAAACCTGAGAAAAGGGTGATATTATATTTTTGGAAAGGATTGGGTAACCAATCCATGTCGCCTATTTTAAAAAAAGGGTGATATTATATGCTCAGTAAGAGTGAATAAGGGGGATATAAATGATCACAAAAGCATAACACGAGTATATGGGTATAATAACGTGACACTAACAATTTAAAACCTTACCATTCATATAAAAGATCATAATATTAATTCATGGAATAAATCATGGTTTTTTATATGAAATAAATCATAAGGGAATCAATGATTTTGAACAATGAAATCTTAACATAGGCATAAGATAAAGAATTGTGGCATACACATAAGCATAGAAAACTATTTCCTTAGTAGTAAAGGATCATTCAAAAGGATATCATAGTGGAATGGTTTATCTCCCTAATCTATTTTATTATTCAAGGTTTGCTACCAAGACTATAATAGTGGATGGATTCCCTTATTGAATGGGGTTCACTCCCCATTCCAGTCTTCTTTATCTCATTAGAGATTAGAATTATCATAATGAATTGGAAAAATATATAGTTACCACCCATATCATAATTAAAATCATACATATGTGTGACATAATATAATAAAAAATTCAACATATCATAACCCACGAAAATAAATGAGTTTTATAAACATTTAATAATAGCATAACCTGTGGAAAAGAAATGGGTTTAACGAACAATTCATATTTTCAATATAAACATAAACCATCTGGAGAAGGAATAAGGATTTTATCCTTGGATAATATCCCAATAAAGCATAGGTAACATCAAATTATGTTGTTTTATAAGAAAAGTGATTTTTATAAATCACTTGGAATAATTCTTAAGGAAAGTAATTTTTCCCTTTTGAATTTTTTTTTAAAAAATACACAATCATAAAGGAAAAAATTCCTTTGAAACAAACATTTTAAATCCGTAAAGGAACCCAAAAATAAGAAATTATTCATGAATTAAGTAAAATCATTTTATGCATATGTTAAAAAAACATTTCTTCCATAATATTTTTAGAAAATTCACAAAGTGCCTCATTTGGAAAATGAAAAAAAAATCATTTTAAACTATTTTTTATAAATTCAAATATGCATAAAAATGACTTTAAACTATAACAGGATAATAATAAAAACCTTATTTAATTTTTTTTCTAAAATTTTGATATTTAATAAAAATGTTACCAAGTAGATATATAAACATTAATAATCTAGAATATTGATGAGATTGTGAATTGAACCCCTTACCTCGAGTTTTACTTGCTTCGAAATCAATCTAACCTCATGTATAATAAATTAAAGTTTATTATAATTTTATAAAATATTATTTTTATTACTTATAATATCATATATTATCAATTTATAAAATTTCATGACTCCCTTTTATCAATAATTCCTTATGAAAATTTTCATTTTAGGGTGTTAACTATTTCATTTAAGATGGGTATATCAGTTCAGTAGTTCTGTTATGTGTATATTTATTTTAGTTCCATAATATTAATAAAATTTATCATGTTATAAATATAATATATATTCAATATGTATAAATTTAGTGACATCCAAAGAAATTAGAGATATAAAAATGAATTACATTGTTCATAGAGATGGTAATTCGTACTACGCATGAATACTGTTTTCATTTTTCAATGGATGGAACAAAAGATGACTAAATATTAATTAAAAATTTTAAAATAATTATTACATCATATATATCATACATATTCATAAAATTATTATTAATTACTATTCAAGTAAAATACAACTGAAAAAAACACATTGTTTCATGGAGGCGAAATTCCACAGTATGCACGAACGATGTTATCATTTCTAAAAAGATTGAATGCTAAGTAAGTAAAATTTATAATATAATTAAATTATTATAATTATTTCATAAATATAATATATAAACATTATACCCATTTTAATATCCATCCATAAAATATGGTGATGAAAAATGAATTGTATTGTTATTTGGATATGGTAAACCGTACATACACACGAGCAATACTTTCACTACTAGTTGGATGGGAGAGAGGATGTATAATGGTGTTTTCATAATCATAATAAAATTTAATAAAATTTAGGATATATAAGTTATTAATTTATGATAACTATCATGGATTTAAATGAGGTAATGAAGATTATAAAATAAATTGATCGGTTAAGGTGATGACTACTTCTTTGAAACGAATACTTTAGATCTCCTCTAAAGGGAATTAGAATTTGTATTTTGGGTGTACTATAACCTATATAATGAATATATTTATGTTGGTAAGGTAAATGTTTATATCTTGGTAGAGATATAAGGCTAAAAGTGGGGTGAATATTTGAGAGGAGGTTCCCTTTTATAATTGAGGTGAGGGGTACTTTTATAATTTCTCAAATTATTATATTATAATATATTCATTATTGATCCATATGACTCCAAATGGAAATTCATTAAAATATAAGTTAATATAGGATTTTAATCCCATAAAAATATAATTTAAACAAGTTTTGGTTTAATTTTAAACCTTATCATTTTGATTAACCCATGGTTAACAAATTTCAATTTGTACTACGGTAACAATGTTTTCAATATTAAAGAGTGGTAACTTTTACTTATAAAGTGAAGATAGGATGATAAATAGAACATTTAGGAAATTTTTTACAATATAATAACAAAATTTAATTATTTAAATATTTTTATTATTTTTAAATCATTTATAAAAATATTATTTTCATAAAATATAATTATTGTCAATTTTGACACAATTCATTTAAATTGAATTAAAAGGCATAAAGAAAAAGTTTAAATTCCAATATAAAATATTAAAACAATAATAATATGTCATATTTATCAATTAAATTTATATAACACTATAAATTACTCAAATTCTATCAATTTTAATATTTTTAATATCATTTATTTTATTGTTCTATTAATTGAATAAATATTGTTTTTGTGTTGTGTAAGAATTTAAGGTAATTATATAATACCTAAAATTTTTAAATAAATTTACATCATTAATATAATTAAAATATGTTCAAAATGGATATTAATATTCATTCATAAATAATTTTCACCTATTTGGATACATAAGACATATTAAAAAAAGAGTGACATTTTGTAACTTTTTTTATTTAAATAATATATATGTCATTTTTAGGAAAAATATTCCATTAAAAAAATAAATCCTAAACATAATTTGTTATGGGTATAATTAAATTCATAAAATAATAATTATGATGAAAATTTATGGCCTTATCACTTATTTAAAATCAAGATTAATCTGATTTACCCTTTATAGAGGTAATAAATTTTACAACGGTTACTATTCATATTGACCAAAAACCAAATGGGCCTCATTACCAAATTTTAACCTAATGATTAAAAAAATTAATTAATTATATCTAATTAAATACAAATAAATTTATGAAATTAAATTTAAAATTAAGTGCACAAAAGGGGATAAAAAACACTTTTTTTAAAAAATCATTTTTAAGCACAAAACATGAATATGCCTATAAAAATATTTTTCGATTGATTAAAACATTTTGTCATGTAAATAATATATATTTAATTAAAATCATTCACCAATAGTTAATAATTTATTTTATTAATAGATAAAAACATAGTGCGCATAAAAATAATTTCTCAGAAAAATGTTTCTTTTTCTTTTGGATATTTTTTCATTTACAATAAATTTATAACCAATAAATTGACTTTATAAATATCTAACCATTAATTTTTGAAAATTTGGATATTCATATTTGTTCCCTCCAATACAAAAACTAGGTGATAACTATCATAATAATATATTAATAGTACATCATGGTTCGCTTAAACTCGGTGTTTCATGTAATGCAAGATATCAAAGAAATAAAATTATTTAAAGAGAAATACTTCATAAAAATATTCGGGTGTATAATTATACCACATTTAACTAAATTTAACTCTTTAAATTCATCATTATGATACAAATATATGAGGATACTTATTCCCCATCATATCGTCAAGTTCCCATGTAGTTTCCTCAAATTGGTAGTTTCTCCACAAAATTTTGACTAGGTTTGTGGTCTTGTTTTGAAAATTTTATCTATGTGATCCAGAATATATACTAGTTTTTCTTTATAAGAAATTTATTCCTCCAATCATATAACCTATGAGTTCATTTCATTTCAAATGATCATCTATGTCATTCCTCAGTAGAGATACATGGAACACATCAAGAGTTTGAGAGAGATTTGATGGAAGCACCAATCAATGATCTACCATCCCGATATGATCAAAATTTTTAAAAGGACAACTATAACTATTGATTAGATTTCCGTTCATTCCAAATATTACCACCCATTTCTAGGTATATATTTGTAGTAATATCTATTCACTAACATCAAACTCTATATCTTTCCTATGATTTTCAACATTAATGTTTTGTCAAAAATGAGGTGCTCTTATGAGTTGTTTAATGGATCTAACTCTCTCTACCATTTCCTTATCTAGATAAGGTCCTAATTGATTTATTTCCCCTATTTCAATCCATTATATTAGTGCTCTATAATTCCTACCATAAAGGGTTTTATAAAGAGCTATTTGAATATTAGATTGAAACCTATTACTATAAGTAAACTCCACCAAATGAAGGTATTGATCCCAATAACCTTTGAAATCCATAGAGAAAGATCTCAAATTGTCTTATAGATTTTGAATGGTAATCTCATAATGACCATTTATTTGAGTGTGATAAGTAATTCTAAAACTAAACTATGTATATAGATCCTACTAAAGACTTATCCAAAACATTAATGTGGACTATAGACCCCAATAAAATACAACTAATATTGGAACAGCATGAAATCATTCCAATTCCATAATGAATAACTGAGTAAGTTGATTAAGATATAAATATTCTATAATATAAATGAAGTGTGATAATATTGAAAGGTGATCGATTACAACCCAAATAAGATTATTCTCATTAGATGTTTTGGGGATTCTGATGATAAAATCCATGGTGATTTTTTCCAATTTCCATTCTGGTATGGGAAATGGTTGTAAAATCACAATATAATTATGTCTCTAAACATTAACTTTCTGACATACCAAGAACTAAGAAACAAACTCTTCAATATCATTCTTCAATCCATCCAACTAGAAACACTCTTTCAAATATCTATACTTCTTCATACTTACAAATGAATAAATAATTAAGAATTGTGAGCTTCATACATTAGGTTCTTCTTCAAATATGGTACCTAAAGGACTCTTATAATGTTTCTAAACCTTATTATTCCATCATAATCAAGGTTGAACTCAGGAACATTTCTCACCTTATTTTTTATCTCTACAGTTTCTTTCTATGCCTCTTTAATCTTCATGTGGATAAATGGTTGAACATTTATTTGTGAAAGATAAGATTTATCCCCTTTAATATTTCAATATCCATAATTTTCTAATCCATAAATATTGTATCTTTTGTGACCCTCATCATAGATAAGTTAGAATGGTTCTTTCAACTCATATCATCTTCCATATCATTCTCTTTCCTAGGGTGGTAAATTATTGAGAAATCATAATATTTTATCAATTCCAACCATTTTCTCTAGAAAATATTTATCCCTATCTATGTGAATATATACTTAAAAAACTTTTTATAAGTATATATGTCACACTTTTATCCATATATCTAATTAATTAATATCTTTAATAAAAAAATTACCATAGATAACTCCAGATCAGGATTTGGGAAATTTTGATCCTGAAATTTTAATTTTCATGAGGTAGAAGATATTAACATATAATTCTACATGAGGACACATCTAGGTCACTTATTTGATGTATCACTTTAGATTATAAACTCTTCTCCACTATTTGATAGTGTATGCATGGGTTCAATGACTATACTTATCTTCATTTCCTTAAAACATTACTCACATTCATCCATCCAATTGAATTTTTCTCCCTTACAAGTTAACTTGGTTTGTGGATTCAATAGACATGAAAACATCTCCACAAATCATAGATAATACCCATCTAAACCAAGAAAACTATATATCTCTGTTAGTATGGTTGGTCTAGAATAATGATCTATAACTTATGTCATTAAAGGGTCTATTAATATACCATTAATTGAGATTATATAACCTGGGAATGAAACATCATGAAGACAAATTTAAAACTTGGTATATTTTTCATAAATATTCTCCTTCTTTATGGTCTTTAGAAAAATTATCAAATGATCTCCACACTCTTCCTCAAAATTTTAATAAATAATAATATCATCTCAAAATTTACCACAAACTGATCAAGGTAATCTATAAAGAATCTATTCAATAAATACATAAAGATAATGGGGTAATTATTAATACTAAATGGAATAATTATAAATTCATAGTATCCAAACCTTGTAAGGAATGTTGTCTTCGGTATATCCTTCTTCTTTACCCTCAATTGATGATATTTGGAACAAAGTTGAATCTTGGAAAAGTATTTATCTTCACAAAGTTGATCAAACAAGTCATCAATATGGAGTATAGGATACTTGTTCTTGATAGTGATCTTGCTATGTTCTTGATAATAAATGTAGAGTTGTATTGATCCATATTTCTTCTTAAAAATATAATAGATGCACCCCAAGGTGATTCACATAGACAAAATAATCCCTTTTAAAGATTATTCTAGAGTTTCTTCTTCAATTATTGTAATTTAATCAAGTCCATTCTATATAGATTCTTAGAAATATGTTTAGTACTAGTTATGAGTTATATTGAAAACTAAACTTTATAATATGGATAAAGACAAAGAAAATATTCTAGAAAGGAATCAATAAACTCTAATATAATAGGTATATATTTGATGTTTATTTTATCCCCAAACATCTGAGATAAACACCCCTTTTAAATAGGAATCATGACCCATACATGGGATATAATTTTTATTGGAAGCTCATGTTTTTTCATCACATTGATAAGTGCCCAAAGGTTGGTTCTGAATATCAAACATAATTACCCTTACTCAAAGATTTATGTGGGATTTATTTAAATAAATCTAATACATTTCCTAATAACATCCAATTAAAATAAATTAAGAATGAAAATATTTGTAATAAATACATTCCCAAAAACTTCAACTGAAGAAGAATCAAAGAATTTGGATGTGATCTTCTTATCATTAGGTTTTTTACAGCTAACTCAATATCCAATTTTTTAGGTTGTAATATTATACCATTAAAAATTATTTATATTTAAATGAGTGGGTAGATACAAAATCAAATAAGAAATTATCAGTTCTAGAGTGGATGGTAATTATATCTTTCACCATTTTGTTACCATACCCCTTATCAGAAATTGTGATCTCATGAAATCTACCATTTTATCTAGGATTAATTGGGTGTTGACATTGATCATCATCATTAAAATTTGGATTTGGGAACTCATTATCATAATTCCAAAACTCCTTGAATTTAAAATATTGGACTGAGGGTGGTACATTTTTTTGATATTTCTATCAATTCTCGTCATTATATAAATAATACCCATCACATAGAAATTTTATTACCCAATGACCTTCCATTCCACACATGAAACATTTAACAGTTTCCTAAAGTTAATTCCTATAATGTTTATTCCCCATATTGAGCATAAAGTCTCAACTTATTTTATCTATTGTTTTTATAATTTCATTATAATTCCCCTTTTATTTTCTTATTAAAACCCTGAGATTGATGGGTAACTCTAATATTTGTCTCTTACTTGAGAGAAATATGTTCAATTTATTCATAGCTATTGAAGTCCCTTACGGATAACTCCCTTTGGAGACTTGGTTTTAAGATACTAAAGAATCAATCAATCATAATTTTAGGTTGGATGATAGTATGAGAAGTGTACCTCACAAGTCTAGTGAAATTTTTCTCATAGGTACCAACAGATTCATCACCCTACTTATTTAGCTCAAAGAATTCCTTCTCCAACTTTATATGAAGAATATAAGCAAAGTACTTATTTATAAATAATCTCTTAAATTATCTCACTCCTTGGAGTGAATTTCATTATGTTCCATATTTTTCATGATAAGATTCTACCACCAATAAGCTTCACCTGAAAAATGATAAACATCTAGAATAAATTTTTCTAGTTATAAACAGTGAATAATTAAAAATTTATTTTCAATGGTATTGATCCATTTCTCAAAAACTTGTGGATCAATGGACCCACAAAAATAATGTTGGAATTATTTCATGAAAGAATTAATAGAATATTATTCCCTCTTTTTCTTATTTGGAATATAATTATGATTCATATCTTGAGAATTTTTTATGAGAATAGAAAAAACATTTTGTATAGTGACTGCCATAATATTTGGTTTATCAAGAGGACAGTCATTTTATTTTCCATCACATTCAATACTAACATGATTCCTTTAGGTTTCATCCTTGGATAAAAACCAAAATTCATAGTGTGAGTAGAAATAATCATGATGGGAAACCACATAATCATGAAAAAAACATTTAGAGGTTTTCTAAATCATAAAACCTTATTCTATGACACCTCAATTTTAACATTGGTCAATTATGATCATTACCAAAACAATAATATTTTCTCAAATACTTAGACTTATCCCTAGGGTTATTACTAATTTTTTCTCATCCTAGTTTTAAGAGGTTAAATAAACCTTTCTCTGATACTAACTATAGTGAACCATACTTTTCATACATATATATTATATATAAATATATGAATATTCATTACATAACATTTAGATGCACACCAAAATTGTTAGGTATAGTATATTTGGAAACCTTGAAACATAAACAACTAGTTTATAAAATTTATATATCAGGTCCCACTTATTTCTTTATAATTATCACCCTTCATAGATATATCACCATTAATACCTTTCTTTATAACCTGGGGAAAGGAAACATAAGAAAAAGGTTATCTTAGATTATTGGTAAGGGAAAAGAATGGAGATATCAATGATCACATAAGAATAACATGAGCATAAGGGTAAAATAACATCATCATAATGTTTTAAAACCAAACCATACATATTAAGGATCATAATATTAAATCATTTAATAAATATAGACAATTCGTAAAACATGAATCATAAGGTTATTGAATAACATGAACCATGACATCTTAATATAGGAATAAGATATAGAATTATGGAATAAACATAAGCATTGAAAATAACTTCCTTAATATTCAAGGATCATTGAAAATTATAATATAGTGGAATGGTTTCACAAACCAATGTATCATAATTTTCAAGGTACACTCCCAATACAATCATAGTGGATAGATTCCCTTATTGAACTGGGTCTTCTTTCCATTACAGTTTTATTTATCCCATAAGATATTAAAATTTATCCAATGAATTAGATGTAAGTATAGGTCCCACCCATCACATAGTGAAATCATAAATATGTCTTCCCTAATATCATAAAACATCCATCATACCTGAATCCTTGAAAATTTATGGTATTCATAAATATTTCATCATAAAATAACCCATGGAAAAGAAATGGGTTTCATGAACATTTCATATTTTCACTATAAAAATAAACCATACAAAAAAATAATAAGGATGGTATCATTGGATTATATCCTATTAAATCATAGGTAACATAAAAGGATTTCATCTTACATTGAAAATAACTTTGAAATAACACTTTGAAAATTTCTTTAGGAAAATAACCTTCCCATTTTAAAATCATTTATTATAAAAAAGTTGTAAGTTTATAAAGTAAAACCATTTATTTGAAAATAACCTTGTAAAATTATAACGGAATACTAAAAGTAAAAAAAATATTTATGATGGTGATTAAATATTTTCATATTGTATAAGATAAAAAACATTCCTTCCATACATTTATCGAAAAATTTACAATGTACCTCATTTGGAAAATGAAAAAAAAAGATTCCTATCAAAAAAATTTGTAAAAACAAAAAAAATGGGTAAATTGAATATAAACTATTATAGTAGAATATTAAAAACCTTATTTAAAAAAATTATAAAATATATATATGGAATAAAAATATTACCAAGTGGATACTTAATCATAAACAATCATAAATACTGATAAGATTGTGAATTGAAACTCTTACCTCAAGTTTTCTTTCCTTCAAAAGCACGATAACCTCCAGTATGAAAAATTTTAATTTATTATAATTATATAAAACAACCATTTTAATATATATAATATCATATATTATCCCTTTATAACATTCAAAAAAACGCTTTTGTATATAATTCCTTATTAAAATTATAATTGTTGGGTGTTAACTGTTTCATTTATCATGAGTATATCAGTTCAGTAGTTTCGGTCCTTGTGAATTTATATCTATTAAATAATATATATAAAATTAACCATGATATAAATATAATATATATTCATTATAAAAATATTTATATTTATTCATAAAATTCGTAAATAGAAAAATTAATTACCCCTTTCATTGAGATGGTAGATCGTACGTACGCATGAACATGGTTTTCATTTTTCAAAAGAAAATATAAAAGAAGGGTAAATATTAATTCACCATTATATAATCATTATTTCATCATTTATATTGTATATATTCATAAAATTATTCCTAATTACCGTATAGGTAAAATATAAATGAAAAACGAATCACATCTCTTTATAGAGGTGGTAGTACACACAAACGCATGAACGACATTATCGTTTCCCAAAGGATTGGATGGTAAGTAGTTAGATGTGATAATATAATTAAAAAAGTATAATTATGTAATAAATATAATATATAAACATCAAACCCATAAAAATACCCATAAATAAAATATATTTATTAAAACTTAATTGTATAACTACGTGAATATGGTAAGCCATATGTACGCATGAACGATAATTTCACTTCTTGTTTAATGGGAAAAAGGGTTTATAATGGTGTTTTCATAATAATAATAATAAAATTTAATATTATTTAAGATAATTAAGTTTTTATTTTACGATAAATACAATATATTTATATGAGGTAAATAAAAGTATAAAAGAAAGCGATCAATTAATATAATTACCTCTTCCTTGAAACGAAATTGTTAGATCTCGTCTAAAGGGCTCCAGGGCTAGTATTTTCGGAAGCAAGTAGCCTATATATTGTGTATGAGATGTTGAGAAGAAAAATTAGAATATTTTAGTTTATCTATAAGGCTAAAAGTGGTGTGAAAAAGTAAGGGCGGCGACGGGCACTTTTGGAATTTCAAAAAATATTAAATTATAATAAATTAATTCTCATGAAATATGAGTCAAAATAGAAATGAATTCAAATATAAGATAATATATGATTTTTATACCATAAAAAATATAATTTAGATAATTTTTGGTATAATTTTAAACCTTATCATTTTGATTAACCCTTTGTTAACCAATTTTAATTTTAAATCTAGAAAAAAAATTCAATATTAAAAGGTTGTAAATTTTACTTATAAGGTGGAAAAAGGACCAGAAATAGTCGATTTATGAAATTTTAGACTATATTGTAACAACATTGTATTGATTCAATATTTTTATTATTTTCAAATAATTTAATAAAATATTATTTCTAAAAAATATTATTATTGTAAGATTTTAAAACTGTTCATTAAATTTGACTTATATGACATAAAGTAAAAGTTTTAATTAGAATATAATCTATTAACACAACACTAATATGTCAAATTCACCTATTAAGTTCTTGTAACACTATAAATTACTCAAATTATATCACTTTTTATATTTTTAATATATTTTATTTTATTTTTTCATTAATGGAATAAATATTGTTTTAGTATTGCGTAAGCATATAAGGTAATTATATAACACCTAAATATTATAAATGAATTTTCATCATGAATATAATTTCATTATAAAAAAATGTATAATAATATTCATTCATAACTAATGTTTTCTCCAATGTGGAAACATAATACATATTAAAAACAATGAGAGTGACATTTTTTAATTTTCTTTGATATAAATAATATATAAGTCATTTTCATGGAAAAGTGTCCATTAAAAACTAAATTTAAAACCTGAGGTTTTAAGGGTATAATTTAATTCATAAAATAAAAATTAGGATGATAAATTATAGCCTTATCACTCATTTTAAATCTAGATTATGCTGATTTAAACTATTGATGTGATAAATATTACCATGGTTACTCATCATATTGACAAAAAATAAAAGGGGCCTCATTACAAAATTTGAACCAATTAATAGTAAATATGTGATTAATTTTATTTAATTCAATACTTATAAATAGAAGGAATTTATTTTATATTAAGTTCTCAAAATGAGGCAAAACTAATTTTTAGAAGAAGAAAAATACATTTTTAAGCATATAAATGGATTTATTCTTATCTTATGACAAAAAAATATTTTTTGATTGTATAAAACATTTGACCATGTAAATAATATATATTTCATTAAAATAATTAACCAATAGTGATTAATTTAATTTTTTAATATAAGAATACATTGCACGCATTAAACATAATTTTTCAGAAAAATATTTCATTTTCATTTAGATGATTTTTATTTTAATTTATAAACAATTGAAAACTAATTAATTAATTTTATTCATATATGACCATTAAGGTTTCATAATTTAGTTATCCCTATTCATACCCTCCAATCCAATGGTTGGGAAATAATTTTCATAATAATATATAAATAGTATATTTTGGTTCGTTTAAACTCGGTGTTGTGTGTAACGCAAGCTATCAAAGAAATAAAATTATTTAAAGACAAATATTTCACAGAAATATTTGGGTGTTACATTTATGGTTATTAGTAATTTGATTATACTACCCCAATCCCACATATAATAGTCTAGTTTATAATGATAATCACCAAGAAGGAATATCAAAAAAAATGGGAAGCCTTAACCTATACTTTATAAGATGTTGCTTCCGATATACATGACATGTATTATAGTAGACACAATGTGTGGGTCCATATCATACACATTTCATGTATACAAATAAAAATTGAGGTATTTAACCCCAAGATACATGGTGTGTGACCTTATGTCACAAAGTTTTTTGTATTTATAAAATTTCATTATAAGGCCCCAGCCTTAAACATTACTTAATCTTGAGTTATTACAAGAATACACATTGAGGATCTTTTCAGGTTTAGATTTTTAGAGAATTAGATCATAAATCATGGATTACATTCCACATTTCAACAAGGTGGTTACATAAAAGACAGTGTTATTTTTTCCCATAAAAGGAGACATATTTAAAATAAAACATAGATTCTTTCTTGACACTTCCTTGACACTATCATCACATCATATACTTTTCCCTTGACCTGTGAAAAACATTTCAAAAACTTGGGATGAGTATAAAAAGCTCATTAAGGGATATAAAAGTACGGAATTAAAACATTAGTCCATGTATACATAAGAATTGATGAAATCATACTTTACTCATAAAACATAAGCACTTTATCATACCTCAGGAAATCATAAGATTTATGAATAACCCATAGAAATCATAAGACATCGAGGTAACATGAGGTATTCATAACATTCTTATGTAGGGAGTAACTCTCATGGTTACGTTTGGAATACCCATCACAGTATATTCCCAAAATCTCTTCGGAGAAACCATAGCGTTTAACTCCTTTGCGTTACCCAATGCATTGGAGATCTATATCAGGATCACCCATCCTTAGTTTATCATGGAACCACCCATCTTCATAAACAATTCCCAAGAACCATAACATAATCTTATCACATAAAACATGAATAAAGGAAACGTAACATTTCCACATTTCAATCACAATATATCAATAACACGTTGATATAATAAAAAAAATATCAAAACCTCTTTCAATACCAAAATAAAAGAAAATTAAAACATGGTATTTATTTTTTCTTTTAAAAAAAGTTATGGATTTTAGAGGAAGCCAAAACTCAAATAATTGTCACGGCGGTGGAGAATTCGTTGTCACCGCATACGTACGACAAAACATTCCCTTTGTCGTTTAGTAAAACACTTCGTATAAAAAAGATTCCTTTTGAATAAATGTAAAAGCCAAAGGGGTTTATACACCCTATAAAAGAAATTTATGTATAAAACAAAATATTCCTCAATTAAAGGAGATTGAGACGAAGTCTCATACCTCGTGTCTGACTTGACTCGATCGTTCTTTAATCTCCTTTAAATCGGGTAACTCCTCTTGGTTTGAACCAAAAGGGTTTCTTGAAGAGATTTCTGCCTAAGTTAAGGATTATAGGATGAAGAGAGGGATGTGGAGAGATAAAATGAGCAGATACTGTTCGAGCCAATGGCTTGAGATGTGTGGGTAAGGAGGTAGAGGTGGGGGCCTTTTATAAGAGGGAAGAGGGGCACTCTTGGAAAGTCAAGAAATGTTACTTTATGTTATAATTAGTTTCGGATTTTAAAGGTATCACGTTGATATATTTATAGAATAAGGTGATAAGGGTTAGAAATATACTCATCCAATAGGTTTTTGACAAGTGTAAGTCTTAGATTTTACATTATCTTTTCATTTTATTTAAATCATTCATTAATGAGGTAATCACTGCATCATCATAGTGTCATAAAAAATTTAGTTTATTTAATGTCTAAAAATTATAAAAAAATACTATGATGTAGGAAATATTTTTATATTTCCAATGAATATTTATAGTCTAAGAGATCATTTATGTAGAAAAAATTAAAAAAAAATTACTTATGTGTTACATACTTTTGTGATATTCTCCTTTCTTTAAAAATAAAATGATAAAGTGTCGCTATCACCCAAAATTGATTCCATGGGGTCCCTAAGTTTGGCACAAGGAATCCCATGGTCGGACATGACACAATCAGTAGCATTAGGACACATGTTGGGGTCATTTGTTATTATTATGATATTATTTTATTATCCTTAACTACCCGATTACTAATTAATCACGATAATTAAAGATAATTACCAATGTTACTATTCATAATGTCCAAAAACAAAAGAGTATTAATTACATAATTTGGACCCTCTGATTTCAAATATGGAATCCATTTTACCAAATTCCATACACAAAAATTGAAATAATTAATTTAAAAATAATTCTCATTGTCAAAACAAATAGCTGGTTTTTTTGAAACAATATCTATGAAAAGTTTGGCACTCTTTTATGCCCAATTCCAAAGTGAAATCAATTATAATGTCTTCCATTGTATTAAATGGTAAAAATATATTTTAATTAAACTTTAAAACCAATTAAAAGGACAATCTATCTATATGATTAAATTAGATGAAAAAGCATTTTTGAAGTAAAAAGCAGTATTTTTCACTATTCATTAAAAAATGAACATTGTCAGAAAAATACCAAAAATTTATCCAAAGTCAATTTCAATGTCCCAATACGAAAAAATAAGTTTATTTTGACAAATAGATCTTATAAAATTTTCAAAAGATATATTGAAAAATGGTTCTCCATCAAAAGGCGGTAAAATAATCTTTTAAAAATATTAGAGAATTTTATGCTTAAGATTGGATTTATTCTCATTTTAAGACTTTAAAACACTATTAAATTCATAAATAGATATAGATATCAAAATCCACAATTCTTTACTTACTTGGGATGTTACATCCTTCCCCCCTTTTGAAAATTGCATCCCTGCAATTTATTTACTTATCGAATAAGTGGGGGTATTTATCCCTTATTGCATTTTCAGATTCCCATGTTGCCTCTTCAATCATGTGGTTTTTTCACAAAACCTTTACTTGATGAATACAATTATTCTGTAACACTTTGTCCCTATGGTCAAGAATCTGGACTAGTTGTTCCTCATAAGATAGATTCTCTTCCAGCTGAACTACCTCTGGACTCAAAACATGAGATGGATCTGGCATGTACTTCCTTAACATTGAAACATGAAAAACATTGTGTACCTGAGATAAACTTGGAGGTAAAGCCACTCGGTATACAATTTATCCAACTCTCTCCAGAATTTCATATGGTCCAACGAATCTTGGACTTAGCTTTCCTTTCTTACTAAATAGCATCACACTTTTCCATGGTGAAACTTTGAGAAAAACATGATCACCTACCTCAAAAGAAAGATCCTTCCTCCTGTAGTCCGCATAACTTTTCTGTCTGCTATGAGTTGTTCTCATGTGTCTCTATATCATATGAACTTTTTTTGCCAACTCTTCTAAAAATTCTAGTCCCATCAACTTCCTTTCACCTACATCATCCCAAAAATATGGAGTTCGACACCGCTTCCCATACAATGCCTCAAAAGGTGCCATCTGTATACTAGAATGAACACTTTTATTGTAAGAAAACTCAACCAAAGAAATATGTTGGTCCCAAATTCCCTGATAATCCATCAATCAAGCATGTAGAATATCCTCCAAAGTCTGAATTGTTCATTCTGACTGCCCATCTGATTGAGGATGAAAAGCTATACTAAAATTTAATTCAGTACCCAACGACTTTTGAAGATCATTCCAAAAGTTAGAAGTAAACCTAGGATCACGATCAGATACAATGGAGAGGGGAACTCCATGTAACCTGACTATCTCTTTAAGATACAAACGAGAAAGTTGATCTAGGGGAAAAGTATCTTGTATATAAAGTAAATGAGCAGATTTAGTCAAGCGATCAACAATAACCCAGATTGCATTATTACCTCGAGGTGTCTTCGGCAATCCCACAATGAAGTCCATGGATATATTCTCCCATTTCCACTCTGGTACTGGTAAAGGCTGAAGCATCCCTTTCGGTAACTGCTTCTCTACTTTAACCTGTTGATAAGTCAAACACTTCATAGTAAAATCAGCAATATCTCTTTTCATTCCATCCCACCGGTAATACTCCCGAAGATCTCTATACATATTAGTACTGCCTGGATGAACTGAAAATGGAGAACTATGATCTTTACATAACAACACTCTATTTAACTGTGAATCACACGGCACACACAATCTCTTCCCAAATCTTAAAACACAATCATTATCAATATTGAATTCAGGAAACTTACCCTTCTGAACCAGCTCTACCTTTTTCTGCAACTCACTGTCTTACTTCTGTGCTTTCTTAATTCTGTCTGAGAGAGAAGATTTCACTGATACCTAAAACAAAATAGAAGAACATCCTGCACCAAAAACTTCTATGCTAAAGTTCATCAAATCCTTAACCAAAGGATCACGTTCCAAATGTAACATGGTTAATGAGGCATTACTTTTTCGACTCAAAGCATCAGCCACTTTATTTGCTTTTCCCGGATGGTAATGAATTCTACAATCATAATCCATGATTAATTCCATCCATCTCCTCTGACTCATGTTCAATTATTTCTGAGTGAATATACACTTTAAAATTTTTTGATTAGTATATATTTCACACTTTACACCATAAAAATGATGCCTCCAAATTTTTAAAGTGAAAACAACAGCAGCTAATTCTAAATCATGTGTAGGGTAATTTACCTCATGATTTTTCAACCAACGTGAAGCATAAGAAATTACTTGATCATTCTGCATTAGGACGCAACCAAGTCCTTTCAATGAACCATCACTTTATATAACAAACTCACCATTCCTGGAAGGTAGTTCCAAAACTGGAGCATTCACCAATCTTCTTTTCAATTCCTAAAAACAATCATCACATTCTTTTTTCCAGATAAACATAACACCCTTCTGAGTTAGCTTAGTCATTGGACTAGATAACCGTGAAAATTTTCTAACTTTCGGTAATAGCCTTCCAAAACAAGAAAACTACCAATCTCAGTTACATTTGTGGGTCTTGTTCATTCTTCAACAATCTTTGTTTTTGTAGGATCAACAGTTATTCCATCTTTAGAAACAATGTGACCAAGGAAAGAAATTTGTTGCAACCAAAACTCACACTTGCTGAATTTCCCGACCAATTTATTTTCTTTTAAGGTTTTCAAAATAACCCTTAAATGTATTTCATGCTCCTATTTACTTTTAGAAAACACCAAAATATCATCAATGAAAACAACCACAAACTTATCCAAGAACTCATGGAAAATTCTCTTCATAAGGTCCATGAATACTGCAGGTGCATTGGTTAACCCTAAAGGCATTACTAAAAATTCATAATGGCCATATCTTGTATGAAACGTGGTCTTCGGAACATCTGCTTCCTTTACCTTCAACTGATGGTACCCCGATCTCAGGTCAATCTTTGAAAAATACTGAGCTCCTTGGAGCTGATCAAACAAATCATCGATATGAGGCAAAGTATATTTATTCTTAACAGTGATGTTATTCAAGGATCTATAATCAATGCAAAGTCTCATAGAACCATCTTTATTTTTAACAAATAAGATAGGAGCACCCCATGGTGATGTGCTAGGTCGAATGAAACCTTTCTCTAATAAATCTTTCAATTGCTCCTTCAACTCTAAATGTTCAATTTGATCCATTTGATAAGGGGGTTTTGAAATTGGCTTAGAATCAGGAACTAAGTCAACAGTAAATTCAACTTCCAGATCTGGTATTATTCTAGGAAACTCGTCAGGAAAAACATCAGGATACTCATTTACCGTTGGAACATCATTAATCTAAACGGTTCCGTTGTTTTAAACAATATGTACAAGGTAACATTCATTTCCATATTTTACAAGTTTCTCAGCCTCTTGATATGTTATCAACAGTAAGGGTTCATTCTTGTACACAAACTGAAAGTCTTTCTGAAAAAAAACTTCTTCAGCACTACAATCAATATTAGCATGGTAAACAGAGAGCCAATCCATACCCAGGATAACATCAAACTCTACTAGAGGTAAAAAAATAAAGTTTGCAAGTAGGTTCTTTCTACAGATAATTATAGGAAGATTCTCATAAATTATTTTTGCCTCAACATTTCTCCCAGGTGTTTTTACCATAAGTTCAGGAGTCATTTCTTGAGATGGTATTCCCAATTTACTAGAAAATTTTTCAGAGATGAAATAATGTGTAGACCCCGAATCAAACAACACAATAGCATAATATGAGAAAACAAACAAAGTACCTGATACCACTTCATTTGATGGCTCAACATCTGCTGAAGTAGTTGCAAAGGATTTCACCACACCTTTCTGCTTGTAGTCTGACTGCTACCCATCATTCGAACTCTTTGTTGGACACTCATTTGCATAATGACCCATCTCATAGCACTTGAAACATTTCACTAAATCTAAATCAAATTTGGTCTTACCATCACCCTGATCCCTTTCAATGCAATCATGAGCCTTATGTCCCATCTTACCGCATCGGTAGGACTTTCCAGAATTCAGAAGACATTCCCCAGCATGCCTTTTACCACATTTATCACAAACTGAAAACTTAGTTTTCTTACCATCAGACCTTTTTGAAGTATTCTTCCCTTTCTACTTCCACCTTGGTCTCTTCTTCTGTTGGTTTTTATAGAACACTTGATCATTGATAAACTCCATTTCCACCTTCTCATCACATCGAACAAGCTTTTCATAACTCTTGAACTCGTGAGAAGATAAAGCCCTTTGATATTTTGGATTTAATCCTGAGTAAAGACAATTGATTTTACTATCAAGGTCTCGGATAAAATTTGTAACATACCTTGCCAATTGAGTGAACCTTTATTCATAAGCAGCCAATGAGTCGTCCTCTTGCCTCAATTCCAAGAATTGTTTTTCCATCCTAAGTCGAACAGCCTTAGGAAAATATTTCTCAGGAAACATACCTTTGAATTCATCCCAGTCAAGAGGATCAATCACGTCAGCGTCCCTGATATTTTTAAACATCAACCACCACTGATCCAATTCACCCTCAAAACGATAAACAGCAAGACTAACCTTTTGATTATCTGAAAACCCCATGACATCAAAAATCTTCTCCAGTGCTTTAATCCACTCTTCAGCTAGCACAGGGTCAGATGATCCTCTGAATGACGGGGGATGTTTCCTCATGAAATGTTCCACCACTAACGTGTTCCTCTACGGTTGATCTGGCAGATCTCGTGCATGGATACCACTACCATTTATCGCTTGAGTCAACTGTTCCATTACTACAACAAAATGTTCAGTTCCAATTCTGACCATCTCAGGATGCTGATTCGGAAGGTCATTTCCTTCTGTATGCCTTCCTAGCACTGCTTCTCTATTTCCTCTATGGAAAACCATTCTGAACAAACATGTCTTAGATGAAGCAACATGGTAGTCTTAAAAAGCTATATCATTTCAATTTTACCATAAAAAATATTTTTGGATAATCATTTATCATAATTCTAACTCCTAAAGTTATCTAAACTTACCTTTTATACCAACTATAAGGCCCCAGCCTTAAACATTACTTAATCTTGAGTTATTACAAGAATACACATTGAGGATATTTTCAGGTTTAGAGTTTTAGAGAATTAGATCATAAATCATGCATTACATTTCACATTTCAACAAGGTGGTTAAATAAAAGACAGTATTATTTTTTCCCATCAAAGGATACATATTTAAAATAAAACATGGATTATTTCTTGGCACTTTCTCGACATTATCATCACATCATGTACTTTTCCCTTGACCTGTGAAAAACATTTCAAAAACTTGGGATGAGCATAAAAAGCTCAGTAAGGTATATAAAAGTAGCGAATGAAAACATTAGTCCATGTATACATAAGAATTGATGAAATCATACTTTACTCATAAAACATAAGAACATTATCATACTGCATGAAATCATAAGATTTAAGAATAACTCGTATAAATAATAAGACATAAAGGTAACTTGAGGCATTCATAACATTCTTACGTAGGGAGTAACCCTCATGGCTACGTTTGGAATACCCATCACAATATATTCCCTAAATCTCTTCAGAGAAACCTTAGCGTTTAACTCCATCGCGTTACCCAATGCATTGGAGAGATATATCAGTCTCACCCACCCTTAGTTTATCATGGAGCCACCCGTCTTCATAAACAATTCCCAAGAACTATAACATAATCGTATCACATAAAACATGCATAAAGGAAACATAACATTTCTATATTTCAATCACAAGATATCAATAACACATTGATATAATAAAAACATTATCAAAACCATTTTCATTACCAAAATAAAAGAAAATTAAAACATGGTATTTATTTTTTCTTTTAAAAAAAGTTATTTCTTGTAGAGGAATCCGAAACACAAATAATGGTCACGGGGAAGGAGAAGTCGTTGTTGCCGCATATGTATAACAAAGCATTCCCTTTTGTCGTTTAGTAAAACGCTTCGTATAAAAATGATCCTTTTTTAATAAACATAAAATTCAAATGGGTTTAAACACCGTATAAAATAAAGTTGTGTATAAAACAAAATATGCCTCAATGAAAGGAGATTGAGACAAATTCCCATACCTCGTGTCTGACTTGACTCGATCGTTCTTTAATCTCCTTTAAAACGGGTAACTCCTCTTAGTTTGAACCAAAAGGGTCTCTTGAAGAGCTTTCTACCTACGATAAGGCTTCTAGGATGAAGAGAGAGATGTGGAGAGATAAAATTAGTAGATCTTGGCCGAGCCAATGGCTTGAGAGGTGTGGGTAAGGAGGTAGAGTTGGGGGCCTTTTATAAGAGGGTGGAGGTGCACTCTTGGAAAGTCAAGAAATGTTACTTTATATTAAAATGAGTTTAGAATTTTAAAGGTCCCACATTGATATATTTTGAGGATAAGGTGATAAGGTTTAGAAATATACTCATCCAATAGGTTTTTGACAAGTGTAAGTCTTAGATTTTATATTATCCTTTCATTTTATTTAAATCGTTCATTAATGAGGTAATCTCCCCATCATCATGGTGTCATAAAAAATTTAATTTATTTAATGTCTAAAAATTATAAAAAAATACTATGATGTAGGAAATCTTTTTTTCTTTCCAATGAATATTTATAGTCCAAAATATCATTTATGTAGACAAAATTAATAATTTTTTACTTAGGTGTTACATACTTTTGTGATATTCTCCTTTCTTTAAAAATAAAATGATAAAGTGTCACTATCACCCAAAAGTGATTCCATGGGGTCCCTAAGTTTGGTAAAAGGCATAAAACGGTCGTCCATGACACAAACAGTAGCATTAGGACACATGTTGGGGTCATTTGTTATTATTATGATATTATTTTATTATCCTTAACTACCGGATTACTAATTAATTACGATAATTAAAGATAATTACCATCATTACTATTCATAATGTCCAAATACAAAAGAGTATTAATTACATAATTTGGACCTTATGATTCCAAATATAGAATCCATTTTACCAAATTCCAAAAACAGAAATTGCAATAATTAATTTAAAAATAATTCCCGTTGTCAAAACAAATAGCGGGTTTTTTGAAACAATATCTATGAAAAGTTTGGAACTTGTTTTTGCCCAATTCCAAAGTGAAATCAATTTTAATGACCACCATTTGATTAAATGATAAAAATATATTCTAATTAAACTTTAAAACAAATTAAAAGGACAATATATATATATAATTAAATTAGATGAAAAAGCAGTTTTGAAGTAAAAAAGCAGTATTTTTCACTATTAATTAAAAAATGAACATTGTCATAAAAATACCAAAAATTTATCCAAAGTAAATTTCAATGTCCCAATACTAAAGCTTAAGTTTATGTTGATAAATATAGCTTATAAAATTGTCAAAATATATATTTCAAAATGGTTCTCCATCAAAAAGCGATAAAACAATCTTTTAAAAATATCAGAGAATTATATGCTAAAGATTGGATTTATTCTCATTTTAAGCCTTTCAAAAACTATATAATTCATAAATAGACATAGATATGAAAATCCATAATTCTTTACTTACTTGGGATGTTACATTCATTACATGTGTGTCACAACTCATAGAATATATTGTGTATAATCCAATGCATTTCATGGTATGTAGTCAAGAATTAATGACCTTATCCATATATTCTTCAACATTTCATTCTACCACCACAAATTTTGACCATTACACTAGTTCCACACATGTATGACACCTCATAACTTATCCTCACAGCTATAAATAGTTATTTTTTCTGTCCTTTGATGTTCTGCTAATCACTTTTTCATCTCTATTGATGCTATAGTCAAATCCTTATCAGGGTCCTATTTTCAATATTTTTCACCTTTTTTGAACCCATACCTTCATCAAACAATCTTTTTATCACTACATAACCAATTAAAAATAAAATTATGGTGTGAAGGATGAATAAATCAAGAATAATGGTGATTTTAATGTTCATCCACCCAAAATCGAGTTCACATTCACATAAAATTAACAATTTTGAATATGTTATAAAGGAAGAACCATTATATTACCTAGTAAGTCAACGTTATTAAACATTGTGAATGCTAAAATAATAAAATAAAAATGTGATAAAAATAATTTTCAACTGGAAAAAAATCTATTATTATAATAATTTGAGAAAATTAATTAAATTCAAAATTTTATTATCATAGATAATTCACTCCCATGTCAATTACATACAAAAATTGAACAAAAAAATTGTTAAAATATATCGATTTATTAACTATGATAAAATTTTAAGTCTTCCTAAATGAAATTAATCCTCTTAAATACCCAAAAAAATTATTTTGTACCAAATATTTGATTTATCAAATACCTATACTCTTATCTTGGGTTTCTATTTAAATAGATCAATTCATGTGTAATGATTTAAACATGTAAAAAATGTGAGAATATAAAAGAATAATTTATCTTACATCATTGGTGAATAGTTTTTGCTTCAGTGATCTTATAATGATCCACATTCATTATCACTAAAATCATAAAGAATACATAAATTATAGAGAATCGATATTTATTACAAGAGGAAAGAGATATAAATTCTCTGTGGTCTTCTTCAATAAATGGAAAATAGAGAGGGGTGATTTTTCAAGATTTCCCTATAAAGGAAAATGAATTCTATAGATACATTATTCCTACCCATAATGTTGTTTCCATAATTTATCAATGGCTCACATTAACTTATTCCCCTCATAAAGCCTCACATTATTACCTATCATCAAGGTAGTTTTAAAGAAATAAATTTATTCAACCATGAATATCTATTTAAAATTTATGTCCCTTCTACCCATATAATTCATATTCTATGTCACCATCTACTAATAAAAAAATATTTTGTATAATATGGTGATTTTAAATAAATCCTAATATTTATCATTCCCATGGTTCGGAGCCTTACCATAATAATTGTACAACTCTTAGGCAATAATCCCTAATTTGGATATAACCTCAATGTAAAAATTTCTATATGGGACTATGTTTAAGAGTAATTAATTATTCGTATGTGCATATATAAAATAATATATTAAATATGTGATATATTTTTTGATGGCCCATGATGTAAAAATAAATAGACTATCTTTAAAACCACTTTTAAAAATATTATTAAAAAATATTCAAAGGAAATATTAGAAAAATAAAAGTTACTACGTCCTGGTCACATAGTATCTCTAACTTTTCCACACAATTAAAATCCTTAAATAATTATTATCCCTATTACTGAAACTAATAAAACGACTTTGGTCTATAATTAATGATTGGGTTGAACTACATTAACACTAGGATCATTACTAGTAGCCTACAGTTCACCAAGCCAATACCATTCTATATCTATCACTTCATATTTTATAATGCATACAAAAAATGGTGCATAGATATCCATCACACATCATATCACACATATAATACAAAAAACACCATCCCATCCACTGGAGTCCAGTATTTCATAAATATAAATATTGTGAATCTATCTTGAAAACCAAATATATGGTGCCTAACCTTTTATTTAATGATTTTGACCATAATTCCTTGAAAAATATTATATAAATAACTTTGAAGGGACTTTTTAGGTTTATTGTCTTGGGAACTAGTTATATATAAGAATACATACATGGTGAATAAAAACAAAAATAAACACATTTTCAACTCTCTTGAAAGGATTATTTAATATCCCATGCTAGATCATCTCGCAATATAAGATTTCTTTGGGAAATTTATCAAATGAAACATGTGATCATAAAGCCTGGTAAAGGATAAAAATGTAAGATGACATCATTGGTGAAACATGAAGCATAAACTAAGAATATAAACAAAAAAATTTAGCAATAACATAATTACATAAACAAAATAACATGATTCATAACATGGAAATGTGGCTACAACATAAACATGATACATTCATAAACATATCACCAAAGCTAATCGCTATGTTGTTGTAAAGCATATTACTAAGTTTCTTAACCAAGGAATCATAAAAAGTTATATATTAATGCTTCCAAGGTATCATTAACATGTCATATCTAGATATTAGTTCTTTATCCAATGCATTAGAGCACTATCCAGGTGCACCCTTCATATGTCTATCATTATGTGTGACACATCAATCAAGAATCATAAGTATGTATAATTTATAACCCATGAGTAGGTAATGTGGGTTTAATAAGTGTATTACGCCAATAAATATTTAAATGATACATTTAAATGAATACCCTTTAATTAAAATAAGTTTGGAATTCATGACATGAAAATATATTATGGAAAATCAAGGGTAGATTCTGGTAATATAATGAGTATGAAAAAAGGGATCCAGAAATGGGCCTTCGGGTCATGTAATATGGGTCATATTGGGATTTGTTCCTTGGGCCTATGGGTTATGTATGGATTCCCCTTGAACCCTTAAAAGGGTGATTACCAATAATAAAATAAAAAAGAAGGCCTTCTGGCCATTAAGAGTATAAAGGATCTTACACATCCTTTAATAATATCTGTTGTTATTCTAATTTCTCTCTTTATTTTTACAGAAATTATGGTAGTAGAAACATTTATATAGTAATTCAATCCTACAGAGTATCTTTTAGTTGATATATTAATTTATCTATGTGCATATCCATTTACTTTCCCTGGTTGTAGTATTCCATATCAACACATGATGTGTGATGTTTATATGAAATGCAACATTATTTTTGATTTGATCATAATAAAAGAGTCATTATAAAATAATATTTCATATATTAATAACATAAAGGAATTTATAGGTCATTACACTCTCCCCTTTTAGAAATTTCACACTTGAAATTTGATTATTTTTTCAAAATAAGTGTGGATGTTTTTTATTCATCGCTTATTCATGTTTCCAAGTGGCTTATCCAAATATTTTATTTCTCCAAAAGAATTTCACAAGTCTTGTTGTGTTGTTTCTAAACACTTTTTCTTTTCTACCTAGAATCTAGATTGGTTCCTCTTTATGTGATAATTTAGAATCCAATTCCACACAATTAATTTAAATTATATGAGTAAGTTCAGACATATAATTTCTAAATAGGGACACATGGAAATAATTATGGACTTTGAAAATATTTGTAGGTACTGCTAATCGATAAGAAACCTCTACAACATGCTCCAAAATCTTAGTCTAATTTACCTTTGGATCAGTTTCCCCTTATTTATAAATCTCATGACTCCATTCCTTGGTGATATCTTAAGAAATAAATTATCCCCAATATTAAATTATACGTCCTTTACTTGATTGTTTTCATCAATATTCTATAGACTCTGAGTAGACCTAATGTGTTAACAAATCACTTATACCTTTTTTGTAGTATCCTTCAAAATGTTTAGTCCAAACAGTTTCCCTTAATCCAAATTCCCCATAACATTTTTAGTTCTACACCTCTTTATATAGAGATATTCAAAATGTTCCATTTTAATACTTGGGTGAAAATATTGGTTATAGGAAAATTCAATAAGTGAAGTTTGTAGGTCCTAACTCCCTTAAAAATTAAGTGAGTTATCCCTTAGAATGTATTCCAATGTTTGAATTTTCCCCTCATACTACCCATTAGATGGAGGATGATAGGTTGTACTCAATTTTAATTCTATATTCATATCATTTTCAAGGCTCCTCTTAAACATAGAAGTAAATAATAGATCTCAGTTAGAAATAATCAACAGTGTTACTCCATGGATTCTTGCTAATTCATGAATATATAGGTGAACTAAGATCTCAAGGAATAAATCATATCTTATGGAAATGAAATGGGAAAACTTTTTAACCTATAAATTATTTTCCTTTTATAATTGGTTCCCTTATATATATTAGGTAGGCCAGTGACAAAGTCTATTGTGATTTTTTCCCACTTACATACAGTTATAGTTATTGGTTACAGTACCCATTTGGGAATTTTTACTCTGTCTTCACTTTTTTACACACCAAGAACATTTTAATTTAATCGAAAATATCCCATTTCATATTATCCCACCAATAATGATCACAAAATTCCCAATACATTTTTGTTCTTTTTATATGTATAGAGAATATAGAGTTATTATATTCATCTATCCACTCCTTCTTTATCTATGGAATATACGGGATACATATTCTTGTACCAAATATCAATACTCCTTGATCAATATCTAATTTTGGAAACAACACATTTTTTATATTCTCTATATTATTTTACCTTAAGGAATCATCTCTTTGAGATTTCATGATCTTCACTAGTATTGATGGTTGAAAATTTATTTAGGATAGGATTAATGATGAACCTTCCCTTATGATTCTCATGTATGGCCTTATTAAGTCCTTGATTGAGGGATCTCCTTGAATTATCATCATTAAAATAACAATAGGATATTTTATAATTAATGCATATGTCATTCTTTTAACTCTTTCAGGGTGATAATAAATTGAAAAATCATAGTTCATTATAATTTCTAACTATATCCTTTATTTTATTTTCTATTCCTTTTGTGTGAATGTATACTTCATACATTCGTGTTTTGTGTGTAAATCAAATTTTCCCTATAAAGATAGTTCCTCTAAATTTTTAAAGTGAAAACAAAATCATTTAACTACAAGTTAAGAGTAGGATAATTCTGCTCATGAGGATTTAATAATCAATATTCCTAGTAAATCACATTATCTTTTTTCATGAGGACACAACCAATCCCTTTTAGAGATTTATTTCTATAGAAAAAAACCTTCTCCGACAGCGTCTAAAGTTAACATGAGTTTACTAACCAATTAATTCTTCAGTTCTAGGAAACCTTATTCATATTTTTTCATCCAAATCAACTTGAACCCATTTCAATTTAACTTAGTTAGTGGATTAAAAATTCATGAAATTATTTTTTAACCTTCTATGGTACCAAATATAAAAATAAAACTATTAATATCGATCATTTTTTTGGGATTTGGCCACTCTATTACAACCCTAGTCTTTTTGGGAATGACATATATTCTTACTAATTTTATAATGTTCCCCAATAATTTCAATTGTTTCAACCAGAAATCACATTTACTATATTTTGAAAAAAGAAATATCAAATTTCATTAGTGTTTTTAATATGACCCTTTGGTGTTCCTCTTTTTCTTTAAAACTTTTGGAATATATTATAATATCATTAATAAATGCTACTATAAATTTATTGAGCTAGTCTCTAAAGATTCTATTCATCAAATCCATAAATATCATAGGAGCATTAGTCAGACTGAAGAGAAAAAAACTAATAATGTTTGCACCTTTTTAACAATGTTTTCTTTGGGATATATTATTTCCTTATTCTCAATTTATGATGCCCCTATTAATGATAAATTTTAGAAAATAATTGATCGCTGTGAATTTGGTTGAAAAATTATCAATTCTTAGAAGAGGGTGTTGGTTCTTTATTGGGATCCATTTAAGCTCTCTATATTCAATGCAAAAATACATTTTCTTATCATACTTATTCACAAATAGAATAGGTTATACACAAGGAGACACACTTGTATAGATAAAATACTTATCTCAAAGATACTATTCTTCAATTATTATATCTTCTTTAATTCAATTTTATATGGGGACTTCGATATAGTTTTATATATAGGTATAACTTAAATATATAATTATATATATCTTTCTAGGGGAGGTCTAGATATTTATTTAGAAAATTTAAAAATGTATTTCTGAATAATTATTATAAATTATATCTTTTTAATTTAGATTTATTCCCCTTATTCACTAATAATTCCCATAAACAAATATATAGAAGGTAGTTCTTGAAAAAAAACTTGGGTTCGATATATCTTCTCTAAAAATTATTTCTAGTTGCCCCCCCAAGGCAAATAAATTTCCTTACCTCTATAATTTATATTGGAATTAAACTTTTAGAACTAATCCATACCAAGTATTAAGTTTAATTCCAACATAATTTTGTGATGATATTGTTCTCACCAAAGTAAATAGAGGAATAGCTATATAATGTTGTTTCTTGAATATATCTACTATCATATTTAACTAATAACTCTATTTATAATGTCTTTAGTTTTAATATGATGTTTTGTAGACTTAAAATAAATAAAGGTATGTGTTGACCAAAAATCAAATTATTTATTTTCAAGAATTGAGTGAATAGAAAGAGTACCTACTACCATGTTATTTAGAGCCTCAAATTTATCAATCATGATAAAAAAGGAACAACATTGATCCCTATGACTCTATTGGGGTTGATTACTATTAATATGAACCATTCTTGAATTTGGGCACTAGTTGGAAAAGTGACCAAGCTCCCCACAATTGAAGTATTTCACCATAAGATTCATTTTAACCATCTTCCCCTTGTTCATAGAAATGGTATGTTGAGGTTATACATCTCCCTAAAATATTAAAACAATGTGGTCATCATTTTCACATTTTTATCACTTCCCAATTCTTAAAGATAGTTACCCAAGTTACTTTTTCCTTAGTTATCACGCAAGGGAAGTTTTAGTTTCTTCCCCTCCTTATCTCGATTAGAATTCTTCAAAAGGTTTTTCTCCATACTTATATTTTAATCATGATAAAATTTTGAATCCCCAAATTCCAACTCCACATTGAAGGAACATTATTCTATTTACTCATAATTCTTGAATTCCTATATTTCTAAATCTTTCCATAAATATGGTCTCATCCCAAAAAAGAATTGATTGATATTCCTATAAAAATCTATCATAATGTATGAAGTGTAACATGATGGCCTTTTCAAGTTTATCTCATAACTTCTTATAGATTTGCCTTATTTTTCTTTAGCTAAATGAATTACCTTTCCATATTTATTCATAGAGTTTAAGTAAAATACTTACTAAAATATATCTTTTTAAAATCTCCCCACTTCATAGAACAATTTTCTTCCTTCGACATGGTGTTTTTTATCAGTGTTAACCATTGATCGACTTCCCCCTTCAAATGATACACATACAAAGTGACATTATATTACCAAAAACAATTTTTTACATAAAATATTTTTTTAATAGTACAGATCCACCTTTCTACCATCAAATGGTGAAAGGGTCCACAAAATGATGGTGGTCATTGATGCATGAAGTATTCAATGGATAGTTGTGATCTCCTAGGTGAATATGGATGCACAATGCTATTTATAAGATAGGATAACATCATCACGAAATTTTCTACTTAGGATTCCATCATATTTAGAATGCATCATTGCATTTCATGTAGCTTCCGTTGTTTACTTAGGAACTTATATTTCATCAATTCTATAAAAATAAAAAACCAAATAAGGAGGTAACTTTTAAGAATTGATAAGATAATGAATTCTAATGGATATTTTAATCCAAAATTTTTTGTAACATTGATCTTCTAGGATCATATAATTTAATCATATATTTCTTTTAAGAGAAAAAGATACAAATTTTAAACATATTTTAATGTTGTATCAAAAAAAAGCTTATGATGACCAAAGAATATCACCCAAGTGTGTTAAATCATGTGTGTGTTAATGAATATTTTTTATGATCCAATTTACAATCGAGTAAATATCCAATGCACCCTTTTCAAGGATTTTCCCCTAGGTAAAACTATAAAATATTTATATACACTTTTTGTATCCATATTAGGATTTTATTGTTTAGAAACTACATTATTTATGATTCAAAAAAATTATGTAAGTTTTCCTATATTTATACTTATTCCAAGGGTTATTACTAATTCTTTTCTAGTACTACATAAATAACAATACAATCCTTTGATTCTGACAATGGTAACCCACATTTTATTTTATGATTATAACCATAATTCCTCAAAAAAATATTACATTAATAACTCTGAAGAAACTTTTCAGGTTTCTTGTATTTGAAATTAGGTACATAGTATAATAAATACCTGTTAAATATAAGAAGACATTAAAAAAATCAACTCCCTTGAAAAGATTATTTTTTATCCCATCCTAGATCATTGCGTAGGATTTCTTAGGGATATTTGTCAAATGGAATCGTTGAGCATAAAGCCTTTAAATGGATAGTAAATGCAAGAGAATGTCATAGGTGAAACATGAACCATAACATAAGAATATTTATATAATAACATTAGGTATAATGTAAGTACATGAACATAATATCATGAGGCAAAACATGGAAATGTGGCCACAATATAAACATGAGACATTCATAAAGATATCACCAAAGATCATTACTAAGGTGTTTTAAAGAATATTACAAATGATTTTTGACCAATTTATCATAAAACTTTACCAAGGTATCATGAAAACGTTATCTCTAGATATTAATTATATACTCAATGCATTGGAGTGATATCCGGGTGCACCCTTCATATGTCAAACTTTATGTGTGTCACATCCATCAAGAATCATAAGTGCATATAATTTATATCCCATAGGTAGGGAGTGCAGGTCTAATAATTGTATTTACCCAAAAAAAAAATTATGCATCAAAATTAATATCCTTGAATGAAAATAGGTTTGGGTATTCGTCATAAGAAAATATAGCATGGAAAATCAAGGCTTGATTTTAGAAGCATAACAGATATACAAAAAGGTATCCTAAAATGAGTTCAATAAGAGATAAAGGAATTATATAATTAATAATACATAATATTCACAAAAATGGGGGTGTTTATAAAAACTTTACCATATAATAAATTGATAACGAAAAGTATTATAAAAAATAATCACATGAATTGAAAAAGTGGAGGAAGAAAAAACTTACCTAAAGAGGATGCTTATTAGAGCTAGAGATATAATCCTTAACAGAATAGGAAAACCTTGGAATGGATTTATATAGGTATTGGGAGAGGAAATTTGGGCACAATGGGATTCAGTGGATAGTAATGAGAGAAAGGGTGTCTATTTATACTTGTGAAGGGGTAGTTTTAAGGGTTAAAATATTTTAATTTAATTATATATGCCAACCACTTATGAGTGAAATCAATTATAACTAATTTTATGGATTATTAATAAGTGAGTGAGAGTTTTTTTAAATTAAATACATATCAATTCAAAATTCACCTTAAAACTAACCCATTTAATGCACCTAATCCAAAAATAATTTTTATCTAAAAAATAATTTTTATCTCAAAAATCCATTTTTGGTTAAAAAGGTAAATTATAAATTTATAAATTCAAAATAAAATTTTTAAATTATTTTTTATACTAATAAAGTAAAAATTTGATTGAAATAAAAAATCATTAAACTTTTAATCCTAATCACATAAAAATTATGTTATAAAATTACGGTACTCATAAAATGACAATTTTAGCTTTTTCAAAAAAAAATTGAATTATACAAAAAAATAAAATAAATTCACCCTAAGTTAATTATAATGTGTTGAGTCCAAAAATGATATTTAATTTATAAAAATAATTATATAAGTATTATAAAATTAAATTTTAAATAAAAACATTCTTTATTTAAAATTAAGAGCTTTTATTATATAGTAAATTGTATGACCATTAAAAAATTACACAGAAATTCATTAATTTATATTATCATTTAAAAACTATTTTATAAGATTATTTAATGATAATAAAATTTATTTAAAACTTATAAAATTATTATTAATCATAATTTTAATAGAATTTAAATATAATTATAATTTCTAAAAATAAAATTTTGGTTTATCCCTTTGTCATCCGAAATTCCACTTTATTACACATTCAAATCCAAAAATAATAATAACCAGTTGTAATATTTATTAATTTTCACAATGCACATCCATCATACTGTCCAATGTTCATAATTTATAATGGTCATATTTACCTACAAATGTTATTACACATCCTTCAACGATGTTTATTGTTTTCCTAATGACTCTCTTTCCTTTCACAATCATTATTGAAGAAGGGATATTTATGAGGGAGTTCAAGCCTTTGGAGTTTCTTTTAGTGAATGTATTATCATTAAATATTTATTTCCCTTTAATATTCCTAGTTGTAGTGATCCATATTAACACAACATGTGTAAAGTTCTTATTAAATGTATTATTATTTATATGTGCTCATAATAAAATAGTCATTATAAAATAAGAGTTCCTCTATTAATAACATAATGGAATTTATGGGTTATTACATAAGAGTTCTCAAGGAATACCTTCTTCATGTAAACTCCATATTTATCTTACAGCCCTAGTGTTGTAACTCAATAAATCAAGTTGTGTACTCATCTGTTCATAAATTTAAAGTTTCACTGGTCCATTCAAGTAGACACACTCAGTTTATATCCCCAACTTAAACACCACATCAGATTTACTAAACACTCAACATCCAAGTATCATGATTTAATATATATATATATATATATATATTATATTTTCCAAGAAAAAAATTTATTATACTAATAATCCAATTTTATATCTTAGTATATAGAAATATTCACACTCTCCATATTCCATTATACATTAAGATTAAGGTTTAACCTAGTTATCCAAGTAAAGAATATCACCTTCCATCAATTTTTTTAATATACAATATAATCAATCCATTAAATATTATATTTATGTATCTAGATTATTGATGTCATAATTTAACCTTCCATAGAGATTTAGGTCAGTATAGATTGACCATAAATAGCATCATTCCGCGTAGACAACTCATCATAAACATCAACCGAAGTTTTTTATGCATTTTAGTAGATATTTCCCATCTCAAAATAGATCATATAAAACTCTTTTTCAATAACTTGAAACCCATAATACAAGAATCCCACACCACACAATAGTGCCTCGTTATACCATATAGAGAGTGGTAACTAATGAAAAAATCATGGGTCTATTTCAATATGTATTCTTCAATGAAGATCAAACCCTAGTAGTGCGCTTGAACATTACCAAATTGTTTTCCCTTCTTGTCCACCTGAGATAAGCCTAATTAACCATGTATTCCTTGGTCAATAAATTGATTTATTAGTATTATTACTGATCAATTTCTCTATATTTTGTAAAGTCAAAACGTTTTCATCACATCAACTTGAATTTAGCTCAACTGGTCCTTATACCACCGTTAAATTAATTATACAAAGCAATTACATTTATCCTTGAAACAAATAATACATATAATCTATGAAATGATTAATTAAATATAGAAATATAATGTGGTATCTTCATGTGGCTATAATCTATGCTATAATAGTGTACATATTTATATGAATTTAGTTTTAAGAGAAACAAGAATGATCCTTGGAAGATTCTCAATGACTTGTACAAGTTGAAGTAGTTAAAGGTTAAAGGTGTTAAAGATTATATAAGGAAAAATTTTAGTAAGAAGATAAATACGAATATGGTAGTTATTATAATTATCTAATTTAAATAAATTGATATTAAATTAAATGAAGGAGAAAGTTATTGAAGCTCAAGTTCAACTATGTTTCCCCAAAAAAACTATTTTGTTTCTCATACTTCTTATCTATTTTCATTATCTCCCAAGATGAATTCATAAGAAATTATATATAATATAATATGATATTTTTCTAATTTGAATCTTGAGATCATATTATTTTTTGATGGTTTATTCTCCCTAATTTTCATTTTGAGTTTTAAATGTGTGGAAGTAAGATAAGTAGTGGCTATTACTTTTTATTCATATATGTTTTGTAATACTTATCCTATGGATTTCTCTTTTTGTTTATAATTATAAGGATAAATACATATTTTTTAGAGTGGGGTTGTTTTTATCAGTACTGTAATATTTAGTATCAATCATTTGAGATGATTTCATTTATTTTAAATAAATAATGTTTTATTGAATATGTTCTATAGGTATAGTTCATGGCTACTCATTCCATTATACAATGTAAAATGAGGAGTATACAGTTGCTAATTTTTCCCTTGAGTGGGAATTAAGAGGTTATAATTAATATTTTATGAATTATGGGGGATTTGGATAATATTAGTCTTTAAGGACTTCCCATATTTTTCTAACTAAATTTTATACCACACATTGCTTTATTAAACATATTTTTTCATCATATGCAATGAAAACATTTAATCTTAGGTTATCTTATATAATTTTTTAAAAAAAATATTACAAAAAATTAAAAATAAGTTTAGGTGGATTCTTAGTGAGATAACATGAGGTTATCCTTTACAAAAAAATTTAGATATTTTATATTATTTTTGGAGAGACTTCGACACACATATCAAAAAAACACCTCTAAAAGAGTCTTCATGTCACTAACATTAGATTTAATTTAATTTTTTATTTGATATATTTATAACTCATTCAAATAATTAATAGTTATCACCTATTTGAAATCTATACATATGTTTACTATAATTTTTTTAAAATAGAAAAATACTTAATAGAAATATATCATTTATAATAGCACTCTACTAAAATCTATTTAGTAAAGTCATATTATTATACTAATTCAACTATTTTGATTTCATACTTTGACATTATGGGTGAAAATATTGAAAAAGTGGATTAAACACTGAGGGTAGTCAATGAACCAAAATATATTTATCCAAATAATAATATTTTTTAAATGTAAAATGAAATATTACTTTGATATTAAACATGGATTGATTCAAATACTTCCCATATTTTAATTTATTTAAAGGGAGGATCCTAATAAGAACCTAAAGGAATTTATAGTTTTGTGTATGAAATTAAATCTAAGAGAAGTGGTTTAGGACCAAGATAAGTGGATATAATTCGTTTTTTTCCATTAAATAAGTGTTTATATAACCTAAAACTAGGTGAATTATCAAATTTTAAGGTACTGTAAATAGTTTTCCTCCAAAAGTTATTTGAAACCTTCAATGTGTATATTTTTGGAAGAAGGTACTTGATATAAATAAACATAATTGAGAAACTATTTATGAGTGCCAGAATAGGTTCAAAAATAATTGTATAGGTTTTCCACACCAAGTGATAGAGAGGTCTCAATTTTTATTATTATCATTCCATATATTTCTTGATAGTGATAAAAATATGTTTGATGAATTATCTAGTGGGGAACCTTTAAATAAGTCATTTTTTGTAACAAAATGACTTATTAGAAAGATCTCTCAAATATCAAAAAAGTTTAGAATAATAAAAATAATGGAAAGAGGGTTATATAAGGTAAAATCTTCTAAATCTCCTTTACTTGAATCTAGACTTAATGAAATAACCTCCATGGAAATACATATGAATCATAAGTAGACAATAGAGAAATCAACTTCTTCATGGGTTAATGGAATTTCTGATTCCCAAGGACATTATAAATATTGTGGAACTTGAGATAAATACAAAGAGAGTTTTATTATATTTTAATAGAATATATAGTTTCAAAAACTAATTAAAATCCCATGATGGAAGTAAAATTAAAATGTTAAGTATGGATTCGTATAATGAAAATAGTAAAGAGCTCAATTCAAAAATGGTTTTCAACAATCAAACCTACAAAAATCTTTTCAATAAGTTATAATTAATTTCTAACCAATAACTAGTTATCTAAATCAATGTAAATTTCTAGTTAAATAGAAACCTTCCCTGAATGATTTGGTGAAACAAATTTTTGGGAACCAAGGTAATCAATAAACTATACTCATGTATTGTGAGAACCAGTTTATGAAAAATCTTAAAACTATCGAAATAATGATTAAGAGAGGGTTAGGTAAAATTTTATTTCAATTTATTCCTAAAACTAAAAAATGTGGTTGTAATTTATTTTAGGATTGGTAGAGATATCCAACATCAATTATATTAAGAAATCACTTATGGTATAATTTATGAAGTAAAAATAAGCATTTCAAATGAGATAACATCAAGATAGGAGAAAGATAAGAATAAGATGGAGTAAATAGAGTCATCAATTCCACATTTACCATTGATGATGATCTAACCTAATATTTGGGTAATTTTTATATATGATGAAATATAATGAATTATAGTTTAAAAAATTATTTACATATACTTTGAGATTCTATAAATTTCATTCCCGAGTCCATTTATTATAACTTGTATATTTTGGATCTTAAATATATAATATTAAAATAACAATCAGTTAATAGAAAAATAATGTATCAAGTTGTATTTTTAAAGTATATATTGGTAAAAGTGAAATACTACTTTTTTATAAAAAAAATTGTCATAATATTGTTTGAAAAAAAGTAGTTAACAAGGACCTATAAATATTTTTACTCATTTTATTAAATATTAGAAAACTATAAAAAAATTATGAATGAACACATTCAATGAAATTTGGGGATGATATTTTCCACATTTGTATTTGGGATTCTAAAAAATTACACCATGAGGAACACTCTATTGTTATGCCTGAACATTTTTTATATAAATCTCTTCCAAATGGCTAAAATTATGTGTTAAAATAAATTATGAAAAAAAAGAACTTGATTCATGATTTCAAATTATTTTAATGAAAAGGGAAAAAAATTATGTTCTTTGGATAAAAAATTAAATGAATATGAAAATTATTTTTATAAAAAAAATCATGATGGTTAGTATTTCTTATTCAATGATATTGATGAAAATGATTATTTTGTTTCCTTCATGAAAGAACCACAAGTAAGTGAGCCACAGCTATTGAATTCACTAATAAAACCCTAGGGATTATAATTTAAACAATTACCATTAAATACAAAATATGATTATCTAATGATATTATTCAGTTACAAGTTATCATAGAAAAACATAATTCGAAATCATGAAATTGATTTTTTAAAAATTTTGAAAAAAACCATCAAATAAATTGGAAGGAAAATTAGTTCTATTCCTATATAGATTCCCATGATTTTCACCTATTGAAAAGTGCTTTAAAATTAATCTCAACCAATTATACAACCCCAAAGAAAATTTAACCCCACATTACTTGAAGTAATGAAAAAAGAATTTGAAAATTTATTATGAGATACAATAATATAACACATTTTTTATTCATAGTTTGAATGTATTATACAAGTCATCCCAAAGAAATAATATCTCACACTCATTAAAAATAATAAAAAAGAATATGTTTAGGTGATAATTTAGAATATTTGAGGATATTTATTTATTATAGAAACCTAAACTAAGTTATTCAAGAAAACCATATCCCTATCCATATTATTGATCAAATTACTAAGTGTTTAGAAGGTAAAATATATTATTGTTTCTTATATTGATATTTTGGTTTATTTTAGGTTCCCATTTTACTAAATAATAAAGTGAAAATTTCTTTCTCCTACTTATATGATATTTTCATCTATAGGTGTAACACCCCAAGCTTCCATGGTACTCTTCTCTTTCAATAATTTAATAGCTTGCATTGTACAAAAGTTTGAGATTCTAACACACCGTGACCGATCAAAGTAGCCGTTATGAATAGTATTAACCACTTTTTGAAATTTTATAAATTTTATTTTTCAAATTGGACTTCATTTTTTGGATTCGGAATATCGAAATTATCCTAAGTTGAATTTTTCGTTTTTTTTCTGAGAACTTCCAATTTTTTTATGAATAATGTAAAATACTAAACTTTAATTAAAAACAATATTTTTAATCAAAATAATTTATAGTGATAAATCATATTATTTAGTGGTTTTAAAGTATAATTTGAATATATTTTTACCATTTTATCCAATGGTGGTCATTATAATTAATTTCACTTTGAAATTGGACATAAACAATTGTCTATCTTTTGATTGATATTCTTTCGTAAAAACTCGCTATTTTTTGACAACGGGAATTAATTATACAATTAATTAATGAAACTTATATGTTTTTAATTTGGTAAAATAGACATAATCTTTGAATTTGGAGTATCAAATATATCTTAGGGTAAATGTTTTGTATTTTTCTGAAAAACTTCAATTTTTTATGAATAGTGAAACCACTAAGTGGTAGTTAAAAAACTGATTTTTCGTTTAAATGAAATTTTACCGCTTTTATGAATTTAATTTCAAAAATCCGACATACATGGTTGTAATTTGGAAGTAAAATGTGGTTCAATGGGATAAAAATAATTTTTGGTGAATAGTAATTTTTAAGTTTTATTAATCGTGATTAAAGGTTATTAGTGTAATTTAAGATAAATATAATGTTATAATAATATGAAATTACCTTTACACTTGTCCTACCCTTATTGGATGAGTCATGGAAGACCAATACAATCCATGGGTCAACTTGGGGACCCCATGGAGCCACTTGGGTAAGAAAATGACATTAATAACTTTTTATTTAAAGTAAAAATAAGATTGTCACAAACATGTGTTGTTTTACTAAACCAATTATTACATGGGGTTATATAAGTTACATTTTCGACTATAAATATTTATTGGAAATATAAAAAGATTTCATACATCATGGTAATTTTTTTATAATTTTTATACCTTAAATAAATAAATTTATTTATGACACCATGATGATGCAGCGATTACCTCATTAATGAACGATTTAAATAAAATGAAAAGATAAGGTAAAATCTAAGACTTACACTTGTCTAAAGCCTATTGGATGGGTGGATTTAGAATCCTTATCACATTATCCTTGAAATATATCATTGTGGGACCTTTAAAACCCAAAAATAATTTCATAATAATGTAACATTTCATGACTTTCCAATAGTGCCCCTCCTCTCCTTTTATAAAAGGCCCCTACCAATACCACCATATTCACACCTTCAAAGGCATTTGGCTCGGCCAACCTCTGCCAAAATACTCTCTAAACTTTCCTATCATACTCCTAGAAGCCTCACTTTGGTCAGAAGTCTTCCCAAGGAAGCCTTTGGATCAAATCAAAAAGAGTTACCCGATTTTAAGGTAATGTCTTCTCTTATGTTCTTTTGTTTTATTTTGCTTCTCCAACCCCTTAAACTCATTTAATTCCTTTATTTTGTAACAAAAAAGTATCTTAAATATAATAGGATTTTGTTATGAGAATTATTTTATTTAAACTTACACACACCTTCATCTAATGGTTAAAGAACATACTGTTTCTGTGGGTGGTGAATTACTACCTCACGAAATGATGATTGTTCAATCTTCTTTTAACACCTCTCATGGTGGCCATTAAGATGTAACTATATTTATATATGATATATATTATGTTTATGATTTCCTTATTCTTATGTATTTTTCATTTATGGCATACCTTTATGATTTCCATTATGGGTAAACGTGATAATTTCATTTTAGGAAGTGCGGACTACCGCCCCCTCAAAGTGATTTGAATCGTTAATGCCATATGTGGGATGTATAAAGGATGGATTAAATGATATTATATATGATATTATACTAGAATTATAATATACCTTTATATCATTATGATTTCATTCCATTAAATACGAAATAAAAATGAAAGTAGCGTTCATGCGTACGTACGGCTTACCGTATCCATGAACAGTGCATTTCATTTATTACCTCTAAATGTTATGTAATATTATAAATGAATTTATATACTGGATATATAGGATATATATGATATCTACATCATTAATATAATTTTGGATATAATGGATATTTTACCACATGAACAACTTGTAATTATAATAAGTTTATTTTGGACTCAAGTACCAAAGATCGACAAAAAGATAGTTATTAACTTAAATAATTACATAATGTTCATAACATGGTAATAAGTGATATAAAAGGAATAATGAACTTGAAAAAGGTTCTTAAGCAAATATAAATTAACTCTAGTTTATTATTCAGGAGATTAAAGAACGATCGAGTCAAGTCGGACATGAGGTAAGGGACTTCGTCTCAATCTTCTTTCATTGAGGCATATTTTGTTTTAATACAAGACTTTATTTTATACGAAGTATAAACCCCTTTGACTTTTATGTTTATTCAAAATGAATCTTTTTATATGAAGTGTTTTACTAAACGACAAAATGGAATGTTTTTTTGTTGTACGTATGTGGCGACAACGACTTCTCCGCCGCCGTGACCATTATTTGAGTTTTGGCTTCCTCTACAAGCCATAACCTTTTTTTAAATGAAAAATAAATACCAAGTTTTACTTTTATATTATTTTTTTATTAAAAATGGTTTTATTATATCAATGTGTTGTATTGATATATTGTGATTGAAATGTGGAAATGTTATGTTTCCTTTATGAATGTTTTATGTGATATGATTACGTTATGGTTTATGATATGTTTAAACCTTTTAATATAAGGAATGCATTGGACTTAGTATATGACGGGTGGAGCCCACTATAGCTCCTCGATGCATCGGTAGGTCTCATGAGACAAACTAGTGTCTTGGCACAAGGCCTTGACAAAATCTTATCTGTAGTCTTGGCACAAGGCCTTGACTATGTGGTTATGATAGTCTGGCATTATTCATTCCATAATTATGAAAGTGGTTATTGATATTAAATGTGATTATTCTACTAGTATAATATCCATGTGAATAATTAAATGGCATTACTTCATTTTATTTTTTCCATATTATGCTGAAGTTCAAGTTTAAAAGGATTTTGTTTAGTTATACATTGCCTTAAATGTTTGTGTTTATTTATGAAAGTTTCCGCTATATTGTTATCCTTACTGAGCATCTGAGCTCACCCCATTCTATGTTTTATTTTCCCAGGATGTGAAGAAATATTTTATGACTGAACTACAGGGATAGTCTGAAGGGGATATGAGTGTGGACTATGGAGACTATGTCATTGTGATTTTTCACTTTATGATGTAATGTAACATTTATGAATGTATCTAGTGTTTCCAAGGCTACTAAACTAATCGGTATTTCGAGACTTGATCTTTTGTGATAATGCCAAAGTTATGTAATAATGCACCGACTCTGGGTAACTAGGGTCGGGGCGTTACAGTTGGTATCAGAGGTAGTTTAGTACTAACCTTGGAAGATAGATTTAGAAAAACTCTAATTAGAGCACATAGCCCAAAGATGGACTTTGAGGATTAGTATAGAAGAACTTCCTAGAATTTTGTTATTGTAGAGATTTTGTGAGTTTTCTGATCAATACATCCCTATATGGATATGAGCAGGTAGCGGCGGCTCTGGCATAGATGTACCTAGGGTAAAACCCAAAGACACCGCTTTGATCTTGACTCGAATGGAAACTGGTGCACGACAATGGGCCTTACTGCACTCTTGGTTACGACACTCTCGGGGGATATACTTAGGATAATTCACAATTTCTTTACAAACCATTATGAAGGGTTTATAAGTATATACTTCTTCAAAGAAAACATTTTTTTATGGATTATATCCATAAATAGTTCAATTTATGTTAAGTGTTTTACAAGTATGGAATTATGTATTTCAATTCATAAACCAATCTAGCTTATGAAATTGTTTAGAAATGGAGCCTAGTGGAAGGAATGGAAATTGTATCAATGCACGCACTCCATGTAGGGATTTCCCTCCTGCTCAGGATAATTATGGTGGAGCTTGTGATACAACTGGTGCCGATCAGCTTATCACCATACTAGGACAACTCGCTCAGGTTATGAATAATAATCTTACTCTTATGGAGCACCCTTATCCACAACGTGGAGGATCAATGTTAGATCACTACATGAGGAAACAATTTCCAACATTCAATGGGAGTACAAATCCCTTAGTAGCTGAGCAATGGATAAATTCCTTAGAAAAAATATTCCATGCCTTGGGGAGTAGTGAAAGGGAAAAGGTTATCATGGCAGTTTACAGCCTCACTAGAGATGTTGATCAATGGTGGTCATTAATTAAAAACACCAAGTAAGATGATTAAGTATCAAATATGGAATGGAGGGAGTTCAAAGAGCTCTTCTTAGAAAAATATTTTCCTCATGACCATCGAGCAGATATGGAAAGGCAATTTCTGAGTCCGAGACAAAAGGAGGATGAGAATGTCGCAAAGTATGAGGCCAACTTTACAAGGTTAGCGAGGCATTCTGCAGATTATATACATAAACCAAGAAGGAAGATTGATCGTTTATTTGATGGGTTAAAACCATTTCTCCATAGAGCATTAGTATCACAATCTTTCTCAATGTAGGAAGATATAGTCTCATGTTCTATCAAGACTGAAAAGGAATTCTCTAAGTCTTGTGACTTTAAAGCAAAGCAAGAGAAGAAAATATATTCTTATCACTCTGGAAATGGAAATAAGGGGAGGAAGGGAAAATTTGATTATCCATCCTCTAGTAAATTCATGAAGAAACACCCCGGTACTTGCTTGAAAGGAATGGGAGTCTGTTAAAAGTGTGGTGAAAAAGGCCACCAAGTTCGTGATTGAAAGGGGAAGAAAGAAACTACTGATGTTCAATGCTACAATTGCAGGGAGATGGGACATTATGCAAATGAATGTCCTAATCATCAAGGGAACTTACCTCATAAAAGGCCAAGGGATCAAGGAAAATCTTATGCTATCACTACTACTGAGGTAGAAGCTCCGAAAGACTTGGTGGCAGATAATTTAATGGTATCCTCAAATTTAGAAAATGCATTTTTTGATTCTGGATCATTGCATTGTTTCATATCTTCTCAGTTTGCTAAGAAAATTAGATATTTCCAATTTGATTTAACAAGGGAGTTGTTAGTCAAAACTCCTAAGGGAAATATCATTGCAACAAAGTTTTGTGAATCAGTTCCCAATAGAGCACATAAATGTTCTTTATCTTCTGATCTCATCATCATACCCATGATTGAATTTGATATAATCCTTGGTATTGATTGGCTTTCGGACCATGATGAGAATATTTATTGTAAGAAGAAAGAGGTTATGATTTTTGATGATGATGATAAGGAACACCTTATCTTTAGAGCAGAATCGCCACCACCTAATTCCTATCTAGGTCCACCCCCAGTAGCTCAACTAAATTCCCTTATTGGGGAGGAAGAGAATGAAATAACTGTGGGTGAGGAAGGGAATGTTCAAATAGAGGATGTACCTATTGTGAGAGAATAGGTTGATGCATTTCTAGAAGATTTACATGGGCATACTCTAGAATGAGAAGTTGAGTTTTCTATTGACGTAATGCCTGGTTCAAGGCCCATATCGAAGACCCCATAAAGAATGGCCATTGTGGAATTAGTGGAACTAAAGAAACAACTAGAGGAATTGAGTTATAAGTTATTTATTCGCCCTAGTGTTTCTCCATGGGGATCTCCTCTTCTTTTTGTTAAGAAGAAATATGGATCTATGAGGTTGTGCATTGACTATAGGGAGATCAATACTATAACAATAAAGAACAAGTATCTCCTACCTCGTATTGATGATTTATTCGACCAACTGCATGGAGCTCAATACTTTTCAAAGATTGACCTTCGATCTAGATATCATCAGTTGTGTGTGAAGAAGGAAGACATTCCAAAAACGGCATTTCGAACTAGGTACGGGCATTACAAGTTTACAGTAATACATTTTGGATTGACCAATGCACCCTCTGTATTCATGGATCTAATGAATAGAGTTTTCAAGAAATATCTTGATGACTTCGTAGTGGTATTTATTGATGATATCTTGGTATACTCGAAAATCTATGAAGATCATGAAAATCACTTGCGCATTATTCTAAAGACTCTTAGAAGACACAAATTATATGGGAAGTTTAGCAATTGTGAATTTTGGATTCAGGAGATTTCTTTTCTTGTCCATATTGTCTCTAAGGATGGAATCTCTTTTGATCCTTATAAGACAAGAGCAATCCAAGAATGGCCAGCACCAATGAGTATAACTGAGGTACGCAGTTTTATTGGTTTAGCAGGTTATTATCGACGCTTTGTCCAAAAATTTTCCTGATTGGATAACCCATTAACGAAGCTGACGTGTAAAGGGGTTAAATTTTTTTGGGCAAAATAGTTTGAAGAATTTTTCGAAGAATTTAATAGAAGATTAGTCAATGATCCTATATTTACTCTACTATCGGGGAATGATGGGTTCGTTATTTATAGTGATGCATCAAAGAAAGGACTCGATTGTGTCCTCATGCAGAATGATAGGGTTGTTGCCTATGCATCACGACAGTTGAAAATTCATGAGCAAAACTATCCTACTCATGATCTCGAGTTAGCAGCTGTGATCTTTTCTTTGAAGATTTGGAGACACTACCTCTATGGTGAAAATGTGAAATTTATACTGATCACAAGAGTTTGAAGTATATTTTCTCACAAAAATAACTCAACATGAGGAAAAGGAGATGGCTTGAATTAATCAAGGATTATGATTTCACGATACACTACCAACCGGGGAAGGCAAATAAGGTGGAAGATGCTTTGAGCATAAAAGATCATGGAGTTTTGAACAATATGAGAATTTAAAGGGGTCCTATTTTCATGGATCTAGTGAAGATGGTCATGGGAATAACAATGGAAGGCAAAACATCAATGCTTTTTCAAATGGTTTCCAAACCATCTTTACTAGAAAGTATTAAGAGTTCTCAGAATGATGATGAAGAGTTTAAAAAGAAGATTAAAGCTATGAAAGATGGGGGATTGAGTGACTTTGTGTATGAAGATGGAATTTTGAAATTTGGGAAGAGACTTTGTGTTCCTGATATAGCTGGTCCAAAAAGGGAATTATTGGATGATGCACATAGTTCCAATTTCTTTATACACCTAGGTAGCACTAAGATGTATAGAGATTTGAAGGAACATTTTTGGTGCGACAACATGAAGAGGGAGATTGCTGATTTTGTGTCAAGATGCATGGTCTCTCAACAAGTGAAAGCTGGGAGGCAACTTCCTAGAGGAGTTATGCAACCTCTTCCCATACCTGAGTGGAAATGAGATAATATTACGATGGACTTTGTCATGGGACTACCAAGGACTCTTAGAAATAATGATGCAATATGGGTCATTGTTGATCATCTTAACAAGTCATCACATTTTCTTACTATAAGAGAATATTTACCACTTGAACGTTTAAAAAGACTGTATATTAATGAAGTTGTAAGACTTCATGGAGTACCCCTATCAATTGTTTTGAATCATGACCCCCATTTTACATCAAGATTCTGGAAAAGTCTTCAAAAATTCCTGGACACTGAACTTCATTTGAGCACTGCTTACCACCCTCAAATAGATAGAAAATCAGAACGGACTATTCAAACCTTAGAAGACATGTTGAGATCATGCTCACTTGACTTTCAGGGTATGTGGGATAAATATTTACCTCTGGTGGAATTTTCCTATAACAATAGCTTCCATTCAAGTATTTAGATGGCACCATATGAAGTGTTATACAGAAAGAGAAGTTGCAAACCAACCTGTTGGGATGATGTTGGTGAAAGAAAACTTGTAGGCCCAGAACTTGTTGAGTAAATGATGGAAAAGGTGAAGGTAATCCCAAACCACATCAAAAAAGTTCAAAGTAGGCAGAAGAGCTATGCTAATAACCGATGGAAGGATTTTGAATTTCAGGTAGGAGATCGTGTTTTCTTGAAGTTATCTCCATGGAAGGGGGTTATAAAATTTGGTAAGAAGGGAAAATTAAGTCCCAGGTACATTGTACCATTCAAAATTCTAAAACGAATTGGGGTTGTAGCTTACCTTTTGGAAATGCCTCCAAGTCTCTCTAAAGTTCACGATGTGTTCCACATATCACTATTGAGAAAATACATACCTGACCCAACGCATGTACTCACCTATGAGGAACTAGAACTGGAACCCGATCTATCTTATTACGAAGATCCTGTCAGGATTCTGGATATGAGAGAACAAGTGCTGAGAAACCGGATGACTCGCCTGGTAAAATTTCTATGGAGGAACCATATGATGGAAGAGAAAATGTGGTAACCAGAGAAACTTATGATGAAGAACCCCCCAAGTCTTTTTATGTAGTAATATTCTAGAAATTTTGAGGACAAAATTATTTGAAGTAGGTGAGAATGTAACACCCCAATCTTCTGCGGTACCCTTCTCTTTCAATAATGCAATAACTTGCATTGTACATAAGTTCAAGATTCTAACACACCTCGACCAACCAAAGTAGCCGTTATGAAAATTAATACCCACTTTTTGAAATTTTTTTAATTTTATTATTCAAATTGGACTTCATTTTTGGATTCGGAATATCGAAATTATCCTAAGTTTAATTTTTCATTTTTTTTTTTTTGAGAACTTCAAATTTTTTTATGAATAATGTAAAATACTAAACTTTAACTAAAAACAACCTTTTTAATCAAAATAATTTATAGTGATAAATCATATTATTTAGTGGTTTCAAAGTATAATTAGAATATATTTTTACCATTTTATCCAATGGTGGTCATTATAATTAATTTCACTTTGAAATTGGACATAAACAATTGTCAATCTTTTGATTGATATTCTTTCGTAAAAACACGCTATTTATTTTGACAACGGGAATTAATTATAAAATTAATTAATGAAACTTATATTTTTTGAATTTGGTAAAATAGATATCATCTTTGAATTTGTAATATCAAATATATCTTAGGGTTAATTTTTGGTATTTTTCTAAAAAACTTCAATTTTTGATGAATAGTGAAACCACTAAGTGATAGTTAAAAAACTGATTTTTTGTTTAAATGAAATTTTACCGCTTCTATGAATTTAATTTCAAAAATCCGACATACATGGTTGTAATTAGGAATTAAAATGTGGTTCAATGGGATGAAAATAATTTTTGGTGAATAGTAACTTTTAAGTTTTATTAATCGCGATTAAAGGTAATTAGTGTAATTTAAGGTAAATATAATGTTATAATAATATGAAATTTCCTTTACACTTTTCCTACCCTTATTGGATGATTCATGGAAGGCCAATAAAATCCATGGGTAAACTTGGGGAACCCATGGAGCCACTTGGGTAAGAAAATGACATTAATAACTTTTTATTTAAAGTAAAAAAAAATTGTCACAAACATGTGTTGTTTTACTAAAACAATTATTACATGGGGTTATATAAGTTATATTTTAGAATATAAATATTCATTTGAAAGATAAAAATATTTCCCATATCATGGTAATTTTTTTTAATTTTTATACATTAAATAAATAAATTTATTTATGACACCATGATGATGCAGCGATTACCTCATTAATGAACGATTTAAATAAAATGAAAAGATAAGGCAAAATATAATACTTACACTTGTCTAAAGCCTATTTTATGGGTTTATTTAGATCCATTATCACATTATCCTCGAAATATATCATTGTGGGACCTTTAAAATCCGAAAATCATTTCATAATAATGTAACATTTCATGACTTTCCAAGAGTGCCCCTCCTCTCCTCTTATAAAAGGGCCCCACCACTACCACCTTATTCACACCTTCAAAGCCATTTGGATCAGAAAACCTCTGCCAAAATACTCTCTAAACTTCCCTATATTACTCCTAGAAGACTCAATTTGGGCAGACGTCTTACCAAGGAAGCCTTTGGCTCAAATCAAAAAGAGTTACCCGATTTTAAGGTAATGTCTTCTCTTATGTTCTTTTGTTTTATTTTGCTTCTCCAACCCCTTAAACTCTTTTTATTCCTTTATTTTGTAACAAAAACAGTATCTTAAATATTCTAGGATGTTGTTATGAGAATTATTTGATTTACACTTACACACACCTTCATATAATGGTTAAAGAACATATTGTTTCTGTGGGTGGCGAATTACTACCTCACGAAACGATGATTGTTCAATCTTCTTTTAACACCTCTCATGGTGGACATTAAGATCTCCCTATATTTATATATGATATATATTATGTTTATGTTTTCCTTATGCGTATTTATTTTTCATTTATGTCATACCTTTATGATTTCCATTATGGGTAAATGCGATAATTTCATTTTAAGAAGTGCGGACTACCGCCCCCTTAAAGTGATTTGAATCATTAATGCCATATTTGGGACATATAAAGGATGGAGTAAATGATATTATATATTATATTATACTGGAATTATAATATACCTTTATATAATTATGATTTCATTCCATTAAATATGAAATGGAAATGATAGTAGCGTTCATACGTACGTATGGCTTACCGTCTCCATGAACGGTGCATTTCATTTCTTACCTCTAAATGTTATGTAATATTATAAATGAATTTATATACTGGATATATAGGATATATAAGATATCTACATCATGAATTTAATTCTGGATATAATGTATATTTTACCACATGAACAACTTGTAATTATAAGAAGTTTATTTTGGACTCAAGTACCAAAGATCGAAAAAATGACCGTTATTAACTTAAATAATTACATAATGTTCATAACATGGTAATAAGTGATATAAAAGTATTAATGAACTTGAAAAAGGTTTGTAAGAAAGTAGAAATTAACTCTAGTTTATTGTTCAGAAGATTAAAGAACGATCGAGTCAAGTCGGACACGAAGTAAGGGACTTTATCTCAATCTTCTTTCATTGCGGCATATTTTGTTTTAATACAAGACTTTATTTTATACAGAGTATAAACCCCTTTTAATTTTACGTTTATTCAAAAGGAATATTTTTTATGAATCATTTTACTAAATTACAAAATGGAATGTTTTTTTGTTGTACGTATGCGGCGACAACGACTTCTCCGCCATCGTGACCATTATTTGAGTTCTGGCTTCCTCTAAAAGCCATAACCTTTCTTTAAATGAAAAATAAATACCAAGTTTTACTTTTATTTTATTTTGGTATTGAAAATGGTTTTATTATATCAATTTGTTGTATTGATATCTTGTGATTGAAATGTGGAAATGTTATGTTTCCTTTATGCATGTTTTATGTGATACGATTATGTTATGGTTTATGATATGTTTAAACCTTTTCATATAAGGAATGCATTGGACTTAGTATTTGACGGGTGGAGCCCACTATAGCTCCTCGATGCATCGGTAGGTCTCATGAGAACTAGTGACTTGGCACAAGGCCTTGAAAAAATCTTATTTGTAGTCTTGGCACAAGGCCTTGACTATGTGGTTATGATAGTCTGGAATTATGCATTCCATCATTATGAAAGTCGTTATTGATATTACATGTGATTATTCGACTAGTAGAATATCCATTAATAAGTAAATGGAATTACTTAATTTTATTTTTTCCATATTATGCTAAAGTTCAAGTTTAAAAGGATTTTGTTTAGTTATACATTGCCTTAAATGTTTTTGTTTATTTATGAAAGTTTTCGTTATATTTTTATCCTTACTGAGCATCTGAGCTCACCCCTTTCTATGTTTTATTTTCCCAGGATGTGAAGAAATATTTTATGACTGACCTACAGGGATAGTCCGAAGGGGATATGAGTATAGACTATGGAGACTATGTTATTGTGATTTTTCACTTTATGTTGTAATGTAACATTTATGAATTTATCTAGTGTTTCCTAGGCTACTAAACTAATCGGCCTTTCGAGACTTGATCTTTTGTGATCATGCCAAAGTTACATAATAATGCACCGACTCTGGGTAACTGGGATTAGGGCGTTACAACAGAAGTATGTTGTCATGGTCATAAAACATGCCAGGTATACTTCAATGGTGAAAAGTATGTATATTATGATAATAATTCAAGGATTAATTAGAGGTATTTCTTAAGGAATTCATTTTTTTTAAACTTGTTTCATTTTTGTCTCTAGACCTTAAATAAATTTATGTAAATGTGCATTAAAAAGTATTAAATTTATAAATTTGTAAAATTCCACTTCATGGTTGAAAATGGGATTTCCTTGGGGCACGTGATTTCTAAACAAGGGATTGAATTTTATAAATCTAGAATCGATATAATCACATTTTAAATACAGTAAAATTTTACATCATATGTAATAATTCTTTGTCTATGTAGTGTTTTATATGAGGTTTATTCATAATTTTAGTATAATTTTATTTTATCTATAATAAATTATTTAAAAATATAGTGATTTAATTTTTTATTATTCAAATAGGTTGTAATTTTATGAGAATAAGATATATACCACTACACCACCCCATATTTGGTCACTATGATGGGAGAAACTTTTTGAGCTATTATTTGATGTCTTGAATCATGTTTTTTGATCAGTTTTATAATGAAAGTTTTAGGGGGGTCTCATTTTAGTTTTTATGCCACAAGTATATTAGATTTTACCAAAGTAAACTATACAATAATGGATACATATATTTCTTCATATTAATTGCACATGATAAATTTAAAACATATATTTTAGGCACTAAAGTAATTTTTTATTCCAATAAATAAACTAATTGGTATCTTTTACAGAAAGAAAATAGAAAATAGAAAATACTGATATTGATTCTACAATTTCAAAAGTTTGATATTAAAATAAAGTATAGCAAGGGTTGTGAGAACATTGTATTCTATTGCATGAAAATAATTCCAAACACATCAAAGGATGACCCCCCAAATGAGGTACATTTTCTTTACTTCTTTCCAGGCTAGTATCTCTATTTTCTTTTTGGTAAGACACTCTGGAATGATAGTAGTATTAATTTCTTGATCACTTTTAATGTTCCTTCTCGTAATAATGATTATCAATTTTTAAAACAAAAATTATATTTGAAATATTTTTTGGGTAGGATAATTATTTTTTGAATATTTTCTATGTTTAGGCCATTAGAAGGTTTATTTATGAGTGTGAGTATTATTCCATATTTATTTATTTCTATACACTATAATATAGAGAAATTTTTGCCCAAAATTATGGAATATAATGGCTTAAATAATGGAAATAATTGGCCTAATATTTCTACAAATTCACAATTTTTTTTCATGAATTTCCAAAAACTTCAATTTTTTAGAGAAATTTCCAAGATATATGAAATGAACCAGAAATTAATGAGAATTTATGAGATATTTTAGTTTTTAGGAATATATTTTATAGAGTTTTATTAAATTTATTTTTTATTTTCTATATATTTTTGAAATTTTTCTATGTTTCTAAGTGAGTTGATGAAAAGGATGCTAAAGCTAACAATCTATAAATTATTTTTGATTTTTTATGGTTATGAATTTTATATAGGTTTGGTGTACCCAATTTCAAAATAACATATTAAGAATATCATTTTTATAAGTAATTCATTAAGTCATTTATGAGGAGGTATATAGTTCCCTATTAGACACTGACACTACATAATTTATAGCTGAACATGTCAAAAAAGGTGTTGAATAGAGAAATAATGTGGACTTTAGATAAGGTGGTGTAACCAAAATATAATTATTGTGGAAATAAAATTATAGGATTAATTATGGGAACATATAAATATATTCAAAACACCTTTAGTTACATCCTCATTTAGGATTATTTTTTGAAAAAGGTTCCACATACTAGTTGATCTTGAGCATTAAAAAAATTTGTTCATAGAGAAAGTAAACCAAAACAAGGTAAAATTTAAGGAGTAATGGAATTATTAAATGTAAAAGTTCAATAATTTTATTTGAAAAACATTTGAGAGCTAAAAACTTTACAAATATTGGAAAAAATATTCATATGAAAAGCTTATCCAGAAGATTGATTTCAATGTTAGAGATTAATTTTTTTTGTTTAGTTCAAGTCTAAAACTCATGTCAGGTATGTTGTTTTATAAATTGATTGGCCAATTTATCATTACTAAATTAACACCGTACGTTTTTGTGAATATTTTGGGATAACATTCATAGAAATCATCCACACTTAACAAAAATATATTGAATATTTTCCATGATGATTTTCAAATGGAAACAATAGAGTATCTCACTCTCCTCTAAAATATATATGAATAGATTCCTAGGTTTTCTCTTTTTATTACACACTTGTTTGTTTGTCTATATATTTTCTATATTTCACTAATTTATTCATACTAAAACTCAACTAATGTAAATGTCATAAAAAGTGCATGGGGGAGAGATACTCATATAGTTTAAAAATATTTTTAACTCTTTAATTTCATTTTAATGTGTTTTTATTTTTATCTTTTTTTTATTATATGTTTTTCGTGTGTATTGAGTGTTTTCTAGAGATAAATTAAATATGTTGACTAATTTTTTACTATTTGGTATTTAATGAAAATTTTGATCATTTTTTAATTCAATGATTTAAATGATTAAATATTTGAATTTTATTTATTTAATTTTGAATTTTCAACTATTTTTATGATTTTTGAACTATGGTTGAAGTTAATTCCCTTGAGTGATTGTTAAATTCCATTTTTATGATCTAGAGTGGCATTATAGACCATTTTTTCATATTCTTTATTAATTCCTTTCTTTCCTTAAGATAACTTGATGCTTTAATACATAGCAAGATATTTCTTTTTTCTCTTTCAAAAAACTTATAAATACATGATATGTATTGAAATTAAAGAGCAACATTTTGATTTTTAGACATATGATTAGCATTGAAACCATGTTCACATTTTTAACCTCCTAAAAATCCTTTATAACCTTATAGGTTAAGACTCATTTCTAGATAATTATCCCTTTCAAACATTACTTTTAGTATTCTTGTGGTTATATTTCAAGTAATTTGGGGTGTGTATTAATGGAGGTTCTTTGGTATGTGTCACATTTTTTGAGGGATAATTTGTTGGATGTGTTCATTTGGTAATGGGAAATTAAAAAAATTAAGTTCATTATCGTTGTCATATTATTGATCGCTTATTATCCTAAAAATTACATAAAAATGTGTTTATAAAAAATGATGAGTATTTTTTGGGAAAATATATAAAATAAATAGGATGTATTCATCATTGAATCTATTAAAATGGATTATTACTCAAATAAAAATGGGCAAAAAACTTGTTTTGGGTGATACCATTCAAAAGGGAATTCAGTGAAAAACATTTCTTTGAGTGATCTTGATCTTAATAATTCATTGAAATTGAGATAAAATATTGTCATTGAGCCTTTTATCTTTAACATAATTAGCTACCAACCATTAAGAATCTAAGAAACCCTCATAAAAAAATATCATTATTGACACATTATCTTTTTTTGAGTGGGGAAATGATAAATCATAAAAGCATCTGACACTATTACAAATCTCAATAATGAGTATAACTTTTAAAAATTAAAATATATTGTGAGAAGAGTGAAAAAAATTCATTAGAAAGTATAAAACAATTTAGGAATAAATATAAATCATTAGTTAGGAAGATTGTGAATCAAAGAAAAAAATCAAGATAATAGAATTCATAGATGCGTAATGAATCCATTTTTTATAAGAAATTGAAACTTTTCTCATCATATTCTTGGTAGTTGATTTTAATTAGACATGAATGGGTGAATTGATAAAGTAATATTTTTATAAAAAAATTATTAAACTTTTATATTAAATATCCCCTAATTATATTATTAATGGGGTATTGATTACATATTTTATATCTTTACCTTATTTTATAAATAAATAATCTAAAAAAAATTTATTTTTAAGGATAATATTTCTTTTTAATTTAATTTTAATAATTTTTTAAATTAAATTATGATTTTGGATATATTAGATTTGGGATAAGGGTAAAGGTTCACAACTCTAGGAAGCTAATCATTTGTACTTTTCAACAGTCTAGCCTATCAATTGAGATCAAAATAGTTTTCTTAGTCCTATTAGCACACACGTATAAACCCTCTATGATTTTACTTTCTCATAAAACTTAAATGCTTCATCTACCCTTCCTTGAAAATCATGGAGCACCAGTATAGGCCAATCATCATACCCAACCACCTAAAGAACTTGTTCTATACTATTATAGGATATCTAGCACTTACCTCCTTCTAGGGATCTACTAATCTATTACAACACAACAAATAACATCCTAGGTTATAAAATATTTATGTATTCATTACCCTGACATAATACTTGAATAATTATACTCCCTCAAATTAAAACCAAAAACTCCACATCATCCTAAAATTAATCATTTTTTCAAAACTACAATAATAAAAATACCATAACCAATGGTATAATGTTTCCCAAAAAACTTTTATGACCAAAACATAGATTAAAATAAAGGTAATTATTAGGAACTAATAAAAATTTGAAGTCATTTTGTTAAAAAATAACACACTATAATCAATGATTATGAAGGAACAATTTTAATGTAATTTGCTGAGGATATTTCCCATTTTACAATTCTAGGTTCCAAAAATTTACACCATGATGATCACTCTATTATTATGATTGAAAATATTTTTAATCAACCTTTTATAAGTTTTGAAAATTATGTGTTAAAATAAATTTTTAAAATAATAATTTGATTCATGTATTCAAATTCTTTGAATTAAAAGATAAACATTTTTTAAAATTCTCAGGAAAAAAGATTAGTTAAATATGATAATGATTTTTATAGGAAAATTTATGATCATTATAATTTTTTATTCAGTGAAAATTATTAAACTTATTCTCATATGTACTTCATGTAAGAATCCTAAGTAAATGAACCAAATATATTACTTTCACTAAAAAACCCTGGGAATTAGTATTTAAAAAATTACTAAAAAAATTAAAATATTATTATCTAATGGATAGTATTTAGTTATTAGTTATCATAGAATAACACATAATTCCAAATCCTAAAATATGTATTTGTAAAATTTTAAAACAAAACATTAAAGAAATTGGATGGAAATTTGGTGTCATTCCAAGAATGATTCCTATCATTTTCATATATTGAATATTTCATGAAATTAATCAAAACCAATTTGATAACCCCAAATAATACTTAACCCCCATGTTAGTTAAAGTTATTAAAAAATAAGTTGTAAAATTATTGGAAGATGGAATAATATACCCCATTTATGATTCAAAATTTATAATTCCAATATAATTAATCTTAAATAAATATGGTCTCACACTCATTGAAAATAATAAAAGCAATATTTTCTGGTGAGAATTTACAATATTTAGTGGATATGCATTTATTATAGAAAACATAATTAAGTTACTCAAAAAATCATTTCTATGTTCAATTTATTAATCAAATTCTTGAGGTTTTAGGAGGTAAAACACGTTATTTTTTCATTATTGGGTATTTTGGTTATTTTTAGGTTCTCATTTCACTAATTAATCAAGGGAAATAACTTTTCCCTACATATATGGTATGTTCATGAATAATATGATGTCGTTAAGGTTAAGAAACATTCCCGGTACACTTTAATGGTGAATAGTATGTATATTCTCAGAATAAGAAAATGATTTATTAGATATATTTCTTTAGGGATTAATTATTTTGGAACTCATTTTAACTTCATCTCTTAATGTTAAACAAATTTCTATAAATTTGTATTTAAAAGTGTTTAATTTATATATTTTTAAATATTCACACCATAGATGAAAAGTGGATTTCATTGGGGACTCTTATTTTAAAAAAAGTTATTAAAGTTGAGAAATATGGAGTTTATATAATCACCTCTTTTTAGGCCCAATATTTTTAAATCATATGCAATCATTCTTGGTCTATACAGTGTTTTATAGGAGGTTTATTTATAATTTTAGTAATATTGGCCTTCATTTATATTGAATTATTTAAAATTATAGTATATTAATTTTTTATTATTCATATATGTTGTAATTTTATGAGTTCAAGATAAATCCTACCACACCCCCAAATATTTGTTCATTGTGATGGGAGATACTATTTGATTTATTATGTGATGCCTAAAATCATGTTGTTTGAGAAATTTTTATCAAAGAAGTCAAGGGGGTGTAATATAAATGTTTATTCCACTAGACATTAGATTTGACCAAATTGGACTATAAAAACTAGAGATATAGTTTTTTATATAGTATTCACTCTTGATTAGTTTAGCACATATATTTTAGGAAATAAAATGACAATTTGTTCTGATAATGCTACTTGGTGGTAATTTTTATAGAAATAAATTTGGAAAATGAAGTTATAGATATAGATCCTCCAACTCCAAAATTTTGATATTGAAATCATGGATAATATGGGATGTTAGAACTTTATAATTGGGTATATAAAAATACTACCACATATATCATAGGTAGATACCCCAAATGAGGTATCATTGCAAGAATTACTTCTAGTTTAGCATCTCTATTTGGTTTTTAGTAAGACACCCTCATATTATTTCATTATTAACACATTGGTCACTTATAATGTTCCTTCTCATCTTAATAATTTTCACATTTTAAAAATAAATTAGATTTGAAATTTTTTATGAGGATCATTGACTTTTGAAGATTTATAACATTTAGGTTATTTTAAGGTGTATTCCTAAGAGTGAGTGTTGTTCCATACTTAATTTTTTCTTCATACACTAGAATATATAAGAATTGTGTTCCCTAAATTATAAATTATAAGTTGTTATATTATGGAATTTATTGGCCTAATATTTTTATAAATTCACATGAGTTTTTCCTAAATTTTCAAATATGTGAATTTACTATAAATATTTCCAGGATGTAAGAAATAAACCAGAAAATAATGATATTTTATTATATATTTAATGTATTAGGGATAGATTTTATATGTTTTTTCAATTTATTATTTTTTTTTTATAATTTTATTGTGTTTTTATGTGAATTGATGAAAAGGCTACTATAACTAACAATCAATAAAAAAATAATTTTGGGAGGTAATACATTTTATATTAGTGTAGAGTATCCAAGGTTATAATAAGATATTAAGGAGATAATTTTTTTAACAAGGTCCTCAATTCATTGATGATGATATATGAAGTGCACAACTAGATATTAGCATTACATAGTTCATAGTCAAGCAAACAAAAATAAGTGTTAAGCAGAGAAGTAAACAAAATTTTAGAAACAGTTGTTCAACCAAAATATATTGATTGGAGAAAAATATGGAGGATTCATTATGGTAATATATAATTATGTTCAACACACCATTATTTGTGTCCTTATATAGGGTTATTTTTGGAAAAAAGTGTCACATACTAGATAATTTTATACATTAAATTTTTTATGATATAAAGTAAGTGAACATGGACATGGTGAAATTTGAAGAGTTATAGAATTTTTAAATGGAGGAGTTTGACAAGTTGAGAAAGAAAACATAAGATAGTTAAAAACATTATAGGGAGTGAAAAAAATAAGCATATAGAAATATTATCCTGAATATTGATTTCAAAGTTAGAGATTAATTACTTTTCTTAGATTAAGGATGATATTCAGGTCAGGTATGATATTTTATATATGGATTGGGAAATTTATCATTATTTAAGTGTAACCTTATGTATTTATGGATATTGAAGGATAATATTTGTTAAGATAATTTATGTTGAATGAAAAAAGAATAAATATTTTCCAAGAGTATTTTTAGATATAACCAATGTAGGATCTCACTTTCTTCTCAAATATATATGAATAATTTTCTGGGTTTTATCTTTCCATTACACAATTTTGTGCTTGTCCATTTATTTTCTATATTTCATTATTTTATTCTTACTAAAACTTAATTAATATAAATTTTACAAATAAATGTAGGGGTGAGAGATACTCAGTTAGATTATAAATAGTTTTTCTATTATATTCTATTTTATTGTGTTTTTCTTTTTATTTGTTTATAATAATTTTGTTCATTGTATTAGGTGTTTTTATAAGAAAAACTGAAAAAAAAAAAATTTGATTATCATGTTTTTTTGAGGAATTTGATATTTTTTTCAATAAATTCTTTAAATGAATATGGATATTAGTTTCATTTATTTGATTTTGAATTGTTAACTGTTTACATGATTTTTGACCTATGGTGAAAGTTCATTCCGTTAAGTGTTTGGTCGATGTCATGCTTATGATCTTGATATGTATTCTAGACTATTTTATCAAATTATTTCTTAATACCTACCATTACTTAAGATAAATTAACTCTTGATTTTATAGCTAAATATTTATTCTTTTATCTTTCAAAACCCTTATAAGTACATGATGTTTATTAAAATTATTATGGAAATATTTGGTTTTTACACCTCTGGTTAACAATGAAACTATGTTCATATTTTTATCCCCCTAAAAATATCTTAGATTCTTTAAATGACCTTATTGGTTAAGATATATTTTCATCCAATTTTTTCATTTAACCCTTACTTTTATAATTTTATGTGGTAATATTTCTAGTTAAGTGGGGTGTGTTGTCTAATAGAGTTTATTTGGGATATTTCAAATTTTATTAAAGATAATGTGTCAGTTGTGTTAATTAGGTAGTGGGTAATAAAAAATTAAAAATTCATTTATCATTCTTATATTATTTACTATTTATTCTCTAAAAAATACATATAAAATTGTGTGTGAAAATTTGGTGAAAAGTTTTCAAGAAAAAATAGAGAATGAAGAGGATATATTCATCATTAAATCTATTTAATTGAATTATCAATAAAATAAAAATGGGGAAGGTAATTTTTTAAGGTGATAATATTCAAAAAACTCATGGAAGACATCATTATTGATACATTATATCTATTTTTTAGGGGAGAAATCAGAATTCTTAAATTCATATTACACTCTTACATGTCTCAATAATGATTATAACTGTTCAAAATTAAAATATTTTGATATAAGAGTGATTAAATTTCATTGGATGGTAAATCAAAAAAAACAATGAATTTAAATCATTAGTAAATAATAATGTAAATTATAGAAAAAAATAAATATAATAGAATTAATATATTCATTATAAATCCATTTTTTTAAAGGAAATCAAAACATTTATCACCATTTTATTAAAATTTAACTGTGATTAGGTATGTATTTTTTACAAGGAGAGAAAAAATCATATGTGTGAACTGATATAGTGATATTTTATATATATATTATCAAATTTTCATATTAATTATCCCCTGAATATATTAATTATAGGATATTAATTATGTATTTTATATATTCACTTTATTTTAGAAACAAAATCATGGTATTTTTAATGAAAATAGTTCTTCTATAATTTTATTTGAATGATTTGGTAAATTCAATTATGAATTTGGATATATATATATATATATATATATTTGTGATACATGGGTGGACTACTACCAATACTAAGCATCACATTAGAGCTGGGATAAGGTAAAAGTTTCATAGAACTAGATTGCTAAACATTAGTAGTTTTGAATAGTTTAGCCTCTCAATTGTTATCAAAATAGGTTTTATAGGCCCACCAGAACACATTTACCAACTCTACATGATTACACTTTCTCATCCATCTCACAAGTCTCATATACCCATCCATGAAAAGAATGAAACACTGGTATTGGATGAGTATCATACCCATCCACAAGAAGAACTAATTCTATAAGATTTTATAAGATCCAACAGAAACCTCATTATAGGGATCTAAAAATCTAGAACAACAGACCAAATACCATCTGAGGTTATATAAGATCCATGTATTTAGTGCCTAAAACCTTGCCATGCACAATTCCACTCGCTATAGTTAAAAAAATAGAACCACATCATCCTAAAATTAATAAATTATTCAAACTAAAATAGCACCAATATCATGATAAACACAATAAAGTTTATAATCCCAATCCCCTTATCTACCTATATTCATTGAATCCATCAAATACACAAAAAACAAATCATTAAGATATTTAACAACCTTGTTATTTATTCCACGTTAATTCGGGATTTATTACATAAAATTACACAAAATATGAACCAAATTATCAATAATTATAGTGTCTTTAGGAATTAGGTACATATAATAACATCATCAATAGGGGATATAACAACATTTTTGAAAAATTCATTAACATGTCTCTAAAATCACACATCTTTTAAAACTACATGGGATAACCTGGGGAAAAACATAAGGAAGGGGTGATATATATATCCTAGTAAGTGTATAAACATATAATAAGGTGATACATTTTAGAAAATATACATATCAATGGGGCATAAAAAGAGTAGGAATCATAAACATGAACAATGAGACATGATATCGCATGATAGTAATAAAATGGGAAATCTAAAAAAAACTTAAAACACTTCATAATAAACATAGGTCAAGGATAACTGATAAGAAATCATGATATAAAAATTCCCATAAAGTAATAATTATCACTCTCTATCACAATGTGATGTCTCGTGAGACTAAACAATTCCCAATGCATGGAACTGCTATATAATTTTGATCACTTTCATTTCATTCTCATGCTTAAGTGTTCCACATAGATCATACAACATGGATTCATTCATCATGATAATTTATTCCAAGATAAAGTAGTTTGGAATAAATGTATTTAAGTCCCCAATAAAAAATTATATGTGCATAAATATTAAAACCCTTGATATAAAAAGGATATGGTATTCACTACACAGCTGTTTTGTCAAGGAAGATCGTGGTGAAATTTTGGTATCATAACGACATCACTTAAATATTTATAAAACTGGGTTAATGAGAGATAATATTGTATCTAATCACATAGACATAAAATGGGAAGTAATGGGTACATGGATGAACATTCCTTAATATTATAAATTGAAAATATAAGGCATGAGTTAATGAAGAAACTAGAATAAAGAAAATAATTGTAACTATATTTCTGCATGGTAATGAGTGTACATAAAGGATCATGGGAGGAATAATGAGAGTGAAAGTGAGATATGATCATTTGTAAATTAAATTTATAGTAATGGGAATATTTAAGAAGATATCACAACATAATATAATGGAATTTAAGAAACATAACTTAAAATAAGAGCTTCAATGAAAATGAGAAGAGATAAATCCATTACATGAGTGTGTGTCTAAAAATGCTTAAGAGGGGCTTCTTTAGAGATTAGGGGTGCCTTTAGAGTAATATAGAGAGTAAAGGGAAAAGTATTTATGTTCCCCAAGGATTTTGAGTAAAAGGAAATTGGATATTGGGTGGCTTTATAAAGGAAAAGTGGGGGATTTATTTATTATTTAGGTTTTGGACTCTACATAATAAAATAATCAAAACCACAAACCATCCCATGGTTTTTACCATGGTTTTTTTCTAAATGGGAGTGGTTCTAATTATTTTATAAGTCCATGGGATAAAATAAATAAAATAATTACCTCACATATGTGAAATTGAGTCATACTCTTAAAGAAAAGATTTTAAAACATTAAAATATATTAATGGTTTTGGAGAATTCAAAATGGATTTATAAAATTAATAAAATAAAGATAAAATTGAATTATTTTAAAGTCAAATAATATATCTTTTCGTGGATAACCTTTCAAATATTTATTACATCACTTTTGGGTCATTATAATTTCAAAATACAAAAAGTATATTTATATGGTGTTTAATTTTTACCAGAAAAATCCATTCTCTCAAAAAATTGTGAAAAAATCACCATTGGATAATTTTGAAATTATGATTCCAAAAATATTATTTGTTTTATATAAATAATTTTCTAAATATTTTAATTTTATATTTTAAAACAAATTCAATTTTTATTAATAAATTCCGAATTTTTTTTGCAATTACAGTTTCTGAACCCTTATAAAAATTACATTTGAATTAAAAAAATTATATAATAATTTATATTTAATAAAAATTATTTATTAATAATATTTTATAAAAATGTTATTTATTTCATAAATCCATAAATTTATCATAATAAATTCCTTAATTGAATTTTAATATTGACCATAAATACTATTTTTGTTTTATAGAATCAAAATAAAAAACATTTATCAAATAATAATAATAGGAAAAAATATATTAATTATTCTATATAAAATAATGTGAAAAATCATATTACTAGGGTATTGATGAAAATACCTTTAACACACCATCAAATTTCTTAAGGGTAATGTGTGTGATGGTGGGACTTTTAATATGGTTGAGTGAGAAATCTTCTCTAATCATAATGACGTGTATAGTTTTTGTAAGACAATCCACCACAACCAATATAGAATTATTCCCTATTGATGTCTTTATATGACCAATGATAAAGTACAGGGTGATGTTTTCTCATTTCCATATAGGTATGGGTAATGCTTGAATCATACCCTTGTATATTTTCCTCTCTGCATTCACTTGCTGAGATACAAAACATATATATGTATATTCTGAAATCTCATTCTTTATATTCTCCCACCAATAGTGTTCATAAATATCTCAATAAATATTTTTTCTTACTGGGTTGATGGAGAAGGTAAGTTATGTACATTATTACAAAATTCCTTCTTTAACTCAAGATTTAATAGAACACGTAGTCTTGAAACAAATCTCACAACTCCTTCTTCATTAATATATAATTCCCAAGATTTACCTTTCCTTAAAGATTCATCTTTATTATGAATTCCCATTTAATATATTTGAGAATCCTTTAATCTCTCTAGAATAAACTATTGAGCAATAATTTTTCAAAGGATTGATAGTTGTCCTTTATTTATGATCCCTTGTCCATCACTTCTAAATCTAAGAAGATCGGATCCCTCTCAATTATCACCAATGAAATAATTTCTAGATTCTTTCTACTCAGAGCGTCTTTCACTTTATTCACCTTCCTAGGATGGTGTTGAATTGAGCAGTCATAGTCTTTCATCAGCTCTAACCATCTTCATTGGTGCATATTCATCTCTTTTTGTGTGAATATATACTTTTGGATTTTGTGATCTAAATATATTTCAAACTTCTCCCCAAAGAGACAATGCCTCCAGATTTTCAAAGAAAATATCACTACATCCAACTACAAATCATGTGTTGGTTACTTCTATTCATGAACTTTCAACTGCCTTGAATCATAGGCTATCACTTTTTTGTTTTTCCTTAACATACATCCCAGTCCCTTCTTCAAAGAATCTCTAAATACTATGAAAATTTATCCACTTGTGGGTAGTGTGAACACAGGGGTAGTGATAAGCCGATTTTTCATCTCCATGAATCTCTCTCCACATTCAACATTACAAGGAGTTTAAGTGAATAGAAATGGGATCTTTGGGTGGGTTTATATTAGAAAAGAGAGGGATTTATTTATTATTTAGGTATTGAACTCAACGTAATAAAATAACCAATACCCCAAACAATCCCATCGTTTTTTCACATGGTTTTTTTTAAATAGGAGTGTTTATCATTATTTTATAAGTCCAAGGTCCTAACATAATCAAATAATTCCTTTGCTTATGTGAATGTGAGTCATACTCTTAAAGAAACTATTTTAAAACCTTAAAATATATCAATGGTTTTGAAGGATTCATAATGGATTTATAAAATTAACCAATTTTTATAAAATCACATAATTTAAATTCCAAAACATATATTTTGTCATGGATACCATTTATATTATTTATTACATAACTTTTGGGTCATTATGATGTCATAATACTCAAAGTATATTTTTATGGTATTTAATTTTTACCAAAAAATTTGACTACTTCAGAAAATTATGAAAAATTAAACATTGGATAATTTTGATGTTCTCATTCCAAAAATAATATTCATTTCATATAAATAATTTTCAAAATATTTTAATTTTCACTTTTTAAATAAAATCAACATTAATTAAGAAATGTTGTCTTTTTTTACAATAATAGTTTTCGAACCCTTATAAAAATTACATATGACTTCAAAAAAAATTATGTGAGAATTTATATTTAATAAAAATATTTTAATAAAAATATTTTATAAAATATTATTTATTTCAAAAATACATTAATTCTTCAAAATAAATTCCTTAATTTAATTTTAATATTAACCAAAAAACTCTGTGTTTTATTGAATCAAAATAAAAAAAATTATAAAATACAAATAATAGGATGAAAATATATTCATTATTCTATAAAAAAATATAGTACATACTCATATTTCTAGGGTATTGATACATATCCCTTAAATACACTAGCAAAAACCATAAGGGTATGGTGCACAATCATGGTACTTTAATGGGGTGGTTTGGTGAACATGTTTTGGGTTATGATATTGATGAGCTTGAAATTATCTCATAAAAGGTTTCTCACATTCTTAAGTTATTGTATATTAGCTTTGGTTTGGTCAAGGGAAAATCTCAGTGATTATATATCCCTCTGAAGCTACTATAAATGGGTTTTGAAGGGTATGATCCTACTGGTTGAGGCCAACACTTCCTTTTTCTATGTCAATTGGATTTCTTAAAACCCTATATTTATATTAACCATGTGATCACTTTTCAATGGGTATATTATCAATGGTAATGATACATAATGGTCATTTAAATCCAATTAGATAAAATAAATTAAAATAATTTAATGTGTTTTCTATAACCATATTACTAGATAAAAAATTAATCAAATCAAAAGGGGAATTTTATTTATAACAGTTTGGGTCGTTACAAGATCAACCACCCATTATTACACACATCCATTCCATGAGTCGCCAACCTATCTACCTAAGTATAGTGTTTTATAAAAATGGAGTCTGTGACATAAGAATGGAATGTCAAGGCATCCTAGGACCTACCTTATTTGTGTGAAGGCCATATTTTTATAATAATATCAACTTTGAAACTCACTTGATCTATTTATTCATTCATTTGTCCATAAAGTTCCATCCGGACCTATTTATGAAAGTAGGCACACCATATTCAAATAATCAACTCTATATTCCTATATAATTCATTGAATAACCTCCATCATTGTATATAGTATCAGTGGAGGGACTATTTAATCCAAAAACAAAATTTTCTGCACTAACCATCTAATTGCTTTTCCCACCATGTAGTAGTTTGTAGCCTCACTCTAATCCATTATACATCAGGTATATGGTTCATCCTAGCCATCCAAGTGAATTGGTTCATCTACCGCTATATTTTATATTTTAATATCTAATAAATCCATAAAATCTATCCTTACATATTCAGATCAATGAAGACCTGATATTATCTACCATAAAAAAACTAATCTTGGGTAATATACACTAAAATGTGATTTATTAAAATTGACTAGACCTTGTAAACATCATCTCATATTCATCGTATATTTTAGTTGAGAGTTCCTAGCTCATAGAAGGTCCCAAAGAACTATGAATTACAAACATGAAACTTGTAGCTCCAGTAACCCACATCACACAGATATACCTCACTATATCAGATATAGCATGGTTTTAGTAGTTTTTTACTATAGTTTACTAATTAAAAATGAAATTTACATTTCTTTTGAATATTTGTGATGAAAATGTAGTCCATTCTAAAATTTTCATTTCAGGGAAGGGATATTTTTGTATTAGTTTTTTTACTATAATTTTGAAGTGTGTTTATGAGATTAAAGGTGTATTTAAGTGTGTTTTGGTGTATAGATTTTGGGGGTTTTGCTGTAGTGGAACCACCAATAGTTTATAGCTATAAGTGTTCCATGTACTTAGTTGTGGGTATCAGATTCCTAATGAGATCTGTTAGTGAGGGTGGAATTGTGGGCGTGAATCGGGTACCCAGTTGAACTATAACATGTACCTGGTAGTACCATATCATATTTATATTAAAAAATGTGTATTATTCATTTTTCTTCCAATTTTTTAACCCTTAGGACATCTGTAGAACCACATTTATTCCAGTCAACCAAGAGAACCTCCCATGGATTATCATCATATCTTTATCTCCTTCCTCTTTCTCCATGATTCAAGGATGTCTCATGTGGTTTTTCATTCACTAATTTTTGGTAACATGTTTATTTATTACCTATCCTTATCTCCTTTACTCTTTTTCTTGGATTCCACTTACTGGGTTTAAGGTTTAGTGTTGATATTTCACCAAAGCATTATGAAATCTCATTTTAGATTAGGTATTTTTCATCCCTTGAATAAAGGGATATCTAATTAGTTTTTACCCTCTATTCATCATTTTTTTTTGAATAAATCATTTTAGGTTTGGTTAAGTGTAGTATTTTTATCATTTTAGAGTTAAATTTTAATATTTTTAGGATATTTCAATTGGTTATTTTCATGTTAGTGATATTAGATGAACTTTTGGCGGTATCTACAAAAGTTGTACCTTAGTTTTAGTAAAATTTTGGCTGTAGGGAATTTTTTGGGGTTAAATTATTCATTAAAGGTTTATAAATGGTTCATAGGGTTTTTATAATCCTTTGGATTATGCCTTAAAGATGTTATAAAATGTTAAAGGTCGCCAATGACTATGGTAGGTGGTTTCAACCCTTAGGGTAAATCCTCAAACTATGCATATGAAATTTATACCACTTGTTTTTAAAATGAATTATAATTCTAGAAAATAAATTTAAGAATTATGAATGGATGGTTTCTAGTTATAGTTTTTATATATCAATTAAAAATAATTCAATGAGATTCATATAGAAATATGTAAAGGCCCTAATTTGTTTTGTCCTTATCTAAACCCCCAGTTTTTTTATCCATGAGTAAGTTTTGGGATTTAGTAAAACCAAATCCATTCAAAATATTGTTTAATTTGTGTATGTTAAGTGTTTTTATAACTTATTTGTATCATTTTCCTTATATATAATTGTATATCTTTAGATATAAAATAAATATTGATATATCCTTAGTGTCTAAGTTTAATTGTTTTTAACTATATGTTAGACTCTATTACTTAGTCATGTATTGTTGATATAGTTTTAGAAGTTCAAAACATGAATACTATCCAAGTTTTATTAAATCCTCGATATTATTTCTTTAATAAGATATCATGATTTTTCTTATTAAATATTGTTAATATATATATATATAAAGTTACTCTTAAACTAAAAGTTAGAGTTGTCGGATTGTCTTGTTAGAGACTTCCCACTTATTCTCTTTACTATTTTTTTAATAAGGAGGTTATGCCTTTACACATTAACCTATATGATTTATAAATTTAAAATTCATACTTAATTCTAGTTATTAATTTTCATCAATAAATAGGTTAGTGTTGGTTTAATTTAGGAAGAAAGGAATTTTAGAATTCATAAACATGTTTTATTTCTTTAACAAGGTTATCATCCAAACTAATCATAAATATTAATAACTCAAAATTTAATCCTTTAAATAATGTATAAAACATTATTTTGGTTTTATATTTGTCCTTTAAATTGTAAATTATTCTTATGAAACATTTTATTTTCTAAAACTTACTCTTTACTAAGTTTTATAAAAATATGGATTTCAAGTTAAAACATGTGAACTTTTTTTAAATTTTTAAATGGTAAATGATAACCCTTCGCTTATAAATAATTCCTTTATTTAAATAAATGTTTTATTTAAAGTTTTTTTTATATATAAAAAGTCCATTTTTAAAAATTACTTTACCATTAATGGTGGTTATGTATTGCTTATAACCTACCATATACCTATTTTGTCTCATAATTTGTAAATATTCAATCATTATTCTATATTTTTTTAGTCTTAGTGTTAATTTGTACTATAATTCCGTGATAAAGTGATCACACCATTAATTATTTCATGTTTAACTTTATATTTCTATACATGTTTGCATGTCTGGCTTGTTACTGATAAATTATAGGTTAATGTTTGTGTCATACATTATACCTTGTTATTATTAATGTTAATATTCCATATAAAATTATTTTCTATAGTTTTTACACCGTGTGTAGTTCCTTAATGGGTCCTACATATTATATTTTTTTATCATGAAATAATTTTTCCATTTGTGACTAGATTATTCAATATATCCATTTATAATTATTTACATTATTAGTAATGGGTAAGAAATAATGGATATTGATTTCATATATTTAGATTCTATGTATAAATATTTTTTATAGAATTATTGAGTAAGTATTCCATGCATTAAGGTACAAGTTATATATGGAGTGGGTTGTCACATTTCCCTTACAAAGTGTGTGGAAGGATGCAAGATTTCGCTAACTAGGTATAGCCATTTCCATATCCTGAAGAGGGAAGGTGGAATCAGTGCACTATTACTATGTTTACATGATTACCTTTCTTGTGATGGGTAGTATATCCTAACATGGTATTAGGTATTTCAACTCATCATTGGGATATAAGATTACCCACCATTCTCATATCAGAATTTTGATTAGAGTCTTGAAGTTGGTTTTATGGGTATAGAACCACTCAATATAGAGATTTACTTTTATTATAAAGATTTATTGATTTTTATTTTTCTAAAAATTATTTGTATTCTCTGAATATTTATTAGACCATCTATTTTCTCTAAAAGTATATAAATAAGTAGGTATGTTTATGAATACACCTCTTTATTCATTATTGTGTTGAGATATAATTGGTAGTTCCCTATTAAGTATTTATTATCACACCCAACATAGACACCTCTATATACTTTTAGTATCAATAAGTTCATTTTAGTAGTTGAGAAGTTTATTTTAAACTCATTGGTTAGTCTAGTTCCTTGGAGCCCGGAGTTCGGGTAGAGTTTTATCAGTGTTTGGATGTGCATGAGGAGTTGTTTTATTGGGGATATACTAGGATTTTAAAATCATGTTTCTACAAGTGAAACATCTATATTTAGGACCATAGGAATTATTTTTTAGGTATTTTATACCAAATATGATTTAACTTAGTATTTCACATTATGTTAACTTTTGGGGCGATTTTTACTTTGTTTTTTGTTTGTATGAATGTTTATATTATTTTTTCATATGTTATTATTCATAGAATTATAGTGTATATTTATTTTTATGGTGTTTTCCTGTTTTAGTTCCACCTAACCCATTCCTCAAGGGATCATTCCTAACTTTCAACATAGTTTTTTTATTCAAATTTTAATTTCTAAAGGTTAAAACCAACCTCCCACCTATGTTTCATTCAACCATATATATTTATACCAGCCTCTAGTAACTAGGAGGTTTTATTGAGGTTTCATGGTGGAACAGTCCTATACTATTCAGGTATTTAGGTTAGGGTTGTTAACAAATGGTATTAGAGTGAAGTATTCCATCATGATTTTATATTCTAGATAAAACATAGGACGTCAATAATAATAAGGTACACCATGTGAATGTCTAGAAAATATACCAATAGTATAAACCTACTTATCAAGGAATGTCTAGTTATTTGGTTTAGGATTATTTTGAAAGAGTGAGAAAATTATTTAGGAATTTCATTTCTTGGTGTGTAATTTAGAAAATATTGGGAAAAGGAATAGGGATATAGTAAGTGAATGTGTGTTGGGTTGTTGGTGCATCACATGGTCTAGTGTCAAACTAGTACATATGCATCTCATTTATATTATTTATATCATATTTGAATGGAATTAATTAATTAACAACTAAAAAAGTAATCATTTTTTACTAACTAACTTATTAGATATTATCTAACTAATCAAAGTCACACATATGAAAACTAGTGTCATTGTTGATGATTCATTCCATTTTTAATAATAAACTATATAATTTTTATATAGTAAGGAATTTTTGGGCATACCATTAATTCTCTATTTAATATTCTATTGTTCATCATGAAAAAAAATCTACTTAATGATTTATTTTTTAGCATACCACTCTGCCTTTAATTAGTGTTTCTTTTCTCATCTTGTAACTTTTTTTATTTTTTAATGTGTTTTATATATTGTTTGATTTTCCCTCATGAAAAAATTGTACCTTGTTTTCTATATAGTGATGTAAGTTCAATAGATTTTTAAGGTATGACACTCAATTATGGTAGTCTCTATCATATTTTGAGGCCTATGTATTTCCTGTGATATTATAAATGAGTTGTTAAGTGAAACTTGTTAGTGTTATCAAAGTCAAAAAAAAACTATTTTATAAACTTATGTTTTAATAGATGGTGGGTTTAAAAAGTGATAGTTAATTATAAAATGTCCAATATTCTAAAGTTAAATAGAATTATGTTTTCTCAAATGATAATGTAGAATGCGTAGGTATTTTAAACTTGTGTATTTTATAAGGAAATTTTTATATACGAATTTATATTTGGAAACTTTGGTTCTTTGTAATGATATTTTGGAATGTAATGTATTAGATAAATTAATAAGTATTATTTTTATGAGAAATTTGATATAAACTGAATTTATATAGTTGAATATCTTTAGAAATAAATTTTGTTTGAGATTTTGGAATAGGAACTGATTTAGCATAAAAAACGTTTGTTTGGACAATTTAATGTTTTTTATAAATTGGGATTCAGTGGAAGGATATAAATAGAAAAAACCTAGATAATTCTTGTAGTGGTGAGTTCTATAATAGTAACGGTATTTTATTTTGTAATGTTTTGAGAATTGTGAAAATCTTAGTAAGCTTTTGATGTTATAAAATTGAGGTATATGGTAGTTTTTATTGAATTTTTATAGTTTTTCTTTGAAACTTGGGTAGTTTCTTGGGTATTTTGTGATTTTGGATTCATTTTAGGGGTTTTGTATTAGATATGTGATAATGATTTGGGATACATGTTAGTGTGTTAGATATTAATAAAACTCGTGTATTATTTTATTTCATGGTATTAAGTGATTTTTTATGGTTTTGGAAATCTAATACTAGTAGTGGAGTATTTACATTGTGATATGTATTGGAGATTTAGTTAATAATTTATAGTTATTATGGTAGTGAGTATTTGGATGAAATTTTGGTTAACTTTTCAAGAATGAAATGTTTTATAGTGGGTAGATTTTAATGGGCCATGTCTATAGTGGAATATTTGAAATGGATATTTAGTTATCTTGGAAGTTTTCATGGTAAAAACATGGAATGCATTAAATTTTAGGTTCTATAATAGGGGTGGTTTTTTTATTGGTGCTTGGAATAAGATTTTGAAGTTTGAGGATGATATTACATTTGTTTTTTGGTATAGTTTGGGGTTTCATAAGAGGATTGGGTGTCTAGGGGATATCCAAATGTGGTACCACCTATAGTTTAGAACTATATGTTGTATTAGGTACATAGTGGAGGGTATTAAGTGCTTGATGAGGCTAGGAGGTGAGGGGGTATTATGGGAGTTCCATTGGGTACCCTTTGGAACTAAAATGAGTACCAGCTAGTCCCAACTCTAGTTTTTATTAAAAATTGAGTACTTTTGTCATTTTTATTCTACCCATTAACCCCCCCCCCCCCCACCAGACATCCTTTAATCCCCGTTTTTACCAACTATCCAAGTGGTACACCCATGGATTATCATGATCTCTTTCTCTCCAACCTCTTATACCATGATTAAAGGTTGTCTCTGGTGATTTTTCTTCCATCAATTTGAGCTAACATATTTCTCTCTCACCTTTTATTCCATCCTTTACACTTTTTCATTGATTCCACCTTATGGGGTTAGGGATTTATTACTGAAATTTCAACAAAAAATGGTGAATTCTCTTCTTGGATTAGGGATTCCACTTCCCTTGTCTAAAGGGATATCTAGTGATTTTTTTACCCTTTTTTCAACATTTTTTCTATATTAATCATTTAATATGTAATTTACTATATTATTTTTATGATTTTAGAGTGAAATTTTATGTTTTTTAGGTTGTTTTAATTATACATTTTTGTGAAGATAATGTTATAGGAATTTCTAGTAGTGTCTATATAGGTTTTCACTTAGGTTTAGTCATCTTTTGGTTATATATATTTTGTTATTGTATTTATATATTCATGAAAGATTCATTAATAATTCAGGTAGAATATTGTTATTTATTAGAGTATGCCTTAAAAGTTTATGAAAATAAAAAGTAGGTAGTCCAAACCTATCGATTAAATTCTTTAGATATTCCAGTCAAAGGACTACTGCTTATTTTTTACATGAATAATAATGATAGAACATTAATTTTAGAATAATTAATGGGTGGTTTCTGATGATATTTCAGAATTTCAAGTAAATTTTTTTCAATGATCATCACATAGAAATATATAATGGTCATAATTTATTCATTCCTTACCTAAAACAAATAATTTTTCAGCCTTCTCTAAGGTTCGGTTTTAGTAAAATAGTATCTATTCAAGTTAATGTTTAATTTTTTATGTAAAATTTTTTCATAACTTACTTTTATTGGTTCTATATTCTTATATATATTTTTATATGTAAAATTATATTTGAAAAAACTTTATGTCTAAGTTTAATTGGATTTGATGAGATGTAATACTCAGATACTTAGGCATGTATTAGTCCTTTAGTTATAAAAGTTTAAAGCTTGAAAACATTCCAAGTATTATTTAGTTATATATATTATTTACTTATTAGAACATAATTTTTATGTCTTCTTAAATATTTTTAGTATATTTTTATATATATTAAGTTATTTTTTAACTAAAATATAGAGTAGTGAGATTATTTCATTAAATATTTCTATATTTTGATCATTAAAAGGTTTTAATAATGAGGAAATTCATTTACACAATAACCAGCATGAGTTATAAGTCAAAAATCCATATATAGACTTACTAGAGAGTTTAAATTGGTGGTAATATAACAACTAGGTTAATTTATATAGAATTTAATGATAGGATTCTTAAATATATTTTGTTTCTCTAAATAGGTTTCCACCCTATCTAAACATAAATATTTAGAAAACTATATTTTTTTATTACCACAAATTGTTAGACTTGGTTTTTTATTTTATACTAAAATTTTAAATTGTAAATTTATCATGTGAAACTTTTTCCTATCTAAAAATCACTCTTCAGTATGTTTTAGAAAAGTATGGATTTCAAGGTAAACCAAGTTAAATTATTTTTACATGATTAGAAGATCAAATGTAACCCCTTCACTTATTAGGAATTACTTTCATTAAATAAATTTTTTATTTAAAGTAAGTTTTAAATATGAAAATTCTATTTTTAAAAATAACTTTACCCTTAGTGGACACTAGTTATTATTTATACCTTACTGCATGCCTTTTTTAGATCATCATTAGTAAACTTTGAATTGTAATTATGTTTTTTTTTTAAGGTTATTTTAATTTATAATATAATTATATTATGGAGTGATCACAGTAAGAATTATTTCATGTATGACATGGTGTTGGTTTTGTTGTGTCATGTTTAGATTTCAACTGAAAACTTTTAGGATAATACACCTTCTATACCTTGTTCATCAATTTGATTATTGTTAATATTACTTATTAAATATACTTTAGTGTTTTTTATACTATATCTAGTTCTTTATTTCACCCTAATTATTTATTTTGATCAAGATATACTTTATTACATGTGTGAATTAATCATTTATCATGCCTACTTATTTTCATTTACATTGTTAGTATTTAGTAAGTGATCAGGTTTATTGCTTTTATATATTGAGGTCATGCTTATAAATATAGTTGTTTTATACTTATTGAGTATACAAGCCAATTAAATATTGGTAAGAGATGGTATGGAATTTAATAATTCCCTCACTATGTGTGGGATAGGATAAAATATTTCCTTAACTAGGTATACCCCTTCCTCTATCCAAAGGGAAGGGTGGAATGAGTTTACCTAAACTATATATACACTACTCCTTTTTCCAAGATGAGTAGTAAACCATGAATTAGTATTATGTATTTTTACTGATCATCATCCTATAATATTTCCGACCTTTATCAAATCGTAATTCCAAGATTATACTTAAATAATTTTAAATACTATGGAACCTCCCAATATAGGGAGTTGTTTATTATTGTAAAGATTGATCAATTTTATATTTTATTGAAAATTGTTGATATGATCTGGTTGTTAACGTCATAAAAAAATTATATATATGTATGTTAATGATTAGGTATGTTTCTGTATACACATGTTTATTAAATATTATATTGAGACACCCCTAGGGATTCCTTATAGAGTATTTATGCTCATGCCCTTGATGGATAACCCAATGGACATAGAATAGAACTTATTAGATTTCAAGAGTAGACGTGTATTTCTTAGCTAGATGGGTGGTCTAGAACCTTGGATCCCACTTTCTAGGTGTATTCTTGTTTTTTTTTATGGATATGAGGATATTTTGTAGCAGGGTTGTCCTGGGGTATTATTATCATGTTTCTCTATGTCGAAAATCTACAATTTACACCTACAACCCTATTTTTAGCACTTTAGTCCATATGTGGTTTTATCAATTATTTAACATTATATAGACTTTTTGTATGATTCATACCATGTTTTGATATGTATTCTTGTTCATGTTTTTTTACATTTATTATTTTCCAAGGAATTTTGTTATGAATTTATTTTGATAGTGGTTGTTCATTTGAGTTCTACCAAAACCACTTCTATATGGGTTATTTTGGATTATTGGAATAACTTTTTATTAAAATTTTTTAATTCCTAAACTAAGGAAACAATATCCCACCTACATTCCATTAAAACCTAAATGATTATTCTAGGCTCTAATTATTGGTATAATCTCCTAAGTTATTTTGATGTATCAGCCTGGTACTATTTGGATATCAGATTCAATTCATTACATTGGTAGTTTATTGGAACATTATGGGTCTATTTAAAAATATATGAAGTAAGTAAGATCCAAAATTAATAGATCTCTTAATCCATAAAATTTATTTCACCCTGGTGCATCTACCTAATTTTAACCCAAGAAGTCATGGATTCCTTGTTCACTGCATAATATTATAAAAAGTTTCACCGAGTGGTTTTTCCATTTCCTGTTTAACATAAAAAAATTTATCGCATCAAATTATACTCAAATCTACCAAGACATATACTACCATTGATCCCAAAAATAATGCACATATATCCATCCTTATGAGAACCAAGAAATTTGATCCATGTAGTGGATGATATTCATATAGCCTATCATAAATCCCATATAGGTCATAAATTTGGCATAGAAAAAATAGATTAGAGCTCAGTTAAGAGTCCCATTCATGTGATAACTTTTGAAACAAAAAAAAACTTAATCTATTAAAATGATCAATAGGTCATGTGTCTTGTATGAAATTTTTCTATGAGCCTTTATACAAAACTATGCTAACTGAATGTATGAGGAGAATAGGGAATCTTCGTATGGTAGAAATTTTTACTTTGATGGTGTATAGATTATGTGGATTTTATTCAAGGATAATTAAAAATATTCATTGGAAGTGTCTCAAATAACTTGTATGAATTTAGAATTTTGAAGTTTTATTCTGTTGAAGATACCATTTGGAGTGATTTTAGTATGAAGATGAAGATGTATATGGAAGTTCCAAATGATTCTATACTAGAAGAAGATTTATTTATAATGTGTTACTATAAAACTTATCTTATTATTCATAATTATTATCCTTTGTATTTATCACCTCATAAGATTGAGATTTAAGTCCTTCAGTATCCTATCAAAAGAGTTACTCTAATTTCAAATATTGAGTTATTATTCTTTAATAAAGGTTTATTATCTACAGTTTTCATTTTGAGTTTTGAAATGTATGTCCATCAAAAAAATTATGTCTTTTACTTATTATTTTTATATTCTTTATAATACTTCTATTATAATTTTATCTTGTTCCCCTTACAGGACAAGATACATATATGGTGTAGTGGGGTTGGTTTTCTGATTAATGTTATATGTCATATCTATCATGTGAAATGATTTCATTTATTTTACACATGAAGTTTTGATTAATTTTGGGTTGTTGTTATGGTTCACGGATACTCATTAAATTTAGGTAGTGATAAGTAGAGAGTATGTAGTTACAAACTTTTCCCTTAAGATAGAATCAATGAGGATGAATTAATATTTTATGAACTATTAGGGATTTAGATAATAGAAGTCTATAATGTCTTACCACATTTTTCTTATGGAATTTCACATCAAATTTTCTTTATTTTACATATTTTTTTATCATAAACAATATAAAACATTTATCATGGTGTTCTTTTCAATTCCTAGATTAAAAAAATTTTCTAAAAATATTTTAATCAAATGATAATTTAGTGTAGGCGGATTCTTTTTGAGACAAACTATAGTTACATTTTAATTAATTTTTTATTTATTTTTATTTATTTTTAGTGAGATTATGATATGTGCATTATCAATCATTACAAAATGATATAGCTCATGTATTTATTTTTACTAATATATGTGTGATATAATCACATTAATACATGTATTATGTAATACAAATGATTATTGTAATAGTTTCTTTAATACATGCATTTTAAAAAATTTATGGTTGGAAATACATAAATATATTTTTTTCCTTATTTTTTTATCATTGAAAATTAATAGTTTAATCTTATACCATGGGGTAAAAATATATGTTATTAATATTTTTGTTACATTTGGTAAAAAAACATGTTTTATTAGTCGCTTGTATTACTATAATAAAAATGGGATTTAGAGACCATAAAAAGTTTTCATTAAAACTATTTAGTGACCACATAGAAACAAATAAATAGATAACTATTTTGGAATAATATTTAAATACCCCCCATTTATAAATGAATATTTCACACATTGGTTATGGCCATCTCAGTATTGGGTTGAGAGACAGTCAGGAGGCCTTGTGACAATTGTGTAACATCCAGACTCATTCTTATTGGCTTGGGAGGATCTCTGATGCCACTAATACTAGGTGAAATTATCAGGACACCAAAGATTATAAATGGATGCCTAGGGTTTATTAATATCATGGGGAATTATTTAACCTTATATATAAAACCACATATAACAAACATCCTAATATAGTGTATAATCATGATGCATGAATGGAACAAGACCAAACTCCAACACATTATATATCCATACATACTAATCAAAGTATAGAAGCCAATAGTAATACAATAATATAGAGTTAAAAGGCCCAAAAATGAAAAGTTTTCCATATAGAACACTGTCATACTCCACATGAGATCTACCACCAAGGTCCTAACTCCATCCTAGTCCACAGCCTCAATAAATCTCACTAGAATGAAAGATATACTCCCTTTACCTATATAATAAAAAACAACTGAAAAAAACAAAAGTTTATATGAAAGGGTTAGTATATAGACTCAGTAATAAATCCAATAAATATTTCCCACACACTCCATTAAGTAAAGAAAAATTTAGCTTACTATTTACATAAAAATATATTTTAAATAGGTAAACAAGAAAAAAAATAGGAAGAAAAGGTTTAACATTGAAATACTTCTTTCAACCTCACACACACACCCATTCCATGAACACACACCCATAAAAATCACACACACAATGCATCTATTATCAATTAAACCCCACTGAACAACCCATACACATGAGAAGTAACCATCCCTCCAAAACCAAGTTGTCCCTTAGAAGAAAAACCCCCTCAAGCTAGGAATTGTAATTGTAAAAAATTTTAACTCGATGAGGCCATTTCTCTATGAATCATGAACTCACACCACCTTATTCCAATTTCTATTTTCATATTTAAAAATTACTTGCCCTAAAATTTGAGATTCACATAGAATTTTCCCAAAACCATCCTTTTCTTGAAAAACATATCAGGAATCATAAAATATTATGGAGGTTTAATTTGGTAAATTTCATCAACAATAACACCTGTAAGTTTTCCAAAATTAAATCATTTAATTTTTATATAAAATTTTCAGGATAGATAATCCACCTACCTTGAACACAAATTCACAGAAAATACCAAGTAGAAGACATATTTATATAATGTAAAATCTCTAAAGATCACCTCAGATACTACTTGGATCGATAGATAAATCAAGAGAGATAGAAGAAGGGGTCTTATAGAGAGTAATAATGGAAAATATCATTAAAAATTACCAAAATAATCATATGTGGTTACCCATTAATGTGAAAAACTTCACCCAAAATTTGGTTGTTATATCAGTCGTTGAAAAACTATGATGACTGGCACCATTCCTTAGACCACAGAATGGTGCGCTCATCCAAGAAGATTTGGATATCCTATATGAGTTAACCCTACATATTCACCATAACCAAGACTATATTGTATGGAAATATTCCTTATCATTTCAACTTTCCATTATGGCTTAACTTCTCCAAGCCCAAGTGCCACCATGGCCACAAATGTGGTCATGGAGTTGTACCTATTCACTACAAAAAAGTCTTAGGTGCACTATGGCCATCAAAACACCCAATTATATGGATTTGTGGAATATTTCCACCAAAGTAGATCACCACACCCATGGCCCAATACTTACAACTCCATGTTGAGTGATACAATCTCCACCACACCGACAACCACGATGTAATGAATCCCATATTTCCATAACCTCAATTTTCAATAGTGAACCCATTATATACTCCCTAAAACTAATATGAGACACTACAAAAACATAAAAAAAACATAATTCCAAAATCATGGGTATTACATTCTCCCCTCCATTAGGCTCTCTATCCTTAGAAAATTGGAAGTTAATGTCTAGAACGAATCTCAAACCACTAATCCAATATAACGATATGTAATTACCAAGACTCCTCAAATAAAAAACTCTGTTACTATGAAATACATACCATAAGTATTCAGTATCCTCATGGGATTTTCTTTTTTCTATTCTAATATCTTAATTATAGAGTAAACCAAACTTAACATCTGAATCAAGGGGAACTTGATCCCAAAAAAAGTAAGAAAGAAAGATAAAATCACACTCTAACCAAAAGAATATATGAGAAGGTCACACACTATATTAAATATATAATGAAATTATACATGATAAAAATCCCACTGATATGGTTAAGAATATCCAATGGTTCAAGTCATCGATGAGCTAACTACCCTTTCTTATTTAGATGAAACTCACTAATAAAGAATACACCTATAAGAATCAATGATTCAACACTATTAATGACCATAGAAAACAGTGATATGAAGATTAAGTTATACAGTAGATCAAATACATGTCCATGATTATCTACACAATTAATGTTTTATATCCTGTTAAAGGATACTCACCCCAAGGAAAATTCTTTCTCAAACCTCCACTTGAATAGTGTGTTTTGACATTAAGTAATATAAAATCCTCTAATTATATTCATATAAATCATTTTTGGATAACCCTCCATGGATAACTAGGGTATATATTACATAATATAGAAATATGTACACGAAATAAGGTCAAAAAATTGAATATAGCCCACTACCATATTTTTATAGACACTTTCCCCTAAATTAGAAAGAAATGAAATGAGTTGATTGAGTTTTCTATGTACAAACTTGATGAAATCATATTACTAAAGACATATAAATTTCAAAACACATGATAATTCACTTAAAATAATTAAAAGGTACATGTAATAGTCACAACATTCCCACAATTTAGTTTTCAACATTCATTTCCTTATGTTTCATCCTAATATCAAAAAGAAAAACCCATTTGAAACTATTCTGGTAAAAGGAAAACCTAGAATTTGATCCAAAAATTCAAGAAATAATTTACATTATCTTACCAACCATTGATGGATCCCCACTGGTAAGATTTCACTTAATAGTAATACTATTAAAAGTTCCCACTGAACTTCCTAAGATTTAGTTTCTCAAATCATAAATGAGAGACGCCTGAAGAAAATAATAACAAAATCTTTGTCCATATAAACCAATTTCATGTCATAAATTTAACCCATAAATCATCCATGATCCATCATTTCACTAACCTAACACCCAAAGACTTACGAGTTAAGACATCCAATACCCCATCGATCATTAAATATTAGACTTGGTCAGAGCAGTTCTTGATGAAACCGGACAAGAGAAGACATGAATAAGGTACTAGAAATAACCCACTAAGCATAGAAGTTATGATTCCTTGAGTTATATATAAATTATTAGAATGAAACGCACTATGAAAATATCTTTAACATTGATAAGTATATATACATTACCATGTAATTACTCCCAAGAATAAAGGTGAATATTATTTCTAAATTACCAAAAATTAGATTTTTATTTTTCTTAATTTAGTTAAAATAGACAAGAAATAGTTCTAATATATCTCATCTACTCTTGTCTAATTCATGTCCCAATCCTATTGAAAGGATGAAAAACTCCTCTATAATATAAGAGAGTGACTCATTAGGCATAAAAATAAATATGAAACTGAATTTTAGCAACCACTACCTTCTTCAAATAATAGGTTAAAAACTTATAACACAAATAACTCCACCAAATCTAGTCCATTTATATGTTAATAAATCATGGGGAATATTATAGTTCTCAGAATATTCTGATACTCATGAGATGTCATGATACTCATTCCATGAGGCATCATTTTTAACTGAAATTCTTATTTCCCCATTCCATTTCCCAAATAAAGCCTGAAATAAAAAAACAACAAAACCAATTAAACAAGCAAAATAGAATGAAAAATCACTAGTATAATAATCTTAGTTAATTCAATGGAATAGAATCAAAATCATTATATCATATAGAAACCCTAACAACACAAAATATTTCCAAATAAAATAATGATAAACATATTTCCTTGGAAAATTAACTTATTACCTACCATTCTAGGAAGCCACCATAGGGTTTCCACCCACTTTATTACCTTATTTTGACTTTCCATAGAAAACCTCATTAAAATTTTTTGAGTTCTCAATACAATGGAAAGGTTTTCATTATAAAATTTCAAAAAAACCTAGTTGAATAAAGTATTTAAATCCTTTATGGATTTTGAGAAGTATAAAACCCATTAAAAACCCTTTTTACAAAATCACTTTTAAAAAACATCATGAAATAATTCCACCTAATAAAATGATGCTTGCTAAGAATAAAGAAATTATAGGTTTCAAAACACTAAAATGTTTCCTTTCAATAATTCTTTCTCCAAATGACCATATAAAGAGAAATTTCTAAATCTTTTATATCACCATAAAGCTATATAACTTTCAAAAAAATACCAGGAAATAAGTTTTTGAAGATCTATTTTAAATTCAGAAAACATTTGTAAAATAGAACATACGATTGAAGTTTGTTAATTTCAAAACTTCTTTATCATCAAAAAATGGATCATTAAAAAATAATGAATAAATATTAGGAAAAAAATCATGCAATTTCCAATAATAATCACATGAAAAATTTGTACCGATCATTTAATATACATGAAAAAGTTACCAAATTTATTATTAACTCATGATCAACAATCAAATTTAATATAAAAACTGCTTATATCCTACTTTAAAAAATCGAAATCCTAATCACATATTTTCAAGTAAAAAAGAAAAAAAATTACAACACAAATTATATAGTCATATTTCATATCATAATCCTCTAAATTAAATATTTTACAAAATTCATTCCACTACCAATCGATCATTCTAAATTAATAACAATTAAATAACCCAAAAATTAATATATCCTTCTTTCATAATTAGTGATATAAAATAATAATAATATAAAAACATATTAAGCATTACATTTAGTAAACACTTTTTTAGATATAATAATTTTACATTCTATTCTACTCATTATACTAAACATGTTTTACTAACTACAAACATAACATGTCATAACACATGTTATTCTTTTTAACATATCATCAAATTAACCAAGGAAATAATAAATCAAATTTTCTGCTTGCACTTTGTTTAATCGTAGTAAATACACAACAAAATTTTAAAACATTAAATTTAAATAAACACGTGAAATGTTATGAAAATTTTAAAAATTCTAGGCTAAAAAAAGAAACTCTTTGTGTAAGGTTTATCTACATTATATACAAGGAAGTAATCACTAATAAATAAAGACAATAAACATGTAATTATGCTTTTGAGTACTCATTATAAAATTATTAACATCATATCAAAATATCATGGATTCAAATTACTGTTTAATAAATTATTTTCAACCAAATTCAGTCCTGATTTATGTTTAAGATCTACATCAATTTCATGTTTCTTTGCTCTACAAAACACAAAGAAGGCATAAAAAACTAAATGCTATAAAGAATTAGCAGAAAACATAATTCCAAACCATATTTTCTATACTTTGGAAACCATTTATTATAATCTCTCAATTTCATTCAAAATCATAACAAACCATTTCCAATAAAAAAATACATAATGTTATCATTTACCAAGTTTTCTTACTAATGCATGATATCCAACTCTCATCAGTTCAACCTATGATGATGAGGTGACGACATGCTTAGAAGTTTTTAACAACAGTTTTAATACCTAAAACACACTATTAATTTGAAGTTAAATATAAATTCGTGAGTTATGCCTTTTTATACTCTATATTTCAAATCCCAAAGCATATATCTCTATGCCTTCCATACCAATTGAAAAATCATACCATATCAATACCATTTGAAGTATCCCAACCTTCTCCCATTATTTTAGTCAAATATAAGATGCCACTAACCATATGTGACATTCCTCAAACAACAAATTTTCAGAATAAATGTCTAAAATTTAGTAATATCATGGGTAAATATTTACCATTATATATAAGACCACATATATAAAACATCCTAAGACAATGTACAACCATGATGTAAGTAATGAGACTAAACTCCAATACATAATATATACATAATAATATATGTGTAGAAACCAAGAGTAAAATAATACTATGGAGTTAAAAGATCCAAAAAAATTGCAAGGTGCTTATATGGAACACTCTCATACTCTACATGAAAACTACCACAAATATCCCAACTCCATCCTAGTCCATAACATCAATACATCTTGTTAGCTTGTAAGTGGTCATCCCCTTAACTATATCATAAATAAAAATGACTAAATATGCACCAAAGTTTATATGTTGTGGGTAAGTATGTCAACTCAATAGGTAATATACCAGATACTTCCCACACAAGACACTAAGACAATGACAATTAATATCACAATTTACATAAATATATAATTTAAATAGGTAAATAAAAATGAACACCAATAGGAAAACAAGGTTTATGACTAAAAAAAAGTTTTAACCTCATGAAGACACCCATTATATAAATTCACCATAATGAAACTCACAAACCCAATGCATATTATATTAAAGAAGGACCAATGAACATCTCATACTCACCAGTAGTGACCATTCCTCTGGACCAAAGCTTTCACTTGGAAATAAAATCCATGTATGCCCAGAATAGTCACAATAACCATGTCTAACACAATGAGTTCCTTTCCATATGCATCAAGAACTCACATCAACTTAGTCCAATTTATATAACCATATTTAAAAATAACTTACCTTTAATTTATAGTCACTCCAAATTTTCATAAAACCATATGTTTCCTGAAAAATAGAGCATCCATCATAAGAGATCTAGGAGGTTTAATTCAGGCAATTTATTTATTAATCACAAGTGTAATTTTTACAAAACTAAATACTTAAATTTATATATAAAATTTTAGTGATAAATAATCCACCTACCTCTAACACAAACACACAGAAAAGTCCTAAAAGATGAACTTCATATATAAGGTGAAATTACTTGGAATCACCTTAGAGAATTCCTAGACCAAGATCCATATTAAGGGAGAATTAATGAGGGTTTTTTTAGATTAGTAAATTCATAATCACATAAAAATATACAAATTAATCACACATTGTTACCCTTAAAGGATTGGTATCCCCCCAAAATCAATAGATAAATCTTCCATTGAAAAACTATGATGCCAACACCACACCTTGGACCGTGGAAAGGTGCATTAACCCAAAACATTTTGGATAGCCTGCATAAGGATGACCCTGTACATCCACCACAACTAGGACCAAGGATTATGGAAATATTCCTTAACATTTTGACCTTCTAGCAAGGCTTGTCCTCCCCAAACCCAAGTTCCACCACGGCCACCCCTATAGCTATGAATTTATTCTTATTACCCACAGGAAGACTCTCAGGGAACCAAGACCACTAAAATTACCTATACTATAGTGTGGTGGAATATTTTCACCAAACCATATCACCATTACCATATCCTAATGTGGCTAACATCACATCAAGCACAACAACCTCCACCACACCAACCACCCTGGCATGGAAAATCTATATTGTCTTAACCTTGGTTTCTAACCATGCATCCATTATATACTCCTAAAAATTGATCTAATACACTAAGGAAACCTAAAAAACCATAATTACACAAACTAGGGGTGTCACATTATAGTTATGGTGGAAGCACAGTGGTAATAGAAAATTTAGTAAGATGATGTTGATAGGTCACCATTGATTGAGTTCATTGGGTTTCAAGGACAAGAAGCCAAGGAGTATCGGGAGAAGGATCAGGGGCACAACAGAAGTGGCCAAGCTGATGAATAATTTTTTTCATTGATTTATTAAATAAAATCTATAAAACTGGATGAATGTGACCCCATAATATTCATAGATATGATCTTTTCATACATTATTTACAATTAATTTATAGATAATAATTTATTCAAATTTATAATAATTTATTCATTGATATATTTGGTTGAACTTCCTTTTGTATCATAGTTATAGTAAGTAGTCCAAAGTAAAATTTTCCTAGAGGTATCTATACCAGATTCATGAATCTCAAAAGGTCGTTGATGGGAATTTAGGTGTAAGATCATAAGTACCGATATTTTTTTGTTGGACATTTTTTATCACAACAAGAATTTATTTATGAATAATTATTTATCTAATTATCTCAGATTTGTGAAGGAAGGATTTTCAATCACACTTGAGAGAATTATATAGATAATTCTTTTAGTTCTTGATATAATTATCAAGAGACATTTTTTATGAACAAAGATTATCTCTAAAACCTAGAAATGATATAAGTTGGGTTATATACATGGGGTTAAAAAATTAGTTATTACACAAAGTCCCTTAACTGGTTTATTTATTTTAAGTAAACCACATACCTAATAATATTATTATTATTATTATTATCCATGATGTGCGCTAGCTCATGAAAATTTAAATATCATTTCTCAAATAAATAAATCGACATATAATTAAATGACATTAAATAAAATATATCATTTTTATCGGGGCCTTAACGCAGTATTTCAATCCTCAGATAATAAATATTTATTGATATAATTAAATATCTTAAAATTATTCATTGAGTAAATAAATTATTATTTTATTCACTAACAAGTGAATAAGTATTTTTTAAACATTCAACTCATATATATTCTAACTCGGATAACTATTGATTGAATTTATGTGATAAATATAGACGGAATAAATACTATTAATTTCCCTTAAGAATAATATTCATTAATAAAATTAAATTCAAATATAATTTAACTATGATTATGGATACACTTAGTGTGTGGCCTTCTAGGACTCTTTCTTAGTGGAATTAGGTGAACTGCTCTAAAGTCCAAGATTAGCATCAAGTAACACATCATGGAACCCATAGGGAAAGAAGTTAATGTCATAATGCCAATAACCTCTTACAAATAATTTTTGTGTAATATAATCCCTTTGTCTATATATCTAATCAAGAAGGTTTCATAATTGTATCATCGAACTATATTCTTTATATATCTTTCTTTGACAACATTAAATGAACTCATCGATAAAATTCCAAGGACATGGACTTAATAAGATAGTTACATTTTAATCAAAGGGATCAACATATCATATTCTGGTCTTGGAAGGAAAATAATTTCTTGAATTAATCAATTAATGTTATATCACAAATGATACACCCAAAATATCCTAGCTTATCATGAGCATATGTCAGCATGGTTTTTATTAATACATCAAAGTCCAGGACTCATGATATACATGAAGAATAATGTCAATTATAAGGACCAATACACATGTTTAGAAAGAGTAATATCCAATGACACATATAACATGTGTAATTTCTATTGGTTATTATATCCTCATAACCACCTATCTTAGATATTACTGAGTGTGAACTTCATGAGAAGAAGACTCAATGTTCTTTGATCCCCCAGCACCTGATAGTCAAACATCATCAATGTTCAGTCATATATGTCTCATCTAGACTATGGGGCATAAGTTTATGTATATTTTCATAGAACATCAAGGTTCTCATTATAGTGGGGAACTATAATAAACTGTCAACTTTAAAATTACAATAAATACATTATCACATTAATTTTACAAAAATGAGAACTTATCATGTGATAAGATATTTATTAACATTCAGGTTTTTTAAAATATAGGTAATAAAAAGTATAATGTAATTTGGTTCTATGGTGCGAAGTATAATAGACTACCACTTTAACTAGATAAAGCTACTAAGAAATTTCAATCTACAAGATATCACATGAAATTTATTATTCTACTGAGATAAGGCTTTAGTTAGTGTGTCCTACACATTCTCTTCCCTAGAAACTCTACTTACTGTGACCTCATACCTTTAAGAAAAATCCAAAAAGAGGTTATACTTCTGAATTATATGTGTCATCCATTGATATGAACTTAGATAATTAGTGAGTACTAACAATATATTATTATCTCAATACATTTTGATTGCACCTTTACTACTAAATACTATATCAAGCTACTGGATGAAGTTTCATATCCAAACAGCTTCTTTAGTTATATGATAAGTTGTAATATACTTGGACTCTATTATATAATTTGTGACCAAGGGATTATTTGAGCTCTCTCAAATAAAAAATCCTTTATTAATGAGGAAGATATATCCCAACTATGATTTAAGATCATTGTAGTCTAGTTGTAAATTAGCATTTATATATCCTGTGATGACTAGTTCCTCATCCCCTACATAACTTAAATCCTATATTTAGTGTGTATCAAATACTTTAGGTTGGTATTTATAACTATCCAATGTTTGTTTCATATATATTCTTGATATCTTCCTACCATTCTCAATATGTATGAAACAACAAGCATGGTATATAGCATAACATACATGATAGAACCCATCATTAAAGCATAAGGGGTTATACACATCCTCTCTATTACCTCTTGTGTCTAAAGATACATTTTATTAAAAATATATATATCATGTGATATAATCAATAATCACATTTAATATTGTTCCATACTAAATCTCTTTAGTACCTTTTCAATGCATGTAATCATGACTTAGTTTATGAAACCTCTTAAATCTATCACAATGGATCCTAATCTATAGAAATTAGGATGCTTCATCTAATTAATTCATGGAGAATCATTTGTTTATTCATGTATTAATAGATTTTAAGACTAATCTCTCATTTCCTATCAGTAATATATCATCAAGATATACTACTAGGAAAATGAAATCACTCCAACTAAACCTCTTGAATAAAGAGGGATAACTTCTATTCTTTAAGAAACAAAATTCTATGATGGCTTCATAAAAATGAATGTTCTATGATTTTGATGTTATAACAAAACTTTGTGTTTTTTTATTTATCATATAGGGGGTATATATCTTGGCATGGGTATAGGGTATCGAGTGAGTGTCATGTGAAAAGGAGGATAGTAGAGCGCATGAGGAGTGAGATTTAGGATGCATTGGTAATAGAGTAGGGTGTGGGGGATACAAGGGTGAGGAAGTGAGACATGTGAGTTATTGGGGTTGTGGTGGGGGAGAAAATAATGTGAGAGCTTGGATAAATAAATAGTTTCTCATATTTAGATACATCATGGATAATCAGTGACTTATTAACCCACATTTTCTGAAAACATAGGTAAATGTTTTACCATTAACTAATTCAAGTTCCTATAAAACATTCATAATTATCCAAATTTAAAAACATGCCTAATTTAACCACACAAAATTTCCCATCATTTTTTTGAAATGTGGGTAAATGGGTTATCCACATTTAATAATCTGGCCAAATATAGAAACAATACATGAAAAAATGAAAAAAAATAATGTGGTAAACTGATATGGTAAGTATCATTCAAATAAACTTCAGTATAGAAACTAGTTAATTGGTTTTATCATAGTCTATGCCTTGAAGTTTCTTAATCCTTTAGTAACCAATCATTCCTTATAGGTACTAACAATACTATCCTTGTCCATTTTATTTTTAAATTCTTACTTTCACCCAATAGGAATTACATACACTAGAGGATCTACCAGAATATGAACTGGGTTCCAGTATATAGAATCAATTTCATATTTTGTGGCTTCTATCCACTTTTCAACTTCTAAGATGCTTAATGATTTCTAGTAGGATAAATATGCATCATTATCAATTAATAATGAGTCACCATCCTTAGTGAATATAAGACCATAACTCTTTTATTCTCTAAAATCTTTGGCGCTTTTATATGGTACTTGTATCTCAAAAACTACCTTGTCCATGGGGATTTATGGGATTTGTTCTTATTACAACTCTTTTGTATATTAAGAATCGACTTCATCGATGTCAATAATTCTCCCACTTTATCTTTTGGATATATTCTCCCTCTAAATGAATAGGTTTTATATTACCATTATTAAATTTTTTCTGATGGTTTTTGTATATTATATCACCTTGTTTCCTTGGTATATACAATAAAGGTACATTTTTTCCTTGAGGTGAAAGTTTATTTCTAGATATAGACTTAAAAATCACTATGCATCTCCATGATTTTGTATATGATAAAAAAATATTTCCACTCCAATACTTGAATGGAATATCATTTTTCTCTCTATTTGGCTCTTCATATAATGTGTAAAACGAAACATGTAATTTCTATACCCAAAAGTATAAATTACTACTCTCATAACTCATCATCAATCTATTATGTCCAACATGGTGTGGTTCCAAATTTCAATAACACCATTAAAATGTAGTGTATACGGATTATTGAGTTTAGCTAATATCCCAAACTACCTTATAGAATCAATAAACTCTTGGTTAAGATATTATTTATCATCATCTGAGTGGAGTTTCTTTATCTTCTTAAAAAGATAATTTTGTACTTCATTCTTGAACTACTTAAATTTCAAAAAGGATTTATACTTATATCACATGAACTATACATATCCATATCTACTGAATTCATTGGTAATATTTATAAAGTAAGATAATATACTCTAACAATTAATTTGAAATGGTACACACATGTATGTATAAACTAATTCAAGAATATTTGTGACCATTTCACCCTTTCCACTGAATGGTGATTTGGTAATTTTTCCTTGAAAACAAGTGTGATATAAATCAAGTGGTTTTAGTTAAAAAAATCTAAATATCCATTTTGATATATTTTTATAAAATTATTCTCATTTAAATGACCAAACTAATGATATCATAATTAGGTGTGATATGAATCATGTAAACTTGATTCATTATCAATTTCCAACACTTGATTTTCATATTCCAATACATAATGACCATTATTCAAATGAAACATACCATAACATATGTTATCTTTATAAAATTGAAAACACTTAGTTCCAAACATGAAAATAAAGTTATCTATATTTAAACTGAACATGGATCTTGTGTTTTTTGTAACACTGTACATGTAATAACAATTCATTAAAACTATAATTAAATCTATTGACAAAGTAATATGGTAGTCTCTAATAGTCATTGTAGCCTGTTTTTCTCTATTGGTAGCTCAAATATCCACCTCACATTTATACACTTTATTAGTTATAATTTATTCTTATATTTAGATATATATGTGAGAACCAAAATCTATATTTAATACACAATTTATTAAAATTTAGAGGTTACAATCAATAAAAAACACCTAAATCTTCTGCATGTTTCTTTGTTGAGGTGTAGTTCTTCTTCCAATGGCCCTGATTAACCCATGTATAACATAATGCATCTTTTTCCTTATCCATCCCCTTGATCCAAATTCTATTGGTTGAGTAGTGAGAAGGTTACTTGGACTTGGAGTTATTCTTGGGGCCTTTATCCTTTACCTTCCTCTAATTCACCATAATTACTTAATGTTTTTCATGTATCATATCATTATACTCCTAGAAAATTAGATTTGGGAGATTCTATAATGACTTTTATATATATATCATATTAAAATTCACAATAAAACTAGATAATTTCTAAGGAAGTGAGTTGATAATGAGGTAAGTGTATAATTCCTTGGGTATCTTGAAACTCAAAATGTACAAACACTCAATGTATATAATAATCTTAACTACATAAGGTTTTCATGGTATACCTTCTCTAATATTTCATATAATGGGTGCCTTTGATATCTCTTACCTCTCTTGTATTTCATTCTCTTGATAATGATCATAGATATGGGATAGCTTGGTGTATGCATCAATATCATCATGAATATTCTGAAGCTCACTAGTTATAGATGATAACATGAGGAATTGGACACCTAATTCATCATCCATATGTTTCTATAATACAAAATCTTCCTCTTCACTTGCCTCTATAAAAGGCTCTTTAGGAACTGGGGACTACCCCCATGTATTACTTATTTTCATGGTGTAGTATGATTAAAAACTATATGTACCACTCCTGGAAGTCAGTGTAAGTTAAAATATTTAATTCAACTAGTATAAATCATAGGGATAATGTCAAGGTTAGATAAATTATAAATTTTTACAACAAAAAAAATAATATTTCATTACTTTGTCTTGATTACCAAATGTGGTGGAACAAATTTTATTTTATTAGTATCCCATTATTTTATTAAATCCCAATATCCTACACCATTGAATTGAAAATATCATATCATGTGTGTGTTGTAGTATCAGTCATCTCTATTTCTCATATCATGATATAAACATGATATTGAAAATTTATTCAAAGGTATTAAGTAAGTGGAATTTCTATCTTCTTTAACTGGAAGTTACTTGATCCATTTAGTGGACTTTTTAATCCGAAAATCATAGACTCATATTTCATCAACACTTTTCTCCAATTTATTCCAATTCTTCTTAGGCAATCAACCCTCAATAGTAACTTGTTTAAGTCAACCCAAAAAATTAGTTAAAACACTATGATAATTAAAAGTACTATGACTTGGTTCAGACAAGTACTTTGAAATATGGTTATTTTCTGACTCAAGTAATGGAAGGATTTTCGGACTTAATATTTTCTTAATAGATATTTTTTTACTTATGCATAAATTTTCTTTTATTTTATTCTTCACCAGACCAATTAATATTATATGTATTTTATATAATTTATTAACCATGTTTAAAAAATAATTTATACATAATCCATATATTTTATTTCATCTAAACATGCTTGTCAATTTATTTAGTTTATGTGTTATTATTTAGACATCAAATAAACATATATCCCACAAATAAATATATAACCATTCACTGGATAAAATAAAATAAACAATTGGTATAATCATGATCTTTTTTTGGTAGTTGGTTTATCAAATGGAATATAAACCAACCCTAGGCCCTAGGGGAAAAACACATTAAGATGGTCACGGATTGAGATGTATCATTCCGCATTTATACTAAATATCACCTTAGTTGGTTTCACCTCAGTGAATTCTTTAAGTGTATCAAGTAGCTAGGATCTCCATCCTTTTTATATTCTTAATCACGTGTAGGTGATGGGAATAATATATTTAAGGTTACATAAATGAACTATGGAATCGCAAACCCATACATAGTAAGGAGGAAGGGATGATACATGGATCATCATATTTAATTTAATAATAAAATTATCATAAAAACTAATATAATTAATTAATTAATTAAATATAAAATTGATACATACATGGATTGGTCATGATCTTGATCATACAGAATATGCAGCAATTATGAATTTAAACTAGCTAAAATTCATTTCAATTTGATCTTTATTAAGATAAATTTCTCAAATTAATAATTAATCATTTTATTAATTAATTAAATATTTTATATTAATTATTTATCCATACTATCCTTGATATTTTCATCCACTACAAATTTAAATAAATTAATTTTAATTTAAAGTTATTCAGTACATGGCATGTACTAAAAGGGAACATGCCATGTACCCTTTTGGTTAGATTTTTAAATTCAGTCTATATTTTAACATATGCATTATGTAATGAAGGTAATATAAAATGTGCCATTATACTTCTAGATAAACCCATTTATAGAAATTAATATTTATATGGATTTTACTATCTTGTGACAAGGTGTGTGATGTACATTGTGTATGGTTATATTCATGTACTGTGTATTCACAGAGCATGTAAGACTGTACGAAATGTCGATATGTTACACGGCATTTTGTTTCATGAGTTAATCCTCATAGTCTAAGTAGAATGTTTGATCACATGAAATTAAATTAATATAAATAGAAAGGACCTATGGCTCTTCAATTTAAGTACACATCATGTATTACACCCAAACACGATGTGTATTAACAAAATAATTCATAAAATAGTTAATTTAAGCATTTCATTACACATAACCTACTAAAAATCACTTGATGTGTAATTCTGGGGGGAAACTCTATCACATAGTTGTTGGAATGGTGGAACCCAATACATTAGATGATTTTGGTCTAAATTACTAATGAATATTACTATACACTAGTCTAAATCTCTTTTGGTTCAACCTCTATGGTGAGGTTGCTTCATGTTTCAAAGGAAGCGCCCCCTGGTCAGGGATCTAGGGACTGAAGGCTATTGGCCCAAATTTTAGAGGAATTGTAGCAATGTTGGAACTGTGGAAAATCTAATAAGAAACACCTATGGTGGTATTATAATAGTATGGAATTAAACATGATTATTATATAAGAACTGTCAAGTGACACTGACATGGTATTGTAGCCCTATGAACTTATCATCACTGTTACTGTAGCATAATGGACTAACTTTGTAGATTTTTCACTATAGAAACAAAGGATACTAGAGCACTATGTTTCTTTGTGAGCTAATTTTAATCTATGGTTTTTGGATTTTTAATTTTTCCTCTATAATTCACTCCTTAACATAGTTATTTTTTTCTACCTTTCCATATATGTGGGGATTATTCCTAAGCCACATAAATAATTTGTTTTTGTTCTTATTTTTTATTTTTTATTTTTCACCTTTCTACTTTTCTAATAGAATCGAATATCATTATCACTCATGAAATTTTCATAATAATGGATTTTACAACTATTTATACATCAAGTGGTTTAGTTTTTTAATAATTAATTTTTTATTGTGCGCATTTGACTCACATAATATGCCTATCATGGAAAATAACTTTCATGAGATGGCCTGAATTACATGGCATGTACAGCCAGTTACACATCATGTAATTTATTTCTAGACACCAAAAATTTACACATAAGGATTATAGATATAAAACACATTGTTAATAAAGTGTTACATATCATGTAAAGTAGGTTACTTTTCATGTAATTCCTTTTGGACCATGTTTCACGGTTGGCAGTCAATACATGACATGTGTAGTAATTAAATGACCTATACTTTGACCACACATCTTTCGTGATTTATGCAGGCACATCCCATGTGGGTTTACATGGAATTTAATCATGTTACATGTTGTGTAGCCCTATCATGTTGTGTTCCATAAGGAAATAAATACCTGGAATGAAATAAAACACAACATGTAATGATGCCTACACATTGTACCATGATTTTCATGTCTCACCTTTGTGTGGTTGACCAAGACTACATGGAATTTAATCTTGGTTACATGTTATGTAATATCATCATTAACATACCATCATCGGCACCTCCATATGGGATCATTGAGGGTTCTTCATATGTTATTGGGTTATTCTTGGTCATATGAAATTGAACTATCATGACCTGACCCCCTGGAATCCACATGGCCGGTGGAAATCTAAGTGTGACACCCCAATCCCACCTTCAACAGGCTATGAGCTAGCGATAAATTCCAACAAGGCATAAACTAAAATGGGATGCCTTATCATAATGTACCTATACACATGCACACAACCATCTTCATGAAAAAGTGCAGAGGAATAATAAAGGACTATAACATCTAGAATATAACCATAGATGCAATAACCTCTAGGAAATACATTAGATCACAATATAATAAATCCAAATAATAAAGGTGAAAAATACATTCCCAATATTAAATTAAGTCTCAAACTAATAACAACTATAAAATGGGAAATTTAGAGAGATCCCTTTCTCCTAATCACAAAGTTGGACAACTGAACGCGATCAATGCACCCAAGTACTGCTATGCTCCGCCAAAGTCACTATTGATATACATGTCACCTTCATAAGACATGAAACTTATAGCAAAATCCCATTTAGGGGTTATTATATATTTACCATATAGAATTACTTGAAAACAATAAGGTGGGAAATAAAAAGATACAACCGTAGTTAGCTCAACCCAAAGCAAGAGGGAAATGAATGCCCAATATATGCTCATAAAGAAACCCAAATGAAATAGAAAGGGGATATCCATATCCAAATCCTAGCTAAGAATGGTAAGTCAGCCTTTATCTCCAAAGTTCTATCTTTTATTCCTGACATCATACGCAACTACATAAGAATATGTGTGGTAGACCTTCGCCTTACCACTATGCTCATAGTTGAGGCAGCACAATATCAAATAGACAACCTAATCCCCACAGAAACTTCAAGAAAAGGGGTTCTACCCCATAGATAGATGACTCATTCCATATGTATTAATGGTTCTTAAAACCATACCTTTTTAAATACTATATGGGATCCATACTTTGGTGAATTAGGGTGTTACTAACCCCAACGTATTCCTAATAAACCAGCATGATCACTATCATTTCCTAAATGTCATAAAAATAATTACCATGATCAAACCACCTTGTTTCATATATATAATTCTAAAAAAATGGACACCATCATGTTCTATGTGGAAAAATTATTAGGATATTCTATTCATGGGCCCAAAACTCAGTCCAAAAGAAGGACATGTATAAGGTGAAAGATCTTGAGGGATGTACACAACATGAACCTAGGGTCAAATAGCATGTGACCTCTCCTGGACACTTGGTTATATCCTAACCTACACATTTCTTGGTTGGAAATGTGGTTCAACATGCCATTTAGAAGAGGTAAATGGGGTTTATTGGTCACCCAGGGACTTTCTATGTCCTTTCAGCCTATTCTCTTGTACTTCAGCCAATGCCCGTGTACACTAGTCATGCTCTTATACACTGGTCATACCTAGGTACCTTGTATATGTCTGAGTACATGGTCATTCACATGTACTATGACTATTCTCATGTTTCTAGTCGTGTATAGGCATTTTTACTTCTGGAGTACATGTCGAGCTGCTAGCACCAAGCCACACAGCATGTATGAGTCATACATGGCGTGTGATATTTTTCTTCACCTAAAACCTATCCACCATATCTAGGGGACTACATGGAATGTGTTCCTAGAAAAAACATCATGTATGTCTTGATTTTTCTTAAATTAAATAAGTAATCACACTTCTCACCCATTCCACTATCTTTTCTACCATTTCTTCCTCAAATCTCTCCAGGGAGTGTGCATATAGGGCCAATCACATGCAATCTACCACCAGTGTCTAGATTCTATACACCCAAACCCAATGTGTATCTTACCTTCACACCATTCCTCTCCTTTGGATAAATAAAAAAGAAACATCCTCTAATCCATATCTCCATCTCCCACAACATGCATTTCACCATGATCTATCCACAAAATAATGATATGCTCATTGTGCACGCATCCTCACTGAATCTAGGTGTTCGATCACACTTGAATCCAACCCAAAAACATTAAACTATGAACCCATGGTCCAATGGGTAAGAACATAAATAATTATGTGGAAAATGTATAAGAGATAAGTGAATCCATCATTTTCCATTGTGATATTATCAATGAATACATAATCGTAGTATCCATGGGTGAAAACAGGATGCAATATAGGAATAATCAGATCAAGAATACCAAAATATGTAAAGGATCATGAAAAAGATATAAATCATAGATAAAATAAATTAGATGCAAAAATCCATTATTATCAAACAAAATAGGGAACAAATCCATAAAATAAAATTCCCTACCTTGATTTTGGAATGATCGTTGGTGAAAACACATTTGCAAGCAATGGAGAAGAAGATATGTTGTATTTTTCATCCTTACCAAGGTTCACATTGACCCATTTTTCATCGTTATTCAATCATGATCTTCCAATAAAGAATTATTATGCCTCCTCCCTTTAATCTCCCAGGGTTATGAAACTAACCATAAGGATTTTTTATAATATATTATTTAAAGAGGAAGTCTAGGTTTATGTCATTTAAAATAAAATAAATAAATGTATTATTTATTTTATTTAACACACCACAAAAAACCATCTTCCATGAAATGTCTGACCCCGGCCAAGTTTATTTCATTCTTAGGGTAAACCCCATGTTCCAGAATCAACTTTGGCCTAGGATTCCCCAATTGAGGTTCCAAAATATAGGAAAAACATTTAATTCTGAAAAGATGTGCATATGTGATATAATATATTTAATATTTTTAATATATCAATATCGATCCCCTCTTGGCCCTGGAATCACGTGCTAACTCTACATCTGGCATAAAAAATATTCCTTAAAATATTCCAAGGTCTAATAAGGCCAAAATAGTGTTATTACATTCTACCCTACTTAAAGGATTTTCATCCCAAAAGGAATAAGTTATAAAAAAAGGTGAGGGTACTAAACCCACATAAAGATCTTATGCTCTTAGGAGATCTATTGAATGTTCCTATATGGAAAAAGAACATATATCAAAGGGATGTTTTGTCCATAAAATATCCTCTCCTATTGATCCTCTATCTTTACTGGGTACTCTGTGATGGTGGCTCCATCCTTGATGTCTAGATATCCCCAGTAAATAAAGTACATAGTTTCATGCATGTATCTCCTTTTCTATGACACATGAATACATCGGGCACTCTATCCAACTATGGGGGAAAGGAAAAGTTGTAGGAAACCTCACAAACCCTCTATAAAATCTTGAATGGATCGATGAACCTCAGGGATAACTTTCTTCCTTAGACAAACCTCTGCAATCCTCATCGTGGGGAGAATCTTAGGAAAACATGGTCTCCCTAATTGAACTCAAAAGGCCAGTAATATCAATATTTTTAATATTTTTTCCCTACCTTGTTGTCCTCTTATGCTAGAATATCACTTGTACCTTCTCTATCATCACCTGCACCATCTATGTACCAACAAGAGATGTCGCGCCAATCTCATTCTAGTGCAAGGTTGACCTGTAAGGTATCTTGTATGAGGACTTGAAAGGTTCCATGTTTATAATATAGTGATAGATATTATTATAGACAAACTCTAACAATGGTAGTTTATCCTCCCATATTTGGCTAAAATACAACACGTAGACTCTCAATATATCCTCCAACACCTAGATAGTTCATTCAGTATATCCATCCATATAGGGGTGAAACATTGTACTCATTATAAATTGGTTATGAATGCCTCCTACATGACTCTATAAAACCATGATGTGAACTATGAATCATAATAAGAGACAATAATAATGGGTACCCCATGAATTTGGATGATATTCCACACATAAAACTTCCCTAAACTCTCAACTGAACTCTTCTCCCTAATGGAAAGAAATTATACCGACTTGGTAAGTTTGTAAACAAACACCCTTATCGCATCATGGCCTCTTATTTTCTATTTAATACAAATTAAAAATTTCATATATATTATATCCCACTTCCACTCTGGTATCCCAATAGGCAATGTCAAACCTATCAACACCTAATTCTTATCCTTTACCTACTAACATGTGAGACACTGAGAAATGAACTCGAGGACACTCTACCTCATACCGACCCACAAAAAATACCATTGGAGATCCTTGTAAAAATTTGGCACACCAAGATGTACATACAAAGGTGAAGTGTGAAACCCCATCATCAACTCCTCTTGAAACATGATCAGAACCACCATTTGTCCCTAGAAAATGGTAGAATGTTCCCCTCCCTAATAAAATCCATCTAGTGTATCACCTTAGAATATTTGGTCACGTAGAACCTCACAGTCGGAGTCTCCCAACTAAGACTCTCTCACACTCTAAATAAGAATATGATTATCCACCATAAATTGAAGAAAAATTGCACCCCTCTCATCCACTAGGATTAACTACAACCAAGCCAATTGCTCATACACATCCCCTGCCAGGCAAGAATGGGACTTTCTATTCAAGAAATATAACCCCACATTTCCCTTTTCAGGAGTGTATAATATATTTAATTCATATTACTAAAGGAACCTCAACTAGAACCTATATCTCAAATTAATATATATCTAGGTAAATATGTACCTGAGACTCTGATGGTCTGAGAAAATAAAAAAAATGCCCACCCAGGAGATAGTGCCTCCAAATATTCAGAAGGATGAATACCACTACCAAATATAGATCATGAGTTGATTATTTCTTCTCATGGGGTCCTAATTACATAAACCCGTAATTAATCACTATCTGCCTCTACATCAACATGAAACCGAACCTATATCCATATGCATCTCAAAACATAATTTACTCAACACCCACCTCCAGTAGTTTCAATATATAAGAACTAGTGAACCTCCACCTTATCTCCGTAAAGGATCCTTGTCACTACTCAATCAAGTTAAATAGATACCACTTACACATCAAGTAAATCAAAGTAGATTCTAACATGTATACATATAATAAAAACCTCCAATAGTACCCCTACTAAGCTAAGAAAACTTTGCACCTTTTTCATGCTCTTATGTGGATCCCAAGAAAGAAATACATCAATATGTTTTAGTTCTATAGATAAACCATGAACAGACATGAAATTATCCAAAATGTGAACCTCATGGATCCAAAAGTAACACTTCAAGATCTTACCATAATTTGGTTCTCTAGGAGTAATTCTATGACCATTCTAAAATGATTTGCATGCTCCTCCTCTGGCACAGAATAAATTAATATGTCACTAGTGAATATAAATTTGAATCGGTACAATTATGGATAAAATATCTATTTTATAATATACATTAATAGAGTGGTAGAATTAATCACACCAAAAGGAATCACCAAGAACTCATATTGTCTATAGGAACATTGGAATACTTTCTTTGGAATGTCATCCTCATGAACCATCAACTAGTGGTAGATAAACATGAGATCGATCTTTGAGAACCAAATCATGCCTTAAAAATGATCAAAGAGGTCATAAATCCCCAATAAGGGGTACTTTTTATTTATCATTACATGGTTTGGGTGATGATAATGAACATAAAGACTCAGGCTCACATCCATATTTTCACAAACAAAATTGGGGCCGCAAAGGGGAACACACTAGGTATAATAAAATCTTTCTCTCAAAGGTCATCCATCTGAACCCTCATATTCTAGAGCTCAATGGGGCCATCTGATATTTCACATAAGATATCAGTGAATTCATGGTGTGAAATTCAATGTAGAATTTAATATCCCACCTTAGAGGTAGTCTTGGGACATATTTGGGAAATACATCCACATAATCCTCCACTATAACTGGAAGCTATAGGTTTAAAGATCTCATTAAAATGATTTATAAGATCACTAATTGATGGGTTATGGATTTTAATTTATTTATCATGAACCCCATTTTCTTAGACAATATATCTCTTTGTCCCATAAAGGATAATCTCATCTCATTAATACAGAGACAACTAACTCTCCTGCGATGATAGTCTATCTGGGAACACACCATGGAAAACAATTACATCCCCAAGATGATGTCATAAGGATTCATTAGGATAACCAAGAGGCCTCATGATAATCTTTTTCCACTGAATTCCAAATCACACTACCAAAATATGTGAGATATAGAAGAAACATTCCTTGTTTGAACCTCTAACTATAGCTGCTAGGATAAACTCTCAAATGGAATCTCCATCTCTCACATAATGGATATAGGGATGAAATAATGAATCGATCAGGTGTTTATAAGTACTGATGAAGAAGTATAAAATACAAATATCATATCTCAAATCATCTCGTGAGAAGTCTAGTCATGTACCTCCATATCCTTCAGTTTCCTGCAGCCTCGACAGCGAGCTCTCTAAGCACAGTGTGGGGCACCTATTGGTGGTGGTAGAAGCAGATCGTAGAATTTGTCCTCCACCATCAGATTATCCCTCTATATCTCCACCTGATCCTCTACCATCGCTTCCTTCCTAAGGGCCACCCTAACCCTATCTAGGAGATCCCTAATCATGATCCATGTGACCTCTCCTATCAAAATCATAGAAAATCCCCTCTGATATCTGATTGGATCCTCTGTGTGAACCATGCACTATAGATACATATACCAGAGTCAGGTCATGGGGAGGTCTCTTATGCTGAGACCCCATTGATTAATTCCTGCTAGCTACTATAGATGACTCAACCCCATGATTTCCACTACTAGATCCAACCACCTAGAATCCCTCTGTTAGGAATCTCTCTATAAACATAGCCTCCTCCAGAAGCCCATCATAAGTGGGAATGCATAAGAAAACTATGCTCACATTGATGTCGTTGTAAAGGCCCTGCTTAAACTTCCACACCCAGAATAAACCATATCACACCATATCAAGTGACTAATGTGTGAGGTTATTTAACCTTACATAGTACACTAAAAATATCATACCATCCTATTGTAGATTTAAAATTTCTTGAATATTCACAAATCACAAGCACAAAGGGTAATGCTCATCATGAAAAAACTACTATAATTCTATCCATGAGAGAATCATCTCATCATGAGTCTGCATAACCAGACTCTACCAAATCCCTATTGATCCATAAATTATACTAGCTACAAGATTACCACTTAACCAGTCAGGGTTCAAACAATCCTGAAGACTCGAATCACTGACTCGATCCAATACTCTACTAACTGAGGGTTGGTCTAGCTACAAAACCTCAGTGATCTATGTTACTGAAACTCATGCAATGTTCTCAACGTGTATCCATCATCATCATGGCCTATTGGAACTATATTCTTCTAAAATGGTGGTGGAACTTCTCTATGTCCACCTAGAGGAAACATCTCATGATAAGGACCTTGTACTGAGCCCTCATCACTCAACTATTCATTATGAAGATCTTGTATCAACATCCTAGATGGTTGTTTTTCATAGAGGAATATTGAAAATATCAATATGTCCCATATTTAGATGATCATATATATGAGTAGATAACTTATTAAGGACATTAAATTAAAAATACTCAACCATATATGATTCATGTGCCATTTTTTCTATAATCAATGTCATGGTATAATGAGTCGATAAGAAGGCAATTTAGGGTCTTGATGAATGGATACATCAACTGATACACCAATATTGGGTTCTTGAGACTAAAAATTCACTCAATAAGCACTAATAATATTTCTATAATCTCCCAAATCAATCCTCACCATGGGTCCAACTACAAACATTGACACAAGGATGAACTTCTCATATGCCACTTTGTTATGAACAAACCCACCAAGGCCTTCCTGGATGGCAGCAAGCTAAGAGTGACACCCCAAGCTTGCCTCTAATAGGGTAGGTGATAGAGAAAAGTTGTATCACCCCAACACTAGATAGCCTAAACTCAGTGTCTTATATCAATTACATTAGAATGATTACAAGGAATCAAATCCTGAAGGACCAAAGAGTTTAGTAGTCTTGGTAAACCAGATACATACATGAGTCTGAAATTAAAAAAATAATACACTAATTACAATATAATTTTTTTCTAAATATCTTTGAGGATAACTTTATTCCAACTAGTATATCCTTTTATATCTTTCATAGTATGTTTCTTGGATTCTTGGGGAAAGGAAACATAATAAGGGTGAGCTCAAATGATCAGTAAGGGTAAAGTATATATGAAGAAATAAAGAATCAATGAGAATAATCAATATGGAAAGGTAAATAACTAAGAATACATTCCATGTAATAAATAACAGATAAGAAGCGAGTAAATAATATGGAAAGGTAAATAACTATAAATTCATTTCATACAATTAACTAGATAAGACAAAATAAATATATAAATGTAAGAAATTTAAACACATAACATTTATTCAATGAACATAAAATGAAATGTATCCATAGATACATAGGAAAAAAATATCATGGATGAATAATAACTAAAAATAAATTAATTAAATTCTTAATTATTGGACGTCATGTTACCTAGGCACATGATACGTTTACCAGAAATATGGTTTAAAACATATTGGGTAAAAACACATTGGCTTAGACTATCCAACTTATTTCATCCCATGAGAATAAAAATGCATAATGGGTCTTACATTAACTAGTCCCCATCTCATAGAGAATTCATTAATTGGTCTCCAACCCATATAACATTCATTAATTAGTCCTCAACCCATATATTGAATGTCCAAAGCATTTAAATAAACAAAGTGCCTTATAAAATATCTGTATTGAGTAAAGGACACGGATTTATCAATATTTTCCCAAATAATCAAATAACTTTCAAACTAAACACCATATGAAAAAATGGTATATGGTTCAATCAATAATCATATCAATGAAAAATGATACGAATAATTAGGGGAAATTCAATGTTCAATGGTCATAGGAAATTGAATATTTCAAGGGGACTAAAAGGAATCAAGGAAGTGAATTTGAATATTATCCTTGACCAAATAAATCAAAAACCATCCAGAGGAAGAATAAGGATGGTATTAATAAAACATATCCCAAGTTTAGTAAAAATAAAGTGTTGTTTCCATTGATAAAATATAAGAAGAAATTTAAAAGAATTATTAAGAAAAATATCCTTTGTTTTGAAAAACCATTTTCTAAAATGACTTTTGAAAATATTTTATTTAAAAATTAAACTTTTAAATATGCAAAGGAATATTAAATGAAATGACAGTGATTAAATACATACTTTCAATATAAGGTAAAAATAACATTCCTTTTTCATGGAAAAAAGGTTAGAAAATGACTTGTTTAGAAAGTGATAAGAAGATTTATTTGAAAATTTTGGTAAAAGAAAAATGTTTAAAAATATATCTACTAAATAATTTTGAAAATTTTAAAAATATTTTTGAAAACCTTTTTAGAAAATGGGTTCTTTTAGAAGAAAACAAGTTCTATGTCTAAGGATTGAAATGAATTTGAGTTTTCATAAAAATATTTTCTAAAATATTTTAAGTAACAAAGAGTGGGAAAATGGTATTAATACTTGAAAATATTATCAATATGTAGAGAAGAATGAAATGAAATTGTTTACTAAAAAATGATCCAATAATTTCCTATGACATAAATACAAGTGTAAACAATCCCGAACAAAATGAGACTGTAAAGTAAACCCTTTAAACTATTCTAATGTTTAAGTGAGAATCAATAAATTAGTAGATTATGTGTATCAAATGTGATTCCAAATATAGAAGTGAAAATACATAAATAGATATTAAAAGTCATTTTACACATAATCATGGAATATTAAGGACAATTAGAAAGTAGTATAACCTAATGAAAAGTAATTGGGTTATGAAATTCCTTTTCCACTTGGTAAATTTTAAATCAAATCCCCTTAGATGAAATAATTCAAATTGAAACTCAAAATATCATGAAGAATGAATAAATCATGATAGTATATGACAAAGTAGTAATATTTAAACCATATATAAGAAATTAGGTGAACTAAAATTAAGTGATTGATTTAATAGAAAGTTAATAATCAAAAAATGAGGTGAGATTGCAAATATAATCATTAAAAACATTCTCAAGGATAATAATCCTAAAACATTCAAAAGTGTCTCATACCACTTTGAACATTTGAATCATAGTCTCCATGAGTGAATAATATTAAATGAAACATATAATATCATCAGAATAAATTTTTTCATCATATAACATTTCAAATGTAAATATATACACCATATAAAATAAACTAGGTGCAAAACAACAAATAAGTATCAATGTAATGTAAATTGAGATAAAATCTCTTACCTTATGTTTCCTTTCAGGTGAACTTCCTTTAACTTCCTATATAATAAAATTATATTAATTATATGCTTTATTGAGAAACTTTTTCATTTTTATCATTTCTTTTTTTTACTTATTACTATGTTTTATACAACTACTTAAACAATTAAGTTTACATCGGTTGTTTTGAACAAATTTGGTTTATAAGTCAAAAACAACTTTAGTATGTCAACTATGGTCAAAGGGGTCATTATATAACATATCTAGAATAATAATCATAAAATAACTACTATATTTATACATAAATTATACTTTTAAAACTAATAATTAAATGTGGTTATGAAAAATCAATCAATGTTACAATCATGGAAACTGTAGGTCGTACGTACGCATGAGTAACATTTTCATTTTTGAATGATTGTTATGGAAAGAAGTTAAGTAGAATTATATCTTTCCATAATGATAATTATTTCATAAACACCATATTATTTAATCATATATATTCATATATATATAATTCTTGTGATGTAAAATGAATCACATCATGTCGAGGAGGCGGTAGTCCACACGTCCACGAACGATGTTATCTCTTTTAAAGTGTGTGAAAGTGTAATGAGGAAAACGATACATATTATATTTAAAGAAAATTATTATTTAATTAATATTATATAGATTTTTTATATGTCACATATTTTTAATTAAACCCATTCTTTATACATTCCATGAATCGTGTGAACGAATCACATTGCTTTGAGGGGGCGGTAGTCTACACATCCTCAAACAATGTTATCGCATTCCCAAAAAATAGAATGCATAAATATGTGTGTCATAAATGGGTTACATAAGTATAAATACATTAAAAATATTATATATTAAATATATAAATAGTGTTTCCATCATAATGGACAACTAGGAAATTTGGTAATGGAAAAATGGACAATCATCCTTTCATGAGATGGTAGTTCTCCGTACATAGAAACAGTATGTTTGTTACCCATTATATGGATGTGTGTGTTAGTGTAGGTAGAAAAATTTTCATAAAATCATACTAGTATATTTATTATAATTTTTTATAAAATAATTAAATAATAATATTTTTGGATTAAATAATTCAAATAAAACTAGAATGCATGAGGAAGTTTGTTACCTCTTATTTGGGTAACTCCTTTTGGTTTGAACCAAAGGCTTTCGTAGATTTATTTCTGAAAAATGGAATACTTATAAGATTAGGGGAGGGATTTTGAGAAGTTATTTTTTATGATCTTGGTTGATAAAAAGTGTCTTGAGATGTGTGAGGAAGTGGTAGAAGAGGAGGCCTTTTTATAGTGGAGGAGGAGTGGCACTCTTGTAATATTTGGAAAAAGGAATTACATGAATGTTTTTCATGTTGAAAGGGGGTCTGATAATGATCCAATTTTAAGAAAATAAAGTATATTTTCGATATATGTCCTTATAATATCTCTTGGAAAAGTTTATAGGTCATTTTGGGTCTTAAGTTTAAGGTTTAGTCTCTTATTAAGCTTAATTTAACCTTAATCATTGTAATTAATTTTAATTAGATTCACAAATATTTTTGGTTAAAAAAAATTTGGTATTAATATATAATATAAATTATTCTAATTCAAAATATGAAATATATTTTTCCAAATTCTAATCACAAAATTGTCATAAATTAATTTAAAATCCATCCTATAGGTGGGACGATAATATGGATTTTTGAAGTAAAAAATGATCAAAATATTGATAATTTTTTACATTCAATTTCAAAGTTAAATTGATCTTAATGACCTTAATTGGATTAATTGATAATATTATGATCTAATTAAACTTTAAAACCAATTAAAAGTATAATTTAAGCTTATAAATAAATTAGATGAAAAATCTGTTTTAAACTAAAATTCAATATTTTTAACTATTCATTAAAAAATGACATGTTTCCAAAAAATGTCAAAAATTCACCCTAACATAATTTTTATATTTCAATTTAAAAGATAAATTTTATTTTAAAATATTAAATCAATTAAAGTGTCAAAATTCAAATTTAAAATAGTTTCTCCATTAAAAGGCGGCAAAACTACCTTTATAAAAATATAGTATTTTATGTATAATATTGGGTTTGTTTTTATCTTATGCCTATAGAACCTAATATATGACTATAAAAAAATATTTTATTTAATATATAAAATATATATTTCATTAAAATCAATAAATAATTGAAATTAATTATGTTTATCAAGACAAAAATCCTTTGGAAGTATAGAAATAATAACATTTCTTTTCATATCCTATTAGTTATTATTTTTGTTTCTAATTAATTGGTAACTAATTAATTAATTAGATTATATATAAACCATAAATTTTCATAACTTATTTAATACTATTAATAACCTATAACATAACTTCTAGGTTATATCATATTGTATCAAATAGTAATATTCTAATAATATATCATTGTTTGGTGAAACTTGGTCTTGCATGCAACACATGCTATCGAGGAAGGTCGCTCTTGCGTGTAATGAAATATAACTCAGGGGTGTGTTTATTACAAGATATATCATGTATTGAATTTATTTAAAATGTTAAATATATAGTAGAGTCTCAGGATATAATATTCCCTTACTTGTTTGGTGATGTGTGCCATACACACTATCGAATACAAAGTTTTACTTTAGAATTTCAGGGTATTACCCAAGTGATGGGAATGCATAAATTGAAATGAGAGTCTGTAGCCTAATTTATTTGTACACACACACACACAAATATCCATACAAAATAGAAATGGAATAAAAAAAAGACTACAACATGTAGATTATAACCATGCAGGCAATAAACTCTAAGGAATACATTAAATTACAAAAATATAAAGCCAAAGAATAAAAGGGGAAAAATATGCTTCTAACCAAAAATAAAGTCAAAATACGAAAGTAACAATAAAAAGGGAAAGCTATATAGTTTCCATATATTGATCTCCAAGTCTAACCATTGAACATGATTAATTCACCCAAGTACCGCTATGCTCCATAGAATTCACCGCTGATCAGTATGTTATCTGAATAAGACATGATACATGTGGGAAAATCACATGCAGAGGTGAGTATATATATACCAATAAGGATTCAATTGAAACAATAAAAGTAAAAATATAAATATATAATAGTATTCATTTTAATCCATACTAAGAAGGAAACAAAAACCCAATATATACTCATAAAGAAACCCAAACAAGAGAGAAAGGATATCTCTATCTTCAAAGAATAACAAAGAATGATGAGTCATCTTCCATCTCAAAAGGTCCATCTATGATTCCCTTTATCATGATTAACCACATAAGAATATTTTTGGAGGACTTGAACCTCAAAATTATGCTTCACAGTCGAGGGGGCACAATCTCTATTGAAGGACCCACTCTCTGTCGGAGCTTGAATACAGGGTATCTTACCCCGTAAATAGATGAAATGTACCTTGTGAGGTTAGGGGGTTTTAAACTGTTACTATGGAAAGATTATGGGGGACCTATGACTAGGTGGAATAGGGGGTTATCAACCCTAGAGTCTCTCTGATAACACTACTTGAAAATATCCCTATGCCCATGATAAATTATTATATTGCGATAAATGATGATATATGTATATAAAATCTTGATAGCTCGGTTGGTTCGGCGCTGGGTTTATATAGGTGGGAAAGCGAGTTCGAAACCTATTGGCTCTTTTTTTCCTAATAAGGAGTTGTATTAATATATTTAGAAAAAATATAGATAAATATATATATTAAAGTGACGTAGATTAAGTGGTGAAGTGCCCGGAGTAAGAAATTTGGGTCACGGGTTCAAAACCTACTTTGCGTTTTTTGTAAAAAAAAGTATACCCACGGTTATAAAACCATGATTATATGGTTTTGACAGTGTGTCAATTAGATACAAGTCTTTGACATGGTGAAAAAAATGCTATACCAATGGTTTTAAACTATGGGTATAGGTTCGGAACCTATCCCGACGCCTCGGTTGCCCACGGTTCTCAAAACCGTGGGTATAGGCTATACCCACAGTTTTGAACCTTGGGTATAGGTCATTTTTCCAGTAGTGTAAACCGGCCCGGTCACTACCATCGGCCAAGTGTCACTAAAAGAAGCATCATGCTCACACCACCTCATGTAATATATCTAAGTCCAAAATGAAGGCCATCATCAAATTCTATGTGAAAAGGTATTAGGATGGGCTCTCTTTGGACCCAAATCTGAGTGCATAATAAAGATATACACAAGGTGGAAGATCCTAAGGGAGGTACATTGTGTGTACCTTGGGTCACACGGTATGTGACCTAGCCTGGAAACCTGTAAATTTCATATCATACACATGGAATGGTTGTCCATGTGGGACTATATATATTTTAAAGGTGGTACATGGTGTGTATCGGTCATTCAGGGCATACCCATGTCCTTTCAGTTTTTTCTTGTGTACTTCAGCTCATGCATGTGTACACTAGTTGTGCCTATGTACACTGGAGGTGTCTGAGTACCCTGTTTGTGTCCAATTACATGGTTGATCCCATGTACTCTATTCATACATGTGTTCCTAGACATATATATAACACACCTATATTTTATGAAATATTTTTTCCAAATAAATTTAATTTCTTTGATATCTTGTGTTATACACAACATCGAATTTAAATAAACCACGATATACTATAGAAATATTATTTTTAAAAGTGAGAGTTATCACCTGGACATTAGATTGGTGGGTATTAATAATACTAGCTAAATTATGAAATAATTATGGTAGAAAATGTAAAAACAATTAATTCATTGGTTATCAATTGATTATAAATTAAAATTTAAAACTTTTGAAAGAAACACTACTGGAAAAATGATTTTTCCCAATGCTTCTATACCAACGGTTTGTAAAAATCGTTGGTATAGGTACCCTTTCCCAATGGTTTGGACAAACCGTTGGGAAAGCCCATTTTTTGTACACCTTTCCCAATGGTTTGGCCAAACCGTTGGTAAAGGTTAGCCTATCCCAACGGTTTGGCCAAACTGTTGGGGAAGGCTGAATTCGGGACCACCTTTCCCAACGGTTTGCCCAAACCGTTGGGAAAGGGTGTCTAAAATTCAACCTTCGGCTAGAATACCCAAAAAAAAAAAAAGACCTTTCCCAACGGTTTGCAAAAACATTGGGAAAGGTCCTTTGATTTTTTTTGGAATCTACCTATGAAGAATATTATATAAATCAAAATTTAAAATAATTAGAACAATACATATATATATTTATGAAATTATGTTAACAAAAGTCATGTTAGGTTAGTGGTTAAGTCATTCCGTTATAAACTAGAGGTCCTGGGATCAAATCCCACTGGATGTTTCTTTTTTGAAATACATATACCAACGGTTTTGAGAACCATTGGTATAGATTTTATAATTACTTATACCAACGGTTTTCAGAACCGTTGGTATAGACCCTATACCAACGGTTTTCCCAAAACCGTTGGTATAGACCTATTGTCACAGCTTACTTGCCAACGGTCCTCCAAACTCTTGGTATAGCCTATACCAACGGTTTGGGGACCTATACCAATGGTTACAAACCGTTGGTATAGGGTATTTTTCCAGTAGTGAAAATGAAATATTTTTCTGAAAAATAGATTTTGTGCATGAAATGTATTTTTATCTTAATAAATTAAATTAAAAAAAAATTAGTTAATGATTTTAATGAAATTTATATATTATATATTAAATAAATTTTTTAACATTCATTTAATATTCTTTATATGAATGGGAAAAAATAAACCAATTTTTATGTACAAAAATGTATTTTTCTAAAAATCAGTTTTCATCACGTGTTTCATGATTATTTTAAAACTAATATCTTAAAATTATATAAAATTTATTCAATATTTGGAATCATGAGGTTCAAATTTGGTGAATAGGCCCCTTTTATTTTTTGCTAGTATGAATAGTAACTGTGATAAAATTTATCACTTATATAAAAGGTAAATCAGGTTAATCTAGGTTAAAATAAATGATAGGGCCATAATTTTTCATTATAATTATTATTGAATGAATTTAATTTTACCCTTATCACCTTAGGATCTAAATTTATTTTTTTAATGTACACATGTCCACGAAAATGACCCATATAATATTTACAAAAAATAAAGTTAAAAAATGTCACTCTCTTAGTTTTAAATATATTTTATGTTTCACATAAGGAAAAAAACTAGTTATAAATGAAATTTAATAGTAATTTTATGAAAAATGAAATTGTTTTCATAATGTTAATTTATTTATAATTTTTAAGGGTTAAATAATTACTTAAATTCTTTTTAAACACCGATACAATATTTCTCCAATTAATAAATATATATATATATATATAATTATTTTAAAATTATTAAAAGTAATATAATTTGAGTGAGTTAATGTTTTCAAAGAATTTTATAGATTAATGTGACATATTATTGTTATTTTAAAAAATTATATTTAAATTTTAACTTTTTATTTATGTCTTTTAAGTCAAATTAAATGAATAGTCTAAATTGGCAATAATGGTATTTTATGAAAATAATATTTTATTAAATTAATTAAAAGTCATAAAATGTTACAATATGATAAGGGGGATAATATTTGGTATAAAATGTCATTAATTCCCCATTTATTATCCTTTTGGAACCATTTTTCTTGAGAATTACTTTAATATATTTTAATCTTTTAATAAATTTCACAAGTTCCCCTCCCCGTTATTATAAAAGAGAACCCCACATTTATCTTATTAGAAACAACATTAGACTTTTTTATCAAAAAATATATTCCATTTTCTCTTCTAAACTCTACTACACACATTCTATAGGTGTTTATCTTCCCAAAATACTATCCTTAGAGCCCTTAAGATGAGATATAAATGAGATATTTCAAAGAAGATGTAATCACCTAAACCAATCAATTACTTTTTAATTATTCTTTAACTCTTTTAAATATATTATATTATTTATAAAATAATTAATTCAGTATAATAAATATACGGAAATGTTATTATATTTATGAAACCACCGGTATTCACCCTCTTTCTGTCAAATAGGATGTGAAAATATCGCTCTTGTGTGCGTATGGCTTATCGTCTCCATGTAGCGATACAATTAATTTATCATCACTATATTTTATGGATATGTATTATGATAGGTTTAATGTTTATATATGATAATTATGACATAATTATAATTCCTAAATTATAATACCATATCTACATTCTTACCTTACAAACTGTCAGAAAATGATAACATCAATCGTGAGTACATGTGGACTACCACCTCTGTGAAGTGATGTGGTTCATTTTTCATTTTTTTTTAATTGGATGACAATAAGTATAGATTTAATGAATATATATGATATATATTATATTATAATTATTATTTAAATTTTTTTTATTATTTACCTTTCTTTCAATCAATCTGTCGAAAAAATTAAAATTGTGTTCATGTGTACGTACGGCCTACCGTTACCATGAACTATGTAATTCATTTTTCTATCTCTATATTTTATGAATGAATATAAACATGTATATAATGATTATATATGATATTTATTTCATTATTAACATTCTATATTTTGTAACCCAAATAAAAATTCAAGGACCAAAACTACTAAACCAGTTCATACTTGAAAAATGATGCACATATCACCTGGAACAATGATTTTAATAAAGAAGTGTTAACAAACATGTGATAAAAGATTATGAATAAAAAATATATGGTATGTTATAAATTATTATTCTAATTTAATAGGTTTATAATAAATATATATTTATTATTCATAATTTTCTAACATTTTTTAAGGAAGTTGGACCTAAGGTAAGGGATTTTCATCTCACTTTTATTTTTGTAGGACGCATGCCTTATACACCACTTATTCATTTTGTGTGGTGTATATACTAAATATGTTTTTATTTTATCATGATTATTATGAAAATAATTTGGAATTAAATATACATATAATTCTATGGGACTTATTATTCAAAAGTTACCAAAGTGGTAATGGTTTTATGTTACAATCTCATTGTTTATTAGGATTTTTTTTGATTAAGTTTATAATAATGAAGTATTATGATATAACTCTCATTAAATTTATGAATTTTCTTCTAATATATTTATTTATTTAAAATACAGGTTTTTATTTCATTTTATTCACTATAATTTCTCAATATACTGAAAATATATTTTTAAGGAAAATCGACTTTATTTTTTCCATTTGGTCAAAAAACCTTCTTTTCATTCATATCCATGTTTTATAAAAATGTTTTAAAGAAGGTTTTGACTATTTTATTATTATTTTTTAATTTATTTTCTTTCCATGTTTTAATTTTTACAAAAAATTTAAAAATGAACCTTGTTTTCATTTTCTGAATGAGTTACTTTTTTATTTTTTTTACAAAACAGTAAAAGGAATGTCTTCTTTTAACTTATATGACATGAACAGAATTTAACACTGCCATGACTGCTCAACGGTTTGAATATTATTTAGAAGTTTCCATGGTTATTTTAAAAGAAAATTCTTTTCATAATATTTTTCATATTTTTATATTTTAAAGAATTGATTACAAAATAGAAAGGTTATTTTCCTCAAGAATGTTTTAATGATATTTTTATTCACCAAAGAAAAAAACGTGACTTCAATTATACTTTAATGGGGATATGATTCAAGGATACCATCCTTATTATTTCTCTTGATGGTTTATTTTTATGATAAGATATATTTAAAATCCATTCCTTTTCTACAGGTTATGCTATAATTAAATGTCTATGAAACCCATTTATTTTCATGGGATTTGATATGATGAATGTTTTATGATCTTTTGGTACACATTTGTATGATTTTAATTATTTTATGGGTGGGACATATATCTACCTCCAATGTATTGGGTAAATATTGATATATCATGAGATAAATTGGATTTTGATGGGGAGTGAACCCAGTTCAGTAAGTTACTTTTTCCACTATGATAGTATTGGGAGTGAACCTTGACTACTATTATGGTTTGAGGAGTGAACCCAATCCACTATGATCTCTTGGAAATGATCCTTGACTACTAAGGAAATTATTTTATATGATTATGTGTATTCCAAAAACTTATGTTTTATGACAATGTTAGTCTCTCATGGATCATGTTTTTTTATTCCATTATGATTCATGTCTTATGAACTTCCAATATTTATGTCATGAATCGGGATTATGATCGATGATATGAAGGGTATGATTTTAAAATGTTATGATCATGTTAGTATACTCTTATCTTCATGTTATTCTCAATATATCATTGATATATCCCTTTTCTACCCATACTGATTATATGAGTTCACCCTTTATTATGTTTCATTTCCCTTGGTTATTAAAAAAGGTACTAAGTACGATATGCCAAATAAGGGTGTTGGTTATAAAGAACTTAGTGGGAGATGATGTTGATATTTTATAAACTAGTTGTTTATGTTTCTAAGTTTCCAAAGGCTCTAGACATATATAATTTTTTTGTGGATTGTTTTATTGTGTAATGAATATTTATCTATTAATATGTGATATAAATATATATATATATATAAACGTATGGGTCGTTATAGTTAGTATCGGTCCAAGGTTTAGTTAACTTTGAAAAATATGATGAGTTAACTTTAGTGAGAAGCCTAGGGATAGGTATAAGTATAGGATAAAATCCTAAAGTATTGGTAATTATCAAGAATGACCTAGGTTAAACCTAAGGTATTATAGAAGAAGGTGTCATAATTTATACATCCTATAAATTATTTTTCATGATTATGTGGTTTTCAACTATGATTATTGTTTCTCACACTATGTTTTTTTATTCAATGGCTGGAACCCAAAGGAATATTGTTAATATTGAATGTGATAGACAATGAAATGATTTTCCTCCTGGTCAATCAAATGTTTTGGGAGTCAGAATGAAAAATCTATTTACTATGATCACAAAACTTTATCAAACTATAAATCATGCTGAACATCAAAATGAGAAATAGAGGGAACAATATTATGTTGAATCCTTCATGAGGCAATATCCACCTTCTTTTAGTGGTTATTTTGATCCACTATTTTTTAAGCAATGGATAATTACCACTAAAAATATATTTTTCAATCTACAATATTCATAACATTAGAAATCTATTCTAGCTATTTATCTTTTATAAAAAGGATAAAATCAGTGATAAAATCTTATCAATAACAAGAGGCAATAGGAAAAAATTGATTCCATGGGGTGGGGTGATTTTAAGAGATTATTTATCAATAAGTAATTTCCTAGTATTCTTCGTACAAAAATAGGGAAGTAATTCTTTGAGTTTAAATGGAAGGAAGATGAATTTTTTGGTACCTATAAGGATAATTTTACAAGACTTTCAAGGTATGCTTATGGTATTATCATCTAACCATAAATTAAGTTTGGTCAATTTTTCAATGGCTTAAAAGGAAGTCTTTGAAGGTCCTTATCTATATGGTACTTTAATAGCTATGAATATATATTTAAATGCAATATCAAGGTGTAAATAGAGATTATAGTTACACATAAATCTCATGGATTTGATAAGAAAATAAATATAGAATTAAAATGGAATTCTAAAAACCCTGGGGAGAAAAATATGATCTTTACTTTATTCTCAATGTATGGAAGGAAACATGGAGTAAATTATCTTAAGTGAACTGGTAAATGTTATAAGTGTGGAAATTAAGTTCATCCGGTAAATAAATACCAAAGTGATCGGAAAAAGTAGTCTAATTATATTAATAAAGAGAAATATTCATAGAATAAACCACCCACCCTCCATTGTTTTAAATTAAAATATTATGGGAATTATTCCAATTGGTTCTCAAATCTGACAGTTAATGATGGTGATCAACGTTAGCTACTACTTAAGCCTAGAGACAAAAGGAAATCTCATGAAATCGCTATTTCTTATAAGGGATATGATAAGGACATTGTAAAAAGTACACTTACCATCCACTCTAGAACTTCTAATTTCTTATTTTATTTTGGATCTACCCACTCTTTTATATCCAAATAATTTTATAAGGGTATTATTCCACCACCTCAAATATTAGTTGTTTAATTAGTATTGAAAACTCCTAATGATACGATGATCACATCCCAAGTCTGTCATTTTTAACTAATTGAATTTTATGAGAATGTGATTACTTAAAATATTATTATTCTCACTTTGTTTTAATTTTATGTTGTATTAGGCATTTATTGGATTTCTTTACATAAATCCCACATCAATTATTGAGGAAGGGATGTCAAATTTTATATTCTGAATCAATCTATGACTATCTATTGGTGAAATGATAAATAAAAGATTCCAATGGAAATTGCATCCATAGTATAGGTCATGATTCCTATTTAAAAGGGGTATTTATCTTATATGGTTAGAAATAAACACAAAATTTATGATATTCCTATTGTGTGGGGGCTTGATAATTTCTTTATGGAATAATTGTTTGGTCTTCCACTGAATCATGAAGTTGAGTTCTCGATAGAATTCACACCATGTTCTAAGCCTATTTTAAATACTCCATATATAATATCCCTAATTAACTAATATAAATTGGAAAATAAACTCTAAGAGAATATTTACAAGGTATTTATTCATCCAAGTGCGTCACCATGGGGTGAATTGGTTCATTTTGTTAAGAAGAAATATTGATCAACGTGACTTTACATTGATTATTGAGAACTTAATAAAATCACTATCAAGAACAAGTATATTATACCCCGTATTGTTGACTTATCAGATCAACTATTTGGAGCTCAATAATTTTCTAATATTTACCTTTTTTGGATATCATAAATTGAGGGTCAAGAAAGAGGATATTCCCAAGACACCATTTCATGCATGGTATGGACACTATAAATTTATAGTGATTCCATTTGGCCATACTAATGTAACACCCTGAGTTTTATGATTTTTTTTTGAATAAATTTAATTTCTTTGACATAGTTTTTTATATTTTTAAACAATTTAATATTATGTTGCACATAATATTATCTTAGCTTTAATTAAATGCAACATTGAGATTATATGAAACATTATTTTATTATTATAATAATTTAAACAAAACAATTATAACCTATCCATTAGAATGGTTGGTATGAACAGGATTAAATGAATTATGAAATTATGTTTTACACATGTATATATTATTCTTTGACCAATTAATTATAAATGGATGTAAAATCATTTTTTAAAATAAAAGGAATTTTTTTTTGAAAAACTATACACAAATGTGTTTTATATAAAAAAATCACTCTTGATGGATTATATTAATTAGATATATATATATATATACATATAATATTTAATATAATTTTTAACATACATCTTATGTGTTTTCTAAACATTATATAATAACAAATCCAGTTTTTCTCATAAAAGAAGTGTTTCTCTAAAAATGAAATTTTGTCGCATTTTGATGGTGCACTTGTTTTAAATCTATTTTTCAAAATTCTAAAAATTCTATTTGAAAATATAAAATTATTATTTGAAATTGGGATATCAAATTTTACTTTTTTTGAGTTTTTGGTATTTTTCTAATAAGTTTCATGTTTTGAAGAATAGTGAAAAATACTGAATTTTAATTTAAAATCTTTTTCATCAAAATAATTTATAGTGTAAAATTATATTTTTGATTGTTTTTAAATTACAATTAGACAAATTTTTATCATTTAATCTAATTTATGTAATTTTAATAAATTTTAAATTGAATTTGAATATAAAAATATACCCATCTTTTGAATGCTTTCACATTAAAGACTCATTGTTTCGTCCCGTCTGTGGGATAAATTTTTAATTAATTTCTGAAGATTATGTAAATTGAATATGTAAAAATTTATTAAATATTTTAATAATAAGGTAAAAATTTATTAATTATTACCCTTTTATTTTTGGGAAATATTAATAGTAATTTTAGTAATTTTTATTACCACGATTAAGATTAAACCAGGTAATTAAGGGTACAAATAATATTATAAATATTATAAAACTACTCTAACACTTTCCCAAATGTTATTGGATGAAGCTAATTCTAATATTAAAACCTAATGTTCTAAATTTTATAATTTAATAGACACGTTCCTATAAAAATGGCTTGGATATTATTAAAATCAAAGAGAGTGATAAAATGTCACACTCATACTTTTAAAAAGTATAATATTTTTAATATGTTGTTAAATAGAAGATATGCTCAAATATTTATATTATTATAAAATATAAAAGGTTTATATACATTATGGTATTTTATTTTTATGTTTTAGTGAAGAAATAATTTTCATAAATAATTACACAATAATGATGCAGTAATTATTCAATTAATGAAACAATTAATTAAATAATATAATAAATATTAAAATAAATATAATTTGGATTAATTAAGGTTATAAAATAATTTTATTGGTAAATATGACATATTATGGGTGTATTTAATTAATTGGTTTGATGTTTTCTTGTTGGATTGATTTTCTTAAAGTCAATATAATGAATAGTGTCAAAATTAACACTAATGATATTTTATGAAAATAATATTTTATTAAATTAGTTAAAAATAATAAAAATATTAAATGAGAAAAAATAGGATTTTATATGGTCATAAATATCATAAATTTTCCATTTCTGGTGAAATTAACTACTTATATGTAAAACTTTCTACCTTTTAATATTGAAAATTTTGTTACCATATTTAAAATTAAAATAGTCTAAATAAGGGTTAATTAAAAAGATAAGGTTTAAAATTACAAAAAACCTATATAAAATCTATTTGTTGATTTAATTATCACCCTATCACACCTTATATTATAATTCCTTTCCATTTTTAGGTATTTGGATTGGGATTTAATTTATTATAAATTAATATTTTGTGAAATTTCAAAGTGCCTCTTCCCTCTCTTATAAAAGGGAACATATTATTCTCTTTTATTCATACTTCAGAACCTATTTGGTTCAGACTAAATATATCCAAATATACTTCCAACTTCTATCCAATCATCATATAATCCTTAATTTGGGAATAAATCCAACCAGAGAAGTCTTTTTTTTCAAATTTAAAGGAGATACCCAAAAAAAGAGGTAATGTTCATCAACGAATGTTTTAGTATTATTTCTTCCTTAAACCCCTTAAATTTTTTTATTTCAGGTTTATATAATAACATAAGTATCTGAAATATACTAAAAAATTTATATTAATTTTTTTACCTACAATCATACACACTTATATCAAATGGGTAACGAACTTATTGTTCTTATGTATAGTGAATTGTCGTCTCATGAAAGGATATTGTTCGTTTTTCCTTTACCACCACTCATGGTTGGGAATTATTATGAACACTATATTTTTTATGATATGTATGTTATTTATTATGTTTTTATTCTTATATAATTATTATATAAAACATACCTTCATTCTTTTCATTTTTTGGAAATATGATAAGTTTTTTTTGATGTGTAGACTACCACATCCTCAAAGTCATGTGATTCGTCCACACTTTACATGGAATGTATTAAGGATGGGTTTAGTGAAATTATATTATATACATGAAAAATAATTATACTTAAATGGTATTATATTTATATATATTATTTACTTTATTTATTTCAATATGACATGAAATGGAAGTGGCGTTCATGCATACGTACGGCCTACCGTCTCCATGAACGGTGTATTTCATTTTCTTTTTCTATATTTTATAGATAACCATAAATACATATATAATGAATATATATGATATTTTTATCATTTTTATCATTCTGGATATAATTAAATCATGATCTAATTATGAGGACCAAGAATAACAAGCCAAAACATGTATGAGAAACAAAGTGGTTATTTCCTGAAACATAACTTAAACATGAAATTGTTAATAAGCGGGTAATATAAAGTCATAAGAAATTAATATATGGTATTATATATATAAATATGGTTCTGTAATATATGTACAATAAACATATGTATATTATATAGGAGTTTTCATGAATACGATAGGAATCAAGACATGAGGTGTGGGATCTGTATCTCACTTTTATTTCTATGGTACAAATGCCTTGTACACTACTTGTTTAATATACATAGTGTATATACTAACCATGAATGTATTTTTTGTGTCTTATCTAGAATATTATAGTATTTTCAGGTACATATAATTTTCTTTATTTCATGGGCCTTACAATTCTACTAATTATAATGTGATGAGTATTTATTTCACAATCTCGTCAATATTTGGGATTATTTTGTTTTAAATATCCATTGGGGAATATTTATCCTCCACATCCATGTTTTATAAAAAAAATTAAAAAAAAATAATATTCTACTATGAATATTTAAATTTATTTTTACCCATGTTTAAATTTTTAAAAAATATTTTTAAAGGAATATTTTTTTCATTTTCCAAACGAGGTACTTTGTGACTTTTCTGGAAAAAGTTTGAAAGGAATGTTTTTTTAACTTATAAGTACAGTTTCATGATGCCTTATTTCCTTTAATATTTCCTTAAATCATACAATATTATTTTCAAAGAAAATTTTTTCTTTTAAAATTGTACCGCATTTTAAAAAGAAAGTTTTTTCAAAACAGAAAGGATATTTTCTTCAAGAATGTTTTCTAGTGATATATACAAATTATTTTCCATCTTAGATAGAGTTATTTGATGTTACTTATTTTTTTACTGGGGATATGATCCAATAATACTATTATTATTCTTTCTTATAATAGTATATGTTTATGATGGATTGATGTTTATGAATTATATTTTTTTCCATGAGTTATGTATGATGAAATGTTTATGAAACTGATTTCTTTTTATGGGTTCTGATATGATTTATGTTCTTATGTCACACATGTGTATGTTTTTTATTATTTTATTAGTGTGACCTATATCTCTTTTCAATGAATTGAGTAAATATATATAACTTGTTAGGTATATATCTTATACATGGACCTAATTTCGTGTTAACGGTTCTAAGCATAGACCTGGTTTTGAAGTCCATAATTTTATGCTTGGACCAGGTTTTCATGTCCATATTTTTATAAAAGGGATCGATTCCATATCCTTAATTTATTGAGATAACCTGTTACTATTTTTACATGTTCACAAAGTTATAAGTTTATGTGTATTATATAATTTCATTTCTTATGTCAATGTTATGATCTCGTGAATTATGTTCTTTGATTCTCTTATGATTCATGTCTTATGAACTACTAATATTTATTCCATGATTCATGTTTATGATATTTTATATTCAAGTTATGATATTATGATGTTATGATCATGCTATAATACCCTTTATTCTCATGTATATGCTTATATATCTCCCTTGTTTACCCTTACTAAGCATATAAGATCACCCTTTTCTTATGTTTCTTTTCCCTATGATATAAAGAATTGTTTTTAAGTATGATATGTAAAAAAGGGTTCTATATATAAATAAATAGGTAGGGGAAGATTTGTATGTATTATGAAACAATTTTTTATGATTCCATGATTCCAAAGGCACTAAACTAATACAGTCTTTGTCCGTGTGTATGTGAATTCTATAAAAATGATGTAATATCCATGTATGTTATGCCTGGGTAATTATAGTTTGTATCAAAGCAAAGGTTTAGTCAAACTTTGTAAATTTGGATAATAAAACTATAGTGAGGTCCCTAGATATATTTCTAAGGATATTTCTAGGTATTTATCTAAGTATAAGTCTAAGTATATGTTATAATCCTAGACTTTTTGTAATAATCATGAATAACCTAGGATTAAACCTAAGGTTCCATATATTGAAAAATTATAAGTAGTTTCCCTAGATTATGTGGTTTTACAACTATTATCATTGTTTCTCACATTATTCTTTTGGTTTTATTCTATGGCTGGAACCATAAGGAATCATGTTAACATTGAATCTGATGGAAGGTTTGGTGACTATGAGAAACCAAATTTGATTATGATTGGAAGATATTGTGATCATGCCTAATCAATTATCATGATATATTATTAACAATGTGAACCTATATGAGATTCATGACACATATAATAAGAGGAATATGGACTTTCATGAAAGTTCATGTGGTTATGAACATAGAGGAAAGAAGATTCGATTTCCTGTATGTCAAGAAGGTGGGAAGAAGAACCTATAGAAATATATCAAATGGAGGGGAAGATGTTATCTTTGTGGAAAAGAAGGTCATATATTGAAAAATTGTTGAGAATTTCAATGTATTGTGTGTGGGGAACATGGGAATTATCCAAATCTATTACCTAACCTAATAATTTACTTCTAGACCAAGGAAAAAATATTCCATGACAATCATTGAAGTGTAATGATTAAATTTTTTGTGTATTTGGATTCAATAGTTATGAATTTTGAAATATATAATGATCATACGGTATAAGTTTTCTGTTAAGTATTTTAAAGAATATGTTGAATGGCACTAATGACCTAGAAAAGTAATTTAATAGAAAGGTTATATTTTCTGGAAAACACATGATTAAGGGAATTTAACCCTTAGTATGTTCCTAATGTTGAGGGAATGGTGTTTAGTTTGATTATAAATGGGATAGTATTGATAACATTGGCACTAATAAGATGACAAGATGGTATGGATTGAGTTTATAGAATTTTTGGATTTATGGTGTGAGGAAAGAGTTAATTTTTTAAAGAATACATATTTTAACTAAGGTTTTATGGTAATTCAGGTTATTACCATGTTTCAATAGAAAACATGATAATGGTATTCACATGTTTGGTAGGTGACAATTAAGAGATAAATCTTTTTTTTAGGGATAAAGTCTAAGTTTAGTGACCTTCTATTGAAATTCTTGGATTTTAATATTTTGGAAGGTTCATAAGGGTAACTATTTATGAAATTGTTTATGTTTAAATTTGGTTGAGGTTTTAGATATTAGTGTGTCAATTTATAAATATTGGATAATATGTACAAACCATTTTGTTGCAATGATAACTAGAGACAAAAAGAATGACTATCATTTCATTATGGATATTATGATCCACTAGTTCTTTAGGCATTACAATTTCAATATAATTTCTTGGAATAATAGATATAGAGAAAATTGATCAAGGCACAACTAATGGATGAGAACATGATTACAAAATGGAATGAAAACAAGCAAGTATATCTTCTTGTTAAAATTCTTCAACTTTCTGAAAATTATATTTAAACCAAAAAAAATATCCTAGTACCTTCATTTTAAATGAATCAAATAGTCCCTTAGATCATCATAGATTTATCATTATATAATGACTAACTTTATAATGACCATGTTCTCTATCACTCTCTATAAAAACTTAATAGTTGTAATTTTATTCCATTTCCATGTTTTCAATTTCTATTAATCCTAGTCATGTGGTGATCTTCACCTTTTACTTTCCCTCTGTTTAAGAAGAAGTTTTATTGACCCTTTTTACAATGTTGGTTTACCAAAAATAAACTCTCAAATATACACCTTTGATTTTTGAAGTGTAATTTGAAATTACAAGGATTAAATTTCTGTTTAAAATTCTAGATCATATTGGAACATTAGACAATCTATTGTCACTACCACAAAATCTCTATCATTTTCATGATTTTTTTCAGGTATCTCTTCTAAGTAATTATATACCTAATCAATCACATGTGCTAAACTCATAGGTCATATCGTTGAGAAAGATACTTATTATGAAGAGAAACTGTTAGAATTTATTGATCGTAGAGATAAAGTCCAACAAACCAATACCACTCACCAGGTTAAAATTTTTTGGATAAACCACCAGTTTAAAGAAGCCATGTGGTAACTTGAGGATTCTATGAGGTAGAAGTATCCTTATTTGTTTTCCATAGAATGATAAATTTCATGGGAAGAATAATTTTAATGAGGATACAATATAACACCCAAAGTTTTTATGAACTTTTTTTTTGAATAAATTAAATTTCTTTGATGTATTTTTTTATATGTTACACCAAGTTAAGATTACTCTATATATAATACCAGCTTATCTTTCTTTACACGAAACACTGAGTTTCTATGAAACATCATTTTATTATTATAATTATTTAAAAATAATAATTATAACCTATCCATTAGAATGTAATTTACGAATAGGATTAACTAAATTTTTAAATTATGGTTTACACATTTATATACTATTCTTTGACCAATTAATTATAAATGGATGTCAAAACAGTTTTTAAAATAAAATGAAATGTGTTTCTAAACAACTATGAATAAGTGTATTTTATATAAAAAAATCACTCTTATTGTATTATATTAATGATATATATATATATAATATATTAAATATAATGCTTAAAATATATATTATGTGATTTCTAGACATAATATAAGAACAAATCCAATTTTTCTCATAAAAGAATTATTTCTCTAAAAAGACAGTTTTACCACCTTTTGATGGATCACTTGTTTTAAATATAATTTTTGAAACTTTTATAAATTATATTTGAAAAAATAAAATTCTTATTTTAAATTATGATATCAAAATTTACTATGGTTGAGTTTTTGGTATTTTTCTAATAAGTTTCACGTTTTGATGAATAATGGAAAATATCGAATTTTAATTTAAAATAACTTTTTCATAAAAATAATTTATAGTGTTAAATTATATTTTTTATTGTTTTTTAAGTATAATTACATAAATTTTTATCATTTAATTCAATTTATGTCATTGGAAACAATTTTTCATTGAATTTGGATAAAAAACATACAAATCTTTTGAACTTTTTCACTTTAAAGACCCATTGTTTTGTCTTGTATGTGGGAATAAATTTTAATTAATTTTTAAAAAAATTATTAATTGAATTTGGAAAAATGGATTCCATATTTGGAATCATAAGTTCTAGATTTATTAATTAGGTCCCTTTTATTTTTGGACAATATGAATAGTAGTTTTAGTAATTTTTATTACCACTATTAAGGGTAAATTTGGTAATTAAGGGTAAATGTGGTAATTAAGGGTAAAAATAATATTAGAAATGTTAGAAAACTTCCCTAAAACATGACCAAATATTATTGGATGAATTTAATTCTACCCTTAACACATAAGGTTATAAATAGAATAATTTATTGGACACTTTTCCATAAAAATGGCTTGGATATTAATAAAATTAAAGAGAGTGGAAAAATGTCACACTCTTACTTTTAATAAGTATAATATTTTTAATATGTAGTTAAATAGAATACCTACTAAAATATGTATATTGCTATGAAATATAAAAATTTTATCTAAATCATGGTATTTTATTTTTAAATTTTAGAGAATAAATTATTTTCATAAATAATTACACAATGATGATGTAGTAATTATTCAATTAATGAAACAATCAATTAAATGATATTATAAATACTAAAATAAATATAATTTGACCTAATTAAGGTTCTAAACGAGTTTTATAGTTATATGTGACATGTTTTGGGTGTATTAAATGAATTGTTATGAAGTTATATTCCTTGATTGATTTTTTTAAAGTAAATGTAATGAATATTGTCAAAATTGACACTAATGATATTTTATGAACGTGGTATTTTATAAAATTAGTTAAAAATCATAAAAATAATAAATAAGGAAAAATGGGATGTTATGTTATCTAAAATATCATAAATTGTACATTTATGTTATAATTGACACCTTATATGTAAAAAAATCACCTTTTAATATTGAAAATGTTGTTACCATAGTTAAAATTAAAATATGTTAACTTAGAGTTAATCAAAAATATAAAATTTTAAATTACACCAAACCCTATATAAAATCTATTGTATTATCATATTATCACCATATAGCACCTTATATTATAATTACTTTCCATTTGGAGGTATTTTTATTGATATTTAATTTATTATAAGTTAATCTTTTGAGAAATTCCAAAATGTTCCTTCCCTCTCTTATAAAAGGGAAACTATTCTTCTCTTTTATTAACACTTCATAACCTATTTATTTTGGCCAAAATATATCCAAATATACTACCAAATTCCCTCCCTTCATCCTAGAATCATTACTTTTTTATTAAATCTAACCAAATAAGTCCTTTTGTGCAAATCGAAACGAGATAACCAAAGAAGAGGTAATGTTCATCAACGAATGTTTTTGTTTTATTTCCTCCTTAAACCCCTTAAATTATTTTTATTTAATTTTATATAATAACAAAAATATTATAAATATACTAGTATTTTTTCATATTAATTTTTATACCTACACTCACACACATTTCCATCAAATGGGTAATGAACTTACCGTTCTTGTGTTTGTCGAACTACCACCACACGGAACGATATTGTTCATTTTTCCTTTACCACCTCTCATGGTTGGGAATTATGAAGGATAATATTTTATTTATATGATATATATTTTATTTATGATGTCTTTATTATTTTATAATTATTATATAAAACATTTCTTCATGATTTCCATTTTGTGGAAATATGATAACTTCGTTTGTGGACGTGTGGACTACCACCTCCTCAAAGCGATGTGATTCGTTTACACTTAACATAGAATGTTTTAAGTATGGGTTTTTTAAAATTATATGATATATATAAAATAATAATGCTACTGGAATTATATTATATATATATATATACATGTATATTTTATTTACATTCTTTCTTTAAATATAACATGAAATGGAAGCAATGTTTATGCATACGTACGGCCAACCGTCTCCATGAATGATGTATTTAATTTTATATTTATATATTTTATAGATAACAATAAATACATATATAATAAATATATAATTAATATATATGATATTTATATCAATTTTATCATTTTGTTGATAATGGAATTATGATCTATGTATGAGGACCAAGAATAACAAGCCAAAACATGTAATAGAAACAAAGTGGTTATTCCCCAAAACATAACATAAACTATGAATTGTTAATAACAATGTAATATAAAGTCATAATTCAGTAATATATAGTATTATATATATGAATATGGTTCTATAATATATTTATAATAAACTTATAATTATTATACATGAGATTTTCATGAGTACGGTGAGAGTCAATACATACGTTAAGGGATCTATGTTTCACTTTTATTTATGGGGGACACATGACTTATACACTACTTGTTTCTTCTACATGATGTATATACTACCCATGAATTTATTTTATTAGTATTATCTATAATATTATGGTATTTTCATAAACTTATAATTTTATTTATTTCATAGGTCATATGATTCTACTGATTATAAAGTGATGAGTATTTATTTCATAATCTCATCAATATTTGGGATTATTTCATTTTAAATATGTATTGGGGAATATTTATCATCCAACTACATGTTTTCAAAAAAAGTTTTTTAAAAAGGTTTTTAATATTATCCAATGATTATTTAAATTTATTTTTACCCATGTTTGAATTTTTACTAAATGGTTTGAAAGGAATATTTTTGTCAATTTATAAATGAGGTATTTTGTGACTTTTCTAGAAAAAAGTACCAAAGGAATGTTTTTTAACTTATAAAAAATGTTTATATTTTTATAATTTCATGATGCCTTTTTTTCTTGAAGCTTACCATACAATCTTACAAGGTTATTTTCAAAGAAATTGTTTTCTTTTAAAAGTTGTGCGGCATTTTAAGATTAAAATGTTTTCAAAACAGAAAGTACATTTTTCTCAAGAACTTTTCAAGTGATCACTCAAAATTATTTTCCATATAAGATAACATTATATGATATTACTTATATTTTAATGGGTATATGATTAAATGATACTATTCTCATTCTTTATCTGAATATTTTTTGTTTATAATGGATTGATGTTTGTGAATTGTGTTTCTTTTCCATGAGTTATGTATGATGAAATGTTTATGAAACTCATTTATTTTTGTTGGTTATGATATGATTTATGTTCTTGTGGCACACATATTTATGATTTTCATTATGTTATGGGTGGGATCTATATCTCCCTCTAATTCATAGAGTAAATATGGATAACTCGTGAGGTGTATATTTTAAGCATGAACCTAATTTCATGTTCACAATTCTAAGTGTCGACCTGGTTTTATTGTCCATAATTTTTTGTGTGGACCTGGTTTTCATGTCTATATATTTATGAAAGGGTTTTATTTCATGTCCTTAATTTAATCAGTTAACCTGTCACTATTTTTACATGTTCACAAAGCTATAAGTTTATGTGTATTCCATAATTTCAGGTCTTATGTCAATGTTATGATCTCATGGATTATGTTCTTTGATTCCCTTATGATTAATGTCTTATGAACTACCTATATTTATGTCATTATTCATGTTTATGATCTTTTATAAGTAGGATATTATATTTTAATGTTATTATCACATTCTTATACCCTTTATGCTCATGTTTGTGCTTATATATCTCCCTTATTTACCATTATTGAGAATATTATCTCACTCTTTTCTTATGTTTCTTTCCCCATGATATGAATAATTGTTTTAAGTATGATATGTTAAAAAGGGTTCTAGATATGATGAAATGTGTAGGAGAATATGTAGTTGTATTATGAACTAGTTGTTTGTGATTCCAAGTTTCCAAAGGCACTAAACTAATAAGTTATTTGGGTGTGTGTGTGTGTGTATTCTTCAAAAATGATGTAATATCCATGTACATTAAGCATGGGTTGTTATAACTAATTCCCCTTCCATATTCATGGATTTAATTAATAGATTATTTAAAGATTACCTTGATCAATTTATGATAGTCATTATAAAACATATTCTTATATATTTAAAGGGAATGGAAGAGCATGAAGATCATGTTAGGTCCACTAGGATAGATACCCTAAGAGGGGGGTGAATCAGGGTATGATTGATAAAAAAAATCCCCTATTGATCTTGTTTCATTGTTATACACAACTCTCTTCCCTCTCCTTCTCGTTACAGAGTATGAACAAATATTAAAGTAAGAATAGGACACAGCAATTTTACTTGGTTCACCCTCACTAGGCTAAGTCCAAGGATCATAAACCAGCAATGTGTTGATGTACCAAATCCACTAAAAGTGCACTATTGTTTACAATGTTCAGAGCAGACTCATTGTCCCTCCTCATTTACAATTAATCACAATTTGAAAGCTCACTACTCTCTCAAATGAAGAGATATCTATGCTTCTTCAGAAGATCCATTCATAGTTTAAAGACTTGTATGTCCCTTCATTGTCACAAATGAATGCATCTTCATCTATATGTAGATTCTCTATTGAATTTACACTTTCATTCACTGATGAATACAACTTTACCACGGATATACTGGGCAAGCTTCTAACTTTCATGCAACCCTGGGTATACTGGCATGCTTCTCTAAGCCTGGTGCACAAGTGCTACACAACCACTTGCGTGACACACCCTTCTCCAACTCATAACTTTGGATACTCACACCCTTTTATGCCCAAACCAATATTGGCACACAACTATCAACTGGCACTCAACTTCTAAATATATTTATACTTGTGCACCCAAACCACCACTTGCGTGCCCAAACCTACTTGCGTTATTGGAGCTCAAATTTTACCTAAGTTTTGAGATTCATTCAAAAATGAGGAGTGTTAGACCTCTATTTATAGGCATTTTTGGCACCCTGAGTGTCATGTGCAAGTTTCCTCCTGGCGCGCAAGTCCAACCGCCTGAGCCTCTGTTTCCCTAGTCACATTGCGCGCCCAAACCAAAACTTGGGCACCCCTCATTCATTTTCCATATTTTAATGTTTTAATTTTTAAACACATATGGTTCAAAATTTTCCAATCCTCTAAGAAACTAGTGTGCAAGTCCATTTTCCAAAAACACTTTTCTCCATTTGTCGATTTTGAGTCCCAAAAATTTAGCAAACATTAGAAAACTGCAGCACCATATATCTGTTCTTTTTGTACCACCTCTAGATCAGACATTACTTTTTCATGGTTCTTTTCAACATAGGTTTTCAACAATATCTCTCTATCCTGGTAGGCGCAGGAGATCAAGCGACGGTCTAAAGCATCCAGTCTATCATTCATGTAGTTCAAGAGTGAATAAGGAAGGGGAGAGGTAGGACAAGTCAACTGATCCATGACAAGAGTCATCCTGGTGGAACCTAGTCTAGTAGATGACCTGGCGGCACTATTAGAGTAGAGTACTAGCACAAAGCACCGCTTGCTATTGGAATCATTACAGTATGGCGTACCAAGTAGCCACACATGACTTTCCCATGGCGCAAGGTGGCAACTAGCAGGAAACAAAAAAACCCACTTTTTCAACAAACACAATCACCTCAAAAATGAGTCAATGTTACCTTGAGGGATTTTTTCCCAACAATATCACCATTTGGGTTTGTTTAAAACTCTTATCATAACAATTTTATGCACTTTGATACCTCATTAAATCTTCTTCCAACTACTACCACCATTCGCCTCTTACGATTCAGATAGTGATCAAAGATTTACTCAACACATACTCTAAACCAACATGAGCAATGCTTGGTGTAAGAAACAAGAGTATAATGAATAGTTCATCAATGAATCACTTAATTCCATACACCAATTTTTGAAACCATACTGACACCAATAAACTCCTTTAATCATGAACCTCACTACTCTCATCATGAACCTCAGCTGTCGTGATATCTAATCATTGATCGATCACTTCTAGCATCATCAGATTAGCTACTCCAACTCCTTAACTTCTCAACTCTTGTGATGTCTAGGCTAAGCTCCGAATGATCATGTTGAACACCAAAGGATTCTACCCCAATATTTATGTTCTCTCTATCTCACTACTCCACCTATCATCTTCTCCTCGTGTCTTGACTAAGGCATTCTCTCCCACTTTGAACATGCACATTTTCTCCCCCTTTGTCAATAAACCCAAAGGTCACTCATTTGTGGTTTAAAACAGGGTAAAAACATATATCAATACATTAGGGGAAAACTCATTATACCTTGAGGAAATGGGGTTCCCACATCCACACTTTTTCAAGTGCAGGGAGTCGATTGGACACCTCGAGCCGGCTGCTGCCTCTCAAAAGCATCCTTAAGTAAGGCCTTTGTCTGAATGTCAGTAACCTGTATCTCTATAGGAACATACTTCAACTTCAAAAGACCTTACTCCACATTCCCCTTGATAAAATGATACTTGATTTCAATGTTATTTTCCCTTAATTGATGTACTGGATTTTTTCTAAGTTTTATAGCACTTGAATTGTCACATTGGATTCTAATCAGAGACTTCACTTAAACACCCATATCATCAAGTTGTTAATTCATCCACAATAGTTGTGTGCATTCTTGAGTGGAAGTAATATACTCAGCTTCTATGGTGCTAAATTAAATGAAATATTGCTTCTTTCTTAGCCAAGAAATACATAAAAACCCAAGATATAAATCACCTCCTGAGGTTGATTTTCTATCATCTGTGTTGACTAGGGTTTTGTGGGATTATAAGTATCACACATCATATGGGACCCCCATATGCTTTTTGACTCATGTGTTGGTGTCTCGGTGTGTACTCTATGAGTACATGAACATGGGTTGGATATATGTACATGGATAAGCACACGTTGTGTGCTGAAGTACACAGAAACATCCAAGGAGCATAGATAGGACCCTGAGTGGCTAGGACATGCCATGTAGACCCTCTAAATGCCTTTTATCCCTACATGGGAAGTGATCTATGTTCCAAAAGGTACACAGCCAGGTGATGGAGTGGGACCACACACCATGTGGGTCCCCTCACATATTGTGTACCCCTTCTTACCTTATAAGGATACTTCATTCTCTCATATCTCCTTTATTTGGACTCGAATTTTGGCCTGGAAGTAGTCTATCTTGAGTGTTTTTCAATGATGGTGGAATTCGCAGTGGATTTTGAGATACAATGTGAGATTTTCTGAGTGAGACACTTCTTTAGGTGGCACTCAGAGATAGTAGTGATCAGGCAGGATTACCAGGGGCTTTAGAGTTGCACCCTCTAGCTGGGCTGGGCATGGGCCATCTACCTATCTATAGAGTGGAACCCTCCTTTGGGGTAGGTCATGGTTCATATATATATTATTAGAGTGTCACTCTCCTACTGGGATAGGGATTGTTTCATCTACCTATCCACTGAGTGGAACCCTCCTACTAGGTTAGGGCATGAGTCCTCGATTATGAGAGTGGAACCCTCCTGTTGGGAAGGGTGTAAGAACTCGACCATTTCTGGAGATGATTCAAGCTCATTTATAGGTACTCATTTTTCTTTTTTGATAAATTTTTGTTTAATTTTTATATTAGGTGCGTTTGGGTGAAATTTTTAAGTTTTTGGAAGGAAGATGGGTTGTGCACAGTTGGCGCATGATTTTCCCAAACCGTTCACCCAGCCCAGCAAACCATGCGAACCAAAATAGAGGGGATTCGCATGTTTAGTTAATAGTTTTTCAAACCATGCGCCCTATTAGGAGTAACCATGACCCCCCCCCCTCCTCTAGAAGAGACACACGGTTTGGAAAGTCGTGTACTCCTACCTAAGAAACTGTTTGTAGGGTTTTAATTAACCCAAAATTAAATTTTAAATTCCCAAACCCTGGTATTAACCTCAAATTGACCCTAGCTCAACCCTAAACAATTACTCTCATTTTTTGAGGCTCCCAGACGAATTCCTATGGAAACTAACCTTTGTTCTTGACAATCCAAATCCTGGATCGAATATCTAAACCCCTTCCAGTAAGAGTCTCTTATCCCGTGTGGTTTTCTACCGCTTTCAAGTTCTTATCTTGTCCTTTGAGGGGATGTTTTCCTCTATTTTTGTGGATCTAAATCTAGGTTTGATGGATATTTATTTTTCTAATCTTGGATCTAGGATTCAGATCTAGATCTCATTCTCTGTTTTATTCTTAATTGATCTTCTTAAATTGGGGATTTCCTTTGGCGAGCATTTGTCAACAATCTTGAGGTAAGTGGTCTAAATTCTAATCCCATAGTCTTCATTTAATTACATGTAGGTAATTGTGAAAATTTAAATTTAAATGGTTCAAAATTTTCATTGATGATTGAATTTATTTATTTAAATTGTTGTGTGTTAATAATTTAGGTTAATTTGGGAAATTGAATGGTGGAATTGGAATTGAAGTAATTAATTGTTAAATTAATTAATGGGATATTGGGATTGTGAAATTAGATTGAATTAGATTAATTAATTTGTGAATTAATTAATGGAAATTATTGTGATTATGAAATTTTAATTTAATTAATTAATTTTTGAATTAATTAATGGGGTATTGGGATTATGAAATTGGATTGAATTGGATTAATTAATTTTTGAATTAATTAATCAAAATTGTTTTGATTGTGAAATTGTGATAAGAGGGTTAATGTTGATTAAACTTGATTGATGAGATATTTTTGTGGTTGGTATATATTTGATATTATGATGTATATGAAAAACGTGTGTGGTACAGTTCTGCTACATCAAAATCCCATAGTGATGAATTTATTGATAAAAGAGGTATTGGACAAGGACTGATGCTCCAAATACTCATATGAGATATGAGTATGGGAAAAGGACTGAGACTCCAAATACTCATGTGACATTGAGGTGTGGGACAGGGATTGAGGCTCAAAATACCCATGGGGTGTTAGACAGGACGTTCTACACCCATAATTTGGCATTGGACAATAGTTACAAGTGGATTTGATATGATTGAATGAGATGATAAATGATAAACATGGAATTGTGATGTGGTTCAGACTCTGGAATATATTGAAGTAGGTATTTAGGGTTTAGGTGTACTCGGGAACCTGGGGGTTTATGTGGTTAATTTAAAAAATAATAAATTTGATAATTATTTACTTATTCACTGTTCTTTATTATTTATACAACTGCATGAACTGTTATTAAATGGGTATTATTTTAGAAAATGTTTTTGGGGTAGTAATGAGTTATTCCCACACCCTACTTGAGATTCCTGATCGGTACCTAAATAGACTTCATGTTTGTAGGAAAGGATAAGGGAAAAGGCCCTATGTTAGATGGTTGAGTCAGTATGGATCATAGATAAGGGAACCAGACTTGGTGTCAGGACTCGCCTGTAGTTTTCAATGTATTTATTTTGGGTTTTTCATTTTGACACTTTACACGTACTTGACATGACATGTCTACTTTTTAGTTTTGGATATTTTATTCCTATTTTTATCATCATGTGATACTGGTTTGGATCGGTTATTGGTTATATTTTTTTTTTGTTTATTTATTTTCACTGGTGTATTATTCTGATAAAGAGGGTATAGTCTCCCTATGATTGATATTAGACCCTCACTACTAGTCGGTAGCCTCTAGTGTCCAGGGAGATGATCCTGAGGTCATGGGACTATTAGATTTGGTGGCCTAGAACCAACTACTGTGTACTTTATTCATTAATGAATACTTTATCACATCTTGATTGTTCTTCTGCGTGACAATGCATGTGATAATGTCCTAAGGATAGCTGTTGTATTATAGGGTCAGAGCAGATCCTTACTATGATGAGAACCCGGAAGTTCCATAACATTGTTCTTGAATATATATTCTATGGACAGATGATGTTATTTGAGGGGAACAAATAATATAGGCCATTAGGGGTGAGGACTCATAAAAATTTGAGGCACCTTCTCATGGTGTGCCCCCTTAGTAATATCCAGGAGGATATTATGAGAACGAGACCTGCCAGTAAGAAATCCACATTTCATAGTGTCATTGGATGTTCCTATATATGGAGGTGTGTATTGGTCCTTAGACTTTAAGATTATTATTAATGGGTATTACAACTCGCACACTTAGATGTATTGACAAAAACTATGACGAAACACTATTCGCAGCGAGGTAGGATACGTTGGGTGCGTCATGAGTGATACTACATTAATAGATAATGTGAGAAAAGAGTTGTCCCTTCTATTCCATAACGTAAGTAGATATCTTAGGCCCTTTTATGGAATTGATATAGCCTAAATAAATTCATGTCTATGGTGAGGAATGGGCAAGTTCAATTCCGGAAAGTCGAAAAAAGAATAATCGAGCACATGGGTTGATGGCACTAGCATGCAACCCGCTTGATTCTAGATATTGAGACAAAGGGATTAAATTACATGGTAAGCATTCGTATGAGGTGACACGTCAATGAGGCATCAACTTCTTTCTCTTGGGTGCCTTGACCCGTTGCTAGACAATAATCTTGAACTTTAGGCAAGCCCGCCTAATGCCAACGAGAAAGAGGCCTAGAGGGTCACACACTAAGTGTATCCAAGTATCTCAAGTAGAATAAAGATTATTCTCATATGTGGTTTAATAATTATTCAAGGAAGCCTAAATAGTTTTAATGTTGGAGGAAGAATAAAATGAAAAACAAGATATACATGTTGTGTACATTGAATGTACACACCATGTAGTTTTCATTTTGGAAAGGAAATGAAAAATGGGTACACGTCATGTATTAATGATTACACGCCGTGTAGTTTTTCTAGTTGGTATTTTGAGGAAATAATATCGTTTTATTAAATGATATTTATTATAATCAGCATGGGCGCATGTCAAGGAATTAATGATTCGACATGGGGGTTTTCAATAAGAGTTAATGAAATAAATAAAATGCGTAACGCGTTTATTTATTATCATAACTCTATAACATCAAACCCGATTATAAATATCCTCACAATCCCAACACTTTTCCTTAATTGTTGTGCACAACAATTTTGAAGAATTCTCTCAAGGATGAAAGAACTCCTTCCACCAAGAATTCTCTCAATACCGAGATAGATCCTCCTCCATCAGATCAAGCAGATCTAAGGCGGACAACGCAAGCAAAGGCTTCTCCACGCTAGCACCTAGAGATTCCTTTTGCGATGTCCAGAGATATGTGGAGCATGTGTGGATCACCGCTAGAGGAATCCTACCCTTGGATTTTATGACGCAATGACGGATCACATCAGATCGTGACTAGAGATATCAATGGAGAAATAATTCCATCAAGGTAATTCTTGTCAATTAATTAAATTAATTATAACCAACACGTGATGATACTCCTTTGTGGTTTCAGGACTATGCTTCTTCTTTGTATTATTCTATGATTCAATCCATGGAGTCTGGCATTTATCATCATATTGATCCTGGATTGATCATTGCTAATGATAAAAATTCAAGTGGGCACATCCACCCATGAGCTTCCACTGTGCCCGGAACCTACAAGTGGTATCAAAGGGAGACATATCATTGATTATAATTATTTAATTTTTTTGGAGATTTATGCATTTAATAATTTAGTAGTTTCAATTCAAGTTAATCGTTCTTTAAATCTAAATCTCAAGATCTATTCCTCCTCTCTTTTTTCTTGTTCACCTTACAGAAATGAATTTTTCTTTTAATTTTAATTAAAATAAAATAGATGATCTCATCCGGATGTTCCAAACATTCCTGGTCATATAATACCAGAATACATGGCGTGTATTCATAGGTACACGCCGTGTAGTCTAGGTTCATTACATCGGACTGATCCACCAAATTAGGTTGTGTATTGGAGTATTCCTAAGTCATAAATGACATCGTGTGTTGACCAGGAACAGGTGGCACATGGTTTCCAGATTACACGTCATGTGGTCCACTAAACACGGTGTGTAGTCCCTTCGTGTTAGGGTTGGACCATGTACCCCGTAAATGGATTGCCCGTCCAGAAACCGTGTAATGAAGACACTACACGGCGTGTGTCCCACTGAACACACCATGTACTCTGAAAATTTCCGAAGTACAAAAACACGCCATGTCCCCGGGCGTGTACTTCGGATGGACGGTGAACAAAAGTACACGCCATGTAGTCAGAACTACACATAGTGAACTCATCCAAATTACACAGATTTATTAAAATTTATTATTATATTATACAAACCCTTGATATTTGTACCATAGTGTAGGCGTAAAGCTGAGGCACAATACATAATAGGTGTTTTATATATATGTGTTTAATTTAGTATCTGCGTAAATGGGAGTTCACCGGGTTTCCTCCAAGGTACAAGTTACGTACAAATTTAATTTTAAATAAATTTATTTGTTTAAAATTATGTTGGATGAGAATCTCAAGGAAATTCAGAAAAAGGGTTTAAGATAAAAGGATTGATTAATTAAAGATAATTAATTGATTCGACCGTGATTTATCTTAAACAAGAATGATTAAAGAATTAAATGATAGTTTTATTTATGTATAAATATCATTGCATGTATGGATGATCATGAGCTTGACCAAGACCTTTGTATGTGAATGGTTTCTTTTAATTTATTTATTTAAATTATATTTTTTGTCCTACGAGCCTTCTCCTCATTAATATGTAGGGCCTGCGTGCCCAAGGTTTCTTTTATGTAAAAACCCCTTTTACCCCTCACCTACATGTGAGATAAATGCATATGTAATGGACGGAGCTCCCAAGCTAGTGGAGGTGGCTCAAGTCAGGTGCTAAGGTGAAACCAATCCAAGGAGATACAAAGGTGGACAGGTAGAAAGCTATAAACAGAAACCTGAAAGGTTCAAGGTTTTTCTTCCCTAGGTCTTGGGTTAGTTTATCAACCGATAGATAAACTAACCAATAGAACAATCTCATGATCATACCATTTATTTTATTTCTGTTAGTTTCATGGTTTATTTATTGTGGGTTTGTTGTCGTGATCATACAATTAATGAATTAAAAAAGAATGTAAGATGGAACTAAAATAAGACTGGATTATGCGTAAAATATTATCTTAGACATGGTTAATCACTTAAGTATATCCCACTTAATATTAATAAGCATGTAATAAAATATAATAAAATGGAAATTTATGTATAAGGATAAAATCCCTCAAAGAAATGTTAATTCGGTATAGCCTTTCATAATCTTAGTTAGAATCGAACCATAGTTCAAAGTGCTTGACCAACCCTAGTTGGGGTGCTTTCAATTGTCGGGGAATTATAATTCAAGGTTTTGGGTTGACTTGACTTGGTTCACATCAAGGGTTTACTACCACAACAGTACTTGGTGTGACCAAGAGGCAAAGGTTGAGGAAATCCAAAATAAAAGGATTTCAGGATTGGGGGGTCCACTCAACGGATCAAGGAGCTGCAAGTTAATGCAGTTGGCATTTGTAATGCCTACCTAAAACCCTTCAAGTTGCTTAACCAACCCTAGTTGGGGTAATGTGAAGGGAAATATGGATCCTTTACGCTAGAATATTTAGGAAATAGAATATTCTGAATTCAATGGTGAGGGCTATTGGATTTCGATAAAATAGTGGGAGACCAATAAGTATTAATTTATTTATTTGTATTGGTTTTATCACAATAAAGTACTAAACCTTTTTTTATATTAATTTGTAGAAATGGAAAGAAAATGAATTCAAACATATCATTATGAACCATACTCGAGAAGGAAAACCTTCTCACCGGCACCAATTTCCAAGAGTGGTAGAAGTGTTTACGCATCATCCTTCGCCACGAGAAAAAATTATATGTGTTGGAAGAGCCTATTCCAGTTGCGCCTATGAAAGAGGCCAGTGATAAGGAATTATCTCTCTATATTAAACACATGGATGATGCCACAGATGTCTATTGTTTCATTCTATCATCCAAGTCTAATGATCTCTTGAAGCAACATGAAAACATGGACGTGTATAGCATGATGTCTCACCGTAAGGATATCTACCAAGAGAAGGTGAGACAGGAGAGATATGAGATCTCTAACAGTTTGATTGCAACTAATCTTGGAGAGTCTACATTAGATGGGCCTCATGTAGACAAGCTTATTGGATACATTTAACGCTTGTACATCTTAGGGATTAAGTTCTCGGATGATTTGCGTACAAATCTAATCCTATCATCACTACCCAAGACCTTCTATAGCTTTATTGTCAACTAAAACATGAGAAAAAATGAGAAGAGTCTATCAGAACTTATGACCTTAATTCTCCAGGTAGATAAGGATATGGGGCATGACAAGCCCATAGTCCTTATGGTGAATAAGAAAAGGAAGTACAAGGCAAAGGGGCCAAAGACTTATAAATGGTCTGAAGCCCCCGAGCATTGTCCCTCCAAGAAGGGGAATATTCAGAGGTAGGGCAAGGAATGGGAGACGGTATGTTTTTCATATGGAAATCAAGGCCACTGGAAGAGAAACTGCACCTAGGAGCATGGGGACGCTAAAGGTGCTTTCGTTATCGAGTGTAATCTTTCCATTTCTACACATTGGGTATTAGATATAGCTTGTGGGGATCACATCTATATTCAAATGTAGGAACCAAGTAGATTTAGAAAGATTTCCAGAGGATAGGTGGATCTTCGAGATGCTAATGGCATGAGTCTAGCTGTGTTAGCCATTGGCTATTACCACCTCTCATTGCCGACTGGGATGATTTTAGTTTTACATAACTGTTATTATGTGCCTAGTGTTACTAAGAACATAATTTCTGTATCTTGTTTGGATATGGATGGATTTATTTTCAAGTTTGGAAATAAGGGTTGTCTCTTTTATAAGAACAACTTATGTTATGGTATGGCACATTTAAATAATGGTTTTTATGTATTAAATTACGAAAACCAAGTGTTTGAGATCAATAATGAAACAGACTCACATGACTCATACATCACCCAGTTGTGGCATCACCGTCTAGGTCATGTAAACAAGAAGGGCTTGAAAAAGATCTTCCAATATGGATATTTAGACTCTACTGAGCTAAAACCACTTTATAGATGTCACGCTTGTTTACAAGGAAAAATGACCAAGCTGCCTTTCGGTGGACAAGGTGAAAGAGCCACAAAGCTTCTAGGATTGGTGCACACGGATGTGTGTGGACCATTTCCAGTAGAAGATAGAGGTGGATATTCTTACTTCATAACTTTTATTGATGATTTTAGTAGATATGGCTATGTCTAATTAATGAGGTATAAGTCATAAGCCTTATAGAAATTTAAGGAATTCAATAATGAAGTAGAGAATCAGCTTGGTAAGAAGATAAAGAAGCTTCGATCGGATCGAGGTGGAGAATATCTTAACCAAGAGTTCATTGATCTTCTATGGGAGTCTGGGATTCTATCTCAACTCACTCCTCCTTATACACCATAGTGGAATGGTATTAGTGAAAGGAGTAACCACACCTTGTTGGACATGGTGAGGTCGATGATGAGTCATGCGGATCTTCCATTATCCTTTTGGGGATATGCATTAAAAACTACAGCATACACATTAAACTAAGTGCCAACTAAGGCGGAAAATGGAATTCCCTCCGAGTTATGGAATGGAAAGAAACCCATTTTGTCACACACACGTTTATGGTGATGCAAGGCGTTTGTTAAGTCCTTCTCAGGCAACAAACTATCACCCCAGGGCACGAGGTGTATCTTTATAGGATATCCTAAGGAAATGAAAGGATATTACCTATATAACCATTTAGACAAGAAAGTGATTTTCCTTAGACAAGCTATCTTTCTTGAGAGGGATCACGTCCTCAAAAAGGATAGTGGGAGTAATATTGACTTTGATGAAGTTAATTCTCAAGATACACAGGAGTTGGTACAGGAAAAAGTTCCACGGGTCCCTATGGAAGAGCTTCCAGAAACACAAGTACTACGTAGGAGCTCAAGAGAGGTGAGGGAACCAGAGAGATTTGGCTTCCTAGTCACCAAGGATAGTGAATAATTATTGTTGGACAATGATGAACCTCTCTCCTACAAGGAAGAAATAGAAAGCTCAAAAGCTACAAGATGGATAGAAGCTATGAATTCTGAGATGGATTCCATATATCAGAACTAAGTATAGGTTCTGGTCAATGATCCAGTTGATGTAAATCCTGTTGGATGCAAATGGGTATTCAAGAGAAAACTGGACATAGAAGGTCAAGTTAGCACCTATAAATCAAGGCTAGTGGCTAAAGGATTCATACAGCGTCAAGGAATTGACTATGATGAAACCTTCTCACCAGTTTCCATGTTTAAATCCATAAGAATCATATTTTCCATAGCAGCTTACCATGACTACAAGATTTGGTAAATGGATGTCAAAACAGCATTCCTTAACAGGAACCTTCTGGAAGATTTCTATATGACACAACCAGAATGATTTGTGACACCAGGTGAAGCCAAATGGGTTTTCAAGTTGAAAAAATCCATTTATGAAGAAAGCATCCAGGTAATGGAACATACGATTTAATGAATCCATAAAAAAAATTCATTTCATTAAGAATGAATGTGAGACATGTGTTTATAATCAGTTTAATGGGAATGCGGTTGTTATCCTAGTAGTATATGTTGATGACATATTGCTTATTGGAAATGATGTACCAGTCTTACAGTCAGTTAAGGACTGGTTGAACAAGTGTTTCTCCATGAAGGACTTGGGTGAAGCAGCCTATATTCTAGGGATCAAAATCATTCGTGATAGATCCAAGAGGCTGCTTGGACTAAGTCAGGGTACATACATTGACCATATACTAAAGAAATTTAGTATAGAACAATCCAAGAGAGGATTGGTTCCAGTGTCACATGGACAACATCTTTCTAAGAAAATATGTCCTCCAACACAACAAGAAAAATATAGAATGATTAAGATATCATATGCTTTGGATATAGGATCCATCATGTATTCCATGTTATGTATCAGGCTTGATGTTGCCTATGAACTGAGCATGGTAGGAAGATATCAAGCAGATCCAAGAGAATAGCATTGGACTGCTGTTAAGACTATCCTTAAGTATCTGATAAGAACTAAAGATATGTTCCTGGTGTATGGAAGATACAAGGTGCTTTTCATCATAGAGTATGCTGATGTTGGCTTTCAGATAGATCAGAATGATCTGAAGTCACAATCTGGATATTTTTCTATCTCAATAGAGGAGTTGTGAGTTGGAAGAGTTCAAAGAAGTCAGTTGTCGCCGATTCTATAGCAGAATCTGAATATATAGTAACTTCTAATGCATCCAAGGAATCCATCTGGATTTGGAACTTTGTCCAGGATCTTGATGTGGTGACTAGTAGTAAATATCCTATCATGTTGTATTGTGATAATACTATAGCGGTGGCTCTTGCAAAAGAACCAAGGTCACATCAATGGACAAGGAATATACTACAGAAGTATCATCTCTTGAATGATTTCTATCAAAGGGGTGAAGTTTCAGTGAGAAAAGTTTCCACAGAAGAGAATGTGGCAGACCCCATGACTAAAGGCCTATCTCAGCAGAAGCATGAATATCATGTGAGAACTAGCGGGTTAAATGTTGTTAGTAGTTTTCTCTAGTCCAAGTGGGATTCTGTTAGATTTCGTGGCATATAACCTACTACTTTGTACTTTATTCAATAATGAATACTTTATCACATATTTATTGTTCTTATTTATGACAATGAATGTGATAATGTCCTAAGGATAGATGTTGCATTAAAGTGTCATAGCAGATCCCTGCTATGATGAGAACCCAGAAGTGTCATAACACTATTCTTGAATATATGTTCTATGGCCAGATGATGTTATTTGAGGTACACAAATAATACAGGCCATTAAGGGTGAGGACTCATAAAACTTTGAGGCACCTTCTCATGGTGTGCGCTCTTGGTAATATCCAAGAGGATATTATGATAACGAGACCCGGCAGTAGGAAATACACATTTCATAGTTTCATTGGATGTTCCTATATGTAGATGTGTGTATTGGTACTTATAATTTAATATTATTATTAATGGTTATTACAACTCATGCACTTATATTCATTGATGAAAACCGTGACGATACATTGTTCGCAGCGAGGTAGGATACGTTGGGTGCATCACTAGTGATACTACATTAATAGATAATGTGATAAAGGATTTGTCCCTTTTGTTCCATAATAGAAGTAGATATCTCAGGTCCTTTGGTGGAATTGATATAGCCTAAATAAATCCATGTCCATGGTGAGGAATGGGAAAGTTCAATTTCGGAAAGTCAAATAAAGAATAATCGAGCACATGGGTTGATGGCACTAGAATGAAACCCGCTTGATTCGAGATATTGAGACAAAGGGATTAAATTACATGGTAAGCATTCATATGATGTGACACGTCAATGCGGCATCAACTTCTTTCTTTTAGGTGCCTTGACCCATTGCTAGACAATAATCTTAGACTTTAGGCAAGCCCACCTAATGCCAACGAGAAAGAGGCCTAGAGGGTCACACACTAAGTGTATCCAAGTATCTCAAGTAGAATAAAGATCATTCCCGTATATGGTTTAATAATTATTCAAGGAATCCTAAATCGTTTTAATGTTGGAGGAAGAATAAAATGAAAAAAAGATATACACGTCATGTACATTGAATTTACACACCGTGTAGTTTTCATTTTGGAAAGGAAATGAAAAATGAGTACACGTCGTGTATTAATGATTACACGCCGTGTAGTTTTTCTAATCCATATTTTGAGGAAATAATATCATTTTATTAAATGATATTTATTATAATCAGTGTGGGCGCATGTCAAGGAATTAATGATTCGACATGGGGGTTTTCAATAAGAGTTAATGAAATAAATAAAACGCGTAATGCGTTTATTTATTGTCATAACTCTATAACCTCAAACCCAGTTATAAATATCCTCACAACCCCAACACTTTTCCCTAATCATTGTGCATAAAAATTCTGGAGAATTATCTCAAGGCCGAAATAACTCCTTCCTCCAAGAATGCTCTCAAGACCGAGAGAGATCCTCCTCCATCAGATCAAGAAGATATAAGGCAGACAACGCAAGCAAAGGCTTCTCCATGCTAGCACCCGGAGATTCCTTTGGCGACGTCCAGAGATATGTGGAGCATGTGTGGATCACCGCTAGAGGAATCCTACACTTGGATTCTACGACACAATGACGGATCACATCGGATCATGACCGGAGACATCAACGGAGAAATAATTCCATCAAGGTAATTCTTTTCAATTAATTAAATTAATTATAACCAACATGTGATGATCCTCCTTTGTGGTTTTGGGACTATGCTTCTTCTTTGTCTTTTTCTATGATTCGATATGTGGAGTCTGGAGTTTATCGTTGTATTGATCCCGGATTGATCATTACTAATGACAAAAAGTCAAGTGGGCACATCCACCCATGAGCTTTCGCTGCGCCCGGAACCTACAGTGACCAATCGGCTTGGGGAACCGGTGTGTGTTGCTTGGGTTGGGATGTTACAAAGTGGTATCAAAGCCCAATTTTATTTTATTTTGTCTTATTATTTGGTAAATGTGGACAAGATATTAAGAAGAGTTGGGCCTTAGTTATGAACTCGTGCATGGGAGTAGATTCCCTATGTATGGGGGGAAATCCAAGTACCCAAGGTGGGATTATTTTTATTGATGTGTGTTGTTATAGTTGATTCTATTTCACCTTGGGTTATGAACTTATGTTGTGATGTAATTATTGTTTCTAAGATTTTTTGAGATTTTAATCATGGCCTGATATGGCATGAGAGTTGAGTATGCATGCATAATTCTAGGCACACATGATTATTTTTTGACATGCTTCATTTTAGATATGCATGGGAAAATGTATTTTGGGTAAGTTGTTGAAATTGAAATATTTTTCCTTACTTGTGTAATTGAAATGAAAAAGGTGCCTAATATGAATTGAAATTTTTAAAATGATTCAAAATTTAATAAATGGGTGTCTAATGAGAAACTTTATTAATGATAATGATTTTACCCTTTGTTAACCTTGACCTAAATGTAGAATGGTTAAGGGAAGTGGTAGTGCCTCAGTTTTGACCGTGTGGTGGGGTTTGGGGAAAAGACTTGTTATGGATTATTGTAAATCCCTCTTTTTAAATATGTTAATGTTTTGAAATGTGTCTTGAGATGTGTGTTTGGAATTATAAAGATGTACCTCTATGATGATGCTTTTTTATAGGAAAACTAGAGGTTATGGATTGAAATGATCCACTAGTAGTGGAACCTGAGGCACCGATAGTGTCAGGTGAAGGAGTTAGAGAGTAGTTTTGTGAGAACTTTTCTTACTTCATGCAGTTTATGGAGAGAGACCCATAGCGGTTTTTGAACAGTATGTCCAACCTGACATGGGAGTTTCAGCTACAACACCCTCTAACCTTCACTGAAGAGGGTGGTCCTAAGGTAGCTGAGTTCTAGATTGATTATATATAGTATATACTCAACCATTTGGAGACTTCTTCTAATAAGAGAGTCAATTTGGTTGCTTATATGTTATGAGGATTAGCAAAGAACTTGTGGGATGTTCAGGCTCAGACTAGGTAGTTTGAGGACATGGTATGGAAGAAATTTTTGGATAAGTTCTTGGAGTATGTTTATCCAGAGACATTGAGATAAAAGACAGAAGTTGAGTTCATGTGGTTGATTCAAGGAAGTATGTATGTGATGGACTATGTTGGTCTCTTTACTGACTTGCAGCGCTTTTCTCCAGCACTGTCAAGAGATGACAAAACTATGGAAAGGTGTTTCCAAGATGTACGTAAATGTGATATTAAGTCCCAAGTTAATATCTTTAGGCTGAAAAGGTTTTATGAAGTTGTGGATCAGCCTCTCATATCTTAGGGAAGCCTGAAGGAGGATTCCAGTGGGGACAAGTGATTTTTGCTAGAATATCAAGAGGTATGTATTATGAGGGTAGGAAGCATTCCTATGATAATGTTAACCAGAGCAGTGGAAGGAAGAGTGGCCAGGGGGAAGGATCGATTACTCTAGATGTCACCTGAGTTCTTTGCCACCAGTGTGGTAGGTCGGGCCACTATCGTAGACACTATCCCCAAACACCAGTAGAGTTTTGATCTTGTGGAAATATGGGACATCTATATAATTTCTATAGGAACCCATGATAGACGGGAATAATGGGGCAGCTAGACAGAACCAGATTATGGGAAGAGGTTCTTCTACATCATATCAGTCTGGCTGCTGGAGTACTATTGGTTGTGGTGGTAGAGGTAGTGGATGTGGAGCTTCTGGGAAAGAGTGCTCATATCAGCAGAGTCGTGCAGCTCAAGGGACTCAGACTGCATCATAAGGAAGAGGGGCCGAGCAGTTTCATGCAGCTCAACCTACACTAGTGAATAGTGAGGCTGGACCGTTGATAGTTATAGGTAATATTCTCATATCTTATACACTTTCTAGTGACTTATTTGATATAGGTGTCTCTCATTCCTTTATATCTACACAACTTGATAATGTTTTGAGTATCACAGTGGAGTTCGTGAGTGGGATTATGATGATAGATACACCTTTGGGAGTACGGTCGAGAGACATCTGTTTGTGAAAAGGGTGTTCTCTATAGGTTGTGGAGTATCATTTTAGTTGGGATCTTTATATCATTTACATGTCGGGATTTGTCCTAATTATGGGTATGGATTGGTTAGTAGTGTACCAAGACCACATTGATTTTTACCACAAGAGAGTGACTTTTATGTCTCCTAAGAGTGAAAGATATATTCACCATGGAGAGTATAATATTCAGGAAGGTCATGCAGGTCCACTTCATTAGAAACTAGGGGAGCTCACCGCCCAAGTTGCAAGTCTATTGCTAGATGATGGGGGTGTGAAACAGGATGTCTTTCCACCCATAGTAGACTGGCTCCAGGATATGTTTCCTGATGAATTCTTAGGGATTCCACTTGAGAGGGATGTGGAGTTTAAAATTTAGATCATGTTAGGGGATGATCCAATTTTTATTCCACCATATAGAATGTCACTAATAGAGCTTCAAGACCTAAAGACTCAGTTGGAAGAGTTGATGGATAAGGGGTTTATCCATTCGAGTATGTCACCTTGGGGTTCTCTAGTTTTTTTTTTTTCTAAGAAGGATGACAGGACTCTATGATTATGTGTTGACTACCAAAAGTTGAACCAGATGAATATGAAGAACTGGTATCCTCTTCCACATATCGATGATCTTTTTGACTAGTTTATGGGGGCTTGTGTTTTCTTCAAGATTGACTTGAGATCAGGTTATCATTAGTTTAGAGTCCGACATTCTAATATGTCGAGGAATACTTTAAGAATTATGTATGGCCTATATGAGTTTGTTGTAATATCATTTGGGTTGAATAACGTACCAGTAATGTTTATGGCCTTGATGAATAGAATATTTCATCTTCACCTGGATAAGTTTGTGGTAGTGTTTGTGGATGACATCTTGGTGTACTCCAAGACTCATGACGATCATGATCAACATCTTAACATCATCCTGAGTATAAAGAGAGATAATTTTCTATATGTAAAGCTATCTAAGTGTAAATTTTGGATTGATCGGGTACACTTCTTGGGTCGCATCATCTTATAGGAAGGTGTATCAGTGGACCTAGAGAAAGTTCAAGCAGTTGTTTCTTGGGAATATCCCATGAATGTTTTTAATATCTATATCTTTCTGGGGTTAGTAGGATATTATCATAGGTTCATTTAGGAATTTTCCCATTTGTTAGAACATATTTTAGGCTTGACCAATAAGGTGATAAAGTTTGATTGGATAGAATCATGTGAGCATGAATTTCAAGTGTTAATGAAGTGTTTAACAATGACAATGATCTTAATACTACCCAATCTAGGTGAGGAGTATATAGTGTTTAGTGATGCTTATGGGATTGGTATTGGAGAAGTGTTGATGTAGGGAGATCAAGTTATTTCATATGGGTCTTAGAAATTGAGGCAACACGAACGGAACTACCCTACGCACAACCTCGAGTTGGCAGCAGTTTTTTATGCTTTGAAGTGTTGGTGGAATTATCTTTTGGGTGAGAAGTTTACAATGTATAATGATCAAAAAATCTTAGATTATATATTCTCATGGTGATATTTGAATCTTCAGCAGTGGAGGTAGGTTAAGTATATTAAATCATTCAACTTTGATCTAGCATATACGCATGGGAAGGGAAATAGTTTTGCAAATGCTTTAAGGTAGAAAATTTATACTCAGGCTATTCAGGAGTCTAGCAGTGAGTATAAGATGATGAATTTACTAGCTAAGATTCATATTGTGGTTCATGAGAGTCAAAACACTACTAGAAATATGGGCTTTTGAGCCCCTTTACCTATAGCGACCGCCAAAGGCGGTTGCTACGTTTCCCTAAAAAAAAGGCATTCGCGCCCCCCGAACCCTCCCTCCTCTCGCGAAGCGCCCCCCCCCCCCCCCCCCCCGATCCCTTCCCCCCTCCCCATCGCCCGCGCCCTCCCCGTCGTCGCGCGCCCTCCCCGTCGCCCCGCCCTCCCCGCCGCCCCGCCCTCCCCGCCGCCCCGCCCTCCCCGCCGCCCCGCCCTCCCCGCCGCCCCGCCCTCCCCGCCGCCCCGCCCTCCCCGCCGCGCCGCCCTCCCCGCCGCCCCGCCCTCCCCGCCGCCCCGCCCTCCCCGCCGCCCCGCCCTCCCCGCCGCCCCGCCCTCCGCCGCCCCGCCCTCCGCCGCCCCGCCCTCCGCCGCCCCGCCCTCTGCGGCCCCGCCCTCCGTCGTCCCGCCCTCCCCTCCGCCGGCCCCGCCCTCCGTCGGCCCCGCCCTCCGTCGGCCACCCTCTGACCGCCCTCCAGCTGCCCTCCGCCGGCCCCGCCCTCCTCCGACCTCCCTCCGCCCTCCGGCTCCGGCCGCCCTCCGCCCTACGGCCTCCCTCTGCCCTCGGGCCTCCCGCCACCCACCTCCGGCAGCCCGGCAGCCCTCGAGCAGCCCTCCGGCCGCCCTCTGGCCTTCGGCCTCCAGCCCCTCTAGCCTCTGACCTCCGCCCTTGGCCCTCCGCCCCCTCATCCCACCCCCCAAGCACCCCCGAAACCCCCCCACCCCCCCCCCCCCACCCCCACCGCACCCCGCCAACCCTCGTCCCCTTCATCTCCATCCTCTCCCTCGCCGCACCACCGCCACTCGTCCCCTCCTTCACCGTCCCCTCCCTCGCCGCACCAGCTCCGGCTCCGGCTCCCCACCGCTGCCTCTCCTCTCCCACGCAGCACCGCCTTCGGATCCCCTCCCTTCCAGGTTTGTAGCGTAATCAGGTATGACATGGGATTTCACTTACATTATTATTTTATAAATGGTTCACATACAATTAATTAGTATTTATTTTAAATATATTTGATATGAAAAATGAAAATGTAATAAGTCTTGTGTAAATGTTTGTTATAGGGATCTTATTATGGATAGTAGTTGGATTGATCTTCCAAATAGAATGTCTAGAGATTATTTCAATGGCATTATGCAGTTTATTGACTTCACCAGAGGATTTGAAAGTGACTATATTAGTTGTCCATGTAGAAAATGTGCTAACAGATATCAATTCACACGAGATACTGTGAGGGAGCACCTATTCTTTAATGGATTTCTGAGAAATTATAAGAGTTGGACTCATCATGGAGAAGAATATGTTCGTTGTGAAAATACGGATACAGTTCAGATGGATGTTGATGCAAGGATGAATGATCCAATGCATGAAATGCTTACTCAAATGGTACGTGGGTTGGATCCTGAAGGCATTGACATCCAGAATCTTGAGACCAGTGAGATAAATCTTCGCTCTGGTGCAGATCGTGGTTCGAGGAGGTTTTATGAAGCAACTGATGATGAAAAAACAGAATTATATCCTAGATGTACTTCTTTCAATAAATTGTCATTTATCGTGAAGTTGTTGCATTTGAATACTTTGAATCATTGGTCAGACACATCATTCGACATGCTATTTGTGTTATTGAAAAAGGTTCTTCTTTTCGACGCTAAGATTCTCGAGTTGTATTACCATGCTCGTAAGCTGACAGAGAACTTAGGTTTTACATATGAGACCATAGATGCATGTGCAAACAACTGTATGTTGTTTAGAAAGGAAACTGCCCATTTGGATATTTGTATGATTTGTGGTGCTTCCAGGTGGAAAGAGAACAGGGGAAATCAGACTCATCAAAGTCAAATTGTGATACAGGGGAAACAGATTGTCATAAAGCAAATGCGTTACTTTCCACTTAAACCAAGGTTGAAAAGATTTTTTATGTCATCTAAAGTTTCTAATTTAATGAGATGGCATGCAGAAAGAGTTCATGAAAGTGATATGTTAACCCACCCGGCAGACTCTCATGCATGGAAGGATTTTGATAAGATACATCTCGACTTTTCCAAAGATGTTCGTAATGTCCGATTGGGATTGGTAGCAGATGGTTTCAATCCATTCAAGTCTATGGTTGGTGCAACTCATAGCACATGGCCTGTGGTGTTGGTTCTGTATAATATTCCTCCATGGCTTTGTATGAAGCAACAATTTATATTACTTTCCACTCTTATTGATGGACCTAAAAGTACGGGGGATAATATTGATGTTTACCTTCAGCCATTGATTGATGATTTGAATGAATTTTGGGGCGATGGTGTGATGACTTATGACTGTGAAACGAATGAAATGTTCAAACTGTAGGCTGCTTTATTGTGGACAATCAATGACTTCCCAGCTTATGCAAATTTATCAGGCTGGAGTACGAAAGGAGAATTTTCTTTCCCTTGTTGCAACAAAAGTAAAAAATATGTATGGCTTAAGCATTCCAAAAAATGGGCATACATGGGTCACAAACGTTTTCTCCCCCCTCAGCACAGGTTCAGAAAGGATAGAGTGGCATTTGATGGTTCTAGAGAGTTCAGCCCAGCACCAAAGATCATGACAGGAGTCGAAATGTTATCGCAGATCAAGGAAGAAAATATCCACACGGTATATGAAATTCAGGATTTTGTGGCTCCTCCGGTACGTAATATTCGAGCTCCGGGTAGGCAGCACAGTCACAATTGGAAAAAGAAAAGTATTTTTTATAGACTTCCATATTAGAAAACTAACATGCTGAGGCATAATTTGGATGTCATGCACATTAAAAAAAATGTTTGTGATAACATATTGTGGACCATTTTAGGTGTCAGTGGGAAATCAAAGGACCATGTTAATGCACGTCGTGATTTGGAAGAAATGGGTTTAAGGAAACAGTTGCATTTACAGTTAACTGAGGGAAACAAGGCATATATGCCTGCTGCACAGTATACAATGACTAGAAAGGAGAAAGAGACATTTCTTTCCATTTTGAAGATGCTCAAGGTGCCTGATGGTTACTCTTCTAATATTTCAAAGTGTGTGAATCTGATGAGCAAGACATTGCAAGGGTTGAAAAGTCATGACAATCACATACTACTTCAGCAGTTGATTCCAATTGTAAATTTTGATTGTTTATCCCTCAATGTTGTTCAGCTGTTGATTGAGATGAGTAATTTTTTTAGACATCTTTGTTTAAGAAATCAATGAATGAGTGATTTAAAAAGTTTACAGGACCGAATTGTACTTACGCTTTGTCACTTTGAGAAACTATTTCCCCTCTCATTTTTTGATGTTATGGTCCACTTGACAGTGCACCTAACTGATGAAGTAATGGCTGTTGGTCCAGTGCAATTCAGGTGGATGTATCCTATTGAGCGGTATTTGAGTACATTGAAACGATTTGTACGCAACAGAGTTCGTCCGGAGGCATCAATAGCCAATGGTTATTTGATGGATGAGTGTACTACTTTTTGTGCAGAATATCTTATAGATGTTCAAAAAAAATTAGATAATCCCTCTCGGATTCAGGATGGTCCAGTTGGAGAAGGAACCACATATGATATGGACAACATCGAGTGGATACAAGTGCATCGATATATCTTTTTCAATACTCCATCAGTTGCACCATTAATGCAGTATCTTATCACTTTTATTGTTTAACTTTTACATGTTTTGTTTGCATAAGTTGATCATTTAAACATTGCGTTATCATTTGCAGAAAACACATTAATGAGATAAAAGAAGAGATGTATCGTGTGACTGAGTTGCAAATTCAACAGTCTCATTATGCGTCATTTCATGATTGGTTCAAGGATTATGTACGTATAAATTGATTTTCATTATGAGTGAAGTATTATACTAATTTCTTTCTTCATATATCATTATTGAATTCTATGAATTATGTAGGTTCATAAGTTGAGGGAGTTAGAGGACCCCACGCTAACTGAAGAATTTATCCAACTGGCGAGGGTCCATCTATAACAGCTCGTCGTTATAAATCTATAGATGCTAATGGTTTTTGATTTTTCATTAAAGATGTTGATGAAAAACGAGCAACACAAAATAGTGGCATCAGTTGTCCATTTGTCGATTCTGTTTATTACTATGGTCAATTGATAGATATCATTGAAGTTGTATACACACATGGGTTGAAGTACATATTGTTAAAGTGTAATTCAGTTGATCCAGTGCGTGGATGTAAAGTCGATCAATATCAGTTTTCATTGGTGAATTTTAACTATATGTTATACAGAAATGAATGAGTTGATAATGAACCTTTAATTTTGACATCACAAGCGGAACAAGTATTCTTCGTTAATTTGCCTTCGAATCCAAGTTGGCAAGTTGTTGTCAAAATGTCTCAGCGAGGAGTGTTTGTATTTGAACAAGATGAACCCGAGACTGTTTCTTTTGTTTCCCAACAGCTTGATCAACATATCGTAGTTCAACGTGAAGAAGATATTTATTGGGTCAGAGTGGCTGTTGAAGGAGAAATGGTCGATTTGCATGCTTAATGAAAGGTATAATTGTTTTCTCGCTATTCAGCCTAAGATATCATAAATTATCTAAACATTTTATAAATCCTTGTAAATTTTAATCCTCACTTTTGGAAGTTTATTCAGTTATAAATATTTAGGGTGATTTAACTCATGTTATATTGATGTTATTGTCGGTGTATCTTCTCATTGAGGTATTCTTCATTTGGTTCATGTACTGCTTGAATTTTTATTAATTCAATTTGAAATTTGGCTATGCATTGATTGGTTTTGTACATAATTTGTATATCTGTTTTGTGAACTTTCTGATTTTTTAAAATTCATTCACAACTAATTATTCAAACCCTTCTTGTTTGATTAACAACTGTACAAGTTTGATTTTTTTTAAAAACAATCCAATTTATCATTTGGACACTTTGGATAGTCCCCTTACTAATGTTTTCCATGACTACAGGCATGTCAGGGGAAGAGGCAGAAGATCCACATCATCCATCTGAGCCATCTACGTCTCAGGGTCGAGATATGTTGGAATGTCATTGTCTCTATTTTTTATGTAATTAATAAACATATATATATATTTATAACATCTGTCAATTTGTATATAAAATTGTTCTCAACAGGATCAGACTCGACTGCTTCTTCCTCTCGCAGGAGAGGCCCTGGTCATGGCATATTATCATGGAATTCCGACACGACTTTTGATGTTTCATTTGATGAGGTATTTCATCCTGTGGGACGGAATTCCCCTGCATTTATTCGTTATTTGGGTCATATCATACGTGATCCACATCGATTTCCATTGACCACGCGTGACTGGGCTTCTATCCCTCCGGACACATTAGATCGTCTTTGGAGGGAGGTTCAGGTAAGAAGACCATTTTACTTTATTCCCTATGTATAAACAACAATAACATATGTTATTTTTTTCTTTAATAGAAAAATTTGAAAGTATTTCCCGATGAGTTTCAGCCAGTGTGTATGAGCAAATGTCGTAAGATGTGGAAAGACTATAAAGGCAAAGTCAAGAGGGACCACTGGGTACCAAATGTGGGTGCCCCAGACATTCTGAAAAAGTCCCGAGAGGTGTCCTCCCGGCTCAGTGACATGATTTAGTTGCATATTGGTCTACTGAGGTTGTTGTGGTTTGTATATTTATTTTGGTATATATATTTTCAAGAATGTGTGGTTTGTTTGATATTTGAATGAATTGAATGTAGGAGGTGTCTACACGCCATTCTGAGAATCGCGCATTGCAGGGACCACCTCACAGGCTCGGGACTCGTCACGTGTCTCAGATCCGACATGAGGTATTTATTATTCATTTTTTAATTTTTTTAATTAATACGGTTTTGTGTTTATATTCTATTCATATATAGTTGCGAGAGCAAGGTGCACCAACTGATAAAATGTCGGTGTGGATGAGGACTCGTGATCGCAATGATCCAGAGGCTGCAGCATTGATAGTAAGTGCTTGTACTCATTACCAATACTTACATAAAATCTGTATATTAATATAAGTATATATATATTTAAATATTTCGCAAGCTCAATTTGAATCTGAATTAGAACATCTGCCAGAGGACCAGCGACATCTTCCCATGCGAAGGGATGAGATATTTCATCGCATCATTGGTCGGGATGGGTATGGATATAGTTTGACCTATGGAACAGGGATTTCTCGTTCTGTAGTGTCACGCGCTGCGGTTGTCGGTCCTGCTATTACTCAGATGACACAGCAGTTGTCAGATTTCGAGGCACGGTTGTGGGCTTCCAAGGAGGCAAATGCGCAATTGGCTGCTGAGGTTAGAGCACTGCGGGAATATGTGCGTCCAGGTGATGGTGCAGGCGATCACACGACGCAGGTTTATACTGTATTTATTTATTTAATTTAAACTATTTTTTTTTATGAAAATATTCATAATGTTTATTTATTGTAGGCCCCTGGCCCACCGGATGGAGGTTAGTGATGAACACGCATGACGCATCATATTCACGAGGTGTGTTTTTGCTTTTAATGGTGGGGTTGTTATTGATATTTATGTTGGGTTTCTAGTGAGTTATTTTGTGATTTGGGGGTATCACGTGTGTTTTGGCCTCATGCAATGTTTGTGTGCACGAATTGACCATGAAACTGATTATTGATTTGGATATTTTTTGTTCATTTAATTTTCAATGTTTAGAATTGCATGTTCTGTAATATTTTTGAAAAAAACACATGATTCCTAATATAAATCATTAAACTTGTTTTTGATGAATGAGCTGAGTTCACTATTTGTAGTCCCCGGCCTACCCCAGACAGCCCTCCCCGCACTCCGAACAGCCCTCCCCGCACCCCGGACAGCTCCCCCCCACCCCCAGGACAGCCCCCCCGCACCCCGGACAGCCTTCCCCCCACTCCGGACAGCCCTCCCCGCACCCCGGACAGCCCTCCCTCACCTCGGACAGCCTTCCCCGCACTCCGGACAGCCCTCCCCGCACCCCGGACAGCCCTCCCGCACCCCAGACAGCCCTCCCCGCACTCCGGACAGCACTCCCCGCACCCCGGACAGCCCTCCCGCACCCCGGACAGCCCTACCACACCCCGAACAGCCCTCCCGCACCCCAAACAGTCGTCCCCGCACTCCGGACAGCCCTCCCGCACCCCGGACAGCCCTCCCGCACTCCGGACAACCCTCCCCGCACCTCGGACAGCCTTCCCCGCACTCCGGACAGCCCTCCCGCACCCCGGACAGCTGCACTCCGGACAGCCCTCCCCGCACCCCGGACAGCCCTCCCCGCACCCCGGACAGCCCTCCCGCACCCCGGACAGCCCGGACAGCCCTCCCCGCACCCCGGACAGCCTTCCCCGCACTCCGGACAGCCCTCCCGCACCCCGGACAGCCCTCCCCTCACTCCGGACAGCCCTCCCCGCACCCCGGACATCCCTCCCCGCACCCCCGACAGCCCTCCCCGCACTCCGGACAGCCCTCCCCGCACCCCGGACAGCCCTCCACGCACCCCAGACAGCCCTCCCGCACCCCCGATAGCCCTCCCCGCACTCCGGACAGCCTTCCCCACACCCCTTACATCCCTCCCACACCCCGGAAAGCCTTCTCCGCACTCCGGACAGCCCTCCCCGCACCCCGGACAGCCCTCCCGCACTCCGGACAGGCCCCCCGCACTCCGTATAGTCCTCCCCGCACCCCGGACAGGCCCCCCGCACCCCGAACAGCCCTCCCTGCACTCCGGACAGCCCTCCCCGCAACCCAGACATGCCCCCCCCCCCCCCCCCGTCGGACGTGCGGTGCGCGCGGTACGGCCGATTGTGTCGTTTTCAGCAGGTCGGCGCGCGCTAAAACGGCGCGTTGGGGGGTCAAAACCACCCGAAAGACCTCAGAATGCCATGAAACCGTATGGAATCAGCCGTTGTGTTATTTTTGAAATGGTCGGGCAGACGGCACGTCAATCGGAGGTGTCGTTTGACAACGGTGACCGGAAACGCGTTTCCGGTGTCATAAAACACCAAAAACGGCGTGAGACGGTCGAATTCAGAGCAAACGTGCTCCGAATGACCAGAAACCACACGAAAACATTAGGAATATTATTCGTGACGTGTAGGAGGAGACGGCGTGCCCGTCGGACGTGCGGTGCGCGCGGTACGGCCGATTGTGTATTTTTCAGCAGCTCGGCGCTCGCTAAAACGGCGCGTTGGGGGGTCAAAACCACCCGAACGACCTCGGAATGCCATGAAACCGTACGACATCAGCCATTGTGTGATTTGTGAAATGGTTGGGCAGACGGCACGTCAATCGGAGGTGTCGTTTGACCGCGGTGACCGGAAACGCGTTTCTGGTGTCATAAAACACCAAAAACGGCGTGAGACGGTCGAATTCGGAGCAAACGTGCTCCGAATGACTTAAAACCACACAAAAACATTAAAAATATTATTCGTGATGTGTAGGAGGAGACGGAATGCCCGTTGGACGTGCGGTGCGCGCGGTACGGCCGATTGTGTCGTTTTCAGCAGCTCGGTGACGCTAAAACGGCGCGTTGGGGGGTCAAAACCACCCAAACGACCTCGGAATGTCATGAAACCGTATGACATCAGCCGTTGTGTGATTTTTGGAATGTTTGGGTAGACGGAATGTCAATCAGATGTGTCGTTTGACCGCGGTGATCGGAAACGCGTTTCTGGTGTCATAAAACACCAAAAACGGCGTGAGACGGTCGAATTCGGAGCAAACGTGCTTCGAATGACCTGAAACCACACGAAAAAATTAGGAATATTATTCATGATGTGTAGAAGGAGACGGCGCGCCCATCGGACGTGCGATGCGCGCGGTACGGCCGATTGTGTCGTTTTCAGCAGCTCGGCGCACGCTAAAACGACGCGTTGGGGGGTCAAACCCACCCGAACGACCTCGGAATACCATGAAACCGTACAACATCATCCGTTGTGTTATTTTTGAAATGGTCGGGCAGACGGCACATCAATCGGAGGTGTCGTTTGACCGCGGTGACCGGAAACGTGTTTCCGTTGTCATAAAACACCAAAAACGTCGTGAGACGGTCGAATTCGGAGCAAACGTGCTCCGAATGACCTAAAACCACACGAAAACATTAGGAATATTATTTTTGACGTGTAGGAGGAGACGGCGCGCCCGTCAGACGTGCGGTGCGCACGGTACGACTGATTGTGTCCTTTTAAGCAGCTCGGCGCGCGCTAAAACGGCGCGTTGGGGGGGTCAAAACCACCCGAACGACCTCAAAATGCCATGAAACCATACAACATCAGCCGTTTGTGATTTGTGAAATGGTCGGGCAGACGGAACGTCAATCGGAGGTGTTGTTTGACCGCGGTGACGGGAAACGCGTTTCTGGTGTCATAAAACACCAAAAACGGTGTGAGACGGTCGAATTCGGAGCAAACGTGCTCCGAATGACCTGAAACCACACAAAAACATTCGGAATATTATTCGTGACGTGTACGAGGAGACGGCGCACCCATCGGACGTGTGGTGCGCGCGGTACGGCCGATTGTGTCGTTTTCAGCAGGTCGGTGCGCGCTAAAACGGCGCGTTGGGGGGTCAAAACCACCCGAATGACCTCGGAATGCCATGAAACCGTACGACATCAGCCGTTGTGTGATTTTTGAAATGTTCGGGCAGAAGGCACGTCAATCGGAGGTGTCCTTTGACCGTGGTGACCGGAAACGCGTTTTCGTTGTCATAAAACACCAAAAACGTCGTGAGACGGTCGAATTCGGAGCAAACGTGCTCCGAATGACCTGAAACCACACGAAAACATTACGAATATTATTTGTGACGTGTAGGAGGAGACATCGCGCCCGTCAGACGTGCGGTGCGCGCGGTACGGCCGATTGTGTCCTTTTCAGCAGCTCGGCGCGCGCTAAAACGGCGCGTTGGGGGGGGTCAAAACCACCCGAACGACCTCAGAATGCCATGAAACCATACAACATCAGCCGTTTGTGATTTTTGAAATAGTCTGGCAGACGGAACGTCAATCGGAGGTGTTGTTTGACCGCGGTGACCGGAAACGCGTTTCTGGTGTCATAAAACACCAAAAACGGCGTGAGACGGTCGAATTCGGAGCAAACGTGCTCCAAATGACCTAAAACCACACAAAAACATTAGGAATATTATTCGTGACGTGTAGGAGGAGACGGAGCGCCCATCGGACGTGTGGTGCACGCGGTACGGCCGATTGTGTCGTTTTCAGCAGGTCGGCGCTTGCTAAAACGGCGCGTTAGGGGGTCAAAACCACCCGAAAGACCTTGGAATGCCATGAAACCGTACGGCATCAGCCATTGTGTGATTTGTGAAATGGTCGGGCAGACCACACATCTATCGGAGGTGTCGTTAGACCGCAGTGACCGGAAACGCGTTTCTGGTGTCATAAAACACCAAAAACGGCATGCGACAGTCGAATTCGGAGCAAACGTGCTTCGAATGACCTGAAACCACACGAAAAATTAGGAATATTATTATTGACGTGTAGGAGGAGACGGAGCGCCCATCGGACGTGCGGTGCGCGCGGTACGGCCGATTGTGTTGTTTTCAGTAGGTCGGCGCGCGCTAAAACGGCGAGTTGGGGGGTCAAAACCACCCAAACGACCTCAGAATGCCATGAAACCGTACGAAATCAGTCGTTGTGTGATTTTTGAAATGTTCGGGCAGACGGCACGTCAATCGGAGGTGTCGTTTGACCGCGGTGACCGGAAACGCGTTTCTGATGTCATAAAACACCAAAAACGGCGTGAGACGGTCGAATTCGGAGCAAACGTGCTCCGAATGACCTGAAACCACACAAAAACATTAGGAATATTATTCTTGATGTGTAGTAGGAGACGGCGCACCCGTCGGACATGCGGTGCGCGCGGTACGGCCGATTGTGTCGTTTTCAGCAGCTCGGCGCGCGCTAAAACGGCGCGTTGGGGGGTCAAAAGCACCCGAATGACCTCGGAATGCCATGAAACCGTACGACATCATCCGTTGTATGATTTTTGGAATGGTCGGGCAGACTGCACGTCAATCGGAGGTGTCGTTTGACCGCGGTGACCGGAAACGAGTTTCTGGTGTCATAAAACACTAAAAAACGGCGTGAGACGGTCGAATTCGGAGAAAACGTGCTCCGAATGACCTGAAACCGCACGAAAACATTAGGAATATTATTCGTGATGTGTAGGAGGAGATGGCGTGCCCGTCGGATGTGCGGTGCGCGCGGTACGGCCGATTGTATCGTTTTCAGCAGCTCGGCGCGCGCAAAAACGGCGCGTTGGGGGGTTAAAATCACCCAAACGACTTCAGAATGCCATGAAACCATACGAAATCAGCCGTTGTGTGATTTTTGAAATGGTAGGATAGACGGAACGTCAATCGGAGGTGTCGTTTGACCGCGGTGACCGGAAACACGTTTCCGGTGTCATAAAACACCAAAAACGGCGTGAGACGGTCGAATTCGGTGCAAACGTGCTCCGAATGACCTGAAACCACACGAAAATATTAAGAATATTATTCGTGACGTTTAGGAGGAGACGGCGCGCCCATCGGACTTGCGGTGCGCGCGGTACGGCCGATTGTGTCGTTTTCAGCAGGTCGGCGTGCGCTAAAACGGCCCGTTGGGGGGTCAAAACCACCCGAACGACCTCAGAATGCCATGAAACCGTATAGAATCAGCCGTTGTGTGATTTTTGAAATGGTCGGGCAGACGGCACGTCAATCGGAGGTGTCGTTTGATAGTGGTGACCGGAAACGCGTTTCTGGTGTCATAAAACACCAAAAACGGCGTGAGACGGTCGAATTCAGAGCAAATGTGCTCCGAATGACCTGAAACCACACAAAAACATTAGGAATATTATTCGTGACATGTAGGAGGAGACGGAGTGCCCGTCGAACGTGCGGTGCGCGCGGTACGGCCGATTGTGTCGTTTTCAGCAGCTTGGCGCTCGCTAAAACGGCGCATTGGGGGGTCAAAACCACCCGAACGACCTCGAAATGCCATGAAACCGTACGACATCAGCCGTTGTGTGATTTGTGAAATGGTTGGGCAGACAGCACGTCAATCGGAGGTGTCGTTTGACCGCGGTGACCGGAAACGCGTTTTCGGTGTCATAAAACACCAAAAACGGCGTGAGACGGTCGAATTCGGAGCAAACGTGCTCCGAATGACCTGAAATGATAGCATTTCTTAAATTGGGGGTTTTAAATTATTATAGCACCATGATTTGATGTCAGATTTAATTTTATTATATGTATATAATAACTGAATAATTATGTTCAATTTACGTTTGTTTTGTTTTGTTGTTTTTTTGTCTTATTGTAGGTTTATTGAAGCAGAAGATTGAAATAGATGGACCTGCTCGGATCGTTGAAGCACGTTTATCATTTATGATGATCTTGATGTTTATGCTGTTTGAAATTGTTTTCCATTTTTTATGATTGTTACCTTGTTTTATCTCTGATTTTGCACCGTGAAGAAAAAAAACACGATTCATACATTTTATTAAAAAAATGAAAAAAAAATTATTTAATATTATATATATATATATTTCTTTAATATATATATATATATATATATATATTAAAATATTTAAATCATATTATATATATATATATTTAAAATATTTTATTTAATATTATATATATAAATATTTTATTTAATATATATATATATATATATTATTTAATATATATATATATATATTTCTTTCAGTATGAATTTTTTTTTTTTTAAAAATTCCCAGTGTAGCGACCGCCAGGCGGTCGCTTAAGGTTGGCATTTCGACCACCTATAGCGACCGCCATTGGCGGTCGCTATTTGCCTACAGCGACGAAGCTGAAGTGACAGCCAATGGCGGTCTCTATAGGCCTATAGCGACCGCCAATGGCGGTCACTAATGACCGATTTTTTAGTAGTGAAAGCATATGACCCTCGTGTCAGTTTCAGTGGAGTCTACTCTTTTGAGATGGATCAAGGATATGCAGTATGAGGATCTGGAATGTTTGACCTTGAGGAAAAGCCTTGAAGGTAGGGAGATACCTTCAAGTTAGACCATAGATGAGGACGAGATCATCTATGTCAGGAATTGAGTTGTTATGATGATGAGCATGCGGGAGGAGTTGATGCGTGAATTTCATGCCTCTAAGTGGGTAGTGTATCCAGGTGTAACCAAAAATGTATTGTGACCTACGATGATAGTTTTGGTGGCCAAGCATGAAAAAGGATATTTCAGGGTTCATGACATGATGTTACACCTGCCAACAAGTGAAGACCGAGTATCAACGTCCTATAGGTTTACTATAGTCATTGTCCATTCCTGAATGGAAGTGGGATGACATAACCATGGACTTTATAATGGGTCTCCCAATGATTCCTCAAAATAATGACGTTATTTTGGTAATTGTGGACCAACTAAAAAAGGTAGCACATTTCTTAAAGGTGTGGGAGATTTCCTCAATGGATCAGTTGGGAGATATGTATATATGGTAGATAGTCCATCTACACAGGGTGCCATGGAGAATTATTTCAGACCGTGACCCACATTTTACTTCACTCTTATGGAAATTATTACAAAAGGTTCTTGGTAAAGAGGCTTTATTGAGTATATAATTCCACCCATAGATAGATGGGCAGTGAGAGCATACTATATAGGTGCTTGAGGATATTATTTGAGCGTGTGTCCTAGACTTTGGTGGGTCTTGGGAGAAGCACTTAACTTTGGTGGAGTTCTCCTATAACAACAGTTATCATGAAACTATACAAATGGAACCATACAAGGCTCCTTATGGTGGGACATATAGATCATCTTTATTTTGGATGGAGGTAGGTTAGTTGGAGTTTTTGGGACCGAGTCTCATGCAAGAGATGTCGAAGCAGGTTCAGCTGATTCAGAAGTATATGAATATGGATCAGAGAAAACAGAAATCATATATAGATAGACGGTGATGACCCCTAGAGTTTACAGAGGGTGATCATTTATTCCTTTGGGTGTCGTCTTGGTTGGTTCACCGCGTGATACAGAGACAGGGAAAGTTAGTGCCTAGGTTTGTTGGACCATTTGAGGTTGTGGAGAGAATCGGGCAAGTGGCGTATTGATTTTCTCTTCCACAGAGGTATAGTGTTATGCATGAAGTCCTTCATGTGTCACAAATTTGGTGGTATCAACCTGACCCTTCTCATGTGATCAATGTGGATTATGTTGAGCTTGAGACTGATGCGTCCTTTGAGGAGCATCTGATACGTGTGTTGGATCACATTGAGAAAGTGTTGTGGGTAAAGACTGTGACAATAGTTCATGTATTGTGGAAATATGGACATGTGAAGGAGGAAACATGGGAAATGGAAGGGGATATACGAGATCAGTAGCTCAATCTTTTTAACTCATAATTTTAGATATTCTTGGGAGTATGGATTGAGGAAGAGCTGTTATAAGGTGGGGAGATTATAAGAACCCAAACATTTCAGGAGATGAATCAAGATCATTTACAAGTACTCTTTTTCCTTATTTTGAGTACTTTTTTTTAAGTTTTATCTTGGGTGTGTTTGGGTGAAAATTTGGATTTTTTGGAATGAGGAGGGGTTGTGCACAGTTGGTGCACGGTTTTCCTAAACCATGTGACCAACCCTGTAAACCGTGTGAACCCAAACAGAGGGGATTTGCATAGCTAGTGCACGGTTTGTCAAACGGTGCATCCTTTTAGGATTAATCGCACCTCCCCTAGAAGAGGCGCATGATTAAGGTGCACAGTTTGGAAAATTGTGTTCCCCTGCCTAGGAAACCATGCGTGGGGTTTTAATTAACCCAAAATTTAGATTTTAAATTCCCAAACCCCTCATATTAACCCCAAATCGACCCTAGATCAACTCTAAACAATCTGTATCATTTTTAGAGGCTCCTGGATGAATTCATAGGTCTCCTGACCTCCATTATTGACGATTTGAAGCATGGATTGAAGATTTTCACCCCTTTTAGTAAGAGTCTCTTATCCTGTGTGGTTTCCTTCCTCTTTCTTATTCTCATCTCATCTTTTTAGGGGATTTTTTCTTCTATTTTTGTGGATCTAGATCTAGGTTTATGACCCAGCAACACACGAGATGACTAGAGTTACGACTTGTGTTTATTCTACTTTTGATTTAGTATTAGTAGACACAGGTACAAGTCATTCCTTTATCTTTTTACTCATAGTGCGAGATCTGGAGCTCCCATTTGAGGCTTTAGCCCAACAGATTTGTCTTCAGGTTCCTATGGGGAACACTTCTATATATTTTATCTACTGGTAGTGCGATCTATTTCTTAGAGTAGAAAGGTTCTCATTGGACCTTTTTCTCATCATGATGGAACCCTATGACGTCATCTTGGGTATGAATTGGTTGTCCACAATCAAAGCCCAAATTGAATATCACCACATATAAGTCAGATGTATTCATACTGATGGGACGAGATTCTCCTTTATGGACGAGAAAGATCTCATGGAGGGACAGGTGGGTTTTGCAAGCAGGAGGCTGCAACCCATCACCTATCAGTTGAAAAGTGTAGACCTTGGTGCAGAAGTCTCTTCAGGCATATGTATTCCTTCAGTCGTGGATGATTTTATGGACATCTTCCCCGATGACATTCTGGTATTAACTCTAAGATAGGAGATGGAGTTTTGCATCGACTTACATCTCAGGACTGCTCCAATATCTTCCGAAGCATGTCAGATGGTCCCTACTGAGCTCTAGGAGCTGCGTTTGTAGTTTTAGGACCTTTAATAGAAGGGATTTATCAGGATCAGTGTGTCCCTCTCGGCATCTCCGCTATTTTTTGTGAAAAAGTCAGAAGGGAGTTTGTATCTTTTCATGTATTATCATTGCCTGAACCAAACCGAAATAAATAAAAAGTACCCCTTTTCAAGAATTGATGACCTCGTTGATTAGTTTTGAGGTGCGATATGGTTCTCAAATATTGATCTCATGTCCAGCTACCATCAGTCAAGGGTTCGCAATGTTGATATTCTACAGTTGGCATTCCGATATCGCTACAGACACTATGAGTTCATGGTGATTCCCTTTAGTGTGAAAAATGTTGTCACTGTGTTTATGGATTTAATTAACTAGGTTTTCCAGCCATACTTGGACTAGTTTGTGTTTATTTTCATTGATGATATGCTCATCTACTTTGCATTAGAGGAGAATCGTGCAGAGCATTTGATGATGGTATTAGATTTTCTTCGGAAGTACCAACTTTATAGAAATCTCTCAAAGTGTAATTTCTGGATTCATGAGGTTCAATTCTTGGAGCATATCATTTCTGAGCATGGCTTGGTCAGGGACCCAGTGAATATTGATGCAGTTCTTGCTTAGGATCCACCCAAAAGCGGGTCATAAGTGTGGATTTTTCTTGGTTTAGCAGGGTACTACATGAGGTTTGTGGCATACGTCTCTAGGATTGTAGCCTCTTTGACCATCCTGGCATGGAAAGGGCATCTGTTTGGCTGTACTGAGTAGTGCTAGAGATATTTCTAGGTGTTGATGATGAGGTTGACGAGTGCTCCTGTTTTAATACTACTAAAGGAGGATGTGAAGTACATAGTGTATTACAATGTATCGGGATCTAGTCTCGGTTGTGTTTTGATGCAACAACATATAGTTATCATATACGAGCTGAGGAATTTGAGACCCCATGAGCATAACTACGCAACTCATGACCTAGAGCTAGTGGTGGTAGTCTTCACCCTGAGGATGTGGACGCACTATCTTCTAGGAGAGTGCTTCATGGTTTACTCAGATCATCAGAGCCTCAAGTATGTTTTCATGCAGAGAGACTTGAACCTAAGATAGTGACGCTAGTTGGAGTTCCTGTAGGACTATGACTTTGAGATAGTCTATACTTTGGGGAAGAGAAATATGGTGCCATATGCCCTTAGTAGGAATTCCCAGGCTTTCCTAGTGCAGGAGGCTTCTAATAAGTCGGCTTCCTTGTAGCTAACCCTGGTGAAGCAGTAGGGTGTGGATTTTCTTTAGTTGATGGTGTTGACTCCTCTGCTCCTTCAGCATGTGAGAGATTCCTAGTTGTGAGACATCGACTGTGAGGTCTTGTGTGACTGGGTAACCTTAGGAGATTCAACTGATGGATTTTTTGAAGGAGGAAATCATGTCATCCTTCTCTAGGAACGGACAGTGGTCCTAGTCATGATGCAATAGGAGGTGATGAGTGAGTTTCACATTTCTCCTTTGGTTGTACATCCCAGTGTGGTAAAGATGTATTGAGACCTTCAGCGGCAGTTTTGGTGGGCCGACGTAAGACGAAGCATTGCTAAGTTCGTCACTCAGCGCCTCACCTGTCAGCAGGTGAAGGTTGAGCACCATGTTTTGGCATGTTTATTACAGCCCCTTGAGATCCCGAAGTGGAAATGGGATGGTATATCCATGGAATTTGTGAAAGGGTTTCTGCAAACAGTGAAGGGTCATGATGTCATCTGAGTGATAGTTGATTGACTTACGAAGTCAGCACACTTCTTTACTATCAAGGAGCGGAGTTCGGTGGAGATTTTGGGGTAGATGTACGTACAGGAGATTGTTCACCTTCATGGGGTTCCCTCGACTATTGTCTCAAATCATGATGTGTGGTTCATGTCACAATTGTGGAGAGGCATTTGGGACCTAGATAAGGATGGGTATATCCCCCCCCCCAGATAGATGGATAGACCGAGCACACTATCTAGGTGTTGGGGATATATTGAGATCCTGGATGTTAGAATTTGGGTGGAGCTGGGAGGATCACTTTCTCTTGGTACAGTTTGTGTACAACAATAGTTACCACTCTACTATCAGTATGACACATTTTGAGGCTCTGTACAGGAGACCATGTAGGTCACCCTTATGCTGGACAGAGATCGGTGAGGAATCTCTTATGGGTATATTGATGGTGTAGGCAATAATGGAGAAGGTACAGGTCATCCTTGAGTAGATGGTGACAGCCCAGAGCAGGCAGAAATCTTATGCAAATCGATGTTGTGGGCCCTTAGAAATCAAGCAAGGAGACCACATTTTCTTGAGAGTCTCCCCACGATGAGGATTAAAGATATTCGTCTGGGGAGGCAATTTATCCCTAAGCTTCATTGGGTCATTCGAGATCTTGCATAGGGTTGGCGAGGTTGCTTATCGCCACTCCCTACCCCCACAGTTAGAGCGGGTGCATGACATCTTCTAAGTGTCACGGTTGAGGAGATACGTGCATGACTCACGCACGTCATTGACTGGGATGAACTGGACATCGAGGATCGAGCCACTTTTACAGACCACTAGGTGGAAATCGAGGATTGGTGGGAGAGGACCCTATATAGATGAACTATCCCCTTGGTTTTTATGTGGTGGCAGCACGGGAGCATGTAGGAAAACTCATGAGAGTAGGAGATCCAGATGCAGGCTCAGTATCTCAAGCTTTTTTCTTAGTTTTGCTTTTTGGGGATGAAAATATTGAAGGATGGAATGATATAGACTCATTTTTTTTCCTTGTGAGATTTTAAATATTTCTACATATATTTTCAGAGGCACACGCTGAGACGGCGTGCGATTTCGAGACCTGGTGTGCCTAGAATTAATTTTATAAAAAAATTAAATATATTTTATATTATGAGCACATAGTTTTTTTAAAGAAAATAAGATATCCTTTTAACAGAATCTCATATCAGAAATCCAAGACCATGGTTGAGTTTGGAATGTGATGTTTATCCTAGACATGACCTAAAATAGGTCAACACATGGAGTTCGGATAAAAGCGGTTGTGAGCGGGTGCGTTTAGTTAAATAATTAATAAATTTTATTTATTTATTTATTTAACCTAATTCTAATTTTTTTTATTAATACCATGTTATGGTGATTTAACCAGGGTTATCTGCATAAATCCTGGGATAATCGAGAGGCACTCTTCCTCCTCTCTGTTGGTGAATCAAATTCAAACGACGATAGAACTCTGGATCAGGGCAGATCGAGACACAGTGAATGCAATGACTTCTCTCAATCATTAGCGATCACTCTCTTCGACGAAGAACAAACTAATCTCCATGTAAGAATCATCAATTTGTGGTTTATGCCTCTATTCATTAAATTGATTGATCAGAATCATATTACTTCTTTGATCTCTGTCCGAATTGAGTCATTGCATGCGCCCATATATTAACATTAATTTGTTTATTCAAATTCTCACCCTCACACCCCAATTCTACATTCGTTGGCCAAGAACGTTAGGTCAAATGATCGTTACACCTATGTTTCTTATTCATTCCTCCCTACATTCTTTGCGTTAATCATCATTGGACCAAGGGGTCGCAATTCGACATTGTTGGGCGGGATCAAGCCCGATCGGACCCCTGGATTCGCAATGGATTCGCGTGCGAAAAATGGAACAGTAGATCATGGATGGATTTGAGATTATTTTGGGCTGCAAATGATCAATTTGAAGATTGAAATCCAAACCTGAGGAGGCACGACACAGGTTACACTTGTGATGCGTACAGAAAGCAACGGACCAGACAAACTTGATTTTTTGATCACCAGATGGCTAGAAACAGCAAGCGAGCATGAGATCCATCGATTTCAGGCGGTCACACAATGAATCTGAAGGCAGAGATACCGAATCTGGAGTAAGGAGACTAAATCTAACTTTTCTAGAAAAAATCAGACTACACGTCGTGTAGTTTGAAGAACACACGACGTGTAGGGCCATAAATGCAGCAGTTGGGGTTCCGCGAGATTATAAGTATCACGCGCCATGTGGGACCCCCACATGTTGTGTGACGCATGTGTTGGCGGCCTGGTGTGTACTTCGGAAGTACATAGACATGGGTTGGATACACGGACATGACCGGGTACATGTTGTGTGTCGAAGTTCACGGACACGGGTTGGATACACGAACACGGCCAGGGAGCACGGGCAGGACCCTGAGTGGCTCGGACACACCGTGTAGACCCTCTACACACCGTGTAGCCCTGCATGGGCAGCGATCCATGTACCAGTAGGGACACAACCAAATGATGGAGAGGGACCCCCTTCACACGTCGTGTACCCCTTCTTCCCTTTTAAGGAAATTTCATCCTCTCGTATCTCCTTCGTTTGGACTCAGATTTTGGTTTGTGAGTAGTCCATCCTGAGTGTTTTTTCACGTAGAATGAGATAGTGGCCTCCATAGTGGCTTTTGAGATGCGATGTGAGATGTTCTAAGTGGAATTCTTATTTAGACAACGCTCGACGACAACAGTGATTAGACGGGATTACTAGGGGCTTTAGAGCGGCACCCTCCAACTGGGATGGACATGAGTCATCTTTCATCTACCTGTCTATAGATTGGCACCCTCCTGCGGGTCAGGGTATGAGTCCTCTATCTATTCTTAGAGTGTCACTCTTCCATCAGGATAGGACATGAGTTCTCTACCTATCCATTGAGTGGCACTCTCTTACTGGGATAGGGCATGTGCCCTCGATTATGAGAGTGACACCCTCTTGCTGGGCAGGGCATGAGTCCTCTATCTGGTATCCGAGTGGCACCTTCCTATTGTATTGAAGCATGAGTTCTCAACTACTATAGTGGCAACCTTTAGTTGGGCTGGGTATGAGTCATCTACTGACTATTAGAGTGGCACCCTTTAGTTCGGTTGGGCATGGGTCTTCTACCATTTACTTGAGTGGCACCCTCCTGTCGGGACATGACATTGGTCCTCTACCTAGAGATTGTTGCCCCTTGATTGTGCGACACAGTGGTAAGGTGTGGTATGACTTGGATATTTTCTACGAGGCAGACGCACGAGATGATATGTATCATTGATTAACTTCTTGGAACTGATGACACTCTTCCCGGGTTGGGCTGTGAGATGGAGATCTCATTCTCTCTCGTTTGAGTTTCTTTGGTTTGAGCATGTATGTTGCTGGATTTGTTCTCGCTTGTTTTGGGTTGAAGTGTCTACTATCTATTCATATCATGTCTCTTATTGTTCCCCCTTCAACTTTTGGGGCGCCCTACTGAGTATGTATATACTCACCCTTGCATGGTCTTTACTTGCATGTGTCGTATTTTATGCAGACGACAGATAGGTCGATGGTGACTATAGAGGAGCTTAGGGATACATGATGCATTGGACCGCATATGGTGATCAGAGCCTGAAGACCAGGAGCTGGACTTTATCACCTCATTTACTTTCTAATTTTGTCTGGTTGGGACATCTTTCTGGTTGAGCGTGTATTTTGCCTCTTTACTTTTAGTATTACACTGTCATACTCTTGTACACCCTAAAGGTTTTTCATATGCATAATTATATTCTAGATATTGCATCTTTTTCTTTTATTCCTCTCCACTTATGCATTGAGATGGTTGGGTGTGTGAATACAAGTACATTAGGCAAAGGCCTCCCACTTAGGATGTCTTTCGCCGCTTGTTGTCGCCCCTGCCCTTTGGAGACGGGTCGTGACATAAAATATCAATGTATTATATTTATTTTAATTATATACACATTTTGTAATTAATGTATATAAATAAACTATTAAATATTTTGACTAATATAAATTTGATGATTTTTTATATATAAAATTTTGAAAATAAGATTCATTTTTTATTAAAAGTTATATAAATCGTATTTATATATTATATTTACACATATATACTTATTGTAATATAAATCTTATTTAAAAATATATAAATTAAATTGTTCACTACGACCTTTATCAATACTAGAAAAAAAAACGTTGATAAAAAAGTCACTTTTATCAGTGCTAAAAAAACGTTGTAAATGGGAATACTTTTATCAATGCTAAAAAAACGCTGACAAAAGGTATACTTTTATCACCACTTTTGTTGGCACTGATAAAATGCAACTTTATCAATGTTTTTTGCAAGTGATGATAAAAGTCCCTTATTTATCATCGTTTTTTGTTTTGCGTTGTTAAAGGTTAGCGCTACATAAATTGCGATCTGGGGTGGTGACTCGTCGGTAAACTTTCATGGTTATGGACTTGATTAGAAAGTTACATTTCAATCAAAGAGCCTTATATATCATCTTCCAGTCTTCAAACGGAAAAATGATTTCTTGACTTATTAAATTAATGTTATATCACTTATGACGCACTTAACGTATCCTACCTCCCGCAAGTATATGTCGCTACAGTTTTCATCAATATATCAAAGTACAAGATTCATGATATACATTAAAAGCGAACTTAATGAGAATAAGTTTCAATGTCTTATGAACTCCCAATAACTGACACTCAAACATCATTTTTTCTTGTCGAATGTATATAAGGCCATAAGACATAAGTTTAAGAATATTGTCGCTGCACTTCACGGTTCATATTGTAGTGAAAAACTACTTTAACCTTGATACGATAAATAATCTAAATATATTATCACATTAATGTTACGTAGAAGAATAGTCATCATGTGATATATGCAATCAAATGTACAAAGTAAGTTGGTTCTAGGACACCAACTCCAACATTAGGTGCAGACATATGCATTAACGTGGTCAGGTGCGAGTGGTTGGAGGTGGTGGGGATGACCTTCACCGTTGAGGGTGGCACGGTGATTGATGCGGTGGTGTGGGTGAAGAGGCACTAGTATTAAAAATAGCTTTTATATCGGACTTTTAACGCTGGTTATTTTAAAACGGATGTGAAAATTTATTTTTCACATTGGTTTTAAAATAATCGACATGATAAACTATGTTTTTGGCATCGGATGTTTTAAAACCGATGTGAAAATCTATGTTTTCACCTCGGTTAGCTAAAAACTGGTGTGAAAATGTGGTTTTTCACGTTGGTTTTAAAATGACCGACGTGAAAGATGAAATTTCATATCGTGCCAAAGAGGAATTCAATTTTTTTACAACACACCTTTGAAATTTTCAATTGATGCGTACAATTGATTATACCACAGTTCGATTTTCAATTTCATTTATATGCTTTGACGCTCCACATGTATTTCATTCACGATCAACTCTTTCGACCATCATCAACATTCCAATGTTTCAACTTTTCAAATCTTCATCATTGTTCCACCGATTCTTCCTTTGACGAACTCATCATGGTATTTATAATTATTTTTTTATAATTTAATGTGTTTGTGGTTGGTTTTCTCAATTGATACCCCATTTAATTATTCCATTTTTATTATCATGAAGGATTCCTATTCATATGACGTTAAAACGAAAAAGGCTCATTCGGAGTTCAAAAATTTCATCTAAGCCGCCACAGCTTAGTTTGCCTCATGAGATATTTCATGCGAATAAAATTATATCGACGAAGAGTACGACAAGCTTGAAAATTATGTCAAAGTTTTAAGTTTCTTTGTCTAGGTTTCATTGTGTTTTTGTGATCTTTTTTCATTTTAATGATCATGTATTTTTATATAATGGAGTAATCGTCTTTGATAATTAAAAAAAATGATTTTTTTTACGTCGATTATAAAATAACCTACGTAAAAAACTGGAAAAACTGAGTTTTTAGGTCGATTGTAAAAAAACCGATGTGGTATGTCACTTTTCATGTCGGTTATAAAATAATCGATGGAAAAAATAATAATTCGAATACTAGTTATATGAATCAACGTTAAAAAATATGATTTTTTGCGTCGCCTACAATAACGTCGCCCCTAAAACCAACGTTGAAAACCTAAAATAAAAACCGATGTAAAAAATGTTTTTTGTACTACGGAGGGAGGCGGGATGCGAGGAAATCCCCTCTAATTTTTTATTTAATATTAACGACCACCATTTAGAAGTTGCTAATAATGAAAAAAAAAATCAATCCTATCATGCCACATTGAGGAGGGATTGTCAATGCCTTTCTATTTGCAACATTAGCAACCGTCAAATATAGTTGCTCGCTTCTGCATTTGTAGAAGTTAATATTTATTGTCGTGTATGATGTTTACAAGCTCCCATATTGGGTTGATAATTGTTTTTTTTATTTTAGATTGAAAAAATATTTTTCTTTTTTTAGAGTTGTGTTTGTGTTAAATTTTCATTAGTTCATCATCTTGGAATTTTCTTTGCCCCAATATATGAATATTAGTGTTGAAAATGTGTTATGACTTCCAAAAAAAATTATAAAAAAATTATAATCATATAAATAAAAATAGATGGAAGAAAATGATAGTGATATTTTGATTTAGGAAATAACAATGGGGGTGCGGTTGAGCGTGGGTCGAATTGGGGGCAGGAGAGATTGAACTCCCAGCTGCATAATATAATTATTATTAATACAACGAATGTTTTATTAATTTTTTTAAATAATTATTATAATTATTAATATATTTTTTTTATAATTGAACATGTTGCCATATTTTCATTAACATTCCATATAACCACTAACTTCCAAATTTTATTAAATATTGATTTGTCTTTCGAGTATCGAGCCCGGACGATTACCGGACGAATCTCGGCCGCCCATCTGCCTTCTTGGGGGCAGTTTCGATCGTTGACTTTTCCTCGTGACGGATAGTTGGGCGGAGGCTGTCGGAGACGCATTCAATGCTGACGACATAACCGCATGCGTTTTCCACCCTCGAGACCGGGCGTAGCTCCCACGCTCCCCTTAGAATTGAAGAGCACGCGCCGTTTGTGAGCGTGGAGTTCTATGGGACTGCAACAAGTGTACTCCATGAAGCGTCAAAGTCGGCAATTAAATCGGGCGACCTAGCCTCGGGAGGCGATACCTACTACGCATCGGGTAGAGTGCAGCATTCCGCTGGAATTAGAGGTGTTAACCGAATTGGGGAGGACCTGACGATGTCATACAGGGCGAGGATTTCATAAATAATGCACATTTAAAAAATAAAGACCTTATTAACATTTAGGTATTTTAATAAAATAATATCTAATATCATATTTTTAATTGGTGCAAGGGATCTCAAATAGAAATGTTTAAGTTTGTAAACAAATCTTTAGTTTTCAATTAACGATAACCCTAACAACAACAATGATAATTATTGAAAAAATTATATTTTTGATGGTTTATGTACGGATGTATTAGGTAAATTTAACTATTTTTTAATACTTGTTAATTTATTTTATTACATTATTTTATTTTTCAATAATAACTTTTTGATATATTACTTGTAATTGCAAGACAAACTCGACTGTGGACAACCAGTGAGCTAGTCCGCGATTTCGTGGGTTGGATTAAATGCATTCTAATTTTTTGTGATTCTAAATATTCAAATCTATAACCCACATAAATCACCGATCTAACGTATCGGTCCGGGTCGTGCAAGCTTTTTGACATATATAGCTGGAATTCTACCATACTTTATTGTTTATTAAAAATAATTATACACGCATGTATATAATAAAATAACGCTAAATTAATTTTTTTTTTAAAAACTAAAGACATCAACCCCCTTCACGCCTTTGCCATAGAGTTCGAGCAAAAACATTAACCACTACAACGCCTTTGCCCAAAGACAAAATAATAATAATAATAATAATAATAATAATAATAATAATAATAATAATAATAATAATAATAATAATAATAATAATAATAATAATAATAATAATAATAATAATAATAATAATAATAATAATAATAATAATAATAATAATAATAATAATAAAAATCAATCAATCAATCAATTACATATATATGTGTGTGCGCACGCACACGTATGTATATTTAAAATATGTATATTTATATTTGTTTTGTTTTGTTTATATATATTATAGGTGCCTAGGGGTGCAAATACTATCAAACACACACAATTCACCACGTCGGTGCCCTTTGACCGTCATCCAACCATCGACCGCAACCTGCCAAGCTCGTCAGCGGCCTCTTCTCACCGGCACATGCCGTCCATCGAGAACCTTCACCGCCAATCCGCCTTCGTCCGGTCGACACCACATGCCTATCACAGTCGAACCCCCGACCACGCCCAGTCGAACTTGCTCAACCTGAGCCACCCTCCGTCCTCGCCGCATACCGCGACTCACTCACCGCCACCAAAGTCGAGGCCTTTCACCCCGCCCAACAACGTCCTCCCCCGAGACATCACTATCGTGGTCCATTAACTGCTTCCCTCTGTCGTACGTCCTCACGTCACCAATAAATCCTCAATTTGTTTATATACATATATATATACAAATAAATATGATTATTATGATTATTATAAATCATTATTAATTGTATAATGCCATTATTATTAATAATTAAATTTTCTATATTACTAGTTTAATTAAAATTTAATTTATAATTATATCATTTACATCATTATTAATATTTATTATTTTAAATATTTAATAATAGAATTATTATTTATTTATAATTAATTACTAACATTTTATTATAATATCATATTTAATAATACTTGATAATAATTTTAAAGTGTAAATGCTATGTTTTTAAGTAATAAAGTTAATGATATGTAAATTAGCTTATTTTTTTTATTATATTTATGATTTTTTTTATTTTCAATTATTTTTTATCTATTTAGTCGGTTTGTCAAATTTCATTTATATTGTATTTATAATTTATAATTTATACGTTTTCAAAGTCACATACATGAAATATAATAATAATTCAAATATATGACTTTGAAAGTCTATAAATTAGAAAGTATAAATACAATAAAAATAAAATTTGATACATTTACTTAGCATATAAAAAATAAATGAAAATAAAAAGAATTTCATAAACACATTTAATGAAAAGTAATTTTAATAGCACAAAATATAATTGTTTTAAAACATTACATTTGTATTTATAATTTTTTTGACATTCCTTTTATTTTCATTTATTTTTTATATGTTTAGTGAATGTTTTAAATTTCATTTAGATTTCAGTTATATTATATTTAATGTGCATATATTTTTTAATGTGTAATCATTATGTTTGTGCCATCTAAATTAATTTTGATTTATTATATTTATGAAATTATTTTTATTTTCAACTATTTATTAGATGTTTAGACTATGTTTTAGGTTTTAATTTGATTGTATTTATATTTTATATTTTATAAGATTTTAAATTTACCTACTTGAAATTTAATAAGTTTTCTTATGTTTCATGTAGTTGATTTTGAAACCTTACAAAATTTAAAACATAAGTACAATATAAATGAAAATTAAAACATAACTTAAACATATAAAAAATAGTTGAAAATAAAAAAGAATTTCATCAATATAATCGACATACAATAATATAGATGATAAAAAACAAATCTTTTAAGTTAATAGAAAACATATAAATGAATTAGTATAGTTACTTCTATGATGGGGACTCGTCCCACAATCTGGTGTGTGAATGAGACGTCTGTATCAAGATCACTGACCTCTGTGCTGGGATGGATTGTGATGAGCTAGAGGGGGATCTTCCTCAGATGTTGGAAGCTCGAGTGTCTGATACTTTGTTTGTGAATCATCAGGCGAAGGTGTCATTGAGTTGTCGTGATGCGCACATGATCCTTCTCCCACCACATAAGTGGAAGGACCTGCCACTGTATGAGGGGGGAACTATACGATTCGTGAAGGGTCGGTCACGAAAGATGGAAGCATGAAAAATGACTTCTGATACAAGCTCAAAATTGCTATACCTGGTGAAAAACCGTGGATATGTTGACATCATAAATAGATCCCATGCTTGCCGGTGCACATCCGTAATCGGATGAGGTTGAACTGCTAGAGGTGCGACCCCTTCCTATGGAACATGTGAGGTCTCACATGCAGCACAATGTGATCTACATCGTCGTCGTTGCGACTCTTGAACATCAACACCTGTTGGAGGAGCTTCTTGAGTAGGAATCTCCTTTCCCTGGGTAGGAACATCATTCTCCTATATTGCAACATGGTACATTGCCTGGATAAAAACCTCATCCTCCTCCGGATCAGTCATGTGGATAATATGTTGTAGTTGAGTATGGTATAAAGGGATTGAATTTAAAAAATGTACAATAAACAAACTAATGTAAAGTTATTGACTTACCAGATCCCGAAGCCCTCTGCCATGTGGTATAAGTACGATATAGACTTCAGTTGTAACACCTTGAGACTTTACAATATTTTCATTTTTGAATAAATTTAATTTTTTTGTTTGCTTTGTTTTTACGCAACCCCATGTTACGCTTACAAAATACACAACAATGAGTTGACTTGCATTACACGCAAGACACAGTTTTAACAAATAACAATATATTAATAAAATAATATTATTTAATATAATATATAACACAAATGTTAAATTAGTTGTTATCAATAGTATTAACCACTTTTTGAATTTTATATTTCATATAATTTTAACATTCATCTTATGTGTTTTCTAGACATGATATAAGAACAAATTCAATTTTTCAGATAAAAGAAGTATTTTTCAAAAAATGCAGTTTTGCCGCCTTTTGATGACACCCATTTTAAATCTAGTTTTGACATTTTTTTATATTCAATTTTACAAAACAAACTTCTTATTTGAAAGTGTAATATCAAATTTTTCTTTGGTTCAATTTTTGATATTTTTCTGATACATTTCATATTTTGATGAATAGTGAAAATATTAAATTTTAAATTGAAAACAATTTTTTTCATCGAAATAATTTATAGTGTTAAATTATACATTTGATTGGTTTAAAAGTATAATTAGATTATATTTTTATCATTTAATATAATGCAGGTCATTGGAATTATTTTCACATTAAAATTGGATATAAACACATGTAATTTTTTTGATGGTTTTTACTTAAAAAAACTCATTTTTACTTAAAAAAACCCATTTTTTCATTCCATCAACATGATTAATTTTAATTTAATTACTACAACTTTTGTGTTTTTAATTTTGAAAAATGGATTCCATATTTGGAATGAATGAGTCCAAATTATGTAAATAGGTTTCTTTTATTTTTTTGACATTATGAATAACTTTAGTAATTTTTTATTTACCACGGTTAAAGGTAAATCGGGTAATTAAAGGTAAAAATAATATTATAAAAATACCCTAACACCTGTCAAAATCCTATTGGATGACTAAATTAGACCCCTATCGCCTAAGGTTCGAAATGAAATCATTTAATGGACACTTGTCCATGAATATGACATGAATATTATTAAAATCAATGAATGTGACAAAATATCACTCTCTTGTTTTATATAAGCATATTAATTTTAATACAGGGATAATCAATGATTATAAATAGTCTCTGGAAATCTAAAAGAATTACCTACATCATAGTAATTTATTTATAATTTTTAGAGATTAAATAATTACCATTAATGACGACACAATAATGATGCATAAATTATTTTATTAATAGAAATATAAAATAAATGTTTTTAAAAATATTAAAATAAATATAATTTGAATTAATTAAGGTACTTGTAAGAACCCGGATCTTCGTTCAGGCATGTTTTCCCTTTTCTGGAGTTTTTAAGAAAAAAGAACTTTCTGGAAATTTTTGAAGTACACGCAGTGTACTTTCTGAGTACACGCTGTGTACTCTTTTCCAGCTCGAAGCTGTGTGCTGGCCGTGCCGGGGTGACGTGTAGGCTGATTTTGGCGAAGTACGGAAAAGACCCAATACACGTCGTGTACTCTAAAAGTACACGCCGTGTACTTTTCTTTTTTTCACTAAATGAACCGGGGTCGCGCCTGACGCACATAAGCGTCTTCTTTTAGGCCCCGTTCGCCGGAGAGCGACCCGTACGACCGGATCTTCGACGAGCTCCCGTCTCTTCATCCGTTCTCCGATTCGAGCACGATCAATTGCATTGGAAGCGCAGCGGTGAGTTCTTTATTCTGCTTTAGCCTTGTTTTCTGATTCCTCCTCGTTTTCGAGTTATCGTGGGTTGAGCGTTTTGTGCGTTTTCTCAGATCTACGACGTTCTAAGGGGAATCAATCATCGTAGTTCATGTATATCGATCTCTTAGGATCGAGGTAGGTGGTTTGTGCCTTTCTGTAGAAATTCGATGAGTATTTTGTGCAAATTCCACCAATACCCTTGAATGGGGTATTGCGTGTTCCTGTTTTGCCCTGTTAAATTGTCTGCTTTGCTTGATTGCTAGAGCAGATGTTTTGCCTGTGATTATGGTAGCTTTACTGTACCTTGGATGTTTGCTATGCCTGTTCTGCCTGTTTTGGCGTTTGCCAGTTGCCATGCCTAGTTGTAGGATAGTGGAACTGTTGCTTTGTTATGCTGTTGAGCCTTAGAATGATAGCCAAGTAGTTCTTGAGGTTTACTTGGACGATATACGCGTGCTGAGCATGTTTTATTTCCACACAGGACTGTGAGAACCTAGTGTAGTAGACCATAGGGAGAATTAACGTAAGGGCTTCTCCAGATTGTCTTTTAATACGATGCGAGACCACAAGAGGAATTGACGTTGAGTGCTTCCTCAGAGAGTATGTAGTTCCACAACGCGGGCCACAGGGGGAATGAGACGTTGAGTGCTTCCCCAGAGAGCCTTTAGTACAATACGAGACTATATGAGGAATTGACGGTGAGTGCTTCCTCAGAGAGTCTATTAATTTCTTTGCTGAACCAGAGGGGTGAGACTGTGTGTGCCTCCTAGAGGGTTGCTGGTACTTGTAGGTTGAACCATAGGGGTTAGGCTGTGAGAGCTACCCAGAGGGTTACCTGTTTTCTTCTTGTTGTTGGTTGTTTACTTGTATACTTTACTTGTTAGAACTGTGGATTGTAGCTGCTTGTGCTTTCTTGTTTACTGTTCTTGTTTTATTACTGCTATGTATTCATTGGCTGTTAGACACAAATCTTTGGGTGATTGCCTACTGGGATTGTATCTCACAACCTGTTTGGGCTATGCTTTTGGGCCCAAACAGACTATGTTGCTGCAGGTATAGATAAGGACAAGCGCCCTTCTACTTCAGGTTCTTGATTGCACTGAAGTCGGAGAGCATGAGACCGAGCCGTGGCTTGCGATGCTGAGAGGTTTACTTTGTTTTCTTTTGCACTTTGTTTTTCAGTTGTACTTCAGCACATTGGTTTGTTTACTGCTTTCCATAGACATATGTACCATGTTGCATCATTACTATTGTTTACATTGCTTCCGCTGTTCAGTTTAGTTGTTGTATGATGTTTATTGTTTCCACTATTGTGTCTGGTTGTTCTTTCGCTGTATACTTTACCGAATGAGGACATAGTTTCTCCACCGACTCACCAAGGCCCTCGCTGCTAGTCGGTAGCCTCTGGCGTTTGGGGAAACACACTTGAGGTCATGTGGCGAACCGGGTACGGGGCACCAGTGGAGGGGCTCCGGATTCGGGTCGTTACAAAGTGGTATCAAAAGAGTTCTTTTCTCTTGCTTTACTATTTGGAGACCTTAGCCAGGGATAGGAAGGATTCGGTACTTGGTATTAAGCTGTGTTCGGGAGTAGCTAACCCGTGTACATGGAAAAGCCATACTACCTCGTTGATTGCAGATTCTGGTTTTGAGATTTTATGGTTGATCTGATTTCACCTAGAGTGATTCACATGACTTGTGCTATTATTGTTTTGATATATCGGTTCTATTTTTGTCGCAACCCGATGAGATGAGGGTATTCCATCTCATGCATCATATAGGCACTTGTAAAAATCACATGCCATGCATTCTTGCCATGCCATCTAGGGTGCATTAGCAATTGCATGCTGTTGTGATAGACTTTGTGTAGATTATGCATGTTGTTGTGATAGCTGCTTGATAGATTCTCTGCTGTTATGTTAGAAAACTGTTAGTGTTGTTCTTTGCTTAAATGAACGCCAAATTTTGATTCTCGAGGTGTTATGGGCCCTCATTAATCGGAAATTGGTGGATCATGGTCCTGTTTTCTCTTGTATATGATTATAGGAGATGCCAAGCTTTGATTCGTGGGGAGTATGGGCCCTCACAGATTGGAATTAGCACCTCTTTGCCTTGTTTTAGTGTTTCTAGGAGTCTGCGCAGTTTCTGAGTTACTGCCCAGAAAAACCCAGAATACACGGCGTGTACTTTTTGGATACACGCCGTGTAGTTTTCAGGCCGTGTCATTGACCATGTGAGCAAAAACACGGTGTCGTGAAAGTAACTTTAGGAACACACCGTGTATTGTAGGTACACGCTGTGTAGTAATGAGCCGTGTACACGACCGTGTCACTAACAACACGGGTCGGGGAAGCTCGAGTAGCACACGCCGTGTTGTAACGGAACACGCCGTGTAGTCCCTTCTAGGTACCCGACCGTGTCACGAACAACACGGGTCGGCGTGACCTTCTCTCAGACAAGCCGTGTTGCTTTTGGAGCACGTCGTGTAGTCCTGCCAGGTACCCGGCCGTGTCACAAACAACACGAGACGATGTCACCTTGCCTATACACGCCGTGTTTGTTCGGAGCACACCGTGTAGGGTTCAGCCGTGTAGACGATCGTGTGTTTAACAACACGGGCTGCCGAAGCCTTGTCTAGTACACGCCGTGTTTGTTTCGAACACGCCGTGTAGTCTCGGGTTGAGTCGGACCGTGTGGGTTAGCCGTGTAAAGAGACCCGGGAAGGGGAATAGTTTTAGGTACACGCCGTGTGTTGAAGTCAACACGCCGTGTAGTTTGAGGTGTACACGACTTGTAGGGCAGGAGTACACGCCCATGTCAGTAGCTTAAGAAGACACACCGTGTAGTTTTTATACACGCCGTGTAGTCGAGTTTTGTAAACTTGCGTGTTTTTCTTTCCCTGTTTCCGTTTTGTACTCTTTTGTTCTCCATCCTTGTTTTCCTGATCTAAGGTGTGCTTTTGATCTTTCAGAGCTATGCCTCCAAGACATCCTCCGGTCGTACGTCTGTCGTCAGGCAGTGATCAGACGCTAGACATGGCTGATCATGGACTTCCTGCCAATCCTCCAGTCGGGCCAGCCTTGGCACCGGCTGTTATACCAGTTGTAGGTGCCGATGCGCAATTCAGGGAAGGTTTTATGAGGATGATGAAGACCTTCCAGGGAGCGCCGCCTCCTGCCACGACTATGGCAGACCTGATGCGAGTTTTTCAGCAGTAGCATCCTCCCATGTTCTCAGGAGAAAGAGGACCTCAGGCTGCAGAGTCATGGATGGAAGCCATGCTGACTATCTTCGAGCATCTGAAGACGCCTCTAGAGAGGAGGGTCAATCTCGCTACCTACATGCTACGAGACTCCTCCAAGAGGTGGTGGGACGTGATCTCACAGGCGGGTCAACAACATGCTATGGCTTGGGAGGAGTTCCAGCGTGCGTTCTATGACTACTTCTACCTGGAGACGCTGAGGGCCGACCGAGCCTGGGGGTTCATGAGCTTAGAGTAGGGTACTCTTTCTGTCATGAAGTATTCCTCTCGCTTCACCGAGCTGTAGCGTTTCACACCCCTCCGGGATGGAAGCGGGGTGTTCTTAGCAAGGAAGTTTGAGGATGATCTCAGGAGGGAGATCCGCTCGCAGGTGAACATCTTCCAGCTGACTTCCATCACTTCCATCATCAACCAGGCACTGATTGCGGAGCACAATCTGAGAGACTCTGGAGCTGCGAGCTAGGGCGGTTCTGCTTCCAGAGCTAGTTTGCCCCCAGATGACAACAAGAAGCGCCGTAGAGAGTCTACGCGCGGTGACCCGAGGAAGCGTGATGCATCGTTAGACAGCCATGTGACATGCTACCAGTGTGGCCGGTCAGGGCACACGGGGCCGCAGTGCCAGAGGGACCCCGTGGAGTGCCGATCTTGCGGCAAGATGTGTCACCTTTAGCGTTTCTGCCAGGTTTTCTCACCAGCAGCTGGTGACCGGGGTTCTTTCATGACTCCTCGTTCAGGGGTAACACCACCAGTTTCTCACCAGTCGGGGAACTGGAGTTCTTCCGGCCGTTCGGGCCGAGGTGGAGGTCGAGGCCGTGGCGGGCAGCCACCAGTCCCTCAGCACCAGCAGGGATGTTCAGTTCAGAGTGGTCAGCCAGGGGCGCAGGGCCACGGTGCATGCCCATCTTTCGCCGTGGATCAAACTTACCAGGAGCAGGATCCCGACCCTTCTACAGTTCAAGGTACAATTTTAGTAGCCTCAGTTTTATCTTCAGCCCTTTTTGATACTGGTGCTACACATAACTTTATCTCTGTTGCTGTCGTGGAGAGCCTCAGGCTCTGCATCTTTTCTTCTGCCGACTCGTTGACAGTAGACACACCTTTGGGGATGAGGACATCTAGTGTACGCTAGTATAGAGAGTGCCCTCTCGAGGTTGCAGGGTATCATTTCTTATGGGATCTCTATGTCCTAGCGATGATGGGCTATGATGTCATCCTCAGGATGGACTGGTTGGTTCCCTTCCAGGCAGTTGTCGACTGTTATCGCCGCAGAGTGAGTTTCGTTTCACCAAAGGGTGAGTCTTTTCTTCATAGAGGTGAATGTGATGTTCAGGCGAGTCGAGCGGGACTCGAGAATCATGGGCTAGGAAGGGTGACAGCCCAGATTGCTAGTCTTTATCTGGATGATTAGGGGACTCCACAGTTGGACTTTCCTCCAGTGGTGGATCGTTTTAGGGATGTCTTTCCAGAGGACTTTTCAGGTTTGCCTCCGGAGCGTGAGATAGACTTCTCTATTGATCTCGTGCTAGGAGCAGCACCAGTGTCCATTCCTCCCTATACGATGGCTACACCTGAGTTGCAGGAGCTCAAGAAGCAGTTGGAGGAGCTACAGGCTAAGGGTTTCATCCGACCCAGTACTTCTTCTTGGGGTTCCCCTGTCCTGTTTGCGAAGAAGGCAGACGGTACCCTTCGGCTTTGTGTGGATTATCGGAAGCTGAACCAGTTGACGGTCAAGAACCGATATCCCTTGCCGAGGATTGATGACCTTTTCGATCAGCTTCGAGGAACCCAGGTGTTCTCGAAGATCGATTTGAGGTCTGGTTATCATCAGTTGCGCGTTAGACCATCAGATATACCTTTGACAGCCTTCAGGAGCAGGTATGGTCTATACGAGTATACAGTCATGCCGTTAGGTATCACAAACGCGCCTGCAGTTTTCATGGCACTGATGAACCGAGTGTTCCATCCTTACTTGGATTCCTTCGTTGTGGTCTTTGTGGACGATATCTTGGTGTACTCTCACACTCGACACGACCATGCCACACATCTTGAGATCGTTCTGAGTACACTGAGTGAACATCGGCTTTATGCTAAACTCTCGAAGTGCCACTTCTGGATGGATCAGATTCAATTATTGGGTCACGTCATCTTAGAGGCAGGAGTATCTGTGGACCCAGAGAAAGTGAGAGCTGTAGTTTCCTGGGATCAGCCGAAGAACGTCTTTGAGGTACGGAGCTTCTTAGGGCTGGCTGAATACTACAGACGCTTCATTTAGGACTTTTCTCGTCTAGCAGCACCTTTTACAGGTCTGACCAAGAAGGGGTTGAAGTTCTTATGGTCATATTCTTGTGAGTTAGCCTTTCAGGAGCTGAAAGGGAGGTTGACGTCAGCACCGATACTAGTCTTGCCAGAGCCAGGCAAGAGCTACACTGTTTACTATGATGCTTCAGGTATCGGGTTGGGAGCTGTGCTTATGCAGGGAGATGGAGTCATTGCGTACGAATCTTGGCAGTTGAGGCCACATGAGAGGAACTACCCTACGCACGATCTGGAGTTGGCAGCTATTGTTCATGCCTTACGCTGTTGGAGACACTATCTGCTGGGACAACACTTTGTGGTCTTCACCGACCATAAGAGTCTCAAGTATATCTTCACTCAGCGTGATCTAAATCTGATATGGCGCAGGTGGGTCGAGTATCTTCAGTCTTTTGATTTTGAGCTTGCCTATATGCCGGGAAAGGGAAACGCAGTGGCAGATGCATTGAGCAGGAGAACTCAAGTTTAGCCGGTTCAGGAGGCCAGCAGTGAGTGACAGTTGATGGCTCTGTTCTCTGAGATGCATCTAGAGGTGCATGACAGACAGAGACATATTTTCCTTTCTTCTGTAGCTGTTACCTCTACACTACTTGATCGGGTACAGATGAGGCAGCTATCAGACTCAGAAGGCTTAGTCCTACGGGAGAGAGTGTCAGGAGAGGAACCTCTTCCTTGGAGGAAAGTGGGTGAGGATGAGATCTTGCATTTCCAAGGACGCGTATGGGTTCCAGCATACCTGCGCGAGGAGCTGATGCGGGATTTTTATTCCTCGGTTTGGGCAGTTCATCCTGACGTCACCAAGATGTATCGGGATCTTCATCACCAGTACTGGTGGCCAGATATGAAGAAGGATGTTGCTAGTTTTGTCATGAGATGTTCTACTTGTCAGCAGGTGAAAACAAAGCATCAGCGACCAGCAAGCCTTTTACATCAGTTACCCATTCCAGAGTGGAAATGGAACGATGTCGTGATGGACTTCGTGACCGGGTTGGCGAGGTCGCCTCGGGGGAACGATGCTGTTTGGGTTGTTGTCGATAGGCTCACAAAGGTTTTTCACTTCTTGCCGATCAAAGAGACCTTTAGTGTCGATGATCTGGGATGACTTTACATCTGAGAGATCATTCGTCTGCATGGAGTTCCACACTCCATTGTTTCAGACAGAGATGCGCGCTTTACCTCTTGATTCTGGCAGGGACTTCAGAAGGCCTTGGGTACACAGGTACTTTTGAGTACAATATACCATCCCCAGACTAATGGCCAGTCCGAGCGCACGATCCAGGTGATTGAGGATATGCTCCGAGCTTGCATCCTAGACTTTGGCACTTCTTGGGAGAAACATATTCCTCTGGTGGAGTTTGCATACAACAACAGTTTCCAGGCGACCATTCAGATGACCCCATACGAGGCTTTGTACGGTAGGCCATGCCGATCACCCTTATGCTGGCTGGAGGCAGGAGAGGCAGCTTTGCTGGGACCTCGTCTTGTTCAGGAGACATCAGAACATATAGAGCTGATTCAGAAGAGTATGGCTACAACACAGTCTCGGCAGAATTCTTATACTGATCAGCGGAGACGACCTCTGGAGTTTGAGGTCGGAGATCAGGTTTTCCTGCGTGTCGCACCGAGGTTGGGACACAAGAGGATTTGGAGACAGGGTAAGCTTTCACAGCGGTAGGTCGGGCCGTTTGAGGTATTGGAGAGAGTGGGGCTAATTGCTTATCGGCTGGAGTTACCTCAGCGGTACCGGGCCATGCACGACGTCTTCCACGTCTCTCAGCTTCGACGCTACTTTTCGGACCCGTCTCATGTCTTTCAACCTGAGGAGGTTGAGCTTGAAGCGGATGTGTCGTTTGAGGAGAATCCTATCCGGATTGTCGATCTCAGTATGAAGGTTCTCCGTGGGCGGTCTGTTCCGCTAGTACGGGTGCCATGACAACACGGGCGAGTAAAAGACAAGACCTGGGAGAGGGAGACCGATGTACGATCGCAATGGCCGAAGATGTTTGGGGTTCCTTCTTCTACGCCTCACTAGGGAAATTCGGGGATGAATTTTTTTAAGGGGGGAAGTTTGTAAGAACCCAGATCTTCGTTCAGGTATGTTTTCCCTTTTTCTGGAGTTTTTAAGAAAAATGAACTTTATGGAAATTTTTGAAGTACACGCTGTGTACTTTCTGAGTACACGCCGTGTACTCTTCTCCGGCTCGAAGCCATGTGCTGGTTGTGCCCAGGCCACACACACGGTGTGTAGGGGTGACGTGGAGGCCGATTTTGGAGGAGTACGGAAAATACCCAGTACACGCTGTGTACTCTAAAAGTACACACTGTGTACTTTTCTTTTTTTCACTAAATGAACTGGGATCTCACCTGACGCACATAAGCATCTTCTTTTCGGTCCCATTTGCCTGAGAGCGACCCGTACGACCGGATCTTTGATGAGCTCTTGTCTCTTCGTCCGTTCTCTGATTCGAGCACGGTCAATTGCGTTGGAAGCATAGCGGTGAGTTGTTTCTTCTTCTTTAGCCTTGTTTTTTGATTCCTCCTTGTTTTCGAGTTATCGTGGGTTGATCATTTTGTGTGTTTTCTCAGATCTACGACATTATAAGCGGAATCAATCATCGTGGTTCACGTATATCAATCTCCTAGGATCGAGGTAGGTGGTTTGAACGGGGTATTGCATGTTCCTGTTTTGCCCTGTTAAATTGCCTGCTTTTCTTGATTGTTAGAGTAGATGTTTTGCCTGTGATTATGGTAGCTTTACTGTACCTTGGATGTTTGCTATGCCTATTCTACCTGTTTTGGTGTTTTCCAGTTGCCATGCCTAGTTGTAGGATAATGGAACTGTTGCTTTATTATGCTGCTGAGCCTTAGAATGATAGCCAAGTAGTTCTTGAGGTTTACTTGGATGATATACGTGTGCTGAGCATGTTTTATTTCCACACAGGACTGTGAGAACCTAGTGTAGTAGACCATAGGGAGAATTGACGTAAGGGCTTCTACAAAGCGTCTTTTAATACGATGCGAGACCACAAGGGGAATTGACGTTGAGTGCTTCCTCAGAGAGTCTGTAGTTCCTCGACGCGGGCCACAGGGGGAATGAGACGTTGAGTGCTTCCCCAGAGAGCCTTTAGTGCGATATGAGACTATATAGGGAATTGACGGTGAGTGCTTCCTGAGAGAGTCTATTAATTTCTTAGCTGAACCAGAGGGGTGAGACTGTGTGTGCCTCCTAGAGGGTTGCTGGTACTTGTAGGTTGAACCATAGGGGTTAGGCTGTGAGAGCTACCCAGAGGGTTACCTGTTTTCTTCTTGTTGTTGGTTGTTTACTTGTGTACTTTACTTGTTAGAACTGTGGATTGTAGTTGCTTGTGCTTTCCTGTTTACTGTTCTTGTTTTATTAGTGCTATGTATTCATTGACTATTAGGCACAAATCTTTGGGTGATTGCCTACTGGGATTGTATCTCACACCCTATTTGGGCCATGCTTTTGGGCCCAAGCAGACTATGTTGCTGCAGGTATAGATAAGGGCAAGCACCCTTCTACTTCAGGTTCTTGATTGCACCGGAGTTGAAGCGCATGGGACCGAGCCGTGGCTTGTGATGTTGAGGGGTTTACTTTGTTTTCTTTTGAACTTTGTTTTTCAGTTTTACTTCAGCACGTAGGTTTGTTTACTGCTTTCCATAGACATATGTACCATGTTGCATCATTACTATTGTTTACATTGCTTCTGCTGTTCAGTTCAGTTGTTGTATGATGTTTATTATTTCCACTATTGTGTCTGGTTGTTCTTCCACTGTATACTTTACCGAATGAGGGCATAGTTTCCCCACCGACTCACCAAGGCCCTCGCTGCTAGTCGGTAGCCTCTGGCGTTTGGGGAAACGCGCTTGAGGTCATGTGGCGAACCGGGTACGGGGCACCAGTGGAGGGGCTCAGGATTCAGGTCGTTATAGTACTCGACATATTTTTTAGGTGACTATGACATGTTATAAGTATATTCAAAGATTTGGTTTGAAGTTATCTTTATGTTTGGATTTTAATTAAAGTCAAAGTTATGAATAATGTCAAAATTGACACTATTGATATTTTATAAAAATAACATTTTATTAAATTATTTAAAAAACATAAAAAATATTTAAAAACTAAAAAGTGATAATTATAAGGTCGACAATGTCATAAAGTGTCCATTTATGGACAATTAAAACCATATAAATAAATATTTATAACCTTTTAATATTTAGAATTTTATTAATACAATTAAAATTAAACAGATTAATTAAGGATAAATAAAAACGATAAGGTTTAAAATAAAATCAAAACATGTCTAAAATTAATTGGTTGAGAGTATTTCGACCCATCCTCATCTTATCTTTGAAATAACTCATTTTGGAGCTATTTGAAATCGAAAATCAATTTATAATAAATTAATAGTTTTGGAGTTTCCTAAAGTACCCCTCCCCTCTCTCATAAAAGGGAACCACCCATTCTCTTTTATTCACACCTCTAAATCCCTTTGGATCACCCAAAACCTACCCACTTCTCATCCCAACTTCCCTCACTTCATCCCAGAGGCCATACTTTGGGCAGAAAGCCAACCTAAGGAGTCCTTTTGTGCAAATCAAAAGGAGACACTCGAAGAAGATGTAATTATTTTACTAATTCAATTCAATTTCTTTTCTTCTTTTACTTAATCTTCCTATGTTGTTTCCATACCAAAGAAATAACCCCAATATCATCTATATGCTTAGATTTTATGATGATTTTGGGACAACCATATTTCTTCTTTTATCCATCCTACGAATAACAATATCACCATGCGTGCGTACGTACGACTTACCGTCTCCACGTCGTGGTGTAATTTTTTATTCAATACTAGCTTATTTGGATGGGTATAACGATAATTATAATGGATATAAATAATTAATATGACATGATGATTATTATTTATAATTAATATACCATCCAATTCCATACAATTTAACCATTAAAGGAATGATACCGTCGCCCGTGCGTACGTACGACCTACCATCTCCACGACTCGATGAGATTCATTCTCTACATTAACCAATCAAGAATGATTATAAAATTCATATGATGAGTAAATAAATTTTTTATGAATTTAATTTCATTCTACATATGAATAAAATATATTCTATGCATAAGAAACATGACTTACACGACTAAACATGTATAAGAAAACAAAGCAGTTAACACCCGAAACAATGGTAATACTGAAATATTATTAACAAAACGATATAATAGGATCATATATGATATCATAAATATGGATATGGTCCTAGTATAATTTAATAACATGCTTTAACCATTATACATGAGGTTAACACACCCTCAACTAAAGGAAAGTACAAGGTAAACGTTAATTTCACAATCTCTTTATTATCTGGGATTGCTTTTACGTAAGAATTTGTTGGGACATATTTATCTTCCATGACCATGATTCTAAAAAATATATTTCAAAAAATTATTACTATTCTTTTAATTTTTTTTAAAAACATTTTTACCCATGTTCGATTTTACAAAAGAAATCTTTTTGTCGTTTTCCTTACGAGGTACTTTGTTTGACTTTTTTGACAAAGTACGAGAAGAATGTTTTTTTAATTTATATGGCGTGAACGGATTTTTCTGCTCTTGTGACACCTTAAAGTTTTAAATATTCTCTTACAATATTACATGGTTATTTTCAAAATAAATGTTTTTTTATAATTGCACAACTTTTAAATGACTTCAATGTAAAAAAAGGGTTATTTCTCTCAAGAAAATTTTAATGTTTTTATTAGAGTATTTTCATCTATGTCAACATCCTTTGTTGGATCTTATGCTTAATTGAGGTTGATATTTTATGATATCATTTACCATATTTTATTGAATGATTTATGATTAGTTTGATTGTGGATGTGCTATTTAGACACCATTTTTGGTTTATGGTTAAAGTATTCATATTTCATATACTAGTTTTTAATATGAATGATTATATTGTTTATGTTTCACCATTTTAATATAAGGAATGTATTGGAATTACTAAGTGATGGGTGGGGCCCACTATATCCCCTTGATGCATCGATAGGTCTCATGAGATGAAATTAGTTGGCGGTAAACCCTTTAAATTTGTTTTCCAACCAGTTTACCATTGTCAGGAGGATAGATCTTAACACAAATCAAACAAGTTTCTACTAACAGACTTAAACTATCACAAGGATAGATCTTGACAATAACTATCTTGAGGATATATCTTGATAGTGTAGACGTCTGAAATTATGTATTACCTCATTATGATATTAGTTATGGATATTACATGTGATTATTCAACTAGTATAATATCTATGTGAATGTTTAAATGGAATTATTTGATCTATTCTTGCCATATTGTGCTGAAGATTATGTTTAAAAGGCTTGTGTTTCATTTTTATACCTTGCCTTAAAAGTTTATGCTTATTTATGATAGCTTCCTCCATATTGTTTACCCTTACTGAGCATCTGAGCTCACCCCTTTCTTACGTTTTACTTTCCCAGGTTGCCAAAATGTGTATTATGATTGATATGTAGGGTTAATATAGGAGAATAATGACGTTGTCAAAAGATTATCTATGTTTCATTTTAAGTTTTTAACTGTAATGTAAGGTTCATGTATGTAATATATTTTCCAAGACTGCCAAACTGATCGGTTCTTCGGGATTTGATTCCTTATAATCATGCCAATGTATTAAAATAATGCACTAACTCTGGGCTTCTAGGGTTGGAGCATTATAGTTGGTATCAAAATAAGTTTAGCGACAACTTTGGAAACTAGATTTAGAAAACATAGATTAGATAACATTACCCTAAGATAGACTTTGAGGATAAGTATAGAAGAACATCCTACAACTTTAGTAATGTAGATATTATATGGATATTCCTAGAAAATATACCTATGTCTGGATACTACAAGTGGACATGGTTCTAGAACATATGTAAATAGAAGTAATAACTCTGAAAAGGTATTCCGGTCTTGACTCAGGGTAACCTGGTACACAACAATGGACCTTACTGTGCACCTAATTTGACACTCCCGGGATATATGCTTAGGATAATTCACTTTTTCTTTGTGAACCATTATGAAGGATTTAAAAGTAAATATATCCTCAAAGGAACCATGTTTATGATTATGAAATTAGATATGCATAAAATTTTTAATTTATGTTTCGTATTTTGAAATTACGCATTATGATTCATAACCTAATCTAGTGAATGTCGTTGTTTAAAAATGTCACATAGTGGAAGAAATGGAAATCATATCAATGTATATAATTCATGCAGGGATTTCCCTCTAATGCAAGATAATGATATTGGAGTAGGAGACACAACTGGTGTTGAACAACTTATAACTATATTGGGACAACTGACTCAGTTTATGAATAATAACCTTACACGTATAGAGCAGCCCGATCCACAACATAGAGGATCAATGTTAGACCTCTTAATGAGAAAACAACCTCCAACATTCAATGGGACTACAAATCTATTTGTAGCCGAGAAATGGATAAGTTTCTTAGAGAAGATATTTTATGCTTTGGGAAGCAATGAAAGAGAGAAGGTTGTCATGATAGTTTATCAACTCTCTGGAAATGCGGATCAATGATGATCATCGATTCAAAACATGAAGGAGGAAGATGAAATAAAAAACATGGAATAAATGAATTTTAAGGAACTTTTCTTTGAAAAATATTTCCCTCACGAATAGAGAGCTGATATGGAGAGGCAGTTTCTGAGTCCAAGGTAAAAGGAAGATAAGAATGTTGGGAAATATGAGGCCAAATTTACAAGGTTATAAAGACATGCTACAGACTATATATGTAACACCGACTGAAAATTAATTTTTTATTAGAAAAGGGTGACCCACCCAACAACGTACAAAAAAATATAGACAACTACAAAGGCCTAAAATGATGGAGATCAAGGGAATCCCCTCATATAATGTCCTTACAATGAATCGAGAGAGATCCCAAACTGGTGTAGATGGATAGAGGTTCATCTTCTCTTCCTCCTCAAGCCAAGCCATCTGCTGCAAAATTCCCTTCTTTCCATTTATGCTTCACAGGAACACCAGGTACCATTTCCATTTTTCATACACGAATAAGATAAAAAAGATCTCATGGAGAATCAATTTTCCCTTGAAAAAATTTCACCAACACCTCTGAGTTAGATTCCACTTCATTGACCTATAGAAGAAACCTTTTTCATAACATGAAACCTGAATGTAAGGCTCTTACCTCTTCCCCCAAGGAATTGATCGGGTCGTAAAAATCACTAAATGCTAACACAAAATATCCATTGTGATCTCTGATTATAACACCACCCTTCATATGCCCATTTATACAGGAACCATCCACATTGACTTTTAATCCACTACTTGGAGGAATCCATTTCACCCACTGACCCTGAGAATTCGGCCCAACAACCAGTCTGTTGATAAAGTTACAGAGAGTCTGGGAAATTTTCCCACCTTTCAGCAATGATCTCATCTCCATCACCAAGGTTCTTGATCTAATATATAAATACAACGTGGAATTCCAAACACCCAATCTGGGTTGATTACTAGAATCCCATAGCGTCCAACAAATCGAAGTGAAGATGATGTTACCGATCTTCCTCTTCATAACCTCTTGCTTCACCCATTGAAACTAGTTGATGATCACATCTTTCATTGAATCAACTTCATAAATGAGCCTTGGGATTCGGTTCATGGAACCCCAAAGGATCATATCCCATTAACTCTTAAAAAGAAAGTGCATAACTGATTCATGTTTTGGGCACTCACAACACCAGCATCTCAACACCAAAGAAATACCCTTCTTCTGAATATTTTCATCAGTAGGGATTTATTAGTTGCTCAAACTCCAAATGAGAAAATTCATATTCGAGGGAACTTTGCTACACCATAACTTAGTGGATCTATCTTCACGATCACTATCTGCATGCAGCATCACTCTGAAGTTGCACCCATTAAATCTACTAGAACTTGAACCTATGAGACAATATTTATCCTACTCATCATTGATGATAATATTATCAAAAATCTCCTTCTAATCTCCTATCAATATCACATCTATCAATCTGGGATATCAGTTGGCCTCCCTAAAGATCATATATGGAACAGGGAAACATGGAAAGAATAACTTCTCACCAACCCAATTATCTCTCCATATATTGATGTTGCCTCGACCCATAATCCATCTATTTGATCCATGAGGTCTCCCAAATGCTTAAGAAAACAATGTGAGAGGTTCAAAATCCCATGCCTTCTACTGCCCCAATATTCCCAGTTCTCACTGTATCTATCTCTGATAAAAGAATCCCATAAAGACTCTTCTTCCAAAATATCCCATGCAAACTGCGCTTGCATGGAACACATAGTTTTAGAAATATCATAAATACCCACCCCACCCTCCTCTATAGGTTTTTTCATACGCTTCTAGGAGGCCCAGTGGCAGTGTCCTTATTTATTAGCATCCCATAGAAACCTTGTCAAGACCCTCTCTATAATTCCAATAGTCACCTTGGGAGGATTGATGATAGAGAAAATGTGCATCAGAATTGAAGATAAAACACCATTGATAAGGGTGACTCTTCCACTGAATGAAAGGAACCTGTTCTTCCAGTTAGAGATCCTTCCTATAATCCTATTGATGATGTCATTGAATAATACCTTCTTGATCCTTCCATTGGAAACTAGAGTACCAAATTATAACATTGGAAATTGTTTCCTTTGAATGCCTAGAATCTCTTGAATTTTATTATCATTTAGAGAGAAATAAGAGTTTGTGGTAGAAATTTATTAAAGGATGAAACTCTACTCATCAAGTAACTATTTTCCTTATATTATTAGTCTATGAAGTAAATTAATTCTTCAACTCTAGGGAAAGGATCATGAAACAAAAAATAATATCCGAATACTTTTTCTGATGAATCAAATAATCCCTTAGAAATTCATAGATTTATAGCTTTGTGATTGTTAACTTTCTCCTAACCATGTTCTCAATCACTCTCCATCAGAACTTGATGGTTAAATTTTGTTTCATGTCAATGTTTTCCTATATGGAACCCTTTAATGTGTTATCTCTGGTGACCTTCTTACTTTCCTTTATTTATTTTAAAGTGGGGGTCTCATTAATCCTTTTTTACAATATGGGATTTCAACAAAGTTGTTTTGAAATTTCAAACCCTTAGTTTTTGATCCTGAGTTTAAATTGTGAGGATGCAATTTATTGAAGGAGGGGATAATATAGCACCCCGAGACTTTACAATATTTTCATTTTTGAATAAATTTATTTTTTTTCTTGCTTTTTTACACAACCCCATTATAAGCTTATGAAACACACAACAATGAGTTGACTTGCATTACATGCAAAACACAGTTTTAACGAACAATAATATATTAATAAATTATTATTATTTAATATAATATATAACCTAGCTGTTAAATTAGTTGTTATGAATAGTATTAACCACATTTTTAATTTTATATCCCACATAATTTTAACATTCATCTTATGTGTTTTCTAGACATGATATAAGAACAAATTCAAATTTTCAGATAAAAGAAGATTTTTTCAAAAAAATGCAGTTTTGTCACCTTTTGATGACACATCCACTTTAAATCTAGTTTTTGAAACTTTTTTATATTCAATTTTAAAAAATAAACTTATTCTTTGAAAGTGTAATATCAAAATTTACTTGGGTTCATTTTTTCGTATTTTCTCATAAGTTTCATGTTTTGATGAATAGTAAAAATACTAAATTTTAAATTGAAAACAACTTTTTTCATTGAAATAATTTATAGTGTTAAATTATATATTTGATTGGTTTAAAGGTATAATTATATTATATTTTTATCATTTAATATAATGTAGGTCATTTGAATTATTTTCACATTAAAATTGGATATAAACACATGTCAATCTTTTGATGGTTTTTATTTTTAAAAAACCCATATTTTGGTTCCATCAATGAGATTAATTTTAATTCAATTACTGCAAATTCTTTGAAAAATGGATTCCATATTTGGAATCAGTGGATCAAAATTATGTAAACAGGTTTATTTTATTTTTTTGACATTATGAATAATAACTTTATTAATTTTTTATTTACCACGGTTAAGGGTAAATTAGGTAATTAAAGGTAAAAATAATATTATAAAATTACCCCAACACCTTTCAAAATCCTATTGGATGACTAAATTAAGCTCTTATAACCTAAGGTTTGAAATGGAATCATTTAATGGACACTTTTTCATAAATATGACATGAATATTATTCTCTTTTTGAAAAGGGAATCTTTGGGAGTGGCCTTTTCGAACCCTCTACACCCAGAAACCTCCCTCCCCATGAAGAGGTCATTCGAAGAATCCCCAACTGGGAAGGGGCTATTTCCATTCGAGATGATAGAGCTTCCCATGGGGTAACAGACTGATCAATGATGGTTTCACACAATAATCTGTCAGCTAGGTGGGTTGCGCCCTTCTGCACACCCGATGAGACACTGGGTGACTCGGTAAGGTGAGTAGAGCATGGGAGGCAGAAATTCACCCAAGAGTGGGCTCCCAAGAATCAAACCCCATACCTCACCAAACACCGTTGCTATGAACCTCGACTCTTCACCACTAAGCCACCGCTGAAGCGACATATGACATGAATATTATTAAAATCAATGAATGTGACAAAATGTCACAATCATTTTATATAAGTATATTAATTTTAATATAGGGAAAATAATAAGATAACATCAATTATAAATATTTTTTGTAAATATAAAATAATTATCTACTTCATAGTAATTTATTTATAATTTTTAGAGATTAAATAATTACCATTAATGCTGACACAATAGTGATGCAAAAATTATTTTATTAATAGAAATATCAAATATATGGTTTTAAAAATATTAAATAAAAATAATTTGAATTAATTAAGGTGCTCCATGAATTTTCTATGTTATTATGACATTTTTGTAGTATATTAAATTATTTGGTTTGAAGTTATATTTCAGTTTGGATTTTAATTAAATTCAAAGTTATGAATAGTGTCAAAATTGACACTTGATATTTTATAAAAATAAAATTTTATTAAATTATTTAAAAAACATAAAAATATTTAAAAACTAAAAAGTGATAATGATAAAGTCTAAAATTTCATAAAGTTTCAATTTATGGACAATTGACACCACATAATTAAATATTTATAACCTTTTAATATTTAGAATTTTATTACTACAATTAGAATTAAGTAAATTAATTAAGAATAAATAAAAATGATAAGATTTAAAATAAATAAAAACATGTATAAAATTAATTAGTTGAGAATATTTCTACCCATACTTATCTTATTTTTTAAATAAATCACTTTTGAGTTATTTGGAATCGAAAATCAATTTATAATAAATTAATAGTTTCAGAGTTTCTTATAGTGCCCCTCCCTTCTCTTATAAAAGGGAACCTCTAATTCTCTTTTATTCACACCTATACATCCCTTTGGATCATCCAATACCTTCCCACTTATCCTCCCAACTTCCCTCACTTCATCCTAGAGTCCATAATTTGGGCAGAAATCCAACCTAAGGATTCCTTTTGTGCAAATCAAAAGGAGACACTCGAAAAAGAGGTAATTATTTTACCAATTCAATTCAATTTATTTTCTTCTTCTACTTCCTATTCATATGTTGTTTCTATACTAAAGTAATAACCACAATATCATTTATATTATGAGATGTTATTATGATTATCGAACAACCATATTCCTCCTTTATCCATCATATGAATAACAATATCAAAATGCGTGTGTTCGTACGACTTACCGTCTCCACACCGTGATGTAATTTGTTATTCAACACTACATTATTTGGATGAGTATAATGATAAGTATAATGAATATAAATAATGAATATTAAATTATTATGAATCTTTATAATTAATATACCATCCAATTCCATACCATTTAACCATTAAGGGAATGATACCGTCACTCGTGCGTACGTACGACCTACCATCTTCACAACTCGATGAGATTCATTCTCCACATTAACCAATCAAGAATGATTATAAAATTCATATGATGAGTAAATATAGTGTTTATGAACTTAATATCATTCTGTATATGAATAAAATATATTCTATTCATAAGAAACACGACTTACATGACAAAACTTGCATTAGAAAACGAAGTAGTTAACACATGAAACAATGGTAATACTGAAATATTATTAACAAAATGATATAATAGGATCATATATGATATCATAAATATGGATATGGTTCTACTATAATTTAATAACATGCTTTAACTATTATACATGAGGTTAATAAACCCTTGACTAATGGAAAGTACAAGGTAAAAGTTAATTTCACAATCTCTTTATTATCCAGGATTGCTTTTACGTAAGAATTTACTGGGTCATATTTATCATCCATGTCCATGATTCTTAAAAATATATTTCAAAACATTATTACTATTATTTTAAAATTTTTTAAAGAAAATTTACCCATATTCAATTTTATAAAAGGAATCTTTTTGTCGTTTTCCTTACAAGGTACTTTGTTTGACTTTTTCGATGAAGTACGAGAAGAATGTTTTCTTTAACTTATACGGCGCGGGAGGTGTTTTCCACTGTTATGATGCCTTAAAATTTTAAATCTTCTCTTATAATCCTATAATTTTATTTTCAAAATAAATGTTTTCTTTTATAATTGTGTGACTTTTAAATGATTTAAATGTAAAAAAATGGTTATTTCTATCAAGAAATTTTTATTGTTTTTATTAAAGTATTTTCATATGTGTCGACATCCTTTGTTGGATCTTATGATTGATTTAGGATGATATTTTATGACATAATTTACCATATTTTATTGAATATTTTATGATTAGTTTGATTGTGGATGTTCTATTTAGATACCATTTTTGATTTATGGTTAAAGCATTCATTTTTCTTATACTAGTTTTTAATATGAATGATTATATTGTTTATGTTTCACCATTTTCATATGAGAAATGTATTGGACTTAGTAAGTGATGGATGAGTCCCACTATAGCCCCTCAATGCATCGGTAGGTCTCATGAGACAAAATTAGTTAGCGAAAAACCCTTCGCGTTTGTTTTCCAAGTAGTTTAACATTATCAGGAGGATAGATCTTGACACAAATTAGATGAATTTCTACCCACAAACTTAAATTGTCATGAGGATAGATCTTGATAGTAGCTATCTTGAGGATATATCTTGATAGAGAAAACTTCTAACATTATGCATTCCCTCATTATGATTTTAGTTATGAATATTATATGTGATTATTTGACTAGTAGAATATCTATGTGTATATTTAAATGGAATTATTTGATTTATTATTGCCATATTATGCTGAAGATTATGTTTAAAAGACTTGTGTTTTAGTTTTATACCTTTTCTTAAAAGTTTATGATTATTTAGATATCTTACGCTATATATTTTTACCCTTACTCAGCATCTGATTTCACCCTTTTATTATGTTTTACTTTCCCAGGTTTTCCAAGATGTGTATTATGATTGATATGTAGGGTTAAACTAGGAGAATAATGGCCCTCTCAAAGGATTATATATGTTGTATTTTATGTTTTGAACTATAATTTAATGTTCATGTACGTAATATATTTTCAAAGACTGCTAAACTAATCAGTCCTTCGGGATTTGATTCCTTGTAATCATGGCAATGTATTAAAATAATACATTGACTTTGGGCTTCTGGGGTCGGGGCATTATATCAGTCTATACCATTACTCATACTCAAGCTACAGTGATAAATGAGGTCACATCATACACATACCCTTGATACAAAATGATGAAGGTCTATCCTAGAGGTGATGATACTCTGCATGCCATCAGTGCCAATCGACATCTAGCCTCCCAGTTAGCTTCACAGAATGAAGCGTTGCTGACTGTTTAGGTGGAAATAAAATATTTTGAAAAATTATAGACTAATGTATGACTCTATTAGGTTGGTGACACTCAAAAATATGAAAGTGAACGAGAGGAACTATAAACATGGCATCATGAATCCCAAGAGTGCAGTATGCAAGGAGATGGTTTAATAGTGCCCAGTATGACATCCATGAAATCTCAAATGACATGTGACATTTGTTAAAATATTTTGTTACTAATTTCAAAAAATGATAATATTATGAAATTGATCATCCCACAAAGGAATGTATATACTTAAATCGGTGCGTAGTAGACCATCCATCATGATGCGGTATGCACCCAAATTGCATCTTAGAGTCCCAAATAATTGGTGCGCCTAATCCAATAATAACGTAAAACATTGAAAGTGATAAATAATAATAAATAAAGTATAATAACTCATATTAGAATTAGAAAATAGAACAGATGAGTGATCATATCATCATCCATGTAGAGTGCCACACAACACATCCATATGAAGCTCCAGACCAACAAAAATAGGGGATAGGGGAGGGATGTGCTCTCATGCCCACATTTGAATGAGGATGACACCCCCCCTACATCACTATGATCAGATCAACATGACATGAATAATGCTCTGCACATGTATACTAATAATGAAAAAGCACAACTACATCTTCTAACCTAATCAAAGTCCTCTAGTATCCCCAAATATATCATGTGAATGTGAATACCAGAGTGATCAGTGGACAATGTCCCTCCAATGAGCCACATGATATATGCACGAGCTTGATGCATGACAATATTCTTATCCATGTCAATATGTAAATGTGCGAATTGTATGTCTATCCGGCTCATAGACAGAGAACGTCCATCCATAGTAGTATCATCCCCCATAATGTCAAGACCTAGCAATCATTGTATAAACATAGGTTAGTCTCCATGGGTGGGTTCTATAACTATAACACCCTGTATAGGAAGACCGATCATAACTATCATATACTCAAGGATGATGGCCATCTCCCCCTTGGGCAAGCGGAATGCATGAATCCCAAATCTCCATCACCTAGTGAGGGCATCAAGGAGGTGATCACAATTAGAAAATCAGGCTACAACCACACTTTTTTTCCATGGTTTGGAAAATTGTGGCCATAGGCAGCCTATAGACATAGTTTTAGAAAATCGTGGTTATATCCCAACATATATCCATCATTATATAAAACTATGGTGATAGGTTTCGTGAGAAAACCCAAAAAACACAGGATATTGGTGGGAAAGGGCTACTACCATGGTTTAAAAAAACATGGCCATAGATACTTATTTCCATAGTTTAAACTATGGACATAACCATCTATTTCCATGGTTTAAAGTGTGGCCATAGCCACCTATTTTCACAATTTAAACTATGGCCATTTCCACATATTGGAACAGTTTGTGGCAATATCCACCAATTTCCATGATTTAAACCATGGAAATAAGTCAATATTAATTTTTTAAATGATTAATAATTATGATTATATATAATTATTTATATATTTATAAGTATATAAATATAAACATAAATATATAAAAATATAATTGTGATCAATATAGTGGTAACGTCTTGGGTAAATATAGAAGAGGTCGGAGGATCAAAACTCATCGGAAGCACAGATATTTTTTAAGTCTATTACCACAGTTTCAAACTGTGGAAATAGAAACCTATGGACATAGTTTTAAATCATAGAAATAGCCACCTATTTCCACTATTTAAACCATGTAAATAGGTCAGACCTATTTCCACAGCCATAGTGGCCATGGTTTAGAAACACCGTGGCCGTAGGCTACGACCACCGTTTTGAACCGTGGAAATAGGCCGATTTTGTAGTTATAGATGATCAATGAATGTATAATCAGACATAATGATGCCATAGATTCCAACACAACATAGGTATGGTATAATAATAGCTGGAGGAGGAATGCGATGATAATGGTGTGCTCTACACACCCTAATCCGTCTAACCTCATGGCCTGCTAGCACATCACGTGAAACATGCCTATACTGATTAGTGAGTAGATTAGTATCCCTCATATATATGTATAAAAATGAAATAAATCTTAAGTAATTGTAAAATATAAATATAATGCTGTGGTCTGCAGAATGTTATGACTGATAGATTTTAGGATATAACATGCATATTCCCACTATTTTATGAATTTTTTCTTAGTAAAAGAAAAGGGAAATTTTCACGTTTATCAAAGTATATTTATAATGATTTTATAAAAGTATATTTCATTTATGTCAATATCCTTTTATTATTTTCATATTTCACAAGGGATATGATCAAATGACACCATCAATATTCTTTCTCTAGATGGATTTTAATGACATTTTAATGAAATTTTCACGAAACCCATTTCTTTTCTTTGGGGTAATTAATCAATGAAGGAATTATGAATTCTATTATGTTATTATGGAATACATAAGTATGGTTTTTCATTATGTGATGGGTGGAGTTTTATATAACATCCAATACATTGGTTAAAGTTTTATATCTCAATAGATAATGATAATGTGTGAACATGATTGAGTATGTTCACAATATATTGCATGTGCATGATTGGGTTTGTTCAAATCATGATGCATAAACATGATTGGGTTTAATCAAATCATAATGCATATTTTATGATTATTTTAACATGTTTATGATCCAGGGTAAATATTATATACTTCAATGATAGTTGTTTTTTGACTTTTTGATCACATGCCATGATGGTCATCTCTTATGATTTATTAATCCTTTTAATCAGATTCATCTCCTATGCTCATGTGATATCTCATGATAATGATATAACCCTTTATGAATCATTATTAAGTTTTTCCTTATTGATATTTTGATCTTACTCATTTTATTTTCCCACTTCCCTAGGAAATTATATACAAGATTATGAGTAGATGAAAGTTTTATTGATTGAAATGATGTAACATTTGGCATGTTTATCTTGTGTGTGATTTATGTAAATGGTTGTATAATTTAAGAATTGTTTATTTTTTAATAGTTAAAGTATTAATAAATGTCACAAAATTCTAAAAAATGAAGGATTTTATATTAAAACCATGTAAATGATAATATGAAAAGTTTATATTGGAGGCAATACATCATGATAGCTGAGAGGGAGAACTCATTTTGACAATGTTAGGGAATAATTTCCTATTATGACCTTCCCTATGACATATTATACATCTAAAATGTTTCCCACATTCTTGAGGCTAGTCTATCTCATTCCTCATCTTACTGGACTTCAGTCACCCTCACAATAAAAAATCATTACTGGGCATTAAGAAATGTCGAATATCCATAATTGGCATCCATGGTGCACCATAGTAGTTATCAATGGTGTTGATCCGGTACACTTGATCAACATATGGTTCCCATGATATGTTCACAGAGGCACATGATTCAATGAAAAGTGTTCATGGAAACCATAATGCCTGGAAGTTTCTACATTGACAATGCCTCACATCCAGTAATACCACAAACACTTGACCACTACTACCTATGACGAGGTCCTGAAATTCTTGAAATTCAAATTGATCATCTTCTCAGTTGAAAATCCACACTCAATAAACAGAATCTTCTTTAATGTTCTTGTTAATCTCTCTTTGAAAGTGTTATCCATACCACTTATCTAGATAAATTCTATCAGTAATCTATTTTCCTCTTTTGATGAATTACTTTGCGCAATGATAAAAGATCTCCTAAAATAATATAGTTATAGGCAACTTATAAATCCACTTGAAGATTACATTAATGCACTCCACAATATTTTTGGTCACGTGTTTGTACCCATTCCCCCCATCATATACTAATGTCCATTTCTCTTTTGGAATATACACCATGTAATCATACACTCCTTTATTATCCCTATAGATTCCTTCTAATCGCTGCTCAAACCTTCGCTGATATGAATCATATGCCACAAGAAAGTGATCATGTTTCACATAAATGAATTTTATAGTTACATTGATATAGTAAAAAAATAATAAAGAGATTGTATACCAAGATTTGTGATATCCTTCTTCATAGGTTCAACATGAAAAGTCTTTTGCATGTTACTGGAAATGTGTCATATGCAGTATCAATGATGTGAATTCGGGGGTTTCTAAGTAACAATATATGCATTAATTACCTCATTGATTTACCTATGATGATCAGATATCATCCATACACCCTGAATGTGGGTGAAATGGTTGCCAATACATGCTAAAAACCAATTCCATGATTCATAATTTTCCTTCTCCATAATGGAAAATGTAAGCGGCATAAGTGAAAAGTTATCATATTGGGTTCCTATAATCAACAATACACTAGTGTAATTTCCATATAAAAATGTTCAATAAATTTGTATAAATAGTTTGTAGAAATAAAATGTGAAAATACATGGAATAAATTCCCAGAACAACTGATGTAATTTGACATGATATGGATCAAGTCAGTCATATTAAAAAACATGTTCATTCGTATTGAGGTTGAATATATGTTGGATATTTTGTCTCAGTATGGAAAAAAATTGCGGCAAAACCTGATATGAGTCATCCCAATCATCGCACACCTTGACAATTTCCTTCTATTTTTCCATCCAGGACTTTCTATATGAAATAATCCTCTCCTGCATAAGGGATGCATGCATATCCTGGCAGGTCTTGATCATCTCAACAAAAATAGGTAAAAAAAATTCATCATTTAATGATGTATGATATTGTGTCAGGTTTGGTTTCACACAACTATGATATGCCTCAATCTTTGAAATTATCCAACCTCTAATAGCAATGTCAGGAATCTCCCTTAAGATAAATCTACAATCATCACCATATTTATCACACCATATAATGTATTTTTCTCAATTTGACTCCTGAACTAAATATCTATAGTGTCTCTCAATATGAAATATTTTCAATATATTTTTCATGGAATCATTTCTTGGAAAATCTCTTCCAACGTATAATTATTTATCCAGTTCACCAAATCTATCCTCTATAACTTTAGGAAACTCAATTAATGGTGTGATGATATTTTATTCAAATTCAAGAAAATGTACCATTGCTTTTGATCAAGATGTGAAGAGGGGTGGATGATTTATTATGCATTGAGGTTGATGTAAAAATACTAGATTTCTAGAAACTTCCTATCCAACTTCTACAACTTCCTCTTCATCAACACTGTTGTCTCCATCTGTCCCATCATTAAATACTACCTCATCATCAAAATGGTCTTGTATCATATCTAGGGGATTTGTGTGGTTATCTTCTTTTTCATTATATGGAATAGTCTCACATTCTTAGGATGTGCCTTCTTTAATGATTATAGTATGCCTATTTCATTGCACATTTTTATATTATTACTGGACAATAAAAACCTCCACATATAACTCCATCATGGAATTATCAGACCATTGGTTAAATAAAGTTTCTGCTTGGACCCAGTCCTCATCATCAATCAATGGACAAGATAGATTCCATAGCCTATACTGGAATTGAAAATGTATATAACTAATAGACCAAATATCTTGATCATGTCTCAAATTTAACCGACCATGAATTCTTTCCCAAAGTTATTTTAGGGTAACACAATTAGATGTCCTAACCATTGCTGCAGGTTGTGTACTTTATGAACCTCATTGCTGAGTTTGAATAACTTCACTAAAACATTACACACAGAAAAACATGATTTTCAATGTTAAAAATGATTTATGATCAAGATTCCAATAGTGTAAAAAATATTGACAATGAGGAATAATTATATAGTATTGACCACATAGTCTTTAATTTACCAAAATTTTAGAATTTCTTCTTATATCCTAAAAGATGAAACTAATATTTCATAGTAGAAATTTTAATCTTACTAAAGTTATGTTCAGTAGTTTATAGAGACAATGTGAATCAACTAAAGCATATCCCATGGGAGTGTCGAACAAGGTGTGCAGGAAATCCCATTGTCTTTCACCCGATAATGATCGAGTTAGATCTAAATGCACCTTTTTTATGTTTATTACCCCTAGGTACAAATATTATATAGAGACATCTACATGTAGTATCTAGAAATGGATTTCTTTTCCCTGATAAGAAAACAATATTTACATTATCAAAATTTTATAATGTTTTATTATAACCTAAAATATGACACTAATGTTTTGTAGTACAGATTTTAATCTTCCTAAATGTATGTTTAGTAGTTTATAAATACAATGTGAATCAACTAAAGCATATCCCTCAGGATTGTCAAACCAGGTGTGAAATACGGACTATTTTTGTGCAATGGGTGATGATTGAGTCAAATCCCAATGTTCCCTTTTCGGGGTTATTACCCCATGGTATAACTCTACCAGATCTATATCCACTTGTAGTATCCAAATAGGGATTTCATTGCTCAGATAAGCACAAAATATTTACTTCACCAAAATTTTAGAATGTTTTCTTATACAATAAATAATGAAACTACTTTTTCTTAGTATATATATTAATCTTCTTAAAGGTATGAATTATCTAAATAATATCCCGTGAGAGTGACAAATTTAGTGTGCAGTTAGGTCTCTTTATTCTGAAGTTAACCCTTTTTGATCCTAAGTTAACCCTATGCCAATCAGAAGTTAATTAGTAGCTAATCATTAATCCTAAGTTAATCCTTAGTTCATCATTAATTAATCATTACTCAGTCATTAGTTAGGTATTAGTTAATTCTAATTTAGTCATTCCTTAATCATTCATTAATTATTCTATAATCACTCATTAGCCATTCATTAATCATTCATTAATTAATAATTATTAAATAGTTAGTTTATATTTAATTAATAGCTAATTAATAGCTAATTAATAGGTACTTATTAATTAATTATTGGTTAATAATTACTTCATAATAAGTTAATCATTAGTTAGTCCTTAGTTAATCATTAATTAATCATTCCTTAATTATTAGACAAACATTACTTAATCCTAAGTTAAGCATTACTTAATCCTAAGTATATTATTTCTTAATCATTTATTAATGAATCGTTAATCAATTGTTAATAATTAATTAATCATTAATTAATTAATAGTTATTAAGTTTTTAGTTTATAGTTAATTAATAGTTAATCATTAATTACTTATTGGTTAATCATTAGTTCATCATTAGTTAATCCTATATTAATCATTCCTTAATCATTGATTAATCATTCTTTAATCACTAGTTAATAATTTGTTAATCATTAATTAATTAATAGTTATTAAGTATTTATTTTATAGTTAATTAATATTTAGTCATTAAGTAATTACTAATTAATTATTTGTTAACCATTAGTTAATTATTAGTTAATAAATAATCCCATGTTAATCATGCCTTAATCATTTGTTAATCACTCATTATTCATTAGTTAATTAATAGTTATTAAGTATGTAACACCCTGAAATTATAAGAGAATAAAATTGTATTCTATAACATATGTGACATGAAACACCCATCTTAAACAACATACGCAATATATTTCTTTAAATTTAATCTCTTCAATAGCTTGTGAAACATGCAACCCTAAGTCTAAATAAACCACAATATAGTATACCATTATAACCCAGCTATTAAATTGTTGGATATTAATAGTAATATCTAAATTATGAAAATTATTATTATCTAATTGATTATAAATAAAATAAGAACCATTTAAAAGAAAAAGAAATGTTTTTTGAAGAGTTGTATTTTTTTCTAAGATGGTTTAGCCACGCTTTGCGCACATAGTTTAAAATTATTTTTTTTACTAATTTTAGAAAATTTATTTGATAAAAAGAAATTAATTTTTTTAAATCATAATATCAAAATTATATTAGGTTCAATTTTTTATATTTTTCTAAAATGTTTCATTTTTCGATGAACAGTGAAAAATGTTGATTTTTATTGAAAATTGACATTTCATTTAAATAAATCACAAGATTAAATTGGTTTTAAAGTAAAATTAGTTCAATTATATTACAATTTAAATATTTTAGTTCATTGGAATCAATTTTATATTGAATTTTTATATTAAAACCTTATATACTTATGATAATTTTCTCTTTGAAAACCTGCTTTTCGTTGCATTTGCAGGTGTAATTTTAAATTTGATTCTACCACTTTTGTGAATTAAATATGAAAAAATAGATTCCATGTTTTTAATTATAATAATTTATATTATATTAAAAGTTCAACTTAATTTTTTACCATTATGAATAGTAAAATCATTAAAAATTAATTACTATGGTTAAAGTATAAACAGATTTACTATGGGGTTAAACTATGAATATAAGGGTTAAAAATGACCTACCAAATTGTCCAACACCCATTGGATGGAATATTTAGACCTTATAAACCCTAAGGGATGATAATTATCTATTTTGAGTCTTGTGTCATGATAAAAATGTGGGTGTAATTGTCACGACCCGTCCCCAGGGCCCGTACCGTGACTACCCGAAGCCCACCTTCTATAGGCCTGGGGCTGGAGACTAGCACCGGAAATGCATATCCCTAAAATAGAAAGGCATTTCCTTTTAACCTATATAGACACATAGTCTAAGAACACAATAAGAAGCAACCACAAAGTAAACTCCTGTATTAAAAGTGTGCTAAAAGTAAAGGAGCCAGAATACAAGCCCAACTGAAAAGTACAAGTACAACTAGAAAGTAAAAATACAACTGAAAAGTGAAAACATATTTTGGATTTTCCACTGAGGATCCTACCTGAAGGGTAGTCACAAATCATGATCAGTAGTCCCTACATCACATCACGCCAAATGATCCACCTCCATGCACCATCCAGTCCTGGCTCCCTCAGCCTCGATCAATGCTGTACGTCGTCTGCAGAAGACACAACAAGGTGAGGACATAACCCATGTAGGGGTCAGTATAACGATACTCAGTAGGGACCCCGAGACCCCCATAGGTCTCCCAGAGTTCCAGAAAGGAAAAAAACACAGGGCAAGAACTCCATCTCAAAGCACAAAACGATAGACATCATATCTACTTAGGTATATGCCCATACATATACCTAAGTTATCAAGATATACTCATCCCATACACGAGGGAAGAATACCACAAAGGTAACACCATGAAGGTAGAAGTACCAAAGAGGTAACACCGCGAAGATAGAAGTACCACACAGGTAACACCACGAAGACAACACCATCAATGTAGAAGTACCACAAAAGTAACACCACGAAGATAGAAATACCACACAGGTAACACCACAAAGATAGAAGACTCAGCTCACACCAGTATAACTTAAGTATATAAGTACAAATGATTAGTTGTAAGCTAGATCATCTTATTCTGTTAAGAGGCACTGCTTCTGACCTGCACAGGATCGATAGGTAATAACCCTCGCTGACCCACACAGGATCTGACCCACACAAGATCAATGTGTGCTGACCCACACATGATCGTTGAGCACTGACCCATATAGGATTTGATAGATGCTGACCCACACAAGATTGATAGATGCTGACCCACTTAGGATCGATGTTCTTTCTTCACATTACAGCCTGCCACAAGATTCCTCACACTCGATGCACTCGAGTTCTATAGAATCTGACCCTTGAGATATCAGTTGTACCTAGATCACCACTAAGCTCTAAAAAGGAGTAACCCAAAGGACTGATATGTCCTAAGGGTTCCAATGTGACAGAAGGTGCGTCAATCAGACGCCGGTCTTTGAGTTATAAGCATTTTAGTTCCGAGGGCCCAGTTGGATTCAGGTTCAATCCAACCCAGTTGTACTCTAACTATTTCCAAAACTCAAGTGAATTATACCAAAAGGACCATCTCGATCCAAGGATCCTAGCGCTACAGACAGTTCGTCAAACAGACATTCGGTTATCAAGATATGTCCCTTTAAGTGTTTTTGCATTCGGTCCGACCAGACTAGACCCAGACTGGGCCAACTCGACCCGGTTCGTGTTGACCCGACCCGGTTCGGGTCCGACCCAGCTGGTCCGCGGTCCAGCCCGGCCCGCAGGGGGCGTGGACCGCCCGCAAGGGGGCGACTCAACCCGCAAGGGGGGAAAAACCCACTGGGCTCGCGACCCGCTAGGCTGGTGACCCGCTGGGTACGTGGCCCAGCCATGTGAGGCGCGACCCTCGGCTAGGTGGAGCGACCCACTATGGTGGGGCCCACCCTAGCTGCCACCTGGGGGAGTAACCCCTAGTTTTCCCAAATGGCCATGAGGGTCGTTAGGTTTCCTCTATAGCGGCGGTGCCACGTGGCATCGCCAGGTGGCATGCAGGATGCCTCTTGTCGGGGCTGGCCGATGCAGGCCGCCGTCTCCAGCGGCGCGCGACGGCGTGAAGCTCCACCACCGACCACCTCCTTTAGTCCACCACGGCTAATGATCCGTGACTTGTGTCCTCCGGTGGCACGCTGGTCGCGCCGCCCTCCTCTTTCGCGGCCGACCGGTGTGTCCGCCGACTCCTCCGACCGCTGCGGATGACGATCCACAGTTGGTTCCTTTGGCAGCGCAGGTGCGCCTCCTCCTCCCTCGTGTCCAGTTGGTGCCGACCGCCGCCTTGGTCCCCTCCACCACCGGTCACCGATACCGCCACGCCGGCGACCTTCCGTGGGTCACCAGGTGAGCTCCAATGGTCCTTTTTTCCTTCCGAAGGCATCGTTGAACTTCCCGGGACATCACCGTCGCTTCTAGCCTATCAAAATTGGGTTCTGTCCATCCTAAAGAATCACCCATAAAGAATGCACAAATTAATCCAGATAGCAGAGAGACCGGGCCTTGTTCGTTTGGCTCGCACCCTCTGTGTTAGCTTGATAGTAATAGGTTGAAGAGATTGAATCATCCATACTTGAAATTAAACAAGTTCAAATCCCTACCTCGTAAATCCATTGGAGAACGTCCGTGCTTGAAGGTGGGTTGGTGTTCTTCATTCCCACAACAAGATTCCAACGACGCCACTGGAATGACGATCCTCTGACCTTGCTTGGTGGATCCGTTCTTCACCAAAGGGTTCCTCCAAAGTTCTCCTCTCCAGATCTCCTCCTTCACCAATGATTTAAAAAATTCCACCAAGAGAAAAGAGGAGATTTCAACCATTAAAGGGGGGTGGTTCATTAATTTAGAATTAATGAATCCTATTAATTAAAGGGATTAGTGGTTACACACTTTGTGTAACTGGGTATTTAATGCCCAATATTAAATTCCCAACCCCCCTTGTGGTCCTCGCCATTAAAATTTAAAAGGAGAGATGAGAGGATATTCTTTTAAAAAATAAAATATATTTATTTTATTTTATCCTCCATGAAAAATGAAAAAACCAACTTCTTCTCTCAACCAACTGCGGTAGAGGTTAAACCTCCCAAGAGAATCCTGACACTATGGATTCAACGGTGCCCTCATATTTTTAATCCAAGCACCGGTTCAAAAGTTTAGAAAATGCTGCTCACATGTTTACTGAACGTACCTTAAAAAAAGTTCAGAAATTCATTTCGGGCACACTGGCCCTCATATAACATACTGTCAATTTTTTTATACTCTTAATAATTCCATATAATTAAAAAAAATTACATGGAAAATCCGGGTCTTTATAGTAATTGAATCTTTTAAAAAAATTCATGTGTGTCATCTTCCCCACTTATAAAAGGCCACCTAATATCCACCCCTCTTCACACTTCCAAAGCCATTTTGTTCAAACAATCCCTACTCAAATCACGTACTTACTCTCCTCCCAAAACAATATATCTTTTATTTTGATCAAAAAACCATCCTAGGTTTCCTTTTGGTGAAAACCAAAAGAAGTTCCCCGAAGAAGAGGTAACATTTTTAAATGAGTGTTTTCATTTTGTTCCCTCTACCACCTATTTAAAATATTATTAATCAATTATTATATAATAAAATATGTATATTAAATATAATGATATGTTATTATGTTAAGGTGCAACCTATATCCATCTCCTCTTCCATCAAATGGGAAACAAAACTTTTGATCTTGTGTATGACGGACTACCACCTCATGAACCGATGTAATTCATTTTCCATCACCACCTTTCAAGGATAGATATAATGATGGATTTAACAAATTTATATGATAATTATGATATTATTATTCTTATTTATTTATAATATCACATATACCATTTTTTTCTTTCAATTCTGTTTAAAATTTAATAACGTCGCTCGCATGTACGACGGACTACCACCTCGCGAAGCAATGTGATTCATTTTTCACTTATGCTTTACATAGAAAGTAATAAGGATAAATTTAATGAATATATATGATATATATGAAATGATATCGATTATATAATATTAATATATCACCCAATTTATTATCCTTTCACTCGTTAATGGAATGATATCGTCACTCATGGATACGTACAACCTACTGTCTTTATGAAGCAATACAATTAATTTTCCATGTCCAAACTCCAAGAATCATTATAAAAATGTATATAATGTGACAAATGGGATCCCATGAAAGCACAGAAACCCTGACTTTACATGGATGTTGGGTCTTGGCTTGTTATGTACCACCAGTTGTCCCAGAGACACGTGGTCCCCACTTTGGGGCCCACACACATGCCCAAATGGTCCATCTGACTAATGAATGCAATAAAGATAAATTTAATAAATATATATGATATATATGAAATGATATTGATTCTATAATATTAATATATCACCTATTTTTTTATCCTTTTACTCGTTAATGGAATGATATCATCAGTCATGCATACGTACAACCTACTCTCTCCACGAAGTGATGCGATTCATTTTCCACATACAACCTTCAAGAATGATTATAAAAATGCATATAATGTAACAAATTCCCCCCCCTAAAAGCACATACACACCGCCTTTACATGGCCATCAGGTCCTGGCCCTCTAGGTACCACCAGTTTTCCCACATACATGTGGTCCCCACCCTGGGCTCCACCCACATGCCCAAACAGGTCATCTCACTAATGAATATCCCCATAGGCCAACACATATACTTTCTAGTGTGCTTTATCCTCACTCACACACATCCCAAGAAACTTCCTAGAAGGTCACCCATCCTAATCACTACTCTTGGACAAGCACGCTTAACTGTGGAGTTTTAATCAGGTGGGATCCTGAAAATAAAGGTGCACCATGTTGACATGAGTAATACCATTTAGTCATTTAATCCTTTATCATTCTGGGATGTTACATTCACCCCCACTTTAGAGCACAACATCCTCATTGTGGACCATATATCTCAACCTAGAAGTTCCAACACACTTAAGGGTATGTTTTTTCATGGATAACAATGTAATAATTGGGCCCCACTGGCAACACAGAAAACCATCCTTTACATGTCCATTGGGTCTTGGATTGCTAGGTACCACTAGTTTCCCCACAGATATGTGGTCCCCACCCTAGGGCCCACCCACGTGTTAAGGATAGGTTTTTTCATGGATACCAATGTAAAAACTGGGCCCTAATAATAGAAAAACACCCCTCCTTTACATGTCCATTGGGTCTTGGATCGCTAGGTACCACCGGTTCCCCATAGACACATGGTCCCCACCCTAGGACCCAACCACGTGTTCAAATGGGTCATCTGACTAATGACTGTCCCCATAGGCTAACACATGTTCTTTCCAATGTGCTTTGTACTCATGAATACATATCTTGGGAAACTTCCCAGAAGGTCATCCATCCTGATCACTACTCTAGGCCATGCACGCTTAACTGTGGAGTTTTAATCAGGTAGGCTCCCAAAAAGAAAGGCGCACCTTGTTGAAATGAGTCATATCATTTAGTCATTTAACCCTTTATCATTCTGGGGTGTTACATATAATGTATAAATTTTATATTTATAAAATTAATATAATTCTATAGATGATAAATCTATATCATAGGCCCAAGATCTGGAACTTTCATGACAAATCATGAATGAGAAAACAAGACAACTAACACCCGAAATAATAAAAATAATGAAATATTATTAGAAAATGGGTAGTAAAATGTTATAAGAGGATCATATATGATAGTATAAATATGAATATGGTTCTATTATAGATTAATAACATGCTTAAAACCATTATACTAGAGGTTAAATCATGTTCAACAAAAATGAAGCGTGAGGTAAGAGACTTCATCACAATTTCTATTCATTGAGGCATATTATAAAGTCATGTACTTAATTTATTTTATATGGTGTATATAATTTCCATTTTTCATGTAATATCATGAATAATTTATAATTAAGGGTATTTTATATTTTAATTTGAATTATTTCATCTAAGGGGATTTGAATTGAAAATTATCAAGTGATAAAGAATTTCACAACTCAATTTATTTTCATCGGGTTATATTAATTCTTCACAATATTTGACATTATAAGATTATGTGTGTAAATAATTTTGAATATATTATGTTTTAATTACAATTATTTTATATGGCTTTACATTTTATATACATAATATATTCATCAATTAATTCTCACTTCAACATTATGATCTTTGTAAGGGTTTATTTCACATTATCATTTTAATCAAGATTGTTTATAATTGAATTTCCATTAAAGGAAATTATTTGATCATTGGATTATAAGCCCCTTTAATTTTCTTCTCCTATAGTTATTCATGATTTTTTCAAGTAATATTACCAATTTCTCACTCTTTGGTACTTAAAATGATTTCAAGAATGTTTTTAATAAAATCTAACTTCATTTTTCTCTTTGGTCGAAATTAACTTTTCTTCCAAATCCATGTTTTCAAAAAATGTTTTCAAAAAGGTTTTCAAAAAGGTTTTAAAATTATCCAAATTATTTATTAAATATTTTTTACCCATGTTTGAATTTTTATAATTTTTTTTGAAAGGAATATTCATGCCGTTTTCCAAACATAGCCCATTCGGGTTTTTCCAAAAATGTGAAAAGAATCATTGTTTTAACATGTACGACATGTATATAATTTCCCTATGTCATGATCACTCATTATTTTAAATAATACTTTATAAGTTTCAAAGGTTATTTTGAAATAAAATTATATTCAAAATGCTTTGTGCCTTTTAGTTTTAAAAGGTTATTTTCAAAATGAAAAGGATATTTTCCTCAAAAATGTTTTTTAAAGATCTTTTTATGATATTTCAATTCATTAATGAGAATAAACCTTAATTTTACAAATACTCCAATAGGGATATATTGTATTGGTACCATCCTTATTATTATTTTGGATAATTTATAATTATTTTGACCAAGTATATTATTTACACTCACTTCATTGATTCATTTTTATAGTCATTAACTTTCTGTTGAATTATTCACTTTCCTATGATCATTGGACATTAAATTTCCCCTAAATATCCATATCATTTATCATGAATATTATTATTTATTGAACCATATCTCATTTCTATATAAGGTTTTTAATTTTTAAAGTTATTTGATTGACTGGGAAAATATTGATAATCAGTATTATTTATTCAATACAGCTATTTAATGGTAAGGAATATTGTTCATGAATTAAATCAATTATTCGATATATGAGGAATGATTTGGACATGTAGATATGGGTGGGTCCTAGTTATAGATACCCCCTTAATATATTATTAGTATCATGAGACAAATCAATTGGATAAACTTAGTTAAATGGGTTTCGAGTGTATACTTATCCATCAGTTTTAAACTGCATCGAGAAAGGTCTTGGCAGTAGAGGTATTATGATACCTGAGATCATGACATCCAATAATTAAGAATTTCCTTAATCAAGAATTCAGTTATTATTATCCAAGATATTTTTCAATGATATTATCTTTGAAAACATTTCATTCTCAGTTTATTGATTAAATGAAATGTGTTTTCAGTTATTTCACTTCCATATTGATTATTCCTTATCTAGTTATGATAGTCTTGTTGTTGATTAAATGGAATATATTTTCAGTTATTTACTTTTCTATATTGATTATGCTAGTCAAATTATTTAATTGTCATGTGTGTTTAGTTATTTACCTTTCCATGATTATGCTTATTGATTCATGATAACTTTCACTGTACTAAACCCTTACTGAGCATTTGAGCTCACCCTTATTTTGTTTCATTTCCTAGGGATTCAAGAGGTTCACTAAGAATGATATTCAAGGATATGTTATAGGAAATAATGATATTCTAAAAAAGTTATATAATTTGTGTTTTTAAATGTAATAGAGGAATTATGTTTGTATCTAGTTTACCAAGACTATTAAACTATTTAGTCCTTTAGGATGGGATTCCTTATATATTATACCAATGTAATAAAGTAAGACAGATGATTCGGGTTACTAGTGTTGTGGTCATTAAAAATTAGTTACTTTTTAGTTAATTATTTGTTAATCATTAATTAATTATTAGTTAATCATTATTTGATCCTAAGTTATTCCTATGTTAATATTTATCAAATAGTTATTTATTCCAAAGTTAATCCTTCATTAATAATTAGTTAATAAATACTTAATCATTACTTTAGAATTGCTTAATCATTGGATATTTAATAGTTTTTAAGTAGTAAATTTAAACTTAATTAAAATTTATTCATCATTTAATCTTTAATTAATCACAATTTAATCATTAGTTATTCATTAATTATTCATCTGATAATCATTAGTTAATAATTTTTTAATTATTAGTTATTTATTAGTTTATTATCAGTTAATTAATAGTTAATAATTATTTCTCTAATATTTATTCATCGTCTAATTAATATTAATTACTAAGTACTAAGTAATTACTGATCAATTATTTTTAGTTAATTTTAAGTTCATATTGATTACTTCATTAATTATCAATTAGTTAATTATTATGTCACTATTATTTAAAAACTACCAAGTCATACTAAATAATAACCACTTTATAATAATAATTCCATTACTAAGGCTAATTATAAATTAATTACTAAATATTCATAATCAAATAATAATAATCGACTTAATAATGTTAACTATTATTTATAAATTATATCTTCCTAAACAACTAAGTAAATAAAATAATTAAAATAACTAAAAACTAAACAAATTAATAAATAATTAACTTTAAATTAAATTAGAAAAAATAACTTTTAATGACAATTCAAAAATTCAACACTCCTTTAAGGCCACCAAAAAAGTCACACACAAAGGAGTAAACACCGAGCACAACATAGAGATTGAGGGAGTGATGTTTTGAGAGAGAAAGTCTAAATTTGTTTTAAGGGAGTGGGGGACGGGATGAATTTTATTGGGGAGTGGGGTGAAAGGTGGAAGTTTGCTAAATGCCTTTCACTTTTTAGGTGAAATACATTTTCACCCTAAATGCCTTTCACCTTTTTAGGTGAAATAAAGTTTCACCCTAAAAGAATTTTTCCTAAAAAAAGGCGAAAGGCATTTAGTGTGTTGCCTCCTTTGTGACCTATCACGACCCGCCTCCCCAGGCCATGAACCTTGTCATCTGACCCCATGAGTCTCCTATAATACCTTGGTTGCCTTCCTAGCACACCATAGGCTGTTACTCGCTAGGGTTGCTTATTAGAATAATGACTGTCCCCACAGGCCAACACATGTTCTTTCAATGTGTTTTGTCACACTCACACACACCCTAGGAAACTTCCCAGAAGGCCACCCATCTTGATTACTACTCCAGGCCAAGCATGCTTAACTGTGGAGTTCTAATCAGGTAGGCTCCCGAAAAGAAAGGTGCACCTTGTTAACATGGGTAGTAACATTTAGCCTTTTAAGTCTCACTTTTCCAGGGGTGTTACATTATCCACCCCTTTAAAGAACAACACCCTTGTTGTGGACCCCAAGCCTCAAACCCAGGTAGTTCTTAAGCACCTCCGACTAGGTATTGGCTCTGATACCATTTGTCACGACCCTCCTCCTTGGGCCATGAACCTTGTCATCTGACCCCATGGGTCTCCTATAATACCTTGGTTGCCTTCCTAGCACACCATAGGCTATTACTCACTAGGGTCGTTTATCAAACTAATGACTATCCCCATAGGCCAACACATGTTCTTTTAGTGTGTTTTGTGCTCACTCACACACATCCTGGGAAACTTCCCAAAAGGTCACCCATCCTAATTAATACTCCAGACCAAGCATGCTTAACTGTGGAGTTCTAATCAGGTAGGCTCCCGAAAAGAAAGGTGCACCTTGTTAACATGGGTAGTAACATTTAGCCTTTTAAGTCTCACTTTTCCAGAGGTGTTACATGCCCCTTCCATGTCATCGACCTGGGGTGAAAAAGATAAAAGGCGTTACATGCGTTAACACTTTTACGACTATTTTTTTTAAATTTTAACCTATGTTTATTTTCTTATTTTTTTCCAAAAAATTATATAAAAAACTATTAATGGTTGGTTTAGTTAATTTTTTTGGTTTGTTTGTATTGAAAAATTATCATCTTCATGTCATGGAGGGTCTGAATGAAAATTTTGTAGCACAAGTTCCATTAGAACGATTATTGTTTTAGTGGAACTTGACCTAGAAAATTGTAATTGAACCTCCATGAATATGATTCTAGTCCAATTTTTATTCTAAAATAATCATTTTATGATAATTTAAAAGATAATTTTCATTATATAATGTAAAATATTATTCATCAGTAATTTATTCATTAGAAATTTATAATACATTAATGTCAAACTAAAAATTTGATAAGGGGCATGTTATGATAATAATTTCATAAAGTATTCTCAATATATACTGAACAATCTAATCCCAAATTAGTTATTATCATGATAATAATATGTTGTGATGACATCTAGTGCAAAAAATGGTGTGTAATATTAGCATAAATGTGAGAGATGAAACTCTATATTATTATTTCATAATAAAACAGTATGAATAAAAAATATTATATCTATAATTATTGTTATAAATAAAATATGGATTCCAACATATAAAAATATGGATAAATGTATAATAAGCATAAATCTTACAATTTTCACTATTAAGGGAAAGCTCACCATCAATAATGAACTATGCATTTTTGTAAAGAGATGTCAATGATTAAGAGTAATCTACTAATTCTATTAAAGTTAGGTATTCCCTTTTACATGTAATAACCTAGAGTTTATAAATGACTTTTATTTCTTGAAATAAATGTGTATTATATTATATTATACAGTATTATACACATACAACACATAGAGAAACCAAAAACAAATTATTTCATTAATGAAAATATTTACATTATTTAAATAATAATCACATTAAAATGTCAAATAATATAATGGGATAAAAAATAGAAAATAAAAAAATGCAATAGAAAAATATGGATCTCCCCAATCATCTAGAATCATCCCTCCCACGAACAACACTATAGAAAAGAAACAAAATATTACCAAAACAATCAGCATTATAGAAAATATAAATATAGTACATTAGGAGGAATTGATTTAAAAAATGAATGAATGAATATAGAAATATTTATAGGAAGTAATGTGATCGTTTGAATAGTAACCCGACTGTTGGGAATAGTAACCTAATAGTTGTGAATAGTAATATGACTATTAGAATAGTAATTTAACCATAAAATAATAAATTGTGATATAAATAATATTTATCATGATTAATTTAAGTAAATATAAATATTTTAACTCTAAAAAATAAATATCTTAATTAAAAATATCAAAGAATATATAAGCACATTTTTTATAAACTGGATTTTAAAAGATTTCATACAAATCATAATTTTTATATTAAAAATTTAAATTATCTATGTTAGAAATTTATTTTGATAAAATTAATATCATTTTTTAAATCATCATGTCAAAATTTTCCAATGTTTATTTTTTAGTAATTTTCTAAAATACTTTAATTTTTAGGTGAATAGTAAAAAATATAGTTTTTCTTGTAACCAGTGTATCTTAAATTACATCATTCATGATATAATAATGAACTAACCATTTATAGAATTTTGGGTTTGGGAAAAATATATTTAATTTCATAAATAATTTATTAAAATAAAATAAACTTAATTTCAAAACCTAAAAATCATTTTCTAAAGTCTAAAGTTAAAAATGTTCCCTTAAAATAACAATTTTTCTTTTTTTCCACATTCATTTTTAATAAACAAATTAATTCCTATTATAAAGGAGTTTAAAGTCTTAAAACCATTCTATAATAATGATATATGATTTATATTTTAAAAAATTCACTATTATAAGGTTTACCTTAGATATAGTATTTTATTCAATATTTTATTCTAAAAAAACACTTCTCCTCAAGTATAAATAACCCCTCTCCCTCCCCTTGGAAAACCACTCCTACCTCACCTTAAAACGAAAAATATATGCCCAAATACTCTATATTAATCCAATTATCATACCTAGGGACATTCTTGATCCATCCAACTCCAATAATCAAAGGAGTTTAGTGTTCTCATCAATTCTTCCTCTCATTCTCCTCTCCTATTTCTATTTTTCTCCACCCCTTTCAAACCCAAATATTATAAGGATAATTAATTATCATGTTAAAATCATATTAATTATGTTAAAATACTATAATTATTAAATTTATAATGTATTAAGTTTTCATACTTTCCATTCCCACTCTTTTGAATATATCCCGTTAACGGTTGGTAAACCGCTATTGGGGATGTTCCCAATTATTTTCTTGTCACCAACCCTATGGATGGTTATAATAAATTATTTATGATATATAAATATATAAATATATGTATTTTAATCTTCAGTAATTAATTCAACTAATGTATAAATTACATTGAAAAGAATAGCGAAATCTAAGCAAAAAGAGAAATTTTTAAGAAAAATATGATATCAAAATGACTTCCCTTTAACCAAAGAAATTAAGAAATGTAATAAAATGAATATAATTGATAAATAGTGTTAAAAAATAAAATAATTCAATTTCAGATCAATGTTTTAATCAACCTAAATTTATCATCTAGGAGGTGGAAAAGCGATGAAATAAAGAGAGATTTAAGGTAAGGTGATTCCTGAACCTAAGTCCCTTTCTTTGTGTTATACCTATTATACATCAATTTCAGTATGGATATTCCTATATTTTTTATTAAATATAATTTCACTATTCTTCCCTTTTTTTTGGGGATATACATGTTACCACCTTGATTTATAATCCAAATACAATGATTTTCCAAAAAGTCTTTTCTTTATAAAACACAAATTTTACTCCTATTGTGTTGTTTCTTCTTCACTCAAGAATAATAATGTTTATTCTATATATTTTTTCCCTTACTCATTTGGGAACCCCATGTTTCTTAATGAAATTATTATTTATAAAATCTTTATGAAACCCATTACTTTCCATGGTTTATTTCATGACTACGATTGTAATATGTTCTATATGGCATGCATGATTATGTGAATATTATGATGTGACATGTGATACCAGAATTATATTTCCATCCAATGCAATGAGTAATTTGATATATCTCATGAGATTATGTGTATTATTCATGATCATGGTGATATATTTATTCACAATTATTATGTTATGATTAATGCACATATGTTATGCATGAACATGATGCTAACTTTGTTCACAACAATGTGTAGCATTTGACCACTATGACACGATGTTTCATTTTTATGAATTTCCACATTCCATGTATTTATAAAATATTTCCCTCATGATATTGATGATGATGCTATTTTTATTATATGATGGTTTTGATTATGCTCACCCATGTATTATTGATTCATATCCCTTTCCCCCCTTACTGAGATTGTATTTCACTCCTTTCTTTGATGTATATCCTCAGGTGAATACATGCACTAAGGAGAATGATAAATCTATTAAGTGGATAAGGAAGAAGTATTTTAATAATTTTTATGATTTATTATTTATAAGTGATTTATGATCCTAATTTTCCCAAGGTAATAAACCTTTCAATCCTTGAATGTATACCTATTATGTTTTTTTCTTTAAAATTACGTAATAGTCATGTAAGAAAAAGTAGGGTCATTATAGTCAGTATCAAAGCTGTGGTTTAATTAATTTGGGATTAAGATTAGAAAAAATAGTGAAATCCATAATTATAAGTCTAAGTATAGGTAATCATCCTAGAATATTTGTATTATAAGAAGTATAAACATATGTATATGATAAGATATGATTTTAGACTTGATTTTTACATAGAAATAAATTATTTATTAATGATTTTTTGACTTACATTTTGTTTAAAACTTTTTTATTTTATAAAATAGTGGGAACTAGGAGAAAATAGGCCAATAACTAGCATGATAGACAATACAATGATTATATGAACAACATCCCCAATTTCATGGGAGGTGATGTTAAAAACTTTACGGTGATTCTTACTCAGTAGTCTCAGGTTATGAACAATAACCCAAACCATGTGGAATGTCCACATTTTCTTAATAAGGAGAAACTGGTGGCACATAAGCCTTAGCCCATTTGGTAAGGACTCTGTAAGTGCATCCAAGCGACTGGGGATCAAATCCAGGCGGAGGCAGAATTTCTGGGTTATTATAGCAGCACTGTAGCGGGAACTGTGCAGCACTGCAGCAGGTACTGTAGCAGTCACTGTTTGACATTGTAGCAGCCGGGAATATGCGTCCGTTTGGGCCACCGATTTGGTCTCTGAGTCTCTTAAGGCCTTCGGGCCACCCAGGACTTCAGGTCAGTAAGGATTTAGGGCCAACTCAAGGCCTTAGGGCCACCTTTAAGTGCATATGAAAACCATACAACCTACAAGGAACAATCTCTACAAGGAGGATGAGCAAGGAGATTTCACCACAACAGAAGCTAAAAGGATTGCAAGAATGAGAGGGTATGACACCTGCCATCGGGACAAGCCTGTGCATGCATGGGAATTCCTAGTCGAACAGCCATGCGAAGGTAGAGAGCTGATTTCATGATGAAGATGCCAGGGAGGAGAAGTTCCAAGTAGTTATTCTGGGTTGTATGTAATGTTTGTAGCCTACGGGCAATGAATTCCTCTAAGGCCTATGGGCCATGTAATACTTATGCCTACGGGCCTTTTAAGGGTTCCACCTCACCCCTTGAAAGGTGGATTATCAAAAATCAATAAAAAATGAAGGCCTTAGGGCCATTGCAGGAGGAGAAATTGGTGATAAAGTGTTTTATGTGGCAACGACCACCAACATTCAGTGGGTATTATGATCTAATTGTTCATGAACAGTGGGTTAACTCAACAGAGAAGATATTTTCTGTACTCCACTATTTTGAGAAGGATAAATACACTCTATAAATCTATCATTTAGATAGAGAGGTCGATCAATGGTGGGAATTTATAAAGAACACCAAGCCTAATGATGAAATAAAAGAGATTTAGTGAGAAGAATTTAAGAAAATATTTATTAACAAGTATTTCCCTAAAACTCTTTAAACAAATATAGACAATTAATTCTTAGAGCTGAAGAAAAATGAAGGTGAATCTGTCATGAATTATGAGGAAAAATTAAAAAGGCTTCCAACATATGCTTCATTTTTATAAAAAATTAAAGAAAAATAGATAGATTATTTAGTAGATTAAAAACATACCTTCTAAATACTCTAACTATCATAGGATTTGAGAGTTATGAAGAAGTAGTTCGATGTGCCCTCAAAGTAGATATAGATTTTGGAGAGTGGTCCCATGGTTATGGAGATAATAACAGAAGAATGGAGTTTCAATATGGTGGGTCAAATGAAAAAGTAGGAAAGAGGACCCAACCACCCACATGTCAAAAATGTTGGAAGGAACATCATTGGAATTGCCTCAAAGGGATGGATTGTGGGAGAGGAAGGCCACCAGTGTCATAAATTTTGAATAAACATGTAGAATATGACCAACATGATGGAATAAAAGAAGGAACCTCCTAATGAACCACCAATGGTTCAATAATTCAACTATAGGGATCAAGGAAACTATACAAGCCAATGAAATGATTCTTTAAGGGTAATAAGTGTCAACAACTACTAAATAAAAAGGAGAATAGGAAAAATTATACCATCACTACTACTAAAGTAGAGTGTGAAAGTGAAGTCATACAAGGTACACTTCCTATTCAATAAAGAATGGAAAAAGTTTTATTCGATTCTGGTTCTATGCATTTTTTTATATCCTACAAGTTTTCTAGAACTATTGAATTGGAGCCCCTATACCTCAAAGTAAAGATATCTATAAAATCACCTAGTGGTAAGATCATTGCAACATAAGTGTTGTAATCTTATAATATTAGTGTATATAGTTAGATTATCCCATTTAATCTTGTAATCCTTTACTTGGTATAATTCGACACTATATTAGGCATGGATTGGATCTCATTATATAGAGTACACTTCAACTATCAGGAAAAGGAAATCCATTTTCATATTCTGAACTATCCCATGCTCCTCTAAAAATTTAAGCAATGTAATTAACATCCTTTGGAAAATCCCTTAATGGTGTGTGTGTTGATACTCTATGATAAAGAATGCCTTTCCCAAATAGTTGGGTCAAAGGAAAGTATCAACCTGGAGAAAATGCCTATTGTGAGGGAATACACTGATGTATTTTTTAAAGAGTTATTCAGACTTCCCCAAGATCATGAGGTAGAGTTATCAATAAAGTTTATACTCAAATCCACCACTATCTCAAAAATTACCCTATAAGATGACCCCTATAGAACTAGAGGAGTTAAAGAAGTAGCTGTAAGAGCATTTGGATAAAGGGTTCATACACCCTAGTGCATCGCCTTAGGGTGCACTGATGCTTTTTGTAAAGAAAAAAATGGATCAATGTGGATATGTATCAATTAACTGGAGCTCAATAAGATCTCTATAAAGAAAAAGTATCCCCTACCAAGGATTGATGTCTTGTTTGCTCAACTATGAGGAGATCAATATATCTCAAAGGTGGATCTTCAATCAAGATATCATCAGATGAAGATAAAGAAGGAAGATATTCAGAAAACTACTTTCTCTACAAGGTATGGACACTATGAGTTTATAGTGATTCCCTTCAGACTTACTAATTCTCCTATAATATTCATGGATTTGATGAATAGAGTTATTAGAGACTACCTCAACCAATTTTTTGTAGTATTTATTGATGATATTCTAATTTACTCTAAGAAAAAAACGAAATATTAAGATAATCTAAGGATTGTGATAGAAACATTAAGGAATGATAAAATTTATGCTAAGTTCACTAAGTATAACTTTTGGATGTAGAAAGTCACATTCTTGGGGCACCTGATCACAAGTGAGGAAATTTCGGTGGACCCTTAAAAAAAGAAATTGAGGAATGGTCCATACCCACTAATGTCACATAGATCTGTAGATTTATTAGATTATTAGGGTACTACTGACATTTTGTGAGAAATTTATCATGATTTTCTATCCCACTAACTAAGTTAACAAAAAAATAGGTAAAGTTTTTCTGGACAAAATAATTTGACGAAAGATTTCAAGAGATCAAGTAGAGGTTAATCACTGTGCCTATACTACACTACCAACAAGTGGAGAATGTTTTGTGACATTTAATTATGTATCCAAGAAAGTATTGGGTTGTGTAATCAGGAAAAATGAAAAATTTATAGACTATGTCTCATGATAGTTGAAGATCCATGATAAAAACCACACGATGCATGAGCTAGAGTTAGCAGTTGCGATCTTCACCTTGAATATTTGGAGGAACTATCTCTATGGTGAGAAGTGAAAAATATATACAGATCACAAGATTCTAATTCATATTTTCAAATATAAGGATATCAAAATTCATCAAATAGTATGGTTAGAGATAATCAAGGACTACGATTTCTCTATACACTAACATCTAGAAAAGGGGAATAAGGTAGTTGATGCTCTTAGGAGAAAAGAACATGCTGCTCTATATATGATTCTGATTGAGAAAGACCCCATATTTATGAATATGTAAAGGATGGATCAAAAAATCATAACAGTGGGGAATATATCCTACCTTTCCAAAATTATTTCCCAACCATCTATCTAAAAAAAGATCAAGGAGGTACAAAGGGATGATCTGGAGATTCAAAATAAGGTGAAAGTAGTAAAGGAAGGGAAGCTACATGAGTTCCACATTGAAGAGGATGGTTTAATTTGTTCTGAACTATAATTTTTGTTCCATTATTACCTAATATAAATAATAAGATATTGGATAATGTTCCGAGACCATATTTCTCCATCCATCCTAGAAGTACCAAGATGTATCATGATATTCAAGAGAAATTTTAGTAGGACAACATGAAGAAGGAGATTCACGAGTACACCTAAAACTCATTGGTATTCCATAAAGTTAAATAAGAATTATATAATTACAAAGGGGTGATTAAACCATTGCCTATACCCACATGGAAATGGGTTAATGTCACTATATACTTTGTAATTAGTCTCCTAAATACATCCAAAGGAAACAATGCGATATGGGTAGTGGTTGATCAACTCACCAAGATTACCCAATTTATTTCTATTTGAGAATATTTTTCACTTGGAAAATTTTTCCAAGATACATGTAAAGGAAGTGGCTAGGTTTTATAGGTTACCAATAACAATTGTCTCTGATCGTGATCCAAGTTTTTGCTCTAAATCCTAGAGAATTCTTTAACATGCTTTGAATACTAAATTGAATTTTAGTGTGGCCTATCACACCCAAAATGACAACCAATCTAAAAGGGATATTTAGATGATCAAGGAAAAAATGAGAACCAAATCAATGTAATTTAAAGGAGGATGAGATCAACATCTCCCAATAGTTTAGTTCTCATACAAAAAAAGCTTCCTCTTAAGTATTCAAATGGCTCCATATGAAGCTTTTTATGGGAAGCAATGTAGAACTCTAACTTGTTGGGATGAAGTTGGTGAACAAAACCTAATTGGAACTTATCTTATGAAAGAGATGATAGAGAAGGTTCAATCCATCAAACAACATATAAAAGTTTCTTAGATTTTAAAAAATAGCTATTTTGAAATTCATTGAAGGGACTTGGAGTTTGAAGTTGGAGAAAATATTTTCCTTTAAATACTACTATGTAAGAGAGTCATGGGGTTTTCAAATAAATAAAAGCTTAAACCTAGGTACATTTTCCCCTTTAAGATCCTTGATATCACATGAGTAGTGTCTTACTAACTTTAAATTCCACCAAATATAGATCAAGTTCATGAAGTTTTCCACAAATCACTCACGAGGAAGTACATACCTAATCCATCACATGTATTGAATTTGGAGATGGTACAACTTGATAATGACCTCTTGTATGAAGAGAATCCGGTGAAGATCTTGAACTAAAGAGACAAAGCTCTATGAAACAAGACAACTCTCCTTTTCAAAGTGTTGTGGAGGAACCATAAGTATAAATAGGTGACATGGGAACCAAAGGAAACAATGAAACAAAATTACCCTCACCTATTCTCAACCAAGAATATGAGATGAAATTTTAGGGATGAAATTTCTAAAGTGGGTAAGAATGTATCAATACTGATTTTATAAATGATATTTGTTTCTTTAATTAAATGTGTATTATATTATATTATATTGTATTATACACATACACCATATTAAGAAACCAATAACACAATATTTCATTAATGAAAACTACTAAATTATTAAAAAAATAATCCCATTAAAATTCTAAATATTATGAAGAGAAAAAATAGAAAATAAAAAAAACTACAATGGGAAAATATGGATTATCCCAATATGCCAGAATTATCCTTCCCATGAACAACACTATAGAAAATAAAAAAATATTAGTAAACCAATCAACATTATAAAAAATGGAGTTATAGAAAATTGATTGGAATTGATTTGAATAATTAATAAATGAATTTAGATGTATTTATAGGATCTAATTCGACCATTAAAATAGTAACCTAACGGTTATGAACAGCAACATGATCATTAGAAATAGTAACTAGATCGTTGGAATAGAAATTTAACATAAAAATAATAAATGTGATATAAATAATATTTATAATGAGTAATTTAAGTAAATATAAATATTATAATACCAAAAAATAAATATCATTATTAAAAAACTCAAAGAAAATATAATCACATTTTTTATAAACTGTATTTTAAAGGATTTCATAAAAATCATAATTTTTACATATAAAAATAAAAATTAAATATGTTAGAAATTTATTTTTATAAAATTAGTATTATTATTTAAATAATCATGTTAAAATTTTCCAAGGTTAATTTTTTTTGGTAATTTTTTGAAATACTTCAATTTTTTAGTGAATAGTAAAAATATAGTTTTTCTTATAATCAATGTATCTTAAATTACAACATTCATGATATAATAATGAAATAATAAATTCAAGAACTTGATGTTCGATCGAAAAATATTTAATTTCATAAATGGGTTATTAAAATAAAATAAAATTAACTTCTAAACCTAAAAATAATTTTTCGAAGTCTAAAGTCAAAAATGTTCCCTTAAAATAACATTTTTTCCTTTTTTTCCACTTTCCTTTTTAATAAAAAAATTAATTTGAATTATAAATGGGTTTAAAGTCTTAAATACATTATATTACATTTATATATGATTTATATTATAAAAAATTTAGTATTATAAGGTTTACTTTAGGTATAGTATTTTATTCAATATTTTATTCTAAAAATACCCTCCCCTCAAGTATAAATAACCCCCCATGGAAAACCACTTCTCCCTCACATTAAAAATAAAAATATCTACCCAAATAATCTCACTTAATCCTATTAGAATATATAGTGAAATTATAGATCCATCCAACTCCAATCATGAAAGGATTTTAATGCCGTAAAGAAGAAGTAACATCGAGAAGAGGGCATGTTTTCATCAATTATTCCTCTCATTCTCCTATCCTCTTTCACTTTTTATCCACCCCTTTCAAAATAAAAAATTATAAGGATAATTAATTAGTATTTTAAAAATATATTAATGATGTTAATCTACTTGTATTATTATATTTACAACATATTAATTTGTCATACTTCCCATTCCTAGTCTTTTGACAATGCAATGTTAATGATTGGTTAACCGCCAACAACGATGTTGCCAATTTTTTTTATTATCACCAAACCTATGGATAGTTATAATAGATTATTTATCATATATAAATGTATAAATATATTTATTTTAGTCTTTTATAATTATTTATGCTAATATATATATTACATTGAATGAAATAGTAAAATTGAAGCAAAATAAGAAACTTTTAAGGAAAATATGATATTAAAATGTCTTCCCTTTAACCAAGGAAATTAAGAAATATAATAAAATGAAAGTAATTTATATATAGTGTTAAAGTGAAAATAATTCAATTTTTGGTTCAATGTTTTGATAAATCTAAGTTTATTATTCAGGAGGCGGAAAAGATACAAAATAAAGCGGGATTTAAGGTAAGGGGATTCTTGAACCCAACTCCCTTTCTCTAGGTTATCCCATTTTCACATCAATTTCAGAATGGATATTCCTCTATTGTTTCCTAAATATCCTTTCACTAATATTATATTTTATTTTATGTATATACATGTTACCACCTAGATTTATAATCTAAATAAAATGATTTTCCAAAAATAATTTCTTTCCAAAATACTTCTTTTACCCCTATTAAGTTGTTTCTTATTTACTCAAGAATGATGATGTTTTTGCCAAATAATTTTACCCTTATTCATTTAGTAACCTCAAGTTTATTCATGAAATTATTCTTGATTAAATCCTTAGTAAACCCATTCCTTTCCTTGGGTTATTTCATGACTATATTTGTTATACGTTCTATATGGAATACAAGATTATGCGAATATTATGATGTGACGAGTGAACCAAAAATTATATATCCCTACATTGAATTGGGAAATGTGATGTATCTCATGATATTATGTGTATTATTTATGAACATGATGCTAGATTTATTCACAACAATGATGTTATGATTTATGCACATATGTTATACATGGACATGATGCTATATTTGCTCACAACTATGTGTGGTATTTGACCACTATGACATGATGTTTCATTTTTATGCATTTCCACATTCCATGATTTTATAAAATGTTTCCCATATGATGTTTATGATGATATTATTATTATGATATGATGATGTTGATTATGATCACCCATGTATTATTGATTCATGTCCCTTATTTCTCCTTTGACTGAGCTTTTAGCCCACCCCTTTCTTTAATGTATATCTTTAGATGACTATATGAACTAAGAAGAACATGAAAGTTTTTAAGTGGACAATGAAGAAGTATTTTAATAATTTTCATGATTTATTATGTATAAGTGATGTATGAGCCTAACTTTCCCAATATACTAAACCTTTTAACACTTGAATATATAACTATTATGTTATTTTTCTTTAAGATGATATAATAGTCCTGTAAAAAAAAGTAGGGTCGCTATATTACACATGTCAACACCTTATGATTTCTTTTCCCTATATTTTTTTAAAGTGATTATTCTCCTCTCAACTTGACATTCTGCTCATACATCTCCCTTCTCTCCTAATCCTGAATTATACCATAAGGTTCTTCCATTATCTCTCTCCATTTCTTGACCTACTGCTCAGGCATCTCCCTCCAATCTTGATTTCCATTTCTACCCTAGGATTCCTAAAAATACTATATCCATTGATTCAATCTTTGTATAAAAAACTCTCAATTTATCCTATGTCAATTACCTCAATTGAAAAAAGGTTATATCTTTATCTTCCTTCATGGAGATCCAATATTACTCAAATGATTCTCTAACAGATCATTCATCAATTTACGTCATCCGTATATGAAAGATTCATTGGAGATCTTTCTTCCTCAGTTAGTGTATTCTGCAACCATCATTCATCACTTTTCCTCATCCAACTACAAAAGATTTAACAAACCTCTTCCTACCTCTATGTGCATTCCATAACTATCATATTTCAGTCTTCATCCATGAAAATCTAGGAAACCTCCATCGATCCTCCTATGATTCATTCTCCTTCATACATTATTTACTAATTTAACCTATGTTCTAACATTTTCCCTATTTTTCTTATCTTATTTTTTTTCTTATCTTAAAAAAGAACAACTCTTTTTCTCATATACACATTACAATATATCCTGTATTCATTTAGTCAAATGTTTATTTACCTTTTGGGTTTTAAGGGTTGAAAATTCATTGTTCCAATACACCAAAACCTAATATAGTATAGTTAATTTGAACTAAAATTATTGAATAATTCCTATATGAAAAACTATTTTCTTATTTAATTTCATCTATTTAGTCCTTAGTTGGTTAATCAATTTTTTTACATATTGATTTCTTGATTTCACTACAACTGTTTTATGTCTAGAAAATTGTTTGTAATCAGGATTAATGATTTTTATAAAGGTGTTTCAATACATGAATAATGTAATTTATATTTTTTATTTAAAATTATATCAAATATTGTATTAACATAAATATGCATACCATGATTTTGTTTAACTCCTTGAAAACACATTACAAAGATGAAATTTCTAAATATGTATTCTCTATCATGTTCTAGAGAATAAAGATTTCATAAGATATTACTAAGGAAATATCAATAAATAGGTTTCCAAATAGGTATTTATATTTACTTGAAATTGTTTTATAAATTATGATTTATTCAATCTTTGAATTTATTTTATCATGAAAAATACACGTTCAAAATCTCTTATAAATTATTTGATTATATATAATGGAATGTCAGCTAATTCTATACGTGAAACAATTTCACCCAATGATAGTATGTAAAGTGGAACACACCTACCATTATCAACTATATCACGCAATAGTTAATTTATTTTAAGTTTACCAATGCAATATTTTTTCAATTTTCAAGTAATCCCAATTAATATAAAATGATAAAAATACACTTATATTTAATTGGTAGTGAGTAGACAATGTGATAATTTTTCATCTATATCGGTTGGATCAAACAAGAAAAAACAAAGGAGATATACCATGTTACAATATATTCTTTCAAATTGTATGTATATTGTTACTATATTATGATGAACACTTTGGTGCATATTTAAGAATTGTTTCACTCATTGAATATTTATTTCTTACTCATATTGGATTTGAGGAGTGATGAAAATATTGTTAATGAATCGACACTTCATTTATCAACACAGTAAGTAAAAATCATTCCATTACACAATTTTTAGGATGTATGTTCAATAATATTTCTTACCCATTCCATTGTTAATAGGAATCGTTTCACTGATAATGTTACTAGAAATTTCATTTCATTTACAGAATTAGCTATGTTAAAAAATTTAATTCAAATAACATATTTTACTTATACATATATCTATTTTATAGTATAATTTATTATGTATGTTGGATGAACTTAAACTACGTATGTATATTATATCCAATTGTCCCATGTTTAATCTTTAATGAACTATATAACATCAGGAAAACATGTAATAATAAACGGTACGGTACAAACTATTTCACACTGTATATGTATTTCCACATAATTTTTTTATTTTAGTTATTTCAACTGTTTAATATATTTATAAATGTTACTAAATACATAGAAATTTAAATTATAGTAATATTTGATGTCATAGAAAATTCATTATTACTTAAAACTAGAGAACACGCAAGCTAGTTTTATAATTTTAACCATCTCAATAATAAAAACAACTGAAACTATGTTTTCAATATTATTATTTTTTTTCAATGTGTTATAATATATTTATTTTCCATATTAGTATACATAGATATTACGATCCTTTTCAAGTCTTCCAATATTATGGTTCACAATTTCTGTTTAACGAGAGAAATAAAAAATGTGGTAACAATCAATACCCACAGTTCTCTTTATGTTTCTCATTGGGAAATATTGTGTTGGACTTAATGCCTACTTGTCCAGAATACCCAAAAAAATAAATTTTCAATTATAATTCTACCCAGGAAAAAAACATTCCAAGAGAATATCCACATTTTCAATGTATGTTTGTATTCATATCTTTGGACGGGAAAGTTGATAGATCAATAAAAAATGGTGGGTGTCCAAACATATTTAGATTAAATGGTCAAAAATAACATCATGTATGTTTTTTAGTTCCTCCTGATGGGAAACCACCAAAGTTTGCACAACATTATATATACAACACTATAATTGAGGTTCATAGTATAATATGAGTTGTTAGGTAATTTTAAAATTCATTATCCAATTAATTGATAAAAAATTATTTAGTTTAAAGAATCAAAATTTGCGCATGCAGTTTTGATGAAAGGAATATTAATTTAGCTATTAATTCTAATATTATAGAGACACTAAAAGAAATGTTTCATTAGAACAATGATTTATCTCATCATTTTATAAGTACAAGGTATGTTTTTCAGTCACATAAAATTGCAAATTTAAAGCTATGATTTCTTAAAGGGTGTGGAATAGATATAATGACATATAAATTACCAACTTCTTCTGAAATTTAAATTCTTATAGTTGTTGACATTAAAGATATTAATCAAGAAATGGATATAATTATACAAAGAATAAGTGGTAATATACAATTCATAGATGATGTTCTCCCATTATACCTTCAATTGAAATGTACACTAGTTTTTAGAAGTGTCTAGGATGGATATATTGAAAATATATATCATTTTTTCTACATCCTTTAATACAAGTTATAAACTTCAGAAAGTTACTATGATAGAATAATTTTATTACCACCTGTAATTTCATTCCATTGATGCATAAAATATAGTCTATTCTATATGGTTGTTGTAACAGTTTATTATAGATGCATATACAATGATTGAGTCTCAAAGACTTTAATTTACACGATTTAATCAAAATCAGTTGAGAGTTGAAATTTACAATGGCTTGCAAGATACATACCTTATAGCTTATCGTGATGGCTCTTCACATGGATAGTATATCATTTTACCTTCAAGATGTAATAGTGGTCCTAGGAATATGATTCAAAATTACCAAGATGTGATGTTGATATGTAATTGGGAAGGATATCCAAATCTATTCTTAACATTTTCATGTAATCCAATGTGGCCTGAAATTTCTATATTTGTTGTAAGTAATAATTTTTGAACTTGGACTGTATTCAAATATTTTCAAGAGTATTCAATATGAAGGTTGACTATCTAATGAAAGATTTATGAGCATTATGTTTCTTTGGAAAGTCTCAAGAAGATAATTTACTTTAAAGTTTATATTCTTAAAATATTTAAAATCAACAATTTTTGTGTTATGATCTATGATATTTCACTAATCCTAATCTTTTACATGTAGTTTTTTGTATAGTGGAATTTCAAAGATGAGGCTTGCCTCATGTGCACACTATCCTATTTTTTTTATGAAAATAAAGTGACTACTCCAACATATATAAATTTTTTTGTCTATACTAAAATTAAAAATAAATGTACATTCTGAAGGCTTCATGAAGCTATTAAAATTTTTATGATCCATGGTCCATGTGGAGATTCTATTCATCGATCACCTTTCTTGAAAAATGGAAAATCTTCTAAGTTTTACCCAAATAAATATTTTGGGTATACAATAGTTGATGATGATGGTTATGTAATTTATCGAAGAAGGAATAATGGAAGTATGATTTTCAAGAATGATTTTCATTTGGATAACCAGTTTGTTGTTCCTCACAGTCCTATTTTCCTATTAAAGTATCAATCTCATCTAAATATTGAGATATTCAACCAGTAATATTATATAAAATAATTTTTAATATATCAGAAATGTTCATGATCATGTGACATCGAAACTTTATGATCCCAATATTAGTCACTTGTATGAAAAAATGTATATGATATTGAAATGTATTATGATTGTAGACATGTATCATCCCGTGAAGCTTAGTGGAGATTTTTTTATAATATCCATTATAGACATCCTATAGTAGATATATTGTATTTTTATTTACCAGGAAAAAAAATCATGACCTATACTGATGGTGATAATATTAAAGATACATTGAGTAAAAGGAACATTTTTGAAACAATGTTTTATTCTTGGTTTGAAGAAAAAGAAATATATGTAGAAGTTAGAACTCTAAATTATCAATACTTCCCAACAATATTTTTCTTTAACTCTCATGAAAGAAAATGATTCCCCCGGAAGTAGTGATTATGTATTGGTAGGTTGTATCATGTGCCTCTCAAAATTAGATATATATTTTACTTAAGAATAATGATTAAAAAGATTAAAGGTACAACTTATTATAAAGATATATTGACAATGAAAAAAATTATTCATCATACATTTAGAGAGGCTTGATACAATTTTGGATTATTAACTGATGAAATACAGTTCATTGAAGCTATTAAAGAGGTGTCACATTGGGGGTATGAAACACTCCTTGTGTAGATTATTTTCTAGCATGCTATTATCAAATAATATTTCTCAACCTCATATTTTTTTTCATGAAACTTAGAGTATTTTGAGTGAAGATAATATCTATTCCCAATGCCAATGGTTGTAAATACAAGGTATTTAATTTCACTATATTTGGGGTTTTATAAATATTAATAACCGATTGATATAAATGTTTTTTTGTTATATTTATATAATTTGTATGTTATATCTCATGAAATGATTATTAATGTTTACATTTTATTTAATGCAAGTTATAAATTTCCATAAATCAATAAACTATAATTTTGTTTCTTTTCATTATAGGTTTTAAATTATTTGATTTAATATGTAAATAGATTCTTTAAATTTTTACTATAATTTTACTTCTCTATTTCTTTAGAACAATTTTATAATGTACTCTCTATGATACACAAAAATATGCTTAATACATGTTACGGATATCATCGATTTTCCATAAAAAATGGAAAAAAATTATTCTAATATTGTTTTCACAACTATTTCTTATAATATTCCTTAAGAAAAATTATTTCAAGTTTATTTTTTCATATGATCTTGGATCTCTATTTGAAAAACTATTTTAAACTTTTCATATGATTATGTTATTTTGGGTAAGGTAGCATGAAAAAACATGGTATACATCTTTACTATATCTTGAATATCATCTACTTTAATAAAAAAATTAGAAATTTGTGTTTTCCTATATCTTATATAAAAAATTTTATTACTGAAATTATGGAAATTGTAACGTCCCAACCTAGCTCACCACTAAACCAGTGGCTGGACCGGTCACCACATGACCTCAAGCGCATATCCCCATATGGTAGAGGCTACCGACTAGCAATGAGGGTCTATAGATAGTTAGTGAGGAGACAATACCCTCATATCAGAGTTCAATAATAGAAAATGGAAATAAATAGTAGATGCATTTGAATAAGTTATAAAGCGTTGGAAGGAAGATTTTATAAATCTTGTACAAAACAAATGGCCAATGCCAATTATAGAGCAGATGCATGCATGACATGATAATGATACAAAAATAGAAAATATTGAACAAAACAAAATGCTTTATATTATAATATAGAAATAAATAAACAACGACTCAAAGCCCCAAGGGTGGTCTCCTCTAGAATTCTGAGCTCCTAATCGGTCCTTTTCTCCTATCTCCCAAGTAAATGCAAACAACACAATCCTACAACCAAATAGAATCTACTCGAGTACCCCAATGCAATGACAACCCGAGTAGGGTGTGAGATATAAATCTCAGTAGGCTGGGACCACCAGTGTCTACCCCAAATCCAGAAATTTTATAAATGATTTAAACCGTGTGAAAGCATGCGTAAATTAAGTAAGCAGTACAAAGTAAATTTATACCCAAGTACCTGATTCATCCCTCAGCTTGTGTCTGAACCAACATTATACATTTTTTATACATACTCAACAATCATTACACAATAATTTTCATTTATCAATTATTCAAACCTCATTAAATTATGAAACTCTTGAGATTCAGCCTAAGCCTGACATCCCCTGTATAAGTCACTCACCACAGATGTCTCTAAAGACTATCTAAGTAATCAAAGTAAATACCAAATCCAAGCTTATGCTTTGGATTGGATAACATGTCCTAAGATAGTTAATTTAATCTTTCATATACTATAACTAAGCTCGTCTACTAAAAATAGTGATTCTCTCTTGGGTCCATCCACTAATAGCGATTCACCCAATTCATTAATAAGTCTTAACCCATTATCATATTCAATTCACAAATCATTATGTCACAACATTTTCATTAACCATTAATTCATTTCATGTACAACCAATTGGACCCACAATCCAATGTCAATTAATGGGTGTAGAACATCATGTCTAGCACCCTCCTAAGTATTTGGAGCATCAGTCCTTGTCTCACAACCCATGTGTATTTGGAGCATCAGTCCCTATCCCATAAAAGAATATTTTATACAAGATGGGTGTAGAACGGCATGTCTAGCACCCCGTGAGTATTTGGAGTTTCAGTCCTTGTCTCACAACCCATTTATCAATCATACATATATATTTATCATTAGTGAAAAACACCATGTCTAGCACCCCGTGAGTATTTGGAGCTTCAGTCCTTATCTCACAACCAATTTATCAATCATACATATATATTTATCATTAGTGTAGAACACCATGTCTAACACTCTAAAACCATCCATTAATTAATTCATAAATTAATTAATCTAATATGTTAATTAATTCAACAACTAATTAACAACATAAATCACCCATAAAATAAGTCAAAAATTATTTAACCATTCAACATCTCAATAGAAAATAATTAATTAACAATTAATTATTCTTAGCAAGAAAACTAAATAATTAACTAAACATTTAATTATCCAAATTATTTAACAAGTCTGAACCCGTCCACTCAAATAGTGATTCGTCTAGGACTTTAACAATTTACATGCATGTTATAATCATCTCAAAACATGCTGAACAAAGTCCAGATATTTAGCAACCATCTCACACAATATATCATATTTTAAAACAACTCCATCCAAGACAACTCAAGGCATGGAAAAATAACATGCATTAAAAGGTACCCTTGGCCAATAGTTGTAACAAACAACCAATTCATAATTTTAATTTTATGCATGAAAATTAATTAATTCAATAATTAATTAAATCTTATCTCTTTAACCAATCATCAATTAATTAACCATTTACCATTTAACATGTAATAATTAATCCATCCATTAATTATTACCAGTTTCCAATTTATATTCCGAACACGTCAAATATTCAATATTCTTAATAATCAGTAAAAGCCACAATTTTATTCCATCTCATGACTTGATAATTAATTCTATAATTAATTACCCTATTACCCATTCTGTCCATCCAAATCATTTAACTATTTAATCATATCACTTTAACCAAATTAGAAAAACATACTTAAAATCAACACATGTTCAAGTCCTCATTTATCTCATGTGGGAGGCATCATTTAGTTACATAAAAAGTGTCATTCATTGACATATCATAATCAAGGAAACTCACATTCTCAATTTATTTAAAGAAGCTATAATTCTTAAATAAAGTGTTAAGGATTTGGGACCATACCTCGGGGTGGCACCATTTTTATTCTGCAATGCTTTAATGTAATTGGCGGAAACCAGTTCAGAAATGGTCCACAATCACATGCGCTCACACCTTTATATATATATATGTATATATATATATATTTATATGTGTGCATTGTCTACATTGATAAAAAAAAATTCATTATATTAAACCGATACCCATAATCAAAGTAGTAATGAACAAAACACCTCTAACATAGTACTGTGGACTCATAAAAAATTAACAGGCCTTAATATAACCGGTTCAAAACTAAACAACGGGTCTGGAAGCTTACCCGAAACAACAACAAAAAAAAAATTCGAGACCATATGCCTCACCCTTGGAGGCGGATGACGGATTATGGACTAATAGGTCCCGAGTCAACATTCACATATCCTAGAAAAAATAGAGGAACACAACGATCAGATTAAACCCGAACCTTAGGGTTTTGAACAAGAAAATAAGGAAAGAGAGAGGTGTTAAATGACCAATTTGAATCACGAGTTATATGCAGACATACTCACTTTGATGAGGTAGACAAGATTCATGAAGAGTCCGAGAGGAATCATGACGCACAAAGTGGAGTTAGGGAGAGGGGGTGGTGCGCCTCTAGGTACTGCCCGATGGGGGGTCGTGCCACGGGGGTCACGCACTGCAGGAGCTTTTCCTAGGTGTCGTGCTACTATAGGGAGGGTCGCCCAGGGGTTTCACACTACTGGAGGTCCTAAGGAGGAGGGTCATGTAGAGGAGGAGGTCGGAGATGCTTCTTCATCGTGCATGGAGGAGGAGAAACATGGGGGGTCACGCCACCTTCAGGTCGCCCCTCCCCTTTTTATTTTTGTCTTAAATTAATCCATTTAATTTAATGTAATATTTAAAATAATAATAATCATTTTATTATTATTATTATACACATTAAAAACTTATCTAATAAGTTAAAAATCCCCATTTAATTAAAAATTATTCTTCATTTATTATTCTCTTAATAAACATTTCATAATTAAGTATGAAACTCTCTGTTGATCATTAAATTATTTTAATAATTATTTAACTAAATAACTAAAAATAATAATAATAACATCATCATCATCATTATTCTAACTTTCATTTATTTAAAACCCAAACGCCCAATTTATTACAATATCATTAATATGATAAAAAATCCAACCCATAACCCATAATTTAATTTCCATAATAATAAAAATCACTATATTCATAAAAAATAATTATAATAATCTCATCATTATTATTTTTGAAACCTTTGATAAACCTAACACCATTATTTAATAACAACGCTTCATTAAATCCAAAAATCCTCCTTTTATTAAACATTTTTTGTGAGAATCTCAAAAACCACATTAAATTCTCATAAATGATACACTCCATTAACTTGAAATTTAAATCTCAAAGCATCAAAATAATTTATGACACCATAATAATAATAATAAAATTATTATTATTAGCACATTACTCTATTTAATAATAAATGTTTCTTTAATAATTCTGAAACTCTTTATTTAATTAAAATTGTTCTTTGATAAAACCCAAATCCACATTAATTTCTTCAACCTTCATTTAATTAATTATTTATCATTCATTTAATTAAACAACCAAAGTAATAATAATAATAAATTAATTATTATTATTGTTAAAAATTTCTTTTAATTAATTACAATCTCTCATATAAACTTATTTAATTAAATTGAATAATTTATTAAACATGATAAACTACACGGGTTGGACCGCAACCGTGCGCTGCCCTTGCATATCCATTAAAGAGATTTGATGCTCCTAAGACTCATCAGAACACCTGCTAAAATTATAGGGTAATTATGCAAGTCAAAAAATGACACATTTAGGTGTTGCAACACTCAGAATAAAATTCCGGATCTCGTATAAAAAGAAGACCCACTGATAAACCAATTTTTTTTCGAAAACCATTGTATTTTAACCTGGTTAAAAAACACAGGACCTTACAGACATGAACTCAGTCTATCCTAATAGATTATTATCATTTAATTCTAACCATTTGGTACACTTTATAATATATAAATTCTTTAAATATATTTTTATTAACCCGTGAAATATTTCAATTTTCAATTACTTCAATAAAAATTTCTAATTTAATTTGTATTTTTATTATTCAAAACCATTACAATTTATTGGTAAAATTGAATTTTAAACTAGGAATAAAAGAAAGATTTTCTTTATTAAATTATTATCCTATAATATATATAAATATAATTTTCCATATTCCCGCAATTCATATTCAAAAAATGGTGTATAAAATCTCTATGATTTTTAAATTTTAAATTATTTCAATGCCATTAAATGTGTTTTTTTAAATACTCATTTTCTTAGATAACAGATAATAAATCTTTTTTATGTATATTAGATATCTTACATGATTACTAACTGAATAAAATAATTGTTTTTCATATGTTTCACCTTAAATAATTATTTATAAAATTATGGAAATGAAGTGTGCCAACAGACACACAATATGATTGTTAAATTTCCAGTTCTTTTATCCATTTTTATAGAGCTAATGTTCAAATGATTGTTCACTTATGTCTTTTTTTCTTAATTAAAAAACTCATCAACATTTTTAAAACTCACTCCCTATCATATGACCTGACTTGACTATGATAATGATTGTCAAACAGTATTATCATAATATTTTTTAATACAATTTTATATTTTTTAGATTTAACATCCACTAATTATCAAAGGGAAATGTATGATTTTCATGAAATAAATAAAATTTTGTGCAACAATGGTTGATATTTACATTGTTATCCTCATATTATAGTTCCAAATTTATTAACTGATATTCAATGAAATCATTTAGCTTTAGGATAACTTAATTATAGTAAGTAAAGGCTTCAGAATGAGTATAAACTATACAATATGGGGTTATTGTTGAATAGAAATAGGTTATAGGTGCCATTATGTCTTCATTATCTTCTTCTTATGGTTTTTTATTGCATGGATATAGAGGAATGAGTAAGAATTTTATTTAGAGAGCTTTAACATTTCTGCTATGTTCACAAGGTAATATTGTTCTTGTAGTTTCTTCTAATGGAATACATCATTACTCCTTCTAGGTGGAAGAATGATCCAATATAAATTGCACATTATAGTATTTATTAATGAATATTCAATTTTCAATATTTAGTAAGGAATTGATCTTTCATAACTTCTTATATTAATAAAATTAATTATTTGGGATGAGTAACCAATGATTAATAATCATTTTTTTGAATCTTGATTTTTCCCTAAGAGATATAATGTTAGTAAACAATGAAAATGATTTAAATTTACCTTTCGGTGACCTTACTGTTGTCTTAGGGGTGATTTCAAGAAAATGTTACATATAATACCAGGAGGTAATACAAATGAAATTTTGTTTTCAAGAATAAATTCATCATATCTATGGTGATACTGTTCGGTTTTGACTTTGACAAAAAACATGAGATTGAATTAAGATGTGTGTGATGATAATTTAGTTAAAGTAAAAAAATTTGCACAATGGATTTGGGATATTGGTGATGGTTGAATTAGTGATCCTATTGATGGTAAAACAATCATTCAAATCCCATAAAAATATCTCATTACATCATTTGATATCCCAATACATGCAATTTTTAACTACACATACCCTAATTTCATTGAAAACTATTGAAATGTGAATTACTTAAAAGACCATACAATATTAACCTTGACCTATGATATTATTTATGTAGTAAATGACTGCATATTATGTTTGAATACTTATGAAACTAGAGATTACCTTAGTTCTGATTCTATGTTTAGGGTAAGGTTTGATACAGATAGACCTGAGAGCATATACCTGACTGACATTTTAAACCATATCAATATCTCCAGGTTGCCTCCCTATAAAATTATATTGAAGAATGGGGTCCCCATTATGTTTCTTATAAATATAGATCAATCATTGGGTTTATGTAATGGTACTAGGTTGATCGATATGAACTTGGGTGACCATGTCATTATAGTATAAATTTTAACTAGATGTCATTATGGGGATTTTGCCTTCATACCAAGAATTAACATGAGACACTCTGATTCTATATGGCCTTTTAAAATATAAATAAGACCATATCCTTGGATTATTCCATTTACAATTACTATTGAAAAAATTCAAGTAAAATCAATTTCTTGTGTTGGGTTATATTTTCAAAATCCTGTCTTCTTTCAAGGAAAAAAATATGTTACTATATCTAGAGTCACATCAAAAAAAGTTTTGAAAATAATGGTATATGATAAAGACAACACATCCTCTAATTCCATGAATAATATTGTATATAAGGAAAATTTTGATAACTTTTATTAAGTATCCATTGAGTTACATTAATAAAATTTTAATGTTTTTTCCATTGCAATTAGGTAGAAAATCATGGTTTTAATTATTGCTAAAAATATTTTATATGTAAACTAAATTGAAATTTTCATATTTACAGAATTTCCATGATCAATAACTCCTTGTGTGTATGTGTATTTTTTTTGAGTTGTACCCTCTTCCAGGACCTATTATAATGACTTCATTGATTGAAATTAACCTTAAAGATGACAAACCTCTAAAAATACAAGTTAAAATTTTCAATATGTGGTACAATTCATATTCCAAGTACTCCAATTATGTTTCAGTATAGAACTTATTCTTGGTGATTAAAATGTGAGTATGACATATAAGCATGAAAAACTTGTATTTTAATTTTTGATTATTCTGTTAATATGTATAGTTACTACATTACATTATTATATCATGATTAGAAACAATAATTTGTTTTTACAATCTATTCAACTTTTTAAAATACATTATATAGTTAAAAAGATTTATGGTACAATTAGTGGAAGTTAACTAATCTCAAAGTTCAAAAAATTATTTTTTGAAGGGTTGTGCTACATTATAATTTTTTTTCCAAATTTCTCTAAATCAAATATGATTCTTAGAAACTCAAAATGGGTAAAAAATTATGTTTACATCATCCAACCATTTATATTAATGTGATGTTCATTTTACACTATTTTGATTTAATTTTATTTCATTTGATAATATTATTCAGAAGAGAGTTTAAAAGAGAATCTAATCAGTAAATGTTATTTTCTAGTTCACTTAATGTCTTTCTATGTATTTTCAACACACACATTTAATCAATATAAAAATACTTACACTTATATGTATAAAAAATCTAGTCACTTTACACTCATTACTTTTACATATATATATATATAATGTATTCTTTTACAAATTAAATTAGCTTTGACATAGTTGTAATGTTCATTAACTAACTATTATTTTGTTCTTCTTTGTTTAAGAAATTATTGGAAATTTGCATCATTTCCATCCAACGCAGTTTATGGTGAATTCCAATATAAAATAAAAATTATCTTAGAGGATAAAATTATCTTTTTTTTTTCATTTTACTATGTATGATAAATTGCAATTAACAATTATGTTTCTTTATTTGGTTTCACAGGGTCACATGTTAATTGTAATTTATAGGGTGATTTTACAACCCAAATTATAAATTATCTAAAAAAAAGGAAAGAAGTCATCTACTGTTTTGGTAATGAAACTTTGAAGGGAAAAGATACTGAGAGGTAATATTTCTATATATTCATTATATTTTTTCTCTTTATATATATATTGTTCATTTTTTAAATATATTCAAAAAAAATACTCTCATATTTTGTTTTGTAATTTCATGGATCTTTTGTTATTTTGAAAACTTTATTTAATTAAATAAAATTACATTTAAACCTTGATATTCTAATAGTTGAAACCTTTAGAACTAGGTGTCATTTAAACTGAAATTACATGTCATTTATTTTTGTTTAATATTTTCTACGTCATCTATGTATTCTATAGAGTTTCTAATTGAAAATGTTACTTATTTTTCAACTATCAGCTCCGAATTTCTCATGACATCACATATTCTTAGTCCAAAAATGGAAAAATAAAACAATTATACTACACCTATGTTGTACTGAAAAAAAAAACAATTTGTGATATCAAAAAATTTCAAGAAGTTAATAACTTGTCTTGAACATTACTATTATAATATACAGTATTACATAAATGTTTTGTTATATTATATTATATTAAAAATAATAATAACAAATCACAATATTTCCTAACCTAAACGGTGTTTAACTATAGCTAGAATATAAAAAATTCAAAACACCTATAGTTGATATTATGAATCATGAAACTTTTGTATGAAGAAAGCTGACATTTATGATTGAAATATTTGATGTTAGAACTAAAAATCCTCTCCTAATAGTACTTCTCCATGGTTTTGAATTCTAAATTTTCTATATTAATTAATAATTAAAATTTTAATTATTTATTTTTGGATTTTATTATTTGACATAAATCACTCTCTAACATAATTTTAAACTTCAACAGATTCAGAGTGAAACTGATGGTGATTGATCATAAGGACTCATTTTTAGTTGTTCTGTTTGATAATAAAGTTATTCAATTTATAACTAAAACAACTACATAGTTGAGAGATGATTTTATATAGGAACAAATATATAACTATATACACTATGTCAATACATTTCCAATAGAAATAAGTAATCATTTCTATTTATTTTATATGTAGGACAATGATGAGTTTGGGTTTCCTCTGGAGTTAAATATTTTAAAATCTAAAATGGTTTTATTATCTATTAATGTAATATATTAAAATATTTAGAACCATCCCCATTCTTTGAAACAAAACACTTATAAAGTTCTTTTCCTATTAGAAAATGAAAATGAAATCAAAAAATTTGATAACATTTTCGAACATAACTAGGTACAATTGTTCTCAATTTATAAAATTACATATATAAAAAATAAAAATATACACATTAAAATTTTATTTTTTATCCTTAATTTATAGGAACATTAGATTATTGGATATTCACGACTTTGTAGCACTAATTTTTAATTTTTTAAATCAACTATGCAGATTTCATTTACTAAGGTATATATTTGTACTCTTGATTGACCAGTATTTTTATTGTAATTTTTGAGTATAAAAATTCTATTTATAATTTATTTCAATGCCTATAATATATTACTATTAAAAAAAACTAAAACCATGTTTAACAAACTATTCTTGGCCATCCCTCTAACAGATGCCAAAACTGGCCCACCATTGGCTCAAAGGGCATTCTTGATCCCCAAAGGCTAGAAACCAGTGCCTGGGCATCACAAGAACACACTCATTAACAATTTCACCTAATAATCAGATTAAAATACAACATAAATAATATTATAAAAATCTAGCATGACCCTTCTATACATTATATGTCCACATTATAGAAAAATAAACAAAATATTAACCAAATATAAAAACTAGGAAATCAATTAAACAGAAATGCGAACTAAAAACCTCCCTCATCCTCCAAACACCCTCTTCTATAAGTAAAATATTCCTAACTCCAATGGATTTGGTTCTCCCACCAGAAACTATAGTTACCCTCCATTCATGGAAAGTAATAAAAGGTCTAAGTGGCCCAAGGGAAATCAAGTAAAGGGATATACGCCATACATTTTTGGAAAATTAAATGTAGGTCCTACTAAATCATGGAATATGAACCACTGGATGAATGTAGTAAAATAAATACTTACCTAAATAAATTAATTCTCTCAAGAGAGGCTTGATTAAGAAGAACTAGAAAACTATAACTGAGATAATAATATAGGGGTGAGCACATAAGCACTTAGTGGGACACCTGTACCCGCAGAAACTAAGAATTAACTTTCATATTAAAACTTAACCATTCTAGTTTGAAATATAATAGAAAAATATTTTTTTTAAAATTTTTACAACTAATAAACAATACATCAAAGTGTGATAAAAATTATTTTCCAAGATTTTTATTTAAATGAAAACAATCACTTAGAAATCACTTTTTTCTCAGACTAAACCACTTAGTCAATTTTTTTTTTAAAATTCCCACATTTTTTTTTTCAAAAACACCACTTTTAGAAATAAAATTTTTAAAAATAAAATAGTTTTTAATTTAACACATGGTTTTACAAAAATAACTTGAAAAGCAACCATTTAATAAAAAATAGGCATAATAGTCTAAAAACCCATTTTGAAAACTCATACATGCTAGGAGTTCCAAAACAAACCATTTTCCATTTTCCCATAAGAGAACACCTTTAAAAATCATTTTGAAAAATAGTTTGAAAAAAATTTAAAAAGCATTGTTCCCATTTTTTTCTTTAAAAAACTTTCACAGACACTTTTTAAACATTTGAAAAGTAAATCACACAAATAAGGGATAATGCACTAAACTAGGCAACACTATGTCAATTCTATAAATAAGGGGAAACAAAAGACAAGAGGATATGTTCCAAGAAATAAAATAATAAAAATGTATGGAATAAATACAAAAATATAAATACCATAATTAACCCTAAAAAGGATGCTACTTCCATGGGTGCTACCCTATGTCCTAATGTGAGACTGTCCAAGACTTCACTCAACTGACCAACCTGTTGGCCTACATTGCATCCTAACACAACCACCCAATTTTTTAGAACCTATTATCATCATAATGGTACACCCTATATGACCTTATTTCACAGTATAGGGGACACTAGTAGCATGAGACTCTCTATTGCAACATAAATCTAGACTCCCTATTAGCCACTATGGTTCCCATGACTAGTCAAAATAGTGGTGAGAATAATCAATCAATCCCATGCATTACACGAAAGAATTTAAAATAACTCACGCTACACCTCCCATTATAAAAAAACATCCCCATGTATAAAAAACACAAACAAAATACAAAATGCATCACAATAAACCTCCATATATGGGTTCACATTCCACGATGGGCCAGAAGAATCATAAAGGGGATCAAGAGGGTATCACATCATTTATGAAAAATATTTCATAAAATTCCAAATGGGATATCTATTTAAAACCAAAACATTCTTGGAAGTCTAATACATTTCATTAAAACACTTTTGAAACACAAATGGAAACTCGCTCTTCCCCTTTTAAAATTATCATTTGAAAATATTCAAAGCCTCATGATTTTCAAAGATAAAACTAAATTGGTTAACTCAACCATTTAAAATCACACAACCCACATTAAACATTTAAAATAATTTTCAAACACTCACACTTGGTTTTAAAGTCATTTTAAATAAAGAACATTTTTAAAAAATTAAACCAGTTCTCACCACCACCATAAAAAACCAAAATACTTTTTAAAAACCATTGAAGCATTTTTCATGAACACTTAGCATGGATTCAATCTCATTCCAAGGTTAAAGTCACTTTATATCAAAATGACCCCTCAGGGGGAATACATATAAGGATACCTTAAAAGGGAAAACACCTTAAAATAATAGGAAATTAATGGAATGTAATATAATGTGATGATAAAAAGACATATTATAGTGACCCTAGACTTTTAGACATATTATTACATGATTTTAAGCATAATTATCCATCAAATACAAACCAAGGATCATAAAGTCTAGTATCTTTGGAGTGTTAGGTACACAAAACTAAAAACATGGAACTAGAATTAATTTTTTTTATTAAACTTATATAATGAAATTAAAACATCCTTTGAGATCCTATATTTACATAGAATAGCCTGGGGAATACATAGAAAAAAAGGATGTTCTAAAAAACCTAGTAAGGGAATAAACATAGGAACAAAGCATAAAACATGAGTCAGAAGGCACAACATGATGACATAAAAATACATGGAACAAGAATAAACATATGGAGGAATATCATATAAAAAATGGGATAATGTGATCATGGAAAATATAGGAATGTGGAAACAACATATAACATGACATAAACATGAGTCAAGGCTAACTTCTAAGACTATATCACATGGATGATAAGGTCCCATAATGGATTAGGTTTACTCCCAAATCCCATACATGATGTCTCATGTGACTAAACATTACCAAATTCATTGGATCTCTATCTAGACAAACCCATAATAACATGTTCATGAATATGTTTTCCATATAAATAATCAAACATAAGGAATACACATAAGGTTTATTGATGTAAAGAAATGGGTATCATAATCATTTCATGAGGAATAACCAAATGGAATATCATAATGATGTAAATGAAATAATGGATTTAAATCACACTTAGACATTAAAAAGGGAAAATAGGTATATATCATGATAAATGGAGTCCAACTAAAGTGAAAACATATAAAAAGAGTGTTTAATAAACTTTAGAAACAAGAAACTTTAGTGTGGTTTAATGGAAAATATTAAAGAGTCTTTAAAAAGGAAAAAATGAATAATTGTTTGTATAAAACTAGAAATTAACTAAGATAGTTTTTCATGATTAAATGAGTGATTTTATAAAAATAATTTTGGATTAAAATATATTATGGAGTGTACTTGAAAATGGGTAAGAAATTGGTAAGTTCCCTTTAAATTGGTCTTAGTTATCAGGAGGAATTGAAAAACGCACCTTATAAAATATATATTTACCCATAAAAGAAGGATTAATTGATCTAGATACATAATTTTGGAACATATAAAAAGAATTTATAATAATTATATAATATTAATGAAGAAATACATTGGAATAAACATAGAGAAAGCATAACCCAAAGGTAATTCGAATGTTCAGAGAGATCCCTTACCTTATGTACTAATGTGTTCTCCAATTTAACTTAATATCCTGGATAATAAAATTAAAAATATTAATTAATTAATAAAAAACATTATACACAAATATTTTTTTATTATAATTTTTTAAGTTCATTTATGGCCATTTCAATGAGTTATAATGTTTAATTTTATCATTTTGGGAGCGTTCATTTCATGGTTTTTGTGGTCGGTTTAATTGTGTATAATTATGGATGTTCTTTTTAGATGGAATAAAATCTCCAGAATTGTAATGAAATGGTATTAGTATAATTAAATAATTTTAAATGGTCTCATATATATTTTTTTAGATATGATAACGATTCATTAGATAAAACATTAATGAAAAATGGTTAGTTTATTTTGGTGGTTTTTACAACCATCATGAACTAGTATTATTTTATTTAATATTATGTTTATATATTGGTTACAGAATATGAAACAAGTTTTAATATAAAAATTATAGTTTTATTTAATCATAAAAGTTGTTTTATGATTGGCCTTGATGTAAGTAATAAAAAACAAAATCTCATCGTCCATGATGGCGGTGAATCGACATATCACGGATGATGTTTTCATTTTTAGAATAAAAGGAGAAGATAATAGATTTGATGATTGATAATACATTAAAATAATAAAATTATAGTATATGTATGATAATTGAGTTATAATGTCAATTTTTATTGTGGGGGTAAAGCATTATTTAGAATAAATAAAGAATTTTAAAGAGAAAGGCAGGAGATTTTACCTCTTGAATATTGTCTCCTTGAGAACCTCCTTAAGGCACTTGGGTTTGGCATTTTTTTGAGACCAGTTGGTCTTGGAAATGGGTATGAGTCTTGGTAAGGTAATTGGGTAGAATTTAGATAATCTTAAAGGCTTTTTAGGCATTATTAGAAGAATATATGGTGAGGGGTGATTATTATAGGGGGAGGAGAGAGGTGTTTTTTGATTATTTTATTCATTTATTTATTATTTTGGCTCAAGACTATCAATGATATTTATTCCCTTGAATAAATAAAGTAAATAGGGAATGATATTTATAGATAATGGTTCTTACATTTTCCATACATCATACATGACTAAAAAATTCATGTATTTTGCTTATATAGAAAATTTCCGTATTTCACAACTCACAAAATTCTACTATTTTAGAAAAATATCAAAAATTCAACTGAACCATTTTTCAATGTGTATATTTAAAAAATTAACTCCATTTTATGAAAATAGATTTATAACTATAATAAATTTAATCTTTAAATAAAATCATTCTTTATTTGAAAAATACAAATTTCAATATTATAATATATTTTTCTCATATTTTTGAAAAATTAAGTAATGTATTATAAAATTATCTTATAATTATAATACAACAAAATATTAATTTATGAATCTATTTTATAAAAATAAATTTTATTTTAAATCATTATATTAATTATCAAATCGTAAATTAATATTTATGTTTCACAAAAATACCAACAATTAATTCTTCATTTTTAAAACATTTATTTACTTATTCCATGATATAATTATATCAAATTTTCATGTATAAGGTACCTAATTTTTTTATACTTTCATAGGGGAGGTTATTATTTTAACATCCAAATTATAATTCCTAGTGGTCATATTACTATTCCAATGGTCAGGTTACTATTCCGTTGTTATAGGTGGCTTAATTTATATAAATACCACTTATTTCATTCTTCATTTATGAGAATAAAGTTTTTATTTGGGTTACCTATGTGATGCATGTGTTTTATGATATAATTATTAAAAAAATTCGATAGATAAAATTCTGGGTTGTTACACACCCACCTTAGACAAATAATAATCAAGTCGAAAGCAATCCATGAAGAGACAAAACATGTCTCCTTCAATGGAAGATGCCCAAATAGGGTATAAAGAATCTGTATAAACCATAAAAACCAATAAAAAATTAAAAATTGGGTTAAACACTAAAACTAGGGTTTGGCCAAACTAACCACAGTGACGGGGAGAAGGAAAAATGAAAGAAAACAAAAGGAAAAGGGAGACGGAAACCTTACCATAAGGATACAATCCATAAACATGGAGAAACTAAGAGAAATCACAGAGTAGAAGAAAAAAAAGAGGGGAGGAGCATGCATTGAGGAGGTCTCAATTCGAGGTGTCGTGCATGAAAGAGGCAACACGAGGGGAGCTAGCTGTAGGGGGATTTTGTGGTGAGGGAGGCCACATAAGGGAGGAGTATAGTAGGGGAGTTCACATGAGGAAGGAAATGGGAAAAGAGATGGGGCCATAGGAGGAGGGAGAGCCACAAGGTAAGGAGAGGGGAAAATAAAATGGGAGTAGATAAAAGAAAAAAATAAATAAAAAATAAATTTGAAATAAAAATTAAAACCTAAAATTTTAAAAACTTAGGTAGACTATATGATTAGGATTCAAGATTTACCTAACCATGTGCCAAATATGTTCAAAAAATTTCCTATCCCAAATGCACCTCACATGGTATCTCATAAGAATTACATGATTGGATAAACCATTCTCCAACCGTGTCAAATTGTACTATCCCATTGAAAAACCTCCATGCATGGTTGCAACATTATTACTCATAATCATGCACAAACCTTGTGCATTACAAAAGTATAGACATGTAGGTCTCTTCATTATCTCAAATGAATACATCCTACACTATATTTAGATACTCTATTGAAGTAAAACTTTCATCCATATATGAATATTAATTTGCTGCAAATTCACTGGGCAATGCCTTCTAAACACCCTTCACGATTCCCACTACCTTTGAAAAAACCTTCTTTTGCAAAGCTCCATCACAGAGCACTTCACGAATACCCTTCATGAAGATCAAACGATAATTTTGAAACTCATATACTTCAAAAAAACCTATAATAGTCGGTTGGATTTTGTATCCTTCGCGAATCTCTTGATTTTCCCCAAAAATCACTTTTCCTTCACAAAGCAATTCTATTTTTCAAAGCTTAGAACATTCAATTGGCTTTGAGCCTTTGCGAATGTCTTCTCAAACCACCTTCATGAACGTATTTTTGAACTCAGAGCCTTAATATTTTCATTAATTCTTTCTATCACTTATTCATAAGGGGGTATAGGCCTATTTATAGGCGTTTCCACTGAACCTTCCAGCCACATCATCACTATTTCGTGAAGCACTTCCTTTACCTTTGTGGCACTCCCTTTTTCACAGAGACCATGTCTAGAAACATTCATGTCTTCAAGAACCACCCTTTGGAAACTCCCATTATTCACAAAACTCATGCCCTAGCCATATTTTGATAAGCCCTTTAAGAAAAACCACTTTCTCGGAGATTTATTGAAATCCCGCATATCACTGTCACAAACTTTAACCTCTTCATGAACCACCCTTCGAAAAATCCCCTTCTTTGTGAAAATCATGCCTTGAACATATTTTTATATGGCCTTCAAAAAAATCCACTTTCGTAATGATTTGTCTTAATTTCTAATATCAACATAAAAAAATTTCACGTCTTTGCAAACCACACTTCGCGAAATCCCAGTCTTCGCGAAATTCATGCCTTTGAAATATTTTTATATGGCCTTTAAAAAAATACACTTTCTCATAGACTTTAATTGATCACAAATATCACCATAAATAACTTTCACGTCTTCGCGAACCACACTTCGTGAAATCCTAGTCTTCTTAAAATTCATGCCTTTGCCAAATTTTTATATGGCCTTCAAGAAAATCCACTTTCGCAAAGATTTGACGTAGTTGCGAAGATCACCATAAAAAAATTTCATGTCTTTGAGAAACACACATGGAAGAGCCCATATTTGCAAAACTCAATCCTTTACCATATTTTTATGAGATCTTCAATAAAATAATCTTTAGTGAAGACTTGTCCAAACTCCAAATTTTGGACCTCGACGATTTGGAAAACACTGAAAAACAACACCACCCTGTATCTATTCTTTTTTTTTCTGCCTCTAGATCTTCAATTCATTTTTCATGGTTCTTTGTCAACATGGATTTTCAATGACATCTCTATAAATTGAAAATTTACCATGAAAATATATTTTCCAACAAACACAACCAACACAAAAATACTACAATGTTACCTTGAGGGTTTTTCCCAACAATCTTTCCCTTTGGGTTTGTTGATAACTCTCCTCAAAATGATTTTCTGCACTTTGATACTTCACTGAGTCTCCTTCCATCATCAACCATCCTTCGTCACTTACAATTTAGATAGCGACCAAAGATTCACTCACCACATACTCTAAGCCCACATGAGAAATGCTCGGTGTGAGAAACAAGAGTAGTATGAAAAGTTAATCAATGAATCACTACATTTATGACACCAATCATTGATACCATACTAATACCTCTTACTGATTTCTAGAAACCATCTAACACCATTCCAACATCACTATTCTACTTTTATCACGATCCTTAGCTGTTGTGATATCTATTCGTTGACTAATCACTTCTAGCATGGTCATATTTAAAACTCTCTCCCTATCTCATTTCTCCCCCTATCTCGCTGTTCCACCTATCAGCTTCTCCCTATGTCTTTGACTAAGAAATTTTCTCCATTCCATAGCCAGAGTTTCTACCCTTTAGAAGTCACTATTTCTCCACCTTTATCAACAAACCCAAAGGTCACTCCTCTGTGGTCTGTAACATAGGAAATAACATAGATGAAAACATTAGAGAAAAACATACCATACCTCAGGGAGAGGGGGGTATGGGTACCACATCCAAACTTTATCAAGTGAGGGGAGTTGACTAGACTCCCAGAGCCAGTCAGTGCCTCTCAAAATATTCCTTGGTTAAGGACTTTTTCAAAATGTCCACAACTTTTAGTTCTGTAGGCACATACTCAAACTTCATGATTCTCGGATCAACCTTATCCTTGATAAAATGATACTTTATCTTAATGTTATTTGTCCTTGAGTGTTGGACGATATTTTTTCTAAGATTTATAGCACTTGAGTTATCTCACTGGATTCTGATCGGAGACTTCACTTCAACTCTAATATCATCAAGCTGCTGCTTCATCCATAATAACTGTGTGTATTATTGAGTGGCTGCAATATACTCAGCTTCTGTGGTTCTCAATGAAATGAAATCTTGCATCTTACTTATCCATGAAATACAAAAACCACTAAGATAGAATGCACCTCCTGATGTTGATTTCATGTCATCTGATGAACTGACTCAATCTACATCTGTATATCCCAAAAACTCTTTCTGTGATTTGTCATTATACTACAAATCGAAATCCACCGTTCCTTTGATATACTAAAATATTAATTTCACTACAATCATGAAGATTTCCTTGGGATCTATTTGATATAGAGCTTATTGGAATGTGGTGAAAGCAATATCAGGTCTCATAATTGTCAGGTACAGTAAAATCCCAATAATCTTCTTGTACTCTATGATATTAACTGCCTTACGATTATCATCTTTCGATAATTTTATCTGGGTAGCAACCAGAGTCTTCATATCCATGGAATTTTCCATTCCAAATATCCAGAGAACCTCATCAGAATATTTGGATTGAGAAATGAATGTTCCATTCCTTCCTTGAGTCACCTGTAAACCAAGTAAAACGTCATTTCCCCAATTATTGACATTTCAAACTCACTTTTCATGAATTCGGAAAAATGTATGCATTGAGATTCATCTGATCCTCTAAATATTATGTTATCAACATAAACCAACATCATTATCCTTTGATTACTATAATTGTTGAAATAGAGATTGTAATCAACTCCTCCACACTGGAAACGAATCTTCTTCAAATACTGATCAAGCCTTGAGTACCATGCTCTTGGTGCTTGTTTTAGCCCATACAATACCTTCTTTAGTCGAAAAACCTTATTCTCATCCTCATAAATGATAAAACTATCTGGATTCTCAATATACACCTCTTCCTCCAGAACCCCATTCAAGAATGAATATTTGACATCAATCTAAAAAAATTTGAACTTCCATTACACTACAATGGCTAGGAATAATCTGATTGTCTCTAGCCTTGAAACTAGTTCAAATGTCTTGTCAACATCTGTTCCATCTATCTGGGAGTGCCCTTTTCACACTAGTCGTGATTTTTTTTGAATCACTCTGCCATCTTCATTCATATTCTTGCAAAATACCCATTTAGTCCTGATGAAATTTTTATCTGTTGTCCTCGAAACAATATCTTGCGTCTGATTCTCCTCAATATGATCTATCTCTTCATTCATAGCCTGAAGCCATTTTCATCTTTATCTGCATTAGAAAAGAATTTCGGCTCTACCTGAGATAGTAAAGATGCCTTGTGCACATTTTTCTTGTCTGAACTAGAGCTGATTGATCACCAATGATATTCTACCTGTCGATTTCATCTCAACTCATTGGCTTCTGTGCAAATACGGATTTCACTTCCTCATTATCATCATCCAAATCTTCTTCTAAATAATCATCGACCACTTCTGATTCTCTTGTGTTACTTTCCTCTTCATCACTTTTATCAAGAAACTATTCACTGTGCTGTTAAGTATTCTCTTCATTTTCCACAATTGTGAAATCATTGCTCTTACCTACTTTTCCTAGCCTATTGTTAAAGCATTTTTATGCTTTGCTTTTTTCCTGAGTAACTAAGGAATATTCCTTCATCTTCACGTGACTCAAATTTCCTATGTTTTTCTTTGTTGAGTATAAATCACTTACTTCCAAATATTTGAAGGTACTTCACCGTTGGCTTCTTTGTAATGCCCTGACCCTAGTTACCCAAAGTCGGTGTGTTAATACATAACATTGGAATGATACAAGAAATCATGTCCTGAAAGACCGATTATTTTAGTATCCTTGGAAATACTAGATACATACATAAGCTTTAAATTACATTATAAAATGAAAAACTACAACAACATAGTCTCCATAGGCCACACTCATATCCCTTAGACTATCCCTACAGGTCAGTCATAATATACTTCTTCACATCCTGGGAAAAAAATAAAACATAGAAAGGGGTGATCTGAGATGCTCAGTAAGGATAACAATATAGCAGAAACTTTCATAAATAAGCATAAACATATAAGGCAATGTAAGACTAAAACAAAAGCCTTTTAAACTTGAACTTCACCATAATATTCCAAAGATAAAATCAAATATTTCCATTTACTTATTCACATGGATATTCTACTAGTCGAATAATCACATGCAATATCAATAACCACTTTCATAATGATGGAATGCATAATTTAAGACTTCATAACCACATAGTCAAGGCCATGTTCCAAGACTAAAAATAAGATTTTGTAAAGGCCTTGTTTTAGGACACTAGTTTGTATCATGAGACCTACCGATGCATCGAGGAGCTATAGCAGGCTCCACCCACCACTTACTAAGTCCAATGCACTCCTCATATTAAAAGGTTTAAACATAACATAAACATTCGTATTAAAAAAAACATACGAAATGTCAATACTTTATCCATAAACCATGAATGTTATAAAAATAACACATCCATAGTCAAACATATCACAAAACCATCAATACAATATGAAAGTTTTGTATCATAATAAATCAACTTCAAATAAACTCACAATCCATCAAAGGATGTTGACATAGATGAAATCAAATTTTTTTTAGAAAAACATCTCTTTCTATTTTGAAATCAATTAAAAGTAATATAATTATAAAAGAAAACATTTATTTTGAAAATATTCTTATAATATTGTAAGGGAAACTTCGACAATGTTATAACGGCAAAAAATAGCCGCACCTGCCGTATAAGTTAAAAAAACATTCTTACCTTAATTTTTTTGAAAAGGTCATAAGGTACCTTGTTTGGAAAATGAAGAAAATATTCCTTTCAATCCATTTTATAAAAAGTAAAAAAAGGGTATAAATGCCTTTAAACCATAGTCTAGTAAATAGTAAAAATATTTTGGAATACATTTTTAAGAAATATGGATGTGGATGATAAAGAAGTCCCAGTAGATACTTACATAAAAACAACCTCGGATAATAAAGAGATTATGAAATTAACCCTTAACTTGTACTTTTCCTTGGTCGAGGGTAGGATAACATCCTGTATAATGGTAAAATAATAATTATTAAATTATAAAATAACCATATAAATTAATATGATATCATAAATGATCTTCTAATATCGATTTGTTAATGATATTTTAGTAGCATCATCATTTCGGGTGTTAACTGATTCACTTTACTTTATATGATTGGTTATGTAAGACATGTTTGTTATGGATAGGATGTATTTGATTCATATACAGAATTATATTATGTTCATAAAAATTATTTTTAATCATAAAATTAAAATTATTCTTGAATGATTACGATGGGGAATGAATCTCATCGTGTTCGTGGAGATGGTAATCCGTACGTACGCACGAGCGACAATATCATTCTTTTGATATTAAAATAACATATAATTGGATGGTATATCATATATAAAAAATTATTATTATGTTATATTTGTTATTTAAATCATTTATACTCATTATTATACCAATCCAAATGATGAAGTGTTTGAATAACAAACTACACCACGACGTGGAGACGATAATCCGTACGTACGCATGTATGGTGACTTTGTCATTTATAGGATGGATAGAATAATGAATATGGTTATACCAATTTTATAATAACATCACAGTATATATAAGATACTGGGGTTATTATTTTAGAATGGAAAAAACAAAGAAAGAGGAAGTGGAAGAAGAAAAGAACTTGAAAGAGGTGATGAAATATTTACCTCTTCTTCGGGTTCTTCCTATTTATTTGATTAAAAGGTCTCTTTAGGTTGGCTTTATAACTAAAGGAAGGCCTCTAGGATGAAGCGAGGAAGGTTGGGAGGATATTTTGTCAGGGGTTGTCCAAACCAAATGGCTTTGGAGGAGCGACTTTGAGAGAAGGGGAAATGCCCTTTTATAATAGATGTGAGGGGAACCTTAGGAAAATATTGAAATATTATTTTATAATAAAATCATTTTCAGTTTCTAATGGCTCCAATAGGTCAAAAACCACTCAAAAAATAGGTTTTAGATAGGTTTGGGTCACCATATTAACCTTATCTTTTAGATTTAACTCTTAGTTAAATAGTTTGACATTTACCATGTCTCTTTGTATTTTTATATTATATGGTTAATAAACTTACTATAAACTGCCAAGAGAACCCCAATAGGTTAATTAATGAAATATATAATATTATTAAGGCCCTTTGGCCGTACCTTATATTTTTAGGAATATTATATCAACCAATAATATAATATTTGTTTTAAAAACTCAGTTATGTCAATTTTGACATTATTTAATAAATGATTTTTGTTAAAGTCCTAAAAACACTATTACTTAGAAATAAATTCATATGTTCAATACTAAAATGTCATATAAACCTATAAAATTAGTGGAATTCATCAAATGTCTCAAATTACATTTATTTGGATATTTATAAAATCAATTATTTTAATATTTCATTATTAAGGTAATTACTGTGTCCTCATTGTGTCATAAATAAATTAAATTATTTAACGTCTAAAAATTATAAATAAAATATTTTTACGTAGGAAATATTTTTATATTTCTAATGAATATTTATAGTCTAATTTATCTTATTTATAACCCTATATTAAAAATGATTTAGTTTTTAAACTTTGATTTTAACTCGTTTAACTCTTCTTTAAATAAATTAATAATAAATGTCCTAATCTAATTCAAGTGGACCAAAATGATCATATTTTATTAATAAGTTTGTTTTTGGTTGAATTACACTTATCCAATAGAATTAAGACATGTGTTAGGATAATAATAATATCATTTTTACCCTTAATTACCCTATTTAATTTTAACCGTGGTAAATAAAAGTAAAAATTTACTATTCACCAAAAATTATTTTCATATTATTGAACCAAATTTTTCTTACTTATCTCAACTATGTCTCTCTTATTTTTGAAATTCCAATCACAAAAGCGGTAAAATTAAGTTTTATGCGAATTTGCTAATTCTCTTAGGAGGTTAGTAAAAGACGGTGAAAAGTTCAATAAAAATTTATATATCTAATATTATTAAAAATGAATCCAATGAATTACATTGAAAATATATAGGTATTATGTATCTATTTTGACCTAAAATATATTTAAATAAAATAACTAATTATTTAAATAAAAAGTCAGTTTTAAACAATAATGCAGTGTTTTTCACTATTCCTCAAAAATTGAAAGTTTTCAAAAAAAACAAAAAATTCACCCTAAGCTAATTTCAATATTTGGAATCCAAAAATGAAGTCCATTTTGATAGATAAATTTTATAAAATTACAAAAAGTGGGTGTTACTATTCATAATGGCTAGTTTGATTGGTCGCGGTGTGTTAGAATCTCAAAGTTCCGTACAATGCAAGCTATTGCATTATTCAAAGGGAAACGTACCGTGGAAGCTTGGGGTGTTAAATTCTTCCAATAACAAATCTCATACAAAGTTTTTAATTCCTTCAGACACAACAAAGCTATGTTAGAAATATTGACCGATGTCGACACTGCTTCCTTCCAGAACTTCTCTAGTCGGTCTTTTTCTATAAGCATCATTCTGTCCATGTTTTTGATGATCCAATTCCTCCTTTAAACCACTCCATTATATTGGGGAGTTATCACTGAGAAAAATTGATGCCTTATTCTATGTTTCTCGAGATTGTCCTCCACCTGACTGTTTGTGAATTTCGTACCATTATCAGTATGAAACTTCAGAATTTTCTGTCCAAGCATCCTTTCACACTCCCTTTGGTACTGTTTCAAGCAATTAAACACATATGACTTATAGTAAATAACAAATAACCATTCCATTCTGCTATAGTCATCAATGAAAATAACCTAGTACCTCTTTCCGTCAATTTCTCTTGGCGTGATAGGCCCACAAACATCAGCATGCACCAATTCAAGCACTATCGTTGACTTCTTTTCCTTTTCCTTATTTGTCTTTATAATGATATTCCCTCATTGGAATGCATCGCATGTGTGAGTATGATTGCATGATAGTTTAGGTAGGTATCTTGCTACATCACACTTTACCAGATTTTCCAGGGATGGTTGGCATAGATGACCAAGTCGTTTATAGCACAACTTGTTTTCTTCCTATCTGGAAAGAAATCACAGATCTTCTTCTACACTTATCAGGTATAGATTTCCCTTTGTTCTTTTTCCCTATAGAACCATTGTCCCATTTCTTCCTTTGACGATACAAATCTTCTTAGTAAACCTTATAGAATGTTCCGAGTCACACAATTTACTCACGCTGAAAAAATTGTGACTGAGACCTTCTACTACTAAGACATCAGCACGTCTAATATTTTTCCCCCAAACCTGTCCTTTCTTGAGCCAATAATCTTTAGGACTTCATCATTTCCAAACTTTAAAAATCATTCTTTATCATATTTTATGCCTGTAATAAGATCCTTATTACCTATCATGTGAGATGTAGAACTGCTTTCAAGGATCCACACACCAGAATAGTCTAATGCTTTAAGGATAATTTCTGCCACCACTGTCTTCTCATCAGTTTTCTTCTTGGACCATATTTTTTCCTTCACACTCAGCATAGATTAATACTTATGATATTTCTCAGAGTATGATGGGACGAATTCATATTGCAAGGCTGAAAATCTATTTTTCATTTTCAACTCACCTGTTGGTTCATTGATATGCCACTTGCGAACATTTTGATTATGCTTTGGCACATTCCTCTGTTTGGTCGATGTATAGTATCTAGCCATGTGCCCAAATCCTCCATACCAAAAATAGTGTCATTACAAATATGTTTTAGAGAACCATTCTCTGTTTTGATTCCACCCTTGTTCTTGTGCCCTTCGATATCTCTTGGATATGGAACACACATACTATGAATGTCTAATATTTCCACAACAATAACACCTGATATAAGGTGTATTCCTTAGTTTCACTTATGCACTTCTAGTTTCCCCTTGGGATATCGAAATATTCTAATTCTTCTTTGTGACCAAATCAACCTTCAATCTCAGAATGGGTGCTTGCGGTCTGACTTCAATTTTCACAGCTTTTTGTTTTTAATCAAGCCCCCCATTGGCTTTAGAATCTGAACATAATTGATGCTTCCTTTCTATTGAACCAATATGATCCACTTTTAGCTTCTTGGTTTTCTGAGTGATCTACTTTCTTGATGTCTGAAGAGGAGTCAAGAGTTTTTCTTGATCCTTAAACTTTTTCCACAAACTGAAAACTTCTACATCAAGTTCTTTAATATGCTTGATTTGATCTTTACTTGTGTTATTCAAGCCATTGATATCCCTTTTTTGTTCTTCAACCTTGATTTTATATTCATCAACCTTTTCTGAACTCTCTAGCCTAGAAGACTTAAGGTTTTCAATTTTTTTTTTCAGCTCAGACTTATCTTCTTACTGCAGTTTCATGTAGAGTTTGGAATCATGTACCACCTTGTTGGATTTATTTGTTTTTTCTCTCCAAATATCTATTTCTTCAAGATATTCTTCTAATTAATCTTCCATGTCGACTCTTCCTTCAATTTTTTATTCTTCTTCATCAGCGTTGGTTTCTTCCTTTTTCTAAGAACTACCAACAACTGCCACCATAACATTCTCTCCCAGATCTATGAAGTTATCTATCTATTTAACCTCTTAAACCCCTAACTCATATGAAATACCACATTATTGTGAGAGAAGATTCTTTTTCTTAAAGAAATTTCTATTTAATTGTTTCTTTCCATTCACATAGGTTGAAGTCTTCTTCTTGGGAATTTTTATTTCATCATCCTCATCTTCTTGAAACTTCTTGGGGCACCTTGAGGAAAGGTGACCAACTTTTCCATATCTAAAGAAAGCAAGAGGAAGTTTCCATTTGAACTTTGCTTTTACTCTCTGAAGATTAGAGGAAAGGAATGATGTAACCTCATCTATCTCTTCTTCTTCTTGAGAATATTCAATGGTGAGATTCTTTATGGCCTTTAATTCCATGACTTTGGATTTCCCCTTTTCCACAACATCGTTATCATCATTTATAATTTCATATGCAATAAGGGTGCTGTGTAGGTTATCCAACGTCAGCTCTTTTGGGTCTTTATCTTTAAAAACTGAAACTTTTGGATTGAACCGAGGTGGAAGTTTCCTCAAGATGCACTTCACAATATTTATGTCTTTAATAACTTCTCCAAGACCTCACATGTCTTCCACTATAACATTTACCCTATCAAATAATGCATCAACAGACTCATTTGGGTTCTTTATCAGATCTTAATACTTGTTCCACATTACTTTCATATTTTCCTCTATGACATTTGTATCTCATTAATATATTTTCAATATATTTTCCCACATAGCATGTGGTGTTTTTCATGAAATCACCTTCATATAGATTGAATTGGATAGGACTCCCCCTAAAGCATTGATTCCCTTGGTGTCAACATCTAATTATCTTCACTTGGATTCCAATAATGTACCACTATTAATATCAGCAGTTATGCCATACTTTGATATTGTGAACAAATCCATTCCCAAAGATCAGAAGTAGTGTTGCATTCGATTCTTCCATAGCTAAAAATTGTTCCCGTCAAAGATCAGAATCCCTTTTTGATTGATGAACCCCATTTGAGAGAGAAACACTGATATAAAACATTCTCTTTGATACTAATTGTTAGCTCTACTAGGCTAGATAACCTGATGGGGGGGGGGGGTGGGTTGAATCAGGCTATGACAAGTCAAAACAACGGCTCCTTTTGATCTTGTTTTGTTGTTAGAAAAAACCCTCTTCTCTCTCTCCTTCCCATTGCAGAGTATAAAGGAATATTAAAGCATGCACATGACATAATAATTTTACTTGGTTCACCATTATTGGGCTATGTCCAATGAGAATACACCTACAATGTGCTGATGTACCAAATACACTAAAAGTGCACTACTTTTTACAAGTTTGAAGTGGACTCACTGTCCCTCCTAGTTTAAAACCACTCACAATTTGAGAACTCACTACTCTCTCAACTAAAGTGAGCTCACTACTTCTTATAAAGATCCAATCCTAGTTTATAGACTTATAGTTATCTTCATTGTCTCTAATGAATACATATTACACTATATATAGATGCTCTGTTGAATTCCAACTTTCATCCATAGATGAATATAACTTTGCTGCAAATTCACTGGGAAATTCCTTCTAATCCCCCTTAGCGATTCCCACTACCTTCGGAAAAAACCCTCTTTTTCAAATCTCCTTCACGGTGCACTTCACAAAGACCCTTTGCGAAGATTAAATAGTCTTCACAAAACTCATATACTTCAACAAAACCCAGAATAGTCATTTGGCTTTTGTATCCATCGTGAATCTCTTTCTTTTCCCCAAAAATCACTTTTCATTCACGAATCAATTCTATTTCGCAAAGCTTAGAACATTCAGTTGGATTTGAGCCTTCATGAATGTCTTCGCAAACCACCTTCCCGAATGTCTTTTCAAACTTGTAGCCTTAATATTTTCCTTAATTCTTGCTCTCACTTTTTCATAAGGGGGTAGAGCCTATTTATAGGCGTTTCCACCAAACCTTCCGACCACTTTATCACCATTTCACAAAGCACCTCCTTTACCTTCACAGTGCTCCCTTTTTCACGGAGGAAATGTTCAAAAACATTCATGTCTTTGTGAAACAACCTTCAGAAACTACCATTCTTTGAGAAACTCTTTCATTAGCCATATTTTTATAATCCCTTCAAGAAAAAACCACTTTTGCGGAGATTTCTTGAAATCCCATAAATCACCATCACAAACTTTCACCTCTTTGTGAACCACCCTTCACGAACTCCCCTTCTTCGCAAAACTCATTCCTTAGCCATATTTTTATAAGTCCTTCAAGAAAATCCACTTTGACAAATATTTTTCGTAATTGCGAAGATCACCATAAAAAACGTTTGTGTCTTCGCGAACCACTCTTCGCGAAATCCCAGCCTTCGCAAAATTCATGTCTTTGCTATATTTTTATATGGACTTCAAGAAAACCCACTTTCACACAGACTTGACGTAATCGCAAAGATCGCCCTAAAAAACTTTTGCATCATCGCAAACCACACTTCGCGAAATCCCAGTCTTTGTAAAATTCATGCCTTTTACATATTTTTATATGGCCTTCAAAAAAATCCACTTTCTCAAAGATTTGAAGTAATCATGAAGATCACCGTAAAAAACATTCACATCTTCTTGAAACACACCTGGAAAATACCATCTTTGTGAAACTCAAGCCTTTACCATATTTTGATGAGATCTTCAAGAAAATCAGCTTTAGCGAAGACTTGTCCAAACTCCAAAATTTGGACCCCAACGATTTGGAAAACACTGGAAAATTGTGCTACCCTGTATCTGTTATTTTTTACTACCTCCATTTCTTCTATTATTTTTTCATGGTTATTTTTCAACATGGATTGTCAATGAAATCTATGGAACTTGAAAATTTACCATGAAAACTTGCTTTGTCAACAAACACAACCAACACAAAAATGCTTCAATGTTACCTTGAGGGATTTTTCCCAACAAAATAAAATAAAATTAACACCATAGTGACATGGCGGTGTCAAAAACTCTCCAACATGACAATTTTTACCCCCCAAATAATATCAGGTTAAAGTAGAGGTAGAAAGGGAGAAAATTCAAAGACAAATCTCTTGGAACCTCAAGAAAAACTGATTAAAGGAAGTCTCTAAAGAAATAAATATCCATTATAAGTCTCCCCACCATTTATAATTAATCTAAAATGATGGAAAATTCAATAAATTTTCCTTGAAACAAGTGAACATCAATAAACGACCACACTTCCAAAATCTCTAAAGGGAATCTCTAAAATCCATAGGTCAAAGGAAACGACAAACCACCAATTCCAAAACCACCAAAGGATGGAATGAACCTAAAAAATATCAAGGGAACACAGAACAAATCACTAGATTCTGAGGCATCCACAAAAAAATTCAAAACCACAATGAGAGCAATACTCCTTGAAATGTTCTAAAGGAATATAAAAAATGGATCACCCAAAATATGGTATTACAACGAAGGGATCATGATGGAAAACATGTCATGATAAAAAATGATAGGTTTCTAACCTAAGGTCTATAACTGACATATAGAGGTGTTAAAATGAAACTTCCTAAAACACTATCCCATAATAATTGTGATGGAAAGCACAACCAGGTGGCTTCCATAGCCCACTTGGAAATAAAGAAACACACCAAGTATAAAAGCATACACCCCAAGTTATACTAACATCCTAGGAAATAAGAACAAGTTTAACCAGGGTCTACACCCTATAAGATTAACAACAACATCAAGTGATGAGGCACAAACAAACTCCCAAAAGGAACACTAGCCAGAACAGACACTAAAAGAAGAATATAAGAAGCACTATACCATGACTTCCTCAAGAAAAAGATGCTCTAAACCCAATAAGGAAAAATCTCAAAATGGTTAGTCATCTATAGGAAACACAACCAAGATTCAAAAGGATTCATTAAATGATGTACACTTATCCATAAAACATAAAACATTCCCCAACCAAAATGCCAAAAATTTCCAAACTAGATCTCATAAAAGATACTTTAAGAAAAACTAATTCATCCATCAACCAAAATTCAAGGTTCTAAACCACAATACCCAAAAATATCCAAAGGAACAAGTAAGGAAAAACTACCTCAAATCAATCCAAAGAATGAAACTTCAAGAATGAAACAACACCTGCCACTCCAATTGGATCCTAGGTAGTGTTAAAAAGAATTAGGAATAATTCTTAAGATGAACACTCTACATTTACACCAGACCTTTCTAGGGGGATGGGGGCCCACATAAGAAACATGAGATGTATACCTTTATATGTTCATATCCATAAAATCACATCAATATATCCCTAAACACAAAAATAAAAAAAATTAAATGAATACTTTATTAAAATAAGAAAATCCATCCCAAAATCCTATTTTGAAAACAAATGCACCATTAAAATTGGGCATTATTCCATTAAAAACCAAACAGAAACCATTTTAAAAATTCAAACCTCAAGACCTTATGTGACTTGGTTATTTTAAACATTTCCAAACCTGATTTAAAAATAAATACCACTTTTTTTAAAACCAAATCACTATTATAGGTTTCAAAATAAATCAAACACTTTCCTTTTGAAACAATTTTTAAATCACTTAATATAACGACCTGAAATGTTATTCACATTTTTGATTTATTTAAGTGTCACATCATGAAATATGGTTATAGATAACACATGAGCTTTTGTTTTATCCTATTGGATTTAAAATACCATTAAGAATCATTACCATTGATAATATAATAGTTGAATAGTGATTACATAATTAGTATAAATATAAGGTTTTAACAAATCAGATTGACATAGAAAAAGGAATTGATGACCTCAATCAGTTGGACCGTACCCTATGAAGCCCATTAGTGAGAGATTACAAGGGAGATACCATTTATAGGCTTTGTCATTGACCAATCCTAAGTTGAGATCCAACAACTTAAGCATGATTAAATCTGTTTACAGGAGAAGTTAAAATTCATCGAGATCACGACCCAAACCATGTTCACCGAACCACCCCATGAATTACCACCATCACATACCTTACTCAAAGGAAATTTTATGGTTTATTAAAGGTATATGTATCAAGAACCTATAAATATAAATATTTACTTTTTTTATATAATAATGAATATATTTTCATCCAATTATTATTACTTTGTAAATGATTTTTATTTTGATACAATAAATCACAAATTGTATTTTTTGTTAATATTAAAATTCAATTAATGAATTTAAGATTTAATGTATTTTTGAAATAAATAATATTTTAATATTATTAAATAATATTTATCAAATGTAAATTATAATATAATTTTTATGAATTCAAATGTAATTTTTATAAGGGTCTGAAAACTGTTATTGTCAAAAAACCAACATTTCTTAATAAATGTTGATTTTATTTTAAAAGTGAAAATCTGCATTTTTATAAAATTATTTAGATAAAATGAATAATATTTTTGGAATCATAACATTGAAATTATCCAATGATGTCTTTCATAATTTTTCGAGACAGTGGAATTTTCACGTAAAAATTAAATATCATATAAATATACTTTGTGTTTTATGAAAACACAATGACCCAAAAGTAATGTAATAATTTATATAAATGGGACCCACAACCAAATATATGTTTTCTATTTAAAATAATGTGATTTTAGATTTATTTTATTAATTTTTTAAATCCATTATGAATCCTCTAAAACTTATAATCTATTTTAAGGTTTTAAAATCATTTCTTTAAGAGTCTGACTCACCTCCACATAAGCATCTAAATTATTTTAATAAGTTCGGAACTTATCCTTATAAAATAATTATAACCAATCCCTTTTTTTATAAAACAAGGTAAAAAATATGGGATGGTTTGTGGTTTTGGATATTTTATTATGTAGACTCCAAAACCTAAATAATAAAGCAATCCCACTCTTTTCCTATATAAACCCACCCAATATACCATTTACCTTCACTAAAAATCCTTGTAGAATTACAATATTATTCGCTATACTCTTTATAGACCTCTAAAGGTGATACAAGCTCTCAAGAATCCCCTCCCAATCTTTTGAAGTCACATACTCAAGTAAGGGACCTTCCTCTCCTCCTTTCAAATTCAAGAACCTTCTTTTAAATTTGTTCTTTTAATTTCAATTGGTCATATTTTCATTCATTTATAATCTATACCTTAATATAAAATTTATCTTATTTTAATGAGGGATCTTTTATCCTCCCTTATTTGGACCCTTACCTAAGCAGTTACTATGCCAAAATTCCATAAGGGATGCTCACCTTCTCTTCTTTATTCAAGTTTCTTTGCGAACTTATGCATTATATTTCCATTCCCTAAAGTTGGGACATGTATTTACATGTTACTATTACTGTCCATTTTATATCCAAATGATTATATAACCATTTATCTTTCATCATCCATTTTTATGATTTTTTAAGTAATGCCGATATGCTGCTGAAATTTTACCCTGATTTTCCATGACAAAACAATTGTATAGTGAATACCATACCCATTTTTCTATCTTGGGTATTCAATTTTATGATCATATACTTATTTATTGGGGAATTACATGTTTTTATTCCAAATTCCTTGATCTTGGAATAAATTATAATGATGAATGAATCCATGTTGTATAATCTATGTGGAACACTTACGCATGAGAATGAAATGAATATGACGGGTGCACCCAAATAGTATTCCAATACATTGGGTAATATTTAGTATCATGATACATCATTTTGGGATAGTGAGTTAACCTTATTAATTTAATTGAAGTTTTCCACCATGATGTGTTGCCATGTTTATCCTTGACTTATGTTTATGATCCAGTGTTTTAAGCTGCTTCCACATTTCCCATGTTATGACTATCATTCTATATCATGCCTTATTATTCATGTTCCTTTTATTAATCATTGATAATCCTATTATCTAACATGTATCACTTATTTCATTTTTATTCCCTTACTAGGATTTATAGATCACCCCTTTTTTATGTATGTCCCTAGGTTATCCCATGCAGTTTGAAGTTTGAAGGAGTATTTTTAGCATGTTAAAGAAGTTTTCAATAAGGATGTTGTATTCCCAATTTTATGTCGTTATGTAATGTTCCTAATTCCCAAAGACACTAAACTTTTTGATCATATGGGTTGTATTAAGTGTATTCATATGTAATAAATCAAGTATTAAGGTGAAATAAAGATTAGGGTTGTTATAGTTGGTATATGAGGAAATGCTCAGTTATTTTTAGGACCAGGATTAGAAAACTATAGATAAATACTTAGGGATAAGACAAATTACAAGAAAACATCCTTAAATTTTTGTTATTATAGCGTAATTAGTTTATCAATAAAGTAAATCCCTATCAAGATACTACAAGTGGACATGGTTTTGACATAGATGTACCTAGGTGTAATAACTTTGAAAAGGTATTCCGAGCCTGAATTGGGGTAACTTGGTACACGACAACGAGCCTTATTTCACACCAGGTTTGACACTCCTAGGGGAGCTGGTTTGTAAAAATCATAAACTCATTATGTATTATTATTAAGGGAAAAAAAAAATTACCATAAAGATATATGTTAAAAAATAGATCATAGATAACATATATTGAGCCTAGATATTCATAAGTTAAGGAAATAAATTCAATTTACAAGTTTTCCCTTTAATGTTATTAGATTACCATTTATGTGTTTAATAGTTTAAAAATACTCATCCCTATTTTACCTTTATTATATCCAATGGACAAAAATAGGACAAATCGGGGAAACAATCAATGTGATGGGAAATGTGATGACTGCCCTAACAAGATTCCCAACTCGATGGGAGTAGGAATCACAAACTTTATGACGATAATCTCTCAGCCTAATGAGGTTCTAAATAGAAACCTAGACTAAGAGAAGTTCCCAAACCCCCCCAAAGAGAGAACAGTCTTCAATTGAGAGATTCATGAAACAACTCCTACTTTCAATGGATCATCTGATCCCTCAATCATGGAACAATGGATCAACTCCATTGAGAAGATATTCTTCATACTTCAATGTTCTCAGTAAGAGAAGGTTCTATTGGATGTTTATCATATGGAGGGAGAATATGATCAATGGTGGTCCTTGTTCAAGAATATGAAGCCTGAGGAAGATATCAAAGCAATAGAGTGGAAGGAATTCCAATTTTTTTTGATAATTTTTTTTCTCACACTATCCAAATTAAAATGGAAAGGGATTTCCTTTCCCTCAAGAAACAAGATGATGAATATATGAGGGAATACGTGGTAAAATTCACAATACTTTCATGATATGACTCTTCCTTTGTTGTTACCCATGAATTCATGGCTGACCACTTCTTTAGTGGGATAAAACCTAGTCTACAAAAATACGTGGAGATTCGTGACTTTGATAGCTATGAGGAAATTGTCTGATGTGCCCTCAAAGTCATAACAAAGATTAGATAATCACAAGGGTATCATGGGGATAAGAAGCATAAAGTGGAATTTAATTCTAGAAATCCAATGGAGAAATAAAATGGTTCCAAGAGATTTCAACATCCCACTTGTCAAAGGTGCGAGAAAAAGAACCCCTGAAATAGCCTATGGGGAATAAAGAAATGCTGTAGGTATGGGAAGGAAGGAAACCTAGCTAGAAATCGTTGACAGGAGAAACCAAATAATGTGATAGAGTAAATTAATGCTCCAGTAAATGCACAATGCATTTTTAATTACTTTAACTACAAGGAACCTGTACAATTTTCAAACCAATTCCCTAATCCATGGTTTTTCGAAGACAACCAACAACCTCAAAGGTAGCAAGGGAAAGCTTTTTACATTACAACTATTCAAGTGGATCCCGAAAATGAAGTGGGGATAAGTATGATAGTTATTCATTCAAGAATAACGAATTAAACTTTTATTCTAGTTCTATTAATTCCTTCATATCATAAAATTTTAGTAGAACTATTAAAACACCATAAAAAATCATGTAAGTAGATATTTCAGTGAAAATAGAAAATGGGGAAATTATTTCATCCCAAGTATATAACTCCTCCTGAGTCATTTTTTGGGATGAAATTCCTAGAGAACCCTTACATACTAACTTAGGTGGGATTTGATGCAATCTTGGGCATGGATTGACTTTCTCTATATAGATCCAACAAAAATTTCCATGAGAATAAAATCACGATCCATATTATGAATTGACCCTTGATTCTATACAAGTGAAAGAAGGAGGATGAATCTTTTTTAGCACCAACATATCAAGTATGGATATTATTGACCTATGATAAAGATTATCTAGATAAAATGATTGAGTCTAAGGAAAGAACAATCCCTAAATACTTACCTATTGTGAGGGAATATGATGATGTGTTTCCCGAGGAATTTCTTAGTCTTCCACATAGCCGAGAGGTGGAATTTTCATTCGAGCTTATACCTAGGGCATTAAAATTATCCAATACTTTGTATAGAATTTATATTGTGGAACATGAGGAGCTAAATAACTAAAAGATAATTTGGATAAAGATTTCATACACCCAAGTGCTTCACCATGGGGTGAATCGGTACTCTTCATTAAGAATAAGGATGGGTCAATGTGCCTTTTCATTGACTATTGTGAGCTCAAAACGATCACGATAAAGAACAAGTATCCTTTACCTTATATTGATGACTTGTTAAATTAGCTACGTGGAGCATAATAATTTTCCAAGGTGGATCTTCAGTTAGGATATTATCAAGTAAGGGTGAAGAAGAAATATATCCCCAAGTCCACTTTTAATACAAGGTACATGCACTATGAGTTCATAGTGATTCCATTCACACTCACTAATTCTCTAGCAATATTTATGCAATTTATGAATAGAGTCTTTAGAGATTAACTCAATTTTTTTGGTAGTATTTATAGATAATATTATAACATACTACAAAATCAAATAGGATCATGAAGAGTATCTAAGAACCATGCTAAAGACCCTAAAAATGCATAAGATTTATACCAAGTACAAAAAATGTAAGTTTTGGTTGAATTAAGTCTCTTTATTGGGGAATATCATCACAAGAAATGGGATTTATATGCAACCTTAAAAGGTGGAAGAAATTTAAAGATGTATGATGCCAAATTTTTTGATATATATCTATAGTTTCCTTATGTTATCTGGGTATTAATGCTAATTTTTGAGAAACTTATCATAATTTTCTAACCATCTTACCAAGCTAACTCAGAAGGGAGTCAAGTTTTCTTGGAATGATAAATGTGAAGAGCTTCATGGAGTTAAAAAGGAGGCCCATCACTGCACTCGTGCTCATACTGCCCATAAGTGGATAACTCTTTATAGTATTCAACAATTATTCAAAGAAGTGATTGGGATATTTGTTAAGGAAAAATGATGAAGTCACAGCCTATGCATCATGGCACTTGAAATTTCATGAGAAAATCTATCCCACACATGATTTAGAGTTGGAAGTTGTGATATTTGCATTTAAAATAAGGAAGCATTATATATATGGTGAGAAATGCGAGATATATATGGATCACAAAAGCCTCAACTATATATTCACATAGAAAGAGTTGAATATGCACAAATTAAGATGGTTAGAGCTGATCAAGGACTATGAATGATCAATCCACTACCATCCTGATAAATATAATAAAGTGGTGGATTTTCTAAGTATAAAGGATCCTATATCTTTATTAATTATGAGAATTTATAATGATCCAATATTCTTATAACTACAACGTATGGAAATGGGAATCATACAGGAAGGAACATCATAAATCCTTTCACAAATTATTGCTGAACTATCTCTTTTGGAATGGTTAAGTGATACTTAAAGAAATGATGTGGTAATTAAGAATAATGTGGAAGACATGAGAAAGTGGAAGTCCTTAGAGTTTAAAATTGATGAAGAATGAATTGCATGATTTGGGTCAAGACTATGTGTTCCATAAAATCCAAAGTTGAGGAAGGAACTGTTGGAATATACACATAGTTCAACTTTCTCCATTCACCCTGGAAGCACAAAGATATATCAAGATCTCCATAAGCACTATTGGTGAGATAATATGAATAAGAAGATAGTTGAATATACATCAAAGTGACTAGTATACCAGCAAGTGAAGGCTGAAAATAAGAAGTCTAAGGGTATGATGTAACCATTACCCATACCAACATGGAAATGGGAGAACATAACCATTGAATTTTTCATTGTACATTCAAAGACATCTATAGAAAATACTACTATATGGGATGTTGTGTATTATCTTTCAAATACATCTAACTTTATCAGAATTCAAGAGTAATTTTAATTGTATCAACTTGAATGGATATACATTATAGAAGTGGTAAGGATATATGGAGTACCACTATCGATTGTATGTGATTGAGATCCTAGATTCACCCTCAAGTTCTGGAAAAGTCTCCAAAATTCTCTAAAAACTAATCTAAACTTCAGTACAACCTATTATCCTCAAAATAATGGCCAATCTGAGTGGACTATTTAGTCACTATAAGACATGTTTCAATCATGATCTATGGGCATCAAAGGAGGTTGGGACCAACATCTTCCTCTGGTTGAGTTCTCATATAACAAAAATTTCTACTCAATCATCCAAATGTATCCCTATAAATACATTTATGGGAATAGGTTCAAAACACCTGCTTGTTGGGATGAAGTTGGGGAAAAAAAACTTATAGGTCCTAAAATGGTTTAATAAATGGAATAAAAGGTTAAAAAAATTCAGCATCACATCAAGGCGGCTTTGAAAAAAGATCTACAATGAAAATCATTGATAAGACCTAGAGTTTGATATTGGAGACATAGTATTCGTACACATATCTGTATGGTAGAAGATGATGAGATTTGGGAAGAAGGGAAAGCTTAGTCCAAGATACATTGACCCCTTTGATATCTTTGACCACATTAGAGTGGTGGCCTATCAAATAACACTCCCACCAAACCTGTCTCAGGTACATGATGTATTCCATGTATCCCTCTTAAGTAAGTACATACCAAAACCCTCACATGCACTCAATAAAAAGGTGGTATTGATGGAGAATGAAGTTTCCTATGAGGAGAAACCGATGAAGATCTAAGATTTTAGAAAAAAGTTCTACAAAGTAAGAAAATAAAACTTATCAAAGTGATGTGAAAAAAAAAGTTTGAAGAAACAATAAGGGAAACGAAGGAGGCGATGAAGCAAAGTTACCCTCATATGTTTTAGTGTGCTAAATGAAAATTTAAATGGTAAAATTTATTAATGGGAAAAGATTTAAATAAACCAAATTTTTATTCCCCTTTTTGATTTATTTAAATGTATCATCATGAAATATGGTTATAGAAAACACATGCACTTCTTTTGTTTTATCCTATTGAATTTAAAATACCATTAAGAATTATTACCATTGATAATCTATCTGTTGAACAATAATTACATGATTAGTATTAATATAGGTTTATAACAAATCCAACTGACATAGACAAAGGAAGTGACAACCTTAACCAGTAGGATTGTACACTATGAAGCCCATTTATCAAAGCTTCCAAGTTAGATATCATTTATAGGATTTTACATTAACTAAGAATAAACCGAGATCCAACAACTTAAGCATGAGAAAAACTGTTTATGGGACAAGTTCAAGCTCATCGAGATCAAGACCCAAACCATGTTTGCCGAACCACCCTATGAAAGTACCACCATCATGCACCTTACTCTTAAGAAGTTTTCTGGTGTGTTAAATGGATATGTAGAAAGACCCTAGCAATATTAATATGTACTTTTTTTGTATAGAATAATGAATATATTTTTATCCTATTATTATTACTTTCTAAATGATTTTTATTTTGATATAATAAAGTAAAAATTGTATTTTTAGTTAATATTCAAATTTAATTAATGAATTTATGAATTAATGAATTTTTTAAATAAATAATATTGTAATATTATTAAATAATTTTTATCATAGATAAATTATTTTATTATTTTTATGAAGTCAAATATAATTTTTATAAGGGTTCGAAAACTATTATTGTCAAAAAACCTAACATTTATTAATAAATATCGATTTTATTTTAAAAATGAACATTAAAAAATTTAGAAAATTATTTATATAAAATGAATATTATTTTTGGAATTAGAACATAAATTTTTTCCAATGGTTAGTTTTTCATAATTTTCCACGACAATCAAATTTTCATATAAAAATTAAATATCGTATAAATATACATTGTGTTTTATGAGATCATAATGACCCAAAAGTGATGTAATAATTACTATAAATAGGATAAAAGATGAAATATAAATTTTATATTTAAAATAATGTTATTTTAAGTTCATTTGATTTATTTTTTAAATCTATTATGAATCTTCCAAAACTTATAATATATTTTAAGTTTTTAATATCCTTTCTTTAAGAGTGTGCCTCACCTCCGCATAATCAAGGGAATTATTTTAATACATTTGACCCTTGGACTTATAAAATAATTATAACCACTCCCTTTTTGAAAAAATCATGGGCAAAAACTGTGGGATGGTTTGTGGTTTTGGATATTTTATTATATAGAGTCCAAAACCTAAATAATAAAGAAATCCCCCTCTTTTCCTATATAAACCCACCCAAGATCCCATTTCTATTCACTCAAACTCCTTGGAGAACAAAAATACACTTACCCACACTCTCTTTATACCTCACAAGTAACCCCTAGCTTTCAAGTAGACCCTCCCAATCTTTTGAATTCATATACTCAAGTAATGGACCTTCCTCTCCTCCTTTCAAACTCAAGAACCCTCTTTGAAATTAGTTCTTTCAATTTCAACTGGTTATATTTTCATTAATTTATAATCATTCCCTTATAATAAAATTTATTTTATTTTAATTAGGGATTATTTATACTCCTTCATTTGGACCCTTACCTAATTCATTACTATATTGAAATTCTGTAAGGGATCCTTACCTTCTCTTCTTTATTGAGTTTCTTTATGAAATTATGAATTCTATTTCCATTTCCTAAAGTTAGGCCATGTATTTACATGTACCTATTACTAATAATTTTATGTAAAAATTATTATAGACCCATTTCTCTCTTATCAACCATTTTTATGAATTTTTAAGTAATACAGTTATTCTGTCGAAATTTCACCACGAATTTCCCCTCCAAAAAAATTGTGTAGTGAATACCATACCCATTTTTCTATCAAGGGCATTCAACTTTATGTAAATATAATTATTTATTGGGGACTTACATGTTTTTATTATATATTATTTGATATTTTTTATAAATTATGAGGATGAATGAATATTTATTCCATGATCTATGTGGAAAACTTAAGCATGGGAATGAAATGAATATGATGGGTGCGCCCAGATAACTCTTCAATGCATTGGGTAAAGTTTAGTATCATGATACGCCCTATTGGGATAGAGAGTTAATCATACTCCTTTATGTGAATTTATACACCATGATATCTTGGTGGTTTTATCCTTGACCTGTGTTTATGATTTAGTGATTTATGTTGTGGCCACATTTCCCATGTTATGATTATCATGCTATATCATTCCTTATTATTCTTGTTCCTTTTATTCCTCATTGATATGACTATTTTCTAACATGTATCACTTATTCCATGTTTATTCACTTAATTGGATTTATAGTTCACCCCTTTATTATGTATTTAATCAGGTTATCCCCTATAGTTTTATGTTTTAAGGAGTATTTTGAGCATGTTAAAGAAGTTTTCAATAAAGATGTTGTATTCCCTATTTTATTTTGTCACAAAATGTACCTAATTCACAAATACACTAGACTTACTGATCAAACAGGTTGTATTAAGTGTATTATTTTTTAATAAATCAAGTATTAATTTGAAATAAAGAGTAGGGTTGTTATACCTACCCTTTTAAAATACACCCACAATGGGTAAAAACCCAAACATTCTGTAAAAATAAATTTTGAAATCATCAGTTTCCTTTGAAACAGGAAACACATACTTTAAAACAATGTGTGAACTTGATTAAAACCAATCACACATATTTTTTTCCAAATATAAAATAAAATCAACTGTTTCAAAACATTTTATGAAACAAAACTCGTTTTAAAAAAATCCATAAGGCCTTGATTTAAAACCAAAAACATTTTTCCTGTGAAATCCATTTTTCACCCACACAAAATGAATTTCACATCACATGAACAATAGTATTAGAAATGTTAAAACACAATACTTAACTATAATTCCATCAAAATATGAAATCATATCACAAAACTAACCATGAACCCTATACCACTACCTAAATACCCAAGGTAATTCAAATTTGAAGTGGTCTAAGTAACAATATAAGCGAGATGTGAAACCATACCCAAACTGGACACATGGTTTAAGACCACATGAAAATCATGAATTGGTCCCTAAAACATGTCCAAAATCAAGCAATTGGTTATTGTATGGTTTGTTAGACCCTATAAATCAACCTCACATATCAAATTCCTTATTCATCACTATACCAAAAATCCAATCCAACCCCAAGGAAACTCAACTATTAGAATGAGGATCGACACATAATCAATGATAAATCTAATGAAATTTGAATTGAAAATTCAAACTCACTTACCAAGGAAACTCAAGTCTCATGTCTGGTAAGAGCTAGCTAGAATCTCCCTACACGTACCTCTCAAGTTACAATGAAAAAAATATAACTCAATATTGCCTTGAGACCCCAAATAACAAAAGGTATCTCAAAAGGATTAAGATCATATGGAGAAGAATAACCTAATATTTTATTCCATTTGAAACAAACCAGTCTTGGCCATCCCTCTGACGGATGCTAGTCTTGGTCTGCCACTAGCCTGAAGGGTGTTCCTAATCCTCACAAGCTAGAAAAAAGTTCTTGGGAATCATAAAAACACACTAAAAAATGGTTACACCGAATAATAATAGTAAATTTATATACAAGGAATATAATAAAAACTAGGCATGAACTATCTATAAATCAGACATCCATGTTAGATAAAAATAAACAAAACAAAAACCTAATATCAAAACTAGGAAAGCAGCGAAACAATAGTAATCACTAAAAACCTCCCTCACCCTCCAAAACCCATCTCCTACAAGGAAAGTTTTCCCAAATAAATGGATATATTTTTCCCACCAAAAAATATAGTTACCCTCCTTCCATAGAAATAAATAAAATACCAAAGTGTCCCAAGGGAAATCAAGTAAATGGCCACCCACTGGACATTCTATGAAAATTAAATGCAGATCCTACTAAATCATGGAATGGTCATCACTAGCCAAATATAATAAAATAAAGTCTGATATACATAGATCAATCCACTCAATATCAGACCAAATAAGAATAACCAAGAACTTTAACCAGAAATAATAATATTGGTGTGAGCAAATAATCTCTTAGTAGGCCACCACTACCTAGTAAAACTAAACAGTCACTTTCATATTACATCCTAATAATTTTTCAAAGAAAATATAAAAATATAAATTTTATACAATGTTTTACAAATAATTAGCAATAAATAAAATTGTGCTAAAAACTGTTTTCTAATATTTTTATTTAAACGCAAACAATCACTTGGAAATCATCTTTTTCTCAGCCTAAACCACTTGAAAAAAACACCATTTTAAAGCTCCACTTTAAAACCTTTATACAAACAGCTTTATTAGAAATAAATATTTTAAAACTCAAATAGGTTTCCATTTATCGCATGGTTTTCCAAAACAATATAAAAAATGAACCATTTAATAAAAACTAAGAAAAATGGACCAAAAACATATTTTAAAAACTCTTTTATGATTAGAGTTCCAAAACAAACCATTTTCCATTCTTTCCACAAGATAATAAATTTCAAAATCATTTCTAAAAATAGTTTGAAAACACTTTAAAAACTATGCTTCCATTTTCCTTCTTTAAAAACCATTCAAAAACTATTTTCAAATATTTGAAAAGTAAATCACACAAAGAAGGGAGAAAGAACTCAACAAGGAACCATTATGTAAAGTCAGGAAATAAGGGGAAATAAGTGACATGATCATATGTTCCAATAAATAAAATAATAATTTGGGTTCAATTTCTACATAGAAATAAATCCCCTAAATGATTATAAAAAGTATCCTATTGTCATCAACCCCACCCTAGGTCCAAATGTGAGATCGTCCTAGATGTCATTCAATAAACCAAACTTCCAGCATAAGTTGTGTTTTAACACAACCACCATACTATCCTACAACCACCCTTATTAGAATTTTTCACCCCATATATCCCTATTTAACACTAGAGGGGACACTATTAGTGCGAGACTCTCTAGTGTAGCATAGGTCTATACTCCCACTTAGCTAACTTGGTTCCCATGACTAGTGAAAATAGTGGTGAGGAAAATCAATCACTACCATGAATTAGATGTAATAATTTAAAATAACTTAGGCCTTACCTCTCACCATCACAAAAACAACCCCATGTATAAAAAATTGAAACACCATACACAATGAATTAAAATAAAAATCCCCACATGGGATCACCCACCATGACAGGCGTTAAGAATCATAAAGGGTCTCAATAGTTTATCACTTCATTTATGAAAACTCTTTCATAAAATTCCAAACAATATATTTCTTTAAAACAAAAACATAATTTGGATGGTATGATATTTTATTAAAAAACTTTTGAAACTCAAATTGGAACCCTCTCTTCCCCTTTTAAATTCCCCTTTGAAGATATTAAAATCCACATGAGTTTCAAAGATAAAAAAATGATTTAACTCACCCATTTAAAATCAAAAAATCCACATTAAACATTTAAAACACTTTACAAACATTTATACTTGGTTTTAAAGTCATTTTAAATCAAGATTTTTTTTAAAACATCAAATCAATGCCTAAAACTACCTTTAAAAACCAAAATCCTTATATAAAATCCATTGATGAATTTTTCCCAAACATTTGTCATAGATTCAATCTCATGCCATGGTTAAAATCACCTTTATATCAAAATGGTCCCTCATGGGTCATATATACATGCATACTTTAAAAATGAAAACACCCTCAAAATGGAAAAAAATTAAAGGCATGTAATATAAAAAGAAGACAAAGGGACACCTACATTGGACAAATGACAATCAAGATATAAAACAGATGCAAAGATCCATAACATGTCGGATTTGATGGAAGACACCCAAAAAGGGTATAATGAACCTGTAAAAAACCTAAAAAAAATAAAAGATAATAAATCACGTTAACCCCTAAACCTAGGTTTTGGTCAAACCAAATGTATTGATGGGGAAAAGAAAAAATGAAAGAAAAGGGAAAGAGGATGGAGAAATAACCCTTGACTTGATGATCCAACAAAGAAGCATGAAGAAACTAGGAGAAATCATGGAGGATGAGGTATCCAAGAGGGGAGGAGTTCATGATCAGGAGGGATTGAACTAGGATGTCATGTGTGATGGAGGCTATTTAAGGGGATCTTGGAGTAAGTGGATATCATGATGAGGGAGGCTGTGTGAGGGGGGAGATCAGCAGAGGGGAGATCGTATGAGGAAGGAGACTTGAAGGGAGAGGGGGTATCTTGAAGAGGGAAATCCTTGAGAGAAGGATATGGTAAAATAAAAGGGGAGGAGAGAAGAGAGAGAAAAAAAGAAATTAAAAACAAATATTTAAACCCAGAATATTAAATACTCAGGTAGACTGCATGATTAGGCTGCATGGTTTACCTAACTATATTCCAAATGTGTGAAAGATACTACCTATCCAAACCGTACCTCATGTGTTTTTTCCTAGGCACCACACAATTGTACAAATTATTCTCCAACTGTTCCAAATGACACTATCCCGTTGACATACCCCCACGTACAGTTCCCACATGATTACTCCTAACCATATGCAACCCATGCATAGTACAAAATGTTTAATTTTTTTAAGATCTTAAGCCCGAGACCTCTAAATTTTTTAACTAACCCCAATAAAAATTAAAATAATATAAAATAAACACCACATTAACATGAGGGTTATCAAACTGTGCCTATAAGTGTATATATATTATATCTATACTAAAGGGATTTAGAATAGCATCTCTACTCAGGTATATATTTTCACTCTTATTGTCCATTCTTGTAATTATATTTATACTTAATTACATTATTTTATATCCATGTATTTATAATATTTGTACTTTTAGTAGACCCTTAATGACAAGACCATTCCACAAGAGTGAGTATTCTTCAGAAATAAGTCTATACATCTAGTTTATCTATTAATAGTAGGTTAAACCAACTATTCAACACACATCAACTGTATTTTTTATTTATTTTACCCATGAATTACTGCATTGAGACATTATATATTTTTGTGGTTATTAATATATATGTAATTGATGTTTTAAATCATGAAAGTGATATAAAAATTCATAAAAGATCCCCTAGATTTAGAATAACGTCACTATATATCCCGGCCTTCAGGAGTTATTTCGATAAGTTGTTAGGAACTTTGAATTAAAAAACAAAGATTTGAAGAACTATTTGACCTGTTCAATGACTTATGAATTAATTTTGGACAAAAACATCACTCTCATGAAAAGTTTTATATTTATAAATAATAGATTTATTACTCGGTTTAAGTATTTACCCTTTTATGAGAGGTGATTTGAACAAATTTATTACCCCATAAATACAGTTCATGAATGTTCAAATTGTGTTATATAGGATTCTCCTCCAATAAAATTTTCATATGTGTATATTTCTCCCTTTAAAATTTAGGTTTCTTATTTTTCTTCTTGAAAGTGTGTCTATCCTTCCCATATAGGGTATGCACACACCCAAATGTAGTCTAGGGAGGAAAATCATAACACTGCTTACCACTTCCACACCATATGAATATCCAATACAAATTAATCCAACAATAATGGATTTTATACCTCTAATTATAGAATTATTTATGTTAAACATGTTAAACTACCAAAATAAATTAGATAAATTCCTGTAGCCTATAAACATATTAGATGGGTTTGATCTTCTTAATATATTCTTAATATATAAGGATGGGTATACTATTATGTACTTTCTTTTACCTTTATATCCATTATACTGAAACAATTTTTTAAATTAATTAGCTCATATAAATTCTTTTTTATAAATTTAATATTATGTTAAAAACTGAAGTATGGGTGTGTTCTTGAATATTATGTAAAAAATGTTGTACATTATTAGTCTATATTCTTGAAAAATTTACCTATATATTTTTTCAAGAATCCAAATATAGTGATAAAGGAAAGTGATTTTAAATTATTAGATGAAAATTCATTTTTTTCACTCATTTAAAAATTTAATATGTTTAGAACACACAATTCACTTTTTTCTTTTAAAATTTTCACTTTTTAAAAATTCGATTTCTGATTCTAAGATTTTAGTCCAAATTAATATTTTCTAACTAGTCTTAAAACTTGATTGTATTTGTAGAAAAAACCATTTCATGATTTTGATGGTGAGGCTTTAGTGGAACATGGAATTATAATGTTTAAGGACTATGCAACTACAACTTACCATGATAATGGACCACAACCATCTATAAAGACAAACTTAATAAAGAAGGCTGAAAAAAATGATTGACATTTTATCATTCTGTTTTCCAGTTTCCTCTTATCTATGTACTTACTAAATATCATAACCAATTACCTATTTTTAGTTATATACTAATGTTAATTTTAATGAAATATAACCAATTCTGTTCTCCAAATAACTTTAAATTTTCTTATTTATGAAACGTAATGGTGAACATACCCATGCATTTGTACGAGTGAAGTACTAGTTTGTAATAATGAGAAGAGTGATTTTATATTCATTTTTGAAAATTTATAAAATGGTAAGTTATTCATCATATATAAGATATTGATTAAAAAGATTACCATTGTGATATTAATATTTCTTAATTTTTGTAATTTTTTTTTCTTTTTTATAACTTCATTTTTAATGTATTTATTAATGATTAAAATACTTATAGTTTGCAATATATTTTTACAAAATTGTATGGGAAGTTTGGAATTAACGTATCAAAATTATGGAATGGTGATGTTTTGATAATTTTTTTGAATAGTAAAATATTATGGTGAAGAGTGGAATACAATATTCATATATGTTATACTATATGAATGAAATTTTATGTGATAATTGAAATTATTTTTTTATACACTTAAAATATATGTTATTAGTTGAAAAATTAATTTCTAAAATTTATCATATTTAAATAATATTTTATATTTTAAATAACTTTTTTATGTACTTAGGACGATTCCTTCAAAAGTAAACATATTTTTAATTTGTGAAATTTAACGTTAAAATTTCAAAAAATATATTACCATGGACTGAAAATCAAATACGATGAGTTAAAACCTGTTTATAATTTTTAAGTGAATAAGGGTTTCATGATTTTTTTGGAAAGGTAGGATGTAGTAATTAATATAAGAGCATTGGAAGAAATCCCTCTTAATGGTGTTTCTAGGTTGATTGTGTTTGATGATAAGGTTTGGCATTGTTGACTAAGGCTATTTATCAAAGGATCACATAGAGGATAAAAGTTCCAAAAGATCATGTGGTGCATGTAAGTCATAAAGGATAACACATAGTTCATATTTCACAACCAATCCCTCTAAATTCAGCACTATTAGGTTGAAAATTAAGTAAGAGAGATAAAAAACCTCGAGTCCCACTTTTAGTAGGCCCCAGGTTGGTGACAAGCATTGAGGGTATAAAAAAATCACATATAGAAGACATTACCCTATATTATAATAATATAGGATTAAGAGACAGGATAAAAAACCACCATGTAACTGCATAAAATAATGTAAAATGATATCCAAAACCATCCCATAATACATGAACAATACTCACATATATAATAAAGCCTCCAAGTAAACACAAAAAGACAAGTGCTACAATAGCGACTCAAAAATTGCTCCAAAACCCCAGCTAGCAATGTACAGATCGATCTCCAAAACCCTCTTGGAAACCTAAAAAATAATTCTTATATAAATAGGTTGAGAATAAAATGTATAATCCGTAGGATCATACCCAAGGTCTCAAGTTCACATGTGAAAAGATCGTACTAATGTTCCAGTGAATAAATAGAATAACCAACATGGACCTAAATAGGTCAAATAATAAATCCCAGCATCACCATCATTTGATCACAAAATCATGCATCCAATAGTATCATAGTATCAAAAACCATAAAAATGGTTCCCCACTTCAACTTCCTCACTAATGTTATACTCTCACACCCCAACACTAAATATCTCGTGCTCCTATACCTTCCATACAAATCATATCACAGAACCATACTTCTATGATGTGGGTCAGGAAACATCCCAACCCAACCCACACTCACAAGGTCTAGTATTTGGTTCTAGCATCAGTCATCATCAAATTAGAGAGACATCACATCACACTAGTGCCTAATCACATCACACCACTACCACATCACATCATATCATAACCTCATCACATCACATCACAACCTCATCATATAACCAGGGTAGTAGGGTATCATGAATGTGAATAACATAAACCTACATTAGTCCTCCCACCAGGCATGATCCCCACCACATATCATATCCTTATCTGTAACACCCCAAGCTTTCATATTACACTTCTTCTTAATAATTAAATAGCTTGCGCTAAATGCAACCCCGAGTTCGAGCACACCACGACCTATGAAACTAGCCATTTAAAAAGCAGTTTTGAAAAGTTTTAACCAAATTTTGAATTTAATATATACCATATAATTTTAACATTAAAATTATTTGTTTCTTAGACATAATATAAGGAAAAATTAAAATTTTTACATAAAGAAGTATTTTTAAAAAAATGTAGTTTTTCAACCTTTTAAGGGAGAACCATTTTTAATTAAAATATTTGATACTTTTATATATTCAATTTGATGAAATAAAATTATTATTTATAATAAGGAATTAAAAATTTAGTTTGGATATATATTTCATGTTTTTCAGACAACTTTCATATTTTAATGAATAGTGAAAAATACTACATTTTAATTCAAAACAGTTTTTTTCATCTAAATTATTTATATAGTTAGAGTATCTTTTTAATTTGTTTTAAAGTTTAATTGTATTAATTTTTATCATTTAATCCAATTTTTTTCATTTTAAGTAATTTCACATTGAAATTGGACATAAACACATGTCAATCTTTTGATAGTTTTTACTTCTTAAAAACCAACTTTCTGGTTTTGACAATGAGAATTGATTTTAAATTAATTTCTATAAATTATAAGTTTTAAATTTAAAAAAATGGATTCCATATTTGGAATCATAAGGTTCAAATTGTGTAAATAGGTACTTTTTTATTTTTAGAGATTATGAATAGTAATTTCAGTATTTATTTTCATTTACCATGGTTAAATCAGAAATCAAGTAAATAAGGGTAAAAAATAATATTATAATAATATAAAACTACCCTAACATGTATATTAATCCTATTTTATGATTTTTTTCTGGCAATAATCATATTTAGGTTGATTTTAGTTCCCCATGGAGCCACTTGGGTGCGAAAGTGACATTTTATAAAAATTTATCTAAAGTAAAGAGAAATATAACATAAACATGAATCTTATTACTAGAATAATTTTAATTTGAGTTATATAAGTGATCAATTCAACTATAAAAATAAATTATAAATATATAAATATTTAATACATCATGGTATTTTATTTTTAATTTTTAGACATTAAATAATTAAATTTATTTATGACACAAAAATAATGCAGTATTTTTCTTATTAATGAAAGAATGAAATAAATGATATTATAAATATTAAAATAAATGTAATTTGAAAGTTTTTTTGTTATAAAATAATTTTATGGATGACTATGACATTTTATATTTTATTTAATGCATTTTTTTGAAGGAATCAAGTTTTTATGACTTAAATAAAAATCAATTACTAAATAGTGTCAAAATTGACATAAATGAGTTTTTAAAATAAATTCTATTTTATTAAATGATATAAAAAATAATAAAAATATATTATTTGACAAACATAATTATATAATGTTATAAATTCCATTAATGATCCACTTGTGGTTCTCTTTTCATTTTATAGTAACTATAGTAACCCTATATTATAAAAATACAAGAAGAGACGGTAGGAGTTAAACTGTTTCACTAAGGGTTAATCCCAAAAGATAAGGTTAATTTCATGAAGTAAACTTGTCTAAAAATAATTGGATGAATGTATTTATACCCATACTCATCTTATCCTTGAATTAAATTACATTGGAGCTATTAGAAATTGAAAATCAATCTATAATAAATTAATATTTCAAAATTTTCCTAAAGTGCCCCTCACCTCTCTTATAAAAGGGCACTTCTCCTTCTCTTTTATTCACACCTCCAAAGCCCTTTGGATCAGCCAAAACCTAACTAAATCTCCTCAAAACTTCTCTCACATCATCATATAGGACACCCTTTGTTCATAAAACCAACTTAAGGAGCACTATTTTTCAAATCAATAGGAGACACTCGAAGAAGAGGTAATCGTTTTATCCCTTCTTTCAAAGTTCTTTTCTTCTTCTACTTCCTCTTACTAAGTTGTTAACATACTAAAATAATAACTCCAGCATCTAATATATTATGATATGTTTTTATGATTATGGTAAAACCATATTACTCATTTTACCCTTCCTATAAAAAACAATATCACCATGCGTGCGTACGTACGACTTACAGTCTCGACGCCATGGTGTACACTGTTTTTCATCTATACTTTATTTCGACGGGTATAATGATGAATATAAATGAATTAAATAATAAATATAAAATGATATTATTTTTGTAAAATTCATATTCCATCCAATTCTATATCCTTTATCCATTAAGGAAATGATACCGTTGCTCGTGCGTACATACACCTTACCATCTCCACGACGAGATAGGACCCATCTTCCACGTTCACCATCCAAGAATGATTATAAACAAATATATATATATATATATATATTATGAATAATTATGAAATATATCATATAATAAGGCTTATGGAATAATATATATATATATATGTATGTATGTATGTATGTATGTACATATAGGTCATTTCTGTACTTCCATTCAATAAGATAAGAAAACAGAAACCACATTCATGCGTACGTACGACCTACCATCTCCATGAACGGTATATTCCATTTCATATATTTATATATTATATATATTTATATTTTGAATATATATGTTTTATAAATCATATTATACATTTTGGAAGTAATTAAATCATGATCTAAGTAATATGATCAAGAATAACAAATCAAAACACGTACGATAAACAAAATGATTTTTACCCAAAATGTTGCATTAACTTGGAATTGTTAATAAAAGATTAATATAAAGTCATAAATCAATCATATAAAATATCATAAATATTATTATTATTCTGGTATAAGTTAATAATATGTTCAAAACCATTATACAGTATTTTCATACACATACGAAGAGTATCAGACTTAAGGTAAGGGTTAATTTCGCAATCTCATTTTTTTATCTGAGATTTTTTATATGTAAGTATCTATTAGGGAGTATTTATCATCCACATCAATGTCTCATAAAAATACATTTTAAAATATTTTTACTATTTCTCTACAATTTTTTAAAGTAATTTTTTCCCATGTTTGACTTTTTATAAAATATTTTGAAAGGAATCTTTCCATCGCTTTCCAAACATGGTACTTTATGAGGTTTTTGAAAAATTAAGGAAATAATATTTTTTTAACTTATACAATGTGAGTGGATATTTTCCATTTTTATTTCACCTTACCATTTTGAAGCTTCCCTTATAATTTCACAAGGGTTTTTAAAGGAAATGTTTTATTTTAAAATTACACGGAATTTAAATGATTTAATGTAAAAAGAGATATTTACCTCAAAGAGTTTTAATGAATTTATTAAGTTATTTTCATCTATTTCCACATCCTTTATTGGATTTTATGTTTATTTGAGGTTAATTTATTATGATACAATCTTCCATATTGTATTGTAAGTTTTTTGATATGTTTGAATATGGATGTGCTATTTTTATACTATTCATGGTTTATGGTTAAAGTATTAACATTTCATTTGCTAGTTTTAAATACGAATGTTTATATTATGTTTCAACCTTTTCATATGAGGAATGATTTAGACCTATTAAGTGATGGGTGAGGCCCGCTATAGACCCTCAATGCATCTATAGGTCTCATGAGAAAAACTTGATATGGACTTGTCCAAGGCCTTGACCATTTATTTTCAGATATGGATTTGGATAAGGGATTAACTATTTATTTTTAGATGTCTTGGATGATGCCTTGATAGTATGTTTAAGATGTCCAACATTATGAATTCCCTCATTATGAGATTTTTTATTGATTTTACATGTGATTATTTGACTAGTAGAATACTCATGTGAATGTTTAAATGGAATTATTTGAGTTATTCTTGCCAATTATGCTAAAAATAATATTTTTAAAAGGATTGTATTTTAGTTTTGTACCTTGTATTAAAATTTTATGCTTATTTTTGATAGCTTATTCTATATTGTTTATCCTTACTGAGTATCTGAGCTTACCCATTTCTTATGTTTTATTTTCCCAGGATGCCAAGAAGTATTTCATGATTGATATTCAGGGTTAATATAGGGGAATAATGGAATTATCAATGGATTATCTATACTGTGTTTTATGTTAGAAATTGTAATGTAAAGTTCATGTATGTAATCTATTTTCAAAGACTGCTAAACTGATTTATGCTTCAATATTTGATTCCTTGTAATCATGTTAATGTATTAAAATAATTCACTGGCTTCGGGATTTTGGGGTCATGGAGTTATAGTTGGTATCAAAGGAAGTTTTGAAACAACCTTAGAAATAGATTTAGAAAACTTAGTTTAGGGATCATAACCCTAAGATAGACTTTGAGGACATGTATAAAAGAACCCCCTAGAATTTTGGTAACAATCACAGATAACCATGGATTTAACCTAAGATGTTATAGATTTAAAGTACCTTCGCTTGATTATGTGGTTTTCTTTAATGGGATGTGTTTCTAACCCTGTGATTCTTGGTCTTAGTTAATGTAGGAAACTAGAAGGAATTGGATTAACATTGATTTTGATGGAAAATTTGGTGATTTTGAGCAACAAAATTGGGTAGTAGCTGGAGAGAAAGATATTGTGATTATGTTGAATCAGTTATCACGATATATGATTAACAATGTGATCTTTGATGACCTTACTAACACATTGCATAATAGGAATATGAACATTTATAAATGCTCAAATTTTAAGAATAATTGAGGAAAGAAGATTTGGATTCCTACGGGTCAAGAGGAAGGGAAGAAGAACCTTGAGGAATACCTCAAATAGAGGGGAAGATGTTATCTCTGTGGGAAAAAGGGTCATGTAGTGACCAATTGTCAATGTCTCATTTGTGGAAATCATGGGCATTACCCAACTCAATTCCCAAAAATAAGAATCTACCTCTAAACTAAGGAAGGACCTATTCCATGCCAACCATTAGATTAGAAGTATTGAAGTATTTATGTATTTAGATCCAAGAATTATGAATAGTGAATTATATAAAGAGTATTCAGTTTATGTTTTCCGCTAAGGATTTTCATGAATATGTTGAATAATTATAATGGATAAGAAAATTTATTTAAGGGTAAGATTATATTTATAGAACATATGATTAAGTTAAAGATAACCCTATATACTCCTTATGTTAAGATAATAATGTTTGAATAAAGATATGTTGGATTTGAATAAGTAAATTGGATGATGCTTGTTTCTTGAGAACTAATTATATATTTGTCTATAAGAGGGTTATGATATCATGGATTAAGTGTTCAAATTTTTGGGACTTAAGGAATAATCCACTATGTTTTGGAATAAGGAAACATGCATGTTTTCAATAAGGATATCTGATAATTTAGGTTGTTATCATGAATCAAGAGAATACATGATGAAGGTGTTCACATGTTTGGAATTTGACAACCAATAAAATCCCTAAGAGATATGAGAGATAAATTCTAATATTATTTGGTTCATATATTTATAAAGATATAGTTTTTCAATTTTTGTAAGGATTGTAAGGTTATAAATTTATGGATAGTATAAGTTATACTCTAGTTGAGGTTTTTTAGATTAATGTATTATCTCACTATAGGTGGACTTATGCATATGTGATAACTTGTGATAAAACTTTTTTTTGAGACAAATGGAATGACCTATCATTCTATTTATGGATTGCATGATCTTCCAACACTTCAGGAATGAAAAATTAAACTTCATTTCCTTGAATAAGAGATTAAGTAGAAATTATTCAAGGCATGAACAATGGTGATATTATACTGAAATCAAGTATGCATTTATTTTAATTTTCTTCAACTTTAGGGACGAGATATTGAAAACCAAAATGTTTTTCTAGTACTTTTTTTACGATGAATCAAATGGTCCCTTAGATGATCATAAATTTATGGATTTTAGATTGTTAACTTTATCATAATAATATTCTCTATCATTATCCATTAGAACTTGATGGTTATATTTTTCTTTCATGTCCATGTTTTCCTACATGGAATCCTAGTATATGTTATTTCTGGTAAACTTCATACTTACCTTTCTTTATTTTAAAATAGAGGTCTCATTAATCCATTTTTACATGTGGGATATCAACTAAGATATTTTAAAATGTCAAACTCCTAGTTTTCAATCCTGGGTTTAAATTGTGTGGATGCAATTTATTTAATGAGGGGATAATATAACACCTCGAGCTTCCATGGTATGCTTCTTTTTAATAATTCAATAGCTTTTATTACACGCAACACCAAGTTCGAGCGCACCAAGACCTATCAAACTAGCCATTTAAAAAGAGGTTATGAATAGTATTAACCATATTTTGAATTTATATATCCCATATAATTTTAACATTCATATTTTGTGTTTATTAGAAATAAAATAAGGAAAAATTCAATTTTTCAGATAAAAAAAGTATTTTTTAAAAAATGTAGTTTTTCCGCCTTTTAATGGAGAACCCTTTTTAAATAAAATATTTGAAACTTGTATATATTAAATTTGAAGAAATGAAATTATTCTTTAGAATAAGGACATAAAAATTTAGTTTGGATAAAATTTTGGTGTTTTTTTGAAAACTTTCATATTTTAATGAATAATGAAAAATACTATATTTTAATTCAAAACTGATTTTTCATCTAAATTATTTATATAGTTAGAGTATAATTTTAATTTCTTTCGAAGTGTAATTAGATTATTTTTTTATCATTTAATCTAATGTTGGTCATTTTAAGTAATTTGACATTGAAATTGGACATAAACACTTGTCAATCTTTTGATAGTTTTTACTTCTTAAAAACCCACTTTTTGGTTTTGACAATGAGAATTAATTTTAAATTAATTTCTACCAATTCTGTGTTTTGAATTTGGAAAATGGATTATATATTTGGAATCAGAATTTTTAAATGTTGTAAATAGGTACCTTTTATTTTTGGACATTTAAGAATAATAACTTCAGTAATTATTTTTATTTACCATGGTTAAATGGTGAATCATGTAAATAAGGGTAAAAAAATATTAAAAAAATATAAAATTATCCTAACACGTATCTTAATCCTATTGTATGATATACGACTGACCATGAGAATCCATAGGTTGATTTTAGGACTCCTTGAAGCCACTTGGGTGTGAAAATGACATGTTGTAATAATTAATTTAATGTAAAGGGAAATATAACATAAACAGGTACCTTGTTACTAAAAAAATTTAAATTTGAGTTATATTAGTGATATATTAAAATATAAATAGTCATTATAAAGATAAAAACATTTAATACATCATGGTATTTTATTTTTAATTTTTATACATTAAATAATTAAATTTATTTATGAAACAATAATGATCCAGTATTTGCGTTATTAATGAAAGAATCAAATAAATGATATTATAAATATTAAAATAAATGAGATTTGAAAGTTTTTATTTCATACATGAATTTTATGGATGACTATGACATGTTATATTTGATTTAATTCATTTTGTTTGAAATAATGAAGTTTTTATGACTTAAAAAGAATTAATTACCAAAATAGTGTCAAAATTGACATAAATGACTGAAAATTAATTTTTTATTATGCAGACACTTTTGAGGAAAAAGTGACAAACCATACGTGACTTAAATGAATTAAAAACAATCAAACCACCATGATACAAAAGTTTAAGGAAAATAAAACTCACAACCTACAAGAAGATCCCCTACCCATCATCATAAACATTAAGAACAGTTTCCTCCTACTCATTGCTTCACGGCTAGCTATCCCTTGCATAAGTTCACGGGCCTGGAACTGATGGAAAATCCATACTCTCTAAAACATCTGAATCTGAATAGCAAGGACTAGGAGAAAACTATACTCTGAACCCCATATGGAGCAACTCATTGTAAGAGAAAAATTGTATTGCCTCTCAAACCTCAAATCACAGGGCCACTAGATCACCACCAAAAGGCATAATACTCAAACAATGAACCAAATCTCCATCACACTATACAACTTAAAGAAAACTTCACCCCAAAATTCAACAACACAGTCCTAATTTCACACCAGACATCAAATCAAGCTGTGAACAAAAGATCTATTGCTTCACCACAATCAAATCCATTTGGAACCGACATTGATATCAAACCTTCAAGGAAAGACCCAGGTCACTGGAAGCTAGAACATAGAGTCCCTCCCCCCTCTGCACCACACCGGGGCCAGTGCCGAGCCTCTCCTGAAGAGATGCTCGCTTGGAACTCGTTGAGCCCTGTCAAATCCGAAACCAACCAAAGCCTTCACAATGGCCGTGAAAACCAGATCTATCCCTTCGTCAAGCCGATACTCCAGCTGAATCCATGCTATTGAACCTACAACTTTGATGATCCAAATATCTAGGATGTTGAATCTAGAGACTCTCTTAAACCAATGCCAAGATGACGCGCTAGGGATAACAATCAGACGGCTCTTCAACCTTCACCGAGGCACCCCGACACCAAGTCGAGGATGCCAATTCTGACCTGCACTGCTCCACACTAGAGGAGGGGAGGGAAAAAAACTAGAGGTTGAAAACCCTATCCCGCCAAAAGACCAAATCGCTGCTGCTCAGAGGAAATTTCCGTCAAAATTTACATAAATGAGTTATTAAAACAAATACCATTTTATTAAATGATATAAAAATACTAAAAATATAAGATTCAGAAAACTGACTTAGATAATGTTAAAATTTTCATTAATGATCCACTTTAGTTTTTATTGGCATTTACAGTAACCATATTAACCCTATAGTATGAAAATACAAGAAGACACAGTAAGAGTTAAACTGTTTAACTAAGGGTTAATTCCAAAAGATAAGGTTAATTTAATGACCTAAACATGTCTAAAAATAATTATATTAGAGGATTTAGAACCTTCCTCATCTTATCCTCAGAATAAATTACTTTGAATCTATTATAAACCAAAAAATAAATCTATAATAAATTAATATTTTAATCTTTTCCTAAAGTTCCACTCACCTCTCTTATAAAAAGGCACTTCTCTTTCTCTTTTGTTCACACCTCCAAATCCCTTTGGATCGACCAAACCCTACCCAAATCTCCTCCCAACATCCCTCAATTCATCCTAGAAGACATAATTTTGGAATAAAACCAACTTAAGGAGCTCTTTGGTGCAAATAAAAAGGATAGACCTGAAGAAGATGTAATCATTTTATCCCTTCTTTCAAAGTTGTTTTCTTCTTATTATTCCTTTTCCTAATTTGTTACCATAATAAAATAATAACTCTAAAATCTTATATATTCTAAGTTTTTTTTTATGATTATGGTTCAACCATATTTCTCCTTTTATGCATCCTATGAAAAACAATACCACCATGCATGCATATGTACGACTTATCGTCTCGACACCATGGTGTAAACTGTTTTTTATATATAATTTATTTAGAAGGGTATAATTATAAATATAAATAACTTAAATAATAACTATAAAATGATATTATTTATGTAAAATTCATATTCCATCCAATTTCATACCATTTATCCATTGATGAAATGATATCGTCGCTCGTGCGTAAGTACGGATTACCGTCTCCACGATGCAATGAGACTCATCTTCCACGTTCACAATCCTAGAATGATTATAAATAAATAAATAAATAAATATTATAAATAATTATGAAATATATTAAGTAATAAGGATACTGAAATACTATATATATATATGAATGTATGTACATATATGTCATTCACTTACATCCGTTTAATACGATAAGAAATCGGAAACAACGTTCATCCATACGTACGACCTACCATCTCCATGAAGGGTGTATTTCATTTCATATATCTATCTATTATATATATTTATATTATTAATATATATGATTTATAAATCATATTATACACTCTTTATGTAAGTAAATCATGATCTAAGTAATATGATCAAGAATAATAAGTCAAAGCACGTACGATAAACAAAGCGATTGTTACCTAAAATTTGACATTAACTTGGAATTGTTAATAAATGAGTAATATAAAGTCATAAATAAATAATATATGATATCATAAATATTATTATGATTTTGGTCCAAGTTAATAATATGTTCAAAACCATTATTCAGGATTTTTGGACACATACGGAGAGTATCAGACTTAAGGTAAGGGTTGATTTTGTAATTTCATTTTTATCTGAGGTTATTTATACATAAGTATCTACTTGGGAATATTTATCATCCACATCCATGTTTTATAAAAATATATTTTGAAATATTTTTAATATTTCTCTAAAATTTTTTATAGTCATTTTTTCTCATGTTTGAATTTTTATAAAATATTTTGAAAGGAAACTTTCCGTCTCTCTCCAAACAAGGTACTTTATAACATTTTCAACAAATTAGGGAAAGAATGGGTTTTTAACTTATACGGCGCGAGAGTCTATTTTCCACTATTATACCGCCTTTCCATTTTGAAGCTTCCCTTACAAGTTTACATAGTTATTTTCAAAGGAAATGTTTTATATTAAAATTGAAGGTCTTTTAAATGATTTAAAGTAAAAAGTGACATTTCCCTAAAATAGATTTAATGAATTTATTAAGTTATTTTTGTCTATATCAACATCATTTATTGGATTTTTTTACTTGTTTGAGGTTAATTTATTATGATAGAATATTCTATACTGTATTATAGGTTTTGTGATATGTTTGACTATAGATGTGCTATTTTTAAACCATTCATGGTTTATGGTTGTATGCTAGTTTTAAATACGAATGTTTATGTTAGGTTTCAACCTTTTAATATGAGGAATGAGTTGGACTTTGTAAGTGATAGGTGGGGTACATTATATCCCCTCAATGCATCGGTAGTTCTCATGAGACAAACTATATATGGACTTGGATGAGGCCTTTCCTATTTATTTTCAGATATGGATTTGGTTGAGGCCTTAACCATTTATTTTTAAATGTCTTTGCCGAGGCCTCGATGATATGCTTCAGATATCCAACATTATGAATTCCCTCGTTATGAGATTAGTTATGGATTTTACATGTGATTATTAAACTAGTATAATATCCATGTAAATGTTTAAATGGAATTATTTGAGTTATTATTGCCATATTATGATGAAGATAATGTTTTTAAAAGGACTGTGTTTTTGTTTTGTACATTTCATTAAAAGTTTATGCTTATTTTTGATAGCTTCCACTCTATTGTTTATCCTTTCTGAGCATCTGAGCTCACCCCTTTCTAATTTTTTATTTTCCTAGGATGAAAATGAGTGTTTTATGATTGACATGTAGGGTTAAGATAAGGGAATAATGGAATTATAAAAGGATTATCTATGCTATGTTTTATGTTATAAATTAAAATTAAAATTTCATGTATATAATCTATTTTACAGGACTACTAAACTGATCGATCCTTTGTGACTTGATTCCTTTTAATCCTGAGAATGTATTAAAATAATGCACTGGCTCCAGGATTCTGGTGTCGAGGAATTACATCATCACTACTGGGAAATCTTTAATACTAACCCATATCATCACTACTATAGGAAGAGTGGGGAAGAGGGGGTAGCCAACCATCTATATCACCACTATACTAGTTGTTAGGGAAAACACCTAGAACCCAAAAACTTTGTGCATTTGTAAGGTTATACAACTTGGGTGGAGAGTATATAGAAATTACATAAAATACATGATAGATAGATTGCACAAAATACCTGTCCCATGGGTCCACAACGATTGCACAAGAATACTCCACACCACCACCACTACACCACACTACATCTTCCATGATTTCTTCCACCACTATTTTCATTACACCACACAAACATCACATAAATCCAGAAAAACCCACTTTCAATTCAATCTTCCACCCTTTCCTAGATTTAATGAGTTCCTACTGACTCCCATTTACTAATCCATTTCATTTAATATTTAAAAAAACCATTCATTTATCATTCAATTTAATTAATCCAATTAACACACGACTGTTCTACACCATTTTATTTCATTTAATAATTTCAATTTATTACATGTATAACCAAGAAACTAACACATCCACACCACCCAACTGTCCCATCTCATGTAATCTATCGGCGACCACACTACACATAACCAATCCATCTCATCGCAATAGCCACAAATCACCACCACCATACATCACCACCACCGTTCAACTTCCCACATCACATCCCATTCCAACACCATTACATCGTTTCCCCACACATTTCATAACCCAGCTGGTCACCACCGTCACCAAAAAACATCCCACATCACACAAGGTAACACAACAAGAACAACCACACATAGCTTCACATCCCGACATCCAAAAACTAGGTTCAAGGGATCACATTACTTCACTTTATTTAGAATGGTTATTATCACACAAACTATATTTCCATGGAAAACCAATTCATTATCCATATACATGTGCTTAATTTTTTTTATTCTGGGTGGCATAAACCAATAAAAAGAGCAAGGGTCTCACAAACATATCAACTACAACACAATCAAGTCTCCTAATAGTTGTGATTTTCAATAATGGAAACAAGCATGCATAATCTCATAAAAAATATCATCAAAGTAGTGAAAGATGTGATTTTTCCAAATTACCAAAAATTCTAGATTTTTCCAATTCAATATCTTTATTATGGATACCCTTAATATCCACCCAATAGAAGGAAAAAGTATGCAGTCCCCATACATGCACCTAAAAAGGGAGATAATGAGGTTCTCTTACCTCAAAGAATCTTTCCGATTCATTGCACACAATATGGAAAATGGGAAACAACTCAGAAAACACAAATACATGAGGAAAACCTTGTATAAACCTAGATCACAATAAGGTATCATAAAAATTCATCCCAAATTCTCCCCAAAACAGAACAACATCACCACGATGAATCCCTAGAATAATGATAAATGGAAAAAAATGATATTAAGGGATGAAATCAAATCATATTTCTAATGATCAACCACTATAAGACAAGGATCAAAGCAGGGGAAAGGGGTTGGAAGATCCTCCAAAAATGCCTAGATTTTTCCCAAAAATTGAGAGGATCAAGAGATGAATGATAGAATTTAGTTGAGCCTCCTATTTACAAATAGTATGTAACTCACATCATTCACATAATGAATTTCATATTCATGGTGTGAAGTCTCATGCAGCCCAAAAATTCAAACAGTGAAACCAATTGAAGTGGTGAATCCCTAAAAACTCAAACCCCGTGAACTTATACCAAAATTAATGGCATCTAAACTAGATTTATTTCATGTTTTGAATACACCTTTCACATCACTAGATTGTTATGCATTGAACTCCTCTCCTGAACAAAAATTGTGAACCAAAATCCACACAATATGTGAATCATAAAATCACATAATGAATTATTTTTTACATTATGAAAAATATATTGCACAATAATTATAAATCCAACCTCCTCATAACCCTCCTCAGGCCTCCTTTGAACACCTCTAGCTCCCAAATTGGAAAAGTAATGGGCTGAGAAGGCATATACCATTAAATTAGATACCTCTTAAACAATTTTCATCCTCGAGAATCAAACCAAATACAAAATAAGGATGGGGTATTGAAAACCACCCCATTGGATACCTCTCGGTGATATTTTTACATCCTAAACACTACCACCAGCCAAACACACCAAACCAAAACATCCACAAAAAAACACTTTTCACAACTAAATCACCGTCCCTCACATGGAACAACACCTCATCATCCAGACCCCACCAAAATAAAAATCCTTTTCACATAAACATATATAAAAACATTATAATATATTTAATACCCAATATAATAACATCATCAACCATCACACAACACTCCATAGAGCACACAAATCAAGGAAACCCACCTACCATATTGAGATATTCTTCTATTTGTGTGGCATTGAATCTCTTACACAATTTTAAAATGTGTCATAAACTTAAAAAATTTTGATTAGGAAGGGTTTTCCCCTCTTCATATACATAAATCCATAATACACATCTCTAGAAAGGGGAAATAAGGCACATCTCATAAAATCAGTACGGTTTGAACATCACATAATTAAAGAAAAATAGATTAAGAAAAAACTCAATAAAACTCCATGTAGTGGGATCACATTTGTATATAATGCTCCCAAGTACTATACTCTAGGACAAAATTCCTCCACAAGACATGAACCAAGGTGATGGATCATCCTTGAATAACCTTCTCTCAGTGATCTTGGATCTCAACTGGTCTCTCCTTGCACATTGTTTTATCATCAATATTGAAATATACCTAGTAAATGATATGGCATTAATCATGAAGATATTGGTGAAGTGGGAAAATACGAAAGACATCATGGATCCTATTTAGCTATGGTGGGAGTTTCAAATGATACACTATCTTTCCATCACGCCCTAACACCTCAAAAATCCCAAAAATCTAGGGAGAAAGATTACTCCCCTTGGAAAACCTCTGCTACCCTTGTTAAGGGGAAACCCTTAATAACCCATGGTCTCTAACCAAAAACTCCATGAGCCTCCACCAATGATCAAAAGTGGTCCTATTATGGTCCTGCGCTTCCCTCATCCTCTCTTTGATCAATTAGATATTCTTGATTTTGTTTTTCACTACATCAGGACTATTAACTACTGACTCCCCAACATTCCCCAAACACAATAGAGAATGACAGGGGAACCCATAAAATTCCTGAAATAGAGCCATTGTAATGGTTGAGTGATTGATATTATTATAGGAAAAATCTACCAAAGGAAGGTGCTTTACCCACAGTCCTATAAAGTCCAAGATGAATGATAACAATATATACTCCATTGTTTGGATGGTCCACTTCATCAGACCATCCATTTGAGGGTGGAAATTGGTGCTAAGGTGAAATAGAGAGCCAATGTAATGATAAAATCCACTCAAGACTTGTAAGGTAAAATAAGGATCCTAATAAGAGATGATGGTCCTCAGTACCCTAATAAGAATAACCACATTATCCACGTAATTCTTTATCAAGAAATCCATGACACTAGATTCATAGATTACCAAAAAATGAGACAACTTTAGCATTCAGTCCACTATCACCAAAATTACATCACATACTCCCTAATACCAGGGTAACATAGTGATGAAATACATTGATATGTCCTCCCATTTCCACTTAGAAGCATTAAAGGGCTACAAAAAACCTCTATGAATACATTTTTCTACCTTCACCTTATAGAAAACTAAAAAATTGACCACAAAATCTTCCATCAAACATTTCATCCTAGGCCAAAAAATCTATCAGCTCAAGCTATGATACATATTGGTCACACTAGGATACAACAATAAAGGTGAGATATGAAACTCGTAGATAAATTCCTCATGAATTTATAATAAAACAAACAACCCCCCTAAAACTACATTTGGTTTTGACCATCATCTGACAATCCCCCTAGAGTATCTTCATGGACAACACAATCATGCATCCTATCACAAAACGGTCGAGGCTTCCATCCAACCAAACCACCTAACTATCTTGTGCCATGGATTGAAGGGAATTACCAATCCCCACAGGGTGGAAACTAGTGTCTGGGTAGAAAACATTACATTTGTTATTGATTTATCCCATAAGATTCAACCACAAACAACCAACAAGAATAGACACCACCTAATGTTTAATAACCATAACACAAAGAAATAGTACTATCAAAGTTTAAATTTTTTATAATTTTAACCAAAACCAAGTTACCAAAAAGGGGAGAGGAAACAACCAGAAAAACCACAAACCTCCATATGAAATGCAGTTCAACACCTCATTCCACCACCACCAACACCTATGATAAGTGGATCTACTAGAAACTTGATCCACCATAACCACTATGGAACATCTTTCCTTGAACTGGGTGAAACATAAAAAGGTCTACATACACCTGAGGGTGTATGTGGGGTGTTAGAAAAATATCAATAGGATACCACCCAAAGGGATTACATGATATAACAGTATAATACAAATCAATATGCAAGGTTTTATTAAAATAAAGGGAAAATTTTAAGGAAAAACTTTAAGAAAATATTTTGGAATACATTTTAAGGAAAAGCAAGAATTTTGGAAGAAATTTCATGGAAAAAATTCTTTGAAAAATTAAATGGGAGAGTGTAGTCCACTATATTCCAATGATAGGAATATCATCACATGAACACCATTGGTAATCCCTAAGGCACTAGTGTTAGTGGGACACTAGGAAACTAATATCTTAGTGACATGGTATAACAACCATAACCCATAACATCATCATGCATGAGCCACTAGAGGGGAACACATACCAAGGTGTAGTGGTCCCCAATAACCATAATATTTTTAGTTAGTGTTGTAGTATCAATACTTATAGAGGGAACTGGGCCTTAGACTAGCTGATCCAACTAGATTACTAGTCCTAGTCTACCCATCTAGTCACCTAGGATTCCCTTTGTGCTCAATTTTCACTTCTCAACTCATAAGAACCACAAATTACACAAAAAAACTTCCAACATTGAAAAAACCAAATCCAATAAACCATTATCAATAGGAAAAACATTTTCAAAACCCTTTTCACATGAACATGTGTCCAACATTATAAACATCCATGAAAACCAACCATTTCTATTTGTAAAATCATCTTTCTACCCATAAGCACACCAAAAAACCTTGAAAACATGATTCAAAACACACACAATCCATATAACACATTTTGGAAGAAAAAAAGCATACCAAAATCTTTTAATAATGCTAAAGCATGGAATCACCAACCTCAAGCATGGAAACTTATAGAATCAGGTGGAAAACCACAACCACACCACAAGGAGACCCTATAAAGGATAAATCATATCATAAAAATCAATATTAAACCCAAAGAGACAAGGTTCAAATAAATTTAGGAAAACCAACCCACTAGAGAAATAAGAACTCAAGAAGGAAGGAAGAAAAAACCAAGAAGAAGGAAGAAATGAGAGGAGGAGATGCATACTTGAAGGGATATTGAAGATTCCACACTAAATCCACCAAAGGAATGAGGTCTAAGGGATACAAGAGGGAGGGGGAGATGTTCCTAGTTATTTAAATCCCGAATGGGATGAATTAGTGTGGATTTAGGGTTAAATTAAAAGAGGGAAAAGGGTAAATTTTACATTTCTAATGATCTGGACAGGCCACACATTTTGTTCGCATGGTTTGAAAACCATGTGGCAACTGTGTGTCCCCTCTGTCCTTAAGGAAAAGAGGTTGCATAATTTTTTGAAGGAGGGAACACACTCGTGTAGTTGATTGTGAACCTTAGACATACCCAATGGTCTCGGCGTATGGTTAGCCGCACACTCGTGCAACAGGTCATGCATCTTGGACAGTGCCACTATCCAGGGTGCACAGTCTCTACTAGGCTGGTGCATGGTTTCTACTAAGCATGAGACAACTGTTCACCACATGATGTTGAGTCTAAAAACTATAATTTTCACCAAAACACCTAGTAAATCCAAGAGAAAAATATAAGACCAAAAATAAAATAAAAAATACCTCAAAAAAAGATCATATATTTGAAAATTCTCCCTGCCATGAAATCTTTCCACCCCCCAAAAAGTCAACTCGAAGTCTGATCAAAGAAAAAAATGGGTACTGATCTTAAACTCAATATTTTTACTCACATGTCTCGTGATAATCATTACCATGCTGCCAAAGGATCCAAACCAATGGTTTGAATTTCCCATAAATCACCTTCTCCTGGGAATTCACAATCCTTACGAGTTTCTAAAATATATAAAATCTAGATTTCAGCTCCAACTCTTCCCAATTCAACACATGAGATGAGTTCGGATTATACCTATTTAGTTGTGAGACATGTAATACATCATGAATTGATGTCGAATAAGATAGTAAAGTTAACCAGTGTTCCACCTTAACAAATCTCTCAATAATCTCAAAAGGTCTAAAATACCTTATAATTTGCTTCCCTTGTTTACCAAGATGATGATGACCCAAACAAGGGGCCAATTTTAGAAGCACCCAATCACCAACTGATAATTCAAAGGATTAACACCGCTTATTGGTGTAATAATTGTGGTGGATCTTCACTATCAATAACTGCTTCCTAATCAACAAGAATTTATCAAACATATCCTATATAAGACTCGGTCCCAACAATAAGGTCTCACCCAACTCTTCCCAACATAAATGTGATCGACATTACTTACCATAAAGTGCATCTAAGGGAGACATTATTTTTAATGATTGGTAACTATTATTGTAATAAAATTATACCAATCCTAAATGGATATCCCATGAGCCTCAAAAATACAACTCATAGGCTCAGAGCATGTCTTCCAGGATTTTTTTCCTGCCCCATATGGCCATATTTTTGAGGATGCTATACCGGGATCATCTTGAACTAAAAACCCATTTTCCTCTGAAGAAATTCCTAAAATAGAGAGGTAAAATGAGGGTCCTTGTACAAAACATTAGATTATGACACACCATGAAGCCTCAATATCTTCTAAATGTACAAAAAACCCAACTCCTTCACTTTGGGTGAATTTGTGATTGGAATGATGTGGGGTGATTTGGTCAGATAATCAGTTAACACCCATATGGATTTCCTTCCCCAGGGTGTAATACGTAAGATAATAATGAAATGCATGGATACCTCATCCCACTTACATGTATTAATGGGTAATCGATGAAGAAAAACAAAGGACCTTTTGTGTTATTCTTTAACTTGGTGACAAACATAACACCTGGATATGAATTCAACTATATCCCATATCATACCCAACCACCAGAACCAACAAAACATATCATAAAAAATATTTGTGGTTCTAGGATGAATGAACCAATGATATTGGTGGATATCTTTCATCACCACCTTCCATAGTGACAACACCACCACAAAAAAACCCTTGAAGCAAATAATTCTATCTGAAGACAGCAACGAATCGCTGGAAACCTCCCCACCATTTAAGAAATACCTATACCACAGGAAAAACTCATTGTCTGAATACTCTTGATGTATCATCTATTGGAGGGAGTGTGTTAGCTGAAAACAATCCAAGAATTCACCTCCATTGTACTCCTTGGCCTCTAGATGCATCTAGGAAAAATACCCATTAAGGACCATTCATCACAGGACTCTTTCAATGCCTACACCTTCATTTTCCTACTTAGAGAATCCTCTACCACATTACCTTTACCAGGGGTGTACATGATATCAAAATTGAACCCCTGAAGATACTCACTGCACCGACACTGACTGAAATTTATATCCTTTTGGGAGAAAATGTAGGCGAAGATGTTATGGTCTGAGTAGACTAAAAACCTCTCCTTATAGAGGTAATGATTTCATTTCTTCAAGGCATGCATCATGGCCTCTAATTATAGGTAGTGGGTTGTGTATTTCTTCTCATGTGGTCAGAGATGGAAAGAAGCATATGCCACCACATGATCATCTTGCATCATCACACACCCAAGACCTATACCCGAAGCATCTTAATAGACCACATACCCCTTCCCAAACTTCAAAAAGATCAAAATAGGGTTTGTGGTCAACCACATATTAAGCTCTACAAAGGATTCTTGACATTCGAGGATCCATTCAAACTTTACTTGTAATGACCCAAAATTTTATTAATGAAACTTTATCTTGACCTAATTAAATTTCTTATTATGTAAAATGGTATATAAAAGATATGAAATTCCTTGGTTTTATGTTTTTGGATTTTAAAATACCATTAAGAAATTTTATCACTGCTAATATAGACGTTTGATAGTGATCACATGATTAGTATAAATATAGGGCTTTAACAAATCCAATTAACATTGATAAAGGAAGCAATGGTCTCATACAATAGAATTTATCCATACAGAGCCCATTTATTAGAGCTCTGGAAGGAGGTAGAATCACTGGGCTTTGCTCTGGACCAAGACCAAGCAGAGCTTCAGCAGGTTAAGCTTGAACAGAACTTCCTACGAGAGAAGTGGAAGTTAATAGAGATTACTACCCGAGTGATGTTATCCGAGCTGACCCAAGAGTCTGTCACCATCGCACACCTTACACTTAGGTCTTATGTGGGTGTTATAAGGGGTTATTCAAAAATACCCTAGCTCTATGATTATGTTCATTACTTTTTTTGTATAAAGAATATACATTAATTTTATTATTATTACTTTGTAAATGGTTTTTAAAGCACAAATAATATTTTTAGTAAATATTCAATTAAGAAAGATATCTTGATGAGTTAATGTATTTTTGAATTAAATATTAAAATATTATTACTAAATTATTTTTTATTAATTATAAATGATCATATAATTTTTTATGAATACAATTGAAATTTTTATTAAGGTTTGAAAACAGTTTTTGTCAAAACCCATGAAATTTAAATAAATGTCATTTTTTATTTTAAAATTAAAAATTCATATATTTAGAAAATTATTTAGATAAAATAAATATCAATTTTGGATTCAGGATGTTTAAATTATCTAACAATTATTTTTTTATAATTTTCTGAGACAATCCAATTTTTGGGTAAAGATTAAATACCATTTAAGTATATAATGTGTTTAATGAGATCATAATGGCCCAATAGTGAAGTAATAAAATAATATAAAAGGTATTTTTGGCCAAAATATGTTTTACCTTTAAATAATTCAATTTTATATTTTTTTGATTAATTTTAAGGTTCCTTAGTGGACCCTCCAAGACTTATAAAATATTTTAACTTTTTAAAATGATTTCCTTGAGAGTGTGACTCACCTCCACATAAGCAAACCAAATATTTTAAAAGGTTCGGCCGTTGGACTTAGAAAATAATGGTTTCTAATACCATTTGGAAAATTTCATGGGCAGAAACCATGGTTAGGTTTTTGGTTTTAAATATTTAATTTTATAGATTCCATAACATGAGTTTGTGAAATATTAAAGAATTCCCCTCCCTTTTCCTATATAAACCCTCCCAAGATCCCACTTATCTTCACTAAAAACCATTTGATCACATCCCTAATATTCCTTACTATCTCTATAATCCTCAAAAGTTTCCCCAATATCCCAATAATCCTCCCTTAAGCCTCTCCTAAGCCTTTGGGATCACACTTCCAAGTAAGGGGTTTCTTCCTTTCTCATTTTTGTCCAAATTTATCTATATTTATATACCATTTTTTTTCAATTAAAAAGCTTGGGGTATGGTTTCTCACATACTACATACTTCCCTACTTATTTTTTAATGATTATATACCTCTTTATCTCTCATTAATGCCTCCCATGAACACCCGTTACCATGCCAAAATTCTGTAAGGAATTTCTCTCTTCTCATTTACATTCAAGAAATTATTTTATATTATGCATATAAATTCCCTTACATATGTTGGTAAATGTATATATATAACCCCCTTACTTTCCATTTCATGTGCATATGATGAGATACCCCTTTCTCTCTCATCAACCATTTTTATGAATTCTTATATCACGCTGTTAAGCTGCCGAAATTACACCGTGATTTTTCATACCAAAGTCATTGTGTAGTGAATCCCATGCCCATTTCTCTATCAAGGGTATTCACATTTATGAACATTTAATTATTGATTATGAAGTTTCATTTATTAATTCCAGATTCCTGTACAGACCCGTAAAATTCAAGGGAAATTTTTTTCTTAATTTTCTTTAGAATTTTACAAGAGCGCGGTTTCAGACGGCACCTGATTCCGAGGCCCGGAGTGCCCAGAATCAATTTCCGAAGTTTGGCTCGAGTACGTTCAGTGAACGAACGAGCGGGAATTCCTAACTTTTGATCCGGTGCTCGGAATTGAAATCCGAGGGCACCGATGAACTTGCAGCGCCAATTTTCGCTTAAGGAGACCCTTTCGGAAGTTGCGTTTGTTGCGGGTTGAAAGTTAGTTTTTGGGTTTTTAGTTTAAGTTAAATAAAATTCGTGAAGAACAAATTTTATTTTAACTTGATAAATCCTACCAAAGGGGGTTGAAAGTGGGACCCACATCCACTTAACCTCCCTTGGGAGGATTAAGTGTGGTGGGGCCCACACGAAGCTCCCAACCTTTCATCTTCTCCCAACTTCCTTAACCCCTCATTAAATGACATGAGTTATTTAATTTTGGAGTTAATCCTTTTGAATTTCAAACTTTTGAAATTCTAGTGTGTTGTTGTGTTAATAAAATAAGATAGTGTCTTATTTTATTTTGGTTAATAGTTTTGTCTTCTTGGAAGGTTGAGAGCTTTTTTCTTCTTCTTCAAGTTCTGACGAAGAACACGAAGAACCTTCGAACTTGACGAAGAACACTCAAGTTCCGACGAAGAACGCCACTCCGCTCTTCTTCGTCTTCCGTGTCAACGAGAGGGAACGCCGCTTCCTCCTCGGATTCCCTTCGTCGGCATACGAAGTTTCGCCAACGACGTATCACATCGGACGCACCTCTTCATCATCGGATTTGACGAACGACGACCGCGACGCCCGACCTCCGCGACGTTGTCTTCCGCGGAACGTTGTCAAATCTATGAACCTATACCCGAGGTAGGGGTTGTTGATTTATTGTTTAATTATACCATTCTTGATCGTGGATCTAGAATGTCTAACGTGTGGCTTTTGAATACATTAAGTTGTGTTTTAACGTGAGGGGGCCGGACCGCATGAACACGGCCGAACCCCTCCTTCGTACTTGGTGTTTAAATTTGTGGATGAATCAAGGTGGCGTGGTGCCGTCGCACCACGCGGATTTTTCGCCCAATCTTGATACGCGATGCCGTCTCATGCGCACCATGGAAGAAACATCTTGAACGCGACGCCGTCGCGCCGCGTTTAAAGAAATCAAGGCACGGCGGTGGGGCGCGGTGCCGTGGCACCGTGCCGGACGACGAACACCGCAGCCGGTTCCGGGCCGCGGCGGAAAGAGAAGACCGGCGGCCGAGCCGCCGGCGTCGGAAGCCGAAGAGGGGACCGGAATTTCCGGTCCCGTTGGAGAAAACCGGCCGGCCAGCTGGCCGGCCGGATGGCTTTAAACCGGGGGAATTAATCCTCCGGCAAGCACACAAAAACCCCCCTCTTAAAGAGGGGGGCGGTTTCCATGAAAGGGGGGGGGGCAGCAGCCCCCCAGTTTTTCTCCAAGCCGGCCCCCACGTGGGGGCCGTTTTTTTTTGCAAAGGGCGCGACAATTAGCCGCGCCGCCCCTTCCAATCAGCGGGGGATTTGCCCCCCGCGTGCAGCCACCGTGCGGCGCCAGGCCGCCGCGGCCCCCGCGCCGCCGCGCCGTCGGCGGCCGGGCCGGGTCGGACCCGGGTCGACACGGTTCGGGCCGACCCAGGGGGGGTCGGGCCGGGTCGACCCGGACCCGGACCCCCCGTTTCGGATCAGATTCGGTCTTTTGGCCATAACTTGATCCACGGACCTCCGATCGACGAACCGTATACGGAAACGCGATCCTTGGATCGAGACGGTCGTTTCGGTATATCGCACTCAAGGTTTCGGATTACTTTGAGTTCGGCCGGGTTGGTTCGTTCACGAAACCAACCGGGCCTTCGGAGCGGAAACGCTCATATCTTGAGCTACGGACGTCCGATTGACGTGCCGTCAGCCGTGTTGTGTTCCTCTTAGTGAGACGGATCTTTTGGCATACTCCGCCCGAGGTTTGGACGCAGGTGGAGTACGGTCGGGTTGGTTTTGCCTTAAAAACCAACCGGGCCCCGGGGACGAAAATGCCAATAACTCTCAGACCGGGCGTCCGATCGACGCGCCGTCTGTTGCGTTGAGTTCCTGTTGACGATACGGAACTTTTGGATACATCAACTCTGGACTTTGTGACAGTTGATGTATCAGCCTCTCGGCTCGTGGAGCGGACCCTCCTGTATGAGTTTGCTGTGTGCGGGAACCCTAGTGCTAGCTGCGACTGCTACTACTGCTTCTGTGACTGCGACGACGACAGTACAGAGATTCTGTGTGGATTCGACGACGACGACTACAGCACTCAGCGATCCTACGTGGGTCAGTGCTACAGGTCCTGTGTGGGCCCGATCCTGTGTGGGTCCGATCCTGTGTGGGTCCTTGCGCTCAGCGGTCCTGTGTGAACCAGCGCCTACAGGTCCTGTGTGGGCCCGATCCTGTGTGGGTCTTTGCGGGGGTTAGTTACCTATCGATCCTTCGTGGGTCCGACGACTTAGATGGACCAGAGATCATCTTTATCGTCCCTGAAGAAGTATTCCTGTGTGAGCTGAATCCTTTTTGCTTTCCTGTGTGGATTGTGTTGAGAAATCCTGTGTGGATTACGTTTTGCTTTCCTGTGTGGAATACGTATACTTTCCTGTGTGGACTGAGTTGTACTTGGGCTCGGAGGTTGGAGCGTATTCGAATTGATGACTTAGGTATATGTATGGGCATATACCTAAGCAGTGTCGGTTGTTACTTCGTGATTGTACCTTTCTTCGTGGTTTATCCTTTGTGGATTTGAGAGACCTTCAGGGGTCTCGGGGTCCCTACTGAGTAGCTTATACTCACCCTTGCACGGGCTTTGCCCGCACTACGTTGTGTTGGTTGCAGACGACGGACAGCGTTGACCTTAGCTGAGGCTTGCAGAGCGGGACGGTACCCGGAGGTGGACCACTGGGCAGGACGTGCTCGGAGCGGATGGCGGGACCCGTGGAGCAGAGGAGCTATCTGTACCCACCCTTCAGGTGGGATTTCCAGTGGACAGCTCGGAGTAGCGGCTTTTACTTTTCAGTTGCTGTTTTCCCTTTCGAGTTGTACTTTACTTTCAGTTTGGGTTTGTATTCTGGCCCATTTACTTTTCCGCACTTTCAGTTGTACTCTGCTTTTGTTTAGTGTTTACTTTCCGCTTGCTTACTCTGAGGTGTTTGTTTACTTTACAAAGGCAATGCCTTCCCTTTTTACCGGGATTTACGCCTTGGTGCTAGTCGCCAGCCCCTGGCCTATGGAAGGCGGGCTTGGGGTAGTCACGGCACGGTCCCCGAGGGCGGGTCGTGACAAATTGGTATCAGAGGAGTTCGGTTCTACCACGAACTCTGATCTTTTCTATGTGAAGCAATAATGTTTAGCGTATTGAGTGTGGTTATCAGTCCAGGGAGTCCAGTGTTGGTGCAGCGGCCGACGTATCCGTACACCGGGACCCTGACTTCTGATTTCCGACTTAATGCACAAAAACATTGATTGCGTGTGTGTTTCAAAGTTTTCTTTGTGATTACTTTATATCAGCTCACCAGGTATACTGTTCTGACCGTGGCGCACCTGTTTCCTTTTCAGGATGGCCCCACGACGGCAGCCAGCTAGGGTTCCGAGAGTCGAGCGTGACGACAGCCCACCGAGCGACGAGGCCTCGGTGCAGGGCCCTTTGTCAGCAGTGGCACCGGCGGTAGCTCTACCCGCCGAGCCCCCGATGCTTCCAGCAGCAGCCGCTGACGATGCACGTCGCTTCAGCGCACTGCATGAGTTTCAGTGCCAGCGACCGCCCAGGTTTTGCAGGGAGACGGATCCCCAGGCAGCAGAGGACTGGCTGGAGGCAGTGGTTCGAGTGTTTAGGCTAGTGAGGACACCAGCAGACCTCATGGTGATCCTCGCTGCGAGCCTACTACACGCAGCAGCAGGACGATGGTGGAGCCTGATGCTCCAGGTGCACGATGAGGCATCTCTACTTTGGACGGACTTTGAGAGCCTCTTCCGCTCGGAGTTCGTCCCAGCCACCCTTCGTGCGGTGCGTATCCAGGAGCTTCTTCAGCTGCGGCAGGGCAGCATGACGGTCGCTCAGTACTCGGCGAGATTTACCGATCTCTCGCGCTACTCGACCGACATGGTACGGGACCCATTCTTCCGGGCCCGGACCTTCGAGCAGGGCTTGAGACACGAGATCAGGGCATCGCTGATCTCCCTCAGTATACCGAATCAGACAGGAGTACTGGAGCGGGCCCTTCTGATCGAGAGCTTCCTTGTTGAGTCTACACCAGCACAGCGACCCACCGCAGGGCGACACGTGGCAGAGTCATCTGCAGCAGGCAGTCGACGGATGACTCAGGGGTCCAGGCAGACCAGACCTTCGGGCAGACGACCTCAGGACACTGGCTCAGCAGTGCGGGGCACACAGCACGAAGCCAGTATTTCGAGAGGCAGACAGTGCTACTCGTGCGGCAGGCAGGGCCACATGGCTCGTGACTGCCCGACCCGCCGTGCCGAGGAGCAGCAGACGGTTGAGGGACCACCGAGGCAGAGGCAGAGGGTCGACCGTGGCGGTCCGCAGGGAGGAGGCGGACGAGGCAGAGGAGCTGGACGAGCAGCCGGTGGTGGACGACGCTTTGAGGCTCTGCCACCACCACCACCAGGAGGTCCACCCCGACCACAGGGAGCTGGCAGGCAGAGACAGGCACAGCTCCAGGCAGCAGAGGCCTACGACCACGGCGCACCTGAGATGATTCGAGGTACTATCTGTGTCTATTCCACCCTTGCTGCAGTTCTTATAGACACAGGATCGAGTCACTCTTTCATAGCCACTGCCCTTGTTCGGAGCTCGGAGATTCCGACAGAGCCGTTGGCTCGATCCTTACGGCTAGAGACTCCTACGGGAGCAGACTCGACGATTACGCACTGGTGCCGGCAGTGTGAGCTTACTCTAGGAGGCGAGAGCTTCGGCTGGGATCTTCTTGTAGCAGCGTCGAGGCCTTACGACGTCATCTTGGGCATGGATTGGCTATCTACGGTCCATGCACAGATTGACTGTTTTAGGCGCAAGGTGTGATGTGTACGCACCGACAGGAGTAGGTTCACCTTCACCGGCGAGAAGGGAGCCTTAGCAGCACAGGATGGACTTCCGCAGAGGAGAGGACAGCCCCTCACCCATCAGTTGGCTAGCCTTATCCTTGGATCAGTTGACGTGCGGAGTCCTGGTTTTCCTGCAGTGGTGGATCAGTTTGCGGACGTTTTTCCCGATGACGTTCCAGGGCTACCTCCTCACAGAGAGGTAGAATTTTATATTGACTTGTACCCCGGGACAGCCCCGATATCCACTCCAGCATATCGGATGGCCCCCGCCGAGCTTCGAGAGCTACGGGTACAGTTTGAGGACTTGCAGGGCAAGGGGTTCATCCGACCCAGTGTTTCACCCTGGGCTTCCCCGATTTTGTTCGCCAAGAAGGCGGACGGGAGCTTGCGACTTTGTGTTGACTATCGTCTCCTGAACCAGGTGACAGTGAGGAACAAGTATCCGCTACCGAGGATTGATGACCTCTTTGATCAGCTCAAGGGAGCACGGTGGTTCTCGAAGATAGATCTCAGGTCAGGCTACCATCAGCTCAGAGTCAGAGATGAGGATGTGCAGAAGACAGCCTTCAGATGTCGGTATGGCCACTATGAGTTCTTGGTTATGCCATTCAGTGTAACCAATGCTCCAGCAGTGTTCATGGCTCTCATGAACAGGATCTTTCAGCCATACCTCGATCGGTTTGTCGTGGTCTTCATCGACGACATTCTGATTTACTCTACGACAGAGGAAGAGCACGCCTATCACTTGAGAGTTGTACTAGACACACTCCGAGAGCACCAGCTTTATGGTAATCTCTCGAAGTGCCAGTTCTGGATACGTGAGGTCCACTTCTTGGGACATGTTATCTCTGAGGCGGGAGTTGCAGTGGATCCCGCGAAGATTGAGGCTGTGTTAGCTTGGGAGCCACCCAGGAGCGTGACTGAGGTTCGGAGTTTCTTGGGACTAGCAGGATACTATCGGAGATTCGTGCCAGACTTCTCTAGAGTTTCGGCATCACTCACAGCTTTGACGAAGAAGGGGAAACCCTTCATATGGCCAGACATATGTCAGCAGAGCTTCCAGGAGCTGAGACAGAGATTGACCTGCGCACCTATCTTGAGGTTGCCTGAGGAGGGAGTAGGGTACGTAGTTTACTGCGATGCATCAGGGATCGGACTCGGATGTGTTCTGATGCAGGAGCGGGCAGTGATCGCCTATGGATCACGTCAGTTGAGGCCACATGAGAAGAACTACGCTACCCATGACCTGGAGCTAGCAGCAGTGGTCTTCGCTCTGAAGACATGGCGACACTATCTGATGGGCGAGCGCTTTACAGTCTTTTCCGATCATCAGAGTCTCAGGTATATCTTCTCTCAGAAGGACCTGAACCTGAGACAACAACGATGGCTCGAGTTCCTCCAGGACTATGACTTTGAGATAGTCTATACTCCTGGGAAGGGGAACGTAGTAGCCGATGCCCTCAGCAGGAGGACGGGCATTCAGTTACTTGAGGAGGCGACGGAGCAGCTAGCCTCTTTGCAGATATCCTTCATGGATAGAGATGGAGCAGCCTTCCTTCAGTCTCTCACAGTCACTCCTCCACTACTGCAGCGGGTCAGGGAGGCACAGCGTGAGGACGCTTACTGTGAGACACGGCGTGCACAGATATCCTCGGGACAGGCACCTGATGGTTTCTCCCTTGGAGCAGAGAACGACATCCTTTTCCGAGGACGTACCATGGTACCAGTCGCTTTGCGAGAGGAAGTGCTGAGAGAGTTTCACACTTCTCCTTTAGCGGTACATCCTGGAGTGGCGAAGATTTACCAGGACCTCAGACGACAGCACTGGTGGCCGGGCATGAAGAAGGCTGTAGCAGAGTTCGTTTCTCGATGCCTTACCTTCCAGCAGGTGAAGGCAGAGCATCAGGTACCAGCAGGCTTGGTACAGCCCTTGGAGGTTCCGGTGTGGAAGTGGGACGGCATATCTATGGACTTCGTGACTGGACTTCCACGTACTTCCAGAGGTCACGACTCCATCTGGGTGATTGTTGACCGACTCACCAAGTTGGCACATTTCTTACCCATCAGAGAGCAGGGCTCAGTAGAGAGCTTGGGAAATCTCTACGTTCAGGAGATTGTGCGGCTCCACGGCGTGCCATCATCTATCGTCTCCGATCGAGATGCCCGCTTTACTTCCCAGCTTTGGAAGGGGTTACAGGAGGCGTTCGGGACGCAGCTACGTCTGAGCACAGCCTTTCACCCTCAGAAGGATGGTCAGATGGAGAGGACCATTCAGACTCTCGAGGACATGCTCCGCGCATGTGTCCTCGACTTTGGTCGTAACTGGGAGGACCACCTACCCTTGGTGGAGTTTGCGTACAACAACAGCTACCACTCCACCATCGGGATGGCACCGTACGAGGCGTTGTATGGCCGACCTTGTAGATCTCCTTTGTGCTGGACAGACCCTGGAGAGTCAGCACTGGTGGGACCGGAGATGGTCCAGGCCACGACAGAGAAGGTCCAGGTCATCCAGGAGCGGATGAGGACAGCTCAGAGCCGGCAGAAGTCATATGCTGACAGGAGGCAAAGGCCACTTGAGTTCGAGTATGGCAACCACGTCTTCTTGCGACTCTCACCTCGACATGGTATTCGGAGATTTGGCCGAGGCGGCAAGTTATCTCCGCGCTTCATCGGACCCTTCCAGGTCCTCAGCAGGGTTGGCGAGGTGGCTTATCGCCTGGCTCTACCACCTCAGTTGCACCGGGTGCACGACGTCTTCCACGTGTCTCAGCTGAGGAGATACGTGCACGACCCGATGCACATCATTGATCATGGGGAGCTTGACGTTGACGATGGGGTGACTTTTACGGAGGTCCCGGTGGAGATAGAGGATCGACAGGAGCAGGTCCTGCGTGGGCGATCGATTCCTCTTGTGCGCATCAGATGGCAGCACGGGAATCTCCAGGAGAGCACATGGGAGCGGGAGGCTCAGATGCGTGCTCAGTACCCTCATTTGTTTCCCTAGTTTTGATGTATCTTTACGGGGACGTAAAGCCCTGAGGTGGGAGTAATGTAAAGACCCGTAAAATTCAAGGGAATTTTTTTTCTTAATTTTCTTTAGAATTTTACAAGAGCGCGGTTTCAGACGGCACCTGATTCCGAGGCCCGGAGTGCCCGGAATCAATTTCCGAAGTTTGGCTCGGGTACGTTCAGTGAACGAACGAGCGGGAATTCCTAACTTTTGATCCGGTGCTCGGAATTGAAATCCGAGGGCACCGATGAACTCGCAGCGCCGATTTTCGCTTAAGGAGACCCTTTCGGAAGTTGCGTTTGTTGCGGGTTGAAAGTCAGTTTTTGGGTTTTTAGTTTAAGTTAAATAAAATTCGTGAAGAACAAATTTTATTTTAACTTGATAAATCCTACCAAAGGGGGTTGAAAGTGGGACCCACATCCACTTAACCTCCCTTGGGAGGATTAAGTGTGGTGGGGCCCACACGAAGCTCCCAACCTTTCATCTTCTCCCAACTTCCTTAACCCCTCATTAAATGACATGAGTTATTTAATTTTGGAGTTAATCCTTTTGAATTTCAAACTTTTGAAATTCTAGTGTGTTGTTGTGTTAATAAAATAAGATAGTGTCTTATTTTATTTTGGTTAATAGTTTTGTCTTCTTGGAAGGTTGAGAGATTTTTTCTTCTTCTTCAAGTTCTGACGAAGAACACGAAGAACCTTCGAACTTGACGAAGAACGCTCAAGTTCTGACGAAGAACGCCGCTCCGCTCTTCTTCGTCTTCCGTGTCAACGAGAGGGAACGCCGCTTCCTCCTCGGATTCCCTTCGTCGGCATACGAAGTTTCGCCAACGACGTATCACATCGGACGCACCTCTTCGTCATCGGATTTGACAAACGACGACCGCGACGCCCGACCTCCGCGACGTTGTCTTCCGTGGAACGTTGTCAAATCTACGAACCTATACCCGAGGTAGGGGTTGTTGATTTATTGTTTAATTATACCATTCTTGATCGTGGATCTAGCATGTCTAACGTGTGGCTTTTGAATACTTTAAGTTGTGTTTTAACGTGAGGGGGCCGGACCGCATGAACACGGCCGAACCCCTCCTTCGTACTTGGTGTTTAAATTTGTGGATGAATCAAGGTGGCGTGGTGCCGTCGCACCACGCGGATTTTTCGCCCAATCTTGATACGCGATGCCGTCGCACGCGCACCATGGAAGAAACATCTTGAACGCGACGCCGTCGCGCCGCGTTGAAAGAAATCAAGGCACGGCGGAGGGGCGCGGTGCCGTCACACCGCGCCGGACGACGAACACCGCGGCCGGTTCCGGGCCGCGGCGGAAAGAGAAGACCAGCGGCCGAGCCGCCGGCGTCGGAAGCCGAAGAGGGGACCGGAATTTCCGGTCCCGTTGGAGAAAACCGGCCGGCCAGCTGGCCGGCCGGATGGCTTTCAACCGGTGGAATTAATCCCCCGGCCAGCACACAAAAACCCCCCTCTTAAAGAGGGGGGCGGTTTCCATGAAAGGGGGGGGGGCAGTAGCCCCCCGGTTTTTCTCCAAGCCGGCCCCCACGTGGGGGCCGTTTTTTTTGCAAAGGGCGCGGCAATTAGCCGCGCCGCCCCTTCCAATCAGCGGGGGCTTTGCCCACCGCGTGCAGCCACCGTACGGCGCCAGGCCGCCGCGGCCCCCGCGCCGCCGCGCCGCCGGCCGGCCGGGCCGGGTCGGACCCAGGTCGGGTCGACCCGGTTCGGGCCGACCCAGGGGGGGTCGGGCCGGGTCGACCCGGACCCGGACCCCCCGTTTCGGATCAGATTCGGTCTTTTGGCCATAACTTGAGCCACAGACCTCCGATCGACGAACCGTCTGCGGCAACGCGATCCTTGGATCGAGACGGTCGTTTCGGTATATTGCACTCAAGGTTTCTGATTACTTTGAGTTCGGACGGGTTGGTTCGTTCACGAAACCAACCGGGCCTTCGGAGCGGAAACACTCATATCTTGAGCTACAGACGTCCGATTGACGTGCCGTCAGCCGTGTTGTGTTCCTCTTAGTGAGACGGATATTTTGGCATACTCCGCCCGAGGTTTGGACGCAGGTGGAGTACGGTCGGGTTGGTTTTGCCTTAAAAACCAACCGGGCCCCGGGGACGAAAATGCCAATAACTCTCAGACCGGGCGTCCGATCGACGTGCCGTCTGTTGCGTTGAGTTCCTGTTGACGATACGGAACTTTTGGATACATCAACTCTGGACTTTGTGACAGTTGATGTATCAGCCTCTCGGCTCGTGGAGCGGACCCTCCTGTATGAGTTTGCTGTGTGCGGGAACCCCAGTGCTGGCTGCGACTGTTACTACTGCTACTGTGACTGCGACGACGAAAGTAAAGAGATTCTGTGTGGATTCGACGACGACGACTACAACACTCAACGATCCTACGTGGGTCAGTGCTACAGGTCCTGTGTGGGCCCGATCCTGTGTGGGTCCGATCCTGTGTGGGTCCTTGCGCTCAGCGGTCCTGTGTGACCCAGCGCCTACAGGTCCTGTGTGGGCCCGATCCTGTGTGGGTCTTTGCGGGGGTTAGTTACCTATCGATCCTTCGTGGGTCTGACGACTTAGATGGATCAGAGATCATCTTTATCGTCCCTGAAGAAGTATTCCTGTGTGAGCTGAATCCTTTTTGCTTTCCTGTGTGGATTGTGTTGAGCAATCCTGTGTGGATTACGTTTTGCTTTCCTGTGTGGAATACGTATACTTTCCTGTGTGGACTGAGTTGTACTTGGGCTCGGAGGTTGGAGCATATTCGAATTGATGACTTAGGTATATGTATGGGCATATACCTAAGCAGTGTCGGTTGTTACTTCGTGATTGTACCTTTCTTCGTGGTTTATCCTTTGTGGATTTGAGAGACCTTCAGGGGTCTCGGGGTCCCTACTGAGTAGCTTATACTCACCCCTGCACGGGCTTTGCCCGCACTACGTTGTGTTGGTTGCAGACGACGGACAGCATTGACCTTAGCTGAGGCTTGCAGAGCGGGACGGTACCCGGAGGTGGACCACTGGGCGGGACGTGCTCGGAGCGGACGGCGGGACCCGTGGAGCAGAGGAGCTATCTGTACCCACCCTTCAGGTGGGATTTCCAGTGGACAGCTCGGAGTAGCAGCTTTTACTTTTCAGTTGCTGTTTTCCCTTTCGAGTTGTACTTTACTTTCAGTTTGGGTTTGTATTCTGGCCCATTTACTTTTCCGCACTTTCAGTTGTACTTTGATTTTGTTTAGTGTTTACTTTCCGCTTGCTTACTCTGAGGTGTTTGTTTACTTTACAAAGGCAATGCCTTCCCTTTTTACCGGGATTTACGCCTTGGTGCTAGTCGCCAGCCCCTGGCCTATGGAAGGCGGGCTTGGGGTAGTCACGGCACGGTCCTCGAGGGCGGGTCGTGACAATTCCTTTATCTTGGAATAAATGATGATGTTTAATGAATACTTGTTGTATGATCTATGTGGCACACTTATGCATGAAATGAAATTATTAAGAAGGGTGCACCCTGATAGCACTCCAATGCATTTAGTAAATAATAGTATCACGATACAACATGTGAAATGAGAGTTTACTCATGATAATTCAAGTTCAATAAGGGTTTACCTATGCGCCATGTGCAATGAGCCTTAGCTCATGCTAATATCTTGTTAAATGTTGTTTCCAAATTTCCATGTTATGATAATCATGCTATATCATGCCTTTATGATTCATGTTTCTCTTGTTATCCATTGATATTACTATTTACCAAAATGTAATATATTCTTCCTGTTATGCCTTTTTTACTCCCTTACCATGCTTTATATCTCACGTTTTTCTTATGCATGTCCTCAGGTTATTCTATGAAATGCTAAGTACGAAGGAATGTTGTAGTCATGTAAAAGAAGTTTACAATTAGGATATTCTATTTTATGTTCTAAGTTTTCATGTAATGTTATTAATTTTACCAAGACACTAGACCTCTCAATCCACATATTTGTCTTAAGTGAAATTTTATGTAATAAATCATGTTTAATTTTTTAATAAATTGCAGGGTTGTTATAGTTGGTATCAGAGGATAGATTTAGTTATATTTGGGATTAGTATTAGAAAGCCATAGTGAAATCCTTAGGGATAAGACTAATTATGATAAAAACATCCCTAAATTTCTATGAGTATAGATTAAGTGGTTTATCAAGAAAATACATCCCTTTCTGGATAGGAACAAGTAGAGGCGGATCTAGCATAGATGTATCTAGGGGTAAAACTTAAAAACACCACTTTGAGCTAGAATCAAATGAGAACTGGTGCATGACAATGAGTTTTGCTGAAAAATTTGTTACAACACCCCCGAGGGATATTTTTTTGTTAAATTCATAAGCTTAATATGAACCATTATTAAGGGAATAAAAAAAATTCCCCTAGTAATATATATTTTGAAGTAGATCATGGATAACATAGATTGAAGCCTATAAATTCAAAAGTTAAGGAAATAAATATAATTTAGAAGTTATACCTATTTTCATTGGATTCCCCTTTCTATGTCACCCCTAACTTTCCCCTTATTCCAGACAATGGCTGGTAATAGGAGGAATCCGGCTAAAAACTGATGCGAAGATCAATGTGAAGACTGTTCTAAGGAGATTCCCAATCTAATGGGAGCATGAATCAATTTTTTTTCACAATAATCTCTCATTTAACTCAAGTTTTGAATAGAAAAATGGGTTAAGAGGGAAATTCAACCACCCTAAGAAAGAAAAAGCTGCAATCAAGAGCTTCATGAGACAAAGACCTCCTACTTTTAATGGATAATACGATCCCATAATTGCCAAACAATGGATCAAATCCATTGAAAAGATCTTCTCCATCCTTCAATATTCCAAACAAGAGAAGGTTCTTCTATCTACTTATAATATGGAGGGTGAATCTGATCAATGGTGGACATTGATAAAAAATACGAAGCCTGAATAAGAGATTGATGTGTTGGAATAGAAGGATTTCTGGAAAATATTTTTTGATAAATATTTTCCACACACCCTCTGACTTAAGATGAAAATGAAATTCCATGCCCTCAATCAAAAAGATGATTAATCAATCAGAGAATAGGAGGAAAACTTCACAAGGATTTCACGATATGCCTCCATCTTTGTCGTTACCCCCAAATGCAAGGTTGACCACTTTTTTGATGGGATAAAACCTAGCCTACGGAAGGCCCTTGTGATCTGTGACTTCAATAGCTATAAAAAAATTGTCCAATGTTCCCTCAAAGTTGAAATGGAGATCAATGAATCTTAGGGGTATCATGGGGATAAGAATAAGAAATTGTAATTTAATTATGGTGGTCCGATGGATAAATCCAATGGTGCTAAGAAATTACAGAACCCCACTTTCCAAAGGTGCAGAAAGAAGCACCTTGGAAATTGCTTAAAGGAGTTGAGGAAATGCTTTAGGTGTGGAAGAGAAGGGAACCTGACCATTAACTACAGACAAGAAAAACCCCCAATTATGGAATAGGCGAGGAATGCTCCATTCGACCCTCAATGCATTGTTCATTTATTCAACTACAAAGAACTAGAGAAATTTTTAAAACTAGTTCCCTAAGACAAAGGTTTTTATAGGTAACCAACAACCTCTAAGGAACCAAGGGTGAGATTTTTCCATCACTATAGAAGAGGTGATCCCCAAAAATGAAGTGGTGATAGGTATTCTATTTATTCATTCAAGAATAGAAAATGTACTTTTTGATTCTGGTTCTATGCATTCTTTTATATCCTGAAAGTTTAGTTGAACAATCCCAACACCACCAAAAATCATGGAACTAAAGATGTCAGTGAGAATGGTAAATGGGGAAATCATTGCATCCCCTAAATATAACTCCTCCCATATCATAATTTTCGGATTGAACTTCCCAGATAACCTCTTCCTACTCCCTATGGTGGAATTTGATGTAATTCTTAGCATGGATTTCCTTTCCTTATATAGAGCCAACATAAATTTCCATGGGAGGGAAATCACTCTTCATATGGAGAATCAACCACAAATTCTATACAAGTGCAAGGAGGAGGATGGATATTCTTTAGCACCATCATCTCAAGTATGGATATTACTAACCTATGAGCATGCATATATTTCTCAGATGATTGAGTCTAAGGAAGGAACCATCCTTGAAGACATGCCTATTGTGAGGGAATTCACTGAAGTGTTTCCTGAGGAATTTCCCGATCTTCCTCTTAGAAGAGATGTTGAATTCTCGATTGATCTTATATTTAGGGATTTACCAATATCCAAAATTCGATATAGAATGGCTATTTTGAAGCTTGAAAAGCTAAAGAAACAACTAGAGGAGAATCTGGATAAAGGGTTTATATGCCCATGTGCTTCCCCATGGGGTGAACCAGTCCTCTTTTTCAAGAAGAAGGATTGGTCAATGTGCCTTTTCATTGATTATCCTGAGCTCAAAAAAATCATGACAAAGAACAAGTATCCTCTACCATGAATTGATGACTTTTTTAATCAGCTACGTGGGGAACAATACTTATCCAAGGTGGATCTATGGTTGGGATATTACCAAGTAAGGGTGAAAAATGAGGATATCCCCAAGAATGCTTTTCATACAATGTACGAACACTATGAATTAATTGTAATGCCTTTCAGACTAACTAATGCTCCAAAAATCTTCATGGAATTGATGAATAGATCCTTTAGATATTACATAAATTTTTTTTTGTGGTAGTATTTATAGATGATATTCTAATATTCTCCAAAACCAAGGAGGAGAATGAGGAGAATCTAAGCATTGTAATAAAGACCTTTTGAAAGTATAAGCACTATGAAAAGTACAACAAGTGTGAGTTCTGGTTAAAGGAGGTCTCATTCTTAGGTAATATCATCACAAGCAATGGGATATCTATGGATCCCTCCAAGATAGCAGCAATTGAGGGATGGACGAGGCCAAAATATGTAATAGATATTCATAGCTTCTTTGGGTTAGCTGGATATTATAGCCAATTTGTGGGAAATTTCTCTCAATTTTCAAACCCTCTTACCAAGATAACAAGGAAGTCAAGTTTTCTTGGAGTGATGAATGCAAAGAGTGATTCAAGGAGTTGAAAAGGAGTCTTATCACTGCTCCTGTACTCATATTAACCACAAGTGGAGAACTTTTTGTGGTATTCAGTGATGATTTAAAGAAGGGCCTATGATATGTGTTGAAACAAAATGACAAATTCATTGCCAATGATTCAAGGTAATTGAAATTCATGAACAAAAAGATCCAACACATGATCTGGAGTTGGATTCAGTGATGTTATCTTTAAATTTTTTTTTAACATTACCTATTTGGTGAAAAGTGTGAAATATATACAGATCAAAAAATCTTTAAGTATATATTCACACAGAAAGAGTTGAACATGTGCCAACGAAGATGGTTAGAGTAGATCAAATACTATGAATGCTCAATCCATTACCACCCTAGGAAAGAGGACAATGTGGAAGATGCTCTAAGTAGAAAGGACTCAACGATCCTATTATTGATGAAAATTTAAAAGGATCCAATCTTCTTAGATTTGATGAATATGGAAATGGGAATCATAAAGAAGGGAATCTCATCGATCCTTTCACAAATTATTTCCCAACCATCTCTTTTGGAAAGGTTAAATAATGATCAAAAGGATGAAGTGGGAATTCAGAAGAAAGTGGAAAGTATCAGAAAAGGGAAATCCTCAGAGTTCAATGTTAATGAAGAAGGAATTGTGAGATTTTGGTCAAAACTATGTATTCTATCAAATTCAGAGTTAAATAAAGAACTTTTGGATGATGCACATAGTTTGAATTTATCCATTCACCTAAGAAACACAAAGATGTATTGAGATCTCTGAGATCATTTTTGGTGGGATAAAATGAAGAAGGATATCATTGAGTATACATCGAAGTGCCTGGTATGTTAGCAAGTGAAGGATGAGAGACATAAGTCCAAGGGGATGATGAAACCATTACCCAAACCAGCATGGAAATGGGAGAACATCACCATAGAATTTGTCACCGGACTTCCAAATAAATCCAAAGGAAACAATGCTATCTCGGTAATTATGGATCATCTTACAAATACTGCACACTTCATTATAATTCGGAAGTATTTCTAATTGGATCAACTGGAATAGATATACATCAAAGAAGTGGTAATACTACATGGGGTACCAATATCTATTATATCCGATCGAGACCCAAGATTCACCTCTATGTTCTGGAAGAGTCTCCAACATGCTCAAAATACTGATATGCACTTTAGTACGGATTATCATCCTCAAACTGATGGCCAATATGAGTGGACTATCCAAAAAATTGAGGACATGTTGAGATCATTCTCAATGGACTTAAAAGGAGGATGATATCAATATCTTCCTCTGGTTGAGTTCTTTTACAACATCAGTTTCCACTCAAGCATCCAAATGGCTTCTTATGAATCCCTTTATGGGAAGAGGTTCAAAACACCATCATGTTGTGATGAAGTTGGGGAGAAAAAACTCCTAGGTATAGAAATGGTTTAAGAAATAATGGAGAAGGTTAAAACTATCCAACAACACATTAAAGCTGCTCAGAGTCGACAGAAGATCTATGCTGATAATCATCAATGAGACCTAGAGTTTGATGTTAGGGACATGGTATTCCTACTCATATCACCATGGAATAGAGTTATGAGATTTGGGAAGAAGTGAAAGCTTAGTCCAAGGTACATCAACCCTTTTGAGATCATTGATCTCATTAGAGCAATGTCCTATCGACTAAAACTCCCACTGAACCTATCTAAAATACATGATGTATTCCATGTATCACTCTTTAGTAAGTACATACCTGGCCCATCACAGGTACTCAATCCATAGATGGTACCCTTGGATAATGACCTCTCCTATGAAGAGAATATGGTGATGATCTTAGATTGTAGGTAAAAAGTTCTATGAAATAAGAAAATGCCCCTCATCAAGGTGTTGTGGTGAAACCAAAAATTTGAAGAAGCAGTGTGGGAATCATAGGAAGTGATGAAGAAGAGTTACCCTCATCTATTTTAGTGTGGGAAAATGAAATTTCAAGGGAAAAATTTATTAATGGGGGAAGACTGTAACGAACCAAAATTTTATTAATGAAAATTCCTCTTGATATATTTAAATGTCTTATTATGTAAAATTGTATATAAAAGATATGGACTTCCTTGGTTTTACGTTTTTGGATTTTAAAATACTGTTAAGAATTGTTATTGTTTCTAATATATCCATTGAACGGTGATCACATTATTAGTATAAATATAGGGTTTTAACAAATATAATTTACTTAGACAAAGGAAGTGATGGCCTCATCCAATAGAATTTATCCATACGATGCCCATTTTTTGGAGCTTGGGAAGAAGGTGGCACCATTGAGATTCACTCTAGACCAAGCCCAAGCCTAGATTCAACACGTTAAGCTTGAATGGATCTTCCTATAATAGAAGTCAAAGTTAATTGAGATTACCACCTAAGAGTTTTCATTATAGCCACCCCAAGATTCTTTCACCATCACACATCTTACCCTTAGGTCTTATGTAGGTGTTATAAGGGGATGTGCAACAAGACCCTAACACTATGATTTTGTGCATTATTTTTTGTATAAATAATATACATTCATTTTATTATTGTTACTTTATAAATGGGTTTTAAAGCACAAATTGTATTTTTAGTTAATATTAAATCAAGAAATATATTTTGATGAATTAATAGAGTTTTTAATTAAATAATAAAATATTATTACTAAATTATTTTTTATTAAATATAAATGATCATATAATTTTTTATGAATACAATTGAAATTTTTATTAAGGTTTAAAAATGGCCCCTGCGACCCCTCGCGGCCCTCGCGGCCTCCGTGCTGCCTTGAGATGCCCCGCGGCCACACCGTGCCACCCAGGCTAGGCCGCCAGGCCAGACCGCTCAGTGCGGGCTGGGTTGGGTCGGTCCGACTAGGTCGGTCCAGACCTAGACCCACTTCGACCCATTTACGTTCTTTTAGCCATAACTTTGGCACCAGATATCTGTTTGACGAACCATCAGTGGTGATGTAAACCTTGGAGCGAGACGGTCCCTTTGGTATACCACCCCTATAGTTTTAGGTAATGTTGGGGTATGGTCAGGTTGGATCAAGCACGAATTCAACCGATCCCTCGGGACTAAAAGGCTAATAACTTATAGACCAAGCGTCTGATTGACGTACCGTCTGTTGCATTGAGACCCCTATGATGTGGAGGTACTTTGAGATACTTCTTCTTGGGACTTCGTGGTAGTTGGAGTATCAACTAGTGGCTTGAGGAGCGGAACCTCCCAGAGACGAGCAATCTTAGCACAAGAACCAAGTAGCTGGCTATGACGTGAAGAATGAATAGCGATCCTATGTGGGTCAACACCGAGCGATCCTGTGTGGGTCAACACCTAGCGATCCAATGTGGGTCAGCACCGAGCGATCCTGTGTGGGTCAGCACCGAGCGATCCTGTGTGGGTTAGTACCTAGAGATCCTGTGTGGGTCAACACCGAGCGATCCTGTGTGGGTCAGCACCGAGCTATCCTGTGTGGGTCAACACCAAGCGATCCTGTGTGGGCCAGCACCAAGCGATCCTGTGTGGGTCCGCAACTAGAGATCCTTTGTCGGTATTCCTATTAACAGAGTATGTTGATTCAGTAGTTACATCTAATCATCTCTACTACTGTACCTAAGTTATACTTGGTGTGAGATGAGTTTGTACCTGAGCCATACTTTCCTTTGTTGTAATACCTTGTTGGTATTCTTCTGTGTGGAATACCTGTGTGGTACTTACCTTCGAGGTATTCCATCCTTTGTGGAACAGTTGATCTTGGGATTTTGAGTTAGACTCTGTGTTTCCTCATGATTGAGATGGGTATACTTAATAACTTAGGTATATGTATGGGCATATACCTAAGTAGTGTTGTCAGTGGATTTCATACCTTGTGGTTTATCCTTTGTAATTTTTTCGAGAACTTGAGGGTCTTGGGGTCCCTAATAAGTATTATTATACTCAACCTTGCACTAGCTATGACCGTAAATCGTTGTGTTTGGTGTAGACGACAAACAACGATGACTGAGGACGAGAGTACCAGGACTAGAGGTAGCTCGGAGGTGAATCTTAGACAAGGCGTTCCACAGAGATGACCTTTCGAGAGCTGTACCTACCCTTCAAATAGGATCCATTGTGGGTGATCATAGGAGCTGTTCCAGTTTACTTGTACTTTCAGTTTCTTGTACTTTCCAGTTGGGCTTGTATTATGGCCCCTTTTACTTACTGTAATCACTCTATTTACTATTCAGTTTACTTGAGTTCGTATCTTTTTGTGAACTTGGTTGGGTGTGTTTACAGGTTATAAATGCAATGCCTTCCCAGTTTTAGGGAATATGCCTTTGGTTCTAGTTTCCAGCCCCTAACCTATGGAAGGCTGGCTTGGGGTAGTCACGACACAGTCCCCGGGGCACGAGTCGTGACAAATTGGTATCAGAGAAGTCGATTCTATAGTAGAACATAGGACTATGATCTTTCTTTTTAACTGCAATAGTGTTAAGTGTTGTGAGTGTGGTTATCAGTTTAGGGAATCCAGTGTTGGTGCGGCGGCCAACATATCCCTACACCAGGACCCTGATTTCTGATTTCTGACTCAGTGCACTAAAACACTGATTATGTGTGTGTTTTCAAGAGTTTTCTTTGTGATCTCTTTGAGTAAGCTCACCAGGTATAAATTATTGACCATGGAATACCTTTGTGTTTTCAGGATTCCTCCACGCAGATAGATAGCTAGGGTTCCGGATATAGTACGCAATGATAACCCACCGAGCGATGAGGCCTCAGTGCAGGGCCCTCTTCTAGTAGAGGCACTAGCAGAGGCACCATCAGTACCATTACCCGTTGGGCCACCGATGCCACCAGACCTAACAGTAGAGAGTGCACGCTGCTTGATCACGTTGCATGAGTTCTAGTGCTAGAGGCCATCCAGGTTTAGGGGAGAGACAGACCCATAGGCGGCTGAGGATTGGATGGAGCCCTTGGTGAGAGTCTTCAGACTGGTAGGGACACGAGATGATCTCATGGTGATCTTTTCCACCAGTCTTCTACAGGGAGAAGTAGGAAAATGGTGGAGCATGATGCTCCAAATTCACGATGAGGTGACTCTTATCTAGGAAGACTTTGAGAACTTTTTTCGGGAAGAGTTTGTTCCAGCGACTCTTCGTGCAGTGTGCACACATGAGCTACTTCATCTGCAGTAGGGAAACATGATTGTGGATCAGTAATCAATGAGGTTCAATGACCTCTCACTCTAATCCATAGATATGGTGTGGGACCCATTCTTCAGGGCCAAGATCTTTAAGCAGGGACTCATTCAGGAGATCGGGGCTTCGATGATCTCACTCAACATCCCGATGTAGGCGGGGGTGTTAGAGAGATCCCTCCTAGTGGAGAGTTTCCTTACCGAGCAGTCACCAGCAACGAGACCCACTAATAGTCATCACATAGCAGAGTCTTCCATAGCTGGAAGTAGATAGATGTCACAGAGGTCCAAGAGGACCAGAACTAAAGGTGGATGACTGCAAGATTCAGAGTCGGTTGTGTGGGGCACCCAAGTCAGAGTCAGTCATTCCAGGAGTGGGTAATGTCACGCATTCGGCAGGCAGGGTCACATGGCTTGTGACTGTCTGACCCTCCATATGGATGATAAGCAGACGATCGAAGGACCACCCAAGAAAACACATAGATTTGACTGAGGAGGTCCGTAGGGAGATGATAGACATGGAAGAGAAGCTGGATATGCAGCTGGCGGTGGGAGACGATTCGAGATGTTGCCGCCACAACCACCAGGTGGTCCACCCCGACCACAGGGAGTAGGAGGACAGGGCCGAGATCAGCTCCAGGCAACTGAGGTCTATGATCACAACGCTCTGGTGAGGGGCAGTTCTAGTGGGCTGGGCCTACGGGTCATGTATTGGGAATGGTATGCCTTTGGTCTTCGGGTCATGTATTACGGGTCATGTCGGGCCTTGTGCCTTGGGCATACGGGTCATGTACGAGTTCCCCTTCAACCCTTAAAAGGGGGTTTAAATATAATAAAATAAAAAGAAGGCCTTCAGGACATTCGGGCAGTCATTCTTTAATTTCCACTACCCTCGTTCGGAGCTCAGATATTCCGATAGAGCCGTTGGATCAATTGTTACGGCTAGAGAGTCCTACGGGAGCAAATTTGACGATTATGCACAGGTGCCGGCATTGGGATCTTACTCTAGGAGGAGATAGATTTGGCTGGGATCTCCTAGTAGTGGCATCGAGGCCTTATGATGTCATCTTGGGTATGGACTGGTTATCTATAGTCCATGATCATATTGAATGTATTAGGCACAAAATACGGTGTGTCTGCATGGATGGGAACAGGTTTACCTTCCCCAGTGATAAGGGATCCTTTGCAGCACATGATGGATTTACCCGGAGGAGAGTGCACCTGGTCACTCATTAGTTGGCTTGCCTTACCCTCAGAGCAGTTGATGTGGAGAGTCCGAGTTATCCTGTAGTGGTGGACTAGTACGCAGATTTCTTCCCTAATGATGTTCCAGGTCTACCTCCCCACAGAGAGGTGGAATTTTACATTGATTTGTACCCTAGTACGAAACCGATATCTACACCAGCGTATCATATGGCTCCCACTGAGATTCGTGAGCTGCAGGTAAAGCTAGAGGACTTGCAGAGGGAAGGGATTCATTTGGCCCAGTGTTTCACCATGGGAAGCCCCAATTTTGTTCTCCAAGAAGGCGGATAGAAGCCTGAGACTTTGTGTCGACTATCATCACCTGAACCAGGTGACCGTGAAGAACAAGTACCTACTTCCAAGAATTGAAGACCTCTTTGATCAGCTAATGGGAGCACGATGGTTCTCGAAGATAATCCTCAGATCAGGCTATCACCAGCTTAGAGTACAGGAAAAGGATGTGCAGAAGATGGATTTCAGATGTCGGTACGACCACTATGAGTTCTTGGTTATGCCATTCAGTGTAACCAATGCTCCAACAGTGTTCATGGGACTCACGAACAGGATCTTTCAGCCTTACCTTGATCACTTTATAGTAGTCTTAATCAAAGACAATATGATCTACTTGACTACTGAGGAGAAAAATTCCTATCATTTGCAGGTAGTACTGGACACACTCTGAGATCATCAACTTTAGGTAAGCTCTTGAAGTGCCAGTTTTTGATCCGAGAGGTTCACTTTTTTGGGACATGTCATATCGGAGGCTGGAGTTGCAGTGGATCCAGTGAAGATTGAGGTGATACTTGCTTGGGAGCCATCTAGGAGTGTGATGGAGGTACGAAGTTTCCTTGGTCTGGATGGATACTACATGAGGTTTTTGATAGATTTATCTAGAGTTTCATCACCACTATCATCTTTAAAAAAGAAGGGGAAACCCTTCGTATGGTCAGAGAGATGACATCAGAGTTTTCAGAAGATGAGGCAGAGGCTGACTAGAGCTCCCATCTTGAGGCTTCCAGAGGAGTGCGTAGGGTACGTAGTCTACTGGGATGCATCAGGGACTGGGCTTGGATGTGTACTGATGCTGGAGTGAGCAGTGACCGCATATGGTTCTCAACAGCTAAGATAGAATGAGCAGAACTACGCTACCCATGACATGGAGTTAGCAGTAGTGGTCTTCACTTTGAAGATGTGGCAACATTACTTGATGGGAGAGAGTTTTATAGTGTACTCTGATCACAAGAGTCTCAGGTATATCTTCTCTCAGAAGGACCTAAATCTGAGACAACAACTTTGGCTTGAGTTCCTCTAAGACTATTACTTCGAGATAGTCTATACTCCTAGGAAGGGGAACGTTGTAGCAGATGCACTCAGCAGAAGATCTGGTATACATCTGCTAGGTGAGGCGACGAAGCGGCTGACCGCTTTGTAGATATCCTTTGTGGATCGGGATGGATAAACTTTTCTTCATTCTCTTACAGTCACTCCCCCATTTCTTCAGCGAGTTAGGGAGGCGCAATGTGGGGACACTGACTGCAATACATGACGTGCTCAGATATCCACAGGACATGCACTAGATGGATTTTATGAAGGCAGTAAGCACGTAATCTTCTTCAGAGGACGCACCATGGTACCATTGTCTCTTCAGGAGGAAGTGATGAGGGAGTTCTACACATCCCCTCTAGCGGTACATACAGGAGTGGCGAAGATGTACCAGGATCTCTGACGACAGCACTGGTGGCCGGGAATGAAGAAAGCTGTGGCAGAGTTTGTCTCTCGATGCCTCGCTTTTCAGTAAGTGAAGGCGGGGCATCAGGTACCAGCAGGCTTGGTTTAGCCTTTAGAGGTCCCAGAGTGGAAGTGGGATGATATATCTATGGAATTCGTGACATGAATTCCATGTACATCCAGAGGTCATGACTCGATTTGGGTGATCATCGACCGACTCACCAAGTCGGCCCACTTCCTGCCGATCAGAGAGTAGGGTTCAACAGAGATCTTAGGATGCCTCTATGTGGAGGAGATTTTTCAGATACATAGATTACCCTCGATGATTTTATTCGATTGTGATGCGCGTTTTACTTCTTGGATTTGGAAGAGGTTGCAAGAGGCTTTCGAGACGCAACTTCGTTTGAGCACCGCCTTCCATCCTCAGACAGATGGTTAGACTAAGCAGACCATTCAGACCCTCGAGGACATGCTACGTGCTTGCATCCTCGAATTCAGTCATAGTTGGGAGGATCACTTTCCTTTGGTGGAGTTTTCATACAATAACATCTATCACTCCACCATTGGGATGGAACCTTTTGTGGCATTGTACGGGCGACCTTGGAGATCACCTTTGTGCTGGAATGACCCAAGGGAGTCAGCACTAGTGGGATCGGAGATGGTACGGGCTACCACAGAGAAAGTGCAGATCATCCAGGAACAGATGAAGACTGCATCGAGTAGGCCGAAGTCTTATGCCGACAGGAGATAGAGACCTCTGGAGTTTGAGGATGGCGGCCACGTCTTTCTACAGGTCTCACCTTGATGAGTTTAGCGGAGATTTGGTCAAGGCAGAAAGTTATCTCCAAGGTTCATCGGACCTTTTGACGTCCTCAATAGAGTTTTCGAAGTAGCATACCCCTTAGCTCTTCCACCTCAGGTGCACCGGGTGCACGACGTCTTCCACATATCCTAGTTGAGGAGATTTGTGCACTACCCTTCTCACATCATCAACCATGGAGAGATGGACATCGATGATGGGGCGATGTTTAAGGAAGTTCCAGTGGAGATTGAGGATCGACAGGAGTGGGTCCTTCATGGGTGTTCGATACCTCTGGTGCGTGTTCGTTGGAAGCACAGGAACCTCCAGGAGAGAACCTAGGAGTGGGAGGCACAGATTCATTCTCAGTACCCCCACTTGTTTTCCTAGTTTTGAGTTGTGGATTACGGGGACATAAAGCCCTAATGTGTGGAGAATGTAAAGACCCAAAATTTCCATTTAATTTTTTTAACTAAATGGGAATTTTACGAGTCTGTGAAAATTGACGGCGCATGATTATGAGGCCTGGAGTGACCGAAATGAACTTCTGAACTTTTTTTTGGGTATGTTCAGTAAACGTGCGAGCGAGTTTTCTAACTTTTGAACCAATGCTCAGAATTGAAATCCGAGGGCACCATTGAACTCGCAATGCCGATATTCGCTTAAGGAGACCATCAACTTGACCGCAGTATGTTGAGGGTGGAAGTTAGTTTTTAACTTATTTGGGAAAGAATAAAAATAAAATAAAATGGTGTAACATTTTATTTTTATTTTATTTTGAAACTCCCATGTGGATGCTTCACAGGTGGGGACCACCTGATCTAAACCTCCCTTGAGATGTTATGGTGGTGGGGACCACCTGAGTATAAACCCCTTTAAACTCCCCTTTAATGGAAGAAACCCTCAAACTTCCTATTAAATATAGGGGTTTAATTCCATGTGATTAATATTTCCCATGTTCTTCCATTCTAACCCAAGAACGTGGATCAAATCTCTCTAACTAGTTGATTCACGAATGTTTTCTTTTGTGGGTCTGGGAATAGTGATTGATGGAGGTTGTGAGGTTTTATGTTTTAAATATCTTCCATACACATTCTTAGTTAAAAATTTGTGAACCACTTGCTACCGCTCTAACACGGAGAGTGCGGGCAAACAAACATGATTCGACCTGTCCACATTTTATTGTGTTTAATTATTGTGTTCTTCGTGATGGAGGAGGACGAAAACCAACCTCGGTGGGGCATGAGAATAGCGGCCTACAACACCGCCGACCACAACGAAGGCAACGACACAACGACGTCACCCCACGACCACCGCACTGCCCGTGGCCTCCACCGCCCGTGGCCTCTGTCACCCACGGCCTTGGCCGCCTTGCATCCACCACGCTGCCCACGACCTCGGTCTCCCTGTGGCCACCGCGCAGCCCGCAGCCGCCGCGCCACCCGCGGCCTCCGCCGCGCCTCCCGCGGCCTCCGCCGCTCCTCCCGCGGCCTCCGCCGCGCCACCCGTGGCCTCCTCTGCCCAAAGACCTTGCGCCTTCCCCGACCACCATGGCCTCGTGCCGCCCTCTCGGACTTCACGGCCTCCGCGCCTCCCGCGGCCTCCACGCCAACCCGCAACCCTCGTGGCCCCCACGGACCCTCATGGCCCTCGTGGCCTCCGATCTGCCACGTGCCACCTCGCAGCCACACAACACCATCCAAGCCGGGCCACACCGTGGGCCGGGCCATGTCGGTTCGACCGTGTCAGATCAGACCAAGACCCACTTCGACCCATTTACGCTCTTTTGGCCATAACTTTGGCACCAGAATTCCATTTGATGAAACGTTAGTGGCACTGTAAACCTTGGAGTGAGATGGTCCCTTTGGTATAACCTCACTAGAGTTTTGGGTAAAGTTGGGGTATGGTCGGGTTGGATCGAGCACAAATCCAACCGGTCCCTTGGGACTAAGAGGATAATAACTTACAGATCGGGCGTCCGATTGACACACTGTCTGTTGCGTTGAGACCCCTATGATGTGGAGGCCCTTTGAGATACTTCTTCGTGGGACTAAGTGGCAATTGGATTATCGACCAGTGGCTTGAGGAGCAGACCCTACTGGAGATGAGCAAGCTTAGCGAGGGAACCAATAAGCTAGCTGTGACGTGAAGAATGAATAGTGATCCTGTGTGGGTCAACATCGAGCGATCCTGTGTGGGTCAGCACCTAGAAATCCTATGTGGGTTAGCATTGAGAAATCCTGTGTGGGTCAGCACCTAGCGATCCTGTCTGGGTCAGCACTGAGCGATCCTGGGTGGGTCAGCACCGAGCGATCCTATGTGGGTCAGCACCAAGCGATCCTGTGTGGGTCAGCACCGAGGGAACCTGTGTGGGTCATCATCTAGAGATCCTTCATGGGTCTGCCTCTTAACAGAGTAAGATGATTCAATAGTTACATCTAATCATCTCTACTACTGTAACTACGTTATACCTAGTGTGAGTTGAGTTCGTACTTGAGTGGTACTTCCTTTGTGGTAATACCTTGATGGTATTCTTCTGTGTGGCATACCTGTGTGGTACTTAACTTCAAGGTATTCCTTCCTTTGTGGAACAGTTGAGCTTGGGCTTTTGAGTTGGACTCTATTTTTCCTCATGATTGAGATGGGTATACTTGATAACTTAGGCATATATATGGGATTATACCTAATTAGGGTTGTCAGTTGATTTAATACCTTGTGGTTTATCCTTTGTGGATTTTGTGAGGCCTTGAGGGTCTTGGGGTTGATACTGAGTATCGTTATACTCACCCCTGCATGGGCTATTCCCGTACCTCGTTGTGTTTGGTGTAGATGACAGATAGTGCTGATTGAGGATGAGAGTACTAGGACTGGAGGTAGCTCAGAGGTAAACCTTAGATGAGGAGTTCCACAGAGATGAAAATTTGATAGCTGTACCTAACCTTCAGGTAGGATCCTTGGCGGGTGATAACATGAGCTGTTCGAATTTACTTGTACTTTCAGTTTCTTGTACTTTCCAGTTGGGCTTGTATTCTGACCCCTTTTACTTACTGTACTCACTCTGTTTACTATTCAGTTTACTTGAGTTCGTATGTTGCTGTGTGCTTGGTTGCATATGTTTATAGGTTATAAAGGCAAGGCCTTCAAATTTTTAGGGAATATGCCTTCGGTGCTAGTCGGCATCCCCTAACCTATGGAAGGCGGGCTTGGGGTAGTCACGGCACGGGCCCCGAGGGACGGGTCGTGACAATGCCAATTTCTCTATCAAGGGTATTCACCTTTATGAACATTTAATTATTAATTATAGAGTTTCATTTATGAATTACACACTCCTTTATCATAGAATAAATGATGATGTTTATTGAATGCATGTTGTATGATCTATGTGGCACACTTATGCATGGAATGAAATGATTAAGAAGGGTGCCCCCTGATAGCGCTCCAATGCATTGGGTAAAGAATAGTATCTTGATAATACATGTGAAATTAAGGTTTACTCATGATAATTAGAGTTTAATGAGGGTTTACTTATGCTCCACATGCAATGATCCTTGGATCATGCTAATATTATGTTAAATGTTGTTGCCACATTTCCAAGTTATGATAATCATGCTATATCATACCTTTTTGATTCATGTTTCTCTTATGCTCCATTGATATGGCTATTGCCTTACATGTATTATATTCTTCATATTATGCCTTATTTACTCCCTTACTGGGCTTTATAGCTCACCCTTTTCTTATGCATGTCCTCATGTTATCCCATGCAATGCTAAGTACAAAGGAATGTTGTGGTCATGTAAAAGAAGTTTTCAATAAGGATGTTGTGTTTTATGTTCTAAGTTGTCATGTAATGTTCCTAATTTTCCCAATACACCTAACCTATTGATCCTCAGAGTTGTCTTAAGTGAAATTTTATGTAATAAATCATGTTTAAGTGTGCAATAAAGAGCAGGTTTGTTGTAGTTGGTATCAGTGAATAGGTTTAGTTATTTTTTGGATTAGGATTAGAAAACCCTAGTAAAAGCATTAGGGATAAAACTAAGTATAATAAAAACAACCCTAATTTTTTTTGAGTATAGTGTAAGTGGTTTATCAAAAAAATACATCCCTATCTTGATACGAACAAGTAGAGGTGGCTCTGGTACAAATGTATCTAGGGGTAAAACCTGAAAAAACTGCTTTGAGCTTGACTCGAACGGGAATTGGTGCATGAAAATAGGCCTTTCTGCACACCTGGTTACTCCGTGGGATATGATTTGGTAAATTCAGAATTTTAGTATAAACCATTATTAAGGGAATAAAAAAATGCCCCTAAGAATATATGTTGGGAAGTAGATCATGGATAACATAGATTGAAGCCTATAAATTCGTAAGTTAAGGAAATAAATGTAATTTATAAGGTATCCCTTTTTTTCATTGGATTCCCCTTTATGTGTTACCCCTAAATTTCCTTTTATTCCAGCCACTGACCGGTAATAGGAGGAGTCAGGAAAACAACCGATGTGAAGATCGATGTGACGACTGTTCTAATGAGATTCCCAATCCGATGGGAGCGATAATCACAAATTTTTCACAATAATCTCTCAAATAACTCATGTTTTTAATAGAAACATGGGTCAAGGTGAAAATTCAACCCCCCTAAGAAAGAACATGATGAAATCAAGAGCTTCATGATACAAAGGCCTTATACTTTTAATGGATCATCCGATCCCTCAATCGCCAAACAATGGATCAACTCCATTGAGAATATCTTCTATATCCTTCTATGTTTAGAAAAAGAGAAGGTTCTTCTGGATGATTATCATATGGAGGGTGAAGCTGATCAATGCTGGACATTTATAAAAAATACGAAGCCTGATGAAGAGATCGAGGTGTTGGAATGGAAGGATTTTGGGAAATTTTTTTTGATGAATATTTTCTGTTCACTCTTCGACTTAAGATGGAAAGGTACTTCCTTGACCTCTAACAAAAATATGAAGAATCCATCAGAGCGTATGAGGAAAACTTTACAAGGCCTGCAAAATACACCTCCAGCTTTGTCATTAACCCTGAATACAAGGTTGACCGCTTCTTTAGTGGGCTAAAACCTAGCCTATAGAAGGACCTAGCAATTTGTGACTTCAATAGGTATGAGAAAATTGTACAATCTGCCCTCAAATTTGAAATGAATATTAGAGAATCTTAGGGGTTTCATAGGGATAAGAAGCAAAAAGTGGACTTCAATTCTGGAGGTTTGGTAGATAAATTCAATGGTGCTAAGAAAATCCATCACCCCACTTTCCAAAGGTGTGGAAAGAAGTACCCCAAAAATTTCCTAAAGGTGATGTGGAAATGATTTAGGTGTATAAGAAAAGGGAACCTAACCATTAACTAATGACAAGAAAAATCTACAGCCGTAACAGTGGAGAGGAACACTCTGTTTAACCCTCAACATGTTGTTCATTGCTTCAACTACAAATAACCATTGCACTTTGTAAACTAGTACCCTAAGACAAGGGTTTCCAGAGGCAACCAATAACCTCCAAGGCAGCAAGGGTGATCTTTTTCTATCACCACTGCTAAATTGAACCCTAAAAAAAAAAGTGGTGACAGGTATGATAGTTATTCATTCAAGAATAGAAAATTTAATTTTTGATTCTCATTCTACGCATTCTTTTACATCCTAAAAGTTTAGTAGAACAATCCCACCACCGCCACAAATCAAGGAAGTAAAGATGTCGATGAGAAAGGAAAATGGATAAATCATTGCATCCCATGAATATGACTCCTCCCTTGTCATAATTTGTGTATTGAACTTCCTTGAGAACCTCGTCGTACTCCCCCTAGTGGAATTTGATGCAATTCTTGGTATGGATTGACTTTCCTTATATAGAGCCAACATAAATTGTTGTGGGAGGGAAATCACTCTCCATATGGCGAATCAACCCCCAATTCTGTACAAGTGCAAGGAAGAGGATGAATCTTCTTTAGAACCATCATCTCAAGCCTAGATATTACCACCGTATGAGCATTAATATCTTTCTTAGATGACTGAGTATAAGGAAGCAACCATCTTTAAAGACATGCCTATTGTGAGGGAATTCGTTGAAGTATTTCCCGAGGAATTTCATGGTCTTCCTCCTAGAAGAGATATTGAATTATCGATTGATCTTATACTTGGGGATTTTCCAATATCCAAAAATCCATATATAATGGTTGTTACAGAGCTTGAGGAGATAAAGAAATAACTAGATAAGAATCTGGATAAATGATTTATACACCCAAGTGCTTCACCATAGGGTGCATTGGTCCTCTTCGTCAAGAGGAAGGTTGGGTAAATGCACCTTTGCATTGATTATTGTGAGCTCAAAAAAATCTAGATAAAGAACAAGTATCCTCTTCCATGAATTGATGACTTGTTCGATCAGCTACGTGGGGCACAATACTTCTCCAAGGTTGTTCTACGGTCAATATATTACCAATTAAGGGTGAAGAATGAGGATATCCCCAAGACTGCTTTACATACAGGGTATGTGCTCTATGAATTCATAGTAATGTATTTCAAACTCACTAATGCTCCAACAATCTTCATGGAATTGATGAATAGAGCCTTTAAATATTATCTCAACAAATTTGTGGTAGTCTTTACAGATGATATTCTAATATACTCAAAAACCAAGGAGGAGTATGAGGAGAATCTAAGAACTTTACTAGAGACCTTGTGAAAGGAGAAGCTCTATGAAAAGTACAAAAAGTGTGATTTCTGGTTGAAGGAGGTATCATTCTTGGGTCATATCATCATAAGAAAAGTTATATCTATGGATCCCTCCAAGAAATTAGTAATTGAGGGATAGATGAGGCAAAAATCTATTATGGATATTCGTAGCTTCTTTGGGTTAGCTGGATATTATCGCCGATTTGTGAGAAATTTCTCACGATTTTAAGACCCTCTTACCAAGATAACTCAAAAAGGATTCAAGTTTTCTTAGAGTGGTGAATGTGAAGGGAGATTTAAGGAGTTGAAAAGGAGGTTTATCACTATGACCATGTTCACATTATCCACAAGTAGATAACTTTTTACGATATTCAATTATGCTTCGAAAAAGGGACTGGGTTGTGTGTTGATGCAAAATGAAAAAATCATTGCCTATGCTCAAGGAAATTGAAATTTTATGAGAAAATTGATCCAACACATGATATGGAGTTGGATTAAGTGATATTTTCTTTAAAAATTTAGTAACATTACCTCTTTGGTGAAAAGTGTGAAATATATACAGATCACAAAAACCTCAAGTATATATTCACATAGAAAGAGTTCAACATGCACCAACGAAGATGGTTAGAGATGATCAAAGATTATGACTGCTCAATCCATTATGACCCTGGGAAAGTTAACAAGGTGGAAGATTCTCTAAGTATAAAGGACCCAATTATTCTATCATTTATGATAATTGAAAAGGATCAAATCTTCTTATATTTGGTGAAGATGGACATGAGAATCATAAAGAATGGAATATCATAAATCCTTTGACAAATGATTAGTCAACCGTCTCTTTTGTAAAGGTTAAAGGATGATCCAAAGGATGATGTGGGAATTTAGAAGAAAGTGTAAAGTTTCAGAAAGGGGAAATCCTCAGAGTTCAATGTTAATGAAGAAGGAATTGTGAGATTTGGGTCAAGACTATGCATTCTGTCAAATCTGGAGTTAAAGAAAAGCTTTTGGATGATGCACATAGTTCTAATTTCTCCATTCACCAAGGAAACAAAAATATGTATCGATATATATGAGAGAATTATTGGTTAGATAACATGGAGAAGGAGATCGCTGAGTATACATCAAAGTGCCTAATATGTCAGCAAGTGAAGGATGAGAGGCATAAGTCCAAGGGGATGATGCAACCATTACCCATACCAACATGGAAATTGGAGAACATCACCATGGACTTTGTCAATAGACTTCCAAAGAAATACTAAGGAAACAATTCTATCTAGATCATTGTGTATTATCTTATAAATATTTCCCACATCATTGCGATTTGGAAGGATTTCTCATTAGATCAACTGCCATAGATATACATGAGATAAGTAGTAAGGCTGCATGGTTTACCACTATCTATTGTATCTGATTGAGATCCAGGATTAACCTCTATGTTATGGAAGAGTCCCCAACATGCTCTGAATACTGATCTAAAATTCAGTATGGCTTATCATCCTCAAACTAATGGACAATCTGAGCGGACTATCCAAACACTTGAGGACATGTTGAGAGCATGCTCAATAGACTTCAAAGGAGGATGGGATCAACATCTTACTTTGGTTGATTTCTCGTACAACAACAGTTTCCTTTCAAGCATACAAATGGCTCCTTATGAATCCCTTTAATGGAATAGGTGCATAACATTAGCATGTTGGGATGAAGTTAGGGAGATAAAACTCTTAGGTCAAGAAATGGTTGAATAAATATTGGATAAGGTTAAGACCATCTAGCATCACATTAAAGCTGCTCAGAGTCAAAAAAGTGCTATGATGATAATCATTTAAGAGACCTAGAGTTTGATGTTGGAGACATGGAATTTATTTTCATATCACTATGGAATAGAGTTATGATATTTGGGAGGAAGGTAGAGATTATTACAAGGTACATCGACCCTTTTGAGATCCTTGATAGCATTGGAGCAGTGGCCAATCGACTAGAACTCCCACAGAACCTATCTCAACTACATGATGTATTACATGTATTACTCTTAAGTAAGTACATACCTAACCCATCACATGTACTCAATCAAGTGGTGGTACCATTGGATAATTACCTCTCCTATGAAGAGAATCTGATGATGATCTTAGATTGTAGGTAAAAAGTTCTAAGAAATAAGACAATGCCCATTGTCAAGGTGTTGTGGAGAATCCAAAAGTTTGAATAAGCAACGTGATAATCAGAGGAAGTGATGAAGCAGAGTTACCCTCATCCGTTATAGTTTGGGAATAGGAAAATTCGAGGGTGAAATTTCTTAAGGGGATAAGATTGTAACGATCCAATTTTTTTTAATGAAAATTATTCTTGATATAATTAAATTTCTTATTATGTAAAATGGTATATAAAAGATATGAAATTACTTGGTTTTAGGTTTTTGGATATTAAAATACCATTAAGAATTTTTAACATTGCTAATATAGTCATTGAACAGTGATCACATGATTAGTATAAATCTATGGCTTTAACAAATCCAATTTACTGAGACAAAGGAAGAAATAACCTCATCTATTAGAATTTCCCCATACGAATCCCATTTTTCAGAACTTGGGAAGGAGGTAGAATCACTAGGCTTCACTTTTTACTAAGCCCAAGTCGAGCTTCAACACGTTAATCTTGAATAGAACTGCCTATAGGAGAAGTGGAAGGTAAGAAAGATTACCACCTGAGCAATGTTATTCGAGCCACCCTAAGAGTCTGTCACCATCGCACACCTTACCCTTAGGTCTTATTTGAAAGTTATAAGGGGTTATGTAACAAGAACCTAGAACTATGATTATGTGCAATTTTTTTTTGTATAAAGAACACACATTTATTTTATTATTGTTACTTTGTAAATGGTTTTTAAATCACAAATAATATTTTTAGTTAATATTCGATTAAGAAAGACATTTTGATGAATTAATGTATTTTTTTAATTAAATAATAAAATATTATTAATAAATTATTTTTTATTAAATATAAATGATTATATCATTTTTTTATGAATACAATTGAAATTTTTATTAAGGTTTGAATACCATTTTTGTCAAAACCCATGAAATTTCAATAAATGTTTTTTTTTATTTTGAAATTGGAAATTCACATATTTATAAAACTATTTAGATAAAATGAATATCATTTTTTGTATTTAGTATGTCGAAATTATCTAACGGTGATTTTTTCATAATTTTCTAAGATAGTTGATGTTTTGGGTAAAAATTAAATACCGTTTAAGTATATAATGTGATTTAGGACATCATAATGGCCTAATAGTGATGTAATAAAATAATATAAAAGGGATTTTCGGACAAAATATTTTTTACCTTTAAAATAAGGTAATTTTAGATTGGTTTTATTAATTTTATGGTGCCTTAGTGGATCCTCCATGACTTATAAAATATTTAAACTTTTTAAAATGATTTCCTTGGGAGTGTGACTCACCTCCACATAAGAAAGCCTAATATTTTAAAAGGTTCATCCATTGGGTTTATAAAATAATATTTTTCAGTTACCTTTGACAAAAAAATGGTCATTAACCATGGGTTGGTTTGTAGTTTTAAATATTTAATTATATAGATTCCAAAACCTAAGTTTGTGAAATATGAAAGAATTCCCCTCTATTTTCCTATATAAACCCACCTAAGCTCCCACTTATCTTCACTCAAAACCATTGTAGAACGTCCCTACTCTTCCCTCATCTCTCTATAATCCTCCTAAGGTTCCCCAATATCCCAATAATCCTCTCTCAAGCCTTTCCCAAGCCTTTGGGATCACACATCCAAGTACGGGATTTCTTCCTTTCTCATTTTTGTCCAAATTTATCGATATTTATATACATTTTTTTAAATTAAAAATACTGGGGTATGATTTCTGACCTCACCAATACCTTCCTACTTATGTTTGAATGATTAGATACCTCTTTATCTCTCATTAATGCCTCCCATGCACACCCCTTACCATGCCTAAATTCCATAAGGAATTTCTCTCTTCTCATTTACATTCAAGCAATTATTTTATATTATGTTTATAAATTACATTACATATGTTGGGACATGTTTCTATATGACCCCCTCACTTTCCATTTCATGTAAATATGATAAGATACCCGTTTTTCTTTCATCAACCATTTTTACAAATTCTTATGTCATGTTGATAAGTTGCCGAAATTGCACCGTGATTTTCTAAGCCAAAGTCATTGTGTAGTGAATACCATTCCATTTCTATATGAAGGGTATTAAACTTTTTGGACATTTACTTATTGATTATGGAGTTTCATGTATTAATTATAAATTCCTTTATCATGGAATAAATGATGATGTTTAATGAATGCATGTTGTATGATCTATGTGGCACAGTTAAGCATACAATGAAATGATTAAGAAGGGTGCACCCTGATAGCAATCCAATGAATTGGGTGAAGAATAGTATCATGATACTCCTTGTGAAATGAGGGTTTAATCATAATAATTCAGGTTCAATTAGGGTTTACTCGTGATCCATGTGCAATGAGGCTTGGATCATGCTAATATCATGTTAAATGTTATTACCATATTTTCAAGTTATGACAATCATGATATATCATGAATTTATGATTCATGTTTCTCTTGTGCTCCATTGATATTACTATTGCCTAAAATATACTATATTCTTCATGTTATTCTTTGTTTACCCCCTTACTGAGCTTTATATATCACCCTTTTCTTATGCATGTTCTCAGGTTATCCCATGCAATGCTAAGTACGTTGGAATGCAGTGGTCATGTAAAAGAAGTTTTCATTAAGGATGTTGTGTTTTATGTTCAAAATTGTCTTGTAATGTTCCTAATTTTACCATGACAGTAGACCTCTCGATCTTCAGAGTTTTATTAAGTGCAATTTTATTAATAAATCATGTTTAGGTGTGTAATAAAGAGAAGCATTGTTATATTACCCCTTTCCGAGTAAGAACATTCATGGGTGAAACAAGATGGGAGAAATATATAACTATCCACCTGTAATACACTATCAGGCCCAAAAATCTTTTGATCTCAAAAACATTCTTCGGTTTCTCCCATGACATTACGACCTTGATCTTATTAGGGTCCACTATAACCCCATGTTTTGAGATCACAAGGTCTATAAACTTTAACTCACTGATCCAGAAGGTAAACTTGGAGATTTTAGCATAAAGGTGATGATCTCAAAGATTTATCAACATGATCATCAAGTGAACCTCATGATCTTCCTCAGTCCCTAAATAGACCAAGTTTTCATCCACCAACACCATAAAAAAAGATTAAAGGTGTTGATGGAACACCCTATTTATAATTTCCATGAAGACCACATGAGTATTCATCTAACTGAATGGAATGATAAAATACTCAAAGTGGCCATACCTACTTTGGAAGGCTGTTTTAGGAACATATGCCTCTCTAAATCTGACCTGGTTATACCCAAAATGAAAAATGGTCTTAGAGAACCACCTTTCCACCTTGATATGATCAAAGAGGCTATCAATGTGGGTAAAAGGGTATTTATTCCTTATCTTTACCTTATTTAGCTTCAGATAATTGATGCACAACTAGAGAGATTCATCGGCCTTCTTAGTAAAAAGAACTGGGGCGTCCCAAGGGGAGATTCTCGGTTGAATGAACTATTTGGATTCCAAATCATCTAGCTATATCTTTAGTTATCTCAAATTGGTGGGGGGGGGATACAGTATGAGGTAATAGATATCAGCTGTATTCCTGGTGCTAATTCGATGATGAACCCCCCATACCACTTTGGTGGAAAACCTAAGAAATAATATGGGAATAACTTTAAAAACTCATCCACCAAAGGAGGTAATCCACTATGAGAACCACTACCATTATCCGCTAACATGAGCGATGGGATCTAGAAAACAAGGCTTCCCAATTCGAAAAGTGAAGGTCCAACACATCTTGAAAGAGGATCCCATTCACCTTGAAAAACCTGGGAGCTTCCATTAGGTTCCATGAATATCACTCACCATAGATAATATTAAATTTGAACCTAAAAATGCACCATCAAATCCATATTGAGGATCACGTCGAAGAGGTCCATTTCCAAAACCATTAAATCTTATTCCAGCTTGACTCCTAACACAATGAGTGTATAGAATGAGCACCTAAAACCCCAATCCATCTTCTTACCAACTGAAATCACCAAATCCATTGCATAAGGCATGAGAACAGTTGTAAATTTCAACAAAGGTACCTATATCAAATAAGGAAACAACTATAGACTATGCCATAAAAATAGTACCTTGAAATGTTGCAGGTCCTACATCAGATTCTACTGGTTCCTGATTCATAGAATGAATGTTCATATTATTTGTAAGCCTGATAATGACCATTGACATGTGGCACTACCTTAAGATGACTCTAACTAGAAGAATATTCAGACCTACATCCACTACCATCAAACCAAGAACCCAAGGTAATAAATGGTTTCAACTATGACAATATCCCTATAGAGGCTGTGGAACCTACACCACCTTGATTTGGGTCTTCCAATTTACAAAAATATTGCAAATTCCCCATGATCACACACTGATGAAAAGGTTTGGGTGTAGTTGAACATGTTAACTACATATTACCCTTCCTTCCAAATTGATAGCACAAGACTAACCCATCATCTAAATCCATAGATGAAAACGGTCAAGAAGGTTGGCTTGAACTACCACATCCCCTATTTTCTTGCTTGTCTCACTTCATCTTCTTTTTAGAAAACTACCATTACCATGAATCACTGTAGAAGACCATCTAGAAAACCATACATTCGATTAAAATCCATCTCTACCATCAAGGCACAATCAACCACCTCAGTATAGGTATTCAATTTAAATAAGAATACTTGGCATCAGATGTCTGGACACAACCCCATTTCAAACCATTGATCCTTATATTGCTCATTGGAAACCACTTCAAGTGAAAACTGAACTAACTCTACAAAGAGGTTGGCGTACTCCATCTTGGTCCAATCTCCCTGGTGGAGATCCAGAAACTCCCAGTTCTTAGTGAATTACAAATTCTCTAGTCAATACTGCTCATTAAAAATGAACTTGAATTCTTTCCATCCCATATTCTCATGCTTCCCGGCCTGAACCAATAAATCCCAAAACCTATGACCAGGACCTTCCAATAAGAATATAGAAAATTTCTCTTTAACTACCTCAAGAGTATAAATAAACCCAAACATCCTTTCAATATCTTCAATCCAATACTCATCTTCTTGGGGATCCAAGCTACCCTAAAAATATTGAGACTTGTTCTTAATAAATTCTTGAGCCTTGTCCTTTCTCGAACCTAGTTTGGCTTCCCTAACCAGACAAGGAGCATGGAACACTCCCTGGAACAAGGTTTGGATGAAATAAACCATTTCTTAGACTAGTCTCTGATAAACTCATGAGGTAGAACTCTCTCCAGACTATTCTTGTAGTTTCGTTGGATGTCTCCAGGGAGGTATGACACTATATCATTTAACAAACCAAGGAAAACTATCAACACATCATTATAAAAATTCTCAATAGAAGTAACATTTTTAACATATTTATAAATCAAGACCAAAACCAAATAAAGAACAAAATCAATTTTGACCACTACACCACCACTCGATGTCCAAGCGTACTCTACAACCAATACATCTCAACCAGAGGATAAATAAAATCAATTCCCAAAATCTCATGGTGACGCAAGGTCTGTCACATGGTGTGTTGTCTAGAAACGCCAATCACAACCAGAACCTCAAGCCCCAACAATACTGGTTCTTTTCTATCGAGACTATTCCAAATAACATGACTTATTGAAAGGTAGAAACTGACTATGATACGATTTTTCATGAACTGATCCGGGTAACCATCCAACTTGACTCCCTAATTTGCCCATGACAAGGCTTGAAGGTTATTTGTGATCCCCATAGGCTAGAAACTAGTTCCAGGGCATCAAACATTACATCTGGGAATGATTTCACCCTTAATATTTAACCATAAATAACCAACAAGAATGAACATAACCACACGATCAATAACCATAACCCAAAGAAACACCACTATCATTGGTTAATAGTTTTACAATTTTATCCAAAACCAAAATAGAAAAATAGGGAGAAAAAACAACCACACAACCCAAAAACCTCCATGTGGAATGCGGACAACACAACATTACACCACCACCAACCCCTACGAGAAGTGGAGCCACTAGAAACCAGATCCACCATCACCACCATCGAACATATTGAATTTACCTGGTTAAAAAATAAAAAGGTTAACATACACCAAAGGGTGTATGTAGGGTGTGATCCTAATCCCAGTATAGTACCTACCAAATGGATTTGATGCTATAAAAATATAAGATAAATCAACACAAAAGGTTTTTTTTAAAAGAAAAGGGAACATTTTAAGGAAAAACTTTTAGAAAACATTTTGGAAGACAATTCACGTAAAAAATTTTAGAAATTTTTTTGGAATTCATTTTATGGAAAACATGTTGAAAAATTAAATGGTAGAGTGTGTTACATCGTATGATAAAGGTAATAATAACATCACATGAGCGCCACATGTAATTCCCAAGGCACTAATGTTAGTGGGACCCTAGGGACCTCATATCATGGTGACATGGTATAGAAACCATAACCCACAATGTCCTTATTGATGATCCACTGGAGGGGAATGCATCCTAATTTCTAATGGTCTCCAATCACCCACATATGTTTAGTTAGTGTTGTAGTTTCAATCCTACTAGAGAAAACCAGGACTCAGTTCTGGAAATCTGAAGACTACACTAGTCCTAGTCCGCACATCTAGTCACCAATGAATCCATTTGTGCTCGATTCCCACTTCTCAAGTCATAAGAAACACAACTTACACAAACACACTTCCAACATTTAAATCACTCAAGCCCATAAACCATTATCAACAGGCAAACCATTTTCAAAACCCTTTACACATGCACAAATGTAAAACATTATAAACATCCATGAAAACCAACCATTTCCATTATAAAAATAATATTTCAACCCATACACATACCAAAAACCTTTGAAAACTAGATTCAAACCACAAACACAATCCATAGAACACATTTAAGAAGAAAAAAAGGATGTCAAAATCATATAATAATGCTAAAGCATGGAATCACCTACCTGAATCTTGGAAACTTCCTAAATGTAGTGGAAAACCACTACCACACCCAAAGGAGACCCTATAAAAGAAATATCACACCATAAAAATAAATATTAAACCCAAATAGATAAGGTTAAATCGACTATTGGGCAACCAACCTAATGGAGAAAGAAGAAATTAAGAAGGAAGGAAGAAGAAACCAAGAGGAAGGAAGAAATGAGGGGATAAGAGGATTACTTGAATGGATCTTAAAGATTCCACATGAAATCCACCAAAGTAAAAAGGTCAAAGGGAGACAAGATAGAGGAGGAGAGGCACATAGGTATGGAAATCATGAATGGGATGAATTAGTGTGGATTGGGGTTAAATTCAAAGAGAAGAATGGGTAAATTGCACATTTTAATGATCTGGATAGGCCTCATGGTTTGAAAAATCATTTGGAAAATATACACCCGTTATATTCTTAAGGAAAATTATCTTCATTTCATTCTAGGGGAGAGTTCATGCTTGTATGGTTGACTGTGCACCTCAAACAGACCCACTGGTCTGGGCACATGGTTAGCCACACGCCCATGTGGCAGCCCATGTGGTCTAGACAGTGCCACTGTCCAGGGTACATGGTCTCTCTTGGACCGGTGCATGGTTTCTACTAAAAATATGCCAACCACATTCCACCATCTATCAAGTCCAAAAACTCAAATTTTCACCAAAAACACTTGGTAAATCCAAGATACAACTATAATACCAAAAATAAAAGATAAAATTCCTCAAAATTAGATCACAAATATAACACATTACATATTCCTCTAAATCTACCCACTAAGACTCCTCAACCTTATTCATCAAGGATGACTCCTTAGTCATTTGATAAAGATAACCTCAACCACCTATCTCCTCTGTATCAAGAAGAATCATTGCTAGCTCCTCCATCCCTTTACAAATATCTATATACACTTAAACCGTATCTCCTTAGGACTTTCAACTTAGCACATTTTAAACAACATTACCCTTCATTGGGGTGTAAGATATCTAAAAATAATAATATTAGAGAAAATCCATCCACCTCTATTGGTGTAGATTCAAATACCATTGAGATAATACATATTTCGAACTCTTATGGTTTGTGAAAACCACAGATTTCTCACCAATTAGGTAATTCCTCCATAGATTTAGTAGAAACAAAAATTATGCTAACTATAAAACATGTTTAGCATAATTATTATTATGGGAACATAACTTCCTTTACCCATAAGATATAAACACCCTATGCAACATTTGGATACAACCCAAGACTAGACATGAAGCATTAAAAAAATCTCAAACATCACACCCTCCTTAGGAAATTGAAGCACTGATCAAATTATCCTTGAAGTAACCAAATTATTCCTATAACTTATCATTACTCACAAAGCTCTAGTCCTTACTAATAAATGTTAATAGAGGGGGTGCAACCTAAGAAAAATTGGACATAAACTATTGGGAATAGCTAACAATACCATGAAAATTATGAACTTCCTTCACATTCTCCGGTGCCCCCAATAAAAAACTACCTCTATCTTTTATGGGTCTATGATCATGACCTACTAAGACACCACATGCCTAAGTAAATGTACCTCTCATGTTAAGAACTTTCAATTGTACAAATTTCCATAGAGATAATGGTGTCAAAGGTCCTTAAAAAGACCACAGAGATACTCGACATGATATTCCTCTATCTTTGCGTAAATCAAGATATCATCGATGAGCCTGATAGTGAATGAGTCCAATAACTCATGGAATATGGAGTTCATCATCCCCATAAACACATCTGGTGCATTCATGACACCAAATGGAATGACCAAAAACTTTAAGTGTCCACAATTACACCAGAAGGAAGTATTCATAATATCCTCATCAATCACCCTCATCTAGTGATATCTAAACTTCATGTTGATATTTGAAAACCAACGATATCCATTCATAGAGTTAAAAAAATATTTGATCCCCAAAAGAGGGTAATGACTGTTAACTATTAATTGATTCAACCGCTAGTAGTCTACACACAAACTCAGAATAACTCCCACCTTTATTGAGAACAACACTAGATAAACCCAAAGAGATACATTGGGTCAGATGAAACCTGTCAGAATAATATCATCCACCTAAAAACTCAACTCAAAAAGATCTAAAGTTTTAATTGGGTTGGGATCCATCAAAATCAGAGTCATGTCCTCTTGTAACTCTATCCCAAACTTGACGTCGTGTTGAGGGGGGAGGGGTTTAGTGTCATAACCTTATCTGGGAAGACATCCAATAACTATTCCACATCCCAAGGAACATCCTCTACTATATATTACATTGAAATATCCACTAACTAAAATAAAAGTGGCTCCACTTACCTTCTACCCATCTGATAACCTCACTCACCAATGAAATCCACTTGCTGGACCTCCACATAGAAAAACAAAAATCTCATATGGAAGTAGTTGATGATTACATGTATGGAATACAAATAATCCTCTCTAAGTAATAAATTGTATGACTAAATCTATAGTAGGAAGATTTCACTCACTGAATGGTTTTATTTATCACCAGTCTATATCTCCAAAACAAATCAAATAAAGTGGCTTGACCTCCAACTGGTGTAAATAAAATTAGGGGTACTATAAATATTTATACATATTGTAGTGAGTCACAGACTAAAGTAGGATCAATAAAGTAGAATGAATATCCAAAATAAAATAATTCACAAACAAGAGTATACAATAAACCAATCATACATATTACAACCTCTGTCTCTATTAGCACCACAACCTCCAATGCATGCATTTGAATATGCCCATATCCTCTGTCTCTTTACTGTTGTCCTCCATGAATGCACTCTATCCTAGGTCCCTATGGAAAAGAACCATCATAAGGCCACCCATAACAACACCATATGACCTCAATTGTTGAAAAATCATTGGCAGTCCCTTCTACTGGAACTGCCTCAGAGGAAACTACCGGTGTTGTCAAAAAGGGGCATGAATGCCCATATGAAACTTACCTCTCTGAGTAGTCACAGACTAATCCAAGAGGTGGCTGTGTCACCCATAAAAATATCATGAAAAAAGAATACCCCAGACGATTCTTGGAAGTCACCTGCCTTATATGTATAAGAAAGGGTTTACCATGGTCAATTCCAATTAGTCAAAACCTCAATTGCTTGAACATACACAATCCAATTCCTAAATCTCTACTCCTCAAGTCACCTTGATAGACACTCTATTAAGGATAACATCCCAAAGAAAACATCCAATCAATAACCTCTATCTTCTTCTGCACCTCCAGTAATGTTGAAATCATAAATAGGGTGACTACATACCTAATAAATGGGTGAAAAGACTCATGTAGACATCATGCTCTGAACTCCTCTTCTAGAAAAACATCTGGGGATAGGTGTAAGAGATCATTTAGCTTGATCCCAAAATCTTACACACTCAGGGTACCCTACTGAAGGAAGAGTAACTCATTATTATTCAATTCATTTATCATCAATGACATGAATCCTGAACAAAAATCCTTCTGAATGTCTTTCCACAATACATTCACCTCTATATGGTCACCAAAATACAATTCCCACTACTGATGCATAGCTCTTCACATCTGATTAACTACTGATTATAGGTTTCTGGTGCAATGTAAGTTCATGAGGGCCAGTGCCCAAATTTTATTTTTTCCATATTCACAGTACAATTTTGGATCAATGAGATGATGAATGCAATGATCCATGGAATTGAATCAGAGAAATAAGACAAAGGAATAGAAACCCATAACCAAGAGAGAGGATCAACATATTTTGTTTATAATTTATTTAATTATATAAGAATTACCTTCAAGGTGATTAATTATTTGTCGATGTGTCTGACCATAGATCTGCAGTGCACCTTCATTGTGTTATAGAGATCAAGGGTAGATCTCCTCTAGCGGTGATCCACACATGCTCAATGAATATCCAAACGATCCTAGAGGAGTCTCCAAACTCTAGCACAAAATATCCTTATGCTTGTGTCATTCACCTTCGATTGTATTGAAAACTTATTCCAAAGCATTCTTCTTGGCGCGGTGGAGGAGGATCACTCTCATTCATGAGAGCATTATTGGAGAGGGAAGAACTCTCTATTCTTAAGAGGTTTTCTCCAAAATGTTGTGCACAAAAAAAATTGGCATCACTTAGCTTTAACTTGGACAATTAAGAGAAAAATATAACCCGAAATTTATTTCACTAGGGTAATAATAAAATAATCTACACAAGTGCCTTTAATTATTTCATTAATCCTAGAGAAACCCCCATGTCAAATAATAACAACAATATTATTATTTCCTAAAATGCGCTTAAATTGTGAGTTATAATTAAATATTATTTTAACAAATAATATTAAATATTATTATTTCACACTAGACCATTAATATCATTCTGCCAATCCTCCTCAATATTTATAAATTATTCTACCCACAATATATTTTTTTGAATAACTTGTGGTGAAATAAATGCAATTAGGCATACATGAATAATTATTAAACCATGACTGGGAATAATATTTATTCAATTTATTAAATAATAAATTATTTGACGGAGATTCTAGATACCCTTAGTGTGTGACCCTCTAGGACTCTTTCTCAGTGGAATTAGGCAGAGCAACCTAAAGTCTAAGGTTAGAATCTAGTAACATGCCAAGTCACCCATAGATAAATAAGTTAATTCCTCAATGACATGTCACCTCATAAATTTTTTTACCGTTTAATATAATCCCATTATCAAAATATCTCTAATCGAGCAAGTTGCATGCTAGTTCCATCAACCTATATGCTCGATATCTATTTATTTGAATTTCTAGAAATAGAACTTTACTATTGATCACCATGGGCATGGATTTATTTAGGATATATCATTTCCATAAAAGGGTCTGAGATATTATCTTCCATTGAAGAACATAGGTGATAAATCCTTTCTCGCATTATTCATTAATTCAATATTACTCGTGACACACCTAGTATATCCTTCCTCACCGTGGACATCTATCATCACAATTTTAGACAATACATCTAAGTGTATAACTCATAATATTCATTAATAGTAATCTTAAAGTCTAAGGACCAATAGAAATTTCCTAAGATAGGAACATCCAATGACACTTATAAATATGGATTTCCTACTGTCGAGTCTCATTCTCATGATATCCTACTAGATATCACCAAGGGTGTACACTATGAGAAGGTGCCTCAAAGTCCTATGATTCTACACAACTAATATCATGCCTCATTTTTTCCCAAAAATGATATCATCTGGACATAGAACATATATATCAGAATAGTGTCATAACACTTCCAGGTTCTCATCATAGCGGGGAAATATTATGACCTTTTAGTGTGACAATTACTCTTGGGACATTATCACATGCAATGTTACGCAGAAGAACAATCGTGATGTGATAAGGAGTTTATTAATATTAAAAAACATGAATATAAGTTATCATAAAGTACATATAAGTTGATTTTAAGGGACAAAATCCAACAGAATCCCACTTGAATTAGATCCAACTTATAACATCTTTAGTCTGCTAGCTCTCACATGATAATCATGCCTCTACTGAGATCAAACTTTAGTCAAGGGGTCTACCACATTCTCTTCCGTGGATAGTCTACTCAATGAAACTTCACCCCTATGATGAAAATCCCATAAGTAGTGATACTTTAGAAGTATGTGATTTTTCCGTTGATGTGTCCATGGGTCTTTTGTAAGAGCCACCACTACATTATTTTCACAATACAATGTGATAGGGTCTTTACTACTAGGTTTGAAATAAATTTCCTAGAAAAAGTTCTGAATCTAGATGGACTTATTGGATGCATCATAAGTCGCTATATACTCAGACTCCACTATAGAATCAATGAAAACTAGTTTATTTCAAATCTTCCAACTCACAGATCCTCCATTGAGATAGAAAACATTTCTTTATTTTGACTTTCAGTTATTATGATCCATCTGAAAACCAGCATCAACATATCCTCTGATGATAAGTTCCACATCTCCTCCTTATACTAGGAACATATCCTTAGTTCTTAATATATACTTAAGGATATAATTAATGGTATTCCAATGATTTTATCTTATATATTCTTTATATCTACCTACTATGCTCAGTTCATAGGCAACATCAAGTCTAGTACAAAAATGGCATACATGATTGATCCTATCGCCAAAGCGTATGAGATCTTAATCATTATCACTTTTTCTTATTGTGTCTGAGGACACATTTTCTGATAAATATGTAAGCCATGTGACACTAGAACCAATTCAATATTGAATTGTTCCATACTAAATCTCTTTAGTATCTGGTATATATATGTACTTTGACTTAGTCCAACTAGCCTCTTGTATCTATCACGAATGATCTTGATCCCTAGAATTTAGGCTACTTTGCTTAAGTCTTTCAGGGAGAAGCACTTTTTCAACATTCCTTAACTAGCTGTAAGACTGATATATCATTTCCAATAAGTATTATTCCATCAAAATATACTACTAGGATAATTATTACATTCCCACTAAACCTTTTTTAAACACACAACTCACATTAATTTTTAATAAAACTAAAATCTCTTATGGATTCATCAAATCGAATGTTCCATGACATGAATGCTTGCTTCAATCCATAAATGGATATTTATAACTTGAAAAACCTTTTGGCACCACTTGGTGTCACAAACCCTTCTGGTTGTGTCATATAGAAATATTCCATAAGCTTCCTGTTAAGGAATGTAGTTTTGACATCCATATTCCAAATCTCATAATTATGGTAAGCTGCTTTGGAAAGTATGGTTATGATGGACTTAAACATGGAAACTAGAAAAAAGGTTTCATCCTAGTTAATTTATTAATGCTATTTGAACCCTTTAGCTACTATACTTTCTTTATAGGTGCAAACTTTACCTTCCATGTCCAGTTTCCTTTTGAGTAGCCCTTTACATCCAACCAGATTTACACCAACTTAAACATCAACTATAACCCAAGCTTGATTCTGATACATGGAATCCATATCAAAATTGATAGCTTCTATCAATCTTGAAGCTTCTGATCTCTCTACTACCTCCTTGTAGGATAGAGGTTCATCATTATCCAACAATAATGAGTCAACATCCTTAGTGACAAAAAAACCATATCTCTCTAGTTCCCTTACCTCTCCTACACTCCTACATAACACTTTTGTTTCAGGAGCAACTTCTTTCATGAGTACCTATAGAGTTTTTTCTTGCACCGACTCCTATTTATCTTGAGAATCAACTTCATTGAAGTCAATATTGCTCCCACTATATTTTTTGAGGATGTTCTCCTTACCAAGAAAGACAGCTTGTCTGGCGACAGTCACTTTCTTGTCTGAGGGGTTGTATAGGTAGTATCCCTTCATTTCTTTGGGATACCCAATAAAGATACACTTCATGCCCCAGGGTGCTAGTTTGTTTCCTGAGAAAGACTTAAAAAATGTATCGCAACCCCATAAATGTGTATGCAATAAAATGGGTTTCTTCCCACACTATAGCTCAAAGGGAATTCCATTTTCCACCTTAGTTGGTACTCATTTTAATCTATAGGATGCAGTTTTTAATGCATATCCCCAAATAGATAACAATATATCTGCATGACTCATCATCTACCTTGCCATGTCCAATAAGGTACGATTAATTATTTCACTTAAACCATTCCACCGTGGTGTATAAGGTGGAGTGAGTTGAGATAAATCCCAAAATCCTATAGAAATTAGATGAACTCTTGGTTAAGATATTCTCCACTTCAATCCAATCGAAGCTTCTTTATCTTCTTACCAAGTTGATTCTCTATTTCATTCTTTAATTCCTTGAATTTATCAAAGGACTAAAACTTATACAAAATCAAGTAAATATATCCATATCTACTCAAGTAATTAGTAAAAGTTTTGAAGTAAGAATATACATCTCTAAATTCTACTAAAAATAGTCCAAACACATCAGTGTGTAAAAATCATAGAAGCCTCATATCCCTTTCACTTTGTCCACCAAATAGTGGTTTGATTATTTTCCCTTGTAAACAAGCAAGATATCTTTCAAAATCGTTTATATGAGAAGAGTCTAAATAACCATCTTGACAAAGCTTTGTTCAATTCTTCTCATTTACATGAAAAATCTGGTGATTCCATAATTAAGTGTTATATGAGTCGTATGAACATGATTCATTATTGATTTCCAATACTTGATTTTCATAATTTAATACATACAAACCATTATTTAAATGTTCTATACCATAAAATATGTTTTCCTTAAAAAAATTTATTTATGAAATTGAAAATAAACCCATCTATATCTAAACTTGATAAATAAATTATGTTTTTGGTAATAATAGGTACATAATAACAATATTGTAAATCAAAAATCATCCTGGTTGGCAACGAATGGTGGTAGTCACCAATGGAAAGAGTATATATTCTATCAAGATTGGTAGCTCATAGATCCACCTCTCCTCTGGTAATTTTCTAAAATCTACTTGGTTCCTTGAAAGCGTGGTTGATTTTCACCTATTGACCGTTCAAGGTTTCAGTGCTCTGCTAATGTGTATAACAACACTCAGGTCGAATCCTTGGCGATGATACTTTTTAATAACTGTCTGTTTTTAGGTGATTGGATTTTGATTGGGGGGTTTGTTTGTATATCTTAAATGAATTTATTAATGGTTGGTGATTTATTTTAAAAATTTATAAATATTTGGGTGAGTACATTATTAGGGATCTAATCTTGTGATATCCTTGATCTTTGCTTTATATTGCATTAAATTAACACCCATTTCACAAAATAACATTTATTGGAATTCCAAAGTTTTAAGGCTTAAATACAAGCCTTAACTAAACTTAGGATTCTAATATTAATCAGATTTTGATGATGGTAGCTTATTTATGGTTCCAATAATCCATGGAAACCACACATTAAACAAAACAGGTCATTAATCCATGAAATGTTAAGTCCAACGTACACAATGTTAATTCAAAGAATATTCATCGATAAAATACTCTCAATCACTTAACAACCCTAAATTTTGACTCACCCCAATGAGATATTTACTTAGAAATTAGGAGTATTAGTAATCTGGTTTTTTATTTTTATGATGATTAATTAATAAGTGAAGAAAAAGAAAGGGATAAGAAAAGAGTTGTGCACCGAACACACACACACACAAACATTGAAAGTAATTAAATATGGAATTTAAATTAATTGAGAAAGAAAAATAAGGGAAGGGGATTCAACTGTATTTAAACTATTTTAAGACCATTAATATTATTTAATATAATTTAGATGATAATAATAGATTATGAATAAGAAACATGCATTAAAATTCTATTGAAATGAAAATAGACTTACACGATTACAAATAAGAATAACACAAAATAACATGAAAAAAAGAGAGGAGGAAAGGTATATCAAGTGAAAATTTGTGTATGGAAGGTCCTACCAATCCTTTGGAAAGGATTTGGTTATTATAATATATTATACTCTCTTCTAAAATTCCAACCACATGCAAGGAGAAGAGGGGATTGTATTTATAGCCCAAGGAGGTGGACTGTTTGCCTTCCAAATCTTCCCCTCCACTTTCATTGCCAATTTGGCCATCCAGACAGATGAATCTCGAGATATTCTCTTATTAAAAGTTTTATATATTTATATTTTTTTCAGAACTAAAAATTTGGTGGCTATTGGACTTTTGGAGCCGAAGATATGGCTATTTTACTAAACAGTTTGAACCTGTCTATTTTTATCAAAACCTTTTCAAAGGCTAAAATGTGAATGGTTTTTTAAAAAATAATATTCCCTCAAATAAAAATAATTTCTTCTAACAAGTTGGCTGAAAATATCTTATATTTCACACTGAAAAATCCCATCGTGATTTTATGAGTATAGAAAAAGAAAATTCAGTAATAGTGTCATGATTTTAATTTCTGTCTAGAATGGTGGGTTGGACTTCAAAGTATCAGTTAGGCTCCTTGTTATTAGATTTGGGCCCCAAATTTTTTATCCATGACTACTTGAATTGTTCCTAGAACATTGGAGGATAATAAATGAATTTGGACTTCTATATTGATACCAGTAATTCAATCTTTATGGATAGTCCAGTTTATCTATGTATTCTGTGGGCCTTCTTGTATGGTCCATATGACCCTTAAAATTGAAGAATTGGCCAATAATTTATTCTAATGATATTTGGTAAATTGAATAAGGAATCATAAAAATCAATAAACACACAATTTTGATCAGTAGGGTGATAGTTATTTTTAAAAAATTAAATAGGCTTGAATCTAGATGAATTCAAATAGTGCTCTAAAATTATATTTAATATTTAAACATTAATATTTTACAAAAATTATGCACATTTCATATAAAATCAATAAATGTAGTATATAATAAGTTATTAAAATATTAATTACATCAACTGACCCACACTTATTCTTGTGCATGTCCTCATGTGCAACAAATATCAAAAACATTAAAAAATCATTCTCACTTATCAAAAAATATTAATTTTTTTTTCACCAATTAGGGGAGGTTTAGACTATTTCACTCATCCATATTGAATTACACCATAAATTGTTACAGAAATAATATTCCAAAAAAAATTCATTTTTCATGCTCAAATTTAGAAATGGAAAATGTGGGCACTCAAAAACTCACTCTTCTCAAGATTATAAAATTCATTTATGGAGGTTCACTCTTTCACCAACCAAAAGTCAAAATATTAGATTTTTAAGGAGATCCCAGCTTCCATTACCTATCCTAAAGTACACAAGAATCAATAGGTCTTTTGAATGGGTTTTTTTGTGGCTATGGGATAGTAGGAATTCGGTATTCAAAAGAGTAGAAAGAGGGGTAAACACCAACCTGGAAAAAGCAATGCACAATATTTTTGAAAAAAAAAACATAGAATGAACTGGAAAAACATATTTATAAGGGAAAAATTATGTGAATCAAGGAAAAAAATTGGAATAAAATTTTAAGGGAATGAGAGGATGGAATATTTAAAAAACACAAAACTTCTCTCGATGATATAAGAATATATAATAAAAGTGTTCTTTTTTTGATTTTTTTTTTCATTTTATTTTCAAAAGCTTACCATGAAAAAGATATCATACTCATATCCCAACCCATGATTGATCTCCTGAATACCCTAATTGTAATAGTTATAACAAGATCAAAGGTTTAGGAAGAGTTATTTCTAACCCACTCAAGACACAAACCATTCTTATTTTATACTTTTTTTTGATTTTTTTTGATTTTTTTGATTTTTTTGAACACATGTCAGTATAATTTGAAAAATATGTCATAAGCATATATACATTCCCAAAACTCACTGAATGAAAACATATCCCCTACTCTAAAATGGATTCTTGTCCTCAACCATATGATAACATGTTGAAAATCAATAAAATGACACCCAAAATAAAATCCATTCCCCCAAACTTAAATTTCAATAAATAATGCATTGAAAATCCATGTAGATATTTGGTGGGATAAAGTATTGGTCTTGTAATGTAGTTTTCAAGGAAAAGGTTTTCATAGGCTCATAGGGGCTTTCAAAAGTAAGATTAATATAAGGGTAATGGAAGGCTATTTCACTATTGAGATTCTTATGAGGTTCAGAAAATGTCTCTATCATTTTAATGCACACAAAAGTAAGAAATTCCGCTCGACGGTACACAACCTCAATACTAAAAAATTTGGGTAAAGAAACACACATTTTTAAAAGATGGACATAGGTGGCCTTATCATGAAATCTAATGTTGTTCCTCGTGGTCGAGGAAAAAAATTTTCCAAATAAAAAATTTAGCATTCAAAATTTGTTGGTTTTGACACAATATTCTTTATCCAAATATATGATAAAAACACAAACTTTTTGAGATGAAACCATTTCTTTTGACTCCCCAAAATGGTTAGAAAAAATTTCAAAATTTGAAGGTGAGTAATTATGACTCAGGATTTGCCATAATTTTTTAAGGTAATTTTATTATTGTTTTTTAGTTTTTTAGGTTTTTTTATTGTCTTTTTATAAATAAACACCTACAAAAAAGAGTAAATAAAATCTTTGATGAGGAAAGTGGTAAAAAATATGAAAGATAGGGGAAGAATACGAAATAGGGGGAGAGAGGAAGAGATAGAGAGAGAGAGAGTTAATGGGAAAGTGGTTCCCCCTGGTTTAGATTTTGTGGGTCATCGTCCCCATCCAGTAGTGCGTCGATGGAAGTTGTGGATCTGATGGAAGTGGAGGTGGTTCCCCAAATGTGGGTACACTTGTGGTGATGCTTTAACGTATCTCCATTAACTATGAATGTTCTTTTGGAAGAGGGGTGTTGGACTTGAATTGCACCAAATGTGTAAACATGATAAATAATAAAAGGACCTTCCCAACGAGAATTAACTTACTTGGGTGAAGCTGAAATCAAGAGTTTAAGAGAAATAACTTTTCACCTTCATGAAATACCTTTTACAAGATTTATTTATCATGGAGTATCTTAGACTTTTATTTTTATATATTATAATTCTCGTAAGAATCAGGTCGAAGCTCCTCTAGTTCAGCCAATTGCAACAATCTTTCTTCACCATATTTTTCAATATCAAAATTACTAGTTTTCATACCCCAAAATGACTTATATTGAATTTCAATGGGCAAATGACATGATTTACCAAAAACTATCCTAAAATGAGACATCCCAATGGGTGTTTTATAGGTAGTTTGATAAGCCCAAAGTGCTTCGCCAAGTCTTTCAGGACAATATTTTCTGGTGGGTTTTAAAATTCTTTCAAGCACTCTTTTGACTTATCTATTAGAAAGTTCAGCCATTCCATTTGTTTGTGGGTGATATGTAGTTGAAGTTTTACTTACAACCATATTTGTTTTAAAAATATATTCCATGGTTCTATTACAAAAATGGGTTCCTAAGTGACTTATCAAGGCACGTGGTGTGCCAAATCAGTGGAAGATGTGTTTCTTTAGGAACTCACTAATAGTATGTGAATCATCCTTTTTAGTGGATTTGGACTTGACTCACCTAGAAACATAATCAACTGAAGGAATAATGTATGAGAATCCATTGGAATGGGGGAATGATCCCATGAAATCAATTCCCCAAACATCTAAGATCTCACATAAGATTAAATGCTTTTGGGGCATTTCATTTCTTTTGGAAATTGTGCTAAACCTTTAGAAAGTGGTACATGATAGAAAAAAATCATGTGAGTCTTTGAAGACTGAAGGCTAGAAGAATCTAGAGTCTAGGACCATTCGTGAGGTCCTTTGTGGCCCAAAGTGGCCACCACCAGGAATTGAGTGACAGAATTCTAAGATGGAAGAATGTTTATTTTCATCAACACATATCCAAATTACCATGTCAGCCCCAATTTTTCAATGTTTATTTTCTTCCAAAAAATAGTATTTTGAATCACTTTCCAACATAATTTTTTGTTCTTTTGAAAACTTTTCAGGAAAAATACCAGAAACCAAGTAATTTACAGTTGGGTCATACCATGATATTTTTTGAGTGAGAGATAAAAGGTGCTCAGTGGGGAATTCGGGATCAATGATTTCTGAATGAGAAGAATTATAAATTTTACTCAGGTGATCATCCATATGATTTTCCTTTCCCGGCCTATCTTTTATTTCAAGGTCAAAATCTTGGAGAATTAGGATCCATCTTATTAGCCTCGTTTTGGAATCACTTTTCTTGAGTAATAACTTTATAACATAATGGTATATGAAGATTATGATTTTAGCACCTCCTAAGAGATAGGGACATAATTTATATAAGGAAAAAACCACTGCTAAAAGTTCCTTTTGAGTCACAATGTAGTGAGATTGAGTTTCGTCCAATGTTTTTTAGGCATAATATATTATATGAGGAATATTTTCTCTTGTTTGACCAAGAACAGTCCCAACGACTCTATCAGAAGAATCACACTTCAACTCAAAGGGTAAGGACCAATCTGGGGGTTGGATTATTAGGGTAGATGTAAGAGCATATTTTATTTCAATGAAGGCTCACTTGCAAGACTCATCGAAATGGAAAGTGACATAATTTTCTAGAAATAGAGTGAGTGGGAAGGAAATCCTACTGAATTTGTGGATGAATTGCTGATTGAAACTAGCATGACTAAGTAATGAGTAGATGTCTCGAATAGATGTGGCTTCAGGAAGTGATTGGATCACTTCTATTTTGGCAAGACCAACTTCAATACCATATTTTGAAACTATGTTCCCTAGAACAATACCATTCTCAACCATGAAGTGACACTTTTCAAAATTTAACACAAGGTTACACTTGACACACATTTTAAGGACTAGAGTGAGTGAATTAAAGCAAGATTCAAATGACTCACCATAAATGGTAATGTCATCCCTGAAGACTTCCATGAAGTGTTTGATGAATTCAGAAAAGATACTCATTATACACCTCCGAAATGTTTCAGGATCATTTCAAAGTCCAAAAGGCATTCTCCTATATGAATATGTTCCAAATGGGAAAGTGAAAGTAGTCTTTTCTTAGTCCTGATATGTGATTGGGATTTGGAATTAACAGGTGTATCCATCAAGAAAGCAACAGTGCGACTTTTTGGCTAATAGTTCTATCATTTGATCAAGTAATGGAAGAGGGTAGTGATCTTTTCGTGTTTCAAAATTCAATTTCCTATAGTCGATGCACACATTCCATTTGTTCTTAACTTGAGTTGTGACTACCTCCCCATATTAATTTATTATAGAAGTTATCCCACCCTTCTTAGGTACAACTTGAATTGGACTAACCCATTCACTATCGAAAATTGGGTGGATAATACCTTCTTGAAGTATCTTGGTGATCTCTTCCCTCACAACCTCAATTATGAGTGGATTGAGTATTCTTTGTGGTTGTATAATTGGTCTGGATGATTCCTCAAGATGGATGTGATTCATGCAAAGAGCAGGGTTGATTCCTGGTATGTAATCTAGAGTCCAACCTAAGGCATTTCTATTTTCCTCTAACACTTGAACAATTTTTGAATCCTTAGTTTTATTAAGTGAATCAGAGATAATGACAGGATAAGTGTGATCAGGGAAAAGGAATTCATATTTTAGGTGTTTAGGAAGAGGTTTTAGATCAGTCTCATCTTTTATTTATGGGTTAGATAACTCAAAAATGGAGGAAGGGACTTCAGTTGCTTTAGATTCATTTTACTTAATACTGTCCAAGGTGGAGCAGTAGATATTAGAGTTGATGTGTGATTCAATAGAGTTTTCAAGATCCACTAGATTGATAAAGTCTATGAATGAAAGGTCTATATCAACTACACATTTTAATACTTGGTTAATGAGGATGCAAAATTCACAATCTCCTTTATCATTATAACATGAATAACATGATGTATTGGGGTTCAAATGACTCTTAGAAGTGTCCTCAGAAGCATGGATTGAGAATGCAGAGTGATCCATAGATGGGTATCACATGGCTTGGAAAATATTGAACTCGACCAATTGGTCACCAAATTCCATGGATAAGATGCTTGAATGGAAATCAATCTTGGTTATCACTATCATTAGGAATGTTATTCCTAGAATTGAGGGAGTTCGAGAATAGTTCGTCTCACCTTCAATGTCAAGGACATAGAATTCAGCAGGGAAGATAAGATCATTCACATGAACAAGGACATACTCGATTATACCCTAAGGACTAGCAGTGCTTCAATTGGACAATTGAATGAAAACACTTGTTGGATATAAGGGACCAATACCAAGGTAGGAGAATATGGATTTGGGCATGAAATTAATTTATTATCCTAGGTCTATGAGTGCATCATAAAAGTTGGAACTTCTAATTTGGAATGAAACCGTAAAGGTCCCTAGATCTTTTCATTTTATGGGAATAGATTTCTGGGTGGAAAAATTTTCAAAGGTCCTAAGTTGCCTCTTATGGGTGCACAATTCCTTAATAAACTTGGCATACTTAGGGATTTTTTTATGTCATATAAGAGGGTAATTTTGACTTCCACATGTCTAAACATGTCGAGCATTTCATGATCGGGTTAAAGGAATTCTTTGGATTAGAAATGGCTTGAGGAAAAGGAATAGGGTTCCTAAGTGGAATGGAAGGAGGTGAGGGAATGGATTCAGATTCCTTTTAAAGTTTTTTTTTCTTTTCATTTTCTAGTTCAGTATTCAATAGAGAGTTGGAGGACTCAACATGAGGCATAGAAATTCACATTATTGATCTAATTGCAATTCCACTTACATTACCCTTGGGGTTGGGTATTTTTTGAGCTGGGAGTTGAGAAAAAATTGATTGTTGTTGCTGGATTAGGTGTGATGAAAGTTAGTCAATTTGTGTTTCAATGTTTTTGAGGATAGAATGGGTGAATGAGAAAAGATCTTCCACTACACTTTCCCAAGGTTTCTTTGAAGAATATTCTTTTCCCAGATTGGGATTACCTTGATTTTGGTTATTGGGAAAGTGATTGTATTGGTTTGGGAATTGGGAAGGCTCACTAGGATAGTGGAATCCAGGAGGAGGATTGTTCCTTTGAGGTTGAGGAACAAAATGATAAGGTTGGTGAAATTTACCACCACCTTGACCATATTATAATTGGTTTTGATTTTGATGAGGGAAGTATGGAGGATGAGAAATGGGATTCCCATATCTCAAGTTAGGGTTATATATAGAAGAGAAGGATTAGAGTGGGGTTGGTTGAAGTTTCTAGTTAACTGACCTAATTGTTTAGGGTTAGTGTTCCTATGATAACATGCTACATTGAGCTCCATTGGTCAAGATGAATCAGATGGATCCCATTGAAGTTGTGGACATGTGTCAGGTGGATGAGATGGGGAGCTACAGTTTCCACATTTCTTGATAGGTCCAGGGAATAGAGATTTTGGAGAAGATGAGGTTGGAGCTTTGAACACCACAACCAGTTGTCTCACAAGACCTGTAAGTTCACTCATACACTAAGTCATCTTTTTGGGTTCTACGGATTAATTCTCTTGGACTTATTTGAATTGATCATGTTCTCAATTATGGAATTATTGTGTGTTTACAACCATATTTCTTATGAGATCTCTTGCAGCTGTGGGAGTTTTATCAACAAGATCACCGCTACTTACGACATGAATGAGGGTTCTCTCCATAGGCAATAACCCCTCATAGAAGTATTGGATCAAGAGTTGGTCAGAGGATTTGGTGATGTGGACACGTTGTAACCAGTTTTTTGAACCTCTCCCAATACTCATGTAGTGATTCATTGGGGAATTGATGAATACCACTAATTTCTTTTCAGATGTAAGTAGTATGAGAAGTAGAAAGAATTTCTCTAAGAAAAGTAACTTCATGTAAATCCATGATTTTATGAAACCAGGAGGGTGGTAGAAGAGACATGACTTGGCGGAGTCAGCTAAGGAAAATGGGAATGCTCGAAGTTTGATTTGTTTCTCAGAAACCGCTTGAGGCTTCATGGTAGAGCACACCACTTAGAACTCTTTAAGATGAAGATGTGGATCCTCACCGGCTAGCCCATGGAAATGAGGGAGAAGATGAATCAAAACCGATTTGAGTTCGAAGTTAGAATCTATGTTTGGATATTGAATACCAAGGGGTTAATAATTCATATCAGGAGTAACAAGTTCTTTAAATGTTTGTTCCTTAGGATTAGCCATATCTAATTCAATTGGTTGGACAAGGACTTATTCTTGAATTATTTGATTATCCCTAATGTTAATCCTAAGTTGGTGAAGTGTTCGCTCAATTTCAGGGTCAGTAAAATCTGAGGGATACTTTGGAAGGATATGGGGAATTCAAAGAGATTTTGAAAGAAAGTGGAAGATGAGTTTTTTTGTGTTTTTTTTAATTTTTTTTAAATTTTTGTTTTTTGTGTTTTTTACAATAACCTGAAACTAACGACTACTTAATTGCACCATCCCTAGAAAAAGTGTCATTTGAAAGTGAATCCAGTTGTCACCTATCGACCTTTCAAGGTTCCGGTTCTCTGCTAATGTGTATAACAACACTTAGGTCGAATCCTTATCAATGATACTTTTTAATATTCGACTGTTTTTAGGTGATTGTATTTTGATTTGGGGGTTTGTTTATAGAGCCTAAATGAAGTGATTAATGGTTGGTGTTTTATTTAACAAATTGATAAATATTGGGGTGAGTTCATTATTAGGGAGTTAAGTTTGTGATATCCTTGAGCTTTGCTTTACATTGCATTAAATTAATACCCAATTTACAAGATGATGTTGATTGGAATTCCTAAGTGTTAAGGCTTTAATTCAAGCCTTAACTAAACTTAGGGTTCTAATATCAATCAGATATTGATGATGGTAGTGTATTTAGGGTTCCAATAATCCATGGAAACCACATTTTAAATAGAATAATTTATTAATCCATGACATGTTAAGTATAACATACACAATGTTAATTCAAAGAATATTTATCGAGAAAATACTCTCAATCACTTAACAAACCTAATTTTTGACTCACCCCAATGAGATATTTACTCAGACATTAAGATTATTATTAATATTGTTTTTTATTTTTATGATGATTAATTAATAAGTGAAGAAAAAGAAAGGGATAAGAAAATAGTTGTGCGCCGAACACACACACACAAACGGTGAAAATAATTAAATACATACTTTATATTGAATGGGAAAGAAAAATAAGGGAAGGGGATTCAAATGTATTTAAACTATTTTAATACCATTAATATTATTTAACTGAAGGAAGATGATAATAATAGATTATGAAGAAGAAACATGCATTAAAATTCTATTGAAATGAAAACAAACTTACACGATTATAAAAAATAAGAACACAAAATAACATGAAAACAAAGAGAGGAGGAAATGTATTTCAAGTAAAAACTTGAGTATGGAAGGTCCTCCAAAGACTTTGTAAAGGATTTGGTAGTTTCAATATATTATACTTTCTTCTAAAATGCCAACCACATGCAAGGAGAATAGGGGGTTGTATTTATAACCCAAGGAGGTGGATTGTTTTCTTTCCAAATCATACTTTCCACTTTAATCTCCAGTTTGGCCATACATATAGCTTAATATAGAGATATTTTATTCTTAAAAGTTGTATATATTTATATTTACTTTAATCTCTTAAAATTTGGCAGTTATTGGACTTTTGTAGCCAAAGATATGGCTATTTTACTAAACAGTTGGAACCTGTCCATTTTTATCAATACTTTTTTGAAGGCTGAAATGTGAATGGGTTTTTGAACAGAAAGATGCCCTAAAATAAAAATAATTTATTCTAAAAAGTGGGCCTAACATATCTTAGATTTCACAATGAAAAATCCCAGCTTGATTTGATGAGTATAGAAGGATAAAAATTCAGGAATAACGACTTAATTTTAATTCCAGGCTAGAATGGTGGGCTGGACTTCAAAGAATCAGTTGGGCCCTGAAATTTTTATTTGTAATTAATTGAATGGTTACCATAAAATTGGAGGATAATTAATGAATTTTAACTTCTGGACTGATCCCAGTAATTCAATCTTCATGGATGGTCCAGTTTCTTCACAGATTCTGTGGGCCTTCTTGTGTGGTCCATATGACCCTTCAAATGGAAGAATTGGCCAATACTTACTGCTAATGATATTTAGGAAATTGAATAAGGAATCCTAAAAAATAAAAAACACACAATTTATATAAGTAGGGTGATAGTTATTATTAAAACATTAAATAGACTTGAATCTAGATGAATTCAAGTAGTGCTATAAAATTATATTTAATATTTAAACATTAATATTTCACCCAAATTATGAACATTTCATATAAAATAACTAAAAGGAGTATATAATAAGTTATGAAAATATTAATAACCTCATTGCTACATTTGGATACAGATGTGATCACGAAAATTTGTATCTAATACCCAATGTGTATAAATGGAAAGATTACACTCGATAACAAACACACCTTCGACTTTCCCTTGCCTATGAGTGCAGTTCCTCTTATAGTGGTCTGACTTGAAACTTGAAAAACACATTTCATAATTTTCCTTGCCATACCTTGGGATATTATTATTATTTTTTGGATGACACTTGAGGGATTTAGATTATTTATAGGTGTATGAACCAGGGTTTTTGGAACGAGTCCAAATCACGAACCAGTTTGACTTTTTGACTTATTTCTGAGAAAACAGGGAAAATTTGGGAAGTTATGAAAATTTCTAGATTACATGACATGTACTACAAAGTACACATTGTTTTTGGGTTAGGTGTGTACTATCCGTTTATTGACCAAGTACATGCAGTGTGGTTACCATGTAATAATTTCCTACTACACGACATGTAGTGTTACTTAACACTTCGTGTATCTTCCTTCCATATACCAACTGAATCTTAGCCATGTGTTGACTCGTGTGGAACATCAAAGCTATGTGGACACCTCTTCTTAATTTGGAGTACATAAAAATATATTACACAACCTTTAGTACTTAATACATGCCCTGTACTTTTATTTTTATTCATTTATATAGGAGGGCGTCACGTCTAATTTCAGAAGATGTATTCTTCTTCCCAAATTTTGGAACAACTTTATTATAAAATCCCTAATAACATACCTTACCCTTGAATCATAATCTGATGTCTGTTCTTCAATCCGTTGGTGGCTACAAGATCGCATCAGGAAGGATAAACCCATGCACCCTCTTTCGTTCTAGTTTATTTTCCTCACACACTACACTTTCCATATGAGCAGAATTGATGAGGTTTGACAAAAATGTAGATCTATGAATATTGGGTTTGAATTGGAGCTCTATATTGGACGTGCCTACATCTATAAGTCTCACATAGGTGGTTCATACATTCTTTCTTGTTTTCATGGTCATTTGGGGGTTGCGGATTTTTAGCGCTAAGTCAGGTATTGAGCGAGACCCTTGTTTAATTATATTGAAATGACCGTATGTGTTGTGGGATGCCATTGGATATTCCCTTATCCTTTATGCTTGAGTGAGGCTAGGTTAGAGGCCGCTGCTCATTTGGGGAATTTTGGCCAAGGGTTCCAAAATGGTTATAATTGAATTGTAGTGAATTAAACTATTGAGTTTGAATTTTTAATCATGATTATGTTTGTTAGAGGATTTCAGGACCTCAGTACTGTTATGGGACATCACATGGCTAGTGCAATTCCACTATTTAGTTTGTTTTTCCAATTTGAAGTATTTATTTGGATTATATATATGTGATGTGTGATATTTCATATTCAGAAACCCTCGAGTTGTGTTTGGCATAACCTGGGTATCATTGAGTGATGTTGATCATAGGTTGGGATTGGCCCAGATTACATTGGGTGGTTCTGACCATGGGATTGAGCATCATGGACGTCATCTTAAGGCAATGTGACTATCAGCTTGGGCATGGCCTGGGTTACCTGGATGGCAAGGCTATCAGACTTGAGTTACATGGTCGCAGGGACAAAAGGTGTTAGAGATGTTGTGGATTGGGAACTTATTTTGGTGATTAACTCTCACCCAAATCTTTGAGTAGTGTGCACACAGGTAGACTCTGTGATGAGGTGGTTTTGACCACTCGTTGGGTAGAGTCCCCCGATAAATGTGGTTAGGTACAATTTATTTGGGGGTGATTTCCATAGGAAGCTACGTGGAAGGTGAGGATCCTTTAGGGGATAATGTTAAGGCAATCGGGTTAGGAGTAGAGGATTTCTGTGATTTGAGGGAAGAAATCGCTATTCCTATGGTTACTGATTTGTGGGAAGACATTGTTTTCCCTCCGGTTCCTATTTGAGGACAGGCATCACTGCTCCTATGGTTGTTGTGCCATTGGAAGGCATGGGGTTTCAAGAAGGGTTACTATTGTTTGGGCGTGCCTTCGGGATGTCAGTACTTGAGACACAAGGTGTTAGGAGGCAGATGGTACCAAGTTACAAGATAGAGATTCCAGCATTGGCCAAAGCAGGTGACACTCCATGGTGGCAGATGAGCCCCAATGGATTTTATGTTTATTTGCACATTGTAATATTTACTGCTTTCCTTATAAATGCATGCCTGATTAAACACTTATATTAGGTATCACCATTGGGTGGTATCCTAATGAGATTCACCTCACACCCTACAAGGTCCCTACGAGATGCGTGTAGACTTTATGAACTTTCATGTAAGAAAAGGGTCAGCCTCAAGAGCTGGACCGTAGTGATGTTTGGCACAGAGACTGGTATATACCTTGAGGCCATGCCTAGCTGGATTATTCTTTGTTTTTCTTTCTTTATTGTATCAATATGTTGACCGTGTTTATTATCACTACTTTTGGTTTGCCAATGGATCTCCTTTATATCTTGACTTTCTCTAGATGCATGACATGTCTATTCTAGTTATTGTTACAAGTGGTTTCAACATGGTGTTGTGTTTAAATTCCGCTGCTTCTGTTTGTTTATCACTTCTGTTGTTTATTTAATGTTATTGTGCTTCCACTATACGGGTCTGGTTTGAGTCTGCAGAGTCTCTTCTTTTATATTATACTTGGGCTAATACCTTTATTATCCTCCGAGAGGGTATAGCCTCCCCACTATACTTGTTTAGACCCTCGCTGCTAGTCTAAATCCTTTGGCATTCGGCAAGGTGCGCCTAAGGTAATAACACCTGACCCATTTAGCACTGTTCAGGTCCGAGATGTTACAAAGTGGTATCAAAGGAGTTCTTGAAAGGGATTTAGTAGTAGTGTTTTTCTGGTTACTAATGATATTGAGACTTATATTTTTTATTTCTACTGGTTTACTATTTGGGGTATGGTAAACTGGAGATAAGTTGTAAGTGGAACCAGGTTTATAGCTTGTGCTTGGGTGCATGAAGCCCCAAGTATGAGGGATGGACCAAGTTTCCTTGGGTGGGAATTGGTGTTTTTCTTTTTCTCAAATTATAGTTTATATGATTTATACCTTGGTTTCTCACTTGGTGTTTGATTTTATTGATTGTGATATGTGACCCTTGACCTGATGTGGTAATGAAAATTGGACCTTGGCTCAGTATGGAAAGGCCTGATTGTTTGACTTTTGATGGGATAATTTTTAGGGTATTTCAATTTCATAACCGCACTTATGATTTTTGATGAAATAATAACATGTGAATAATAACAATTTCCATACTAAAGATGATTTTGAAATATGAAGGGTGATAATCCTGATAGAATTGATTTTTGATTGCAATGTAATATTCCATGCTTTATATATATTATAGAATTGCATGTGGCATGGTATTTGGTTCTGGATCTTGTATGTGCAGGTAGGTACTATGGTTGAGGCTATTTTGATCATCCGGATTGGGTGACTTAGTCATCAGTTTGAGGCAACATTTGTTTTCAGGATGGGCATGACCCAATATGCTTTTGATACTTGGATCTGTTGTGGGCGGATAAGGAGGCCATGAGGTCGGGATGCCGAGAGCATGAGTTACAATAAGGGAGAGTAAGGGTAGTTGTTATATGATTTCTATTTACTACTTTACTTATCTAAGTTGAATATATATATATATATATATATATGGGTTGTCTGACCATTTATGGTATTCAGTGGGTTCCTTCTGGACGAATCAGATTGAGCATTCAGGTGGGAGAAGGTACAATGCTACATGAGCAGGATCAGGTTCATGATTCGATGAAGGTAGAGCATGAGCTGTAGGTACAAGCTCTGGGACATGATTTGGTTTAGGATACAGTGTAGGTTGGACAAAAGACAATTTTGGAAGCATTCGGGCCGTGGCTTAATGAGCATCTCTGAACTAGCCTTTTAAGTGTCCTATAGTGGATCAACAGAGGTGCACGAGATGCATTTCCATCTATGGAATATCTGACATGGGAGTTCTAATCGCAGCACTGCCACTTTTTCAGGGTGAGGGTGGTCTATAGGCAGTTGAGAACTGGATAAAGAGAATGAATATGATCTTTGAGAAACTCAAGATGCCTCCTGGGCGGAGGGTTAAGCTAGCTATGTACATGTCGAGAGGACTGAAAAATCATTGGTGGAATGTGAAGGTTCAAGCTCATAAAAACAAAGTACTGGTATGGAAGGACTTTGAGGATGGGTTCTTCAAGAAATTTTACCCAGAGACACTGAGGGAAAAGAGAGATCAGGAGTTCTTGATCCTTCAACAGGGAGACATGTCTGTCATGAACTATGAAACAACTTTCACAGAGCTGTCTTGCTTTTCACCTAGTATGGAAAGCGATGAATCGACAAGTGTGAGGTACATCAAGGATGGTTTACAACATGCCATTCACATCTAGGTAAATATCTTCAAGCTGGGTTCATTCTCAAAGGTGGTGAATCAGGCTCACAAAGTGGAGGGAAACAAGTACGAGAGGTCTCACTTAGACTAGACGATGGCTTCAAGTGATGGTTCAAATAATAGGAAGTGAGGACATGATGAATTTGAGTAGGGAAGTTAGGATGTGGACTCAGTTATACCACCTTGTAGCAGTTCATCAGTGGGTTGATTTCAGTGTGGGAAGCCAGGACATGTCCAAACTCAATGCGATAAGACTCTAAAGGAGTGCTGGGAATGTGGAAAGGTCAAGCATCTTGAGAGGTTCTACAGGAAGCCTTCTCAGACACCCGGAATGTAGGGACAAGAATAGACTGTGGCATCTGGGGTCAGATCAGGGTTGGTACCAGGTGACAGTAACCAAGGTTCAGCTGCAAGTGGTGGATGTGGCAGAGACAATGGGACCTAGCTGAGGGGTCAGTGGCTGGTGACTGGAGCAGCTTCACAGGGAGTTCCATCATCAGGCAGTCACACTTCAGCCCAGGTGCACATCGTGGAGCTGCCAGAGGATGAGTAGGCTGGTGAGCCAATGGCGGTTAGAGGTACACCACAGTCATGGCCATGATTTTCATGTTTTATTATGGCATGGACTATTAAGGCAAGTCTAGCTTGAGTGAATGAGGTGCACATGATTTAGTTAGACTGACTAGATGCTTATTAGTGGGTTTGGAACAATTTTGAGTGCGTGATATATTTATTTATATGTATGAGATTCGTGGCATCATAAGAATCAAGGATACAAGTTACTTGAGGTGCCGTGGGCATCAGGGCATTGAGGATGCAAGTTACTTGAGGTGCCAAAGGCATCAGGGCATGAAGGATGGGGTTAATTGAGGTGCATGGAACCAGGTTTATCTTTTAGCATCCATGGGATGCATGACCTCATTGAGGTGGACACCATGTAGTGTGGGATACGATTGGGTTTCAGAAATGACATGGGAGCACCGATGAGGTGTAGGAGTGACAATGCGTCATGGGAGGACCATGGGTCTAAGAAATAGGTCATTGGACCTTTGTTTGATTTGAGTTTTGGTAGGTTTGAGACTGAGATAAGAAATTCCTAAGTTGGGGAGAACCTTGGGGATCAGTATTTTTGGTACATCTTTGGGTTTCATTTGATAGCGCAGGGATGATCTATGTTAAGGTGGGGAGATTATAAGAACCTGGGTTTTTGGAACGGGTCAAAATCCTGACCCAATTTAAATTTTTGTCTTATTTATGAGAAAATAGGGAAAATATGGGAAGTTATGGAAATTTATAGATTACACACCGTGTACTCCAAAGTACACGCCGTGTGTGGGTTAGGCATGTACTATCCATGCGTTGTCCAAGTACTTTCCGTGTGGTGACTATGTAAGAATTTCCTACTACATGGTGTATAGTGTTACTCGACATGCCTTGTATCTTCCTTACACATACTGGATGAATCATAGCCTTGTGTTTACTAGTGTGGCATGTCCAAGCCGTGTGGCTACCTTCTCTTAAGTCGGAGTACAAATAAAGCTACTACATGACATGTAGTCCTTCATACACACCATGTACTTTTATTTTTATTTGTTTATATGGGAGGGCATCATGTCTAATTTCAGAAGATGTCTTCTTCTTCCCCAATTTCAAAATTGCTCCATTACGAAATACCTAAGAATACAAATTACCCTAGAATCATCATCCGACATCCGTTCTTCAATCCATCGGTGGCTACGGGATCGCATCGGGAAGGCTAAACCCACACATCCTCTTTCGTTCTAGTTTCTTTGCCTCACACACCGTGGTTTCCATCTGAGTAAAATTTTTAGGATTTGATGGAAATGTTGATCTATAAAGATTGGATTCGAATTGTAGCTCGATATCAGACATGCCTACATCTACGAGTCTCAAGTACATGTTGCATACATTCTTTCATGTTTTCATGGTCATTTGGGGGTTGCATATTTTTTTTGTGTGACATCGGGTATTGAGAAAGACCCTTTTTTAATTATAATTAAATGACCGTATGTGTTGTAGTATTTTGTTGGGTATTCCCTTATCTTGTTATGCTTGAGCGAGGCCAGGTTAGAGGCCACTGCTCACTTGGGAAATTTTGGCCAGGGGTGACAAAATCGTTATAATCGAATAGCTATGAATTAAACTACTGAGTTTGAATTTTTAAGAATGATTATGTTTGTTAGAGGCTTTCAAGATCTCAGTACTGGTATGAGATATCACATGGATAGTGAAATTCAACTATTTAGTTTGTTTTGACTATTTGAAGTATTTTTTTTGATTATATATATGTGATGTGTGATATTTCATATGTTGGCACCCTTGGGTTGTGTTGTAAATGGCCTCAGAATTGTTGAGTGATGCTGATCATAGGTTGGGTTTGGACTGGATTACATTTGGTGGTTCTGACCATGAGATTGGGTTTCATGGACATCGACTTGAGGCAGTGCAACTTTCAGGTTGTTCATGGCTTGAGTTACTTGGATGGTGAGGCTATTGGACTTGAGTGACATTGTTGGAGGGACACGAAGTGTCAGAGATGTTCTGTCTTGGGAACATATTCTGGTGATTACCACTCACCCAGAACTTTGAGTAGTTTTCACACAGGTAGACTCCGTGATGAGGTGGTTTTTACCACTCGTTGGGTAGAGGCCCCTGATAGATGTGGTTAGGTACAATTGGTTTAGGGTTAATTTCCATAAGAATCCATGAAAAAGGCGAGGAGCCTTCAGAAGATAACATTGAGGATATCAAGTTGGGGGTAGAGGCTCACCGTGATTTTAGGATTGACATCACTGTACCTCTAGTTACTGATTTGAGGGAAGACATATCTATCCCTCTAGTTACTTATTTGAGGGAATAAATCACTATCCCTTCAGTTCCTATTTTAGGACATGCATCGATGCTCCTCCAGTTTTTGTGGTATGGGAAGGCATGGGCTTTCGGGTAGGGTTACTATTGTTTGGGCATGCCTTTAGGATGTTAGTACTTGAGACACAAGGTGTTAGGAGTCACATGGTGCCGGGTTACATGACTGAGATTCCAGTGTTGGCCAAAGCAGGTGACACACCATGGTGGTGACTGAGTACGAGTGGATTTTATGTTTATTTTTACATTTTACTGTTTACTACTTTCCATATAAATGCATGCCCACTTAAACACTTATATTAGGTATGCACCATTGGGTGGTATCCTAATGAGATTCATCTCACACCCTACACGGGCCCTTTGGGACTCATATCGACATTATGAACTTGTGTGTAGAAAAATGGTCTATCTCAGGAGGTGGACCGTAGTGATGTTTGGCAGGGAGGCAACTATGGACCTTGAGGTCATGCCTAGCTAGAGTTTTCTTTGTTTTGATTTATTTCCTATATCAGCATGCTTACCTCGTTTATTATAGATACTTTTGGTTATCCATTGGTGCAAATTTATATCTTGAATTTATATAGATGCATGACTTGTGTATTCTAGTAGTTATTACAAGTGGTTTCAGCATGCTATTGCGTTTACATTCCACTGCTTCTGTTTGTTTATCACTTTTGTTGTTGATTTGATATTGTTGTGCTTCCACTATTCCCATATGGTTTGAGTTTGCAGAGTCTCTTATTTTATATTATACTCAGGCTAGTACATTTATTGTCCTCCAAGAGGGTATATCCTCCCCACTATACCTATTTAGACCCTCGCTACTAGTCAGAATCCTTTGGCGTTTAGGGAGTTGCACCTACGGTAGTAACACCTAACCCGTTTAGCACTGTTCGGGTGGATTTTCGGGTCCAAGAAATTACAATAGATCTTAGGCCCCTTATCCTTTTCCTTTGTCTTCCAATTCACCATAAGTAAAGTAGGTTTTTCATGTCCCATGTCCTTATCCACTTGGATAATCAGGGTCAGAAGATTCGAAATGTAACGACCTAAAATTTTGAATAAATTTTGTTTACTAACTTTGTACGTTATTTTATTTTATACTCAACAAAACTATTTCATTTTATAAAATGATTATAATTAAAATGAGACCATTGGGTTTCGACTGTTATATGACCGTTGGTCAGTATGACCATCGGAAACTAAATGTTGCGATTATTGTCTATAAATACAAGTGATCTTGATTAATTAATATAGAAAGAAGATTCAATGGCCCCATCCAGTAGTCTCGGGCCAATCGAATCCCATCTGACGGAACTTGGAAAGGAGGTATCACCTTTGGGCTTTGCTCTAGACCAAACCCAAGCTGAAATTCATCGTGTGAAGCTAGAATGGAATCGACTTCGTGAGAAGTTCAAGCTGATAGAAATCACTACTCGGGCAATGTTGGACGAGCTGCCCCAAGATTCTATCACCTTAGCACACCTTACTCTTAGGTCCTATGCTGGTGTTATAAGGGGCTATGTAACAAGATGGTAACCGCCTTGTGTAATCCTTTGATTTAAATAAAAATTGTGATTTCTTCTTATGGTGAAGTCTGTGAATTTTCAAATGTCTGGATAAATATAGTATGCATATTATTGATAAATTTTAGAAAAAGGATATTTTAAAATATTTATATAAACCTTAAATAATTAATAATGTGTAATGATTTTCAAAAAATGGTCTTCTATACTTTTGTTTAATAAGAAATTTAGAGACTAATAAGATCAACTTAATTTTTGATGAATAATAAATTATGAATAGTGATTTTATGTTTAAGATTAGTAATGTGACCAAATGGATTAAGTAACTTCACTTAAGAAAGTATTAATACAATTTAGGCACCTTGATTAAGTAACGTGATTCAATAAAATAGGTAAATAACTTTTTCAGAATTTTTTGGTTAAGTATTAGTTTTTTTCGGGTGAATAGTGTTTTTTATTTAAAAATTAAATTAAAAATATTTAGAAAATTATTTTCATAAAATGGAGTTCATTTTTGAAATCAGAGCATCCATATTTGGTTAAGGTGAATTTTTTGGATTTTTCTGAAATAATTGAATTTTCGGTGAATAGTGTTTTTATTTAAAAATTAAATTAAAAATTTTTAGAAAATTATTTTCATAAAATGGAGTTCATTTTTGAAATCAGGTCATCTATATTTGGTTAAGGTGAATTTTGGAATTTTTCTAAGAAAGTTGAGTTTTTAGTGAATAGTGAGAATACAGTTTTTGAGTTTTGGGTGTTTAATGACATCATTATGGATGTAATAATTATGAAATAATTCTGGTCGACTTATGAATAGTAAGATAAGGTATGAGGTGTCCCAAGTGGCCAATACCATGGGAAAATACCATGGGAAAGCCCATGGTTTTTCCAACACCACCGATGAGGTGTCCCTTGGCAATTAATGCTTTGTCCCTTAACTTCTCCTATAAATACCAAGCCATTCCCTCATTCATTTCATTTCCAAATCCTCCCCAATGAAGTTATGGTATCTTTACCTACCAAGGAGTCCTCCCAAGGTTCCCTCAATCCTCCCAAGGTCCCGACCTTCAAGCTTTGGAAGTTACTCTTCAAGGTAAGGGATCCTTTCACCCTCCTCTTTTAAGTCATGACCTCCTTTATGTTGTGTCTTATAATTTCCATCTCTTTATGTTGATGTTATGTTATTATATGTTCTCATTTCTGACCATTTCATGTCTAATAATTGAGATACCTTCTCCGCTCTCATCAATTTGTTTTATGAATTTTTAAGTGAAGTCGTTCGGCTGCCAAATTTTTCGTAAAAGAAATCGCATTCTCTCTTTTCTTTTATGTTTCTTTTTTCATGTGATATGTCATTAAAATATCCATAGAATGATCTTATTCAGTACCCACACTGTATTATGAGTAATTTATGAGTGGGTGACCCCTATCCCCTCTTTTTAAATGTTTTCTAAAACCATGTTATATAGCCGTTATGCTGCTAAAATTTCGTCTCAAAATTTCTATCTCTTTCTCTCAAGAAATTATATTGTTTATTTATGTGAATACCTAGAGTTATTTTGTTTACATGGGTGTTCATAGATATATAAATATGATATAATTGATTCTGTAATTTACATACATATAACCCTCACCCCCTTTCCATGGGTTATAAATGACATAATGATCTTATTTTTAAGCTCTTTTTAAACGTCACGATTTTGACATGAAACCCATTTATTTGATTCCATTTGGTTTATTTATGAAATGTTTTATTATGATCTATGTGACTCACATGAATTTAAATACATATTAAGGGTACACCCTGATAGCTCTCCAATTCATTGGGTAAATAATTAATCTCTAGAGATGACAAGTTTTACGATACCTTGGTGAATAACCTTGGTAATTTTTATGACACCTTGGGGATGGACCTTGGTGATATGTTCATGAATGTAAAAATGAAATGTTGTAGCCACATATTAAAGTTATGTTCCAAGTTCTTTTCTTTATGATATTCATATTCTTTCATTGCTTCATGTCTTCATGTTTTCATTCAAGTTCTTAATGATATCACAAGTACATTGACTCCCTTATTTACCCTTACTAGGCCTTGTGCTCACCCTTTCCTTTGTTGTCTATCTCCAAGATATGATATGAAATAAATGCACATAGGATGAACCTATTATGAAGCCTTAAAAGTGTTTTAGAAGAATGTTTTATGTTGTTTTCGTGTATTATGTTCCTGATTTTCAAGACACTAGACTTTAAAGATCCTCTTTATGTAAAATGTAATGAAAAGTTATGTAATAAAAAGGCGGGATTACATATGAAATACTCTTATCACTATTGATCATATTATAATTCAAAATAAAACTAAAGAAGGTATTAGGAAGTGATGATGGTATGAGATCTATACGCAACTCATCTAATAATTTACTACCTAATATGCCCAATCATTCAATGTAGCCAATAATCTTGACTATATGTGGCCCAGCTGGTGAAAACTCTCCAAGATTAGTTGTGAACAAATCATTGGAGATCTCATACAATTCTTGTATTGACTTCTCTTGATAGAGATCCTAAAGGTGAGACATCATGCTATAAGAATCCATTTATTCATGTTGCTTCAATATATCATTGGAAATGTATTATATCATGAAGCACTGAACATATCTAGAATCATTCAGATGTTTCTCTTACAGAGAGATCTATTTATCACTCGCCTCATTTCTAGGTGCAACTAGTAAAGGTTCTTCTATCACATATAGTTTCCTTTCATGGTGAAGGATGACTCAAAGGTGCTTTTTCCAATCATGGAAATTAGTTTCAGTGATAAGGTTTTCTTTATCGATTATGGATCACAATGATATGTTTGATGTCATTTTTTATACTCTTTATATAAATAAGATGAGCAAAATTTTAGTACTTTATTAGATAAATTTTATACAAATAAATAAAATTTTATTTGTTAGTCTCCTACTATTTTATGGAAACCTAATAGACCACATCATTGGATTCAGAAGATCCTATTTCTTATAAATTTAACTAGAAATGATCCATATTATATTATTATCACCCCAACTTTGGTTGGTCAAGATACTCAAATGGTTTTAGGTAGGCATTTCAAATTCCAACTGCATTAACTCACAGTTCCTTGATCCATTGAGTGGACTCCCCAATCCTGAAATCATTAATTTAGATTTCCTCAAACATTTCCCCTTAGTTACACTATGTTTTTCTTTGGTAGTCAACCCTTGATTTCAACCAATTTAAATTAACCCAAAACCTCAAATTAGAATTCTCTAAAAATTGAAATCATCCCAACTTTTCTTGGCCAAGCACTTTGAACTATGGTTTGATTGTAACCTAAGTAATGAAAGGATACACTAACTTAATATTTTATTGATGGATTTTATCATTTAAGCATAAATTTTCATTTATTATCTGTATTACATGTTTTTTAATATTAAGTGGGATTATTGAAGTGATTAACCATGTATTTAGATAATATTTATGCATAAGACAATTTATTTTAGTTCCATCTTTGTATGCTTGTTAATTAATTAATTATGCGATCATGAAAAAAATCCATAATGAAATAACCATGTAATTAAAAGAATTAAAATAAAGGGCATGATCATAATCTTTTCTAATGGTTACTTTATCTAGAGGTTGATAAACTAACCACTGACCTTGGGGGGAGACACCTTGAACTATCTAAGGATCATGTTTTTATCTTTCTTCTTGTCCACCTTTGTATCTCCTTGGATTGGTTTTGCCTCAACTCCTAACTTGGACCACCTCCACTAGCTTGAGGGATCCATACATTACATATGATTTTACTCACACATAGGTGAGGGTTAAAAGGGGTCTACATAAAAGTAACCCTGGGAATGTAGGCCCGTACATATTAATGAAGAGAGAAGTCACATGCGCTAAAAATTTAATTTAATAATAAATTAAAATTAAACCAATCACATATAATGTTCTGTTCTAGATCATGATCATCCATATGAATTCAATGAATTATGCATTTAATAAAACCAACATTCAATTATTTAATCATTCTTATTGAAGATAAATCTCTCTTGAATCTATTAATTATTATCTTTAATTAATCAATCCTTTTTCCGAATTTCCTTGAGATTCCCATCCATTATAATTTTAAACAAATTAAAATTAATTTAATATTAACCTTGTATATAAATTTACCTTAGAGGTAACCTGGTGAATACTTATCTAAATCTACTCAACATGTATTATACTTGTATACACTTTATTCTTGGTGACATATAACATGCATGAATTATCACGTACTTTAATGATGGGTCCTTCAGGGATTATTAAAAAAATTACACAACTTTTCGTTAACATGTCATGATTTAATGCATTTAGAATAATTATTATAATACAAATTATACATGATATACATATCTTAACATTATATAGATATTAAAGTATTAATTCTTCATAATTTGTTAAAATTTCATGACATATATATCTGATATACATGGTGTGTACTACCTTCAACATCTATTCGAAGTACACACCTAGAGACTCAGTGTGTGAGGCGTACTTTAGAATTCATGGAGTACAGGGCATGTTTAATGGGCCATGCACCATGTTAACTCCATGTTACATAGTCAGTGGTTAGCTAAGCCATGTATGGGATATACAACCCAGCCTTGACCCGAAAAGGACTACACGCCTTGTCTAATGGGCCACACAATGTCTAGTCTGGCTGACTATGCACTAGTATATCCTGGTTAATAAACGATGTAAGAATTAAATACATCGCATGTCTTTAATATACATGGTTTGAGTAATTTCTAAACTACTCCTAATGCATTGAACACAACTACACGGCGTGTAATTCTGATTACACAGTGTGTACTTATGTGTTACCCAGACAGAATCCTTGGCACCTATGGATGAGATCCTTGATATAATTTTTATCATAAAATTAATCATTTTTTAGATCTATGAGAAACGATAGAGGAAGAAACATATATGTTCATTCAAATTAAAAAAAAAGATTAAACTCTAATTGAAAAAATAATTTATAAATGTGAAAATCACCAATGATTATTAAATAATTATAAACAATGATATTCCCCCTCTAATACCACTTGTTGGTTCTGAGCACAATACAAGTGTTGAAGGGACAGTGCCCAAATTTTATTTTTTCCATATTCAATGAAAAATACCGGATCTATGTGATGATGAATTTCATGATCCACAAAATTAAATCAAATAAATAAGAAATGGGTATAGAAACCCAGAACCAAGAGAGAGGATCAATATATTTTGTTTATAATTAATTTAATTAAAAATTAATTACATATAAGGTGATTCTTTCTTCATTTATGAATCCAACCACAGATCTGCAGTGCATCTTTATTGCATTGTAGAGATCAAGGGTAGATCTCCTCTAGCAGTGATCCACAGTTGCTCCACAAATCCCTATACTTAGTCGAATGAATCTTCAGGTGGTATCACAAAAGATCATTTCACTTGTGTCGTCCGCCTTCGATCGCCTTGAGAACTACTTCTAAAGCGTTCTCCATGATACGATGGAGGAGGATCACTCTTGTTATTGAGAGTGTTCTTAGAGAGGGAAGAAATCCCTAGTATCGATTGGTTTTCTCCAAAATGTTGTGCACAACACAAATTGGAATTTATTAGGTTTCCCCTGGTTAATTAAGAGAATAATATAATTGGGAATTTATTTCACTAGGGTAAGAATAAAATAATCTACACAAGTGCCTTTAATTATTTCATTAATCCTAGAAAAATCCCCATGTCAAATAAGAACAAAAATATTATTATTTACTAACATGAACTTAACATACAAGTTATAATTAAATATTATTTAATAAAATAATATTCAATATTATTATTTCTCAATGAACCATTAATCTTAATCTGCCAATCCTACTCAATATTTACTAATTATTCTACCCACAATATATTCTATCGAATAACTAGTGATAGAATAAAGGTGATCAAGAATACATGAATAATTATTAAACCATGATTATGAATAATATTTATTCAAATTGTTAAATAATAAATTATTTAATTGAGATTCTAGATACACATAATGTGTGACCCTCTTGGACTCTTTCTCCATGGTATTAGGTGGAGCAGCCTAAAGTCCAAGGTTAGCATCTAGCAACAGGCCAAGGAACCCATAGAGAAATAATTTAATGATGCAAAAACTTTTCACCTCATACAAAAGTTTACCATGTAATATAATCCCTTTATCACAATATGTCTAATCGAGCAAGTGGAATGACAGTTCCATTAACCTATAATCTCAATATCTCTTTCTTTGACTTTCTAATAATAGAACTTGCCTATTGATCCCCATAAAAATGGATTTATTTAGGCTATATCATTTCCATCAAAGGGTCTGAGATATTATCTTCCATTAAGGAACATAAGGGATAAATACTTTTTGAGTAAATAAGGTTTCCTTATGACCTTTTCATTCCTTCATTTTTGGTGAGATTGTTTAGTGAATAAGGTTTCCTTATTACTCTACCATTTATTCATGTTTTGAAAATCACAAACACCTTATCTTAAGGAAAATTTCATTTACCCTATACTTTACTTTCACAAATAAATTTTCCTTCCCCAAGGAAATATATCCTTACTATTTTTTCGTTGTTCATATTATGTCTAAGTAGAAAACTCAGTTTCGTATCCAAAACCTCAGACTCTTATAAATACTTATATATAGAGCATTCTGTTTTCAGAATCTGAATTCAGGTTCCAAATTCTTCTAAATTCAGACTCCAAACTTTCTCGGTTCAGACTCTGAGTTCTCTGAATTCAGACTCCAAACTTTGTAAGTTCAGAATCTGAATTCTAATGAATTCATACTCCGAACATTCTAAGTTCAGACTCAGAATTCTTATGAATTCAGACATCAAATTTTGTAAGTTCAGACTCTGAATTATTATGAATTCAGACTCTGAATTTCCTTAAAATTCAGACTCCTGAATTCTATAGAATTCAGGTTCCGAATTCCTTGGAAGATAGAATCCAAATATCTAGGTGTTAAATACACTGAATGGTTTTTTGGTTAGACTCCAAACTTTTATTTTTCTTACATTCCAAAAATGAATTTGGTCATCCAACCATATTCTTTCTTTCTCATGTTTTAGTTACAAAACGATGTCATGCATTCAGTTAATAACTAACCATTGTTTGAGTAACACATGTATAGGTCCCTCTGAAAATCAAGGAAAAATATGACAGTTGGAGGAGGGATCCGACTGTTGAAGATGTGACTATAAATAAGAGCTCATTTGAACGAGCTCACAACAACGTTAACTTTGATGAACAGTTCTATGACTCTAGAGATTACATGCTGCAGAAGTAATTTCTAGAGAGAGACTTTCATGCTTTGTGCGTACTAAACATCTTGTTCAGAATTGCTTCGTGCGACTCAGAATGTTGCTGAGTACATTTAAGGGCTTCTGGGGATAGGAAAATAGAGGTGCTGACTACCTTGATGTTTGAGGGCTTGCAGGTATAGCAAGATAGACTCCTATCTTCATATCGAGGGATTACTCTGGAATGGGTAAGATATACTTTCTTGAAAGTATAAATCAAGGGACCTTTATCTAAGTTTGTTGGATACCCTTCTCTTTGGGTTAAAATATTTACTACTTGTTACTTTTATTGTTTCAAGTTTTCCACTGCATTTTGGTTGTTGAGTAAAGTATAACTTTCTTATACTTTCTTATACATCTATACTCTGATTTAGTGAGATTCTATATGATTTAAGGTAGAATCTTTATCTTTTTAAACTTTTGTTAAGTTTCATTTCCATAATCACTTTTTCACAATTACATTCTCATAATCACATTTCCTTAATCAAGTAACTTTGTAGAACCTAGAGGTTTTGTGAATTTATGTTGTTTAAGTTTGTTAAAAATTACCATCTTTAAAAGTTCCAAAGGAATTTTTAAAGTATACAATTCACCCCCTCTTATATATTGAGCATCTACATCATTATTTCGATCCTACAGTTGGTATCATAAGAGAATATCATACTCTATACCAACCTCACAATTGGTATCAAAGGTTGGTTACCTCATACTCTGAATCAATCCTATAATTGATTCATAGGAGTTCTCTGAATACTTATATTCACATATAAGTTTTTTTTCTCAAGTTTTTCACTGTTCTGTATTTTCCTTGCTTAGGACATTGTTATCCTTGTTTACAAACTTTTTATTACTAACAAGTTTGTCTAGAATGTTTTTCTTTAATATGGTTGGAAGAAACGTTAGTTCCATAGACAAATTAAATCCTACTAGACCACCTATTTTTGATGGGAATGATTATGAATATTGGAGAGATCGTATGATGACTTTTGTTATTAACACTGGAGTGGATAACTTTTTTATACTTACTAGAGATTACAAGATTCTGGATAAGGATATCAAAAATTTTACCAATCTAGAGAAGTCCGAATATCAACTTAACTATAAGGTACACAATACTTTGTTGTTTTCCATGACTAGGAATATATATAACCCGATTTCTTAATGTGAAGCATCTAATTGTATTTGGAAGAATCTTGAAGTTACACATTTTGGTACTTCCAAAGTTATTGAAACCAGAAGACCTATTCTTAGAGCCGAGTAACATGTTTTTTTCTTTCCCTATGGAGAACCTATATGTAAGGTACAATAGAGATTTATGAATATTTTCAAAAACTTACAATCCATGGGTGAAAATGGTTTGGATGATGAGGCACTAGTAGACAAGATCATAGACATCATGCCTAATGAGTGGGAATCCAAGAGGACAACTATAGATGAGAATAGGAAAGTCTCACAGATTACTCTTGATGAACTTTTTTGAACTCTTCTTCAACATGAGACTAGAATGAAGAGGGATGCTGATAATGTTAAGAAGAAAAATGGGAATGGAAGTGTTGATTTTACAACTACTTCAAATCATATGAAATCCAAGACTCCTGAAAGAGTTACAAGATCGAAGTCTAAGAAGGTTAATGTTCAATACGAATCTAGTGAAAGTGACCATTCTGAGAATGAACTAGCTAATTTTACTAGAAGGATGAACAAGATAGTTGGGAATAAATAGTTTTAGTATATATACAAGAAGAAAGAAATAAAATATAATAATGAATCTGAAGTCACCAGTTATGAATGAAAAAGAGCTGGATATATAAGGCCTGATTGTCTTATGCTTAAGAGAAAAGATATAAAGGAAAAGCATTATGAGAGGAATAGAAGGAAGTACTAAAAAGATAAATCTAAGAATGTGTTGAAATCTAATGACACCTGGAATTCTAGTGGTGGAGACTTTTCTGATGAATTGTCAGATTATTAATCTTCTAGACAGAAGAATCTTGGTCTAATAGCCAGACTACCTATTGAAAATTGTTGTTTAATGGATAAGGTACACAATGATGAAACAATTACCAATGTATCCTTGAATTCTAATTATAGTGATAGTAAATATTATGAATCCTTGGATGAATAATATTCTTCTGATAAAGATAATACTTTACCTACCTATGAAGAAGTGTCTAGTTTTGTTAAGATTTTTTAGAATGAATATTCTAAAGATAAGAGAAAGTTTGATAAGGAAAATTATAGTATTTATATTCTTACTAAGGAAATATCAGATCATTCTAAAGATCTTGATAAGGAAACCATTGATTTTGAAAGTATTTCAAAAATCCTTGAGGAAGTTAATTCTGAGAAGAATAAACTTTCTAAGAATCTAGAAAAAGTAATTTTTAGAAAATTATTTTCGAGCCTATCTCTAGTGCTAAAAATAATGTTTTGGAAGATAAGAACTTATTTATTTGACTAAAGTCAAAAATATTTTCCTTGAGGAAGTGTTTTTCAAACTTTACCTTAGGTAAGGAAAATTTTGATAAGTTGTACTCTCAAATTCAACCTCTAAGGCATAATTCTAGTTTTGGTTATACAAGTTCAATAACGATTTTTAGTAATAATTACTTTTTCCTAAAAGTGCTCCATTCTGTACTAAGTGTTAGTGTGGTGGGCATTGGGAAATTTTTTTTTTCCTTAAACAAAACCCAATCTTTAAGTTTTCATAAAGCTTATTTCTCTAAGAAAATGTGGATACCTAAAATTTTTCATTCTGAAGTTTCCAGATCCAAGAAAGTTTGGATGCCAAAAGTCTAACATTATTATTTTTAGGAAAAAAAGAAAGTACCAACAATAATACTTGGTACATGTATATTGGATTTTCGAGGCATATGATTGGTAATAAAAAATTCTTTGAAAAGATTATCAAGATGAAATGAGGAAAAGTAACCTTCGGAGATAATTCTAAGGGAGAAATTATTGGTATAGGTAACATTGTACTTCTTAGAAAAACATTGATTTCAAAAGTTTTATTTGTTAAGGGTCTTAATCACAACCTAATTAGCATAAGTTAATTATGTGATGAAGGATACCCTGTGAATTTTAGGAATGACAAGTGCTTAGTACATAATTCCAAGGAAGAGTTTATTATTTCTTCTAATAGGCAAGAGAATGTATACACACTAAACTTAGAAGTCATTAGGAGCCAAGACCTACCTTTAATTAGTGTAATTAAAGACCATTCTTGGTTGTGGCATAGAAGGTTAGGACACTGTAATCTTAGGAACCTATGCAGACTCTCTAAGAAAAGGCTAGTTTAGGATTTACCGGAGCTTAGATTTGATTCCTCAAAAGTCTGTGATCCTTTTAAATATGGAAAGAAACATAAATCAAGTTTTAAATCAGATGGAGAAGTCTCAACCATTGATTCATTATAGTTAGTGCATATGGATCTTTTTGTTCTAACACTAACTTGAAGCATTGGAGGAGAAAATTATGTATTTGTCTAAGTTGATGGTTACACTAGATTTACATGGGTCTATTTTCTAAAAAAGGAGTCTGAATCTTTTTCTTATTTAAAAAGTATTAGATCCCATGTTAAAAATGATAAAAACCTCCCTTTGATAACTATTCATAGTGATCATGGAGGAGAATTTAAAAATTCTGATTTTGAAACTTTTTGTAGTAGAAAAGGCATTACTCATATTTCTCAGCACCCAAAACACCTCAACAAAATGGTTCTGTTGAAAGAAGAAATAGAATTTTTCAGAAGATAACAAGAACCATTTTGAGTGAATATTCAGTAGCCAAACATTTTTGGGATGAAGTTGTAAGTAATTCTTGTTATACTATAAATCGTGTTTTGATTAGACCTTTTCTTAATACAACTCCTTATGAGTTATGGAATGGAAGTAAACCTAGTCTTTTCTATTTCAAGGTTTTTGGTTGCATGGTATTCATTCTGAATACTAAAGATAATCTACACAAATTCTCACAAAAATTTGATGAAGGAATTTTCTTAGGCTAATCCACAACTTCGAAGGCCTATAGAGTGTTTTATGAAAACACTTTTACTGTTGAATAAAAATTACATGTTATGTTTGATGAAACTGATCCTTTTGTTTTTAAACAACCTCAACCTAAATCTTTGGATGTGCTTTCAAAAACTTATTATCAACCTTTGATATAAGATCCTTCTGATAAGAAAAATTCTCAAGAAAATATTTATGAAGCATTTACCCCAGAATACTTCCTACCCTATGCTGATGAAGAGGTTTTACAGAACCGAAATCAGTTGTTTCTTAAGAATAATCTCAGTGATAGTATCACTGGTGATGTAAATCAACCTGTAAGGACTAGAAGTTCCTTATGGAATGAAGTAGAACATCTAGCATTCCTTTCCCAATTAGAACCAAAAAGCACTGATGTAGTTTTAGGTGATGATGATTGGATAAAAGCTATGCAAGATGAGCTAAATAAATTTGAAAGGAATAATGTCTGGACCTTGGTTGAAAGACCTAAGGAGACTTATTTTATTGGAGTAAAATGGGTCTTCAGAAATAAATGTGATGAAAATGGAATCATTGTTAGAAATAAAGCTAGATAGGTTGCTAAAGGCTATAATCAACAAGAAGGAATAGACTATGAAGAAACCTATGCTCCAGTAGCTAGAATTGAATCTATTCATATTCTATTTGGCTTTGCGGCATTCTTCAATTTCAAACTATTTCAAATGGATGTTAAATGTGTTTTACTTAATGGTTATGTTCAAGAGGAAGTTTTTATCGAACAACCTCCTAGTTTTGAAGATACAAAACATCCTGAACATGTTTTCAAACTTACTAAAGCTTTGTATGGACTCAAGAATGCCCCTCGAGCATGGTATGGTAGACTTACATGATTTTTGCTTCAAAATAATTATGTTAAGGGAAATGATGATCCAACCCTTTTTATAAATAAAAATAAGAAAATTGTTTTGATTGTTAAAATTTATGTTGATGAAATTATATTTGGTTCAACTCAACAATATTTAACTGATTCCTTTGCAGATCTAATGAAACATGAGTTTGAAATGAGTATGATGGGTGAGTTAACATTTTTCCTTGGTTTTAAAATTTCTCAAAAACTAGAAGGAATCTATAGTTCCCAACATAAGTATATTAAATATCTTCTTAAAAAGTATGGATATAACAACAATAAAAGTATAAGTACTCCCATTGGTTCCTCAAATTCACTTGATCTAGATGAAGCTGGGAAACCAGTAGATCAAACATCTTTTAAAGGTATGATAGGAATTCTAATTTACTTGATAGCTAGTCGTACAAACTTAATATTTTCAGTATGCTTATGTGCAAGATATCAATCCAATCCTAAGGAATATCATTTAAAGGCAGTGAAAATGATTTTTCGCTACTTAAAGGGAATCATGGATCTATGACTCTTTTATACTTCTAGAAATGATTTTTTTTAAAAAGTTTTTCAGATAATGATTTTAGTGGATGTAGAATGGATAGGAAAAGTACATCCAGAACTTGTAATTTTTTAGGAGATTCATTAGTTTCTTGGTCTTGAAAAAATTAACAATCAGTAGCACTTTCCACTGCTAAAGATGAATATATAGGAGCTGGAAGTTGTTGTGCTTAGGTGTTGTGGATTCAAAACACACTCATAAACTATGATATGAGTTTTACCAAAACACAAATTTTGTGTGATAACACTAATTCCATTTCCTTAAGTAAAAACCGTGTACATCACTCTCATGAAAAACACATAGATATTAGGCATCACTTTCTTAGGGATCACTCACAAAAAGGGGATACCATTCTTCAATTTATCGGAACACAAGATCAAATTTCTGATATTTTCACAAAATCTTTACCCTCCGATAGATTTTAATATATTAAACAAAAGTTGGGAATGATAACCGTAAGGTAATCTTCCATATTAACTTCTTGTTGAAACCCATCTCCTTACATCAAGGATCTCCTTTTCATAGGGGGAGTACATTTATTTCTTAGTTTTATTAAAATTTTTCATAGTCTAAAATTTTTCATTGTCTAAAATTTTTCATAGTATAATTTTTTTCGTAGTCTTAAAATTTTCGGAATGAAGATTTTTGTACATAAAATTTTCTTAATGATGATTTTTTTTCTTTCAAAATTTTTCGTAATGAAGATTTTTGCAGTTCAAAATTTTCCGTAATTAATTTTTTTTGTAGTTTAAAATTTTCGTAATAGAAATTCTTCATATTTTTTTTGTAATGAAAATTTTTGTAGTTTTTTTCATAATCAATGTTTTTGTAATCAAAATTTTCAGAACCTAAATTTATTCCAGAATAGTTTTCCTCAATATGAATAATATTCCTAGAAATCTGAAAGGTATGTTTCCTTTCTTAAATTTTCATAATCACCTATTATTTGTTAGTATTTCTATCTGTTTTTAATTTTTTTTTGTAATCATTTTTTTCCTTGAATCCAAAAGTTTTTCTTAAAACCTCAAAAGATCTAATTTCACTAAAATATCCTTTCGACTATCATATTAACTATCAGATTTGATCAGAAGGTTTCTCAACCATTAGATTGAGTATGGAAGCTGAACCGTCACCCCCAAACACCTATATAAAGGACCCCCGATGGTTGTCCCACATCGAAATCCAATATTTTGCGTACTGAAGTTCTGCCCTCCTACATAATACCATTCTGAATTTTCAAGGTTTTCTTAACTCTGAATGTCTGTTGAAGTATCCTCCCCGAAATACATGTCAACTGTCAAACCGATTTTTGAATGGGATATTTACAGAGAAAGGTTGATACATCCAAATCTCATTACTAAGTATGATTCTATCATCTCAAAGAACATCAAGATGAATGGATGAGAGAGTGTTTGCGTATTGAAACTAGGAGCTTAGGATCTAATATATCCGGAATTTTTATTGGAATTCTATGAATCAACAAGTTTTTTCAAGGAAGAAGGAAAAGATAAATTCTCTTTCAAGAGCTGTGGGAAGACTTATGCTATGTATTACACCAAGGCAGCCGGTTTTATTGGAGTCCATTATTAAGGAGAAGCAGAGTTTTGTTCTCATAAGCTGCCGGATGTTCAAGGAAGCTTTGTTAAGGTGAAGGATATAGATTTCCTCGGTCTTTTAGATGTAAAGACTCTGAATATTTTTCACCTATCTACAAATTTTCGGATTCTGGAATTGTGGGGTCATGGATTCATCATTCTGAGAAAAGGGGATAAAGATACTTTGAAGAAGAGTGATATGTATATCCTGGATTTCTTGGTGAATCTAAGAAAGAGTAACTTGGTTAAGCATATTCTGATTACAATTGAGAATATAAAGATTAGAAATCCGAAGGCTCAGATTATCATGTATCCAGCCATTCTCTAAAAGATGAATGTTCGGTGTTTAGAGTCCTTCAAAATTCCTTGTAGTTCTAAGACAATAAATTGAAAGTCATCCTGGTAAGTGATGAAACTCTAAGAAGGATGAATGTTGGATTTTATAAAGAATCTGAAGAATTTTATGATTTTCCTGAGGAGGAGGCAGAAGCCTTATCGAAGAAACAGGAGGCCGCTGAGACCTCTATGAAGGGAGGGAGGAAGAGGAAGCTGAAGGAAGTTGAAGACAAAGAAAAAACCCCAATGGCCAAGGAAACCCAATCTGCACCACCAAATCCTAAGAAGAAAAATGCATATCTGGATGAGGTAGTAGCAAAACGGAGGGAATCCAAATAGAAAAATAAAGCAGGGGATCCTAGCTTTGGTTTGGATCCTTCTGAAGCAAAAACTTTAAAAGAAAAGACTACTGATGAGATTGAAAAGCAAGAAAAAGAAAAGAAACAAAAGAAGAAGATGACTAAAGAAAAAATTGTTCAATATCTTCTAAAGGATGATGAGAAAGCGTATGAAAACATTCCTTTACCACAATCCGTCTTAGTGGAAGCCTTACCAGATACACCGGGAAAAAATATGTGACTCCAGAAAAATTCAAAATAGAAGAAGTAAAAGCAGTGTAAGAAGAAGAAGAAGAAGCTGGCAGTGATGATAATGAAGATTTTATTAATAAAGTAAAATATTTTTATGAGAAGGAAAGTCCATCTAAGAAACTTTTAATCTGAACTTCTGAAGCTGAGTATTTAAAGATTTCTACCCCTAGGAAAGATGAGAAAGGTGAAGATGACAAGGTTGAAGAAGAAGTGAGTTAGCTGTTTGAAGAAGAAGAAAGTTCTAATAATGATTTCATTCATCCAGAGGATACCAAGGCACAAATTGAGAAGGAAAAAGGTTGATGAAGAAAGAATTTTCCAACTCTCTGATAGTGAAAAAAAATCCCCTAACCAAGATTAATCCATTCCGAAGGTTGATAAGGGAAACATGTGGTTGTTGATACACCTAGTAAAGTTGTTGTGAAGAAAAAAGAAGTTGGTGGATCATTGAAGAGGAATACAATTGAAATAGAGAAAAGACCCTCACCAACTAAAGTCTTAGATTCAGAATCGTCCTCCCTTTGACATGATTTCTTAGTCCAGTCCTTGAAGAAGCTTTGTGGAACTATTCTAATATTTACCAGTATTGACTCGAGATTCCAAATGCTTCAACACTTCTTAAAGAAGAAATCAGATTTAGTATCCATAGTTATGGATAACTGTATAAATATTGATGCATACTTCAAAAACATCTTTATAAATTGCAAAGATCACAGAATACCTTTCACAAAGATGACTATCTGGTCAAAGAAAACCATAGAAGATATGAGAATTCTTGATGAGTTCCAAGAAAGTGCCAGGGATGCATTCGACACTGAAGATGTGAAGATCAAGTATCTCACAAACATTTTTCGGGAGGAACTAACTTTGGAGCAGAATTCTCAGATCCAAGAAGTAAAAGACCAGAATGGGAAGTTATATTCAGTTTATCAAAAATGGAAAAGAGAAAGAGATCGTAGAATCGAGCTTGAAGAAAAATTTTCCAAGCAAGAAGAAGTTCTAAAGGGGCAGACAAAATCTCTCAAGGCTCCTGAAGAAAGAATCAAAGCCTTAGAGAAGAAAACCAAGGATCAAGATCAGCTTCTTAAAAGATTAGAAGAAGATCACAATGAGCTCAAGAACCTCAAAACCATAGTAAATAAGTTGATTCTGAAGGATAAGGAAGGATAAAATTACTCAATACCGATCTTTTGTTGTATTCTTTCCTTGTACAAAATTTTCAAATCCTAATGAAATTTTTGGGTTGATCTTCATATATTTTGTTGTCTTGTAATAATATTTCAGGTACCATATTTTCTTTTCCATTCCCTTTAAACCTTTTTGAAAATCACAAATGGGGATAAAGGAAAAAAAATACTAAGAAAAGAAGAAATTTCCCTAAGTAATGGGGGGTTCATCTAAGGGGGGAGTTCTTATCCAAGAAGATTTTCCTATGTAATAAAATGATAAGACTCATTCCGAAATTCAAGAATATGATCCTTAGTGTTTCGAAATACTAAGGGGGAGTTAATTGTATTCATCTTTTCCCATGTGTTAAGGGAGATAAGTTTTACTTTCAAAGTCCTGAAAAATATTTTCTAAGTCCTTATATTATTTTTTGTAAGGATGTTTGTGCTTTCCAAAAAGGGAGAGATTGTTGAGTCAATAAGGTTTCCTTATGAATTTTCCATTCCTTCATGTTTGGGGATATTGTTGAGTCAATAATGTTTCCTTATTACTCTACCATTTCTTCGTGTTTTGAAAATCACAAACACCTTATCTTAATGAAAATTTCATTTACCCTATGCTTTACTTTCATAAGGAAATTTTACTTTCCCAAGGAAATTTATCCTTACTATTTTTTCATTGTTCATATTATGTATATGTAGAAAACTTGGTTTCATATCCAAAACCTCGAACTCTCATAAATACTTAGATATAGAGCATTCTGTTTTCAGAATCCGAATTCAGGTTCCGAATTCTTCTGAATTTAGACTCGGAACTTTCTAAGTTCAGACTCCGAGTTCTCTCAATTCAGACTCCGAACTTTTTAAGCTCAGACTCCGAGTTCTCTGAATTTAGACTCCGAACTCTCTCAGTTTAGACTCTGAGTTCTCTGAATTCAGACTTCGAAATTTGTAAGTTCAGACTCCAAATTCTAATGAATTCAGACTTCGAACTTTCTAAGTTCACACTCTGAATTCTTATAAACTCAGACACCAAACTTTGTAAGTTCAGACTCCAAATTGTTATGAATTCAGACTCTGAATTTTCTTGAAATTCAGACTCGTGAATTCTATAGAATTCAGGTTCTGAATTCCTTCGAAGATATAATCCGAATATCTATGTGTTGTAGATACCAAATGGTTTTTTGGTTAGACTTCTAACTTTTATTTTCCTTAAATTCTGAAAAATGAATTTGGTCAAGAAACCATATTTTTTCTTACTCGTGTTTTAGTTATAAAACAATGTCGTGCATTTAGTTACTAACTAACCATTGTGTGCATAAAACATGTACAGGTAACTCTGAAAATCAAGGGAAAATATGACCCTTGGAGGAGGGAGTCGGCCATTGAAGATGTGCCTATAAATAGGAGCTCATTTGAACAATGTCACAACAACGTTAACTTTGATGAACAGTTCTACGACTCAAGAGATTACATGCTGCTGAAGTAATTTCTAGAAAGAGACCTTTATGATTTGTGCATACTGAACATCTTTTTCATAATTGCTTCATGCGACTCCGATTGTTTCTGAGTACATTTGAGGGATTCCGGGGATAGGAAGACAGAGGTGCGAACTACCTTGAAGTTTGAGAGATTGTGGGGATAGAAAGATAGAATCCGATCTTCCTATCGAGGGATTACCCTGGTGTGGGTAAGACATAATATCTTGAAAGTATAAATCAAGGGACCTTTATCCAAGGTTGTTGGATACCCTTCTCTTTGGGTTAAAAGATTTACTACTTGTTACTTGTCTTGTTTGAAGTTTTCCACTGCATTTTGGTTATTGAGGATAGTATAAATTTATTATACTTTCTTATACTTTTATACTCTGATTTAGTGAGATTCTATACGCTTTAAGGTAGAATATTTATCTTTGTAAACTTTTTTTAATTTTAATTTCCAGAATCACTTTTTTGGAATTACATTCTGGGAATCACATTTCTAGAATCAAGCAAGTTTGTAGAACCTAAAGGTTTTTTGAATTTATCTTGTTTAACTTTGTTAAACATTACCATCTTTAAAAGTTCCAAATGAATTTTTAAAGTATACAATTCAACCCTCTTGTATATTGAGCATCTACATCATCATTTCTATCCTATAGTTGGTATCATAGGAGACTATCATACTCTATACCAACCTAACAATCCTTTCTTGTACTATTCATTAATGAAATATTACTCGTGACACACCCAATATATCCTACCTCACCACAGACATCTGTCGTCATTGTTTTCATCAAAACAACTACGTGTACAACTCATAATATCCATTAATAATAATCTTAATGTCTAAGGACCAATACAAATGTATGTATATAGGAACATCCAATGAAACTTATAAATGTGGATTTCCTACCATCAGGCCCCGTTCTTATAATTTCCTACTAGATATCTCCAAGGGCGTATACTATGAAAAGGTGACTCAAAGTCCTATGAGTCTCCACCCCTGATAGCCTGTATCTTTTTTGTCCCTAAAATGATGTCATCCGTCCATAGAACATATATATTAGAATAGTTTCATAGCAGTTCTATGTTCTCATCATAGCTGAGAACTATTATAACCTTTTAGTGCGATAACCACTCTTGGGACATTGTCACATGCAATGGTATGCATGAGAATAATCATGATGTGATAAGTAGTTTATTAATATTAAAAAACCATGAATGTAAGTTATCATAAAGTACATAGAAGTTGGTTCTAGGGCACCAGATCCAACACTAATGACACCCAAAACTCAGTACAAGCTCAAATCAAACCAAAACAAATCTTGAGATCCTACAACTAGCACTTCATATCTAGATCTGATATGCCCCCCTCATACTTCCCCAAAATATCTGGATAAAAGGCATATAAATCCCTCTACCATGAATCATCCTCCTCTGTCAGGTTGATCCTTTGATGATCAACCAGGTCATCCTGCTAAAACTCAACCTCTTGATCTATTTGTGAATGATGATCAAGATCCATTTATGAAAATAAAAGAGGAATATTAAGACCGATATCTTGTAATTTAATAGAATATTATTTAAGTGATTCATTTTTATTACCCACAATCCCCCAAATTAGACATGAATATAATAAATTATGATGAATTTACCTGTCATAGGTCTACAATTTTTAATCTAGTATAACTCAACTCATTTTTCAATAAATTCATAGTTCTTGCATCAGATCATGAGGTTCCCTAAAATATCATTTCCTAGTCGATCTCACTAGCCTATCTCATTCACCAAGGTCAACTAACACCATTTCCCTTCCAATCTATACAATCCTCATAGTTTATAACTCCAAAATCCACCCTATCTATCGAGCAAAACCTTTAATATCACTCCATCATGACCCCTCCCTCCAAAGGTACCCCTCCTAGGCTAATAATGTGTTGATCCTAGGTTTCCTTTGTAGTTAATAAGTCAATATTTGTTGGTGGATGAAGTGGTTATGCTTAAAAAATGATTATGGAAATGATTGAGAAATTATCCGTATTACCAACTTTGATGATTGTTGACATAATCTTAAGTTCCAAAGACTTGTGACATTAATGACACTTTTTTTACTACAAGATGAAAATTTCTATATAAATGATTATTTGCATGATGTAAAGGAGATTAATTACTAATTTCTATGGAAAATATTATTCCTCAAGATGATTTGTGAAGAAGAATATTAATAAGGTCAATCAATGTTAATTTTCATTTTGTATGAATAATAAGAAGGGTTTTTATGGAATATTATTTATGATAGGTTTGGAATTAAATTCCATACTTAGTATTTTACTGATTGGCCTCTAATTAAAAAATATGGCTAACCATAGAAAACCCCTAGGGCTATCCCTCAAACACACTTGAGGGACATAAGGACAACATCATGGGAGATCCACCCGAAGGAGGATGGATAGTGGAATAATGGGCTGCGTATAACCCTAGAGTGTGGCCGTTTATAAGGAGCATGGGATATGACTTGTATATTACTTCTAAGAGAAATGGGTCGTGTCATAGGGGGACAACACGTTAAGGAAGTGGATGGGAGCAGACCTCATACTCTCTTCTAACCACTTAAAGGGAACAATTTATTGATATACCAAAGGCATTATGGAGCACAAGTTTGATGTTGGATGTGCAAGAAATAGAAAATATTCACCCATATTCTAAAAAGATGGAAATAACGAGGATCATCTTATTAGATTAATCTCTGCATCCATTTGATCTTGTGCAACAAATATTTGAATAATCCCATCATCTTATACCTGTAAATGATACTTCTATCTATGTAAGTTCGAGATAGTCGACCACTTCAAGTTATCAAGGCAAGACATCGAGGAAAATCTGATCACATTGTTCACATGCACAAAATAATTGTATTTCATTAATTCTATGATTTATAGAAGGAATCAACTAAGGATAAGTGATGTTATCGCATACAGTACCAACCATCACACAAACCAGTGTTGTCACATAATTGAATGATAATCATCACATTATTATCTATGAATCAAGCCATATTATGGGGAAAATCAACTGAGGATAAGTGATGTTACATGATGGTATGAAAACAAGAATCAATGAAATCTTGTAATGAATATTGAATCTTCGATCACATTAACACTCCATATTTATAGATATTTTAACATGAATTATTTGGTATTATCATATAATTTTCAATAGGTTTTATAATTAGAATATACCACATGAAAAACTAAAAATTATCATGGGTGTCGTGTGATCAATGAAGTGATCATTCGAAGTAATCACATGAATCACATGATCACCTTGGAATCACATGTAGAAGATAAGGTTTTCATCATTTTAAAATAAATGGTATCTCAATATCCTTAGGATAATTTAATGGGTTCTTGACTTGGCATGAAAATTATAGGCGAGGCAGTGTATTCTCCTCCATAAAAACCGAGGCTCGGTCGATATTTGTTTTTGTTATCCTTTAAGATTTTGTGAGAAATCTCAAAATAGACCACTTGTGTGAACCATTCAAATAAACGATATAAAGAGTCTATGTGATCAGATCTTGAGATGAAGAAAACTACATACGATATAGGTATCATTAAGGGTTTGAGAAGGAAACCATTCATAGATATATTTTTATACAAAGGTTGAGAATATATCATGGATAACACTTCCTTTCATTAGAAGGAGACACCTACAGGAGTAAGTCTTGTCTTACGAAGGAACCTACAGATACAACCAGTGTCACATGAAGGAAATAAGGGATCATGTGATCATTCTTTCAAATACCTTGCATGAAGAAGAAGCAAGAAAATCATGTGACCTCTCCTTGGTCATGGAAAGTAGGTAAGATAAAAGTGAAGGGTAAAGATATATGCAACCCATACATACTTACAAGAATATGTGAAGAGGGATGCATATGATAACATGCATGAACACATGAATAAAAAAATGGAATATATTGAGTTTATCGAAAACATTTGAGTATCACATAAAATAATAAATAAAGGATTCTTATGTGAAAGGATTTATATATGTGAGAAGGTTATGTGGTGTATCACACATGCACGGGGTTTGAAAATTCAAGGAGGAATATTGATTGAAATTGTGTAAGATATTTCTAGAATATAATTTTCTTGAATAATTTTTGTGCATAAATTACACACATAAATTGTGTTTGGGAATTCATAAGAAGGAATAATTAGCCTGAGCATTATTACATTGAAACAACTGATCATATATTTGTGAGAAAGACCAATAGACTGCAAAGGTTATTGAAATGTACACGGGCAAGTGTGATCTAGAAAGCTTATGAAGGATGATCAAATGATAAATCAATAGTGGATCAATCCTTGATGAAAGGAGTAAGACACTTAGTTGGAGTTGGGAGCAAGATAAGTCTTTTGTATGATTCTAGGTCATAAGTCTATTGTGTGGATTCTAGAGTAGTGTAGTGTAAATTCTAGTTACATTGTGTGATCCATTATAAAGAATGTATTATGTGGATTGAGGAGAGATATAGTATGACTATGTATCAACCATTTTAATTTATTATATGACTATAATAAAGAATTTGTTTTGTGTAGAATAACCAAAAATTATAAGGAGTAGGTCTTTGTACCAAACCTTATAAATCCTTGTGTTCTGTGCCTTTGTATTTTCAACATTATTTGATGTAAGGATGAGATACATAACAAAATTTGATTGAGGATTTAACAACACATAAAGGTTTAATTAAAAATATAAAATTTTTAAAAAGAAAATGGGGTTATGGATTTGACCCTCCCCCTAAAGGAAATATCACACTAATCGGGGCTCTTCACAATGATGGAAGAGAGATTACGACACCCCGAGTCCTTCCTCCAACAGGCCTTGGATTGGTAACAAGAAATGAATGTATAAAAATTTCATATATGGAAAGCATTACCATCTATAATAATAATATAGGATCAATAGATAGATTAAAAAACCACCAATAAAATCTATCACAAAATATAAAAGTATACCCAGACCCATCCAACAATGCATGAATAGTATCAACATACATAATAAAGTCCTGTAACTAAATTCCAAAAGACAAGTCCTATAGTAGTGAATCAAAAAAATCTCCAATACCCAAGCTAGTAATGTCCATCTTGGTACCCAAAGTCCTCAAGGAAACCTAAAATATAGTTTATATATACGTTGTGTGAGAATAAAATATATACTTAATAGAATTATACACAAGGTATCAATTGCACACATGAAAAGAGAATACTAATGTACTAGGGAATAAATAGAAGAACCAAAAAGAACCTAAATAGGACAACTAACCAAAACTAGTATCACTATGGATTTCTCACCAAATAACACATCCAATAATATGATAGTATGAAAAACATAACAAAGGAACCTTAATGTCACTTTCCTACTTATAATCTCACTCCCTAATGTTAGATGTCTTATGCTATCATCCCTTCCATACATATCAAATCACATTACCAGCCATATCTGATGTGGGTCAGGACACATCCCTACCTACCCCACCCTCACAAGGTAGAGAATTTGGTTCTAGCATCATTAATCATCACATAATAACTACATCACATCACACCACTACCTTATCACATGACACCACTTCCTCATCACATCACATCACATCATATCATAGCCTCATCAAAAACTTATGGAAATGAGGTATCATGAAAATGAAGGACAACAACCTTGTTTCCTCCTCCTACCATGTATGACCCCCACCAAATATAATATCCTCATCACTGTTGGGTATTATCCAACACCAACCCATATCATCATTTCTGAAGGAAGAGTGGGGAAGAGGGGGTAGCCCACCATCTGTATCACCACCATCCTAGACATTAGGGAAAACACATAGAACCCAAAACCTTTGGGCATTGGTAAGGTAATACAAATAGGGTGTGGTGCATATAGAAATAACATAAAATACATGATAGATAGATAATACAAATTACCCAACCAATAGTCCACAACAACTATACTAATATACTGTAAACTGCCACCACCACTGTTCCACCGAACATCTTCCATGATCGCTAACACCATTATATGAATCACACCACACAACCACAACATAAATCCGTAAAAAACCAATTTCAATTATAGATTCCACTATTTACTAGATTTAAAGAGTTCCCACTAACTTCCATTTACTAATCCAATTAATTTAATATTTAAATAGATCATTCATTAATCATTAAATTTAATTAATCCAATTACCACATGATAATTCCGAACCATTCCATTTCATTTCAAAATTGAAATTTATTACATGGATAACTAGGAAACTAACACATCCACACCACACAATAGCTCACAGATATCACATCATCTGTCATCCCCCACACCACACACAACTAATCCACATCACCATAATATCCAAATGTCAAAACCACCACACATCCCCATCATCACACAACCTCCCATATTGCATCCCATGCCAACACCATCACATCATTTCCCCACATATTTCACAAACCATATGGTCACCACCATCACTACACATCTTCTCCCATCACATAAGGAAAAAAACACAACCACACATAACATCACATCCCATCTAACACAAATTAGGTTCAATGGATCACATGCCATAACTACATTATTTATAATGGGAATTATCGCACAAAGTATATTTCCATGGGAAACCAATTACTTAACTATATATATATATATATATGTTATTATCTATTTTTTTTATTTAGTATGGAATCAAACAATAAAAATTAAAAGAGTCTCTGGAATATATCAACTACAACATAAGCTAGGTTCCCTATTACCATGGTTTTTATTAATGGAAAAAAGAATGCATAATCTCATCAAAAATATCATAAAAATAGTAAAAAATGTGATTTATCCTCATTCAAAATAATTTTAGATTTATCCAATGCATTATATTTATTAATTTAACCCTTAATATCCACCAAATGGATGTAAAAAATTCATGAAATCTCAATACATATATATAAAAAGGGTGCGAACAAGGATCCCCTACCACAATGAATGTTTTTGATTCATTATACACAATAGGGTGGGGGGTAACAACCCAAAAACCATAATCGCATGAGGAAAAACTAAAATTAACCTAGATGACACCAAGGGATCATCAAGGAATATCTAAAAAACTCCCTTAACTAGAACAAACCACCTTCGTGAGTCCCTAAAATAAGAACAAAATGAAACAAGGGGATGAAGTGAATAAATCAAATCAAATTACTAATGATTAACCTCCAAAATAAAAGGATCAAATTATAAGGGAAAGGGGATATAATATCCTATAAAAATACCTAGGTATTTTTAAAAAATTAATAGGAATGATAGATGAATGTGATAATTCTACTAAACCTCATATTTATAAATAGGTTATAACTCTACTAATTTACGTTGTGAATTTCATATTCATTGTGTAAAGTATCGTGTGGACCATAAATTCAATCCATGAAACTAATTTAAGATATGAATCATAAAAATATAAAACCTCGAGAACCTTACCCAAAATAAATGGTTTTAAAACCTTATTTAATCCATATAACACTTCTACCTTTCATGTTAATGAGTTCATTATGCACCAAACTTCTCACCTGAACATAATCCAAGAACCAAAATCCACACAAGCCTAAAATCAAAAAATCACATCATGAATCCACATTTAACATTGAGAATCACCTTATACAATATAAATTGAGCTCCAAACTCCTTATAACCACCCTTGAGCCTCATATTATATGGAATACCACATTTTTATAACATAAACCTTTGTTTACAAGAAAAAAAACGCTGGATCTTTAAAAGATTATTTTCATGGAAATTTGGTACATAATACATGAAAACATAAAGAATAATTCTAATAAAAATTGAAATACATCTTCATGGGTTCAACCTATATTAATTTTACAGCATCTCATATCCTAGGGACATGCATCAAAGGAAAGGGGTGAGCATGAATCCTAGTATGATAATAAGCAAGGAATACATATAAAATGTGATCACAAGACATATCAATAAGAACATGATGCATAAAAATAATTAAAGAATAAGATTAATATAATAATAATAATAACATGAATCATAACATGGAAATGTGGATACAATATTTAAATGATACATTCATAAGGATATCACCAAGGATTTTCACCAAGATGTCATAAATGAAAATTTCCAAGATTATTCACCAAGGTATCATAAAACATGTCATCTCTAGAGATTAAATTATTTACCCAATGAATTGGAGCACTATAAGGGTAAACCCTTCATATTTATTAATTAATGTGACCCAAATAGTTCGTAATAAATCATTTCATTGATAACTTGTGGAGAATAAATAATTAGTTTCTTTTTATAACCATGTCATGCAAAAGTGCTTAAATATATGATCATTATAAAATTTTTAACCCAAAAAAGGAAATATGGGTTTAATATATTTAAATCCCTAAATCAGTAAATATTTTTTATGACTTTGTAAATAACCATGTAAAAGAAAATTGTTTTGGTTATTAAGAAAAATGAAATAAATGATAATTTATCAAGTAAAAGATAGAAATTTGATAAGTTTATTCGGTAGAATGACGGGTAAAGAAGGTGGATTTAGAAAAGGGTAAAAAGTGGGATAAAGAAGGTATCCCATTGATAAAATACTATTATTTAATTAATGGGATAACAAATATTTGAAGAATAGAATTTATTTTTGAAATTAGAATACAAACCATAATAGGGAACTTGAATGGAAATGAGAAGTAGGGATTTACCTTACCTTAGATAGTTGCTTCTAAATAATTGAGGATTGGAAAATTGGGGCTTAAGGACACCTTAGGGGGAATATTGGGGAGAAACTATGAGTATAAATTCATGGAGGATGGTTTTTGGGTGAATGGGAAGGTTTAAATGGGTGGGTATTTATAGTATAGGTGGAGGATTTATTTAATAATTTTCTAATATAGGTCTTGGAAATAAAGGTTGTGGAAAATGAAAAACCATTTCCTTGACCATGGTTTTGCCCTTATTTTAGGAAATTTGAGTCAAATTTTATGAAATTTTAATCCACTATAACCAAACACCATTTTTAATACTTCTTTAGACATGGATAGTTAAATTTTCTACAAAATAATGCTTTTAAAATCAAGATTTCCATTTTAGACTTTAGAAAGTCACTTATAGGGCCGGAAATTGATTAAAATCAATTAAGATACTTAATATTAATAAAATATCATTTTTTGGTAATGTATTGTTGTTAATTAACTATTAAATCATTATGACATAAATATGAAGTCCTAAAACATACCAAAAACCCAAAACTGTATTATTACTATATAATAAAAAATAAATTATTTTCAAAAATTATAAATTTTTTCCCTAAACGAATTTTATATGATTATTTAAAATATAATATTTATTTTATTAAAATAATTTTCAAAATATGGGAATTTTAGCTTTTAAATTTAACCATCTTTATTTATTGAAAGATAAAGTTTTTAAGAGAGATTTAAATCTCTCACACTTATAAAAATTTTACTTGGTCATTATAATATTATTTTATCATTTATATTTAAATAATAGTGTATTATAATACTATTTTATTAAAAAATATTATTTAGAATGCCTGATTATATTATAAAAGTGTATATATTTTCTAAAAAAATATAATTATGTTTTTTGAGTCCAAGAATCAATTTATTAAATTGGTGTTACTTGAATATATATTTTATTAAAAAAATTATTCTGAAAATGGGATCAATGGAATAACTATTTTATATATACAAGGGGAATTTACACTTTATGAGACTAAGGATTAGACTTATAACTCCTTATTACACTTTCATATTCCCTAAGGGTAAGGTGTGTGATGTTGGAAGTTTATTGGGGTGGATTAGCTAACATTGAATGGGTGGTAATCAACACTAACTTGAATTTCTCCCCTAGGTGATTTAGTTTAAGCTTTACTTTTTGAAGATCAGCCTGAGCTTGGTCACGGGGGAACCCCAGTGACCCTACCTCCCTCCCAACTTATGAAAAATAGGCTTCAAATGACATGAGTCTACTGGTTGAGGCCATTGTTTTTCCCTTTTTCATCAATTATCCTATACCCTTACTACTTATAAACACTAATTATAATGGTAAAATTGTCAAAAATGGGTAAAGTTATTAATAGTAAAATTGACCAATAGTAAAATTGACCGATAGTTATTTTGAAAAATGTTCATATTTGACCAATGGTCATATAACAGTTGAATCCCAACAGTCACATTTCACTTTATACCCTATAAATAACACTTAATTCTTTCACTCAATATTTGCAAAAATTCCTCTTAAGGTAATATTTTCTTTTATTAGGATTTTTATCTATTTACTTATAGTTTTTTTAATTTCAATAGTTTTAGTCATGGGGGTGATTATTCTATAAGATTAATCTAATCCATATTTTCCCATTTCAGCACTTCTATTTTATATTTTTTGTCTATTTGTAAGGTTTTGAATTTTAATTGGTTTCATAGATAACTAATGTAATGATGTTTATTAATGAGATAAAATTTTGTTAGTTTATCTAATTTTTTTACATGTATAATATTATCTAATATATAACACACATTTATTTTGGAAACAAATATCATTTAAAAATCCGGGTTCGTTACATTTGAGAACTTATAACACTAAGAATAGAAAAGTAACTGGCTAGGAAGTCATGTACTGTTACTGCGTAAGTGCCAAAGGATCACACAGAAGTGTGTAAGTCCTAAAGGATCATGGAAAGAACATAATTCATAATGTATATTTTGAAGTATATAAATCTGGCCAAGTTTTATGTGTCTTTTAGTCTTTCAGAATCATATGACAACTGGAAGTATTGCAATCATGAGTTCCAAAGGAGATCACACGATCACATAAAGTAAAGTGGATCATGCGATCAAATAAAGGATATGATGAACAATTTTTTTTAGTCACTTGGATTCATTCAATTGAATAAGTACTAATAGTTATGGAGGAACAGATTTTAAGGCGTCAATATTCGATGGCAAAGGTTCTTAAGGATCACAACTAGTTCAATAAGTTGAAGGAAATTTTGAAGAAGTTGATGAATAATGATTGACCTATTTCATTTTGAACTCTTGATCTAATTTTTTTCAAACATTTTAAATGGTTGTTGAATGTGGATAAATTTTCATCCATATACTTTCTATTTGAATGTCTTCCAACTATTTTTGGTTGTATGTTCTTTCTTATAATTCTTTGGTGAATAGTTTATTAATTTACAGTTGTTTCATATGTTATCTCTTTTAATATTTTTGGTAATTTTATTTACTTATAATTTTTGAAAATAAAAAAGGAATAGATGGTTTTGATTAATTTATAAATGGGTATAAATCTATAATGGTAGAAGTTTTAAGGGGAGATAGTATTGGACAAGTTTTAGGAGATATGTTTAAGGAGGAGAATTATCTAAAAAGGAGAAATATCTAATGAAGAATTTTATTAAGGGAGATAACCCAAAGATATAATAATGTCCATCAGATTTTAAAGAAGTTATAAAATTAGGAGAGTTATTATATGAATTATATCTTAAAATATATTAAAATTTCAATGGGTTGTAAGTATTTTAATGTTATTATTTTCATTTAAGTATTGTGTTTCATTCTTTCCAAAATGGGGAAGATTATTGAGTCAAAAGTCTTAATTTATAATTTTCCATTCTTTTAGTTTGGGAAATGGAAAACACCTTCTTAAAACCATGTTTACTAATTTTTTATATCCAAAGTGATTTAGTATATTTTTTATAAAAAATTAATTTTTACCATACATAGAAATGTTTCGAATGTATTACAAATATAAAATTTTATTATTCAATCAGTTCCATCGAACTTATGGTGCGTCCGATTAATTAGAACAACCTTTATATTGACTAGTGGTTAGAATTATGTATTTTCTATCAGAATGAAAAAAGTCATTGACATTGAAATGACCTTGGTTATGATACATCAGATTGAACATCATTTTGTTTATTGGATTGATAATCAATAAGGAAGCCTATCAGAATATCCATTGTTTTTAATAGGAATATATATATATATATATATTTCTATAAGATGGAATAAAAATTATAATTTTAATAGTGATAAAAAAATAAAATCATAAATTATATATAGACCCTCACTTTTTATGAATTAACATTACATAACATTTTTGGAATACTTAAAACATTATAAAAAGAGACGGCCACAGACCGTAATAGTCTTGTTCCTTTGGAAACATGGAAACCTAAAAAATGATACACAAGGGAGATATATTATATCACAATAGGTTATTTTTGACCTACAACCTTATTATACACATAAAACACAATTCATATATTCTTAAACTTATATCGCGGCACTCATCGTACTCATTCAAACCACCTCTTAATCGGGTAACTCCTTTTGGTTTGTGCCAAAAGGCTTCCTTGGGTTGATTTTTGCCCAAAGGGAGGATTAAAGGAGGAATGGAGGTATTTTGAGAAGTGTTTTGGGTAGATCATGGACAAAACTACGTGGTTTGAGAGTTGTGAAGAGGAGTTAGAGGTGGTGTCCTTTCATAGGGAAGGAGGGGTGGCACTCTTGTAAATATTTGAATAGAGAATTCCACCCATGTTTTGAAATTTCATATGGATCTAATAATGATCCAAAGTTGATAAAATGGAGGATAGGGTCACAATATGTCCATACAATGGATTTTGGACAAGTTTATAGGTGTTTTTGGGCCTTAAGGTTATGGTTTAGTCCCTTATTAAGCTTAATCTAACCTTAATCGATGCAATTAATTTGAATCACTTTCGCTAATATTCTTGGCCAAAACTAATTTAAACTTATTATAAAATATAAATTATGATGATTAAAAACATAGAATCAATTTTAAAAAATTCCAATAATATAAGTGGAAGAAATTAATTTAAAATTAATCCCGTAGTCGGGTCAACAGTGCTGGTTTTTAAAGTAAAAAAGATAAAAAGTTTGCTATGTTTTTATATCCAATTTCAATGTTAAATTGGTTACAATTAACTAATTTAGATTTATTGGTAAAAATATAATCTAATTAAACTTTAAAAAAATTTAAAATATAATTTATCCTTATAAATAAATTTTATGAAAAAGTAGTTTTGAATTAAAATCTTGTATTTTCACTATTCATCCAAAAATGAAGTTACTTAGAAAAATACAAAAAATTTTCCATAAGATAATTTCAACATTATAAATTAAAAAATGAAGTTTATTTTAACAAGTAGAATATATAAATGTGTATAAAATTGATTTTATTATTTTTCATAGAAGGAAATTAAAAGCAGTTCATTCGAGAAAACAATATTTTTAAACATAAAAGGACTTTATGAAAAATAGTATCTTTCATTATCAATATATTTTATTTATATAAAAAAATTATAAAAAATTATTTTAAAAGTGGTTATTTATGTTCATATTTTTAAGTTTAATGTTTATATTATATTTATCTCCTTTAAATAAATATAACAATAAAATGATGTTTCCTAGAAACATCGGTATTACGTGCAACATACGCCAAGTTGATGTTCCATGTTTTGTACACCAAGTCGATGTTCTATGTAACTTATTCTGAGTATGTGAAGTATTAAAGGAATGTTTGACATAGTTCATTACAATAAATAAATGAAAATTTTATTTTATTCGAAAAAAATGTCCATAAAAACTCAGGGTGTTACATTCTACCCCCATTAAAATGAATTTCTCCCTCAAAATTCATCACTCAGGTAAAAAAAATGCGGACAATTATGCTTCATCGTATCCCCATGTTCCCATGTAGCTTCCTATAACTGGTTGTTTCTTCAAAAAACACCAACCAAGTGAGTACTCTTGTTTCATAGAACTTTCTCTGATCGGTCCATAATTTCCACTGGTTGTTCTTTATAAGCCATAACCTGCTCCAATGGTATAACATATGAGTTAAGTACATGTGAAGGGTTAAGTATTTTATTACTAAATAGAGATACAAAGAACACATCATTAACTTGAGTGATATTTGGAGGATTTTCCAAGTGATAGGCTACCGTCCTGTTATGATCAACATACTCAAAGGGACCGATATACCTAGGGCTTGGTTTCCATTTTTTCTCGAATCTCATAACCTTATTCTAGGGTGAGATTCATAGAAACAACTTTTCACCAACTTCAAATTATAGTTCACACCAATGGTTATAAGTATAAATTTTCTACTAACTTTTAGCTGCCTTGATATGCTACGGAATGGTTCAAACCTTCTTGACCATTTCTTTAGAAATATTAGGTCCTGAGAGCTTTCATTATCCAACTTCATCCCAACACGTTGGGGATACAAATTTATTCCCATAAAGGTCTTCATAAGGTTCCATCTGAATTCTAGAGTGACATATATTGTTGTAATAAATCTAAAATTGGGAAAGCTATTGATCCCAACCACCTTTCAAATCCATAGAAAAAAATCTTAACATATCCTCTAGGGTTTGAATTGTTATTTTATATTGAACATATATATGAGGATGATAATAAGTGATGAAACTAAATTATGTATCAAGTTATTTCTAACAATTTCTCTTGAACATTGAGGTAAACCTCAGACTCCAATCTGATAAAATAGAATTTGGAACTCTGTGCAACCTTACCACTTTCTTAATGTATATCCTTTAAATATGATATAGAGATAAGTCTTCAATGATAGAGATAAAGTGTACTGAATTAGTATGGTGATCAACTACCACTCATATAGAATGATACCCATTATAGGTTTTGGGTAGTTCTACAACAAAATCTATAGTGATGTACTCCCATTTCCATTTTGGTATAGGTAATGGATTCTACATCCCCTTTGATTTTTTGTCTTTTAGACTTAACATGTGGGAATACCAAGCACCGAGATACAAAATCTATGATATATCTCTTCATTCCATCCCACAAAAAGTATTATTTCATGTCTCTATACATCTTCATACTTCTAGGATGAATATAGAAAGATGAACTATGAGCTTCCTCTAACAGCTCCTTCTTCAAATCTTGTATGGAAGAAACATATACATGGTTCCTATACCTTATCATTCCATCCTGATCAAGGTTAAACTCAAGAAATTTTTTGAATTTATTTTGTAGCTCTTCATATTCCTTATATGCCTCATTAATATTCACTTGGATAGAGGGTTGAATATTAATTTGAGAAAGATAATATTTTCCCCTTCCTGATTTCTAGATCCATCCATTTCAAATCCAAAAATTTGGGATCTTTCGTGATCCTCATCAAGGATAAGCTAGCATGATCCTTCCAACTCAAAGCATCGACCACCTTGTTTTCTTTCCCATCGTGGTAATGTATTGAGATGTTGTAATCCTTTATCAACTCTAACCATATTCTATGGCACATGTTCAACTCATTTTGTGTGAATATATATTTCAGACTTTTATGATTTATATATATATCACACTCTTCTCCATAAATATAATACCTCCATATATTTAATAAAATAATTACCACTGCTAACTCCAAATCATGAGTTGTGTAATTTTTCTCATGAATCATCAAATTTCACGAGGCATAAGCAATAACCATGTTATTCTACATAAGAAAATATCCCAATAAATTTTTAAATTCATCTCTAGAGATTACAAACCTTTATCCATTATAGGGTAATGTAAGAATAGGTGCGCTATCTAACCTTTTATTTAGTTCCTTGAAAATTTCCTCATAGTCATCTGTCAATAGGAACTCAACACACTTTTGATTTGACTTGGTTAGAGGATTAGATAGTTGTGAGAAATTCTCCACAAACTATAGATAATATCTAGATAAATGAAGACATTTTATGGATCTCAGTCACTATGGTTGGTCTTGAACAGTATTCAATAGCCTCCGTCTTTTATGGATCTACTATTATACCATCTCTTGAGATAATATGACCCAAAAATGAAACCTTTTTCATCAAAAATTCACACTTGGTAAATTTTTAATATATCTTCCCTTCCTTAGTGTCTTATTATAATTCTTAATTGGTCTTAATGCTATTCCTTTCTCTTTGAATAGATAATAATATCATCTATAAAGATTACCACAAACTTATCAAGGTAATATCTAAAGACTCTATTCAATAAATCCATGAAGATAGTAGGTGAATTAGTAAGACCAAAAAGTATAACTATATATTCCTAGTGTCCATAGCTTTTATGGAATGTTGTGTTGGGTATATCATCTTTTTTGACCATTAATTGATGATATCCATAACGAAGGTCAATCTTGGAAAAGTTTTGATCTCCACACAGTTTATCAAAAAAGTTACCAATACTGGGGAGAGGATACTTATTCTTGATCATGACCTTGTTCAACTCCTGGTAATGAATAAAAAGTTTCATTGATTTATATTTATTTTTTTAAAAAATAATGGGTGCACCCCAAGGTGACAAACTTGGACGAATGAATCCCTCATCAAAGTATTCTTGGAGTTTATTCTTCTATTCTTTCAACTCAATCAGGTCCATTCTATAAGGAGTCTTTTAAATTGGTGTCGAACTAGGTATGAGTTTTATTGAGAAATCAAATTCGTATTTTGGTGAAAGGATATCAAAATATTCTAGAAATACATCTAGAAAATCCTAAACAATAGGCATATCGTCGATGTCAATTTTCTCCCCAACCATTTGAGATAAAAAGCCCTTTTGAATGGGAATTAAGAACCATATACTAGATGTAATATCCCCATAAATATCATACTTATCTTCACATGGATGGATGATCATAGGAGGGTTTGAAATATAAAAATCAACTTACCTTCCTTGAGAATCGATGTTGGATTTATGAAAAGAAAAGGTAATCCATGCCTAATATGACATCAAATTCAACCAAAAGAAGAATGAAAAGATTTTTAGGAAGCACATTCCCACAAAATTCAACCAGATAGAAATTGTAGACTTGAGATGCAATCATCATACCATTAGGGGTTTTCACAGCTAATTTCATATCTAATTGTTTTTGTATAATATTAACACCCTTATAAAATTATTTTTATACGAAAGAGTGGGTATATCAAGAATAAAATATGAAATTAGTATTTATAGAGTAGATGATAAGTGTACCTTTCATCACATCATTATCACACCCCTCATCATAAATAGAGGTTGTATGATATTTCCCCCTTTACCTCGACTTAAGATGTTGCTAACAACGATAATCATCACTTGAACTTGGGTTTAGGTAGTGGTTATCAAAATTACCATTATACTTACACTTGTAGCATTGAATCTTGGGATGTGAATTCTGTGTATCTTTCTCCCCATTAGCATTTTGAGCTAACTTATTCCTATAATTTTGACAGTAAATTTCCCAGGGACCATCCTTTCCATACTTAAAACAATAATTAGATCCCTTAAGGCAATATCATCCATGATTATTACCACACTTAGAGAATAAAGGTAATATAATATTCTTATCTTCATGGTTTTTATATTTTCCTTTAAACTCCATCTTCCTCTTCTTGTCAAAACCATGAAATTGATACATGAATCTTACCTCTATTTCAAACTTGATTACACAACGAAAAATATCTTCCTAGATGATAAAGTCTTTTATATGTAAACACCTTATGATACCTAGTTTTAATCCAATTAAGAACCTATCAACTTTACTTTCCATTTGGATGGTAATTCCTAAATCATACCTTATAAGTCTCATGAAATTAACCTCCTTGGTACCAGAATATTCATCATCCCTTTGCTTCTACTCAAGAAACTATTTCTCCATATTAGTAAAAAAAATCCTAGGAAATTATTTATTGAAAAATTAGTTCTTTAACTCATCCCAATCCATGTATTCAATATCGTGTTACTGCCTTATATTCTTTATTAGAGTCCACCAATGATCTGATTCTCCTTCTAACCAATAAACCACTAGAATGAATTTCTTATGATCCAAACACTGAATAATGAATAATATATTTTCAGTAGTACTGATCCATTTTTTTAACAATAATTAGATTATAATACCCCCTCAAATAAGGTGGACATTTCCTTATAAAATACTCAACAGAATTTTGTTCCCTCCTTTGCTCATTTGGAAGTCCACCAAGATTCATATCTTGAAAAAGTCATGTTAGAATAAAAAAGAGGTTTTTATATCTAGATCCTATAAAATTCGTTTTATTAGGAGTAAATTCATTGCATTATATGTCAAAATCACCATTAACATGGTTCTTTCAGGTTAGAACCATTGAATATAACCAAAAGTATAGAGTAAGAAACAATTATCATAATGTGGAACTAAATAATCATTAAAAATCACTTATTGGATGTGTAAATTATGAAGCCTTTTTTAATATATCACACCTTAGGTTTATACTAGGTTATTAATTGTCAAATTATTTTTAAATACTTCATGATGGTTGTGAAGAGTTTGTGAATTCCCAAAGAAAATTCATTAGGAGTGTCAAACCGGGTGTGCAGCAAGGCCCGTTATCATGTACCAGATTACCCTGAGTCAGGACCGAATTATCCTATCAGAGTTTTTACCCCTAGGTACATTTATTTTATATACAAATTCACTTGTAGTATCTATATAGGTATATATTTCTAGGAAACCCCTCACTCCATCCTTTACCAAAATTCCAGGACATTTTCCTATACATTTCCTTATTCTTAGACTTATCCATAGACAAGTCCTTAGGGTTACCACTAAGGTTTTATAATACTAGATTAAAAAGGTTAGCGAAAAAATTTATTTTATACCAAATATAGAGACCCTAACTTTTCATAAATTAATATTAAACAACATTTTCAAAATACTTAAAACATTATAGAAACAAATGCCTAATGACTGCACTAGTCTAGTGCCTTTGGAAACATGAAGACATAAACACTTATACATAAGGGTGACACATTATATGCTAATAGGTTATTCATGATTGTAACTGTTATTATACACATCAAACATAATACATATCTTCATAACCATGTATCTTGGCTCTCGTCATACTCATTCAAACTGCCTCTTAATTGGGTAACTCCCTATGGTTTGTGCCAAAAGGATTCCTTGGGTTGATTTATTCCCAAAAAGGGGATTCAAGGAGGAAGGGTGGGATGTTGGGAATTTTATTGGGTAGATATTGGATGAAAATAAGTAGTTTGAGAGGTGTTAAGAAGATGGAGAGGTGGTGACATTTTATAGGGAAGGAGGAGTGACACTCTTGTAAATATTCTAAAAGAGAATTCCACCCACATTTTTCATGTTACAAGTGGATCCAATAATGATCCTAACTCTAGAAAAGGATGTATAGGGTAGAAATATCAGCATAAAATGGATTTTGGACAAGTTTATTGGTTTTTTCCTTAAGCTTATGGTTTAGTCCCATATTAAGATTAATTTATCCTTAATCAATGGAATTAATTTTAATCACTTTCACTAATATTTTTGGTCAAAAACTAATTTGATCTTATTATAAATTATAAATTATTATGATTAAAAAATATGGAATCCATTTTTTTAAATTAAAAACATATAAGTGTTACAAATTTATTTAAAATTAATCTCAGAGTTGGGTCAACAATACGGGTTTTTAATGTAAAAAAGATCAAAAGTATTCTAAGTTTTTATATCAAATTTCAATGGGAAATTGATTATAATTACCTATATTAGATTAATTGATAAAAATATATTCTAATAATTTTTTTAAAACAAATTAAAATATAATTTAATGTTATAAATAAATTTGATGAAAAAACAGTTTTGAATTAAAATCCGGTATTTTTCACTATTCATCAAAAAATGAAGTTTCTCAGAAAAATCCCAAAAATTCATCTTAAGATATTTTGAATAGTATAAATTAAAAAATTAATTTTATTTTAACATACTCAATTTCTAAATGCGTTTAAAATTAATTTTATTGTTTTTCACAATGGGACATTAAAAGCAGTTCATTCGAGAAAATTGTATTTGTAAACATAAAAGGACTTTATGAAAAGTCATATCGTTCATTATTTATATGTTTTATTTATATAAAAAAATTATAAAAAATATTGGAATATTTTTAATTACATTTCATATTACTAAGTTTAATGGGTAGGTTATAATCATCTCATTTGAATAATTATAACAATAAAATGATGTTTCCTAGAAACATCGCTGTTGCGTGTAACTTACACCACATTGATGTTCCATGTAACGTACACCAAATAGATGTTCTATGAAACATATGAAAAGTATTTTATGTGTGAATGTAATGTTTTAATTAGTTCATTGTAATCAATAAATGAAAAATTTAATTAATTATAAAAAAAGGTCCCTAAAAACTCGGGGTGTTACACATTTAGTTAATCCAGATCACTATGAGCTGTAAAGTGAAATCTTTCTAAGGCTATTGAAACTAACCCTGATATATGACTATTATATATTCAATTATAAATAGGAGGTCATTTGAAGAGTTTGGTGATGATGAATTTATAACTGATGTCATCTAAAGACTACTCTGTGTGAACATCTCATTCATAGTCTCTGTAATTCTTTACAGAGTTGAAGTTCTAAGTAATCCTTGTAAGGATTGTATATTACTTAGAAAAAAAATTGTTTGTGTATTCATTGTATGATCATGATACTAATATAGGGATTCTAGGGATAGTAAGATATTGAATCCTATCCGTCAAATTTAAGGCTTCTAGGACTAGGAATATGGAGACCGATTATCATATCGAGGGCTTCTAAGGGATTAGAAGACAGATCCATACTGATCATCATATCAAGGGATTTAATAGTAAGGAAATAAAGACCTTATAGTTGGTATAAAACTATATATAATTTTAGTCAGGGTTTCTAAATATCTTAAATATTATGGTTAAAGAGTAAAATCTTTTATTAATATTTTAAGTCATTATTACTTTTATAAGATTTGTATTTATTATTTATGAGAGAATTAATTTACACTATAAATGTATTATAAAGTTAGTTTGTATACTTATCTCCACAAAAAAATTATTTTATTAGTGTTTCTATGATACCTGTAAAACTTACTCTAAAATAGTCAAATAGTACTTGATTCTGATTTTGTTACTCTGATCATCAGATGATCTTGGTGTCGATTCATTTTTTACTTGAAGTGGTATTGTGTCTTATTATAGTTTAATTTTTTGAACTATAATTATCCCCCTTTATTATCCATAGTAACTCTTTAAATCCATCATAAGTACTGATGGTTCACATGAAGGAGTCACATGAAACACATGGAGGAAGATAGGTTGTAAATGACAGAGTTGTATTAAAATCACTCTAAATCATGTGATCACATGACAATAAATGGATCTCATGATGGAGTCATTTTAAATACTTGAAGAAAATAATTATAACAAATTTATAAGTTCTTTAAATATGTGATATTTTAGGGAGTTCGATACCAAAATAAAACACTAATTATGTGAATCACATAAGGGCGATGGTGAGGCAGTCAAACAAATGGTTGACTGTGATTTTTAGATTTAAGGTGATGAATTTATGCCTATAAATACCCCTTAACCCATACTTAAGAGGTTAAAAAGTTTTCTTAAGTGTTTTGATCTGAAGAAAATTTAAAATTAAATATGTTTCATGATGTGAAGTGAGTTAAGTTATAGAATAAGTCATGTAATAAGGAACACATAAGAAGATTCTCATAAAGAAAAAAAAGAAAGACACGATTTCAAATAAATGAAAGGGAGTTATGTGTTTGGTTTTTTTGCATAGGTAGACCCGCAGGAGTCATGCGATCCACATTAGAATAACAAGGTCTCATTCCAAAGTCACATGATCCATGTTAGTAAAAAAGGTATCATGATATGTGTAACGTGAATAAGGACTGACGTCAGAGTCACATTATTTTTTTTAGATGAAGTGGGTATTCCGAAGGGGTATTGTGAAGGGGTATAGTGAATGGGTATTGAACATGGGTTACATTCTCCAAGAGGAACGTCTTTCACAATGGTTGTTTTCATATATTTTATGAAAAAAAATCATAAAGACAAATAAAAGTGTGGGTGAAATCAAAACTGAACATCAAAATATTCTACTGGCGGAGCATTGCATTCATTTCAGTATAGAGAGTGAGAGAGAGTAAGAGATTTCAAATTTTTTATGGTTGAAAACTAGGAGGGATTATTAGTTCACTCTAAAACTTGTAACAATAGTTTAATTTGGGGGATTTGGTATATCAACACATTTAATTTTTTTTCTCCTTGGATGTATACTAGTGAGGGTGAAATAAGTAAAAAATATTTTTTCTGGTGCATGTTTTAATTTACATTTATTCATTGCTATAGGAAAGGGAGAGACTAATTTTTTTTAACAATGAGACATGATCCAAAGGGGATTTTTTTTTAAATTTTCATTCCCTGATTCACCCACCTCTCAAGGTATTTAATGTTTTTTGGCTAACAATTGGTTTTAATGTGAAGGGTTAAAGTCAGAGTTTCTCTCTCAGCAAAAGTAATAGAAGTTGTTAATCATAAAGGGGTTTTAATATTTGATGGAAAAAATTTCAAACTATGAAAGAGTCAGATATATCACTACATAAAATTGTTAGTTTTATATGTTTTTATAGCTAAAATGAAAGGTATTTCATCTAGTGTGGACAATAGAGAATTATGAAGAGTAGAATGAAGAGAATTGGATATTTTTGCTAGGGGAATAATTGCTTTAGGGGAATCTTTATCCAACAGAATCTACACGAATGTGATGTCATGTAATTTATCACATTCCATGTGGGAGAAGCTATTGAACATCTATGATGGTGATTAAAAATTCTAAGAAGCTAGCAACCTGAGGATTCACCCTATTGATTATGTTGATGTGTTGTTTGATTGGATGAATGTTGTTATGGAATACATGCCTTAAATCAAATAAACTCTCGATGATTTAAAGATCATTAAGTGAATCTTGAGAAGTATTACACCTCAATCCAATCCAAAAGTCTCTGTACTAGAGGATATTGATACAAAGGAGATGATATTGGATAGCTTACGTAGTGATACTGTCACATAAAAGATAAGAATTGATGGTAATGAGGATATGGATAAAGGGAAGTCTAAAGAGGTGGAATTCATGGCTAGGAAGAAGCTCACTATAGAATACGACGAGGAAGAAGATGTTGTGGATGATGTTATTCCATTCCATTCCTCTATTATACAATAGGTAATGGGAAATATTAAAGGAAAAATTAATCTAGAATAATTTCATTATGGAAAGGTTGGACATTTTTTAGAAAATTTTACCAAGAAGTTTCAAGATAACAGTGAGGATGATGATAAAACTCCGAAGAATTCTTAAGCCAGTATGAAAGGAAGGAAAAATATGCAGTGAAATGTCTACAGAAAGAATAATATTATTTCAAAATAAAATTAAAATTCAGAATAATATAATTTAGAAGAGATGGAATATTTCAATGATCATGAATAAATTACTATGGTGGAAGTTGTGGTAAACTCCCAAACAAGGGAAGAAAGCAATAATGAATAAGTGGAGATCAAAGGAATAGTTAACCTCCAGATTAAACTAGATGATGTGCTTGAGAATATAAGAATTTAGATATCCAAAATAAATAATACAATAGGGTGGTTCATGATGAAAAAAATCTATATGAAAGAATCATAATAATAGATGTCTGAGATAATGGAAAAAATAAAAAATCACAAATATGAAAATACAGAAAAATCAATGAAATTCATTGAGTACGTGATCAAATTCGAAGAACATATCAAAATTATTAATATTTTGACTAACAAAATAAAATATTGAGTCAAATAAATAAAATAAAATAGTCAAAGGAATTTTAGAAGAAGAAAATTATACATTATAATGAAACATTATAAATCTATAAGAGTAGGAAAAACTCTTGAATCTTGGTATGATATCATGAAATCATGTTACAAAGGTGACATAAAAATGGGTAGGTCTAAAAAAATAGTCAAAATAATTTCAGGATAATAAATGAGACATTATAATGACATAGCTGTATGAGGCTTGATTAAAAATTGAATGCAGTGATGATTGGAATCAGACCACGAGCACTCGCTTCAGGGTTGAAGATTTATTTGGGTATGAATCTAAATAAAAAAATTTATATAACTAAAGGGATAATAGGTTCTACAATAGTGATTAATAAGAATGAACCACCTATCAGGTTTAATTTTTGTAGAATTGTAGGACATTATGAAAATGTTTGTTCTATAGTTATGAGGTACCTAAGGGAACATGATAAACAAAGGTGTCTACAAAGAATTCCATATTTCAAGAATGCTTTTTATGGTCACTATTTCTTGTGTGGAGGATTTTAACACATGGATAGACATTTCTCATTGAAATTTTATAGGTATATTTTATAACCAACCCAAAGTGGTTATATACAGAAGATCAAGGGATCATCAAATGAATTGAGAATGAAAAATCTATTTAAAATTTTTCAAATTATAGTTATTATATTATAATTTAGGTAAGATAAAAAACACTAGTCAACATAATTTATGAATAAAAATACATGGATCAGAAAGAAAATATTTGAGTATGTAGTGGTTGTAGAGATTACCTTCAAAGAATCACATTTCACAAGAATATGGATCATTGATAGTGGATTCGCCTCCTGTATGATATGAAATGAGTGTTTGGTTATAAGAATTAGGTATGAAAAAAGGTATTTTAAGGTTTGTAAATGATTATGTCCTAAATATTATTGTATTGGGAAAATCCATGTTTAAGGTAAAATACATAAGATATGAAGATGTACTTGTAATTGAAGGCCTCAGTCATAACTTTCTAAGTGTTAGTTAAGTATATGACTCAGGGAATGCTATAAATTTAAAAATAATATTTATATCATCAAGGTAAAATATGGTGATATTTTTTTGGAATGAAATCACATAAAGGGGATTCTATAACTTTTGAGTGGAGAATAATATATGTGATTTGTGTCCAAGTAAGGAGAAAATTGGTTATGGAATAAACATATTGATAATCAGATTCGACCATCCTAGGAATATTTTGTGAAATTTGATACTAATTGATATATTTATATGTAATAACATTATCATACTCATACATGTGATGCTTTCCAAAAAGAAAAGATTAATCATACTCATACATGTGATGCTTTCCAAAAAGAAAAGATTAATCAAAATACGTATATGTTGAAATATCAAAGGTCAACACGAGTTCTTAGACTGGTGTATATTGATGTGTGTGTTCTTATTTCAGAACGATTTATTAATGGGATGATATATTATGTCCTTTTAATTAATTATTTTAGAAAAATGGAATGGGTTTAAATTGTCTCCCATAATTCCAAGGTGTTTAGTTGCATAACACATTATCAGAGTAAATTTGAAAATATGAAGTTAAAAAATTTGCATATTTCAAACTGCTAATGGAATTGATTTCCCAAAAAACCAAGTGGAGGATTATCTTGAGAAACCTGGGATAAGGTTCCAGGATATATTAGTAATAACTCCATAGAAAAATGGATTGCCTAAAAGAAAAAACTAGTGTATTAATAATACAGACAGAAAATTCTTTTTGAGAAAGACATTCTAGAGAAGCATTGGAAATATGTATTGTTGACTTCGATCTATGTTCATAATAGAGCCTAATTGTGTCCAAAGTAAGAGAAGAATCTATACAAGCTATGGTATAGTAATAAGTTGACTTTTAATTATTTTTAAGTCTTTAGAAGTAAGTGTTTCATTCTAAATTAGTATAAATACATGATATTTGAATATTGTGGAGATGAAGGAATATTTCTTGGATACTCAGGGAAAAGTAAATCATATAGATGAATCAATACATGGATGGGAAAATTTATAGATAAATGATATTTTTTGTGGTAAAAAATGAGTAAAATCTTGAGAAAATCCATTAAGAATCTTAGGAGGATATTGATAAAGTGATGAGCATCTCATGGGAATTAGAGGAACCCAAGGAAAATTTAAAAGAAAATTTAGATGATTATAATTATAAACAAGGACCTGTATCTACATAGAAACCAAAGAGATAATCTTAAATTGATAGGTAGAACATAATAATTGACCAGAGATAACTAGTGAAGACATGGAGGATGAAGATACTACATTAGTCATATTTCCTATCATAGTGAGAGACTTAGTGCTTTAATGAAGCTATAAGAGATAAGAATTGGGTTTAGGTGGTTAACGAAGAGATTTTCCAAATTGAAAAGAATCAGACATGGGAAATTTTTTTGAGTGTAACAAATAAGAATGTCATCTGGAACAAATTAGTATTTCATAACATGATAAATGAATGCATCACAATAACAAAAATATAATCAGGAATTTTTTGTAAGTAATACTCAAATACAAAGGGTATTAATGCTGATGAAACATTCATACCTATTTTAATACTAGAGACAATTCAATTATTCTTAGGAATAACAATATGATGGAAATTCTAAGTTTTTTAGATATATTTTAAGTGATAATTTCTAACTCTATTTATAGTAAAATAATATTATATTGAATATCCAAATATTTTTCTAATTCATGAAGATGAGAATAATTTTTTTGGTTAAATAAGGTGCTATACGAGTTGAAGGAGACACAAAGAGAATGATATTCTCAACTTGATCAGTATTTGATGAAACTTGTTTTCCGATGAGGTAAAATTCATTTCAATATCTATGTAAATAATGAGAGTAATCAAAGGGTTATGGTGATAGTATATGTTGAAAACATTATCTATAATTGATTGAATGAATCATAGTGAAAACAATTTGTAGAATTTATGAAATGTGATTTTGAAATATCAGTGATTGTTGAGATAAATTTTTTTATTGGTTTAGAAGTAAAAAAATTAATACATGGAACCTTAATTTATCAATAAAAATATGATTATGAGGTTCCAAAAATATTTTAAACTGAAAATTCCTATTATATGAAAACTCCAATTTCTACATGGATGAAATTTTCAAGGGATAATGAAGGAAAAGTTTTCAAGATCACATAATACTGATAGATCATTGGAAACCTATTGTACTTAACAATGAAATGAAAAAAATATTGTTTTTTCCACATTCCAAGTGACACAACATAAAATTAGTCCCAAATAAATACACTTACTTATAGGGAAAATAATACTTTAGTATATTGAAGGCATGGTGGTTTCAGTTTACCATATAACGAAATATGTCTTCTTGAGTTATTGGGTTTCAAAAAATCTTATTGGGCTAGTTCAACAGATGATATAATGTTGGCATAATGTTATGTATTCTATCTTAGAGGAAAATTTATTTATTAGTAAAGTAATAAGAATGATTTCAATTCTTCGAGAACTGTAGAAGATAGACACATTTTTGCTAGACAAGATTACACAAAATTATTATGGATGAAGTAGTACCTTGAATATATGGGAGTTATAGTGAATTCTTTAATTTTAATCCTTTGTGATAGTTCAATTTATATAAATGTTATAAAAAATCTAGTCCATCACTCAAGGGTGAAGTACATTGAAATAAAATATCACTTAATCAAGGAAAAAGTGGATCATGACCTTGTGAAGTTAGAGTATATTCCTACTGAACTATATGTTTCTGATATCCTAACAAAGGACTTAACCAAATAAGTGTTTTAAATATATAAAATTTCTCTTGGAGTATATTCAAATCCACACACTTGAATAGTGTGAATATTAAACCTCCTCTCCCTGAGGTATGATGTGTTTTTCCCAATGTGTTGATATGTGTTCTTTACCAAGTTACAGAATTCAAAGAAGGGTGTAAGATCTCAAGTTTTTATTTGAGGTATGGATATTTTTAATTTTAGTTTAAATTATTTCTTTTGACCTAATTTAAGTTCCTAATGAAGTCAAAAAAGCTTGTGGGGGTTTCTGGGGCTTGTTCGAAGCCCGAAGGCTGAGTTTTTGGAAAATGACACAATTTGTAGAAACCGTGTGACCTTGACCACATGGTTTAAAGAAAACATATGGGGAAATTTTATAATATAGTAGGGGGTGCATGATTTTCCCAAACCGTGTGTCTAGGGTTTTATCCCCATGCATGATCAACTACAATTTTTAGAAGAGGACAAATGCGAAGTCAATGCAGAATTTGTCAAACTGTATGCCATGATCATATGATGGGAGTCTAGAACAATGGAATGTGGAACAGTTTTCCAAACTATGTACATGAGCCACGTGGGTTCCCTTTTAATATAGTGGGTTACACAGAGTTGGTGCATGGTTTGGCCAACCATTTGGCCAAACCATGAAACCTAGTTAAAAAGTGGGAAATGACTATTTTGAACTTGTGGATTTAAATATTTAAACCCCATTTCACTTTCTTCTAACATAAAACCTATTTAGAAATTGGGATCTATTTTAAAACTAAAATCCTAGGAATTGATCATGTTTTGCGATCCGAACTCAGATTCAAACACCATTCATCTCATTAGATCTTCACCAGTGAGTTCTTTATTCATATTGCACCTTTCTTCATTTGTCTTCATATCGATGGAGTTATTTTAGTACAAGCTAATTTTCTCTATTTCTTGGGTTTTCATCCATTCATCCTTTTTCTCCAAATCTGAACCGAGTCAGAGGTCGATACTCGGTGAGTGTTTTACCATTGGTATATGGTAAGTGGTTTATGAATTACCCTTAAACTTTGGTGTTTTATACACACTGTTTCCATTTTTTTATACAACATAATTTGTATTATTTCCCTTAAAATCAAATTAATGTCCTGTTTAAATTGTTTGGAACCTATTTAGGATCCCAACCAGTACCATTATATGGTTGGAGGTCATTCACCACAACCTATGCCACCATTGAGATGGATTTTACATATTTTCCCTTTTATATACCACCCCGTTGGGTGTGTGTGAGCTCTCTATCTTAATTAGGAGCATTGATAAATTGAATTATAATTAAATTAATGAATAAAAGAAGTTTATGCCTCATTTACATGTGATTAGATTAATGTTAAATGTAGAATGAAGTGGTTAATGGGTTTTAATGGAAAATAAAAAATGAATTGGATTAACTCATAGATTATTTGTGATTGTTAAATGTGTTGTAAATTGATTAATGAATTGATTATGGTAGTGTTTTTTTGGATATTTCCACTCCTTGGATCCCAATTCCATATGATTCCGTAGACATTTCTACTCCTTGGATCTTGATAATCGAAGTCGATGACTTGGAAATTTCTACTCCTCAGATCCTAATTCTATTGGATGCATCGACATTTCTACTCCAAAGATCTCTATTGATTATGGTAGTTGATGCCTTAGACATTTATACTCCTTATATCTTAATTCCATAGGATTACAAGGAATTTTCTACTTATTGTATTCGACTTTCTTGGAATTCCTTGGACATGGAAAACTACCTCTAGACATTTCCATCCAAGTGCGATGATCTTTTCGAGGCTTGGGGATTGTCTTGTCAGATGTCATCCGAGGCTTGGGGCTTGTCCTATTAGAAATAGGGCACCTAAAAAGTGATTATAATGAGCGGGGGTTTGTCGTATGTCGTGTCCAATGGACCGACCATCCCCCATTCACCCTAATGTGATCCTTGGATTCCACTCAAGTCTTTACTGAGTTTCCATGAAGATGCTCCATGGAGTCGACAAGGATTCCTTGGTCATTTATACCTTGTATACAACCCTTTCATGCCTCACACATGATTATAAAGTGTTGTAGTTTTGGATATTTTGATATGATTTATAGATATCAATAGTATTGGTATTTGGTTATAGTTGTTAGATTGGATAGTATCACACCTGCTTTTTTATTATTTACTATTAGCCTTTATTTATGGGTGCTTAACTATTATTAACAGGGATCCATGTTTAGCTAGATATGATCACATTTTCATTAACAATTTAGTTTATTACTATTATACAGGTGATATAATGCACACTAATTTATAGTTTATACATAGACTGGACTTGTTATAAACATTGTTGGTAGTGGCCTACTTAGTGTTATCTCACAACCATTTCAGGCCACCGTTGGGTACCCCGAAAAACATTATGGATCCAGGAAGGGACCAGGGAAAGCACCCACTTTAGGATGGTTGATTGGTTGTGCATAGGAGTAGGGGAGCACAAGATCGAGCTATGATCATAATGCTATTTTGTGACAGTACATTTTGATATTTTTAGTATTTTTATACATTTATTATACCTGATGCCTTCTTCCATGTATTTCCTATCATTTTGTATAGATACATAACATGATCATCATATTTTATATAACACTACCTCTGAATATTTTTGTTATTGTTGATGTCTTAATGTTTATCTTATGTATTTATTTATATTATGATTACTCTTATTTATTCACTTGTGATACTACTGTTCTACACTCTAATTTTGATGGAATATTGTCCCCAAGATACCACCTTAGACCCTGACTACTATTATAAAGCCTCTCGAGTTCATGGAGGCATTCTTGAGGCCATGTGGTCCACTGGGTCTGGGCACCGTTATGTGGCATCCCGTTTGGGACGTTACAAAGTGGTATTAGAGTCTTTTTTTTCTTCTTTGTATTTACTATTTTGAGATAATAAATTGGATATTAGGAATGAATTGGAATTTGGCAATGAGTTGTACTTGGTAGTTTCTAACCCATGTATAGAAAAATCCAAATTGCCTGAAATGAGGTTTTTTTATATTTTCTTATTAAAGTTTATTTTATTTCACCATTGGGTGACACACTTCATGTTTTATGTTCCTTATGATTATGGATTTTACTTGTCTTGATGAGATGAGGGTATACCATATCATTAATCGTTTTAGGAACATTACAGGATTCACTTTCCAAGCATATTCTATTCCATATAGGATGCATTTATTGTCTGCAAGACATCATTATGTGTTCCTTGTGTGATAAAATTGTTTTTGGATAACATTTTTATAGTGTAATTGATGAAAATAATTGGTAACTAAACAATGTTTCCCTACATAGGATATAACAGACACCCCAAGTAGTCAATTATTCTAGGTTGAATCCTGGAACATTAGTTGTATGGATTGGAATGTGTTATAGTTAGGATTAAATGGATTCCACATTTTGATTTATATCGTGTATGATCCCTTATGGATTGGAAGTGGGGATCCTTTTAGTTCAAACATTTAAATAGAATTTTAAATAAATATGATTATAAATGAAATTGAACTTCAAAAATGAAAAGGTTTCTATTAGATATATTTCGGGACCGATGTTATGAAACCGAGTGCTTGACCTCAGCCTAGATATAGAGTGGGTAATAAGATGTGTATGTGGTGTTTTTTTGATTGTTCATGTTACCCAATCCTAGATTTTAAATAAGGAATTAGGGTGTGGCTTATTTATAGGAAGGTTTTAGCTTGTCCTATGCTCTTATCTATGATCTTCTCATTATTGATATTTTCTGAGGAATGTTATTCGAATTGTAGAGACATTCCACCATGAAGACCTCTAGTTGTGCACCACGAGAGTGGAAATGATCATGCTATGGAGGTGATGGGCTCTGAGATATTAGTAGAACCTTCTATAGTGTGACACATGAAGCACCACCTATATTTCCCGATATGGTTTCTCATGCCTATTTCTGAGAGAGTTTTATGCACTTTATGCAGGCTGTTCAGGGATCCCCGTAGCCTGCCTCGTCTATGGAAGAGTTGATGCGTGTGTTCTAGCAGAAGAATACACACAATTTTTCAAGGAATTAAGATCCACAGGATGTTGTGATATGTATTGAGACTTATTTATTAAATTTATAGCATCTAGAGACACCTCATGAGAGGAGTGTGAAGCTTGTGACATATATTCATTATGTAGCTACTAAGCTCTGGTGGGATGTTTTGAATAAGGATGATAGGATTTGGGGTATGGTTTGGAGGGATTTATAATCTAGGTATTATGATTAATTTTTTCTTGATACCCTAGTAGCTGAAAGGTACAATGAGTTTATGTGTATGGAGCAAGGTGCGATGACTATTATGGAGTATTTGACCATCTTTATAAAGATTTAGTGTTTTGTGCTGACTTATTTTGATGATGATCCATTGAGAGAGTGATATTTCGAGAAAGGTATCAAGCATTTTGTTTAATCTTAGGTAATTTTTTTTCAATTGAATATTATAGGTAGTGAATTATGTGATTATTACTAAATAATACCAAGGGAAGATGGGGGAAAGAGTAGTGTAGTTTATCCTCTTGACCCTATAGTTTAGTGTCAGCTAATAGAAAGTGCCATTTTGAGGATCCTCATGAGGGGAATACCTCCAAGTATGTTAGTGTTAGTAGTTATATTTTCTATCATCAGTGAGGGATATGTGGATATATGAGGAGTCAGTGTGATAAAGACCCAATCGAGTGCTGAGTATGTGGCATGATGGGACATGTACAACGATTTTTCAAGAACATCCCTACAAAAGTTAGTGGAAGTGGATCAAGTCTAAATCTAGGTTCCCGAATAGGATTTAAGGATTTGCATTATTCTGGGAGTTTGAGTGGTGTCGATTGTTCAGGATAAGGTGGTGGTTTTTGACAAGGCATCTAGTTACCAATTATACCATGAATGTAAAGGGGGCATGCTCCAGTTAGTGAGGTTGTTTCACAAGGTCACAATTTAGGATAGATATATTCTGTATGACCTACACCTAAAGAGAAGAGAACCAGGACATCGACGGTGAGAGGTACGATCATAATAGACCCTACTATAGTATCCAATCTTTTCGATATAGGCGTTTCTCATAGATTCATATCTATACCTATTATGGAGAGTCTTGAGCTCATTGTTCAGTTTTCTAATGGATTCATGACACTAGATACCCTATTGGGGATCAAAATAGAGGGTGTAAGATAGTACAGGGAGTTCCCCTTTCAGATTGGTGGGTGTCACTTCATATGAGATATATTTTCCTTTTATATGATTGGTTTTGAATTTATAATCACGAGAGAATAGATAGTTTATTATCAATACCATCTCAATGGCTCTCGCTGAAGGGTTGATTTAACATCACCTGAGGGTGGGGATTTTATTCATAAAGTTGAATGGGATATCCAAGAAGGCTGTGCTAGATTCGAGCATTGTGATCTGAGTTAGATGATAACCTAGATTCCAAGATTGTATATGGATAATCAGGGAATGTTTCAGGTAGATGTCCCTTCATTGGTATATTGTTTTAGGGACGTTTTCATGGATGATTTTTTCTTTACCTTATGAGATAGAGGTATAGTTCTCTATCGATCTAGTTCCAGGATGTACACAAGTTTCCATTCATCCTTATAGGATGACCACTACAAAGTTTTAAAACCTCAAGAGATAGCTTGGGGACTTGAAAGTAGAGGGGTTTATACTACCCAGTACTTCTCTATAGGGTTCATCGATCCTATTTATCAAAAAGGTTGATGAAACCCTTTGGCTATGAGTGGATTACCATAAATTGAACTAGTTGATGGTTAAGAACTGGTATCCCTTATCATGGATAGATGACATCTTAGACTATCTCCAAGGAGCTCAGGGTTTCTCAATGATTGATTTGAGGTTTGGTAATCCCCGGGTACATTTTTGACCTTCAGACATACCTTGTATAAATTTTTGTAGCATTTATGGTCTATATAAGTATCTAGTTATTCTATTTGGTCACATGAACATACCTATTGTTTTTATGGCACTAACGAACTGAGTTTTCTATCCATAATTGGATTTGTTTTGTGGTGATATTAATGGATGATATCTTAGTGTATTCTTACAATCTACATGACCATTACAAACATCTTGAGATCATTTTGGATACACTAAGAGATCATCAGTTGTATTCCAATATCACAATGTGACACTTATGGATAGATAAGATTCAATTCTTGGGTCATATTATTTCAAAGAAAGGAGTATCAGTTGACCCAGAGAAGGTGAGAACTTTAGTTTCTTGGTAGAATCCCAAGAACATCTTTGAGATAAAGTGTTTCCTAGGGCAATATGGATATTATAGTCATTTCATATAGAACATATCATGCTTATAAGAACCTCTAACAAGCATGAGTAAGAATGGTGTGAGGTTTTTATGATCAGATACCTATGATACATTCTTTCAGGATATGAAAGGTAGACTGAATTTAGTATTGATCCCAATTCTTCCAAATTTCAAAAAAATCTACACTTTATACTATGATGCATTAGGTATCATACTAGGATAAGATCTGATGTTGGAGTGAGTCCTGGCGTATAAGTCTCATCATTTGAGGCCATATGGGGGGAATTACCCAATAAAGGATCTTGAGTTTGCTAATATTTTACATGCCTTGAACTATTGGAGGCATTATTTATTGGGAGATAATTTTGTATTGCACATGGACCAAAAAATCCTCAAGTATATATTTAAAAATTGATATTTTAATTTTAGGAAATAAAGGTGGGTTGAATACCTTCAATACTTAGAATTATAGATTTCATATATATTCAAAAAGGGAAATATTGTTTCCAATGAATTGAGTAGGATAACTCATATACATAAAGTTTTGGAGGCTAATAGCGAGGGGAAAATTATTTCCTTATTTTCGGAGATGTAATTTGATGTTTATGTAAATATTGGGAAGAATTTTCCATTATCCTTAGCAGTGAATTAAACTCTTCTGGATAGAGTGAGTTTGAGAAACATTTCAGATACTGAGGTCCTTGTCCTAAGGGATAGTGTGGTAGGTGGGGACCCAACTCCTAGTTCGACTATAGGCAAGGATAAATTTTTTCATATTAATGGTCATGTTTGGGTTCGAGAAGACATAATTGAGGATATGATGCTATATTTTCAAGCCTCAAAATTTTTAGTACTTTTTGGTGTTACTAAATGAATTGGGATTTATGCCTCCAGTATTGGTGTCTGGGGATGAAATGTGAGGTAGCTGGTTTTTCACAAGGTGTTCCACTTGTTAGCAGGTGAAGAAAAAACAACAGTGACCATCTGGGGTTTTATAGTAGTTACCAATTCTTGAGTGTAAATAGGAAGATGTTGTGATGGATTTCATAACTTGGTTTTCGAGGTCTCCTTGGGGAAGTGATGTTGTATGGGTTTTTGTGGATAAGATTATGGTTTTCACTTATTTCCTACCAATTAGGGAGTTCTTCTTAGTTGATGAGATTATAAGATTGTATATCTATGAGATTATGCACCTTCATGGGGTTCCTTATACTTTTGTATCTGATAAGGACACCCAATTTATGTCTTAGTTTTTGTAGAGTTTGTAGAGGTATTTGGGTACATTGGTGCTTATGATCATAAAATACCACCCTCAGACTAATGGCCAATTAGAGTACACTAAATAGGTTCTAGAGGGAATTATTAGAGCACAAATCCTTAATTTTGGGGGATCTTGGGGGGGGGGGGGAATATACCATTGGTTGAGTTTTAATACAATAATAGTTATCATGAGACTATATAGATTGAAGCTTATAAGTATTTGTATGGTAGGCCTTTCAGATCATCTTTATGCTGGTTAGAGGTTAGAGAGGCAACATTTCTCAGATTGCGTCTCATATAGAAGACTTTTAAGTAGGTATATTTGACCAGAAAGACAATGGATACTACTTAGCCTAGGTATAACTCTGATGAAAATATCTATTGAAAACCTATAGAGGTCAAGTTCAGGGATCATGTTTTTTAAAAAATCTCATCAAGACTATGAAATAAATTAATTAGGAGACAAGGTATGCTTTCATTGTGCTTTGTGGGGTTGTTTGAGATTATGGATCGAGTTAGGCCTATAGGTTATCAGTTCAAGTTACCTTAGAGGTACTGAGCCAAGAATGATTTCTTCCTTGTATCTTAGTTGCACCATGTCACTCATACCCATATCATGATCAGTATCCAGGTGAGGTTGAGCTATATGTATATGCATCCTTTTAGGAGCATCCTATAGGAATCATTGATAGGAGTAAGATGGTTCTCTGAGTCCGGTCAGTTCCTCTAGTATGGATTTTATGGAAACATGTCCATTTACAATATGATACTTGGGAGTGATATGTTGACGTATGTGACCAATGTTCAGAGTTATTTTAGGCGATTCTTAACCATCCTTGGTAGGGAAATTTGTGGACGAATTACTTTAAGGGGGAAATATTGTAAGATCCTAGGTTTTCCTATGAGGTATAGATCTTTATAATTTCATTTTAAATGATTTTTTTGACTTAATGTAAGTGAATAATGAGATCAAATAAGTTTTGGGGGGTGTCTATGGCTTGTTTAGGGTCTGGAGGCTCAATTTTTGGAAAATGAAGATGGTCCACATGGTTGAAAGAAATCATATGACCTTGGACACAGAGTTTGAGGAAACCATGTGGGGGAATTTTATAAGGCATAATGGGGATCATGAATTTCAACAACTATGTGCTTGGGGCCTTACACATATGTGTGAGCACTTTCAATTTTTAGAAAAGACCAAATTTATGGTTGATGCATGGTTTTATAGCCATTCATAATTACTGTGTGAGAGGTGTATTGGATAGCGGCATGTGGTCTGTTTTGTGCATGGTTTTACAAACTATATGCATGAACTATTTGGGTTTTCTTTTAATATTTTGGGGTGTACATAGTTGGCGCTGGTTTGGCCAGTCCTACAACCAAACCATGTGACCAAGTTAAAATGTGGGAAATAACTATTTAGGATTGTGGCTTTAATTTTTAAACAACTTTTTTTACCTTTATTCCAATTAACAACCACTTTGGAATTCAAGAGCTATTTTAAAGATAAAATCCTAGGGTTTGATCCCATTTCGTGATCCAAAATCTGATTCAAACACAATTTATCTCATTGGATCCATGTTAGTGAGTTATTCATCCATCTTATGCCTTTGTTCATTTTTATTTATATAAATAGAATTATTTTGGTTCAAGATAATTCAACCTATTTCCAGGGTTTTTCCATTATTCCATTTTATCCTGATCTGAAATGAATTAGAGATCGATAATGGATGAGTGTTCTACTGTGGGTATTCTATAGGTGGTATATACATTTCCCTTAAATTTTGGTGTTTTATATACCTTATTTTCATTGTACCACATGTTGGAATTTCCTATGTTTCCCCTAAAATTAAATTAATGTCTCATTTAATTTTTTTGGAACATGTTTTGGATGTCCACTAGTACCATTATACAGTTGAGGTTGTTCAACTCATCCCGTTCTACCTTTGAGGTGTATTTTATGTATCTTCCCTTTGATACACCACCACGTTGGGTGCATGTGATCTCACTAGCTTAATTAGTAGACTTAATAAAATGAATGAGAATTAAATGAATAAATTATAGATAGTTATGACTCCTTTTCATGTGATTACACAAATGGTAAATGTGAAATGAATTTGTTGATGGGTTTAAATGGAAAATGAAGAATGAGTTAGTTGAACTCATGAATTATTTATGATTATTAAATGTGATTTAATTTGATGAATGAACTAATTATAGTTTTTTATATCATGGAAATTTATAATTCTTGGATCTTGATTCCTTAAGATTCCATGAAAATTTATACTCCATGTATATTGATAATGGTAGTGGATGCCTTATACATTTCTACTCATCAGATACTGATTCCATTAGATGTCATAGACATTTCTATTCCATAGATCCATATTTATTATGGTAATGGATTCCATGGGAATTTATACTCCTTGGATACTAATTCTATAGGATTCTAAGGACTTTTCTACTCCTTGGATCCAACTTTCTTTGAATGCCTTGGACATGATCCTTGGATTCCAACCAAGTGTTTACCGAGTTTCCATTAAGATGCTCCATGGAATCGATGAGGATGGATTAATCATTTATACCTTGGATCTATACCTTTCTGTCCTAAAACCTAATTACATGACATGACCATTATGGATATTTTCTATGATTTATAGATTACCTAGTATGGGTGTTTTATAATAGTTGTTAGATTGGATAGTATTACTCCTGCTTATGTATGTTTTAATATTTTCCCTTGTTTATGGGTGCTTGACTATTTTTCAGAGGGATCCATGTTTGGATGGATGAGATAACATGTGAATTGAAACATTACTTTTATTACTATCGTACATGTGATATAATACACACTACTTCATTGATTATACATGGATTGGACTTGTTATAGACCCCATTGGTGGTGGCCTATATAGTGTTATCTCACACCCTGTTTGGGCCACCGTTGGGTACCCATATATTCTTTATGGATGTAGTTAGGGGGCAAGGAAAGTGCCTAATTTATGTTTATTGATTGGTAGTGCATAGGAGTTGAGGAGAATGAGACCAATCCATTCTCTTGATGCTATTTTGAGATAGTACTTTTTAGATTTATAATTTTTTGTATTTTGATACATGTATTATACGAGATTCCTGTTGCCTATCATTTTTTGTAAAGGCATGAAATGATCATCATATTTTATATGAAACTACTTATGGATATTCTTATTATTGTTGATGTATGGATATTTATCCTATGTCTGGATTTATATTATGTTTCATATTATTTATTCATTTGTGTTACCATGATGCTAAACTCTGAATATGAGGGTATAGTCTCCCCACTGTACCACCTTAGACCCTGTCTTCTAGTCATAAGCCTATGATATTTGGGGAGGCATGTTTGAGGCCATGTGACCCATCATATTAGAGAAAAATTATGTGGAACCTAGGTCAGGATGTTATAGAGTTACCTTTGGGTTCACTAAAAAAGTGGGAACAAATCTATTGATCAATAATGGGGGTAAAAGCTTATTTGGAGAGTAGATAAAAGTGGGAGTTTTAAAATTTGAGAGGATATGGTGATAGGGGAGAATTGAAATTTGGGTATTTTCAAAATATGGCGATGATTATGTTAGTATTTTAATGAATAAAAATCATGAAAATGAGTGGCCTTTGGGTTCATAATGCTATAGTTGACATGTGTGGGTTATGAAGTGATATCGAGGGCATGAATTATTTTAAATTTGGGTTTTAATATGGTCTCCAAGTTTAGAATTGAGAAGTAAGTGATTCATTGATTAAATTTTCATGCTACTGTTATTTATCATGTAGTTCTTGAATCTTGTGGTTTTGGAGTACATGATGAGGAAGTCCTTGATTTATCTGGTCTTATAGAAGGTAAATGGTTTTTTATGTGCATGAATTGTCAACAAGTCAGATCTAGAAGTTTACAAGATTTATCAACAACCCAAATGGGGATATTTTTTCAAAACATCCATCTTGATGGTGTTTTTAGGTTTATTTGGTTTTTTTGACAAGGTTTGATATTGTTGATGATGGATATTTTTCAAAGTATCATGCAGAGTGTGAAGGTGAAAAAGGATCATGTGGAGTGCATAAGTCCTAAATGACCATATTAAGTGCGTAAGTCATAAAGGATAATATAGAGTGTTCAAGTGATAAAGGATCACATGGAAGCAAGTAATTACTAAAAGATCACATATAGCATAAGTCTTAAAGGATCCTGTGAATTGTATATGCCTAGCCAATGTGGTCATGACTCATGGTTGTTCAGAATCATGCAATGAATGAAAGTTTTTCGATTGCAAGATTATAAGTAGATCATACGATCACATGAAGTAAAATGGATTATGTGCTCAAACATAGTAAAAGGTGGAAAAGTCTTGTGGTGAATCAAAATCACACGATCATATAAGTTTCAATGATTTTCATGAAGGATTCATGCGAAACGCATGAGGGAATATAGGCTGGAAATGATGGATTCGTCTTGAGGTCCCTATAAATAATTTGACTTTATGACTATCAATGGATCACAAAATAGATTCACATGAAATTATTGAAGAAACAAATGTAGACCAAGGTGAAATGTATTGAGACATGCGACATGTCAAAGAGGTTGATCATGAAATCCGTAAATGATTACACAAAACACATAAGGGAGATGATGAGGTAGTAGATTTATGCTTATAAATACCCCTTAACCCATACTTAAGAGGTTAAGAAGTTTTCTTAAGTGGTTTTATTTGAAGTGAACTATAAAGGAGGTATTTTATGTGATGTGAAGGAAGTTACATGATAACCTAAGTTTTATAAGGAGGAACATATAATGATTTTGAAATAAAGAAAAGGAGAAACATGAGATTACATATAATTATAAGAGATTTATGCACTTGGTGTTTTTTTCATAGGAAGACCTGATAGAGTCGCATGATCCATTTAAATAGAAGGACTTTCACCATAGTCATGTGATCCATGTAAGTAAAACTAGATCACACAATTTGTGTATGTAGAATAAGGTCTCATGCCAGAGTCACATGATCTGCATAAGTTGATGAGGGTCTTAATATGGGATCTTGTAAAGGGCTCATTTGTAGGGGTCTTTTTAAGGTGTCATGCATAGGGATTACACACTCCAAGAGGTAAAGTCTCACCCAAAGGTGGTTGTCATATCTTTAATTAGATGGGAGAATAAAGACACACACACATGTGTTAATCAACTCATAAAAGTTCATTAGATGGTTATACTAGAGGAGTAGTACATTCAATTCAGTAGAGAGAGAAGTGAGCTTTTAAATTCTAAATGGTTGTAAACCAATAAGTACCATGAGTCCACTTTGAACCTTGTAACAACAGCGTACTTTAGTGGATTTGGTACATTCATACATTTCCATTGTATTCTCTTTGGACATAACCTAGTGAGGGAGAACCAAGTAAAAATTATTGTGTCTTATGCATGTTTTAATTTATATTTATTCATTTCTATATTAAGTAGAGATAAGTGAGTTTTTTTAACAATGAAATGAGATCTCAAGGGTTATTTTTTTTAAATCTTTCCTACCTTTATTGACCCCTCTCTCAGGTTATTTATCCTTTTTGGGCTAACAAAGAGTTTCCTCTCATATCTTTCATTGATTTAATTTTTTTAGTTTAATTTTTTCATGGAGGTCCCTCATAATTTCATTTATTTAAATATTTTTACACTTTTTATAATCTCTATTCATATATATAAGTGTGTAGGGGTGATTACAATTAGCTAAGGAACCAATTTTTAACTGAACAATTATATTTTCTTTACCTTAATTAAAAACCAAAATTGACCACTGATTAGTGAAGAATAGATATAAATTGAACCGTTATTTTTAATGAAAATTGGAAAATGATTTCATGATAAAAAATTGATTTATATAAAAAAATAAAACACTAAACATTCGTAACCAAGATTTTTAGGATAATGTGAAAATAAGAATAAAATAAATAGTGGAGACAAAATATATTTGAAAAAATGATCAATTTAATATTAAAATGAATGAAATATTTTTATAAACAACAAATCCATAAATATGTACAATATTTAAATGTGTCAATAATGTAAGGGAAAACATTCAATATAGATAATGACTTATATTCACTTAATCATCACATATTTTCATCAAAATTTATTATAATGGGAAATTAAAAATGGTTTATGTTATATTCAACTTTGAACATAGAAGTGTAACTATAATTTAAAGTTTCAATAATGATTTACATATTTATTTCATTGTTTAGTTTTTTCTAAGAATAGTTAAGGTTACCAGAACAAACTTAAACTAAGAAACTAAAATATACTATTTTAATTAACTAACTTAAACCAATTTATATATTTAAAAAGAATTATATTAGTTTAAGGTGGTATATTTTGGTTGGTTTAATTTTCTTAATTTATTACTATATATTCCAATATATATATATATATTATACATGAAATTTAAAGTATAAAAAATATAAGCGGATTCTCCATCTAGAAAAATGACATTTTGTATAGTTTTTTTAATCCTTACCTGGACCTTCATGAGTACTCTAGATATGTAAAAAATTGACCCTTCAATACTTAAATATATACCCTATTGTATCATATTAAATAATTTATAGATATGTTATTGTTATTGAATTTATGAATATATATCCTTGAAATTTAGGTGATATTTAGGAATTTATTAATAAATTTCTTATATGATACTTTAAACAAATACATTTCTATTTAATCATTTTTATCCCAAATACCTTTCATTGAGTTTACACCCACTAATTAAATAGTAATATCCTATATATTATATGATTTATTAATATATGATTTCTTAAATCAACTACCACTTGTTTCACTCAAGAGAAAACCTTGATGATTTATCAAATGATATGAATGTTTTTTTGTTATGCACTCATATATGTATTTTTTAGGTTTTTAGGGAGTTTAGTACAAGTTTCAATATTAGTGAGGCTAAAATTATAGAATTACCCAATTAATTGGTTAATGAATCATCTATAGTGATATTATGATTGAAATTAATGGGTAAGCTTATTAATAATGAAACAATGGCACAAAAGGTAGACTTGTCATATGATGACTGGGTGGTAAGCCTTGATAAACTATTTATGAATCCAAATACCATGAAGTACATATATTTAATGATTATTAATTCCCCTTACAATGTACTATGTTAATCCATTAAAATTACATAAGTTATTTTGGGGATTTTAATTGATATTCTACCATACATAAAGAAAAGTTCTAATGTAGTTATTATGTTCGCCCATTCTCCTTAATACAAATTCCCAGGAAACTATGATTATTATAAATATCAAAAATTATATTGATCATATAATAATCATGTAGAAATATTAGTGAATATTAAAATATTTTATTTTTTAATATTTTATCAAAAATAATTTTTTTCTTTCCCTAGATACTAAACATATGATTTTGGGAAATAAATAAATGCAGTATTGATCATGTTATATGAATAAAATTGAATTATTAGGGAACCAAATCTAGGAATGAGGGTTCAAACAATGATTTTTTTAAATAAGTGGTTAATATTTGAGGGAAATTAATAGTAATGAGAAGTTTCATTTGAGGATAATATTTTATAAAATTTATGGTTAGGCATTTAAGGTAAGACAATGGCTGATAATATATCATTATAATAGTAATATTTTCACTGTAAGTGACCATTGTAAATAATGTTTGTCACTTTAAAAACATTATTTTTTATATATATTTGTTAATAATTTTATTTACTAATAGTTATAGATATTTTTTCACAAGAGATATATAAAATATGGAATTAACACATCAAAATTATATAATTTTGAAATTTGGTATTTTTTTAAAAGTCAATATGATAATGAATATGGAAATAAAATATTCATATATAGTATACTATATAAATAAGTTTTGATGAAAATATAATATGATGGTTGGAATTATATATTACAATATTTAAAATATATGTTTTTAGTTATATAATTAATTTATAAATATTAAATTCCATTTCCAAAATATGAAAAGTAATTTTAAAAATTTAAAACAAATTTTTTCATTTAAAAACTATTTTAAATAATAATAACAAGTCCTTGAAGAGTATAATTAATTTTAAATAGAGAATTAAATTCTTATTTGTTATAAACTTCAAATACCATGGAGTATAAAAAAGTAACATGAATAAAAACACATTTTTTTTCTTAATCTGATTTTTTACAACCTAGACTCTAAGCACCAAATGAAAAATAATAAATAATTACTCAAATTTCACTATAATTATTCATTTATCTAATAATTTCTCTTTGACACAAGTATTATAAGGTCATTTACTCTTTTATCACACTCAAATATCTATTTTATAAACTTTTAAATGTTTAAGGAATTTTATTTTAAATGATACGGAGATATAATGAATGTATGAATTTTCTATCATTTTCCTTTTGAGTTCTTATTGTATGATCTTTTTTAAAAAAAATTTACTTTTAATTTAATTTCTTGTATTTATATATTATTATTTATTATAACTATTTATGTGTTTTTATATCAATATTATTTAAAGTATAATTAAAATTAATATGATTCTCTATCTAGAAAAGAGATGTCATGTATACCTGATTCCATGTTTCTTAGGACCTTCATAAGTGAGCTTTATATGTGAAAATAAGTGAGTATTTGGAATTTAAATAACTATCCTATGGGATCAACTTTGAATATTTTAAATATATAGAAATTATAGTTGATGTATGTAAACATGTATTAGTCAATTGAGATATTATCGATGATGTAACACCAGTTTATTTATATTAAAGTTAATATTTTTCCATTAATGGATGAGAAAAAAAATATGGATTACTAAATTTTATGTATTTATAATTTTTAAATTATTAATTTTTCATTTTTATATTTTTAGTATTCACTTGGAGATATCTTTTTGGGTGTCTTTAGAGATAGAGAAAATATTTGTTCAAAAGTGGAATTTAGATAAATAATTTTGGTTTTTTATGTGGGATATAGAAACAATTAAATTCGGTCCCCCATGGATAATTTTAATGTAAGATACAATGGAATTTAATTAATAAAGAGTCAATTAAACATGAATAATTTATGATATATGGGGATAAGTGGGGTAAAAATATGATCATTTACAATTGTATTTCTTTATAACTCCCATATATTACTTTCTCTATCCCTTTTAGAGTACACTGAGTGACTAGTGAGTGTTATATTGATTGATATATAATAAAATGAATTTAAATTAATGAGTAAAAATATTATGGTATTTCTATGATTCTTCTTGATTATTTTAATGGATGATTAATTTCAAAAAGTTTTGATCATTTATCTCAATTTTATGGTGGAATGTGAGAACTACACAATGTAATGTTGATATCTAAAGTTCACATTTTCATGGTTTCATTTTCAATGTGTTGTTTTTTATTAAAAAATTTGGCATTAATTCATACCAAAATGAATGAATTCTATGAATAATATTGGAATTTATCTTTTGGGATTCCATATTTCTGATCCCTGATATAATGAGGGAAGTAATTTCCTTGGAACTTTCTAAAATTTAACCTTTTTGATTTTCTCTTAAAAATATTTGATGTCGTGAGTAACACAAGTGTCACCCCAAATAATATAGGGGTCATATCATTTACTAGAGTTTTGTTCTCTACCTCTCAAAAGTATCATAATTATTATTCTAAAATTGAATTGTTTTAGTCTAAAATTCATAAAATTTATTTTTTCCACATATTGGTCATAAATTTGAATTTATATTATGATTTAGATGATAGAGATCAAGGGATCATCTATATTTGTAATATCTAAAAATTATTGAATTTATGAAATTTTAGATAAGAATGTATTGGTAGGATAGTCAAAAAATTCTTATATTATAGTCAATATGAATATAAACTATTGATAATTTTAAAAAATAATAATTGTTTATTTATACATGAATACTAATAAAATATTTTTTTTGGTTTTTAATTCATTATTTAGAAAAAATTAGATATCCAAAAAGGTATATTTAAAATCTAACATGTTTTTATTCAAAATTCGGGTTTTTGATTAAATGATTTTTGAAATGAATTAGAAATGATTTATTTTATTAATTGTTACAAACAATGGTTTGGGTTGAAGATTTTTTATAAAAACTTGTGAGATTTGTTTCAATTTTTTTTAATAAGGATTTTTTATAAATTATTTTCTTGGAATTTTATGTATGGTTTTAATTTTTTATTTAACTAGAAGAAGGATTTTTTTAATTATTATTTTTTAAAATATGAAGATACATTTACACTTTAGGTTTGGTTAATTTAATTTGAATATATCAAGAGGTTATATTATTTTAAATTATTTAGAAATGATCTTTGATTGTGGTTATAGGGAAATACTCTATGCTTTTCTTGTATGTAAAAGGGTTTTAGTATAGATGTATAGTTGGGTGTTGATATTTCCCATACAATTAACACAGAAAGTTGATGACTCGTTTTGGTCAGGATATAATGACTAGGTAATTTTTTAACTTATATATTTTATGTTCATGGAAATCCATCGATATTATTATAATAAAAATAAATAGAATGTCATATCTATGAACCAATATATCCTGGGATTGATAGTTAAATAACCATTGAATACTCACATTTTTAGGGAAATTATACCACATCTTCCCCATTCAGAACCCAATAATGGGTCCAAAACCATTGAATTAGAACCACCAAACCTCATATTGTGGGAATAAACATTCTCAAACTCAAAAGTAGAACAAGTCCATCAAAATGTTCAAAACACCAAGACACCGCTGCAAAATTAGTTCTGAGAACTAAGAAGAAAACATACCCCATCCACCATAATGATCCTCCATATTCTAATTATGGTTCCCTATATTTACTTAGGAAAGATATTACACCAAAGATAATTAATATGTAAGAACAAAAAACATAACCAATAAATGGAACAAGTAAAAAAATTAAAATAATTTGGTTTGAACTTAGTCTTACTACATGGGAGAAAACACTATATATTTGACTAAGGAATGAAAAAAAGTTATAAGGGAAACCCTCCTTTTGGAAACCCTCCCCTACCATGGAAGAGCACTACAAACACATTCAATAGAAAAATACTTCCTCATTAACTTTATGGGAAACCCCATAAGGATTGTTTCCACTCGATATTCTTCTAAGTTTCACCATCTTGTAACATATATTTATTTGTCCCATATCTATTCCTTTTGGTACTCTATTACAACACCCCAAACAAGTGAACATAAACCATAATTAAATATACAATATCTATTGTTTCTATCTAGTCATCTTGGTTTCACCGCCTTCCTAATTTGACCTATAACCCTCTATTGGTCTTGGACACCTCTAGTTATTTGTAGAATGCTTCACCTTAACCATCATTTTCTAGTGAATAGTGAATAATCTCTTTTCACATCCCTTAAATTGTAATATCCATGAATTGTAATTTATTTATGAATAAAATACTTCTGAAAATAAAACAATAGAAAGTACATTTTTTGAAAACAATAGACTAATTTCGACACAAAAACATCTTTTTAGAAGTTTGCAACAAACTAGGGGGAAAGAAAAACTAAATTTACAATTATAATAAGTAATAAAATAGGAAAACATAATATGTACATGATAACATCAAAATTAAAGCCTAATATTTTATGTTCATCCATGAGTAAGAATCCTCAAAATACGGGGACTAAGAATGCAAAGAAGTAGAAATATAGAACCATCCTTGGGAGTAAAAAAACTAGAATATGTAGATTTTAATTTATGGAAATATGTCTATTATGGGTGTATTTTAGGAATTGTAGATATGAAAATTTAAAGGGAGATAGTTATAAAAATAGTTTTAAATAAAAAATAATCTATTAATCAATTTAAAATGTTTATAAAAAAGAAAGGTTAAATTTCATTTTTCTTATGAACAATGTATAATATTTTTTTTAGAATTCCTTGATAATAAATAATAAAATATGAAAAATGTAAATTTTAAAAATATAGGTTAAATATAATACATAATTATATTGAATTAAATTTATTTATTAAATAGAAATGTTTCAAAAATAATTATATAATTTGGATTTTAATGTTATTTTAAACTATTGATTTAAAATTTACTTAGTATAAAATAGTTTCTAAGCCCCAAAACATGAGTCAAGAGAGATTAGAACTACCTAAAAGGTATCCAATCCTCAAAATCAACTCATATTTGGTTGCTGCAGTGTGCATGGATTGTGTACACATGGGTTATGGAAAGAACAATAAAAGCCTAACACCAGTAAGAACACACTCAGATGAGGGTATGGGTAGGTGGAATGGTGTGAGGAGACATGGACCATGAATCCCAGTGGGTGTAGTGTTTTTCTAGGAGAGTACCTCAAGATTATCGCACTGATAATCTCTTGGCACACAAAATATGACAGGGGAATGTTCTATTGAGAATATTTCCTATGTGGGATCGTGGTATGGAGTGTCACACTCGGTTTTTCATGTCTTTGTTTTGATCTATTTCATTGGAAATATTGATCATTTTCATGGGTCTTGAGTGAGATGAATGTGGATTTTTAAATTTTCATATATGTCTAATCACCTTAATTTGGGTTCCCTATTACTCGTTTAAGAGTTTTGTGAGAAAGGATGATTATTTCATGATTTGGGCCAACTGTGAGCCAATTTCCAGATTTTAAAACTAAATTTGTTTATTTTATAAATTATTCATTTTTCAACAATTTTTACTCATTATACTTCTCACTTTTGCTAAAATGAAATATTAAAACTAAATCATCCTTTTTACCCCTTATAAATTCATAACCATGGTGAATTGGGGTTACTTATTTAGGTATTGGTCCAGCCCATGGGCCCATTTCCAGTTTTAAAAAATTAATTTGTTTCTTTTATATCTTATTAAATTTTTTATATTGTTTGGTTATTACACATCACACTCAAATAAAATACCCCTATCCTCACCCCCATTATCGATGTTACTTCTTTGGAGCTCATATGAGTCGCAGATTGGGGAAAAATTCCCAATGTCACTCAATTCATCCAGAATTACGAAGGTAAATTGTTTCATACATAAATAATTCAATTAATTATCCTTTTGACAAAAATAATCTTCCACTAGTTCTTATAGACCTTAATATTCCTTCCAAGGAGTTTCATTCCATTCCTTTTCCTCTATGGGTGCAGATCTAAGGAAAGGCAAAGAGTTTTCTAGGAGGCAAGGTGAGATTCCCTCTCCTTTCTCCTACCCCTTCCTCCTCCTTTCATTATTTCTTGGTTTTCTATTCTATACTAGTCATGTTAGACCTAGTGTTCTGTTATAACATGATTTTTGATGGTTTTTTTGTTCATTTGGTTCTGGTCGTCAAAGGTTTAGGTTTTATGAACCCTCGGATGGTGATTTTGGGTGTGCGTTTCCATTATGCCAAGGATTTGAGGCAGGATATCCCTTGAACATGACTTTATCTATTTAGTTTCATCATTTTATTATTGTTAAAATATGATATATATGTTTATTATTGTTTGTCATCCTTTGGATAATTCTCTTGGTGTGAAAAATGGTTGTTTATGTCTGGTTTTGTGAAATGTAGAGTTGTTTTGTCAAAAAAGTGCACACCAAGTGTTTGTTAAAATGTTCCTCTATCTTTAGAAACTATTTTGTGAGGTTTAAAACCAGGTTTATGGTATTTTGAACATGTTACAGTATCTATAATAAAATATGTGATTAAATTGTTGTTTTATTGCTTGCCATGTTCTTAAAATAAGTTGTTTTGTTTAAAAAGGTCATGTCATGTGTTCGATAAATTTCCCGGTGGGATTTTATGTGTGATGTGTGATTTAAAAATTATTTTTTTGGATTTATAAATGAATTGGAAGAATTATTAATGGTATTTTGGGTCCTTATATGTCTTTCCAATTTGTATTTGGTTTTACAAACAAATGGGTTTTGGTTTACAACATGTTTTGGCCTGAGTTTTTGGAAAATGGCCCATTTCACATCCTTATGAAAATGGTTATGTTTTGAATATGTAACCTGAGTATTTTAAGGGATTTATGAATGTTTTTTTTCTGATTTAAATGGTGTCTATACACCTCCTTAATAAAATTGAAATGCATACCTTGGTCAAATGTCAGTCTTGAGAAAGGCTTAAAGGCCCTTTTGACGTTTTTTTTTTGTAAAAATGGTTTCCATCTGTATTTCATGTTTTATCTTTTGGGGACATTTTATAGTCCATTAATGTGATTTATTAATTGGTTTTGGGGCTTTAAAATCTGTGTTTTTGTTTTATTGATGTGTTTCTAGCCCTAAAAGAGAATTTTTGAATGGATTTTTTGTGAAAGGCCTTGTTATACTCCTTGAAATTATTTTATGAAACTTTTTAGTGGTTTATTGATTTGTGAAAGAAATGTGAAGCCTGTCTCTGGTATGTTTGTGTTTTTATGGTTTGGAAATATAATTTTTACATGGAAATTGTATTTGATAATATTTGGAACTTTATTGAGCACTAAAGGGATTCCCGAGTATCTAGTTGGGTGAACGTGTACTAGTATGATAGTGATCCCATGGGGTTTGGCCCCTGTTTCACGTAGCAAGTTTGACAATGAAAATACTAACTAAACAATGATTATGATGATATTGTGGAACCAATATGTTATTATTATGCTCCCTACTAGTGTATCGTGTGCATAATAAATGATATTTATTATGGTTACTTTCACCGACATACGAGGTACCTGGAGATCACAACTAACTAGCGCCTAGGGGTGTTCCCATGACTTGTGATCATTGGATATTTTGTACTCACCGTTGGTATACAATGTTTTTGGTCTGTAAATTATGTAGTGTGTGTGATTTATTTTAAATTTTACATTATTTAAAGCATCCCTCTAGAAAAATATTTTCATTTTAAAGTTTCACCTCTTTGAAAATTGTTACTAGCATTCTTGTTTATAAAACATGCCAGTTTTTGTTCTAGTAATTTTTTATAGCATGGGAACTCATTTGGAAAACATAATTTTATATCTTGTATTTAAAACTTGAAATTTATGTTTCATTTATTTTAAAGTATGTTCATTGGGAATAGAATTTCGGGCTAACCTACTGAGGTTTAATACTCATGCCTATAGTATTATTCTGTTTTTAGCCATTGTGAAGGTTTCAGCTTGAGTTTGATCACCTTGGACGATGTGTGATCATTATGTTCGATAGTGACCTTTAGGGTCAAATGGATTTATTTGGTTATTTAGTTTCTTCATTTGATTTGTTGGTTTAGTTGTACATTCAGTTTCTTGTACAAATAATGTTCATTTCAGTTTTTATATAAATGTATTTTGGGCTGTCCATTTCTTTCCGTTATTTGTTTTATTATTTATATATGGGAGAAATCATCCCCTTATGTACTCTATTTATTCCCTTGGTTCTTTTCTCCAGCCTGGTAGGATCGTAAATGCATCTTTGGACTTCTCACAGGCTGGACCTTGTGTCTGGTTCTGGGTCAACTTGGGTTGGTTCGTGACTAATTGGTATCAGAGGAGGTCAGCTCTTAGCATGCCTTTTTTTAGAGTACCCTTGTTATTTTGGGTATGTCAAGGTAGATGGAGTTGGATTGTTGGTACTTGAGAGGTAAGTTCAGAAAGAGAGTCGCAAAATCTTTCTCATTATGATCCTCAAGTTTCCACGGGATGTCCAATTTTATTAGTTTCCTTTGTTCTTGTTGATTGTTTTCTATTGGGATATGACAATGGGAGTCTGACTAATGACCTCCATGAGCTCACAGGGCCTGGAAAGCCATGTGGTGCTAAGGCATGGTACTAATAATTCTCTTTGTGGTGGTGTTGTTTTTGACATATGGCCACAAACCATATGGTCATGTCACCCACCGACACTAGTTCCCTTTTGTGGGTTTCTTCTACCTTTCTTGAATTCTGAATTTTTGTTTTGAAAATACTTATGTGAGAATTATGGAAATGGGTTATAAATGAAGGATTGGATCATGAAAAGTGGAAAAAAGAGTTTTCAAAAATTAAACATAAGAAAGGTTTTTTAGGGTTGTGTTTTTGTGAAAAACATTTGGGAGGAAGTGTAAATGATTTAACGGGATTGGATTTTCCCTAATATAAAAATGTGGTTTGTTGAAATAATTTTTTTTGAAAGTTTTATTCATTTTTAGGTGATTCTGAATATTTTTTTAAATGGTGTGTTTTGGGATGTTGAAAAGTGTTTGAATATGATTAATTGGATTTAGAAATTTGTTTTGAGCAGTTGGTGTTTTTCTAGAAAGTGTATTGGTCTCAATGGACATCATATTATGAAAATATACCTTATGAATTTTAGAAAATGGGAACGTGTTGTTTGGAGTAGCTTGGTTGTTTTAAAAGTTGTTAAAAATGAAAATGGGTAGGTTTTTAAGTAAATGGTTCTTGATGAAGTGTGGTTTGTTTTGTGATATATGAAAAGGGTTTTTGACTTTGTGGTTGGTGTTCCTTTTGAAGGTACATGATTTTTAGAATGATTCTATTTTGTTTTAGACTTTAGTGTTTTAATGGGTGCTCACATGCATGGTTTTATTGATATTTGGAAGTATTTCCTATATGTCATGGTGGTTGGGTGCCTGGGGTGGCATGGAAATGTGGATGTGGGTGAGACTTGATGAAACTCCATTAGTGAATGTGGAAACCCACCAAGATAATTTGTCTTTCAAAAGTATTTTGAGCTGAAAAATTGTGGCATTTGTTTATAAACTAATGGTTATGTGGCTAGTTTTTTCAATGGATTAAATGTGTTGTTTGTTCAGTATGCTTACTTGTGATCTATAAGTCATAATCTTGTTTTGTGTTGAGATGAGATCTTGTTGGTGGCTCAATTTTGGAGTAATGTTCAGTGTGGTTTTAAAGATGTGTTGGATGTTGTGATGTAGCCACAGATAGTTCTCTATTAGAAATATTTCCTTTTTATCAACCTAAGGATTCATTTCAAATGTTAAATACACATATTCAAATTATTCCTCATCTCGTTTTTTATAATAGAGAGCTGTTTGGGATCGATTTAAAGTGCTTCCAGATTGTGATAAATCTTTTGGACATAACAGTTGTGTTTGATGATGTTGATGTGTTTTTACGTATTCCTTGTCCAGTCTGCCCCTCGTTCAGAGTGAGATTGAATATTTATATTACATATTATTTCCTATTTATATGAAGGTTTTTTTTGATCATTTGAGTTTTTTTAGTTGTGTAATCCTTAACACCTTAACTGCAGTGCAACAGATGCTTCTAGAATCAGGGCTCTAGCCATAGGCCTCGGAGTGAAGCTTTTCACACAGTCAGGAAATTTTTAGAGGTGCGGGGAGCTTGAACAGGCTCCTGCCTCCACCATTGTGGTATGGTAGTTTCTATGTATCTATTTTGGTTCTTAATTTATGTGAATTTTCCTTTGTCTCAACAATTGTGGTGGACTTACCCCTCACACAGTGTCAATGGTTATGCCTTCATGGATGTGGGATTCTGATCAATGTCCCTATGTAGACCGCCTGTGTAAATCCGGTGTGGCCTTGGTATTAACTATTCATTAGTGGAGAGTGTTGGATAGTTACTTTGTTTATTTTGTGGTTTCAGTGGCCTAATTATTACGTCCCCTTCCTTCCCCTCCCCGAGTGGTGGGGGTCGGGATATGTGCTGAAAGTGTTGGCCCAGTTCTTATCCCCTCTATTTGGGGGTGGGTGGTTTAGATGTTCTTGTTGTAACCCTATTAAAATGGATTGGTAGGTTTTTATAGGACTTTTTTGGGATAATTGAGCAAGTTATTCCCAATTCTATTTAATATTGAATTCTTGTTTGTTTGTTTCAAGTTGGGTTCTTTTGGGGGGGGAGACCCACCATGGGTCTCATAGATTTTTCCTCTTAAGAACTTATCTAGTGCTAGTTTCTTCTTAGTGGTGTAGAGTAAATTATGAAATACTCTATAATATTTGGTTTTAGTGAGTTCTCTATTGTTTGGTTGATTGTTGGGTTCATTGGTAGAAGGCCCTACAACTGGGTTCTAGGTTTGGTTGTGGAGGTATTGACTCGATCTTTCGGTTGATTCTCAGGAAGTGGTTGAGAGTTGGTGTTTTGGTTGAGGTAAGAGGAATAATTTACATTAATTGTGGATGGAGTTTCATTGTACTATGATTCTGGAACATATTGATAAATAATACTCAGGTGTTGATCTTTATGATGGAATGTACTATGTCTTTCTGGGGGCAGAAAAGTTTAATGGTGGGGAGAATTGTCACACCCGGTTTTTCATGTCTTTGTTTTGATCTGATTCATTGGAAATCCTGATAATTTTCTTGGGTCTTGGGTGAGATTAATATTGATTTTTGAAGTTTCATCTATGTATAATCACCCTAATTTGGGTTCCCCATTTATTTTTTAAGAGTTTTGGGAGAAAATGTGGTTGTTTCATGATTTGGGTCAACCGTGAGCCCATTTCCATATTGAAAAACTAAAATTGTTTCTTTTATAAATTCTTCATTTTTCAAAATTTTTAACTCATTATACTTTCCAATTTTTCTACAATGATATATTAAAACTACCATATCATTTTTTATCCCTTAGAAATTCATAATCATGGAGAATTGTTATTACTTATTTAGGTATTGGGCCAGCCCATGGGCCCATTTCTAGTTTGAAAAAAATAATTTGTTTCTTTTATATATAATTAAAATTTTAATATGTTTTGGTGATTCAACCTCCCAGTCTAATAAAATAATCCTATACTCACTCCCATTATCGATGTTACCTCTTTGGATCTCATATGATTCACAGATTAAGGAAAACTTCTCAATGTCTCTCAAATATTCCAAAATTGAAAAGGTAAATTGTTTCATACATAAATCATTCAATTAGTTATCCTTTTGACACAAATATTCTTACACTAGTTATTCTAGACCATAGGATCCCCTCAAAGGAGTTTCATGCCATTCCCTTTCCTCTATGGGTGAAAATATAATGGAAGACCATGAGTTTTGTAGGAGACATGGTGAGATTCCTTCTCCTTTCTCCTACCTCTTCCCCATCCTTTCATTATTTCTTGGTTTTATATTCTCCCCTAGTCATTATAGACCTAGGGTTCTGTTATCCAATTATTTTTTATGGGGGTATGTTCATTTGGGGCTGGTCGTCCTAGGTTTAGGGTTTATAAACCCTCGGATGGTGATATTGAGTGTGCGTTTCCATTACACCGAGGATTTGAGGTAGGATATCCCATGAACATTCCTTTATCATTTAAGTTTCATTATTTTATTATTCTTCACATCTGATATATATGTTTATTATTGTTGTTCATCCTTTTGATAATTTTCTTGGTGTGAAAAATGGTTGTTTAAGCCTTGTTTTGTGAATGGTAGAGTTGTTTTGTCATAATAGTGCATAACAAGTGTTTGTTTAAATGATCCACTATCTGTAAAAACTATTTTGTGAAGTTTAAAACCTGTTTTATGGTATTTTGAACATGTTAAGGTATCTATAATAAAATATGGCATGAAATAGTTGTTTTATTCCTTGTCAAGTTCTTAAAATAAATTGTTTTGTTTAAAAAGGGCATATCATGTGTTCAGTAAATTGACCGATTGGATTTTATTTGTGATGTGTGATTTAAAAAATATTTGTTTAGATTTATAAATGAATTTTAATAAAGATAAATTTTATTTTTGGGTCCTTAAATGGCTTTTTAATTTGTATTTTTTTTACAAACAAATGGTTTTTGGTTTACAACCTTTTTTGGCCTGAGTTTTTAGAAAATGCCCTGTTTCACATCCTTATGAAAATGGTTGTGTTTTGAATGTGTAACCTGAGTATTTTATGGGATTTATGAATGTGGATTTATGATTTAAATGGTGTGTATACACCTCTTTAATAAATTTTAAATGCATAACTTGGACAAATGTTAGTCTTGAGAAAGGCCTAAAGGCCCGTTTGGCATTTTTTGTAAAAATTGTTTCCATCTGTATTTCATGTTCTATCTTTTGGGGCCATTTTATGGTCCCTAAAGGTGATTTATTAATTGGATATGGGCATTAAAAATCTTGTTTTTATGTTATCTATGGTTTTATGTACTTAAAAGATCATTTTTGAATGGATTTTAGGTGAAAGTTCTTATTATACTCCTTGAAATTATTTTACGAAACTTTTTTGTGGTTTATTGATTTGTGAAATAAATGTGAACCATGTATATGGGATATTTTTGTGTTTATGTTTTGGTAATATAATTTTGATTTGTAAAGTTTATTTGATAAAATGTGTAACTTTATTGATCACTGAAGGGAATCCTGGGTATCTAGGTGGGCAGACGTGTACTAGTATACTTGTGATCCCGTGGGGTTTGGCCCTTGCTTCATGTAGAAAGTTTGATGATGAAAAAACAAACTACAAAATAATGATTATGATATTGGGGGACTAATAGGTTATTGGTATTCTTCCTACTAATGGCTCATGTGCATGAGAATAGATATTTTTTATTGTTACTTTCAATGAGATACGAGGTACTTGGGGCTCACAACTAACTAGTGCCTAGGGGTGTTCCTGTTACTTGTTCTCATTGGATATTTTATACTCACCATTGAAATATAGTGTGTTTGGTTGGTAAATTAAGTAGTGTGTGTGATTTATTTGAAATTTTACATTCAATAAAGCATCCCTCTTGAAAACTATTCTCATTTTTTTATTGAAACTCTTTGAAAATTGTTACTAGCATTCTTGTTTCTAAAACATGAAAGTTTTTGTCTGGTAATTTTTTTATGGCATGGGACATCATTTGGAAAACATACTTTTATATATTTTATTTAAAAATTGAAATTGATTTTTCTTTTATTTTAAAGGATGTGCATTGGGAATAGAATGTCGGGCTGACCTACTGAGTTTTAATACTCACGCCTATAGTCTTCTTCTATTTTTAGCCCTTTTGTAGGTTTCAGCTTGAGTTCGATCACCTTGGGTAACATGTGATCATTATGTTGGAGAGTGACCAGTAGTGTCACATAGATTTATTTGGTTATAGGGTTTGGTCAATTGAGTTGTTGGTTTAGTTTTACTTTCAGTTTCTTGTAAAAATAATGTTTAGTTTTTTTTATATAAATGTATTTTGGGCTGTGCAATTCTTCCCGTTATTTGTTTGATTGTTTATATATGGGATAAATCATTCCCTTATATACTCTATTGATTCCCTTGGTGCTTGTCGCCATCCCGAGAGGATTGGGAATGCCTCTCTGGACTTCTTGTGGGCTAAACCTTGTGACCGGTTTAGGGTTGACTTGGGCTGGTTCGTGACTTGCAGACACTGTATCTCCACTTAAAAACATTCACAAATTTCATGGGTTATTCGGTCCAAACTATCTAAGCAGTACAATCAATTCGACACATCATCTACTTACTCCCTCTTAAACCTTTTGGATTTGCATTTTTTTTCACCATTATAATTATAATTCTTATATATATATAATGATGTATCTATAGGAACAATGCTATGAGATTGTGGTTTTGATCAAGGATTGACCCAATGATGATCTAAGAACCATAATAATGGTTTGAACTGTGTTACCTTTCTCTCCCCATTCACTATGTTGTGTTTAAATTTGATATATATATGAATTAATATATATATATATATATATATATATATATTCCTTTAAAAAATATAGGTCCTTAGAAAAGGACTTGGGATTAGTGGATAAAGACAAAGGGAACTGTGTTGGAATCATCTTCCTCCTCAGTTCATACTTATTGCAACGTTGAGGTATATATATATATTATCAATATATATAGTGTATCATATTCATATTAGTTTTCATGATTATTTTTTTGATAATAATACAAAAATTAGTAGGCTATGACTTAAGTATGAACATCCACATTTATAAATATTTGTATTATTTATTCTCATGATTTCTAATAATTCACAGGTTTCTCAGTAAGGTAGCAGGAGTCCAAAATTATTGTTTAGAAGTATATGGGTTATTAAAATTTAAGATCTCCCTCTATCAATAGTGTCTATTTTAGTGACTGTATATGACCATACATTACTTTCCCTGAATCTTTGGGATAACGTTAGATGAGAATGGTAATAATAAAATATACATTTAATATAAATTACACTATAAAAAGTATTTCATTAAATCTAAAGTAGATGTATTATAACCATTATATATGTAATATTTAAAATTAAATATATAACAAAAACTTTTCTATTTAAAGAGGCCTTTACTTCATAAAACTTACCATTTCAAGAGTTTCATGGTTATGTTCTTCCATTATTAAATAAGTGTGAGAAAGTGAGAAGGTCCAAAGTAGGGTAGATATAGAAGGATTCTTAGGGTTATACCAATTATTAAGTAAGTTAATAAAATGTTTTGTTTATTCTATTTATATTTCTTTTGAATCCCATTTCCATGTAAGTGAAATTTATTTTTAGGAAAATATTTTTTTATGATTTACAAGACCCTATGTAATGGAAAAATGTTTCATTAAACTTTTATTTATTTTTAACCAAAAACCATATTTTAATTGAAATTTATTTTTATGAAACCCTTTTCTCATAGGAGTATGTTTTTATGGATTTAAATTCAATTATTTCCTGAAAATATTTGTTTTGAAATTATACATGTTCCTAAAGTAAATTTTCTTTGATAAATTTAAGGTTGATTTTAAAGTGATGAAGTTTATCATTTTATACATAAAATTTCTTTCATTTATATAAATGTGATTGTTGATTATAGGTATGACCATGAACTATAGTTACCATTGAAATTATATTAATGTTTATCAAAGTATTTATTTATGTCTAAATTACAAGAATATTTTATAAGTATAGTCTATGAATGTTGATATTATTTCTAATCTTTATGAAAGTTTGAATTTTAATTTAATGAATTTTTTTTGAAGTTTATTAAACATTTAATTATTTTTCAATTTGAAAATAGGTTATGTATATATTTTTTTGAAATGTTGTTTTAATGATGGTATAATGTGAAAATAAAGATTTATAAAAATGTTTTATTTAAAATTTGGAACTTGGATAATGATTATGATGATAAGAAATGGGGAGTAAACCCATGAGGTAAAGTTATTTTCAAAGGAATGTTTTTTCGCATTTTTAAGGGTAAATATGTTTTTATTATAATGGTTTCTATATTTTTAATTAAAATATATTTAAAGATAATATCTAATATGGTTTTGAAAATAATCATTTATTTTGCATTTTTATGAAAACACTAAATTGTTATTTATGGTTTTTTATTATTTTATATAATGTTTTATGTTTTATATAAAATATATATTTTTTCAAATGTATTTTTATACTATGCGAAAAGATTTAAACTATAGTTTTAAAACACATTACAAAGCAATTTTTTTCTCACCCTATGTTTTAAAGTGTTTTTAATAGGATTAGATATGATTATAAGATTGATGGTGTTTTTTATAAAGATTTAACTCAAGTGAGGCTGAATATATGTTTACAGAATTTTTCCAAAAACTCGGTTATGTCTTAGTATTTCATATTCCCCAAAATATCTAAATTTTAAATATCCTTAGATTTCATATTTTTAAGTGATATTTTTTATTTTTATCTTAAAAAAATATAGAATATATTTTAGTACTGGATTTTAGGGTATAGGTCTTGGCATATCTCAATTATTACCAGAGGAGGGTTTATAAAAAATTAGAGATTATGATGTTTTGGTTAATTATAGTATAAGATTCAGTGTATATTTATTTTTAGTAAACTCCTATTATGTGTCTTTTGTATATTGAGAAATTATATTGAAGACAGTTGTAATAGGATCACAAAAGATATTTTATATCTTTCAAATGACCTGATTTCATTCACTATTGTAAAGTCATTCTCCTTTAATTTTGAAACATTATGCAACATAAAAATCTCCTATACATAGTCATATGAAGTATCAAACACCTCCTCTATACCCCGATATCATCATGGTTCATGGGTTTTTTTTGATTCAAATCCTAATTTCGTAACTTTCTCACATATCCCAAAAGGAGACATATCATCAAGGTATTTTAAAAATTTTCACATTTTCAAGAGATTGGGAAGCATACTATGATTTTAGTATAGCTATAGAAGATATATGCTCTTATATATCCTATATATATTTATTATCAACTTATTTTCTTTTTGTACATATTGTTAATATTTTGGAAGTACCTTTAATCCATAGTTTGAAAACAAGCTCGATCAGATTATTTTATAAAAATAAAGTTCTATAAGATGTTATTTAATTATATGTCATGAAAAATGTTTTTTCATTGATATTTTATATATATATTAAATATTATCCAAACTATTTTAGTTGATTTTGGAATAAGGAATATAGGGACTTTGAAGGAGCTCTAAAACATTATTGCAATGCATTAACCATCTATTTTCATAAATAATGCAATAACAGAAATATGTGGATGCTATGATGAAGGTAAGACCTAATTTTATTTAATATATTTTTATTTTTTCTAAACACATTTTAAATTAAAATATACAAATAAAGAGTTATGAGACATTAATTGTTGGGATACGAAAGAATTCATTATTTAAGGATTTGATGATAAAAAGAATTGTGAGGGAGTAAATCCACTAAGAGGATAGAATGTCACATCCGAAATTTTCAATTTATTTATGTAAATTAATATTCTCTACTTAAAACATAAATACATACATTTTATTGAAAAAGTACACTACTTTTGATACAATAACATCTTTTTTGAATCTTGTTACAAAGAAGGGTGCCAAAATAAAGAGAATAACCTAAAAAATTTGATAACACCAAAATCATAGCCCACTTCATTCGGATTGAACATGAGTAATAATCCTGAAAATATGATGAGGCTAAGAATACATAGAAGTGAAAAGATGAGAACCATCCATGGGACTAGAAAAACTAGAAGCGTAGATTTCGGATTATGAAAATATGTCTCTAAAGGGGTATTTAAAGAATAGGGGATATAATCGTTAACAAGAAGATAACCATTATAATATTTCTAAATAAAAAATAAAATAAAATAAGCTGTGGGTGGATTTAAAATGTTTATAAAAAATGGGTAAATTCTAGTTTTCTTGGAGAAAAATTATAATATGTAATGTTTTCGAATTCCTTAGTGATAAATATTAAAATTTCAATAATGTAAAATTTTAAAAATATAGGTTAAAAATAGACCATATTTTGATTTAAGTATATTTATTTGTGAAATATAAATGTTTAAAATTAATTATGCATTATGAATTTTATAGTTCTTTTAAAGAGATGATTTATAATTCATCTATTATATAAAAAATTTCATGCTCTAACACATGAGTCAAGGGCGATTTGGATATGCTAAAAGCTAGCCAATAATCAACCTCAATTCATGGATGGTGTGTGGAGTTCACATGGGTTGTGAAATCATGGGAGAGGATAAGAAAAATGGACTCATAACACCATCAAAAACATGATCAGGTGAGTGCATAAGAAGGTGGAACTATATTGGGAGGTGTGGATTTTAAATCCTAATGGGTGCAGTGTGGTTCCCAGAGATGAACCTGTGATCCTTTTATTGAATGGATCTTGGTAAACAGAATATGATAATGTTGTGTGCTTGACTGATCAGATTTCCTTTCACTCCCTACCCTGAATTATTTGTTATTATTAATTATTTAATTATTTTTATCTTTTTTTAGATCATTGGAAAAACTCGGTTTATGTTTAAAAATTATAATTTCCTGTGTAGGTGTACGACTGGACTATGTTTTGTAGAAACCACGTGCAACCTATGAGATCATGTTTCTAAGTATTATAGTGCTGACCACATAACTAGTTCATGGTTTCCCTAACTATGTTCCTTTATCTTGTGAGGTGTATAAAAACCCAAGATTAACATAAATGGATATTATCTCATTTTAGATGAAATATTCATCAAATTACAAAGTATATGTCTGATGATTATAATAGTTTAGTGTATTTGGAAACTTAGAACACAAACTTCTAACTTGGTGAAAGATCTTCAATGTTTCTCACAAATATATTTTACTTTAGTACTCTTATTTAAAACCCTTCTTCATAACCCATGGAAATGAAACATAATAAATTGGTGAGCTAATATGCTTATTAAGGGTAAAAAGGGGATATATGTAAGCATAACATGAGAGAAAGTGTATGTGAACATGATCATTACATTAGAAGGTCATACCCTATATATCAAAGATCATAATCAAGATCTATGCCATAAAGATTAATAGTTCATAAGACCTTAATCATAAGATAATAATGAAAATGAACAATGTGATCATATCATAGGCATAAGACATAGACTTGTGGCACAAAAATAAGTATATAAAAACATTTAATATAAGTCAGGGCTCATTTCAAAAACTTGTTAGGGCACTTCATGGGGGATAAACCTATTGGGTGGGACACACAACCATCCTAACTCATAGAACTTTCCTTATATTGAATCAGGTTATACATTCTTCCCATAGTGGATAGATTTTCCCATTCTTCCCATAATAGATCAGGTTTCCACTTATTCCTATATTGGATCTGGTTTCCTGTTCTTCCCATAGTAGACTAGGACAAACTTGTTCCCCATTTTGGATTAGGACACACCAGTTTCCCATTTTGGATCAGCCCATCAAATTGTTTTCTATCATTATATTATGAGATATAAATCTTTACCCAATGCATTGGAGGGAGATATAAGTCCCTAACTACATGTATGATATAACAGGCTCACCTGGTGCTATCTAGGCCACTCCATCCTATATGATGTAACATGATTATCTGATACTATCTGGGACACCCCATTGTATAAGTTGTAACAGGCTTACCAGACACTATCTGGGATACACCATCATATAAGCCATATCCATGGAATACAACATGAACAAGGAAAAAAGTGATTTAATATAATCATAAAAACATATAAAAACGATTATTCCTTCATAAATTGATTAACCCATTGAAAATAAATAGGTTTCATGTCAATCTCCTTGAAATGTAATTCACCCCTATAAAATAAATAAGTTTCATAACAATATCTTTGAGACATGTTTTACCAATGGAAAATAAATGGGTTCAATAAGAATAATTCCATTAAAACATAAAACATTTATAAAAATAATATTAATAGTATCCTTGGATAATATCCCCAGCAAAGCATAAACTATATCAGATGATGCCATCTTAGATGGATAAGGTTTTCGAAAGATCACTTGGAACATAAGTTTTCTTTGAAAATATTTTTTTTATAAAACATATAATTTTTTTGAAATACTTTTATTTTAAAAAAACTTTTAAAACATATAAAGGAAGAATTAAAAATAAACTCAATCATTTCTTATGGAAAACATAATTTAAGATTTAAAAAATGATTTTAAATCATTAAACATATTGAAAACCTTTTCATTTGAAAATAACCTTGAAAAATTATAATGGATGCTTTAAAAACCATTTTAGACACTTTTAAATGCATAATTTTTTTTCAAATATTTTTTCATTCAAATTATCTTAAAATTTAACTCAATTTTTTTTGAAAACATATTTATAAAACATGGTTTTTGAATAAAAAAAGTTTCTGAATGAAGAGAGAAATAACGATAGATTTTCTTAAAAACACTTTCTTAATTATATTAATTACCAAAGAGTAAAATAATTGTACCATTACGTCAAGATATCTGGAAAAAATAGAGTATACTAAATATATTGAGAATTCATAATATATGGATCATAATTTTTCATCAATGAAAGCATAATCATAAACATTCTTGATAAATGATGAGATTGAAGTAATAAACTCTTACCAATTTAGTAAAATTGAATCCTAAGTCCCATGAAGGAATAAAATTACATAAATATTGAAATATGATGATAAGAAGGATATTAATGATATAACATGTCAGGTTCATTATATAAACTCCATATAAAAATATAGGGTCATAACCTATTATGTATCTCAAAAAAAGAAAATCAAGACAAAAATTACTTTACCGATTGGGTAACTTTTCAACCATAAACCCCATGAAAGAAAGATAATAAAATGGATTTTTAAAAAATGATAAATTTAATTATAGTAATAATATAATAAATTAATGGTTATTATATAATCCAAACAAAATAAATTAGTGGTTAATAAGGCATAATTCTCGACGAAATAAAAGTGAGATGAGAAAACCCTTACCTTAAGTCTTTACTCTTCTTCAGACACATTTTAACCCCATATATAATTAATAATAGTTTATCATAAATATACCAAATAAAAATATTATTATATATTATACCATATATGTTTTTATTATGACTTTATATTACATGTTTATTAAGAATTTCATGTTAAATTTACATTGCGGGTAACAACCGCTTTGTTTTTCGTATATGTTTTGACTTGTTATTCTTGGTACTCTTATGTAGATCATGATTTACTTATTTGAAGAATTTAAATAAAGATATAAATATAATATATATTCAGTATATTTTTATTTATGAAAATTTATAAAATATATAAATATGAAATGACATACTCCGTTCGTGGGGATGGTAGGCCGTATATAAACTAGAACGTAATTTTCGTTTTCTTATCATATTGAAAGAAAGAAAGTAAATTACATACATACATTCATACATATATGTATATTATCATTAATGTAGAATAATTATTTCATATATATCATATAAGTTTACTAAACCCATTATTAATACATTCCATGCGAAGTGAGAATGAATCACACCGCTTGGAGGTGGCGATAGTCCACGCATCCACAAACGAAGTTATCATATTTACAAAAAATGGAAAATATAAAGATATGTGTTATATAATAATTAATGAAGAAAAAATAAATCATAAATATCATAAATATCATGTAAAAATAGAAAATTCATAATTATTCACAACCATTAAATGTAGAAATGAAAGAACGGAAAACATCGGTTCGCGAGACGGTAATCTTCCGTACACACAAATGATGATTGCATATCCAATTTGATGGAAGTGTATGAGAGTGTAGGTGAAACCTTTTATATAAAAAATATAAGTATATCAAGGACATGGATTTTAGTTTTTAATAGTTTAATAAGGATATTTTAGGGGGTGGAGAATGAAATAAAAATAAAGTGATTGTTGAAGGATGTTACCTCTTCTTTAGGTAACTCTTTCTGATTTACACTAGAGAGCTTCCTTGGTTAGATTTATTCCCAAATTTATGTCTCTAGATTAAATGGAGGTAATTTTGAAGGATATTTTGGTATTTGTTTCCAATAAAAATGTCTTGAGAGGTGTGAAGAGAGGAGGCGAATAGAAGGCCTTTTATCAGTAGAGAAACAAACACATTGGGTATTCCTGAAAATATTTAAGTGTGCCCACATTTCAATTTTCCCCCAAAGATTAAAAATATACTATTATAGATAATTATATGTTTAACGATATACATATGGCCATGAAATATATTTTAGACAAGTGTATATTCATTGTTACACCTCATATTTAAAGTTTAGTCATTAATTAAGCTCTTTTTTACCTTATTTACTATAATTAAATTTAATTACTTTCATTAATATTTTTATGAAAAAATAATTTTATATTATTAGAAATTATAAATTATTATGATTCAAATATAGAATCCATTTATCTATAATTCTAATAATATAAGAGGTAAAAATTAATTTTAAATTAATCCTATATATAGGATGAGATGACGATTTTTTAAAGTGAAAAAGTCCAAAAGTTTGAAATGTTTTTGTATCCAATTTCAATGTGAAATTGGTTTTAGTGACCAAAACATTATTAATTTATTTATAATTTATCTAATTATAATTTGAAACAAAATTAAAATATAATTTACTTATATAAATAAATTAGATGATAAATCAATTTTGAATTAAAATTTAGTATTTTTCACTGTTAATCAAAAAATGAAACTTTATAGAAAAATACAAAAAATTAATCTAATGTAGTTTGTTTAATTTATTGAGATAAAATTTTATTTTTTACATAGAAAAATATTTTTTTAGAAAAGTAATTTTTTTATTTTAAAATAGTTATTCATTCATTTATAACTAATTGATAACAAAAGGATTCATTTTATATACATTTGTAAGTCATATTATCACAATTTAGTTAATATTATTCATAACTTGAATTACAATGGCTAGGTATTTAATATAATAATATTTTTGTTTCTAATATTAATTGTATATTTTAGTTTCCTAAAACTTGGTCGTGCATGGACCGCAAGATAATATAAGTGTTGTATGTATTGAAAGAATAACATGGTTTTGCATGAAATTCAATCCAAACATAGTGCTTTCATATAACACATTATATATTTAGTGTTAAGTTAAATTAAAAATTACAAAAAGATTAAATAAATTCAAAAAAAATATTTTACAAAATCTTGTGGCGATACATTCTACCCCCCTTAAAATGAATTTTTCCCTTGAAATTATTCTGGGTTATTAATGGTTTATTACTTAAAATTTACTTTCATAGAAACCCACATTGTAAAAATGAATAAAAAAACTCCCTTTAAAAAATGGAAAATTAGAAACACAATGGTTACCCAAAGTAACTCATAACTAGGTTTCCATGCAGGATAACATAGGTGGAAAGTGAAAAAATGGGTATGAGAGAGAAATCTATCTATCATGTTCTAATAGGGAGTGATAGAGATCATGGATAATATATAGTTAAGGATCAGAAACCAATTACACTAGGAGGATTGAAAATGGTGATTAGTATCCTAAAAAATGATAATAAGGGGACGCAATGTTATTTCCAGACCCTTTTCTTAAAGTTTAAGAGTTTTTACAAGTAGATATACATACTTGATTTTATGATAATATCACCCTTTATTCCTTAAATAAACTCTTATATAATATAAAAAAGTTTCTATTGGAAAATTTGGTCCATCCTTTTACGGATATAATATAAAATGCAATTTTATTATTCTAGAATCCATATAGAGTGAGAAAAGCACATGAAACTTCACTAAAGGATGAATAATAATATTTTCAAAGTGCTTATTCATACAAAATAAAATATGAAATTCCCCAACTATGGTTGGGAGGATCAGTGTTCCATAATTATCACTTTTCACTTTATCCATTGTGATTTCATAATATTTCCATTTTCCCTTTGTCCTTATAGGTTTTTTTGTCTCATTATCATTATTCTCCCTTGGATTGGGGCATTGATTTTCATAGTTCCCAGACTCTATTCACTTGAAACATAGGATTGTAAGTGGTGCATTAGTTGAAATTTCCTTCTCCAACATTGAATTAACTGTCTTATTAATATAATTTTTAAATTAAAAAATATAGGACCTGCCTTTTCATATTTAAATAAGTTTCTAGTTCCATTAAAACTATTCCCTTTATGCTTCTTCCCACATTTTTGAAACATAGATGCCTTGAATTTTTTTCCACCATTTTAGTTTTCATGAGACCCTATATTAATTTTCATATAAAAGATAGTGGAATGGTGGAAATGTATAATTTCCATTTCTACCTTCAGTGCACATCAAATAGCATCTTAATAACTAGAAAAGTCTCTTATAACTAATGACTTTTGATGACTTGGTTTCAGGAAACTGAATAATAAATCGATTTTTCTTTTTGTGATGATGAAAAAACTAGAAGTGTACCTTGAAAGTCTTATAAAATTTGATTCAAAGGTACCAATTAATTCATCCTCATTTTGTTTTAGCTCGAGGAATTATTTTTCCATATTTGTTCATAGAATATATTGGATGTAATTACAGAAAAATATCCCCTAAAAAACTTCCCATTATATAGATTCAATTTATTTTTATTCCCAAGTATACTTAATAACTGTCCACCATTGATACACATCCCCTTATAAAAGATAAGCATCCAAGGTGAATTTTTCATTCTTCAAGCACTTAAGAATAGAAAATATATTTTCAAGCTTATTTATCCATTATTTAGAAACTATTGGATCAGTGTAACCACTAAAAGAAGGAGGAAGTTTCCACAAGATGGAATCAACATAAAGTTGTTTCCTCATTTTCTCGCTTATAAGTTTAAGATGATTCATAGCTTTAGAAAAATTTTAGAGCATGTCCAGAATAATTTTTATTCAATATCTCATATCGTTTGGGTATTCAGGAATAAAATCTTCACATTGTCCATTGCATTTAGCATTAACACGGTTCCTTCAGGTTCCATATATTGATTAAAACTAGAATGTATAACATGCGAAACACTTATCATAGAGGAAAACCACATAATCATGAGAAATTACTTATATTATATCTAAATCATAACATGTAATTGTTTAAACTATGGAATATTAGATTCAACCTAGGTTATTTAGAGTCATTATATTTCTAAATCCTTCATGTTGGTTCATAGAGAGTTTGTGAATTCCAAAACCACTTCCCTATTGAGTGTCAAACCAGGTGTGTAACAAGGCCGATTTTCATGTACTAGTTCCCAATCAAGTCAATATCAATACAGTGTTTTTTGGGTTATCACCCCTATGTATATCTATATCATATCTATATCCACTTTTAGTATCCATACATGGATATATTTCTAGGAAACCACTCACTCTATCCTTTACCAAAATTGCAGAACATTTTACTATAATTTAACTAATTTTTAGACTTATCCTTAGAGTAATCCCGAGACATATCCTTAGAAGTATTCCTATGAATATCATTAAAATTTTAAATCCCTAGTCTCCAAGCATGACTAAACCTTTCCTTTAATACCAACTATAGTGACCTAGGCATAATATAAATGTATATTACATCATTTTAAATGAATATTTTTATCACATTACAAAAGTACATGTCTAAGGACCTAAAGAGTTTAGTGTCTTTGAAAACATGGAACACAAACTTCTAACTTGATGAATGATATTTAATGTTTCTCAAAAAGTTATTCCCCTTTATAACTTATACTTAAAATGTTTCTTCATAACCTGGGGAAAGGAAACATAATAAATGGGTGAGATCAGATGATCTATAAGGGTAAAAAAGGGAGATTTGTATGCATAATATTAGCACAGGGGTATGAAAAAATGATCATACCATTAGAAGCTCATATCCTGTATATCCTTGATCATAATCAAGAGTTATGGAATAATTATTATCAGTTCATAAGACATTAATAATAAGATAATCAAGAATATGAACCATGTGAGCTTATCATAGGAATAATATACTTGTGTCAAACACATAAGAATATAAAAATGATCCCTATAAGTCAAGAATCATTGTGAAAACTTTTTAGGGAACTTCATAAGGGATTCAACTACTAGTAAGGGCACACCATAGTACCCAGTCAAAGCCATTGCATAATAGTGGATCAAGTTATACCTGCTTCCGATAGTGGATCGGGTTTCTCCATCTACCCATAGTGGACCAGGTTTCCCCTTCTTCCCATAATTGATCAGATTTCCTCTTCTTCCTGTAGTGGATCATGACACACCTGTTTCTTATTTTGGATCAAGACATACCCATTTCCCACTGTGGATTAATCCCATTTACTTTTTCCCATCATTATATTTTGAGATACAAATCTTTAGCTAATGAATTGAAGGGAAATATAGGTCCCACCCACTCTTTAAGCTATAACAGGTTCACCCGATATTATCTAGGCCACCCCATAATATAAGATGTAATTGGATTACCTGATGCTATTTGGAACACCCCATCTTATAAAATGTAACATTATTACCCAGTGCTATATGGTCCACTCAATAATAAAATCTGTAATGGGATTACCCAATGCTATCTTGGACACCCCATAATATAAGACATGTCCATGAATAAAAACATGAATAAAGAAAAATGTGATTTAATATCATCCTAAAAAACATTAAAAAAACTATTATTTCATAACTTTAATAAACCATTAAAAATAAATGTGTTTCATTTCAATATCATTGAATTTTTATTCGCCTGTAGAAAAGAAATGGGTTTCAAATAATCTCTTTGAAACATGTTTTACCCTTGGAAAAGAAATGGGTTCCATAAACATCATTACCGAGATGCCTACACCTATCATGGAAAGAATATAAATAGTATACTTTTATCATATCCATTTTAAATCACAAACTATATCAAATGATTTCATCTTAGATGAAAACGGATCTAGAAAGATCACTTGGAACCTAACTTTCTATTGAAAATCTATTTTTTTAAAACATATAACATTTTAAAAATCCTTCTATTTGAAAAACACATTGAAAGCATACAAATAAATAATTAAAAATAATTTAAAACATTTCTTGAGGAAAATATCTATTAAGCTTTAAAAATTTTTTTTTAAGCATAAAACATATTGAAAATATTTCCTTCGAAAATAACATTGAAGACTTATAAAGGAATCTTTGAAAACCATTTTAATTTTTTTTAAATATTAATTTTTTTATATCCTTTTATAAAAAAATTATCTAAAAAGGTTACTTGAATTTTTTTTAAAAAAATGTTTAGAAAACATGATTTTTGAATAAAATAACTTTCCGATTAAAGAGAGAAATTAGGTCAAATTTTATTATTATTTTCTTAATTTTCTTGAGTAAAAAATATTGAAAAAATGTTAAAAATACATAAATATATCTTGAAAAAATATATTATAAGAAATACTATGAAAATTATTTATATATGGATCGTAATATTTCATAAATGGAAGCATAATCATAAACAATCTCAATAAAAGATGATATTGTTTCAAAAAAATATTACTACTTGGGTAACCTTGAATCCTAAGATTGATGAAGGAATGAAATTAAAATAATCTTGAAATATCATTAAAATATGTATATTAGTTATATAACATTTCAATTCTAGTATATACTCCCCATAGAAAAATATAGGTTCATAACATCGAATATATCTCAAAGAAGGAAAATTTAGAAAAAAAAAACATTACCGATTTGGTAACTTTTGAACCATAAACCCCATAAAATAAATATCATAAAACCGATATGTCATAAATTTATGTATAATAAACGTAGATCACATTCAGGGTTGTTATATACACAACACAAAATAAATGAGTGGTGAGTAAGGCATAAGTCTCACAAAAATAAAAGTGAGATGAGAAAACCCTTACCTTAAGTCTTAACTTTTCTTCAACACATACAAACCTACTGTATAATAAAAATAAGTATATTGTAAATCTACCAAAGAATAATATTATTATATATAATACAATATATTATTTTATTATGACTTTATATTACACATTTATTATCAATTTCATGTTAAAGTTACGTTGTAGGAAATAATATCATAGTTTTTAATATATGTTTTGACTTTTTATTATTGATCCTATTATGTAGATCATGATTTACTTATTTACATAATTTAATAATGATATAAAAATAATATATATTAAATATATATTTATTTACAATAATTTTTAAAATATATAAACATGGAATGAAATACACTGTTCATGGAGATGGTAGGACGTACATACGCATGAATACTGTTTATATTTTATTTTCATATTAGATGAAATAAAGTAAATCATATATATATATGTTACAATTAAAGTGAAATTTATATTCTATAAATATCATATAATTTTACTAAACCCATCCTCAATACATTCCTTTTAAAGTGTGAACGAATCATATCGCTTTGAGGAGGCGGTGGGCCACACCTCCACAAACAAAGTTATCGTATTTACAAAAAAAATGGAAGAATGAAGTTATGTGTTATATAATAATTAAATAATAAAAAATAAATAAAAAATATCATATAAAAACTGAAAATAAAACATTATTTCCTGAATTTGAATGTGTAAATGGAAGAACAAACAACATCAGTTCATGAGACGATAGTCCGTTGTACACACAAATGATGATTTCAGATCCCATTTTATGGAAGTGTGTGAGATTTAGGTCAAAATATTATTGTAAAATAATATATATATGTTTAGAATACTGAGGTTATTATTTAATCATGGAATAATTTTATTTTAGGGGTTGATAAAGAAGTAAAAACAAAGTGCTTGTTGAAGGATGTTACCTCTTCTTTGGGTAAGGCTTTTTGGTTTCAACAAAAGGGATTACTTGGTTGGAGTTATTACCAAATTTAAGCCTCTAGGATAAATTTAGGGATGTTAGGAGTATATTGTTTTAGGTTTTTTATGATACAAATGGATGTATAGTTGTGAATATAGGGGGAGGAGTGGAGGCCTTTTATAAGTGGGGAAAAGGAGACATTAGGTATACTTGAAATGATTTAAGTGCTCCCCATGTTTAAATTGTCCTAAAAGGGTTAAAATTAGACCATTATAGATAATTAGTGGTTTAATGGTCGAAATATTTCCAGAAAATAATTTTTATAAATATTTAGGGTTATTTTTACACCTTATATACTAAGTTTAGTAATTTATTAAGGATGTTTTTACCTAAATCCCTATAATTAATTTTAATTATTTTTAATAATATTTTTGATCAAAAAGTATGTTAAACTTAATATAAATTATAAATTATGATTATAGAAAATATAAAATCCATTTTTCCAATTCTAAACATAGTATCGAAAAAAATAATTTAATCCCACAAATGGGATGAGACGATGGGTTTTTTAAAGTGAAAAGGTCCAAAAAATTGAAATTATTTTATTTCAAATTTCAAAGTGAAATTATTTACAATGACCTAAATTAGATTAATTAATTTATGATTTATATAATTTTACTTGAAAACAAAATTAAAATATAATCTAACTATATAAATAAATTTAACTGAAAAGCAAATTTGAATTAAAATTTAGTGTTTTTCACTATTCATAAAAATGAATCTCCATAGAAAAATACCAAAAATTCACCTAAAGAAATTTATTTTATTACAATTTCAAAACTTAAGTTTATTTTTTAAAATTTAAATTATAATAGTGGAAAAATTTATATTTAAAAAATGCTCTACATTAAAATTAGTTAAAATTACTTTTTAGAAAAATATCTATTTTTATTTATATAATTGGATTTATTCTTATCTTGTGCCTATAAAATCTATTGCATGAGTATAAGAAATATTTATATAATATATAATATATAAATTTTATTAAAAACATTCATCAAAATTTCTTGGTTTAATTTATTGAGATAAAATTGTGTTTATATGTTGAAAAATAGTTTCCTTAGAAGAGTAATTTCTATATTTTCAAAAAGTTCTTACATTAATTTATTAATTATTGATAACAAAAGTATTTATTTTATATACATGTATTAGTCATATTTTCATTATTTAGTTAATATTATTTTCCACTCCCATTCTAATGGTTAGGTATTAACTATAATATAATTTTAATAACAATATTAATAGTATATTTTAATATGCTAAAAGTTAGCCTTGCATGTACTACTGGATAATATAAGTGTTTCATGTACTGCAAGAATAAATTGTTTTTTCATTAAACAAAATAAAAACTTAGTACTTTCATGTAGCAGATTATATATTCATTTTTTCAAGAAATGAAAAATATCAAAAAGATTAATTTAATTCAAAAAATATATTTCACAAAATCTCAAGGTGTTATAAGGTATCTAGGAGTTCCAATAGGGGAACACAGCTGGTGAAATGTTTGGCCAACCATGTGGCCAAATATTTCCCAGGGTATAGGGGTAAAATTTTGGGACTTCACCATTTTTTCCTTAATGAGTTAAAAATATAAAAGGGGTTTACTTTCCCCTCCCTCACCACACTCACATGACACATCCCCCTCTCATTTCTCGATCGCACAATCCACCTCATCTTCCTCCCTCAAATATCAACCATTTAACCTCACATTTCTTCACGAAATACTTATAGGTAAGCCTTTAATCCCCTCTACTACTTCCCTTTTTTTCTCTTTATCATTTCCCTCTTTATGGAGTGAGGTCGGTTAAACCCTTTGGTTATTATCATGGTTTTATTTTTATGGTTTACCGTGTACAAATGGTTTAAATTTATTCCATAGGGCTCATTGGACAAGATTGAGGAAGTATTAGAGATTGCACATCAAATATTAGGCTTTCTCTTCAATTTTAGGTAGTTTACCCTATACCCAAGCTATTAATTTTAAAAATATGATTGCCTTTTTTTTAAAGTGTGTGTTCAATATTATATAAAGTGTATATGGTATGTAGTGTGGTTGTGGGGCTTTGAAATGTCTTATAATTGGTTTTCCATATTTTCATTAGACCCCAAACATGGGTTTCCCTTGTTAAATCTTACTTCCAAGGGGTTTTGAAATATAAATCACCTTAAATGTTTAATTGTTTATCCAAATGATTTATACTATGTGAATTGGAAATGTCAAGGGTGTTTTGGGCTTTTGAATTGTTTATTATAAAATCCCAGTGGCTTTTTTTATTTCCTAAAGACCAAAAAAGTTATTTATAATCCTTATTATATTTGAAAGTGACTTATTCATATATACATATACACACACACACACACACACACACACAGATATATATATATATATATATAAGTTTCTTATTTGAACATATTCACTCAAGGAAATAAGAACATATAAATTATAAAAAAGGGTGGTTATATATATCAAGTTGTATATATGGTTAGGTGTGAGGAATGGTTTTGGAATGTGAAATTGAGGGTATAAAAAATTGTTTTCCAAATGTGAAATTTCTGATTATAAAAAAATTAGGCACGATTGGGACTTTTTAGATATTTTCAAAAAGTTACATGCACTATAATGTAAGAACAAAATTTTATGTATTTTTGGGATTCAAGTTTGATATGATTGGAACGTTGTAATGTTTATAAAACAAGGTACTTCATGTTGGTAGTAATGAGAGGTGAGTTGTTATTGCTTTCACGATGTTCATTATTGTGTGATTGAGTTTTGGTTTTTCAACTATACCCCCTTATTTTTTTAGTCATGGTAATGACATATGGGATTCTTAGGCACACAGGTGGGCATGATAGGACTAGTAGCTAGGTGATCTGGCAGGGCCTGAGCATGAGTATATCTAGTTGGATTATGAAGTAACACTAGCTATACAATGTGACATGGATTATTTCTGTTGGAACTTAGGTGCATCCGCTCTAAAGGATTGTGGATAGGAAAGTTATATGTTTGATAACCAAGATAGGATGTACCTAGATCCCTGATAACCTAGTTACTTAAGTATTTCTCATGCAAATTTCTCTCACTTAATCAAGTTTTTAAGGAACTATTTTTTTTCTCTGGTTCACTTTTATGTCTAAAATAGTAAAACGAATGTCTTAATTACCACTATTTTGTACCACTTGATGATATCAAGATTTATTTTATGCTTTCACAAAGACTCTTAATTTATCACATTTTTCTTTCTTTTTAATAATTCACTAAAAAACCTATTGTTCTTTGGAGAATTATTTTGTAAATAAAAGGATAAATTGATTTATTTTTCCAAAGCACTAGCCTATTACCTATTTTCAAAGGAAATTGAAAACCTTATTTTTATATATTTATATTTTCAAACTAGATTAAAATGTTTTTTATTTAAAGGTATGGCATAATAAATTGATTTTGTTTTGGAATCCCTACTACGAATTCTTATCCTCACACTTATATATCAATCATTTTTAGTTATAGGTTCTAGATTATATTTTATGACCACCCATGGGGCATTGATATTATTTAGTTGGATAGTAAATTTGATAGTCACAAGAAGAACAATATGTTTGGGGTTTAATTTTTATTTTATTTTATTTTTATCATATTATCCACTTAATATTTCATTTCTATCTTCAGATGGAGGGTAGTTATATCTATTGGTGGGAGGGAAAAAATCCATTAGAGGTGATATATTTTCCTTTTAAGAGAGATTTCTTTGAGGGTGGGGGGGGGGCTTGGTTGTCCGTGTTTTTTTACTACATTTCCTAATTTTTATAATTGGTTACTACTTTTTTATTTTTTTTTCTGGATTGGATTCCTGATGAGTTGACCGGTCATTCGTAAATTTCATTTATTTTCTATTACTACTTTTTTTAATTAATTATGGGATGAATTCCTTACCAGGTGGTGTTTCTTTGATTCCTAATCACTTATGCCAACACATGGGTATTGGGAACTCCCTACACGCCTTATCATGGACTGGATTGGTTGTTTGATGGAGGGATGACTTAGGTTGGTTTGAGACAAAATGGTATTAGAGGAGGAATCTGGTAACTTTTTATATAGGAACCTTGGATCTCTCAAGGTAGCCATTATTATTTGGGATGTTTTGTAGATGTAGATAACACCATCTGGGCTTAGAATGTAGGTCAAGGGTTAGTGTCTGATCACTATCATTTGTAAAGAAACTTGAGTTTCCATGGGATGTTGGGATTCTAATATTGAGACTTTATTTTGGTGAAGAAATAAGAGTTAATTTAGTGGTACACGATGATCTCACATGAATTGGTAACCCATGTGGAGATGCATACATTGTCTTATGTTACTCTCAATGAGGATTGTGTGGGTTAAACATGGTCAAACAAGCCATGTGGTCAATTCACGCACAATCACTAGTCCCTTCTGTGTTATCCTTATGTTTATATTGTTGGAAAAATGAATTTGACCAATTTTTGATGATGGGTTTGGGATTTTAAATGGTTTTAAAGATTTTTTTTAATATTTTTGAAATGAAATAATTTTTTGAAATGTTTTTAATTGGTTCAAATCAGTTTTTAATTTTAATAGGGGACTATTGTGATGTGTTAATGTTCTATAAAATGATTTTCTTGGTCTTTTCATAAAATCTATATTTTAGAGGTATGGGACCTCAATTTATAAAATAGTTGATTCAAAATGTGTTCTCTTGTGTAATGATTTCGTTTTGAAAAATGGATTAAGAGGAAAATTTCAAAATTTTAAGAAAAGCTATGGTCTTATTAGTGGTACCTTAAAATTGATCATTTGGGTTCTTTTAAATTTAATTTTTGGAAGACACTTTGAAATGATATTGATTGTATTTTTAGAAGTGTGATAAAAGTTTTCTAAGGTATGTTTTTAAAAATTAGTCTTATGATTTTCAAATTAAAATTTAGGAATTATAATGAGAAAAGAGGAAGTTTTTTAATGTTTTTTTCATTTTGGTATTTTTTATGATGTATATTGGGACTATTTTATTTTTAATGGGAAGAATGAACTGTTGGATTCATGTTTTTTGTTATTCGAGTATGCCTTAGAAAGGTCCCAATAAAGAGTGGATGGTCGATCTCAAGGTTGTATTCCTCTATGTCTAGGTGAAGATGAGTTTTGGGAATTAGTTTAGGATATTTTTTTAGGTTTGGTATTGGAAAGTTTGAGGTAAATTAGGTCTTGATGAAATTCAGAATTATCATTTTCTTTGGTATCCCCTTAAAAAAATCCTTAGGAAGTACTATTTATTTCTATGATCATCTATTTTGAGAGGTTTCATGGCTTAGTGTTACTATTATTTCTTTAATGGTAATGTCTTTGGTGAGTGGTTAGGATGGCTGTGAATGACACTTTATGTTTCTGATTGGTTGGGTTCACCGAGGGTTAGTGTTCAAAGAGTTGTTCTAATGCTTTACTCCCTTGACCCGGGACTCGATCCCATGTTGATCTTGTTTATGCATGTTTATTTGAGAAATTATTTGTTTTCGTAATTCTCAGTTTTATCTTTTATTTATATTTTGATATATTTTCGCCATGTTTCTTTAATATGGGTGATAGTCCTTCGAGCTCCTAGTGTTACCAAGTGGTCATGGTTTTTGGGTGGTGCCTTATTTGAGATTTCCTAAATCATTAGAAATGGTTTTGAGGATGATTAGGTGGTGCTGGTTTATCTTAGGGGATTCATTATTTTTCTTGTATCTTATTCTTTTGGGATTTTCATAAGTTCTTCATCTGAATTTTCTTTCTAGATGATAGTAATTTTTGATGCGGAAGATTTTCTTTTATTTTGGTTTTTAGGAATTCTTGTTTCAATTGGGGAATCTTTTAGGGTAATTTTGAATCTTGTTGGGCTGAAGTGGTGGTGTTCATCATTCCATTCATCGTTTCTTATATCTTGGTTCCCATCAGGACCCATGAACTATTCTAGATTATGATATCAATGTTTCATCAGAGCCCTAATATAGTGGGGAGGCCACTATGGAAGGATTTCATGGTGAACTTGGTCTTCATGATTCCTTAATGGGGTAATTATTTATCCATGCCTCACCAGAACCTGTTTATAGTAGTTGGTTATCCCGGACTGGGGGTCATGTGATGCATGCTTATGGAGATCCCAAATAGTCCATGATGTATTTCTATGGTTATTTCTACATTACAGATTGGGGTGTTCCTTGTTTTTAGATATGACATTGAATTTATCTTTTCAATCATTCATTTGATGGATGAATTCCTTGGTATGGATGGATTTCTACTTATATGTTGTTTTAATATATGTGGATGATCTCATAGCCTCTTTTGGGATTTTGGAGTTTGGTGGTTTGAAGAGAATGTGAGTGTTGGTTCTTCAATCTTCAATTTTTCAGGTCTCATCTTGAGTAGTAGTATATCCTTTCCTTCGTTTTGAACAATCGAGTATCTTTATAATTTAAAGGGGCATAATTTATCTCGGTGGGGGGAACTTTCACACTATAACCTTGAATTATTAATTATGTTTAATTATTTAATTATTTTTTTGGTTCATTTTTCAATATAATGTTGAAATAGTTTTAATTTTAAAATTGGAATTTACTACATTGGACCACAGTTGGTTAAACATTAGTATAAATTAAGAATAACCTTTGAGAATATGTCTGTAGGTATTACAGAGCCAACTATATGACTGATACATAGTTTCCCTAACTACGAACCTTGCTAGTGTGAGGTGTCTAGGAGTTCCAGTGTGGGAGAATGTTTGAAACACATTTTTTAAAAATATCTGAGAGAAAAATTTTAGTTGATGGCATGAATAAGAGAGTCTAAAAGTTTTTCACATGTCACCTCACTTTTCAGCCGGTTAAAGATGACCATCAACAGGTTAAGGAAGTGGAAATTGACTATCTAGTATGATGTAGTCTTTACTGATTCCTATGTGGAAATGGGAATATATAGCCATGTATTTTTTAGAGGTCTACCGAGAATGGTATGGAAACATGAATCCTTTTGAGAGATTGTGGATCAACTAACAAAGACAAAACACATCATATCTATTTGTGAAACTAATCCAGAAAAAGTCTTATTCAAAATATATATTGGGGAAATATAAATATGAAAAAAATTCTAGTCTATTTTATATGATTGAGACTCTTGGTCCACCTCTGATTTTTGGAAGTTCTTATAAAATTCCATTTGAACCCAGTTGACTATGATCTTGAATTATAATCCTCAAATGGATGGAAAATCTAAAAGGATGATCCAAATATGGGAGGACATGCTTAGGGCTTGTGTAATGGGTTTTTATGGATTATGGAGAGAGTATAATTTTAATGGAGTTCTCATGTAATAACAGTTGTCAGGACTTAATACATATTGATCCTTTTGAAGAATTGTATGGGATTCCTTGTTCCTCTTCACCTTGTTGGGTGCAAACAGGTGATACTTCACTAATAGGACCCAATCCTGTGAAAGAGATAACAAATAAGATTTAGTTGATTAGAAAGGGTAAGAAGATGGTTTAGAGTCATTAAAAATCATATACATATTATCGTACATGACCATTTTTGTTTGATGTGTGTGATCATGTCTTCTTGATAATATTTTTGAGAATTGGTCATTGATGTTTTAATATGATGGGAAATTTATCCCCATTGTACATAGACCCTTTTGAGATACTTGAATCATTTTATGAGGTGGGGTATTCATTTTATTTTCTTTTAAGGTTTAGTCTACTGTGTAATGTGTTCCATCAATCTCAATTGAAGTAGTACCAACCGGATACCAACCATGTAATTTTATGGGATCACATTGACCTAGATCCAAATGGAACACTGATTCGTGTGCTGGTATAAATTGTGGATGGGTAAGAGAATATCTTCTGCGGGAAAATAATCTATCTATTACTGGATTTATGGAAGCATGGTGAGATTTGAGAAGAAATGTGGGATCATGGAAAGTAAATGTTAGAGTAGTGACCCATAGTCTTTCTAGAAAACACTAATTTTCTACTTTATGGGGATAAAAAAATTAATGGTGGTGAGAATGTATCACCCCCATTTTTAGATACATGAACCTTTATTTTTTTACTTTGAGTTTACAGAATTATTGGTCTATGTTTTTAGTGGATCAGAAATGTTTTTATATGTTTTTTAGGAATTTTTGGAGGTACACTATTTGTGCATGGCTAGTAGAAATTGCACACCACTTTTAAAAAACCATGAAACCTTTTTGATGGGTCATTGGTAAGGCACATGTTTAGCACATGATTTGTCCAAACTATACCGATCTGTAGGAAAAGCATATGTCCAGGTAATAAAGGGTGAAAACATAGTTGGCGCATGGTTTTTTAAACAACGTGATCTAACCATGAAAGGGGTGTCTCTAAGGCAGTAACAACACATGAATGACATTTAGGTTTCCAAACCATGTGTCCTAATAGTGAAACATACAGTTAGTACCCCAAAAAAATTATATCTAATACAAATTAAGTACCATAACCCTAATTTATCCCCTTTTCCCATAGGATATCAAATTATCTTTACACCCAAGACTTGACATAATATTACTTTCTATAAAGAAGTAATTCTTATGAGAATCAAAATGCGTTAGAGTTCTAGATTCATTAGTAAGTCATCATTCTTTATCATTATTATTAAATATATTCTTATCCTCCCCCTAGAACCATAGATCCAGTATATAGAGGATAAATCTATGTTCTTTGATGGGTATCTTGATGAGATATTCATGAATTTATTAAAGGGAAGAAGATCCAAGATTATATCTAGAGAATTTTAGTACCATTAATCATTTTCACTAATGGTTGAGAGGTAGGTGAATTTTTTCTCATATACACATGACTTAGATCCTTAATACTTAGTCTGCATCAAATGAACTATATGAAATTATTTTGAAATCCCCGTGTGATTATTTATGGAAACCTATTTTGGTTATGGATTTGAAATTTTGGGAATTGAAATGTTTCATGGAAAATTCACTTTATTGATAATTTTAAAATGATGATTAAAAAATCACAGTTTTTAAGCATGTAAGTTTTTATTGAAATTATTTAAATAAATAAAGTCTTTATGTGGAATTTTTTTCTTGTTATTTGGTATACAAGGTTGGTATGATTACATTCATAGACATAACCCTATGTTAGGGGAATGTATCATTGGGGAACGTGGTATTGGTCACCTGGTGACAACTTGGTGGATCAAAAAGATACCCCTCATGTGTATAGAATTATCACCTGGGCATGTGTGTGTGTGTGTGTGTTTGTGGAGAGATGGTTATGGGTATAGAAAATTATTGAGAATGATTTTACTATTTTTAAATTTTTTCCTTATAACTTTTTACTTTTTGATATAAATTATATGATCATATTTTAAAACTATTTTATCTAAAATTTTATAAATAGTTCTTGTCCTACTGTAATGATCTAATAAGTCTTTTTGAAAATCCTATTGAGTTTAGAATCACCCAATTATTTGGAACTATTGTCCATTTATAGATTTCATCTCTCTATACATAGGTAAATTTACGACATCTCAGTTCTTTAGTGATTCTTCTTTATACCATGGGAATGAAATATTGAGTAGGTTTTTGGAGCGGGTTGGGTGTTTTTAATGTAATTTCAGTGTTTTTGATATTTTTGGTATTTTGGTTATTTTCAAGTATTTAATTTGGTTTCCTCTTTTACTATGGTATTTTATAATGTTTTGGTTATTTTTTGAGTTCTATTATGTACCATTTCATCATATATAGGATTGGATATTTTTTTTTTGTTGTCTTGATGTTTTTTTAAAAGGGTAAAATTTTCCCCCTAATGTTATTGAGGCTGTTAGAATTTATTTCTATACTTTGGTGTATTGTGGATGTCACCTATGGCTAGTAACACCACCAAATCATCTCCAACCAACGAGGATTGGTAGGATGGTCCACCAAGGAAGTACACCCCATATAGAAAATAATATTTAAAGGAAGTAATCTCCATGGAATTTATCTTAAATTAAAGTTAATATTGATTTCAAAATCATTTTTTATCTTAGAGAAAATAAGTTCTCTTATTTAAATATAATCCCCCATAATGATTTCTCCATTAGTGTTTTTATTTAAAACAATTGTGTCTTTTTCATCCTTTCAAGAGTCTAAATCCTCCCCTAAGTCATACATGATAATATAAGAACTCTTCATCTTCGGATAAATATAATTATATTCATCACTACTAGAATCTATAGAAAATTCTGACTCAACCACAAGAAGTGTGTAGCTAAAATTGGATTCCTTCATGGTATTAAATATAGAATCTTCATCCTTTATTTTCACCTCTAGAAGGGAAGGTAGGATGTTTTCCTCCAAACACATCCCCAAGTATCTAGTAAAAATGGTTCATTCCAATTAAGAGCAATCAATTACTTTCTAAGTGTTATTCAGGTGTGGGGTGATAAATCAATTTAAGTACATCATTTTCTTCTTCCCATTTTTATAACTTGAATATATAAAATCATCAACAATTGGGGGAAATTTTCCATTTAAATCTTGAATTTATTTATCATATTGAATGGGATCAACTAAGTAATTTTAATCTTTATCATCCTCACTTGGTGCATGAGGATTTTTACCTAAAGGAAGTCAGCCATCCTAGGGGAATTCCCTGGGTCCATTAAAGGTGAATTTTATTTCTGATTAGTTGAAATATAATTAACATACATAGATGAATAACAACCATTTGGTCTAATATCTTAGGGAACATGGACATATAATGATTAAATATATCCTTAAAATACCCTTTTTACCCCAAAGTATTTGTTTTCTAAGAGGGGTAAAAGTTCAAGGAAATCATGATGTCACTACTTTCCAAAACCCTTTGAAAGATGAACAAATTTTAAAAAACAAAAATTATATTATGAAATATATTCATAATAATTCCTCTTCCATAAGCCCTAATCTTATTTTTGAATCTAAATCCTAGATGGAAATGACCTCGATAGATCCATGTTGATGTAGATCCTCATAACTGAGGGATTGGAAAACTTAGTTTTGGATATGTCAATTTTATGGGGCACACGAATTGAACTAGTAATCTTAAAAAGGGAAACCTGCATGCAAAGGTGCAAAAGGAATCCAACAAAACCTAACTAAATTTGGCTAATGGAAGGCTTGAAAACAATTTAAAATTTAGGATACTATTATATAATCTTTATAGGGAAACCTAAAAAATTCCAGAAATACTTGATCCCAACTACTATAGTACTCATATTTAGAAAAAAATGATTAAGAAGATGCTTGGAATTGAGAAGGATTTGCTCGAAGCATGAGAAATTGATAAATTCATAATTTTTCCTAAAAAATTTAAGCAAAGGAAAATGAGAGGAGAACTTACTAATAAGAAAAAAACTATAGATCCAAAGAAAAAAATCCACATCCCTCTAAGAAATTCCAATCGCCAAACTCCCTTTATATTGAAAGGAAATCGAAGAGATCATAGCTGGGACATTATCAAGAATTAGAGTGGTTTAATTATCAACATCAGTATAGGAATGGGAAATGTTCATGTAGGAATCACTCCTATGGTCACCTTTTGGTGGAGCTACCAAAATTGAGTCCATCCCTATTTCATCAAGAATATATCATTCAATAAATAAATAGGTTATAACTATGAATAATATTATAAATAAATATTAAATAAATAAAAAATTGATATATTTAAACATGAGATGAATATTTATGAATAATTCATAAATAAAATCTAACTATGAACATTTTATAATTTTAGATTTATATTATGGGAATTCCATAAATATGAACATGATATATTTTACTCATTAGATAATTTTATATATAAACACTTTTTATTCATGTAAATATGAACTCTTGGATATTTATCATTATATATGATTTTAATTTTAAATATATGATATTTTATAAATTATTAAAAATTCATAATTGAATTTCTATTATGTAAAGATTATATAATATCATATATATAACATTATTTAAACCATGACCACATTATTCATCAAAAGTTTTTTACATGTCTTAAATAATAATGAAACTAACCCCCTTAATTAGATCAATTTAAAATAATTAATTATGAAAAATTCATAATTTAAATATAAAAATATAATATTTTGTAGTTATTTAATAATTCATAACTCTATAAACTATTTTTTATAATTTATAAATAAGCACTATTATATTCAGATCATATTTCATTCCATATAATTTTTTAAAAGGTATATATAAACATTTAATATTCAAGGAATATATAATAATAGATGTTTCATAAACATTTATTGAATAATTATAATTACTTTATAATTAATTAATTAAAAACCCATTTACTAATTAATAAATATCCCTAAATTACCTTTTATTATGATATATATACATTTTCTAAACCATTTAAATCATTTTATATGTTAAAAGCAATTTTAATAATTTTAAAATTTCTTTTAGCCTAACTTGGAATCCCTATTTTACATAAGGGTAACCTCCTTCTTGATTTAAACAGACACTCTACATTATGGAAATCTATTTTTGGATCCCTCATGTTAGGGTATGTCCCATTTTATAATTTTATTTAAGGGTAGACCTCAAGCTACATCAAGGTAACACATCAATTATATTTATAGAAGCCTTAAAAACTAGGTATAACTCTTTGAAACTCAGTCAAAACCGATCATGTAAAGGTATATATTATGACCCAGATGTATAATTATTCTATTTGAGGGTAAACTTAAAATTTATTATATTTCATAATGGTTATTCAGGTGAATAAATTTATACATATCTTGGAAATCCTTGGATACCATTATGTGTCTGTGTTTCACGTAAGGGTAAGTTAATGGTTACCTTTACACGACCATTTTAAAAATGTAAGTACCTTTACATAGAACTTAATTAATATAAATGTAAGTTTTTATGAACCTTAAATAGATGAACCTTACAAACAACACTCTTTGTAAGGGCAATGTCTTGGTTACATTTATGTGTAAGGGTAATAACAATCACATTCTTACATAATACCTTTATAAAAACCATTTACATAAGGTTTAAAATCAAAAATACCTTTACAAAAACCCTTCAAGTATAGGAAATCCTCTAATTTACTTACTTGTATAAGGGTAATCAAGGGTGAACTTTATGTAAGAAGTGTGCTATGTAAGGGTAAAGTATTTTTATTAACGAATTTACAGAAGGAAAAAATCAGTTCTCTATTTTCATTTCTTCTTCATTTCAACATAAGTGTTCAAATATATAAATGATGTGTTCAATTTGATGCCACTAAAGGGTTTTATATTAAAATAATAACACTTATTAGATCAAGCATAATAAATTTAAACCCTAGTCTGAGGATCTCCCTTGAATAGAAAAAGAAACTATTCAAAATACTAAAATAAAGAACAGTATAAAAACATGGCATAATTTTCACAAAATCACATTTACATCATCTCAATAACCATCACATGGGATTGGGAGGGATTAATTATTGAATTAAATTACATCCTCTATTTGAAGGTATCCATCTTTCATGTATAATTCCACATTGTATGTGTGGTATTCTCCATCCTCCAGGATGTGTTATCGTCTCATGTGTAAAGAGTGTAGAATATGATATATTTGGGCTAAGGGAGTTTAGACTAAGCATGCCTTCATTGCCGTCACATGAAATTGGTCTATTAATAATTTATAGTATTCTTCTTCATGATTCACGCATCAAACCAAGAATTTATAACACTTGAGTTGATGCCTCGACTGATTCATTCTTTATATACATGAAAATATTTAATTCCCATGAATTCTAACTTATAAACATTTCAGTAAATTATATCTATGAGTAAGATTAACCCAAATGATAAGTTTCATCATTAAGTTTATAAACATATCGTAGGTAGTGGCTTCATATCATTCAAAAAGTAAATCCATGGTATGTAGCCACTTATATCCTATAAAAATAAAGTTTTATGGAATATTCCTTTCACTTTATTTTGGAAACTTGGTTGTTTATATCATATTTTTTTATTTGTATCATAATTAGGTTACCCAAAACATTGTATTTGAAAAATGGGTTTGATGATTCATTTTTATATTGTTTATTGGGATTTTTTATTAAGTGAAAATCATTTACAAAGGCTTTTTTATCCATCGGTATTAGTTTACAGCCTTTAGAAATTGAAGATGCACTAGAGGCCTTATGACAACCAGGATCAAGTCTTGGGATTTAGGTATCTGGATTTGTTCATTACAAAATGTTTTTATAGAAATTATTTTAATGTAGAATTTGTAAGAATTTTATAGGTATGGATATTAGATTGTCCAAAATAAAAATTCATATATAAAATAGAATAACTAACCTTTTTATAGTGAAATCAACTTTTTAGGGAGCTTTTGTTGGATGAGAAGTTAAAGAATATATTATAGAATGGGTTTTCCATTATTCTAAATTAGTGTCTACAAATATTATGGGTTGAGAGGGTAAAATAGAAATGAATCATTTTAAAATGATTAAACTCCACTTTTGCATGATTTTAAAATGAATTAATATCATGAAATAGTCTAGAAATTACTCAATAGATTAAGTCTTACAAAATTTGTTTTGAAATTGTTTTTGAGAAACATAAATTTGTAGGTTACTTTCGAAATTTTATTAATAATTTAATTGAGTTATATAAAAAACCAAATATCTTTTTTTAATGGGGATAATGATGTTTTGTTTCATATATTAACCTTTAAATTTATGTTTCATGAAGGAAATTAATCTTTGGATGTTATTGAATTGTATTGTTCATAGAAAAATCATTTGATTTTGTATATGTGTATGTCATTGAAAATGATTATTATTGGACATGTTATGGGAGTTATGTAAAATTATTCTATGGATCCAAAACTATTGAATACCATTGTGTTAAAAATTAAATTTATTAGGAATGATATTATATTTAGTTGTTATAAGAAGAAGTGAAAGGGTTTACCAAAAAAATATATGAAACTTTCTTCCAATTTATTTTAAGGAATGAAATCTATTTAGTTATATGAGTGTGGTTATGTGGGTCATATGGAGGATAATTCTACAATTTCACTATAAACTTGTTATTTTTGTTGAAAATAGGCTATCTCAAGATGTTTTAAAATATTATTTTTTGGGTAGTTGGTGGATATGCATCCAAGAAAATTAAAGGTCCATGAATTATAGTGGATAAATTGATCCAACCAAAATCTAGGTCCTAAAGATGAGATGGTAAACCTACACATAAAGAGGATCATGGTTAACCCTTTATGATTAAGTATATACATTAGGAATCTAAGAAATGAGGTATTATTTTTTTTTCTTATGAGTGCATTGTGTTTTGAATTCTCTAGGTGAATTTCTTATAAATAATTTTTTTCTTAGGTTAGTTTTTTTGGATTCTCTTTAAATAAATTCCTATAATAATTATTTCATTCTTATAATATAATATACTTTAAGTTGAAATTGAAATATTTTCTAAATATAGAAGTATGTAATTATTCGTATTCTCTTAGTTCATTTTTTTAATTCCTTTGATTTTAGTGAAAATTTATTAATGTTGGGTGAATATAGATACAAGGAAAATATATATTTATAATAATGATAAATTTTGGTAGGTTAAAGTTTAATTTTTATATGATTGAATAACAAAAGTTTTTTTTTAAAATATTGAACCTATGATAGAAATAATTTCAATATATCTACTATGAAAAATCATTATTTATCTTGAAGGTTTAAAATTATTATGGATTAAAACATGTAATATATTATCCTTATTGTGTTGATATTATTATGAAACTAATGAGTTAATGAATATGTGTAATTAATGATGAATATGGGTTTGATTTTATATAGTCCAATAACTACATGGAAAGATAATATAATATAATATAATATATTTATTATTATTGTTATGATGTTGTGAAATAAATTTATTGGGAAGATATTAAGTTAAAAAAATTAAATTTATTTTTGAATTTGAATAATTTTGGAGCATACTGGTTGAAAATGATAATGATATATTTTATGATATTAATACTTATTATAACCAGTTTGATTGTTTTATTTTTATTCCTTATTGAAATGTTAACAAAGAGATGTAAAAAAAATAAAAACAATATTTATTTAAAGGGAATATTGTATTTTGATGAATATTTTTAAAAATTTAAATGAAAAAGTTGAAGAAGTAAATGATAATTTAATGTTATATCCTTGATAGTAACATGTTTATGATGTGAACTATATTATTAAATTGTTGATGAAATAATGAAGAAGAATTTATATTGTTTTAATTTTTGATTGATAATTATATATATTGAATGGAGAATAGTAAACATATTTATATATTTATGTGACATGTTAATATTATTGGAAATTAGAAAATGCTAATTAAAGTTTCAGGTATTGGGTGACTAGTCAATATATTAACATTTGTATATATTTCTAGTAGAAAATATTTTTTAATATTTAATTGAAATGCATGGGACTATTTTATAAGCATATAAAAATTACTAAAATTGATTAGTCATAATTTATCTATCATCATTAAGTTATGTATTTATTGTTATTGGGAATGATTAATTATTATTTTTGTATAATAATATTAATATTTTTCAAATATATTAATTTAAATGTTTTTGAATGGTGATATATGAACATCTATTATATTAAATAAATATTTTTTTTGAATTAAATAATATGAAAGCCTGAAAAATATAGAATGATGAATTATTTATTATAAATATGGAATAATGAACTATAATTTTATTTTTGGAACATGATATGGGTCTAATTAATATATATTTCTTTTCATATCAATGTTGTCTAATGAGTTACTATTTACATTGAAGTATGTTTTTGATAAATTTCAAAGTTTGTTTTTTTTTCATTTTTCTAGAATCATGCTAACTGAGTTTTCCATCATTTTTCTAAATATATGAAGACATTGAATTTTTTAAATGGATTAAATATGAATAAAAGTTATTAAAGTGTTAAAAATATGACTTTAAATTGAATGTTCTATGGTAATTAGTTTTTAAATAAAAAATCAAGTAATGTGCGTTTTTAAGATGAAAATACCATTTTTATTATAAGGTAATTTTTTTAATCCATTTTCTATAAAAATTTGTTGTTTTTTAAATTTATTTTTATTAATAAAAGGTTGTGTAATACTTATAAATTTTATATAAAATATTTTTTTATTAAATTATTAAATATGAAATTAAATTTAATGTGATATTATTTGGTGTTTAAATGAAATGGAGTGTGTAAATTTGGATAATTTTAAACAAATTTATCAAATGATAGTTTTTATTGTGAACTTTAAAAATTAAGGATTTATAGAAATGATTATGGATTTATGAAATTTTTTTTATTTAAGAAAGTAGTTTTGTAATATTTAATCTTGATAATGGGACTTATTGGAAATGAATTTTAATCATTAATGCCAATTTTGATTTCAAATGATAAATTTCTATGAAAATGACTTGTAATATGAATTTGATTTAAAATTATTAAAATTTTATTGTGATAATTGATTTTTTAAATTGATTTATGAATTGAATTTTTTAAAATTTTTAGGATTATTTGGATTTTAAAAGATGGGGTTTGACGAAATAATTTAATTGTTTTATTATTTTTTATAAATCAATAATATATTAATTTGCTTTGATCTTGGGGTTCAAGTCCAAATGATGAAATATATTAAAATAATTTGAATGAAATGAATGAGTGGTCAAAATTTTGGTCATGAAATGTTTTCAAATGTTTTCATATTTGAAAATGTTGAAAAGAAATAAATATAATTTTATTTCATTTGATTGGGACAACATGGAATATAATCATAGGATTTTAAGTGCAGATTGTGTTATGTATTGACTATTATAGTGAAATATATTTTGTTATGAGGAAGTAGGATTCGATAGTAAGTAAAATGGAATGAATCTAATAAGATTAGTGAGGTATACCAAATAACATGATGTTGGGTGTTTTAATGATAAGAAAATATAAAGGTATTTGGTAAATACTAAAGGATTGGAAATCTGTAAGTCATGCTACTCATCTATAGTGTCCCAAATATCACCATCTACCCCTATCTACCCATTTTGAAACAAAATCACCATGAAACAAATACCACCTCCATAAACTCATTAAAATATCATATATCTAATCCATAATCTCACTAGTTGAAAACATATAAATCCCATATATAATGGAAAATCACAATCATGTTAGGAATTAAAAAAAAGGAAATCAAAGAGGGCATAACCATTATAATTTTTTTGACACCAAAATATACTAAAAGGATTAGAAAATAGAAAACCAAAGTTTCCCAACTATCAAAAGATATAACATGATATTACTCATCCTCCACATATCTCCCAAAAAATTATCTCCCAACATCAGAATAACATAAGCTATTCTAAACTTCATAGTGTTGCGTTTTCATTTTTCATCTTATAAACATGAAAATAGAAGTAAAAACCATATATATATAATTTATCTTTGAAAATAATCAATGAGTAAAAAATGAAGAATATAAATTTGTGCACCTATATACCCAATTTAGTAATATCCAATACATTGTCTTGAAAAAGATCACCAGAGTAGGAAACAAATTCTTCATGCAACTGAGATATTACACTGGCTTGTGAATATTGTTCTTAGTTAGAGGATTCTCAAACACTTGAAGTTGTTCTAGTGTGTTCACTGAGGGTTATGAACAAGCTTCAATATTTGGAGAGATATCCATGAGGCAATCCCAATTTTTTTCACACTAAGAGTAATCTCATCCCTTTATATGTATATCCATGATAAATATTATTTAATGAAATATATTATCTATATACAATGTATCCATAAACATTTATTCAAATTATCATTAATTTATTGAATATACATGATATTTAATCAATTAATAATGGATTATTATCAATGATACCCTATGGAAAATAAATTATCCTAAATTAAATATTCCATTTATTAATTTAGTAAATATTTAACGATATCCCACTTTTAATGAAATCCATAAAGACACCCTTCAAAACGTCAAAAATCTTTTAGAATCCGTCCAAATCTCCTTTAGCATACAGATTCATCATACTATCTTTATTTAGTAACAAACACTTTATGAACAACTTTATCATTTTTCAAGGCCTAGCTATGTGACCCTACAAGCCTTATCAATATTGAAAAAAATGAAATCTATATCTCATATATATAAGAAAAGAGTGACCTCCTAAAAATAAACAATACTACCCAATCTACTGGTGTTTTGGTGTAATCTCTATCAAACATACTCATATCTCTATATGAACATGTCCACTAATAGGTGTATCATATACATAATATGATTACCTATAAAATCCTTATCCATGACATCAAGATACCATTACGTATGGAACAAATCAATATAGTATATTCACTATTATTTTCTTGATTTTCTAAAAAAATGGCCATGTCAATGAATATACACATGTCATTCATCTAACAGATGCGCACATCACATTACCCTCAGCAATGTAGCTTAACATATCATATTTTACTCAACTAATCATGGACATAATTTTACTTAGTATTATCCAGTCATGTTAAAAATGTCTTTTCTTGTCATACAAGTGGGAAAATCCCATCTCACTTTTACTCCAACCGATGAAAAGATCAAAAAATACCTTACCACCACCAGATTAGCTACATTAATCTTTTGAATTGAAAAATTATAGTATCAAAGTATGAACTTTATCATGACAAGAATATTTTTATCCATAGGTAAGAAGGATTAATAATAGGAATACACACCTAAGTATATCCATGGATGTATAAAATTCCAAGAGATATAATTTAGCAAGTCAGTCAAAGTAATAAGTCTTTACTTTTTCTTTTTATATATTATAAAACCATTTAAAATGAGTACAAGTATATATTCAAGCTAATATTATCATATCATCAAAACCCATAATAATCTCTATTTATCATACATTATGGACAAATCAAAGTTTGTAATTTAAGAGGATATTTATTATTCAACTAATCACACATAAATAAGTGAAAACCATGGATTGATTTTATTATAAATATGTGACGTATTTACAGCCATCACAAATAATATATTAAGTGTTTAATTTCCATATATTATATATGACTATCATGTAATTTCTGTAGTAATGGTTTTTGAACATTACATCTATATTCAACTCCTATTATATCCCAATGTGAACATCTGATAAAATACTCCCAGTAACCTCTCAGAGAGTAACATTTATAAATTATTGTTGTTTAAATAATGACATGACCAAGTAATTATATTTGTTAAGTTCAAATATATGAAAATGTATTAAAACTCCTTAACTTCATAACATCAAATGTCGCGATGTTACCTTCTCTTCTATACTTATAACTCTTTATAAACATAAAATTCTTATAAACTATGAAATTATGCCATCAAAATTTCTCCTTGAGGTTAATTTAACCATTTACATTTTTCTCCATCATATCCAAAAATCTTTTAAGACAATGTTACATTCAATTCATTATGGTAAACTCATATAAAAATTTAAATTTACCTTTACCATTATTTCCTAATGATTTTGGAACTTAAGTGAATTTCAATTTGTAAATGTACAGACATAATAATTTAAGAAATAGTTATTTTCACTTACTCACAGTAACTAAATTTAACTATTTACAATTTTCATTACAATCATTTTCTATAACTTCTTTTAGGTCACCAAGCCTATCTTACTTTTTCACGATAACTAAATATAACTCTTTATATTTATTTATCATCACATATCATAAACTTTTATGACTTTAAGTGAAGAATCAATTTTAATCATACACTGGTATAATCCTTTAGTTAATAGTAATATTAAGTTTCTCAAAAAACTAAATGTAACTATTTAATTTTTTTTAACCATCATATGTTTTAACCCTTTTAGATATTAAGCGAATAATTATTTACTCTTAAACTAGAAAATATTTTATTTCCTAACTTCAAACTTCTCTAAGTTCAAACATACTACCACTAGCCTCTTAGACAATATATTCTCTTTGGAATATATCTACAAGAGAGAACACAAGATATTATTTGTTTTAGGAAATAAAAATTATTTCCTTTTTGTATAAATATATGGAAAATTAACTATTGTTTCCATAGATCATATGGAATTATATATGCTTATAATTTTTCTAGAAATAGAAGATATTATTCAATAAAATTCACAAATATTGGGTGGGAATTAAATTCTATCATATTTTAACAAATATATGGATAAAAACTTTACCTAAGATAAAACACTTTTATCCATATATTATTATGAAAACATATTATATAATTTAATGAATCATAAACCCAATGTATACAACTAATCAATTCATGTGGTTTGTAAAAACTCTTTGTGAAAACCTCTGATCATATAAGAGAAGTGAGATGTATATATATATAAATTAATTAGATTCATCCAATCTTGATAAATATCTTTAAATATAAAACTCCGATATAGTAACTATTTAGTTAATCACTTTAATACAAAATAAAATCACTTTTAATTTTTCCTTTTATTATAAAATCCTCTATATTTATTACACTTTGAAAGAATAAATTAGGTATCACATACCATTAAAAATCAATGAATTAATTTAAATAGAATTAATACCTGACATAGAAATTCCATGAAGATCCCAAACCCCTTTAGTTATTGTAGATAATTACATCACATGGAATCATTACTCCTTCTGTATAATACCCTTAGGTTACAAATAACATTATCTATATTCTTTAATAAATATAATTGGACTTTAAACCTTTTTTTAGATTTGAAATTTTACCCCTTTTCACTGTATATATACTATGAGAACTTATACATCATACGACTAGTTAATTTATTCTCAACTTTTTGAATATAATTCCACAGTTCCTAAAAGACATTATGTTATTTTTTAACCAAGTTTTAGGGTTACCAAGGGGGTTCTGGGGTCCTATTCTCCTTCAAATTCTCAAATATTATCTTAAAATATTTTTAAAAAGCTATTCTGGTTGTAGAAAGCTGTTCCGGTGGTAACAAGTTATTCTGGCAGTAGTATTTTTTTATAGTGGTAGAAAGTTGTTCTGGTTGTAACGGTCTATTTTGAAAGTAACAATATGTTTTATTGGTAGCATACTATTTTATAGGTAAATAGTTTTTTTGGGGGTAGAAAGTTTTTTTGTTGGTAGAAATTAGTTCTAGAAGTACCAAATTATTTTGGTGGTAGCCAATTGTTCTAACATAAGGAAGTCATTCTGGTGGAAGAATGTTGTTTGGGTGGTAGAAAGTTGTTCTGGTGGAATAAAGTTGTTCTAATGGAAGTAAATTTTTTCTAATGGTAGAAGATTTTTTCTTATAGTGGTATATTTTTTCTAACTGTAGGAAGTGGTATTATGGAATCAAATCTCCACTTTTTCAAATTTTATTATTTCTCAAAATGCTGAAAATAAAAAATTTTGACTATAAATAATGATTTTAAATCCTTAATAAGGTGAATTAAGAGTTGTTTCAAAGATGATATTTATATCCTTGGTTTCTTAAAAGTCTAGAGATTTAAATGGATATTCCACATGAATTAAATTTGATCCTCATTAATGTTTAATAAATAATTAACTTACTTGAAATCTCGATGGTCTCATATCCTTAACTCTAAAATAAATATATTTCATTCATTAAAATCCTTGATTGATTTATTTGAGTCCAAATAAACCATATTTTGTTCTTGACCCTTGAATATTTGTTTACATCCACCAGGATCCACCTTGTTTGTGGTTCTATATTTTTTTTAAAAAAAATTGTTTCATACTCTATTTTCAATAGAAGTAATTCATGTTTGGAGTATGATCTTTTTTATAATTCATCTTAATCTTTCTATTACAAAGTTGAAATTTTGTTTAAGAAACTATATTTGAGACATATTTACATTGACATAATCTTGTTTTTCACTCTGTTTTTTGGTGGGCATGGTTAGGAATATGCTTTCCAGATATGTGATTTGTCACTTCTCCTATTTTACGTGCGATTGAAAAGTTATCATGATTTATAAATTTGGGTGATGTTGGAGTAAATGTTTATGAATATTTCACCATATTAAATAAATTTTTGGATTATGGTTATAGTGATCACATTTATTTCCACCATGATAATTTTTTACCTCTTATTTTTCTAGTTGGTGTTCTATCATTGTCTATGATGTGTTTTAGCATGTTTTGTTTTTCATGGAAAGTTAATAAAGAATGTAAATATGGTAATGATTATTAGATAAAAAATTGAAGTGGAATGTTTAAGTTGAAATGTTATTCCTTATAATTTAATGTAATTCTTATTTATGATTAATGGACGATGAAATGATATTATTCTTCCTTAGAGTATTATGAAACTGGAAGTTTTATCTAAAAACATGTTTAATAATTCATAAATTTTAATATCTAATTCTATAGGTTTCCACTAGTTTTAAAATTTGATAAATGAATCAGTTAATTCAATATGGAAATTAACTAGTATTGTAATATAGATAAATGTTTGGGGACTAGTGTTCCTGTTTGTTTGTGAAGGTTGGATGCCTTGATTTTAGGGCCTAAATTCCCTACTAACTATGTTTGTGGTTTCTTTATACATTTTTTGAATTCTATGGATGCGTGCCTTGTGATGAAATGTGATATAACCTTAGAGAGTTGATTGTTGACAAGATAAGGGTGGGGATTCTGAGGTTTTTGTTAGTAATTATCATATAATATTTCCTGATGCTTGGAGATTAGCTTGGTGGCGTCTAGGATGGTACCAGGACTGATGGAATAGGTTAAAGATGATATTTACCATTTTTTGTGTTGAAATACAAGAATATTTCTTGTCAATTAATCTTATTTAATGTTTGTATTTATGAGTTTCTTGTTTTTCAATTCCATTCCCCAGTTCTTATAGTAGATGGTTGTGTTTGGTTTATGTATCTCTTTTATGGAAGCTTAAGATGAGTCTTAGAGTACCTATAATTATGAGATGATAATAAATAAAAAATGTTATATCCCATGATGTTAGTGATTGAATGGAATTCCAAATGATATATCTTGTGGAAACGTGGGATTGGTTTGATTATACCTAGAGGGAATAAAACTGGCTAGTAATTAATGTAATAATAAATGTTTAAATGAAAGAATTAATTTAAAAAAGTTCCTTAAATGATTGTGTGGTTGTAGGATATCTAGTCCACACTAGTGGTAGATGAGTTTCTCAGATATTTTAACTATAGTTGAGGTAAATTCTAGATTAATTCTCATAATATGGATGTGATATTTTTATATCATCTATGTTATTTATTTGGATACCATACCCCACCCTTTTTGATAGGGTAACTAACACCCTATAGACTTTAGGAGGGTGTTTTACCCAATATTCATATTGGAGAGGAATAAATTGATAAATACACCCTCTTTCCCAAATCTATTATCCTAATATAATTATGTGATGGTATGAATGGTTGGTCCCATTCACTTATATGTGTCTTGAGGACTATAATGGCTTGTGGTTATTTCACACACATGTATATCTATATATAACATCTTATGTATTATTATAGGTATTTCATGTTTGAGATGTGATTTATTGAGGAATAATACTTGAAATATGGCTATGGTGGAACCTAAAAACTACTTAGTTAAAATATAGAGATATGGAATGGGAATATGAGATGATGTCACTACTGGAAAACAGGGCTATACCCGTGGTTTTGGAAAAAACTATAGGTATAGGTCACCCCTATACCCATGTTTTTTTAAAAACATGCGAATTGGGTTTAGTTTATAACTATACCAATGGTTTTTCTAAAACCATGGGTATAGTGTTTGGTTCAATAACTCTACCGATGGTTTTGGACAAAATTGTGGGTATAGGTCATTGTTGTAGTCATGGTTTTGCAAAACCATGGGTATATGGTTTGTTCAAGACTTGTACCCATGATTCTCAAAACAACTTTGGCTATAGGGTTTAGTTCAAAACCGATACACATGGTTCTCAAAATATCATGTGTATAGGGATAAATTATACCCATAGTTTTGGTAAAACATGGGTATAGATTTTCCAAACAAGCGCGGGAAAAAAAATATTTTACCAGGGAAAAATAATTTCCATGGGAAAACCTATTTCCATGGTTTTATACATATAGATGTAGTTTATAAAATGTATATAAGGGAATATATATTTTATACTGATAACCATAGGTGGTTCATTGGTTAGGCATGTCGATTGTATAGATGTGGTCTATGGTTCGAATCCGACGGAATACGTTTTTTTAAATCCTGTACCCATTGTTTCAGAACTATGGGTATAGGGTTATTGAGATGGTGGAAATACAACTATTCCCATGGTTCATAACCATGGCTATTGAATTTTCAAACTATGGCTATGAATCATAGGTATACCGACAAATTAAGCTCCCATGGTTCTTTTAACTATAGGAATAACATATACCCACAGTTTTATAGGCTATACCCATGGTTCCAAACTGAGGGTATATGTAATTTTCTAGTATTTTTTGTGTATGTGATGATTAGATGATTTTATACCAGTGGAATAGTGTGATACATTAGCATAGGTGTCTTTGATTTGTCTTACTTTTGGTGAGAGATGGATCAAGATGTGCTACTTTGGGGAAGAGCAACAAAATGGTGTGTAAGTGGCAGTGAGGTACCTTATTTGATAAATTTTGGATATTATACGATTACTTCAATATGATACTTGGTGATTTATGCATGGTGAAACTAGGAACTTAGCATACCTATTTTGGTGTTTAGTTAGCTTGAATTGTTATTTACTAGGATTTAGTATGGTTTGTTTATCTTTTTCATGAGAGGATCTAGTGAGGATCTTACTATTTATACTTTTTATTATTATCCTACATTTAATTAAACAGTTTTTAAGTTTGTAGAAGACAGTCGTTGATCAGGATAGGCATTACTAGCTTTTGGTTTTTTTAAGAGTTTTTTGGGATTTTAGGTCACTAATAAATATTTACTTTTGGTAATTATAGTTTTATTTATAGTTGTTTCGGTATATATTAATTTTCATTCATGTACTTGTGATATTTTTTTAAATCTTATACAGGAGTTTCCAAGGGGTTTTATCAAATCTCTCTTTTCCCAAATTCTCCTTAGAGGGTAATTCATCCCATTTGTGTGTATAATATACCCTCGATGTTTTTTCCAACCCATGGACTATTAGAGGTAGGGTTTGAGAATCATTGTCTTTATTCTCTCATTGCTGGCATATGAAGGGTACATTGGGGGCAGAGCGTTTGTAATAATGGTATTAAATTTTTAGGTTAAGGGAATAGATGGATTTTAGAGGTAGGAATAGGTGGAGGCCACATGGGTTGATAAGGAAATGATGTCATTTGAGTTTAAAAAGTGATTTAAACATGGGATATAAGCTTATAAATAGGTATTTAGGGTACACTTTGATCTATTACATTGACCTTTAAGTTCACTGAGCCAATTAAGTGAATTGATACTGGTTGCTGGGTAGAGACCTAAGAAAGGATCATGCATCGTACTTCTTTTTTTCCTATGTTTGAAATGGATAGTCCTTGGATTAGGATAAACCTTAAATAATAAATTAATATTAAATATTATATATTAAAGGTTTATGAGTTCCTAACTGTTGGTCATTTTGCACGTATTGCTCTAGCTTGACTTCCTCTTTAGGTTCACACTGAAGTTGTTTTTCTAGAGGTGCCAACAGAACACCATAGAGTTGAGGTCGACGATGATTACACTTAGAAGAAAAAACTATATGATTTTTAGTTCCAGAGTTTTAAAAAAGGATGAGAGATACATGTTATAATCTGTGATAGGGGTTTGGTTGGAGGAGGTAGAGATTCACGTCATTTCAATTTTTGATTAAAAGGAGCACTAGGTTTCATTGGTAGTGATGATACAATTTGGATAATATAGTAAGTACTAGTTATTATAAATAAAGGATTGTGAGGAGCATATAGTTTCATGGGAGATATTATACGATCAATTCAAAGTAGATTTTCTCTCTTGGACCATAAAGGTGGCCAGTCTCTAGAAGCAACTTACCCTTTTATAGGGGAGTTCCAGTGTGTGAGTGTTTATGATCCATTTCAGGACCCTTCTCTAATTTTCTTTAGAACTATTTCTATATGAGGAGGATAATGATAGTAATTTGAAGAAATATTTTCATCTAGAAATCCAACATTAGGACTCCCCATTTATTCCACCAATATATCTAGAGGTGTTAGATTGAAAATCAGCTATAGAGAAGAAGATGGCTCGAGCTAGATCTTTATGAGAAGGGATTATTCAAGATTCTTTGTCTAGAATAAATATGGTATAGGGTTCCCATTTTCTAATATTGAATATCTTATACGACCAGAAAATAGGGTTTCTGTAGTTCCACCCTTTAAGAGTGCTTAAAAAGTTCTGATAAAGGGAACATTTAACAGTGCTAAAAGTGCCCTTTATCAGTGCTTTTTTTGCACTGATAAAGGAACCCCCTTTATCATCACTTTTTTTAGTAGCGCTAATAAAGGGGGGGGGGGATTTTTCAGCGCTTTTCCCTAGTAATGATAAAGTTTATATTTAAAAAAAATTCATGAAAAATATTATATTGATATATATGTTTATTTATATTGATATAAATATAATATATATTTTTTAAATATGTTTTAGATAAGTATAAATAGACTATTACATTTAATATATAAGAAAATTTTTAAAAATGGCTTTAAAATATTTCAAAATAAATTATTAATTAATACTTTTCTAATTATCATAAAAAAATCATTTAATAACAATTTGAAGACACAAAAAATAAAGTTTTTTTAATAAATGATCTAAAATAAGTTCAAAATGTAACTCAAACTTCAAATGACCATAACTTTTGATTCTTGTGTCTGTTTGAGCTATACAGTATATAAAATCGAATCCAGCAATGATCTCTACATGATATTGACCCAAGGAATCCTCCAATTACATTTTTAAGGCCAAAAAGGCACATAAGGCCTCCAAAACTGAGTTTTTAGTCTGTATACCCAAATTTTTTAACATTCGATTTAATTTCAGCCATGTTTTAGGGGCTATTTTTGATATTTTTCAATGGGGATATAATTTATTCTGATGTTTAACATTTATATTGATGTTATGGATTTAAAATTTTATCATTTTTTTATATTGTAATGTTACTTATATTCAATTATATATCAATATATACATATTTTTTATATATTCACCCATAAAAATTTAATTTTATACATCAGTAATTAATCATAATTGCATATAAAGTTTATTTCACAATATATAAGCCTTATCTAAATAAAAAACTAATATCCATTTTATTTAAAATAAATAAATATTAATATTTATATTCCTATATGATGTATTTGTGTGTGTGTGTGTGTATATTTGTGTGTATCTGTATTGACAAACTGATATATGTTATCTATATATTCTAAACATATGTATATACATATTAATATATAATATTTGTAAATATATATAAATATGTATAATTATACTTAAAAATACATATATAATATGTGTGTGCATGTTGTATATATGTATTTACTTATAAACTCACACAAAAAGCATATTTTATAAATGTATTTAAAACTGATCTTATAAATATATATTAATATATGAATAAATATATTAATATATAAATATAAATAAATAAATAAATATATATTTATATTAATATACAGATATATATATCTATAATAATATAACTAAATATATATATTAATATAACTATATATATATTAATATAAATATATATGTGTTAATATATATATATATATTTATATATTAATATATGAGTATATATAACTATATATATATATAAATAGATATTTTTATAAATGAACCGAAAAGTAATATGGGGGAGTGGTAAATCGTAAGGCGCTGTAGGAAACATGTCACGGGTTCAAATCCTGGGGGAGGGAGGTCGCACGTGTGGGTGGGGAATAAGGCTTAGCACTGTTAAAGGGGGGTGGGGGCACTATTAAAGGCCTAGGGGTGACTGGGGCGTGTGGCATTGGGTGGAGGGGTGGGGCGCTGTTGAAGGGTGGGGGGGCTTCAAGTGCTATTGAATCCCCTCCCCAAATTATAGATTTTTTATTTTTTATTTTTTAAATTTTATGAGTGCTTTTTAAAAGCACTAATAAAAGGGGTATTTTATCAGCACTAAAAAAACACTGATAAAAGAGTCCTTTATCAACTCTTATTTAGTTCTGATAAAAGGGGCCTTTATCTGCGCTTTTCTAATCACTGATAAAAGGAACCCCCTTTATCTTCTCCTCGGTTAACAATGCTGTTAATACCCTTTTCTAGTACAGATAAATGCCATATTTGTAGTAGTGAATTATAGACTTCCTGGGGTAGGTCCCATCCATCTTTATCTCATTCTCTATGGGTGATATCTCTCTGGCCCCTATTATGGGATTAGAAACTATTTTTTTATATAGGTCATTGAAATCAATGACAAGAGTGACAAAAATTTCTAAGTAGATAGCATGAAGAAGGTGTTACAATTTTTCTTTCTTCATTGAGGAAGTTTCAATCAAGGAAGTAACAGAAGAGTTCTCCAACCTTTGATCAGAAGATGGCATATCGGTAAGGTATATGATATCATCATGATGGTCCTCATCCTCATAGATTAGATCATGACTATGGAGGTTGTCATCATCATGACTATAGAGTTTGTGTAGCTGTTCAAGGTCAACTTTATGTTTTTGAGTTTCCAATACCATATGATCTGGATTCTATTCGAGGTACCATTTTCTTATTTTATAGATGTTTGAATGATTTTTTTGATTCAAGAGATACAAAATCCTTCGTATAAACTGACCTTGTCTATTATTTGAGGATTTAGGTAGAGAAAATTCTATTTCTCTTGGAATTTACTATGCCAGTTAGTGGTTGTGATTATTTTTATGATATTTTTAGTGGATTTGAGCTAGTTATAGGGCATTAAAACTATTGGGGATACTTATTATTTTTATAAGTATAGTCATATGAAATCATAATTAGAATGAAATAGAGGTATCCAGTGCATTCTATCTTGGATTGATTTCGTAGGAATATAGTGTTCTATGATATTGGTAGAGAGTATATTATGTTTTCTGCTGAATGAGATCCTATGATGGGTTAGATTTATGTTTCATCCTTATCTTCCTTGGTATTTGAGCTAATACTAAGTTCATTGAAGGTTCAGCTGAGAGAGTTTCCTTTGACTATGTAAGAGAACCTTTTTATCTTTCCTAAGGAGGTTGTGGCATTACCCTCTTAATAAGAGATCAAGTTTAATATGAGATAATAACTAAGAACTTCTTTGATCTCAATATATCTATATATTATAGTGCCTTAAGATTTTAGGGATTTTTGGATTCTAATCAATACTCTTTTTAAGTGAGTTTTTTGTCCAAGCCTTTCACCTTGAGTTGCACATGTTTTGTTCATGGAGAAGGAACATGATAGTATTCATATGTGTATCAATTATAGTTACTTAAAGCAGGTGAGAGTCAAGAAAAACTATCCTTTTTTGATGATTGATGATATATCCGATCAACTAAAATGATTTATGTGGTTCTCAAAGGTCAATCTATAATTGAGATATCATTAGATTCTAGTGAAGGATGTGGATATTCTAAGTCCTACTTTCCGATTCCATTACAGGCATTATGATTTCTTAGTGATGCTATTCAATGTTATGAACTCTATAGATGTGTTTATGATACTGATTAATGTATTGTTTTTTTATTTCTTGGATCGGTTCATGGTGGTTTTAATCAACAATATATTTATTTACTCAACATACTTGGAGGAGCATACAAATAATTGATGGGTTGTTTTTGGATTTCTTCACCATCAATAGCTATTAGAGTATCTATAAAAGATAGAGTTCTAGGTTCATGAAGTCTATTTATTTGTTAATTTAATTTCCAATTACGGAGTAGCTATTGATCCATTTAAGATCAATGCATATTTTTCTTATGAAACCCCTATGATAGTTGTATAAGTTCAAAGTTTCCTTGGTCTTACAAGTAATTACAAGAGGTTCATACCTAAGTTATCGAAAATCCAGAATCCTTTGATATCCGTGAATATAAAGGATTAGGTTTTATTATTGATTGATCAATTTTTATAAACTTTCAAGTATCTAATGAATAAGTGTTTCTATGCTCTAGTCCATTGTTTTCCAAAATAGGGAGTTTAGTTTGGGGTTCTCTAAAATGATTTAGATCTTATCTTGGGCAATGTATTACTGCAATAGTTATTAATTTTTTATTATGAGCCTTTTAATTTAAATTCCCATTAATGTAACTATGAATACAATGATATTGAGTTTGTGGTGTTTTTGATTTCCTTGATGTTATACTGGAGCTACCTCATAGGCGAGTTCTTTGTGGATTTGACTAATCGCAAGATGTTAATGTATATCTTCTCCCAACATGACCTGAACTTATGACAGTGGTGGGGGATGGAATTATTATAGGTTTATGCCTTCAATATTTCATATACACTAGGAATGGGTAATGTTGTAGATAATGTTCTAAGCATGAAGACACCTAATGAAATTATTCATGAATTTGATAACTCTATAAGATTGGTGGAAGAAACTTTAGTGATTCATCTTGATATGGGAGATGTTGATGCCAAAGGGTTCCTTTTTCAAAATAAAGTGCTACTATTTTTGGTGCAGCAGGTGGAGGAGTCCCCACTGGGAGGTTCTAAGGTAGAGGTTTGGTGAGGCCGAGTTATCTGTGGTGATTCCCCTAGTGGATGGTATGAGGATTATCAACATCGAGTGCTGCTCCAGGGGAGGATTTTCATTCCATCAGTGATGTGGAGGTGGTTCTTAATGAGGTCCGTAGTTCACCATTAGTAGAACATCCTAGTTTGGAAAAGATTTACCATGCTTTGAGGTGTTAGTTTTTATATCCTGGGTTGAATATTTTAGTTGTAGATTTTGTGTCTTGATATTTAGTCTACAAAAAGGTGAAGGTTGAACACCATGTTCCTAGTGTATTTATATAGTCATTATAAGTTACTCAATAAGAGTGGGGGGAAATTTTGATTGAATTAATCACCAGTTTTCCTCAATATTAGGTATTCTATAATTCTATATATGTGATAGTCTTCCATTTGAAAAATTCATTGTACTTCACAGTGATCAAGGAGGTGAGATTTATGGAAGTTTTATAGAGATTTTATCTATAGTAAGTGGTGAGACTCCATGGAGTCATAAAGATGATCATCTCTGACTGTGTCACAAATTTTCTCTCTAGGGATTAGGGAGGTTCCCAATATAATTTTGGATCTTATTTTTACATTATACCTCCATTTTATCAATATATGGAGTTCCGTATAGATTGGACTATCTAAACTCTTGAATATATGTTTTTTTATTATATACTGGGTTTTGGAGGTTTGTAGATGAGGAACCTACCCTTGGAAATTTTTTCTTACAATAATAGTTTTCATTCTAAAATTGGTATTGAACCATTTAAATATTTTTATGGATAACCATTATGTTATACTTTATTCTATATGGGGTTTGAAGATTCAGTAATTCTCAAGAAATAACTAGTGAAGAGCACTTGGGAACATGAGTCGTAGATATGTGATCATCATCCCAAGCTATTTGTTTTTTAATTAATGCTTTTTAATGATGGTTTTTGGTCTTTAAAATTTATTTGGTATTATGAGATAGTTTTTTTCTTCATTAATGTTTTTATGGATATTCATTTGTTTAAAATGCATTACCCTCTTTGAGATATGGTAGAGTGGTTTTTCTCATTATTTCTCCATTTGTGATTGTTCTACTCCAATAATGGTAAGATGGACTCTTTCCCCTGGTTGATGATGTTTCCTAGTTATAATTTTTTTACCTTTCATGAGTAGTTGTATTCATAGTGCAGTGCTATCCTTAAGAGGAATCTCATGGGTGATTGGTCAGACCTCCTTTCCCTTTTTTCCTTCTAAGTAATTTTTTAATTATTGAGGATGGGAATTTTTTGATTGATATCGAATGTAATTCCCCAGTTCCTTAGAACCATTACTTTTTGTTTTCATTAGAACTGTGGGCTCCAATGGGGTGTTTGGGGTCTTCTTTTCCTTAATATTGTCAAATTTTTTATTAGTTTAAAGGTAGACAACTGTTCTTCCAATAACAAGTTATTTTAGAAGTAATGTATTTTTATGGTAGTAACAAGTTGTTCTAGTGGTATCAAGAAGATATGGTGGTAGAAAACCATTATAGAGATAAATTTTTTTTATATAATTGTCAAGTTGTTCGATATGTAACAAGTGATTTTGGAGAATCAAGTTGTCCTTGTGGAAGCAAGTAGTTATGGTGGTAGTAGGTTTTTCTACCAGAAGCAAGTAGTTCTGGTGGTTTGAAGTTGTTTGTGTGGTAGTAAGTTTTTTATTAGAGTAACAAGTTATTCTGGTGGTAATAAGTTATCCTGGTGGTAGTAGGTTGTTCTAGTGGTAGAATATTTTTTCTGATGGTAAAAATTTGTTCTAATGGTATCATATTTATTCTAGCGAAAGCTGATTTATTCTGATGGAAGAAAGTTCTCTAACAAGAGAAAATTTTTATTTTTATTTTCAAAATTTCTAGTTTTCCCCGGAAAGTCATAAATACAAATTTTTATCATAAAATATGGTTTTAAATAATTAAATATAGGGGATTAAGATCCATTTAAAAGATGGTATTTATATCCTTCGTTTCTTAAAATTCTGGATCTTTAATATGGATCTTATGCATGAATTAAATAAAATCTACATTAATTTTTAATTAATTATTGACCTTTGGAAAATATTTATGGTCTTATATCCTTAAATATAAAATGAAGATATTACCTTCATTTGAATATTTTCTTTCTTTCTTCGAGTCTTTAAAGACCATATTTTTTTATTCACCCTTGAAGAGTCATATACATAGATTGAGATCTACCATGTTTTTGTTTCTGGATGTGTCAAATATATTGTTTCACACTATTTTTTCAACTTTATTAAGTCATGTTTGAGGTATAAGATTGTTTCTATTTCATTTTTTCTCCTTATATTAAAAATTTATAATGTTCTTTAATCCCTTAACTTTGGAAATATGGGTAGTGAATTTATCTTCTTTTCCACTCTATTTTTAGAGGTGTATGGATGCAAACTTCCTTTCCTGGTATGGGATTCATTGATTCTGTAATTTTATATGAAATCAAAATGGTTGCGAACTTTTAATATTTTTCATATGGGAAAATTAAACTTAATTAAGTTTTTATCCAATTAAGGAATGAATTGGGTTATGGTTATAATGATCACATATATTTCTACCATGATAACGGGGTGATCTTATTTTTATAGATAGGGTGATATCTATATCCATGATATGTTTTATCATGTTTTATTTTTCTTCGAAAGTGAATAAATAATTTAAATTTGGTAATTATTTTTGGATAAATAATTAAAGAGGCATATTTAATTGGAAGCATACTTTATTATAATTTGATGAAAATAAAATTTATGTATAAAACGTTATTAATTGAAAACATTATCCAATATAGTTTGATGAAAATAAATTTTGTTACTAGAATATTTAATAATTTATGGCTTTTAATAGATAATTTAATAGGTTTCAAGTGATTTTAAACAATGATAAATGAATCGATTAATATAACATGTAATTGAATAGGTTTTTTGATAATGACAAATGTTTAGGGCTCGGTGAACCAATTTTTTTTATGAAAGTTGGATAAATTATTTTAAGGATTATAAGCCCTTATGAATATGTTTGTGGTTTCTTGATAACTTTTTAGATTTCTCTATATGGGACCCCTATGATGCAATGTGATGTGAGACTGGAGGGTGGATGGTTGATGAGATAAGGGTGGGGATTCTTGAGTTTGTGGAAAAATTTGGAACTTCAGATGTTGAGATGCATAATGATATATATGGTGGTGTTGGGGATGTAAATGAGACTTATGGAATATGTTGAAGTTGGGATTGACCATTTTTGTGCTTAAAATTTTGATTCTTGCATGTTAGTGAATGTTCTTTAAATGAAGTATGTTATGGTTTCTTATTTTGTCATTCATTCCCCACAGTATAAAGAATCTGGTTCTACTTCGTATATGTGTATCTTTTATTTTAGCTTAGTATGAGTCCTAAATACCAATAAATTATAGATTTATAATGAATAATAAATGTTTTAGCCCATGGGATTGGTGCCTGAATGGAATTCAAAATCATAACTTTGGATGAACTGTGGGATCGATAGTATTATTCATAGAGAGTGTAGAAATGGTGAGTAATGAATGAACTAAGAAAATTTTAAAGGAAATAATTAATTAAATAAACCTATATGAATGCTTGTGAACTTGTTGTAAATATAGTACTTTGTAGTGGAAGTTGGGTGTTTGAGAGATGATAACAACAATTGTGGTTAAGGCTCGGTTAATTCCTACAATATGGATGTGTGATTTTTTCATCATGTATGTAATGTGTTTTCATACTTTACCCCACCCTTTTCAATAGGGTTACTGACACCCTATGGACTATGGGAGGGTGTTTTCCCTAACATTTATTTTGGGGTGAAATGGAGGTCTAACTACACCATCTTGTCCCACTCTCTTCTTGTAGTATTATGTGTTGGTATGCAAGGTGGTTGATAAAAGACTATTTTATTGAATATTATTTTGATAATAAATGATATAATTTCCTCACATTGTGTTAAATATGTTTAATTAGAAAGTATTTGGGATTAGATCATTCATTTGAATATTTGATGAAAATTCCAGTTTTACCCATTATAGATCACTGTAGTATTTCGAAGCTAAATATTTATATATTTATTATTTTAATTTTAAATTTTGTAAAATTGTTTCTTACATAATTATATATAACTTTTATTCAGGACACTGAAGCTAAATAGTGCATTTGGTTGTTGCAAATGGGCCATGAAGTCAAAGTTGGGCTGGACTCGCCAAAATGGAGAAGCTTCTGTATTTTAGCCATACCTCCTTCATCTGGGCCTTTATTAAGCCCAACTTTTTAGAGGAGATAGAGGACCAATATACGAACATATTATCCTTCTGAAAGGATGGCCAATTGACACGTTTTGGTGGTCACATGGGCGGTGAAATTGGCCTTAAAATATTTGGCCGAATTTCCACATTCATACTTGAAACCACTTGTAACCTCTCCTCCCCTCCCCTCTATAAATTAGATTTTTTCTCATTTGGAGAGGTTCGGACGTGCTTTGGGAAGTTTAGGACAGAGTAAAAGTTAATCTACTTCAATTCTACAACCATTTCAATAAGGGTATCTCTTGAAGCAAGGATCCCTTTGACGAAGCCTTCTTCTTCTCCTTCATGTTGTAATGATTTTGTTTGTGTAATAAACTTCTTTGTTCATCTTTTATTTATTTTCTTTTCTTCTGTTTTGTTTAAATTTCTTATTCTCTCAATCTTCCTCTTTGGGATGGAATTCTTGAGTAGAAGCGTTGTTGGGTTATACCCATTATATACCTTTGCACATGCAAAACGCTTCTACGATGATTACACCACCCATGGAAGAGTAGTCCTTTAGTAATCGATCTATCTTCTACCCTATTCATTTAATTATTTTGAATCAATGAGCTACTGTAATTTACATAATATGATACATGAATTGTGTTTTTAAATTACAAGAAACTAAGCAAGCAATTGAACAATTAACAAAAAAACACGCGAGGTCGGGATTTTGTGTAAATTGTGAGAGAGTAATCTTAATCGGTAATACAAGACCACACGGGATAAATTTTTAGAGTTAAAATATAATCCCTAAACACAATTCATCCTCATTTTCAGAATGGATATTTTCTCTAATTAACCACTGACCATAAGCTATCCTTAGAACAACAATCAAAGCAGGGTGCTGCGATTGCGTGTTCCGAAGCTTGCCTCAGGTTTAAGTAATTTCATCTTTGTGGTTAAGTTAACTCTCGTAGGGTTCGATGGATAAAAAATTAGGGGATCATAATTAAGTGCATATTGATTTAAATGATATTGATTAATAATTGAATGAAGAGTTAGAGTTAGATTGATTACACCTTTTAAAATATATTTCTATAAAAACATCTTCTTGTTGTGTCATTTTAATCGAAATTCATTTCAAAACAAAAAACAAAAAACAAAAAAATATACAATCTTATTCCAAAAAACTTCTTCTAGATTAATAAACTATAAAAAAACCCCAATCCTTTAAAGTAGTTTTTTTATTTTTTTTCTATTTTATTTTATTTTTAGAATACCTTTAATAAGTTGTTAAATTCACTTCCTCCATTGAGAGACGACCTTGGTCAGCCACTCTGCTGCACCTAAGTACCCCAAAATCACATTAATCATTTGAGGGTGCCCACGACATCACTTTATCAAATTGGCACTGTTTCTGGGGAGGCATGTAATTTATTCAACCATTTAGAGGTATTTATTTTATTTTTCATTTTATTATTTTCTTCACCTCTCTCTTTCATCTTTCCCCTTTCTCAAGTTTTTTTTTCTATCCTCTTCTTTTCTTTCTGGACCATAAACTCAACTTAACATTTTTATTTTACTATGGTCCACTCACTTTCTTTTAATTTTTATTTTATTTATGACACGAACTAATCCCGAAGATCTCTTAGATCTAGACCCTCAGATTGAACGAAGCCTTAGGGCACGAATCAGACATTCTCAATCTACGGGAAGTTTCAATATTCAACCAGTTGGTGAATTCCTCTCTTATGGAAACATTGGAATTGGAAGTTATTCAAATTTAAACATAAAAGAAGAAACAATGGCTGGAAATAATGGAAATGAACTTAATAGAACCATTCGATAATTGGCTGCACCTGATATTTACTATCAACCAAATTGTATTGCATACCCAAATCTCGAATCGGACTTTGAACTGAAATCTGGGTTAATTCACTTACTTCCAAAGTTTCATGGCCTCTATGGTGAGGATCCCAAAAAACATTTGAAAGAATTTAATGTGGTTTTCCCAACCTTGAAACCAAGAAATGTATCTGAAGACCAAATCAAATTAAGAGAATTCCCATTCTCACTTTATGGAGCTATGAAAGATTGGATGTATTATTTACAACCCGAAGATATAACTTGTTGGAACAATTTGAAACGCCTTTTCTTGCAGAGATTTTTTCCAGCATCAAGGACAAAATCCATTCATAAGGATATCTCAGGGATCAAGCAAGCACAAGGGGAGTCAATGTATGAGTATTGGGAGAGATTAAAGAAGTTGTGCGCAAGCTGTCCGCATCACCAAATCAGTGAGAAACTCCCCATCCAATACTTCTACGAAGGACTCACACACATGGAGAGGAGCATGGTTGATGCTGCAGCTGGAGGAGAATTAGTTGACAAGACACCAGTAGAAGCACGTGCGTTGATCGACAAGATAGCCCAAAACTCTCAAAAATTTGGTGATAGAGGTACACCACATATTAGGGGAGTACATCAGGTAAGTCCTTCTTCTCTTGAGAGTCATTTGATTGATACCAAGTTAGAATAATTGACAAATATGGTGAGGAAAATTTCTTTGGAAGAAAAGACATCTCTACCCCCTCCTTCAAGGTCTTTTGGAATTTGCACCGAGACAAGCCACCCAACTGACTGTTGCCCACAACTACAAGATACAGAAGATTGTGCAACAGTGTTCCCTGGGAGACCATATCAGCAGCAACAACAACAACCATATCCCCAAAAGAAGTTTGATCCAGCATACAACCAAGGGTGGAAAGATCAGTCGGACATGAGGTATGGATTTGGACAACAACAAAGGCCCCCTTTTCAACAAAACTTCCAGCAGCCTTCTCCTTACCAGAAGGGTTTCCAACAACCCCAAAGGATATTTGAAGCTCAAACATCAACAAGCCAACAACATGGGAATCCTCCACCAAAGGTAGATTCTAATACTGATGATATTTTGAAGCAAATTGTTCTTAATCAATAGAATGAGCTAAAGAGTCAAGGTTCGGAGCTGAGGGAGTTAAAGACACAAATGAGCCAGATTGCCACTGACCTCCATGAACTTATAAGTAAGAATTCTGGAAATATACCTACCCAACCCACTCCAAATCCAAAGGGGAATGTTAGTGCCATCACATTGAGAAGTGGGAAGCAAATGAACGATACATCTGTACCTACCATTCAACCGGGATTCACCTCAACTTCGGAGCAACATCATTCCAAACCAACTGATGACCAATCCAAGGAGAAAGATAAAGGTAAGAAAAAGATTGATGATGTTCCTCCTAAACCCCTTCCTTTTCCAAACAGGGTTGTTCAAACCAAGAATATGGCTGAAGAAGCAATGCCAAAGGAGGTTTTGGACACATTCAAGCATGTGGAGATCAAAGTTCCTCTACTTGAATCCATTAATCAAATCCCAAGGTATTACAAATTCTTAAAAGAACTCTGCACCAATCGAAGAGGGATCAAGGGAAATGAGAGGATCAACCTTGGAAGGGATTTCTCAGCACTCATTTCACTAACCCCAGCAATGCCAACAAAGTGCAAGGATCCATGGACATTCACCATCCCATGAACCATAGGGGATTTTCCCTTTTCTGATGCACTTTGTGATTTAGGTGCTTCCATAAATGTGATTCCTCACTCTGTATTCTCTTCCTAGCAGGTTGGTGAGTTGAAGCCAACAAGAGTAGTGGTGCAATTGGAAAATAGAGCTACGGCATATCTAGCGGGAGTCCTTGAGGATGTACTTGTCCGAGTAAGAGACATGATATTTCCAGCAGACTTCTATGTGCTTAACTTGGATGATGATCAGGTAAGTTCTCATGCCCCCATTATCTTAGGTAGGACCTTCCTCAAAACTGCAAAAACTATCATAAATGTCAATGAGGGTACACTTTCCATGGAATTTGGAGATGAAGTTGTGATATTTAATGTTATGGATTCCATGAAGTACCCCTCAAAGGACCATTCTACTTTTTTAATCTCCCATTTTGAACCACCAAGTAAAAACACCATGGAATTGGATTGTCCTATGCTTATGGAGATTATGAGTATTGGTTCTAGTTTGATGTCTAAGAGTACTTCTACACCCATTTTTAAGGAACAAGACTCTCTAAGATTTGATTTTGAAATAGAATTATATTCTGATTTTGATCATGTGAACTCTGATTATGACATGGCTATTGAATATGCTGATGGATTGGGTGATTTATTCTCTGATTGTGATGATTTTTATTCTGATACTAATGTTCATTGTGTAGATATGTCTGTTTCATCAATTTCTCCATCCATAAATCACCCCCCTACATTGGAACTCAATCCATTTCCCCCAAATATTAAATATGCATACTTGCTGAGTAGTGATAGATTACCTGTTATCATTTCTAAAAATCTCTCTTTTTAACATGAAGAAGAACTTTTGAATCTATTGAGAGATAAAATTAGGACAATTGGTTGGAAATTGGCAGACATATCAGTTATTATCCCCTCTATTTGCATGCATAGGATTCCCTTGGAGGATGGGGCTAAACCGTTGAGGCAACCACAAAGGAGACTCAATCCAACAATTTTGGAGGTTGTTAAAAAATAAGTTTCAAATTTGCTCGAGGAAGGTATAATCTATCCTATTTCAGATTCTCAGTGGGTAAGTCCAATTCAGGTTGTTCCTAAGAAAACTGGTTTCACTATTTTAAAAAATGAAAATGATGAGTTAGTTCCTTTTAGAGTTCAAAACAGTTGGCGAGTGTGTATTGATTATAGGAAACTAAATCAAAACACTCGTAAAAACCATTTCCCACTTCCATTCATTGACTAGATGCTTGAGAGACTTCCAGGTAGGATGCATTATTGCTTCTTGGATGGTTTCTATGGCTATTTTCAGGTTCCCATTGTAGCAGAGGACCAGGAGAAGATGAAATTCACCTGCCCATTCAGTACCTTTTCTTATAGAAGGATGCCATTTGGACTTTGCAATGCCCCAGGTACCTTCCAGAGATGCATGGTGAGTATTTTCTCAGATTTCATTGAGACCTGCATCGAGGTATTTATGGATGATTTTACAGTTTATGGATCCTCATTTGATGAATGTCTCTCTAGTTTGGGTGATGTGTTGCATCATTGTATTGAGAAGAATCTGGTCTCAAATTTTAAAAAATGTCATTTCATGGTCGAAAAGGGAATTGTCTTAGGTCATATAGTCTCACAACATGGCATTGATGTTGATAAATCTAAGGTAGACATTATTTCATCCATCCCATTTCCTACAAGTGTGCGTGTGGTTTGATCATTCCTTAGACATGCTGGATTTTATTGACGCTTCATCCGAGATTTTAGTAAGATCGCTCTACCCTTATCTCGATTGCTTCAAAAAGATATTGACTTCAATTTTGATGATTCATGCAGGGTATCATTTGATGAGCTAAAGAAGTGTCTGACCACTCCACCGATCATACAACCCCCGCGGTGGGACCTTCCTTTTGAGCTTACGTGTGATGCCTCGAACTTCGCGGTTGGAGCTATCTTATCTCAGAGGGTGGAGGGACGTTCACATGTGATCGCCTATGCATCGAGGACACTGGATTCAGACCAATAAAATTACACAACCACAGAAAAGGAGTTTCTTGCTTTCATATTTTATTTAGATAAATTCCGTTCATATTTATTGGGCTCTAAAGTAGTTGTTTTTTCTGACCATGCAGCTTTGAGGTACCTCCTAATGAAGCCAGATGCAAAGCCACGACTTATCCGTTGGATGCTCCTTCTTCAGGAATTTGATATTGAGATAAAGGACAAGAAGGGATCAGATAATTTTGTAGCAAACCACATGAGTAGGCTTACCTCTGGTGCATGTGTAGTGACCAAGTCATTAGGAGGTGTGTTCCCGATCATGAGTTTGAGTCTGTTTTTCATTTTTTTCATACACTTGCTTGTGGTGGACACTTTGGACCCCAACGGACAGCTAGGAAGGTTTTGGACTCTTGATTATATTGGCCTAGATTGTTCCATGATGCCCACGTGTTTTGTAAGTCATGCTCTCATTTCCAACACACTGGGAATATTTCTAGGAGACATGAGATGCCCCAAACCATGCTTCATTTAACCAGAATTTGATTTATTCCTGTCAAAACTTGAGGGTTTGAGGTACTTATATTTAAATTATTTAGGCATTTGTTTGGTATTAAAGCCCCTATTTCAAAGAATCCTTTTTTTATAATGGCCTACCTTGAATATTTAATCCTTTTAGCCCTTATAAGCCATGCAAAGCCTGTTAGGATAGCCACATTACAAGCCAATTTTCTCTATCCAACCAACTCTTGAAGTGAAATTTCATAATCTAGTTGAGATTAAGTGTGGGGGAATCTATCTTGTGTTGTTCCACCACATTCTATGATACTTTGGGTGGAAAATGAAATTCTTAAGAGATGTGTTTGCTGTTGAAGAAAGTCATTATATTGAAATCTGTGCCTTTTCTGGAGCTTTCATGTCAAGTGAAGCTATGCCTTTTCTGGAGCTTCTAATTGAGGTGGAAAGCTGTGCCTATCTGGAGCTTTCAAGAAACTCATGTTTGAGAAGATTGAAATTTTTGATGTTGAAATGATGAATGGTGTAAAAATTTCATGACTTTTCATGATGATGTAGCTGAATTGATACTATGGGGATTGAGGAGAAGACTATATTTAAGTGAAAATTAGATTAATGCAATTTTGCTTCAAAAAGAGTCAATCCCTCCTCTTTCAGCCTCAGAGTTTTTCACATCTTAATCCTACCAACCGAAAGCCACAGAACAACCCTGAAAAGTCCTCATGATAAACATATGTCGTTGACTCACATCGGGAGGTGATGTTGGAATTTATCAAGCCTATGGTGACCCTTGTATGAGTTTGTATGAGAAGGACATTGCAAAAAAAATTGATATTTGAGTGATGAGAGAAAATTCAAGAGAGGTAAGTGTTTTGTGCATGGGAGGATAAATGAAGTAGAAATATATTGAATGATATAAATGAAGAACTTAAAATAATGGTTTTTTATGAGGCATGATATCTTTTGTTTCTTGGTGTGTAATTGTTTGATCTCAAGGATATGTGTTTTAAAATTGGTTTTGATTTGATATTGATGTTTACTTGATATGAGGTTTTTCTCAGGAGTACAAAAGGGTAAGTGTGGGGGAGTTGATAAAACACTATTTCATTGAATGTTTTATTGATAATAAATGATATAATTTCCTCACATTGTGTTAAATATGTTTAATTAGAAAGTATTTGGGATTAGATCATTCATTTGAATATTTGATGAAAATTCCAGTTTTACGCTTTATAGTTCACTGTAGTATTTCGAAGCTAAGTATTTATATATTTATTATTTGAATTTGAAATTTTGTAACAGTGTTTCTGACATAATTATATAAAACTTTTATTCAGGACTCTAAAGCTAAATAGTGTATTTGGTTGTTGAAAATGGGCCATGAAGTCAAATTTGGGATGGACTTGCCAATATGGAGAAGCTTATGTATTTGGGCCATAACTCCTTCATCTGGGCCTGGATTAAACCCAACGTTTTAGAGGATATAGAGGAACCATATCCGAACATATTATACTTCTGAAAGGATGGCTAATTGACACGTTTTGGTGGTCAAATGGGCGGTGAAAGTGGCCTTAAAATATTTGACAGAATTTCCACATTCACACTTGAAACCAATTGTAACATCTCCTCCCCTCCCCTCTATAAATTAGATTTTTTCTCATTTGGAGGGGTTGGGACGTGCTTTGAGAAGTTGAGGGCAGAGGAGAAGTTGATCCACTCCAATTCTCCAACCATTTCAATAAGGGTAGCTCTTGAAGCATGGATCCCTTCGACGAAGCCTTCTTCTTCCCCTTCATGTTGTAATGATTTTGTTTGTGTAATAAACTTCTTTGTTCTTCTTTTATTTATTTTCTTTTATTCTGTTTTGTTTAAATTTATTCTTCTCTTAATCTTCCTCTTTGGTATGGAATTCTTGAGTAGAAGCGTTATCGGGTTATACCCATTATAAACCTTTTCACATGCAAAACGCTTCTACGATGATTATGCCACCCATGGAAGAGTTGTGTTTTAGTAATCGATCTATATTATACCCTATTCATTTAATTATTTTGAATCAATGAGCTACTGTAATTCACATAATATGATACATGAATTCTGTTTTTAAATTACAAGAAACTAATCAAGCAATTGAACAATTAAAAAAAACACGCAATGTCGGGATTTTGTGTAAATTGTGAGAGCGTAATCTTAATCGGTAATACAATACCACACGAGATAAATTTGTAGAGTTCAAATATAATACCTAAACACAATTAATCCTCATTTGCAGAATTTATATCTGCTCTAATTAACCACTAACCATAAGCTATCCTTAGAACAATAATCAAAGTAGGGTGCTGCGATTGGTTGTTCCGAAGCTAGCCTAGAGTTTAAGTAATTTCATCTTTGTGGTTAAGTTAACTCTCATAGGGTTCGAGGGATAACAAATTAGGTGATCATAATTAAGTGGATATTGATTTAAATGATAATTATTAATAAGTGAATGAAGAGGTAGAGTTAGATTGATTACACCTTTTAAAATAGATTTCTACAAAAACATCTTCTTGTTGTGCCATTTTAATCGAAATTCATTTCAAAACTAAAAACAAAAAAATATACAATCTTATTCCATAAAACTTCTTCTAGATTCATAAACTATAAAAAAACCCCAATCCTTTAAAGTAGTGTTTTTATTTTATTTTTATAATACCTTTAATAAGTTGTTAAATTCACTTCCCCCTTTGAGAGATGACCTTGGTTAGCCACTCTACTGCACCTAAGTACCCCAAAATCACATTAATCATTTGAGGGAGCCCATGACATCACTTTATCAAATTGGAGCCGTTTCCGGGGAGGCAAGTAATTTATTCAACCATTTAGAGGTATTTTTTTTATTTTTCATTTTATTATTTTCTTCACCTCTCTCTTTCATCTTTCCCCTTTCTCAAGTTTTATTTTTTTTCTATCCTATTATTTTCTTTCTGGACCATCAACTCAACTTCACATTTTTATTTTACTATGGTCCACTCACTTTATTTTAATTTTTATTTGATTTATGACACAAACTAATCCCGAAGATCTCTTAGATCTTGACCCTCAGATTGAACGAAGCCTTAGGGCACGAATCAAACATTCTCAATCTATGGGAAGTTTCAATATTCAACCAGTTGGTGAATTACTCTCTTCTGGAAACATTGGAATTGGAAGTTATTCAAATTAAAACATAAAAGAAGAACCAATGACTGGAAATAATGGAAATGAACTTAATAGAACCATTCAAGAATTGGGTGCACCTGATATTAACTATCAACCAAATTGTATTGCATACCCAAATCTCGAATCAGACTTTGAACTGAAATCTGGGTTAATTCACTTACTTCCAAAGTTTTATGGCCTCTCTGGTGAGGATCCCAACGAACATTTGAAAGAATTTAATGTGGTTCGCTCAACCTTGAAACCAAGAAATGTATCTGAAGACCAAATCAAATTAAGAGCATTCCCATTCTCACTTGATGGAGCTGGGAAATATTGGATGTATTATTTACAACCCGAAGATATAACTTGTTGGAATGATTTGAAATGCCTTTTCTTGCAGAGATTTTTTCCAGCATCAAGGACAACATCCATTTGTAAGGAGATCTCGGGGATCAACCAAGAACAAGGGGAGTCATTGTATAAGTATTGGGTGAGATTCAAGAAGTTGTGCGCAAGCTGTCCGCATCACCAAATCAGTGAGAAACTCCCCATCCCATACTTCTACGAAGGACTCACACCCATGGAGAGGAGCATGGTTGATGCTGAAGCTGGAGGAGCATTGGTGGACAAGACACCAGTAGATACACGTGTGTTGATCAACAAGATGGCCCAAAACTCCCAACAATTTGGTGATAGAGGTACACCACATATCAGGGGAGTACATCAGGTAAGTCCTTATTCTCTTGAGAGTCATTTGATTGATACCAAGTTAGAAGAATTGAAAACTATGGTGAGGCAAATTGCTTTGGCACAAAAGACATCTCTACCCCCTCCTTCAAGGTCATGTGGCATTTTCACTGAGACAAGCCACCCGACTGACTGTTGCCCACTACTACAAGAGACAAAAGATTGTGCAGCAGTGTTCCCTGGGAGACCATATCAGTAGCCACTACAACAACCATATCCCCAAAAGAAGTTTGATCCAGCATACAAAAAAAGGTGGAAAGATCAGTCGGACATGTGGTATGGCCCTGGACAATAACAAAGGCCCCCTTTTCAACAAAACTTCCAGCAGCCTTTGCCTTACCAGCAGGGTTTCCAACAACCCCAAAGGAGATTTGAAGCTCAAACATCAACAAGCCAACAACAAGGGAATCCTCCACCAAAGGTAGATTCTAATACTGATGATATTTTGAGGAAAACTATTCTTAATCAACAGAATGAGCTAAAGAGTCAAGGTTCGGAGCTGAGGGAGTTAAAGACTCAAATGAGCCAGATTGCCACCGCCCTCCATGAACTTATAAGTAAGAATTCTGGAAATCTACCTTCCCAACCCACTCCAAATCCAAAGGGGAATGTTAGTACCATCACATTGAGAAGTGGGAAGCAAATGAACGATACATCTGTACCTACCATTCCACCAGGATTCACCTCAACATCGGAGCAGCTGAATTCCAAACCAACTGATGAGAAATCCAAGGAGAAAGATAAATGTAAGAAAAAGATTGATGATGTTCCTCCTAAACCCCTTCCTTTTCCAAACAGGGTTGTTCAAACCAAGAATATGGCTGAAGAAGCAATGAAAAAGGAGGTTTTGGACACATTCAAGTGTGTGGAGATCAACATTCCTCTACTTGAATCCATTAAGCAAATCCCAAGTTATTCCAAATTCTTAAAAGAACTCTTCACCAATCAAAGAGGGCTCAAGGGAAATGAGAGGATCAACCTTGGAAGGAATGTATTAGCACTCATTTCACCAACTCTAGCAATGCCAACAAAGTGTAAGGATCCATGGACATTCACCATCCCATGAACCATAGGGGAGTTGCACTTTTATGATGCACTTTGTGATTTAGGTGCTTCCATAAATGTGATGCCTCACTCTGTTTTATCTTCCTTGCAGGTTGGTGAGTTGAAGCCAACAAGAGTAGTGGTGCAATTGGAGAATAGAGCTACGACATATCCAGCGGGAGTCCTTGAGGATGTACTTGTCCGGTTAAGAGACATGATCTTTCCAGCAGACTTCTATGTGCTTAACATGGAGGATGATCAGGTAAGTTCTCATGCCCCCATTATCTTAGGTAGGCCCTTCCTCAAAACTGCAAAAACTATCATAAATGTCAATAAGGGTACACTTTCCATGGAATTTGGAGATGAAGTTGTGATATTTAATGTTATGGATTCCATGAAGTACCCCTCAAAGGACCATTCTACTTTTGTTATCTCCCATTTTGAACCACCAAGTAAAAACACCATGGAATTGGATTGTCCTATGCTTAGGGAGATTATGAGTTTTGGTTCTAGTTTGATGTCTAAGAGTACTTCTACACCAATTTTTAAGGATAAATACTCTCTAAGATTTGATTTTGAAATAGAATCATATTCTGATTTTGATCATGTGAACTCTGATTATGACATGGCTATTGAGTATGCTGATGGATTTGGTGCTTTATTCAATGATTGTGATGATTTTTATTCTGATACTGATGTTCATTGTGCAGATATGTCTGTTGCATCAATTTCTCCATCCATACATCACCCCCTACATTGGAACTCAAGCCATTGCCCCCAAATATTAAATATGCATACTTGCTGAGTGGTGATAGATTACCTGTTATCATTTCTAAAAATATCTCTTTTGAACATGAAGAAAAACTTTTGAGTCCATTGAGAGATAACATTAGGACAATTGGTTGGACATTGGCAGACATATCAGTTATTAGCCCCTCCATTTGCATGCATAGGATTCCCTTCGAGGATGGGGCTAAACTGGTGAGGCAACCACAAAGGAGACTCAATACAAGACTTTTGGAGGTTGTTAAAAAAAAGTTGAAAAATTGATCGAGGAAGGTATAATATATCCTATTTCAGATTCATAGTGGGTAAGTCCAATTCAGGTTGTCCCTAAGAAAACTGGTTTCACTATTTTAAAAAATGAAAATGATGAGTTAGTTCCTGTTAGAGTTCAAAACAGTTGGCGAGTGTGTATTGATTATAGGAAACTAAATCAATACACTCGTAAGGACCATTTCCCACTTCCATTCATTGACCAGATGCTTGAGAGACTTGCAGGTAGGACGCATTATTGCTTATTGGATGGTTTCTATGGCTATTTTCAGGTTCCCATTGCAGCAAATGACCAGGAGAAGACGACATTCACCTACCCATTCGGTACCTTTTCTTACAGAAGGATGCCATTTGGACTTTGCAATGCCCCAGGTACCTTCCAGAGATGCAATGTGAGTATTTTCTCAGATTTCATTGAGACCTGCATGGAGGTATTTATGGATTATTTTACAGTTTATGGATCCTCATTTGATGAATGTCTCTCTAGTTTGGGTGATGTGTTGCATCGTTGTATTGAGAAGAATCTGGTCTTAAACTTTGAAAAATGTCATTTCATGGTCGAAAAAGGAATTGTCTTAGGTCATATAGTCTCACAACGTGGCATTGAAGTTGATAAATATAAGGTAGACATTATTTCATCCCTCCCATATCCTACATGTGTGTGTGAGGTTCGATCATTCCTTGGACATGCTGGATTTTATCGACTCTTCATCAAAGATTTTAGTAAGATCGCTCTACCCTTATCTCAATTGCTTCAAAAAGATATTGAATTCAAATTTGATGATTCATGCAGGGTATCATTTGATGAGTTAAAGAAGTTTCTGACTACTCCACCGATCATACAACCCCCATGGTGGGACCTTACTTTTGAGCTTATGTGTGATGCCTCCAACTTCGCGGTTGGAGCTGTCTTATCTGAGAGGGTGGAGGGACGTTCACATGTGATCACCTATGCATCGAGGACACTGGATTCAGCACAATAAAATTACACAACCACAGAAAATTAGTTTCTTTCTGTCATATTTGCTTTAGATAAATTCCGTTCATATTTATTGGGCTCTAAAGTAGTTGTTTTTTCTGACCATGCAGCTTTGAGGTACCTCCTAAAGAAGGCAGATGCAAAGCCACGACTTATCCGTTGGATGCGGCTTCTTCAAGAATTTGACATTGAGATAAAGTACAAGAAGGGATCATAGAATTTGGTAGCAGACTTCATGAGTAGGCTTACTCACACACTAGAGGATGACACATTGGACAAGGTACCACTTCGAGAAACTTTCCCCAATGAGCATCTCTATACCATCTCTGGTATGCATCCTTGGTATGCTGATTTAGTTAACTACATTGTTTCTTCTGAAATCCCTGCAAACCTAAAGAAACTTGAAGTCCAAAAATTAAAGAGTGAGTCAAGATTTTATGTTTGGGATGATCCTTACCTCTGGCGCATGTGTAGTGACCAAGTCATTAGGAGGTGTGTTCCCGATCATGAGTTTGAGTCTGTTTTTCATTTTTTTCATACACTTGCTTATGGTGGACACTTTGAAACCCAACGGATAGTTAGGAAGGTTTTCGACTCTTGATTATATTGGCCTAGCTTGTTCCATGATGCCCATGTGTTTTGTAAGTCATGCTCTCGCTGCCAACACACTGGGAATATTTCTAGGAGACATGAGATGCCCCAACAACCTAAACTATTCTGTGAGATTTTTGATGTATGGGGAATTGATTTTATGGGTCCTTTTACTAGTTCATTTGGATTTTTGTATATTTTTGTTTCTGTTGATTATGTGAGTAAATGGGTGGAGGCCAAGGCCACCAGGACTGACGATTCTCATGTTGTAGTGGATTTTGTCAAGGCTCAAATTTTCTGAAGGTTTGGAGTACCAAAGTCCATCATCAGTGACCAAGGGACACACTTTTGCAATAGGAATTTTTCTTCCCTCCTTCGAAAGTATGGGGTGACACACAAAACATCAACACCATACCACCCCCAAAAAAATGTCCAGGCTAAGGTTTCAAATCGTAAGTTGAAACAAATCTTGGAGAAAACCGTGCAGCCAAATAGGAAGGATTGGAGCAAGTGCTTGGATGATGCATTGTGGGCTTATAGGACATCATACAAGTCCCCCATTGGTATGTCCCCATTTAGTATTGTTTTTGGGAAAGCGTGTCATATCCCCATGGAAGATGAGCATTGGGCTTATTGGGCTATAATGAAATGAAACATGGATTTGGCCCAAGCTGGAATTCAAAGGAAGTTGAAAATTCAAGAGCTTGAGAAGATTCTACTGTCATCATATGAGAACTCAAGGCTCTACAAGGAAAGATCAAAATCATCTCATGACAAAATGATCCAACAAAGGGATTTTCATGTTGGAGAGAAAGTCCTTCTCTACAGTTCACGACTGAAGATGATGCCTGGTATGTTGCGTTCCAGATGGTTAGGTCCTTATATTGTATCTAATGTTTTTCCTTATAGTACATTGGAGATCATACAAGAAGACACTGGAAGGAGCTTTACAGTCAATGGGCAAATTTTGAAGAGATACACTGAGAGACTTCCTACTGATGCAGTGTATTTTATCACACTGCATGACCCCATCATCACTTGATCATATCAGGCTGTTCCTAACCCTTTCACTTTTATATTATTTGTCCTATTTAAAAATTATGAATTTCATGTGCATATATCATATCATGGGTTCACATTGAGGACAATTAAATATTTTAAGTGTGGGGGAGGGAACCTTTTAGTTTAGTAATTTCAATTGTTTTCCTGTTTAAAAAAAACCCAAAAAAAATATATTGTGTGTTTTTTCAAATTTTGTGTGTTTATTTTTTTTTCAATTTTCTTTGTGTTTTTGAACTTTTTGATCTAAAATGATTCTCATCACAATTTTGAAATGCATATCAATTAGTGAAACAATTTATCCCTTGAAACTAAGCTTAAATGAATGTTGAAAATGACTTTGTTTCAAGTTCAAATATTTAGTAATTTCATGGAAAGTACACCGAATTTTGAATCCCATGATACATCTCACTGTCTTTATATTTGAAATCACTTTCCTGTGAGGCTTCTAAACCATTATTTTCATATTCTTTACATTTCCCTCACTTCTTGAGAGAACCAAACCATGCTTGAATTAACCAGAATTTGATTTATTCCTGTCAAAACTTGAGGGTTTGAGGTACTTATGTTTAAATTATTGGGGCATTTTTTTGGTATTAAAGCCCCTATTTCAAAGAATAATTTTTTATAATGGCCTACCTTGAATATTTAATCCTTTTATCCCTTATAAGCCATGCACAACCTGCTAGGTTAGCCACATTACAAGCCAATTTTCCCTATCCAACCAACTCTTGAAGTGAAATTGCATAATCTAGTTGAGCTTAAGTGTGGGGGAATCTATCTTGTGTTGTTTCACCACATTCTGTGATACTTTGGGTGGAAAATTAAATTCTTAAGAGATGTGTTTGCTGCTGAAGAAAGTCATTATATTGAAAGCTGTTCCTTTTCTGGAGCTTTCATGACAAGTGAAGCTGTGCCTTTTCTGGAGCTTCTAATTGAGGTGGAAAGCTATGCCTATCTGGAGCTTTCAAGAAACTCATGTTTGAGAAGATTGAAATTTTTTATGCTGAAATGATGAATGGTGTAAACCTTTCATTACTTTTCATGATGATGGAGCTGAATTGATACTATGGGGATTGCGGAGAAGACTATATTTAAGTGAAAATTAGATTAATGCAATTTTTATTCAAAATGAGTCAAGCCCTCCTCTTTCAGCCTCAGAGTTTTTCACAACTTAATCATACCAAACGAAAGCCACAGAACAACCCTGAAAAGTCCTCATGATAAACATATTTCCTTGAATCACATCGGGTGACGATTTAGGAATTTATCAATCCTATGGTGACCCTTGTATGAGTTTGGATGAGGAAGACATTGAAAAAAAAATTGATATTTGGGTGATGGGAGAAAATTCAAGCGAGGTAAGTGTTTTGTGCATGAGTGGATAAATGAAGTGGAAATATATTAAATGATATAAATGAAGAACTTGAAATAATGGTTTTTTATGAGGCATGATATATTTTGTTTCTTCGTGTGTAATTGTTTGATCTCAAGGATATGTGTTTTAAAATTGGTTTTGATTTGATATTGATGTTTACTTGATATGAGGTTTTGCTCAAGAGTGAAAAAGGGTAAGTGTGGGGGAGTTGATAAAACACTATTTTATTTAATATTTTATTGATAATAACTGATATAATTTTCTCACATTGTGTTAAATATGTTTAATTAGAAAGTATTTGAGATTAGATCATTCATTTGAATATTTGATGAAAATTCCAGTTTTACCCTTTATAGTTTACTGTAGTATTGCGAAGCTAAATATTTCTGTATTTATTATTTGAATTTGAAATTTTGTAACAGTGTTACTGAAATAATTATCTACAACTTTTATTCAGGACACTAAAGCTAAATAGTGCATTTGTTTGTTAAAAATATGCCATGAAGTCAAAGTTAGGATGGACTAGCCAGAATGGAGAAGCTTCTTTATTTCGGCCATAAATCCTTCATCTGGGATTTGATTAAGCCCAAATATTTCGAGGATATAGAGGACCCATATCCGCACATATTATCCCGCTAGAAGGATGGCCAATTAATGCGAATTGATGGTTAAATGGGTGGTGCAATTGGTATTAAAATATTTGTCCAAATTTCCACATTCACACTTGAAACCACTTGTAACCTCTCCTCCCATCCCCTCTATAAATTAGAGTTTTTCTCATTTGGAGGGGTTGGGACGTGCTTTGGGAAGGTTAGGGAAGAGGATAAGTGGATCCAATCCAATTATCCAACCATTTCAATAAGGGTATCTCTTGAAGCAAGGATCCCTCCGATGAAGCCTTCTTATTCTCCTTCATGTTGTAATGATTTTGTTTGTGTAATAAACTTCTTTGTTCTTATTTTATTTCTTCTCTTTTATTCTTTTTTGTTTAAATTTCTTCTTCTCTTAATCTTCCTATTTGTGCTGGAATTCTTGAGTAGAAGCGGTATTGGGTTATACCCATTATAAACCTTTGCACATGCAAGACGCTTCTACGATGATTACGCCACCCATGGAAGAGTAGTCTTTTAGTAATCGATATATATTCTACCCCCTACATTTAATTATTTTGAATAAATTAGATACTGTAATTCACATAATATGATCCATGACTTGTGTTTTTAAATTACAAGAAACTAAGCAAGCAATTGAACAATTAACAAAAAAACACACGAGGTCGAGATTTTGTGTAAATTGTGAGAGCGTAATCTTAATCGGTAATACAAGACCACACGGGATAAATTTGTAGAGTTCAAATATAATATCTAAACACAATTAATACTCATTTACAGAATGTATATGTGCTCTAATTAACCACTGACCATAAGCTATCCTTAGAACAACAGTCAAAGCAGGGTGCTGCGATTGCGTGTTCCGAAGCTAGCCTAGGGTTTAAGTAATTTCATCTTTGTGGTTAAGTTAACTCTCGTAGGGTTCGAGGGATAAAAAATTAGGGGATCATAATTAAGTGGATATTTATTTAAATGATAATTATTAATAAGTGAATGAAGAGGTAGAGTTAGATCGATTACGCCTTTTAAAATAGATTTCTACAAAAACATCTTCTTGTTGTGTCATTTTAATCGAAATTCATTTCAAAACTAAAAACAAAAAAAATACAATATTCTTCCAGAAAATTTTTTCTAGATTTATAAACTATAAAAAACCCCAATCCTTTAAAGTAGTCCTTTTTATTTTATTCTCTTTTATTTTATTTTTTGAATACCTTTAATAAGTTGTTAAATTCACTTCCTCCTTTGAGAGACGACCTTGGTCAGCCACTCTTCTGCACCTAAGTACCCCAAAATCACATTAATCATTTGAGGGTGCCCATGACAACGCTTTATAAAATTGGCACCATTGCTGGGGAGGCAAGTAATTTATTCAACCATTTAGAGGTATTTCTTTTATTTTTCATTTTATTATTTTCTTTACCTCTCTCTTTCATCTTTCCCCTTTCTAAAGTTTTATTTTTTTTCTATACTCTTCTTTTCTTTGTGGACCATCAACTCAAATTCACATTTTTATTTTACTATGGTCCACTCACTTTATTTTAATTTTTATTTGATTTATGACACGAACTAATCCCGAAGATCTCTTAGATCTTGAACCTGGGATTGAACGCAGCCTTAGGGCACGAATCAGACATTCGCAATCTACGAGAAGTTTCAATATTCAACCAGTTGGTGAATTCCTCTCTTCTAGAAACATTGGAATTGGAAGTTATTCAAATTCAAACATAAAAGAAGAACCAATGGCTGGAAATAATGGAAATGAACTTAATAAAACCGTTCGAGAATTGGCTGCACCTGATATTAACTATCAACTAAATTGTATTGCATACCCAAATCTCGAATCGGACTTTGAACTAAAATCTGGGCTAATTCACTTACTTCCAAAGTTTCATGGCCTCTCTGGTGAGGATCCCAACAAACATTTGAAAGAATGTAATGTGGTTTGCTCAACCTTAAAACCAAGAAATGTATCTTAAGACCAAATCAAATTAAGAGCATTCCCATTCTCACTTGATGGAGCTGCTGAAGATTGGATGTATTATTTACAACCCGAAGATGTAACTTGTTGGAATGATTTGAAATGCCTTTTATTGCAGAGATTTTTTCCAGCATCAAGGACAAAAACCATTCATAAGGAGATCTCAGGGATCAAGCAAGCACAAGGGGAGTCAATGTATGAGTATTGGGAGAGATTCAAGAAGTTGTGCGCAAGCTGTCCGCATCACCAAATCAGTGAGAAACTCCTCATCCAATAATTCTACGAAGGACTCACATCCATGGAGAGGAGCATGGTTGATGCTGCAGCTGGAGGAGCATTGGTGGACAAGAAACCAGTAGATGCACGTGCGTTGATCGACAAGATGGCCCAAAACTCTCAACAATTTGGTGATAGAGGTACACCACATATCAGGGGAGTACATCAGGTAAGTCCTTCTCTTGAGAGTCATTTGATTGATACCAAGTTAGAAGAATTGAAAACTATAGTGAGGAAAATTGCTTTGGCACAAAATACATCTCTACCCCTACTTCAAGGTCTTGTGGCATTTGAACTGAGATAATCCACCCAACTGACTGTTTCCCACAACTACAAGAGACAGAAGATTGTGCAGCAGTGTTCCCTGGGAGACCATATCAGCAGCAACAACAATAACTAAATCCCCAAAAGAAGTTTGATCCATCATAAAATCAAGGGTGGAAAGATCAGTCAGACATGAGGTATGGCTCTGGACAACAACAAAGGCCCCCTTTTCAACAAAACTTTCAGCAGCCTTTGCCTTACCAGCAGGGTTTCCAACAACCCCAAAGGAGATTTGAAGCTCAAACATCAACAAGCCAACAACAAGGGAATCCTCCACCAAAGGTAGGTTCTAATACTGATGATCTTTTAAACTAAATTGTTCTTAATCAACAGAATTAGCTAAAGAGTCAAGGTTCGGAGCTGAGGGAGTTAAAGACTCAAATGAGCCAGATTGCCACCGCCCTCCATGAACTTATAAGTGAGAATTCCAGAAATCTACCTTCCCAACCCACTCCAAATGCAAAGGGGAATGATAGTGCCATCACATTGAGAAGTGGGAAGCAAATGAACGATACATCTGTACCTACCATTCCACAATGATTCACCTCAACTCCGGAGCAGCTGCATTCCAAACCAACTGATGATCAATCCAAGGAGAAAGATAAAGGTAAGAAAAACATTGATGATGTTCCTCCTAAACCCCTTCCTTTTCCAAATAGGGTTGTTCAAACCAAGAATATGGCTGAAGAAGAAATACAAAAGGAGGTTTTGGACACATTCAAGCGTGTGGAGATCAACATTCATCTACTTGAATCCATTAAGCAAATCCCAAGGTATTCCAAATTCTTAAAAGAACTCTGCACCAATCGAAGAGGGCTCAAGGGAAATGAGAGGATCAACCTTGGAAGGAATGTCTCATCACTCATTTCCCCAACTCTAGGAATTCCAACAAAGTGCAAGGATCCAGGGACATTCACCATCCCATGCACCATAGGGGAGTTGCACTTTTCTGATGCACTTTGTGATTTAGGTTCTTCCATAAATGTGATGACTCACTCTGTATTCTCTTCCTTACAGGTTGGTGAGTTGAAGCCAACAAGAGTAGTGGTGTAATTTGTGAATAGAGCTACGAAATATCCAGCGGGAGTCCTTGAGGATGTACTTGTCCTGGTAAGAGACATAATCTTTCCAGAAAACGTCTATTTGCTTAACATGGAGTATGATCAGGTAAGTTCTCATGCCCCCATTATCTTAGGTAGGCCCTTCCTCAAAACTTCAAAAACTATCATAAATGTCAATGAGGGTACACTTTCCATGGAATTTGGAGATGAAGTTGTGATATTTAATGTTATGGATTCCATGAAGTAACCCTCATAGGACCATTCTGCTTTTGTTATCTCCCATTTTGAACCACCAAGTAAAAACACCATGGAATTGGATTGTGCTATGCTTAGGGAGATTATGATTATTGGATCTAGTTTGATGTCTAACAGTACTTCTACACCCATTTTTAAGGAACAAGACTCTCTAGGATTTGATTTTGAAATAGAATAATATTTTAATTTTGATCATGTGAACTCTGATTATGACATGGCTATTGAGTATGCTAATGGATTTAGTGCTTGATTCTCTTATTGTGATGATTTTTATTCTGATACTGATGTTCATTGTGCAGATATGTCTGTTGCATCAATTTCTCCATCCATACATCACCCCCTACATTGAAACTGAAGCCATTGCCCCCAAATATTAAATATGCATACTTGATGAGTGGTGATAGATTACCTGTTATCATTTATAAAAATCTCTCTTTTGAACATGAAGAAAAACTTTTGAATCTATTGAGAGATAACATTAGGGAAATTGGTTGGACATTGGAAGACATATCAGGTATTAGCCCCTCCATTTGCATGCATAGGATTATCTTGGAGGATGGGGCTAAACCAGTGAGGCAATCACAAAGGAGACTCAATCCAACACTTTTGGAGGTTGTTAAAAAAGAAGTTGCAAAATTGCTCGAGGCAGGTATATTCTATCCTATTTCAGATTCTCAGTGGGTAAGTCCAATTTAGGTTGTGCCTAAGAAAACTGGTTTCACTGTTTTAAAAAATGAAAATGATGAGTTAGTTCCTGTGAGAGTTTAAAACAGTTGGTGAGTGTGTATTGATTCTAGGAAACTAAATCAATACACTTGTAAGGACCATTTACCACTTCCATTCATTGACCAGATGCTTGAGAGACTTGCAGTTAGGACGCATTATTGCTTCTTGTATGGTTTCTCTTGCTATTTTCTGGTTCCCATTGTAGCATAGGACCAGGAGAAGACGACATTCACCTACCCATTCGGTACCTTTTCTTATAGAAGGATGCCATTTGGACTTTGCAATGCCCTAGGTACCTTCCAAAGATGCATGGTGAGTATTTTCTCAGATTTCATTGAGACCTGCATAGAGGTATTTATGTTTTATTTTACAGTTTATGGATCCTCATTTGATGAATGTCTCTCTATTTTGGGTGATGTGTTGCATCGTTGTATTGAGAATAATCTGGTCTTAAACTTCTAAAAATGTCATTTCATGGTCGAAAAGGGAATTTTATTAGGTTATATAGTCTCACAACGTGGCATTGAAGTTGATAAATCTAAGGTAGACATTATTTTATCCCTCCCATATCCTACATGTGTGTGTGAGGTTCGATCATTCCTGGGACATGCTGGATTTTATCGACGCTTCATCAGAGATTTTAGTAAGATCGCTCTACCCTTATCTCGATTTCTTCAAAAAGATGTTGAATTCAATTTTGATGATTCATGAAGGGTATCATTTGATGAGATAAAGAAGTGTCTGACCACTCCACCGATCATACAGCCCCCGTGGTGGGACCTTCCTTTTGAGCTTATCTGTGACGCCTCTAACTTCACGGTTGGAGATGTCTTATCTCAGAGGGTGGAGGGACGTTCACATGTGATCACCTATACATCGAGGACACTGGATTCAGCCCAATAAAATTACACAACCACAGAAAAGGAGTTTCTTGATATCATATTTTCTTTAGATAAATTCCGTTCATATTTATTGGGCTCTAAAGTAGTTGTTTTTTCTGACCATGCAGCTTTGAGGTACCTCCTAAAGAAGCCAGATGCAAAGCCATGACTTATCAGTTGGATGCTCCTTCTTCAGGAATTTGATATTGAGATAAAGGAAAAGAAGTGATCAGAGAATTTTGTAGCAGAGCACATGAGTAGGCTTACTCCACACTAGAGGATGACACCTTGGACCAGGTACCACTTCGGGACACTTTCCCCAATGAGCATCTCTCTACCATCTCAGGTACACATCCTTGGTATATTGATTTAGTTAATTAAATTGTTTCCTCTGAAATCCCTACAATGTTAAAGAAACATCAAGTCCAAAAATTAAAGAGTGAGTCAAGATTTTATGTTTGGGATGATCCTTACCTCTGGCGCATGTGTAGTGACCAAGTCATTAGGAGGTGTGTTCCCGATCATGAGTTTGAGTCTGTTTTTCATTTTTGTCATACGCTTGCTTGTGGTGGACACTTTGGACCCCAACATAGAGCTAGGAAGGTTTTGGATTCTTGATTATATTGTCCTAGCTTGTTCCATGATGCCCATGTGTTTTGTAAGTCATGCTCTCATTGCCAACACACTGGGAATATTTCTAGGAGACATGAGATGCCCCAACAACACATACTATTCTGTGAGATTTTTGATGTATGGGGATTATTGGGCTATAAAGAAATGCAACATGGATTTGGCCCAAGATGGAATTCAAAGGAAGTTTCAAATTCAAGAGCTTGAGGAGATTCGACTGTCATCATATGAGAACTCAAGGCTCTACAAGGAAAGATCAAAAGAAGATCATGAAAAAATGATCCAACAAAGGGATTATCATGTTGGAGAGAATGTCCTCTACAGTTCATGACTGAAGCTGATGCCTGGTAAGTTGCATTCCAGATGGTTAGGTCCTTATATTGCATCTAATGTTTTTCTTTATGGCGCAGTGGAGATCACACAAGAAGACACTGGAAGGAGCTTTACAGTCAATGGGCAACGTTTAAAGAGATACATTGAGGGACTCCCTACTGATGCAGTGGATTTTATCACACTGCATGACCCCATCATCACTTGATCACATCAGGCTGTTCCTAGCCCTTTCACTTTTATATTATTTGTCCTATTTAAAAATTTTGCATTTCATGTGCATATATCATCTCATGGGTTCACATTGAGGACAATGCAATATTTTAAGTGTGGGGGAGGGAACCTTTTAGTTTAGTAATTTCAATTGTTTTCATGTTTAAAAAAACCCAAAAAAATATATTGTGTGTTTTTTCAAATTTTTTGTGTTTATTTTTTTTCAATTTTCTTTGTGTTTTTGAAATTTTTGAGCCAAAATGATTCTCATCACAATTTTGAAATTCATATCAATGAGTGAAACAATTTATCCCTTGAAACTAAGCTTAAATGAATGCTGAAAATGACTTTGTTTCAAGTTCAAATATTTAGTAATTTCATGGAAAGTACCCCAAATTTTGAATCCCATGCCACATCTCATTGTCTTTATATTTGAAATCACTTTTCTGTGAGGCTTCTAAACCATTATTTTCATATTCTTTACATTCGCCTCATTTCATGAGATAACCAAACCATGCTTGATTTAACCAAAATTTGATTTATTCCTGTAAAAACTTGAGGGTTTGAGGTACTTATGTTTAAATGATTGAGAAATTTGTTTGGTATTAAAGCCCCTATTTCAAAGAATCCTTTTTTATAATGGCCTACCTTGAATATTTAATCCTTTTAGCCCTTAGAAGCCATGCACAACCAATTATGTTAGCCACATTACAAGCCAATTTTCCCTATCCAACCAACTCTTGAAGTGAAATTGCATAATCTAGTTGAGATTAAGTGTGGGGGAATCTATCTTGTGTTGTTCCACCACATTCTATGATACTTTGTGTGGAAAATTAAATTCTTAAGAGATGTGTTTTATGCTGAAGAAAGTCATTATATTTAAAGTGTGCCTTTTCTGGAGCTTTCATGACAAGTGAAGCTATGGCTTTTCTGGAGCTTCTAATTGAGGTGGAAAGCTGTGCCTATCTGGAGCTTTCAAGAAACTCATGTTTGAGAAGATTGAAATTTTTGATGCTGAAATGATGAATGGTGTAAACCTTTCATGACTTTGCATGATGATGGAGCTGAATTGATGCTATGGGTATTGAGGAGAAGACTATATTTAAGTGAAAATTAGATTAATGAAATTTTGCTTCAAAAAGAGTTATTCCCTCCTCTTTCAGCCTCAGAGTTTTTCACATCTTAATTCTACCAACCGAAATCCACAGAACAACCCTAAAAGTCCTCATGATAAACATATGTCCTTGACTCACATTGGGTGGCGATGTAGGAATTTATCAAGCCTATGGTGACCTTTTTATGAGTTTGGATGAGAAAGACATTGAAAAAAAATTGATATTTGAGTGATGAGAGAAAATTCAAGCGAGGTAAGTGTTTTGTGCTTGGGAGGATAAATGAAGTGGAAATATATTTAATGATATAAATGAAGAACTTGAAATAATGGTTTTTTATGAGGAATGATATTTTTTTTTCTTGGTGTGTAATTTTTTGATCTCAAGGATATGTGTTTTAAAATTGGTTTTGATTTGATATTGATGTTTACTTGATATGAGGTTTTGCTCAGGAGTGCAAAAGGGTAAGTGTGGGGGAGTTGATAAAAAACTATTTTATTGAATATTTTATTGATAATAAATGATATAATTTCCTCAAATTGTGTTAAATATGTTTAATTAGAATGTATTTGGGATTAGATCATTCATTTGAAAATTTGATGAAAATTCCAGTTTTACCCTTTATAGTTCACTGAAGTTTTTCGAAGCTAAATATTTCTATTTTTATTATTTGAATTTTAAATTTTGTAACAGTGTTCCTGACATAATTATAAACAACTGTTATTCAGGACACTAAAGCTAAATAGTTCATTTGGTTGTTGAAAATGGGCCATGAAGTCAAAGTTGGGCAGGACTTTCCAGAATGGAGAAGCTTATGTATTTCGGCCATATATCCTTCATCTGGGCCTGGATTAACCCTAAATTTTTAGAGGCTATAGAGGACCCATATCCGCACATATTATACTTCTGGAAGGACAGCCAATTTATGCGTTTTGTGGTCAAATGGGCAGTGCAATTGGCATTAAAATATTTGGTCGAATTTCCACATTCAGACTTGAAACCACTTGTAACCTCTCCTCCCCTCCCCTCTATAAATTAGAGTTTTTATCATTTGGAGGGGTTGGGACGTGCTTCGAGAAGTTTAGGGCAGAGGAGAAGTGAATCCACTCCAATTATACTACCATTTCATAAAGGGTATCTCTTGAAGCAAGGATCCATTCGACGAAGCCTTCTTCTACTCCATCATGTTGTAATGATTTTGTTTGTGTAATAAACTTATTTGTTCTTCTTTTATTTCTTCTCTTTTCTTCTGTTTTGTTTAAATTTATTCTTCTCTTAATCTTCATCTTTGGGCTGGAATTCTTGAGTAGAATCGTTATTGGGTTATACCCATTATAAACCTTTTCACATGCAAAACGCTTCTACGATGATTACGCCACCCATGGAAGAGTAGTCTTTTAGTAATAGATCTATCTTCTACCCTATACATTTAATCATTTTGAATCAATGAGATACTTTAATTCACATAATATTATCAATGAATTGTGTTTTTAAATTACAAGAAACTAAGCAAGCAATTGAACAATTAACAAAAAAACACGCGAGGTCGGGATTTTGTGTAAATTGTGAGAGCGTAATCTTAATCCGTAATAGAAGACCACACGGGATAAATTTGTAGAGTTAAAATATAATCCCTAAACACAATTCATCCTCATTTCCAGAATTTATATGTGCTATAATTAACCACTGACCATAATCTATCCTTAGAACAACAATCAAAGAAGGATGCTGCGATTGCGTGTTCCGAAGCTAGCCTAGGGTTTAAGTAATTTCATCTTTATGGTTAAGTTAACTCTCGTAGGGTTCGAGGGATAACAAATTAGGGGATCATAATTAAGTGTATATTTATTTAAATGATAATGATTAATAAGTGAATGAAGAGGTAGAGTTAGATCGATTACGCCTTTTAAAATAGATTTCTACAAAAACATCTTCTTGTTGTGTCATTTTAATCGAGATTCATTTCAAAACTAAAAACAAAAGAAGAAATATACAATCTTCTTCCAGAAAACTTCTTCTAGATTCATAAACTATAAAAAAACCCCAATCCTTTAAATTAGTTTTTTTTATTTTGTTATCTTTTATTTTATTTTTATAATACCTTTAATAAGTTGTTAAATTCACTTCCTCCTTTGAGAGACGACCTTGGTCAGCCACTCTGCTGCACCTAAGTACCCCAAAATCACATTAATCATTTGAGGGTGCCCACAATAGTTCTTTATCAGTGGTAATCATTCCCTGTTACATGTATAGGGGTATATAATGGATTATAGTTATTTTACACACAATTATATTGATATATAGTATCTTATGGATCATTATAGTTATTCCATTTATAGATTGTGATGAATTGAGGTATAATACTTTACATACAATATATAGTGGTTCCCAAAAACTACTTGGTTACTATATGGTGATATAGAGGAAATGATGAGAAGATGTGGTGCATGAGATGAGTGGAATTTTTTGGTGTGGTGATGTGATGCACAAGGTGGATTATATGATACATTATCCCTAGTGACTTCAGGATGTATTACTTTCAGAGATATATGGCTAAAGATGTGTGATGTTGGGGAAGAGTGGAAAACCAGTGGGAAATTGGTAGTGGAGTACCTTCTTTGATATATATTGGATATTATATGATTAATTATATGTGATACTTAGTGAGTAATCCATGTTGAGGCTGAAATATTATTACACATGTTTAGGTTATGAGTTTCCTTCACTTATTGTTTATTAGGATTCAATATGATTCCTATATATTTTTCACAAGATCATTTGGCTAGGATCATACTGAGCATACCTGTTATTATCACTATATGTATATATAAACTATTTTTTAGGTTAGTGGGTACTAGTTTTTGATTGGGCTAGACAATACTATATTGTTGGGGGTTTTCAGGAGATGTTTGGGCTTCAAAGTCACTGTTGAGGATTTACTTTATCTACTTATAGTTTTCTTTGTAGTTTTTTTAGTATGTATGAAATTTCATGCATGTAATCGTGACCTTTAATTTTTTACCTTGAGTAGTATTTTTTTGGTTCTTTTATATTATTTATCTTTCCTCATATTCTCCTTAGAGGATAATGTCTCACATCAATGTGTATGATATACCCTAAATGACTATCAATAACCATTGGCCTGCTGGATATGGGATTCAGGTGTCATTGTCTCTCTTATCTCATTATTAGACAAGGTGGGGTACCTTTGGGGGAGGGGTTATTGACATTGTGAATATTAGGTACACTTTTCTTAAACTCATTCAAATTTTCAAAACATTTCCATCAATGACAATAAAAAATATTTTATTAACCATAATAAGCCTTATAAAATTCATTTAGTATCTCTATGCATATTCAATCATATTGAATATTATTTACATACCCAATTATATTGGGTATCTGAGACTACAATTCCTTAGGTCAATTAGCATCTAGTACCTTTGACACCTTAAATGAATCATTATATTATTCCATAAGGATCTTAATTTTCTCATGAATAACTTCAATAATTTTTTACTTAGGAAAGAATCGTTCTAACACCTAGAATATTTGTCTTGGTTAATTTTTTTATTAACATACCAGTGTTAGGATTTTATTACTTCAATATTCTCATTTACATGATTAATTTGAAGTTTTATCTTGATGATGACGATATATTCATTTACAAAAACAATTTTTATCATATGAATTGTGTGTCATATATATATATATATATATTAATTAGGGAATTTTAATGATAGTGATACCACTAGAATTTATGATCCCATATATAATATCCATTTAGTAATTCTAGATCCATATTTCACTAAGAAATGTCCAATATATGGTGAGTTACTCCCTACTTTAGTTATTTAGGTTGAGATTAATCACAATCATAAAATTTGTGACTCTATAATAGTTGGTTAGATAACCCTTTTTTGAAATCCATATTTATAGAAATAATAATCACTATTCATTTGGCATCCCAACCCTAGGGGTTTCCCAGCTAAGGGTAACCCAAAACAAACATAAAAAATGGGCGAACACAAGAATATATTTGGGAACCCCAATATGGAATGAAGCTACATGATTAGATAATATAATGTCACACATTTATTTTTTCCCTTGTAGAAGAAAATCCAAATACACCCAACTATAGAGTGAAACTACATGGTTTGATGATCAATGTATTGAAAAGTCCTCTTTGGAAATGAATATTAGACTTAATATTTGAGGGATTATCTTTTAATGTGTTACTAATTTAGTATACATAATATTTATATTAAATTCACAATTATTAGATCTTATGTAATGATTATCTTAATATGTTTTTCCCTTTTGGGGTATGTATTCTTATAATGATTTAGTTTTGGAATCCTTATTCCAACCACCAAATTAATGTGTTCAAACCACTTTATTGTGTGACTTTTACACAACCCATAAGTTTGTGTTACTCACCCAAAATAGAATCTCAACATTTTGAAACATATCCCAATTCATAATATGTATATGGTATATGAAATTTTCATATAAAGTTATTGAGAAACATGATATTGATAATATCTATATGATTAGCCCCAGGATGGTGAATATCCAACCCCATTCACCTTTCTAGAACATGGTATAAGTCTCTAGGATGATAGGTGGTTTGAACCCAAGCCCCTTTAAACATTTGATCTAATCAAGAGTAGAAACCTTATTGACGTAGTTTAAATAATATCTTTAAATAAAGAACCCTTTTAATATGAAAATATTCAAATTAATTAATTGTGAACAATTCATAATTACTAACATAATTACATTTTATAAATTATGAGAATTATATATTTATGAGATTTATAAATCATTTATATAATCCTAAAATAAATGATTTATTTAATAATTACAAATTTGTCATGTAATTTTAGTGAAAAAAGTTTCAATTATTTTAATTATGATTAATAACATTTATAAATAATATTAATGTGAAAAGAATATTTTTAATATTAATATTTAATATTAAAGGAATATTTTTAGTAAATGTTTCAAAAACATTTAATCAATAACTACAAACATTTTAGAGTTAATTAATTTTAAAACAACATTTTATAAATTTCATAAACTTTCTATTATTTTTTTATTATTTATAAACATATTATAAATAATATAATTCAATTATAAAGTGAATTTTATTAAAAAAACCGTTTTTTATTTACCAAAACATTATTTATATTTCTCAAAATAATCCTCATTTTAATTTAAACAACTTCAAATTAATTATTTGTGAAAAAATCATAATTTCAAATACAAAATTCAATATATAATGGACTTACTTTAAAATCTATAACACTTTTATAAATTACCCTTTGCGATTTCTAAATAAACATATTATTTCTAGATCATAAATCATTCTAAATAATTTGGGTGAAGGTATGTTAAATATTGACATTTATTATTTGGAATATTTTTATAGATAAATGGTTCATAAAAATTTATATAATTAATTATAAATAATTTATAATTAATTGATATATTAAAATAATCCAAAATATCATTTATTATGATTTATAAACAATTTTCAAACCATATATATTTGAAAAATGTTTATCAGTTAAGCATAAACATTTTATATTTCATTAATTTATAAAACACATTTAAAGATTATTATATATATTTCAAAATATAATTTCTGTAATATATAAAAAATTTAAAATAATATAGTTAAATTAATAATTGAATTTTCTTTATTAAAATAAATAATTTATTTATTTTTATAGATAAGAGTAATAAATTTGTACTTTTCATATTGGAAAAAGGCGAATAAAACAAATTATATCAAGGGAATATTATTAATGTTATTCCCAGTATATAAACTTTTTTATAAACATGAATAACATAAATAATTAATTAAAAGTTTAATATAATTATTAAATATAAATATGAAATTTCATATTTATTTCCATGCTTGAGATATCCTATTTTAAAAAATTTTAAACATGTTCTCTATAAAGTAGTAAAATAGACATGTTGATATATCAAAGAATCCTGCACACAAATACAACTATAGGGGTTTCCATTGTACATCATTTAGACATGAAAGTAGAAGAAAAACCTAAATTTGTACAAACTATAATTTCTAGAATCAGTTTGTTATTTATGAAGAATATAAATGCATGTTTCTGGATATCTAATGGAGTAATCTCTAAAGAGTTTTCTTAATGAAGATTACTAGAATAGAAAAGAAAATGCTTTATAACATAGATGGATTACATTGTCTTGTGAATCCTGATCTCTATAAGAGTACTCCCATACACTTGAAGTGGTGAGAACATCTTCAACAAGGGTGATGAAGAAGATACATGGAAGAAGAGATCTTTGAGTGTGTTCCCAAAGGATGGTAGTTGAAAATAAGAGGGATCTCATCTATTTATATAGCCATCCATGATGTGTTTTATTTATTCAAATTTATTATCAATATTAAATTTATCTGTATAAATTTGTTCCCATTTCGATTTATTCAATAAATCCCATTCGATGAATATTCAAGCTGTTTAATCAATTTAAAATGTATTATTATCAATGAAACTACATGGAAGATAAATTAACCTATATTAAATATTCAATTAATTATTTTTGTGCATATTGAAAACAGATTGGGATCGATCCTCAATATGGTAGTAGATTAGGCCCTTCATACTTAGGTGCCAAGATAGAAACCTCATTATCTATATAATCAATAGTAGAGTATACTCTAATAAGTTAAAACCAAATCTCTCTCGACTCATAAAATTATATATATGGTTTTACAGAGCATTATTCCACATTAAAAAATCCCAAACCTTGATATATTGATATAACAATGAAGTGATAAATTTAGAATTCAATTCAAAAATTTCATGACTATTTATCACATAAAAGTTCCCCTATCAAAAGAAAATATGAATATAAATAACATCTTTACCATTATTTGATACATAAACAAACCTAATAATATCTTATAAAAAATTCCATTACCACTCAAGTCATACAATAGATGATCTAATACCTTACATTAGTAATGTGTAACTGCCACACCCTATTCTAATTTATATGGCTTATTCAACTAAACTCTAATATTTTTATAACTATGTCCTAAGTTTTACAAGAAAAACCAAAACCCAACATATGCCTTTATATACACTCTAACCTAAATCTAAACAAAGTTATATGATATATCTATGAAATATACTATCCCCTTGAGACCCCTCAGTCAACTAGAAATAGGAATGAGAGTTCCTTCTAAATCTGCCTTCAATAAGACATGGGATAAAAACATGAATGAAGTGGGATCACCACTAAAATAGAGAAAATTACCCTCCATAAAAAACAAAGAAATATTATAATAGAAATTTAAAACCCCAAACCATTCATAATATAATAATTTGAATACATAATGGCTAATCTATTAAATAAATACATGCCATACAATTTAGAAAATATGTAATAAAACTCTTAGTGATAGAAAACTACTAAATCACTATTATGAAGAAGAACCCCATAAATCAGGTATATGATGATGTTATACATAAATAGTCTTTATCTCAAAGAACCAATGAACAACACTTGATACCATTCTCACAGTACTGTTCTCCTCCACCAACTCATTCCTGTTACACTATATGTAAACATAAGGCTGAGTATATCAACACACTTAGTAGGTTAACCCAAATAATGAATAACTAAGTCAATATTTTACATTTATAAAAATAAGATATGTAAAATTATAATATATACTCTCAATATCACACATCCATTCCACTTAGGGGTAATTTAAATCAAATATTACTTAAGAATATATCTCATCCCTAACACCTTAAAATACATAGAAATATAGATATTTCTAGAAGTTCACAAGTCATTTTTATTAGTATAACATTATTAGATTGTATTTTTCATGATCCTAAAAAAATTATCACTCCCTAAATAACAACATATTTATAGTATTAAACATGCCATAAAATATATAAAGGTCCCTTATAAACAACTCTTACCAACTAGTACCTATAACATTAATGTATAACATATTTTTACCAACCCCAAACCAAACCATTATAAATTTGAAACGTCTTAGCGTGATGAGGTAATTTTATTTCCAAACAGAAACATATTCATATATTTTCCTTAAATATGAAATTTATTATAAAGCTATGTATTTATATTCTTTGGGCAGTTAAATTCTAGATGGGTGCTTATGAGTGGTGTTTTTGGATGAACATCAACTCGTCAATGAGTTTTGGTCCCCAATGGAGTAGCAGTTTTGGTATAGAGTCCTGACTTTAGAGTTGGATGGATTAAGGAATCATGTACCTCTATTTTTCAGTAGGTGGTACACTTAGGGATGGACTATATGTGTTATAAATCGAGTCGTGGAATTTGAAGTGATTTTGGGAATTTTTGTGTTATATATTTTTTTAAAATTTTGTAATGTCTAATATAATATATATATATATATATTACATAAGGAATACTCCCTATATATATAAGAGGTCTGGGCATCAGCATGATGTTTTTTAAGTGGAAGTTGGCAATAATCTTGGGAAATTTTTTTACATACGATGAAAAAATGTTATATATTAATATTTTTCTAAGGAAAACATCATCTGTATGAGGGGAAGATATTACATATGAAGAATATATATAAGGAAAATATTTCAAAAATGGGATTGAACCTATTACATATGAGGGAAAATGTATTACATAAGAGTAAAATATGTTATATATTACATTTTTTTCTAAAGAAAATCTCATATGAAAGATATGGGATATATAACCATTGAGTTCAATATATTAAAATTGAAATATATTAAGCATAACCTCATACATATGAAAATAATATTTTATGTACTGAATTTTTTTTGAAAAACAACATACATAAGATAATAACACATGATATATTGAAATATGTCTAAGAGAAATAATTTATATATGGGAATAAAATCATATTTATGAAATTTATTTACTATCAATGAATATTTTCAAGGGAAATATTTTATATATTAATTATATTTTGCATTTAGATAAGTTGTATTGTGTATGGAATTCGAAGAGTATATATATGATATGTATCGTACATGGTTTTAGTGTTTTTCAATATTTTGAAGTAAGGATCTTTTCTAGAATATTATACTATATTAATTAATTGTTAAAATATTATATTGAGGGAAAATTAAAAATTTTATGAAATTTTCATTAATAGAAAACCCAAAACTATTCTCTTATCTCTCTCTTAATTCTAAAGAGACATGTATAACAATAATGGATTCAAGTGTCGTTTGGACTTAGAGGTATCTTTTGGTAAACCTAACACTCTTCCTTGATTCTTTCTAGTCCTTGAGGAGATTTAAATGTATTTTTCTAGTAATGGTCATTTTTTCCTTTTTATGAGTTTTTTAGAATATTTGATTTATTATATTTGGGATAGATTAGAAAGCAGTAATCAATGAGTAGTTCCCTATGTGCATAAAGATAGTGGTACCTGATAAATACCTAAAGTATAAGCTTTTTTCCCTGTGAGTATGATGTGGTGTCTCACTGAACTAATGCATGCTAGACAAAAAACCCAATTAAATAATATATGCTTTTATTTCATATGAGTTTCATGTTTTTCAAACCATGAGTGGAACAAGAGTAAGTGTTGAGCCCAAACCTTTTCCCAATATATGAGGTGTTCTATTTATTAAAAAAAAGCTAAATTGGATGGTATCCCTAGATATAACCTATTTAAATAAAAAATTCCTTGAAATAAAAACTAAAGTGTTAATCTTCGAAAATCTATGTGGATGGGAATGATAAAAAATCGAGAATATAATATCATGTGGTAAATTTTTAAATGATAGATGGTAAATGTCCTGGGGTAGGATGTAATTTCCCCTAGTAAATTCTAAAAATAGGTTCCTTTTTAGGGTATGATTCCCCTGGGAGATATTAAAAGTGGTTCTGAGGATGGATGTGGTTTCCCCTAGGTGATATTATTTAAGGTTCCAAGGTAGGATATGGTTACGATAGGGTGATATTATATGAGGTTATGGGGTAGGATTTTTCCCCTGGGTAATATTATATGATGTTTTGGGGGTAAGATGTTGTCCCCCATTGATGATATTAAATGGGGTTTTGGATATGAAATGGTTCTCCATGGGTAATATTATGAGAGGTGTTGGGGAAGGAAATAGTTCACCCTATGTGAAATTATGTGAGGTACTGGGGAAGGAAAAAAATTCCTTGGGTGAAATCATATAAGGTGTCAGGGTAGGTCATGGTTCCCCAAGGTTATATTTTTTGAGGTTTTGGTCTAGATGTAGTTCCCATGTGTGAAATTGTGTAAGGTTATGTTGTTGAATGTGCTTCCCCTAGGTGTCTGTGCACTTTTTTTAGAGATATATGGAACTAGTTTAAGTATATATGGGGATCATAGTTATCACAATATATATTGAGGGTCTATATTGGGTTAGTTATTAATTATTTCTATTATTTTTTATATCACATAATCATGCACCTATTTTATACTTGATATGTAAGAGAGACCATTAGTGGTGGTCTACTAAGTTATACTCACACTTTACTTGGTCCACCATAGGTTTCTAAGAATACTTCATTACTGAAGGTTAGGATAATTTTAAAGGGCCTATTATTAATGGTTTAATTGGGTATTTAGGATAGTGAATAAGAGATAGGACTAATCTAGGAATCATGACTATTATTGGGGATTTTTCCTAATTTTGTTTTTTGGTTTATTTTGGGTTTTCGCGTATACGATCCACCCATGATGGATCCTAATTTTGTATATATATCATGTGAAATATTCATATTTTCATATAATGGTATTTATTTCATTATTGGATCAGATATGGTGTATTCTTAATCTGGTTAGTCAGGTTGAATAATATTATTTCATATTTTTTCTGCTATTTTTATTACTCTGATATGTGGGTATTGTTACACCTTACCTATTCTAGAGGTGCATAATTTTACATATTTTTTTTTGAATCTCATGTTTTTACCTTATTTTTTGTATTTTTTTGGAGTAGGGGAGGTTTACTATAATAGTGGCGGAATCCAAAAGGGACTTGTATCTCTTTTAAGAGCTTTAGGTGTTACTGAATAGCTGTTGGGTGCCACTGGCCAGCTGGTTAGTCCTTGGTTCATCAGGTTTGATATGTGTGGTGATCCTTTTTAGTTTAGGCTTGTTATGCTTTAGGAAGGTGGTATCGAGCCATCTATTGATGTATTTATGATATTTTCTTGTATATATAATGTGTTTCTATTCTAAAACATTATATTATTATATTTAACTAATTAATAAATTAATTTTGGTCCTAAATTGAATCTATTAAACCTTCCATGGGCTTAGAGTATCCAGTTGGCATGTAATGACTAAAATACAGGATTCCAAATGATGTGCACCTACCCTTGAAAATTAAAATGGAAATTAAAGTGGTGACTCTAGGAGTGCCTTGGGGTTAGAAAATGATTAGTGGACCTTACCAAGATTCATGGGATGTCTACTGACAATAAGAGATTAATTTTAGATATATAATATTAATATATATTTGAATATAATTGATAAATTATTCTCCATGGAATTTTATGGATTATTGGATAATGAAATGATGACCCCTGATTATGAAGTTGATTAAATAAATTTGATTATACTTATAGTTGGGGGACCATGATGTGATTTCAAGGATATGATATGAATGTTATCTTGATTACTAATATTGGGGGACCTTGATGTGATTTTAAGGATCAAGTATGCTCTTTATTATGATTATTATGCTTGATTAACCTTTATGTGATTATAAGGATCCAGTATACCTTTTACTATGATTTTAGTGGTTAGGGGACCTTTAACTTAGTTCTAAAGATATGGTGTTCCCATTATATACAAATATAGTTGGGGGACCTTGGACTTAGTTCTTCAAATCTAGTGTTCCCATATACATATAAACATGTGTGTGGTACTACAGACAAAGACATTGGTCACTGGACAAAGAAAGTGTGGTTGACCTCGGGTTCAACCTTGGACCCGAGGGTTAATGATATATATATATTTTTTGTTTTCATATAATACCTTATTTTCTTTACTTGGACATTGGTATATAGGTTTCTCAAACTGGATATGCTTTACACACCTTTGGTGGTGAGTAATAGATCTTTATTGACACCCTACTCGGGACACCTTTGGTACCTGAGCAAACTTCATGGTTTTAGTTTAGGATAATGAAAATTTTCTTGTGATTGAGGGGAGATAAGGTATGTCAGTATTGGAGAATGGTCAGTGGGACATGGCATGACCCCTTAACCAGTTGGGATTTATAATTGTATCTGGGATTATTATGTGATTTTCCTAACATACTACATTACCTTATATTTTTTATCATTATGGTTATACATTTTGGATTATTGGTAACTTACCTTGATGTGTGATTGTGATGGATGATATTGTTCTAATTTATGGTATTATGGATACTCTGAAAAAAGTGTATAGTCTCCCAATGATCCTCTTAAACCCATATCCACATGTTATCTTACTCTGCCATATGATGAGTTGTGCTTGAGGCCATGTAATGACTGGATTTGGTTATTTATAGGTGAATGGGTTAGGGATGTTTCAAAATTTTATTAGAGGGTTTTTTTTTCATTTTCATGACTATTTTGGGAAAGGTAGATATGATATAGGGTGTTTTTTGGATTTATCACAAAAAAATTTCTTGGGAGTAGTTTACCCATGTATTTGGATGGCCCGACTTACTATATGATGGATTTCTATTTTTGGTTTTCTGTTACACCCTGAGATTCTCTGATTTTTTTTCAAATGAATATAGTTGTTTCAATATTTTTCCATTACAAAAAATAGTGAGATTATCTTTCATTACACTAAACACTAATTTTATCTTACATTATATACAACAATGTGTGTATATTGTGTCACATTAAACAAATATTTTAGATGAAACATGCCATAATATTAAAATATTATTATTTAATATGATAGTTATCACCTATCCATTAGAATGATGGATACGAAGATGATTTACTAAATTAGGAAAATATATTTTTTACACACATATATATAAAATGAATTATTTTATTTCCAAAAGAAAGGAAAATTAAAACTATTTTAAATTAAAGGAAATCTTTTACTGAAAAAATATTTTTTTTTGAAAACAAAATCCTTATAAATAAATAAATTAAAAAAACACTTTTCATGAATTAATTTAATTAAAAAAAATATAATATATATTTAATAAAATGTTTAACATTCAAATAATGTGTTTTTTAGATAATTGATAAGAATAAATCGAATTTCATGCTTAGAAAAAATATTAAAAAACAGTTTTGTTGTATTTTGTGTACTTATTTAAAAAATATTTTTTGAAATTTTTTGAAAATTTATTACAAAAAATAAATTTCATTTTTTAAATTATCATGTCAAAACTATATTAGGGTGATATTTTTATATATTTTTTAGCAGATAAAATTTTCAATGAATAAAGAAAATACCATTTTTATTAATTATTTTCATTTATTTTATATATTTTTAAAACATCAATTTTTTTAATATAGTTTTAAAAGATAGATTATTTAAATTATGAATCTATTAATCCAATTTATGTAACTGGAATAATTTTCATATTTAATTTTGATATAAATTTTTTTTAAACTTTTAAAAATTATCTCTTTAAAAACCCACATCCTCATCGCATTTGTTGTATTATTTTTAAATAAAATTTATCCACTTATATGGATGGAATTTAGAAAATTTTATTCCCTATTTTGAATCAAAATAATTTATTTTATCTAATAATTTCAACTTAATTTTTCGCCTTTATGAAAAGTAAAAATATTAAAACAATATTTACTGGAGTTAAGATAAAAAGGGGTTTACTAGGGGGTCAAAATAAAAAGATAAGGGTTAAAAATGACCAAAAACTCTTAAAAACCGTTTTATATCCATGTTTTGAACTTATATCTTAGAAGATAAAAAATTGACCATTTTAGATCCATATGGCATGTGTAAAACATGGGTACACATTTTTCTATTCAAAAATAATAAATGATCCACTCACCTCACTTATAAAAGGAAACCCATCTCCTCTCCTCTTAACAATTTAAAACCCCATTATTTTAGACAAGAACTTAAAAAATCACTTCCTTATGAACCGTCATAATGTATTTAAATAATTAGCATGAATGTACTTAGAAAAATCTAAGGTGTGGTTGATTAAAAATATGGTGTCATTGTTTTGACATCCTCTAATTGATTTTAATTGATTATGTGGTTCCCTATTATTATTTTTATTTTTTAGACTATTATTTTTGATTTTATTCAATGGTAGAAACCAGAAGGAACTATATTAAATCTTAATGTGATAGGTAATGTGTTTATAAACAACCAAATGGGCTAAAAACTTGATTGAAGAATATTGTGATTATTATTAATCAGTTAACATGACATATGATTAAGAACTTTCACCTTAAATATCTATCAGACTAAGAAAACTAGATTAGTATAGAGTTTGTTGAGATTTTTGGTGGTGAATACCACAGAGGAAAGAAGATTTAGTTTCTTATATGTCAAGTTTTTGGTAAGAAGAATTCCAAGGAATGTCTTGAAGGAATGATGAGATGTTTTATATGTGGAAAGGAATGGAAAAAATAATAAATTACCAAGTAAAAAATAAAAGTTCAATTATTTTAATTTATGAGAATAATGGTTTCCATAAGTAATCATAAACAGTAAAATGTTACAAATCTGTAAAGAATTTACATTATAAATATCTATATACTTTGGGGAAAGATAATGAAGAGAATCATAAAGCTGGTAAGAGTAACAGTTATAATACTTATGATGAGGAGACTACAAATGACATATTGAATGTATGGGATGTCTTAACTATATTATTTATATTAAACGTGAGAAACTTATTTAAAATGAGGTTGATTAATTTTAATACATGATTCATGTTTCATATTATAGGAAATAGGTTTTAAGGAATAAGATGATGAATGCTATTTAATGTTGGAGAAGGAGGAGAAGTTATTGAAGTGTTCGTGTATTTGAATTCAAGAATTATATTATATAAAGCATGAACTATATAAGGATTCTTCAATGTAAGATTTTTGTTAATGATTTTAAAAAATCTGATGAATTGTGATGATGAGATGGAAAAGAGATTCAATGGGAAGGTGATATTTTTAATAATTTAAGATAACACTTATTATGTAACTGATGTTGAAAAAATGATGTATAGTTCAGATAAATTAATGATTGATATGGATAAAAGAAATTGAATATTACAGATCACCATGTAACTGATTAATGTTTTGTTGAAATAGTGGTTTATGTTAACATTGATGGAGTTTACATAATTTTTCTTATTTAAGGAATATATCCAATAATCTAGGTTTTATGTAAAAAATGAAGAATCATGGATGTTTTCAATATGGTTTTATGGTAATTGAGGTTATTAACATATTTCAAGAGAAACCATTATGAAGGAATTCACATGTTTGTTATGTGACAATTGAGATCTACTTTGTATTTTTTGAGGGATTAATGATAAGTTCATCATGGAAATTTACTGGCCAAATTTCTATTGTTATGGATTTTAATCTTTTGGAAGGCTCATAATTTTCTCTATTTATGAATTTTTTTATGTTTTATTTTTTATGAGGTTTTATAGATTAATGTATTATTTCACTATATAAATATTTATGAATAACTTTTGTTAGATATGTTTTTGATAATAAATTGTGATATAAATAATGACTTATTATTATTTTATGGATCGTATTTAGTAATTAAAATAGATTAAGTGGAAATTGATCATGGAAAAAATAATTGATGATATTGTGCATATGGAATAGAAAAAAATCAAGTAAGTATATCTTCTCATGAAAATTCCCCCACATTAGTAAAAGGATATTAAAAGAAAATGTTGTCCTATTATCATAATTTTTGTTGATATCAACACCCATTTTCAATACACTTATTTTTATGGATTTTTGGTTGTTAAATTTCTCTTACCTTTGTTCTATATTACTATTTATTTGTATTTGGGTTTTAGTTTTATCTTCCATGTCATCGTTACACTTCCCACATCTATTATCCTATTTAGAAACCTCATATGTGTTATTCTAGATGACCTTTTCTCACCCCTTTGTCTCTTTATAGGAAAAGGTTTTGTTAATGATTTTATGATGTGGGTTTTTCACAAAGATATTTTCATATGTTAAACACATATTTACCAAGAACAAGTTAAAATTGCGAGGACACAATTTTTTAATGTAGTAAAATGTAACACCCTGAGATTTTGTAATTTTTTGAAATATATTTAATATTTTATATATTTCATGTTACAAATAACTTTGATTTTTGCTTGAATTACCTAAAAAACTGAATTTGGCTTGTGTTACATGAAACAACTAGTGTATCTTGTGTTACATGCAACACTGAGTTGAAACAAAACATGACATACTATTAAAATATTATTATTTATATGATAGTTTTCATATAGCTATTAGAATGGTGGGTAATAATAGTAATAAATAAATTATGAAAATATATGGTAAACACATGTATATAAATTGATATATTTGGTGAGTAATTAATTAAAAATTAAAATAAAAACTATTTGAAAATATTGGAAATCGTTTTCTAAAAAATTATTTTTTTGAAAAAAAATGCGTTTTTCCTCAATAAATTAAAAAAATGAATTTTAATGAATTAATTTAATTTTATTTAAATATTATAAATTCAATCATATTTTTAACATTCATATTATGTGTTTTATATAAAATATATAAGAATAAATCTAATTTTATACTTAAAAACTGTATTTTTATAAAAAATTGTTTTTCCATATTTTGATATCTTAATTTAATACAATATTTTTAAACTTATAGAAATTTTTTTTGAAAATATAATTTTTATTTTTCGAAATAGTAATGTCATAATTATCTTATGGTGGTTTTTTGATAATTTTTTAAGAAGTTAATTTTTTTTGATGAATAGTGAAAATACAAGTTTTTATTAAGAGCTATCAATTATTTTATAGATTTTCAAATTTCAAAAATTGTTTTAAGATGGGTTTTAATGAAAAAATGAGTTTAATTATATATTTTTTAATCCAATTTATTCTATTTTAATCATTTTAATATTGAATTATGATATAAAAACATTTTAAACGATGGAACAATTTCACTTTGAAAACCCGCTTTCTCATCATGTATAAGGGATTAAAATTAAATAAAAATTTTAAAATATTGTGAATATAATTTGGAAAAATTTATTTTATATTTGAAATCATAATAATTTATATTATATAATAATTTCAACTTAATTTTTTCCATAATGAATAATCAAAGGAGTAAAAATTATTTACTATGATTAAAGTGAAAATGGGATTACCTGGGTGTTCAGAAAATATAAATAAGAGATAAAATCGAAATAAAACTTTTAAAAAACAAATTTTACAGAAATATTTATACTTTATATATTCTATGTTCTATATTTCATAATTTTAGATTCTTTTTTTTATGTTGAAAACATAGTTTCACCTTTTCTTTTTCAAAAATTACAAGTGCACCACTTATCTCACTTATAAAAGGCCACCACCTCTCCTCCCCTATTAACACTTTAAAAACTAATTGGATTAGAAACTATTTACCAAAATTACTTCCTCAATTAATTATTATAATATTATAATTCTTATTTTCATTATAAATATAACCTATGAAGTCTTCCAGTTAACACCAAAAGTAGTTGTACGAAGAAGAGGTAACATCCTTAACTGATTATTTTATTTTATTTCTTCATAAAACTTATTTAATTATTATTGAAACATGATTTTATAATAAAATATATGTATTATATATAATTATATATATTTTTAAATCTAATAACAAAAATACTTCTTTTTTTTTCCAGTCAAATGGGTTTCGAAATCATCATTCATGTGAATGGAAGACTACTACTTCACGAACTGATGTTATTCATTTTCTATCACCAACTCTCAAAAATATTTTTAAGGGTGGATTTATTATTTATATATGTTATTTATGATATAATTATACTTATAAGATTATGATTTTACATATACACCCTTACTTTCCATTCTATGGGAATACGATAACGTCACTCGTGTGCACGGAGGACTACCGCCTCACGAAGCAATGTGATTTGTTTTCAACTTACAAATTACATGGTTAATAATAAGGATAGGTTTATATAAAAAAATATGATATATATAAAATTAAACTAATTCCTTAATGTTAATATATCATTTAAACTTCCCTCTTTGTTTCCATAAATAAAATGGAAACAACATTCTTATGTTTGTACAACTTACCATCTTCCTGAATGGGGTATTTTATTTTCAATATCTAACATTTATGGAATATAATAAGTACATATATAGTTAATAGATATGATATTTATATCATGTTCTAAATTATTGAGATTATGTAACAATGATCAAATTAAAAGTAAGAAAAATAAAAATCAAAACATACACGGAAACCAATGTCATTATTACCTGGAACATGATTTTAACAGGGAATTACATATAAATAGGTAATAAAATGTCATAAAAAAATAATATCTAGCATAATACATATTATTTTGGGTATTTTATACATTTATAATTATATTATATTAATTATAAATGAGTTTTGATCATGTATGAAGGCATTCGATACTTAAAGTATTGGATTTCCATCTCACTTTTATTTTACGGGTGAAAAATTGTGTATTCACATCATGTTTCATTTATACAGTGTATATAATCCACATGAATTTATTTTATTACTATTACCCTCTATATGATGGGAACTTACATATAAATTTTAATATACATCATTCATGGGGTTTACAGTTCAAAATTCACCAAAGTAATAAGGGTTTTTTATTCAATTAGCCTTCTTTGAAACATATGTAATGTTATGTGTCCATCATATCATATGAGGTGTATATAAATAACAATTTACATGTAATGTATTGAATTTATTTATTCTCATGATATTTTATGTTTTATTTTATTTTATTCTTTTATGGGGCTTATGATTCAATGTTACCAAAGTGGTTAGAGTTTTACGAAACAATCTTATCATTTATCAGGATTGTTTATGATTATATTTATATTGATGAAATATTATGATCTATATATAAAGAAACTCATGAATTTTAATTTCCTATGGTTATGTAATGAGAACATATTTTCCCTTAATTGTCCTCTATCTATATACTTATGAAACCATAATAATGTTTATAATAAAAACCTTATTTAGTTCTCTATTCAGTCAAAACCCCCCTTTCATTACAAAACATGATTTCTAAAAATGGTTTCAATTTTTTTAAATTATTCCAATGATTTATTAAATAAAATTTCACCCAAGTTTTAATTTTTATAACATTTCGTGAAAATAATATTCATGTTATTTTCCAAAAAATGCTCATATGGATTTTTTTTGAAAATTTGAAAGGAATATTTATTTTAACATGTATGACATGAAAGAAATTTCCCACCATCATAAAAATTATTTTATTTGATGATTACTTTATAATATTTCATGGTTATTTTCAAAGAATAGGTTTTAAAAAATGTGTTATGCTTTAAAATGTGTTTTTCAAATCAGAAAGTTTATCTTCCTAAAGAAATGTTTTAAATGTTTTTTAAATTTTCATTTATAGGTTTTCAAATATTATTTTCAAAGAAAAGTATATAAAAAATGATTTATGAATTTTTATTATTAAAAAGTGATTTTTAATTAATAGTTGTCTTCCATTAGGAAATATTTTAAATGATATTTCAATATCAATTTTAATCTAATATGACATCCTTAATGTTATGTATGCCTTACTGGGGATATGATCTAAGGATACCATTCTTGTTTTTTCACTGAATGGATTTTATTTATGATGGTATGATTTTTATGTTAAATATTTATATTATATGGGTTACACCATGAGGAAATTTTTATAAAACCCACTTGTTTTCATGGGCTATTTAATAATGAAATGACGAAATGACGAAATGATTATGAATCCAATCTATTTCCAGAAGGTTATGATATGATGAAATTTTTATGAAACCCATTTCATTTCATGGTTTATGATATAATGAATTTTTTATGATCATGTAGCACAAATACATATGATTTTCATTATGTGAGGCATGATAAATATATTTCCCTTAAATTTTTTGATATGTTGGGTATGTTTTCTTATGTTTTTCTCATGTTCTCAAACCCTTATGTTCATTCCTTTATTATGTAATCATTTATAGCTCAATTTCTTACCCTTACTGGGCATCTAAGTTAACCTTTTCTTATTTTTCCTTTTCCCATGTTATAAAGAATGGTTTTAAGTAGGGTATGCTTGTGTAGAGTACTAAAGGGGAAGGTCTTTATGGGAGATGTGGAAGATATTTCACCAAATTAGAATTTTATGTACCTAGTATCCAAAGGTAAAAATCCATTATGATCCTAAGAAATGTGTTTTTGTAATGAAATGAATATTCATCGAAAAAGATTTAATATCTATTTAGGATAAACCTTTATTGCTACATTTTCCTTATTACTGTTTATCAATTTCACATTGAGTAATACACATGATTATTATATTTATTATATACTATATTTTACTCCTAGGACTATATGAAAAAATGGTGCGTGTGTATTCATCATAATTGGAAAATTGGGATATCACATTGTTGTGAGATTATTTATGACAAGTACTTAGGTAAAAGTTATTATTTTAAAACTCATAAATCGTGGAATATAAATAGTATAATTTTATTCTTATTATAACTTCCATTAAATTTGATGTTTTAAATTCATAGAATACAGATAAAATCTAGTGTTTTATATTTTAGAGCTATACCACCATTTAGAGAACTAATATGGTTACATGGGGGTAGTGATGATAACACCCTTCAGACTTTTATATCCGAGCCACTAATGTCATTATTGAATATAGTGGCCAAAAAACTGTATAAAATCCTTCATTTAGTTATGTAGTCAATATGGAAAGACCTCCATGATAATTTCCATAAATTTATGACACAATTAAGGGGGTAATTTCCCCCATACATTATTGTTTTGGGAAGAATCAGTTTAGACTATATTTGACGTTCTTGAAACTCTTAAATAGAGAAGAGTAAAGATTTTGGCCTGTATGATTCAAGGATTAGTGAAGAGGTAGTGGGACATATTGTTTTTGGAGGATCAGATTGTGGGAATGAATTTGAAATAATTTGATTCTAGTTTATTCAATTATTTATTTCTAAATACCTTTTTGGTAGACAATTTTAGAAAGTTTATTCACCTAGAGTAGGGAGGTATGTTTATGATAGACTATTACCCTCATTTTATAGATTTAATTTTTTTATCCACTGTTTTTTATGGATGAGGTAACCAATGTGAATCACTTATAAGATGAACTAAAATAGGTTATTATATAATAGGTTAATTACATTCACTTGATGACCTTTTTTGAGTTGGGAACCTATCCCTGATCATTGGATGAAAGTTGAAGGATTCATTGGGTGGTGGATTGGAATTTTTTTTGACAAGAGTTGGTAGTAAGTCTTCTAGTAGTTTGAATAGGTGCTATATGAATTCTCATTGAACAGTAGTGAATTTAGTATCTAGGGTAGTGGGCTGGTTTGATGTTTTCAATGCAAAAAGGCTAGGAAAAATTGACTACTATTTAGTTGACCACCAGTATAGTTCTAATCTTGTAGAAATATGGGTCACTTATTGAGGTATTATAAGGAACCTTAAATTTTTTATGGTAATTATCGAATCATATGGAAATGATAATTCTATAATGGGATTATTTTCACTATAGTAAATAGGAAGTTGGTGTTCTATAGTTTGTACTAAGTGAGGTAGGGGACATGGTAACTTAGTTTGGGGGAAGCAGTACTAGTAGAGTGTTATATTCCATGGGTACATGCTAAGGTTCATGTACATACAATATTTAAGAATCCTTCTATTTCATTTACTCCTTTCAATCAAGATTCTATGCCTTTTAGTGTTTAAGTTACAATTTTTTAGATTTCATATTAGAATATGTTTTATTTAATACACATTCCACTCATTCCTTTATAGATATTTCATTTTTTGAGAGTTTAGGCCTCATTATGGATTACCAATATTGGGTGATGACCATAGATTCACCCCTAGGTAATATATTCGAAGGGATTTCATTTTTGTACCGAATTTAGTCTTGATGTTAGTCTTTATCAAATTATTTGGGATTTCAATGTTCTCAAAATTAATTGAATCGATCTGATTCTTAGGATGAATAAATTAATATTGTATCAAGCTAATATCAACAGTTACCATTATCAGATATTCTTTATATCTTCCGATGATATATTTCATGTTCAATTGGGAGAGTGGAATTTATAGGAAGGATGTTTAGGACCTATCCACTAGCTATTTGGTGTAATTAGAGTTGAGGTGGCCAAGATCATATTGGATAATGATATAACATATAATAATGTGTATCCTCAAGTTTTCAACTAGTTTTGAGATGTTTTTTGATATTTTTTCCTATGATTACCACTCAATATGGAGGTAGAGTTCACCATAAATCTTATGTTTGGGAAGAGGAAATTTCCATTTATTCATATCAGAATTAATCTTGTGGAGCTTAAAGAATTACACTACCTTTTTTAAAACATGGAATGCATGGGATTTATATAGTCCTATACCTCTCGAAGGGGTTCTCCCGTCATATTCCCTATAATGGTCAATGGTTCCTTCAAATTGTAAATGGATTATTAAAAGTTTAACCAAGTGATGATCAAAAACCAAAACCTGCTCCCATGTATAATTTATAAGTTTGATCAACTCTAGGTATCCCATATGTTTTCAAATATTTAGTTGAGAATTTGTTATCATAATTTGAGGGATATTCCATCATACATACCCTATATTTCCTTTAGAAGTAGTCATGACCTGTTTTAGTATTTAGTAATGCAATTTGGATTGATTAATTTTCCCACAATGTTTATGGATTTAATGAACCAAGTTTTCCACCCATTTTATGGATTAATTTATGGTTGTTTTTTTCAATTATATCCTTGTGTATTCTAATTTATAGGGGGATCATGCAAAAAATTTGGATATTGTTTTTAAAATCATATGGGATAACCAATTGTATGCCAATCCATCGAAATGTAACTTCTAGAGAGACCATGTATAGTTCTTGGAGAATGTGATATCAAAATATTTAGTATTAGTGGACCCTAATAGGTTTAGGGTAGTAGTTTATATGTTGTTTTCTAAGAAAAGTTTTGAGATTCATATATTTGAGGGTTTGGATCGATACTACCTGCGGTTTATTCAAGTCTCCTCACTCTTAGAATAATATATGAAAAATATAACTGACAAAGGGGTGAAATTCATGTGGTAATATTTTTATGAGAATTCATTTATAGAGTTGAATTAAATGTTGAACTTATTACCAATTCTAATATTACCTTATACTATTATGGATTATACTCCATATTGTGGTTTATCTAGAATTGGGCTTGAAGTAGTCTTGATGTAAGATGGTCATTAGGTTGATTATTGATCATGAAAGCTGAGGTCGCTTGAGTGAAACTATCTGAAACATGGATTTGAATTTTTAGTTGTTATTTATACTTTGAAAAATTGGTATCATTTTCTCTTGGGTGAGATTTTCATGGTGTATACAGACTATAAAATGATAAAATAAATTTTCTCATAGTGTGATTTAAATCTTTAGTAGTGCAGATGGACTGAGTACTTGAAGTATTTTTATTTTGAGATAGTTTGTACTAGGAGGGAATGTAATTCTGTTGGAAATTGTTTTATTAGGAAAAACTAGACCTAGGTTGTAAAAGAGTCATCCCATGAGTATTATATGATGGAACTTTAATATATAGGCATTTGAAGTTTTAGGATTATTAGAGTCGACTAGAACTTACATCATTATCTATTATTTCACTTATGAATATGATAAATATAAGATAATTTTTTCCTAGAGTGATAAACCAAATGGAAAATATATATAGTGGGGCGACACCACTAGATTGGACTATTTATGACAATAAGATTCTTCACATCCATTATCATGATTTAGTTCCCATAGGTATGTGTGGAGAATTAATGGGGAATTTTATGAATTAATGTAGGCGGTATATTCTGGTTTGACCAAGATGTATCATGAAATTCATAGAACGTACTATTGTATAGGGATAAAAAATTATACAATAAGATTCATTACACAGTGATCCACTTATCAATAGATAAAAGTTGAGCACTAGTGGCCCACCGGTTTTTTATCCATTACCCATTCTTGAGTGTAAATGGGATGATTTCACTATATAATTCATGATAGGTTTACTAAGGAATCCCTATAAGAACAATTCTATATGGGTTATCATTGATTGGTTAAATAAGGTATCTCATTTATTATAAAATCAAGAGGATTTCACTATGGAAGAGTTGGGTTAGATTTACAATTGGGAGGTGATGTATGCTCATAGAGTATCTCAGAGTATAGTTTCAGATTCGGATGCCCACAATACTTTATAATTCTAAAAGTAATTATAGAAAGGGCTTGATGTTATGGAACACTTGAGTACTACTTATCATCTATAAACTGATGGATAATATGAGTATATCATTTAGATTTTAGATGGTATACTGATACAATGCGTCATGTATTTTAGTGGCTAATGGGAGGAACAATTATCATTAGAAGAATTCACATGCAATTTTAGATTCTATGATTTTATTCAGATGGATCCATTTGAGTCCTTATACAGTAGGCTATTCCATAAACAATTATTTTGGTTGGAATCTAGTTATTCTGTGATCATTAGGTTTCCTCTCATGTAGGAGAAATAATAACATGTAAAGATGATTGAAAAGTGGTTATAAATCATTCAGAGTTGGAATAAGTCATATGATGACCATCAATGGAGACCTATAGAGTTGGAGTTTGGAGATGGCATATTTTTATATGTGTTTCGAAGGTTAGGTCATCAAGATATTCAGAGGAATGGGAAGTTATCACCAAATAATTTTTGGATGTTTGAGATTGTTGTGTTGATTGGTGTTGTGTAATATAGGTTGTCCCTTCTGAAGTATTTTAGTTCCATGAAAAATGTTTTTCCTACATTGAAAATTCAATGATTTCACCTCGATGCATCACATGTTATCAAAACTGATGACATTTTTCTAGATACTGATGAAAATTTTGAGGAATATCTGGTTACTAAAGTGGATCAGAGTGAAAAGACTCTATGTAAGAATAAAATTACTCAAAAATGAGTGTACTATCTGTACAAATGAATCCAAGAGAAGACATAGGAGTGGGAGACTAATATATTGGTTTGGAAGCCTAATCTATTAATCAATGATTCCTAGTAATAATCATGAAGAAATCTAAAGTATGATTTTCTATATGGTGGGGAAATTTCAACATGTTTTCTCTTCTTGTGATGTATTATTTTTCATCAAAATTTGTAAAACCTCATGTTTTTTCCTTGTTTTATAAATTTTTAGGCATAATATTGATTTAATAGAATAGTAGGGAAATCGAGAAGGGATTTATTTGTATTGGAGAGATGAAAATTCCACTAGATAGTCGATGAACTTGTCATTATCCTTTTATCTCTATTGGGCTCGCCAAATATTTTGTGAGATAGTAATTGCCAATTGGTGGTCCACTAGATCTCCAAGGGAGTCCAGCGGCTTATCGATGTTCTTCATATATGGTATTTTAGAAAGGGTCGTTGTTCTAATTTCACAATAACCCATATTTAATAATTAAATCATTATCCTATACTTAGACTCAACTTATACAGATAAAGAGAGCGTTCCTTGGTGGTTTTGGGCTCTACTCACTCATTTTTCTGTGTTCGAATTGTAGTTGGTTTCTGGATTCCTATGAGTAAGTCTAACCATTTTTACTTATATGACTGTTTATTCTTAGTTTATTATTTTATAACTCTAAAAAATTGAATTTGGGGCTTTTCTAGGGTCCTCGTCTCACCAGCCTCAATCAGTGTGGTGATACTTGGAAATTGAGGTTTTTTACACTTGGGGTTGGTAGTGTTGATCTATTCCTTTAAGTATTTATATTATTTTCATGTATATATGATTTGTAACTAAAATAAAATATTTCACTCTTGTTTTTATCCAATTAACAATTAAATATTGGCCTCTAATTGATTTTAATAGACCTTCTATGGGTTCCAATTAACCAATAAGCATGTAAATACTGAAATATAAGCCACCATGTAAGGAACACCAACCCTAGAAATTTTGAAAGAAAATTAAATTGGTGAATATGGGTGAACCTTTGGATTAAAAAATGACTATTTTTCCTTAATAATATTATTGTGATTTACCCTGACATTAATATATTTATTTTAATTATTTATTATTGACCTCTGTTTGAATGTTATAAAAAATATTCTTAGCTATAATTTTTTTGATGATTGGATAATTAAATGATGGGAAATGACTATGAACTTGATTAAATGGATCTTATTATACTTATCTTTTGGGGAAATTGATGTGATTATAAGGATCCAGAAAGGCTGTTATTTTGATTATTTCTATTAGGGGACCTTGATGTGATCCCAATGATCTGGTATTCCCATTATTATTATTATAGTGGTTGGGGGACTATGGTCATAACATCAAGGATATTGTGTACCCATTATATATACATATAGTTGGGAGAACATGGAAATAGTTCCTCATATCTGGTGTTACCATATACTTAGAAACATTACTATAGTACTGTGGACAGTGAAGGTCAGAACTGGATGAAGAAGGTGTGGTGGACCCCAGGTTCCAGCCTGGACCTGAGGGATGATAGTATATATTACTTTTACATTGTTATACCATAAATTATTTTCTTTACTTTCACATTAATATATACTTTAATTAGACTGGATATAATTTATACATTGTTTGTGTTGACCTACTGAGTTTTACTCACACCCTACTAGAGATCCATTTTAAACCTGAGCAGACTTCATGGTTATAGGTTAGGGTAAATCCAAGTGTCCAATAATTGATGGGTGATCCAGTAAGTAGTATTGGATCATGGATTGTGGGTTCAAGTATAGACACAAACATAATTAGGATTTATCTTTCTATTTGGGATTATTTTAAGGTGTCTCTATTTCACTTTATATAATTTTTTATTTCAATTTGTTTATACATTTGGTATTAATTTACACTTTACTTGATGTGTTCTTGTGATTGTTTATATTATTATAATTTTTGCTATTACTACTACTTTGAATATAGGTTATTATCTCCTAATGATCCTCTTAGACCCTCGCTACTTTTTTGAAACCTAAAATATACATGGAGTCATGATTGATTCCATGCAAAAAATTGATTCAATTACTTATCAATGAACCAAGTTAGGGATTTTATAATATAATATCCCCACTATACCACATTAAACCCTGATCACACTCCAGTATTCTCTAGAATATAGGAAAAAGAACTTGAGGTATATAGTGAACCAATCTGATTATTTTTTAGTGAGTTGGGATAGGGATATTAAAAAATATTTCACAACCAAACCACATCTATATCCATGACTAATATTCCATATATCCAATTCATACTAACTGGTAGTTTGGTAGAGGGTATAATAATATAAACACTATGTAAACTAGCTTGTTGATTGGATATTAAATCTCACCTAAGAAAGGTTGTTCCAGGTAGTGGTTCCATAAAAAAATATTTTCCCTTGAATAAAATAGAATAAAAATATACTAATGATTAACTAACATAATATTATCTACATAATCAATCCATAAATATGAATTATCATTAACAGGTATTTGCTGTCATTATTTTTCAACTCATATCTATCAATTTATTTTGGTAATTTTTAAAATAAGGTGTCAATAAATGTATTCCCTCACTAGTACAAAAAATGAACTTCATATAAAAATTAAGTATACATTATCATTATAAAAGGTCAACATCACCACCATGAGAATAGTATGCCATTGTCACGATAAATCCTCCTCATATTCACACTTAGTCTATATCACCATCTGAATGAATATGTTGAAATATTTATTCCTCCTTTTTAATCCACTAGAGTTAAATAAGTTAGTTAATAGCACATAGAATGAGTATCATTTACAATTTTCCCAGAAATTCATATATTTGTTGCAAAATTAGGGATAATTTCCAATATATCATAGAATTGAACTCAGTTTACTCTACCCTCATATAATATATACTTAGATATACAAATATCCTAAATTCTGTTATCACATCGTTACACAACACTTGAGTACAAATTCCATCTCAAACTACATCATATAACAACTTCACATATTTGATAAGATATATTCTAATTAAGAACCATCCCAAGACCATGTCATTTCCATAAAAATTTTACATTTTAAATATGTAAATTATAGAAGAATCACTTCATTAACTACTATTTTAATCATACTCACCATCTTAAAATCCCAAAAAATAATTTAACAACTCATAAAAATCACTTAAGGTTCATCACTAATCATCATAAAAAATAAAATCCTTATATACTTTTGTCAAGTTGATTTTATAATAAATACAATCCATGATTGTTCTAATAATGAAGGGGGGTCTGAGTTAGATATCCTTATGTATTGAAAACAATACCAGTCTCTCTATAACACTATCTATCATATCCATGTCGTAAAATTTTATTTTCACAAAAAAATTATTTTAGGAGCTCCTAATGATCCATTATATGAAGCAATTACATCACACTCGAGAAAATGATGAAATTGGATCACTTAAAATTTTTCCTAAACATTAGACCATCAATTTAATTTCCCAACAACTTTAAATGATATATATTCCCCATAAATGATCTTTGCTATTATTAAAAACCACACCATCATAATCCACATGAAAATATGACTATAATTGACAGTTTATTTGTAAAAAATAATCATCATAATGGAAGTACATATTTATATCATTCTTTTGAAAAAATAGTAATAATATTTAAAAAAGTTTTTGAAAGGGGGAAAAGTGGTCATAAAGGGTATACACTGTACATTACAGATTTTTCATCACCCATTAGGGTCAGGAAACCAATACTTTATTCCAATAAAATTAGATAAACTGAATTCACTCCCTATACCTTGTCCAATATTTTCTTGATGCCCATAATTTATTGTTGAACTATAATGGTATAAACCTATTTATTACCTCACTATAGCATTAAGTATTTTTCAATTCCTCACGGAATCATCAATAAAATTGGGTATTAAAGATCAAAGTCCTTAACTATTTGATATTAATGGTGAAATACCTTATGAATACTCGCTTATATCCCTTTAAATCCTAGATATGAAGAATCATTTATGATATAACACGACCAGATGCCACACATTGATCCTTTCCAAACTTCTTCTTCCATATACATGTTATCAAGAACTATTGTGACAAAAACCTAACTGAGCTTCAATAAAAACACAAATGTTGAACCTAATTCACTAAAAAATATGATTAAACACCCCATGTAAATCTTTATCACTCATTACTACCTAATAACACATTTTATTTAATTTTCTATACTACATTTGAGCACCATTAACTCTTTCCCAATTATAATATGATCCAAACTATAGGTAACATGATTCCTTTATTCCCTTATCATCAAAACATCATAATGTTGGAAATGAACATGAATAATGGTGCACCATAACATATATAATGGCTTAGATAAATTCAGGTTGTGACCATAATAAATTATGTCCATAGTGGATACACCATCATCATAGACAGAGGAGTGAAGTGAGTGACATATAATGAGGCTTACATGAATAATACCCCAAAATATTTTTTTATGATAATTATTATGCTTACAATAAAAGAAATATATATTATAAATATATTTAAATGATTCAAATTTCACAAATATTATTGAAAATAATATTTAGAATTTCCTAATTCAAGGGGACCGTAAGATTATTTTCTCTAACTCCCTAAATTTATAAGATTAATTCTCAGCCCAATTGGTATTATTAAGAATAATTAGATTCTTATTGAAAAATAAGACCAGGAATAACATATTGCTCATCACTAAATAATATCATTAATGAAAAAACATCGCATTTTTAGAAACATTATTGTAATATAATTTCAATCTATGTTCTAATTTAGGTGACATTATTTTTTTCTCAAAACACGAATAATTACATAGAACCATTTAAATTAATAATTAGTGAAATTTATTTAAAATATCTAATTTTTTTTTCTAAAAATAATGTTATATGCTCACCTTTGGTTAAACACTGCATCCTTAAATATATAGAGATTCAAAATTTTCATATAATCCTTTTTACTAGATTAAAATTAAAGTTTCCCCATTTGGTGTAAAATAAGAAAAATGACCTTCAATATTTACAAACAATAAGAATCATAAATTTTTAACTTTTTTACATACGATTAGGTGGAATAAATATTGGTTTCATCCATGATTATAGATTCATGTAAAAATTTACATCCCAACATAGTGGTAAATTTTTGACCACATCTAATAATACACTAGAAAACTCCTAAACCATCTCATATTTTTCTACTATCTATGGATTTTCTATAAAAATGTTAAGATTTTCATTTGAAAGGTAATCATATGAGACTAAAAATGCACCTTCCATATCAGATTTCGCTTATATAAATATAAAACATTCTCTTCTAGGACTCATATAGGTAATTAATTGCTAAATTTAATCTATATAATATTAAATGGATGAAAAATAATTAATCAAAAGAATGAAATAATGTGGTCTCACTTCTTAGATAAAAGATCCTATACTAGAACCGTCACGTACCCTAATAAAAAATAATATAAAACTTTTTCACACTAGTTTTACTAACCGCAATGGTTGAGTAATTATTAAAATATAAATACACAAGTCACAAACCATTTTTTGTATGATAAAATAATGTTTTCCACTTGCGCCCACAAATATTTTAGCTATGGTAGTGAATACATAGGATAAATATTATATAACATTCAAACTAAGTACATAATCCCCCTAAATCTCCAATAAATACCAATAAACTATTTGATCTCTATTATTACATAATTAACCATCATTTAATACCGTATTATCAACCCACAACGCGTAGGATTTTAATTATAAAATCACTAATTTCAAATTTATAACATCTATACTAAATGATGTGAAGGAGATTAATATTGTATTTAATGATATTGAGGACCCTATTTGATACAAATAATTATCCAAAATATCACTTTCTACTGTATCATTTATTTTCTATCCAATAATGAACAGAAAAATTGAGCAAATGGATCACTCATAGACGTAAATAAAATAAAAACTCATAAATTCCTTCATATGAGTAAGAATTATTATAAAAAGATACTTGGTATAATCCCTTAATTATAATAATATATTAATGATGCATTTATATTTTTTGTATAAAATTTCAGGGTTTTTGTTGTTGCAAATATCAAATAAATTAATATATAAAAATGATTAATAAAATTATTCAATATGGACCATGTTGGGTATGGATATTCAATAATCAAAGGATTGGTCTCATTGAGTATAGGAAAATATTATTTTACTTTAAAATTAATTACAAAATATAAGTTGGATTACATTTCCAACAAGTATTGGCTATAAACATACCTCAACAAAACATTATTCCCATATATGTATATATATATATAAGTAATTAAAGGTTTAATATTCTATGGAAAATTGTGTATTTAGGTATCATAATAATCCATTAAATCCTCTTTCTCCACAAAATATGTCCATAATCCATGAAATACTCAATGAAGGGTTCAAAATGTTAATTTAAAAATAGTGAATAACTCCTCTCTCAATCAACCAATCATCCCTATCCCAGGACAAGACCAAATCTATTTAAATCATGACTAAGTTATCTTGTGATAATTTTTCTGGGTAAAAAATAAAATACATTTGAATAAATTAAGGAATCAAGGATAGAGTGATAAAAACTTGAAACATACATGAAGTGAAAGTTAAATTCATACACATAAAAACATTAAAGGGGAAATGGGGAAAATAATTTAAAAAATATAATATAATTTTTGAATTAAAAAATTAATATATAAATGTATATTTAGAGTATGGAAAATTATATTATATAATTTGAAAATATAAAAATACAGTAATAAAAATACAATAATAATTTAGAAAATACTTGGAACACGTAAAATAGAATCTAATGAAAGAATATATAAAAATATTTTCTATTAAAATAAACTAATATTTTCACGTATTAATAACTCTTATTTGATGTATTTTCAATCAATAATATATCACATCACTTATAAATTTATAACATCATTGAATAAGTAAATTCACATAGAAATACATCCAAATGGGTGAGAATATTTCTCTAAAAATTTATCCACTATATTGAGAAATATAGTTGACCATGTAGATAAAAATATATATAAATTCAATTTTATATAAATTTTCCTATTTATATCTTGATTATATACCCTCATAATTTCTTGATTATTGAACTTTTAGATACAATGATTTAGTAAAAATAATAAACACTGTATAGTTATCTTTGGATACTATTTTATTTATTTGCCTATTTTCTCATGATTTTAGCGCCATGTGAATCTAAAAATATCAAGACATAATATTCCATGAATCACTTCATATGAATATTTAATTTTTATATACAAAATATTTGGTCACAAATATTATATTTTGGTAGATATTTTCAATGTAATGACATGTGACCAAAACTATGAGAAGAATCATTATCCTCCATTCCAGGATTTTGTTTTTTCACTTAAGAGTTGAGTTACATATTAAAATTTCAAAATAATTAGGTTTTAATATCTATGTTACTCCAAATATAGATAATATTATTATAGATTCATGATTGTTTATAATAAATAAAAATATATTGACGGTCTAGTTTGTTTGATCAAACTAATTTAATCTTTTTACATGATCTAAATAACTTCTAATTTATTAAAATAATAATAGATTTATAAATGATATATATTGATATCAATATCATTAAACCTAAGACATATAAAAAAAATTGGATCATATTAAAAAAATTAATAGTAATAATATCAAACTACTATTAAAATTGATGGATTTAAACAATGATATATAGTTATGTTTAATCCAAAAAACATGAAAAATTATTTCTAAATATAAATTTATTTGACGAAATTAGTAAGAAAAATTAATTATAAATATTTAATGAAAATTTGTTTTCAAATCCACTATACTAAGGCTAGTTTATTTATTCAAACTTAAAAAAACACATAAAATAAAACTATTTTTAATTTACCAAAAATATAAAGATTTATTTATCCAATTATGTTGTTTTTGATTGTTTACTCTTCCATATTTAATTTAGAAACTCATTCATACCCAATTATATATCAACTATCATCTCATATTTTATAGTAATAATCATAATAGAAAATATTCCTTTCACAAAATTAACTATTCTCATAATGATGTAAATTATTTATATGAAATGTGTATAAAATGTATATATTTTATATCATTTCCATAATTTAAAAATAATATCTAATTATTAAAATTCAAAATCCCTGAACCCAAAGGTTTAGTTTCTTCATATATTAGCTACATAAATTTATTATGCCAATTTTATTTTTTCAATATATCCTACAAATCTTTTTAAACATGAAAAATTGTAGTATATTTCTACATTAGATTTACTAAGAAATAAGAAATATAAAAAGGGTTGACCTTAAACAATTATTAATGGAAAACTGATCAATGAGTTATAGTGGATTTTTTCACATTCATATATGAAAAAAACATGATATAAATATCTATTTGAAAATATCATGGATAAAGAAGTGTTAATTATAATACATAACAAAAAAAAAACATAAATAATGGGATTAGAAAATAGAACTATAAAATTATCACCATTTACGCAAAACACATATACCATGGATTGGAAACAAGTGATAATAATAATAAACTATGGAAATATAATTTATAAATGTGGTGTAAAAATAATCATATAAATAATAAAACATGAAAAGGATAACCACTAAGACCATAATAATACAGTGGATCAAGAATCACAACATGTATCCCATAACATTGGAAATTCTGTTTCTGACGCACACTAGTCACGAGGCATGGAAAAATAATATTTTAATTACCCAAGTATAGTATAGTAGTTAATCTTAGGTAGTCTCATTAAGATGAGTTCACCAAAAACAAGGTTGTCACTTTTTAATACTTTTTTGAAAACAATTGGTTTTAATTAAATTTTAAATGATGTGTGAGAAATAATAATATTTATTTGATTGGTTTAAAAAAAACGAGAAAGATGGTGATTGAGTGGGTTTGGCTAGACCCAATTCTCTTCTATCATGGTTCCCAATTTTTCCCCATTTTTTCCATTGTCTAGTTAGAGAGAGATTTTTCTACCGAGTCCTCTCTCCCCCTTGGCCAAATGGATATGATGAGAAATATTCCTTATCCTTAACCTCAGATTTGTCTATGGTTCTTCCAAAGTGTATAGGTTTGTATATAGTTATATCGATTAATTAGAGAAATACCTAATCCAGAATTGTTGTTCCCCAAAAACCAATGTCCCACATGCAAGCATACACATGTGCTGACTACCATCAAACACTCACCACCTGACCCTAATCTATTACACCATATATAGTTTATAATTGGGTGGAGGGAGATGTGATCATCGACCAAATAAATATAAATTTGTAGAATTAAAACCTCACACAACAGCCTTAATTTAAAATTTAATTTATAATTGAAACCATATTATGAAAGAAGAAGGGATCTAATTAAATTGAAGCACAAGAACTAAAGCAAGCACATCGGTCCAGCCTCCCCCTTCCTAATCACTCAATGATACTACCCCTCCATGGAGGGGAAGTCAAGGTGATGCAGGAGAGGGAATAAATTACAATAAAATAACCAAAATAAATAAATCAAAATAAGGAAGTCATCCAAAGCTTCTCTCATCTGTCGATTGAAGGAATTGTGGATGGAATGGAATGCCTTGAGAGGTGGTAGATCCTCTCCTTTTATAGGAATATGTTGTCCTTCCAAAGTAGTCACGTTGTATTCCCAATTAATGATCTAATAACGCCTTTATACCTTCATTAAAGATCTTTATAATTTAATTTTCCATCCACCCTCAAAAGTGTAGTGTATTTGGACTCTTGTTGATAGAGTGATGGCCTTTTTACTCGAAGCATTTATTCTGTCTAGTTAGACTCTCCCCATTTAACATATAACATATTTATGAACACTAAAACGACCTATTCACACATTGGATCCTTCATAACATATGTTTATAATTATCATTTCTAGACACCCTCCAAATTTCAGTTTAATTGGCAACATCATGTACGAGTTATGAGTTTTCTATTGGAGGTTTCTTTTGCTGGATGAAATTTCCAGGAATCATCTTTCAATTGATTTTGTTCAACAACCACCATAAGGGATTCCAAACTCCATTAAAATTAATGTGTGAACGCTCTATGGAGTCATATTTCATCTCCAAGTGGAATCACTTCAATCAGATTTCTGTAGATCGATATGTTCTTCTGTTACTGTAGTGGGTTTTATGTTGTCCGCCTGGAAATATCTTGAACTTCATTGATTTTTTAAGGCCACTAGATGCTCGAATCAGCCCCTAGTATAGAATATAAAAGTAAAGGAAATAAATCATAGAATCTAAAAAATAATAATAATTCAATTTTGTTTTATATATTTATTGAAATGACCAAAATACCCTTGATGTAAAAATCTGTCAAAAATCCAGATTTAAGCAACATTCCGTTTTTAGACCAACACACACCAAAAATATTAAAATCATGCAAATGAGCTCAAATTGAAAAAGTGTATGAGATTAAATCATTGAAAATCATATAAAAACTATGATGAAAATATAATCTCTATCAGTGTCACTACATGCATCTGATTACATAGTGGATCTTGTGTCATTACGTATATCATATAGTGGATCGACCATCACTACTTCTATCCTATAAAAAGCTTATGTGATATAAAAATTTACCAAATAAATTATAGGTTTATATCAGAAAACCCTATAATATAATGATAAACCCTACATATGCGTTCAAAAAGAAATTAGTCATACATTTTATCATGATAAAATCCATGTAAAGAAGGTGTGTTACATTATTGAAAGAGTTATAAAAAAAATGCCTTTTTATATTTTTAGGTAGTTGTGTTGAAAAATTACATCAATGAATATTTATAAAATATAAAATGTAATAATTTTTTATGCTATAAAATAACAAAATAAATCATTTGTGGTGATAATAAATATGGAAATTGAGGAGAAAGAGCTAATAGAGAGGATGAGAATTATTCTTAAGAATGTCATTTTTAATGAAGAAATAAATCCATCAAAGAATAATATTTTGAAATTAATATGTAATTTCCCTATGTAAAAACAAAAAATTCCATATAAAATAGAGATATAGTGTAATTATAAAATAGCATTGTCAAATTAGAGATAATATGAATCAAGTAAAAGTGAGAGAGTCAAGAAAATCCCTTACACCTTGGATTCCTACTTGGTCAGACGTTGTCTAAAATCCAATATAATCAATTGTGGTTTATTAATCATCTATATAAAAACTATATTTTTATTTATTTTATTTTAGACCATTAATTTATAATTTATTATCATACATTTATTAATCATTCTTTTTTAAAATTAATATTTATACATTAATTGCCTCATTTTTTCTATACTAGATTTGGTTAGAGGTTCATGTGTTCAATCATTGATCATGTGTAAATCGAATACATAATGTTCATGGAGGTAAGATAGGTGTTTTTATATAGTTTTGAAGTCCAATGATCATTTTATGTATGTTTTGGTGACGAGTTGTAAAGAGTTGTTAAAATCTACTTTTAATTTCAAAAAAGAATTTATTTTATTTTTAAACAAAAGATATATATATCATTTTATAATTATTAAAACATATTAAATTTACTATTTTTACATCAAATTAATATTATTTTGGTGTTGTAAATCCTTCATGATATAATCGTTATATCTTTATTCAAGTAGGTGATAGAACCATCCAAAAAATGCACATTTTATAACACTTGAATGTATAAGATCATGTTATTGTATAGATAAAATATCAATTTTAGGGAATAATAATGATTTGAAAATAAATAAAAAATTTAAATGGGTTAATATTATTATGGAATAGGTTGTTAATGAAGATAAATAAGTATAATTAATGAGAGGATAACACTTATGTTGAAAACATGAATCTTCTCGTAGAGAGCCTCTTGGAAATAGAGTATTTGGGTCTACTTCTTATGAAAAGTTGTTACCAAATGTAATAGAGAATTTTTAATGAGAGAATTTGGATAGTTATTAAAGGTGAATGTAAATAAAAGGTGGCCTTTTTATGTGGGTAGTGGGGGGGGGGGGGTCTTTTTATGAGTGAGTTGAGTGGAAATTTCACAAATACCCATTCCTTAATGATTAAGGAATGGAATTTTTCCTAAAAAGTGGATCTAAAGTGGATATTTAACTTAGATTGGATAATGGGAGGTCTATCATGACATTATACACACATTATTGAAAACTTTTTGTGATATTTCAAGATTTCACCACACAATTTAACACTTTCACCTCATTTTACCTTTACCGTGATTCAATTTTTACCTTGGTAACATATTTTTATTCTTAAAAAGAAAATTTAACTTGTTACATATTTTGAACACGATAATTATGAATATGAAATAATTTTTTTTTCATTCAATTTATAAATGAAATAAAAAACATCTTTAATAAATTAATGCATGATGTATAAAAATGATTTTTTTTGGAAAAAAATATTTTTAAGCATGAAAATGAATGAATTAATTTTATTTTCTATGTTATAATATTAATATTAATATTTATTTATCTATTTATTTAAATTTATTATTAAGAATTTTTTTTAAAATTTATTATTTATTATTGATTAAGTTAAAAGAAAATATGTTGCATAAAAAACAATCCGTTATAATTTTTCCATTTTTAATAATAAATGATTTTATTCTGAATTCTTTAAAATTTAATATTTTTTTAGTAAAAATTAATTGAATAATATCAGTAAAATTATAAAAAAATAACCATTCTCATTTAATTTAATTAATTATTTAAATGAAAATTTTATAAAATTTTTAATTATATAAAAATACATGTAACGTTGAATATATATGTATATATATATATATATATCATTTATTACATTAATAATGAGATGTTTAAATAATATTAAATTATTATAAAAACACCCTAAAGTCCTCTTAATAAGATCCATGGGTTGTATAAAAAATGGCAACAGTCACCAGTGGTGATTCATCTAACATGGATCTCATAGCGATGTACATGAGCTTAAAATTCTCTAATAGATGATTACACTAATGTTGTACTTATTGAAGTTTAACATAGAATTTTCATTTGGAAAATCCTAGTGATTCTACCTACTATATAATATTGGAAAAATTAACACCACAAGGAATAATTCTACTACTTTATTCCATTTCTTTCTTTCTACAAAAATTTTATTATATAGTAACTTCTATTTATACTCACGAATTTAATGGCTAAGTTATTACAGTCTCATTTTTATAAAATAAAAATTATAATTTATCTAACTAATTATTCTTTTATCTAATGATTTTATCCACAAAAAAATATTCCCAATGAAAATATAATCCCAACATCCATATATTTCTAATGACAATACAATAGTCATATTACATTCCAATATATGACCTCACAGATTTCAGAAAAATCATTCATGTCATACACTTATATATATTCCAAATATATATGTCATATTTTTAGTTTTTTATTCATTACATATTTGTTATTGGTGGTATAACATTGAAGAAAAATTATGGTGAAAAATATTTAAATTTAATTATATTTTTATTTACATATATTTTATTCCTTTTTTAATTTTTCTAATTATTCTTTATTTAGTTTTCTCATAATGTATTTCATATTTTTATAAAATTCTACTATAATTAAATAATGTAATGTGAATTTTAGTCAAATATTTATTAAATGAAATTTGATAATAATTTTAAAGTAAAATTTCTCATTATATATTTGGGGTGTTATTTTTATCATCTAGGTTTACTCATTTACCACAAAGAGTGGCAATTTATGAGTATTTTTAAATATTTATTATTTAAATTCCCATTGAACCAATAATAATTATCAATATTAATTTTATATTTTTATAATGGGATTATGGGATAAAAATATTCATATAATGTTATTCCAAAGAGAAACACAAAGAAAAAATATGAATGAAGTCATTTGATATTTGGGATAATAAAAAAATATGTATAAAAATAAAACTCTCAGGAAAACTCTTACTAATAAAAAATATGATTGTTCATGTTTTATTATATTTATATTTTCCAATTCCTAATCATTTTTTAAAATTATGTTACGTTTTTTTAATTTTTTTTAAAAGTTATAAAATATAAAATTAAAAATTCCCAATCCAAATTGAATAAAGGATCTCTTCCCCACACATAAAATGATGTTTTTTTATAATACTAATAAAACTCAGTAAAGTTAAATGAAAATAACCCCTAATGAAATTTGTTTCTCAATATATAAATATCATAAAATCATTAAATTTAAATATAAGTAATTATATAGTTGGAAAAGGTCTTTAAATTAAATAAAGGCTATCAAAAAATATGATTTTTTTGGCTCAAATGGGATTTCAAAAGGATACTAAATATATTAGTTATGGAATTTAATTTATTTAAAATTATTCTAATTTGCATAAATAAAATATATTTATCTTGTTAATTTACAGTATCGTAATAAATTCAGGATTTATGTCCCTCAAACTCTACACACTTGATTTTTGGGGAAAACACACAAGAAGAATGAACAATAATGTATAACATTTTCATGAAATATCTATGTATAACTCAGGAGAAATATATAATTGTTATTTCAATTGAAAGAAAAAACTCATAACATGGTACGATTAATTTTGAAATTTATTTTTTAAATAATATAATTAATATATTATTTTTTAAAAATAGACATATAGTATATTGAAATAACAAAAATGTTTTAAAAAAGTTTAAATATATTTATAAATAATTATTATCCCTTAAAAAAATGATGAAATTAAAATTGGGAGAAAAATAATAGAAATATGAAATAATGAAGACAGAGAAAGAGAGAAGGAAATAAACATATAGAGAGGGAGACATTGGTGAGATTTAGATATTTCATATATGACGTGACCTTTTATTTGTAGGGGTTAATTTTATTAAAAAAATTTGGTGGCTACATTTTAGTATGATTAAATTTTATAAAATTTTAAATGGTCCTAATATAGGTGGAATACTATAACATACCTTCCGTTGGTGACCATTTTATGTTTAATTATTCATTATCAAGTGGTCTTGGAGTTTCACTGTAATAAAATTAAAAGTATGAGTAAAAAAAAAGGAAACTTCAATCACGTTTTGACCTTACTTGGGTATAGTTGAATATATAAATAGAATAACATTAACTGGTCACATACATGAACTAACTCTAATGTGATGAATTTTTCAGGGAGTAACAATAACTTTTACATGAATATTATTACTCTCATAAGATTTACATCTAAGGTACTCCCCATATATATATTATAAGACTCCTCACTCAACTAATTTATTATATATAAAATTATGTTATATATTAAAAATATTAATGTTTTAATTAAAATATAAAATGTCTTGGTTTACAAAAAACTATCCTAAATTGAAACATCTGGATGTGTGTACTTTAGGTTGTAAATAGGTCCAAAGTGATTCTTAAATATTTTTAAAATAATATTTGTTTTAGAGATAGATGATTCTCTCTTGGATTATTATAACATAACTATTTTAAACTATATCAAGGATATTTTTTGTGATGATTAATATTATATGTTTTTTATATAGTCCTATGTTTTTAAAAAAATGTAATTTCCGGATTTAGTTGAAAAATTATGTTTTAAAATCAATCTACTAAGACCATAGGGTCTCAAATATAAGGAATATTTCATTATTATAATGCCACTACAATATATATATATATATGTAAATTATGTTTCATAATGGTATTTTTATTAACCTATCTAGAAAATTTTTTTTAATCCAAAAAAATAAATAAATTAACTTTTGATTGAGGAAATGTTCATGTCAAATTGAAATGATAATGATTAATGATTTTATAGAATAATAAAGACTTGTTGAGTAATCACATTTCATTTATATATTTTTCTCAATATTTTACATATGGTAAAACTTTGAAAAACATCTTGTGGGTAATTTAATAAATATTTCAATAATAATCCTAATTTTATGATATTACATGCGGTCCTTTATGGTTGAAAGTTTCCATACCCACGAAAAATTGAAAAAGCCTAATATAAAGAAGTGTTTATCTATAAAATAATCATCTAATTATGTGGGTTTTCATAATTTTCCATTGAGTTTTTTCATCCCAAACATAAATTTTAGATTCTTATTTTTTTTTTGTCCTTTTAAAAAACACCTGAAAAATTTATAATGAGTTGGGAATTTACAATTGGGGAATACTAACTTAATTTAAGAATTTTAAGTATTTTCTTTTCAATAGGGAAGTGAGTGTTAAGAATTTAAAATGGATCATGATTTTATTTCACACTTAAATTACCTCTTACAATATATTATTTCATAGTTTGGGATCTAATATATAGTTTAAAATATTATAATATTAATGTAAAACTTATTATGCACAGTTTTTAATAATTTTTTATAATTTATTTGAAAATTATCAGTATTTAAAAATAATCACTTTAGTATATAATTGATTTGGACAAAAAAATTTTAATATAGAATACACAATATTTAAATTCCTTATTTATATATATTTCATGAGAATGAGTTTAAACTAGTTTTTAATTAATTACCAGTTGCACATGGAATAATATCTTTTTTTATTGAAGGAGAACACCAAAGGACCTATAATATGCATTACTCATTAATTCAAATTGAGTGGACTTATCATGAAACACCATAAAATTATTTCCCTTTATTGTTATCAAAATATTTCTTACATATAAGATCAGAATAAAATAAATATCACTTTATTTTATTTTAATAGAAAATTAAAATATAAAATTAAATACATTATGATACAATTATACCCAGCATAATTATTACAATTACTAAAGTAATAAAACTATAAGTATATTGAAATAAAATAAGATTGAAATATTTATCATCCCAATATAACATAAATATCAAACCACTAATAATATTTATAGAGAGAGAATAGAAAACATTAGAAATAAGATAAAAAAATTCTATAAATAAAATGATAGAATCACAAGAGATATTTTAATGTAGTATTCGTGGTTATATATTGGAACAAAATCTTTCTGTTATATATATTATCATTGAAAATATGGTCATTGGAAATATATTCATTGGAAATTATTTTACTGGATATACATGTATCCAATTATTTTATTATATTTCTATAGTTATTAGTAACATGTTGAAAATAATATACCTAAAAAATAATACATAAATAAATAGAAAGATTATATTCAGTTAAAATATTTTAGTAGAAAAATTTATTTTATATATTATATATTATTATTATTATTATAATTATTAAATAATTATTTGAATTATTTATAAAATTAAATGAAATATTTTAGTTCTAATCTAATTATTAAATAAAATTGTTATAAAATAAATAATTAATTTTGAGGTGACATGATTAATATTATTTTATGTTAAAAACTATATTTTTCAAGAAAATATTTTTTTAAAGTATTGTGAATTTTTATATTGATAAATAAAATTTATAATTTTGGAACAAATAATCTAATGTAATTTTTCTTAATATAAAATTATATTAAGAATAACTTAATTTTTAATTGACTAGAAATAAGTATAAGAACAGTTAACATTTAAAACCACATTTTCTACAAAACAGTTTTTCTATACATGTTGTATTTTGATTCAAAAGTAATTTTTTTATTTAGAATTGAAGTAGATAAAATAGAATACAAATTTAGGAAAATAACATGAAAATTAGTTAATATGGGTCATCTTATATTTTTAGTATAAAAAATACTTTTCTTGTTAAATAACAAAATATGGTAAGGAGGGGTAAATTGTCATGGCTTGAATTTTATTTAATTAACCTACTATATGGGTATTATAATTTTCTTTTGTTATATGTTTGATTCCTTCATAAATCTATTAGCAAAATATTATTACCTAACTCACCTAACTCCCATGTGATTCCACCTTTATCCATTACCTAACTATATTTTCCATGGAAATGCCCCTCATTTTCTCCTATAAATGGGGATCTAATTTAACCCTTAAAAAATACCATTTTACTTCTAATATATCTCTAATATAATCTTTTTTTCCTCTAATAGTTTATTTCTAGATTCATGGTAGCCTTGGGTCTAAATAAATAACCCTAAGTCCTTCATTCTGTGGAAATACGTCTTTTGAAGGAGCGATTACATCAAAGTATATAACAAGTTATTGTTTACCATTTTCACTTACCTTCTTATATAAAGTCTATTTAAATATAATTTTATAATATAGTGATGTTATATTCACATCATTATTCTTCAAATAAAAATATTATAATATTTTGGACCCAGAGGCCACTCAATAGTGCCCCGAGCTTGGTTGGCCATATGGCCTCAATAACATCTCCCCAAATGCTAGAGGATACCGACTAGAAGTGAGGGAATAGGGTGTCTCTAGGGAGACTATGACATCTTAATAGAGTGTATAATAGTATGATATCAATAACATATGAGTATCAGAAGTAATAATACCTATGAATGTCATATTTCAAAAATAAACAGTAGAATACTGATATAAATAAACAATGCCAGAAGACATCACATATATTAAATGATGAAACATGTCATATATATCTAATAAGGTTGTCAAAATGTATTTTCATGGTATATCTACAATACAGACGACAAAAGTAAAAAAAGTCCAAAAGTATCCCTATAGCATCACAGGCCTCAGTTTAGTCCCATTCTCTCATATTCCTAGTTAGAAAATCAAGTACCTATATCAGATCTCATTCCCATGTCATCACCATCCGTCATATTTTCAATTTGGGTATCAAAAGGTGGACTAAATAGGGTCTAAGATATAATCCTAGAAGGAAACCACCCAGGGTCTATTCCAGTCAGTTAGTGAATATTTGTATATAAACAACGTGAAGGTAATATATGACAAGGAACCAAAAAAAATTAAACATCCTATAAGGAAAATTCTTTTAACCAATTCATTAATAATTTAAAACTATGATTATATAGTTAGGACTATGTTAATGTATGATCATGTTCATTTTAATAATTCAAAAAAATTTAGTTATAAGTCTTGAGACCTTGAAAAATCCTGATATCCCCTTTATAACATAAGTACAAGAGACTGCTAAAAATGATACCTAAAATGTATAAGTCAAATATTGACTCGAATCTTGTGCCTTTTATGGTAGGCGTTTCATAAATCCATTCCATTCATTGTTATTTTTAGAACCTGATACTATCCTTGGAATTCGAAAGTATGAATCCATGTCTCACTCAAGGTGTAATATGAACCGACACCCTACAAGCCCATCCATGGAGATCCTCAAGAACCTTGGTATCTCTCATGTTGTGTAATAAAATCCTTGCCAACTGAGTACATCATTGGCAGTGCACTATGGGAGACCAAGTGTCACCAATGGAATAATGATCAAATTCCCTTTGAGAATCTCCCTCGTATTCTCATATGAATCCATGTATCACTCATCATATAATAGTTAAGCCTCAGAGTCCATCCTTGATAGTCTTCTAGGGAGTCCAAGTATCACATATTCATAAGAAAGGTTCAATCCAATTGAGCACATACACGACATTATCATTTGAATCCACATGTCACCAAAATCATATAGACATTTAACCAATTCAGTAACCTTGAATCATTATTAATTAACTATGCCAAGTTCAAAACAATGAACATCTCATTTATAAATCACTTCAAAATGGTGACTAAAATAAAAGGACAAGCATATAAGTCCTACCTTCCACATACTCATGTGGGAAAAACTTTACAAAGAGTGATTCAAGATTTAATAAGAAATCACATGGCATTACCTCTATTTAACTCACACGAGAACATCACAATAAAATAAATTAAAGATAAAAAATAAAAAATATAGCATATACTAGGGACATTTAATCCATTCCATTTCTTCATTTTATATCAATTACAATTTACAACTCATATTCCAATTCTGTTTACATTTTAATTCATCCATTTAAAACCCAAGGTAAGGTAATAGACACATTTCAAGGTATCTAAGTTTCATGGCCACCCATGGTGGTTTAATTCAATTAGTCAACACAACTGAGGGGCGGTTCCATTTCCATGGTATTCAACCTATAACAAAGATTAACAAAACTATTTAATTACATAGGCCATGTGTAGTAATTTAAGGATTCAATTTCATTTCAAGGCAATGCACAAAAATTGGTTGTGTGACACAATGACCTATAAAAACAACTTTATTTTTAATGAAATGTCTGATACCACCAAAGATAGTTTCTTAGTTGATAGAGTATCCATTATCAACTCATGATTTATCTCTAATCTGGGGAAAATTGAAAAAAATAAAGAAAATATTCTTAGGGAAAATCACATTGCATCTAAATAGTGTAACCAATATCTAGAAGAATAGAAAATGGTTAAAATGGAATATAGATCTTTCCTTTATAGATTCAATGAGATGACCAAACCTAAAATTAGAGATCAGATGAAGAAGTTATCTTGATTCCAAGAATAGTGAAGGAGGTGATCTTCTGAAGGATGCTCTTGCTATGCAAGAGAGAAGAAGAGTGAAATTTCGGTTAAAAATAGATTTTTTAAGTAGGGGAAAATTTGGAATGTATCTAAAAATAGGGAATTTCATGGATTTTCCACATATTTTGGCCAAAACATGTGCTATCCATGAAAAAATTCTATGTAGGGAAGAGGCACCCACATAGTTTTGGAGCACGATTTGACTATCTATGTGAAAACCAAGAAAATTGACAAGATAAACATTGTTGAGATAACCGTACAACCATGAGAACTGAATTGAATAGTTTGTCTAAAACCATGAAGCCCATTTTATCTCTCTTCCCAATCATCACATGATTTGTTAAACCATTCTTCCAGCCCTAAATGGTTTAAACATACCATAGACTATTCAATTTTTAACCCAAATCTCAGGTCTCTAGAACTAAACCAGCCCCAAACACCCCTAACACCTCCATGACCTCAAAGAGAATTCACACTAGGTCATATCTAAATACTTAAAATAATAATTTATGGATATAAAAGCATCCATATCCCAAAGAATAACCTAGTTATTACAAGTGTCTCCCTTAATGAAAATCATCCTTGAATTTCCCTTCGAAGGGTGGTGAATCCAGATCTGTGAGTAACCCTAGACACTATGATTGTACATTAGTATCCCTCTCTTAGGTATCATCCTATACAATAATGTGCTACCATAGCGCTTATACTAAAGGAATTGACCATCCTCGAAGAACCCTTATTCTACGATCCAAAATACATATAGGATGCTCATGCAAGGAAATATCTACTAGAAGCTCAACCTCCTCAATCTGAAAGGTATGAGATAGGTCAAAATAATAGTATTGTAGCTGAGAAACATAGAAGAATTAATGTATAGCTTGGTACGTCTGAGGTAGCTTCAACCGATAGAATACTTGTCTGAATCTCTCTAGAATCATAAACTACTCGAAATACTACTGTGAAATCTTACCCATCTCTCAATTCTTCTATGTCCCAGCCTTGGTGAAACATGTAAGAAACCCTAATACCCTACCTGAATTTCTGGCTATTGGTGTAATATTTATGACATGACTATGTAATATCCATCGGATTCTGAATCAACCAAACTTTCTCTCTGGTCTCTCGAACTAAATTAGGTCTAGTCATTTCTTCGTCTACTAACTCAAACCAACTCAGGGGTGATTAGTATGTCCAACCAAACAAAGCCTTATAAGGTGCTATATGAATAGTATCCTAAATGCTATTTTTGTTAGAAAATTGAACAAGGGGTATATGCCTCTCCCAAGAACCCCCAAAATCTAGGAAAAATGCTTGAAACATGTCCTCAATAACCCGAATCATGTGCATTGTCTAGCCATCTTTCTAATGGTGTTACACTATGCTCAGAAGCACCTGTATACCCAAATCACTTTTTAGCCATTTCTAGTATCATGAAGTAAAATGAGTGTACCTATATATAAGGATAGTATGTGGAACCCTATGAATTCAAACTATCTCATGAATATTTAACCATCCAAACACATCCACAATAAAGGTTTCTTTGATCGGCAAGAAATGTGCAACCATTGTGAGCCTGTCAACAACAACCCATATGCAATAATTACCTTGAGGTAACCTCGGTAAACCTATTATCAAATCCATTGTGACATAATTCCATTTCCACTTGGGAATGTGTAGCTGATATAAATGTCTGGCTGGTTACTAATGTTCCACCTTTATCTACTGAGAGGTGAAACACCTCATGAAAAAACTAGCTACATCTCTTTTCATACCTAGCCACTAGTACTAGTGATATAAATCCCAATACATCTTAGTGACTATGGGGTGAATTATCCAAGATAATGCATGAAAGTATCGCATTATCTCCTCTCGCATGTGTAAATAAACCTATACACAACTATGTACTCACATAATCTCATCCTTGCCTATGGTCTAAACAGGAGGAAGGTCCTCACATACAACACTCTCCCATAGAACTTAAACTTTAGAGTCTGATAACTGCCTCATCTTAACTCTATCCATAAGGGTAGAGGTAACAAATAAGGATGATATATATCTGCTTCTGACTGTCGAGCACCTCCAAGTAAATCTCATAGAGAAACGACATGATCTACCACTCACTGTTATCCTATTGCACTGTATATATCTGAGTCCTCCTTTTTAGTGCATTGACCACTGAAATGCCATTAACAAGTATATGGGAAAGCTTTAAGTCAAAATACAATAGGTATTCAACCCACCTTTGATGCTTCATATTCAAATTGTACTATATAAATATGTACTTGAGGATTTTGTGGTCGATTTATATGACAATACTCTCTCCCTATATATAGTGTCTCTAACAATAAAACGTTTTGACAATGATATATAACTTGAGATTATTCATCAGGTAGTTACTCTCATGTGGCATCGACTGCTGAGACTCTCATGACACAAGTCTATCCCCATACACATGAACAACTCCATGTTTGATACCTAATTCATCACATTACATGGTGTAACTCCTTCCGAGATTCAGGAAAATCAGTATCGATACTGAACTAAATCTCCATTTCATATTCTAAAAGTCCATATCACAACAATCCATCCATAAATACTTCACACCATTTTTAGTCAGTCTTGTCAATGGAGTTGGTAAGCATGAAAAGTCCTGTATGAAACACCTATAGTAACCATCTAGTCCTAATAAAATTTAAACATCAAAGATGTTCTTGGGATTCTCCCAAGAAACTATATATCTCACCTTATCGGGTTCTACTAATACTCATGTCTCTGAGATAATGTGACATAAGAAGTGAATTTGATTCATTTAGATGTTGTACTTTGTGTGATTATCATATAACTAATGCTCTCATAGTGTATTCAATATTATATCTAGTTTTTTGTATTTTTCATGTTGATTATGAGAATACATCATGATGCCATCCATGAAAACCACAAAAAACTAACCATGATAATGATGGAGCACTCGGTATATCGATTCCATGAAGAACGATGGTGCATTCGAGAGACCAAATGACATAAAAAAACTCATATAGACCATACCTACTATGAAATGTTGTGTGTGATATGTATGAAGGTCTACTACACACTTTATGAAAACTAGATATCAAATTAATCTTTGAGAAGACCATTAATCCTCTGATCTGGTCAAAGAGATCATCTATTCGCGACATAGGATACCAGTTCTTAATCATCAGATGGTTCAATTTCCAATAATCCAAACATAGCCTAGGGGTTCTATCCACCTTTTTTGGAAAAATGTATGGAGAACCACATAGAGATGTACTAGTTCATATAAAACCCTTTGAATCTAAATCCTATAGTTTCCTCTTGAACTCTTGCAACTCCTTAGTAGCCATACTTTAAGGAAGAATGTACATAGGTGAAACTCATGACACTAGCTTGATAGGGAACTATAACTATCTCACTAGATGAAATCAGTAAAATTCATTCGGTAAGACATCCCTTAAATGATTGAACACTGGAGGGAAATATTCTTGACATGTCCCTTGAATATACAAATAAAAACTCTTAATTTGGGTTGTCATCCCACCGAACCCACGATGCTCGAGTCCAAGTCAGCATTCCTAGACATCCCATCCACTATTGTGAATAAAATAACCACCCTCTAGTGATGTGAAGGTCACCCATTAGTGATAGGAATCAATGAAAGCATGAAAGATGACCAACCATTCCATCCTATGAATTATATCAAAACCAGTCATCTCGAGGACATAGAAGTTTCATATGAAGTGAAACCCACCAATATCAAAGGGGAACTCCCTACACTAATTTATACATTTATTTATAATCCCCAATGGAGTGTCAGGAATCAAAATACCATTAGAGGTTTGAACACTGATCCCAAGGCTCACCACAATGGAAAAACATATAAAGCTATGTGAGGCCCCTATATCAAAAATTGAAGAAACTAAAGTAGAGGCTACTAGAATATTACCTATGATAGTAGAAGTTCTAGGATCCTTATATTGATGGGTATATTGTACTATGTATATCTGACATGAATCATGGCCCTATGATACTACTTGGATACCCTAAGCAGATCCAACATGATATCAGTTTAAGTTTGTGGTATGACTACCACACCCAAGACCACCACCTTGGATTGATTGACCAGCTTTATTCCAGATCATTTCCTAACAAGAGGTTGCAAACCCTGCTCTTGAATGTGGATTTAGTGAAGACCCTTGTTCACTAGATTTTGGTAGAAAAAATCTACCGAAGTGCTATATATGTCCCATCTTGTCTCAATATCGTAACTCTTCTGGGCCCCTTGTACACTATATCCTCATATTTCTTGACCTAAAACAGTGTTACCACCTCACATGGATACCTCAGTGTGTGCTTTGAATTATAGTATCATGATGCGGAAGATCCATATGATGATTCCTACTATTGGTTGATGTATTAAGAGATCTATATGTTGAACCTCCCTTGATCACACCTCTAGCATCTGTCAGTTTTCACTCTATTATAAGATCTTGATTAACTATTCTGAAAATTATAGTCATTTGGAATATATTCACATGTGATCATATTTTTTACCAGATACCACACTCTAATTGAACAACTTTTGATACCTCATAACAAATCAGAATTGGTGCAAAGCACTGGAGCTCAGTAAAATGGTCCATGTAATCCATAACAGATAGCGCTCCATACTCTAGATGTAAGAACTCATGGGCTCTATCAACCCTTAGTATCTCAGGATAAAATTAGTCATATAATGAAATATTAAAATACCTTCATGACATATCCCAATGAAGAAATATTTGAGTAATAACATACAAACATCTCTTGGGGGAGTCATGAAACATATACATAGTGATATTGAACCTCCTCTTAGGAGGCATCACCAGATGCCAGAAGATAGATAGAAAGGCCTCGAACCATGAATCTGTAGTCCATGGTCTACCATCCCCAAAAAATGTGGGTGGATGCTGCTACTAAAACTCACATGTCAACACTGCCATAGTCTGTGCAGGTTTCAGTGCTCCTTGAATGATATACATAAAGTACAAGAAACCATCTCGAATTGTGCCTCATCACATGTGTCTGGTATGATGACTAATACTCTAGCTCTCACTACTAGAGGATCCATTGGAATCCCATGGTCCAACACCTCCATAGTGTGATCATCACCACTTTCCCAAAATATTAAAGGAGTTCTCTAGCTGGAACAAGTCTCCAATTCCAATAAAACTCATCAATTCCATATTATTGTCATATTTTGTAGGAAAAAAAATCACAGAACAAAAATAAGATAGTTATAATCTATCCTATATAATAACTCACCCCTCTTCCTTCTCTATGAGTCACGACTGGATATTATACAGATCATATATAGAAGAGAGACTCTAGCAATTTCCCCTACTATGGTTTGGTCTGGTGAAGTTATATTATGTAAGTCACTTCAATTTTCATTTCATTCTAGACTCATTTAACATTTCACTTTCACTTGAATTAAAAAATTCATTATCATTTGATTTCATACTTAAATGAAATTTATGAAATTTAATTTAGAAAGTTGAACCACTAGTCCACCATATTATGATCCATGAGGGACGATACTCTTCAGGGACCAAAACATGGAGTCCACCTGATTCATACCTTAACAAATTCCGAATACCTTTCACAGAAACAGGTATATAAATCAGAAGTCTAATGAAAATAGCATGTGTCACGAACCAGCCCGAGTCGACCCTGAACCGGTCACCCAGGCCAGCCCGCGACAAGTCCCGAGAGGCATTCCCGATCCTCCTGGGATGGTGACAAGCACCAAGGTCATCAATAGAGTACACAAGGGAACGATTTCTCCCATATATAAACAATCAAACAAACAACGGAAATAAACGGACAGCCCAAAAAGAATTTATATAAAAATTGAACTAAATATTATTTGTACAAGAAACTAAAATTAGAACAAAACCAACAACTCAAATGAACAATCCTGATGAAAAAAAAACTCCATGTGACACTTCTGGTCACTCTCCAACATAATGATAAAAAGTCGCCCATGGTGATCGAATTAAAGATGAAACCTGCACAAGGGCTAAAAAAAGAAGAAGACTTTAGGCGTGAGTATTAAAACTCAGTAGGTTAGCCCGGTATTCTATTCCCAATGCACATTACTTTAAAATAAAAGAAACATCAATTTATAGTTTTAAATTCAAGATTTGAAAGTATGGTTTTCAAATGAGGTTTCATGCTATAATAATTATCAGACAAAAACATGCATGTTTAATAAACAAAAATGCAAGTAACAATTATTTTCAAAGAGGTGAAACTTCAAAATGAATATAGTTTTCAAGAGGGCTGCTTTAAATAATTTTAACATTCAAATAAATAACACATACTACTGAATTTACCAACCAAACACACCGTATGCCGACGGTGAGTACAAAATAGCCAATGAGCACTAGTCACAGGAATACCCCTAGGCACTAGTTAGTTGTGATCCCCAGGTACCTCGTATCTCGGTGAAAGTAACCATAATAAATATCCGTTCTCGTGCACGAGCCACTAGTAGGGAACATACCCATAACCTAGTGGTCCCCAATCATCATCATCATCATATTTTAGTTAGTTTTGTCATCATCAAACTTGCTACGTGAAACATGGGCCAATCCCCACAGAATCACTAGTATACTAGTACACGTCCGCCCACCCAGATGCCCAGGATTCCCTTTAGTGCTCAATAAAGTTACACATATTATCAAATACACATTTCACATCCACATTCCATTCCAAAACCATAAAAACACAAACAGCCCATAATCATTCTTCACATTTCTTACACAAATCAACTAACCGCTAAATATTTCGGTAAAACAATTTCATGAAGTGTATTGAGGCTTTTCACATAAAACTATTTCAAAAAAACTCTTTAAATTATAGAAACACATCATAACCAAACCAAATCATACTTTCCAGCCCAATAAACATTTAATAAAATCATTTAATGGACCATAAAACAATCCCAATTGCACAAATTGTTATATACAAGTAAAACACTCCTTCATTTCTAGGAAATGCCAAATGGGCCTTTAATTATTTTCTCAAAACTATCCTTTGAAGAAGGTATGAAGTTTAATTCTATTAAGGATATGTATAAACACAATTTACAGTAGAAAAACACATTCATAAATCTCTTATAATACTCAGGTTACATATTCAAAACACAACTATTTTCATAAAGATGTGAAACAGTCCATTTTTGGGCAACTCGGGCCAAAATATGTTGTAAATCAAAACACACTTGATTGTAAAAACAAATACAAATAGGAAATCCATATAAGTACCCAAAAATACCATTTATAATTATTCCAATTCCTTTATAAATCCAAACAAAAAACTTTTAAATCACACATCACACATAAAAGCCAGCCGGGCAATTTACCGAACACATGACATGCCCTTTTTAAACAAAACAATTTATTTTAAGTACATGAAAAGGAATAAAACACCAATTGAAAGCCATATTTTCATTCAAGATACTGTAACATGTTAAAAATACCATATTCCAGATTATAAACCTCACAAAATATTTTCAAAAGATAACGGAATATTTAAACAAACACTTGTTGAGAACTTTCATGACAAAACAACACTACCGTTCACAAACCAATGATTAAACAAACACTTTGAACACCAATAAAATTATCCAAAGGATGAAAAACAATAATAAACATATATATCTGGTGTTAAATATAATAAAATGATGAAACTTAAATAATAAAGTCACGTGCAAGGGGTATCCTACCTCAAATCTTTGGCGTAATTGAAACGCACACCCGAAATCACCCGCCGCGGGTTTATAAACCCTAAAACTATAAATACCAGACCTAAACAAACATAAAACCCATCAATAAACATTGTATAACAAAACCCTATGTCGATCAAGACTAGGGTACAATATAAAACCAAGAAATAATGAATGGAGGGGGAAGAGGAAGAAGAAAGGAGAATGAATCTCACCTTTCATCCTAGAAAACTCTTCGTCTTCCATTATATATGAAGCGCTAGAGAAAAGGTAATGTCTTGAAAATTCTTGGAGAGACTCCTACGATCTGGAAGAACCAGGGGAAGAAAATTGGTGGCCAAAATAATACGAATTGAATGCGTTATGGGTGCAACAATTTACCTTATCAATTCTGGACGTTTTGAGGAAACCAGAGAACAATCGCCCTAATACGCGACCCATATGAGCTCCAAAGAGGTAACATAGACTATTAGGGCTAATATAGGGTTATTGTCTTCTAGGGGGAGGTGGAATCACCGAAAAAGAGTAAAAAATGTAAAAGATATAAATGAAACAAATTATGTTTTTTAAAACAGGAAATGGGCCCATGGGCTGGCCCAATACCTAAATAAGTAACCCAAATTCACCCGGCCTATGAATTTATAATGGGTCCAAAAGGTTAAATAAGTTTTAATATATCAGTATAGGACAAGTGGGAATTTTAATGGGTGAAAAAGGATGAAAAACAAAATAGTTATAAAAGAAACAAATTCGGTTTTTAAAACTGGGAATGGGCTCACGGTTGGCCCAAATCATGAAGTAACCACCCTTTCTTCAAAAACTACTAAACAAACAATGGGGATCCAAAATTAGGGTGGTTAGACACATATGAAACTTCAAAACTCAAGATTCATCTCATCAAATACCCATGAAAAGGATCGGTATTTCTAATGGGCCGGATCAATACAATGACAGAAAAGAAAAAAAAATCGTGTGTGACAGCATGCAACAAGTAATCCATCCTAAATGGCATGACATAATACATGGCATGTGAAATCTAGTAGGAACCTATATGATGAATGAGATGGAACACCCTCATCTCATCAGGTTTCAACATAATAGAACCATTATCATATCAATTATAACATCGAAATTCAATTACCTCACCCAATGGGGGAATTAATAAATTGTAATAGTCAAAATATAGAAAAATAGTTAAATTAGAGTCAATTTGTATTTTTCTAATACACAGGAAAGATACACCAAGTAACAACTCATTTCAAATACCTATTCCTTCAATCCATTTTTAATATCACCAAATAGTAAATCAAACAAGAAAAAACTGATCTAATACCACATTGTAATGTCCTGAACCTGTATTCCACTCAATATTTCTCCGATCCCAGTTGGCCACATCACCTCAAGCACATCTTCCAAAACGTTGGAGGATTCCAACTAGCAGTGTGGGCCTAGTGTGTGTCTATGGAGAGACTATTCCCTATCACTGAAGTGTAATACATTGGAATATTAATATCATATTATTAACAGAAGCTGTAATACCTACAGACAACATGTGTGAAAAATAAATTGTGGAATACTGATATAAATAAACATTTACAGAAGATATCTCAAATAAAAAATTATGATACATGTCATATGACTCTAATAAATCATCAAAAACATGTTTACATAGAAGATGTACGATACACATAATAAAATTTCAAAAGGACAAAAGTATCTTAGTAACATTGCAATCCTTAGCTTGGTCCCATTCTTTCCTACCCCTTAGAAGAAAATCAAGTACCTATAGAAGAGAGATTTCCCTTATCAACAACTGTAATCATATAGTCTATTTGGGTACCAAAAGGTTTCCCAAACAGGGTGTGGGATATAATCGGAGTAAGTTGAAACCCATGGTATGTTTCAATAAGTCCGTAAATATATGTATAACAATAGTGTGCAAGAAATATATGACAACTAAGTAATTACTCAAAACTAAATATCCTATAAGTACAATTCATTTGACCAATTCATTTAGAAAGTAAAACTCTAACTAAATAGTCATATCTAAGTCATTTTATGATCAAGTTCATTTTTTAAAATTAAAACTCTTTTATTTTAAAACTCTCGAGACCTGAAACAATCCTAGTGTCCCCTATATAACATAAGCACAATAGATTCTTAAGTAGGCCACTTAAAAGGTATAAGTCAAAGACCAACTCCAATCTTGTGGTTTGGCTTGACAGACTTTTCATATATACATTCTATTCATTAATCATTTCAGAACCTAAGTGCATCCCAGGGATTCCTAAGTTGGAATCCAAGTCTCAATCTAGGTGTATTATGAACCAACACCTTATGATCCCATTCATGGCCATCCTCAAGAACGTAGGCATCACTCTAGGTGTGGTATAACATCCCTTCTAATTGAGTCCATACTTGGTGATCCACTGCAGGATCCTAAGTATCACCAATGGCATAATGATCAAATCACATTTGAGTCTATCCATGGTATAATCATATTAATCCATGTATCACTCAACATATAATAGTAAAAACTTAAATTCCATCCTTGGTATTCTACAAGGGATTCCAAGTATCACTCAATAATAAGAATGATTCAATCCAGTTGAGTCCATCCCTGGAATTATCATTGGAATCCATGGGTCACCCAAGGAATATAAACATTTAACAAATTCAATAACGTTCAATAAATATCAATTAACTATATCAAGGTAAAATCCATGAACATATCATTTATAACTCACCTAAAAAGGGAGACTCAAAGAAAAGGAAAATATTAAAAGTCTTACCTTCCACATACTCAAATGGGAGAAACTTTATAAAGATTTATTCAAGCATTAACAATCAATCAAATTGAATAACCTCTATTTAACTAACATGGGCACATTACTATAAAAAAATTCAAGATTAATAAGAAAAATAATGTCATAGCCTAGGGACACATCATCCATTATCTTTATTTATTCAAAATAAATGACAATTTACAACTCATATTTCAATTCACTTTATAATTCAGTTCTTTCATTTAAAACCCATCAAAAGGTAATAAGAACACCTCAAGGTATCCCAGTTTGAAGGACCCCCATGGGGTCCTAATTCAATTATTCAACAAACCCAAGGGGTGGTTATGTTTCCAAGGTTTTCAACCAATAAAAAACATTAACAAGACTCTTTAATTACATAGTCCATGCCTAGAAATTTAAGGATTGAATTTCATTTCAAGGTGACACCAGTAAATTGGGCATGAGAAAAAATGACATATAAAAACCCCTCAACATTAAACAAACGGAATGATCCCACCTACTATAGGTCTGTAGTTGATAAATCATCTAGTATCAACTTTTTATTTAGCTCTATTTAAGAGAAAATCAAAGAACAAATGAAGAAACTATTAATAGGGAAAATCATCTTTCACCTAAATAGTGAAACTGATATCCAGAAGAATAGAGAACAACTAAAAAGGAATCAAGATCTTACCATTGCAGATCCAATGAGATGAACGACGTTCTATTTGGAGATCAGACAAAGAATTTATTTTGAATCTAAGAATAGTCATGGAGGAGAGCTTCCCAAGAGTTCTCTTGCTGTGTGGGAGAGAACAATAGTGAAAATTAGGATAAATATATATTTTTAATTATGAAAAATTGTAATTTCAATCAGAATAGGGTATCTTATATTTTTTCCAAACCACACACATACCGTGGATGGGTATCTATAGAGAAGGGGTATCCGCATGGTTTAGGTGCACAGTTTAACTAACCATGCACAAACTGTGAAAATTACCTCTTTAAAAATTGAAGAACTAGTCGCATGACCATGAAACCCAAAACACATATTTGGTCTAAAACTGTGGGACCCATTTCTTCTATCTTCCCAAGACTCATATGGTTTGTTAAACCATATGGCATTCCCTGTATTCTTTAAAATTACCATGTTACGGACCATTTTCACCCCAAATATCAGGTCTCTAGCTTTAAACCAGCCCCAGACACCCCGAACACCTCAATGACCTCAAAGGGAATTCATATTAGGACACATTTAGACATTAAAACTGATAATTTATGGAAATAAATGGATATTTACCACAAAGAATAATTGAGTTCTTACAATTATATTTCTATTATATAACTCTATACTCTTATTCATTGATTATTATAAGATGTTCTTGTTTGGGCCAATTTAACCACCTACATGAATGTTTCTAGACTATATTAACCATCTAAAACATTAATGAATATAAATACATTTATAATAGTAATTTATAAAATTAATAATTAAATAATGTTTTTTTTGGTTTTGGAATAGTAATGTAAATATTTAGAAAATTAGAAATATTTAACCTCTTTTCGTTAAAAATTTCCAAAACAAGCGTGTTATGGATTTCATCTTGCAAAATTATTTCCAAATATGACTTGGAATGAACCTAAATCTTAATGAAACATTATGGAAAGTATGTTATAGTACCTTTGAGAATATATTATTGAGGATTATTATATCAAATAAAAATAATTAATGACAACATTAAGAAATGTGTACCAAATAATCAAAGTCATGAACTTCCGATGATGAGAATCAGATATATATATATATATATAAACAATATTAATTTAAGGAATGATTATAATAAAATTATATAAAAGTTAATAAAACATTATATGGTTATGATTTAAGTGATTAATATTATTATTCTTATTGTACTGGAGGTTAATGTATGTTCATAGAAATCGGGGGTAAAAGTAAAAATGTCCCATCTAAATTTCATTTTATTGAGACATATACCATATTCACTACTTTTCTCCTTTTTTGTGCTATTTATACTAAATTAGGGAATTATTTTATGAAAACTATAATTGAACTAAAGGGATTTACTAATCCAAATAATGTTCTCTATTTCAAGGGTATTTGATTTAAAAGTAACCAAAGCAGTGAGAGTTTATTCTCTAATATCATTTTCAAATCAATATTATTTATGAATGAATTTATAATTATAGAGAGAATAATGTTTAATAAATATTAAATCACATATATTTTATTCTCCTTAGGTTATTCTTGGGGTTTAAAAGTTATTTTACCCTTTCACATTATATTGGTTCCTTGTTCACTCTAAAAAAATGGTTAATGAATTTCATTTTAATTTATATTTTACTTAATTTAAAAAAGTTTCATAGTATTATTTTTAATGTTTTCTAAATGAGTGATTTTTAAATGACTTTAACTCACCTTATAAAAAGTGTGAAAATATTTTTAATTTTTAACATTTTACATGTGACATTATATTCAATCCATTTTCAGGATTTCTCTCTCTCAAGTTTCCTTTCTAAATTTTCTTCTTTTTCAAAAAATAATTATTAAATTCTTTATTTTATAAAATATTTTCTTTTTAAAATAAATTTTTATAAAGTATATTTATTCTTATTTAAAAAGTTTTTTGAATTATCTTATAAAGTGTTTTTTATCTATTTCAATGTCATCTACTACTTATTATGATCAATTTGGGATATACCTTAATACTATAATCCACCTTCATCCACTAAATTTCCATTGATCACGTTTTCAGGTATTATTCATGAAACTTATTTTATGATCATGAGAAAATTAAGCTATAAAGGAATAATGAATGTTTTCAAGATCACATGACAAAAATATGTTTGGGTTTTCACTAACAAATGTTTCGGAAGAAATCATATCACCCTCCAATGAATTTGATAATGTTTACATATCAAGAGATTATTGGAAATAGGGATTGATCCCCCACACCCAATGAACTTTTCCCACTAAGGGATGATGTGGACAAGAATTATATCATCCCCTAATGAATTGGGTAGATAATTATATATCTTAACCTGGTATATTAGTGATTTTGGTATTATAACCAATCCATTAAGGGTCTCAGTTCACTATGTGTTTGGTCTTGGTAGTGATGACACAAGGGATTATCTTCTTTGCTTATGTATATTACACATTTTTTTGACTATGATTTTCTTTCATGTCTCATGATTATTTTCTATTGTATCTATATTATTATGCATTATTTATTATGTTATTCCAAAATCATTGTTCCAAGAGTTCTGATTATGATCTATGATTTATTATGTATGATTATCTTATGTTATGTTTATACACCATTATTTTGTACTTATAACCATATTCTCTTCCTATGCTCACTTAGGATCTTCGATTGTTATATCTTAAGATTTCCCTTAGTGATCATTTGAGATTACTATTTTTACTTAAGTTTACATTCCCCAATAAATGAGGAGAAGTATTATATATAATGTTTCTATAAGGATATCATGTCTATAGAATTTTATAGGGATTATTGAAGACTTATTATTAATTGAAAAATAACTGGGTAATCTCCAAAGACACTTAACCAATTTGTTCAAGGGTGAGATTTAATGTTTGAGGTAAAGAATATTTATTTGAAATGATGTTCTATTTATGTGTATTATGATTGGTTTAACTTTATCAGTATCTGAGTAGGCTCAGTTATTTTTGAGTATTAGTATTATAAAACATTAGTGAAAACCCAAATGATAAATCCAAGTATAGTAACACATTATATATTTTTTTAAACTTGAGTGTAACTTCCCGCCACTTATCATTGTCTTAGGAGGGCAGTGAGATATTTCTTGGACTTAAGAGATATACCCAAGAGGCCAAAGGCTTGAAATAAATGCCGAAGGTCTTCAAACACAATTTGGGGGATGATTTTCCATTTGAAGATAAAACATCCAACCAAAAAACATAACCAAATAATACACTACATGATGCATGTATAAATGGAATGCAACTAAAAAATTTCATTTATTGTAAACCAATTGAAGAGTACCACATCAGAAGATAAAATGACATTGAAGTAAACAATAGAATAAAATAGTATTAAAAATAAAAGAAAACTGAAAGTCAAAAAAACTCCACATGATCCATGCTCCAACTCCACCAAACCTCCCATATATCACAAAGTAGTGCTAAGGATTTGTAATAATTTACATTTTTCCATATCCAAATAGACAATATCTAAAAAAACAGCAAAGGGACAAAGCAAGGGTGAGTACTAAAACATATTATGTTTCCCTTGATGACTTCCCTACTCGTTCCACTAGAATAGAAATGTTAGAAACATTTATATAAAATAGTTTATATAAAACAATTTCTAAAGTATTTTACAGCAAAATATAAATAAGTTCCATAAAAATTAGTTTTCCAACAAAAATACCATTTTCAAAGAAATAAACCAAATTATTTCTTAAAACCATTTGACAAGTTCCCTTTGGCATTACCATTCCATTCCACATATCCACACTACTAACCATGCATGCATCCTTTTGACAGTTCCATACTCATGAGAGATTTTTAATCAATCTAAAAAGACATCAAAATGTAATTATATCCCACGTTCCATTACACCTTTAACACCATGAACATATTAATATTTCAACCAAGCCTTATAAATTCAATATTAACATGCCCCCAAAGTATTCCCAAAACTCATCTCAATCCAAACATGCCAAAACTATTTCAGTAAAATGATCTTTTTATTGAAATCCTTTCAAAAAAAGTTAATTCAAAAATCCGAAAAATCCATATTTTAAAATCAAAATTTTAAAATCAAAATTTTAAAATCATTAGACCAAAGAAATATGCACAAATCTTTACAAAAAATAAAAAATTTCACCAAAAAACCATAAATCATCACTAAAGAGGATTTATATTAGGATTTGAACAACAGTTTCATAAGAAAAATTAAATAACTTAAATCAACTTGATACTAATCCAATCAGTTCTATAAAGGGGTGTCAAGAGTTAAGCCACCAACCTCAAGAGTTTTGGTTAAAATGATAAACGACATGAAAAATGTCACAAAAAAGGGTTGAATTTACATGAACCTACCTTAGATATTTTCCATTAACATAAAACAAGAAAAATCTAACAATATTTTGTATCTAAAACTTTATATCTACTTACAGAGTGTATAAATCTATGAAACAAAGAGAGAGGGTGAAGTAGATCTAAGAAAAACATTAAGAATGATTAGGAATGATCACATACCCTTAGGAATCGACTTCCAATCACAAATGGAAACCTTCAGATCACCTCCAGATCAATGGAAAAACCTTCCTTGACCTTTTAGAGGGTAAAATTCTGAGTTAGGGACACATATGGGGAAAATGAGGGTTCAAAATCTTAAACTGACCGAGATCCACTTTTTAAGGAAGTGGTTTCTTCCATGCAGGTTTTGGTTGTACAGTTTGGAAGGTCATGTGCTAACCATGAATTACCCAATGCCTTATGGATGTCCCTTTCAGGATCATATCACAGGGTCCTCAAACCATGCACCAACCATGTTGAAGCCACTACCTAAAAATGAAAAATTCCTTTTTCCAAAACACTTGATTTCTACTAAAAAGATGCACTGTTTGGAAAAACTATGCACTACCTGCGCACATTCTCTTTTTCCCTTGTCTCATTGTTCATGGTTTCATAAATGTTTTTCATGGTTTCCATAACCTATAGACCACACATGAACCTATATAAAATCCCCAAAATACTAAAAAGGTTCTCCAAAATCTCCCAAAATTCATCCTAACACTTTATATAATTAAAAATAATAGAGAAAGGATTGCATAACTGAAATTAGGGGTTCCACATTCTCCCCACCATTAGTATTTCCATCCTTAGAAAGTAGAAACCCAAAATTTGACTGAAAATTTTCTATCCATTTCTCTTTAATTTCCTTTCAACATTCCTAAGTCTCTTCCTGAATCTGACCATGTTTCCATAAAACCCACAATAGACCGATGATTTTACCACGTAAGGATATCTCTTTCCAATCCTAAATTTGTACTGTGATATGTACTAATGATTTATCTGGATCATGGTCAACATGATCTCATTTTATTACATGGTTAGGGTTAGGCTGATACTTTTTCAACTAAGATACGAGGAAAAAATTGTGCACCATACTGAATGGTGGTGGCAATTCCAAATTATATGACACATCTCTAATCCATTATATTATATATCAAAAGGGCATATGTATCAAGGATATAAATTTACCTATTTACCAAAAATATCGGTGTCCATGCCTTGGAGAAATACTTAAGAACAAATAATCACTCATCGCGAAGGATAAAAATCTTTGATGATAATCCAATTATGATTTATGATGATTGTGAGCTGTATCCATACATTTTATGATCAACTAAATCTTATCTGTTGTTTCTTACAAGTATCATCCCAAATAATGTAGTCTCATGTATTTACACCCTATAATGTAGAGAATGATAATGACACCCATACAATCATTTAAAATCATCCATATGTATCAAGGCCTGATAGCTGTTGTTACATGATAACTCCACTAACGGCACATGATCTTCCCACGAGTCACAAAAATCCATAACAAAAGCATGAAACAAGAAATCCATTATTTGAATCATATAGAGGATTGTCTATCCATCTGAGGATGATACACCATTCTCAAAGTGAACTACTTCCCAAGGGATTTATGTAAGCATTTCCCAAAACTAGATGTGAACCGTGGATCTATGTCCAATAATATCAAAATTAGTATGCCATGTTTCTTTAAAAATTCATGGATATAAATTTTGTTTAGATTATCAAATGTATGAGTTTAAAGAATAGGGATGAAATGAGATGACTTGGTAAGACGATCTTCTATCACCCTTATGGAATCATGTTTTTGAACCATTCTTGGGAGACCTATTATAAAATCCATGGCTATCTACTCCAATTTCCACATAATAATACGTATAGACTATAACATACATCCTGGTTTCTAATTTTCATCCTTAAGGTGCTGACAAGTTATACATCCTGAAACAAACTCATGCACCTTACTTTTTATACCGATCCACCAAAAATTCTCTTCCAACACCTTATACATCTTCTGTTTTCCCTAATGAACATCCCATATTGAATGTTGATATGATTAAAGAAGTTTTTCATAAAATTATATAGGTTCGACTATTCTATTTATAAACCACAACACTGAACCCCCATTCCGATTCCATCCCTCAACGGTGTCTCCACCAATGAGTTTTGACCTCACATCCGAAGATTCTATATTTGGTGTCGGTGTCTCTGTAAATATCTTTACAAAATAAAAAAAAGTGAAACTAGAAATAAAACTACAACATCACTCGATCTTTTCATTCCATATACATTTTGGCTATGTCCAACATCAATTACCATTCATCTAAAGATTATTCTTCTAGCCAAGAAAACAAATTTTTTCTTAATACATCAGTCCCAAAATTTCCTTTATCTGATCTATACATAATTTCAAAGTTGAGAATTTTTAGATAATCCGTCCATATTCTTTTCGATAAATTCAAATCCCACTATGATAAAATATTTTTTAATATCTTATGATCTGTAAGTATAGTAAATTTCACATTAAAGAGATAACGATGCAAAGTCTTCAAAGCATGTATGAATGTAGATAAAGCCTAATCATTTGGTGGGTGGTTCTTCTCATGAACCCTCAACTTCCTTGAGTAATAAGTAAAAACATAGTCTCCTTGCATGATGGCACACTCCAACCCAAATCTCAAAGCATCATAATACACCACATACCCATGTCATGATTCTATAAATATCAAGATAGGTGGTAATGTAAGGCGATAGTTTAGTTCTTTAAAATATTTATATAATTCCTCAGTCTATTAGAAAGGAACTTTCTACTTTTTAAAGGCTATAATAGGCTAACATAGTCATGAAAAAGCATGAACAAAGTGTTGGTAGTAACCAACTAGACTACGAAAACTTTGTATCTCAAAGGCATTATTAAGTGGTTCCCAAGAGATAACATATTCTATATTTTCTAGATCCAAATATACCTTTTTCCAAAATTACATGGGCAATAAATCATACCTATTATATCCAAAAATCACACTTGGATAATTTTGAATACAAACGATGGTCTCTCAATATTTAATACACTGTCTCTAAGGGTTGCTCATGCTCAGACGCTGTCCTTGAATACACCAATATGTCATCCACAAAGACCACAACAAAAGGATTCCAATATCGATGAAATATTCAATTCCTCAATTACGTCAATACCTCTAGTGCATTCATAAGACATAAAGGAATTCCAACATATTCATAATGTCCATATAAACTTTTAAAATCTGTCTTTGAAATATAAACCTTCCAAAATCACAATTGGTGATATCCTGATATCAATTCATTTTTTGCAGATCCAATGAGGTCCTCTAAATTGGTTGAATATTTCATCAATTCATGGAAGTGGATACTAATTATTTATCATAACTTGGTTAAGCGTATGAAAAATAACACACAACCACAAAGTTCCAGCGGCTTTCTTCATGAACAAAAAGTGTACTACACACCGAGACATGCTCGGATGAATGAAGCCTTTGGTTTCCATCTATTACAACTACACTTTTGGCTCCCCTAATTCTATTTGTTCCATTCGATAAAAAGAAAGTGAGATAAGACTAGTGCCCAGGAGGAGATCAATTATAAACTCCACTTCTCTTACTAGTGGTAACTGATTAGACACTAAATGAGGATAATATTAATTGTTAATATACATAATTTTTATGTTCTTTTTCATTCATAAACACAATTTTAGTGCATTTTACACTTTGAACACCATTTCACATTATGATTGTAATACCTTCTTAAAATGCACTATTATGTGGTACATTTTTGAACATCATTTAAAGTACCCAATGATTCATCTGATTTTAAGGAATGGAATTTTACATATTTTAATTTGATATTTTTGGAAATTTATCTAAACTTAAATATGAACATGTTTGATTCAGGGATCAATGGATAATTCATGGAGGATGATGGAGATATTTGGCAATGAAAGGAAGAAATTCTGGAGAAGGCAGATTGGACACCAGCCCACTGATGAGACTGTGGGGCCCAACATACAGGCCCAATTAATCCCCAATTTCGTGGGATGCTAGAATACATGTACAGGAACAAATCACTCTTCAGGAGTTAATTCTAATTCGGCCTCCATGTTGCTCATTTAGGCGGACCAATTTAGAGATAAAATTCTGGGCCAGATTCTAAGGCCCAGCAAAACAGTCCACCAATTTGATCATATCTTGGCATACACAACTCCAAATGGGCCCTAATTTTACAGGAGGTTATCCGACATCAGGAGCACCATTTTATTCTTCTATGTCCCACCCTGATTCGGCCATCAAGAAGGTCATCCAAACGCGTCTGTTCGGTGGATGAAATCTGGCTGCCACCTCAGGTCAAATTTGGAAAATTCCAAATTCCACAAACTTTCCACCACCCTAGGCCTACCATACTCAAGTGGGATGACTTGTACTGTTGAAGGCTCGACCCAAGGCTCCCAAAATTCCTATTTAAGGTAGTGGTGGTGAAGGAGTTGAGGATCTTGGATGATTTGTTTAATTGTAATGTTATGCTGCATTTTTGTTGCCTCAATTTTGTCTTTCACATGTAAGTTGTTCAATTCACTTTAGTTTCTTAATAAAAGTTCTTCTTCTACTCTTATTCTGTTATTATTAATATCACTTTGATACCGTTGGATCAAGGAGTGAATTTATTCACACCAAACCTTGTGAAATTATTCACACAATGGTGGAGTGATCATTTTATTTTTGTTGTTTTCTTTACTTCTCCATTTCCTCCCTTATGAGTCTACTTTCCGCTTCCATTGAAACCATGGGATCAATGGAGGGCTAACCCACTTATGGGTTGATCCAAGGGAGTATAAAGGGGCTGTATTGGATGTTATTTATCACCTAATTAATGTATAATCACTTCTTTAATTGGGATTTTTATTTGATGATTTTTAAACTCCATCGTCCTTGTTGAATTTAAGGCCACACACTTCAAGTACTAATACGATCCTTTACCTTGAAGTGCTCAAAACTTTGATACTTCAAGTGTATAGGTGATTAGTATTAGAGGGTGTAGGCATTAAACTAGTAAGTGATGATGTTGTTTTATCTCCTTAAATGAACCCATCTCAAATTTAAGAAATTGAAATCATTAAAAAGAAAATACGTCCAATCCACCCCGAGTGATAACCTAGGATCAACTCATTCTTTTAAATTGAATCCACTTAAATCTTTTAGATATCTTAAAAACCCATCCAAAATCAATCCAAGTTGGCCACTTCATAGCCAAAAATACATCCCTTAGGTTGTGTATCTTAGGTATCTTCTTAGGTCTCTGTGGAATCGACAACCCAAGCTACACTACAAGGACCGTTCTACCCTTATTCTCTTGGGTAAATTTGGGCCTGAAACAAATTTTGGCGCCGTTGCCGGGGACCAAGTAAGTACCTTAGATCAAAAAAAAAAACCTTCTTTCCTCACCTCCATTCTTCTACTCTCACCCAATATCTCTTATCTTGTCCCTTTCTCGTATTTTTTTGGCGCATGTCCGCCTACACCCGCGATTTATCAAACAGACTAGTTAGGGTGGAAAGTCCTAGGATAGGGGATTCAAGTGAACCTAAGGGATTGTTTAAATCAGATTCAAATATTCTTGAAACCCCAAATTCAGAACTTGAAACAAGTCCAATGGAGGGTCATCCACAAAATCAAATTGTAAACCCTGGGGGGAATCAAATGGGAAACCAAAACCAAGAAGCTCCAAACTTAGGGAATGTAGTTGATCAAACCATGAACGACTACCTCACTCCCGCTTGGACCAATTCCCCCTCATGCATTAGACACAATTCCATAGGAGACACCAACTACATATTCAAACCCCATGTCCTAAACCACCTTCCAACCTTTCATGGGATGGAGTCAGAAATTCCATACCTTCATGTCAAAGAGTTCAACGACATTGTTGAAACCATGTGTCCCCCACATCAACTAGAATCCACTAAGATGAGGCTATTTCCTTTTTCATTAAATGATCGAGCTAAAAATTGGCTAAACAACTTGAGACCTGCATCAATCCACTCTTGGGACCAACTGCCAAGAGAATTCTACAAAAAATACTTCCCTCATCACAAAACAATTGCACTTAAAAAGAGCATCCAAAACTTTTTTGAAAAAGAGGGAGAGTCATTCTATGAAACATGGGAGAGGTTCAAAGACACCCTAAACATGGTTCCACACCATGGGTTTTCCATACCTGAACAAGTGAGAATTTTCTATGAAGGGTTGGGTCCGGGTAATAAACAATTCATTGACATGATGTGTAATGGAACTTTTTAAAACAAGGCCCCAAATGATGCTTACGAGTATCTGGAAAGTCTGGCTGAACAAAACCAAACTTAAGGAACTTCACCTTATTCTGAAAAGCCACAAAGAACCACTGGAATTCATACACTTAGAGAAGAGGAAAGCCTTAGGGCTAAACTCGCAGCACTCTCTAGGAAGGTTGAAGAGATAGACCTTAGGAAAGTCCATGAAATCCAAAATGTAGACCTTGTTTGCACAATTTGTGACAAACATGACCATAAAACAGATAACTGCCCAACCATTCCATCCATCAAGGATATTCTTCTAGGAGGACCCCCAGCAGAAGTCAATTCCCTAAACTTTCAAAAGCCCCAATACCAAAACACCTTCAATCCAAGGTACAATGACCACCCAGGCTTCTGATGGAAGGATAACCAACAACATAGCTAACCACAAGGGAAAAATCCTTACCCTCAACAGAACTACCAAACCCATAATCAGTTTCAAAGCCAACCTATCCAATACCAACAACCACCAGTCCATTTTCAACAAACCATCCCACCTCCAAAATATCCCCCTGGGATAAACCAACCTACTCAAGCACCAACCCAAACTGTTCCACAAAGCCTACTAGAACAACTGTGCAAACAAATGGAGAGGATGAACTCAGAAGTCTCTTCCCTAAAACAAGAACTTCAAACCATCAAAACAGGAAAGGAACCCATGCCTACTCAGGCGGTTCCATCCTCAACTTCAAGGGGAGATTCAAGTTGTGCTCAAACAACTCATGAACAACTAAAGGCTGTGACTGTTTTAAGAAGTGGGAAATCAATTGAGAAACCTGAACAACTAATTCAGAACCCACCTGAAGATTCAAACTTGGATGAAAATTTAAATGAACCACAAGATCAAACTGAGGAAACTGATAACAATGTGAAAGAAACAACTCTTCAACAAACAACCCACAACCTGCACCATTTCCTCAACGCATGAGGGGGAAACCCAATCCTGAACTGAGTGAAACGTTGAGAGAAATATTTTCACAAGTCAAGTTGAACATACCCCTTCTCGATGCAATCCAAACCATACCTGCCTACTCAAAGTACCTTAAGGACTTGTGCACTTTTAAAAGAAAATTTTCACATAATAACCAAGTCCTTTTGGCTGCTAATGTGAGTACCACCATTCAAGGGACCATTCCTCCTAAGTTGAAAGACCCGGGTTGCCCTTACATAAATGTTGAACTAGGAGAGAGCAAAGTTGTCAAGGCCTTGTGTGACCTAGGTGCTAGTGTCAATCTCATCCCATATGATGTGTACTTCCAGTTAGGCCTTGAAGAAATCCAACCCACATCTGTCACACTTCAACTTGCTGATCGTAGCATTAGGGTTCCAAAGGGGATTTTAAAGGATGTTTTGGTAAAGGTTGAAAACTTCATCTACCCTGCTGATTTCATTGTCCTTGACAACCATCCAAACTTAGGAAATAAGGAACAAACCCCAATCATCCTTGGTCGTCCTTTCCTTGCAACAATCAACTCTGTTATCCGAGTCCGAAATGGGAACATGACCATCACATTTGGGAACATGAGTCTAGACTTGAACATCTATAATGCAAGCTCACAAATAGGGGATGACGAGGATATTCATGAAGTAAACATGATAGGAAGCATTGATAATGAATCCATGGAACATCAAGGAATATTTGATGAATGTTTAAGTCAGAATGAGATTTATTTCCTTTGTTCATATGAAGGAAGTTTATCTCCTTGGCTTGAATCATTTTCAAATTGCTCTTATGATGAAGTCTTAGGTCCAACAATCAGTGAAACCTTTCAAGAAACCAATTTCATAGAGACCCCTCTAAATTCCTTCCCTAAATCTGATCAATCCAATCTAGTAGCTGAAACCTGTACATGTGAGGAATCAATCCTATCTGAACCTCTAAAAAAAGAAATTGATCTTGATCCAATGTCCCAATCTTCTGCTGAAATTCTGAACCAACCTGATCTTGAATTGAAGGAACTTCCTGCTGCACTAAAGTATGCCTTCCTAGGAGAAAATCAAACACATCCTATTGTCATTTCTTCTTCTCTTGAAGCCAATCATGAGAGGATGCTTCTAGATGTCCTTAGGAAGCATAATAAAGCCATTGGTTGGACCCTTTCTGATATTCCTGGGATTAGCCCACTTATCGGGACTCATAGGATTGTTCTGGAATCTGATTCAAAGCCATGTCGTCAACCTCAACGGCGACTCAATCCTAATCTCATGGAGGTAGTAAGGAAGGAACTTCTGAAATTGTTAAAAGCTGGTATCATATATCCCATAACTGAGAGTGAATGGGTGAGCCCAATCCAAGTGGTTCCAAAAAAGGCTGGAATCACAGTGATAACCAATGAGGATGGAGAGATTTTTCCAACAAGGGTGAGTAGTGGATGGAGGGTCTGCATTGACTATAGGAAACTAAACTCATTCACCAAGAAGGACCATTTCCCCTTACCATTCATTGACCAAGTCCTTGAGAGAGTGGAAGGTCATGCCTTCTACTGTTTCTTAGATGGGTACTCAGGGTACAATCAAATTGAGGTCTCCCTAGAGGATCAAGGGAAGACTACATTCACATGTCCTTTCGGTACCTTTGCCTTTAAACGCATGCCCTTCGGGTTATGCAATTCCCCTAGAACCTTCCAGCGGTGCATGATGGGAATCTTCTCAGACATGGTAGGGGATTTTCTTGAGGTCTTCATGGATGAATTCTCTGTGTTTGGGGATACTTTTGAGGGATGTCTGCAGAATGTGGAGAGAGTCTTGTCAAGATGTGAAGAAAAAAATCTGGTCCTAAACTGGGAAAAATGCCATTTCATGGTTAAAGAGGGACTTGTTCTAGGCCATCTGGTCTCAAGTAGGGGGATTGAAGTTGATAAAGCAAAGGTTGACATCATTCGTCACCTTCCATCATCCAAAACTGTCAAGGAAGTGAGGTCTTTCTTAGGACATGCTGGTTTCTATAGAAGATTCATCAAGGACTTTAGTTCAATATCCCGTCCCCTTTGTGCTCTCTTAGTAAAGGATGCTCCATTTGTTTGGACAGAAAGCTGTGAGGGTTCATTATCAACCCTCAAATCCTCTCTCACCTCTCCTCCCATTATGAAATCTCCAAATTGGAACCTTCCTTTTGAACTTATGTGTGATGCCAGTGACTTTGCTGTTGGAGCTGTGTTAGGACAACGTTGTGATAAAACCCCTTATGTCATTGCTTATGCAAGCAAATCCTTAAATGATGCCCAAATCAACTACACCACCACTGAAAAGGAGTTACTTGCTATTGTGTTTGCCTTAGAGAAGCTTAGGTCCTACCTCTTAGGATCACCCATCACTGTGTTCACTGACCATTGTGCACTAAAATACCTCTTCCAAAAACAAGATGCTAAGGCTAGACTGATTAGGTGGGTCCTCCTCTTACAAGAATTTGACCTCACAATCAAGGATAAAAAGGGATTTGAAAATGTTGTAGCTGATCACCTCTCTAGGATGGAATTCAAAGACAACTCAAATCACCTCTCTGTGTCTGATTCGTTTCCTGATGAACACCTATACTCTGTGAGTGACTGCCCTTGGTATGCTGACATAGCAAATTTCTTAGTGACATGAGTCATTCCCAAATTCTTAGGGACTCAAGCTCGAAGGAAATTTCTTTCTGATGTTAGACACTATGTGTTTGATGATCCTTACCTCTATAAGTTCTGCCCTGACCAAGTCATTAGGAGGTGTGTTCTAGAATCTGAACAAGAGTCCATCCTTAAATTCTGTCACAGTGAGGCATGTGGAGGTCACTTTTCCTCTAAGAAAACATCTGCTAAGATTCTTCAATGTGGTCTTTTCTGGCCCACCCTTTCAAGGGACTCCTACACATATTGTCAAAGTTGTCCTAGGTGTCAACAAGTAGGGTCCATCACAAAAAGGAATCAAATGCCACTCACTCCCATCTTAGTGGTTGAAATCTTTGACTGTTGGGGAATTGATTTAATGGGTCCCTTCCCAAACTCTCGGGGATACCTCTACATACTCTTAGCTGTTGATTATGTCTGAAAATGGGTTGAGGCCATTCCCACAAAATCCAATGATCATCAAACTGTGATTAGATTACTAAAAGAAAACATATTCTCTAGATTTGGAATTCCTAGGGCTATCATAAGTGATCATGGAACTCATTTTTGCAATCGTCCATTCTCATCACTCATGGAAAAATATGGAATTTCTCACAAAGTGTCCACTGCTTACCACCCACAGACCAATGGTCAAGCTGAGTTAGCCAATCGTGAAATTAAGAAAATTCTTGAAAAAACTATCAACCCCTCTAGGAAAGATTGGTCTGAGAAACTCTTAGATGCTCTTTGGGCCTATAGAACTGCATATAAAACCATTTTAGGAATGTCCCAATATAGGTTGGTTTATGGAAAAGCATGCCATTTTCCAGTGGAGATTGAACATAAGGCCTTTTGGGCAATTAAGAAAATGGATTATGACCTCTCATTGGCCGGAACAAAAAGGAAATTAGATCTCAATGAACTGGAGGAACTAAGGATGGAGGCTTATGAAAATTCAAGGATCAATAAAGCTAGAGTTCAAGCCTACCAATCTAGGAATATCAAGGTCAAACATTTTGAACCGGGAAAACTTGTGCTCTTGTATAGTTCAAAACTTCATTTACATCCGGGAAAGTTAAGGTCTAGATGGTCAGGACCATTCATAGTGCATCATGTATTCCCCCATGGGGCAGTAGAGATTCAAGATCCCACAAGTGGTCACATTTTCAAGGTTAATGGTCAAAGGTTAAAAACATTCGTTGAATCATTCAATAAACAGGAAATAGATGTTGAGTTAATTGATCCAATCTATGAACCAGGGAAAAAATTGATAAATTTGGGATCTATGTCGGGATAACGACGTTAAACAAAGCGCTGCACGGGAGGCAACCCGTGGTTTTTATGTTTCTAATCTTTCTGAATCATCTTTATTTTTCAAATAAGATTACTCAATCATTTTTATATTTAAAAATAACAAAATAGACTTTTGACATGTTCTTCTATTATGAGTATGGATGGGTACGAAAGAGGAGCACCATATTCATCCGTGTCACGTGGTGTGATCCTTGAGTAATACCTTACCCAGAAATTTAAAAAGAAGACAATGTATCATCAGTTTATTTTGTTTTTATTATTCAATAGGTTAAGAAAAAAAATAAAAATATAATAATACAAAAAAAAAGTCCACGCCATAGGCCGTGGGGCAAACCCCGTCACAACCGGCGAAGCCGCGGGGACTCGAACCCGGGACCGAAGGGAGACAGGGGCGCGCGCTTACCACTGACCTGCGGCTTCTTGTGCTACCTTATTCTATAATTTTTATATATATTCTTGTATTTTACTTCCTTTATTATATAAATATATATATATATATTGTTCGTTTTGTTTGTTTTGTTTGTTTTGTTTTTCCTTTTTCCACTAGGTAACTTTGCAAGCGACATGGATATCAAAGGAATAAATTCGAGCGGCAAGAACTTCAAACTTCAACCACCAGGTGACTTCATTCCATAATCCTCATTTTCAATTTCCTTTTTAAAATTTTATTCCCTGCCTGTACTCCTTCTAATTTTTCATTTCTTCAAACACTGGGGACAGTGTTGTTTTAAGTTGGGGGAGAGATAAAATAAAAAAAATGCTTTTGTGTCAAAAAAAAAAATTGAATGATTTGAAAAAAAAGTAAATGGAAGGAAAAATTCCTTTAACTTTGAACATGGTAATACACATTGCACACTTTGAAACTGAATATCAAATAATTTAGCATGCCCTGATTCTGATTTTAATCCTTGTATAATTTCATGAGCATAGATTTTGGAAAGTGTGGCTGTCCAATGTGATATTTCATCTTTTATATTTTCATCCAAATAAAAAAAATGTCACAATGCACGTCCTCTAGACTGTGGGGTACTAATTTGAATTTTTGGGGTCTCATAATAAATAGCATAGGATGGTTTTATTTTTATTAATAATATGAGTATTCAAAAAAAAATTAAAAAAAAATATTAAAAAATAAAAAAATAAAAAAATAAAAATAAAAATTTGCGTGTAGAGCAATGGATTGATAAAATGCGAGGCTTTCGGCACTTGGGAATCGTGACTCCAGAGTTGTCTAGCCCCGAGTTTTTCAATATATCTCTATTTATGGTAATATGACTTTGTTTTTGATTAAGTTAACTCGAGACGATGCCCGAGTATGTGGGCTTCACTTGGTGCCCTAAGGCCTTTGAGTCTGGGAGTCATCGGCAAAGTCTTGCTACATGGGTTAATTTGATTAATTACAATCTCAATTACTATAGCAATATTGAAAAAAACAAAAAACAAAAAAAAGGATGAAGAATAATCATATTAGGATTAAATGTGATTCCACCTAGCGCTTCCATGATTTCCCCCTTGAATGAAAATGAACCCCCATATCTATTGTGATTCACAACACATCATTACACCTAATTGAGTTGGATGAAGTATGATGATGGATTTGATCAAAGGAATGGGCTTGGGATTGGGATCTGCTTATGAAAATATGTTGTATTAAAATATTTTTATGGGTTTCATGATTGTTTGGTATAAGGTTTTTTTGGTGATCATTGTGTATTAAAATGTTTTTAGAGAAGGAAATTCGAATTTCATTTTTGATGAGATATATTTTGCTCGGGACTAGCAAAACTCAAGTTGGGGGGTGTGATTAGCCACTAAATGAGGATAATATTCATTGTTAATATACATAATTTTCATGTTCATTGTTATTCATAAACACCATTTTAGTGCATTTTACACTTTGAACACCATTTCACATTATGATTGTAATACCTTCTTAAAATGCACTATTATGTGGTACATTTTTGAACATCATTTAAAGTACCCAATGATTCATCTGATTTTAAGGAATGGAATTTTACATATTTTAATTTTATATTTTTGGAAATTTATCTACACTTAAATATTAACATGTTTGATTCAGGGATCAATGGAGAATTCATGGAGGATGATGGAGATATTTGGCAATGAAAGGAAGCAATTCTGGAGAAGGCAGATTGGACACCAGCCCACTGATGAGACTTTGGGGCCCAACATAAAGGCCCAATTAATCCCAAATTTCGTGGGATGCTATAAGACATGTACAGAAACAAATCACTCTTAAGGAGTTAATGCTAATTCGGCTTCCATGTTACTCATTTAGGCGGCCCTATTTAGAGATAAATTTCTGGGCCAGATTCTGAGGCCCAGAAAAACAGTCCACAAATTTGATCATATCTCGGAATACACAACTCCAAATGGGCCCAAATTTTACAGGAGGTTAGCAGACATCCGTTTCTCCATTTTCTTCTTATATGTCCCACCACGATGCGGCCATATATAAGGTCATCCAAACGCGTCTGTTCGGTGGATGAAATCTGGCTGCCACCTCGGGTCAAATGTGGAAAATTCCAAATTCCACAAACTTTCCACCACCCTAGGCCTACCATACTCAAGTGGGATGACTTGTACTGTTGAAGGCTCGACCCAAGGCTCCCAAAATGCCTATTTAAGGCAGTGGTGGTTAAGGAGTTGAGGATCTTGGATGCTTTGTTTAATTGTAATGTTATGCTGCATTTTTGTTGCCTCAATTTTGTCTTTCACATGTAAGTTGTTAAATTCACTTTAGTTTCTTAATAAAAGTTCTTCTTATACTCTTATTATGTTGTTCTTAATATCAATTTGATACTGTTGGATCAAGGAGTAAATTTATTCACACCAAACCTTGTGAAATTATTCACACAACGGTGGAGTGATCATTTTATTTTTGTTGTTTTCTTTACTTCTCCATTTCCTCCCTTATGAGTCTACTTTCCGCTTCCATTGAAACCATGGGATCAATGGAGGGCTAACCCACTTATGGGTTGATCCAAGGGAGTAGAAAGGGGCTGGATTGGATGTTATTTATCACCTAATTAATGTATAATCACTTCTTTAATTGGGATTTTTATTTGATGATTTTTAAACTCCATCGTCCTTGTTGAATTTAAGGCCACACACTTCAAGTACTAAAACGATACTTTACCTTGAAGTGCTCAAAACTTTGATCCTTCAAGTGTATAGCTGATTAGTATTAGAGGGTGTAGGCATTAAACTAGTAAGTGATGATGTTGTTTTATCTCCTTAAATGAACCCATCTCAAATTTAAGAAATTGAAATCATTAAAAAGAAAATACCTCCAATCCACCCCGAGTGATAACCTAGGATCAACTCATTCTTTTAAATTGAATCCACTTAAATCTTTTAGATATCTTAAAAAACCATCCAAAATCAATCCAAGTTGGCCACTTCATAGCCAAAAATCCATCCCTTAGGTTGTGTATCTTAGGTATCTTCTTAGGTCTCTGTGGAATCGACAACCCAACCTACACTACAAGGACCGTTCTACCCTTCTTCTCTTGGGTAAATTTGGGCGTGAACCAGTAACCTAGAGAAATTTTCAAGAAACAAATCTGGAAATTGGTCCACAAATGCAGGAAGAAGGCCATTATAAATATCTTCCATAGATAAAAAATTTTACACCAAAAAATGGTAAGATATTTTCCCCACTTAAGATGACAACAAGATCATTCCACCTACTTCTACACTTTGATCTCCTCGAAATAGATGCTCAATGACTTATTCAGTCTCGAAACTAACTATTTTTCTATAAAAGTCGATGTGAGAATTGAAAATTTTCATCCAATATATTCATAGTATTTCATCATAAACATCCATTTAAAGTGCAGATAAATTCCATTTCAACTCAAGTCCATCAGTGGTTATAGAACATGTGCTACACCTAATGGATTTGAATTGTCTTTTTCCAGGAGGAGTTTTAAGTATTATGAGAAGACAATATTATAAAGTTTTAAATTCATAATTTAAATAACACTAAAATAAATAAAGTAATTCAATACATCAGTATCTAACAACACTTGAATAAGGTTAGAGTTCAAAAGATTCATACCTCTCACCATAGATGGTTCAATATGATCATCTAGAATCACGTGATCATCTCCATATAATTGCTTCATCGTAGTAATATTTTTGTTAGTTCACTAAGATTTACCTTACTAAAGAGTATTGGTATTCCTTCAATCAACATGCTTCTCTCTGTTCTACAAATGAGATTGATTTTTCTTCCATCACCCTGTCAAAGCATATAATGCCTGCAATACCTAAGATGTGTCCTAAGTACCAAACCTCGAAGCACTGTGACAATAACACTAAATACACCCCATATTTTTGCAATTATGGAATGATCTTGGTGTTGTTGTGAAATATCTCTTATTTTTGTCTAATGAACCACATTAGATTCATCCTTCTTTGATATTTGGTCATGGATTAAGGTTTACTGCTCCCACCGTCTTATTTTGACTCACGCTCCCACCTTGAAAGTAGTTTTCTGTCTTTCGCTTACTCCCAGAATTAGAGTTCCAACTATTTCACATGGGTATCAATATAATTCCTCCTCCCATAGATCCTAAAATGTCCCTTTCAACCACTATTTCTTGATTGACCATCTCTATAGAGTCAGAAATACAAAGTACAAGAATCATCAAGTGAATCTCCTATATCATCCATTATTCAAAGATGTGTACCTTCAAGGATTCCCTAGTAACAAATTCTAGTGAAAATTAGACAAAATTCATGAATTTAGTCCCATAATTGGAGAAAGAGATATTTTACTACTTTAGACTGAATAAGTTCGTCGTTCTTTGAATCTTGAACATGTGAGGATAAAATTGTTTATTGAACAATTCTTAAAAATCCTCCCAAGAAAGTCCCTGATTCCCGTTATCAAGGTCCGCTAGATTTCACCATCAGCATGAAAAATCCTCTTACATATACATATCCATCTTTAATTTTATCTTCAATAGTGTGCCGATGAAATTGAAGATACGATTCATCCTATTCAGCCACACCTCCACCTTTTCTAGTTCCAAATCACTCCTGAAGATGGGTGGATTCTATTTCTATAACTAGATAGAATAATTCACGTATGATGGATTATCCATCTAGTTCCCTGTGTATATATCGTAAAATTATTGGATGATAATACGAACCATTTTGTGGTTCACATGTGGCTCAGGTGAACCACATTCTCCACAGCCTATTCCCATTGGTTTCTTTTACTCCTATCAGGTGCCATTTTTATATGAACAACCAACATCATAAGTCTCAATCTCTAGAAACTGAAGTATTAAAATTTCAAATTCTATCACATAAACTGTCAAACAATTTCATTTCAAAATCAACCTTTTCCACAAAAACCATTTTTGAAAAAATTTCGTCTTTCTTTTGAAAATAAAACTCTTTTCAAAATACCACAATCACACTCTTCTAAAAGTATTTAATTTGAAAGCAGTTTTGAAATATTCAGAAATCAACACTTTTCTAGAAAATAAAAAAACATTAATCAAGAATATGTATGTGATTATAATGGTAAGACATTCCTCCAATGCATTTCATGTTGGTCTCATTGACTAAAAACATGACAAAGAGATTCCAAAACCATAATATTCTCCAAAACAGTGATGTTCCCAACTCCTTGGTTACTTGAAGTTCAATATAAAAAGTTTAGCTACAAATTTTTTATTCTCTATGTTTCATGTCCTGACAATCATACTCCTTTCTATATTCCCAAATCAAGGAATATACAAGAATGAAATTAAACTCCAAGATTGAAAGAATTAGTGACTACTTGTTCCACAAGGAAAGAAAAAAGTTGATACCATTTCTCTGAAACAAAATTTTGCACAAAAGAAAACTCATAACATTTGTAAGATCCCAACACTTCTAATTAGCTTGAGAGGGAGGTGATATGTTACTATGACTTAAGGGACATCCCCAAGACACTAAAGGATGAAACAATGTCGAAGGGATTCAAACCCAATTTGGGGGATGATTTTCCCTTTAAAGATAAAACATCCAAACACAAACCATGACCAAATAAAAAAATAAACGATACATGGATATGTGAAATAAAACTCAAACATTTCATTTATATCAAACCAATCTAGGATTACCAAAATGGAAGTCAAACTGACATCAAGGTAAACAATGGAATACAACGCTATTAAAAATCAAAGATAACAGAAATATTCCCAAACTCCACTTGCTCTAAGATATAACTCCACCAAACAACCCAAGTATCATGAAGTAGTACTGAAGATATGTGATACTTTACCATTTCCCATTTTCTAACAGAAGATATCTATAAAAGTGAAAAAGTTATATAGTAGAGGTGAGTACTAAAACTCAATAGGTTTTTCACAATGACTTCCCTAATGATGCCACTTGGATAGAAAAGTTAGCATCATTTACATAAAACAATGTATATAAAAATATTTTTTAATTTTTTTATAACTGAATATAAATATGTTCTATAAAAACCAATTTTCTAACACAAATCCATTTTTTAATTAAATCAACCAAATAATTCCTTAAAAAAATTTCACACGTTCCCTTTGGAATTACCATTCCATTCCACATATCCATACTACCATCCATGCATGCATCGTTTTGAAAATTCCATACACTTTAGTGGTTTCTCACTGATCTACCAAGTCTTCACAAGGTAAATATATCCCTAGTTCCATTACACTTTTGGCACCGAGCACATGGTCATATTTCAACCAAGCCTCATAAATGAAATATGAACACACACCCCATATACAGCCAAAAAAATGGAAATCCAAACATGGAAAACCATTTCAATAAGAAAAACTTTTTATTAAAAACCTTTTCCCAACTAGGAATTTTAAAAATCCAGAAAATCCATATTTTAGAATCAACAATTTAAAATCAAGAAACCAAATAAATTTTTATAACATATTACCATAATGCCACAATTTAATTAGAAAAACATAAATCATCACTAAAAATTATTTAAATTATTATTTGTAGCACAATTTCATAGTAAATTTCAATAAATTAAATTAATTTGACACTAAGATAATTAGTTCTATAAATAGGATTTGAGAGTAATGATACCTAACACAAGAGGAAAAAAATGATAAATGACATGAAACAAATCACAAAATTGGGTTTAATGTCTAAGAAACCACCCTAGATCTATTAATATATTATAAACTAAGATAAGTATATTGATATTTGGCATCCAAAACCTTATATATACCCACAACAGGTGTTGATCTATGAAATTGAGAGAGTGGGTGAAGTAGAAATAAGAAAAACATCAAGAACAATCAAGAAAAGTTAAATACTAGGTGGAATCAACTTCTAATCCACAAGGAATAATTCGGATCACCTTAGTATTGATGGAAGAACCTTCCTCATCCTTTGTGGGAAAAAAATCCCAAGTTAAGGCTGCATAGGGGAAAAATGAGGGGTCAAAAGAATAAACCAACCTAGATCCTCTTTTTAAGGAATTGGGTTCTTTATATGCAGGGTTTAGTCACATGGTTAGGAAAATGTACACTAACCATGCATTATCCACTGCCTTAAATATGACCCTCACATGTTCATCTCACTCGATCTCCAAACCATGTGATAATCCATCCAAATCCACTACCTAAAAATGAACAAATACATTTTTCAAAGCGAACAATTTCTACTAGGTAGACACCTAGTTTTGACATACAGTCCGCTGCCAGTACACCTTCTCATTTTCCTTTGTCTCATAGTGCATAGTTTCCTCCATGTGTTTCATGGTTTCCACAACCTGTACACCACCCACACACCTATATAAAATCCCAAAAACTATCAAAAATTTCTATAAACTCTCCCAAAATTCTACTTTATACTTTATATAGTTAAAAATCATAAAGAAAGGGTTAGATAACAGAAATTTGCGGTGCAACATAGAGTGTGTGGTTTCCAATAAATTAAATCCCTATATGGATACAAACTAGTGGATGAAAGATCTGGACTAGAATCATGTAGGTGTAATAACCCCCAAAAATGTTTTTGGGTATTAATTCAATCTTGACTTGGTGCACAATATGTGTGCCTAACTATCCATCTAGCTTGACACTCCCAGGGGGACGTTCTTGGTTAAGTGACATGCATTTTATAAACTATTATGAAGTATTTGAATATTTTTTTAATTAATTTTATGATTTAATATATAACTTTTTAGGTCAAAAATCCATATAAAAATTGATGATGTATAATACAGGTTAAAAGAGAGAGTTATAAGTTGAACTAAGTGTTTTATAGAAAGACCTAATATGCTATGGGTTGAAATGAAGGTGTCAAAATTTAGAAAATAATTTTGAATGATTTTCTTTATCAAATTATTAGTACTATAATTATTATTACTTTAGAGTCACACCAACCATTTTGATTTTATACAATCTAAGGAAATTGATTGAACTGGGAAAAAAGGGTGTGATGGAAAATATAACTGCTTCCCTAATGAGTAATGAAATATAATGGGCTATATGAAAAATATTGTGTCTATGCTCAAACAACTCTCTCAATCTATGAACAAAACACAAATCTAACAGAAATACCAAATGTGTTAAGGAGGGTAGAACTCACCATTGATTCCTTCATATGTTAACACACACCTTCCTTTAGTGGGTCTTTTAATTAAATAATTTCTCTGTTGTGCATCCATAAAACATAAAAATATTGTCTTTTCTCCAGTGCTCAGATCAAGAGATATTTGTTTTTTGTTTTTTATCATCTAGGAGTACCATTTGATCAATTCTGAAATCAAATTATGAAAAAAATAAAAAGGGATAAATCTACTCCATTTAATGGGGGGTGTTAAAGAAGACACTCTTTAATAAATAATTTCCTCAAAAATCTTTACACTAATATGAAGAAAGAAGTTCATAATATGTTTCAAAAAGAGGATGAATATATTATTAAATATGAATAAAACTTCACAAGGATTTCAAGGTTAGCTTCTTGTTTTATTATTGACCATTGAAGAAAAGTTTCTCATTTATTTAGAGTCCAATATCCATGTTTCTAAAAATATTTAACTATAATGGGCCTTGGTAGATATGAAGATGTTTTTAAATGTGATTTAATGGATGAAATAGAAATTGGAGACTCCCACTACACCCATTTTTTGTGAATAAGAAAATAAATTGAGTTTTAAGGAAACTCAAATGATAAAACCCAAAGAGGAAATAAAATTCATCCAAGATATAAATAATGTGGGAAGAATAATGAATTTAATTACATTAATGGTGTGGGTAAATTCTTTAAGAGTGTAAGAGATGGCCATCAAGAATATGAATATCCGGGAGATATGAATATTAAAAAAAATTAAAGTGTTGAAAATAAATATTGTACAAATCCATAACCCACACTCTATGGATTCAATTGTAAATAGTTTGTGAATTATAAAAATTGGTGCACTGATTCTAGGTTAAATGAAAAAAGTTAATTTTATCAACCACCTAAGCCTAGGGAAAAATTGAAATACTATGAAATCACTACCACTAAGGTGTATCAAAATTATAAAGTAGTGACATGTACCCATATCATCTAATATAGATGTACAAATTATTTATTTTATTCTAGTGCTTCACATTCATTCAAATCATTCATGTTTTCCTAGAATGCTGATTTACTGCATCACCCATTGGATATTAAATTATTGGTGAAAAAACCTTATGGTATAATGATTATATCTAAGGTATATTACACTTATCTTATAAATTTTTACATTAAAATACTTCCTACAAATCTAGTTATTATTCCCCTAGTTCAATTTGAGGTGATTGAAGGTATGCAATGGATCTATCTATATAGATATCAAATGAATTTTTAGGATATGGAAATATAATGTCATATCAAATGTCATATTATTGACATGTATCAATATAAGGATGATACTGAACTACCTTTGTAAGAATACCCCTTAATATATGATTTGATACACAAAATTAAAGTATTCATAGATCAAATTATTTGAAAAGAACTCAATATTTTAGTCAAACCCATCATACATGAATATATTATTATATTTCCAAATGAACTTTGAGATATTCCCTCAGAATGTGAGGTTGATTTTTTAATTGAACTCATATCATTATATTATCTTATATGAAAGATTGTTTATTCAATATGTCCCATTAAATTGGAAGAATTGAAGTAAATGCTTTAAGAAAATATAAAGAAGGTTTTTATATGCCCTATTGATACACCATGGGGTGAACCATCTATCCTTTTCTTGATTATAGAAGTTTAATAATTATGAAAGGTGAATTTTTTGATCAAGATACCATAAACTGTTGGTAAAAACTCTGTCGCTAAATGTTTTTGCGACTGATAAAATCATTCTATTATTATTATTATAATACCAATAGATAAAATATATGTTTTTAAAATATTTGGAAACAAGTTATAATAACAAATATTTCTGTTGGTAATAATATTACCAATATATAGTATCTATTTATAAATTATATTTGAATAAAAATTATAATTTTTAATTTATTGTAAACATTTGTATTGTACTTATTAATTTATCACATATGAGATTTTCACACAGGATCAAATTTTGAAAAAAAATTAATTATATTAATAATGAAATTTAATACAAATGAATCAATACACAATAAAAAATTCATCCACCCAAAGGATCCATCACACACCCCACTAACCCACAACAGCTCCCCCTATGCCAGCGAGCCAGTATCCTACCCATCCTTGCCACACGAAGAACCAGCGAGTGCCCCGGGACCAGCGAACCAACAACAGGCCATCCATTCCCCAGGACTAGAAGGCCATCTCCATCTCATCCATTCCACCCTAGGGAAAAGAAAGCACCAGAAAATCATCCATTCCTCGGGACAAGCGTGCCAAATCCAACTCAAATTAGTGAAAAATATCTACATGATCCATGGTTGTTCCAAAGTTAACAAACCCAAAAATTATTAGGCAATGTTTGGCATAAGAAGTACTTTTCAATAGCAATGGAAAAGACAAACAATAATATTTTTAATAGTTTATTTGGAATACATGGAAAATGTGCGATGAAATATGTTATTTGAGAGACATAAAAAACACATCAAAAAACACACATTGCAAGAGACCTATCTGAAATGGAATGAATTCTTCCTAAAAGTCACATAAATTTAAAATGATAGCGTCTCCATGTGGAATAAAACCCCTCGTAAACATGGACCTGTTGCCACCCATAGTCATGTCACCTGAAAAGCTGAATTGCATCCACCATCATGTAAACAACATCCAGGAGAAAAACATTGTGACAACCCCCAAGTATAAGATGTCAATGTGCTGAGACTCAAGAATAACTTTTAAGAGAAAAAAACATGCAAAATAGGTTCAGATCAACACAGATCTCATCAGTTGCATGCATTGAACTGCCTTAGTCGGGTTAAAACATTGGTGTTTCCTCAGAACCCATAAAGAAAAAGAACACAAAAGAAGAGTGATTAGGGAATCTTACAACAGATAAGCCAAAACCGTTTAGTTTACTGAAGATCATGTAAACATATGTTGTTGTAGTGTCTGAAATAGAGAAAACCAGATCCTTGGGGAAACAGAAGATCCGTTAGGAGCATAACAAGTGTAGCATTAACATCAGAGTCTCCAGATAAAAGAGAAATAAACCGCCATTCAAGTACTTCAAATTAAGTGAACAAGCAGCACATAGTCTACAAAAAATAACACTTTTAGCCCCAATTTTCCATGAAGCATCCATAACCAGAGTCGAGCAACAAATTTTAGTCAATCCTCAAGGAAATATATGGGAATCATAACCAATTCCAAAGAGGATACCTGGTAAAAACCAAGTGCCTACGGCCTAAATGAAACAGAAAGCAATGCATTCTTCTCTAGAACAGGATAGTAACATCTGCTCCTTTGGACAGTAAATAGCTCCCATCATACCTAAAATAGAAACCATGACAACCATTCATCATAGCTTCAAGGAAAAAATAGCCTCAAATGTAAGGCCCACACCAGTATCATCATCATCTCAAGTCCTCTCTACAAAGTCTCAAATACAAAAATCCTTCAGAGGAGTCCACTCTTCAACAATTGAGGATCCAAGCACTAATTGACCAGCCAATGTCCAATGTAATCCATTGAGACCATTATAAAAATTGATAGACTGCAAGGTGATCATCAAGTATAACAATTTCAAGGTGAATTTAGCCATCATTGAAACATTATGATTTGAAGAAGAAAAGTAACCCTTTGAGTGTTTCTCAATTGGTTAGTATCGAGATGATAGAACAAAAGAACTCAAAAAGCACCTAAAATTTATCAACCATATTTCAAATAAATCTAATCCATGATTTGAAAAAATCTATAATTGTTTCCTTGTGTCTAAAAACATACTGGTTAGGTCATGAAATCACAGTGGAAATACTAATGCCAAGTAAATTTGAAAGTAATAAACCCACATCCCATGGAAACTCATAATTTAACAATTCCTTAGTGACTCATGAGAAAAGGAAACTAAATGGACAGAGTTGAAAAGACCAGACCACAAAGAAATTTGATCTTGAAAAGAAAAGAATAATAATAGTTTATGAATTTTTCATGTGTATATTTAATGATCAAACTCCTAGAGTGAAAAAATATTAAATAACCAATTCAAATTTTTCATGTGATTGTTAGTTCATTATTTATGTGTGGATTTAATGATCCCCGCAACAAAAAAATATTTTCTACGTAACATCAAACCATTTTCTAAAGGTCTCTATTAAAAGCACATATAACATGTATACTTCCTAAAATCATAAATAGAATACCCATATCATCTTAGAGTTTAACTTGGGACGATTTTGTAAACATATATTACATGTTTATGTCCAAAAATCATAAGCAAAAAAACCCACAGAAGATTGACACCCACCTTCACTTCTTATTTTGTAACACCTTCTAACTAGTTTGATCACTTAAACACAACTAATTACATATTTACTTAAAACACGCCTACTTAAAAAACATAAAATGAATTTTAAAACTACATATAGAAAACAAGAAATAATTATCAAAACATAGAAATACATTACGTCTTTAGGAAGTACGCTTAATGCTAAAGTGAAATAATAACTTGAGGAACCTTTATATGTCATATCAAAGTCCCTAAAACACAAAACCAATGATAATATTAATAATCATTCATAAATAAAAAACATGATAAAACAATATCATTTTAATAAGGCATGTGAAATAAAAACTAAAAAAATAAAACAAAAAATGAGAGTATTTTATCTCGACATTAATTTCTAATCCAAATTAATAAAATTTCAAAAATGGTACTTCGTGGTATTTTCAGAATTTTTTGTAGAATTAATAACTATTCTAGAATCAAATAATAATATTAATAAACTAAAGTAATATATATTTGACATCATCGAATAGGAATAAAATAAAACACTTACTCTACCCCCTGTAAACTCATGTCATTGATGGGTCCTATGTTTGGAACTGACATTTAAAATTATTTCTATTTAATGATAAAAAAATGTGGCCTCAAAATCAAATATTTACATTAATATAAACTTGAAATATCAAATGTTATATTCCTTAAATAAATAAATTGAGTAAAAAATTGATTTTCTTGTTGCATTACCCAAGGTATTCTCATCGTCATCATCACTAACACCATTGTCATCAGAGAAAATATCACACCAACAGGATATCGAGGGAATTAAAACCTAACTAAAACCACACCATGAATACATTAACTCCCAAACCATTGGGACTAGATCACCAAAAATTTGAATCTCTAGAAAGAAATAAAATATCACCATCATCTTTAAAACTCAGAGACAACCACAAATATAGTACCTAAAACACAAAACTAGAAATTGAGGTGGAAGAAATACCCAAAAAACAAATGCATCCATGATATGTAAAAGAACAAAAAAAAAACAAAACCTTGAACCAAACCAAACCTAACTAGAAGAAAAACTCGCCTTCTATTTTTCTCCAAGTTCCAAAATGTTCAGTGTTTATTCTATAATCGAGTGCCATCAAGATGGATGTGTTACCTCTATAGAGAATAACCTTTGAATAAACTTGGTAAAAAATACCCTAAAAGTAGTTTGGAAAACCATATCTATTTATCTGAGAGAAATATGTTATAGAATTAAAAATAGCCACAATATCTAGATCTTGGCCAAGAACCAATAAAAAATGGGAAGAGGATATCATAGAAGAAAATCAACCACCTATGAACACCTAAATCTTAAAATCTAAAATCACTAAAAATTCCATCTCATTTGACCAGTCTAAAACTCTATGGATAAAGGTGGTCGAGAGTGGGGAAAACAACTTGTAAAACTAGGGACAACAAGGTCCATTGAGGGGTTTTGGGCAAGGATTCTGGTCAGGAATAGGGATGGGGTTCCCAAAACAATGCCAGAGGGGGACGTTGGATGAGAATAGGAAGGGTGTTTCCTGCAATGATTACTATTACAAAGTGTCAGTTTAATCTCCTAAAGTCCCGTGTTACCCTTTTTAAACCCTTCATTTGTCAAATTTCAATATCTTTAGTCAACAGTACATGGACATTTTTCAGCCTCAACTCCAGAACTATATATTTCTTCATAAAATCATATATTTACTTCAAATTAATATAGTATTAGTGACCACTTTGGATAAGTAGTTTGGAATTAGTTATAAGAAACTAATTTTTGTAAAAAAAATATAAATATTAATAATAAAATAATGTTAACTTTATAAAATAATTTAAAATATCACGAACATTGTAGTTATCTCTAAATATTCATTGATATAAAGTGGAGTTTTGTTGTTCTTATGAAATATTAGTGGATTTGAACAATTGATGCAGATGTCGGTAGATGTCGTTTTGGTAAGATGGTAAGAAAACACTGGAGTTGACCTAAAGCATAAGATAATTAATAAACAAATATAAAAAAATTGATTATGTATATTGTATTATGTCATTGAACTAAAGCTAAAGAACTTGAATAATGTAATAGATGGTATTTATAATGTATAAAAGTATGAAATTTGTAGATAATAAATCATCTGGATTTGAAAATTTCCACAAATGGAGTGTAGGGATTGAACATTAATTTTTTAGCACTCAATATTGTAGTAAAAACTGTAGGATCTGTAAGGAAATGTATGAAAAAATATAATTGAATAATTATTGAGATGTATGATATTGCTCCTAATAATTGAAACATTGGTATTGGTGAAAACATACCACTATTTTGTTTCTCAAGAACTAATTGAGTCACTAAAATAATGTTTGGTAGTGAATTGTCATTCAAAAAGAGTGTTCCACTACCATCGATTCAAGAACCTCAAATAATTATTCAATTCCACAAACAGATTCATTGGATAAAAAACCTAGATATAGTATAACTTTGAGTGAAAACTAGAACCTGTAACTTCGAATTAAAATCCACCAAACAAGTCATCAATCCAACACCATGGATGACATGTTGATCGAAGACCCCCAGTAGCACCGTTGGGACCGATTACTTCCGAACGTCATCAAGCACCATTACCCAAACTAGGAGCCATTGTTGTCAGCCTAGCTTCATTTCCACTTGGAGTCAACACAAAGACAATGGCAAATCATAGATTTTGCATGAGGAAGCCATTCGGGAACATGGAGGGGGTTCGTACGATGATGTTTGTGGGTGACGTTGTCCGCGAACAGTGAAGGGGTTCTTCTAAGGTCCGCGAGGAACACCGTCTGTAGGGAGAGCCATCCATGAGGAATACTGTGTTTGTGGAACTTCATGCATGGGGAAAGTCATCCACAGGAAACGTTGGCCATGGGTAATGCCGATAGCAGGGAACACCGACCACATGGAATAGATAGGTAGGGTTATGGGTGGGAGGTCGCGAGGATCGAAGGAGGGTGGGGGTTGGGGTGGTGGGACGAGGTGGGGTTTCCTTTTGGGAAATGATAGGTTTTTTTTTCATATTTCATAATTTATTTATTTATTTATATATAAATAATGAAAAAAGTTAGGAATTTATATAAAAATTATATTTTATAAGGATTATATATGTGTATATCAATATATACCAATAAATATTACTATATTTTGGATATTTTAATCAATTAAATATTTTTATTATCAAAATTATATACTCTTAATGTGTAAAATATATATCTATATATTCAATTTTTGGGAAAATATTTGATGTTATTGAAAAATTTAGTGGTAATGGATTTTTTTAATTCAAAAGGATTTATTAGTAATAATAACTAATAACAACATATTCTGTTATCAGCAAATCAATTGTTAGTATTATTATGATAAGACAACAGATTTAAATGTTGGTAAAATATTTGTTGGTATTGAAAAAATAATATAAAAATATATTTCTGTTGGTAAAAATAATTGTTGGTATCTATAACCAATATCAACATGATTTAATATCCTTTGTAATTAATCATATTTACCAATAGATATATTATCTTTCTGAAATTTTCTGTTGGTAAAGATTACTTTTTTGTAGTGTATATATGTGGATATATTAAATACATATGCAATTTAATAATACCCCATATCAAATACTAGGATATAAATCCATATCATTCTTATATTATCAAGATACTAATGATTCTTCATGATAATTTTATGATGATTGATGAATATAATGACTAGGATAACCAAAAAAGTGATTAAAATTTCACTATATTAAAGAATATTAAGATTTATTTAATGATATAAATAATAGGTTGGTCCTTGATCCTATACTTACATTACTCGTTAGTGGATAAGGGTTTATAAGACACAATAATGCCTTTTTAAAGACATTGGTCTTATTCCTTTTACAATATAACAAGGTAATTTATTATGTATCATGTCAATTAAACATCCATGATCAAAATTAACTAACAAATGATCTATATATAGTGGCAATAATCATTGGATTGAAGATTTGGAAAAATTAACTCTCAGGTGAAAAGTGTGATATCTTTACTAATTAAAATATCCTAAATTATATGTTTACACAAAGGAAGTTGAAAATGAACCAAGGGATATGGTTGGAATTAATCATTGGCTAAGAATTATTTATACTTTATCAGCATAGATATCCAATCAAGGTAGAATATGCATTCAATACAAAAGATCTTGCTAACTTATTCATGATATGGATTTAAAGAGACACAATACTCATCTATTTAAAAAGTATATCCTTTGAAATCAGAAGGGAAGGGAAAAAATTCTACCTCTCACAAATGACTACTCAACCATCAATCTTTTTGAAGAATATATAGGTGCTGAAGGACGATATGGTGCAATAAAATATGGTAAATAATGGATCATCTTTGATAATGAAAGAATTATAAGGTTTGGAAATGAATGTGTGTTCCATAAATATAAGAAATGAAAGATTATATACTATAAGATATACATAAATCAATATTTTCTATACATATCAAAATCCAAAATATGCATAGAGATATCATGAAGAATTCCTAGTTGTAAAATATGAGGGGGAAAGTAAAGAGTTTATATCCTGAGGCATGTTTTGTCAGAAAGTTAAGGTGGAATGATAGAAGATTAGATGGGCGATGCAACCATTACCCATACATGTATGGGAATTGGAAAACATCACCATGGATTTTATAATGGGTCCTCCCCAGACATATACAATCCACATTTCCATTTGGGTTATAATTGATCTTCTTATGAAGTCCACCCATTTTTTATATTCAAGATGATTTCTCACTTAATAAACTATCTTGGATATACAAAAATAATTTCTTAAGTATATATGGTGTTCTATTTTAATCTGTATTTAGTCAATATCTAATGTTTTCCAAGTTGTTCTCTAAAGGAATTCAGTAGTAATAGGATAAGAAATTGTGCTTCAAAACATCTTATCAATAACAGAACAATGGTCAATTTGGAAGGACCATTTAAATTCTATAGTATATTATGAGATCCTATTCAGTATATTTCAATGGAGTTTTAGATATATACCTATCCCTAGTATTTATCATATAAAAATATTTTCCTTTCTTGAATTAAAATGGCACTATATGAGGATCTATATGTGAAATGATACATAAATTTAACATGTTGGGAAGAAGTTAGAGAGTGTAAACTACTGAGGCCTGATCTTTCTTAGGGGATGAAATTAAGATTCAAACCATTTAGTGACACATTAAAGAAAGAAAAAGTCAATATTAGAGCTACAATAATCATTGATAATATTTTGAGTTCAATGTTAGTGATAAATTATTCACTTGAATGTCTCATTGGGAGCTGGTTATGAGATTTGGAAAGAATGAAATACTGAGACATAAATACATCGGTCCCTTGGATATTATTAATTGTGTATGGATTGTATATTATCACTTAAATTTTAAGAAAAACCCATATTATGTATATATTATGTTCCATGAATCACTTTTGAGGATGAACATACTAGATCCATCAAATGCATTGAACTTGAATGATGTGTAATAGGAACATGATCCCACTTATGAGGACCAACCAATAGATATCCTCGATTGAAGAGATAAATTACACTGAAAAAAACAATCCACCTAGTCAAAATCCTATGGTGGAATCATAAGTTTTAGGAAGCAACATTGGAACCTAAAGATTTAAGATATAAAAGTACCCTCGTTTTTTTCATCTGAGTAAATAATATTTTAGGTGTGAAATTTCCTTAAGGGTTAAACTGTAAGACCCTAAACTTATTTCCTTTTGATGTTATGATAACTTGTATTATAGAAAACATCATACTAAAATTTATATTATTTTATTTCATTTTGGTATAAAAATAGAGTAAAAAATTAAATACATTATAATACAAATAACAAAAAATAATCAATATAAATACTAAAGGAAAAGAACCTTATGTATATAAAAAAATGATAGGATTAAAATATTCATCATCCTAGTCCTCCTTAATGTTCAAAACAATGATAATAAATATTGAGAAAATGAAGCACCCTATAAATAAGGTAAACATCCCTACAAATTAAATGGTATAATGGTATGACAAATTTTGATGAAGTATTTGAGATTATATATAGGAAAGAAATTTGACAGTTATATATATGGTCATTTAAAATATGGCCATTTAACATATAGTCACTGGAAATATGATCATTTTATATTTAAGTATCCATTAGTTATATTAGAGTTCTATGACTATTAATAACACACTAAAAATAATATAACTCACAAATAACAAATAAAGAAACAAAAATATAGTATTTAATTAAAATATTTTATTAAAAAATAAATTTTATATGTTATATTCTTCTTATTATTAAATAATGATTTGATATATTAATACAATTTAAAGATAAATTTTAACTCCAATGTATTTATTAAATAAAATGGTTAGAAGATAAATACTTAATTCATGGTGACACAATCAAAATTATTTAATGTTTAAAAGGATATTTTTTAAAGAAATATTTTTATAACATTGTGTATGTTTATCTTAATAAAATACATTTATAATTTTTTAAATAATTAATCTAATTTAATTTTACAATATATGAAACATTATTAAATCAGAAATAATTATTAATTGATAGTAAATAAGGATATGAACACTTAATGTTTCAAAATACATTTTTGTACAAAAAGTATTCTTTATATATATATTTTTTTAAACATTCATTTTTTTATATTTAGAAATTTAATTAGATAAAATGGAATAAAAATTCAGAATAAATTTTTTGAAATTATGTAATATTGGTTATATTAAAGCTTTCGTAAAAAAATAATTACCATGATAAGTAATTTAATACGATTAAAAGGGGGTAAACAAGGTTAAACTATCATGGGCTAAATTCTATTTAATTAACATGGTATGTGGTAAATATAGAAGTAATTTTTTTATGTTTTGTAGTAATACCTACATGTCCTAGAATCATTTACTTACCTAAATCACCTAACACTCATGTGATTCCACCTTTAATATTCTTCTAGCTTAGGTTTCCATTGAAATTTCCTTCATTTTCACTTATAAAATGAGGTATCCACTACCCATTTATATACATTATTTTACATAAAATATATCTAATACAAATATATCTAATACATCTATATAATTTTACTCTCAAAAGTTATTTATATACATTCTTAGAATCTTATTCCAAGAAGGATGCTTAAGTCCTTCATTTCAAGGAAGGGAATAGTGAGAATGAATGATTTTTTTCAATGTTGGTAACATGTTATTATTTATTATTTTCATTTAATTTATCATATAAACTTTTTGTAAGTATAATTTTACACTTTAATGATGTTATATTAATATAATTATGTGATTGATAATATTATATTAATATTATATAATTATATACTATTGTTCATTCATTAGTATAACACTTTATTGTTTGGGCCAGTTTAACCACCTATATGAACGATGCTATAATATCTCCCCTATTTCCAAAATGAATGAGAATGGATAAATTAATTTTATTAATATTTGATACTAAAAATGAGAAAATATTTTTTTTTGTTCTGTAATATTAATATTAATATTTTTCTAATTAAAAGTATACTACCTTTTGTTTGGAAAAATTAAAGAAACAAGTATGTTATGGATTTAATTTTGGAGAACTATAATTAGAAATCCCAAGGAATGAAATTAGAACATAAAAAGACATTATGGAACTTCTATTATAGTACCTTTAATAATATAGTAATGATGAAATTGGTATCAATGAATGAGGATAATTTTCTCCATTATAAAACTTTTATGATAGAATCAAAATTCTTATCATCTGATGATGAAAATAAACTATAACTAACTAATATTTTTGTAATGAATGATTGTAATAAAATATTATAAAAGGAAATATATTTTAATACTTTTTTAAAATAATTGAGAAAGATGGTTAGGATTATTATACTATAGGTTAAATCACTTTTGCGGAAGTCGAGAGTAAGTATAAGGGTTTACCATTTCTATTTTCTTCGTTTGACACATATGCCTTATTTCACACATTTTTCCTTTTGTGTGATGTATATAATTCCATATGAAAATATATTATCATAATAGTCATGAAATTAATGGTATTTACTAATACATCTCATGTTCTCTCTTTTCATGGTTTTTTATTAAAGAATAACCACAGTTGTAAGTGTTAATTTTAAAATATCATTTTTAAATTGAGATTGATTATGAATGAATTTTAAATTATTTGAAATAAATATTATTTCAATAATAAACCCCGTATATTTTCTTCTCATTATATTATTATTATGGTTTACATGTTCTTTTTCCCTCTCACCTTTTTTGTTCACTATTCACCATAAAGAATATATGAAATTTGGATTGACCATATCTATACTTCTTGATTGTGATTATTTTTATTACATGTAGATAATCATTAAATCATATTATGGGTAACCTTTCCTATAATTCAAATATTTATCTTGGTCATTTCATTCCATCATATCTTTTACAATTTTTTAAATGTTATTTTTGATGTTTTCCACATGAGTCATTTTCTAATATTTTTTTCTCTTTTTACAAAAAGTATTAAAATAATATTAGTTTTTAATGTTTACCAAATTACCTTATATTATATAAAATTTCATCATTTTTCTCTATGAAACTTTTTTTCCATGTTTTCTTAGCTTTACAAAAGTAATTTTTATTATCCTTATTTAATAAATTATTTTTTTAGAAAAATGTTTTGAAAATGAAATGTATACTTCTTATTATTTAAAAAGAAAGTTCCCTAAAGCTCTTATAACACGTTTTTCATATATTTAAATATCCTTTAATCCTTCTTATGCTAAATTTTTGATATTACTTAACGTTAAAATCCACTTTATTACTCTAAATGGATTTTGATCATGTTTTTAAAAATTATTCATGAAAACCAATTCATTATCATTGGTTAATTAAGGTATATTGGAATAATGAATGTTTTCATGCTCATATGGAACACATATATATGTTTTTTCACTAAATGATGGTTGGTGAAAAAAATTATATCACCCTATAACTCATTAGGTAAAGTTTATATCTCAAGAGATTATTGGGAATAAGAAGTTAACCTATACTCCTGATGGATTTTTTTTTACTAATTGATATTTGGTCCCTTAATTATATCACCCTCTAATGCATTGAAAAAAAATTTATCGCACGAGATGACATGTTAGTTATTTGGGGAGCAATCCCAATCCATCAGGGGACATTTCCACTATGTGAGGTTGGTCATAGTAGTAATCCTTGGCATAAGGTATGATTATTATATACATATGTATATACCATATTCTTATTCCAATGTTTCTCTATAAAGTATCACGTCTAAATATTCATACGTGTTATTTTAATTTATATGAAAAAATATTATTCCATGAACCATGATTACATTATAAAATTTTTTTGGTATGATTTTCTTATGTTATGTTCATGTAGTTTGAATATGTTCTCATACCCATATACTAATCATATGTTCACTTATGATCAATGATTTTTATATCCTTTATTTTCCCTTATTGTGAACCCAAGCTCACCTCTTTTTTAATTTTATTACCTAATAAATAAAGACTAGTATTATGTGCGATGTATTTAGAAGGATATAATATGTGGTGAATTTTGTGAAAACTGGTGAGGACTTTTTATAAAATAAGAAGTTCAGGTGGCTAATCTCCAAAGACACTAAAATTATAGGTAATGGGGTGTGATTTAATGTGAGGTGTAATGATTTTTTTGTAAAATGATGTATTATGTACGTTTATTATTATTGGGTTTACTCAAATTATGTGGTAGACGATTTGGGAAAATGAGATTAAAATTTTGAGTTCATTAAAGGATCACAGGAAGCTTAATAGAAATTTAATTATATAAAATTTTAAATAAAAAAGTATACTTAGAGTGAAATATTACTAAAATTATAGATGAAGTATTGAAAAAATAATAATATCCAATAAAGGAATAGATATATTTAATAAATAATTGTTCAAGAAGTGATTGAATATCCCCAATATTAGAAGAAAGAACCCTAATACCATATTTTCGAGATTATAAATTCTAAAACTAATATAGTAATTATCATAAAATTACATTTTACAGAATTCAATAAAATATACATTCAATCCAATTTAATATAAAAATGGATAGATAATTCAATCATTATTCAAATAAATGACTAAAATGGTAACATAAATTAATAATCCTTTCATATGATGATCTAAGAATATCAGAAGGTTCCTTTAGAAAATTACAAGTGGATTATTAATCAAAATCGGATTATGCTATATATATATATATAAATGGGCTTGTGAATATTTCTTTAATAATGAGAAGACATTTGGTCCTTAAAAATATATAATATAGAAATAAATAAATACATTTTGTTAATTTCTAACTTTTTTTTCTAATATTTATTCATAGAAAGGAATTTGTTAGTGATATATTATTTTTTTTAAAATTAAATTTTCTATAATTAATGAAAAACTAAATATCTTATAAAGTTAAAAATATATCACTTTTTACATTTTTGAAATAATTTTTTCAAAATTTTGTAGGGACTATCTGAATAGGAAAAAATCATTTACAATCATAAATAAGGTAGATAATATCAATTTATGAAGATATAAAATTTATACACATACCATCTTGAGTATAAATGAAAATTATTACTTTTGGTGTTTCATAATCTGGGTTTATTGTTTCTATATATCAAAAGGTTCAGGATCTAGGTGATCCTGATCCTAAAATTTGTTAGAATAAACAAAAACAAATAGATTGTGCATTACAAGAGGGTTATCAAAGAAGACAGTGAATCTCACCCCACATATTTGCATCCACCAGGGGTGTAAAAACATTTAGACCCAAAATGACCACATGAAGATCATCTCTATAATCACTCACTCTTATAGGTAATATATAACTTGATTGGATTCCGTATATGACGTTATACAACCTTTTTGAGATGTCTAGTGGTCTAAAAAATAAAACGTTTGAGGATGAACTTTCTAGGGAAATTTATTGGTTTATGATTTTAGGGCATCACTGGTAAACATTGAGTCTAATTATATCCATATATAATTCAATTCATGGTGGAAAACATATTTTTTAAGATGAATTATGGCCAACAATTCGAACTAATAAGGTTTTACAATTCCAATGTAATGATAGAATCATCCTTTTTACAAATCCACGATGAGTAAAAAAGAAACTTACACATTTAGTAGGTCCAAGAATTCCATAAACCACACAATGAACATTCACATTGATCCATGTAGAAATTTGGGGAATCCAAAGAATTCATTTCAACACCAGTATGTATTTTGGACTTTCCATTCACACACAAGAACCTTAATTTGTTCATATCATAAATGGTATTTTTCATCTCACATGTTTGTATTTTTGAAGCACCAAAAACATCCTAATGTGATGATATAATTATATCATGGATGGAGTGTTTATGGTTATCAAATAACACTTCATAATAGGCGTTCCATATGTAGGTGATAGTAGATATAGTAATTGCCTATAACATATTTCATATCTGTTCACTATTTTAAGAAAATATAATGGATTCATTCAAGACCTATGATAAAACAATATTATGTTGAATATTTTATTAATAATAAATGATATAATGTCCTCACATTGCGCTAAATATATTCATTTATGAAATATTTGGGATTAGATCATTCATTTGAAAATTTGATGAAACTTTCAGTTTTACCCTTTTAAAATGTTCTGTAGTATTTTGAAGATAAATATTTTAATATTTATTATTTGAACTTAATATTTTGTAACAGTGTTTATAACTTAGTTTTCTACAACTTTTATTCATAAAACTAGAGCTAAAGAGTGCATTTGGATGGAGTAAATGGGTCATTAAGTCAATGGTGGACTAGACTCGGGAGAATGGAAATGGGTTCTGTATTTGGGACATAGCTTCTTCATAAGGGCTTGGATTGAGCCCAAAGTTTGAGGAAGGCTCGGGGACAGGATTTGGAACAAATAATCTGTTTATAATGCCGGCCAATTAAGGCGTTTTGGAGGCCAAATATGCGGTTCAACATGGAATAAAATATTTGTCCGAGTTTTTCATTTCACACTTAAAAAGTTATGTAACCCTAGCCCTCACAAACTCTATCTAAAGGGTTTTTTCACTGTTTGAGAGGGCTGGTAGAAGATTTGGGAAGGTGTGTCAGAAATGATGTCTCTTTGGATCCCCTCACAACTCTTGGAATAAGTAAGGCTTTGTGAAAACCTCTCTTCCAAAAAGGCTGTCCTCTCCCACCTTGTCTTTGTATTTCTTTTCTTTCATGTTTGTATCATGAATTTTTTTTCAAATAATCTTCTGTGTTATTCCCTTTTCTTCTTATATTAATATTATTAATTGTATTTGAATCAAGAGTGGAGATGAGATTGGGTTATACCCTTTCAATCCTTTGCTCATGCAAAACATCTCCACATTGACCACACAGTCCAAGGAAGATTAGTTTTTTTTGTGATCGATCTATCTTCTACCCTCTTCATTTAATTATTTTTAATCATTGAGCTACTGTAATTCAATTAATATGATCCATGAATTTTGTTTTTAAATTATAAGAAACTAAGAAAGAAATTGAATAATTAACACAAAAACACGCGAGGTTGAGATTTTGTGTAAATTGTGAGAGTGCGATCTTAATCGGTAATACAAGACCACACGGGATAAATTTGTAGAGTTCAAATATAATACCTAAACACAATTTATCCTCATTTCCAGAATGGATATGCACTCAAATTAACCACTGACCATAATATAACATTATAACAACAATCATATAATGGTGTTTTGATTGCGTGTTCTGAAGCTAGCCTAGGGTTTAAGAAATTCCATCTTTGTGGTTAAGTTGACTCTTGTAGGGTTAGAGGGTTAAAAATTAGGGGATAATAATTAAGTGTATATTGATTTAAATGATAATGATTAATAAGTAAATTAAGAGGTAGAGTAAGATCTATTATGACTTTTAAAATAGATTTCTAAAAAAACATTTTCTTGTTGTGTCATTTTATTCGAAATTCATTTCAAAATTAAAAACAAAAAAATACAATATTCTTCCAACAAACTTATTCTAGATTTATAAACTATAAACAACCATAATCCTTTAAAGTAGTGTTTTAATTATATTCTATTTTATTTTTAGAATAGCTATAAGAAGTTGTTTTAGTTTACTTCCTCCTTTGAAAAAGGACACTGGTCAGCCACTCTACTGCCCCTAAGTACCCCAAAATCACTCTAATAATTTGAGGGTGCCCACGATAGTGCTCTTTCAAATTGGTGTTGTTTCTGGGGAGGTAAGTAATTATTGCAACCAATTAGAGGTATTTATTTTATTTTACATTTTATTCTCTTCCTCTATTATTTCTTCCTTCCTTACCCAATCTGTTTTTTTCTTCTTCTTTTCTTTTCTTCTACTGCTTTTTGGACCATCAACTCAAACTTATTATTTTTATTTTACTATGGTCCAATTTATTTCTTTTCATTTTTATTTTATTTATGACGCGAAATAATCCTGAAGATCTCTTAGATATTGAACCTGAGATTGAACATATCCTTAGGGATCGAATCATACATTATCAGTGTACGGAAGGTTTCAACATTCAACAAGTTGGAGAATTACACCAATATCAGAACATTGAACTTGGAAGAAATTCAAATTCAAACATAAAATAAGAACCAATATATGTCAATAATGGAAATGAAATTAATAGAACCATTCGAGAATTGGCTACACCTAATATTAACTATCAACCAAATTGTATTGCATACCCAAATCTCGAATCGGATTTTGAAATAAAATCCGGGTTAATTCACTTACTTCAAAAGTTTCATGGCCTCTCTGGTGAGGATCCCAATAAACATTTGAAAGAATTTAATATGGTTTTCTCAACCCGAAAACCTAGAAATATCTTTGAAGATCAAATTAAACTAAGAACATTCCCATTCTCACTTGATGGTGCTGTGAAAGAATAAATGTATTATTTACAACCCGAAGATATAACTTGTTGGAATGATTTGAAACGTCTTTTCTTGTAGATATTTTTTCGAGCACCGAGGACCACTTCCATTAGTAAGGAATTATCGGGGATCAAGCAAGAACAAGGGGAGTCAATGTATGAGTATTGGGAGCGATTCCATAAGTTGTGTGAAAGCTGCCCATATCACCAAATCAGTGATCAATTACTCATCCAGTACTTCTATGAAGGACTCACACCTATGGAGAGAAGCATGGTGGATGCTGTAGCTATAGGAGCATTGGTGGACAAAACACCCGAAGCCGCACGTGAATTGATCGACAATATGGCCTAAAACTCCCAACAATTTGGTGATAGAGGTACACCACATGTCAGGGGAGTACATCAGGTAAGTCCTTCTTCTCCTGAAAGTCATTTAATTGATACCAAGTTGTAAGAATTGACCACTATAGTGAGGAAGATTTCTTTGGCTCAAAAGACATCCCAACCCACTCCTTTAAGGCCTTGTGGTATTTTCACTGAGACAATCCACCCAACTGACTGTTTCCCACAACTACAAGAGACAGAGGATTGCACAACAGTATTCCCAGGGAGACCATATCAGCAGCAACAAAAGACATACCCCCAAAATAAGTTTGATTCATTTTCTCCAACATAAAACCATGGGTGGAAGGATCAACCGGACATGAGGTATGGCTCTGGACAACAACAAAGGCCCCCTTTTCAACCAAACTTCCAGTATCCTCCACCTTACCAACCAGGTTTTCAACAACCCAAAGAAGATTTGAAGCTCAAACATCAACAAGTAAGACACAAGGTAATCCCCCACCAAATGTAGATTCTAATAATGATGATATTTCGAAACAAATTGTTCTTAATCAATATAATGAGCTGAAGAGTCAAGGTTCGGAGTTGAGGGAGTTGAATACTCAAATGAGCCAGATTGCCACTGCCCTCCATGACCTGGTAAGTAAGAATTCTGGAAATATTCCTTCCTTATCCACTCCAAATCCAAAGGGGAATGTCAGTGCCATCACATTGAGAAGTGGGAAGCAAACAACTGATGCTTCTCTACCTACAATTCCACTGGGATTCACCTTAACTCTAGAGAAGCCCCATTCTATACCAACTAATGAGCAACCCAAGGAGAAAGATAAAGGTAAGAAAAATATTGATGATGTTCCTCCAAAACCTCTTCCCTTTCCAAATAGGTTTGTTCAAACCAAGAATATGGCTGAAGAGGCGATGAAAAAAGAGGTTTTGGACACATTCAAGCATGTTGAGATCAACATCCCTCTTCTTGAAGCCATCAAACAAATCCCAAGGTATGCCAAATTCTTAAAAGAACTTGGCACCAATCAAAGAGGGATCAAGGGAAATGAGAGGATCAACCTTGGAAGGAATGTCTCAGCACTCATTACACCAACTCTAGGAATGCCAACAAAGTGAAAGGATCTTGGTACATTCACCATCCCATGTGCCATAGGGGAGTTTCACTTCTCTCATTCTCTTTGTGATTTAGGAACTTCAATAAATGTGATAACTCATTCTGTATTCTCTTCTTTACAGGTTGGTGAGTTGAAGCTGACAAGAGTAGTGATGCAGTTGGCGAATAGAGCTACGACATATCCAGCGGGATTCCTTGAGGATGTACTTGTCCAGGTAAGAGATATCATATTTCCAACAGATTTCTACGTGCTTAAAATGAAGGATGATCAGGTATGTTCTCATTCCCCCATTATCTTAGGTAGACCCATACTCAAAACTGCAAAAACTATCATAAATTTCAATGAGGGTACACTTTCCATGGAATTTGGGGATGAAGTTGCGATATATAATGTTATGGATTCCATGAAATACCCCTCAGAGGATCATTATATATTTGTTATCTCCCATTTTGAACCACCAAGTAAAAACACCATGTAATTGGATTGTCCTATGCTTAGGGAGATTATGAGTATTGGTTCTAGTTTGATGTCTAAGAGTACTTCCACACCCGTTTATAAGAAACAAGACTCTCTAAGATTTGATTTTGAAATAGAATCATATTCTTATTTTGATCATGTAAACTCTAATTATGACATGGCTGTTGATTATGCTGATGGATTTGATGCTTTATTCTCTGATTGTGAGGATTTATATTATGATACTGATTCTCTTTGTGCACATATTTCAGTTTCTTCTATGCTTCCATCCATAAACCACCCCCTACATTGGAACTCAAGCCATTTCCACAAAATATCAAATACTCACACTTGTTAAGTGGTGAAAAATTACCTGTTATCATTACTAACAATATCCCTTTTTAACATGAAGAAAAACTTTTGAATCTTTTGAGGGAGAAAATTAGGGAAATAGGGTGGACCTTGGATGACATATCAGGTATTAGCCCCTCCAATTTCATGCATAGGATTATTTTGGAGGATGGGGAAAAACTGGTGAGGGAACCACAAAGGAGACTCAATCCAACCCTTCTAGAGGTTGTTAAAAAAGAGTTTGAAAAATTGATTGAGGTAGGTATAATCTATCCCATTTCATATTCTCAGTGGGTAAGTCCTATTCAGGTTGCGCCTGAGAAAAGTGGTGTTACTGTTGTTAAAAATGAGAAAGATGAGTTAGTTCCAATGAGGGTACAAAACTGTTGGCGTGTGTGTATTGGTTATAGGAAACTAAATTATTCCACTCGCAAAGACCATTTACCCCTCCAATTTACTGATCATATACTTGAGAGACTATCTAGGAAGACACAATATCGTTTCTTGGATGGATTTTCTGGATATTTTCAGGTTCCTATAGCTCTGGAGGATTAGGAAAAGACTAAATTAACCTGTCCCTTTGGCACATTTTCCTACCGGAGGATGCCATTTTGACTTTTTAACGCCCCATGTACCTTCCAGAGATGCATGATGAGTATTTTTTCTGATTTTATTGAGATCTTCATGGAGGTATTTATGGATGTTTTTACAGTGTATGGGTCTTCATTTGATGAATGTCTAAGTAATTTGGGAGAGGTGTTAAATCATTGTATTAAGAAGAATCTAGTCCTGAACTTTGAAAGTTGTCATTTCATGGTAGAGCATGGCATTGTCTTAGGGCTTGTAGTGGCAAAACACGGGATCGAGTTTGATAGATATAAGGTAGATATTATTTCATCCTTACCATATCCTTCATGTGTGTGTGATGTTAGATCTTTCCTAGGGAATTCATGATTTTATTGGCGCTTCATTAAAGATTTTAGTAAGATTGCTCTTCCTATGTCAAGATTACTCCAAAAGGATTCTGATTTTGTGTTTGATGATTATTGCAGGACTTACTTTGATGATCTAAAGAAGTGTCTGACCACTACACAGATCATATATCCCCCACGGTGGGAGATTCGTTTTGAGATTATGTGTGATGCCTCCAACTTTGCGGTTGGAGCTGTCTTATCTCAGAGGGTGGAGGGACGTTCACATGTGATCGCCTATGCATCGAGGACACTGGATTCCGCCCAATCAAATTACACAACCATGGAAAAGGAGTTTCTTGAAGTCATATTTTCTTTAGATAAATTCTGTTCATATTTATTAGGCTCTAAAGTAGTTGTTTTTTTGACCATGCAGCTCTGAGGTACCTCTTGAAGAAGCCAGATGCAAAGCCCAGGCTGATCCGATGGATGCTCCTACTTCAGGAATTTTATATTGAGCTAAATCACAAAAAGGGGTTATAAAACTTAGTGGCGGGCCACATTAGTAGGCTTAATCACACACTAAAGGATGACACATTGGACCAGGTACCACTTCGGGACACTTTCCCCGATGAACATATTTATTCCATCTCAGGTACACATCCTTGGTATGCAGATTTAGTTAACTACCTTGTTGCCTCTTAAATCCCTGCAAATTTAAAAAAACATCATGTCCAAAAATTAAAAAGTGAGTCTCGTTATTATATTTGGGATGATCCATACCTTTGGAATATGTGTAGTGATAAAGTTATTAGGAGGTGTGTTCCTGATCATGAATTAGAGTCTGTTTTACATTTTTGTCATAGACTTGCTTGTGGTTGACACTTTGGACCCCAATGTACAGCTAGGAAAGTTTTAGACTCTAGAATATTTTGGCCTAGATTATTCCATGATTCCCATGTGTTTTGTAAGTCATGCTCTTGTTTCCAACACGCTGGGAACATTTCTAGGAGACATGAGATGCCCCAACAACCCATACTATTCTGTGAGATTTTTGATGTATGGGTCATTGATTTCATGGGTCCTTTTACTAGTTCATTTGGATTTTTATATATTTTGGTTGATGTTGATTATGTGAGTAAATGGGAGGAGGATAAGGCCACTAGGACTAGTGATTCTCATGTTGTTGTGGAATTTTTCAAAGCGTAATTTTTTTGTAGGTTTGGAGTACCAATGGCCATCATTAGTGACCAAGGGAAACATTTCTGCAATCAAAATCTTTCTTCCCTTATTTGTATGTATGGGGTGACACACAAAAAATCAACACCATACCACCCCCAAAAAAATGGACAAGATGAGGTTTCGAATCGTGAGTTGAAACAAATTTTGGAGAAAACTGTGCAGCCAAATAGGAAGGATTGGGGAAAGCGCTTGGATGATGCATTGTGGGCTTATAGGATAGCATACAAGACACCCATTGGTATATCCCCATTTAGGATTGTTTTTGGGAAATCATGTCATCTCCCTATAGAAGTTGAGTATCAGGCTTATTGGGCTATAAAGAAATGCAACATGGATTTGGCCCAAGCTGGAATCTAAAGGAAGCTGCAAATTCAAGAGCTTGAGGAGATTAGATTGTCTTCATATGAGATCTCAAGGCTCTAAAAGGAAAAATCAAAAGCATATCAGGATATAATGATCCAAAAAAATGAGTTTAATGTTGGAGAGAAAGTCCTTATCTATAGTTCATGACTGAAGCTGATGCCTGGTAAGTTGTGTTCCAGATGGTTAGGTCCTTATGCTATGACTAATGTTTTTCCTTATGGTGCAATGGATATCACACAAGAAAACACAGGAAGGAGCTTTACAGTCAATGGGAAACATTTTAAGAGATACATTAAGTGTCTTCATACTGATATAGTGTATTTTATCACACTTCATGATCCCATCATCACATGAGAACATTAGGCTATTCCTAACCCTTTAACTTTGTTATTCTTTGTTCTATTTAAAATTATACATTTCATGTGCATATATCATCTCATGGGTTCACGTTGAGGATAATGAAATATTTTAAGTGTGAGGGATGGAACCTTTTATTTTAGTAATTTCAATTGTTTTCCTGATTAAAAAATGTGTGTTTTTCAAATTTTGTGTGTTTATTTTACAATTTTCTATGTGTTTTTGAATCTTTTTAGCTGAAATGATTACCATCACCATTTTTAAATCCATATCAATATGTGAAACAATTTATCCCTTGAATCTAAGCATAAATGAATGCTGAAATGACTTTGTTTCAAGTTCAAATATTTAGTAATTTCATGAAAAGTACACTGAATTGTGAATCCCATGCCACATCTCACTGTCTTTATATTGGAAATCACTTTCCTAGGAGGCTTCTGAACCATTATTTTCATATTCTTTACATTCACCTCACTTCTTGAGAGAACCAAACCATGGTTGATTTAACCCGAATTTGATTTATTCTTGTCAATACTTGAGGGTTTGAGGTACTTATGTTTAAATGATTGAGGCATTTGTTTGGTATTAAAGCCCCTATTTCAAAGAATACCTTTTTATAATGGCCTACCTTGAACATTTAATCCTTTCAGAACTAATAATCCACACATAGCCTATTAGGTTAGCCACATTACAAGCCAATTTTCCCTATCCAACCAACTCTTGAAGTGAAATTGCATAAACTAGTTGAGCGTAAGTGTGGGGGAAACTATCTTGTGTTGTGCTACCACATTTTGTGACACTTCGGATGAAAAATTAAATTATGAAGAGATGTGTTTTCTACTAAATAAAAACATTATATTGAATGTTGTTCCTTTCTGGAGCTTTCATGATAAAAGAAGCTGTGCCTTTCTAGAGCTTCTAATTGAGGGGGAAAGTTGTGCCTATCTGAAGCTTTTAAGAAAATCATGTTCGAGAAGATTGACATTTTTACTGTGGAAATGTTGAATGGTGTGAAAATTACTTAATTTTTAATGATGATGGAGTTTAATTGATACTATTAGGATTGAGTAGAAGACCATATTTAAGTGAAAATTAGATTAATGCAATTTTGCCTCAAAAAGAGTCAAGCTCTCCTCATTCAGCCTCAGAATTTTTCACATCTAAATCCTACCAACCGAAAGCCACAGAACAACCCTAAAAAGTACTCATGATAATTATATGTCCTTTAATCACATTGGGTAGAGATGTAGGAATTTATCAATCCAATGGTGACCCTTGTATGAGTTTGGATGAGAAAGACATTGCAAAAAAAAATCGACATTTGTGTGATAAGAGAAAATTCAAGTGAGGTAAGTGTTTTGTGCATGGGAGGATAAATAAAGTGGAATTATATTGAATGATATAAATTAAGAACTTTAAATAATGGTTTTTTATGAGTCATGATATCTTTTTTTTCTTGGTTTGTAATTGTTTGATCTCAAGGATTTGTGTTTTAAAATTGGTTTTGATTTGATATTGATGTTTACTTGACTTGAGGTTTTTCCCAGGAGTGAAAAAGGGTAAGTGTGGGGGAGTTGATAAAAAACTATTTTATTGAATATTTTATTGATAATAAATGATATAATTTCCTCACATTGTGCTAAATATATTCATTTATGAAATATTTGGGATTAGATCATTCATTTGAAAATTTGATGAAAATTCCAGTTTTAAAATTTTAAAATGTACTGTAGTATTTTGGATATAAACATTTTAATATTTATTATTTTAACTTAATATTTTTTAACAGTGTTACTAACTCAATTTTCTACAACTTTTATTCATGAAACTATAGCTAAAGAGGGCATTTGGATGGAGTAAATTGGCCATTAAGTCAATGGTGAGCTGGACTCGGTAGAATGGACATGGGTTCTGTATTTGGGCCATATCTTCTACATCTAGGATTGTATTGAGCCCAAATGTTGAGGAAATCCCGGGGACATGATTTTACACAAATAATCGTTCTAGAAGGCTGGCCAATACATGCGTGTTGGAGGTCAACTATGTAGTACAACATGGAAAAAAATATTTGGCTGAGTTTTTCATTTCACACTAAAAAAGTTATGTAACCCTAGCCCTCACAAACTCTTTTTAAAGGGGTTTTTCACTTTTTGAGAGGGATGGTCGAGGATTTGGGAAGGTGTGGAAGAAAGGGAGTCTCTTGGGAGACCATGAAATCTCTTGGAAGAAGTAAGGATTTGTGAAAACCTCTCTTCCAAAAAGGCTCTCCTCTCCCACCTCCTCTTTGTATTTCTTTTCTTTCATGTTTGTATCAGGAATTTTTATTCAAATAATCTTCTGTGTTATTCCCTTTTATTATTCTATTAATATTTATAATTGGGTTGTAATCAAGAGTGGAGACAAGATTGTGTTATACCCTTTCAATCCTTTGATCATGCAAAACGTCTCCACGATGACCACACCGCCCATGGAAGAGTAGTTTTTTTAGTGATCAGTCTATCTTCTACCCTCTTCATTTAATTATTTTGAATAATTGAGCTACTGTAATTAACTTATTATGATCCATGAGTTGTGTATTTAAATTATAAGAAACTAAGAAAGCAATTGAACAATTAACACAAAAACAGGCGAGGTGGAGATTTTGTGTAAATTGTGAGAGCGTGATCTTAATCTGTAATACAAGACCACACAGGATAAATTTGTAGAGTTAAAATATAATCCCTAAAAACAATTAATCCTAATTTTCAGAGTAGATATGTGCTCTATTTAACCACTGACCATAAGCTAACCTTAGAACAACAATAAAAGGAGGGTACTGCGATTGCGTGTTCCGAAGCTAGCCTAAGGTTTAAGTAATTCCATATTTGTGGTTAATTTAACTCCTGTAGGGTTCTAGGGTTAAAAAATTAGGGGATCATAATTAAGTGGATATTTATTTAAATTATAATGATTAATAAGTAAATGAAGAGGTAGAGTTAGATTTATTACACCTTTTAAAATAAATTTCTAAAAAAACATTTACTTGTTGTTTCATTATATTTGAAATTTATTTCAAAATTAAAAAAAAATCGAATATTCTTCCAACAAACTTATTATAGATTTATAAACTATAAAAAACTCCCATCCATTCATGTAGTGTTTGAATTATATTCTATTTTATTTTTAGAATACCTTTAAGAATTTTTTTTAATTTACTTCCTCCTTTGAGAAACGATCTTGGTCAGCCACTCTGTTGCACCTAAGTACCCCAAAATCACACTAAGCATTTGAGGGAACCCATGAAAGCGGTATTTCACCCTACATCTGGTTATTTATAAAAATTTTAATTCTAAATAGATACTATACATAGTCCCGTGGTATGGATAAAAAAATTACTTCTATTGAATATGTATTATATGTTTCAGTATTTATTAGACATAAAAAAAGGGAAAGTCAACTTGACTGCCTATTATCGAATACCGATCATCTATGGGTGTGTTCTATCTCTAGATCCACTTGTGGAGCATCCACCTTGAGGAAAAAATTAATGGATTTGGGAATTTCAATATCAAAAAAGAGGTGGTTATGTTTCACTCACATTTCATCTTGTAGTGTTGCGTGGTATTAAAGAGGCCATTCACATTCATTTTACAGTTGAGGAAGTAACTATCTAAAAAGAAATACCTTTTTAGTTCAAAAGAAATTTGAGAAGTGACATGATCATTCATATTATTGTTACTATGAATGAAAACAGCAATAGAAACATGTTTTAGCTTTGAGGGGATAACCATGATGTCTTTAAGGGATCTGCCTAGCCCTAGGGTGACCCACTACCTCAAGTTAGATTTCATTCATACTATACATTTGGAATTGTACATAATTTAATTGAAACATTTACTCACATTAGTTTATATAGATTAATCAATGCAGTAAAAAAATTCATCTAACATCTTTTAAATGAGCTTTCTTTATATAAATTAAGAAGATTGATCATCAGATGTCACAAGGATACAAGTGAATTTTATTCGAATTTTATTATTAAATATCTATGGTACTTGATTACTAACCCTCCCATATTAATGATATTTATATATTCTTTCAATGAAACATTCATTAACCTCCATTCAGGGACATATCTATTCTAGATGAAATTCAGGATTGTGTTTTTCAAATTATTAAAAAGTCCTCTTGACCATTTTTATATAGAAGAGAAATATAAAAATTATGTGGTGATCACCGAGTTGAAAATTATATTATTGAAGCTTGGGATATATATTTTACTTCGTAACTAGCCAAATGGTTGGATATTTTGGAACATATATTTTCAAGGTAGCATCTTTTGATATTTCCCAAAAATAGGGGGACACTAAGATAGATGAATCATAATGTTCACCTTTTTAGTCAAAGGATTCTCGAAATCCAATTATTACTAGTGATAAGAATTCTATCATGAAATATGATAAATTACTTATTCTAGATAAATTATTGACTTTACACTTCTTCATATTGACCAAAAGTAGATTTTAAGGTAGATAGAGTGTCTTTGGATGCCTACGCAAATAAGAGGATGTCATCAGCATATGAGAGATGTGAGGGGATGAATAATCCCATATTATCCTCGATCCATTTATATAAGAAAATTTGGGAAATATCATTAATTTATATTCTAATTTAGTCTTCACTAATAAGAAATAGAATAACTGAGAGGGGGACCCCTTGCATAACACCCTTATAAAATTAAAAGAAGACTCTAGCGGATCCATTAATGAGAATCTAGACCATTTTAGTGATAAGGAAGACATTGATTAATATTTTAAATGTAGTATAGAATCCATAATTATAGATTAAATGAGTAATTAATATTCATGTCATAGTTTGATAATATTTCAAGAAGCCAATTTTGATGGAAAAGTTTAATCCTCAAATTTCTTCTTCATTAAGTTGACACTTTCCAAAAGTAGTAAATTTTTTTTTTTGAATTTTAATCACATGAAAAACCCAAAATATTATAGAGTGATGCTATACCTAATGATAACCTAGCTATAGTTTCAATGAATTTGCTGATGATTTTTGGGATAGTGTTTGCAATTTCAACTGACCTGAAATATTTGATGTCAATAGAATTATCCTTTTCTGGTATAGGTGTAATAAATCTAGTGTTGATTACATATAGAAACAAGGAAATATTTAAAATCTCCCCGATATCATTATTCAAAAAAATATATACAATTTCTTATTATAACATGAAGTATTTAATGGTAAACCAATCTGGTTAAGGGGAAATATCAATTTTAAGGGATAAGAGTGCCTTTTTAACTTCTTATTTAGAAGGATTTAGGATGATAATTCTATTTTGTTGATCCTAAATTCAAGTAGGTGTTGTATATATAAATGGTATAGATAAATAAATTAAAAAATATGGGATTCTAGTTATTCTGAGTTTATTTTCCCATTATTTAATGATATTTAGATCTAAATATTATGAGTGATGTGTGAATCAAGAGATTCTTCATGATACTTTATCCGAATTTTTTTTATCAATATAAGGTTCAATTTAACATTAATTTTGATAACATTATTTGTTAGGGTACATATCTCACAAAAATACTCTATCATTGAGACAATAAAATCAAATTGATTCAAGGTTCACCCCACTTATAATATAAATTAAATATACATAGAATGAGAAATAATAGTTCTTTAAAAAATAATTTTGTTAGGAATAAAACACATTAAACTTGATTAAATGGTTAATAAATTACATTTATAGGTTTTCATCATGTAAATCATTTTTTAGAAGTTAATTGTTATGTTTTTTCTAGAATCTTTGTATATTGGATAACATCATTCTTACCTCTCATGTATATGACATATAAATTATATAGAAATTTAATATAATTAAATTGGAATAAAAAATCGTCTTACGGATCCCCAAGATATCCAGTGTTTTTTATTTTCGAGCTTAATTAATACACCTTTGGGTTTCAAGGAACTTTACCTATGTTGGAAAATAGAGACTTTGGAATTTCATTTATTGAGTCTCCTAGGTAAATTATTTCATCATAAAAATATTATTTCCCTCTTTAACAAGAAACCATAAAGGTTACAGTTACCATATGCATGATGTGATTATCTTTTTGTGAATAAAGGTTTTTAATAGTATTTAGTTTCCTCTAATGGGTTCACAATTCCATGAGTAAATTTTAATAATTTTATTTTTTTAATCTATGATAAGAATGTTTACTTTAATCCTTATAATTATCACTAATAGTTATATATCATATTTAAAGTATTTTTTTGGTATTTGATATGGATATAATTGAATTAATTGTGTTAAAATTTAAGTAATTGTTTAAAATAGTTTATAGTTCCTCGATATTTTTTTGTTTCCATTCTTACCATAAAAATTTTCATATGATTTTTATGAAGTGTGGGAAGTATCTTTTCCAGTCTATTTTAAATTATACTAACATTTATCTTCGTATTGGGTGGATATTGAGTTATAAGTTTGAAAATATTATATTTTAATATCATTTAAGGTTTAATAAAATATTTCAAATTGGATTATCATTTTTTTTAAATCAAGAATAAGTGAACAATTCATAGTGTTCTATATTACTCTTCCATGGTTTCATTGATTGTGGGTCATTTCCTATGTTGTAATTTCCTTAATTAGTGTCTATAAAATATTAGTTATTTTTGATAAAAAATTGGGAAGTCTAACTTGATATTTAAAAACATGTAATAAGAGTATTACTCATTTGGTATTTGAGAAAAGGGAAATTTTAAGGTAGAAATACTTTTCTTGAACATATTAAAATTGATTTTTAGTTCAATAGGGGAATTAATTTAAATGTTTAAGATAACTCTTTTTTTGTAAAATTTTTTCAACATGGATTTTTGGTATAATGGAAAATAACATCTTAAAATTGGTGGGAATTTGCCACAAACTATATTTTAGGATAAGGGGTTGGTTTGTTGATGAAAAAATAGTTCACATATCTTTAAAAACTTCAAAGAGTCTAATATATTATTCATTAGTATTTTGAAAAACATATCTAGGTTGTGTAGATTATGTAAAAAATACCAATGTTTTTACAGGTTTAGTGAATTAATATTAATGAATTTTATAGATTGGAAACTTAATAAATACATTAAATTATATTAGGATACATGTAATCATTCACCTCATCATGTTCAACTTAGTTGGTTATATGGGATTACTCTCAAGAAATTACTTCACTAGGGTATGCAATCAATTTTGAAATTTACATACTTATATATCCATGTTTCCTATGATTTATAACACACACACACAGATATATATATATATATATATATGGGATTATTATTTTCTTGGGAGAAACCACTATCAATTAAGGTTTATTATATCACTAATAACCCTATATAAAAGTATTAGGTAAGGATTTGGTTTGAATTTGGTAATATGGGCATGTAGCTACACATATATTTAATTTTTTTTTGTATCCATTGAGTGATTTATTTTATACCTACAAGATTCCACTAAATTAATTTTAAATAAATACATTTTAATAATTAAAAATATATTTTATAATAATAAGTTCTCTATATCATTATAAGAGTTTATATAACTAATTGGGAGGTTGTAAATTAATGATTTTTATAGGTAGCTAGGGAGACTGGGAAATATTTATGTATGATTTTCTCATCAAAAACCCCTTTAGGTTTAAATATAGATTGAATAACTTTAAAATATTTAATTTTGAATGATAATTTTCTTACACATCCCATGATAATGAGGTAAAAGATTTATCAAACTAAATTTGTGTTTGTAATCATATACTATGTTCAGATACCAAACACAAAGGTGTTGGATTTTAATTTATAAAGGAGTGAGTTCTTTTAATTTGTATTTTATTATATTTTTCAATTCTATATTGATTGAATGGATATTTAATGTATTAGAAATTATTTAAATATCCTTAATTGGTCTCCTAGGTTGACAAGGGAGTAGTTAATTTCTTGGAAAGAAATGTTTGATAAGTTATTTGGAAATCCAAGAGGCATTCCCATTCATAGAAAACTCAATCGAATAGTATTTTTTCAATGTATAAAAATGATTAAGATCAATAGATTTTTTTAAACTATCCTTATCTTTTTTTATATTATTTAAAAGTAAAGAAAAAAATATTTCTCAATTTACAATCCTTTAAATAGATATAATATTTTTTCTCTATTCAATTTTTATCGATCAAATATCAAATAATTTGATTATTTATTATAATTTTTATAGTGTAAATTGTGTATAATATATTATGATAGTGTTATACTATTGAATTTTTTAATTTATTTTTGCACAATGGGATTAATAGGTATTGTATAATTATAAAGATAAAATAAATGATTATTTAGTGATTTTTAATAAATTCATTTTACATGGATCTAAGTAAGTATAATGATTAACTAATCAATAGATTGATCTCATTTATCATAGAAAAATCATATTAAATAAAAATATTTATACTATATCGATAATATTAGTTATCTACTGTGTGTTTTATACAACCCAATCCTCAAATTGGGCTTTATCCAAGCTCATATATTATTAATGCAATGTTCAATAATCCATAGACTATTATCTGTATAATTTTTCTAATCCTAAGTGAGATCATTTATCACCGCCAAATTTATTAATAATCCACGAAATATTCAATGGAAGGCATAGAATATTAATTTTTAAAAAATGAATATTGATTATTTTAAAAAATATAAATCATTAAACAAATCCTCACCTTGAAAGATGAATATATATAAGGGGATAAAACTATAGAATCATTTATTTTATAATTAAAATATATAACAACATTACAATGAAATTACTACAACAGTTAAGACAATACATTAAATTCATGAAGAATAAAATAATAAATTTACCGATTAGAAATGGATTCTATATAAATAAAATATTTTTTTTCATTTCCTCTTAACCCTTATTCAAGTTATATTTATTCTATAATATCTATGAAAAATTATCAAATTGAAATAATTTATAACGACTTGACAAAAAAAATTAATTATAAAAGGGATCAATAGATTTCTATCCAAATTCTTCTTCCATGCTCGCACATATATATGACCATAAATACAATAATGTATTAAAATATTATATTTTAAGATTTTTATTGTCTATATCAGTGCTACCCACCCAAAAAAATCATTTTTGTTGGTAATTTATATCCAATGATATAGATAAAATACCAAACGTGTTTACTAATCTTGGAAGACACTCTATTTTACATGGAAAGAATTATGAATAATTTAATACTTTGTAAATAAATAAATATTATTATGTGATATCAATGAAGGTGTTCCCTTAAACCATAAATTTAAACACACATTTTTTTATTTTAAAATATATTTTAGGATATATTATTAGAGTAATAAATTGTAAACCAAAATGTTATAAGATTATCAGTCCTTTATAAATTTACTTAGTTTCCCCATATAAGAGTTTTATTAAAAGATTAAATTTTTATGACCTATGTTTTAGTGAAAATACCATGAAAGAACATAGAATTTGGTTTTCAAGAGTGTTCCCTGCCCCCAACACATTATTGTGGTTTATTTTTTTTGTAAATTAGTTTTCTTATATGATCCAAATAGTGCACTAATTGAATACACTTGAAAAGGATTTACTCATAATATATATATATATATAACTCTTAATAATAGGAACCTATCTTGAAATGTATTCATATTGTAATGCCCTGACCCAAACCACCGGGTCTGAGTTGGAGAGTCCCGTGACTTCATGCATGCCTCCCCATATGCAAGAGTCTACCATCTATCAAGAAGGGTTTGAACACCTCCAGTTGGGAGACTATAACCTCAATATTGCATCATTTAATAAATAATTTAAACATAATTAATTAGAATATTAAACAGGAGACTAAAAATCAGATGAGACAATTGTCATACAGATAAATAAACAATATTATAAATTGCAAGAAAAACTAGAGTGTAAAGTGTAGGTGGATAAATAAATAAAGTAACATAGCATAAATTCTTCTAGATTCCATATAGGTCCTCCTTCTTGATCTATGACTCCCAGATCAACCAATATCCCATGTCCACTTTTCCTTGATTGGATCCTTAAATAATAAATCTTCACGTATATTGAGATTCTCAAATAGGGAATGAGTAAAAAATATAGCAGGACACAAAAAATATATAACTAATAAGTGTGCACATGCATAACATGTGTATGCGAGGATAATAATATTTTCACAATCAAGAATAATCAACAATATACTAAAAACTGGTGTATTAACTGAGCCACCATGAGCCTCAAACACACTCGATTCTGCTCCATATCAAAAGGAAAATCACATTATTATACGAAAACAGTAACTATCCACAAGGATAGTAAATATACTTCTTGAAATCATGTGAAAAAATACTTGATATTCACTATGAATCAAGTGATTCATTTTCTCGTCATCTAGTAGGCATCGAGTTATCATTCTATTCAGTATCTACTAGTCCCCATAAAAACATTTTTCTTGGAATCCACTAGGCATCAAGTGGACCACACAAAATTAATGAGGCATTATTTCATCACGACCATGTTCTCTGGTCTATCATTAATATCGTCATGACCCATGTGCACTCACCCTCTAAGGTATAACCATTTAATGATGGTCAACCAATTCCAAGAACCAAGAACAATACCTCTAAAGTCATGATAAAATACATAACACAGTAGATTGTGAAATAAAAAACATTTCATATCATGATGAGAAAATATTGGAAACATACAAAACATATGATCATCATAAAACATGAATAAACAAGATATAAGCATTCTTATGGTAATAAGTATCATAAAATAGTCTTGTGGGTCATACACACACTGAAAAGTAATCACAATCAAGAATGATCATCAATCTATTCTAAAAATGGAATTATACCAAAGAAATATGTTTCTAAGATATCCTCAAATGTTACTAAACTTCCTACCTCAAGGTGAATGTGAAGGTTCATCCAATGTATCATTCTTTAAACCATGTTTGCACTCCAATTGGAACAAGCTTGCATATCAAGAGTTCCTAGATCCAATTCTAATCCGACATGACATGGGTTATTGAACATGATCAAGAAAAAAGAGTAAGCCAAAATGGGGTAGGGTTATAACACTTACCCAAGGTAAAAATACCATCAATGGTAGTATTTGTGTTTGATAGATGGAAGAAGAAGTTCATCACTCTTGGAAAATGAAAAGAGAAGAGAATATCTGAGCCCCTATAAATCCAAATCAATGATAAACCCCCTATCTTTCGGGTTTTATCCTCTCACAGGGCTAAAAGGGAGATTCTAAGAAAATTGGGTATATGTAAGATAGTAATACTCAATTAAATAAGTGTCAACCACACACCATAGGGTTTTATTTAGGTTTAATTAAATTTAATAGATTGAAAAAATGATCAAGGGGAAGTGTGTTTATTTGACATATAATGGTAATAATCAAGTTAAAAACAAATTTAATACCCAAAATTAACCTCCCAAATGTTTTAACTTTGAGAAAATCATGATTTTAGAAGAGGGATGACAATTCTAGTATTTTCAAGTCAAAATCCACCATTGCGACACACTCCACCACGACCTCACCTTGGCTATAGAGTTCTTAATTACCTAGACTAAATTTGACTTTTTAAGAAATGGTTCTAGGATTTAGGACCTTTTCTTTCACCATTCCCTCCAAACTCACCACGGCGAGTTAACTTACGCTATGGTCTGCCAAGGGACCTATAAGGCTCTATTCCCATGGACATGCCAAGACATCCCTTTTCTCTTGTCCATTTTGACACAAAGGGACCCCCACTACCAGTACTATAGGGATGGTTTTTCCAATTTTGAATGAAGAAAAACTATAACAACTCAATTATACTCAAAACATCAATAAAATTTATCCAAGAATAGTTTAACCCAAAAAAAATAAAATGGGGAAAAAGGTATTTCATATAAAAGAAAAAAAACCCAAGGTTATTACAATATCCCCTTTTAAATACTTATCATACCTACAAAGTGTCTCTAGGTATCCTGCTTGAAGAATTTGTACCACTGGGCCAGAAAATTTGCCCCCCACTCCCAAGGGTCTTTTTGGATTCTCCTATGATTCCATATAATCTAGACCAAGGGAACCATCTTCCCAAATAATAATTCTTCACTATGGTATACAATCCACAGTGGGTTCTCTACACATGATGTGTTAGGATCCTATCAAAATCAATAGCATTAATAACATTATTGACGTGAATCATGGTAACCAATAGTCAAGATATATGAAACACATTATTAATAGCTCAGTAGTAAGAAGGAAGTCTCATATGGTACAAAACCACCCCAACGCACTTGGTAATCAAGAAGGTTGGAACATATTGTAGTGATAACATCCCTTGAATCCTCAAAAAATGATTTCCTAACAAAGTATTTACTCTTCAAAAAATCATTCACATTTATAAAACTTTGAAGGTCCTATCCTTTTACTGCTATAATATCTCTACCTACTCTGACCTATGATTAAACTTTTCTAAATCAGCTCAACTATATTGGAAGCCTCTTATAGCTTACTATTCCCTACAACCACTACCTCACTAGCCTCATACTAACAAAGAGGTGAAAAAAGTCCTACTATGGAGATCCTCATAATATTTCATCTGAATTGAATCATAGTGAATATTTTTAATTAAAACTTAACCAAGGATAGGTTATCATCCCTAGCTCCACTGAAGTCTATAATGCATGTTCAAAGAATATTTCTAATATGTGAATCATTCACTTTCACTATCCATATTTTTGAGGATGATATTATTTATTCAATCACATATTTTTCCCTAATTATTTTTCAAGACCTAGAAAAAATAGAATATAATAAATGTATGTTTGATAGAGAAAATTATCAAGGGTAATCCATGCGTGCATACTCTCTTAGGGAAATATTGTTTTCCTAACTCATCTTCTAAGTGAGTACCATATATTAGTAAGAAATGAGACACTTTCATTAGTATATTGACTATCACAAAGGTAGAGTCAAAGATTCTCTAAGACTTTGGTAACCCTATAACAAAGTTTATAATGATTTCATCCCATTTACACATAGTATTAATTATTATTATTTGGATTAGTCTACTAGGATTATGGTGCTCAACTATTATCCTATAGTAGGTAAGGCATCCATAAATGAATCCCAAAATGTCTCTACTCATCCATGGTCACCAAAACTGATCCCTGAAGTCATGATAAATATTTGTTTCCTAGGATGTACTGAATACTTAGTGGTATGGTATTCTCTCATAAACTCTTTTATAATATAAGTCGGGACAACAAGTCTCCCTTGTAGAAAGATCACATCATTTCTATTAGACGACAACTTAGGTATTGGGTGACGACCTTTATGTCAATCCCATATCAAAACACACTCAGGATTAGTCTCTTATCAAGTATTTACCATGTATAGGAAATTATATGTGACCACTAAAGGGGATTATTTCATTGAAATAAAGTCCTTAAAAGAGTCCATCCCCCAGTTACCCAACAATCACATTAGGCATTTCTATTCCTCAAAGGGTATTGACCTAGATCATGGGCTACCTGCTCTATATGGATAAGAGAAGATGAAATTCAATTTCCTTTACCTAATAAATGGGCCCCCTCAAAGTAAAAAATATTTAGGTATTCTACCATTCACATATGCATAATATTAAGTTCCCACTGTATAAAGATATATTGTTGACTCTTATATTCAACGTAGAAAATAAATCTATCTCAAAAGAGATAATCCTCCACACATAAAAGTATGTGAGAAAACTTTTATATACAAACCATGGGTAAGATAGTTCTACTCATAGGGTTATAGCTAATGTGACCCATAAACTGTAACCCACTCCCACTATATCGATACTTATCCCAAACTAATTCCAAATTCATTATAGTAAATAAAATAACCAATCCATGGATTTGGAAGTATCAAACTAGTGCTATAGTCAACCTCCTATTTAGCTGATGAAACACTTATTCACACTAGTCCAACCACTAGAACATAACTACCTTCTTTTTCAATGTATTCATGGTTTCTGATAAGATGGAAAAGTCTTGCATAAAATGTTTGTAGTGTCCACATAAACCCAAAATTCTTCTAATGATAAACATATCTCAAGGGTATGTCTACAACATCATTGCCTCCACTTTATTTGAGTCCATGTACGTACCTATTTTAGAGACCATGTGCCCCAAGAATTTCACCATTGGAAAACCAAAATTTACACTTCAGTATCTTAGAATAAATGTACTGTGATTAAAGTGTACTTAATAATATCTCAAGATGTTTGGCATGCAGCTTTGGTGTTAGTGAGTAGTTGGGGACGTCATCAATTAACACCATGATAAATGAGTTTAAATATGTGTGGAATAGATTGGTCATTATCTCCATGAATAATGTTTTCACATTTTCCATTCCAAATGGAATCAAAGAGTACTCATATAGCATATACCTCCTCAAAAAATCCATTTTGAGGATGTTCTTCTCTCTAACCCACAACTAGTGATCACTCAATAAATGAAAAATCTTAGAGAACTACTAAGATACCCATAGCCAATCATAGAGGTAATTGATTCTAGGAAAAGGATATATACTATTCTCCATCACCTGATTCAGCTTCTGGTAATCTATGAAAAGTCAAAGACTACCATCAACCTTCTTGGGGAACAAAATAGGTGCCCCCATGGTCAAGTACTTGGCCAAATAATGCTCTTCTACTCAATGTACCAACTCTATAAATTTATCTACTTTAACTAGGATAATTCCAGACAATAATAGGGTATCAAAATTGGATACATATCTAGAACAAGATATATCATGAGGAAGTTTAATCCTCTAAAATGGTGAAATACCTGTATCGAACAAAGCAGTGGAAAACATATAATTGATCAAAACCTCACCTATAATAGTCAATGGTCCATCACCTATATCATTTTGATTCTATTACACTACCTAAAATCCTACCACATCAGCTCTATCCTGGAGGCCCATGACCCACTTGAGTCATCATCATCTGAGTATGCTACCAAGGACCTTGACGGGATCCGTAGTTCCCTGACCATGTCTACCTCAAACTACAATTGAAACCTAACCCTATAACTTTGGATAAAGACTATTGTTGATGCCCTGTCTTTCCATATTTTCGACATTGACCATAACAATTGGGATCCACTAATAGCATAGACACCCTAACTTCACATTTTTGTTGGGTATTAGCCCACAAGGTCCCCCTAGTTGTGAGAAAAATGCACATTGTTACAACTGCGACCCACTAAAACAATAAACACCTCATCTTAGCTTGGTCGTTGGGTCCTTGACCACCATATACCAACAGTTGCCTCAAAGACATGTGGTCCCCAACCTGGGGCCCACCAATGTACCATAATGGGTCACTAGACTAATGAATGCCCCCTCATGCCAACACATGTTCTTTCCAGAGTGCTTTTACCTCACACACACACACAACCATGGATAATTTCTCTTCTTGCTACTAGTAGATGAACTCATAGTGTAAGTAAGTGGATCAATTATCTATGTATTGAAGGGTGGAAGAAGAAATAATTCTCCATCCTCCTCTATCCCCTTCTTGATAGTAAAGGACTAATATATAACATTGAGACATATCTCTAGGAATAAGGTCCAAACATGCCATCTGATGTGAAGATAAATACTGATCTCCAAGATACAATTTTTTTTATATTTTCTACCCAAGAGAGGAGAAAATAATTGTATCTCAGGGGAATGATCAAAGTATAAAAAATAACATCATAAAACACTAATGAATCTCTATGGACTTTTATGATTTATCTGTGTTCAACATTTTGGGAAATAATTTAGCATAAAATAGTTCCTTGAAGGCCTCCCATTTGAGAACTTAACATATAACATCCTATCCCATCACACCCCACTATCTCATAGTGGGTCCTTTTATCAGGATAGCTATTGAATTCACCTTCCTCCCCTAAGGTGTCTCAATGAGTTCAGAGACACAGTTTATGATTTCTATCTAGTCCTCACTTTCATAAGGTCCCCCTATTCCATGAAATCCTATTGGATACTAGAGCTTGAAGTCTCTGGTGTAGTTGACCATGGACTTTGATGACCCTTCACCGTAGGTAGGTACAAGAAGAAAGACACCCAGAAAATGTGGTCCCACTTCTTTCACAACTGGAGTAGGTGTGGGAGAATGTTCTACTACAACCTCCTACAAAATAGGTGGTGGAACATTGGAATCCTTCTTAGTAAGAGCATGATGACCCATATCAGTTAATAATCCAACCGTCTCATTTGGCGATGCATTTTACGAAACATGAATGAAAAATTAAGAAAACCAAATTCATTAGGTAATACCCTAATCAATCTATGGGACCATGGAAAGGTTCTCCTAGGATTGTACTGATAAACAATGTTATATCCCTCTTATAACTAACTAAGGTATCCATCCCAAAATATTAGTCACAATTACATATATATACAAAACATTACTACATGAAAAGATTGAATTAATTAATGAAAAATATATATCCCAACCACTTGGAAAACTGATATATCACACAGTTAAAGAAATAAAGGACTATCTTGAATATAAATCAATGTCAAGGAATTAAATTTAATAACAAATATATAGTACATAATAGGTATATATGCAACATATGAATCTATGTTCCTAATCATGATTCCAAACCCCTCCCAAATCCCATAAAATAGTAACGTCAACCCTATCAATGGTAAATTGGAGGTAGATTACACAATTGAAATCTAGGAACATGGATGCTACCCTACCATATTCCCATAAAACCCATATCCTTTTATCATGTCCATTGTAAGTCAAAAAGAAAAGAAGAAAATTCTGTTCTCATACCATTTTGTAATGCCCTAATCCGAATCCCTGAGTACGAGCAGAGTGTAAAGTGAAGGAAGATAAATATATAAAGAAACAAAAATGAAACTACTCTAGATTCCATCCCAGTCTTCAACTTGATCTAGGATCCTCATCTCAACCTCCATACATGGGCCCCTTTCCCCCACATGGATCTAAAAACATGAAATCAACACATGTATTGAGATGATTGTGTGGGGCTCAAGTAATAAAACCCAGTAACACACCACCAATGAATCATTAAAAAATGTGAACATGTATATCATGTTTATTCCATGATAATACTATATGTGAAGGAAATCATAAGTGACCACATACTAAGAACCCTTATGGCAAGAAATCCACTCTTACCCCTGGCCATAACTTCTTCAACTCCACACCACAAAGAAAATCATAGTAACAAATGTAAATAATAACTATCTAGAAGGTTAGTAAAAATAATTCTTGGAATCATGTTAACATTATACTTAGGATTCACTAGGAATCAAATGAGTGATGTTCTCAGTATCCACTCAGAATCGATAGATCATGCCACTTGACAACCACTAGTCCTAAAGTAAACATTCTACTTGGATTCCATTAGGCATAGATTAGACCACACAAAATTCACAAGGCATCATCATATCCATACCGTATTCATTGGTCCATTTTCATCATCAAAATTTTTGCACACTCCCCCTATAAGAAATAATTCTAGCATCCTGACCCAGTTTTGACCACAAATGGTGCTCTGGGAAAGTATTCCACTAAGTCTTAGGTGTGCCTCCCCATATTCCAATGGTTTCCGACTAGCAAAGAGGGTCTTATTAAGTGATAGTGAGGATATTATACCCTTAGGTTATCATAACAATAATGGTCCATATATATATATATAATACAATAGAAGAAGAAAAATAATAATAAAAGAAAAAAATAAAATCATTAGAATCATAATATATAGAAACAATAATAATCCCCAAGCCCAATAGAATAATACAAACTGTAAATGATTAATATCATAACAGCTCATACAAAATAATAGACAAGTCGAATCACCCATGGTATACCATAAGTGTATATACATATATAAAAATCCAAAATAACGTCCAAACAAATTCAAAGGAACCACTTTGTCCACTGCCATCCATCCAATGAAAAAGGTACATCTACAATCACTAATGTCTAGCTCCTAAGCTAGATCACATACCTAATCTCAAATACATAAAGTCTAGAGGTGTCCCAAGGGGACCTTGTAGTGTGTGAGTATGAACTTAGTAGGACACAAAAAATGTGTTCCCATATTACATATAAAATTTATAATGTGTATGTATATTTAAATAAAAAAAACTCACCTGTAATAATAATTAATAACTCACTTCAGTTGTACTCAACAAACACAATTTAGCATTCTACTTGCTCCAGCCAATGTAAGAATGTATCTAAAACATTTCCCCAAATATATATATATATATATGACATATAATACATTTAAGAAAACTGCCATAAATTTAGGTCCATAAGTCAAAATGCCCCAAACGTTTGAGAGTAGTCGAACAAAATTATTATCTACTACTTTTAATAAAAGGATATCTCTATATTCGGTTTTCTGGATGGCCAAATTGTGATGAAAGTGGAGGGGAATATTTGGAATGAAAACATTCCCCCTCCTCAGGCTATAAATACAACCCCCTCTTATCCTTTCATGTGGTTGGCATTTCAGAAGAGAGGATCATACATTGGCACAACCAAAACTTTTCAAAAGGCTTGGGATGGCCTTCCATACTCAAGTTTTCATTTTATATACCTTTCCTCCTCTCTTTTTTTTCATTTACTTTTTTGGTTCCATTAATTTGTAATTGCATATGTTTTTTTCAATTTCATTTGAATATTAATACAAGTTTATTCTGCATATTGTGTAATGGGTGTTAATTTAATTAAATATAAATCAGGTATCAAGGATATCAGAAGATTAAATACCTAATGATGAAATCACCCCAATCTGTATTATATTGTTAAATTAATCAATAATTTCATTTAATCTCTAAAAAAACCCCACAATTAAAATACCATCAACTTAAAACAATCAACTACTAAAACGTATCATCGCCGAGGATTTGACCAGAGTGCTACTAAAAAAATTAGTAGATTATAAGAACCTTGAACGGTTGATAAGAGACAATCGAACGTGATTTCAAATGGTTCCATTTTCGAGGATGGTGCAATTAAGTAGTCATTAGTTTCTGGTTATTTTAAAAAAACACAATTGTAAAAAAATTGAAAAAAAACAAAAAGAAAAACCCGCCTTCATATAAAAATCATAAATGAAAAAAAACAAAAAGAAAAACCCATCTTCTTATTTTAATTAAAAAAATTCTAAATGCCCCGCATCCTCCCAAACAATCCCTCAGATTTGTTTGACCCTGAAATCGAGAGAACACTTCACCAACATAGAATGAATATTTGGGATAATCAAATAATTCAAGAACCAGTCCATGACCAAAAAATTGAAATAGATATGGATAATCCAAGGGAACAAACACTTAAATAACTTTCTTCCCCTAATATGAATTAGCAAACCCTTGGTATTCAATATGCAAACATAGAGGTTGACTTCTAACTCAAATCGGGTTTGATTCATCTTCTTCCTCATTTCCATGGGCTTGCCAGTGAGGATCAACATCTTCATCTTAAAGAGTTCTGAGTAGTGTGTTCTACCATGAAGTCTCAAGGGGTTTCTGAGGAACTAATCAAACTCTGAGAATTCCTTTTCTCCCTAGATGACACTGCTAATTCATGGATTTTCTACCTCCCTCTTGGTTTTATTACCACATGGAATGACATGAAACAACTCTTTTTATAGAAATTATTTCTTGCTTCTTGTACTGTTTATATCCAAAAGGAAATTAGTGGTATCCGTCAATTATCCAATGAATCACTCTATGAGTATTGGGAGAAGTTCAAAAATATTGTGGCAACCTTCCCACTCCACCAAATCCCTATCCAACTCTTGATCCATTAATTCTATAAGGGGTTATTGGCTATGGAGAGAACTCTCATTGATGCCACAAGTGGCAGTGATATCTTTGATAAAACTGCTGTAGCTATAAGAGATCTCATAAGAAACATGTCTGGAAACACACAACAATTCCATACTCAAGCACATGCTCAAGTAAAACAAGCCCAAGATAGTACGTCTATAGATGCGAACAAGAAGACCGAGTGGATGAGTGAACTTACAGGTCTTGTGCGACAATTAGATGAGGTATCTAAATCCACAACCACATCTTATCCACAATCTATATTCCCTGGACCTATAAAGAACTGTGGAATTTGTAACTCCCCATATCATCCAATTAACACATGTACACAACTTCAAGAGGATCTCTTTGATTTATCTAGACCAATGGTGCTCAATGCATCAAATTCTCAGAGGAACACAAACCCTTAACAATTAGGTTAGTTCATTAGAAACATCATCTAACCCAACTATGAACCCTTATCTTCTACCTTCAACCAAGGCTTAAGGTATGGTAATCCCATTTCTCATCTCCCTCAATTACCTCCTCAGAACCCAAACAAATTGAAAAATGGTCATGGTGTTGGTATCTTCCAAAAACCATACCCTTTTGTTCCTCAACCTCAAAGGATAGGTACTCCTCTTCCTCCTCCAGGATTCCACTATCCTAGCGAGCCTTCCCAATTCCCAAACCAATACAATCTCTTTCCCAGGAACCAAAATCAATGTAATACCAATCTGGGACAAGCCTCTTCTATCAAAAAACCATGGAAAAGTGTAGTGGAATATTTTTCCTCCTTCATCCATTCCATCCTTAAAAACATTGAAACCCAAATTGGTTCACTTGCATCCCACCTGAGCCAGCAACACCAAAACAATTCTTCCAAAATCCTAGCTCTACCATTATCCAACCCCAAGGGTAATGTAAGTGCAATTGAACTTAGATCAGGAAATAAAATTTCTAGGCATCAAGATAAGTCCTCAAACTCCAATTTAAATGTTGGCCTAGAAAATGAAAAGAAAAAGAAACTTGGAAAGGAATATGAATCCATTCCCTCACATTCTTCCATCCCACTTAGGAACCCAAGTCCTTTTCCTCAATATATCTCTATGCCAAATAAGTCATTTGAACCTGATCTTGAAATGCTCGACATGTTCAGACATGTTAAATTCAATATTCCTCTCTTAGATTATATAAAATAAACGCCCAAGAATTCCAAATTTTTTAAGGAATTGTTCACTCATAAGAGGAAACTTATGACCTTTGTAAATGTTTCCTCCTAGCATTCTATTCCATCAAAGTGGAAATATCCTGGGACCTTTACGGTTCCATGCCAAATTGGGAGTTCTAACTTCGCTGATGCCCTCATTGACCTAGCAGTCTCAATTTTTGTCATGCTCAAATACATCTTCTCTAACATTAGTATAGTTACCTTACATCCAATGAGTGTTGTCATCCAGTTATCCAATTGAAGCACTACTAGTCCCAAGGGAATAATTGAGGATGTCCTTGTCCGAGTCAATGATCATATCTTCCCAACTAACTTTTATGACCATAACATGGAAGGTGAGACAACTTCTTTCCAATATTTTCTAATTTTTGGAAGACCTTTCCTTATGATATCTAAAATAAAAATTGATGTCCATGCTGGAATCTTGTCCATGGAATTTGGTGACCAACTGGTCTTGGTAAATATTTTTCAATCCATGTGATACCCCTGAGAGAATCAATCTGTATTCTATATACATGCTTTTGAAAGTTTCTCTCAGAGTGTGTTGAATCCTAATCAATCATGTTATTCATGTTCTACTGATAGAGGAGTTTGTGAATATTTCATCCACATTGACCAAGTCATAAACGGATAATTTGATGTTGACAATACAAATGCAAAATCCATTGATGTAAAGGATCTTGAAAACTCTTTGGATACCCATCTTAACTCTTTCACCCACTGCTCCAACTTGGATGGTAAAGGAGAAAATGAACAATCATGTTCATTTTTTGATTCAAATATAATTATCCAACATTTATAATTTCATATCCACGATTATGAAAATTTTGTTATATGTGAGGGTGAACCCTGAACCAATGTGTTTCTATTTTCCCGATGGTAGTGATGTTTGTGATATTTTTTCCCTAATTAATAAAGTGATCATTGTTTATGTTGAAATTGACCATTATTTGAAAAAAACATTGATATAAAGGATATTGACAAATTTATTTAGTCTTATGACTACACGAATCCTTATTACTATACACCGGTAAGTGATGAAATAAATGAGTTAAAAAAAATTGGGATCTCATACTCTGGTTTTGTATTAACAGATCATTACATAAACATACCATCAGAATTGAAACATCTTCCTTAACTTCGAAGCATAGAAAACCAATACACAATGGGCTATATAATACCTCATGTTAAAGAAAAAATGGGGGATATTCATATTCTCCTTAAACCCCCCATTGAATTGAAAGAACCACATCAAGGAAGGGGAGAAATTATTCAATGAAAAATCAGGAAACCCAAAGGAGATGTTTTTCTAGAAGAACACTAGATTAGAAAAAATACTTTTTCCTCCATCAGAATATGTGTATTCTAGGGTTACTATCCTACTGTAGACAAAATAAATGTAGCGCTTCTTGGGAGGCAACCCATGTTTTATTTTACTTCTATGAAAATTTAATTTCTTTTTTGTTTTTCATTACATGAAAAATGTTTTTTATTTTTTTGGTAACATACCACATGTGGCAAATCAACTTCTATAAACCCACCGATTAATAGAGACAACGACCCACTAAATTCAATCTAGGGGGAACCTCTTTCCCATTAACTCCCTCTCTCTTCCTCTCTCTTACTCTTTCTTCTTCTTCTTCTTTTTTTACCACTTTCTTCATCATACCCTTTATCTTTCTCTTTATCTTTTGTGTGGGTGTGCATTTTAAAAACACTAAAAGAACTAAATAATAAATAAAAAAATGAAGAAAAAACAAAATGAGTCATACTTACTCACCATCTAGTTTTGAAACTTTGTCCAACTATTTTGGGGTGTCGAAAAACTTGGTTTCAGCTATTTTTGTTTTGTTTTTTCATTATATATTCGGTTAAAGAATATTGTTTCAAAACCAAAATAATAATTCATTCCAAGGTCACTTATGAACAACTTTTCATTTTTTGCATTTTCACCCCCGATTGTGAGTCTTGAGTTTATGGACCTTCAAGCTGAATTTCCTACTTCTGTGTTCTTGAATAAGAACGAGGTATTTTCTAAACCTCATTAGAATAAAAATAGCCAAATAACCTGCCATTAACCTTTCATTAATTCTCCTTTTGAAATCCCCTTCAAGAATATGAAAAAATGTTCTTTTATATCCACATTAAAAGACCAATAGATTATCCCACCCAATATCTACTTGGATTTTCATTGCATAATTTTTTGAAATTTATGTGTGGGGGGAATGGATTTAATTTTGGCACCCTTTGTAGATTTTACCATGTTATCATATACTTGAGGGAAAACATCCATTTTTGTTTGGGGAAAGTTTTTTATTCAGTGTGTTTTTGAAATGTATATATGCTTATAATATATTGTTCAAGTTTTATTAACAAGTGTTAAAAAAACCCAAAAAAATGGGTTGTGTCTTGGGTGGGTCAAAAATCACTCTTCCTCAACATTTTATCTTGTTATAATTATTACAATTATTGTTGAGAGGAGATCAATCATGGGTTGGGATACAAGTGTGAGATATTTTTAAATTAAAATTTTGAAAAAAAATAAAGAAAAATGAAAAAAAACTCTTGTACTATATATTCTTATGTAATTGGGAGAAGGTTTGTGTTTTTTAAATATTCTGTTGTCTCATTCACTTAAAATTTTCTTCTACTTCTCTGTCTTTATTCACACAATTTTTCCCTTTTAAATATGTGTTTCCATTTCTTTCAATGTTTTATTTCAAAAATATTTTTCATTGGTTTTTTTATATTGGTGTTTTAACCCTTTTTCTACTCTTTTGAATATTTAATTCCTAGTGTCCCATAGCCAAAAAACCCCGTCAAAAGACCTCTTGATTATTTTTCACTTTAGGATAGGTAATGGAAGCTGAGAGCTCTTTCAAACTCTAATATTTTAACTTTTGGTTGGTGAAAGAGTGAAACTCCATTAATGAATTTTATTATCTTGAGAGGTGTGAGTTTTGAGTGTCCACATTTTCCTTTTTTAAATTTGGGGTGGAAAAATGAATTGTTTTTTTAATTTATTTTCTGTCACATTTTTTTGGTGTAATTCAATATATAAGAGTGAAATGGTCTAAAACTACCCTAATTGGTGAAAACAAAATTTTAATATTTAATGGCAAGTAAAAAAGATTTTGTAATGTTTTTTATATTTTTTGCACATGAGGACATGAAAAAGTCTATGTTTGAGGGATTTTATGTTATTAATATGTTAATTACTTATTATATACTCCTTTTATGTATTTTATATGAAATTTTAATAATTTTTGTGAAATATTAAAGTTTAAATATTAAATAAAATTTTAGAGCACTATTTGAATTCATCCAGATTTAAGTCTGTTCAATGTTTTAATGATAAATCTAACCATACTTATAAATATTTCATAATTATTGTTATGTAGAGTTCCTTACTCAAATTCCAACATTTCATTAGAAAGCACCTATGTCCAAGTTGTCCATTTGGTGGGTAATATAGTCTACATAAGAAGACCCAAAGAATCTATAAATAAATTGGACCTGCCATGATGATTGAGTTTCTGGTCTAAATCCCGATGCCCAAATTTTATGAAACTCCACCATGTGTTCTTTATTTTCAATAATAATCACAGGTAAAAATTTTAAGGTCCAACTACTTGAACAAGGCTCCCAAGGGATGTTTTGAAGTCCAGCCCACTATTCTGGCTAGGAATTAAAATCTGGACACTATTCATGACATTTATTATGATTTATTCATCAAATAATGATCAGATTTTGTAGTGATAAAGATGAGATATATGTGTATGAATTTTTATAATAATTATTTTGGATTTCAAGGCATCTTCCTATTAAAAATTCCCTTCACATTTCAGACATCGAAAAAGCATTTATAGAAATGGACAGTTAAACATTATTTATGAAAACAACCATAACTTTGGATCCATAAGTCCAAATGCCTGAAAAGGATGATCGTAGTCTAAAATCATTATTATATACAACTTTTAAGAAGAGGATATCTCGATATGCATCTTTCTAGATAGCCAAATTGGTTATGAAAGTGGAGTGGCAGATTTGGAATGCAAACAGTCCACCTCCTTGGTCTATAAATACAAACCCCTCTTCTCCTTGAATGTGGATGGAATTTAAGAAGATAATATCACACATTGTCATGAAAAAAGATTTTCCAAAGGTTTGGGTTGACCTTCCATACTCATTTTTTCACTTGAGATACCTTTCTTCCTCTCTTTGTTTTTATTTACTTTTGTGTTCCTTCCATTTGTAATTGCGTAAGTTGTTTCCAATTTAGTTTGAATTTAAATGAAAGTTTCTTCTTAATATTTTGTTTTAATCTTAAACTCTATGATATTAAATATTAATACACTTAAAGTAGTTTAAATCATGTTCAATCCCCTTCCCTTCTTTTGCTTTCTCATTCAATTTAATGTCTATTTTTAATTCTCATCACCATTCGTGTGTGTGTGTTCAATGAAAAACCCTTTTCTTATCCATTTATTTTCCTTATTTTTATAATTCATAATCATAAATATAATAAACCAGAATACTAATCCTATTAATGGCTGAGTAAATCTCTCATTGGGGTGAGTTATAATTTAGGTATTTTAAGTGAATGAGTACTTTTTCTCGATGAATATTCTTTGAATTAAAATTGTGTATGTTGGACTTAACAAGTCACGGATTAATGAATAGTTTGGTTTAACAAGTGGATTACTTGTAATATTAGAACCATAAATAAACTATAATAAAAGAATATGATTAATATTAGAACCCTAAGTTAATTTAAGGCTTGCATTAAAGCCTTAACACTTGGGAATTCCAATCAATGTCAACTTGTGACATGGGTGTTAATTTAATTAAATATAAAGCAAGGATCAAGGATATCATAAGCTTAACTAGCTAATGATGAACTCAACCCTATATTTATTAAATTGTTAAATCAATAAATAATTTCAATTAATCTCTCCAATGAAACCCCCACAATCAAAATACAATCTACTAAAAACAATTGACTATTTAAATGTATCATCACCGAGGATTCGACCTGAGTGCTGCTATGCACATTAACAGAGCATCAGAACCTTGAATAGTCGATAGGAGACAATTTTCCACACTTTCAATCAGCCTCTATCTTGAGATGAAATGAGTAAAATTGGTGATTTAGACAAACTCCACGAAAATAATAAAAATGTGATCACATTGATTTACTATTCCATATGGTGAGATAAATGAAGAAAAGAATCTAGAGTATTTAAGGCATTACCACTATGCTTCCAACACACCCAAGGAAATTTAATTTAGAGTATGATTGGAGGAAGAGTATCAAGGCCTATAGGAGGATAAGTATGGGATTAAAATCTTTATTTTATGAGAAATGTAATATAAAGGAGGAGGGAAAGAAATAGAAGAGTGGGAAAAACCTAATTTCACCCCAAAAGGACATGCATCGTTTTGACGTATGGTTTAGATAACTGTTTGCCAACCATGCAGAGATAACTGCCCAAAAAGCACACCTCATGCGGTTAAAAGAAAGTTTTATAAAACTTCACACATCTCATGCATATCCACTCTATCAAAAACTATAGAGTCACCTCATGGACATGTTCCACTACCCACATAGTTTTAAAAACCATGTCTATTGAAAAAGTGAACGGTAAGGTTTCCTCATATATTCTATACAGATTGAACAAACCATGCGCTTTTTTCTCCACCTACCAAAATGGTGTTTTTTGGGTATGACACAAAAAATAACCATACTAACCCCTGGAAAAATTTATATGCCTTAAAACCTATCTAAAAATATGACCTTGTTTATAAAAACTATTGGAAGTAGTTTCAGAATCCCAATAGAAAAGTTGTGCCGCTCATTATACTAAAAAAATAAAAAATGGTTGAGGAATTTAACCCCCTTAAATAATCAGGAAGTTACAATATCCTCACTTAATAATTGGTTATCTATAACATATCATGATTTTCCCAGAGATGGTACCAAATATACCCATCTATTTTATGTTGACCTCATATACACCGGTTATCACACTTAGGGAAACTCCCCTAGAGGCACTCCCCACCTTAGGAGTTGCATACTCAGTTTTCTTTTGACCCAAGATTCAAATATCTGATGGGTCCACTGACCATCCCTATATATAAAATTCCTCCCATGACATACCATCATTCATAAACCTCATCTAGTGCTCAAATAATTCTCATGAAATACCTGATAACCATCAAGTCACACATCACATCAGATTACCTTTTTGTACCCATGACATAAATGACTCTCATAATATCCTAAATCTCATCAGATGCCTATTTAATACCCATTCCATGAATGAAACTCATTAAAACTCACATATCATTAGATCTAAAAGATCTTACATATCAAAAAATGATAAAAAAATGAATCAAAAATCAAACACATTTATATATATATATATTTATGTATATATTCACATCACAGTATTGATTCCCACACACCACATACCAGCCACACATCACAAAATATTACCACAATAAGTCCCAGTGCTTAATAAGCTCATATATATATATATCACACATCACATTTCATTCCAAAAAACTAACCAGAATATTTTTAGTAAAAATACTTGACATGTGCACCTCATTCACCATAAATGGACATACCGACACAACAGATCATACCAGTACTGGGTAATATCTGTAAATCTCACTGTCTCACTAGAATTATCTACCCCTAAAATATCAACAAAATGAAAATGGCCTAAATCCCGACTACCTGAGGCCTAGTCTTCCTATATAGCTGTACACTATACTAGAAACTTTCCCCACTGCTGGGTCTCTCTATCTCTGTCAAAAACTCTACATGTAACTAAATTCCAGATATGAGCCCCAGGTGCTGCTTCAATTCCCACCTCAAATATCTCAGTATGACCTAATCCCGAATACCCAAATGTATAATAAGGATTCTTATAAAACCTTTCTAGAAAACCCATTAGAATACATGCTCAACACTACTTTATAACCCAATTATATTTGGTTTAAACATGCCTCATCTCCTTGCAACAGAAGCACACCATCTAAGAACCACTCCTTAGTGGTCTTATTTAATTAATGGACCGAAATACTTACTGATACTTCTCATTGTTTCTATCCCCGAAACCTAAAGAACCACCACTAAGATCACTTCACATCGTCACCCAGCTCGAATTAGACAGATCTATCATATTTTCCTCAGCTCTCAACACTATATCCATCACCTATGAGTATGATGTTAGCGTAAAAATGCTTACCTACACCCTGATGGAATGCCTTAAACCATCCTTGAACCATATCTCCATGGTGTTTCCATCTCCCATCCTTGTAGGTAAAAATTGTGACAAGTATATGAAATTATCTATATAATCAATTATAGATGCATGTCCCTACTTTAGGTTCCTTAACCCACAAGCTTGGTATTACCTCAACATCTCCGAGAATAACTGATTGAATATCCTCATATCGAAATCCTTATAATACTATCCCTCATGTCTACTGGCATGTACCTATAACTCCCACCTATACTTTTCCAGTCCTCTAAAGACATATATATTCATCTTCATCCTATGACCTTGGGGTGTCTCAAGATGATAGAAGATAGTATACACAAAATTGATCTAGTTCTATAATTCATACTGTCCACCCTCACCTAGGAATAATGTTGAGTGCTGAGGCTAGAGGTCACAAGTCAAATATTCCATAGTCGTCTTAGCTCTTTGACCTCACCGATCAATTTCTTATATGACCCACACCAAGATATCCCTAAACCTTTCATCTAGAAATGTCCCAAAATATACCATCTTCAGTGGTTATTCTCCCCTTATCAGAGTCTGTATCTTGTAACATGATCATCTCAATCCTCAGGGGCCTCATCCCGACACTCAGGGGCCACATCCCGACCCTCCGGGGTGTTATCCCATGCACTCTCATGTGACACCATATCTCTAGCCTCATGATTCTCCACCAGAGACTGTCTATGTATCACCACATTAATGACTACATATGATGTTAAAACAAACATAATAATATATATATATATCTTAGATAGAGAAGGATGTAAGAGGCATAACATATCACCACCTTTACACTCCCCTACCGCACAATGTACCATGCCATCTAACATCATGGACCCTTACCAACCCCTATTAGAGTCAGGTATCTCATTTCATCTGGCCTCATGACCCTTTTACTACCCATAATAGATTCAAGCATCAAATATCACATATATCAATATTGGGTAGATGAGTAGAATGAAAAAAAAGGCTAAGAAGGAAAGCACTATTTAACTTATTTGTTGAAACTTTAAACAAATAAACCCCTTTTACAACCCCTCAATTACCTTCTTTGGTTCAAGTACGTAAATATTATATGCACAAAACAACACATAGAGGTCTCAATGGAAACTGCATACCTGGGCTGGCTGAGTAGAACTCTCTAAATGATTTTTCTCTTTAGTATATTTTGTTGAACCTTTGAACAACCCAATCACTATTATATTTTTCCATGTTCCCTATGATTAACATAAGAAAAAACATGCATCATATGTGACTAAGTGCCTATCATGATCCATAAACAATACTCCCTTTTCTTATTAGGCCAATCGTAAAACTATATAATCCGAAAACATCACATCTAAATGAACCACTCGAGGTGGAAATCAATCGAGTATAAATGTGAAAAACATAACATAAATTTCTAAACCCTAGAAACTTGGTCCTTCCCCCATATATGGGGTTGTAGGCACTTGAGCATGTTCTCTGTACATAGTTCCAACTACATATGAGTTTCTGGTCAACCATTGCAAAAAATTTTAAGAGAAAAAGGAAAAGAAACACCTATAATACAATTGTAGCATCCCAAAATAGTTTTCCACCCAAATAGTGCTTTAGGCCAGTTAGACACTAGGGCTTAGGCAGAATTCCCCATAAGAAAAAGGCTATTGACTAGTAGTCAGGTTTATATTAGTTGATAGTGGAGAGCCTATAACCTCAGGTGATGATAATAATAATGTTCCATATATATAACACAACAAAAGAAGGGCCATAAGAAAAAAAATCCTCAGAGAAACTCAATGGAAGCATAATAAACAAAAATAGTAATAATTAACAAGCATAAAGGCATAATAAAATTGCTAATGATACATTTCCAAACATTTCATACAAAAAAATTGACAAGAAAGGTCACATGTGGATGACCACAAGAGTACATTCAAATATAAAAAACCAAAAAAAGGTCCAACATGCTGTATAGGAAACACCATGTTTACTTTCAACCATCCCATGAAAATGGTACAACTATGATCACTGAGGTCCAACTCCAAAGACTGAACATGTACCTGATCTTAAAGATATAACTCTACACATGTCCCAAGGGCCCATGTAGGGTGATGGGAATAAATTTGTAGGAAAATAAAAACAAGTTCCTATATTAGATCCACAATTTATATAGTGTATGCATACATAAATAAATAGTATAAAATCACACATAATAATAAATAACTAAATCCACTTATTCTTAACAGCCACAAGTGATCATTCTACCAAATTCTTCCAATACTAGAATGGCTCTAAATACACCCCCATATATATATATATGGAAAACAATAAAGGTATAGATATATATATTTAGTAATTAATACCCATGGATTAGTGCCAATGAATCCCCTGAAGAAATGATGATAACTATAGATCCCTCTAGAACCTCCCATAAATATATCACTAGAACCCAATTCTATCCAACACCTCACGTGTCACTAAAAAATTATCTGGTCCCCAAACGAAATTACCAATCAATAAGTCCCAAGCCCCTAAAACCTCCACTCATAAAGTCCCCATAGGATCAACAGATCGATGTACTGAGGCATGAAGATATCCATCCCAAAATAAATAAGTCACTGTTGGATCAACAATCGATGTCCTAAAGAACAATGATATCCATTTTATAATAATCTCAGACCATCAGCCTGATGTATAACTTAGATCCTCATCCCCAAACCAATGGTCTCTTCAAAATCTCTCGATGGTCTATCACCATTTACCATGTATTTCTATAGTGGGCACATATAACATAACTGATGGTCAAAACCATCCCCTAAGAAACTGTATCTACCGAGTCCTACACCAATAATAAGTTGTCAAAATAGACTCAACTGTGTCTTATATATGAGAAAATGACTCAAAAAATGCATCATCCAACAACGATGAGTGTTAATACCCAAAAATACCTAAGACACATCATCTAACACCTCATGCCCCTATGACCATGTCACTAATACCCAATGGTGAACACCAAACTAAGTACAAAGAGTTATTCCCTTATCCTGATGGCCTCTTTTCCCAAAAATGACCATGTCACCTCAACCAGGTGATCATCATCACCCCATATATCTCGGGCTGAGCCCAACCTGACAAACCATGACACCTCAGTCCAGGTGATCAATATCATCTCATTACTTGGGCCATACCCATACATTCTTAAGGAACCATAGAAGTCATATAACAATTTAATTGATTTTAAAAAAGACAACCTAATCCACCTTCCTAGTTGGTCACAAGCCCCTTACCTAACTTAGCATTTATAAATAGCCTGGTTCATGCTCAACGACATCCCATATAATCATTTAATCAAACTAAGTAAAATCATTAGTTAATTAGGGATATTACTTTGTCACACCACAAAAATATTTAATAATGCACCCATAATGCCTATAATGTTAGTAGGAAATATAGAAACCACATACCTTAGGATAATATGTGGTAACTAATTAAATATTGACTTCTGACTCAAGCCGAAATGATAGAAATAAAAGATATAGAAAAATTTCATGAAAATAGTGAAAATGATCTCACATAGATTTAATGTTACCTATTAAGAGACAAATGAGGAAAAAAGTTATAGGATTTAAGGCCTTACCTATATGCTTCAAACACATCACATGGAGTTCAATTTGGAGTCTGATTTGAGGGGGATGTGGAAAGACTAGAGGAGGAGAGAATGGGAGGATATTCCAAGATTTCACATGAAATCAAGGAGAAAAGAGGAGAGAAAGAAATGGAAGAGTTGGGAAAAATTTCATTTCACCCAAATAAATAACCTGCATGGTTTGGCTAACCATGTTCCAACTATGTTGTGATCACTAACTAAATGCCACACCTCACATGATTATGAGCATAGTTTACCAAACCATGCACCACCCATGAATATACCCTCTGAAGAAACTCCATATTTGGTGCACAAACATTCACCTTTACACATATAGTTTTAAAAATGTTGTCTATTGAAAAAGTGGGTTTCACAGTTTCCCCTTGCGGGCCTCATAGTTTGATCAAACTGTGCACATATATCAGTACTTCCCAAAACTACGTTTCTAGGGATCAATGCACAAAAAACTCAACCGAATCCTTGAGGTACTTTCTAGGCCATAAAACCCATCTAGAAACAAATCCTTGAGTAGAAACCGGTCTCAAAATTTGGTTCTAAATCTGAATAGAAAAACTTTTCATGCTCACCAAACCCAATAAAATTCAAAAACATTGGGGAATTATACCCTCATAAATACCTTGGACATTAAAATAACCACATTTTGATAGTCCACCTATTTATATAACTAAAAAAATTCATCCAAATAAAAGGTAACACAAATAATAGGGTAGATCATATAAATAAAATCATACAAAAATAATTATTTGAAAATTGTAGAAACATACAATCCATTTGGTCATAATTAAACAATAATAAATAAGATATATTCATACTCATAGAAACACGTATCATGAACGGGTCTCACATGATATGTACATGGCCACAAATGATCCCAATGAAGCATAATCATTATATTATGTTGATAGAAGAATCATAATAATGAAACATGTTCATAAAAGAGCCCCTAATGGAAAAAAACGTCCTATCTCATGGATAAATGAATTTTTTTTCATTGGTATTGTGTTCCAAACCATGTTCTCATAGTAAAAATAAAAACCTCACGTGTCAATATTTCGGAGAATGTATTCTAATCTAATAAGAAATGGGTTATAAAACATGAACGAAAAAGAAGAATAATCTAAATTGGGTAGGATCGTTACACTTACACAATGAAAATAACCATTAATAGTATTATTTTAGTCTGGTTAAATAAAGAATAAGTGTATAACTCCAGGAAAGTGATAAGATAGGGGAAGTGTCAGGCCTCAACAAATCCAAATTAATAAGAACAATGTCCGTCTTAATGGATTGATCATCCAACAGGTTTAGTTAGGGTGTGTTACGGTGAATCGGGGTTATCCAAGGCTGTAATCCTCAATTGAATAAGGGTTGACCATACACCCTAGCTTAATATATATGTGGTATAGAATTCATTGGATCAACGTAATTTTCTTAGGATATGGGTATTATTTGATTAATATGGGTACAAATTGTGTTAAAACTAAATTAAAGACCCAAATTAACACCCTGAATGTTTCCCCTATTATTCGGTCTAGATCAAAGAAGATATATGGTGTTTTTTTCCATTTTAAGGGAAACACAACCCTTGATACACCCTCCACAATGGATTAGCATTAGTCATTTTTTCCTGATTTCATATACCAAAATGACTGGCCTATGGTATGGTGCATGATCTATGCAGTTTTCCCTCACCGCACCCTCCAAAATGGGTGTGGTGATTTCACTCAGTTCATGGTCCAATGATGAACCTAAAATGCACCACACACATGATCACACATATAAAAATCATTTACCTAGTCCATTTTACACACTTGGACCTCTATGTCCAACACTATGGTCATTGTGTTTCCTGTTTTATCCTAGAGCATTTTAAACACCTCGAAGCAACTAAAAACATCAAGGGATTTCACCCAAGAATGGTTCAACCTGAAGGTAAAAGAAATAAAAGTGAAAAAAATATTTTTTACTATAAAATAAACAAAAACCCAGTCCATTACACACATTTCCTCATCATACTTGATTATCCATTATAATACATAATAAATCACAACCCCATTACCCAAAGGCTTTGTGTCTTTAGATTTTTTCTATGAAAATTTATTATTTTACAACATTGTGAAAATTTCTTTCACAAAGGAAAAACCATTGAATCCCTTTTATACATATCATATGTTATTTTATTATTTAAATCCTAGGGAATAGAAAGATAAGAAAAGGGTGGTCTTAGATGCTCAATAAGGGATAACCCATAATATACATAAATCGAATCAACATAGGCGATCAAAAATAAAATCATAGAGTAAGTATAAAATGAATATATAGATCCAATAACACGATCACATTATCATCCCCCAAGTACTAAAAAACATATAAAAGAACATGAATCATAATATTTTAGTAAATAATAACACAGTAACATTAAAATAAAAAAATAAAATTGAACAATGCCATATATAAGTGTTAACTACCAAAACATTAACATCGTAGTGGACTGGGATAACCTTCTTTATCTGATAAAATAATAGACATGGAAAACACTTGTGTCCCATAACATTGTAATATCACTAAATATAAATATTTACCCAATGTAGTAGAGGGATATATATTTCTATTCACATTTGTTAGAAATTGATAAGATATATATATGTGTGTACCACATGATCTTGAAAACATTCATAAATCATTATAACATAATTATCCCATAATAATGAAATAGGTTTCATAAAAAATTTCACAATACATACAAATAAATTATCTAAATAAAGAAAGTGGATGATTTTATTAAAAAAGATCACCAGTGAAAGATAATTTTTTAATAATATTGATATGGGAGAAAATCCATTTATAAGAAAATAGTCTAAAATAAATAGAATAAATATACTTTAATATTTGATAAATTATAATTATGAAATAAATAATAAATCGTATTTTTTAAAAAGAATGATAATGTAAATAAAAATTATTTTATAAAATCATGAAAACTTATAAAAGATGCTTCAAAAAGGAAATTAATGAAAATGATGGGGAGAAGGTGACTGTGCAGAAAATATAAAGAAAAAGAGATAACAACTATTCCATTCAACCTTCATAAGTAATTCAAATTCATTGGATAAATAACTTAAGAAATTAAAAAAATATATTTAAGTAAATATAATAATTATATGAAAAATTAGATAGAATACAGACATGGGGGAGAAAGATTCCAATTGTAAGAAAAGAAATGAAGACATTTATCATTAAAAATAGCATAATATATGAATTTTAAAGCACTAATGGGTGAATGATAAAAGGATATATAAATCTATAGTCCAACTAGTGGTAATGAAAAAAATTAAAGTTTATATGGAAAGTGCTTAATAGTTCTCCCATTAAAATTTTAGGTATTAGTAATCTCAAATAACAAGAGGTATTTAGGGATACATAATTTATTTAACTCCAGAATTCTTCGATCATGCTATAATACTCCATGTTTTAATCATAAATTTATTAATAACTTATTTTTAAATTATATTTATATCGATTAACTTTCATAATAATAAAAAATTTCCATTTAATATATATAAATTATTTAGTCATATTTTATTTTCATCATCATATATTAGTAGTTTTGATTGTTATATATTGGTTTTGGTGTGACAATTTCAATCATCATCATTGGTTATTAATTTCATCATTGTAGGATTTTTCAAGGAATTTGAATAATAATATTATAATTATTTATAAATTCCCATGCTTATTTGATGGAATATATGGGTATGGTTACCAATAAAGGTATTCATAATTACCACATTTCTTGTAATATTAACAATAATAATGATTTATTTTATAATTATCATTTTCTTGTGTGCCATTATTTTTGGACTAAAATAATAACATTAATTGCCCATTAATATCATATTTTACTAGTATTTATGTCTTGATACCAATACATGATGAAAATGATGAATATGGTTTGACATCATTAATATTGGCGGTTGTACCAACCAAAATAAGAGCATGCTATTCAAAATAATGAGTAAAGATATGGAGTTATAATATAATAATGCCTTTTTGTATACACATAATGATGTTACCAAAAAATAATTAGTGTTGTTTATGGGGTCCAATAGGTGTGGATATGGGAAGATAAATGAAGGATTTAAGAGACCTTGTTAGGACCAAAATATACCCAACATGAGAGATCACTTTAGTGGAGGATATTTGGGTATAGATTCAAGAGAAAATAAAAGGATAGAAGTATTTAATTATGGGTAGATGAGTCCTTTTATAAATTATTTTATGTGGAATATTTATAATTTTTCTTATTTAAAGGTTAGGGAAGATCATTTTGTCATGAATAATAGACCATAAGAGGCAAATCCCAATTAAGATATAAATTTCCTAAATTATGAACATGTATAATGATTTTTATAAGTTTTTCACATCATTTTTATAAAATATTATGTTTTTTTTCACAATTTTTCGATGTAATTCCCTATTTGACTTGGGATTTTGTTACTAAAAAATGTAATCTACCCTCATATATAATTTTGATGTTCTAATTAAAAACACCAAATAAATTTTACCAAATTAAAATTTTACATATAATAAATATAACTTTTAAACAAAAATAAATAATACATGAGAAAATAATTTATTTGAACAAAACAATTTTCTTATGTAATGAGTAATTATATTTTGAGTGATTATTTTTAAATAATTATTTAATTGATGTTAATTGTATTTTATACATACTAATCATATGATTTATAATACATTATTTATTTCTAAAAGATATTTATCTTTATATTTTTGAAAATTACAATATTCTCATTTTCAATATGAAATAGCTATATGTTCAACGACTATATAACAAATGACCATATGTTCAAAGGTCGTGTGACAATAATGTATAAATATATATATATATATATATATATATTAAATTGTTCTATATAACCTTAAATAATTATATATAATTCATTCATCCTAATATTCTATAATTTACACAAAACATATATCATATTTTTTTTTATTTCTTTCCATAGTTATAATAAAAAATATGATTTTTAGGTAAATCTTTGAGGATATAGATTTATGTTTTTTATGTTTTTATATATTTTTAGTTATATTTATTGTTTTATTTTATTAATCAGTCCTTATATCTATTTCTTATATTGTATTAATATTTATCTTTTATCTCAATATTTTATTTTAGTAAAATATAGCATTTATTTATTTTTTTGATGTTGTGTGTGATACAATTTATTCCTTATATTTCTCTCATAAAACATGGGGTGTAACATTACCCAAACCTTAGAAAAAGTTCTCATTAAAAATTTCTATTATTGGATAAAAATAGATGATAAAAGTTTTGTCTCATTGCATATTTGGGTTTTCTCATTGCCTCCTCAAACTTTTAATTTCTCTAGAGAACTTTTACAAGGTGAATATTCATGTTTTCTAGGGATTTATCTCTATGATTCAAGATCTGTACTATTTTTTCCTTATTATAGAGACCATTTTTTCAATTTAAATATTCTAAGTTTTTATATTTGATAGATATAGTATGTATTTTCTGAAAAGTGATTCATGGTGAAGAGATCATATCAATGGTTATATTTATTATCATTAAGGTTAGATCCCTGGATGATAAAAGGTGTCAATATATGTTTAAAATGTGTGATGAAATGTGAATATTAATTTAGGATTGAAGTTACAAAGGATAATTAAATTTTATATTTAGTTGCTTAAGCTATGGAAGGCAAAACATTGATGATTAGATTAAATTAGAAAGAATCATAGAGAAGTTGAGGTTGTTGGATTGATAATTTCTTACTACTTATGTAATCTAAAGAATTTTAAGATGTGTTAAAGGAAAAAGGGGACCAACTAATAAATGGGATTGTCGCCCAATATACTAGCCACCATTAGGATAGCTGACTATGATTTAAGGTGATATTATATCCATGCAGTGGAATAGAGAGTCTATAGTTCCTACTTGAGTCAATATAGGTAGGTAAGATTTGAGGATACCTACCCTATGATTTTTCAACTAATACTGTAGGATTGGGGTGGCTCCACCAAATTTGTACCACTAGCTAAGGATTTATCACATTGAGAAATAAGTTCACTATCCATAATGGAAATTTTTGTGGGAAGAGTTAATAAGTGTGTACTATGCATGTTTAAAAATAAAGATTCATCCGTGAGACCGACTTGACATGATGACATATTTGATTATATTTAACCTAAATATTTTATATGAAAAAGGATTTCATTATAATTGGTTCAATATCATCATGATTTAATTTTCCGAAATAAGAACAATCCCCAACCATGGATGATTGAGAGATGATCACCCGCAAATAATTTATCATCAAATATAATGATGGTAAGGACTATAGATATGGGATATTCATGTTACAATATATAGTGACTTGTGAATGATTTCAAGGTTCATACCAAAATATTCAAAATGAAATAGAACTATAGAGTTCTTGATCTACCAATTAAGGTGATAATAACGTATGTTATTATTCAATGATCAATATAAAATATTGTAAATTCCAATTTGAGTTCATCCATGGATTAAGAAAGTGAATATCTCTTATGATAAAACAATACCCAAGAGTTATTCATAAATTAAAACATGTTATAGAAGGATAGATTATTAATAATTTTGTTTCATAGTGAAGAATCCTCTCCAACTTAATGGTGAACCCTCATCATTGTATGAATCATTCTATGTTTCTATAAGGGTAAATTCAAAGAATCATATGGATGAATAGTATTCTTCCTAAGTGTAAAATAGTGTAATATAAGTATAAACATGAAAATTTATAGGGGTATTTGGAAGGTTCATAAGGATCTTTCAATGGACACATAATGGTTATATCAGTACTCCATACGAGTGATTAAAAACTTTTTTAACTATAAATAATGGTACTAAAAGATGAATTGGATATGGTAAGAACAAATGATTTTTTGTAACAACTTGATATTTTATGAATTATTTTGTCAAATTAATTTAGTTTCTTTGATAGGTTCTATTACACACAACAAAAAATTTAAAAAAACCATGATATACTATTAAAATGATATTATTTAAAATTATAGTTATTGCTAGCTTTTAGATTGGATGTTATGAATATTTCTAAGAAAATTATGAAAAAGTATGTTGATATATATATACATATATATATATATATACAATTCATGGGTTATAAATTTATTATAGATGAAAATAAAAAAAAATTGAGTGAAAAAGAACTTTATTTTTTGGAATATTTTTTATGAATGTAATGTATTTTTATATTAATAAATGGAATTAATCTTTATTGGTGAATTATTTTAATGAAATGTACATATTATTTAATTGATCAAAATTTTTAAACAGTAAAAAAATATTTTTCTAGGCGTATGATAAGAATTAATCATCTTTTATATATATATATATATATATATATATATATATTTCTTAAATGTAGTTTTTGTCACATTTTAACCACTTGATAATTAATTTTTTCCATTTATATTTAATTAATTATAAAAAATTAACTAATTATTTAGAATCATGTTTTTGTAATTTTTTAAATAGTCTCCTTTTATTTTTTTTCAATATAAATATCACCGATTGTAATAGTTATCACCGCGGTAAAGGGTAATTCAAGTAAATATAGATTATAAATAAGTTAAAAGGCCATAATTATTCATAAAAATTATTATTTAAAGAAATAAATTCTACCATTAACACCTTAGGTTATAAATTGAGTTGTTTAATGGACACCTTTCCTTGAAAATTACATATATATTATTTAAATGAAGGAATGTTACAAAATGTTACTCTATTTATTTTGAACATCCTTTATGTGACCACATAGGGAAAAATGTAAGTTATGAATAAGTGTTTATTTAGAGATTAATAAAATTATTTTCATGATATAAATATATTTTTATGTTTTGGTAATTATAAAATGACCTTAATTTCTTATGCTACACCGATGTAGTGTGTCTCTATTTAATAAAAAATATATAAAATAATATTAGAAATTTGAAAAGTGTTATAATTTCAGTTATTTAGTTTGAACCACATATTTTCTAGATCTATTGGAAAAATAGAAAGGTTTTAAAGTATTATATTGTAATTACTCCATTGTCTTGATGTATTTAAAGATAAATTAAATTAACAATATCAAAATTGACAATAATAATATTTAATAAAAACAAAATTTTATTAAATTATTTATAAATACTAAAGATATTTAAATAAGATAATGTGGTTATTATATGGTCTAAAATTTAATGAATTTTTCATTTACGGTTCAATTTTTACCATATATTTAAAAATTACTAGAATTTTATATTGAAAAATATGTTACCACAGTTAAAATTAAAATTTGTTAACTGTGGCTTAGTTAAAGTGAAAAGGTTTAAAATTTCACAAAAACATATATAAATTCTATTGTTTGTTGGGATTATAAACCTATATAACCTTATATTATAATCTATGTACATTTTGTGGCATTTTTAAGAATTAATTTATTATATTTTAATCTTTTGATAAATCCCAAAAGTTCCCCTCACCTAAATTATAAACAGGAACCACATCCACCAATTGATCACACCACTTTGGGTATTCTAGTTCAACCAAAATATACCAATTTACTTTATATGATTCCATATTAACAAAATATATGTTCTGGTACTCCAAAAACACACCCCTTGGAACCCTTTTGAAGAGACTTAAAGAAGTTATTTCAAAGTAAATGTAATCACCTTACCCATCACATTATTTTATACTTTTTTACATCCTATAAATATTTGTTATGTATCATAAAATAATAAATTAAGTGTCATAAATATTCTGAAAATTTATTTTGATTATGGGAAAAAACATTATACACATTCCTTCCCATCAAACGAGAAGTGAAAGTATTGCTCATACGTACATATACCTTACCGTCTCCAAATAGAGATATAATTCATTGGTTACCACTATATTTTATTTAAGGGTATTATGATGGATTTATTTTTTTACATAATATTACAGTAATAATTATACTTATTGGATAATAATATCTTGTGTGCCTTCTTACCACCCAATCCTCTGAGAAATGATAATGTTACTCATGCATAGATATGGATTACCACATCCACAAAGTGATAGGATTGTTTTTCATTTATATTTTAATTGGATGGTGATGAAGATTGATTTTTTGAATATATATGATACATAAGATATAATAATGATCTGGTAAATGTTTATTAATATTTTTCATTCTTTCATTTCATCCGTTGAGAAATCAAGATGGTGTTTATGCGTACGTATGACCTACCATCTCTATGAACGGTGTAATACATTTTTATATATATAAGCTTAATGGATGAATATAAATATGTATATTATGAATATAAATGATATTTATATTATTATGACTATTTTGGAGATGATGGAACCAAGATAAATGTACAAGGATTTGAACTACTAAACTGATATACTCTTGATAAATGAAATTGTTAACACATGGTAGTAATAATTTTGATAAGGAATTACTGAAAAAGAGAATTTTGAAATCTAATAAAGGGAATATATATGATATTATATGTATAAGAATAATTTTTTATTTAACAATAATAAATATAAATTTATTATATTGGTGTTTAGGGTGATTTTGAAGAAGGGCCTATATAGGGTTAGGGTTTTATTTTACAATCTCATTCTTTATCAGGATTTCATATGATTATGTTTCAAATAATGAAATATTATAATATATCCCTCAAAAAAGTCTTTAATTTTATTATCCTACCCATATATATTTAAAATTAATTTTTTTCCTTTCATTTTCGTCATATTATGTATTCAATATATCAAAAATATATTTCAAGGAAAATCAAATTCCTTTCTATATTTGGTCAAAAAACCATTATATTCTATATCTATGTTTTATAAAAATATTTTAAATAAGTATTTTAATATTATATTGTGATTTTTTAAATTAATTTTACCCATGTTTGACTTTTTAAAAAATGGTTTTAAAAGAATTGTTTCATAAATTACCAAATGTGTTACTTTGTGACATTTTCTACAAAAAAGTATAGAAGAAATGTTTTTAACTTATATAACCTGAAATTTTTTTACCACCAACATGACTATATTTTTCATTGATGAATCCTTTAAAAATATAAAATTTTCTTTTCATAAAAAAATTTCTTTTATAATTTCATATCATTTTAAAAATAAATGATTCCGAAATGAGAAGGCTATTTTAGTCAATAATTTTTAAAGGGATATGTTAAAACCATTTTCCATTTGAGATGGTATTATTTTATGTTACTTATTATTTTCTACAGAAATGATCCAAGGTTACCATATTTATTATTTTTCTGGATTGTTTATGTTTTTGTTGGAATGTCGAAATTCTTAGGAAGCCCATTTCTTTTCAGTGGGTTATGTTATGATGAAATAACTATGAAAACCATTCATTACTGGAAATATCACCTTTCTCAATGCTTCTATACAAACAGTTTGTAAAAACCTTTGGTATAGGTCCCCTTTCCCAACAGTTTGGCCAAACCATTGGGTAATCCCACTTTGAGGTCACTTTTCCCAACAGTTTTCCAAAACCATTGGGAAAGGGTATGGCTTTCCCAACAGTTTGGAAAAACAGTTGTGAAATCCCACTTTGTGGCCACTTTTCCCAACGGTTTGGCCAAACCGTTGGGAAAGGGTACGACTTTCCCAACAGTTCGGCCAAACCATTGGGAAAAGTCACTTTGTGGCCACCTTTCCCAATGGTTTGGGCAAACTGTTGGGAAAGGGTTTGTCTTTCCCAACGGTTTGTCCAAACCATTTGGAAAAGTCCACCATATACCAACGTTGCTCCCAAAATCAAAGTACCTATACCAAAGGTTGTCAAAATCTTTGGTATAGGTCTATCCCAACGGTTTTGACAACCGTTGGTATAGGTCCTTCTATTTTTTATCGGATCTTCTTACCAAGAACATTATATAAATAATAATTTAAAATAATTATGATAATATATATATATATATATATATATATATATTTATGAAATTATGTTCACAAAAGTCATGTTAGGTTAGTGGTTAGTGGTAAGGTCGTTGAAAGATAAACTAGAGGTCCTGGGATCAAATCCCACCGAATGTTTTTTCTTCTGAAATATATATACCAACGGTTTTATGGAACCGTTGGTATATATTTTCATATTACTTATAACAACGGTTTTTAAAATCGTTGGTATAGGTCTATACCAAGGGTTTTCCCAAAACCGTTGGTATAGACCTATCCCAACAGCTTACTTGCCCACGGTTTTCTAAACCGTTGGTATAGGCTATACCTACAGTTTGGAGTCCTATACCAACGGTTTCAAACCGTTGGTAGAGGGTATTTTTCTAGTAGTGATTTATTTTCATGGGTTCTGATATCATAAATTATTTATGATTCTGTGGCACACATATGTATTATTTTTATTATGTGATGGGTGGGAACTATTTCTCCTTTCAATGCATTGGGTAATGATTTATATCTCATGATAAAAGAAGGACTAAAATGGGGAGAGAACCTAGTATAGTAAGGGGCTATGCCAACTATAATAGTCATGGGAGTGATCCCTGGCTATTTTGATGGTTTTGGGAGTAAACAATTACAATTGGATAGCCTTGGTAATTATCATTTCATGGTTCCAAGTGTAGTAGAAGCATACTGAGTTGGGAGAAATATAAAAAATTCTTTTAATAATAATTTCCTAAAAACAAGAGCGATGATCTTGCATGAATTTTTTTTAATGATTTTATTTGATATTTACAGAAAAAAAACATGGGGTTAAGAAATTTCTTCATTTGTTAATGTTGGTTATCTAAAAATACCATTTCATATTACCATCGTTTCTTTGTGAGGATCCAAGTATAGAATACCTCCAGAGTTGAGCCACAGGTGCTCTTATTATCTCTATGTAACACCACTCGATATCTGGGTGCTAGAATGGTGAGTTGAATTTCTTGAGTTTTTAGTTCTTGATTTTTCATTCTTCGGTCATGTAGAAATCTCTCTTTCAATTCTCATTCTCGATAGGGAGAGAGAAGGAGTTGAAAGAGAATTAATTGTGTGCGAGAATTATCTATTCTCAATTTTGGATATTGAACACAATAGACATATTCACCTATTTATAGAGTTGGTATTTAAGTTAAAATATTATTTAACTTCATAATAACCATTAAATAACATTTATTACCTTTAATAAATCTCATTCCACATAATAATAATTATATAATTATTATTTTGTGTCGTGCACCAACTTTCACAATAAAAAATATTAAATAATGGTATTATTAGTTAATATTTGTCACCGGACTTGGTCTTGGTCTATTCAAACTCTTCAATCAATTATTGAACAAATAAATAAATATTTTATTCAAAAATAAATATTTATTCACAATATAGTGAATACATATTAATTAAAATATTCAATAAATAAAATAAATATTTTATTCACAAGTTGGTGAATAAATATTTATTTAATTTACATGATCAATATAACTTGAATAAATTATTCCTTGTACATAAGAATAATATTTATTCCCTTAATTAAACTGAAATATAATTTAATTGAGATCAATAGAACCACATAGTGTGTGACCCTCTAGGATTCTTTCTTGTTGGCATTAGGTTCGTTTTCCTAATATCCAAGATTACTATCTAGAAACGGGTCAAGGTACCCATGATATATCACTTAATTTTGTTATGTCAAAAACCACATACGAACACTCACTGTGTAATATAATAATTTTTTCACAATATATCATCAAGCAGGTTGCACATGCATGTCAGCAACCAATATGACCAATATTTCTTTCTTTCACTATTCGAAATGAACACATTGTTACACCATAGAAATGGTATTTAATTTGATGGTTCTATTCAGATAATTGGGGCATGATATCATATTCAATAAATATATAAGGGAAAAACATTCCTAGAATTATTCATTTATGACATGTCACTCCTAACACACTGAATGTATCCAACTTCTCCATAAACTATTATAATCACGGATTAAAAAAATACATCTAAGTACGTGAATTGTAATGTGCATTAAAAATATTCATAAAGTCTAAGGACCATTACGCACACTCGTATATAGGAATATATAATGAAACCAAAAGATGAAGAATTACCACTGGTAGGGTTTCCCTCATAATATGTCATCATGGATATTAAAAAGTGAAAAATTCATGATAAGAAGCCTCATCTTCTTAAGAGTACTCATACCTTATAGTGTATGTGCTATGTGTCCCATCATCGTATGTTATACAACCTCATAACATTATTTGAGAATATGTTCATAGTAAATAAAGCTTCTCATCATAGTATGGACCTATTATGACCATATCCATCAAACATATACTCTATGAAATTATTATATTATTTTCGTGCATAACAACAGACAATATATAACAAGAATTTTTATTAACATTTAATACATTTAATATACATGTAATCAAAGAAAAAATAGTTGGTCCTGGGAAACCTACTCAGACAAAATCCCACTTGGACTGGAGAAAAATGCCTACAACCTTCAGTCCTCTAGACCTCAAATGAGAGTCATTTTCCTTCTGATTTAAGGATTTATTCAAAGGGTCTGCCACATTGTCTTTCATAGAAATACTACTAAATGAAACTCCAACTATATGAGAAAAATACTTCAAGAGATGACACTTCCATAGTTTGTGATTTTTTTGTTGATTTGATCATGTATGTTTTACCTGAGATATTGTTGTAGTACTATCAGAAGAAAGTGTGATAGGATATTTATTGCTAGATACCACTTCAAGAACATGGAATAAGTTGTGCATTTTTACAGATTATTTATTTACCTAAGAAGCTACAATATACTCATACTGTACTATAGAATATTCAACGACAAACTATTTCGATCTCTTCCATCTCACAACACCTCTATTCATAGTGAATATGTATCCCTTTTTTGACTTCATGTCATCGTGATTAGTTTGGAAACTATAATATTTAAATTTACTGATGAAAGCTACCTCATCTCCTCCATAATCTAGGAACATATCATTAGTTTTCCTCAGATTCTTAAGAATATTCTTGACTACTATCCAAAAGTGGTTAACTTGATCAATTTTATATCTTCTTATTGCACTTAATGCACCCATGACTTCTATCCTAGTACATTTCAAATCATACATGAATGACCCAATAACTCATGCATAAGGAATACTAGAAATTATATTTCTTTCCTCATGTGTTTGAGAACACATTTTCCAATAAAGTTGAATTTCATGTGGTCCTTGAAAGAATCCCATCTTGGATTGTTGAATATTGAATCTCTTCAGGTTATTGTTAATGTTTATACTTTGAATTAGGTTGAACAATGTCACAACCTGTCCCCCAGGACCCGTGTCGTAACTACCCCAAGCCCGCCTTCCATAGGCCAGGGGCTGGAGACTAGCACAAAAGGCGTACATGACTAAACTGGGAAGGCATTGCCTTTATGACTATAAAAAAACACATCAGAGTACACAACTGGAAGTAAAACACTAAGTAAGAACTGTATAAAAAAGTGTGTTGGGAAGAAAAACGGGTCAGAAATACAAACCCAACTATAAAGTACATGTACAACTGAAAAAGGGATAAATAACTGAAAGGTAAATAGCATCTCCTGGTTCTTCCTTCAGTGTTCCTACATGAAGGGTAGGTACAGATGACAACCTCCTCACTCAACGTACGTCAGACTCCTCTGTGTACCGACTCGTCGTAAGGTCCACCTCTGGGTACCGTCCCATCCTGGAACTCTTGGCCTCCGTCAACATTGTCCATCGTCTGCATCCAACACAACGAGGTGCCAGTATAGCCCGTGTAGGGGTGAGTATAATGATACTCAGTAGGGACCACAAGACCCTCAAGGTCTCACAAAATACAACAAGGTTAAATCAAAAAGTACGGAAACAATGTATAACCATTAATTAGGTATACACCTATAGATATACCTAAATTATCTAGTAACCCATCTCAATAATGAGGAAAACACAAAAGTCAAAGACTCAGCTCAAACTAGGTTTTTTATTATCGAAACCATGGTTGGTGGCGCACTCCTCCCCTATCGAGTACAGTGGGCCTGCTGCATCACACAGAGGCGCTTACCACTATCCTTGGACGGCTGAGGAACTCCTCCTGTCGAGTGTCGTGGGTCTGTTGTATCTCATAGAGTCACTCTCCACTGTGGGTCTCCCGCGTCACACAGAGGCGCTCCCCCTCATAGCTTATAGAGGTAATTCTCTAGTCGAGTACTGCGGGTCTTCCGCCCTCACACAGAGGCGCTACTCCACCATGGGTCTGCCATGTCACATAGAGTTCCTCCCCACTGGGCTAGTCGAGTCACTCCGAGTCGAATCGGTCAAGCAGTCGTCGGGTCTCAAGCAGCTACTAGGTCTCCATACTCTGTTTTCTCGCCACCAGAAGGATCTGCTCCATGAGTTACTGGTTGATACTCTAGTTGTTTCTAAGTCTCTCGTAGAAGTATCTCAATGGACCGCCACCTCATAATGGTATGAATGCAACAGACGATGCGTCAATCGGATGCCCGGTCTGTGAGTTAGTAGCCTTTTAGTCCCAGGGGCCCAGTTAGATTTGTGTACGAACCAATCCAACCATATCTCAACTATACCCCAAACTCCAGTGGGGTATACTGAAAGGACCGTCTCTCATCGAGATTACTAGTGCCGCTGATGGATTGTCAAGACGATGTCTCATGCCACAGATATGGCCAAAGTTAAAAAAGTGTCGATAGTGGGCCTGGGTCCGGTCCGACCCGATTGGACCGACTCGGCCCAACCCAGTCTGGGCCGACACGGACTGGGTCAACACGGATAGACCTGATGGGTATGACCTATCCCGTTGGGAAGGTCAGCCTGCGAAGTTAGGCCTAGTCCCCTGGGTCCGACCTAGTGGATTGCGAGGGCGGTTTGACCTGGATGCCGCCATGCAGGTGACTCGGCCCGAAGGCCGAGACCAGTTTGGCCAGTACCACGAGGTGTACGGCTAGGGATTTCAGTGTCCAGGTGGTTAGCGGGCAGGCCGTGGTGGCAAGCGGGCACCACGTGGGGGCACCGGGCAGGGCGCCTGCGGAGCCGGGTTGGCGGCGCGGGGCGCAGCGGCCCGCAGGCAGGCGGCGCGGGGCGCAGTGGATTGCGGGCAACACGTTGGTACATCATGGTTCAAGCGGTGGGGCGCAGTAGTGTTTAGCCGGAAGTATAAGTGTGCCACGGGGGCAGTGCGATTCACGGAGGCCGTGGGTAGTGCAGCCTTCGTCATTGCTGCCTTCATTGTCGTCGCCTCATCACTATGCTGAAGAATCATTATGAAAGAACGGTGGGGGGAGTCAGGCCTCGTTAGTTTGAACCGTACCCTCAACGTTTAGAGATGATATCATTTGGCTCATCAGAATGAAGCTCATCAATTAATTACTACCCTTTGTATCAATTTTTCATTCGATGATGATAGGAAGAAAAGGGAAGCATCAACATGCAATAACCCACAACCTTATTATTTTCCGTTCAGCATTCGTTGATGTTTGAAGTCGCGGAAAGAATATGAAAGAATTCATCATTCTTCATGTCCTCTATGCTCTCCGAATCCCAAGTTTAATTGTCCACTGAACGCGGTTCACGTCGGTACAATTCGAGGAAAGAAGTCGAAGAAGAAATCTGGCGTTCTTCGCATTCTTCATTGGGAGGAGCGTTCTTCGTTTGGAGCAGTTTTCTCCCAAGCTCCTCTCAATTCCACCAAAAGAGAAATTAGAACGAAATAATATTAGATTAGTCATATAATATTAAGTTGGAACACCAATTCAAAAAGGAGAATTAAAAACCTGGCTCCACCAAACTAAATGCACGAGTGTTGTCTCATTAATTTGGAGTTTGCCAAGAGGCTCTCCTTAATTAAACATAGGCGTTGGCACAATTAATTGCGTAGAGAGGTCAAGAGGCTCTCCCTCATTAATGAGGGGGAGTGGAGAGGTTTCATGCTCCACCATCAATAGGGGTCGGGTGGTCCTCACCCCTATCATTAATAGGGAGGTTAGGTGGTTCGGGTGGTCCCCACCTCAATTATCCTCCCATGGAAGGTTATGCTCAGGTGGGACCCACCACTATAACCTCTAATGGGAGGTTAGGGTGTGGCGGTCCCACCACCAAATCCCAATGGGAGGTTTTAACAAACACACTTAACACATGGGAGCTTAAAAATAAAATAAAGTGTTGCACTTTATTTTGTTTTTTTTTAAAATCCAAAAACTAACTTTTATTCCTTATCGTCTACCGTTGAGGTGAAAGTCTTCTTAAGTGAATATCGGGGCTGCGATTTCAACAGTGCCCTCGAATTTCAGTTCCGAGCATTGACTGAAAAGTTATAAAAACCTGCTCGTACCATTACTGAACATACCCGAACAAAACATCATAAATTGATTCTGGGCACACCGGGCCTCAGAATCCAGCACCGTAAATTTTTGCAGACTCATAAAAAATCCCATGTATTTAAGAAAAAGAAATTCATGTGATTTCCGGGTCTTTATATTCTCCCAACCTTATGGATTTACATCCTTGTAATCTACAACTCACACTAAGGGAAAAAATGGGGCTCCAGAGCACACACTTGAGCCTCCCGCTCCCATGTGCTCTCATGAAGGTTCCTGTGATTGCAACAAATGCGCACCAGAGGTATCGACCATCCATGTAGGACCCACTCCTATCGATCCTCAATCTCCACTGGAACCTCTATGAATGTCTCCCCATCGTCGATGTGCATCTCCCCATGGTCGATGATGTGAGAAGGGTTGTGCATGTATCTTCTCAGTTGAGATACGTGGAAGACGTCAGGCACCCGATGCAACTGAGGTGGAAGATCTTGGCAGTAAGCCACCTCGCCTTCTCTACTGAGGACTTGGAAAGGTCCGATGAACCTCGGAGATAACTTACCGCCTTGACCAAATCTCCGTATACCTCGTTGAGGTGAGACCCGTAGGAAGACGTGGTCTCCATCCTTGAACTCTAGAGGTCTCCATCTCCTATCAGCATACAACTTCTGTCTGCTCTGTGCAGTCTTCATCTGCTCCTGGATGATCTGGACATTCTCCATGGTATCCCGTACCATCTCTAGCCCCACTAGTGAAGACTCCCAAGGGTCTATCCAGCACATTGGTGATCTGTAAGGTTGACCATACAAGGCCTCAAAAGGTGTCATACCATTTGTGGAGTGACAGTTGTTGTTGTAGAAAAACTCCACCAACGATAAGTGATCCTCCTAGATATGACCAAAGTCAAGGATGCATGCACGTAGAATTTCCTCGAGGGTCTGAATTGTCCTCTCAGTCTAGCCATCTACCTGAGGATAGAAGGCAGTGCTTAGACATAGCTGCTTCTCGAAAGCCTCCTGCAATCCCTTCCATAGACGGGAAGTAAACCGTGCATCACAGTCGGAGACTATATAAGTAGGTACTCCAGGGAAACACAAAATATCTTGTACATAGAGGTGTCCCAAGCTCTCTACTGAGCCCAACTCTCTTATCGGTAGGAATTTTGCCTACTTGGTGAGTCGGTCGACGATCACCAAAATTGAATCGTGACTCCTGGATGTACGTGGAAGAACCATCACGAAGTCCATGGATATCCCATCCCACTTCCACTATGGGACCTCTAAGGGCTGAACCAAGCCAGCTGGTACCTGGTGATCTGCCTTCACTTGTTGAAAAGTGAGGCATCATGAGACAAACTCTGCTACTACCTTAATCTTACCTAGCCACCAATGCCATCGTCAGAGGTCCTGATACATCTTCGCCACACTTGGATGCACCGATAGAAGAGATGTGTGGAACTCCCTCAACAATTCCTCCTGAAGTGCTACTGGTACCATAGTATGTCCTCTGAAGAGGATGACGTGCTCCCCACATTCAAAAAGTCCATCAGGTTCCTGCCCTGTTGATATCTGAGGACATTGCATCTCGCAGTCAGTATCCCCATGCTGCGCCTCCCTGACTCGCTAAAGAAGTGGATGAGTGACTGTAAGAGACTAAAGGAAAGCTGCCCCATCTCGGTCCACATAAGAAATCTTTAAAGGTTCCAGCTGCTCTGTCGCCTTTCCTAGCAGCTATATACCAGATCTCCTACTGAGATAATCTGCTGCAATGTTTCCCATTCTATGAGTATAGACTATCTAGAAGTGATAATCCTGGAAGAACTCAAGTCAAAACCACTGTCTCAGATTCAGGTCCTTCTGAGAGAAGATATACCTATGACTCTTGTGATTAGAGTACACGGTAAAACATTCACCCAATAGATAGTGTCTCCACATCTTCAAGGATAATACCACTGCTGCTAACTCTATGTCATGGGTAGCATAGTTCTGCTCATGATATATTAGCTTCTGAGAAATATATGCAATCACTGCTCACTCCTGCATCAGGACACACCGAGCCCAATCCCTGATGCGTCACAGTAGACTACGTACCCTACGCCTTCCTCTGGAAGTCTCAAGATAGGGGCACTAGTCAGCCTCTACCTCAGCTCCTGAAAGCTCTACTGGCATCTCTCGGACCACACGAAGGGTTTCCCCTTCTTCGTCAAGGATGAAAGTGGTGCTGTAACTCTGGAGAAGAATGGAACGAATCTCCGGTAGTATCCATCCAAGCCCAGGAAACTCCGAACCTCCTTCACACTCTTAGGTGGCTCCCAAGGAAGTACCGCCTCAATCTTCGCTGGATCTACTACAACTCCAGCCTCTGAGATGACGTTTCCCAATAATTGAACCTCTCAAATTTATAACTGGCACTTCGAGAGTTTAACCTAAAGATGGTGCTCTCAGAGTGTGTCCAGTACTACCCGCAAATGGTAGGCATTCTCCTCCTCAGTAGTCGAGTAGATCAAAATTTCATCGATGAAGTGTACGACAAAGTGATATAGGTGTGGCTAGAAGATCTAGTTAATGATACTCATGAAAACTCATAGAGCGTTGGTTATGCCGAAGGGCATAACCATGAACTCATAGTGGTTGTATTGACACCTGAAGGTCGTCTACTAACACATCCTCATCTCGAACACTGAGTTGGTGATAACCTGAACTAAGGTCTATCTTCGAGAACCACCGAGCTCCCTTTAGCTGATCAAAGAGGTCTTAAATCCCTGAGAGTTAGTACTTGTTCTTCAGAGTCACCTGGTTCAGGCGACTGTAGTCGACATAGAGCCTCAAGCTCCCTTCTGCCTTCTTGGAGAACAGAATCAGGGCTTCCTGTGGAGAAACACTGGGCCGGATGAATTCCATTCTCTACAAGTCCTCTAACTGTACCCACATCATAAAAATCTTTGCGGGAGCCATTTGATACGCTGGAGTAGATATTCCTACCTTCCCAGGGTATAATTCAATGTATAAGTCCACCTCTCTGTGAGGGGGTAGTCTTGGAACATCGTCAGGGAAAACATCCGTGTACTGGTTCACCACTATAGGATAAGTTGGACTCTCCACATCTACTGCTCCGAGGATAAGGCAAGCCAACTGGGGAGTGATCGGCTACACCCTCCTCCGAGTAAGTCTGTCCTATGCTACACAGGTTCCCTTCACACCGGTGAAGGTAATCCTGGTCCCATTCGTGTGGACACACTAAACTTTTTGACTAATACATTAAATCTGAGCATGGACTGTAGATAACCAGTCCATACCCAAGATGACATCGTAAGGACTCGAAGACACTACTAGAAGATCCTAGCTGATGCTATCACCTACTAGAGTAAGCTCACACTGCTGGCACTAGTCTGCTCCTGTAGGAGTGTCTAGCCGTAAAGATCAAGCCAACAGCTCCGTCGGAATCTCCGAGATCTGAATGAGGGAAGTGGCAATGAAAGAGTGACTGGAACCTGTGACTATAAGAACTACAACTAAGGTAGAGTAGACAAATATCATACCTGGAATTATCTCCGGAGTTCCATGGTTGTATGCTTCAGCTTCCTGAAGCAGAGCTCTCCCCTGTCCACCTGCTCCCTGTGGTCGGGGATGATCTCGTAGTGGTGGTGGCGGTAATACCTCATAACGTCGTCCACCGCCAGCTTCTTGAATAGATCCTCTTCCACGTCCTCCTGAGCCTTGAGGACGGTGTCGATCAAATCTCTTCCACTACCTGGGAGATCTCTCAACTATCTACTGATCATCAGATCAGTGGGTCAGACAATCAAGAGCCATGTGACCAATGCCGCTGTATGAGTAACACTGCCTGCTACTGGCATGTGTGTCTCTGATCTAGGTTCCCCAAACAACCGATCCTGAGTCATGCGGTCGAACACCTGTAGATCTGTTCCTCTTGTACCTCTGTGACATCTGTCTACTTCCATCTATAGAAGACTCCACTGCATGTCGGCTAGTGGAGGGTCTCGCTGCTGGAGATTGATCAGTAAGGAAACTCTCCACTTGGAGAGCTCTCTCTAACACCCCTTCCTGAGTCGGGATGCTAAGTGAGATCAACGAAGCTTTGATCTCCCGCCTGAGTCCCTGCTCGAAGGTCTGGGACCTAAACAACAGGTCCCGTACCATATCAGTGGATTAGCGCGAGAGGTCGGTGAACCTCGCTGAGTAATGCGCCAATGTCATGCTACCCTACCGTAGATGCTGTAGCTCCTGTATCTGCACATCTCGAAGGGTGGATGGGGAAAAATCCACCTAGAACAGTCTCTCGAAGTCTATAAAAAGAAGTGTCTCCTCATCATGAACCTGGAGCATCAGGATCCACCATCTGCCTACTGTTGCCTGAAGGATGCTAGCAGCAAGGATCCCCATAAAGTCACTTGGTGTCCCTACTAGCCTGAAGACTCTCACCACAGCCTCCAGCCAATCCTCAACCACTTGTGGGTCCGTCTCTCACATGATACTGGGTGGACTCTAGTGCCGGAACTCATGCAACGATCTCAAGCGGTGTGCACTCTCTGCTGTTGGGGATAGTGGCATCGGTGGCCCAACGGGGAGTGGTACTGTTGGTTCCCCCGCTGGTGCCTGAACTGGTAGATGACCCTACACTGTGGCCTCGTCGCCCAGTGGGATGTCAGTACATAAGACTCTCAGGGATCTAACAGGTCATCCACAGGGAGGCATCCTGAAAGAAGTAGATGTGACACGGTCAAAAGACTAAACCTGGTGAGATGACCTGGTTCAGCTGACTTAAGAAAACTTTTAGAAAACACACACGCAATTAGTGTTTTCGTGCACTGAGTCATAACTCAGAAGTCTGGGTCCTGGTTTATGGATACATCGGCCGCCCGCACCAACACTAGACTCTATGAACTGAAAACCACACTTAGTACCTTTAAAACTATTTCTTCACAAAAAATAAATATCAGAGTCTTAAGTTATGTGGTATAACCGACTTCTCTGATACCGATTTTTCACGACCCATCCCCTGAGGCCCGTGTTGTAACTACCCCAAGCCTTCCTTCCATAGGCCAGGGGATGGAGACTAGCACCAAAGGCGCACATCCCTAAACTAGGAAGGCATTGCCTTTATAACTGTAAAAAAACACATTAGAGTACACAAATGGAAGTAAAACACTAAGTAAGAACTGTATACAAAATTGTGCTGGAAAGAAAAAGGGTCCGGAAATACAATCCCAAATGTAAAGTACAAGTACAATTGAAAAAGCGACAAATAGCTGAAAGGTAATGATCATCTCCTGGATCATCCTCCGGGGTTCCTACCTGAAGGGTAGGTACATATGGCCACCTCAGCACTCCATGTACGTCAGAATCCTCTATGTTTTGACTCGTCATAAGTTCCACCTCCAGGTACCATCCAGTCCTGGCGCTCTCAGCCTCCGTTAGTGATGTCCTTCATCTGTATCCCACACAACGAGGTGCGGGCATAGCCCGTGCAGGGGTGAGTATAATGATACTCAGTAGGGACACCGAGACCCTCAAGGTCTTACAAAATCCAACAAGAATAAATCACAAAGTAAAAAAACTATAGATAACCATTACTCAGGTATATGCCCATACATATACCTATGTTATCTTGTAACCCATCTCAATCATGAGGAAAACACAAAAGTCAAAGACTCAGCTCAACCAAGTATTTTTATTATCAAAACCATGGATGGTGGCATACTCCTCTATCGAGTACAGTTGGTCTGCCGCGTCAAATATAGGTGCTTCCCAATATCCTTGGACTACTGACGCACTCCTCATGTCGAGTGTCGTGGGTTTGTTGTGTCACACAAAGGTTCTCCCCACCGTGGGTCTACCGCGTCACACAGAGGAGCTCCCCCTAATAGCCTACAGAGGTTATCCTCCTATCGAGTATCACGGGTCTTCCGTGCTCACACAGAGGCGATCCTCTACTATGGGTCTTCTGCGTCGCATAGAGGCGCTCCCCACTGGGCTAGTCAAGTCACACTGAGTCGAATCGGTCAAGCAGTCGTCAGGTCTCAGCCAGCTACTAGGTCTCCGTACTCTGTCTACTTGTCACTGGAAGGATCCTCTCTATGAGCTACTGGTCAATAATCCAAGTGTCGAAAAGTCTCATGTAGATGTATCTCAAAGTACCGCCACGTCATAGGGGTCTTAACGCAACAGAAGGCACGTCAATAAGACGCCCGGTCTGTGAGTTATTAGTCTTTTAGTCCCAGGGGCCCAATTGGATTCGTGTATGAACCAACCAGACCGTATCTTAACTATACCCTAAACTCCATTGAGGCATACTCAAAGGGACCGTCTCTCATCGAGATTACCAACGCCATTGACGGCTCGTCAAACGGACATTCGGTACCACCGATATGGCCAAAGTAAGAAAAGGGTCGGTAGTGTGCTCGGGTCCAGTCCGAACCGGTTGGACTGACTCGGCCCAACCCAGTCTGGACTGATCTGGTCTGGGTCAACCTGGACAGACCCGATGGATCTGACCCAGCCCGTTGGGCAGGTCAGCCCGCTAAGTGAGGCCCGGTCCCTAGAGACCCAATCTTGACATACATGGACATTACATTAACTTTTGTAGAATACTTAATAAATAACAAAAACAGACACACAAGGGCCATAATAGTTTAGTGTCTTTGAAAACTCAGAATTTAATCTTCTTATCATGGTGAAAGATCTTCAATATCTCCAATAAAGATATTCCCCTTTCATTTTCTTACCTAAAACCTTTCATTAAATCCTGGGGAAAATAAAACATATAAAGGGTGAGCTCCAATTCACAGTAAGGGTAAGCATGGAGAAAATAAAACAAATCATATACATTTGAACTTAAAAAAAACATGAACATAATGTTTAAACATAAAAATCTTGAGCAATGACATAAAACATGGCAGTACGTAAGGCATAGATCATAAATAAACATTAATCATGATAAAATAGCATGGGAATAAAACATGTAATTGTGGAAACCATTAAGAACATTTTATGATTTCCATAGTAGCCAAGGAATTGCTGCCAAGACAATATTAGTGGACAAAGTCCCTTTCTGAATTGAGTTCACTCCTCGTTCCAGTCCTGTATCACTGAACCAGATTAACTTTACGTTCCAGCCATGTCTATCTCATGAGATATAAATCTTTACCCAATTCATTGTAGGGAGATATAGGTCCCACCCATCTCATAATGAAATCATTCTTTTGTGTGCCACAAAATAAACATAAATCATTCATCATAACCCAATGAATAATATGGGTTTAATAAACATCATCCCATCATAGCATAATCCATATAAAATAAATGGATATCATTTAATCATAAGAAAAATCAAACCACATAAATAATAGAGACATTATACTTGAAACATAAACATATACTAAATAATGTCATCTTAGATGAAAAATAGTTTTGATGAAACACTTGAAATGAATTCTTGAGGAAAATATCATTTCATCTTCAAAATCATTTTCTTTTCTCAAAATGCCATGAAATTTTAAAAGATAAGTATTTTGTTGAAAATAATCATAAAATTTTGTAGAGGAATCTTCATTGAAATAATTCGTTATGAAACCGTAAAAATTCATTCACTTCATATAAGTTAAAAAACATTCTTCTCTTAATTTTTCCGGAAAAGTAAAAAAGTACCTCATATGGTAAACAAAAGAAATATTCCTTACATGCCATGCAGTAAAAGTAAAAAAAATGTGTAAAAAAGGATTTAAACATACAAGAAACCATTTCTAGAAAACCGGTACATGGATGATAAATATAACCCCAGTAAATACTTACGAATAAACAATCTCGGATAAAAATGAGACTGGAAAAGTTATCCCTTACCTTAGGTCGATATGCTTCGTATGTATCAAAACCTCTTGTATAATGATTTAAATAATGTCATTGACTTATTACAGAATCATTTTCATTGTTATGATATCATATATGGTTCACTTATAACTTTATATTACCAGTTCTTTTTTAAATTCCATGTTAAAGCAGTGTTTTGGGTAAAATCGTTTTATTTATCGTACATGTTTGGACTTGTTGTTCTTGATATTATTATTACTTATATCATGATTTATTATTTCTTGAATTTAAATCGTGATTTATATATCATATATATTCTGTATATATAAATATATAATAGACATATAAATGAAATGAAATACACCATTCATGGAGGTGGTAGGCCATATGTACGCATGAATGCTGTTTTTCTCTCCTTATTGACTTGAATGGAAGTAAGTAGATGAAATATATATATACATAAATACAGTAGCATTATAATTTCATATATTTTATTATTATTCATTATATATACTTTATAATCATTCTTGAATGGTTAACATAGAGAATGAATCTCATCACGTCGTGGAGACGGTAATCCGCATGCATGCACGAGCGATGATATCATTCCCATAATTATTGAATTGAATTGGAGTGGATGATATAATATCTCAGAATCTGTATGTTGTTATAATAACTATATATATTAATTATTTACACCATTATACCAATCCAAGTAAGGTTGTGGTGGGAAAACAGATTACACCACGACGTGAAGACGGTATTCTGTACGTACGCACGCGCGGTGATTTCGTTTTCCGTAGGATGGATAGAAGGTCAAATGAGTTTGTTTCATATTTATAATAACATATTAGTATATTATTGATAATTATGTTATTACTTTACAATGAAACAACTAATTAAGAATAAGTTGAAGAAGAAAGAAAACTTGAAAGAATCTGTAGAAGAGATTACCTCTTCTTCGACACACCTCTTTTAAGCTTCCTCTTAAGGCACTATAGTTGGTATTTTGAGGCTACAAAAACCTCTATAATGTTTCTAGGGAACTTGATAAGTGAAATGGTCAGGGATTGGATGAACATGAATGCTCAAAACTGTGTAAAGAGAAGAGGGAGGTGGTGCCCTTTTATAAGGGAGAAGAGGAGCACCTTAGAAAAAACATAAAATATTATTTTATAATAAAATCATATTCGGTTTATAATAGCTCCAAATTGATTTATTTCGAAGCTAAAGTTGGTATGGGTAGAAATACACTCAACCAATTGGTTTTAGACAAGTTTAGGTTACTATTTTAACCTTATCATTTTGATATAACTCTAAGTTAAATAATTTAACTTTTACCGTGTCTTCATGTTTTCTTACACTATATGGTTAATAAACTTACTATAACAAGACAAAAGAACCACAAGTGGTTCATTATTAATATATATAACCTTATATATGTCATTTGGACGAACCTTAGATTTTTAGGAACATAATATCAATTAATAATGTAATATTTTTTTTAAAAACTATTTTATGTCGATTTTGACACTATTTGGTAATTGATTTTTGTGAGAATGCTAACAGAATGATTAGTTCAAAAAAATAAATTAAATTAATACTAACATGTCATAGTAACCTATAAAATTAGTGTAATTTATAAAAAGTCTCATATTACATTTATTTGGGTATTTATAACATAAATTATGTTAATATTTCATCAATAAGGTAATTAATGCATCATCATGGTGTCATAAATAAATCAAACCATTTAATGTCTAAAAATTATAAATAAAATTAAATTATGTATGAAATATTTTTATATTTCTAATGAATATTTATAGTCGAATTAATATTATGTATAACCCTATATTAAAAATGTTTTAGTTATTAAACTTTGATTTTAACTCTTTTACTCTTCTTTAAATAAAATAATAATAAGTGTCCTAATCTAATCCAAGTGGACCTAAAGTGTAATATTTTATTCATAAGGTTGTTTTGGGTCGAATTACACTTATCCAATAGAATTAGGACATGTGTTAGGGTGATAATAATATCAATTGTACCCTTAATTACCCTATTTACTTTTAACCTTGGTAAATAAAAGTAAAAAGTTACTATTCATGAAAAATTATTTTTATCTTGTTGAACCACATTTTAATCCTTGATATTAACCGTGTCTCTTTTATTTTATAAATTCAACTCACAAAAGTGGTAAAATTAAGTTTTATGTACAATTGCAAATGCTCCTAGAAGGTGGGTAAAAGACAGTGAAAAGTTCAATAAAATTTTTATATATCTAAAATTATTATAAAATGACTCCAATGAATTACATTGAACTTATACAAGTAATATTTATCTATTTTGACCTAAAATAAAGTTAAATAAAATAAACTATTATTTAAATAAAAAGTCGGTTTTAACCAATAACTCAATGTTTTCACTATTCATCAAAAATTGAAAGTTTTCAGAAAAATTCCAAAATTTCACCCTAGGATAATTTCGATATTCCGAATCCAAAAATGAAGTCGATTTTGAAAGATAAAATTCATAAAATTTTAAAAAGTGGGTATTAATATTCATAACGGCTAGTTTATATAATATTTTAATAACAGGTCGTTGTTTAGTAAAACTCGGTATTGCGTACAACACACGCTATAGTGGAAGGTTGCGATTGCGTGTAAAGAAAGCCAAGTCAGGGTTGCGTGTAGTTCAAGATTCCTTTTTTGTTGTGTATAATAGAATCCAACCATATTTCATTTATACATTGAATATATATATATATACACTCAATGTTGCGTAGAATAATTTCTATCAGATGATCTTGAAATTTTGTGTAACACGATCCAAGAATAGTGTTGCGTATACTGCAAGCTAATACGGTGTTGCGTATACCGCAAGATAATATTGGTGTAGCATACAACACAAGACATCAAATAAATTAAAAAGAATGTCTACTCATAAAATCTCAGGGTGTTACACGATCCGCAGGGCCTGGCCCAACCGACTTCGTGGGCAGTTCAGCCCATATGCCGCCACACATGCGACTTGGCCCGAAGGCTGAGACCAGTTCAGCCAGTGCCATGAGGGGTGTGGCGCACGAGGTCGGAGGCTGGGAGGCTAGTGGGAAGCCCGCGCAGGGCGTCGGCAGGCCGGATGGACGCCGGGCAGGATGCGGGTGCGCCGGGTAGGCCACGGGGGCGCGCGTGCAGCACACGTGGGCGCCAACGGAGCCAGGAAATGCGTAGGGCCCGCGGGAAGGCAGGGCGGGGCATGGAGGAACACGCGCAGGCAACGCGGGGTGCGGCATCATGCAGGTAGCATGCGAGTACGCCGCGGTTCACACGGTGGCGCGCGGCGGTGTTCGGCCGGAAGTATAGGTGTGCTGCGGGGGAGGTGTGATTCGCAGAGGCCACGGGTAGCACGACATTCTTCATTTCCGCCTTCGTTGTCATTGCCTCATCGCCATGCCGAAGAATCATTAAAAAAGAATGGTGGAGGGGGTCGGGCATGTTAGTTTGGCCCACACCCTCTGCATTTAGAGATTATATCGTTTGGTTCATTAGAATGAATCTCAACAGTTAATTACAACCATTTGAATCAATTTTTCATTTGATGATGAGAGGAAGAAAAGAGAAGTATCAATATGCAACAACCCCCTACCCTGATTATTTGTTGTTCGTCGTTCGTTGACATTTGAAGTTGTAGAAAGAAAATAAAATAATTTGCCTTTCTTCGCGTCTGCCACACTCTCCGAATCCCGAGTTGAATCTTCTGCGGAAGGCGCTCCATGTCGGTAGGATTTGAGGAAAGAAGTCAAAGAAGAATTCTGGCGTTCTTTGCGTTCTTCATTGGGAGGAGCGTTATTGGTTGGGATCACTTTTGTCCCCAGCTCATCTCAATTCCACCAAAAGAAAAATTCCAACAAAATAAGATTAGATTAGTCATCTAATATTAAGTTGGCACTCCAATTCAAATAGGAGAATTAAAAACCTGGCTCCACCACATTAAATGCACGAGTGTTGTCTCATTAATTTGGAGGATGCCAAGAGGCTCTCCTTAATTGAACATAGGCATTGGCACAATTAATTGTGCAAGGAGGTCAAGAGGCTCTCCCTCATTAATGTGGGGGATTGGAGAGGTTTCATCCTCCATCATCAATAGCGGTCGATTGGTCCCAACCCCTATCATTAATAGGGAGTTTATGCAGCTCGGGTGGTCCCCACCTCAATTATCCTCCAATGGGAGGTTATGCTCAGGTGGGCCCCACCATTGTAACCTCTCATGGGAGGTTAGGGTGTGGCAGTCCCACCACAAAATCCCAAAGGGAGGTTTTAACAAACACACCCGACACATGGCAGCTTAATAAAAAAATAAAGTGTTGTACTTTATTTTTTTATTTTTTTTAAAAAGTCAAAACTAACTTTTATTCCTTATCCTCCGTCGTCGAGGTGAAAGTCTTCCTAAGCGAATATCGGCGTTGTGAGTTCAACGATGCCCTCAGATTTCTGTTCCGAGCACCGACTCAAATTTTATAAAAACCCGCTCGCACGTTTAGTGAATGTACCCAAACAAAACTTCAATAATTGATTTCGGGCACACCAGGCCTCGGAATCAAGCACCGTAAATTTTCTCGGACTCGTAAAAAAATCCCATATATTTAAGGAAAAAAGAATTCCATGGAATTTATGGGTCTTTACAAAAAAATTCTTGGATCTATCATAATGGATCCTAATCCTAATAATATATGATGCCTCACTCAAATAATTTATAGAGAAGAATTTATTCAACCATGCCTTAACAAACTTTAAGACTTGTATTTTTTTTCCAATGAGTAATATGTCATCAATATATACTATTAAGAAAATGGCTTCACTCCCACTAAACCATTTATTGAAATATGGATCAAACTCGTTGTAACACCCCTGGATCTCATAGTACATTATCTCTTTAAAGTAATTCAATAGCTTTCACTACATGCAACACTGAGTTCAAGCGCACCACAACCTATCCAACTAGCCGTTCAAAAATCAATTATGAATAGTATTAACTGCATTTTGAATTTTATATAATCCATATTATGTGTTTCTTAGGCATAATATAAGAACAAATTCATTTTTTTAGATAAAAGAAGTATTTTTCAATATATACTAAATTTTAATTGAAAACAACTTTTTTAATCAAAATAATTTATATTGTTAATTTATGTATTTTAGTCGTTTCAAAGTATAATTAGATTATATTTTTATCATTTAATATAATTTAGTTTATTGGATGTAAATTCACATTTAAATTGTACATAAACACTTGTCAATCTTTTAATAGTTTCTATTTCTTGAAAACCGGCTTTCCAGTTTTGGCAATGGGAATTAATTTTAAATTAATTAATGAAACTAATATGTTTTGAATTTGGTAAAATAGACATAATTTTTGGATTTAGAATATCAATGTTATCTTGGGGTTATTTTTCGTTATTTTTCTAAAAACTTTCAATTTTTGATGAATAGTGAAAAACATTGCGTTATTATTTAAAAAAGACTTCCATTAAAAAAATAGTTATTTTTATTTAAATTTATTTTAAAGTAATAATAGATACATAATACATATAATAGTTCAATTTATTTCATTTGAGTCATTTTATAATAAGATTATATGTATAAAATTTTATTGATTTTTTAACGTCTTTTACCCACCATCTAGGCACATTTGCAAATTTGCATAAAACATAGTTTTACTGCTTCGGTGAATTGAATTTCAAAAATTTGAGAGACAAAGTTGACATCAGTATGTAAAATGTTGTTCAATAGGATGAAAATAATTTTTGGTGAATAGTAACTTTTTAATTTTGTTTACCACGGTTAAAAGTAAATAGGGCAATGAAAGGTAAAAATGATATTATAATTACCCTAACACATGTCCTAATTTTGTAGGATATGTTTATTTGGACCAAAATCAACCTTAGGAATAAAATATGATCCTTTTGGTCCACTTGGATTAGATTAGGACATTTATTATTATTTTATTTAAAGAAGAATTAAAATATATGTAATTTGAGACTATGGACGCATTTTTAATATAGTGTTATACCATAGGGTAAATTTGACTATAAATATTCATTAGAAATATAAAAAAATTCCCTACATCATGGAATTTTATTTATAATTTTTAGACATTAAATAATCAAATTTTTTATGACATAATGATTTGGGAGTAATTACCTTATTAATGAAAGATTAAAATAATTGATATTATAAATATAAAAATATATGTAATTTGAGACTATTGACGCATTAAAAAAAATTTCTAGGTTAATATGAAATTTTAATATTGATTTATTGTATATTTCTTGAAGTAATCATGTTTTTTTGACTTTCAAAAAAACCAAATACAAAATAGTGTTAAAATTTAAATAAATGAGTTTTTAAAACAAATATTATATTATTAAATGATATAATATTCATAAAAATCATAGGTTTTGAAAAATTACTTATATAGTTATATATATGTCATTAATGAACCACTTTTTGTTTTCTTGTCATTTTAAAGTAAGTTTATTTACCATGTTATATAAAAAACAATAAGCCATTGTAAAAGTTAAACTATTTAACTAAGAGTTGAATCTAAAAGATAAGGTTAATATGGTCGCCTAAACTTGTCTAAAACCTATTGGTTGAGAGGATTTAGACCTCTCACCACCTTATACTCTAAATAAATCCATTTGGATCCATTATAAACCGAAAATCATTTTATAATAAAATAATATTTCAAGATGTTCCTAAAGTGACCCTCACCTCTCTTATAAAAGGGTACTTCACCTTCACTAAAAACCACACCTCCACAGCCATTTGGCTCGGCCAAAACATGATCAAATATCCTTCCAACTACACTCAATTCAACCTAGAGGCCTTAATTTGTTCAAAAGCTAACATAAGGTGCCATTTTGATCAAATCAAAAGGAAGAACCTGTAGAAGAGGTAATTACTTCATCACCTCTTTCAAAGTTTTTTCCTTCTTCCACATCCTCTTTCTTTGATTTTTTCCATAATAAAATAATAAATCCAGAACCTTATACATACTGAGATGCTATTATAATTTTTTTATAACCATATTCATTATTCTATCCATCCTATTAATTACAATCTCATCATACGGGCGTACGTATGGCTTACCGTCTCCACATCGTGGTGTAGTTTGTTAAACAACTCTTAATTATTTGGATGGGTATAATAATGAGTATAATTAATGTAAATAATAAATATAACATGGTTATTATTCTTTATATATGATATACCATAAAATTATATGCGATTTCACCATCAATTGAATGATATCGTCACACCTGCGTACGTAAGGTTTACCGTCTCCACGACACTGTGAGATTCATTTCCACATTCCCCATTCAACGATGATTAAAAAATATATATTATTAATAATTATGTATTATATATGAAATAATAATGATACTATATATATATATATATCATTCACTTACTTATGTTCAATATTATATGAAAACGGAAACCACGTTTATGCGTACGTATGTCCTACTGTCTCCATAAACCGTGTTTTCCATTTCATATATCAATCTATTATACATATTTATATTCAGAATATATATGATACATAAATTAATTTTTATATTCTGGAAACAATTAAACAATGATATAAGAGATATGATCAAGAATAATAACTTAAATCATGTATGATTGAGAAAGCGATTATTACCGAAAATATTATTTTAACATAGACATTATTATTAAATGGGTAGTATAAAGCCATATATGAATAAAGTATGATATCATAAATATGAATATGGTTGTTTATAATTTAATAACATAATATGGTAATTTTATAGGAGGTTAAAAGTACCCTCGCCCAAAAAAAAGTACAAGGTAATGATTATTTCCTCAATCTCGTTATTATCAGAGATTGTTTATCTATTAGTATCTACTAAGAAATATTTATCATATATGTACATGTTTCATTAAAATGTTTTAAAAAGGAATATTTTGAGTGTTTATGGAATGTACTCTTTAACTAGATAATCATATTAAATTTTTTTAAAGATTTATTTTTCTAAATCTTTCAATTAATTTCCATGTTTTCAAAATGATTTTAAGGATTTATTTACGTAGACATGATAGTTTTAAAGTGTTAATTACCCTCAGAAGTTTCAAAGTGGTATGAGGTAATTTTATTAAAAAATATCTTTTAGATGAATTCCATTATAAATTGTGTGACTTTTTAATGATTTCTTAAAAAGGGGTATTTCTCTCAAAGAGTTTTATTGATTATTTTCAACTATGTCAGCATCCTTTATTGGATATTATTCTAGATCGAGGTTGATTTACTATAATAAAATCTTCCATATTGTATTGAAAGTGTCATGATATGTTTGACTGTGGATGTGTTATTTTTATACCATTCATGGTTTATGGTTAAAATATTATCATTTCATATGATAGTTTTAAAATGAATGTTTATGTTAGGTTTCAACCATTTCATATGAGGAATGCATTGGACTTCGTAAGTGATGGGTGGGGCCTGCTATAGATCCTCGATGCATCACTAGGTCTCATAAGACAAAATAGTTTCTTGGGACAAGGTCTTGACAAAATCTTATTTTTCACGACCTGCCCTCGGGGCCCGTGCCGTGACTACCCCAAGCCCGCCTTCCATAGGCCAGGGGCTGGAGACTAGCACCAAGGCGTAGATCCCGGTAAAAAGGGAAGGCATTGCCTTTGTAAAGCAAACAAACACCACAGAGTAAGAAATAGGAAAGTAAACACTAAGTAAAAACAGAGTACAACTGAAAGTGCAGAAAAGTAAATGGGCCAGTATACAAACCCAAACTGAAAGTAAAGTTCAACTCGAAAGGGAAAACAACAACTGTAAAGTAAAAGCCGCTACACCGAGCTGTCCACTGGAAAATCCCACCTGAAGGGTGGGTACAGATAGCTTCACTGCTCCAAGGGTCCCGCCGTCCGCTCTGAGCACGTCCCGCCCTGTGGTCCACCTCCAGGTACCGTCCTGCTCTGCAAGCCTCAGCCAAGATCAACGCTGTCCGTCGTCTGCAACCAACACAACGTAGTGCGGGCATAACCCGTGCAGGGGTGAGTATAAGCTACTCAGTAGGGACCCTGAGACCCCTGAAGGTCTCTCAAAATCCATAAATTATAAACCACAAAGAAAGGTACAATCACGAAGTAACAACCGACACTGCTTAGGTATATGCCCATACATATACCTAAGTCATCAATTTCAAATACGCTCCAACCTCCGAGCCCAAGTACAACTCAGTCCACACAGGAAAGTAAACGTATTCCACACAGGAAAGCACAACACAATCCACACAGGAAAGCAACAGGATTCATCTCACACAGGTATACTTCTTCAAAGGACGATAAAGATGATCTCTGATCCATCTAAGTCGTCGGACCCACGAAGGATCGATAGGTAACTAACCCCCTCAAAATACCCACACAGGATCGGGCCCACACAGGACCTGTAGGCGCTGGTTCACACAGGACCGCTGAGCGCAAAGACCCACAAAGGATCAGACCCACACAGGATCAGGCCCACACAGGACCTGTAGCACTGATCCACGTAGGATCGCTGAGTGCTGTAGTCGTCGTCGTCGAATCCACACAGGATCTCTGTACTGTCGTCGTCGCAGTCACAGTAGCAGTAGCAGTAGTAGTAGTAGTCACAGTCGCAGCCAGCACTAGGGTTCCCGCACACAGCAAGCTCGTTCGGAGGGTCCGCTCCACGAGCCGAGAGGCTGATACATCAACTGTCACAAAGTCCAGAGTTGATGTATCCAAAAGTTCCGAATCGTCAACAGGAACTCAACGCAACAGACGGCGAGTCGATCGGACGCCCGGTCTGAGAGTTATTGGCTTTTTCGTCCCAGGGGCCCGGTTGGTTTCTAAGGCAAAACCAACACGACCGTACTCCACATGCGTCCAAACCTCGGGCGGAGTATGCCAAAAGATCCGTCTCACTAAGAGGAACACAACAAAGCTGACGACACCTCAATCGGACGTCCGTAGCCCAAGATATGAGCCTTTCCGCTCCGAGGGCCCGGTTGGTTTCGTGTACGAACCAACCCGGACGAACTAAAAGTATTCCGAAACCCTGAGTGTAATATACCGAAATGACCGTCTCGATCCAAGGATTGTGTTTCCGCAGACGGTTCGTCAATCGGAGGTCCGTAGCTCAAGTTATGAGCAAAAGACCGAAGTCGTCTCGAAAACGGGGGGTCCGGGTCCGGGCCAACCCGGCCCGACCCCCCCTGGGTCGGCCCGAACCGAGTCGACCCAACCCGGCCCGGCTGGCGGCGGTCCGGCGCGGCGGCGCGGACCGGCACGGCGACGTGGTCCGGCACGGCGGCGCGGCCCAGCCGGCGGCGGCGCGGCGGCCCGACACCGCTTGCTGCCACGCGCGGGGTGGCAAGGCTCCCCGCTTCTTCAATTGGCGGTGCGGCTTTTAGCCGCGCCTTTTGGAGAACCGACCCCCCATGTGGGGGCCTGCTTTGTGGGAAACGGGGGGGGGCCGCCTGCCCCCCTTAATGAACCGCCCCCCCTCATAAATGTGGGGGGCTTTAGTGCTGGCTGGGGGAATTAAATTCCCCCAGTCTTTGGCCTTCCGGCCGGCCATCTGGCCAGCCGGTTTTTCTTCAACGGGACCGGCAAACCGGTCCCCTTTCCGGCTTCCGACGCCGGCGGCCCGGCCGTCGGTCTTCTCGTCCCGCCGCGGCCCGGAAATGGCCGCGGTGTTCATCATCCGGCGCGGTGCGTCGGCACCACGCCCCTCCGCCGCGCCTTTGATTCCCTTCGACGCGGCTTGACGGCGTCGCATTCTTGATGATCCATCCACGGCGCGGCGCGACGGCGTCGCGCAATATAACCGGGCGATTCCTGCGTGGTGCGACGGCACCACGCCTTCTCGTTCATCCACAAGATTATATAAACAACCAAGAACAGAGGAGGGGAAATTCGGCCGTGTTTGTGCGGTCCGACCCCCCTCTCGTTAGGTGATAACTCTTAAATATTTAACACAAGATTATCATTCAAGAACAAAGAACGTGAGTAAAGAAATAAACCACAACAAACCCCTACCTTGGGTTCAAGTTCGAAGATCGTCAACGACCCACGGAAGACAACGTCGCGGAGGTCGGGCGTCGCGGTAATCGTTCATCAAATCCGTTGACGAAGAGGTACGTCCGAAGGGGTACGTCGTTGGCGAATCTTCGTAAGCTGACGAAGAAAGTCCGAGGAGGAAGCGGCGTTCCCTTTCGTTGACACGGAAGGCGTCATCAATCTTCGGATACAATCGGCTACGAAGAAGAGAGGAGCGGTGTTCTTCGTCGGAGCTTGAGCATTCTTCGTCAAAGTTTGAAGAAGAAGGAGAAGCTCTCAAATCCTCTCAAGATGGCTAAACAATTCTCACCAAATAAAATAAGCTAAGAGTTTATTTTATTTACTCAACCAAACCTTTTTGAATTTCAAAGGTTTGAAAAAGTTTAAACAACTAAACCTAATTAATAAGCTAAGTTGTCAATTCATTTAAAAGGGGAGTTAAGGGAGTTTTGAGAGGAGATGTAAAGTTGGGTTTCGTGTGGGCCCCACCACACTTAATCCTCCCAAGGGAGGTTAAGTGGATGTGGGTCCCACCTTTAACTTCCTTTGAGATGAGTTAATCAACAAGAAATAAAATAAAAAGTGTTCCACATTTTTATTCAACTTTTTATAATTCTCCCAAAAACTAACTTTCGTCCCGCAATAAACGCAACTTCGGAAAAGGTCTCCTTAAGCGAATATCAGCACTGCGAGTTCATCGGTGTCCTCGGATTTCAATTCCGAGCACCGGATCAAAAGTTAGGAATTCCCGCTCGTTCGTTCACTGAACGTACCCGAGGCAAACTTCGGAAATTAATTCCGGGCACTCCGGGCCTCGGAATCAGGTGCCGTCAGAAACCGTGCTCTTGTAAAATTCCAAAGAAAATTAAGAAAAAATTTCTCTTGAATTTTACGGGTCTTTACATTACTCCAACCTCAGGGCTTTACGTCCCCGTAAAGATACATCAAAATCTAGGGAAACAAATGAGGGTACTGAGCACGCATCTGAGCCTCCCGCTCCCATGTGCTCTCCTGGAGATTCCCGTGCTGCCATCTGATGCGCACAAGAGGAATCGATCGCCCACGTATGACCCGCTCCCATCGATCCTCTATCTCCACCGGGACCTCCGTAAAAGTCGCCCCATCGTCAACGTCAAGCTCCCCATGGTCAATGATGTGCGTCGGGTCGTGCACGTATCTCCTCAGCTGGGATACGTGGAAGACGTCATGCACCCGGTGCAACTGAGGTGGCAGAGCCAGGCGATAAGCCACTTCTCCAACCCTGCTGAGGACCTGGAGGGTCCGATGAAGCGCGGAGATAACTTGCCACCTCGGCCAAATCTCCGAATACCACGTTGAGGTGAGACCCGCAAGAAGACGTGGTCTCCATCCTCAAACTCTAGTGGCCTCTGCCTCCTGTCAGCGTATGACTTCTGCCGGCTCTGAGCTGTCCTCATCCGCTCCTGGATGACCTGGACCTTCTCTGTCGTGGCCTGGACCATTTCCGGTCCCACCTGTGCTGACTCCCCAGGGTCTGTCCAGCATAAAGGAGATCTACAAGGTCGGTCGTACAACGCCTCATATGGTTCCATCCTGATGGTGGAGTGGTAGCTGTTGTTGTACGCAAACTCCACCAAGGGTAGGTGGTCCTCCCAGCTACGACCAAAGTCGAGGACACATGCGCGGAGCATGTCCCCGAGAGTCTGAATGGTCCTCTCCGTCTGACCATCCGTCTGAGGGTGAAAGGCTGTGCTCAGACGTAGCTGCATCCCGAACACCTCCTGTAACCCCTTCCAAAGCCGGGAAGTAAAGAGAGCATCTCGATCGGAGACGATAGATGATGGCACACCGTGGAGCCGCACAATCTCCTGAACATAGAGACGTCCCAAGCTCTCCACTGAGCCCTGCTCTCTAATGGGTAAGAAGTGTGCCGACTTGGTGAGTCGGTCAACAATCACCCAGATGGAGTCGTGACCTCTGGAAGTGCGTGGAAGTCCAGTCACGAAGTCCATAGATATGCCGTCCCACTTCCACTCCGGAACCTCCAAGGGCTTTACCAAGCCTGCTGGTACCTGATGCTCTGCCTTCACCTGCTGGCAGGTGAGGCATCGAGAAACGAACTCTGCTACTGCCTTCTTCATGCCCGGCCACCAGTGATGTCGTCTGAGGGCCTGGTACATCTTCACCACTCCAAGATGTACCGCCAAAGGAGAAGTGTGAAACTCTCTCAGCACCTCCTCTCACAAAGCGACTGGAAGCATGGTACGTCCTCTGAAAAGGATGTCGTGCTCTGCTCTAAGGGAGAAACCATCAGGTGCCTGTCCCGAGGATATCTGTGCATGCCGTGTCTCACAGTCAGCATCCTCACGCTGTGCCTCCCTGACCCCCTGCAGTAGTGGAGGGGTGACTGTGAGAGACTGGAGGAAGGCTGCTCCATCTCTATCCACGAAGGATATCTGCAAAGAGGCTAGCTGCTCTGTCACCTCCTCAGGTAGCTGAATGCCCGTCCTCCTGTTGAGGGCATCAGCTATTACATTCCCCTTCCCTGGAGTATAGACTATCTCAAAGTCATAGTCCTGGAGGAACTCGAGCCATCGCGGATGTCTCAGGTTCAGTTCCTTCTGTGAGAAGATATACCTGAGACTCTGATGATCGGAAAAGACTGTAAAGCGCTCGCCCATCAGATAGTGTCGCCATGTCTTCAGAGCGAAGACCACTGCTGCTAACTCCAGGTCATGGGTAGTGTAGTGCTGCTCATGCGGCCTCAACTGACGTGATCCATAGGCGATCACTGCCCACTTCTGCATCAGAACACATCCGAGTCCGGTCCCTGATGCATCGCAGTAAACTACGTACCCTACTCCCTCCTCAGGCAACCTCAAGATAGGTGCGCTGGTCAATCTCTGTCTCAGCTCCTGGAAGCTCTGCTGACATCTGTCTGACCACACGAAGGGTTTCCACTTCTTCGTCAAAGCTGTGAGTGGTGCTGCAACTCTAGAGAAGTTTGGCACAAATCTCCGATAGTATCCAGCTAGTCCCAAGAAACTCCGAACCTCAGTCACACTCCTGGGTGGATCCCAGGCTAACTCAGCCTCGATCTCCGCAGGATCCACTGCAACTCCCGCCTCAGAGATAACGTGACCCAAGAAGTGGACCTCACGTATCTAGAACTGGCACTTCGAGAGTTTCCCATAAAGCTGGTGCTCTCGGAGTGTGTCTAGTACAACTCGCAAGTGATAAGCGTGCTCATCCTCAGTCGTAGAGTAAATCAGAATGTCGTCGATGAAGACCACGACAAACCGATCGAGGTATGGCTGAAAGATCTTGTTCATGAGATCCATGAACACTGCTAGAGCATTGGTTACACCAAAAGTCATAACCAAGAACTCGTAGTGGCCATACCGACATCTGAAGGCCGTCTTCTGCACATCCTCATCTCTAACTCTGAGCTGATGATAGCCTGACCTGAGGTCTATCTTCGAAAACCACCATGCTCCCTTGAGCTTATCAAAGAGGTCATCAATCCTTGATAGAAGATACTTGTTACTCACTGTCACCTGGTTCAGGCGACGATAGTCAACACAAAGTCACAAGCTCCCGTCCGCCTTCTTGGCGAACAATATCGGGGAAGCCCAGGGTGAAACACTGGGTCGGATGAACCCCTTGCCCTGCAAGTCCTCCAACTATACCCGTAGCTCTCGAAGCTCAGCGGGGGCCATCCGATATACTGGAGTGGATATCGGGGATGTCCCAGGGTACAAGTCAATATAAAAGTCTACCTCTCTACGAGGAGGTAGCCCTGGAACGTCGTCGGGAAAAACGTCCGAAAACTGATCCACCACTGCAGGAAAACCAGGACTCCGCACGTCAACTGCTCCAAGGATGAGGCTAGCTAAATGATGAGTAATGGGATGTCCTCTCCTCCGCGGAAGTCCATACTGTGCTGCTAAGGCTCCCTTCTCGCCGGTGAAGGTGAACCTGCTCCCATCGGTGCGTACACAACACACCTTGCGCCTAAAACAGTCAATCTGTGCATGGACCGTAGATAGCCAATCCATGCCCAAGATGAGGTCGTAAGGCCTCGACGCTGCTACAAGAAGATCCCAGCCGAAGCTCTCGCCTCCTAGAGTAAGATCACACTGCCGGCACCAGTGCGTAATCATCGAGTCTGCTCCCGTAGGAGTCTCTAGCCATAAGGATCGAGCCAACGGCTCTGTCAGAATCTCCGAGCTCCGAACAAGGGCAGCGGCTATGATAGAGTGACTCGCTCCTGTGTCTATAAGAACTGCAGCAAGGGTGGAATAGACACAGATAGTACCTCGAATCATCTCAGGTGCGCCGTGGTCATAGGCCTCTGCTGCCTGGAGCTGTGCCTGTCACTGCCCGCCAGCTCCCTATGGTCGGGGTGGACCTCCTGGTGGTGGTGGTGGTAGAGCCTCAAAGCGTCGCCCACCACCTGCTGCTTGGCCAGCTCCTCTGCCTCGTCCTCCTCCTCCCTGCGGACCGCCACGGTTGACCCTATGCCTCTGCCTCGGTGGTCCCTCAACTGTCTGCTGCTCCTCGGCACGGCAGGTCGGGCAGTCACGAGCCATGTGGCCCTGCCCGCCGCACGAGTAGCACTGTCTGCCTCTCGAAAGACTGGCTCCTCGCTGTGTGCCCCGCACTGCTGAGCCAGTGCCCTGAGGTCCTCTGCTCGAAGGTATGGTCTGTCTAGACCCCTGAGTCATCTTTCGACTGCCTGCTGCAGATGACTTTGCCACGTGCCGCCCTGCGGTGGGTCGCTGCGCTGGTGTAGACTCAGCAAGGAAGCTCTCGATCAGAAGGGCCCGCTCCAGTACTCTTGTCTGAGTCAGTATGCTGAGGGAGATCAGCGATGCCCTGATCTCGTGTATCAAACCCTGCTCGAAGGTCCGGTCCCGGAAGAATGGGTCTCGTACCATGTCGGTCGAGTAGCGCGAGAGATCAGTAAATCTCGCCGAGTACTGAGCGACCGTCATGCTGCCCTGCCGCAGCTAAAGAAGCTCCTGGATACGCACCGCACGAAGGGTGGATGGGACGAACTCCGAGCGGAAGAGGCTCTCAATGTCCATCCAAAGTAGAGATGCCTCATCGTGCAACTGGAGCATCAAGATCCACCATCGTCCTGCTGCTGCGTGTAGTAGGCTCGCAGCGAGGATCACCATGAGGTCTGCTGGTGTCCTCACTAGCCTAAACACACGTACCACTACCTCCAGCCAGTCCTCGGCTGCCTGGGGATCCGTCTTCCCATGAAACCTGGGCGGTTGCTGGCGCTAAAACTCATGCAGTGCGCTGAGGCGACGTGCATCGTCAGCGGCTGGTGCTGGATGGATCGGGGGCTCGGCGGGTAGAGCTACCGCCGGTGCCACTGCTGACAAAGGGCCCTGCACCGAGGCCTCGTCGCTCGGTGGGCTGTCGTCACACTCGACTCTCGGAACCCTAGCTAGTTGCCGTCGTGGGGCCATCCTGAAAAGGAAACAGGTGCGCCACGGTTAGAACAGTATACCTGGGGAGCTGATATAAGTAATCACAATGAAAACTTTGAAACACACACGCAATCAATGTTTTCGTGCATTAAGTCAGAAATCAGAAGTCAGGGTCCTGGTGTACGGATACGTCGGCCGCCGCACCAACACTGGACTCCCTGGACTGATAACCACACTCAATACGCTAAACATTATTGCTTCACATAGAAAAGATCAGAGTTCACGATAGAACCGAACTCCTCTGATACCAATTTTTCACGACCCACCCTCGGGGCCCGTGCCGTGACTACCCCAAGCCCGCCTTCCATAGGCCAGGGGCTGGCGACTAGCACCAAGGCGTAAATCCCGGTAAAAAGGGAAGGCATTGCCTTTGTAAAGCAAACAAACACCACAGAGTAAGCAAGCGGAAAGTAAACAGGAACTAAAAACAGAGTACAACTGAAAGTGCGGAAAAGTAAATGGGCCAGTATAAAACCCAAAGTGAAAGTAAAGTACAACTCGAAAGGGAAAACAACAACTGTAAAGTAAAAGCCACTACACCGAGCTGTCCACTGGAAAATCCCACCTGAAGGGTGGGTACAGATAGCTTCACTGCTCCACGGGTCCCGCCGTCCGCTCCGAGCACGTCCCGCCCAGTGGTCCACCTCCAGGTACCGTCCTGCTCTGCAAACCTCAGCCAAGATCAACGCTGTCCGTCGTCTGCAACCAACACAACGTAGTGCGGGCATAGCCCGTGCAGGGGTGAGTATAAGCTACTCAGTAGGGACCCCGAGACCCCTGAAGGTCTCTCAAAATCCACAAAGGATAAACCACAAAGAAAGGTACAATCACGAAGTAACAACCGACACTGCTTAGGTATATGCCCATACATATACCTATGTCATAAATTTCAAATACACTCCAACCTCCGAGCCCAAGTACAACTCAGTCCACACAGGAAAGTAAACGTATTCCACACAGGAAAGCACAACACAATCCACACAGGAAAGCAACAGGATTCAGCTCACACAGGTATACTTCTTCAAAGGAGAATAAAGATGATCTCTGATCCATCTAACTCGTCGGACTCACGAAGGATCGATAGGTAACTAACCCCCGCAAAAGACCTACACAGGATAGGGCCCACACAGGACCTGTAGGCGCTGGTTCACACAGGACCGCTGAGCGCAAAGACCCACACAGGACCGGACCCACACAGGATCGGGCCCACACAGGACCTGTAGCACTGATGCACGTAGGATCGCTGAGTGCTATAGTTGTCGTCGTCGAATCCACACAGGATCTCTGTACTGTCGTCGTCGCAGTCACAGTAGCAGTAGCAGTAGTAGTAGTAGTCACAGTCGCAGCCAGCACTAGGGTTCCCGCACACAGCAAGCTCGTTCGGAGGGTCCGCTCCACGAGCCGAGAGGCTGATACATCAACTATCACAAAGTCCAGAGTTGATGTATCCAAAAGTTCCGAATCGTCAACAGGAACTCAACGCAACAGACAGCGCGTCGATCGGACGCCCTGTCTGAGAGTTATTGGCTTTTTCGTCCCAGGGGCCCGGTTGGTTTCTAAGGAAAAACCAACCCGACCATACTCCACCTGCATCCAAACCTCGGGCGGAGTATGCCAAAAGATCCGTCTCACTAAGAGGAACACAACAAAGCTGACGGAACGTCAATCGGACGTCCGTAGCTCAAGATATGAGCATTTCCGCTCCGAGGGCCCGGTTGGTTTCGTGTACGAACCAACCCGGCCGAACTCAAAGTATTCCGAAACCCTGAGTGTAATATACCAAAATGACCGTCTCGATCCAAGGATTGTGTTGCCGCAGACGGTTAGTCAATCGGAGGTCTGTATCTCAAGTTATGAGCAAAAGACCGAAGTCGTCTCGAAAACGGGGGGTCAGGGTCCGGGCCGACCCAGCCCGACCCCCCTGGGTCGGCCCGAACCGGGTCGACCCGAACCGGGTCGACCCGGCCAGGCCGGCGGCCTGGCGCTGCTTGCTGCCCCGCGTGGGGGGGGGGGGCAAGGCCCCCCCGCTTCTTCAATTGGCGGCGCGGCTTTTAGCCGCACCTTTTGGAGAACCGCCCCCCCATGTGGGGGCCTGCTTTGTGGGAAACTGGGGGCCACCTGCCCCCCTTAATGAACCGCCCCCCTCATAAATGGGGGGGGGGGGCTTTAGTGCTGGCCGGGGGAATTAAATTCCCCCGGTCTTTGGCCTTCCGGCCGGCCATCTGGCCTGCCGGTTTTTCTTCAACGGGGACCGGCAAACCGGTCCCCTTTCCGGCTTCCGACGCCGGCGGCCTGGCCGCCGGGTCTTCTCGTCCCGCCGCGGCCCGGAACCGGCCGCGGTGTTCGTCGTCAGGCGCGGTGCGTCGGCACCGCGCCCCTCCGCCGCGCCTTTGATTCCCTTCGACGCGGCGCGACGGCGTCGCGTTCTTGATGATCCATCCAAGGCGCGGCGCGACGGCGTCGCGCAATATAACCGGGCGATTCCCGCGTGGTGCGACGGCACCACGCCTTCTCGTTCATCCATAAGATTATATAAACAACCAAGAACAGAGGAGGGGAAATTCGGCCGTGTTTGTGCGGTCCGACCCCCCTCTTGTTAGATGATAACTCTTAAATATTTAACACAAGATTATCATTCAAGAACCAAGAACGAGAGTAAAGAAATAAACCACAACAAACCCCTACCTTGGGTTCAAGTTCAAAGATCGTCAACGGCCCGCGGAAGACAACGTCGCGGAGGTCAGGCGTCGCGGTAATCGTTCGTCAAATCCGTTGACGAAGAGGTACGTCCGAAGAGGTACATCGTTGGAGAATCTTCGTAAGCCGACGAAGAAAGTCGAGGAGGAAGCAGCGTTCCCTTTCGTTGACACGGAAGGCGTCGTCGATCTTCGGATACAATCAGCTACGAAGAAGAGAGGAGCGGTGTTCTTCGTCGGAGCTTGAGCGTTCTTCGTCAAAGTTTGAAGAAGAAGGAGAAGCTCTCAAATCCTCTCAAGATGGCTAAACAATTCTCACCAAATAAAATAAGGTAAGAGTTTATTTTATTTACTCAACCAAACCTTTTTGAATTTCAAAGGTTTGAAAAAGTTTAAACAACTCAACCTAATTAATAAGCTATGTTGTCAATTCATTTAAAAGGGGAGTTAAGGGAGTTTTGAGAGGAGATGGAATGTTGGGTTTTGTGTGGGCCCCACCACACTTAATCCTCCCAAGGGATGTTAAGTGGATGTGGGTCCCACCTTTAACTTCCTTTGAGAGGAGTTAACCAACAAGAAATAAATAAAAAGTGTTCCACATTTTTATTCAACTTTTTATAATTCTCCCAAAAACTAACTTTCGTCCCGCAATAAACGCAACTTCGGAAAAGGTCTCCTTAAGAGAATATCAGCGCTGCGAGTTCATCGGTGTCCTCATATTTCAATTCCGATCACCGGATCAAAAGTTAGGAATTCCCGCTCGTTCGTTCACTGAACGTACCCGATCCAAACTTCAGAAATTAATTCCGGGCACTCCGGGCCTTGGAATCAGGTGCCGTCAGAAACCGCGCTCTTTTTAAAATTCCAAATAAAATTAAGAAAAAATTTCCCTTGAATTTTACGGGTCTTTACATTATTTTTAGTCTTTCCATGAGGCCTTGACTATGCGGTTACGATGTCCAGCATTATGCATTACATAATTATGAAATTAACTATTGATATTACATGTGATTATTTTCCTATTAGAATATCCCTGTAAATAAGTAAATGACATTATTTGATTTATCTTTTCCATATTATGCTTAAGTTTAAGTTTAAATGGATTTTGTTTTAGTCTTATACATTTCTTTAAATGTTTATGATTATATATGATAGTTTCTATTATATTTTTATCCTTACCGAGCATCTGAGCTTATCCCTTTCTTATATTTTATTTTTCATAGGATGTGAAGAAATGTGTTATGATTAACATAAAGGGTTAATCTAGGGGAATAATGGCATTCTAAAAGTATTATTTATGTTGTGTTTTATTTTATAAATTATAATGGAATGATCACATATATAATCTATTTTCCAAGTTAGTTAAAATGATTGGTCCTTTAGGACTTGATTCCTTATAATAAAGCCAATGTATTAAAATAATGCACCAAATTTGGGTAATTGGGGTCGAGGCATTACATTTGTTTTTTTGAAAAAAAAGTACATTATGACCTCCTAAAAATTAAGGTTCCATTACAAGGATGATTTCTTTAATTCTTAAAAGGATATATTCAACTTGCATATTTTATTGGAATACATTGAAGTCAAAAAAAATAGGATACGTGATATAGACATATTACTGGTTGTTACCCATAAGAAAATGTATTTTTACATCCATTTTACAAAGCTCATAATTATATATAGCTGTAATGGAACACAAAATTATGATAGATTTCAGCATTGCAACTGGTGAAATGGTTTTATCGTTGTCAAGGCCTTGAAGTTGTATGAACTATTTTGCTACCAGTCGCGCCTTATTAGTACTGAATTATCCTTCCATTTAAAATTTCTTCTTGATTACCTATTTTTAACTAATTTTTTTACATCTACTTATGGGTCTACGAAAATCTAGACTTGGTTTTGGTGCATGGAGTCCATTTTAGAATTCATGGCTTGTTTCCAATTGGAACCATCTATGCGACTTGGTACTTCTTGGTAGGTTAGTGGATCACTATTGTCAACTAATAATGACTCACTATACTTGGGGACTAGAAAACCATATTTTTCTAGTTCTATAACCTCTCTAGTAATCCTATATAGTAATTATTCCTCTAGAACAATTTTCTCTTCCACATAGCTTTGAAGAATTTGTTCCTGTGCCAACTCTTGTGTATCTTAAGTCTAGATTTCATCAAAGTCTATCTCATTCCCACTATATCTTTTAGAGGTAAGATACTCCTAAAATTTTTTGGGACTTCTATCCACCAAAACCTTTTTATGAAGGATTGTATATGTATTATCCCATTTTGTTTGGGGTATTCAATAGAGATACACTTTGTCCCTTGAGGTGGAAGCTTGTGACCGGAAGTGGCCCTAACAAATTCTTCTCCACCCAAACATGTATGTAAGACAACATGGGTTTCTTTCTATTAAATAATTTGTATGGTATACTATATTATTATTTATTTGGAACTTGGTTTAGTATTTGTGCTTCTAAATTTTAATGTGTATCCCTAATAGGATAATGGAAGGCTTGCATGACTCATCATTGATATCACCATTTCTAGGAAGGTGAAATTCCTATTTTATATAACACCATTAAATTCAGGAATATAAATAGTATTGGATTGAGATAAAATCCCAAACTACTATAAATAATCAATTAATTCTTGATTAAGATATTTTCCACCACGGTCTGAGTGAAATTTCATAATCTTCTTACCAAAATGGTTGTCAGATTCATTTTTGTATTCCATGAATTTATCAAAACATTCCAACTTATACCTAATTAAGTTTAGATATCCATGTATACTAAAATAATAATAAAAATTATGAAGTATGAGTTACCACACATTTATTCAACTGGAAATGATACACATAGATTAGTATGAACTAATTCAAAAATCTCTGTAGCTCTTTGACATTTACCACTAAACGGGGGTTTAGATATTTTTCCTAATAAAAATAAATGATATAAACCATGTATTTTTAGTTCCTTATAATCTAAATATTCATCTGGATGTAATTTCATCAGAAACTTATCAATTACATGACCTATCCATGGATACCAATGTTGGGTGTGGCTTAAGTCATGTGAAGTAACATTGTTATCAATTTCCATTGTTTAGTTCTTGTAATCAAACACATAAGTATAATTATTTAAACATTACTTACCATAAAAATTATATATTTATAAAATTAGAAACATTTATTCCCAAATTTAAAAATTAATCTATCCATATAATGTCTGGATACAAAACTTATGTATTGGGTAATTGAAGGAACATAATAACAACCCTTAAAAAACAAGATCATTGTTGTCGACAACATGAGGTGGTTGTCCCTGATACCTTCAACCACAAGTTTAGATATATTGGATTCTCTAAGATCTACCTATCCTTAGTAAATCTTTCTAAATATACTTGGTTACTATATTTAAATACATATGTGAGAACCAAAAGCTTCATTTAATACCCAATTTGTATAAATAGATAAAATATACTTGATAAAAACACACTTGAAACTTACACTTTTTTCATTGGTAGGGTGAATTTTTTTAGTGGCCCTTATTAAAACATGTGAAATAAACAACATCCTAATCCCTTTCTTTCTCCTTGATCTTCCTCTTCATGGAAGTGTGTGAAGAAGCTTTAGGCTTAAATCTATTTTCTCCCCCTTTCCATTTTTTCACCATAAGAAAGGAATTGTTTTCATGCTTCATATCCTTATCATCTTGGTGAAGAAGAGTAAGAATATCTGGTAGATAATTCTCAATCTTGATCATATTAATATTCATAGTAAAGCTAGAGAATATCTAAGGGATTGATTCCAGAATGGGGCTATTTCCCAGTTCTTAAAGGACTTTAAACCTTAGAACCTCTAAGGGATCAATGTAACCAATGATCATGGATTCATGAGGCCTAGATAGGGAACCATAAATAATCTTTATCGAAATGAGTGACTTGGAAATATCAAACCATTATGGTCTATCTCTCCCATAGTAAAGACTACAGTGGTGATCAAGCATACTATATGCATCTAGGTTTTCGTGAGACTTCATTAGTTCACTGGACATTGATGAAAGCATCAAACATTGATTTTCGATCACATCACTCTAATGTTTTTCATAAACAAGGAACCATTCATCACTAAACTCTTTTTTAGGAGGATATATAATTGAGGATTCTAGCATCTAATATTTCTATTCATGGTGTAGCATTACCCGAAGGAATCTAAACCAGACAAAGAAGTTACTACCAGTTAGGTTGTTATCTATATTTAATATTGATCGTAGAGATAGTCTGGATGATAAACTTTTCACTTTATTCTATAATTAAAAGGTGAATATTATAAATACTTTTCTTAATTACAAAATAACTGACAAAAAATAAACAAATTGTTTTTATTTATTTATTATTAAATCTTACACTATTTTTTGAAATCTCGATAGCCCTCACCCTTGATCTCAGAATGTCTAGTTTTTTTTCACATTGTAGTGGCAAGGATCCCCATTAAGTTTCTTTATGATCCATTAATGTTCCATAAAATCCATAATAAAGTAATTAGGTAGGCAGTCATGCCAACTAAGAACTTTAAACTCCTTGATTCGTTGAGTGGGCTCCCCTCTCCTCAGATCCTAACTTGGATTTCCTTAACACTTACCTCCAAATTTTTTATGAACAGACTTTGGCTCTTTAACCCAATATAATTTTGGTTAATTTAACCCAAAAATATCATGATAACTCCCTGATAAAAGTAAGTGTCTAGAATTTTTCCAAGTACTACACTATGTACTATGTTTTCATTCCCAATTAAGTAATGAAAGGCATAGTCTGACTTAATATCTAATTGAGGGATTTGAATTATTATGCATAAAATTTATATTGTTTTATCCTTTATTCATCTTGTTAACATCAAGTAGATGTTACTTAATTAATTTTACATATTAGAAAAAACATTTATGAATAATTAATTTATTTAATTTCATCCTTTTCACATCAATTCATTTATTTATGTGATCACAGCCTTGCATCCATAAAATAAATAATTTCACAAACATAAATAAAAAATTAATTAAATGACCCATTGATGATCTTTATCTTACTTTTTATTTGATTAAAGGACATTAAATCAACCTTTAATCTAGGGAAATAACTCTAATTTGAATTATTGGAATGAGTTATAGCATTTCAGCTATCTACCTGTGTATCAATTGGGTTTTTATTATTATGGTTCCATCTTGAACTGCCTCCACATGCATTGGGATGCTCCATTAATTAAAAATATTTATCACCCACATGTAGGTGAGGGGAACCAAATGATTGGTTAAAGGGGATTACATAAATATCCTTGGACATGTAGGTCCTATATAATAAGTGAGGGAAGGATGAATAACATACCATCATTTAATTTAATAATAAATAATAGCAAACTCATGAAAAGAAAAAAATTAAAATATCCAACACAAACACATGTATTGGTCAATCTCATGAAAAATCATACAAGAAATGAATACACAAAAGTAAATGTCTAAAATTCATTTCATTATTGATTCTATTATTTTTTTATGATAAACACACTCGCATTAAATCATAAATAATTAAATAAATAAATTCCCTTTCATATTTAATTATCCTATGATCTTATTTAGAGATACTCATCATTAATGGAATAAAAATAAAAATAAATAGTATAACCAATAATGACATATTAATTAAAATAAATTAATTGACCATTTAAGTAAACTTAAAACCATTATTAAATTGTAAACACAAAAATAAGTTCCAATTAATAAAATAAGGTTTTAATAATGCAATTTTTATATTTAATGCATTTTTAATATTTTTATTAATGGGAGACTGCATGACATGTACATGCAGCTACAAACCTTGTACCTTAGTTACCCTATATCAAAGTGACATTCCATGGGCTTCAAAGTTTTAACTCGTCCAGACTATACAATGTATACATGCCGACTACACACCCTATATCTGCTTTCCATATGCCAGGTTGTCTCGGTCAACACATGGTGTGAAATAAAATAACGACATATAATTAACTAATAGACACATGTAGATAAAATGCACATGGGTGTATAGAGTGTGGTCTAGCTACATGCCATGTAAATAAGTTTTACTAGCCATATATTTGGAACTTTATGATTGCTTATCCAATATTTCTTAATTATTTATTAATCCTTTCAAAATATTAAACACTAAATAAAATTTATTAATATGACAATATCATGTTAATTAAAATTTCATTAATGAATGAATAACTTGAAATAAAAATATAACCACAATATTGCATAGATCAAAAATAAAAAAATAATTATAAATTAAAATGTGACCACTATGATACCACCTGATGGTTCTAGGAACATAGGAAGCATATGGAGGAGGGAGAGATATAAAGTTTTCTTTTAATAATCGTTTCCTGAAAACAAGAGTAAGTATACTTCATATCAAATGTAATATTAATCTGTTTCATATTTGAAGAAATAAATACATGGGCTTAGGAACTTTCTTCATTGGTTAATGTTGATCCTCCAAAAATACCCTTTGGTATTAACTTCACTATGCTATGAGGATTCAAGGATATAATCCCTATAGAGTTGATCCACATGTGATCCTATGATCTTTAAGAAACACCACACAATCTCTGGGTGCTATCATGGAGAGTTTAATGTCTTATATTGTTCATTCTTAATTTATCATTCTTTATTACTTAATTAATATCTATTTCACTTATCATTCTTAAGAGGGAAAGAGAAGGAGGAGATGAGACATAATTTATTGTCCACAACGATTCTATATTCTCAATTTTTGATTCTCTACACAATAGACATATCCTCCCATTTATTGAGTAGGTATTTAATTTAAAATATTATTTAATTTCATACTGACCATTAAATTTTTTTTAACCTTTAATAAATATCATTCTTCCTAATCATAATTATTCAATTAATATTTTTTTCAATGATCTATAATGCACAATAATAAATATTATATAATGATATTATTAATTTATATTTTTCTTCATACTTGGTCTTGGTCCTTTCAAAATATCTAAAATTTTTTGAGCGACCAAGTAAATATTTTATTCATAAATAAATACTCTCTTCACAATATAAAAAAAGTAAATATTTATTAAAATATATGATAAATAAAATATATATTTTATTCCCAAACTTTTGAATATATACTTATTTAATTTATGTGATAAATATAACTTGAATAAAGTTATTTCTTATACCTGATAATAATTTTTTTCCATTAATTAAACTCAAATATAATTTAATTTAGATCAATGCAATAAGTTAGTGTGTGAACCTCTTGGATTATTTCCTATTGGCATTAGGTATGCTTTCTTAAAGTCTAAGATTACTATCTAGTAATAGGTTAAGAAATCCAAGAGAAGAAACTTAATGTCACAATGTTTAAAACCGCATGCGAATGCTCATTGGGTAATATAATCCCTTTTTCACAATATCTCATCAAGTAAGTTTCAAATTTGTGTCATCAACCTATATGATCAATATTTATTTCTTTGACTATCTAAAATAAATACATCGTTACAACATGAACATGGAATTTAATGTGAGAGATCTATTCCAATAATGGGATGAGTTATCAGATTCCATAAATATTGAAGAGACGAATCGTTCCTCCACTTATTCATTAATGAAATGTCACATGTGATCCACCCAACGTATCCAAATTCACCATGGACCATTATATTCATGGTTGATGAAATACATACTATTAATATTTTAGTAACATGAATTAATACTAATATTAAAGTCTAAGGACCACCACAGACACTCATATATCATAATATACGATGACAAAAAACATGCAGAATTCCTACTCGTGGGTCTGTTCTCATAATCATCCATTATGGAGATTATCAAGTGTGATCTTCATGAGAAGAATACTCATGTACTTATGAGTACTCACACATGATAGTATATATACTATGTGCCCCATAATAGTATGTTATCCAATCATAGAACATTATTTGGTAATACCATCATAGCACCTCAAGGTTCTTATCACAGTGGGAAACTACTATGACCTTATCAATGTGACGTATACTGTAGGACATAATTTAATTTGATTCATGTAGAAAAATAAATAAAATGTAAAACTAAGTTTTATTAATATCAAATACAAAAATTATACATCTAATCAAAGTAAAAATAGTCTATCCTAGGACACCAAATCCAACATCCTTAACTACAAAAGAAATGATTTTCTATTCTTATGTGTATCCCAAAATTCTATTTATCATGATTATATTATTAATGTTCTTTGGTTTCTTTTGTAATTAGTTTCTTATGAAATTCCAAGATAAATTACATGAGTTAAGCTTTTGATATTTTTTGTGTAGGGTTTGGCTTTGAAATGTTAAGATCATGTTCTTATACCCAATTCTCAGGTTATGATTTAGCAATATTTGATATCTCCCTTTTTTAACCTTGTTGAGCATATAATCTCACCCTTTTCTTTTGTTTAATTTCCCGAGGTTATGAAGAAAGATATTAATTATGATATGTCTATGAATAGTACAAGTTATAAAGAATTAGGTGGGATATGATATAGATATTTTATGATCTAGTTGTTTATGTTTCAAAATTTCCAAATTTACTATACCTAAATGATTCTAGAATCGATCAAAATGTTATTTAATGAATATTAAAATATTAATATTTAATATCAATGTAAGAAAAGTAAGGGTCGATATATTTGGTATTATAGAAAGGTTTAGTTAACCTTTAGAAATTAGGATGAAAAAACATCAGTAAGAACCATATAGATAAGACTAAATATTGGATAAAATCATAATGTTTTGGTAATGATAGTGAATGACATAGTTTAAAACTAAGGTTTCATAGAATATGGTGTAATGATTTAGACATACAGTAAATGATTTTTTATGATCATATGGTTTCTCACCATGACTATTTTTAATTAAAATTTGATTTTTGTTTTTAGTAAATGAATGGAACCTGAAGGAATCATGTAAATGATAAATACAATACACAATGAAATGATTGAACTCTTGATAATCTGAATATTATAGGAGTTAGAAGGAGAAATAATTTTTCTAAACCCACACAACTTTCTCATGTTATGAATCTTTCTAGGTTTCCCCGTGAGAAAAGGAGAGAAAAATGATCTACTAAGTCTTCATATGGAAACAAACACCTCTATTTAGTGGGTCTACTTATCCACTAGTTTCTAAGAAATAGATGAGTACCACTGAAGAGTTATTTCATATTATGTAGTGTTTAAAACATTATAAATTTATTTTTTATTTTTTATCATTTGGAATGTTAATCTATTAAATGTTGGACTATTATGAGGAACATAATATTGCAAAAGTGAATAGAATCTATGTATTGAGATGAATTTAAAAGATTATTCTTTAATAAGTAGTTTCCTCATATTCTACTTACAATAAAAGAGAAATAATTCTATGATTTAAAATAGAAAGATGAAAAATATGGGGGGTATTTATGAGGAAACTTTAACCAAACATTTTGGGTGTGCTTATAATACTATCATCCTAAATGAAATTAAGGTTGACCAATTCTTCATTTTCTTAGAACCAAGTATCTAACATGAGTTTTCCCTAAGGGAAATCGGTGTCTAGGAAGAAATAATTCGATGTCCTATCAAGGTTGAAATGTATATAGGAGTAATCTATTAATATCATGGTTTTGGAATGAAATGAAAAATTCAATTCTATGTAAATTATAAAAAGAATGGAGAGTAGAAGATGATATTTCCTTTTTTCCTAAACTATGGAAGGAAACATGGTGAAAATTTTAATAATGGAACTGGAAAATGTTTCAAATGTTGAAAATATGTTCATTAGAAAATATATGACTGAATTAATCGGAGGAAGTTAGAAAATGATGTGAATAGAGATAAAGATCCATAGAATGAACCAAACACACTCTAGTGTTTTAAATTCAAGGCGTATCGACATTATGAAAACCAGTTCATAAATTCAAAGGTTACCGATGATTCTCAACATGAAAAAATATTAATCCTAGTGAAAAATGGAAATCTCATGAAATCTCTATTTATGATGAGGGTTATGATAACAACATGGTGAAAGGTATGATTACCATCCATTCTAGTACAATTAATATCTTATTAGATTCTGCATCTACACACTAATTTATATCAAAATAATTTTTGAAGGTCATCCAAATACCACCTCAAAAATCAGATGTTGAGTTAGTAGTAAAAACCCCTAGTGTAATGATGATTTCATCCAAAGTGTATGATTCTTATCTAGTTGAAGTTTGTGGGAATGTGGTTACTTCAAATCTTTTCATTCTTCCTATATTTGAAAGCCATGTTATTATGGGAATGAATTAACTTTATTTACATAAAACACTCATGAATTTTCAAGGATGGGTAGATACATTTGATATTCTAAACTAACCTATGATTGTTTATCAGTGTGATGATAAGATAAACTTTTGATGAAAATTATATCCATCATATTGGTCATAATTCCTATTCAAAAGTGGATTTTATCTCAGATGGATGGGGACAAACTCAACATCAAAGATATTACTATTATGTTTGATATTATTTATGTATTTTTGGGATAGTTTCTTACTCTTCCACTAAATCATGAAGTTTATTTTTCAATAGAACTCATATATGGTGATACACCAATTTCTATGACTCTATATAGAATGTCCCCGATTGACATTCAAGAATTTAAAAAGCAACTCTAAGAGAGTCTTGATAGCAGATTCATTTAGTCAAGTGTATCACCTTTGGGAGCACTTATTCTATTTTTTAGAAGAAATATGGATCAATGAGACTCTGCATTAATTATTGAGAACTTAACAGGATCTCTATAAAGAACGAGTATCCTATACACCATATTGATAACTTGTTTGATCAACTTTTTATAGCTCAATACTTTTTCAAGATTGATCTTACTTATGGATATCATCAATTGAGAATCAAAGAAAAAATAATATCATGAAGATCATTTAATAATTGTGATAAAAACCTAAGGAATGATAAGCTTTATAAAGAATTTTCTAGTATAAATTTTGGTGACAAAAAGTTTCATTTTTTGTGTCATATAATCTAAAGTGAATGTATAATAGTAGACCCTTCAAAGAGAAAATTATTGAACATTGGCCAAGTTTAATCATTGTGACTGAGTTTAATTGTTTTCATATTTTGTATTTATATTATCAGGGATTTATGGATATTTTTTCACACCTATTGTATCCACTCACCTTGTTAAATTAGAAGGGATCTAAGTTCTTTTGAACAGATTAATGTGAGTAATTTTTTAAGGAACTGAATAGAAGTCTAGTTAATGAACCTATTCTTACACCTCCCAATAGTGGAGAAGGGTTTATAATCTATAGTGATGTATTTAGGAAGATATTACAATGAATCATTAAGGAAAATGATATACTTATAGATTATGTCCCATAACCATTGAAGTCCCATGAGAAATACTACCCAACTCATGATTTGGAGTTAGCAGCATCAATTTTTTCTTTAATGATATTTGGGCATAATCTCTAAGGATATAGGCATGGAATATATACCGATTAAAAAAGTTTAAATGGTATTTTCACTAAAAATGAGATGTACATAAACCAATTAAGATGGTTGGATCTTATTAGAGACTATGACTGCTCAATTCATAACCACACTAGGAACGAGAATAAGGTAGAAGATGATTTATGTTAAATGGATTATGCTATATTATCTATGATGAGGATAAAAAAGATTCAATATTTATATATTTTAAAATGATGGATCTAAAAATATAAAAGGAAGGGGAAACATCTTATCTTTATCAAATGAGTTCCCAACCATATATCCTTGTGAAGATTAAATAGGCATAAAAGGATGATGTAGAGTTGTAATAGAAAGTGAGAAATAATCCTGATTTAAACCATGATAATGATGGAATAACCAGGATTATAAACCTTGTATGTTTCTCTCTTGTAATATATATCAATAAGAAGATGATGAATGAATCTCATAGTTCTTTATTCTCTATTTATCTAATAATTTAGGAACATGTATAGTGATTTGAAAGAGTATTTTTTGTAGGATGGCCAAAAGATAGATATTTTAGAGAATTTTCTCAATGATTGGTATGCCAGCATGTTTTTTCTAAGAGAAAAAAGTATAAGGGTGTGTTACCACCACCACCTATACTATAACAGAAATGGGAAAACATCATTATGGTTTATGTTTCTGGAATCCCAAAAACATCAAAAGTGCATAATGCAATTTGGGTTTCAATCGACCACCTTACGAAGTCATCACACTTCATTTCTATTAGATAATAATTTTCTCTTGATCAAATTACTAATTTATACATTAACTAGTGAAATATCATGGTGTACCACTATAAATTATATATGATTAGAATATAAGGTTTATATTGATTTTTTGGAGAAGCCTTCAGTAGGCTCTGGATACAAAGTTAAGTTTCATCACTACCTACTATCCTTAGAAAGATGGTTAGTCTGAGCGGACAATTAAAACTCTAGAACACATGTTGAGTGATTTATTTATGGACATCAAAGGTTATTGGGATCAACAACTTCATTTTGTGCAATTTTCTTACAATAATATATTTCAATCAAGTATTGGGATGGATCTGTATAAATCCATTTAAGGTAGGATGTGTATAACTCAATCATACTAGATTATAGTTGGAGAAAGAAAGAAAATGATACCTGATCTAGATAAGGAAATATAAGAGAAGGTTAGATCCACTCAAAAAAACATTAGAGAAGTTCCGAGTCAACAAAAAAATTATGCTGATAATCATCAGAAATATCTATACTTTGAAGTTAGTGACAAGGTGTTCCTTTGAATATATCCCGGTAAGACGGTGATGGGATTTAGATACAAGGTAAAGATAAGACCTAGGTATATTAGTTATTTTGAGTTTTTGATCTCATCAATATGTTATGTCATTGATTAAAACTTCCACCACATCTATCTCACGTTCATTATGTGTTCCATATATCTGTCCTGTGGATGTACATACCAAATCTGTCACATGTACTGACCTAATAGGTCATACCTATAGAGATAAATATTTCTTATGATGATCTATAATGCCTCATTACCTTGGTATCAATTATGTTTTATCATTTGTTATTATTTTATGTTTTTGTTTACCAGGCAATGATGAGAAGGAATTAAGAGGATACATGTGAGTTTAAAATCAGTGAATTGTTGGAATTTTCAGCATAAAATTAGAGTTTTGAAATCTTATGGGGGATTCCACATTGTGTAATGGGGTTACACAATGTTTAATCACCACCTAGATGATGCCCAGAAATTGGTACACAATGTGAAATTTTACCAACCATATATATCTTTCATTCCCTCTAAATATTAAAAATTCAATTTTTATAAAAGTTTATGACTTTTTAAATGTATATGTCCTATGAGAATTTAAACGATAAGAACCAGAGTTATAGGCCATGTAATTATCTAGGTAGGTGTTTTAAAATGTGTTACCTGACTAATTTACTTTTCAATTGACCTACAACCCTCCCTTTCACAACCTAGAGTCGTATTTATGTGATTTTTGGGGTTTTCTGATAACTTAAATCACTCCAAATCATCCATTTGGTGATTCATCATTATGTTGGTTATGATAAATCTCTCTAGGTAAGTAGTCTTATTATCTTCCCCATATCTCTTTTTTTCCTCCTTGAAAATTGATAGATTATATTTATATTGATAGATATAAACTATGTGTTGGTGAATATTGATTCTAGTTTGTGTTACTAGATTTTCCATGCTTTTGTCCATTTTTTAGCCCTATTATGGTCACTGTAATTCTAGGAAAAGGTAGGTGGTTTTGTTTAATATTAAACAATTGATTAAACCTTGAACTGCTAATTTTTTGAAAATATTTTCAATTGAATTGTGTTTGGACAATTTTATGTCAATGGGAATTGAAATTGATATGGTATGCATTTTTTGAAAAACCCCAATTAAAATGGAATTGAAATTTGGGGTGTGAATTTAAATGTATTGAAATTTAGAATTGATTTGAGAAATGACTTTGAGAAAAATTGGTTAAATTCAATTGATAAAACCATTTTATGTGTTTTGGTTTGAAAAGGCATGAAATAATAAAAAAATTGTGTTTTAGTTTTGAAAGGAAATTAGAATATTTAAATATAATGTGGGGAAATTTAATTTTAAACTAACCTGAAATGATTTTCCGATTATTTATTGACTAATTGATTGATCATATACGAGGTTCGATAATTAGTTTGTTATTTGGGATAATCACTCTGGGATGGTAATTCCCAAGAAATGGATTTATGATGAAAAATATAACAAAAACCTAGTTCGACATGATAATACCTAATGGGATTTGGATGAGTCCTATTCAGACTGAGCCTGAGGGACGTGTGCACACATGTTTTTCCATGATCAATAATATGAGACATGTGAGGATCCTATAACTAGAAACTATCATACCATATACCATGGCCCTTATTGTGATTTTTTAAATAAATTTCACTTATATCAAACTATTTACTCATGCCAATTGATTTATATAAACCGTTTTATATAAAACATTTATTTATTCCATGTTGAAATGTTTTTTCATGAAATTCAAATGAAATATTGTTTTGTATTAAATATAAAAATTTATTTCCTTACATTATTTTTCTGAAAATTAAAGAATAATTTGGTTTATTGTTAGGGATTCTTGTTATGTAACACTTAGTGAGACCCTTATAGGATCATTAGCTCCAATTTTACCTTTTCCTTGGGAGTTTAGAGATTTTATCATACCAGGTCCGAGTAAAGGGAAAGAGCCTCTTAGAGGAGGTAGATGTTCTAGATCCATAAAGGCTTTATGTGAAATTTCATTTGGTATGTTAAGTTTGTCTTGTTAGTCTTTGAGCACATTGATTATGATTTTATTTTTTGATATATTTTTTTTGTTTTTGGTAATATCTCCTTGATGATTTTTGAGAATACTGATATGTATCTTTTTCATTTTTGGTTTTTTTGGAAAATTCATTCCCTATGTTATTTTATATGATACTAGTTTCTAGTCTCAAACCTTGGGGGATTGGGAATTCCCTTCGGGACATGTCACAATTAGCTCAGGTAACAGGGTACCAAGTTTTCTCAGATGCTTCGTGACCAAGTGGTATCAAAGGTGCATGTTAAGAATATTTTTTTAATGTTAGTAAGTAGTTGGGAATATTTTTTTTATGTAGGACATATAATTGTGTGAGTTTATATGCATATCTCATCGTAATGCCTCTTAAGTCACTATTTGTGGTTTTGGAAAGGCATCATTAGTATTAGTTCTAGTATTTTACCTAATTTAGATTTGGATAGTTAGAAATAAAAAATCCTATTTTCTTATCAGTTGGGATTAATTTCCCCTGTTACTTGATTGAGTGTTGATATGAGTAATCTTCTAATGTATTCCACATTTTTTTTATGATTTTGAGTAGGTTCATGCCTCTGATAATATGCATGAATAGGTTCTAGGAGGAGGCTTTTGATGAAAAAAATGAGAAAATCATATCATTGACTAAAATATAGCTGAGGTTGTTTTGAATACTATCCAAGATTTTGGATAGGAACATTCACCAATTCCTATTTAGGATCTATATATGTAACCTCAAAGGGATGAACCTTATAGTCGTGATAAAGAATTCCATTACTAGAAACCTCTTGATTTTCAAGGCTTTAATGATCCTCAAGAGGACGACGATAGGATGACAAAGATAGAGATTTAGTTTGATTTATTGGAGACTCATGATGCTATAAAGGTAAAGTATTCCACCTTTATGTTGGAGGTACCTATCAAGATATGGTGTGATTCCATGGTTATAGAGAAAAAGCATGAGGTTTTTTATTGGAAGGGTGTTAAAGTTCTTTTTAATGACTAGTTATATCTAGAATCTATGGTGCTAGATAAGACTATGGAGTTTTCAAACTTGAGAAGGGTGAAAGGACCATAAAATAATACATGACCCAATTCCCCGAGCTTATATAGTTCTCACATAATATTGTAGTGAATGAGAGGATAAAAACTTGATAGTTTGAGATGGTAATTAAATATGATATATTTTATATGTTTTTCCTACTGAAGCTACATTCTTATACATATGTGCTAGATTAGGCATTGATGATCGATCTTGATCTCGATGGTAAATCAGGGTTTGTATGATTTAATTTTTCTCCTAGTGGAAGTTTTGGGAGTTACCAAAAGGGGAAGAGGAAGCATGATGAGTCTTATGGCAGATCATGACAACACAGTTCTTCTAGACCTATTATAGTGCCTGACCTAGGTGCTTTCTCTTGATTCCAGTGTGGAAATCCTAGCATTTGAAATGGGTTTTTACTTAGGCACCCAAGATATGTTGTTCCTATGGAAACTCATGTCACTTACAGAAGTTTTGTCATATCTTCTCTACTACACATATCAAAATGAGATCCTTATCACTAAAATGTAATATAGTGTAATAAAATGTTTCAAGATCTAATGTATTCCAGCCACAAACGTATGAAATGATGATTCTTCATGTAGTAGAGGAGTCTTCATAGGAAGAATATATGGGCATAGTGAATATGGGAGATACCATCACTATATCTCCAAATTTTGTGACTTTATTATGTGATAATGTTGCATCTAATTAGTTTATATTGACTTGTGTTTTTAATTTGATTAATTTTCTCGTGGATATTTTATCTTTTGTGAGGGGTATTATTACACCCTCAGAACAAAGGGAGAGTAGGGTCCTATTGTCCAACTTGTGTGTTCTCTTTAAGAGTGGTTGATTTTACTTGGGATTTTCTATTTCTCAAAATGAAACCTATTGATATCATTTTCATGATGGACTGGATGTTTTTTAATAAATCTTGAATTGATTGATATCTCCAATGGGTCTCCTATACTAAACCCAATGGGGTGTGCCATATCTTTTTGGGAGAATGAAACCTGAGGTTGAGTAGAGTTGGACCTTCTTATCTAGAGTTGGGGAATGTTATATCCATGAAAAATTTTGATATAGAGAGAGATTATTTGAGTGATTAAATCCCTCCAGAATTCATTGAGTGTCCTAAGGTTTTTCCTTATGAATTCTCTCATTTTCCATTAGTAAGGGAGGTGCGATTTCCTATTGTTTAATTTTCTAGTACTCTACCAATATCAATTCCTTATTAATATATGAAACCAGTTGAAATGAAATATTTGAATACTCTATTGGATTGTTTTTTATTGAAAGGATTTACATGCCTAGTGTGTCACCTTGGGAGACACTTGTTATCTTTTCTAAGAAAGTTGACGAAACCCTTTTCCTGTGTGTTGATTTCTAGAAACTCAACCATGTTTCGGTAATGAAAATCTATCCATTACCACATATTGATGATATGTATAACTATTTTAAAGGGAATAAGTGGTCCTCAAATATTGATCTTCGATCTGGTTACCAATAATTGTGTATAAAATAACCTGACATTCAGAAAAAATTATACTAGAGAAAGTATTTCCATTATTGGTATCTTTTAATTCAAATTTTTGTAACCCATGACCCTATAGTTTTTATGGATTTGAGTAAAAATAATTTTAATCAGTATCTTTATACATTCATGGTGGTATTTTTGGATGAGATCCTATTTTAAACTATATCTGGGGAGGATCATGTGTATAATTTGAGAGATATTATGGAATTGTTGAGAAATCACCCACTTTATTCCAATATATCAAAATGTGTTATTTGGATTTGGATTGCAAACTTCTTGGGATAGGTGGTTTTTGAATATGGTATTTCAGTTGATCTTGAGAAGTTTTAATTCATTTTGACATGGAAGAAACAGTATAATGTTTTCAAAATTTAGAGCTTCTTGGGGTTTTCTAGATATTATCCTCGATTCATAAAGGATTTCATAAAGTTGGATTCTATGATGATTTATCTAACTTAGAATGGGGTAAATTCTGTTTGAGATAAGAAATTTCAGACTTATTTTGGGGGGATGAAATATCTTTTGACTTATGTGATGGTGTTGACTCTTCCAGAGGTCGGGTAGGGCTATGTGGTCTTCTGTGATACATCAAGCTTGGGTTTGGACTATGTTACAATAAAGTGTGATCATGTATTTTCCTATAGATCTCAGAATCTTTGTCCAAATGATAACAGTTATACAACCCATTTCATTGATCCTACTAGTGTGATGCATGCACTTAATAGTTGGTAGAATTAACATTTTGGAGAAAGTTTTATCATTTGTTCTGACCAAAAGATCTTGAGTTATATCTTCTTCAAAAAAAATTTGAATCTCTATTAGAGGTTTTGGGTGGAGCACATACAATTTTATGAGTTTGACATCACATATACCTTAGGGAAAGATAGTATTTTCGCTGATGTGTTGAGTAGGAAACTGCCAAATCAGGCTTTGAAAGATTCATTAGAAGAGTGGAATTTGATAGATCTTCTTGCAAATTTTCATATACGAGTTTGGGAAAAGGGGATATAGTTGTCTTGGATAGTGACAAGTTTACCTCCATTGTTAAAGAGATGATTCTATAGGAATAACACCTTGATAATAAGTTACATGGAATTATCGAGCCTCTTTATGGATGGGATACCACATCTGAGAGTTCTTTCTCCACAGAGGGTATTCCATTTTTTAATTGATTTATTGTGTAGTTATCTATGATGAAGGATATGATGGATGATTTACAAAATTCATAATGGTCTGTACACCCAGGAACCACAAATATTTCCTATGATATAGTGATGATTTTAGTGGCTAGGAATGAGGTGAGAAATCATGTAATTTTATTCATACTTATATACTTTCCAAATAGTAAGGGAAGAGCATCAGATACCTTAATTTTCACTTCATCCACTTCCAGCACTGATTTGGAAGTCGTATGAAATTTTTTTTGGGTTCTAAAATAAGAAGATAAATAAGTATTGGATTTATTTTGAGACTGATAGGATGACTAAATCAACTCACTTTATACCCATTGGGGATACAAATAATGTTTAAGAGATGGTAAATCTCTATGTTGGGGAGATTTTTTTTCCCCAGAGTTCCATCTACCATAGTATCTGATAGAGATCATCCATTAGTCCATTTTAAGATCATGAGATCATAAAATAGTGTTTTCCTTTATATAATTAACATGGGATTAAATAACAATTTACTTACACTTGAAATCATATTTACTGAAGAAAATATTTCATAAAATTATTTATAATAAAACAGAAAGTAAAAATTACAATCATAAGGGTTTCTTAGAAAACTCGACAACACATGAAAAATATTTTTTTAAGACTTTTCTATTATACCCTAAAAGGTAATAAGTATTTCATTAAGACAAAAGATCATTATGTTTCCATTTGGAATAAAAAATTTCCAAAAAAATTCATTAGTTAAAATAGAAATTTCAACGTAACTTGGTACATAATTTTCATATCAATCATACAATTTCTATTAAAATGGAATAACGTAGCCGATAATTTGGAATAATCTCTTAGTAGAAACCAATTACATGTTAACTCCATCCCTTTACCCAATGCACTATAGTGATATATTGGGATCACCCTTCATTATAAGCTCTATAAGGTTCATCATTCATAATAATAAATTCCCATGAACAATAACATAATCCTAAAACATGAAATATTGCATTTCCATAATCATACTAATAAAAATTTTCTTTACACCCATAAAAAATACATTTTTAGATATCAAATTGTCAGTTCCATTTAAAAACCTTTTAAAAAGTACAATGAACAATGAGAAGAACTTTTTTCTTTGAATAAATCAATAAATACTCTAAAGTTGTCCATATATAAAATAACCATTATGGTAGTGAAAAAATATGTTGAAGTAAAATATATTAAAATAGAACACTAATTTTTCCTTTTGTAAATAAATTCAAAACTTCTAGTATAAAATATATAAAAAAATTTCTTTTGAATAACTTTGAAATAAAGTAAAAAAGATTTGTAACATATCCATTATAATTTATTTATGTCCATATGAAGACATATATAAAATAATTTTATAAACAAAGACATTGAAGAAAACGATTTGTAAAATAAATAATTAAAATTTTAAAATGAGGGTTTTAGGGTAAAGTGTACTATAAAACTTGATAATTTTTTAACCAATAATACATTTAAGGAAATAAATTTTAATGGATTTTTAAGAATGATAAAATCTGTAAGATTCTAGAAATTTATGGTGTACATTATTGTTTATATTTTGGCTATAAATCTCTTTTTTTGGTATATGAAATATTTATAAAGAGTTTGAGGAGCCTTAGAGGTGTTCTATATGTTTGGTGTGTAAAATAAAGAAAAAATGTACCAACCGATGCAAGGTGAATGACTAGAAGGCAGTTAAGTAAACCATGTTGCCTTCTTATTAAAACTGTGCAACCTTAGATAGAGGAATATCAACTGGTTGGCACATGGTTTTTAATCCATGCATACCTTCCCAGGTAACTGTGCAACCCAGATCCCCTTGGATTGTGGGTGGTACATGGTTTCTGCACAGTTTGGAAAACTAAGTGGGTAAACTATGGTCCTCTAAGAGTTGAAATATTTATAGTTTTTATTACATTATTTTAAGGTACTCACCTGAAATTCACTCCACTTACTCCCTTTAATCCCTAGGGATAAAACAAGGCTTATAAATCTTGCAAAAGATTAATCACCCTCTGTTTCTGATGCTTTTTTTTACTGAGGCATGCCTGGCTACGCTCTTGAAGCTTGCAGATGGTCACCTTGTACCCCACATTCCCTCTTTAGAATGGAAGGTGGAATCCATCACCTATTGAGGGATGTTACCTACTTGACCGATATGGGATGATGGGATGTCGATTCCTACTTTTGTGGATTCCTTCTCGAAGGTAGCTGTAGAGTCCGAGTCTCTCTTAAATATTAAGATGTTGTTTGTGAAACTCTTTCCCAGTTCCATCTCTTTGTGGACCCCAGTTAATGACACTTCTTCTGACAGGACATTCCGAGGGGTCCAGTCACGGTAGAAACCTTTGGTTGGGAGATTATTTGTATTGAGGTAGTTGTGGATTGTCTTGATGTTGGAACACTGTAACATCTATTTACATATAAATCAAAGGGCATGTCAAGGGTGAAAAAACTTGAGGCTTCCCACATCGATAGTGGGGTATGATATGCCAGAGTCATGTCTCTATGGTTTTCCTTAGAATCACATGTTTAACAAGGGGTATTACATGAGTTTAACCTCTAGAAGAGATAAATCATACTATTCGGAACACTAACAATAGTGGATGATATGGGTGAATCCCTATATGGGAACACTGATAATTTTTACCAGATGGGTAGATCAAAACTCCTATTGAGGAAGGAACCATGATGGTGTGTCCCTAAAAAAGGGAGGATTTAACACAGTGAAATATAGTCTAGACACAAAAAATGGCATATCAGAAAGGAGGATTGGTCCACATAAATAGGACACCACAGTTTACTATTGGTTGGGATTGAACCTCAGTGGGGGATTCCTATATACATTTATTATAATGGAAAAGTATCATAACCCACATAGTTTGAACGGGTGGTTTGGGGCTAATAGATGGATACGGCCCTTGGAATGGCATGATTTTTCCAAGATGTTGTGGCCTGGTTAAAATTAAGATGGAGATGTAGGGGGTGTCAAAGGACAGATTGAAAATAGACGAAGTTGATGTTAAGGGAGATAGTGTGGGGGTGAAAGTGTTGGGGTTGAACTTTAGAGAGGTTTCCTACGTACCTTTCTTGAATGGTGAAAGGATCAAAGTTAACACAATTTTGGAATGGGGCAAAGAGTCACATGAGGAGGCGGCTCATGAGATTGTAAATATGGATGCGACCCGAAGGAAGTAGAACATTAGGATAGAGCATGATCTTCCCAAAATTTGAAGGCTCGAGGGAGAGACCAATATGAAACATGGATGGTTGGATTGATCCTTATGGAGAATTCCGACATATCACTGTGGCTGGGAATAAAAGTCCACGTATTTCAAGAGAGGGGCATAGAATCAGGGTGTACACAAAGGAAAACAACCCAGAGACACGATGGGGCTTATGAATGGTTAAAATCCCATCAAAAGAGTAATACCCATTGTGGGAGGAGTATTGCGATGTGTGCAGGGCTCACACATGGTTAGTTTCCTAGATGGTCCAAGATGCCTCATGGAGACAAATACCGATGATGTGTCCTAATAAGGGATGATGTCACAATAGGAGGGCGCATACCAAGTAGGGAGTTCCAAGGTTTATCATTTTTTTGGGAATGAACCTTAAGGAGGAATCCTACGTATCCTGTATAAGATACAAGGATCAAAACCCACATAGTTCATGGATACAGTTTAACATCTTGAAATATGAGGGTGAACTGATGTGAAGTGGTTGGGACCGATGGGTGTTGGGATTGAACCTCAGGGAGGCATCCAATGTACCTTTATTGAGAAGGGAAAGGATCAAAGTTGATGTAGTTCAAATGGGATAGGGAATGGGTCTTATGAATGGTTAGTGGTCCATCAGAGGATTTCATGGTCGATGATTACTCTAAGACCATTTGAGTCATGCCCATTGTGAGAAATAAGAGGTAGTATCAGACCTGCTGATCATGTTGTGAAAGATGTGGCCACAAAGAATAGTGAGAAGCTTACACATGGCTAGTGGACCAAGGAGATAAAGATAGTGAATTACTCAAGGAAGGAAGATCAAAGAGGGTGTCCAGGTGTATGAGGAGGATATGTACATCATACATGTTTTAATACATCGTGGTAGCTTTGGAATTATGTGGAGACTTATCAATAATGAATGGAGACAAAGCACATAGGGAGAGATCCTGTGGATCAAAAAGGTGAGATGTGAGAGGCTCCTGATTCCATCCCATTTGTGGGGCTCTCAGGGTTTCCACAGATGAGGAAACTCACAGTTTAACATCATGTGTTGGGGACGGGGGTTACTCGGTAGTTTAGCATCCTACAGCTCAGAAAAGGAGGACTCACTCCTCACCCCTTGGACATATATAACTTGCATTGGCCCACACTCTTGGTAAGGAAGGCACATGAAATGCTTAAGGGGATTGAGGTGGAGGAGTGGTCACTCGAGAAGCTCTTGTTAGCATGGCTATGTGAACATTAAATATCCATTAGCATGCCTATGAGAAGAAACATGGGGCATGGAAAAGTTGTATAAAACACCACTTTAGGAACTATAGAATCACTATTTACAAGCCTTGAGGGCCGCACATGAGAGAGGTTTGTGAAGCCAAAATCCTCACAGTGGGGGGATTCATGAATCTCGAGAGATTTATGAAGTGTAGGTTATTCTCAAAGGAAAGGGTCTCACGAAGAATGTTTAAGAGGACCTCTGTAAAGGGAGGAGATTCACAAAGCATAATGACCCAGTCGAGGCATGGAGTCACCCTATTCTTGGAGGGTGCTTTGGGAAGATAGAATTCATTGTGACGACCCAAGTATCTAAAAGGAACTCTATAACATCCCAGTTCCGAGTGTCTCCAAAAGGTTCCCCATACCTAGTTGGTCACATGGCCTCAAGTTCATTTCCCTGAATGCTAAAGGATTCTATATAGAAACAAGGGCCTTGGGTGTGATAGTGGGGAACCTATTCCCTCATTGGTAGAATAACACAATAGAATAACAATAATATACAATAGTGGAAGCAGTAATACCAAAAAAATAAGTAAAAAATGGAAGACTGAAGTAAATAAACCACTGGGGCACATATATAAATTATGAATGTAAAATATGCCTAGGAAAATATCCAAACAAGTCGCAATTCTAGAAATATAGTACTAAACAAAATTAAAAAGAAAACAATTAACCCCAACAGCATCCCATGCCTCATCGTGGTCTGATGCTCTCCATCTTTACAACAATCAAGTACCTGATGACGAAGGGTGATTACTCTTATCCATACCTGGAACCATATAATCTCTTTGGGAACAAAACCATGACCCAAATAGAGTTTGAGAAGAATCCCAGTAGGAAACCACCCAATGATCTGTGCATAACTGTTAGTGAATATATATAACAGGTAATATAAAAAATGAAGTGATAAACAAAGAAGTACTAAAAAGTAAAAAATACTACAATTAAAATCACATTTATTTAAATTTATTAATTAATCAATAAATCATTCACAATAAACCATATGGGAAAGATCGCACTGTCTAACCCCTCTAGTTTCACAATGACAAAGAATATCTGTGGAAGCACTCACTGTTAATTCCCCATGTGGTCTTTTAATGATAACTACATAATCTATGAAGAATCACTCAAAGTCCATTCCCCTTATGGTATCTGAATGGTATAATATAGACAATATGTGGGAGAACTCAATGCCCATCCCCCCCATTGTCTTGCAACATGATAAGTATAACCTACACTCTGGGGAAGCCCTCAATGTCAATTCCCCCTATGGTCTATCTACACCAGGTTTTCACAGCACCATGTAATACTATCATGCACAAATGATATCCAACTGCCAAAGTAATCTCAAATACTACAAGACTATATAGATATAATTAATATCACAAGCATTTCATATAGTATCAAATCCTTTCTAATAACACTTGGCATGAAAACAAATAGCCTAACAGGAAATTCTAGACCCAATGGCCAATATCAAACAAACATGGGAAAACACATCTATAAGAAAGGTAATAAACCTTATTCAGAATCCAAAAACCACTCTCAAGAAATAAAACCATAGTAGGCATGAACATGGTTAAATTTATAAAACACACAATACCCTAAACAAGGGTATTCGACACTTTTTGCATATATAATCCAAGGATAACTACAGAAAGGCCCAGACCACCTACCTTGATGTAGTACGATCGATATAGTTAAACCTCAATCTTTGAATCAACCTAGAACATCATAGATCTACAAAAAAGTAAAAAATTATCAACCTAGTATATCTCTTGAAAGAAGAGAAATCTGGATTATAGGCTCTAGAAGAAGTAAGAACTCACCAGAGGAATTTCAATGCAACTGATGGTGTTAGATTCAGTGAATAGACGACAGATCAGATCCTTGGAGAATAATAATCACACCCAGTCTCTCCTGGACGTGATGATATTAGACAATTCTAGGAATTAAACATGAACCTTGTCTGATTTAACAAACAAAAAAGAAAAGTACAAAATGTGTTCATTTAATATTAATGCTGTGTACATTCCTTAACCAACCCCCACTTTAGGCAGTCCTTATGTCACCTCACACGACCGTGTACTCAACCGTTACATGTCCAGTACACATCTACCCGCAGAAACCAGGTATTTGGAGTGTACTCCAAAGTACATGGTGCGTAGTGCTTAAATTTTCAAAACTCCCATTTTCTTCAAAAAAACTGTAAAAATGATGTATACCTGAAAACAATATCTGGGTTCTTACAAACTTAACCCCTTAAAGAAATTTGTCTTCAAATTTCCCTAAAAAGGCGGTGAAGAAGAATCCTTGAACATATCCGGCCACTATAATAGAATATCAGCCTCCATCTCCCAAGATATGTCATGTACTCACCTATGCTTCCACAACACCTATACTAGAGGAACAAACTGGCCATGAAGAACCCTGGTGTTACAATCAACAATTCAGAAATGATGCTCATCAAACAATGCATCCACCTCTAACTCAACCTCCTCGGGTTGAAAAACATGAGGCAAGTATGAAAAGTAACACCACAAATATGAAATGTGGAAGACATCCTAGATAGACCGGTACTTCTGAGGTAACTACAATTGATAGGAAACTGGCCCAATTCCCTCCAAAACCTCAAAAATCCCGACGTATCTCGGTTAAAGCTTTCCCTATCTCTTAATCATCTTATGTACCAACCTCGGCATGACACGTAGGAAAAATTGATCTCCGACCTTGATCTCCATATGTTATCTCTGTCGATCAATATAAAACTTCTGCAGTTACAGTGTAGTAACTATCCACTTTTGAATCAACTATACCTACTCTGAGGTCTCCTGGACAAGATGAGGTCCCAACATAGCTACCTCTCATGCTTATATCCAACATAGGGATGATCAAAAGGGACTTCTGTACAAATACTCATAAGGTTCCATCTAAATAGTTGCCTGAAAACTATTATTGCAGGCAAACTACACCAGAGGTATGTTCTTTTCCCAAGATCCTCGAAAATCTAAGACGTTTTATCGAATCATGTACATGAGCACTTGAATCGTGATCTCAGCATGGCCATATTTCTAGGGGTGGTCAGATGTACTCAAAAGTACCTATGTACCCAAATCCCTTTGTATTCTCTATCTGTCCCGAGATGTAAAAAAGAACTCCCTATCTGAAAATATGGAGGTTGGAAACCCATCTGTACGTATAATCTCTCAGAAGTAAAACCTTCCAAGATCATCAACACTTAAGGACTCCTTGATTGGTAAGAAGTGTGAAACCTTCATGATTCTGTCAATGACCACACAAACTACATCATTACCTCTAGGTGGCCTCAGAAAAGATATCACAATGTCCATCATGACATCATTTCACTTCCAACCAGGAATCAGTAACTACTGGAAAAGCCCTACTGGTCACTGATGTTCCACCTTCACTTGCTAACAGGTGGAACACCTACTCAAAAAACCAACTACAAATCTATTTCTATCGGGCCACCAATACTGAAGGTCTAAATATTGATACATCTTGGTGACACCAGGATGAACTGCCCCAAATGAGGAATGAAAATCCCACAAAATCTCCTCATATATATCTGCTGACACCAATACATGCCTATGAAAATGAAAGATCTCATCCTTTCCTTTGGTCCATCCAAGAATATGGTCCTCCCCTATCACACACTCCTGTAGAACTAGGCCTTTCTAATATGATAGCTGCCTCATTAGCACTCGATAAAGTAGAGTAGAGGTAACACTTATAGAAGAAAGAGACGTCTGGCCCTGTCTATCATGCACCTCAAAATTAATCTCAAAAAACATATCCATAAGCTAACACTCACTACTGGCCTCATGAACTGCCTGTATCTAAGTACTCCTACTCAACACATCAGCCACTATTTTGCCTTTCCCAGGTGTGTAGGCAAACTTAATGTCAAATGACTGAAGGTACTAAATCCCCCTTCACTATCTGACATTCAAATTGTGCTGAGTAAAGATATACTTGAGGATTTTGTGGTCACTGTTCACAAAATAATACTCTCCCAGAAGGTAATGTCTCAAACAATGAAAGGCATGAACAACAACATCCAACTCAAGATCATGTGTTGGGTAATTCTTCTCATGTGGCCTCAACTGCTGAGACCCATATACAACAATGCCTTCCCCCTGCATAAGCACCACTATCATCCTGATAACTGATGCATCATATTATATAGTATAACTCTTGCCCAGATCTAGAAAAACTAGTATTGGTGCTAAATTCATCCTCTCTTTCAGCTCTTCAAAGGCTTAATAGGAGGAATCTATCCACAGGTATGTCACACCCTTCTTAGTCAGGCCCGTCAGTTGGGTTGCTAAGGACGCAAAGTCCATTATAAAACATTTCTAGTTACCATGAATCCCTAGAAAACTCCATACCTCAAAGGAATTATTCATATTCTCCCAGGAAACCACTGATCTCACTTTCTATGGATCTACTGATAATCTTTTCCTTGAGATAACTTGACCTAAGAAGTGAATATGGTCTATCCAAAAGTAGAATTTTGAGATCTTAGCATATAACTGTTCCCTATTAATGTACTCAATACGATATCAAGATGGGTATCATGGTCGTGTTGAGTGTGAGATTACACCAAGATATCATCCATGAAAACCAAAACAATGGAGTTCAAGTTTGGACGGAACACTCGGTTCATTAGTTCCATAAAAACTACAGGTGCGTTCATGAGTCTGAACGACATTACCACATAACCACATACTCATATAGACTATACCTTCTTCAAAAGGATGTAAGAGGTATATATGATTGTCTAATTTGAAAATGATGATAATCAAATCCCAATTAAATCTTCTAGAACACCAGATCTTCTCAAAGATGATCAAAGAGATCAGTAATCCTCAACAAGGGATAGCAGTTCCTGACCGTCAATTAGTCCAGCTCCGATAATACACACAATTTCAGATGAAACCGTCATCCTTATTCATAAATAGGGAAAAAGAAAAACAAGGAGAAGTAATGGGTTAGATGAAACATTTTTTTATGTAACTCCTCTTACTACTTCTTGAGCTCTTGTAACACTGGTGTAGTCATCCCATAAGGAGGAATGGACGCCGGTGCCACTCTTGGAACAATTTCAATAGATAAATCTACCTTTTCTCTAGAGGTAAACATGAAAAGTCATCTAGAAATACGTATATTAAATGATCCACCACCGAAGAAAAGTCCATATGTAAAGTCCCCTAGTCTTCCAGAAACAATCTAGCAATCTGGGATATAATGCGTCTCAAGTATTGATGCTCAGGTCAATCTCTGGTCACCTGGATATCCTATTCTCTCTTATGTAGAAACAAAACACCATCTGGTGTTGAGAAACTCACCCTATGGTAATAGAAATAGACAAAAGACTGAAAGGGAACTAAGCAGCCCATTCCGAGAATGAAATGATATCCCATCATCTCTGAGACCTAGAGGTCCCATAAAAAGTGACACCCACCAACCTCAAGAGGGAACTTCTTTCACTAATGTAAACTAGCCGTTCAAGTCCCAAACGAAGTTTCCAACATCCAGATATCTGTAGAAGTAAAGATATATATCCCAAGGCACTCAATAACATGAACAAATAAAAATCTATGGGAAGCCCCTATATTTAAAAGAGTAGAAGCTAAAACTAAGGCAACCAAAATTGTACCTCTAACCATAGAGGGTCTAGGATCTTTCTCCTACTGGGTCTTCTCCAATGTAAAAGACTGACCAATGCCACGAGCCTGTGAAGTTGTCTATGATACCTCAGACAATCCAGCTTTCAGATTTTGAAAACCCAATGTCTGATCACTATGCCCATGACCACCACCTTGGCCTACATGGCCTAAAGAACTCTATCCCCTAGTATGTTGTGGTAATAGTGGCTCTACTCTAATACGAGGAGTAGAAATAGAACCCCTATCACTGTCTACTTGTGAGAGAAATTGATAAAAACGCTTAATATGACTCTTATTTCCTCAATATCGGCACTCAAATGGTTCACTTGGGCAATCTGGCCTTATATTCTTGCACTTCCTACACTGGTTGCATACCACCTGAATACCTAAAAGAGTGTCCCACCTACTCAGATCTCTGTATGTAGACTCCCTACGGAGCTTCTTGCAGTTAGTCAGAAGGGTACAAACACTGGATGTGTGACCTCCTTGGCCCACAACTCTCTAACCCCTTAGGTTGTTCTCTAAGATTAGAGCCTGATCGAATATAGATGTTATGGAAGTCAACATGGAGATATTCAATTGAGATCTATTGTTATACCTGAGACCATCATCAATATTTCTCGCCAAAAATAACTCATCACCCACAAGAATGGGTGTGAAGCACTACAAATCTTTTAAGAGAGAAGAATACTCCATGAATGAGAGTGTACCCCTCTCAGAACTCTTGAACTCTCAGGCTTAGTCAGCCGTCAAAATCTCTGTGTAAAATTAGTCATAGAAGGTACGTTGAAACTCATCCCAATCCATAACTCGTTGGTGTCCTGGCTGTGATATCACATCCGACTATATCTTGTAGGAATTCTGAAGTATATACATAGATAGCTTCACTCTTATATTTGGAAGAATCTCAAGATGCTCGAATATAGACTACATGGATTCTAACCATGACTCTACAGCCTGGGGTCCTCCATCCCCTGAGAAAGTTGGAGGATGCTGATATTGAACACCCCACATCAAATCTACCATAGACAGGGAAGGATGCAGTTCTCTCTTAAAGGTATGCATAAGCCTCATGAAGCCTTCCTAGAACTATACCCTGGCACCTATATCCAGAATGATTGATGGTGCCAATACGGGCATGACCAGATGATCTATTGGTAGCCACAGATCTATCATGTCCAGTGTCTGGTCGTTTCCTTATATCTGGTGTACAAAAGGAGGATGTCTCATAGGCATGAAACCACAAGTTCAAGTGCATGCCTTAGTTCAATATTATCAATGAGTGAATCTTAGAAGTGCAAGAGAGGAACTAGAGAAATAAAACATTCAGGTTTTTCAAAACAAGGATACACAGTGTGTATGACCCCTATACGATGTGTTACCTTATTCCTTTACATGGGCATGCACTTTTTCCAACCCTGGTCATGTAACACCCTATACACACAGAATTGTATCCTTTGACATGGTGTGTACTTGAATCCTCCCCCCTACCAGAGTTCCTCAACACAGATGAACCACACAATTTTCTTAGAACCAAACTATATGGTGTGTTTATGTCAAAAACGATGGGTACTAGAAATATTTCAATGACCTATGTTGTCAATCGCATGGCTGGATACATAGTCCTTAAAAAATGCAATGTACTCCTCGTACACAGTGTGTTCCACCAACATTTTCCACCCCGTGTCTCTACCCACACCATCAGTCACACGGTTAAAGACTACACGATGTATAAAAATAGTACATGGCATGTACTTAAGAAAAAAATTCTCTTCCCGAATATAAGGATACATGTCATGTATTCATCATCAATCACCATGTATTCTAGGAATTTTTTGGACATTAATCAACATAAACTACTCTAGAAAACCATAAAACACTGAAACATGCATTAAAGTGCCAAATCCCGATCTGTAGGAGCCCATACTCCCTATGAATCTAATCTTGGCATAATTTTCTGGTATATCACAAGGTATAACAGTGAAATCAATCATGTGGTCCACCAAATTCATGTATATGAGGGCCCATAACACCTCAGGGACCACATTTTTGAGCCCATTCATTTTAAACATTGCATATTCCAATACCACATCAAAGCAGCATGTATTCTATCATGTCATCTATCACAACAACACAAATATCTAGCACAAAATCTATCAAAATGGCATGAAATCAGTAATAAACCCTAAATTGCATGACAAGAATGCATGACATGTAATCCCTATCAAGTTCCTATATGATGCATGAGATGGAATACCCTCATCTAATTAGGTTACAGCTGAAATTGAACCTCGATAATATCAACGATAACAACAATAATCTTGTGAATCACCCAATGATGAAATCCAATAAACTATAACAATTGAAAAATCAGAAAAATTGAAATAATCAAGATAAATTATATTTTCCTTATACATGGGTTAGATACTCCCTGGACAACATATTTCCAACAACCAAATCCTTTATATCCCTGTTTATAGCCTACAAAAAGTATGACAAAGCAGAAATGAACCACTTATGATACCACTTTAAAACATCCTAGTTTTGGGTGTCACCCAAAGGTGCACCATATCCGGTTGGTCAAATGGCCTCAAGCGCATTTTCCTAAAAATGCCAGAGGATGCTGACTAGTAGCGAGTGCCTTGGGTGTGATAGTGGGGAAACTATGCCCTCATTAACAGAGTAACAAAAAAATATAACAAAAATATACAATAGCAGAAGCAGTAATACCATACAATAAGAAAACAAAGAAAGACAAATGTAAATAAACAACTGGAGCACATATATAAATTATGCATGTCACATATTTCTTGGAGAAAATCAAAACAAGTTGAAATGCTAAAAATATGGTACTAAACCAAAGTACAAATAATACAAGTATCTGAAGCAGCATATCAATCCTCAGCTTGGTCCCATGCTATCCATATCCACATCAATCAAGTACTTTATGACAAAGGGAGATTACCCTTATCCATACCTGTAACCATATAATCTTTTTGGGCCCAAAATCATGACCCAAATAGAGTGTGAGGTGAATCCCAGTAGGCAACCACCCAAAGTTCTATGCCTAGCAGTCAGTTAATATATATAGTAAGTAATATGAAGAATGAATTAATAAACAAGGATGTACTCAAATGTAAAAAATCCTATATTTCAAATCACATTTATTTAAATTTATTAATTAATCAATCAATTATTTACAAGAAACCATCTGGGAATGTTCTCACAATCTAACTCTTCTAGTTTTACAAAGACAAAGACTCTCTAAGGAAGCACTCACCGTCAATTACCATTGTGGTCTTTTAACGATAACTAAAAAATCTCTGAGGAAGCACTCAACGTCCATTCCCCCTGTGTTCTACTAATGATATACTATAGAAATGCTGAGCGAGAACTCAATATCCACCCCCCTATGTTCTCACAATGTGATTAGTATAACATAAACTCTGTAGAAGCCCTAAACTTCAATTCCCCTTATGGTCTAACTACACCAGGTTCTCATATCTCTATGTAATACAATCATTCAAAAACAATATCCAATAGACAAATTAATCTCAACTACTACATCGCATAGAATCTATAATGCATATCATAAGCATGTCATATAAAATAAACTACATCCTAATAAAACTAGGCCTAAAAAAAAACATCCTAACTTGCGGTTCTAGACCCAATAGCCAATATCAAACAAACATGAAAAATAAATCCATAAACAAGGTAATAAACCTTATTCATAATAAAAAACTCTTTCTCATGAAAACAAACCATAACAGGAATCAACATGGTTAAATTTATAAAACATGTAATACCCTAAACTAGGGTATTCGACACTTTTCGCATATATAATCCAAGGAAAACTACGAAAAGGCACAAACCACGTACTTCGACATTGTATAATAGATATAGTTGAACCTTAGCCTTTTAATTGACCTAGAACATCGTAGATCTTCAAAAATATAAAAAACACCCAACCTCAAATATCTCACGAATGAAGGGATATCAAGAGGATATGATCTTTATAAATAAAGAACTCACTAAGGAGATTCCAAAACCACTGATAGTGTTTTCTTCAGAGAATGGACAAAGAATTGGATTCTTGTTGAAGAATAATTGCTCTCAGTCACTCCTGGACAAGAATGGGTTAGAAGAAGACAATCCTGGAAATTAGACACTACCCTGGTCCAATTTAACAAATAAAAAAGAAAAGTACATGGCGTGTTCATTTAATGTACACACCATGGACATGCCTTAACCGGCCCCCACTTTAGGTGGTCTCTAGGTCACCTCACATGACCATGTACTCATCCATTACATGACTACCCGCATCAATTGGGAACATGACGTGTACTCCTTAAAATTCAAAAAACTCTCCTTTTCATCAAAACACCTGAAAATAAGATCCATACATGAAAATAAGATCAGGTTTCTTACAGACTCCGACCTTCTTGATGTCCATTGGGATTCATGAAGGGAAACCCCAATTTTAGTATATGAAAAATGGAGTAAAAGGAAATCTAGTTCGCAATGCATAGGTACCTTGGGTGAGACATTTTTTTGATGATTCATAGAGAAAAGGGTGATTCATGAATCGAGATCTCAGAAGGAAAAAGTTCAGGTTATCGATATTTTGAAGGGAGAGTAGAATCTATTTATAGGAACATGAGATTGAAATTTTCTGAAGGCACATATCATGTAAAACCATTGATTTATAATCAGAGATGTTTTGTCAGATCACAAAGGCTTCATTATATTTTCTCTATGGTGGAATCATAAATGTATTTGTCCGATAAAAGAGGATTCTGTGTCTTTTCTCTATGGTGGCATCACAAACATATCCATTGGATCACAAAGTATTCCATATTTTTTCCCTAGGAAGGCATCGAAAATGTATCCATCAGATCGCAGAGGCTTCCATCTCTTTTCTCTAAGGTAGTTGAATAGCAGCCTAGGCTGCCGGCTTTACGCTGCTCATGGTGCTATAGATCTCTTAAATGTTGCTTCGTGAGGAAAAACCTTTAATTATTTTTCTATCTTCCATTGGGACCTGTATTTTGGTGCCAAAAAATTTCCCCCTCATAATGGGAGCCAAGAAGAAGATGAGGGTCATATTTTGAGGATGAATACCTAAAAATGTGTTGATCGTGAAGTTGAATTGCCATGGAAGTATGAGGAGTATAGGTTGAGACCATCATGATGATTGATGCAACCAAGGGTGCTATGAATCTTAGGCAGTAGTTTCATATAAATAGGGTGTGAGGACTCCTATTTTTTCCACATCTATCTCCGCGACTTTGTACTTGAGATCTCAAATCACAAAGCTCCAACACCCCTGTAAACACTGTTTGCAAACTTGGTTCCACGAATCAGTGTTCCACAAACTCTTCTTAGTGATCTAGTACACCACCATCCCTTATTTCACTGGAAATCACAATAAGTACTTCATGGACTTGTGACTTTGTGCAATTCGAGCAGCTCTTTGCGAATAGGATTTGTGATCGAACTCTAAAAAGAGCTTTGAGATAGAGAATTTAAAATAGAGAAGAATGATCGACAATTTCACAAAACTAAATGTCCAACTAAGATACTTCTTGAGGGGTCCTTGAGGATGATACTCAAAGTGAAGAGATGGTGAAAAACCTAGGGGTCGGAGAATGTATGAAAATCCATTCTGATCATGAGTCCCTGGTGGATCTCCTTTTGGAATTGAAAAAGAACTACCCACTCTAAAAAATACTTAAACTGTATGGATTTGAACTGAGGGATGATTTTAAAATCCCTGAAGCAAGTTGGGAGGATCCAACTTACTGGTTCTAGTGCACGATGTGCCAACACCGGTTGTTTAGGGCTGCCGATGGCCATATAAGGGATGACCACATGCCTATTGTCACCGACTGTCTATATAACCACAACAATAATATTTATGGGAAAGAAATACATCCAAAGGTATCCCCCCCTCAATACCCCACTATTTTTAAGGTAGTTTTATGGAACCCAGAGAATGGGTGGACCGACGATTGAGACTAGCGCTAGGGTGGAAACTTCACAAATGACTAGGCCTGAGATTACTGGGTCTGTGCATCTTGTGATGAGTTCAAGGCATAGATGAGGCTGGTAGGCATATATGAAGTTGTGTGGGCTTATCAATTCCATATCTACCTGCCAAAACATATGATTCCATAGTTGTTGAGATACTAGTCATCGAGGACAAACACTTTCTATTTCCACCATGGGGATGTCAGCGTCAACCTATGGGACCTCCACCAAATCACAAGGATTCCAATTTTGGGGGTGATTTAAGACAAATTCCTCCCCATGGAAAGCTCATGGGAGGATCCAAATTTGATGTCATGGATGGAAAAGGCACTGATGGAAATGGTGTCGGGCGATGAAAAACATTCGATGAGGTACATCCATTCCAAGAAGTGGTTTAGACGTTTACTAAACTTCCCACTAGAGAATATATATTAGGGAGAGAAGGAACCTAATAAAGTAATAGTTAGGCCTCCCACTTGTCCAATATGAGTACATGGTAGAAAATAAAAATTATACTGGAGTGTCCTGGAGGAAAACTGATGGAATCTATGGCAGTACAATTTTAACACTGAGTATCAACTAGTTGTTTCGACGGATGGGTTTTATTTTAAATTATTGGTGGCTGTATTTTTCTGGCGAGGGATACAAATATGGGAATGTGACTGAGCACATTCATTATGGATTTAATACTAGAAATGGGGAAGTGAGTCAACCTTGGGATCCTCGTGTTGGAAAATATATACAAGGTGTTGTGGAACATCAGTGTGGGAAATAATCCATAGTGGGTATGAATAATGATAAAATTTCTATGTGGGTGAATAGTGGCACACATGGGGGTCTATTAATATTTATACCCTATTTAACATCCCATGTTAGACTTTCGACCAGCCATCTTGAATGCAGTGGGGATTTTTCAAACCAAGCTCACGTTACCAATTGTGTTGAATAGAGTCTTGAAGGTATATGAATTCAATTTCCATCTATTCCCACCACTAATAGGAGTATTTACCGATGAGGTCTAGGGATCTTTGGAGCGTCAATCATACCCCATGGCCTTTCGAGGTGGAGTAATAGAGACACAAGAAGATTGTGATCCTATCTAATAACCATATACCCCACACCATTTTTCAAGATAGTTCCAGTGAATTAAATGGAAGACCCCACTTCTTTACATAGGATTTCCCCTTGAGGACCACCCATGTGTGATGAGGAAGATGTGGATCAGGTTCACATGGGAAGATTAGAAAATATACAATGAGCTGCCTCTACCTACCACCATTTACGGGCTAGTTAAGGAGTATGCAAAGAGATGGGAGACAACATACCCCATGGATATTAGGAATCAACAGAACATTTGTTCCAATGATAGGGTTCCCCCTCTACCCCAAGGTAGGGGTTGTACAATTACAAGAATACTCCATGATGGAAGAGTTGATTCCCATCGTGGTGCATTAAAATCATGGCACGTGATTCTCAGGCCAAATTGAGGTGGAAGATGAAGAGAAATGATGGATGAATTAGCTACCCAAATTGGAAAGAGCTATGAGGGAGGGAGGCCACCTAGGGGTTTCATAGGATACCCATCCAGGCTCCTGAAAAGTAGCTTCACCACATAGATATGCTAGGGGATCAGATTTTTTTGAAGGCTTGGGACACCTGGGATGTAAAAATACAATTTCTATGTCTCTTTGAGATGCGGTACTGCCTTTACCATCTCGAGATGAATCTTTTCGATATGGGATGTTCTAAGGACATATTTATTCTGTCTCAGGTTTAAGGGGAGAAATACATCACAAATCTGGAAGATTTCATGCATTCTTAGGGCACCCCACATCCAACCACGAATCGGGTGAAAGTAACCCTCAATCAAACATCCCCACCACAACTGTCTACTGCTGAGCTAAGGGAATACTTCCCTTTACCTGATGAATCAAGGGAGTCATCCTGGAGTGAATAGGATGACAGGGGGAGCCCTTTTGAGGATGGTGAAGTTGCAGCCTCAGAACTAAGAGAGTTTGTCAAAACTCTTGATGTAAACTCTAAACCATTACACTATTTCACTTAATTAGATCATCCATGTTTCTCAATTGACAATTGCCTTGTGAATGAGAGTCTCATACACAATTCCCCTTCACGCATGACAGGAAATGTATCTTCAGGAACTGCATCTAGGATGATGAAAATTGAAGAATACAGCAAGGATACAATAAATAAGCCCTAGAATTTTACAAATATCATTACACGATTTTAATTATAATAAAGCCTCATATTACAAGAAAATGATTGGGAAGCATAGTTTCTTGGAATAAATGGTACATAAAAATGAAAACATCGGATGAAATAAACATTTATTAATTTTATCTTCATAAATATATCCTAAATTCCATTTGGCACATACATATTCATATGATAACCTAGAGATAGCATGAACAATGGGATAAGATAAATGTCCTACATGAGAATAAAAATAATAATAAATATTAACACATGGGTTATAAGGCATGTCATAATGATATAAAAAGGAATGGAACATATGAAATGATAACATATAAAAATGGTATTATATAAACATGGAGTCATAATAATATAAAAGAAACATAAAACATGAATTTTTCATGATTCAAGGCTTGTTTCACAAAGAGGATCACAAGTCAAGGTTAACCACCAAGACCGTTTCACAGGGAAGCACGAGTCAAGGGTAACCACCAAGACTATTGAACATAATGTCTCATAAGACTCAAATTTACCCAATGCATTGGAGAACTATCTAGGTAAAAATATCTTAACATGTTCATGAATATTCTTTCCACATCATTAATCAAACATAATCAATCATTCACAAACATAAGGGTACCCATGGAATGAAATGGGTATCACAATCAGGTCATAAGTCGTAACGAATGGGTGAATCATACATGTGTCCATGAAAGAAATGAATTAAAACAGACATGAACATTCATAAATAAAAATAATAATATATCATGGTATGTGATGTCATATAGAAGTTACAACATGTAAGAATTTTTCTTATGAAATGTTAGCATTATAACATTTTAGTGCGGTTTTAAGAAAAATACAAAAGAGAATTTAAAATTGAAAATGGAATAATATTTTCTATAAAACCAGAAGTTAAACAAGAAGGTTTTAATAATAATTAGAGTGATTTTATATAATTAATTATGGATTAAAAATATATTATAGATTGTAGTTGAAAATGGTAATAATTCAGGATGTTCCCTTAAATAGGTTTTCTTATCCCTATGCATTGAGGAGGGAACCACTTAAAAACATGTATATCCCCAAAAGATAATGATGAATGGACCTTGATATAGGATTTTGGATATTTTAAAAAAAAATTATAATATGTCCATTAAAACTTCAAATAACTTCATTTGTGTTAAAAGAAATACAGAGCAACCCGAAAGAATAATGGAGGTTCGGGTAGAATCCCTTACCTTAAGTCTGATGGTGTCCTTAAATTGATATTAATGTCATGTATGACCAAATTAAATTGATTAATTAATAATTAAAAACCCTATAACTTATGTAACTTATTTATTATAACCTTTTTATGTTCATTTATGGTCTTTTTTATGGGTTAATTGGTTTAATTCCACTATTTGGGAGTGTTTGTTTCCTTGGTTTTCATGATTGGTTTACTTATATACGTGTAAGGATAAAAATGTAAGATGTGAACGGGTGCCTAAAATTTAATTTGTATGTTATTAAATAATATAAAGAATATTACATGTCATAAAATTCATTTGTTAATTTGTAATGAAGATGAAGCTTTATATAAAAGTTTAGTGATATTTGTTTTGGTTAAATGACAGTTTATGATCACATCAAACACATTTTGATTTATAAATTAATATCACGAGTAAAAAATATTACAAAACATTAAATTTTATATAATAAAAATTTTGTAGTCTTTTTAAACCATCAAAATGTTTTCATGACCAGAATTAAAGACAACAATAGAAATTGAAAACACGTCATACATGAATGTGTTAAATTAACACATCTCAGATGTTGTTTTCATTTCTAGTATAAAAGGAGTGGAAAGGAGAGATTACAATATCATTAATAAATTCAATTAAAATTAAAGTACTATATTTTTCAAAAACATTGGATTAAAGGAGTTGAGGAATGGAAAAAAAAGAAAGGAACTTGAAAGAAAATAAAAGGAAGGAAAAACAGAGTTTACCTCTTGAATATAACTTCCATGAGAACCTCTTTAGAGGAAAGGATTGGGTCTTTTGAATAGACCAAGGGGTGATGGATGTGGGAGAGGGGCTTAAGATGATATTTTATTAGAATTTATACAATGAAAAAGGCTTGAGAGGAGTGATGACTAGAGGTAAAGAGGGGTGGTATTTTTAATGGAGGAGAGGAGGGTTTTCTTAATATTTTATTCATTATTTTATTATTTATCTTAAGATAAGAAATAGTAATGATTTTTTGACCAAAAATATTAATATGTGAATTTTAGTTATAACCCAATGTTCTTACCTCATCATAACATTATCCATGGCTCAATAAATCATGTTTTTAGATTATTCGTTAAATTATTATATTTTACTATTCACAAAATTCAATTATTTAAGAAAAATCCAAAAAATACACCCCAACCATTTTTCAATATATAGAATTAAAAAATGAACTCCATTTTATTAAAATAATTTTTTAAATATGTGAAATATAATTTTTAATTAAAATCATTCTTTACTTGAAAAATACACATTTCAAAATTAAAATTGCTTTTCTTACACATTGAAAAATTAATTAAGGCCTCATAAATTTATCTTAGGATCATAAGAAATAAAAATAATAATTTATGAATTCATTTGAAGATTTTTTTAAAAAAAATTATTAAATTAATCAAAATATTGTAATTAAATATAAATGACTTACAAAAATATCATCACTTTATTTTTATAAAATTTATTTAATTATACTATGATTTAATTTCATCATAATGTCACATATAATATGGATAAATTTTATTTATACTTTCATTAGTGGTGTTACTATTACACTAGCTGGTTTATTATTCATTTGGGTCACATTACTATTCTAAGGGTTAAGATTCTATTTTATCGGTATGTGTTCCTTAACTTCTAGAGATGCCTTTTATTTCATGGATTCTTCATTTATAAGGTGGTTATTGGGTTTTATATGTAATATTATATGATTATACTGTAATAAATATTTATAATAAGATGATTTCATTGATAAAACATTTTTTTATTACATTCATCCACCATTTTGAAATTTCACCACTGAAATTTTGTTTCACATTCTAATCCAAAAAGAGGTGTGGGTACTTTTCCGTCATTGCTTCTTCTAATTCCCATATATCCTATTCATATTTATGGTTATTCCATAGTACTTTGACCAGCTGAGTTGTCTTATTGTTTAGAACTTTATCTCTACGATCCAAGATATTCACTAGCTGCTCTACACAAGAAAGATAATTCTCCAACAGTAACACCTCTGAAGAGAGTAAATATGAAGGATTTGGTATGTACATCCTTAAGAGGGATACATGGAAGATATAGTGTAATTTAGACAGGGTAGGTGGAAGTTCTAGTTGATATGTCACATCTCCAACATGATCATGTATCTCAAAGGGGCCGATGTACCTAGGACTTATCTTACCTTTCTTCCCAAAACACATGACCTTCCTCCATAGAGATATGTAGAGGAATACCATGTGTCCAAAAATGAACTCAAGGTCCCATGGATGATTGCATTCATATCTCTTCTACCAACATTGGGATGCCTTGATGTGCTACTGAATGGGTTTCCCCTTCTATACCAATTCATAGACCATTTCAGGTCTATGAATATTACTCTCACTGACTTCATCCCAAAATGCTGACATTTTTCACCTTTTCCCATAAATGGATTCATTTAGTGCCATTCAGATGCTAGAGTGGAAACTGTTGTTGTAGGAGAATTAAACCAGTGGAAGATGTAGTTCCCACCCTCCTTTTAATTCAATTGAACTTTTTCTAAACATACCTTCTTGTATCTCAACAGTTTTCTTAGATTTGCCATCAGTTAGAGGATGCTAGTCCGTACTGAAGTTCAATTCAGTGCATAGAGCATGCTGGAGATATTTCCAGAACTTCGAGGTGAATTTCAGATCTTTATCGGATACACTAGATAGTGGTACTCCATATATCCATACCACCTTTTTGGTATATATTTGTGAATGTTGATCTAATTATAATTCCTCTCAAATTGTGATAAAATGATATTTCTTGGTAAGATGATCCATAATGACCCATATAGCATTGTTTCTTCTGGATGTCTTTGAATGTCTGGTGAAAACGTCCATGGTGATGTTCTCACACATCCATGTTGGTATGGATAGTGGTTTCATCATCCCCTTATATTTTTTCTTTCAACCTTAACTTGTTGTTATACCATTCATTTTGATGTATACTCAGAAATCTTCTTCTTCATACTGTCCCACCAATTATTCTCATAGAGATCTCGATACATCTTTGTGCTCCCTAGGGGAAGAGAGAAGGTTGAGCTCTGCGCATCAATAAAAATCTCCTTCTTTATATCTGGATCAGATGGTACACATAATCAGGACCAAAATATTACATCTTTTTCCTCATCAATCTTGAATTCATAGGATTTCCCATTTCTGGTAACTTCCACACTTTTATGAATTTCTAAATCATTTCATTGAGCATCCTTTATTTTCTGTATGAGGGAATGCTGATCATTCATTTGAGGAAGGATTGACGATGTTCCACCCTTAATTATTACCATGTACATCCTCTAAAAATATAAAAATATTGGATTCTTTTCAACTCTCATTATTGATAATGATGCAGGATACTTTCAATATAGAGCATCTGCCACCTTATTTGCCTTACTAGGATAGTAAAGTTTTTAGAACTCATAATACTTGATGAGATCTTACCATCTTCATTGGAACATATTAAGATAATTCTATGTGAAACTATATTTGATACTCTTGTGATCAGTATATATCTCACACTATCCTCATAGAGATAATGCTGCCATATTTTCATTGCAAATATCACAACCGCCAACTCGAGATCATGCATGTGATAGCTTTTTCCATGGATTTTCAACTTCCTTGAGGTGTAGGCTATAACATTATCATTTTTCGTTTTCATACAACATAATAACTTCACTAAAGAATCACTATACACCACAAAGTGTTCTCCACTTATCGGAAGAGTGAGTACTGGTGCATTGATAAGCCCCTTTTTGAGATCCTTAAATCTTTCATTGCATTCCTATGTCTAGAAAAACTTCACCCTCTTCTATTTCATATTTTTCATTAGGCTTGATAATCATGATAGGTTCTTCAAAAATCATTGATAATACCTATCTAGACCCAGAATACTTTGGACATCCATTGTAGATGTTGGCCTGGGCCACTTTAATTTTTTTGTCTTGGAAGGGTCCAAAAATATTCCTTTTTTAGTGATTACATGACCCAAGAATGATAATTCCTCCATCCATAACTAACATTTACTTTAATTTGTATAAAGTTTCTATATTCTGAAATTTATTAGCATGGTATTCTATTGTTTCCCATGTTCCTCCTATCTCTTGGAGTATATCAGAATAACATCGATAAAGGCCGCCAAATTGTTTTGGGGGTAATATCTAAAGACTCTATTAATTAAATCCATGGATATAAATAGTTCATTACTAATTCCAAAGGTAATGAATATGAACTCATAGTGTCCATACCTCATTCGAAAGGTAGTTTTGAGAATATATTCCTTCCTCACCTTTAATTGGTGATATCTTGACCGAAGGTCCACCTTAGTGAAATAATTGTCCCCATGAGGCTGATGGAACAAGTCATCTATCTGAGGTAGGGGGTACTTTTTCTTTATCATGATTTTTTTGATATCATGATCATAAATATAGAGGTACAATAAACCATACTTATTCTTGACAAAGAGGACTGGTCCACCCTAAGGTGAGGAACTCGATCGTATAGAACCCTTGTCTAGAATATCTAATAACTTATTTTTCAACTCTTATAACTCTACAATGGTCAATCTACAAGGTTTCTTTGATATAGGTAGAGATACATGAATATGTTCATTTAAAAAATCAATATCTCGACCAGGAGGAATACCATGAAATTCTTCTTGAAATACATCAATGTAGTCGCTTACAATGGAGATGTCTTCATGCATGATTCTCTCCTTTTTCACAATCATTTGAGCTAGTTATGATTTCTCATAACGCAGTAATATCCACACATGAAGAAATGATTAAAAATTAGATTCATATTTCTCCTTACACATTTAAATAATTAGAGGATGCTTCGGGATGTGAAGAGTGATCTCCATTTCCCAAAAATTTTGGTTTGATTTGTATAATGATATCTAATCCATGCCCAAGATAACATCGAACTCCCCTAAAGGATGTATGACAATTTTTTTGATGTTCAGTCTTAAAACATTAACTGGGGAGTAATTTTATACCTTAGATGCAATAATTTTCCCATATTCTATTCTCACAAATAACTCAATCTCCAAATTTTAAGGTGGTGTCTTAATAATTCTACTAATCTTGCAAGATATGAATGAATTCGTAGAACATGAATCAAATAATACATTCACTATTATTGAATGTATAACAATCATACTTGTCACCTAATCTTTTCCCGACTCCACTTCAGTAGCAGTGATAGCATAAGCCCTTCCCTATTTCCTTGGATGTTGTCATTGATTTCCTCTACTAACCCCTAGATTAGGGGAATTATTTGGATAATTCCAATGCTCTGTGCCATTGTAACACTACACTATAGGATGAGTGTTGTTCTAAAACTTCCTTTATTCTTCTACATTAGTGGAATTCTTTATATCCCTCTGGATGTTCTTAGCTAGACGTCACATTCATACACATTTGAATCAATTCCTAGTTCCCTTTAGACAGTTCCCAGGATGCTTCTTCCCACACATTTAACACATGGGATGTTCGATCTTCTTTCCATCATTGGAATTATTTACTGAGCCACCCATATGGAGCTCCATTTTCCAATTTTTGTCACTAGGCCCAAGAAACTATTGAGAGTCCCCGATATTCATTTCAACCTTTAGGGTACAATATAAAATCTCCTCATAACTTTCAAAGTCAGGAATCGCCAACAATTTTTGTAGAATCAGATTTAGTCCACTAAATAAGCGATCCACCTTCCTTTCAGTGTTCATGTCAAAGACAGAGGTGTGTCTCTCAAGATTTGTGAATTTTGATTCATATTCCTTGATGGATTCATCTTCCTTATACTTGATTCTAAGGAACTATCATTCTATATTGAGGAGGAGGTTTCAGGGTAAATATTTATGGAATTTTTTTTCTTGAATTCCTCTGAATCCATGGGATCAATTTCCTCTTGGGACATCATATTCCTGATCAGGGTACACCACTGATCAGATTCCCCATCAAAATGATAGACTTCTAGTACGACTTTCTCTTCTTATAAGAACTAGAGGATAGAAAATATATTTTCAAAGAAGTTAATTCACTATTCCATGAGGAGGGGATCAGAAGATCCAATAAACATAGGAGACATTTTCCACATAAAGGATTCAATGACAACTTGCAATTTAATTCATGGAGGAGGGAATTACACATGATTCAAATAACTATACATAACTTGATCTAGCTGAGCAAGTATTATCATATAGTTTTGATCACTCATTCCCATCATATCTGGCATATCATTATGTAAATCATCAAATTTCTATCACTTATATTGTTGGAATGTGTTCTTATATTTACCTCAATTAACTATGAAAAAGAACATAGAATTAGGAGGCTTGAATACTTATCTAATAAAAAAAGAAACTTTAAATATAAGAGTATAAAATTTTAAAAGAAAAGTATATCCTAAATCATGTTCCCCTTGGTTTATTATTGGTTATAATTGATCTATTTCTTATTTTATAATCTTATGGGATTATTTTTTTGTCCCTTAATACTGGTTCATACTAAGATTATTAATTTACCAAAGCATATCCCTAGAAGTGTCAAACCAGGAGTGCAGTAAGGCCCGTTGTTGTGCACCAGTTCCCGTTATGCTCTAGATCAAAGAGGTGTCTTTTGGTATTAACCATAGATACTTCTGTGCAAGAGCCACATCCACCTACTAGCTTCCAGTCATTGATTTATTTTCATCTTAAACCACTTACTCTATACTTACCAAAATTTAGGGATCTTTTCTTATACTTAGTCTTATCCCTAACGTTCCTATTAAATTTCACTATTCCTAATCTTAAAAAATAAATAGACCACTCTCTAATACCAACTATAGTGATCCTAGCCTTTTAAAAATATTATAACATGATTTTAAGCATAATAAAGCATCATATTACAAGATAAGAATAATGCAGTCTATTATCTTTGAAGACTAGGTACATAAAACTAAAAACATGGGATAAATAAGACACTCATTTATTTAATATTCATAAAGAGATCCTAACTTCCATTGTGCTCATTCATATTCCTAGGATAACCTGGGGATAAGATGAACAAAAGGATAATCTAAAATACAAGTAAGGTAATAAGAATAATAATAATGATTTTGAACATGGGTTAGAAGGAATGGAATAATGATATAAAAAGGCATGAAATATATGGAATCATAGCATATAAAAATTGGATAATATAATCATGGAGTCATAATAGTGTGAATGTAACATAAAAATGACTTTAAAATGAGTCAAGACTCATTGCACATAGGGAAGCACAAGTCAATGTTAACCACCAAGACCGTTGCACACGGTAGCATGAGTCAAGGATAACTGCCATGACCATTGCACATATCGTATCATAAGACTCAACTTTTGTAACGGTCTGGAATTAATTCCAGTGGACTATAATTGATACCTATCAGGGCACTCCATGGGCGGCTACACCCCCTGGGCGGGACACACCACCATCCCCAGTGGCAGCCATTTCCTCATGAAGCCCTTGGGCGGAGAGCCATGCTTCGTCCAACGCTCACATGTGAGAGTTCCCAAGGATCGGATACATTCCTACCTCCTTTGCCTCTGATACCAACTGTAGAGACCCGAAGCTTGACGTACATGGACATTACATTACTTTTGCGGAATACTTAGTACATAACAAAAACACACACACACAAGGATCGTAATAGTTTAGTGTCTTTGGAAACTCGGAACGTAATCTTCTAATCGTGGTGAAAGATCTTCAAAATCTCCCATAAAGATCTTCTTTTTTTTTATACCTAAAACCTTTCTTTATATCTTGGGGAAAAGAAAACATAAAAGGGTGAGCTCAAATGCTCAGTAAGGGTAAACAAAAGAAATATCAATCACATCGTATTCATAAGAACATAACATTTTGGAAATCATAACCTGCAAAAGAGATCATAATTTCATAACATGGGATAAATCATGGTAGTGAAATGTAATAACAATAACCATAAATTACAACATGAAACTTTGTGGCATTCACACATAATCATAGAGAATCATTTCTTGTTAGTCAAGACTCATTGCCAAGACTATCTTAGTGGACAAAGTCCCTTTCTGAATCGAGTAACCCTCGTTTCAGTCCTGTTTCACTGAACCGGTATAACCTACCGTTCCAGCCCTGTCTATCTCATGAGATATAAAATCTTTACCAAATGAATTGGAGGGAGATATAGGTCCCACCCATCTTATAATGAATCCTTTCTTATGTGTGCCACATAATCATAAACCATACATCATAGCGTAACCCATGTAATAAAAATGGGATTCTTAAACAACATGACATCATAAAACAATTCATATAAGATAAAGGAATTCATAAAAATATTTCCATCACAACATAATCAAATCAATGTAATAATAGGGATAAAAACAGAACCCTTTATTATCTTAGATGGAAAATAATTTTGATAAAACACTTGAACTCCATTCTTGAGGAAAATATCCTTTCTTCTTTAAAAACATTTTTTTCCTTTCTTAACATGTCATACAACTTTAAGCTAAAAGAAGTTGATTAAAAATAAACTTGAAAACTTGTAAAGGAAGCTTCTTGGAAATAATGTTTTAAAAATCCATTCATGCCGTATAAGTTAAAAAAAACATTCTTCGTACTTTTGTCGGAAAAGTCAAAAAGTACCTCGTACGAAAAACGACAAAATATTACTTTCATACATATTACTAAAAACTCACCGAAGGGTAAAAATGGATTTAAACAATTGTAGGTGGATGGAAGTAATATTACATATTGATGAAACATGGATGTGGATGATAAAATACACCCCAGTAAATACTTACGAATAAACAATCTCGGATAAAAATGAGATTGTGATATTTCCCTTACCTTATGTCCGACTTGCTTTGTAAGTGTCCGAACCTCCTGTATAATGATTTAAATCATGTTATTGACTTATTCCAGAATAATATTCATTGTTATTATATCATATATGGTCCACTTATGACTTTATATTACCCGTTCTTTTGTAAATTCATGTTAAAGTAGCGTTTTGGGTAAAATCGTCTCATTTGTCGTTCTTGTTTTTAGCTTGTAAGTATTCATATGATTAGTTGGATCATGATTACTTAATTCCAGAATATAAAACATGATTTATATATATATATTCAGAATACACATATATAATAAATTAGTAAATGGAAAGAAATACACCGTTCATGGAGACGGTAGTCCGTACGTACGCATGAACGCTGTTTTCGTTTCCTTATTGAATTGAATGGAATTAAGTAGATGACATACATATAAATAATTACAGTATCATTATTATGTCATATATTTCATTATTACTTATTATATATACTTTATAATCATTTATGAATGGTTAATCATTGAGAATGAATCTCATCGCGTCGTGGAGACGGTATTCCGTACGTACGCACGCGCGGTGATTTCTTTTCCCGTAGGATGGATAGATGGTGAAATAGGGTTGTTTCATAATTATAATAACATATCAGTATATGAGTGATACTGATGTTATTACTTCATAATGAAACAACCTAAGAAGAAGAATTGGAAGAAGAAATAAAGATGAAAGAATTGGTAACGGTAATTACCTCTTCTTTGAAGCGCCTCTTTGAGACCTCCTCTTAGGGCACTAAAATTGGTCTTTGAGGAATACCAGAACCTCTAGGATGTTGCTAGGGAAGTGGAGAAGAGATTTTGGCAGGGGTTGGCCGAGCTTGAGTGCTCAAATTGGTGTGAGGAGGAGGGGGAGGAGGTGTCCTTTTATAAGGGAGGAGAGGGGCACCTTAGGAATATCTCAAAATATTATTTTATATTAAAGTCAAAATCGGTTTATAATGGTTCCAAAGGGTCTTATTTCGAAGCTAAAGTGGGGATGGGTCGAAATCCTATCATCCAATAGGATTTAGACAAGTTTATGGTATTATTTTAACCTTATCAATTAGATTTAACTCTAAGTTAAATAATTTAACTTTTACCGTGTCTTTTGGTTTTCTTTCACTATATGGTTAATACACTTACTATAACATGCCAAACGAACCCCAAATTGTATATTATTAATACATATATACTTATCTAAGTCATTTGTCCGAACTTTAGATTTTTAGGAATAAAATAACAATTAATAATATAATATTTGATTTAAAAACTATTTTGTGTCAATTTTGACACTATTTGATATATGATTTTTGTGAAAGTCATAACAGAATTATACGTTCAAAACAAGTTGATTAAATAAAAAATAATATATCATAGTAACCTAGAAAATTAGTGGAGTTCATAAAAAGTCTTAAATTACATTTATTTTGGAATTTATAATATTAATTATGTCAATATTTCATTAATAAGATAATTAATGCATCATCTTTGTGTCATAAATAAATTAAATTATATGATGTCTAAAAATTAAAAATAAATTACCATCGTGTAGGAAATAGTTTTAGATTTCTAATGAATATTTACAATCGAATTTATCTTATGTATAACCCTATATTAAAAATGTTTTAGTAAATAAACTTTGATTTTAACTCTTTTAACTCTTCTTTGAATTAAATAATAATAAATGTCCTAATCTAACCCAAGCGGGCCTAAATGATAATATTTTACACTTAAGGTTGTTTTTGGTCGATATACACTTGTCCAATAGTATTAGGACATGTTTTAGAGTAATAGTAATATCATATTTACCCTTAGTTACCCTATTTACTTTTAACTGTGGTAAATAAAAGTAAAAAGTTACTATTCACCAAAAATTATTTTCATCTCATTGAACCACATTTTACTTACTGACATCAACCGTGTCTCTCGGATTTTTGAAATTCCATTCACAGAAGCGGTAAAATTAAGTTCTATGAAAAAGTTAGTTTTTTAACTACCACTTAGTAGTTTCCCTATTCATCAAAAATTGATGTTTTTCAGAACAATGCCAAAATTTCATCCTAAGCTATATTTCATATTCCGAATTCAAAAATGAAGTCTATTTTACCAAATTCATAACATAGAAGTTGCATTAATTAATTTTATAATTAAATCCCGCTGTTAAAACAAATAGCGTGTTTTTAAGAAACAATATCTATTAAAAGATTGACACTTGATTATGTCTGGTTTAAATGTGAAATTACAACCAATGACCAACATTGTATTAAATTGTTAAAATATATTCTAAATATACTTTAAAACCACTCAAATTAATAATTTATCACTATTAATTATTTCGATTAAAAAAGTTGTTCTTAATTATAATTTAGTAATTTTCACTATTCATCAGAATATGAAAGTTATCCGAAAATCACCAAAATTTCACCTTAGGCTAAATTCGATACTCCGAATCCAAAAATGAAGTCCATTTTGAGAGCTAAAATTTAAAAAGTGGTTATTACTATTCATAACGGCTAGTTCATGACAATATTATAATAATATAACATTGTTTATTAAAACTCAGTATTGCGTACAACACACGCTATCGAGGAAGGTCGCGATTGCGTGTAATGCAAGGCAAGTCAAGGATGCGTGTTGTGAAAGCTTCTTTTGGTGTAGAGTACAACACAAGATATTAATGAAATTAAAAAGAATATTTTTCATAAAATTTCGGGGTGTTACATTCTACCCCCCTTAAAATGAATTTCGCCCTCGAAATTCGTCGGGGTTATAAATGGTTTACTATTCAAAAGTTTCTTTAATAGAAACCCACATTGTAAAAAGGAATACCAAAACCAATCTTTAAAAACAAAGGTATGAAACGTAACGGTTACCCAAATAAACTAATCACTGGGTTTCCATATAGGTGAAAATATGGATATGGAAGAGAAATCTAACCATCATGTTCTGATGGAGAGTGGTAGAGAACATGGCTATGGAAAATCCAGCAATCACAAAGCCATGAATTTGTGACGATCTAAGGTACCATCCGATTCATCAGGTATAAGATCACTAGGAAAACATTTTTGGTTTTCAAGATCATTTCCCTAAAGTTGAAGAATTTGAATTAGAATAAATACTTACTTTATTTTGGTACAATCTCACTGTTGTTCGTGCCTTGAACAATTTCCACTTCATCTCTTATATAAATGAAGTTGAATTTGTTATTCGTGAAGTGTTAGCAGATCATGTGATAGAATGACGGGTCATTCCATCTGTCTCAAACAAAAGGTTAGCAAAAAGTTATTAAATATACATAAGTCATTCTATAGTGAGATTAATCATATATGGTTCCTAAAATGGACTTATACATCATATGTCATACAACTTAATATAATAAAACTAGTTTCTACTAAACAGGGACTTCCTGTAGTCCAGTGGTAGGCGATAAAGGCCAGTCACACTTCGGTTGTGGGTTCGATTTCTACAGCCTTGTCCGAAGCGATGGGCCGTCGCCCGTCCTGCAGGTTGTCCTTTTTCTAAAACTACATTACTATAACATCCCATCAATAATATCGAAAAAAAACTTCTATCCTTAAACAATACTCACTTTTGTCCAACATAATCCATTTCAATCTTTAGGCTTATCCATAATACTGCAGTCCACTCTCATAACATAGTGAAAACGATTACCAGAGATTTAATACCATCGTTGATCCCCATATATCATAAGATATGTTTTGTTGGTCACATTCCAAACATTCAAAGTCCTTAATCATGTATTCTCTTGAATACCCATCGAACCTTAGTGAAAACATGAATGCAGTTAAAAGTTAACACTTTCCAAATACCAAAATCCTCAAAATTCTATATACTCAAACAATGATATCACTTAGTCCTTATATCAATCACGAGCTCATGAATACTGTTAAACATTTCGTTTTCTCGTTTTCCATTCATTATGCGCATATCATCTTATTTCCAAAAATATCTCAATCACTTTGAATACCACATTAGACCAATACATAAATATTCCAATACTCCATGATACAATATTATTTTGGAATCCCGTTACATAAACACTTAATCATTCCACCACATCATTGTCATATTCAACATCGCCAATAGTGATCGCATGTGACTTCCCTTTTTCCTTTGCCTTCAGTGGTTGCTCATGTTGATCATCACTAACCCTTGGATTAGGGCATTTATTAGCATAATGCCCCATTTCCTTGCACTTGAAGCATTGAAGTGTTAGTGGTGCATTCTTTGCAGTGTTTGCTTTATTCACATCATTAGAAACCCTTTTTCCATTACTTCGAAACTCAGCTGCTCGATGACCTTCTTTTCCACACTTAAAACATTTTCTAGTCCCTTTAAGACAATCTCCACCATGCTTCTTTCCACACTTTGTGCATAAGGAAACATTCATCTTCTTTTCACCATTATTCTGAGATTTCTCCTTGAACTCCATCTTTCGTTTTTTGTCAAAACCATGAGATGGATATGTAACACAAACTTCCATTTCTACCTTGATACCACAACACACAATTTCTTCATAGATACTGAAGTCTCTTATAGCTAATGCCCTTCGAAGACTTGGTTTTAAGCTGGTGAAAAATAGATCAACTTTACTTTCAGGTTGGATGATAATGCCAGATGCAAACCTTGCAAGTCTTGTAAAATTCGCTTCGTATATACCAACAGATTCATCATCCTTTTGCTTTAGTTCAAGAAACTCCTTCTCCATCTTTTTTCGAAGAATACGAGGGATGTACTTACTGAAAAACAAGTTCTTGAACTCGTCCCATTCCATGGACTCAATTTCATCTCTTGGCCTCGTATTCTTGATAAGATTCCACCATTGATCAGCTTCACCTTCCAAACGATATACTGCTATGATGACTTTATCATGTTCAGAACATTGAAGAACTGAAGATATCTTTTCAGTGGTACTGATCCATTGTTCAGCAACAAGTGGATCAGAAGACCCACTGAAAGAAGGTGGACGTTGCCTCATGAAGGACTCAATAGAATACTGTTCCTTTCTCTGCTCATTTGGAAGTCCCGAATGATTCATAGATTGTGTAAGGATAGCAATAAGATTTTGCACTCCATCTCCCATAACATTTGTTTGTTTAGGAGGACAATCATTGCATTGTCCATTGCATTGATCAACACAGTTCCTTCGGGTTCCATCCATCGTCTAAAACCCAAAAAGAATAGTGTGAGAGGCAAAAATCATGCTAGGGAAACCAACATAATAAAGGGGGAGTATCCTCAATATCTAACATCTTAGGTTTAATTCTATGATCGTTAGCGTAGTTCTAGTACTATAACCTATACGTATACTTAACCTTAGGGACATCCCTAGACATACCTTAGAAATATCTCTAGGGATCTCACTAACGTTTTCGCATCCTAGTTTTCAAAGGTTGATTAACATTTCCTCTGATACCAACTGTAACGGTCTGGAATTACTTCCAGTGGACTATAATTGATACCTATCAGGGCACTCCATGGGCGGCTACACCCCCTGGGCGGGACACACCACCATCCCCAGTGGAATCCATTTCCTCATGAATCCCTTGGGCGGAGAGCCATGCTTCGTCCAACGCTCACATGTGAGAGTTCCCAAGGATCGGATACATTCCTACCTCCTTTGCCTCTGATACCAACTGTAGAGACCCGAATCTTGACATACATGGACATTACATTACTTTTGCGGAATACTTAGTACATAACAAAAACACACACACACAAGGATCGTAATAGTTTAGTGTCTTTGGAAACTCGGAACGTAATCTTCTAATTGTGGTGAAAGATCTTCAAAATCTCCCATAAAGATCTTCTTTTTTTTATACCTAAAACCTTTCTTTATATCCTGGGGAAAAGAAAACATAAAAGGGTGAGCTCAAATGCTCAGTAAGGGTAAACAAAAGAAATATCAATCACATCGTATTCATAAGAACATAACATTTTGGAAATCATAACCTGCAAAAGAGAGCATAATTTCATAACATGGGATAAATCATGGTAGTGAAATGTAATCAGAATAATCATAACTTACAACATGAAACTTTGTGGCATTCACACATAATCATAGAGAATCATTTCTTGTTAGTCAAGACTCATTGCCAAGACTATCTTAGTAGACAAAGTCCCTTTCTGAATCGAGTAACCCTCGTTTCAGTCCTGTTTCACTGAACCGGTATAACCTACCGTTCCAGCCCTGTCTATCTCATGAGATATAAAATCTTTACCCAATGCATTGGAGGGAGATATAGGTCCCACCCATCTTATAATGAATCCTTTCTTATGTGTGCCACATAATCATAAACCATACATCATAGCGTAACCCATGTAATAAAAATGGGATTCTTAAACAACATGACATCATAAAACAATTCATATTAGATAAAGGAATTCATAAAAATATTTCCATCACAACATAATCAAATCAATGTAATAATAGGGATAAAAACATAACCCTTTATTATCTTAGATGGAAAATAATTTTGATAAAACACTTGAACTCCATTCTTGAGGAAAATATCCTTTCTTCTTTAAAAACATTTTTTCCTTTCTTAACATGTCATACAACTTTAAGCTAAAAGAAGTTGATTAAAAATAAACTTGGAAACTTGTAAAGGAATCTTCTTGGAAATAATGTTTTAAAAATCCATTCATGCCGTATAAGTTAAAAAAAACATTCTTCGTACTTTTGTCAGAAAAGTCAAAAAGTACCTCGTACGAAAAACGACAAAAGATTCCTTTCACACATATTACTAAAAACTCACCGAAGGGTAAAAATGGATTTAAACAATTGTAGGTGGATGGAAGTAATATTACATATTGATTAAACATGGATGTGGATGATAAAATACACCCCAGTAAATACTTACGAATAAACAATCTCGGATAAAAATGAGATTGTGATATTTCCCTTACCTTATGTCCGACTTGCTTTGTAAGAGTCCGAACCTCCTGTATAATGATTTAAATCATGTTATTGACTTATTCTAGAATCATATTCATTGTTATTATATCATATATGGTCCACTTATGGCTTTATATTACCCGTTCTTTTGTAAATTCATGTTAAAGTAGCGTTTTGGGTAAAATCGTCTCATTTGTCGTTCGTGTTTTTAGCTTGTAATTATTCATATGATTAGTTAGATCATGATTAATTAATTCTAGAATATAAAACATGATTTATATATATATATATTCAGAATACACATATATAATAAATTAGTAAATGGAAAGAAATACACCGTTCATGGAGACGGTAGTCCGTACGTACGCATGAACGCTGTTTTCGTTTCCTTATTGAATTGAATGGAATTAAGTAGATGACATACATATAAATAATTCCAGTATCATTATTATGTCATATATTTCATTATTACTTATTATATATACTTTATAATCATTTATGAATGGTTAATCATTGAGAATGAATCTCATCGCGTCGTGGAGACGGTATTCCGTACGTACGCACGCGCGGTGATTTCTTTTCCCGTAGGATGGATAGATGGTGAAATAGGGTTGTTTCATAATTATAATAACATATCAGTATATGAGTGATACTGATGTTATTACTTCATAATGAAACAACCTAAGAAGAATAATTGGAAGAAGAAATAAAGATGAAAGAATTGGTAACGGTAATTACCTCTTCTTTGAAGCGCCTCTTTGAGACCTCCTCTTAGGGCACTAAAATTGGTCTTTTAGGAAGACCAGAACCTCTAGGATGTTGCTAGGGAAGTGGAGAAGAAGTTTTGGCAGGGTTTGGCCGAGCTTTAGTGCTCAAAGTAGTGTGAGGAGGAGGGGGAGGAGGTGTCCTTTTATAAGGGAGGAGAGGGGCACCTTAGGAATATCTCAAAATATTATTTTATATTAAAGTCAAAATCGGTTTATAATGGTTCCAAAGGGTCTTATTTCGAAGCTAAAGTGGGGATGGGTCGAAATCCTATCATCCAATAGGATTTAGACAAGTTTAGGGTATTATTTTAACCTTATCAATTTGATTTAACTCTAAGTTAAATAATTTAACTTTTACCGTGTCTTTTTATTTTCTTTCACTATATGGTTAATACACTTACTATAACATGCCAAACGAACCCCAAATTGTATATTATTAATACATATATCCTTATCTAAGTCATTTGGCCGAACTTTATATTTTTAGGAATAAAATAACAATTAATAATATAATATTTGATTTAAAAACTATTTTGTGTCAATTTTGACACTATTTGATATATGATTTTTGTGAAAGTCATAACAGAATTATATGTTCGAACCACGTTGATTTAATAAACAATAATATATCATAGTAACCTAGAAAATTAGTGGAATTCATAAAAAGTCTTAAATTACATTTATTTTGGTATTTATAATATTAATTATGTCAATATTTCTTTAATAAGATAATTACTGCATCATCTTTGTGTCATAAATAAATTAAATTATATGATTTCTAAAAATTACAAATAAATTACCATCATGTAGTAAATCGTTTTAGCTTTCTAATGAATATTTACAATCGAATTTATCTTATGTATAACCCTATATTAAAATTTTTTAGTAAATAAACTATGATTTTAACTCTTTTAACTCTTCTTTGAATTAAATAATAAAAAATGTCCTAATCTAACCCAAGTGGGCCTAAATGATAATATTTTACACTTAAGGTTGTTTTTGGTCGAGATACACTTGTCCAATAGGATTAGGACATGTATTAGGGTAATAGTAATATCATATTTACCCTTAGTTACCCTATTTACTTTTAACCGTGGTAAATAAAAGTAAAAAGTTACTATTCACCAAAAATTATTTTAATCTCATTGAACCACATTTTACTTACTGACATCAACCGTGTCTCTCGGATTTTTGAAATTCCATTCACAGAAGCGGTAAAATTAAGTTCTATGAAAAATTCAGTTTTTTAACTACCACTTAGTAGTTTCACTATTCATCAAAAATTGATGTTTTTCAGAACAATGCCAAAATTTCATCCTAAGCTATATTTCATATTTCGAATTCAAAAATGAAGTCTATTTTACCAAATTAATAACATAGAAGTTGCATTAATTAATTTTATAATTAAATCCCGCTGTTAAAACAAATAGCGTGTTTTTAAGAAACAATATCTATCAAAAGATTGACACTTGATTATGTGTGGTTTAAATGTGAAATTACAACCAATGACCAACATTGTATTAAATTGTAAAAATATATTCTAAATATACTTTAAAACCACTCAAATTAATAATTTATCACTATTAATTATTTCGATTAAAAAAGTTGTTTTTAATTATAATTTAGTAATTTTCACTATTCATCAGAATATGAAAGTTATCCGAAAATCACCAAAATTTCACCTTAGGCTAAATTCGATACTCCAAATCCAAAAATGAAGTCCATTTTGAGAGCTAAAATTTAAAAAGTGGTTATTACTATTCATAACGGCTAGTTCATGACAATATTATAATAATATAACATTGTTTATTAAAACCCGGTATTGCGTACAACACATGCTATCGAGGAAGGTCGCGATTGCGTGTAATGCAAGGCAAGTCAAGGATGTGTGTTGTGAAAGATTCTTTTGGTGTAGCGTACAACACAATACATTAATGAAATTAAAAAGAATATTTTTCATAAAATTTCGGGGTGTTACAACTTTACCCAATGCATTGGAGTTATATATAGGTGAACCCATTTTAACATGTCCATGAATATGCTTTCCACATAATTAATGAAACATAATCAATCATACATAAGCATAAGGATACCCATAGAAAGAAATGGGTATCATAATCATGTCATAAAGTGTAATTAATGGGTGCATCAAAAAAGTGTCCATGAAAGAAAGAAATTAATACATAAATGGACATTCCTCAGTGAAAATAAGAATATATCAGGGTAAGTTATGTTAAATAGAAGTGACGACATGTAATAAGTGTACTTATGAAATTTTATCATTAAAACATTTTATTGCAGTTTTAAGGAAAATATTAAAGAGAATTTAAAATAGAAAATGGAATAATATTATATATAAAACTAGAATTGAACCAAGAACTTTTACATAATAAAAATATTACTTTTATAAAATTAATGGTGTCTTAAAAACATAATATATAGTGTATTTGAAAATGGTAAGAATTCAGGAAGTTTCCTTAAACCGGTTTCCTTATCGGGATATATTGAGGCGGAAACCACTTAAAAACATGTATATAATCAAATGATAATGATGAATGGACCTTGATAAATTATTTTTGAGAATTCATATAGAATTTAGAATATGTGATCAAAAAGAAAAAATAACATCATTTGGGTAAGAAGAAAGATAGATTAACCTGAAGGAATAATGAAGGTTTAGGTAGAATCTCTTACCTTCTGTTTGGTGGTTTTCTTCATTTGATCATAATGATCAGGATAACCAAATTTAAGACATTTATTAATATTTAAATAAACTATTATTCTTGTGAATTATTTATTATAACCTTATTATGTTCATTCATGGCCTTTTTGGTGGGTTAAGAGGTTCAATTCCACTGTTCAAGAGCATTTGTTTCCTTGGTTTTCATGATTAGTTTACTTATATACATGTAAGGATAAACATGTAAGATGAGAATGGTTGTCTAGAATTGAATTTGTATATTATTAGTTAACATCCAGAAAATTACATGGTCATAATATTTATTTGGTTATTTGGAGTGAAGATGAATCAATATATAAAACTATAATGATAACTGTTTTTTCTAAATAACAATTTTTAATCACATCAAACACATTTTACATTATAAAATAATATCATGTGTAAAAAAGATTCAAGGACCACCAATTAGACATAATACATACATTATAGTTTGTTACAACTATAAAAATGGTTTTATGACTAGAATTGAAGATGAAAATAGAAATTGAAAAATTGTTGTTCTTGAACGTGATAAATTATCAGATATTGGAGGGTATTTTCATTTGAAGTATAATATGAGGGGAAAGGGGAGATTCTGATGACTATCAGAAACAAATTAATATATATGTAAGGTACTATATTTATCATATCATTTGTTTTAAATGAGGTTAGGAAAGAAATATAAAGAAAGGAACTTGAAAAAAAATAGGAATGAAAAGGGGAGTTTACCTCATCCATAAAACATCATTGAGAACCTATTTAGGGGAGATGATTTGGTCATTTTAAGAGACCAAAGGATATTGGATGTCAGATAGGGGATTAGGGATAGATTTTAGTAGAATTTAGAAAAGGCATAAGGCTTGAGAGGAGTGATGCAGAGAGGTAAAGGTGGTGGTATTTATAATGGAGGAGAGGAGGGTTTTCTCAATATTTTATTCAATATTTTATTATTTTTTCCAAAAAAGGAAATAATAAAGATTCTTGTGTCCAAAAAATATTAATATGTACATGTGAGTTCGAACCCAAGGTGCTTGCCTCCGCAGAACATCATCCATGATTAAATAAATCATGTGTTTATATTATTCGATAAATTATTCTATTTCAATATTCCTAAAAATTAAAGTATTTTAGAAAAATCCAAAACATTAACCCCAACAATTTTTTGATGTTTATCATTAAATAATTAACACTATTTTTTGAAAATAATTTTCAAAGTATGTGAATTTTAATTTTTAATTAAAATCATTATTTATTTGAAAAATAAAATTTTTAAAATTAAAACTACTTTTATAACACTTTGAAAAACTAATTAAGGCCTCAATAATTCATGAATTCATTTGAGGAAAATAAATTTCATTTTAATTTATTAAATTAATCATAATATAGTAATTAAATATACAAGACTTACAAAAATACCAACGATTTATTAATTATTTTTTAAAACATTATTTACTTATACTATGATATAATTACATCATATTGTAACATATAATATGGATAAATTTTATTTATACTTTCATTGGTGGTGTTACTATTACATTGGCTGGTTTACTATTTATAAGGGTCCCATTACTATTCCAAAGGTCAAGTTACTATTTCAACTGTATGTGTTCCTTAACATCTAGAGATTCCCTTAGTTTTAGTCATTATCCATTTATAAGGTTTTTATAATGTTCTATATGTAATATTATACGATTATACTATAATACATAATTACAATAAGGCAATTTCATTGATAAAACATTGAGTCGTTACATGCGACACCAAAGGTGACCATTCCAGAATCTTTGGAGTTCCTGACTATATAAGGGGGGGGGCACATCCTGGGATGCCGACATCGAAAACCTAATGTAGTGATCAACTATTTGGATTCTATAAGTCATTACTCACAAAAAAATCACAACTATTATCTATCAAAACTAACCAAATTACATTGTGTTTTTTGTTCTAAATAGTTCTTCAAACGACATGTTCCATGGTCGTGAGGATGGCTAGGGATCCCACAACTCCTTTCCCAAGGGCAACGCCAATCATCATTGTGTTGGAAATCTAGGATAACCAGGATAGACCAATCATAGCTACATAAAGGACCACCAGTATGACAAGACCAGAACATATCAAGGTGCGATCCAGCAATGAAGATCCATCAGATGACATGGAACCCAATCCAACTGGTAAGATTCCATCAGGGGATCCTACTTCCAAACTTCTAGAGGCATTCCTATAATACAAATCTTCTGACCTAGAGGAGCTGGATGGGACCCGCTCTGATGAGGATCATAGAAATCACATCCATCACTGATCATGAAAACTGATCAAGAACTTCATTAATGACACCCCAATCCTATTGGATAATTAGGATGGGAAAACATCTGGTTTGGTTGTGTAAACTATGATTCAGAGGAGTGGTTGCATGAAATATTCAAATGATCATCTAGGATTACTAAGAGGAGAATGTTTGTGAGTAAAACCATGGTCTCAGCATTGGATGGAAGTGGAGGAAGTCTGTCAATACTCAAAATCTTTAAAAAGCTGAAAAAGTGACCCAACACTTGGAGAAATGGCTAAATGTGTTATCTTCATTAACTTCCATGCAATAAAAACTCATATCATGACTACGAGTTCATATAGAAGAAGTTGAGGAGTAGTTGAGGTGAGCATCTAATTAGGTGGTTGAAATTTGAGTTGAGGAGCATTGGGAATAGATCAGAGTTGTGGAATTACGCCCCATAACCAATGAGGAAGGATGGGATCTTGATAGAAAACAACAATTCCATGATTCCACCAACTAGAGGGAAGTGGAGCCGAGATACTCCATTAAAGATGCCAATCCAAAGGGAATTTTTTTTTACAAACTAAACAACACACTTTCATGATTTCCTATTTAGTTCATGTTCATGGAAATCTTATTTCTTTCTTTAATTATTGTACTTTGATCATATTTTTGAAAAAAATAATGGTCAATCCCTAGGTTCTTACAGGTGATTCCCGATGTGAGAAACGAGGGATGACTATGTAATTGGTCACTTTGGATATGAGTGATCCATTCAATAATCAAACACATGGGGTTAGATTGACCACCCAAAATTTTTGAGATGAGAGAGAAACTTTGAATAGAGAATAGGGTTGTCCGGAAATCCTAATTTCCCTTCCCAATGTAATCTAGTGTACAAGTGGGATTGCACCAGGGGCGTTGGAATCAATAAAAAAAAGATAAATGAGAAGTGTGAATCATGATGCCCAATATTTGAAACATAGTGACAGAAGAATGACGATAAAGGATAACCGTTTACCAAATTCAAAACACAGCATCTTCATTGCGTTAGCCTGAAATGGGAACAAACAAATGAGGTCCAACCATTAACTTTATTCGAAAACATGGGGCTAAAATTGAAGTGTCATTTGATGTCATTTGAAACATTAACCCATGACGATTGGTGAGTCTTAAGGCCAAACATCGTAACCGTTAGGGGGTTCCTTCATATATTAGAGGGAAGGAGGATCCAAAATAGTGTTTTGGTAGAGTGTGGTGATAGAATGATGGGATATCTGAATAAAGTACAACACTCTTGAAACTACACCCCCAGGAAAAAAGCACATTGGCTGGGAGTATTAGTCTAAAAAAAGATCAAACCGACTCTAGATAGGACTTCTCTAGTGAGGGCCAAGAATTCCTTGTAGCTTTACATCACCGAAATGAGGATTATAGACACATAGTTTGACATTGTATGGTAAATAAGATACATTTAAGTTACTAACATCATATGACTAGGATGTTTCACGGACTAGGGGATCCTATTTTCAAGTCATAGAGGTCAAACCGTTGTTGGAGGCCAAGGGCCTGGAAGGTTAGTGAACCTATGGAGGGACTCATATACTAACTGTTTGAGTGTCACTACATATCCCATAAGGATGAGAATAAAGCCACAAGTAGTTCTGAAGAGGTATGGTATTCCAAAAATACGGAAAGAGGGATATATCCTATTAAGAGAGAAACAACGTATTTTTTATGAAGATTAATGTCGTGCAATCTTAGAGAGTAAAAATCTCTGTCTAAGGTCATACTGTTTGAACCATGCAGTTCCCAGTTTAAGGTCATGGGCATGGGACATTCCCGTGTTTTTTAACTTCATGCGGTAAGAACGAATCATGGAGAGCACTGGAGAGAGGTGTGTGGAATGATAATTCCAAACCCAATGTGAATGAGTAAATGTGTCCAAACCACACCACATACTTATCGGGGAACATTGGATATAATGAGGAACAAGAGTTCATGGTGTTGTGGATGGACCTAGAAAAAATCTATCAGGGTGTCCCTATGTTTCCCACAATGTTGAGAATCAAGGCACACATATTTCTTGAAAGGTGGCATGATAGATTGTCATTTTCTAAAGGGGGAAATGTATTATCAAATGAAGACATCATATGGATGGGTAGTTTATCATCATAAATCTTGGATACAGAATATTTAGTTTTCAATGTCTTATGACATGGATGAATGAGATCATATTTTCTAGTCATAGAGCTCTGACAAATGATTCAATACTCTCCCATATGGGTATGAATTCTCAAGACCCCTAATCCCACATGATCCATACTATGGGTGGAAGACGTGGGGTAGAGAAGATCCTACAATATATTGAAGCACACGATTGGAGAACAGAGGTGTGGTGCCGAGGATAACCCAAAAATGATGTTCCATCCTGTCAAGATGAAAAAGTGTGTAGAGGGATAACAATGAGGGTGTTGAAATTATTCAAGGAAAAAAGAAGGTGGAAAGGGAGGCAAATCAAACTAGAAATTCCTAGGGCACAATGGGGTTGGTGGTAAAGATGTTTGATAATTTTTGACTATGTTGGTAACACAATATCCATATCATGTAACCTGGAATGGGAACATACAACTGATGATCGATCACTGACCATATTCTCCATGCCGGACATGTATCAAATTTTTGTTCAATATCCTCTGGGGCATTGGACTAGTACGGTAGGTGAGCATTGAGGGAGAGCATCCATACTATTAGAGGGTCCCTTCAAATATAAAAGATAATTGGGACCCAAATAAAGGGCCGTAAGAATCATGGAGAGGAAATAAAATCCTGTTCATGCAAAAACCAACACTCTAGGCCCTATTCCAGAATGCATCTCATGCACGTTGATGTCGTGGAATATAGGTTGAGGGGATCAACATATGGAGAGAAGACTTGAAAAGATGAGAATAGGAAAGAGGAAAAATGGGTTGATAAACCTAATGCTGGACCCAAGAATTAAATTCTCAAGTATTCCTACATATCCCATAAGGTTGAGAATGAAGCCACTCATATTTCTTGATATTCTATGTATTTTAATGTCATTTAGTAACAATATGGAGTACCAACACATTTTATCATAATTCTGCTAGGACAATGAGGGAAGATAACATCCCAAAGGGTTGTGAAAAGCATGGTAAAAAAAACTGGATATGAATGAGAACAAAAAAGAATCCACACCATACCATGAAATAAAAATAGGGGACTTTGTCTAAGGGGCCCTAAAAGGTCGAAAAACCTATGTATGGACCCAAAGTAAGATTCCCAGGTCTTCATACATATCCCATGAAGATTTGAATAAATTTAAACATAGTTTATGTAAGTTCCATGTATTTTAACTTCATTTTGTAAGGTTGGGTGTGATGAGAGATAAACTTGAGGGGGGAGTAAACTGCATGGTCATTGTAAACCTAATGTGAATTAGAACTAAAGAGGTCCACCCCACACCATGTGATTCCAAAAATAATCTCAAACTAATGGGGCCAAGTGAAAGAGAATGCTTGTGTAACATGGGCTAGACTCAAAGAAAAATGTCTGACCACTCCTATATATTACATGGGTATAGGAATAAATATGAATGTAGTTCTTGAAATTTCATGCAGTTTAACATTGTGAGGTAAGGAAATAGATGAATATAAAGTCCCGAAGAAGGTAGGGGTGCATGGAATGAAAAAGAAAATCTGTTTTGAATGAAAACCAGAGTGGCCTCATACCACATCATGCATTCCAAAGAAGGGATTCATGCCAAGTGGACTAGATAAAAAGATTTTTTTTGATACCTGGGATTGGACCCAAAGTATAAATGTTTGGGAATTCCTATATATCCCATGAGTATGGGAATCAAGATGAACATAGCTCTTGAAATTCCATGTAGTTTAACATCGGGTTGTAAGGACGTAGGAACATGGGTTGCTTCTGAGGGGGGCACATGGCATGTCTATTGAAAACCTGACATGAAGGAAGACCAAAGAGGACTCATACCACACCTCGTAATCCTAGAATATCACTAAATTAGAAATCCAAAAGAGGAGGGACTTTGGGTAATACTTGAAGACTAAATGTATGGGAATTCATACATATCTCACAAGGATGGAAACCATGCTACACATAGTTATTGAAGTTCCATATAGTTTAACATCATATGGTATGGACAAATGAGATCTTATTTTAAGGTCATATAGCTCAGACTGTAGGTTATTTTTACCATTTTCATTTTATAGTCATGTGGTATGATTGCTGGGTAGTTTTATGTGTTTCTTTCCAAATGGATCATGCAGTTTAATATCATGTAGAAAATTCAAATATATTATTATTAGGTGAAATACTATTTGATTGATTTGGAATTTGTGGGAGCAGTAATACTCTCACCATCCATAGTGACCAAATAGTATGCATAATTGGGGTAAACATAGTGAATAATTTAAAGTCCCTCCCATTTGGGATTTAAAATTAGTGGCTTTCTGATAGACATAATAAGCATCCTTTGGGAAAAAACACATCACCATGATGGAAAGAACAAAGAAAATCCTTCTTATTTAAAGCCCATGAGATCTTATTTTGGTGTTTCTCCATGTTGTGCAACGCACGAAGCCTGTTCTCATTGAACACTTCCAACTCAACTAGACAGTCTTATGCTACTTTTAATGGTGTCTACTAATCTTATACAACTATGAGAAGTAATGAAAACTAGATTCAAATATGTAGGACTACCACTATTCCATAGACCAGGGTATATGTGGTCACCTGTGGGGAATTATGATCTGTCGTCCGGTAAGCCTAGAGAGCACTGGGGAGATTTTTTGTCAATGATTTCTTATTATGACCGAAAATCTTCTATAAAATGTCAGAGAGGGTCTTGTTTAATTCGCCAATATTACTTTTTTCTTTTTCATGATATCGGGGAGTATGGTTGGTCCAGATAATATACTTCGTGTATAATTTCTTCAGATCAGCTACTCAGAAGTTGGTGTCGTTATCAGTGAGAATGGAATGAGGGAATCTGAATTGGAGGATGATGTTGGATATCATGAAATCAATTATAGAACATCCGTTAAATACCTTGAGAGGAATTTACTCTTCCCAATTAGAAAATAAATCTGCATTTTTTAGGATAAACATTCACTGGGAATCTATTGCTGGTGCATATAACCCCAAAACATTGAGTCCCCAGACAACAAAGGGATAGACGTACTTGGTAATATGGAGAGGCTCCAATGGTGGATGCACAATATTAGCATGGATCTGGAACACATGTCACCTCTTGGAGAACTCAAAACAGTCACGGACCATGTTGGGACAGAAGTATCCCAACCTTCAGATCTGATGGGATAGCTTTGACCCTACCTGATAAGATCTGTAGGAACTGGCATAAACTTTCTGCATAACCTGGTGTATCTCTTCTCCTTGAATGCAGTGGAGGGGGACAACATCAAACCCATGTTTATAGAGGATCTTCTTGTGGGTGGGAAAAATATGGAGGGTGAACTGCACTACCTGCCGACAGATTTGTTCAAATTCTACTCTGTCTATCGGGAGGTTTCCATGTTGGAGGCACTCAATAAATGGAGTCATCCAAACAGGGTCTCTTATGCTACAATAGGGGGGGGGGACTGGAAGTCATGATATAGATACACTAGTGGTAAGATGTCTTACTTTGTGGCAGTCATCACCACCTGTAGTGACAGGAGCGATGATTCTTTGATGGGCCGCATGGATAATCAAATTTTCCTAGTCGGGCTCTGCAAGAAAAGTCCCAAGGATGGGAATGGAATCAAATAAACAATTCTACAAACTGAGGTACATGATTATCCTCTAGTGGGAGAATGAACTAGGACATTAGCTGGAGAGTTCACTCTAGCAAGGATACAATATCCAGCTTTCTGATGACGTAGTAACCATTGATCTACTTGAAAACTAACTCAGAGTCCCTCTTCACAAGTAGGTGAGGGTCATAAATCTTGAGGTAGAGCTCAATACCAGTGATGAAGGACTAATACTCAGCTTCATTATTGTTTCAACCGTCTAACAACAGGATTAAATTGGGTACGACAGCCTATGCAGGCATGAAGAAGAAGATACCCCTGCATACTCTATTGATTCTGGGATCGTTGAGGATTTCTCTTGTCGGACTTCAGTAAGCACCATCAATGTGAATCTTCCAACACTGCATTTCCTGATCTAATAAGAGGATGGCCTCATCTAGGATGTCAAGATCTGGAGGTTGTTCTGTAGGGGCAGGATGGGTGGCATAGAAGTCTTTCAGTGCCAAACCCTTGATATATTTCTATGGAAAGAACCTAATGTCAAACTGTTGAAGGATCACTACCCACCAAACATGATGGACTATTAACATTGGGTTGTTCATAATATACTTTAGCAGGTCCAGACAGAATAGTACCTGTATCTTCTGGTTTTATAGATAATTTCACAACTTTTTCCCTGCGAATACCAACTCAAGGAAGCATTTCTCTATAGTGGAATATCTGGTATCTATATCTTGGAGCATGCGACTGAGATAGTATAAACTATTATCTATCCTTTTTTTCTTTTGGGTGATACGGGAAATAAGGTATTATTATAGGGTGGTCACATAAAGGACCATTGGCTTGCCAGAAAAATGTTGCATCAGAACTGGTAGATAATATAGGTACTTCTTAGTCTCCAAAAAAGTAGTCTGGAATTAATCATCCCACTAGAAGATAACGTATTTCTTCACGATTCAAGATAAGGGCTTAAAATTTCCATCTTAATTCATAATAAATCTTTTTATATAGGCTACATGTCCTTGAAAACCTTATAGATCCTAAAGGTTACTTAGAGGAGTCATATGATTTATAGATTTGATCTACTCTGGATCAATCTCAATGCCTCTATAACTGACGAAAAATCTGAATAATTTTATATAGGTGAACCCGAAGGCACACTTCAAGTGGTTCTTTTTGAGGTGGTAGGAATAGAGGAAGACTAACACTTTCTTAAGATCTCTTTGATGACCCTAACATCGGTGGGAATTGACCACCAAGTTGTCTAAGTAGAATTCCACCAATATCCCTAGGATCAGCTTCAATATGCGGTGTAAGGAACATTGATTGGTGGATCCAACATTTTTCTTGACGAATGGCGTTAGCTAGTAATAAAATGTACCTTTTGGCACAAAGATAGAGATATTCTCTTCTTGTTCATGGGAGATTTGGATCAGGTTGTATCTAGAATAACCATCCACAAAGAAGAGATCCTGGTATCTAGCAATAGTGTCGATCAAAAATTATGTAATGGGAAGAGGAAATTCGTCCTTCAGATTGTGACGTTTGGGGTCTCAAAAGTCAATACATTCTCTAATCTATCTATTCTTCTTCCTGAAAGGAACAATGTTGGCTAACTATCTAGGGTACTATAATTCCATGAAAAAGATGACTTTGATAGGCTTATCTACTTGGGCCTCGACCATGGCACCATGGGGGGGGGGTGAATTTTCCAAGAATTCTATTTGAACTCATGATAACTTACTCGTAAGAAAAGAAAGTGGACAAAAATCTGAGGATCTTTCCCTAGAATCCCATCATATATCTAGGAAAATACCTACTGGTACTTCTTCTAGAAATCCACATACTTCTGTTGCTCTTCTGTAGACATGGCTGCACTGACCAGTGTTGGTCTTGGGTCTGCCTCGGTACTGAGATTCACTTGTACCAGCTCATCAGTTGTGGTGGAGAAACCCTATTCAAATGGATGTGGAGAATCCTCCAAATACTATCCATCATCTATAGTTAGAGTATCATAAATAGGCTGAGTTTCTTCTAAGTTAACTGACCACAACACAATGCTGGTGCTGACCTGAGCAGCGGTGGAACCTTCATCAGGAGATTCCTGCACTACTGAAACCATTGCGACAAAATCTATCGATCCAATCACATCAAGTATTCGACTGAGGGGGCCAAACATGATAATATTTAAGTAGAAGTGGTGTGTTGGATTATGTCGGTTCAACCTATCCCAAATAAGCAATCAAGTATGATGTATTAATTTTTCCATTGGTCGAACATCCTAATATATTACATATGTAAGGGGACTTAGAATCAGTTGATCCTAATTTGTGTAAGAGTATGAATTGATATTTTAGTTCTTTGTATATCTGGGAACATATTTCCCTCTCATCCTAGAGAGAACAATGAAATGTACCATTTTTGGGGTTGTATATTCTAACTGGTGGATTGGGAGTATGAATGCATCGTCCAAGTCTATCCATGGATCAACCACAACAAAAACATGCTCAACTCAGTTGGAATAAAATTGCTTGTACTCACTCTAGAAATAGTAGACATCTATGTATTAGGATTTATAAGAGGAAAAGGGTGACACATAACCATGGAGTATGCATAATAAACCATTAAAGTATTATATATGGAACCGGTGATAAGAAGAAGGAGCTGCTTTATACAGATGGTGTTGGGGTCTATCTATCAATGCACTGTAGGTGATGTCCTATGGGACAACCACAAACTAGGTCCTAGTGACGAGGCCAATAAACTATATATTTAGATGGATTTTCCCAACTGGAGTCTTCTTTGTCCTATCATAACTGTGGATATTCAATTTAGAGGGACCCAGATCTACCTCAGACAGTCATAATTTTTAGACCATCTCGGTCTGGAAGAGATTGGTCCTAGAAACTATGTTGACAATACATCGATGAAATTCTGCATCATTAAATGTGCTAGTGATGAAAATCAGGAAGATTTGACCCTATATAAGAGAACCTTCATCATATCCAATCATTGAGTTGATGACCTAACATTCCACATACCTCCTCAGAATAGAAATCATCTGAAGTCACTACCTCTATTTCAAACTAGAGGGGGATTCTGAATGACTATGTGAGGGCTTCACACATATCTTTAGATAGGAAGAGAGCCTATAGAATAGATATCCATACAATAATGATAGAGTGATTCTTAGTTACATCGTACTACCAGGATAGGCACACATTTCTAATGATAAGATAATTCTTTGTGGCTGGAGGTACGACAAGCACTGATGGTCAAACCGACAGATTCTGGATTGTGTTTGGGATATACTACTACTCACTAGTCAAACCATGAAAAATGACTCTGAGCTTATGTCTGGATAATAGAAGTATATCCACCATGGTATGCGAATGATCATAACACAACTATAGTGGCTCTTCTTGGACGAGTAGTATGAATGAAGGTGGGAGAAAGTATTATGGGATGGAACAAGAGGACTATACTTGCTAATACCATGCTGATCCTACTATCTGGTTTTAGTTGCATTCACAAATCAGTAGGAAACACTATTCGATGCATTCTGTCAATTCACATATCCATGAATTCATCATTATTTACGTTTATTGAGGACATTAAGTGGGTCTGTATGGCGTTCCACAATGTTGGGAACAATATAAATGGTCCACCAACTCGATTTTTTTTACTGATACATAATCTTGATCATTGCTTGAAGAACCCTACATTACTAGGGGACCCTAGTGGAAATTCCTATATCTGGGGGAATGATGTTACCAAGAGTACGAGTTGAAAATGGTACTAGAGGGGGAATTTTCTTTCCCTTGCGCTGTTGATGCCTACCCCTCCGAAAATATAAAGACTGAGATGTGGGTGTAGCATCAGTAAATGGGGAAGGCATGGAAACTTCATAAAGTTTGGACTAATTCAGGTGATCATGGATAATACCCTAAGAATGATTGACTGCCTTGTGAGATATCGAGTCACTGTAATTATGAGATCTACAGCTAGATACCTACTGCCATCCACATTCGTCCTCATCGCCAGGATTTGCAGACACCCATGCCACCTGTGTTAGGGCCAGACTGAATATGAGTACGTTTTTTTTCGACCTATTCATGGAGCCAATCCTTAAATGCATAACATTGTTTGATGGTGTGACCATGGAACTAGTGATAAGGGAAATAGTTTGTTTGATCAATGAGATCCACCTCCATGGGCCTCCTTCATTCTGGAAACCATAGGATTTCCTAATATAAAGCACATTGGATGTAGCTTGGGACTTAAGCCTCATTGAATGTGTAGTTTCTGTTTCATTGGTCCTAAAATGGGACTCTAGGGGCCTGACATAGACAATGAGATGAATCATGATGAGGAGGTGGAACCGGATTTTCTCTCCTAGGTGGCAGTGTTTGATAAGGTGGAAGTTATCAATTCTGAGGTGGGTGCTACTAACCATGATGTTGATGATGATGCGGCAGTCCTCAAAGATTTTTTGGAGGTTGCCCTATTAGCAATAATTCTAGTGGCCTGGGGGCCCTACGAGATCGACAATGGTTGTCTCAACTTTAGCACCCCTTCTTGCAAGAGCTGTAGGAGGCAACCAATGTTCCTCGTTGGCATGTTTCAAGGATTCCTCTTGAGGTAGATATTTTTTATTGAAGTCCCGGAATATACATGGGATGCTATGAATGATAAAGTAGGGGAATAGTTCAATCTTCTCATTCCCCACACACATCGTTAGCAACTGCTCATGAGTTATTGACATGTTGAATAAATACATGAGGCCCTTCCACCCAGAGATAAATTTTGTGGTGAACTCATCTGGCCTCCACATGCACTTGTAGAGGTCGAAAATACTGTTCTTGTGGGTGGTGGTGCTATACTGATACCAAAATTTCGTGAGGAAGACTTCCCATCCATCAAAAGACCTAATGGGAAACTGGATGTAGGAGAAAAATATAGGCCCTCTAGTGTTTGTAAAAAGAATCAAAGCCCAGAGGATTCTTTTTTGTATTGGATTCCATAGCATATTTCCACACCTTAAGATGAAAATGGGAAAGGAGATGCAACGGGTTACCCATCCCATTGAAGGGGGAGAAAATGGGGTTCCTAAAATCCGGGTGTGCTAGCATGTCATCAATGCATACCAGATATGGTTTACAATCAGGTGGTATTTCCACCTGCTGGGTCTCAAGAGCCTTGAGGCAGGAAATGAGAGAAACCACTAAATCGATCATAGGAGGATTCTTATCCTAATGAGGGTTCCTATCAACTAGTTTGTTGGTGTCTTCTTCAACAAGGTATGACGGACTAATGACTTGTGGAGCGGTTGGTGGAATTATCATTGGAGCAGACGAATGGTTGACCTATGGAGAATCTTGAGGAAGAACATGTAGAGCCACCTAAGGGGATGTTGGGTTAATATTCTCACATAGCTAAAATGTATTCTATGACACATATCGGGCCCACTTTCCATATACTTAGGTGTCTACCCGGTCAAAAAGGGGGCGGGTTGTTGAGGTCACCCGGATTTAACTTTACAGGAAGGTGTTGTACCTGACCCTCCGACCCTATTTGGGGATCACTATTATCTAGACTTTTCTCCAAAGCATATTTGATAAGGAGCTCATCGATGGACCTTTTTTCTCTATGAGCTGTTGATGCATCAAGGCCTTTTCAGGATCATCCTCTGCCTTCAGCACTAAACTATACATGTTGGAAACCTTGACATCTATGGGGTCTTTTCCCTTATTTGGGTTCCAATAGAACGGTAATGACTCATTAAGGCTATTTACGCTGATAAAATGCCTCTATTTATGTGTGAAAATTCCAAGGGGATCCAAAATATGTGATACTGACCAATGGGTAGGTTCTTTTTGAAGTGTCCTATCTCAACCACATTCTCTATGACATCATCCATATTTACGGTGGCTTCTCTAGGAGGCATTCCATCGAAATTTCTTGGTAAATAATGCCATAATGGGATTGAATTAAAATGGAGCGCTACATACTATTCCGAACCATGGATATACACATGTGGGGATGCCACAAAAGCAATTTTTTGGAGCATAGTAAAGCTTTTGATGCATCATTCTTGGAGGATCTAATGATAACCAGATGACATAGGATGTGGAGCCATAGGAAGTGTGACTAATTAAACTAAATGATATTGTTGGACAAGACTGTCATAGTGCTTCTGGATCTGTGGATAAAAAAAAGATGATAGTGGAGGCAGAAACACGTTGCACAGAGCATTCAACAGAAGCATGTATCCTTTTTTGGGTGAGGGATTCTAGGATTATAACGTCTTGAGTTGCAGTTGGCCAAAACATATTGGGTAATTGATTAGTGGAAATAGTGTCCCACAAGATCATTCACTCATCAGTGGGATCTGGTGTCTAATTTCTACACTCATAAATTGGAGTTGGCTAGGGAACCAGTAATGTCACTAACACAGATCGTTGTGGCGATAGACTAGCCAGTGTGGTGTACATTTCATGAGATGACAAACCACTGCATACTAGGCCATCTATTTGGTACTGTAATGATTGTATCACCACATCCCAATTAGATGGGGTGTTGACCACTACTTCCTGTACCAGGGTGGCGATCGTTGGCAGTGGGTTAGGATGGTGTTCATTATCTACCAAATATCATAACAACTCTATATGATATCGAGTCGAGGTAGAGAGTGAATCAGGTGATAGTTGATAAGCCTACACAATAAGACCTTATAAAGGAGTCAAATGATCCTCCTACTATTTATTTCTGTGGAGGTATTTGGGGATCTAATGTATCTCTCTATTTGGGAGGATGAAGATGATACACTAGGATCCTGGCCCATACCCAGATATAGAAGATTGGGAGAAGGATCCACCGTCGAATTGTACTCCATTTTAGGACCTGAAAAGTGGACAAGATGAACAATAGTTTGAACTTATAGAGGCTATTTATTTGGAGGCATTAGTTCTACCTTCTTCCCTGGGATGGATCTTAGAGGCAAGGTGAATCTTCAACACGAGGAGTACCACCATGTGGGTTGGTAATAGGGTGGGGAGGACCTATGCTTGAGTTGGAGAGGATACGAGGATAGACGTCATATCATTTATCATTGGAGCAGACTAGGCATCCACTTTTGTGTGATGGAGTGTGAGGAGAACCCAGGTAGATGTTAAATGGAATACAGGGAGAACCTCGATGTCTATTTACAGATATGTGTGGAGGACCATCGTGATTGAGAGTGCTAGACCAGGGAAGACCACTGCTATTAGTGGGAACATGGGGATGACCTCTGAGATAGGGAGTGCTGGAGTGGGGAAGACCTCCACTGGTGGTGATAAGATGGGGAGGACCTCCATGTCGATATGTGATGTAGGGAAAATGACCATAGCTCTGACTGTTTCTACTGTGGGGAGGGTCTCCGCTTGAACTGCTGATGATGCAAGGAGGACCCACGATTGATAACCTAAAATATTGGGAAAAGCATCCATACCTTGGATCAGGGTAACAAGGAGGAAATATTCATGGATCATTGATGGTGGCAAGGGGAGGACCTCCATGTTGAGCGTGGGAGACAAGAGTACCTCTAATATGGATAGTGATGGTATGTGGAGGGACTTCATACTGAACACCATCATCACGGTCATCCTTTTATGGATACTACGTGCACAAATAAATAGAAGAGTCAACGTAGACCGCCCAAGGGGTGGGTGGGTCCTTAAACCCGACTGTGCATACAAGTTCCCCTTACTTACAGTAACAGTGGATAGATAATGTGCATCAATGGTGGTACTGTCCACTGAATCTTTGAAAGATGAAAACCCCTGATGGGTGTCCTCCTGAGCATGCACCCAACATTGATGCTAGGTTAATCAAAGAAGGTCCATCTAGGTAGGGGTGTGGACCCCCTATTCCTTGGTATGTGGGATTGGATGGAGACATTGACGCGACTTAGTGGGAGCCCACCATGGTGGCTCCCATGCTGAAGTTGAAGTCGAGTTGTCTCAAAAATCCCTTAACTATTCTATACAGGTGAGTGTATCATATGAGAATTCTGAAGAGAGACTCCTGAAATGGTTGGAAGTCAGTGTGGGGAGCAATGTATCCCTACACAACCCTTGGAAATGGTGGAAAAATCGAGGCAGATAAGCCTACAAATCCTGGCAGTCCATTTTCCTAGTCAGGATGAACTCCTCTTGTTCATATCGCCAAAAAAGTGTGCCAATCAACCTTATATGAATAATATATAATGGTGTTATGGGGAATCGGTGCCCAATAGTGATATTCATGGAAGCTGTTGGGGTGGAGGTGGAGCCATGCGGGAATGCTGCAACATCGTCCCTCCTACCCCCACATCCATGGGAGGGTGAAAATTTATTTCTTGTAACTACTACTTAGGTCCTCCAAAGGAGGGATATTCTACTATCAGTATAGACATGTGGAAATAAAAACTCAATTCCCTAGTCGCATTTATTCTTCCATGGTTTGAGATAAAGATCCACATTGAAAATTCTACTGACTAAAATGGCCAGTGGTCAACTACCCCAAATTTTGGCGAGTTCCATGTCAGGCAAACTATTTTCTTGGAGAGACCTGGTGTCAGATATCTAAATCCAATGAAACACTCATCTGCTGCTATCTCAATTGCTACTAATCCCCATGTTGAGGAGAATCAATTCACATTAGGTTAACCATTTCCATTTACGATGTTTTTTCACTAGGCTCTGCCCTTGAGCATACACGTTGGATGCTCGCTGATGGTCAAATTGTACCCCACATTCCTTCCTTCCACTGGTGGGTGACATCTATAACCTATTAATAGATGTTTTCTCCTTGATCAAAATGGGATTATGGGATGTCGGTTTCTCTATCCATGGATTGCTCCTCATATATTGTTTCCTAGTCTGGGTCTCCCAGAAATATTAAGTCGTTGTTCGTGAAACTCATTCTCAGTGCGATATCTTTGTGGATGCTGGTTAATTATGCTTCTTTTATCCAAACATTCCAAGGGGTCCAGTCAGGGTAGAAACCTTCAGTTTGGAGAGTAGTCACACTAAGGAATATGTGTCATGTCTTGACTCTAGAACACTATAACACCTGCATTCTTCCTAATTAGTGGGATTCTCAAGGGTTCATAAAAGCGAGGCTTCCCAAATCGATCATGGGGTATCATATTCTAGAGGCTTGTGTCCATGGTTTTCCTCAGATTCCCATTTTTAACATGAGGTATACCATGAGTTTAACATCTAGTGGAGATGGATCAGACTCATTAGAATAATGACCAAAGTGGACTAGAAGGGTGCATCCCTATAAGGGAGCATTGAGAATGTTTACCAGATGGGTGGATCAGAATGCCCATTAAGGACAGACCCAGGATGGTGTGTCCCTAATAAAGTTAATATTTCACATCTTGATGGCTGGTCTGGACAACACAAAGAGAATATTAGAAATGAAGATGGTTCCTTGCAAATGGGACACCAAGGATTAAAATTGGATGAGATTAACCTTGTGGAGACTTCCTACATACCTTGATTGAAAAGGAAAATGGTCAAAACCCTCGTAGTTCAAATCAATGGTTTGGGGATTACACATTGAGATGGCCTATGGAATTTAATGAGTTCTCTAGGATGTTGTGGCCGAGTTAAATTAGGATGAGATGGAGGGGGTGTCAAAGGGTTGAATGAATGTAGATGGTGCTGGTGTGAAGGGAACCAGTGTGTGAATGTCAAAGTTGGGGTTGATCCTCAGAGAGGATTCCTACATATCATGATTGAATGGGGAAAGGATAAAAGTTAATTTAGTTCTAGAATGCGGTGAAGAGTCACTCTAGGAGGCAGATAGTGAGAATGGATGCATGGATGGTTCCCAAAAGAAGTAGAACCTTGGGCTATGGCATGGTCTTCTAGAAACATGAAGGATCGAAGGAGAGACCAAGATGAGACCTAGATGATTGGATTGAACTACAAGAAGGATTTATACATATCCATGTGGAAGGTAATAAATGTCCATGAAGATTAGGGGTGGTGCATAGAATCAGGGTGTACACAATGGACATCAATAGGAAGACACAATGGGGATTATGAGTTGTTATAATCCCATCAAAAGAGGGATAAATTTGGCTGGAGGAGTATAGGGAAGTGTACAAGGCTCATTAGTGGTTATCTTCCCAAATGGATCATAATTCCCCATGGAAGAGGATCCTAATGATATGTCCCAAGAAGGGATGATGTGACATCAGAATGGTACATCACTAAAAGGGAGCACCAAATTCAACTATTGGTCTGGGATTGAACCTCAAGGAGGCGTCCTATGTACCCAGTATAGAATACAATGATCAAAACCCACGTAGTTTGAGAATACTGTTTAACGTCACATAGGATGACCTTGAACTGATGCGAAGTGGTCCAAGCCAATTGGTGATGGATTTAACGTTAGGGAGGCTTCCTAAGTACCTTGTTTGAAAATGGCATGAATCAAAGTATTCAATGTTCACGAGGATGGGGCATGGAGATTATGCATGGTTAGAGGCCCATCAAAGTATGTGATGGTTTATTATTAATATAAGACCATGTTATTGATGCTCAATGTGAGAAACAAGAGGTATCATCTGACCTGACGATCATGTCATGAAAGAAGCAGCCTTGAAGAATGGTGTGGGGCTTACAAATGGATGGCTTCCTAGGGAGATGGATATTCGGCCTTACTCTGGTTCGGAAACCCAAAGAGGGTTTCCAAGTGTATGAAGAGGATATGTCCATCATACAGGGATCACCCCATGAAATATGGTTGGGGATTATGTGGAGACTGCCTGAGGAACACATGATGACAAAGCATAGTGGGAGAGAGGAGGATGATTGGAAAGTTGTGAAGTGAGAGGCTTCTGATTCCATCCCCTTTATGTCACTCTCAAGCCTAACACACAAGTGGAAACTCATATTTTAACATCATGTGTTAGGGATGAGGGTTACTTGGTATTTTAACTTCATGTAGCTCAGATTATGAGGACTAAATCTTCACCCCTTGGATTCACATAACTTGCACTGGACCACACATGTGGGTGGGAAGGCTCATGAAATTCCTATGGGGATTGAGGGGGAGGAGTGGTCACTCGAGGGGCTCATGTTAGCATGGCTATATGAAGATGCAATATCCATTAGTGTTCCTATGAGAAGAAGCATGAGGTAGTGAATGCTGTATAAAACACCACCTAAGGAACAATAAAATCACTACGTACAAGCCTGGAGGCCTGCATGAGGGAGGGGTTCTTGAAGCAGAAGGCCTCGTAGAGGGTGGATCAATGATGCACGAGTGATTCATGAAGATAAAGGGATTCACAAAGGAAAGGGTCTTATGAATCATGGAGGAATGTTCCTCCTAAAGGGAGGAGTTTCGTGAAGCATGATGACCCAACGAAGGCATGGGGTCAACATGTGCTTGGAGGGTGCTTCATGAAGACAAAATTATCTGCAAAGACCTGAGTTCCCAAAAAGAAATCCTACCTTTGTGATGACCATAGGGATTCATGAAAGGGAATACCCACTTTAAGTAGAGGATAATTGTAGAAAAAGGAAATCATAATCAAAATGGACAAGTACCTTGGGTGATACATTTTTCTCAATGGTTTGTTAAGCAATGGGTGCTTCACTAATCGGGAGGTCGGAAGGTGAAAGTATAGGGTGTTGATAATTTTGAAGGGGGCGGGGGGTATCTATTTATAGTAAAATAAGATCGTGATTTTTTGAAGGTGCGCCAAAATTAAAATAGTAAATTTATGATCGGAGGGAGTTTGTCAGATCACAAAGGCTTCAGTCTCCTTTCTCTATTACAACATCAAAGACGTATCCATCAGATCGTAGAGGCTTTAGTCTCTTTTCTCTACGGTGGATTAAAAAATGTATCTATCAGATTATAGAGGCTTTCGACACATTTCTCTATAGAAATGTCACAAATGTATCGGTCAGATCATAGAGGCTTCTGTCTCTTTTCTCTACAGTGGTCACAGAGGATCCCAGGATTCAATCTCTACACTTGTCATGGTGTAGAAAATATTATTGAAGTGGCTTCATGAGGAGTAACATTTGATGATTTTTCAATGTTTCCATTGATGCATGGATTTTGACACAAACACCCTCATTTCTAGGCCAATTAGAGTAAATCTAGTTGTAAATCAAATATTTGGGTATGTATAATCTGCATCTAGATTATCTTTTCTAGATTAGGGTTTGTATCTTCAGTGATCATATTATGAATATCTAAAACCCTTTATTTTTGGTGGAATTTATTTTGAGGCTTCAAGGTGTTCTTGATTCAAAATATAAGGCCACAGTTAGGTGCACGTTCATCAATAGATTATAATAGGAAGTATACAAGTTATATCCACTAGTTTTGTTGTAGATTTTTGTTTGTTCACTTTCATTAGTGGTTATAACATGTTTTACTTTTGATGCCTTTGGTGGGATTTTATAAATTAGAAATCTCAATAATGAATTGAACCCCTCATGGTACCTATGGGACTCGTTGAGGATGATTTGACTGATTTAGGGCCACCCATGTCGTGTTCCAACATTCTCAAACCCAGGAATTGGTAATGTAAGTGCAAGGTAAATGTATGATAATAAAAATCCATTGTTGAACATGTTGATATGTTTTGTGGAATTGAAAATGGAATATTGGTAGTGTTCCAAGATTTGAAATTGGATTAAGGGTTTTATTGGAATAGAAGAGAAATGGGTCTATTGGGTTAATTGAGATCTGGTGTGGTGGTTTATGAATTTTATTAGAGATTCATAAGGGAGTTAGTGAATATGAAAATATGAATATGTTAAATGGGTAATGGCATGTGAAATGATAAATACATAAAACGGATTTTCATAAGTGAATTCATAAATATGTGAAATGGGTTGATATGAGGGAATTATTGAATATACTTAGTTAACTGGGAATGGGGATGGGAATTATGCTAAATGGTCTATTTATGTAAATGGAAAATGTGTTAATGGGTTGTGTAATAATATTTATTTCAAATATTGATTGTTATGGATTAGGATTGCTATATGTCTTGGTTGTTTTTGGATATGATATGATTTATCCTTGATGAATGGATAAATAATCATGTCTACATGGCTTTGTAGCATGGGGTATTAACTGATGATCTACACCCAGAGGTCAAGTTTAAATGATTCTATAAACTCCACCCCACAAGGCATGGGTTAGGGAAGGGAACAAATCTCTATTCCCCTATTAGTTGCATTCCATCCTAACTAATTCTTCCAAGTGAGTACAATGTGTTGTTATGACGTGTTATCCCTTATGAGATAGGGACATGAATTAACCCCTTATGCATAGTGATGATTTCCTTGAACCCTTTTGTGAATGAAACAAATTTCTATCCCATAGAACACATATTGATAATAAATTAAGTAATGAAGATAATGCAAATAATGAATTTGTTATAAAGGATATAAATATTTAAGGTAAATGTTGTTAACTAATAGAAACTGAGCTGTCTTTTATTTATATTTCATTTATTTAGTACTTCCATACACTATATATTTAGATTTTATATTCTTAATACACCATTAGTGGTGTACTATTGAGTTGTAATCACACAATACTTAGGTGCCATTGGGTACTTGAGAATATTTCATGATTTCATGAAAGGATGTGGGAAAAGGCCCAATGTTAGGAAGTTTGGTTGGTCTTGGGATGTACATGGATAATGTTATAGGTTTGGGGTCATGATTGTTTTATGTATTAAACTATTTTCTTTATTTTGGGTTTTTTTCACTTGGAACTATTAACATGACAAGGTTTATTTACTATTGGTTATGGTTTGTACCCAATTTTGGGAGATAGTTGTTTATAAATTCTCATTGGTTGTCATATGTTTTTTATTATATTATTTTTATTTTATGTTGTGTATTGCTATGGTAAAAAGGGTATAGTCTCCCCATGTGTCCTTTTATACCCACATTACTTGTCAGAAACCTTTGGTGTACGGGGGGGGGGGGGGGTGCACTTGGGGTCATGTGGCGACCTGGATCAGGGCACCGATTTAGTAGATTCCTGGTTGGGGATGTTACAATGTGGTATCAAATAGGTTCTTTTCTATGTTCCTACAATTTGGTAGCGTATAAAGGATATTAGGATTTTTCATTCCTTTTAAATGATATCATTCTTGGGTGTTATTGTCCCATTTTTTAGGGAAAACCCAAGTCATCCAGGGTTGGAATTGTTGTTATTAGTGTCCGTTGGTACATTGGATGATACTTCACCACAGTGTGGAACACTTGTGGTGTGATTTGAATGTTTTTTGATATATATATTGAGTCCATAATGGTGGGGAACTTCACATTCATGCATCATTATAGGAACCTAGGTATAAAATTGACATGCGTTAAGGTAGGCACAAATTGTATGGGTGTGTGGCATATAGAAGGTACAATGCATTTTTCTTACTTATAAATTTAAATAAAATAGTGCCTAATGAAATGATGAAGATGGGGGAAAATGGGAAGAATGTAAAATAATGGTTAATTTATTTTTCTAAATTATGTTTAAGAATGAGACAAAATATTGGTTATAGTAAGTTGAAAAATGGGAAAAGTACCTAAAAGGGAAAGTATTGCTTTTTGAAAGTTGAATTTGGTTTAAAAAGAGAATTTCTAATGAAATAATTGTACCAATGATATTTATCTTACCCCATATTGACCATATAGTATGGTAATAATGGTTAAGGGTAGTATTATTTAATGAATCATCTTCTTTGGGATCGTGTATGCGGAGTCGGTTGATTATGGAAGGTAGTTTATTTTTCTATTGTGGTTTACACCAATTGGACTTCCCTTGAAATATTTGTTGATGAAAATGTTTTGAAGTATAGATCTGATTAAATAAGGGATTTGGGGAATGTGGGATAAATTAATCATTCTAATGGTTAAACCATTGGGTTTTCAATATGGTGAGGTTTATTTTGAAAGGATGTGTAATGATGGATCTTCAGTGAAGACAGGTATCCAGTAGTCCTTTTTTGTCCATCTGGACCCTTGGTGTGGGTTGTTTGGGAAGTGATAGTTCCCTATGGAGGGACCATGAAAATATGTCAGGAGACCTCTATGAGTGTCTATGTGTGGATAAAGGTGTTATCCTTATTATTCTTTTAGTAGGGTTATGAACTTGAGGTTTTGAGATGTTTCTTAGTAATGTGAAGGTGGTAAACCATGTGGGTTGTGAGTGTGTAGGTTGTATGTTGGACATAGGGATCAGTGTCTTGGTCATGGGGCTGTTAGTGATGAGTGTTTCATGATGGTTGTGGTGACCCATGTGGGTTTATATATTAAGAGTTGTGTTTGGACCCTAGAGTGGGTGTTTTTGCTCGTGGTGCAGATGTGTGTGTGCAAGTATGATTGGTGTGAAACCTTGAGAGAATGTTTTCTGGGGTTCATTGGATGTACTATTATAGAATGGGGGTAGGATGGCCATCGTTAGTGAAGAATTTCTGGAATTTTTATGTATATGTCATAGAGAGGGATCCAAGTGACTGGTAACCCTTAACCCATGTTTCGGAAGTTGGTATCGTTCGATTCTTGAGAGAGACCCATGAGAGTGGTCGACCATTTTTTCAGTGCTCCTGGATGCATGAGGTATGGATGGAAGTTTTGGTTCTGAATAGGGGTTGATTTCCATGGAGGGATAAGTGGGAAGGCCAATGGTTTGGGGAGACATGACTTGATTTGTGACACTGAGTTGTTAATTTGGGTTAAAGTCAAGGGTGACCTCTTGGGGGATAGTTTAATGATGCATGTTCCTTAGAATATGAATCATGGGATATGATTCATTGGGGGAATCAATATATAATGAATAACATCATGTTTGGTTATATTGTTTTCTAGTTCCCTGGTTCATTTATTAGGGCACCTAAATACTGGTAGTTGGTTCTAAGGTCGTTTTGAAGGGTTGTATCTCTTAGATGTATGACCCATCTATTCAGATGATAATTAATGGAGGGCTCAATGTTGATTTTTTTGGAGAAATGAAAATGTTGACCGAAGCATGTTTAGAATTATTTCATTGTAAAGGTGACACCTATGGTGAGGGTGGTCATGTGGTTAGTCTTTTAGTATTTATGTGTTAATTTTCAGGTGTGATGTTTACGATGTATCATAGCCGTTGGGGTTAACATACTATGAGGCTTGATCAAGTGAGAAAATGGATTTTGGGATAGGATATAGGTATTTTTTGATCATTTGATATAAATTTAGTTTAAATTTGTTGTTGTAGGAATATATAATACATTAAGGGATCTTTTGGGGTCTTGATGTGGGAACATAAAGGTTAGGCATGGGTCTATTTGGAATGGGTGAACTGGTGAATCTAGATAAGGGTATGTCAATCTATGGGGAACCAATGTTGAAAGTGTGGCTATGCGAGAGACCCCAGTTTTGAACAGTGAGTAGGACCTCTATGTTTTTGGTTGTCAACTGTTAGGGTTCAGTTGTAAGAACTCAAATGGTGTGGTGGCAGTAGTGTCAAAGGTAATTTTGGTTTGTGGCTGATTCAAAGAGAGTATTGAATTCATGGTGTGCTAGTTTGTAAACCCACATGATTTGGGTTGTTTGAGTGTTGATGAGATGTTATGGGTAGGGAGGCCTAATATGATCGACATAACAAGGTTTTTCCATAGTGAGAGGTTATTTTTTATGGATAAGCTGGAGTGATGTTATTGGACAACTTCTTAGCATACTTCAAACTAGTGATGATCATGCCCAACACCATGACATCATCCTGAGTATGATGAAAATATCTAGCTTTGCGCTTAGTGACCAGAATGTGTTATGGTTAGGTATGTGACATATTGGAGTTTACACTCATGGGGTGGTAAAGGTAAGTTTGGATGGTGGGATGTCCACCACCGATAATTTAAGGGTGAATTATAAAAATGGACTGGGTGTTGATGAACATCCAGAGTTCCATTCACAGAATTCGGGATTGAGTACTAGGTGATACTATTTTGTTGATATGGGAAAATCTATATGGACCATTCATGTTTTGAGGTAAATAAAACGACTAAATAATGTGCCATGGTGATTGAAATTACTTGAGAAAAGATATGATAACAAAACTCCTAAGGCAGGGATTAAGAAGTCAGTCCAGTATGTGTGGAGTAAAAGCATGGATTTGATATAGGGGACTTGGGGTGATAATTAAAAAATGTGAGGTGCATGTTGGGTCTCTTAGAGGGGATATGTGGATCTCGTTTGTGGTCTTTTATTGAGCCAAGTGTTTTCTTTGGGATCAGTGTGGTTCTTATTTAAATTTTAGTTTCATGTCCTAAATTAATTTCAGGGTTTTTAAAGATATGAAAGTTGTTCGTGGAGAGAGGGGTTGGGTTCTATGTCCTCATCTGAGGTCGGGTATGGACTCTAGTTGGTATGATTGGGTGACCATGGAGTGTCCTCAATTATAATTTCATCTTGTCCAGGTAAGGTAGTGTCATACCAAAAGAGGATCCCATCATTTCTAGGATGAGTCATCTACGGAGAACTTGACTTGGCTTAGAGAAAAGAGTATGTTTGAAATATTGGAATGGACTTGCGAAAGGAATTACCCATCTTTAGTTAGTTTTTTTATAGTTGGAGTTATTATTTTGAAAATGATGTTGGGTATGGTGAAACCTGAGGATAGTTTATAGGATAGTGGATGCGGTGACGGTAGAGTTCTACTGGAAGATAGGAAACACTATTAGTAGATGCATTAGATGATATTGATTAGACACAAGTTAGTAAGAACCTTGGGAAGAAAGGAGTAGCATGACGACAATGGAGGACTATTGTTTTGGGAAAATATATTCTGGGGTGGTCCAACATGTTATCGTGAGAAAGGAACGAATGTGGTAGGTAGTGAACCACATCTAATTTGGTCTTTTTGGTAACAAGTGTGTTTTAGAAATGAAGTTGTTCTTGGGAACAATTTAGGTCTGTTGTGAAATTTGAGTTGGGGTTCTAGGGTTATTTTTCGATAGTGGAGGTACCAATGTTAGGAATGTGAGTGACTGAGCTAATGTGTGTTTTGGAATCACCATAGTAGAAACTGGTCAGTTGGTGATGTGACTGGTGTTTCAGTTTGAAGGGACTCCAGAAAGTAAAATTTTATTATCTTGGCCTTTCCAATGAGTGTTGGATTGGATTTTTATTGGTTGAGTTTTCTTAGGGTTTTGGTTGTGTTTTGGACCATTGTTTATTGAATGGGAAAATTGGATTACAAGCTATGGATCGACGTAGGTCGGGATGTGTTGTTTGGAAAACTGAGTGTTTCTTCGAGTGGACTCAAATATTGGGCATTGTTGGATTTTCTTAAATAGGGTAAAATGGCCGCAAGTTATTTGGTTTATGACTTGTAAGGAGGATCAAACCGAAGATATTTTTATTGTATCATTCATGATGGTATGATATTGTGTGCAACATTTCCTTATTTTGTGATTTAGACATCGTTTCATTAGATTATCTATTGAGATATGGTGGTTGATGAATGTGTTGAAGTTGATAAGTCCTTTTAACATCATCCAGTATATTTTTTGGATCATATTGAAATGTTTTATGGGGTAGGATTATGAATTTAGATGAATTTATGTGGAATTATGATGATGTTCAAGAGGAAAATCTAGAAAGAAAGATGTATAGTCATACCTAGTGACCTGATCTCTTTTATTGGAAGTTCAGCTATTATTGGGAAGTGGGATTTAAGAGTAACCATTATAATATGTGGAGTTTGTATGATTCTCGACATCGAGGTGGCACATCATTGTTTGAATATTATCTTCAAATAACTTTTTTTGGTAAATGGAATATTTCATTAGAGTGTGTGGAGCCTCAATGATGTTCTAGGGATTTTATAAAAGAAAGAATGGAAAACTGGGCCAAACTATTGAAGGTGCACGATTGGAACATGATTATGTAAACCATCCAGCCTTCCCAAGAAAATCATGCAACCTTAGACAGTAGAAAATATCATAGTTGGCACATGGTTTGTAATCCATGAAGGCCTGCCTAGGTAACCATGTAACTCTTCTACCCTTGGATAATGGTTGGACCATGGGTTACTCATGGTTTGGAAAACCCTCTGGGGAAACCGTGAACCCCTCTAAAAGTTGGAAAATTTATACATTTTCCCTCATGGGATTTTAAGAACATTGCCCAAACTACTCTCCCATTTCCTACCTTGAAACCCTAGTTTGATCCAAGGCTCCCAAATCTTTCAATATATCTATCTACCTCATTTTTAGGCTATTTTGAGCTCCGTTATTTGCAGATCAATGCTCTGGGTATGTTTAATCTCCCTCTTGGTTCCCTTTTCAAGATTAGGGTTTATATCTTGGGAAATCTACTTACAAATCACTGAAACCCTTGTTTTCCACTGGAATTTAGGTTGAGGGTGCAAGGAGTTCATGAATTTAAATCTACGGCCATGATTTAGAGGGTTTTTTCAACATATTCGAGGAAGTTGGTCCACAAGTTATTTCATATAGTTTTGTTTTAGATTTGTGTATGTTTATATTCAATATTTATTATACCTTGTTGTAATTTTGATTAATTTGGTGAGAATTGGTAAATTTTGAATCTAAATAATAAATTAAACCCCTCATGTTCCCAATGGGATGCATTGTGGTTGATTAGACTAGTTTTTGGCCACCCATGGGGCGTGCCAACATTCTAGGATATAAGAACTGGTAAAGTAATTACAACGTCGATGTGTGTTAATATAGATCCCTTGATGAAAATGTTGATATGTTTTGTTGAATTGGAAATGTAATATTTGTGGTCTTCCTATATTTGATAATGGCTTAAGGGGTTATTTGGTATGTCACAAAAATAGGTTAATTGGGTTAATTGAGATCATGTCAAGTGGATAATGAATTTTGTTAGACATTATTATGGAAGTTAGTGTATATAAAATCCTTAGTATGTTATATTGATAATGAAATGTGAAATAATAAATCTATTAAATGAGATTTTTATAATGGAATTTATGAATATGTGAAATGGGTTGATATGAGAAAATTATTTAATATGCTTATTGAGATAGGAATGGGAATGAAAATTTTACTAAACGGGCTTTGTAATTTAAATGGAAAATGTGTTAATTTATTGAAAAAAATTATTTCCCAAGTTGATTTTTATGGCTCATGATTTCTATATGTATTAGGTGTGTTTGGTTGTGATATGGTTTATGGGTAATGAATGGATAAATAATAATGTTCACATGGCTTGGTAGTGTTGGGGTATTTAATGATGTTCTATGCCCACATGTCGAGTTAGATGGATGCTCTAAAATCCACCCCAAAATGCATGAGTTAGGGAAGGGGATGAAGATCTATTCCCCAAATAGTTTCATTCCACCCAGACCGATGATTTAAGGTGAGGAAAATGTGTTGTTGTGATGAGTCATCGTTAGTGATATATGTACTTTACTTATTTCTTTATGCATAGTGGTGAATTCCATGAACCCTTGTGTGACTGACATGAATACCTAACCCATCAAACACATATTGACAATTATTTAAGTAATGAAGATGATACAAATAACTAATTTTTCATTAAGGTTAGTAATAGTTAAGGTAAATTTGTTAAATTATGGCACCCAATATTTCTTGTTATTACTTGTCATTTAATTATAAATTTCATGAAAAATCAATTTAGATTGGATATTTTTTATACACCGTTAGTGGTGGCCTACTGAGTTGTAATGACACCCTGCTCGGGTGCCATTGGGTACCTAAGTGTATTTCATACTTGAAAAATAGAAAAAAATAAAATTCTCAGTGCTAGGGAGTTGATTGTGGCTTGGTATGTTCATAGACAAGGTTCCGGATATGGATTCAGGACAATTTTCTGGATTATTCTATTTTTCATTATTTTGTTTTTTGTTCACATGGTATTGTTAGCATGAAATGACTTATTTATTATTGGATACGGTTTATACCCCATTTTGGAGATAGTTTTTTATGAATGGTCATTGGTTATTACATTTTTCTCATTCTAATCTATATATTTTTTACTGTGGTTGACTATGGTAAAGAGGGTATAGTTTCCACACCTAAACTTTTAGACCCTCCCTCATAGTCGACAACCTCTCGAGTACTAGGAGGCGTGATTGAGGTCCTGTGGTGACCTATCTCGGGGCACCAGTTCTTGTGGAGTCCGAGTCAAGGGAATTTAAAAAATCATCCATATGTTATTATTATACACCACACAAAAGAGAAAATGTGGTGAAAATATCTTAATTCTCAATGAATGATAATTGAAACTAGAAATCCCCTACCTTAAAAACTGATTAGCATCATATGTTCTTTAATACTTGAACAATAGAAAAATATGAGTTATTTAAATAATAAAATCTTACAATGTTCATTATATTTTCATTCTATATTTTAAATCATTTATGACCATGTTTCATTTACTTATATCATCCATTAAGTTTACGTTGAACATTTTGAGGACATTCGATTCATAATCAAAAAAAATATCAGTAAGAGGAAAATTGAAAAATAGGTCAATATTACATCATATATAGAATAATAAACATTTTAAAATAATAAATTTTACACATTAATTAAACATTTAAAAGCATCCATGTAATATGGTTATGGAACATTAATTATGTTACCATCATGGAAATGGTTGGTCATACATACAATGAGTAACATTTCTATTTTTCAATGATCACGAGTGAAAAAATTTAAGTAATATTTTCACTTTATTACTATATAATAAATATAATAATATCTTTTTAAATATTGTAATATATATCATCTGTGTGATTTAGTGATGAAAACTGATTCACATTGCGTTGTGGAAGAGGTTATCTATATATATAAATGACAATGTAATCATTTTTAAAAGGATATAATGGTAATAAAAATATGATTAATTATCTTTCGATAATGATTACCATTTCCATAATAAAAAATATATAAATTAAATACAACCTTATAACTATACTCAAGAGGTAGTGATGGAAAGCAAAGTACATGGTTTGCAAGGTTGTAGTCCTCTTACACATGAATAATGGTTCTATTTCCCATTTGATGGAAGAAGAAGATGGATAAGATTTAGGAAATTTTCATAATATCATATTATAATATTTTACGTACTAATATTATTTTACCAACATGTTTAGATGAGTTTTCAAGGTTATAGAAAAAGAAATAAAACTAAAACTTAGGGTTAAAATTTATACGACTTCTTCAGAAAACCTCTATTTTTTGTATCTTAATCCCTCTAAGGTTGATTTTATGACTAATATAATAACAATAGTATATGTTTAAGGATTTTTGGAAGTTTTTTATTGGTAATTTGTGAGTTATTGTGCTCAAAAGGTGTATGGATGAGAGGAGTAGAGGTTCTATTTTATATGTGAGGGGAGGGACACTCTTTTATTATTTCTAAACATTAAAATATTATAATGTAAAATTCATATAAAATTGGTTATTAATGAGGTTAATTTTTGAATTAGATATTATATATTATAGAATTAATCTCATAAATATGATTTAAAAATTTTTCATAGTTATTTAACAGTTATCTCTTTAGTTTATCCCTCATTACCCCCTTCTATCCTTAACTGTAGTTACAAATTTTTCAATCATTAAGGGATATAAATTTATTTATAAGTTAATTATTTGTTCATAAATATTCCATGGTTTATATTTTCAACCATTTCACACTAAAACTATCATATTTTTGGTTTTTATGAATTTTGAATCATTTAATAAAATATTATATAACATAAAATATCATTAATGTCATTTTAAAGAACTATATACATATTTTAACTTTAAAAACATAAACATGTGTTTGAAATTGGAATATTAACTATTAAAAAACCAATGATAAATTTTTATTAACCATGAAATACATTTTAAACCATAGTCAAACCATTAAAATAAATTACATTTGATGTTTTTAAAATTATTTACTATAATTTTCTACTTTTTTACAAGCATTGTGTTAGTGTTGAAAAAGCGTTTAAGGTAATTATGTAAGAACTAAAAATTATAAGTAAATTAGAATCATAAATAAAATTTAAATATTCTCAAAATTACCTTTAATATTCACTAAAAAACTACTTTTATCCCAATGTGACTATATAAGTGAAATTTAAAAAAAAGGGAGTGAAATGTTTTACCTAAAATTTTATATTGGACATTATCAATGAAAAAGGATCCAAGTGACCATAAATAAAAAAATTATACAATTAAAGGTGATATAAATTCATTAAATAGGGTTAAGAAAAGTTTTAGGTCAATCTAATGGCCTCTTAACATCAGTTTTAACCTTAATTTACTAGTTTTACTTTTTAGTGGTTATAACTATTTATCATAGTTACCTTTCATTGTTAACAAAAATTAAGTTGAAATTATTACCCAATGTTAATTATTTTAATTTCATATATATCATCCATTATATCTAATTATGTGTATATAATTGGTAGATTTTAATTTAAAATTAAACCTTTAAAGTGCGAGAAAAATAGATTTTCCAGAAAAATATATATTCTTTAGTATAAAATGTTTTTATACCCAAATAAAGAATAAAATTGATTCTAATGGCCTTAATTGTATTATTCATGATATTATTTAACTAATATTAATTTGAATTAACTTTTAAATTAAATCGATCTTTGTATAATCAGGAATGAAAAAGATAGTTTAAAATTAAATTAAATATTTTTTAATATCCCTTGAAAATCACAATTCTTGAAAACAATTCTCAAATATTCGATATATATATATATATATAATTATAACCTAAACACGCACACATAGGTATATATATACATAATTCGTAATGTGTTTATTTTTATTAATACCTGTTAATTTAACGGTTTGATTTTAACAATCATATTTAAATAATAATTTGTTTTTCATTTATGCTCGATGTTTCATGCATTAAAAGATATTGAACATAGTGAAAGTATTTTAAAATATTGGGGCATTAATATTTTATTTTTTCATTCAAGTATTACTAATTCCCATGTGAAATAGAATTTTAATCACCTCTTGATTCTTCTATTTCAACCAATTTTAACAACTAATGAGAATAATTCTATTATTAAGGAAACCTGGAACTTGATTCATTCATAAAATGAAATGATAAGAAAATCATGTCACAAAACATTTATATTTTGAAAATCATTATAAATGTTGTAGAAAATTACCCAGAATATATCCTTTTATTCCTATTAAAAATAATTTAATCTATATACACATTCATATTTAGTAGATTTCTGTTGTTTTCCTTGACAAAGAGATATCAATCCACTTAATTTCCTAAGAATAATTTTATAATAGTTTATATTTAATTTTATAATTCTTTTATAAGGTTTTATTTTTAAGAACATTTTAAATATTCTTTAATTTGAAATATTTTGAACCATGATTATTAAGAATAAATACTTGTGGTTATTCAATATGGAGACTAACCTTGAGTTTAACATTAATAAAATATTATAATACATTTATATGAAACGTGTAATAATTTATTTTAGCACACATCACAAGAAAAATATGGATCATTTATATAATTTCTTCTAGATAAAATGTCTTATCAATGTTGGTACCTGTAATTTGAGACTATCCCTTCCTAATAAGATTATTATTTCAATATGAAACTTACCCCTTGTTATTGAGTTTATTTTGTAAAAAATATTTATTTAAAATCATGAACTTTTAGCACAATAAATAAATTAGTATGTTTCATTATTTTCAATTTGATTTAGAATATCCTAAATTACTATAATCTGGTTACTATGTTTTGTTTATTTATTAACACTATTAAATTTTACCTATGAACATAAGCTATTATGATAGGATTTTCTTAATTTTTTTTGGTTGTAACACCCATTCTACTATAATTTATTATGTTTTTAGATTGAACATTTTCTCTATCTTTTTAAAATATGGAATCGTCTCATTCTAAATGTTTAGTCATTATTAATTTTTTTAAAGCAAATTGTGCATTTTATGTCAATATATTGTTGAAACAAAATTCACCCAAAGCTATCCAACACATTATCCTTTAATTACTTTAATATAAACATCAATAAAAAATGAGATTATTGATTTATCTTGATCCCCCGTGTCAATGTTTTGATTAATATTAATTATTTTCCACATATTTATTTTTTTACACCACAAAATTATTTCTATGAGTTTATAACCAAGTAAAACACTCTTATTCCCTCTCTTATCAAATGTTTGGAATTTCTACCATTTTTTTGATGCAAATAGTTATAAAAAACACCATTCAAACCCTTGATGTTGGAATTCATCCCAAAAAACTTATCATAGGGCATGTTTATTGATTTCTTATAAATTTAACCCAAATTGAGTATATTGAAAACCGTAATTGGAGACTGTCTCGAAAATATTTTTTAAGTACTATGATTTAATAATAGATATCTTCCCATGCCTACTATACTATAATACTTCCTTTCTATAATATTTTTGTTCTAGTGTGTATAGAATTTCATATTTATTCCTTATTCCACGCTGATCTATATATTCCAGAATAGTCTCATTCTTGTACTTGGATCCATTATTGGACTTAAACCTATAGATGACATACCCCATATATTTTTCAACACTACATTGAAAATTCATTATGGATTACTCAACATTAAATATAAAGAAGTTATGTAAGTTAAATTATTAACAACATTAACAATCTAATTATGCTAATTTGAATACTTCAAGCTCATTTAGAAAATATCTTCAAAATGATTTAATCCAATTTACTCCTTTGTTTTGATCTAATTAATCTTGTTACTCTTATTCTCTATATTTACTTCAGGATAAACATCACATGAATTGATCCTATTTTAATTTATTTTTGAAATATTTATCATATCTCTATATTTTTCATGTTTTTCCATGTTCATTTGGCATAAATCCAATATTCTATATCAAATATCACTCTTTTCCTTAATATAGATACTAAAAGTGTTTTTATCATTATAGATTTTTATTATATTGACACTTTTATATTATCCATAAATGATAATAATGAACTAATTTAATCTTATAATGTCACATACTTTCATTCAAAAAATAACCTTATTACCATTCTCTCAATTTATTAGAAAACATAAATTTTTTGATTAAACTCATTGATAAAGAAAATATCATTTGATTTGAATTTACTTCCACTAATTTGGGTTATCCAAAAAACAAATATATTTAACGATTCATTTTTTTGAATGCGAAAAATCCCCCATCATACCTATAAATTTACATCAATAGTTTCTTGTATTTACTCTTGTGTGATGTGTAACCACATTCTAAGATCCAATTATTTTCTCATTTTTAATATTTATCATCCAAATCAGCCACTATTACATGATCTTTATCACTAATCCTATTATAAAATATGTAATTCCCTTTTTATTCATCTACAATGGAAGAACTTTTTGATAGTTATTAATAATGTTTTTAGAAGGATCACACAAAGTATATTATTATTTAATAACATAATAATAATGTTATAACTTCACTTTCTCTTTTATATGTCATCTCAGATGGCCTATTTTATCATCCACTTGTCTCCCCCAAATTCATTTCCACACATTGATTATGGGTAATTAATATAATAAAAAATCATATTTTATGTGTATTTTCATATAGTAGATCACCAAATTTTTTCTTAAAATGAAAACCTCCTCATTGATTCGACATTATATTTCTCAAAATCTACTCATTAGATTATAATTTTTTGTGTACCCTGATGGTTTTATATAAATTCCATATTTGTATTTGTGATTTACTTCACCCATGGTTTCTCTTTAGTCTTAGCTTCAAATTCCTCTCACTTATGTTATTTTTTTGAATTTTTAGTATAAAAATTATAATAAAGAATGAACGTATCATACATTTTTAGTGATTTTACTATATTCCTTACCATCTCATCACTACAACAATTTATACATTTCATTGAGATCACAAATCTTAGTCACATATCTATATCGCTTCTTGATAAATTCCAAAATATTTTTTGCATAATGAGACTCATTCAATGAATCATTATCCTTATATAAAGTTATATTTTCCCTTTCAATCTTACCATTTTAATATAATGAAACCATTAGATCCATATGAAACTCAAACAATTTTGTTTTTTTGATTTTATATTTTCATTCTTTTCTACTTCCTTCTTCTTCAACAGGGATATCATTAGAATGTCTTGATTGATCCATGAAATATTAATGATCTTCATAGACTTTGTGTTTTTCCCACTTTAACTTTCTTCATTGTTATATGACATATTTTATTCTCATAGATAATTTTAATTTTAGATGCATTAGAGATTCCCTTCCCTTTATAGATATTTCATACACTCTGATCTAATTCCACATTACACATCCTTTGTTATATTTTTACTTTATCATCAATAACTTATATTTTATTATTATCTGGTAAATTTGAATAAATTTGTAAAAAATTTTACATTTAGGTCACTTGAAAGTTTTTTTCATTATAATTACCTTTTTTAAGTCACATGACTATATATATTAAAATTTAATATTTTTTGAATTTCACAGAATCATCATAAAAAAACAACTCATTTTGATCAGAGTTTTTGTTTAGAAGATATTTTATCATTTTATGGTTTTGAAAGAAGTCACCAATTCATATTTTTCTTTCTTATTTGATGTTTGACCCATCCTCATGTTATAAGAAATAATGATATCTTTGAGATTATTGGTGGTAAACACAACCGTGTACTGATGCTCAAGTATATATATTTTAAAATTGATATTGTTTACTAAAATCATCATAAATATCATGACAATGATTAAATAATCATGAAAATCAACCGTGAAAACCAATTATCTCGAGACAGTGGCGTGAGTATGGTTAGCGCATGGGTTTCCAAACCGTGCGGACTAACCGTTCGAACACTTAAAAATAGGGTTTTAAATCCAATCTCCCTAGGGGTTACCTCATTTTCACTCCAAACTATCTCCCACAAGAGACACACTTGGGATTTTTAGTTCTCCAGTGTTGGAGGGGCTCCCCTACTGATTTTGAAAGCGATTAAAAGGAGTTTCAAGGAGGTTTGATGGTGGTTTCTTCCAGGTAAGTTTGTTCTCTTGGTTTCACTTTGGTTTCCTCTAGATCTACTATTCTGCCATTTTTGGTTTTATAGATATACATTTTTTTCATGTAGATATAGTGTTTTTTCTGCCTTGGGTGTTGATTTTATGGCTTCTGGATGTTAGGGAAGGGGATCTAGAGCGGTTTCAGTGGTCTGTTCGCCGGATTTGAGGTGTATCTTATTATGGGTCGACTTAACAGGAACCCTAAAGGTAGGTGGATTCTCTTTCAACTCCACATTTCTTGAACTTGAATCGTGATGAAAATTAATTTGTTTTTATTACAATTAATTGAGTTTTTGATGTGAAAAAGTAGTTATAAATACCTTGGTGGTGTGTTGGTGATTTTTGGGGAAAAATGGGGCTTTGTGGTGAAATGATCTGGATATTTGATTTTAGAATGGAGGTTTTTCAATGGGTTGATGGGATTGTTTTGTAAAAATGGTGGATGAAAATGGTTTTTAGTAAAAATGTAGTTTTATTGAAATGTTTTTTGGAATGGAAAATGATTAAATGGAGATTTAGATAAATGGGGTTATTTATTTAAGTGAATTGGAATGCGATGGGAATTATTGGATATTTTTGTGTGGCCTTGGTTTTTAGTGATTATTGGCATATTAATAATTATGGTTTGTGTGGAGTTATGTGGAAGTGGGTGGGAAGTATCACTATAAAAAGTTATGGAGAGTGGTCGGAAGAACAAACTTTATGGATGTGGGTGGAGAGTCTCACTATAAAAGGTGAGGGATAGTGGTTTGAAGAATCACCATTATGGGTAGTGGTTAGGAAGTACCACTAGTTGGAAATGTGGTGTGCAAGATGGGAAGAAGTCCCACTATAATGATTTTTTTGTAGTGCTAATGTGAAATGGTAAAATGGATTATAAAATGGTTGTTTGGTTTTCCCTTGGGTTTCATGTTTTGGGTAAAGGGGAATTGGTAAGGGTTTATTGGATTGTGGTAATGGTTGCACAATTTACTGTTTTATATAAACTGCTGATTATAAATGTGCTAACAGTTTTATCATATTGGAGTGTGTAAGAAAGTCACTTGGGGAAAACCAAATGAGTATTAGTACTTACCCCCTACGTTGGCACTTGGGTGCTTTTTCAGTTGTTGTATTCTGGGACATAGGTAAAGTTAAATAATCTCATGGTCAGTGGTTATTAGTGATGCTTGGGAGATGTGGTGGTGCATGGAGCATGGAGATTGGTGTGGATCTGTGGAGTATGTCTTGGTTTATTTTGGGTATCTTGTTTAGTCTTTCTCAAGGTACTTTGAAATTTTGTTTGGTTGTATTGGTTGTTTAGAATTATTGTGGAATTGTTGGTTGTCTTTAGGTAATGTATGGGTTTGGTTTTTTTGTTGTCAGGCATCATATAGTTTTTCTTTATTGGACTATTTGGTTGGTTGGTTGTATCTGAAGGGAAAATTGTTCCCCAAATTATTCTCGAAGCCCTCAGAATTTATTTCTAGCCTTTGTCACCTTGGGAATATCGCTTAAGGACAAGTATAATTCTCCTTCCCTCTCAATTCAATAAGATGGGGGGATATTATATGTGGTATTAGTTTTTTAGGTCCTAGTATTTCATGTTAGATTAGTTGTTCGATCCTTGGTGTTGATCATTGGTCTTGGTGTTGACATCCATTCTTGGTCTATTCCTTGAGTCGGGATGGTAGTAAGGTGTAGGATTGTCGGAACTTGTAATGTATAACATAAAAGGACATAACTAACCATTTTATGCTAAAGTTCAAGTTACCATGGAGTTGGGTACATAACTGTTTAAAGACAATTATAAGTATTGGTTATCTCATTGTCATGGGTGTATCCAATGAGATGAGCATGGAAAGAATGGTGGAAATGACTTCCCACTAGGATCCTTATTTCATTGAGGTATATTGATTTGTTGTGTGGTATGAATGTGTGGATTTTGGAAGATTCTGAATTGGGTTTCAAAATGTAAGGGTTTGACCATCTAAATTTTCGGTATTTTTAAAATGGGTTGATGTTCAAAAAATGGGGGATTTTTTTTCAGAAATGGTGCAATGTGGGAAATGTGAAATTGTGGAAAAACTGGTCGTGATAGTTTCTATATAATTGACATTGAAATTGTATACCTTCAGTTTTTGGGAAGTGAGACTTATGGTGATTCTTATGTTGATGGAGATGGAACCAGGTAGGTATCCTAGAGACCAATCAGTGGAAGCTAATAGAAATGTGGTTGCACCTGAGCCCCAGGTGAACCAGCAGTTTCCCCAAAGCACCATTCAAGATTTTCAAATAATGCAGTCATGAATGAAACTCGATACGCCTATTATGATATCTATCATGGTCGGAAATAAATGTAATGGATGTATGATTTTCCTCATGAGAGGATTTGTGTACCCTAACACTGAGATAAATAGAAAGAGAGAAATCATTTCTCACCGACATGGAGCACAAATTTATTGGACCAAATGATTGTTAAAACTTCTTCTAAGACCCAAGGGTAAGTTGGGATGTTTTCAGTGTGGCTCTATGAGCCACATCAAGCAGGATTGTAACACACAACCTCAAGCATGTCATTATTGTTAGTAGATGGGGCATCTGTATTGTTGTTTCCGTAATGCTATGAGGTCAGGTGTTCGTGACACTCCTTAGAAAGGGAAGTGTTAGCAGGACAATAATGAGCAGATCATTTTAAGCATGCACGTACTAGGATTTGAGCATGTTATGTTGGATGATCATTTGGGACCATCCAGAGTGTAAGGTACATTTCATTTAATTTCCATGTTGATGCATGCTTTGTTTAATACATGTTATTCCCATTATTTTCTTACTTTTCATATCATTGATCTATTGGGATTACATGTGGAAATTATGCCTTCTGTTTTTAAGCTAAAAACTCTTCAAGGTCAAAGAGTTTCGAGCCTTCCTATGTCAAGCGTGTTATTTATTTGTGGATAACATCGAATTGATGTGGCATTTCTCAATGTTTGGGATGGATGCTTATGAAATAATCCTAGGAATGGATTGGTTGATGATGTTTATGGCCCACATTGATTGTTATGTGTGAATGGTTTGTTTTGTGATGGAGGATGGTGTTAGACATCTCCTTAGAGGGGAGATGAATGCAAGATGGGTGCAACAGGTTTATTGGCACCAACTGTTGGAACAATCTCATACCATTTAGAGGACTTGTCATTGGCATCAGTGGAAGGTGTTGAGAAGAGTTTTCCTCCGATAGTTGTGGATCAGTTTATGGATGTTTTTCCTAATGAAATTTTAGGGTTTCCACCCATGAGAGAAGTGGAGTTTACGATTGATCTCTTTATGTGGACCAGTCCTATCTAACATTCATCTTTCTGAATGGAACCAGAAGAATTAAAGGAATTAAAGGTGCATTTGGAAGAGTTATAAAACAAAGGGCTCATCCAACCTAGCATGTCTCTATGAGCCATGCGAGTTTTTTTTAAAATGAGGATGGAAAATTTTCGCCATGTGTTGATTATTGTAGACATAATTAGGTTATGATAAAGAACCGATATCCACTTCCAATCATTGTTGATTTTCTGACCATTTTAGGGGAGATCAATGGTTTTCCAAGATTTACTAGAGGTTAGGGAATCACAAATTGTGGGTGAGGAAGGATGATATCCAAAAAACATCTTTCAGAAGTTGATATGGCCATTACAAGTATGTGGTTATGCCCTTTGGTCTAACTAATTCACCAACAATGTTCATGGCATTGATGAATCAGATATTTCATAGATATCGATATTATTTAGTTGTGGTATTTGTGGATGATATACTAGTGTATTAGAGTAAAAGGGTTGAGCATGAGCTTCACTTGACGATCATGTTGGGGATCTTGAGTGATCATTAGTTTTATGGAAAATTATCAAGGTGTAAATTTTGGATACACGAGCTTCATTTCCTTGGCCATGTCATTTTTGAGAGGGGTTATTATTTTATCCAAAAAAGAAAGAGGTTTTAATCTCATGGTAACCACCAAAGAATATTTTCTAGATACTGAGAATACTTGTTCTAGCTGGGTATTATCATTCTTTTGTTCGTAATTTCTCACGATTGGCTTCGCCGATGATAGCTCTGACAAAGAAGAATATCCCATTTCAATGGGATGAGTAGTACCATAAATTCTTTGAAGAGTTAAAGGGTCACATTACATCTTCCCCAATCATGGTTTTTCTAATACCAAAGATAGGGTACATGTTGTATTGTGATGCATCAGAATCAGGGTTGGGGTGTGTTATCATGAAATGGGGTCGTTTGGTTCCGTATGGCTCATGACAGTTGAGGTTACATGAGAAGAACTACCCAATAGATGATTTGGAGTTGGCGGAAGGGGCTCATGATTTAAAAATGTGGCTTCATTATCTCTTGGGTGACAAATGTATGGTGTTTACCAACCATAAGATCTTAAAACATTTTTTTTCATAGATAGATTTGAACATGAGGAAAAGGAGATGGATGGAATATTTCATGATGTTTGACATCTACTTAATGTACACACCAGGTAAGGGAAATTTAATTTAAAATGCATTAAGTAGGAAATCATAAGATCATGTGGTGAATCATGACTCAGATCATGGGTAGTTGATGTCGGTCATAGTCAAAAATCGATTAGAATGTGAGGACTGAGGTGAAAGATCGGTCTTCTATCGAGTTTCATTGGTTCTTGACTTGGCTAGTTTTCTTAAAGAGGCCCAAACATCTGATTCTGAACGTATGTCAATGAGGTTGAAACTCAATGGTGGGGAGACCATTGAGAACTGAGAACTGTATGGGAATTTAATATTGTGTATTTGGAATCAGATGTTGGTACTAGCGGCTTGTTAGAAAGAAATTCTTAGGGATTATCATCATTCTAGTTGGGCTATCCATCCTGGAATTCAGAAAATGTATAAGGTGTTGAAAGGGTAGTTTTTGTGGGATGGTATGAAAAGGGATGTGTTTGAGTTTTTCTCAAGATACTTGACTTGTCAACAAGTAAAGGAAAATCATTATTGGATAGTATGAATTTTGCAGTCTTTACCTATCCCAGTGTGGAAATGGGATCCATTGGCATTGTATTTTGTGATGGGTCTCCAATGAATGGTCCATAAGCATGATTCCATATGGGTGATTGTGGTTCAGCTCACAAAGATGTCTCATTTCATTCTCATTCATGAATCTCATACGGTGGAGGATCTGTCTGAAATCTATATCTAGGAGGTGGTAAAGAGGCATGGTGTTCTAGTTTCGATTTTATCAGATGGAGATCCAAGATTCACATATCGTTTCTAGAAATATTTCTTGAAAGCCCTTGGTATGCCATTGATAATGAGCATGATATATCATCATCAAAAGGATGTCCAATCTGATAGGATGACACAAACCTTGGAGGATATGTTAAGGGCTTTTGTGATGATTTTTTTTGGTTCATGGGAGGAGAACTTGCCGTTGGTGGGGTTCTCCTACAATAACAATTATCAGGCTTCGATACATATGGCTCAATTTGAGGCTTTGTATGTGCGTCCGTTTCATTATACACTATGATGGGTGGAAACTGGTGAGACTTCGATGATCAGACCAAGCCTTGTCCAAGAGACTACAGAGAAAATCAAGTTGATAATAAAGAGGATGGAGAAAGATCAATGTCGTCAAAAATCATATGAAGACCATCATCAACGACGGTCGTCATTCGAGGTGGGAGATCACGTGTTTTTGAGAATCTCCCCTAGGTTGGGACATCATTGGATTGGGAATCAGGGTATGTTGTCTTCAAGGAATATTGGGCCTTTTGAGATACATGAGTGTATTGGAGATGTGGCTTATCATTTGGAAATTCCACCATAGTTTAGTGAAGTGCACAATATGTTTCATGTGTCACAGTTGACAAATTATCTGCAAGATCGTGACCATGTGATTCGTTGGGATCATATTGATCAAGAGCCTAATGCTTCCTTGGTGAATGTGCTACTGAAAATTATGGATAGGAAAGAGAATGTATTTCGTGGTAAAAGAATTGGTTTAGTTCATGTTTTTTGGTAGCATGGTCTGATTCAAGAGGAGACTTGGGAGCGAGATAAAGAGATGGCCGAGAAATGGCCCGAGATCTTTCGGCAAAGTGATGGTTACTTACTTTACAAGGACAGAGAATTCCAATGGTGGGGATAATGTTTCACCCTCAGTTTGTGTTATTTAGCCATTGTTTATTCCTTTTTATGTGTTTTATGTTCTCAGGATGAGTTAGTAAGAGGTTGGGAGAGTTTGGAATGGTTTTGAATAATTTATAAGGCTTTTATAAAGGCTTACAGTTTGAGAACGGTTAGGGGAAACCATGTGGGTTCTCCTAGAAATTGTGAAGGGGGAGATAGTAGGCTTCTCACGGCCTATGCATGGTTTGAAAAATCATGAGAGGAAATCATGAATACCCCTTCTCTCAAGATAGTAGCGTATTCACTGTTAGCGCACAGCTTACCAAACCGTGGTGACTAACCATGCGGCCACATAAAAATAGGATTTTAATTCTGGTATCCTTCAGGGTTACCTCATTTTCACTCCAATCTATATCCCACTCGAGCCTCACTCTGGATTTTTGGTTCTCAAGTGTTGGAGGGGAACCCCACTAATTTCGTAAGCAATTCAAAGGGGTTTCAAGTCATTTTATAGGTTTTTTCTCCCAAGTAAGTCTCTTATCTTGGGTTCTCTTTAGTTTCCTCTAGATCTACTATTCTCCCTTTATTTTTTTTCTATATATACATCCATTTCATGTAGATCTAGGGATGTGGATTCCTTGGGTTTTGATTTTATGGCTTGTGTATGTTAGGTAAGTTGATCTGGACTAGTTTTGGTGGTGTGTTTGATGGATTTGTGGTGTAGTTGCTTGTGGGTCGATTTCACCAGAACCCTAATGGTAGGTGGATTCACTCTCAACTCCACTTTGCTGGAACTTGAAGCCTTTTCACAATTATTTTTTTTCTTAAAATTAATTGTGTTTTTTGTGTGCAAAATTGGTTTGAAGTCCCTTGGTGATGTGTTGGTGATTTTTGGGGAAAGGGTTATTTTTTGTGAAATGTTCTTGATATTTGATTTTAAAATGGTTGTTTTACATTGGGTTGCTGTGATTGATTTGTGAAAATGGTGGATGAAAATGGTTTTCAATTAAGATGTTGTTTTATTGAAATATTGTTTGGTATAGTAAATAATTAAATCGTGATTTCAATAAATGGGTTATTTATTGAAGTGAATTGGCAGGTGATGAGAATAATGGTATGTTTTCATATTTCCTTGGTGTTTAGTGATTTCTGGTTGAGTAAGCATTATGGATATTGTGGAGTTGTGTGGAAGTAGTAAGTCTCAAATAAAAGGTGATGGATAGTGGTCAGAAGAACCACCATTATGGAAGTAGGAGGGGAGTCTCACTAAAAAGGTGATGGATAATAGTTAGAAGAACCACCATTAATGGTAGTGGTTGGGAAATACTGCTAGTTGGAAATGTGGTGAATAGGATGGGCAGAAGTCCCATCATAATTATTGTTTGGTTGTGCTAATATGAAATGTTGAAATGTCTTGTGGCATGGTTGTTTGGTTTTCCCTTGGGTTGCATGGTTTGGGTAAAGGTGACTTGGTAAGTGTGTGTTGGCTTGTGGAAATGGTTTCACTATTTAATGTTTTATATAAACTGCTGATTATAAATGTGATAATGGTTTTATCCTAGTCGAGTGTGTAGGGAAATCATTTGGGGATAACCTAATGAGTATTATTACTCACCCATTGCTTTGGAACTTGATTTCTTTTGTAGATGTTGTATTCTGGGATACAAGTAAAGGTAAATCATCTCATGGCTAGTGGTTCGTAGTGATTCTTGGGAGATGTGGTGGTGCTTCGATCATGGAGCTTGGTGTAGAGCTGTGGAGTGTGTCTTGGTTTATTTTGGGTCTCTTGTTTAGTCTTCTGCATGGTACTCTGATATTGTGTTTGGTTGTATTGGTTCTTGGGAATTCTTGTGGAATAATGGGTTGTCTTACGGTAATGTATGGGTTTGGTTGTTTTATTGTCATGAATTATATAGTTATTCATTGGTGTACTGTATGGTTGGATGGTTGTATCAGAAGGGAAAATCATTCCCCAAATTATTCTTAAAGGCCTCAAAATTTATTGCCAGCCTTTGGTGCCTTGGCAATGTCACTTAAGGCCAAGTAGCATTCCTCCTCCCTCTCAAGCCATTGAGATGGGTCATTATGTTACATGATGTTTTTATGTCAATAAATTTAATGATTATTGATGGTTTCCTCTAATTTATTACCAATTGAGAGGCCCCTATGAAATATTCATGACTATTGGTAAGTGAATCTAGGATTAACAAAATATTCTTTTAAAATAAGAATCATTGCACTATTAAAGTGTATGATTAATGAATTAATCCAAAAAACAATGACAATGAAAAATAGAAAGAAAATTAGAAATGACATACTAAAAAGAAATTTTTATATGTTTTTACAAATATTTGTATCAAGTGGATACATCATTAGTGTATATTTGTAGTCATCCTAATTCACACAACCTCATCTGATTATTAATAGAGAATTTACAAATGGATTACGACTATGTTCCAGAACTTTTTTAGTATATGTATGATAATATAATTAAGAATATATATATATATATATATTCCATTGATGATGGTACACCCTCTTCAATCACCATCATGTCCCTCTATGTATGACTTAAATACCCACCATCATTTTCTAATTAAACCCAATTTGTTTATCTTTAGAAATCTTTTTGTAATGTATAGATAATGATAAGATTTTTGTTATCGTAATTCTATATAAAAATATCAAATTATTATGTACCCATTAAAATCATGGAATCATACCATGAATTACCCTTATCATGAAAAAACCTAGGTGACCCGTCAATTTTGTTTCCAAACCAATTCACAATAAGAACATAAGGGAATTCTTGATCCATATTGGCTAGTGATAAGAACCCGAGCATAAAAAATAACATTTGGGAATGATATCTCTAAATAATATTGAATACCTAACATGAAATATAATATAAGAGTGGTTAATTTTTCCATAATAGGTCAAACAATAGAAAATTGATACATAATTGGAAAAACAAACCAAATACTAAATGAATGATCCTATAATATCCAATGTACAAAGATAAAACCACTATATCCATATTCAAATGTGTGTATCATCTCACAATATCACCACCACATACTCAAAACCAACTAACTCAAATAATCTCTCCCTATTACTACATTGCCTTTACCTTTCTCATATCGGAAATAATAAGGTGTACACACATAGAGTTGTGTGCAGGGATTGAAAAAATAAACCCAATGAGATACCAACAATTGTTTCACAAAAAATATTATTTGAATAATTAAAGTATTATTATTCTCAAGGAAATAAAGTAATGATATACAACTTCCACATTTTTAACAAGAAACAAGAAAATTCAACAATTTCAATTGTTTATAAAAATTTTCATATAAAGAAGTTTTTAAAGTAATTAGGAAAAATCAATTCATCATTTTTTAGCTAATGAATCAAAAAACCACATCCAAAAAAGAATAATGGAATGTACCCATATGAAAAAATAGGTATAAACTAGCTAGGTTTTTTTCTAGAATGCTTAATCCTGACTAGTGACCACTAAACTTATCCTTGTATTAACTACAAAATGAGAAGATTTATTCTCCTATGTGTTATTCCCCCATTTGATTTCATGCACAAAAAAACAAAAAATGATGAACAAAGTATCAGAGGAATACCTCAATGTGAAATTCCCCTTATCCATCATGGAAAAAAGACCCTTAATTATACCATCCTAAGAACCCCAGGGTCCCATGTAGTAAAAATTTAAAATAATTTCCAAAGGGAAAATCATAATTTCATAATAAAAACATAACCCTTTATCTTATCAAAACCATTATTTGGAATCCAATTTATCCAAAGAAATCAACATTCCTTTTAAATCAAGATTTTATTTTCAAATAATAATGTGAAAAAAAATTAATATCAAAATCCAACATTTAAAAACTTCAATAAATCTTATATTATTCCATATAATTGATAAATGAAATTTATAAATGGGTGAGTATTCATTGTTTATAAGAAAAATTTTTTTATATGAAACCATCCACCTAAAACACATGGAATTCAAATAATTCTATGGGATGTGCACTTCGAAGGATAATAGAGGTGTATATGAAATTAAAGAGACCCCTAAACCATGAATTTTCAATTAATAATATCCAATTAATAAATTTTCAGAATAAAGGAAATGGTATATATCATTTTACATAATTATTCTTAAATAATTCATAATGATAAATGAATATGAAAATAATAATTACCAATTCCATGATATATTTAAAAGAAATCCGATTAGATCATGTCACAAATATTAGTTCTCACCTCAAAACCCTTATCTAATGTTCATTTAAATTATTATATAGAATATATTGAATAAAAATGTAAAATGAAGGCATAACTTTTAAAAATCAAGATTATAAACCCAAATATCATTCAAAATCGATTATTAGGAGGAATGAAAATTCCATAATATCATGGAGGATTATCCTAGGTCGTGTGCCTAATCCATCTGGAAAAAAGTTAGTCTAATTAGTGTTTTTTGAAGGAATAAAATGAAATAACATATTAATTAATTAATGTCACAGGATTTGGACACATGGTTTGGAAAACTATGCACCAACCATGCAACAACTGTGCACCCTATTTTGCGATATTGGAGAAGGGAAGGATTTGATTACATTATTGGAAAAACCATGTTCCTGTGTTCTGAAATGTTTCTTTCTCATATTATATGGTGTGGGGTAAATTCCAAAAAGTTTGGCCGAACTGTGAACCCTTCTTTGGAACTCCTAAAGAAGATTCATGGGGTCCTAGGATGACTGACAAGATTTTTCCTAACATTTCACTAACTGATCATTGGCCAAGAAAACTCAAAAAACACCCAAGATCACCCAAAAAAACAATACTAGTTTAAATAAAGTGAAGGGCTCAATAAAACTATATCAATTAAAGTGATTTTGGGATATGAAAATTATTTCCACTATATCACATTACTCCCCCCATTAAATTTAATCTATAGAAGGATGATATGAAAAGAGTTGAGTCAATTTATCTATCATAAATGATTCCCAATCTCATATATTTTTGGAATTAATTCCATATATCCATAACAAATAGACTAAAGAAATATTACTTTATCTTGGAAATCAATAATACTGACTCGTTCCTTAACCACTTGAACATCCTATTCTAGGGATGCCTCCTCCCAATTCAAGACATGTGAATAGTAATGATAATATTTCTTAAGATGAGACTCGTGGAATACATTATGAATGGTAGTAAACATAAATAGGAATAACAATATATATGAAGTCTCCCCAATCCACTCAATAACATCAAATGGTCCAACATATCTTGGAGCCAACATACCCTGCCTCCCAAGAAAAAACATTCATGAAAACCCAATAACAAATAAAGAATTGCAAAGGACAACATCAACTTTCCATGTAATAATTATGTCAAATCTAGTCCATCACTAATGCCTAATGTATAACCTAAATCCTCATGAAATTTTCCATCAAAATTATAGGTCCCATACATATTGCCTCACCCACCTCTGACTAAGAATGTGGATATTTATCAGGGTGACCATATAAAGCTTCAAAAGGATCCATTCTGATAACCGAATAGAGACTATTATTATATGAAAACTCAATTAGTCCCAAATTGATATCCCAATGTCCTCTTAAATACATAATGAAATCAATGATAATTTCCACTTGGATTTGAAAAACATGAATTCTCTGGACTTATATTTGAGGATGATAAACCATACTCAATCTGAACTATGTCTACATCACCTCTTGGATGAACTTATAGAACAATGAAGTAAACATGGTATCCCAATATGTGGTAATAACACATGAAACCACCTGAAAAGTCACAATATTATTCATATACATCTTTCCCAAATACCCAACATTGGTTGTGTCTGAAATCAAAATAAAGTGTACCAATTTAATCATGTTATCAATAACCACCTATATAGTATTTATTCCATTGATTATTTCACTCTAATACAATGGTGAAATCCATTAATGCCCTATCCCATTTCCAAATTGGATTAGGAAGTGGATGAATCAAACTCAAATAATTTTGGTGATCATCCTTAATCTTATGGTTTTTATGACATTAGATACAATGTTAGCTGTGCTATGCTTCATTCCCTACACCCATAAAAGAAAGTTAATGTCATATAACATATTCATGGTACCAAGTTGAAAAAACCATGGTGAACTATGATAATAATTCATCATTGTCTTTTTAATAGATCAAGAAGATAAATTGATTTATGAAGAAAATAGGCCATTCTAAAATGAGTGACCATCTGAAAATAGAATTGATACCATTTAAATATTCCTTAATTTAACTAAACTCACCATCCCATATCTAGAAACAAATATTAACATCGAGGAGAGTTGACATCAACTTAGTACTAGCCATATTCATTCATGTATCATCCTCTCTCACATAGAGGTGCATCTAAGAAAATATTCCCATGATTTTCCATTCCTAATTGGATTTTAATTTGACAAGACATGTGTTTCCGACGATTTCGATGGGGTGCGCGCGCAATGTCCATCACGCATGGGAGGACACATGGCTTGTTGCCCCACATTCCCTCTTTCCAAAGGAGGGCGACATCCGTTCCTTATTCAGGGACGTCTGCTCCTTGATCGAAACCAGGATGATGGGATGTCGGTTCCTCCTTCTGTGGATTCCTCCTTGAAACTCGTCACCTAGTCTGGGTCTCCCTCATGGATTTAAGACGGGTTCGTGAAGCTCGTTCCTAGTGCCATAACTACATGGGCGCCACTTAATTACGCTGCTTCCGTCGAGATGCTCCAAGGGGTCTTGTCGGGGCAGCAACTTTCGGTGAGGAGAATGGTCACGTTGGGGTGTCATTGGCATGTCTTGACGCTGGGGATCGACATGTCTGTATTCTGTACCTTATCACAGGGCTTCTCGAGGGCGCGGAAGCCCGAGGCATCCCACGTCGAACGCAGGGATTGTGTACCATCTGAGGTTTTCCTCACCTTCCCATGTTTAACACGGGGTATGCCGTGAGTTTAACGTCTTGCGGAGACGTATCGGGCTGAAGGAACCCCTAGGGGGAACACCGATGTTGGGGCCAACACGTGGGTGGCTTCCCAGGTACCATGGAGTGGGATGGGGTGGCATGATCTCACTAGGATGTGGCGGCCCAGGTAAGGATCAGGATGGATGGTGGAGTGACGGGCTTGAACCTCGTGGAGGCTTCCTACGTATCCCTATGGGAGGGAATCAAAGTCCACGTAGTTCGGTGGTACGGTGGGACACCTGAAGAGGTGACCCATGAGAACGAACGCATGGATTGGAGCCTGGAGGAAGTAAGACCCCCGTGCTAGGGCATGAGTTTCCGAAGGCACGTGGGATCAAGGGGGAAGTCAGGATGAGACGTGGGTGTGAGGCATGGGGCTTACGCTCTGAGACGGCCCAAGATGGGGAATACAGTTTAACATCATGCGGGATGAGATACAGTTTGATGTCATGCGGGACGAGATATAGTTTCACGTCATGTGGGACGAGGGCCTTTGGGGCTTATGCTCTGAGGCAGCCCAGAGTGGTCGAGGAACCGACATGGAGAGGTCGGAACGACCGGGCAGTGGGTTTGAACCTCGTGGAGGCTTCCTACGTACCGTGCGTTAGCATGGATCAAAGTCCACATAGTTCGCTGGGATGGGGCTTTCGCTCTGAGGCATCCAATAGAGTATGTCATGGTCGATGCGCGGTCTATGCCCATGTGAGTCATGCTCGATGGGAGAAACAAGAGGCAGCAAGGACCAGACGATCACGTCGCAAAGGGTGCGTCCATGAGAAGCGGAAAGGGTCTTACACGTTGAGCGGCCCAAAGAGGAAACAGGGGCTTATGCGTGGTTAGCGGCCCTTGGTGCCGGGGCTTACTCTAGGGTGGAGGCCCGTGGTGCGACAAAGCACAGTGGGAAAGGGACTCCACTAGCCTTGGCAGGGGGAAGTACGAAGATGCAGGGGTGCAACCTTCTACAAGAGGCTAGGGGCTTATGCTCTGAAGCAGCCCTTCCCCCGTGGACAAACACCACTCCGACAAAGAGGATCTCATTCCATGTGGGGAAGAGTCCATTCCCGTGGAGACGAGTGGGCGTAAAGAATGCCCGAGCCGGGGGGACATTGTGTGCAAAGTACAGGGTCAGGCCACAGTTTAACATCTTGTGTTAAGGATGAGATGCTTAGTTGTTTAACGTCCGATAGCTTGGACAAGGTGGGTTCGCTCCATACCCCTAGGGCTTACATGACCAATGCCCTATACCCCTTGTGGGAGGGAAGGCATCGGTAAGGCCGTAGTGAAGGGGGGCCGTAGGGCGAACCATTTAGGGGTCCACGTTAGTGTGGATATGCGAAGAAGCAATAGCCGTTGGCGTGCCTATGCGGAGAAGCATAAGGCAGAGGAACGCAACGGGAAACACAGCCCTAGGGACCTTAAGGTTACCTCGTACGAGCCTGGAAGGCCGGACAAGAAAACAACGCATGGCGCGCATGCCCAGTAGGGGAGACATTAGGTTCCGACGTAGAGAGGTAGCCAAGGGGCGTCAAGGTGAATGGTCCTGGGTTTTGCACGCAAAGAGAAGGCTTGCGCGCAAAACGCCTGGATGGCGCATAATTGGAGCTAGGGGATTGCGCGTGGATAGGTAATTAAATGCAAGGTAGGAACCCGGAGGAGGGGGAAAATTCACTTAAGCCAGTGGAGTTGCGCACAAAGGTGAACCCCGGGGCAAGGTTGCGCGAAAAGGGGAATTACCTGGAAGTCATATTGCACGCGGGGGGAGTCAAATTGTGCGCACAAGAGCCGATCCGAATTCTGCAACCCCCAAACTGTTTGGGGTCACCTTCTATTTATATGCCTCGAGCGGCGCAGAATCCAGGTGGCGCGTGAAATCTTCCGCACCAAAAATTGTCGGCACGCAAAACCTTTCTGCGCGGAACCGTGGCGCTCATAAAATGCGCTTTTCACCAGCTCGATTGCACGCATCTCGGGGATACTTTGCACGAATGATTTTATTTCGCGCAAGTCCTCCTTTATTTCACGCACCACTTTCCGGGCCTCTGGACCGGGCCTCTGATTTTGAATATGACTTCGCTTTTCCATTTCGAAACATCCTCTAGGAGTTACGGAATTTTTTGGTGTCTACAAATGCTCCCCCTCGGAATTGGATCGGCGAGAGGTCGCAATGGTCGGCTTCCTAGCGAAACGCTGAAGCAGGGTCACTCTCGGGCGCTTAGCGCACAAACAACCCATGCGACGCGCAAAATGATGGGTCGGCGCGGAATTCACCTTCCGTGCGGTGCGGAACCGGGGCCTCGCCTATAAGAAGGGGTGCTGGGTCCCAAATCCATACCTCATCGTTTTTCCGCACGATAGGCTTATCGCTCTCATGTGCGAAATTTCTCTCTCGGCTGCACGTAAAAACACTATGGCAGCGCGGAATTCATTCTGAATTTTGGCCATCTTTGTGCGCCTACTTGGGATATTCCGCGCTTAGCGTGCCGATTGCGTGCCCATCTCCTGGATTTCGTGCCGCCACTTCCGATTTCATGCAGTGCTGACTGATTCCGCGCACAACATCCTGATTTCGTGCAAATCCTAAGATATTCGAGATGGCCATAAACCGAGTTGATGAGGGGGAAGCCACCGCTTGTAGGATAGAAATGGCGGTGAACAAGGAGGTTTATGGTGCCAAGGTGATCGTCTCAAACAACCTGACCTTGTTCAATCTGCAGACTCAAGCCCAGAAGACATATCCCCTGTCTGACAACCTCCCGCTCTAGAACTTTGGAATCCTGGAGGAGCTGCCCCAGCCGGGATTCGTGGTGGACACGCCGCAGTCATGGGTGACAAGGGAGGACGAGCTTCCTCGCTTCAAAATCACCAACAACGGCCATCCTTCTAGGGAAACCAGACATATGGACGTATATGTCCTGAACAAGAGGACCAGGACCATTACCGGGGACGATCCTGTCATAGAGAATTCTCCGGCCCTCTACATGAGTACATTCTATCAGAGAGTCACGGATGACACGAAGGGCTGGCTGAAGGATTGGGACCTACCGTCCGGGGGCAACTTCACTAGCGAGTGGTCCTGGGCATTCTGGGTTCACCATACCTACGACCAGTTCAGGGATGAACTGTGGTATGTCGGCCTGTTCGAGGCGGTATGGACATCGCAGTTCCACTTCCACCATCAACCTGAGCTCGGGCCAGAGCTATTCACCCGGTGGTCTCCTGACACCAATACATTCTAGCTTCATCATGGTGAAGTTGGCATCAGTCTCTGGGACGTTCACTACATCGGAGGTATCCCACTGGAGGGATACCAATACGATGAGTTCGTTCCTCCAAAGAACACCTGGGAAGACAGGTCACAGACGCCTATGCTGATGTGGCACCTACTAAAGCTGGCCAAATAGAGGCTGGGGGTCAAGGAATTCCTGAAGGACATTGCCTACAAGGGATGGTTTAGCCTGTTCCTTTAAAAGGATCAGTCCATCAAGATGCCGGGATGGGGTAAACGGTGCCCAACCGCGGCTCAGAGGAGCAAGGATGGGTCATACTGGAGGACACTAGAGGCGGGGCAATACCAATCATGGGGATACCACGTCATCGAGGCCCGGGACCCGAACGTATGGTATGCTGGGTTTCTTTCCACCTTCTTGAGCGGGTGGCTCTTGCCAGTGCGGGATGCGAGGATGGGCGTCCGTCCAGTAACACTGGAGATAGAGGGTACCATGGCCGCCAACAAACGGTTCAACTTGGGTGTCCCCGTACTGGCTAAGCTGTATGCTATCCTGGGATGCATCTTACAAGGGGGGTCACCTCAGAGAGTATGTGACCCCTTCCAGATCTTCCATGGCTGGGAGGAAGCTCATCTCGGTGGGTACACTTTCCCAAACTCCATCCGTCCTCTGGGAAATGGCCTGAAACCGTCCTTGCTGAACATCACAGGGGTGGCGCTGATGACGCTCAATGAGGAGGGTGTGATAATCCGCATTGGTAACCACAAAAACATCCACTTCAGCCCGTTCCCCACCCCAGTCGGCCAGATGGTGGACAACAGGAAAGGCTCTCTGGAACAACAGGAGTACTTCTAGAGCATTCGAGGCGGGGTGCTCGTGGCTCAGATCGACGGGAAGGTGATCCGCGAGCCTTACGTGCCATCCCGATTCGCCAGGCAGTTTGGGTGACTCCAACGAATGCCGAAGAAGGTATTCACGACTGTATGGCAGGAGAAGAATCCCTGTGTTATGTGCCAGATGTGGTTGATGTTTTCCACCTTCGGCTCTGGCGATGTCATTACTCTTCCTCCCACCGGGGTTGATGCTGGCCTTGAAACCGAGTATGTCGAACTCTGGACCATCGCGTACCCTGAGGAGCTTTTATGCAAGAGAGTCAGGAAACTCGAGGTTACTCACGCAGAAACCGGGCGACCGGAAAGAAGTCAAGGTGCTGCCGGAAGGGGGGAACCAAGGGTGCGTCAGGCAGTGAGGCCTGCGCAGGCCGGGACTTCAGCAGCGGGAATATCACATAGCACCGCCGCGACCTTGTTGCCTGTGGGGGGGGGGGGTCACATGAGGTGGCCAGGGAACTGACCAGGAAGCAGATAAGATACCTGCTCGAACCTTCCCAAGATACAATTTTCCCGGCACTGTGGTCGGCCTGGATGACCCTGTGGCAATCGCTGAGCGTTGAAGTCGTCTGGCAGAAGATCATGAAAAGTGGGATCCAACTGCCAGAGGTTAGGCTCGTTCGTGTTACCGACCGGGTGAACTTCCATCAGCGTCATGCTTATCTGATGGCCATGGACACATACATGCTCCAAAGGGGGCGGCGTGCAGAGCCACCTTTCCTAGTGATGGTGATGCTCGGCCAGGAGCAAGATCCAGGAGTGATTCCACCAAGAGAAGGTGACAGTGACGAGGAGTTGGAGGGGGGGGGGAGACCGGAGAAGACGAAGGCGAAGGAGAAGATGAAGAATAAGGAGAACCCAAAGATGATGGGTCGCAAGGGGAGACCTACCAAGGGAGTCTCCGAGAGAGCGGTGAGATTGTCGGCTCCGATCTGGACATAACCAAGATTCTCGAGGTCTGTCTCTATCTTCATTCACTTTCCTTATTCATCCATTCTCCTTTCCAATTTCCCAACCATCTCTCTGCCTCACTCAGGCGTGGTTGAGTGTTAGACGGGCGCCCCCACTAGAGGAGGGAGGAGAGGAACCAATGGGACATGATGGGGATCTGACACCCATCATTGAATTAACAAGCACAGTGGGGTCTCCCATTACGGTGGCTCCTATAGTGGCTAGAACATTAGAGACCGATGCTTTGGACTACTGTAAGTATCACGCTTCACTACTGTCACTTGGTATCAAAATATCCCAACTAATCGGTGTACGCCTTGCGCAGTGATCTCAACATTGGAGGCTCGTCAGGCTGCGGAGCCCGGGCCATCCGTGAGTGGACCAGTGGCGGACATACCTCCTCATTCAGAACATGCTCCCTACACTGAGTCGGCCCCAGAAATTGGTGAGTAGGGGGCAGTGGACATCAAAGGCGCCATTATTGAGCTGAGGTCAGAAGCTGATGGAGGCATCATCGCTGCTGGGGCGAGAGAGGAAGGTCACCCGGACGTCGAGGATCCTATTCCTCATGAAGGTGTCCCTGGGGTAGATCCTGCTGCCGATCTGCTAGCTGCCTTCCCTATGTACCAACCCGCTGACCCTGATGAGATAGATGACTCAGACTCAGAGGCAGCTGAGGAGAGCCGGATGACATGGAGCAAAGGGTGTAAGTGTATCCAGTACTTTCTCAGACAGCCCCAGTCGGATTGTCTAAGGTGGATGGGATCACTCCAGACCTGGATGCGCTTCATGTGCGCCGGAGGGGCTGACACTTAGCGTCTTTATATGACAGTTCGTGATTACATGGCCGAGAAGATATGTGAGAGCAGCCGGTGCACCGATGTTTTCCAGTTTCAGGAAATATTGGCAAGCGCCCAAGCATTGCTTAGGGTGGAGCGGGAAGTCTGACACCTTGAAGGGCAAGGGGCAGATAAGGAGGCCTTCATCGCAACATGTTCTGAGCTTGTGGATCAACTGACGGCCCAACTAGCTGACGCGGAGGAACAACTGATGGAGGTGAATCACCAGATGACCGTACATCAAACCGAGCGGGCGTAGGCACAAGCTAGGGTTGGCGAGCAGCGCTCTACGACGGCTGATGAGGAGAGAGTCTTCAAGGAGCAAGAACCAGTCCTGGAGGCTACCATCCAAAGGGTAGCAGCACTGTAAAGATCGATTCAGCACGCTGATCTCTAAGGGCTTTCTTTTGGCCATCTCATGAACTTCTTGCTTGTACTGCTCATCATCTCAATCCAATACATGGCCAAATCCATTCATTTGTACCCTTGGTTTAATATGATCAACCATAATTCTGAAACGAATAACAACTCATCCCTAAGCTCCTGTGGGTCACACCCAACGCGAGAAGCAAAGGATACTCGTGCTGTCATTTTGTCCAACTGTGGGGAATTGACCAAGCTTCAGGCATCCGAAATTGGGCCTGGATTTCTGGGGAGACCTCAGACCGATTGATATATCACCTTCTCAATGTGCTCTAACACGGAGGCATTGAAATCCATCCAAACATAGGGAGATGGAGAGGAAAGGTGAATCACTCTGCCCAAATTCGGAACACCATGGGGCGCGAAAATGAAGGATAACTGTTAACCGTGGAGGAAACACAACATCCATATCGTGTTGGCCTAGAATGGGGACAATAAATGAGGGCTGACTACTGACCATGTTCACAACATAGGGCCTATCTCAAATCTCGTCGGTCAGTTTTTTGGAACGTTGGCCGAGGACAACAGGCGGACCATAGGTCTATCATCCATATTGCTATAATAGGCGGACCAAAGTCTATCATCCATACTGTTAGGGGGTCCCGTCAAACATGACCAGTCCTCCGGAACGTTGGCCCAGGACAGCAGGCGTACCATAGGTCTATCATTCGTACTGTTAGGTGGACCCATTGAATATGAAAGAGAATGAGGTTCCAAATAATGAGGCACACAAAGCGTGGAAAGTGGAGTGGTGGTTTGTTCGAACAAATTACAACACTCCCGAAATTGCACCACCGTGGCGGAGGCACATTAGGCGGACGTACCAACCTGATCATGGGTCATCCCAACTTTTAGGCAGGACCTCTTTGGCAAGAGAACTGCCGCTTCCCATTATTACTTATGGGGAATCCCAAACTTATTCAGTGTAGATGTGACGATTACACCACTTCCTAAAAAGTCAGGCCAAGGGGCCGACAATAAGGAGGGATGGGGTTTGGTAATCCCTGGGGCTGGACCCAAGACAAAATGTCCAGGCATTCCTATGTATCTCATTAGGATGAGAATCAAGCCACACATAGTTCTTGAAAGGAAGCATGGCGCGATATGGCGCCTGTGCAAAGGACGAAGGAGTCGTGCGGGTCTAGCCCTCGCACCAAAAGAAGTGGCATTTGATATATCGTGTTTGTTCTTGAAGGTAAATGGTTTATCTTTTGTGGTGCGACTGGCCTAAGGTATAAATTCATCGCGTCTCCACAATAATCCAGCCATACGTGGCGTTGAAAAGAGGCATGGTAATCGACCAATACCTAGCGGGATGTCCCCCATGGGGAGGTCATCACAATGCAGTGCCACTTTTCATCATGTGGTCAGGACGATATCATCATAGTTTAAGGTCATATGGCTAGGACCGATAGCATAGTTTAAGGTCATATGGTTTGGACCGAAAGAACATTTTAAGGTCGTATGGCTTGGACCTGGGGGAACACGCACGATGCGATAAAGCATACCTTATGCGGGTGAGGGCGTAATCCCATACCATCACTGCACGTGATTCCGAGAGAGGAGCCTCGGGCCAAGGGTCCGGCGAGGGTCCAACCATCAGGAGGGGGACAAGAGATGCTAGCTCCCAGCTGTGCGGGGCCCGAAACACAATGCCCGGGTGACTCCTCGTTTCCCATGGGGATGAGGGTTAAGTTGCACGCAACCTGTAAAGAAGAAACCCAAGCACATACTCTAGCACTCAAATTGCGGGAGCCCCAAGAGACACCATTACACATCTTGGGCTGTCTGAGGTGTGGGGGTTTACCGAGGGTTAGTACAAGGATTGTCGAGATTCTACCTTGACATGGTGGGGGCAGAACATAATGTGAATCATGCAACCAACATTTAGGGCCCGGGGAAGCCGACGTGACGACTGAGGATTACTGATGACCATGTTCGCAACACAACATCCTGTCGTGTTAGACATGGGGGCAAACAAACGAGCATCAATCACTGACCATATTTGCAACACAAGATTTGTATCAATTTTTTGTCTGAAACCCTCAGTGGCATTGGCCCATGACGGTAGGAGATCCCTTAGGCGTTTTATCCGGGCCGTTCTTGGGGGTCCCTCCGAGTGTGAAGGATTATGGGGGACCGAATGAAGGGGAACACGAAGCATGGATAGTGGATGGAACTTTCCTAAGTCGAATCTGACACTCCAGGTCCTAGACCAGAGTACTCTGAACATATTAGCAGACCACTAGAAAGGGTCAAAGGGCTCAGTCTGAGAGCGGCCAAAAGATGGTGGATCCCCAGGAAAAGGGGGCATAATACCAAACACCCTAGAAACCAGGAGATCGTGGGATCTCCTAAGATATGGGGCTAGACCTGAAATCGAGGTGTTCAGGCGGTCCTACGTATCCCATAAGGATGGGAATCAAGCCGCACGTAGTTCTATAAGAACAGTTTAACGTCATGTAGGACGAAATACAGTTTAACGTCATGCAGGATGATAGACACATATCATATAGGTATAGGCACGGTATGGCGAGTAACCTAATGTGAATGAGGAAATAATCCCATATCACACCGTACAATATCACAAGAGAGCCCGAGTCGTGGAAGGCCATGAGGCCTGAGGCTGGGCCTCAGTCAGGGAGGCCAGATCGGCTTGCAGTTTAGTGTCTTGCAGTGAGGACGAGCATGCAGTTTAAAGTCATGCTGGACCACAAGGATCCTAGTTTTAGGTCTTAGAACTCAGACCAAAGGGGCCTCAGATGTGGGGCCAGTCGTAGTATAAGTTCGTACATGATCGGGTGTATTTTAAGGTCTTACGGGACCACAATCTAGTTTAAGGTAATGGGGGACCAAAAACAGGCTTAGGCAAAGTACTGCATGAGGAACCTGGCGTTGGTGGGAGGAGTTATGTGCTCACCATCCATAGTTACTAGGGAATATGTTCCATTGGGATAGACCTTATGAACAATAAAAGGCCCCTCCCATTTGGGCTCCAACTTGGGTGGGTTCCTACCGGGAATCATTGGCACTCTGAGAGCCTACACCAGGTCACCTTGCAGGAAGGAGCGGAGGAGAACCTTCTTATAGAAAGCTCGAGCCATCCTGCTCTGATGCCTTTCCATGTTATTTAAAGCGCGTAGCCTAATTCCATCCAGCGCTTCCAATTCGGCTAGACAGATTTCGGCAACTCAATCCGGCGCTTGCTGGTCGTAGACTGCCATGTACAATGAGGGAAACTGGATCTCGATTAGCAGGACGGCCTCAGCTCTGTATACCAGGGAATATGGAGTCACCTGGGTGGTGTTATGAGTCATCATCCTATAATCCTAGAGGGCATTGGGGAGCTTGGCCGGCCAACTTTTCTTGTTCTGACCATCCATCTTTTGCAGAATGTAAGAGAGGGTTTTGTTGAACGCCTCAATCTTTCCATTCACCAGCGCATGGTAGCAGGAGGTGTGGTTAGAAAGAATGTTTTACTTAGCATACAATTTATTCATCTCGGCTGCTCGTAATTTGGTTCTGTTATCCTTGAGGATAGCGTGAGGTACTCCAAACCGATAGATGATATTGGAGCTCACGAAGTCAGCGATAGAACAAGCCTTGACTTCCCTGAGCGGGATTGCCTCTGCCCACTTCGAGAAGAAATCTGTAGCGGTTAAGATGAACCAGCACTAGAGGGCTGTCGCCGGCAGGTAAGGCCCTACGACATCCAACCCCCAGACTACAAACGGCCAAGAATACATGGTAGTATGGAGAGGCTCTGGTTGCTGATGTACAGAGTTAGCATGAACTTGGCACGCATGACACCTCTTGGAATACTCGATGCAGTCGTAGATCATGGAGGGCCATAAGTATCCCAGCCTCCGAATCTGGTGAGAAAACTGCGACCCGGCCTGGTGGGTGCCACAAGAACCAGCGTGCACTTCTTGCATGACCTGTGGAATCTCGACTCCTTGAAGACAACAGAGGAGAACACCATCAAACCCTCCCCTGTAAAGGAGCTGCTCAAGGTTGGGACCGCTTTGGAGGGTGAACTGTGGTGCACAGTGTGGGATTCATTCTCACTCGGCTCGGTCCGATGGAAGATTGTCGTGCTGGAGATATTCAACCAAGGGCATCCTCCAGTCAGGAACTATCTTGATCACCATGCCTGAAGCCCCCGAGGATCCTGACGTAGGGGTGCCACCGGTGAGATGGTTCACTCGCAGACCACGATCACCCTCTGGAATAACAGGAGCAATGACTCTCTGGTGCACCACATGGATGATTAGGTCATCCTGTTTGGGCTCTGCAGGTGATGCGGCCAGGCTGGCCAAAGCATCCGCTCGACTGTTCTGCGACCAGGGAATGTGAATGACCTCTGGCCGAGAGGGGAACTTAGCCATTAGACGGAGGGTGCACTCCAGCAATGGCACGAGTTCTAGATTTCTGACAGCATAGTCACCATTGACCTGCTTGATGACTAGATCAGAGTCCCCTTTTACATACATATGGGGTACGTCAACCTCGAGAGCCAACTCGAGGCCAGTGATGAGGGAATGATATTCTGACTCATTGTTGGTGCAGCCTTCTAACAACAGGAATGAATATGGCAGAACGACTTGCTTCGGGGTGATGAAGACAATACCCAGGCCCACTCTATTAAGCCTAGGATCGTTGAGCCTTCTACCGGTGGGGCTTCGGGAGGCACCGTCAAAGTGCATCTGCCAGCATGGGATGACATGATCGACTGAGAGGATTGCCTCATCAGGAAATCCTAGATCCATTGGCTGGTCTGCGGAGGTTGGGTGGGAAGCTAAGAATTCTGCCAACGCCTATCCTTTGATGGAATTCTAAGGTACGAACCTGATGTCGAACTGCTGGAGGATCACCGCCCAGCGCGCCAATCGGCTGGTCAACATAGGTCGGTTCAGGATGTATTTTAATGGGTCTACCCGAGAGACCAGCTGTACCTCATGGTGCAGCAAGTAGTGCCGCAATTTCTACACCGCAAATACGAGTGCCAGGAATCTCTTCTCGATGAAATAATATCTAATTTCTACATCGAGGATCATGCGGATGAGGTAATAGAGGCTATTCTATGTTCCCTCGTTGTTCTTCTGGGAGAGAAGTGCGCTGAGGGATCACTCTAGGGCAGTCACGTAAAGGACCAGCGGCTTTCCGGGAACGGGTGGCATCAGGACCGGAGGTTGAAGAAGATACTGCTTGATTTCCTCAAAAGCGATCTTACACTCTTCATTCCATCCATAGGCGGTGCCTTTCTTCATGAGCTGAGAAAAGGGCTTACACTTTCCAGCCAGTTTCACAATAAATCGGCGTATATAAGCTATGTGGCCTTGGAGGCCTCGAAGCTCCCAAATATTATTCGGGGGAGGCATCTAACTGATGGCCTTGATCTTCTCTGGGTCGATCTCGATGCCTCGATACCTAACAACGAAGCCAAGAAACTTTCCGGAGGTGACCCCAAAGGCGCCCTTCAACGGGTTCATCTTCAAGTGGCGAGAATGGAGGAAGCCGGACACTTTCTCAAGGTCTTTGAGGTGGTCCTGGAGCTGAAGAGATTTAACCACAAGGTCATATACATAGCACTCCACCAGTGTCCCGAGGATCGGCTTGAATATGTGGTGCACAGCCCATTGATAGGTGGCACCAGTATTCTTCAGGCCCAAGGGCATAACCTGGTAGCAAAAAGTACCCTGGGGGGCCCTGAAGGCAGTGAACTCTTCATTCTCGGGGGCCATCGGGATCTAGTTGTACCCGGAGTACCCATCCATGAAGGAGAGGGCTTGGAACCCGGCCGTGGCATTGATCAACAACTCTGTCATGGGAAGGGGAAAATCATCCTTCGGACAGTGGCAATTGAGATCGCAGAAGTCGATGCAGACCCTGATCTGACCGTTCTTCTTTATGACTGGCATACTGTTGGCTAGCCACCTGTGGTACTGGACTTCCTTGACGAAGTTGGCCTTGATGAGCTTATAAACTTCGGCCTCAACCATGGCACCATGAGATGGGTGCATATTTCTAGGAGGCTGCTTGAACCCGTGATAGTTTGCTGGGAGGCCAAGGTGGTGGATGGCTTCCTGGGGATCTAGTCCCGACATCTCGTCATAACTCCAGGAAAACACATCACGGTGCTATCTGAGGAATTCTATGTATCGTTTCCATTCCTCGGGGGGCATAGCGGCGCTGAAAAATGTGGGTCTCGGGTCCGCCTCCCTACCGAGGTTCACCTAAACTAACTCGTTGACCATGGTGGAGACGCCCTCCTCAAAGGTAGGAGAAGCATCTTCCATGTCCTCCTCTCTGCTTGTGGAAGGATCGTCCATGGGGGGAGCCGTTTCGGGGATGGAAGACCCTGATGGGAAGCTGGTGCTGGCTTGGGTGGCAGAGGTCGTCATGTCAGGAGACTCATGCACCGCGGAGACCATGGCGACGAAGGAGGTTGATCTAATCCCATCTGGCCTTCAGCCCAAGAGGCCATGCTTTACAATATCAAAGCAGTAGTGGCGCGTTGGCTTGAGCCAGTCGATTCCGGCCTGACGAAACAAAAACTTATGACGTACGGCCGTTGCCATGAGCCCAATATCCCGATATCGTAGAGGGGTAGGAGGATCGGGGATCACCTGTGCCTGGTTGGTGTAAAAGTATGAGGTGATTTCCCACCGCCACCTAGACCCAGAAATTTGCCTTCCTATGGTACCCGAGACAACAAAGCAATGCCCCAGGTCGGGGGTTGTGGCCTCCAACCGATGGATTAGGAAGACCTATACGTCATCCAAACCTGCCCAGGGATCACTCGTAATAGTGGCGGGCTCGACCTCACCTGCTAGGATCTGCTTGTCCTTGCTCTTGTAATAGTCAGCGTTCAGGTAACGGGCTTCACAAGAGGCAAACGTAGACACATCTCCTTGGATCACGCCCACTCGACCCTTAAGGGAGTATTTGAGGAACTGGTGATATGATGAGGTGACCGCTGTGTGAAGGTGGAGCCACGGTCTTCCCATCAACGCGTTGTAGGTGGTGTCCTGAGAGAGAACCATGAATTCAGTATTGGAAATTAGGCCGCCGAACTGGGTCTTCAGACGAATCTTGCCGAGGGGAGTTTTCTCGGTCCTGTCATACCCCTGGATCATGAGGTCGGAGGGAGTTAAATCCTCTTCAGACAACCCCATTTTCTGCAGTGTCCGATTTGGGATTAGGATAATCCCGGAACCCGTGTCGACAAGAAAACGGTGGACTTCTATGCCATTGAACTGGCCGGTGAAGTACAGTGGGCGGATGTGCCCCTGTATGAGAAGGTCATCATCTTCACCAGAAAACGAGATAACTACCAGATATTTGGCATCCTCAATCACCTCGGTGTGGAAGGCTTCTGCGGCCGCTACCTCAATTGCAAACTGGAGGGGGCTCCTTGAAGCCTCGATGAGCGCCTCACAAATTTCAGACAACAGGCAAAGGGCCTCAAGGATAGAAAGCCCTGCCGGAATGTCGGCCAGGTGCTTCAGAACATCATAATTTCGAGCCAAACGTGATATTCTCCTTACAGAAGGCCACTCTACGATTGGAGGCATGACGTGCCCTGCCAGTGGGACCAGTGACTGACTGGTACTAGGCACATCTCACTGTTCAGTAGCCGGAGATCGGGAGGTGGCTGCCATGTTAGGACCGAAAGGCTGTAGTAGGCCGGTGGCAGGGCAGGGCTGGTTGCGACACAGACGAGGTGGTTCCACCTGATCCAACAACACAAACGGTGGTGGAGGCGAACCTGTTGACACTGGGTGAGGGATCTGCGTGTTCTGCTCTCTGTACCGGGCATGCTGCCTGTTCTCGGTAGCATGCATGACCTGACTGGAGGTGATGACTGCCGTGCCCTGGCAATCCATGTATCCACGGTTCCGTTGACATTGGCGATGACTGGGGACATTGGGGAGGTCCACCTGGAATTCCTCATCATCGGGAGTCAAAAAGGGATTTACCAACTCTATGGTGTTAACCGAAGCGTACCCCGAGCTTTCACTCGAGGAGTCATCCACTACCAGAAAAATTCTCGGAGGGATCCATATCTCTGGGGGCATAAAATCGCCAAGCGTATGGGTAGATGATGACACTGGCAGGGTGCGTTCTTTCTTCTTGCTCCACCGCTTGCTCTTCTGGGAAGAGGTAGGCTGGGACGACGATGCCAAAGCGGCGCTCGCAGACTCTGAGGGCTCTGGATGACTCAGGCGAGCACGAATGATGCCATGGGCACGAGAGACCATTCTGCGGGCCATCCAGTCATTATACTTCCAGGACCCACAGTTGGAAACCTGTTCCCACTCATCCCCGTTGTCACTGCTGCCATCTGATCTCAGGAAGAGACCTGCCACCTGTGCCGGGGTTGGGCCCAACCTGACTATGTTGTTGTCAATATGGTCTTGGAGCCAGTTTTTTAACACATATCATTGTTGGATGGTGTGTCCCAGGATCCAGTGATAAGGGCAGTAGTTAGGGTGGTCAGTGAGACATGCCTCTTCTGCCTTCCGGCACTCAGGCAGGCGCACAATCCTCTGATCCAAGGCGCTACGGAAATAATCGGGGACCTGGGCCTCTCCAAACGAGTAATTCCTATTCCTTCTATCCGAAAAGGGGGATCTTGGATGTTGACCATGACCAGGGGCCAGAGGAGAACGCCGAGGAGGCAGAGCCTGATTATCTCTCCTAGGTGGTGGTAGTGCGTTACGCAGAGGCGCCTGCCGATTTTGAGGCAATCGCTGCTGGGCCGGAGGCTGTGCCTACGGGGGTGGAACCCTATGAGGCGGATGATCTGGCCTTACTGGTAGCAACTCTAGCTGTCTGGGGCCCTCTATCTGGGCTACATTAGTGGGCTCAGTTCTAGTGGTGCTCCTTGTAGAGATTAGAGTAGGCAGAGAGCGTGCCTGACTAGCCTGTTGCAGGACTTTTTCGAGGCGCTGAGCCTTGTCTGAGAAGTCCCGGAACCCTCCAGGGTAATTATGAGTGATCAGAGAAGGAACTAGCTCTACCTTGACGTTCCCGACACACATTTTCAGTAGTTTCTCCTGAGTTAGTGGCATGTCTAGGGAGTACTTGAGCCCCTTCCACCGGGCGATGAAGTCCGCGACTCACTCATCGGGCCTTTGTTTGCACCTGAAAATTTCTGCGATGTTCGTCTTCCGGGTTGTGGAACTGAACTAGTAGAGGAATTTCTGGAGAAGGTCCTCCTAGCTAGTCACAGATCCAACAGAGAGCTGGATGTACCAGACGAATGTTGGTCTTTCCTGTGTCTGAACGAATCAACGGAGCTTGGCAGCCTCCTGCTGCGCCGTAGTCCCTAACATTGGCCCGCACCTCGAGTTGAAGTGGGCTAGGTGTTGTGGAGGGTCTCCGGTCTCGTTAAAAGGGGCGAAAGTGGGGTTCCCAAATCCCAGAAGGGCCAAAATATCATCCACCCATGCTGGGTATTGCTTGTCGTCTGGTGGGATTGCCACTTGCCGTGTTTACAGGGCCTCCAAGCGGGTGATGAGTACTTCCATCAGATCGTCCGGACGTGGATTCCTATCCTGACTGGGATCTCTAACCACAAGCGTGTTGCCAGGATCTTCAATACGGTAGTCAAGCTTAGCAGCTCGCAGGGTGGCTGGCGGAACGACTCTCGGGGCGGTGGGAGGAAACCGAGCAGGGTCCCCCAGGTGATCCCGCCGCTCGGGAGGGTTCGGCGAAACATATCGCGGCCTCTTGCCAGGGGCTCCAGCCTCTCCCCTGTCGGTGAATGCAACATGGTCGAGGTTTCCCAGGGGAATCTCATCAAGGGATGGGTGCTCCTGCCCCTGCTGTCCTGGTCTAGGGTTACCGTAGTCAGGCCGCCGCTCTGTAATGCGTTCGGCCAAGAGATCATCAACCAGCCTCTTTTTCTCAGCAAGCTGTTGTCATAGAATGGCCTTCCCGGGATATTCCTCTTCCTTCTGCGCGGAGGCAGATGGGTCGATGATTTTGATAGACCCGAAGGGCTCTTTACCCTTGTCGATGTTTCGGCTCAGTGTTAGTGCCTCCGTGGGTACAGGGAGACCTAGGAGGCTCCTCTATTGGCGAGTAATCCTCCCAGATGGGTCCAGTAGTGGCTTTTCCTCAGGGGGTGAGTCCCCGTCGAGGGGCTCCACACCGTTTCCCTCATTTGAAAGGTTATCCATGTTGATTTCCACTGCCCTTGGCAACGTTCCCTCAGGGTCACCCAGTGAATCGGGCTGTCGGTGGATCGCACAGAAAAGAAGGGTAGCGTACTGCCCCCATCCGCGGATGTGTGCCTGGGGGGTGGATTTATCAATAACTTTGCGGAGTACTTGAAAACTCTGGATGCATTGTTGCTGGAGGGCCCCATGGTGGCCTAGTGACTTGGGGTGCCGAACCGCAGGGAGCGCTGCCAGGTCAACCCGACGGCACTGCTTATCGATATCCTCAAGATGTGCTTGGCTCCCAGGATAAGGCGCTAGATGATGGCGAATACGAGAGTGAGTCACCCGAAGAGTCTGCCATAAGCATTCAAACTCTCCTGGGGTTAGTGACTCTGGCATATCAAAATCCAGTCCTACGACCGGCCAAAACTTCTCAGGGAAGTGGCCCGCTGCGAGGACGGTACAAAAGCTCCATGACTCCAGTTCGGGGTCTGGACTTTGTTGCCCCTTCTCTTCAACCGAGAATAGTCGGGGAATTGGCAATGGTGTTGAGGCAGGCCATTGGGCTGGTGGGCTGGCCGGCTGGGAATATGGAGAACAGGCCGATTGGCCGCCGATCCATGAGTCTTCCTCCATTGGTTGTAATGCCCTGGTTGCCACGTCGCGATAGGATGGGCCGACGAATGGGCCACCTGTCACAGCGTCGGTGCTTACCGAGGGTGCGTCACCTTGCGACTCTTCTGTCGGTACGCATAAAAGTTCCCCACCCTCCCTGACTGAGGCGAAAGTTACTTTTGGGGAGGCCAGTGACAACTGCGGGTTTGACCCCTGGGGGTACACCAAGTCCTCGTCCTCCTGGATATACGTTCAGAGGGAGGAGGGAATCATACGGATCTCGCATTCGGGGAGTACGAGACTGACGCGCCATGTCCCCATCCCTGCCTTTGGCTCAAAGGGTTGGGGGAAGGTTCTGTCGTCGAGTCGTATTCCGTCTCAGAGTCCGAGAAACGGACTGGTCTAATTTCTGTTCGGACTCCCCTGACATTCCTCTTACAGCAACGACGCCTCACCTTCCTTCCCCTGGGTGGCTCCTCAGGGTAAGGACGATTTCTGTCAAGGATTCCCCTGGCCGAAATAGCGCTGGGGCAGAGGGGACTAAAGGTCAGGGTGCGGGAAGCACCGGGACAGATGTCGAAACCGACATGGGGAGGACCTCCATGTGAGTGGGCGACTGGATATGCAACGGCTCCATACTCGTGGCCATCAGTAGGGGGAGTGACCTCATACCCGGCGTAGTGGGTGCTGGAAAGAGTCATACCTGTAGCATAGTGATCGTGAAGAAGCCTTCAGCTTTCCAGATCAGCGGCACAAAATGAGCCTTCATGGTGGGTGGCACTACCGCGGATTGGTCCGCGGTGGCCATTGCATGTGCCCGCAATCGAGAGAGTCGACCCAACCCGCCTGCAAGGCGGTCGGGGCCTCGATACCAGTCGGGCATGTGACTTCCCCTACTCAACATGTGTGGGGGTCTGGTAACAGGAGTTAGCAGTGGCTCGGGCCACAGTGATTGCTGACGTTGGTGCCCCAGGACGGGCATTCTCTTCAGCTCGTGCCCGATGCTGGCGTCAGGTCATATGGGTCGGAGCTGATGGTGTGGGCACAAAAATTGCCTGCTCCTCCGCCCGGGGAGTCGGGCAGCGGTGTCGACACAGCCTGGCAGGGGTTCTTACCGTTAACCCCTGGGACGAGTCTCTGGTTGGGCAGACCCAGACATCCCCCACCTCATTGGCATAGGGGAGGGATGTGTCACGGTGCTCTGGGGATAGACTCCTGAAGCTGTTGAACATCGGAGTGGGGAGCGACGGCTCCCTGCGTGGCCCTCGGGGGTGGCGATGGTGGTGAGGCGCAACCGCCTCTAGATCTAAATGGGACATGCACCTGGTGGGGATGATCCCTTCCTCGTCGTACCTTTGAACCAAGTGGTTGGTCACCCTTCACTGGATGATTTCTGACGGGGAGAGGGGGCGTGAGCACCCGACAGCTACGGATGTTGGAGTTGGAGCGACTGTAAAAAAGGCGGGACCGCGCGGGGTGGCCGCGTCGGTACTGCCCCTACCTCTGCACCGGTGGGCAGGTGGCGATCAAGCTCCGGATGCAGTGATCTGATTCCTGGAAGCAGGGAGATGAAGCCATTAGTACTAACAGGAAAAGAAATCAACAACCATAGCCCAGCTTCATTCTGTCTTCTGTGGTCGGCAAGAGGGATCCACACTGACGACGTCGCAGAATGGAGTGGTCAACGTCCTGATGGCCTCGACCCCTGGTGGGTTCCACATCCCGGTGGTTGGTACCTGGACCTGGTGATGTTCCAATCTTCCGACACCCTGACCACTACCATTCTCTATATTAAAAAGAAGAGATTCATGTTGGGTTCACCATTTTTTTGCGACGCTTTCGCGGGGGCGTGTGCACAATGTCCATCAGGCATGGGAGGACGCACGACTTGTTGCGCCGTATTCCCACTTTCAAAAGGCGAACGGCATCCGTTCCTTATTCAGGGACGTCTGCTCCTTGATTGAAACGTGGATGATGGGATGTTGGTTCGTCCTTCCATGGATTCGTCCTCGGAACTCATCACCTAGTCCGAGTCTCCCTCATATAATTAAGACGGGTTCATGAAGCTCCTTACCTGTGCCATATCTACATGGACAACAGTTAATTACGCTGCTTCCGTCGAGACTCTCCAAGGGGTCTTGTCGGGGAAGAAACCCTCAGGGAGAAGAATGGTCACATTGGGGTGTCGTTGGCATGTCTTGACGCTGGGGATCGACATGTCTGTCTTCTTTCCCTTATCATAGGGCTTCTCAAGGGCGCGGATGCCCGAGTCATCCCACATCGAATGCGAGGATTGTGTACCATCTGAGGTTTTCCTCATCTTCCCATGTTTAACACGGGGGATGCCGCGAGTTTAACATCTTGCGGAGATGGATCAGGATGATGGACCCCCTAGGGGGAACACCGATGTTGGGGCTAGCACATGGGTGGCTTCCCAGTTACCATGGAGTGGGATGGGATGGCATGATCTCACCGGGATGTGGCGGCCCGGGTAAGGATCAGGATGGATAGTGGAGTGACGGGATTGAACCTCGTGGAGGCTTCCTACGTTTCCCTATGGCAGGGAATCAAAGTCCGCATAGTTCGGTGGTATGGTGGGACACCTGAAGAGGCGAACCGTGAGAATGAACGCATGGATTGGAGCCTGGAGGAAGTAACACCCCCGTGCTAGGGCATGAGCTTCCCAAGGCACGTGGGCTCATGGGGGAAGTCAGGATGAGACGTGGGTGGGAGGCATGGGGATTACACTCTAAGACGGCCCAAGAGGGGGAATACAGTTTAATGTCATGCGGGACGAGATACAGTTTAACGTCATGCGGGACGAGATACAGTTTAACGTCATGCAGGACGAGGGCCTTTGGGGATTATGCTCTGAGGTGGACTAGAGTGGTCAAGGAACTGACATTGAGAGGTCGGAATGACCGGGCGGTGGGCTTGAACCTCATGGAGGCTTCCTACGTACCGTGCATTAGCATGGATCAAAGTCCACGTAGTTCGCTGGGATGGGGCTTATGCTCTCAGGCAGCCCATAGAGTATGTCATGGTCGATGTGCGCTCTAAGTCCACGTGAGTCATGCTCTATGTGAGAAACAAGAGGCAGCAAGGACCAGACGATCACGTCGTAAAGGGTGCATCCGTGAGAAGCGGAAAGGGGCTTACAAGTTGAGTAGCCCAAAGAGGAAACAGGGGATTACGCGTGTTTAGCGGCCCTTGGTGCTGGGGCTTACTCCAGGGGGGAGGCCCATGGTGCAACAAAGCGTAGTGGGAAAGGGACTTCACTGGCCTTGGCAGGGGGAAGTACGGAGATGCAGGGTTGCAACCTTCCACAAGAGGCTAGGGGATTATTCTCTGAATTAGCCCTTCCCCCGTGGGAAAACGCCACTATTACAAGGAGGATCTCATTCCATGCGAGGAAGAGTCCATTCCTGTGGAGACGAGTGGGCGTAAAGAATGCCCAAGCCGGGGGGACACTGCGTGCAAAGCACGGGGTCAGACCACAGTTTAACATCATGTGTTAAGGACGAGATTCTTAGCAGTTTAATGTATTGCATCTTGGACGAGGTGGGTTCGCTCCACACCCCTAGGGCTTACATGCCCAATTCCCTCTACCCCTTATGGGAGGGAAGACATCGACAAGGCCGTAGTGAAGGGGGGACGCAGGGCGAACCATTGAGGGGTCCACGTTAGCATGGCTATGTGAAGAAGCAATATCTGTTAGCATGCATATGCGGAGGATCATAAGGCAGAGAAATGCAATGGGAAACACCGCCCAAGGGACCGTGAGGTTACCTCATATGAGCCTGGATGGCCGGATGGGAAAACAATGCATGGAGCGCATGCCCAGCAGGGGAGACATCAGGTGCCGACGCAGAGAGGCAGGCAAGGGGCGTCAAGGTGAAGGGCCCTGGGTTTTGCGCGCAAAGAGATGGTTTGCGCGCAAAACACCGAGATGGCGTGTAATTGGAGCCAGGGGATTGCGCGCGGATAGGGAATTGTGCGTAAGTTAGGAACCCGGAGGAGGGGGAAAATTCACTTAAGCCAGTGGTGTTGCACACAAAGGCGAACCCCGGGGCAAGGTTGCGGGAAAAGGGGAATTACCTGGAAGTCATATTACACGCGGGGGGAGTCGAATTGCACGTACGAGAGCTGATCCGAATTCCGCCACCCCCAAACCGTTTGGGGTCACCTTCTATTTATAGGTCTCGAGCGGCGCGGAATCCAGGCAGCGCGTGAAATCTTCCGCGCCGGGAATTGTCGGCGCGCAAAACCTCACCGTGCGGATTCGGGGCGTACAAAAAATGCACACCTCACCGGCTCGATTGCGCGCATCCCAGGGATACTTCACGGGAACGATTTTATTTCGCTCAAGTCCTCCTTTATTTTTCACACCACTTCTCAGGCCTCCAGACCGAGCCTCTGATTCCGAATATAACTTCGCTTTGCTATTTCGAAACATCCTCTGGGAGTTACGGACTTTTTCAGCGTCTACAACATGGAAATTTATCACTAAGGGAATCTTCAACAACATTCCCCCTTCTTGGTGTGTAGGTGATTACAAAGTCAAACATATGAAGGTGAACCACCCATCACCTTTTCCAAAGGATAAATTATTTCTATGAGAAGATGTTCCCAAAACTTTTATGATTAGAATAAATGATGATCCACTCCTTTAATAGAAAGTGACACCAAAACATAATAGCCTGTATAAATTTTGTGAGTTTTATATCATGAGTGGTATATTTCATTCCAAAATGATGAAGTTTATGGGAGTTGTATTCAACTATATTATTTTCATTTATAAGCATGAATCACCAACTTTCACATAAATCATAAAAAATATATGACACATTCAAAACCATTTTCTTGTAAAATAAATATAGGTGATGTTGTCAGTTGTGGTTTTAATTCATCAAATGAGGTTTAACATTATTTAATCCCATAATAATTAAAACTCATTATTTTGAATATATATCAATGATGATATTATTTTTGAAATGTTTTTCATGAAATGATGATAATAACTAGCTAAACCGAGAATGATTCTTATCTCAAAGAGATTACTTGGATACTCCCCTAATAAAAAAACCTTTACCTTATAAGAATAAACTAGTATTATATTTTCCAAAAGAATGTGTCCGAATAAAATCACTTCTCAAACCCAGAAGTCACATTTTTATAATTTTCCCTAAATTTATTGATTCTTTTGGTTTCCCAAAACCAATTTCAAATGAGTCTCACAGTCATCTTTATATTTTATATTATCCCAAATATCATCCAGAAACACCACAACAAAGGGGTCATGATATTGGTGGAATTTCCAATTCATCAAATCTATATTAACTATCGGGGTTCTAGTTAAGAAAAGTGACATCAAAAGATATTTCAGGTGGAAATACATACTCATGAAAGTTATCTGTGGGATATATGACCCCTTAAATCTGAGCCAATTATTACCAAGATGGTGGTTGATCTTCAAAAACCACTTTTCACCCTTAAAGTGATAAAAATTGTCATAAATAGAGGGAAAATTTTATTTATTCTTAATATCAACATGATTATGACTATAATAAATGAAAAAATTGTGAATAGGACCATCTTCATTCATAGAAAAAATCCTTGGAGCTACCCTAGAAGGTGTTATATTATAAATAAAACATTTCACTATTACATTGTCCAATTGAATCATAAACTCTTTAAACTTATCAAGTTTCAAACTATTTGAATTAATTGAGATCAATTGAGTTTTTTGCACCAGATCGGTAGAAAACTAAACCTCTATTTTAGAGTAAGACTAGAGAACTCATTACGGAATGCTTTATGGAAACCCATGACCACCAAATAGATATAAAAAATGGAGGTATCATTCTATAATTTAACCAAAAAAGTAGATATTAAACTACCAAATTCTAGATGAGGAGGTCCTCCTTAACTATACCTCAGACCCCATTATCCATGGAACACCCAAGAAATACCATCTAGGGTAGTAAAGGACACCCTCTAATGATAATGATATATTATGGATCAATGGATAACCAACCAATCCATGCTAATGATTATATTAAATAGATCTAGATCAAGAACAAAAAAATCACAACTAAAATACACATTAGAGATTGAGAATGAACATGCGCATCAAAAAACCTATTCTATTTTACTAATAAGAGGAATAACTTGTTCCAAAATGAATGAAATGAGTTCCATTTGATTTTTTTAGATCCAAAAATTGGTTATAAAAAAGAATGAGATTCACCTTTATCAAGTAGATTAGTTTCTATAGATGATACAACAAATATCATACATCTTATTATTTATAGTATTGAACCTAATTTCACAAGAAACTCATTTGTTACATAAACTAACTTACACTAGAGGATTTTGGGTAAATACCTATAGAATTAGATGCTTTGGATGGAGAAAAAGTTTCATTTGGGGATGATTAACCATAGACATAATGATTCAAAATCAGAGCCTAAAAGAACATCTACAAATAACCTCGGTGACTATAGGAACTTTAGATCATCAATGGATAATTATAATAATGCCTAACGTACTGCATATTTCAATTATTTTATCAAGTAAAAGGAAAAATTCCAGCTAATAGTGAAGTTGATAGGAATCCTATTCCAAGAAACATACATTTTTTATTCATTTTTATCCAATATAACTACATTGAAGTCCAAATATTCCATGGGAATGTTGAAAATAAATAAAAAAAGAATCATTTTTAAACTCTTATTAATGAATACTTATAAGAAAATATTTATATAATGGTCGTAATGTGGAGTTATCAATACACTACAACATTAGAAAAAATAGTATATATGATAGATCCATAACCCATCATATAAAGATAAACACTATATTGACCATGTCTCAATTGAAGTATTTGTTTATTTCCCATTATGATTTTATGTGATAAGGGATCTTAAATATCATCCATCTCTTGAGAATTTTATTATTCTCATTTACATCTTATGAAAATAAAAAATTGAATCCTAGTTATGATGTAAGGTATCGTAATTCATATAGTAGTTTGAAATTTAGATTTTGAGTCAAATATGTGGAGAGAACGGGAAAAATGACACTAAAATACATACATTTCACATAACATAAAAGTTTACACATAAACACTAAATTTATAAAACAATCCATTAATCCAAAGGTTTTGTAACTTTGTGGATTAGGAATAAATTTTATCTTTTCATAATTTTTTTACTTAAATATTCCACTTAAGAATACTCTATAGATATATCTCCACCTAGTAAATACAAATAATTTATATCAATAAGGGATTGGGTGGAAAATCATTGGGTATACTGATATGTGTTCCAAAAATTATCAACAACTATGAAATAATAAAATTTTCCATTACAAACATGTAGATATAAAAACCCGAACATAATAAATGATATAAGAGTTAGTAAATCATAATGGAATAATCATGAATCATGATAAAATAAATATAACATATAAATGTGTGAAATATATAACCATGAAAAACCCTATAAATAAGTTATGGAAATTGAAACTTCCATAGTATTCAAAGGTATAATGAAATTTTGTATATTTCATCCGACCATCTTTAATGTTATTTTTTATGTTATTGGAGGAATTTATAGAGGTTTCAATGTTATTTTTTCAGAGTTATTCAATGTGTATTGACATATACATTGAAGAAATATAGGCCAATTACTTTATTTTATAGTATCATTTACTAGATATCCCTTATATGGTGGTATGTGGTTTCATAAGTGACACTGGTCACTCGGTACCATTGGAGAAGCTACTCGGTAATTAATGGGTTCCCAGTGGAGGTTGAGCGGGTTTCTGATGGATACCAGAGCCCTATTTTTATTTTTAAATTTAATTTTAGTACACAAATTTCTATTAAAATAGTTACCCATCATTGGATTTAGGCTATTTAAATGAACTAAGATCCCACTCTCAAATTTATCTCTCACTACAAGTTTGGAACACCAATGTTTTTGGTAAGAATTAGGTTAAATATATCCTATAAGACCATTGAGAGTTATACAATCATTTATCTTCCAATCTATTCTTAATTTACATCACTGGTTCATTATCTCCACAAGTTGTTCCTTAATTTATGGTTTAAGAAACATTTAGTAATTTCATTTTTTGAGAGTTTTTTTCATCCATAGAAATCACTCAGGAATTATCTTTGGGTAATGAGGCTATTTGTTTCTATCATTTTATGTTAGATTATATGAGTGTCATGTGTGTTGTGAAATTCTTGATCCACTGAGTATGTACAACTACTATAGAATGAAATCACAAGGGGTTAGTTTGAATTTTAAAATAAAATTAACAAGAAACAAGGTATTATGTGTTTACCCATGAGTTTTATTTTACACTATATCCCACAATTCTACACTTTTATCAAACTTTCATTGAAAATTTAAAAAGGGAACCCACAAGGGATGTCATGAATTGTGTTAAAACATAATGAACCTGGAATAGTTTATTATATTACTAGTTGATAATGGTAAGTGCTCTATTATAAAGGTTACATTAGGTTAAACATAAATGAGATCAAGTAATGGTAAAATGGTTGTGCATGGGTAAAATGCTAATGTAAAATGCATAATAGTGTTCGGTGAGCTTCTAATCCTTATTAAAACCTATTATGTATATTTTATTATGTTAATTTGTTTTCTATTATATTATGTGAATTGACTTACACATTGAGATTGTTCATTATTTTTTTATTATAAATTTAAAAAACATGGAATGATGTTTGATGCAATGATAACCTAGGAATGAGTTCAATATGAATTCATTTATAAAGTTAGCTGGGAAGGTGGTTGATATATGGTATAGTGTAAGCCAAGATAGGGTTATAATTTTTTTTACAGTTCAGTGTCATGTTAAACATAGCAAATAGTCTACATGTATTAGGGTGTAATGAAAATCGAATGTTATTTATTTGATATTGTTTGGATGAAATGAAAATTTTTACCAATATATGAATTCTGTAAGAGGTTGGGTGAATTGTTGAAAAATGGGTAATATTTAGAATGAAATTTTGTGTAATGAAAAATAAAGGGTATTGATTGGATACACTTTGGATGAAATGACTTATTTCAAAAAATTTGGAATTTTTTAAGAGTTTGTGTGAATTGTTGACATGTGGGTAATATTAAACATTCAATTTTGTGTAATGATCACTTGGAAATTCAGGGAATTCTGTGAGTAAGGTTAGTAATAAATTTATGAATTTATGTTCATTTCACCTGGGTTGAGGGTAATGACAACGATGGAATTATTGATATTCCAGTGTGTTATATTAGAAATTAAAAATATTTTATTGATGTGATTTGGGTTCACTATAGAACATTCTATTCATAGTTCTTACTTTGGGTGCATAAACAACTAAATTATTGATACTTGTGAGAGGATTTTATGGGAATATATCATATCAACCCTTAGTGATGTGTTGTGTCATATTTATACTTGACATAAGTACTAGAAAATGTAGGCATGTTTGACCACATTCAAATGGTGGAACACAAGGATGTTACAAGTTTTTATTAATGATATATTATTATCATTAATAATGTCATGTAATAGAATCATTCGCTCATATCATAAATAATTTTATAAGGACACCATTGTTTATTTCCTATAATGTTATTGTTACTCCCTAAATGGGAATCTTTTTATATGTAAAGATATCAAGGTTCAGGATATAATTAAGGGAATTCTGCTTATAGTGGATGATTGAGTTGGATCTATTTATTTAGAGTTGGGATATGGGATTGATATAAGAAATTATACAATTTTAGGGACATACCCATTATTTTTCCTTTCTTGGGCCTTGTTTTTTGTGATCAGTCAATGGATGATATTCTTTATATTTGTGCGATTTCTGGGAAATTTGAATTGCTAATTTTTGATATTGTATGTAAATTATGTTTCACTTTGGGTTGGCATACATCCTTGTGTAACTTGTGGTCACATGATATAGAATATATATTATCCTCATGTGGCATTATTTGGACCTCAATACTAGTTAGAAACTTCTAGCATTTGGGTTGGTACATTTAGGGCATAGAACACTCCAATTCTATCATTGAGGTGGTCCAATTGTCTGAGAATTTAAAAAAGTCGTCTTAGTGCATTGTTATATTTTTATTAATATTTTTCAAGATATTTAATTATAGGATTTTCTTGGATCTTAGAATATACAGTGTTATTTGAATTAGCTAAACGATATATAGGGAAAATCCGAGTTACAATTGTTAGTAATTTTTATTGGTTTATGGATTTTATAATTTTATCGTTTTCAAAAAATATGAATTATTATTTATTGTATATATTTTAGTCATGGGATAAGATTGCTAGATTTTTCACCTTAAAGAATCATTTTCACCTTGTAGGTTTCATATAACATTCATGTGTTTACCTGGTATTTAGCTTCATGATTATGATATAGGGTTTATTTATTTAAAATGTCGACTTAAACTTATATATTTTTTCCCAATATAACTTGGTGGAGGAGATCTACATGAGAAAACCCTTTATTATTTTATGGAATTAATATATGATTAGTGATTATATAAATACAATAAGGATTTATGACCTTGAGAGTTGGTAGATAGTAATTGAGACTGGACCCTTTTTTTAATACCATTACATGACAGGGTGTGTATAGAATATTGAGACAAACAACTTTATAATTGTTATCCAATATACCATATTAATAATTTTGAGTTTTTTCTGAGACACATTCTTGAAAATATAGGAAAATTCCACTATGATTAACATTATTAGTGCTCTAGGAGAGTAGGTATGTTCATTTCCAATTGGATGTTGATTTGGAAACCCAAGTTTCACTCGTACTAACAATGAATATTTTTCTTAGGGAGAGTATAACATATATTTTAATTTCTATAAATAGATCTTTTCAATGACTTATTCCATCCAAGTATTTGTTTATTTAAGAGTTTCCCACATTATAATAAACCCTATATATGTGTTTATTTAGATTCATTGTATTTGAGTTATCAGTGGAAATTATATAGGGTATATTTAAAAATTTTGAGACTCCTCCTAAGAAGAGGGTGACTGGTGTGATATAAATGTATAAAGGACTAGATAAACACTGATGGGATGTACTGATAGAGATAAAATAGTATATGGGGATATCCATGAAGTATTTTTTTTGAATGTTTTTCCCTGAGATATTGAGGAAAAATAAGTCTCAAGATTTCTTGCTTCTCTCCCAGTGAGAGATTTTCATTAGGGAATATATGGTGTGTTTCATGGAAATTCAATATTTTATCTAATATTAGCTAGAGATGTGGTATCTAGGGATAGAAAATTTTAGTATGGAATATTATTTACAATTAATGTTTAGGAGGATATTTTCTACTTGATATCAGTTTAAGCAGTTCTTAATTAGGTCATCATAGCATAGAGGATCCTAAATATGGTTAGGGTCTCTAAGTATCAAGATTATGTTTTTAACGACTATTAATGAATATTTGAGTATCAGGAAGAATATATTTGATGGTTATCTTAATGGCGGTGTTGGCCAGAGTTTAATGAGTAGAGGTTCATCTCTTACACACTAAGGATTGATTTTTCTTGAGTTTTATCAGTATCATAAGCCAAAATATTTGTGGTCACAATACCATATATATATATATATATATCATATTGAGTGATGATTGTGTGGGTGGATGCGACCCCTCCTATTGTGTTGTAGGAGTGGTCTATAATCATTTAGTGGTATGGGTTCTTGGTAGACATATAGTTCTAGGGAAAGGATAATAATACAATATTAGAGTCTTTGTTGGTGGACTTATAGCCATTTTGGATAAGGAGAAGGAATTTTTTTACACGTTATGGGATAGTAGTGTCATAAAGGTGATACCTTATAATGATGCCAAGCTCTATATTCTTGGGTTTGTCTATTATAGTAGTTACTTTTATACAAGTATATGGCATGGTCTTGTCAAGTGTGGGCTGATGAAAAACCAACCCATTAGGATTAACGATCTTGGTCAGACTAACCTTGAATCATATCATTTAATAATAAGTTCTTGAAAAAATCTCTATTAACAATCAAACCATAAAAAATAATCATTTCCAAAATTTATTTGTTATTAAATTAGATACATTATATATATAATAATATTTAATAAATGTAAACATTAATAAATTTTGTATATAATATTAATATAATAATTAAAATATTCACATTATTATATATAATAATCATTTAAAAATATAATGGTTTTATATATATATATATATATAATTATTGTTTTTATTAAAATTATTTATATAAATGTTATTATTTATTTCATTTATATATAATATTATTTAATAAATATAAATTTAAATTCATTTAAAAAATAATAATTATAACATATCATAATCAGTCTCAGATGTTAAGTAATTAGGTCCATAATTAAATCCCAATACTAAACTAATTTGGTATATGGATTTTAAATTTTGGCCTTATAAATAATCAGAGCTAAAAAATGATAACCTGATTGGAATTGTTATTGGTTTTGGCTTATTAAGATGGGAGAGTCCCTAGAAAACATATTGGTCTAGTTTCACGATATCAAGAAAACTCCCCCTGATCGGGATATCATGCACTAATGGAATTAGGTATGATTTTAGTGGAATATACACTTACTTCATTTTTTCTGAAACGGTTCCATCACTCTCATTCATATCAAATCACTTTTCCAATGAATCGGGAGTGACCGTTGAGTATATGAATAAAGTAATGTCTATCAATTCTCCCTTTGGGGTTTAATCATACTGTATTAATAGATGTTATAATTCACCATCATGATAAGTGGGTATGTGATTCTCTATGATTTATTTATGTTGGAGATTCTATGATTCTATTTGATCCTTGTGATGGGATAATTGAATCAATATAGATTAAACATCAATTGATACTAACAAAAATTAAATTTTATAGTCCTTGAATGTGTTTGTTAAACCCCGGTTGGGGAATGAGATTCTCATACAAGCCATTTGAGAATTTACAAATGATATCTAGGGATTATGTTGTCCCAGTTTTCAAGTATTTCTCTCAGCATGGAGAAGAAATTATTTCCAATATATTCTGAACTGTTATAGGATATTACCTATAGTTATTGTTTGGATTACAACCTCTGAGAGTGGTTGAGTTCACTATCAATCATATATTACTCTAGAAACCAATATCCATTTATCCTTATATGATGACTCTGACAGATCTTATAAAGGAAATAATTTATCTAGAGAACATGGAGGATAATATGTTTATTTTCCCATTAATTTCCCATCATCATGCACCCATGTTATTATTTAATAAAGGATATGAATATTTATTATTATATTTGTATTTTTTGATATTAAATAAGGTGATTTTCATGTACTGACATACTTTTCCTCTTAGTGATATAATATTAGAACAATTGAGTAGAGATAAGTGGTTCTTGAAAATCATTCTGACGTTATTTTATCACCACTTCCTCATAAGTACTTTTGATATCTCCAATATGAATTTTATGAATTGGTTTAACCTTTATGTGTTCATTTTGGTATTGTTCGGTCTAATGGTCATGGTGATAGAGTTTATTAAACTAATGTGTTAATTCTTCTCTATTTATATGGATTATTTCATTTTCATCTTTGTTGATGATATTATAGTGTACTCCCAATCATGAAAAGACCATGCTTGAAATATTGATATCATAATATGTAATCTAATGGATTATTAAAATAACAAAAACTCTTCAAGTGTTAGTTTTTAATTAGTGTGGTATGCTTCTTAAAGAATATAATATTCGAGATTGGAATATCAATGGAACTTTACAAGTTTAAAGATATGTTTTCATGTGATATACATATGAATGTATTTGTTATTCATATTTTTTTTGGGTTAATTAGTCTAATATGTGTGTTACATTTAGGGATTTATTAGATTAAAATTACTAATGGAATCACTGACTAATAATGAAGTGATGTTCAAGTGGTTTGATTCTTGTGATAGGGCCTTCAAGGAACTAATGGGTAGATTGAATTATGTACAGATTCTGTTAATACCTGAGATGGGTATGGAATATATCCAATACTGTGAAGCTTTAGGTGTGGTCTTAATGACAATTTGATGAAGGAAGAGCATATAATTGATTATGGATTGAGTATGTTGAGGCTATATTAGCAGGGATTTCAACTCATGACTTATTGGTTAATGTAATATTATAAATATAGATGAATTTGAATATCAATTTGTTGGTTGAGAGTTTTTGGTTTATATGAACCACAAGATCCAGATGTATATCTTTTTATAGTATGACCTAAAGTATTATTAGAGATAATGGGTTGAGTAATTTAATTATTTTTATATTGAGATAGTATATACCCTTAGGAAGGGAAATTTCATGTATGGTACATGTAGTTGGACTAATATTTATTTGGTGGTTTAGTATTCAAGTGACATGTTATAGTTTACATGAATCTTCCCAGAGATGAATCTTTATCTTTATGAATATTTTTGTAGATAAACCCTCACATTATTTTCCAATACCTCCTCACTCTACCAAAGGGTGAAATAGACTCAGTTGGATAATATAAATTTTATACTTTAGTGAGATATTTTATATGGTGGACAGCCCCTTTAAGATTTGTATTGAGATGATGTTGTGATCACATTTTTTTATATTCATGTTGTGGTCTCGATGATCTTTCATGCTGAGTAGATGTGGAATTCACACACCTTGAGATTGGTTATTCACCTTGGTATTACCAAGATATATTATAAAACTCAAAGAAAATATTTATGTCCCAATATGATGATGGACATTATAGGGAACATCTGAAGTTGATTAACCTATCAAAAAGATAACAGTAGGAATCAATGAACCACATACCTTATTTATCCATCACCAATTCCTTACTGGAAATGTTACGATGTGTTGATGGAAGTAATTATAGGTTTAAGATGAGGATGGGGGGGGGGGCTTGAGAGGTTCTCTATCTATAGAAATGGTGTTTAGGGTTTCGCTGTGATGGACTCAGTCGACTACTTCAATACTACTTAGGTGTTTGTTGGACCTTCGAAGAAGGCTGATGGAGGTTCTGGTTCGCGGCTGCATCAAGCACCTGCGTGATCTGATTCGAGTAGTATTTCAGGGCTGAATTCCCTTCAGGTAAGGGGTTATAACCATTATTTCCCTAATTCTCGAAGTGGTGAGTTAGCCTCTAATAGTCACATTTCATGAAATGGTGCTCATGTGGTTGTTTAATAGAATCCTCAATTCTTTCAAGAAAAAATTGACACTTGGAAATACACGATTATTGCTCGGTTGAGTTCGATGCAATCTTTATGGAAGGTTGAAGATCTTAAGAAACGTCTTCAAGAGATATGGGGTTTTAATGACTGGTAGATGGTTTCCATCAGTATGAATTTTTATCATTTTACTTTTGGCTCCAATGATCTGAAGATGTGGGCTTGGAGTCACGGGTTTGTGAATCATAAGCTTGGGATTCTCAGATTTCAAAACTGAGACCCCTCTTTCGATCCCTTTAAGGCCAAGAATACTATAACTCAATCCTAGATAAATATAAAATGACTAATCTGGGTATTGTGGCATCCAAATATCCTTTGGGATGTTTCATTGGCAGTATGGACTCCTATTAAATATGGTAAGGATACTGGATCAGTTCATTGTGTCCATTTTTCTTGCATTCTAGTTGAGTTTGATATGACATTAACCCTTGTTGAGAGGAATCTGTTGATTTCTAGTGATTTTACGTTTATTCATGAGATTGAGTATGAACATGTTCCTATTTTATGCATAAATTTTTCAGCTATAGGACATGTTAAAGAAAAATGTAATCGGAGGATTGTGATGCTCCAACTGTAAACAGTATTGGCATCTTGTTGAATGCTATATGTTCAAAGGTTTATGCTTTCCTGCTCCGTCAATTGGGATGGAGGGGGCACATGATCAGGGTAAGGGTGTCCTTAATGGTTCACCATTACCTTTGTCTACCTCTAATGGTGTGAAGTGTCTCTCACCCTCGAAAATTATGGTGTATTTGGTGAATAGTAATTTACCTGCTTCTAGGAAGGTGGGTTCTGTTTCTTTTGATAATGTTGTAGCTGGTAAGAACCCAAATGATAGTCTTATGACTGATCAACAATGCATGGGTTTGTTTTCTAATCCTTCAGGTGATATCACACTCCCTGTTTCTATCTTGAATTCAATTGAGCATGGAGAACCCTCTAAATGGGGTGATATGTGTTCTGACAGTGCTGATAGTGATTTAGAGGTGGATCATACTGATTTGCTGGAGGAGAAATACTTTGCGAAAGGTAACCTGGTAGTATTCCATTTGGTGGGGTTACTAATGTCACTCGTTATTATGATCACCCTTTTGCACAATGGGGTGTTCAAGGTTATAATTCCATGAAGGCTGCTGATTCTCATGTAGTTGTTCATATAGTAGGGGCCTCATAGGCCTCTGGTTCTGCTGCTTCGGTTCTCACAACAACTATTATGTCACCTGGGAAAACAGGGGTGGTGCATACTGGGCATACTTCCCATAATAATAGAACAACATCTTTTGAGGCTCCTTCTGGGCTTGTTTTTATTTCCCAAGGTGAACCTGTCAATATTATATCAGCCCCACATGAGGCTTCTACTGTGTAGGACTCTGTTCTGCTTTCTTCTGATGCCAAGGCCACTCATGCCTTGGATGCAGGTGCCTCACCACATGATCACCATATTCTTTTGGATGAAGCTGCCATGAAAATGGCAGTGACTCCTAAAAATGGTGTTGCAACATTGAATGCTACCACGAGTGCTACAAACTTCTTTTAGATACAGGACTCAACGAATTACCCTGATTTTGATATTCTATATATGGAGAGCCATGAGAGGAAAAAAATGCCTCCATGAAAGTTCCAGTTACTAATTCACCTTCATTGTTTACACAGGCTAGTGCTGAGCAGTTTGGGCAGCCTGATACTGAGGAGCAGCTGGAGAATGGGGCTAAAGACGCTGATGGAAACGATCATGATGTCCTTCTTAATTACACTGAGAATAATCTAGATGATGCTCAACATGATGAATGTGCGGATGATCAAGGTGAGGCTTCGATGATTTCAAATCAGTGGAAAAGAGGCAAGAATCCAAGAGGATGTGGTGGTCATCATGGAAGAGGTGGGAGAGGAGGTAGGACTAGATGCTGATTATGTTTGGATTGCATTGATTTTCATCACTTGTACCCCGAATCTCTATCCTTTCTTGTATGCTCGAATTTTATTTTTAATAATAATTTTCTGGGTCATGGACTCACCTCTATGACTCCACTGTTATAGTAATTATAGGTCTAACAAGTTCATCTCCTTGATGAATTTAATTATAAATTATTATTTTCTAATTGGAGAATGTCAAAAATTCCATAAAGATAAAGGAGACCTATTTAGTTGATAAGTTGTGCAGGATAAATGTTTATGAGATAGGTAGTCATCATATGGTTCCGATAAGTGTTATATTTGATCATAATGCCTAATTGACACTATGATTTTGTAAGGGTTTATTTAAGAACCTTGATTCCCTAGTGAATTCGATCTCCACTTATCAGTTTTTGATGGATGGAAATTTTGAGTATTCTATCAGGGCATGACTAGATATGATTTGGGGCTGTGACCTAGATTTTAGAGGTTCATTGGTAAAAAATAATGCATTTGTTGTGTTTACCTAAAAACTTTATTCAGAATATATTAATAGTTCATATTTTGAGGATTTTAGTGGAAGGTCATGTTGATCAACTCTATACTAGTTAGATGAAAACCCATTGATGTAATGGGTTATTAAATTTCAAGTTAATTTTAATTTTGGGCCTAGAGTATAGTGAATTTTAAAAATCCTGGTTCAGATTTGAATTTTAGGAGTTGGAATATTTTTAAGAGATACTTTTAGATGTCATTTGAGTTCTAGGAGGTGTTACTGGTTCTTCGGTGGGAATTATAGTGGGGTCAGGGTTGACTAGGCCATTTTTTGGGTTGCAAGGATAGGTCATTTTGTGACACTTAGATCATGCTATGATGAACTTCATATAGTGTTGATTTGTGTAACTGTCTGTGGGGGACATGTCATGAGAGGAAGTGCATAGTTATAAACTATTAATTGTGTTAAGGTCATACCAAAGTTTCCTCAAACACAAAATCCAAAATCTTGAAATAAGAAATCATTCTATAACACATGAATTTATAAAAATCTAGTGGAACCTAAATTTATTTCACATTATCTCCATAAGTAAAAAAATTAAATCTCATAAGTAATCTCAAAATCACAAGAATAGAAAGTTTAGTGCCTTTTAGGTTCAACTATACAACAAAATTATATTATAATATTTGTGAACATTTTTATAAAATGAAACTACACTACACCCCCTTTGAGTGTCCTCGTTAGTTATACATATATTTATATCTAGAGGAATTGAAAAATATTAAAGGGGTGAAATTAAACATTCATTAAGTGAAAATTTCATTAATATTTTCTAAATTATAAGATATTTTTTATATGAGAAATCATGATAATAGGGGACATATCTTCTAATAAATTACTTATAACAATTAGAGTTTCCCAAAATATGTAGTAGGAAGATCTTTAGTGTTAAATGATCAATTATACACCATGTAATAAGAGTTTAGAGACATGATACAATATACATGATCCATTATATCATTACATAAGAATATAACATAGAAATGTTTCATAAGATAAAGCATAGGAAATAATAACTTAGTAGAGATGACATTGCTACCAGATTATCATAACATATGGGCATTGTGTTAACAACCCTTGTACCTAATTTGAGATCATGATATACAAAATTTTACCAAATCATTGGAGGGTTATATGGGTACCTAAAAATAAATATTATTCATACATACATTTATGTGAAAATAGAACATCAAAACAATCATATTTAAAATCGAAATTAATTATCCAATGAAAAAGAGATATGTTTCATGAAAATATGATTGAAAATTTTATAAGACCTCCATAAAATCAAGGTGAGTTATGGTTTAAGAATACATCCCCATTGTAACATACAAATAATTAAGGTAGTTTTCATAGATGAAAAATAAATTTCCAAAATCATTGTGTATATTACTTTGAAAAATTTAAGGAAATACCCATTTTCATTTTAAAATCATTACAATTTAGGTTTAATTAAAAACCATTTTAAAAAATGGATTTTATGTTCCATTAAATTTAATGGTCATAATGATGAAATAATGAGTTCACACAAAAAATCCAAAAAAAAAATATTTTAGAAAATGTTTTAATATTTTCATAAAGAGATGATCGATGATGATGATGTTAACGACCTTGGTGATGGACAAAAATTACGATGTTGATATATGGAGATATGTTTTTTTCTTGGGGGAGGAGATCTTGGATGATTTTCATAGGACCTTTTCTCTTTTTATGTCTTTGTAAATTTGAATTTAGAATTTTGGAATCCATTATTTTGGCTCCCATGTGGTATATTGGTTACCTCTCAACCAAAAATAGGATTTTGAATATAAAATAAAAACTGAATTTTCGGTTAGAAAACTATAGTGATTTTTTTGAATAATTTAACTTTTAACACTAACATTTATTTATGGATCCTTGAAAAGGGAATAAAAATTATATAACGTAAATATATAATAAATGATAAAAAAATGATCATGTAAGGAAAACTATTTTAATATTCTAAAATACCAATATTGAAATCCCATATCAAGAATTTTATAATAAAAAATCATTCTGAAAATATTATATTGGAGATATAAATTTCACATGAGTTAACACATAATATTATTTAAAAATACAATGTAGAACATTAGAAGGTAGAGAAAAATCTAGATATGGAAGAGAAATACTTTTTAAAGAAGATGTTAACAATTATTAACAAGGATAAAATTTTAAAGAATAAAGTTCATCAAGGTAAAAGATTTGAATTAAAAATTTCAATTTGTCTAGATAGATAAGTCATTATACTATGATTATATAATAGAAGAGTAATTTCATGTAAATCCTGGAAATAAAGGATTTATTATGACTTATGAAAAGAAGTTAAGTCATTAAAATACCTTTATGACTTAATACATGTTTTCTTAGAGACACCCTAAATGTGGGAGCATTAAATTCAATTTTAAATACTATAAGTTAAAATTATTTCTTGATATTATATAATCAATTGGTTGTATAGATTCTATTTAAATGAATTTGGTGATGTGTATGTTTTGGTAATATTCATGATTGAGTGTTCGTATCTTAATAATGAGTTAGAAATTACAATTACCATTCCTAAAAAAATTCATTCTTTTCATAATAGTATCCAATATCCAAAGTAATAATGTTACCTTATATTCCAATTATAGATATTTTTTGTGCTGTTCATATAGGTGTTAAATGACCCAAACAATAACAATATTCAATCAGTTGGGGAGTACTGTTATGAAAGAGATTCATTTAGAATAATATAATTATTGAATAATAATAATGATATTATTTAGATGATTTTGATGTGGTGAAATAGGTAATAAGAGACTTATATGAATACAAAAATACAAGGGTGAAAAAAATAAGAACTTCAATTTTATGGACGTGAAAGGCCACCCATATAAACTGGTGAGACATTTATTTTCTATAGATAAAGAGGAAGGATGTGAGAGGATTATATTTTTAGAATATTAAAAAATTTATAAATATATTTTCAATCTGTTAAATATTATTTTATAATCCACCATGAAAGTTTACGAGGAAAATTAAAGCACTCCATTCTTGGATGTGGTAGTCCGCATGTATGCAGGACTCCGTCTTTATTTTTTGAATGGTTTTGGAGAAAGGTAGAAAATGGATGTTACATTAGTATAATAAAATTTTAGAATATTATAAATACAAATATTATAATAATTTCTTTTTTAATAATAGGTTTTAGGGGATATAAGAAGAATAGAATTAATAAAGCTCAGTTTCTAACATTTCCCATCCCTTTGGATATTTCCCATTGGGTAGACATTATGGCTCCTTATCATTGTATTTTGGAAAGATAAAGGATTATAGGTCATGGGTTAATAGTTTTAGATATAATTTTGTAGTGTTTTAATTTATATAATTCTTTATAATGAGAGGATAGATTTAGTAGAGGTGAGATACTTTTATAGATGACGGGAATGAAAATTTTGTAAATAAAACCTTTTAATATAAATAGAGAACTCTTTTCACATAGTATGTGGATCCAAAGTGTAAAATAATGTAGTTGAATATTTTTATGTTTTATCATACCTTAAATATTCATTTTCAAACTTTTTTAAACATGTTTTTATTTCATTTTATTTTTAATATTTCACTTTTACAATTTTCAGTTTTTTCTGGGGTAATTTTATTTACCAAAGTAATTTAATTTTAATAAATAAAAACTTGTATTTTTTACATATTTTTTACATAATTATTGAAAAAATCCATTTTATCAAATAAAAATTATAATTTTAATGAAATTTACTTTTATCATTAGCGCATAGAACATATAAAAATCGGTTTTCTTTAAAAAGGAGAATTTTTATGAATAAATGTTATGTGTAGGAAAAAATTATCAATGTTTGTGATTTTAATGTCACTAATTGGTTTAATATTGATAAAATGGTATCTATATAGATTTAAATGAAATCCAAAACATTATTTCTCTTAAAAAACATAGTTAAAAGAGAATGATAAAAAACAGTTTTTTGTTTGAAAGATGTTGCTTAATTTTAAAAATGTAAAACTTCAGTCTAAAAAAATCATCATAAAATTTTCTAAATAATCATTTATACTCATATATAAATTCTAAATATTCATTTTTCTATAATTTTTTATGTTATTCTTACATACTGATACAGTTATAGATGTTATAGTTTTCGTAGAAATAATATATTTCACTATTTATTTTAAAATATGTTATTTTAGAAAAATAAAAAATAACCCAATGTTAATTTCCAAATTATGGATAAAAAATAAAAGATAATTTTTTAAAAATGTAATTTATTTTTTTAAGTATATCTATTAAATTAATATTCAAAACATAAAGAAGTTTTTTCGGAAAATGGCCTTTTAAACATTATGTGTTTTCAATAATATTTCATACTAATTTTAAATTTGAATTATATTGTTAAATTATTTAAATTATATATATATTATATATTATCATAATAATCATTTAAAATTGGTTGAAATAATTTATTAATACATTAAATAGTTAAATGATAATGAAAAATCATTTTAAATATTACATATTATTAATTATATATCCTCAAAATGTTAGAATTTTTAATTGAGTAATATATATTTTTTAATATAGGATTTATTATTATTACTATATTATTACTAATAGTTATTTAATACATCACAAATTTTTTTAATTCATCATTTCCTCTCAAACAATATATAAAAAAATATATATTTTAAAATCATATGTTGTTACATTGTCCCCTATAAATAAATTTCATCCATAAAATTTTAATTATCATTCACTTATGAAAGAACTTAATGAATCAATAATAAATTAAAGAGAAATTTTTTACTAACATATCTACCTCACAATGTTATATTTTAGGAAAATCATCATTTATCGTATAATATGCATGTATTGATATTTGTCTTTATCTTAAAATTTGTACCAAATATTCTTGCTTACTTTGTTATACGAGTTTCGTGGGACATACATTTCAATGATTCATTTTCATAAACCCATTTTCCAAAAATTATTAAATATAAATGGCTATGGATAGTATACCATAAAATCTGAGTAAATGATCATATGAATATGAAAACACAATCCTCTAATATCTTCTACAATGAAAAGAAAATTTTGACCAACGATACATTTGGTTCAATTATGTTATAATTGGATAAACCTATAACTCCTTTACATTTTCTATGTGGTTAAATTTTTATTTTCCTATTAAGTTTTTTTCTTATATGCTGAATTTTCAAATTAAATTTAAATCCTCTATAATGCTTCATAAGATAATTTTGAATTCTAAAAAAACATCCTATTGGGGTGTCTATAGAGGTGTGTATTCTTAGGGCTACTCATTTTCCACCAAGTAAATGTTGAGTTGATACTCAACCATATGTTTTCAAGTTGATTAACTCTAGGTGTATATTTTCCACAACTGTATGAACTTTCAGTATCTATAAAAGGATGTAATTACTTGTAATACCACATACTCAAAAGCTCACAAAAAAATTCTAGATGAAATCTTATACTTAAAATCAGTTATATAATTTTTTATAAATTTATCTTATCCTAATATCTAAAATTTGATAATATACTCCTCCAAAATAACTAATCCTTGCTTTGAAACCAATTGATGTTCCCTATTCATACACTCATAGTCATGGTACTAAAAACACTTTATTTAAAAATTATAATTGATTAAAAATAAGCTGAACCTATATTAATATAAAATTATTTCATTAATTTAAACTTTATACATCACTAATTTTAACACAATCCCAAGTGAAAAATGTTTAGTATCCTTGTGGATCTACTATATAAGAATACAATTTTATGATAATTTCAAATATTATTCCATAATATAACCACACTAATCCTACATCAAGAGTTATCATAAATTTTAATATTCTTCATAACCTTGTTAACAAAATAATAATGAAGCGGTTAAATAAAACCTTTACTAAGGTAAAAAGTAATCAATATTAAACTATGTGTTATATCATAGGAAAATGAGATATCTTGGTCATATGGGAAATTTATCATTAAAAAGAACATGAAACAATAAGGGATTCATAAATACATAATATAATTACATGTCGAATAAAATGATCAAACATATACCATGTTATATGTGTGTATAGATATGGGATAATAAACTATATCCATGGTATCAAAAAAGGCTTATAACATAGAAATGTTACATAAAGGAAGGAATTGAAAATTACATCCCGGTAGAGAAGTAATTTCTACATGATTCTCATAATGTAGTTGGAAAAGGGTAATAACCCATATATCCTATTTGGTTTAATGATATATAGAATATTAATTAATGCATTGGAGGGTGATATTGGACCCCACCCATCATTAATAATTTCCCATACTTTTGTGCACCAATACAACCAGGAAAAATTAATATTTCAAACATAACGTAGTTAACCCATATAAAAGACATGTTTTTTATTACATATTACATAGAATATTTCATTATCCATCCAAATAAAGATTGTTTTTGGTGGTGTAAAAATATATCCCCAGTGTAACATAGGGATAATTAAGGACTTTTTCATAGATGAACAATACATATTAAGGATTAATGGGTAAATCACTTTACAAAATAATAGGAAACACCCCTTTTTTATTTTAAAATCATTAAGAATTATGTATATTTAGAAAAAAAACATTTTAAAAAATTGAAATGATTCTTCTTTGAAAAGAATGTTCATAATTGTGAAATAATGTGTTCAAATGGGAAAAACTAAAAAGATAATTTTAGAAATAATTTTAATTTTTTTGTAAAATAGAAAATTTATGGGTCACTTTAAAATTTTATTTTGAATCGGGGAAGTGATTTTTTAATAATTTTAATTTTAAAAAATAACATTATATAACAGAGATTCAAGACACACATAAATACTATCTCAAGGAATGTGGAGTAAAAGATAAAACAAAATACTATGGAAGGAAATCCATTTTAATATTTTAAAATAAATTTGGTGAAATCCCACATCAAAAAAGTTTAATAAAACCTTATTCTAAAAATAATATATGGTTTATATGAATGTCACATGAGATAAAACAGAAATTGGTTTAAAAATATAAAGGATAATATTGGAGGGAATATAAAAGTATGGATATTTAAGAAAACTTATTTTTAAAGAGGATGATAATTATTATTAATGGAAATATGCTTTCTGAGAAATAAGATCATCAAGATAAAGGATATGAATTTAAAATTCCACTTTCCTTAGATATGGGATTCAATATAGTACCAACATAAAATATAAGATAACCATTATATATAACCATGGTAAAAATGGAATCGTTATGACTGAAGAGGAGATATTAGTTTATAAAAAACACCATATATATTAGAAAACCCCATATATATTAAAAAACGTTTTAATAGAAACCAATTGAAAGAGAGAGATCAAAATTGAACTTAAAACACAATGAATAAAATAAATTTATAGATATTATAAATATTATAGTTATTATACCCATTTCTTAATTGAAATTAGGTGTACAAAATAAAAAATATCTCAAATAAATTATGTTAAGATGAAACACCACTTATGAACATCATAATTAATGAGGAAGGTAACATTTTTGTTAGGGATTATTTAATAAAATTTTAAATTCCCTAAAAATATGGTTTATATTCATTATAATATAATTATAGGTAATATCATACTCATCTTAGAATAATAATGTTTAATAATATAAATAGAAACTTAAGGAATGAATATTGAGTTAACACAAACCAAAACCATTAACATTGATTATCCAAATGTGAACTAAACAAGTATTTAGAAAATATGACAATCTCAATCACATTTTTCAGTAACATATTCATACATATAACCATTTTTAAACATTATTTAATATCATATATTACTAGCATATTGGTTAGTTCTATTTTGTTTTCATAAAAATATATTTTTTTCTTCGATCGTTTTGTTTAGTAATAGTTTTATAATGTTGGTGTGTATTATGGTTAATAATTTAAAATATCATTTTTAGATCACTATGGATATTATAATGTATTTTTTATAATGATTTTTAAAGTTCAAATATCATTTCATAATAAATTTAGTTATGATTCATGATGATGAAGTTGGTGACGATCTTATTTTGGTTAATTTCATGAATGAGGGTTAGTATATTAATAACATGTTAGATTTTACCTTTACGATTCTATAAAAAAAATAATAATTATTAAATTTTTATTTTAAAATATCACCTCTAATATTTTACCTTATTTACCCATGTTATATATTTATAACATTATTTATATTGGTGGTCAACCCGACCAAAATAAGAATAAGCTATAATCTATGAGAGAGTATAGTTATGAAAGTGATTACATTGTATTTATATATTTATTATATAATAATAATTATATTATTTAGATTTTTTAAGTTGGTTAATTTAAATTTATATGATAATTCGATAAATAATAAAAAACTAGAGTGAGAAGAAAAATACATCACTTTTAGGGAGGCTGTAGTCTGCATGTATGCATAGGTGACACATTCATTTTCCATATATCTAGAAATGATATGGAAGGATTTATATTTTAACAATATTAATAATTTTATAAATACATTATTATTCCTTTAAATATAATTTTATATCCCTCCTTATAAGGTAGTGATGAAAAATCAAGAATGCCCTTCTTATAGGTGGTAGTCCATAGATACACATGACGACATCTTCAGTTTTTGAATTATCTTGGAGGAGGGAAGAAAATAGATATTCTATTAGTATAATAACATTTAGGAATATTATTTTTACTATTTTATCATACTATAAGATATATTGTAGTTTTGGGTGGGTAGAAGAAGATGTGAATTAAGAGAGATCATGTGATTACATTACCTCTCCCTTTGGATGTTCTCCATTGCAAAACACATTAAGGATCCTTAGCATGGACTTTTTGTAATAACATGGATTATAGGATCTGGTTAGAAATTTTATTAGGGACTAAGGTTTTCTTTTGGTTCATCCAATTCTTTATAATGAGTGGATAAATGTTGTGCACGTGAGCTTCTTTTTCTGGGTGAAGGGAATGACATTTTTGTAAATATAGCTTTTTAATATAAAGAGAGTAGCTATGATACATTGAATGTGGGTCCAAAGTGTAAAATAATAAATTTGGGGATGATTTATGTTTAATAATATCTCAAATATTAATTTTTAAAAAAGGTTTAGACATTTTTAGGTCTGTACTCCTTGATGTCTCATTTTTAACATTTTTTTTAGTTTTCTCAGGGTAATAAATTATTACCTATGTAATTTAATTTTAATTTATAAAAATAAAATTGAACTTATTATATAATTTAAAAATAATATTTTCAAATATTAAATAAATTTTACGAAATAAATTTTATTTTAAAATATTTTTTTAACAAGATAACTTTTAAGTCATGAAAATCTGTTTTTAAAAGATGTAGATTTTTAAGCATTAATTTTTTAGGGAAAATTATCAATATTGTTAATTTTAATGATATTAATTTTTCATTATTAAATATAAGATAGTTTTTCTACTTTAAAATAAACCAAAAACCAATTTTTCTCTCTTAAAACACATTTAACAGAGAAAGAGTAAACATAATTTCTATTTGAAAAATATTGTATTCTTTTCAGAATGTTAAAAATATATTTTTAAAATTTTTAAAAACACTATTAAAGTAATAATTTCACATAATTAATATATTTTAAGAATATATTTTTTTATTAGTTTTTATGCTTTACTTATTTCTTAATATATTTTTTGATGCAACAATTTTAGTAAAAATCGAAGTATTCACTATTCATATTAAAAGAAAATATTTCTAAAAAATTAAAACCAATTCACACTATGATAAATTTTAAAGATTTATTCAATAAGTAATTTTAGTTTTTAAAATATAAATTAGGAAATTTACGAAATAATCTTTTAAAGTTAAATTCTCAATATAAAGAAAATATGATTTTATTATAAAATTTTCTTTTTAAACATTATATGTTATATATATTATTTTATACAAATTTATAATTTAGAGAATGTTAATATATCAGTTAATTTGTTGAAATATTATATATTATGACAATAATAATTCAAATGTGGTGGATTTAGTTTATTAATACTTTAAAATGTTTATTGAGAATGGATAATAATTTTAAATATAGAATAAAATTAATTATATATGCTCTAAATATAATAATTTTTAATTGTATAATATATTTTTATTTACTTGTGGTAGTATTATTGTTAAGACATTCTTAATAGTACTCATACAATATGCCATAGATTGTTTTATTTTAATTTTTTCCAGGAAGCAAGCTATTGGAAAATTTATATTGCAAAATATTGGGGTGGTTTAGTCTCAGGAAGACCTAGCCTGACTTGGTTAAAAAGAATCACAACATGTCCTATAGTCATCACACCATGATGGTGCTTGGTGTTGGGGTAGTCACTTTTACTGGTGCTGGTTCCGTTGAGAACTAGGAGTGCCACATTACAACGATTGTAGAGAGGGTGAAGGCCCTCTTCATGTGGTATATCATGCCATGATTTAGAGGGGTCACACCATGATAGTGTTATCTGGGTGGAAACCCCTATGTCTCAGTTAAATCAAGTCACTAACCTCTATTTTCACACTATATCCTATATAGGTAAAGATTCTTCATCCCATAACCCCTCAGGTATCCCTATGACTAAAACATGGGATAGATTTTTTAGTAGGGTTTGGATGGTAATTTACTAGTCATCCCTATGATTTTGGATGAGTAGCTAAAAAATAGAGGGCCATTCATCTGAATCTTACCCCAATTCATCCTACCTACAGTACCCTATGTCTATAGGTGTTCTTGGGTTTTATTTTAGGATGTCATTAGTATGATTATTTCATTTATTTTTCAATCCATTTTACCCTTTGATATCCTTTTATTCAATACATTTTGTTAGATATTTGATAATTATTTCACTAGATTAGGAATAAATGGTCCTGACTCAAAAGGGATTATATTCTGCCTAAATAGTGGACTTCCCAAAATGTTGATAATACAAAATTTACCGTTGTTTTGATTTATGTTTTTCTCCCTAAGATTTTTTTTGTTTCAGAGTATTTGAGTTTAATTAACTAATTAATTTTTTTTACTAATTAGGTATCTTTCTGAGACATGGTTCAAATACTTGTGAGTAGTAGACCACATACCATTTCTTATGGGTTTGGTTCTTTTATACCACCGAATATTTTTTTTTCAAGAATTTTGGATGAATTAAATAATTAATTAAATTTTCTAAAATTTAATTTATTAGGTAATATGGATTGATATAAGAGCTCGAGCGATGTGAAAAGATTTTATGAGGCTAGATGAACTTAAGCATTGACTGTACTTTCTTGATGGGAATTACTTCAAATGAGGTATGACATCTCTTGATTATATCTATAGGTTTATACATGTTTTTTATTGTGCATGATATATATGGTCTATTTACATACAAGTAATTAAAATATAATTAAATTAATTGAATTATTATTTTTTACACCAGTGACTAATATAAAGTTTCATGGGATAGAGGATACCCTTGACACTAGGTTGGTTCCATGGTTTTTTATGGATGAAGTATTGATCATGAATATGTTCATTGGGGTATTTAGACCTTATTGGGGTGTAGCTAAATTTATTAAATCATTGTATACTTTGGAAATATCCCTTTTTTCTCTTAGATGAGGGGTGAGAAATGTTTTGGGAATTATTTTCCTGAGTACGCCCTGATGGAACCTTGAGAGACATTATAACTTATGATAAAGTTGATATGAGAATGGGGCGAGTGTTCGTCCCCAAATGGGATTTGTTTACCCAAGTTCACATTGAGTAGAATAAATATAGGTTTGGTGTGTGATGTCTAACCTACAATAACTTGAGATGGGGTGTAGGATTTTTGAGATCTATAGTGTGAGGTAGGTATTTACTGACTAATAAAGAAAATGAGGTTAAGGGGTGATCATAGGAATATTTTGGTGTTTGATCCCCGCATATTTTCTTATATCAAATTAAAAATTTAAATAAAGATTGAGGATCGTAGATAGAGATTGTGTTTCAGTAGGACCATGGGTCAATGGGGGGTACAAAAATATTTTTTCGACCATAGAGAGTGCTATTGAATGGGAGTAGGCATTTTCAATTTCATGTGTCACTTTTTAACACCAATGATTTATTTTATGCGAATTTAATGGATATATTAATAGGGATGTTTTGTAAACTTTAGGGGATTTCTTAGGAGAGTTTTGATGCGTTTTTGTGAGTTTCCATCTTGTGTGTGATGATATAAGGTTATGGGGATTTTGTGACTCTTGTTATGTCTTCTATATATCCCCCAACACACACACACACACTCTCTCTCTATGTGTGTGTGTGTGATATGCTAATTAGGGTTCCAATGATTGGGGTGGTATATAAACCTATGTTAATGAATGTTTAGTACTTTTTTGGGTGATTTTATTTTCCTTCATATTTATGTACTCTATTTCGTTTTAGGTGAGAATATTTTCCCTAGGGTATTTGTGATATGGTTGAAAGTGATCTAATTCCCCCTAGGTGTATGTGATGTTGTTCTACATGGTGTATTTTTTCCAATGTGTATTATATATGGTTCTATGTGAGATAATTTCCTCTAGGATTTTGTGATATTATTCTCGGTAATCTGATTTTACCATTGATGTTTGTGATATGATTCCATTTGATCTAGTTATTCCATGAGTGTATGTTATGTTATTTTAGGTCTTCTCATTTTTACTTAGGTTTATATTTATTGTAATGATTATAGGAGAGATAGTTCTCCCCAAGGTGTTTGTTCTTAATATGGGTTTAGTGTAGGATGAGTTTTCACCTAATTTTGTGATTTAATTGATACATCTATCACTAACTGAATCTAGTGTAGTTTTTTATAAGTGTCGCCTAATAACTTGAGGATTGTAGGTAGTTATTTTTTTATACATATAAATAGTTTTATTAGTATTTTTACCATATCACATATGTTTAAACGAAATCATTAGTTATGATAGGGACACCATTGGTGATGGAAAACTAAGTTCACTCACTCTCTATTTGGATGGCTCTTTGACTTTGGACCAAAGTAGACCTCATTCCTCACATGATCGGGGAATTCAGAAGCTTAACATTTCATGATCAGACTAAGGATCTTGGTTAGAAAGAGATTATGAAGTGATGAGTAATAAGGTTGGTAGTAGAACATCTTACTGTTTTTTGATTTTTTTTTATAAGTGGTCATCTTAACAAGTGATCGATGTTGTAATACCATATGACTATATTTAATTTTTATAGAATAAATGTGTTTATTTATTTGATATTTAGTAGTGTCTATCACATGGGGAGGTGTGCCTATGTTCACATAACCATATGATATGATACTATAGTAAATGGTCTCTAGGATGAGGCCTTATAAAGAATATCACAAACATTGTTCACTTGTACTATTTTGGGAGATGGTAGGTCGATGATATAAGAATATTATAGTGCTTGTGATAGACATTAGAACGGTGTGTTATGAACACATTTCTAATGGGAATTTCATGTTACATGGGTAATGAGATTTTTTATTCTCAATTTCTAATGTTATGATTGAAATATTTATTAAAATATGGCATGCTCATTTGCGATCTTTAGATTTTTGTTTTTTGCACTTAGTGCATTGAAAAGAGGCATGTGTACATGAATCTTCTTTATCACATAAGAATAATATGAAAAATTTATTATTTCATGTGATTGGTTTACCTGGAGAGAGAAGTATTAACTACTTAGAGAGTCAAGATTAACTTAAAAAATGTTTTTCCCAAGTAAATTGATGTTGTAATTATACTTACATGAACCATAGTATTTATTCTAATGTTTGGTCTTGTAGATATTACTAAGAGATGTTCTCTGATGATGGATATATAATCACTCCATATCTGGGAGATATGGAGGCATAAAATGCCATGGTGGTGTTTGGGTATAAACAAGGAATTATTAGATACTGAATATAGATAAAAATCATGTTTTTTTACTTAAAGTGTCTACAAAAACCTATATAATGATTTTCCGATTAGTTCAATGGTGGAATTTTATATAACATGACTCAATTACAATGATTTTCTTGGTACAGATCATCTTGAGAATATTTAAATATAGATATATGGATGTTTATTCTTCCTTATGGGGATATGATGACATGTGTATTCTCAATAAATTTGAGTGCCCAAGGAGGGGGAAACTGATTTTTGAATGTGATGTTTAATAGGTTTATGCAAGAATTTATTATTGGGTGTTTTGGTATGTGAGTTTACTTTTGATCATTGAAATGGGAGAATTGATTTATCCTCATGAGTTGTAAAAAATGTTAGATTTGTTTTAAGGGATATGTGGGAGTATATAGAGTAATGGTATATTCTTCTCAGTAGATAATGATACATAAAAAGTGTTATAATATATGTGATAAAGGCTTTTGGGGTACCTTATGTTTTTTAGATGTATATTACTTGGAGTGATTTTAGTAAAAAAGATGTATTTTGATAGAAGGATCTATTGGATTCCCAACCTTTGGATAATCATTCTATTTGCTAATATCTTGGATATATTGATTGTGGGTAGGAAGTTATATTTTTAGAATTATGCCTTAGTAGTGGGATTGTTCAATCCTGTTTGGGATATAGATTGGTGCATAGAGGTTTTTCAGATGAGTTATAATGGCTTTAGAAGAGGAAAATACCTTAGATATGTTATTTTTTTGGATATTTTCGATGATTATAGGTATAAGGAAAGCTATATCATGGGTATTTTTCCAACAGATGTTGGAGGGAGTGACCCTAGCTTAGGTGAATTTGATGGGTACTAAGGATGATGGTTCTGGTGATAATTTAATGGTAGTTATCTATATTTTTTAGTGATTCGGTATGATAAGTCTACTCATGTTAAATCATTATATGTGGTAATGGTGAGAGTGTGTCCCATGAAGATTAAAATTTTGATTCAATAAATTGATGAAAGGGATACTCTTATAGTGGGAAGCATAATATCTATCATGGAATAGTGAACCTCAAGTTGGAAGGGCTATGTATGTGGTTATACTAGTTGGTGGATGATCGATATGGATCAAACAACCCCAACCATAGTATCCTATAGAAAATGATTACTTTATTTCATTGGAAATAGATATAAGGGATCAAATCCTGAGGGAATAAATAATTTATTAGTCTCAGAAAACAAGATACCTGACTGAATTTCTCATTATATTTGACATAATAAAATACAATATTGTATTTTTTTGAGAACATTAATATTTACTCTTTAACTTCCTTTAATATCCACAATAATAAGCTTCCTAACATCTTGAGGAAAATAATAAAAATATTTCAGTGAGATCCTATGCTCAATAAAAGAATTCATTTAATAGATATTACGATATAATAAATACGGAATGAATAATATGATATAAATAAATGATTCCATATAAATAATCACATTATCTAAAAAATTATCCATGGATCACATAACCTACCAAATAATAACATGAAAATCAATAAATAACTTTATAATGGTTGAATGCATTATCTTGTGCATATTAAATGTAACATGAAGGGATTATTCAAAGATATCATATATAAATGGGTAAGGAATATTCCAAATACCGAACCTTTTTTTCTCCTGGGAACTACTAATGCACTTAGGGGATATGTAATTCTAGGCCTCACCCATAATAGGTCCAAGCATCACCTATAATATAAAGTAGTCGAGTAAAATTCCACCAAATAGGCTATATAAGAAACCACTATTTAGATTATTTGTTAACACTTTAATCAACTCACCCCTATCATTATCCCTACCAACCCTTATCTGGGCCATTCTAATATATCACATGAATATATATAACATCACCCAAAAAATTTATTAGAGCCACATGCTTGGGATGACTAAGTATATTTCCACCTAAGAGAGGCTTATAATGAAAACTCTAATTAGCTTCCTTTTTTGATAATTTACATAACCCAAACTATATTAGTGAAATATAGTATCCCAATGAAAATCATTCACATGAATATACATCTGTCAAAACACCCTATATGCTCACCATAAGGGAAAATAAATCCTCCATTTCAATACTAAGCCTAGGGTTAAAATCCATATAATAGAAAATAACCACCCTCAAGTGATCCACTCATGGAAGAATCAAACAAACTAAAAAAATAACACCACATAACATCAATTTCCTACCCCTAGAAGCTTGGTTTGTCCCTCTTTTATAGGGATACATTCACCCAAACATGATCTATTTACCAAACACCAACCACATCCCAGTCTCTAATGAGAACCCCCAAACATTGTGATGTTTAACCACCATCCACATGGAATTATATAGTGAGAACCCACAAACATAATTGAGGGTCATCACCATCACTTAAGATGCATAGTATGTGGGGGTCTGCACCCACATGAGTGGTATAAAACACCTTGATCTGAGTCCAAATTGTGTGAATAGGACTAGAGGGACACATTATCCAACAATTAGTGAGCATAAATCACCCAAAAAATCTAATATACAACATCCAAAAACACATTCCTCTATGATCATGTTTCTATATTAGTATGGTCAATAGAATTTCAAATCACCAAATCAATGTCCTCATCCTAAGGACCACATCACATCAAACCAATGACCTAGTCACCTCGACTGGTGAGCAATGTCAACCAAGTAACCCAGACATCACCCAACCTGAAAAATTAAAATGACACAGTCCTCATGTTTAAAACCACCTCAATTCATAATTCATTGTAATAACATTACAATGGATCTATTAAATTCATTATAAACCATTTAATCTTAAACAATTATGTTTAACTAAAATTATTCACCTAGTATAATCTGGTCTTGATGGTTTAATCCCTTTACCCAGATTTACCTTGTATAGTGTAGCATAATCATTACCAAATGAATTCCAAATAATTAATTTAATGATTTAAAAAATATTAATTAATTAATATAGGTCTCCCTCGGACAACCCCCATAGATAAATAAGAGTGCACCACCAAAACAACCCCGAATGATGGAGAAATTTAGGTACCACTAACCCCATACCTACATGTTCTCATTAATATGACATCAACCTCTATGTTCAGTTGAATCAAAATAAATTGGTTTTCTAGATTATTTACATGGAAAGAGGGTAAAAGTGATTGTTTTGATTTATTATTCTATATAAGAATTTAAATATAGAAAATATGATAGAAGATTTAAGGTCTTACCGAGATGAATCCATATACACCAAGGTGTTGAATATAAGATCTTAGATGAGGGATTTAGCTGATATCATAGGGTTGAATAAAAATGGAGAAGCCCCTTGATGTTCATAGATGAAATGTTAAAATGAGTAGAAAAATTCTAATAACTAAGGAGGGGTATTTTGGCAATTTAACGATTTAAAATGAAGATCACATTTAGCTTGCATGGTTTTGATAACCATGCACCAACCATGAACAAACAATTTCTAAGAGTGATCACCCTCATAAAGCTAAGAACATGGTTTATCGAAGCATGCACAGCTTGTGCGACTATTGCTATCCAAGGCCCCCACCATGCATGGTCAAGCATATAATTTACCAAACCATGTGTAGACTGTACAGATCACCTCCTCTAAAAAAGTAGAGGTTTTTAGGACCATGAACCCTCTTCTATATAGTTTTCCAAATTATAATCATTGCTTCTACATGGCTACATAGTCATTATTAGGAGGATTTAGGGTTTCTCCAAACCATGATCCATATTCCACACTTAATTGAATCTAGGTTTTTAGGGCCTCACGCACTGAAAGTCCATTCAAAACCCCAAGGATCTTTATAGTCTTTAAAACCCATTAAAACTAATTGATTAATAAAACAACTATAATTAGGTTCCAAAGTCAATAATTTAATTTTTCCCTCTCACCAAACTAAGAAAGTCAAATTTACCCAAAAAATGGACCCTTTAAAAAACATGGGATTTTAAACCACATTTGGGAAAAATAGCCTCATTCATAAAATAAAAATAAGGCTCCTTTTAATTTTATTTATAAATATTACAACATGTTTAAAAATAAATTTAATCAATCATTTGAAAATTGATGAAAAATTCTTGATAATATTTTAATGAAAATGGTGACATATAAGGAATAGATTCATGACTGAAAAGAAAAATAAGTTGGTTTTCCTAAATAAAAAAATTTATATTTTTTAGTAATAAGAGAGAAAAATGAATTGCAATATTTTATTTTGAATAAAAAAATAAAGGATAATAAAATATTTTGGGTTTAAGATGAAAAAATTATTATTATCCCCTATAAAAATGTAATTATAAACAATCTTAAATAATGATGAGATTGTGACATAGACCCTTTACCTCATTTACAACATTCTTCATAAGTGATTTTAAAATCATATATATATATATATAATTTAAAATTATTATAATTCAATACAAGAACCATATAAATACTTTTAATATCCTTTATTATCCACTTATAAATTTTCAACACCTATTTACTAATAATTCCTTATTAAAAATATCATTTCTATATGTTATTTGTTTCCTTTTTTTGTAAGTGTTAGTTTGGTAGTTTCAATACATGTATATTTCTCATGGTTAAATCATTTATATAATGTTAATATTGATAAAAATATCATATATATTCATTATATATAAATAATCATTTTTTAATGGAATACATGAAAAATGAATCAAATCAATTTTTGGAGGTGGTAGTGCACAAGTATCCAAGAGAAACAGTATCATCTCTTATAGGTGGATATGTTTGAAGTTAAATTATAAATAATATTTATAGAATAATAATTATTTCCTAAATATCATATATATATTCCATAGTTTCATCATTATAACCAATAATGTAAACTGGTGATGAGAATTCAATTACACTAATACATGGAGACGGTAGGCCATACGTACCCACAAGCGATGCTTTTGTTTTCCATGGGAAGGAAAGGAAATCAAAAGTGTTATTCCACCAGAACAATAACATTTTATTATGGGTAATATAATTATCTTGTTATATGAATGTGTTTATAGAAGATTTTAAGTAGGTATAATAGTAAATAAAATGAAAACACTCAGTTAATAATGACACCTCTTATTCGGGAAACCTAATTAGAGTTATAACCAGAGAAATATTAGGATGTTATTATTTTCAAAATAAAACCAATAATACATTTGGTGGTATGTTAAGAAATTATATGTGTAGGTATTTACTATGATAATATTCTCTTTATGTGTTATAAGATTGGAGAGGTGGTGCCCTTTTATAAGTGAGGGAGATGGAAGAATTTTAAATTTTCAAAATATTAAAATATATTGATGTATTAATAAAGCCAAATGGATCCACAATGACTCATATTATAATAATATGTGATATAGGCTATAAATATCACTATAAACAAGGATTTAGAACAGTTTTTATATCATTTTAACTCTTATCATTTTATATTTAACCGTTTTAACCAATTTTAGCTCGAACATTGGTAGCTTCTTTTTTCCCAAATCTAATATTCATAATCATGATAACAGTATAGTTTCTTTATTCCAAAAAATTGAAATTATATATTTATAATATTAAATATATTTTATGAAATTCAATTTTTATAAGTGAATATTTAATTTTAAAATAAATTCATAAAGCAATAATAAAATGGGTTCAATGAAAAATGAATTTTTAAATACATAGATGTATTTATATCAAATTAAAGTATAATGTTGATCATAAATACATTAATTAAATTATTTATAATTAGAATTAATTATGGAAATTTTAAAAACAATCCATAATATAATGAAAGTTTATAGATACTTTAAAAGAAAAAATATAGTTTCATTGAAAAGTGATATTTTTGATTTTTCAATTTAAAATAAATTTCTTCAATAAAATACCGAAAATTCATAATAAAATTATATTGAAATAAAAAGTTTAGAAATAATATTTATTTAAAAAAAAATATAAAAATGAGAATTTTTATTTTTCATATTATGGAATAATTATATGTACACTAGGTTGTTGTTCCTCTAAAAAGAATAGATTATTATAATTGATGCTAGGTGTTATAACCAGGATGCTGGTGTACAAAATAATTTAGTTTTATTTGGTTTAATGGATAAAACCACATTTCCGATTTACATGTCTTTTGATAGTGTATTTTTATTAGGCTAAGTCTTGGGATAGATTTGTTTTGATTTAATAATGAGTTGGATTAGAGGTGCATCGACACTCTGGAGGTGAGTGTGATAGAAAAATTGTTTAGTAGAGGACCCAAACATAAAATCACACCAACTTCTTATTCTATACTTCAGTGTTGTTTTTAGAGTATATCGAGATTCCTTCATGAGTTAATTCATCATTATCAAGTGACGTGAAAGTATATTGGTGGGTGGGTATGGGTGTATTTAGGAAAAGTCATTCAAAGGATGACAAATATGTGTTTCTATATAAGGTTTTTTCAGTGTGGTAGAATCCACATTGAGAATGTTTTTGACAATAAGGAATGTTTTTTAGTAGTTATATTGATAGTGGGGATTAAAATGGGTTAGAATTATCCTTTTGAATATATTTTTATACTGGAATGCATGTTAATTTTGTTGATGAATTATTTGATAGCACTTCAGTGTCACTGGATTGACTGGTGCAGTTGTGTGTGATCTCAGTTTCCCTGATGGTGAAATGTCAGTATCTTATAATTTTGTAAATAGTATGAATTGGTGGTTTTATTTGTTCTATGTATTTTTGTTCAACATTCTATTATAGAACATGGTGAGTGGATAAAAAATTAATGACTGAGATAGGTATATATTACTGTTTGAGTGTGAATTAGAAAGTCACATGGATAAGAAGTGATATAGTGGGGGATCCAAAAACCCCACGTTTTTATGGTCTACAAAACATAGATGGAATATTAATTCCTTTATCATAATAGGGGTGGTTTTAAAATATATGATTTATGTTATAACTTTTTGGGTTAGAAAATATTGAAACGATGTTTTTGGAAGTGTTTTAAGGACTAAGAGGTGTTAAATATGATTAGGTGAGAATTCGAGTGAGTTTTGGGTAGCCCCGACCAATTTAGTTTTTGGGATTCAGTACTAGGTCACACTGTGACCCTTTAGTTTCTCCTTGATGGCCTTTAGTGAGGGAAGTGTAACACTGTAGGGACAAAAGTAAAATCTGTGTGAGGGAGTTTTGGGTACTAAAATATTAAGACTGAGGAGGATACATCATGAAATACATGCCTCACCATGGAAAAAGATGTTAAACCATGACCCATAGGGATGAGGGCATGATGTATTTTCAAAAGTGGATGGTCCCTATTTATCTGTGTGGTCACACAATGAGCTAGTATGGTCACACAAAGATAGAGGTTGGAATATGGATGTCCCTATACCTTGGGTGCATCCTACTATTACACATATAAGTTTGCATAAGGCAGTGTTGGATAGGTGGCTTACCCACTTCTGGGGTTCGTTCACACACTGAACTTAAGTAATAGTGTTGGAACCAGCTGGGCAGGAAGGCATCACATTGCACCACACAAGTTTCCCCATTAAGTGCACCATGATTTATTTTTTAGTAATTGGAGAATAGTAATTCACAATCTATCCCCTAATTTATTTTATTAAATAGCCACATGGGGGGGGGGGTATATTCTATTGAGTCTTCCCTCTCTCCTTCCTCACTTCAATACCCCATGGATGAGAATTTTTTTATAAGTGAACATAAAATTTATGCATGTGATTCATACAAAATACATGATTATGATTTATATACACTTGGACTTTTTCATTTGATGAAACCATTACTAATATTTCCACTTTATTCCCATATGGTTTTTCATTAGTTCGGATCTTATAGGTTTGTTCAGTTATGATTTATTCCATCATTGATAAGTTTAATGAATATAACATCCCAATGGGAAGTAACATACAAGATAAACGCTGACACACATCATTGAATAAAAAGATTTGTATAGTACAAATAAAAAAATACAAGTTCTCTCATTTGGATGTGGTTGATTATTCTTATAAAATGGTGATATGATAATTAATTTCATTCCAATCTTTCTCCAGGATCCCTTCATCATTTTTATAAGTTTATATCTAATTGTGAAAGTGATAGTACCCATTTAGTGTACTTGAGGAATCTTGATATGAACATGGATCTATATTCAAGTATAATACCTCATAGGTTGGAATATTTAATTTTCTACATGGATATCATCATCAAACTTATGTCATTGAATAAATAACAAGGATGATTTTTCATTAGAATTGGATGTATGCTATGTTTTTTAGTAAATTTACTTATTTATTTCTTAAAGATAGTTCAGATTATTTAATATTTTTTCTTCATCTACTAAGGAACATAAGATCATCCACAAAAAACCATTAGTGTTATTAAATATTTTTTGTTCACTATTTAAATGTGTTTAAATCATTGGTTTTTAATGAAATCTAAAATTATAAAATTAAATATTTTAAGTGTCATAAAATAGATATCTTGGTTGAACTAACAATATACATACTACCAAACATCTCATATAATTGTTTTCTCAGATAATACTTTTTAGAGGGGTCTATATAAAGTTAATCGTGACTTACCTTTTTGATTATGAGCCTATTTAAATTTAATCATGTTTTACCTTACCCCTGTGTAATGAATTACATAACGGTTTATGTAAATATTTATTTATAATTATACATAAAGGATTTTGTAATGGTTCGTGTAAAGGTATTTATAATGGTTTACATAAATGCCTATGTAATGATTTACATGAAGTTATCTTAAATGGTCAGTGTAAAGGTAAGTATATACATCTACATAGAGGTTTACATAAGGGAATTTCTTTGAAATTTTTTTGATCAAATTCCTTATATTAATATATTTTTATAAAGTATAAGTGTTATTAATTATAAAATGGAGGTTTTAATATCCAATTTTAATATAAATAGTTCATTTTTTGATTTAGATTATTTTTAAATTTATTATAAACATTGTGTAAAGTAATTTTGGAATTTATAAAAACGTTATATAAATTAGTTAACTATAAAATGTTTAGTCTTAATTAGTTAATAATTTTTTAATCACTTATTTTTTGCCTTACATTAATATTAAAGAGGTAATATTGAGAATATTATTTTTCATAGCGTTAGAGTTTATAAAAAGTTCATAGCAAACTTTGGTTTTTTAATAGTTCATAAATGTTAATATAATGATTCAATTCATTAAATGCTCATTTATTTAAAATTTATTACCACATTTAAAAAAGTATATAAATTATTTTTATTTATGTGATCATTTAATTATAGTAAACTAATCCTTACAGTATATTCTATACGTGATATCATTAGACATAGTTTTCATTAACCATGACCTCATTTTATTATTTGATTTATGATATTAAGAATATTTTTTAAATTAATTTTTTATATGTTAGTTGTTAAATATATATTTAATTAAATTCTCTATTTAATAATGTCTCCTTGATAAGAATAATTTGGGGTTATTCTACCCTTTAGTATGGTTTCTTATTCCACATTCTTAAAATTTAAGGGGTTAGTAATCTTTCACTCCAAGCTTATTCATGTATAGATTATCAATCTCATATAACTCGATATATTTTCATGAAATGATCAGGTAAATTATGAATGATATGCATTTAAATATGTATTAAAACACTCTTGTTCAATTTTTGGGTGAGAAACATGAACTTGTGGGTTCTGTAAAGAGTTACACATTAATTTCCTCTGAAGATGTTAATTTTTTGGATTGAATATAGATCTAAAAACTAAATATTTATATTAATAAACATATAAAGGAATAAAATATGATAATATAAAATATTACAAGAAATTTAAAAGTAATGAATTGAATATTAATAAAGTGTAAATTAAATTGGTGAGTCTTTTAAAAAATTCTGTAAGATATTAGGTGTGGGATTCTATTATAAGTTGAACTTTTAATGACCTAAATCATCTAGATGGGTAGGTATTTATAAATATGTGTCCCCAAGGATTATCTTCTATAAGGAAAGAAAATAAAAAATGAATTTGGATTTTCTATTTTAGATGGTCATGCTAGTGCTCGGTGCCACTGTATTATTCAGTGTTAGCCTATTTTTGGAATTTGATTTGGGTTAAACTAGTAGAGAGCCCTTAATTGGAATATGTTAACCTTGGAATAAAGTTGAGTATACTCATATGAATGATTTGGATATAGGATTATCATTTCAACTCACCAAGAATATTAAATTTTATGATTGGGATGTCTCCCTATATATATTTCTACATAATGTGATAAACATAAAAAAAACTCATATATTAATGAAATATCTACCATGAATCAGTAAATGGGTATGATGTTTGATTTCACCATTCTTAGGGGGAGATATTTAATTAAAATTATTTGATAAAATGATGTAAAACAAGATACAAACCCATTGATAATTCATTTTTATTTGTTTATGGCTTAATTCAAGATATTCATATAGGGATCACTTATAAGTATGACCAATAAAACAATTAATGAATGAAATATAGGGTGGATAAGGGTTCAAAATTAAAATAATTTTTTGAAAATTAATGTGAATGATATAGAGTCCAATTTCACTATCTTTGACACTTCAGTGTCAGTTATTGGGTGTTCATTAAACATTTATACTAATAAAAACAGACAACTCGGATGAGGAGAATTGAATAAGGGTGAGGTAGATCTTCATATTAAAAATGGTGTAAAAGTTACAAAATTATAGGTCATCATTTATTATCTTACTATACTAAATGGATTATTCCTTAGAATTGAAAATTTATATTTATGATCCTTCAATAAGCAAAATATTTTTTTTGTATCATGTTTAAACAATATGGTATTGTGATTCAAATTTATAAAAAAGTGTTTTTCTACATATATGAATGATACGTTTTATGGAATTGAGAATAAGGTAAATGATTTTTATATTACGGATATGTATAATAAAATATATAATATTAAAAATTAGAAGGTCATGGTTGATTCTAATCCCACCTATCATTGTTGTTCTTTCCTTGTTCATATAAATGAGAAACACATGAAAATACACAACCAAAACAGATTATTGGACTCATTCAATTATTAATTATTTGAGAATTATGAATCATGTTTATTTAGAGAAATGAAAAGGTACATTTTATTAGAAAATGGGAAACAAAAAGTAGATTATTATATCTTATACATAGATATGTAGGTAAAATAATGAATATATAAGAAAAATGTAATATTTGGTACATAATTACTTTTACAGATTACTTTTAACGGTATTGTAATGCTTTTTTTGATGAAATTTAAGAACACAATTTTTTAATTTAAAAAGAGTTTTATAATTATTTAAATAATCACTAAGAAATGAGCATTGTGATTATCTAATATTATTGGGGTGGTGAGTACCTGATCTCGGTATTCATTTGTTGTCTCAAATATTGTGGAATTGTTCTGTAACTCTCTATTATTGTAACTCTACAATGGAAAGGTGTATCTGAGATGATTTTTTATAGATTTTTGGGAATATTTAGATTTATGATGTTGACAAAAATAGGTTATTTTGGGTAGTTGTGATTTCTAATAATCAATATTTGGTGAAGAGGATATGATTAAGTATATTGAAGATTATAATTAATATATAAATCATATTATATATGGTTAAATAAAATAATGATATGTTATATGTTATTATTACTTATTTATCATTAATGGAGTTCATGATGAATGTTGTATTAGAAGGAAAGTGGAGATTATGGGGTATGTGTACCTTGCCACAATGCGTGGACCATGACACAATATGAGTGAACACACTTCTGTATAAGTGACCACATCACAAAAAAATTATTTCCAAACATACAAGATAACTCAATTGAGTTCTCCATTCAATAGTGAAGGACCACACCATAGAGGGTGCATGGTCATTTTTACTAGAACTGGAAATATGGGACCCCCACATCATAGTATGGAATCCACACTATAGGGAACTACATGATGGAATTTAGTGTTTCTAGAGAATTTATAAACTCAATGCCACAAAACTTATTCTATTCTACAGTCTAAATAATCTATGGAGGACCACACAATAATGATAAATCCACACCATAGATGTATGTTTGATTGAATTTTCTAGATGTGGATATTTTGGCACCTATATGCAACAGAACATGTCCATGTTATATTCAAGAAAATTTCTGAAGGACTATGCCACAATAACATACACTGTACCATGTTCCGCTATAGATGTTATGTAAAAACTTCTGAAAGGAAATAGGATATGCAACAATCATAATGACTTCTATTTCAATGTTTATTTTGAGAAAATGTGAGGAAGAACACTAACTTTATTTTAACATATAACTATGGTAGTTATTTTAGAATGAAATAACTACCAATTAAATTGCTAAAATTAAGATCTTTTGAAAAAAGATTCAAAGGATGAGTTTGAAGTAAAAGTTGAAATGATTTGGTAGTTTGGATTTAAAATAAATATTTAAAATTGAAAATAAAAGAAAATAACTGATATGTAAAATAGAGGTGGGAAAATTTGTATAGAAATATTTTGAGAGAAAAAATAAAATATAATAAAGGATAACACGAAGAATAAGTAAATGTGAATATTTTAATGTATTGAATAAATGTTACAAGTTTTTCTATATATTTATGAAATATCGGAACCACTGCATCAAAATTTATAGATATGTTTGGATGTATTTCATTTTTATGGCATAAAATTATATTTTAATTTTTTAGTGTGGGAATCAATAACATTTTTTGGATACTTTATATAATACACATTGAATGGTAAATTCAAATTTTTGTACCTATATTTTGAAACTAGTGGCTTATATGATCTAGAAAAAATACATATCATGAAAAGTAATACCCTTATCATTTCTAGAGAAAAACCTTTTAAATATTCAATGAACGCCTTATTGGTGTAATTTGAACTATGATAATGATTCACTTTAACTGGTGATGAGGGTTGTTTTACAAATAAAAAACAAAAAAAATAATTTGAATCACTAATTCACCCCTCCCCACTCAATGATTCCTCACTAATATTGGAGGTCCCTTTTCACGTGGTATCAGGGATCAGGTTGTCCACATTAATGTAAATTGTTTTTTTGAGAATATGACTCTCTCTATTAGAATTAATCATCAGTGATTTTTTGTTGTAGGTCATGGACAATGATAATTCAGAAATAATTAGAGTATTCCCCCTTTTGATGGAAAAAACTATCATATATTTATGCTCTATTTTTTTCCTTATATTTTATCAATTAGTTTGGAAGTTATTAAGGCTGAAACAGATGACTTTCCCCTACATTCTGAAAATTATTCTTTGAAAACAATAGATATAATTAATATTGATAATGATGGTCAATTTTTGAATTCTTTACATTAGTCATTTTCTGAGAATGATTTATAAAATTTAAATGTATTAATATATCCAAATAAATTTTTGATAAACAAGTAAATATCTATATAGTAAAAAGAATGGGATGCAAGATAATCTATAGATATGGAGATTGAAATATGAAGATCTGAAAACCAATGAACATGAAATTGTAGATTGTTAGGTCAAAAGTTTCTTTTTTTGACTTTTCTATTCCTTTTGTTTTGAAAATCAAAAACTCTTTCCTAAATATATATTTTCTAATTCATTCATGTACTAATTATTTCCACAATATTCTTATAATTAAATTTATTACATTTTATTATACATACATTAAATCTTTTGTAATGTGAAATAATATTTATATTTTATCTTTAAGATATTAATAATGCATATGATAAACATTTTACCCTTGAAAATCATAGTTCCACTTCCATGATTATCATAAAGATCCTGGATATGATTTATATCGTACACACTATCCAAGATTTGGTACTAAAAATATTTTTGAAATGAAATAAATTGTACCGAATTTCATAATGAAATTCATCATACTCAATTAAATTTATTTATCATACCAAGAAAACATGATAAGAAAAGTTATTAAATAAAAATTATTTCATAGATTCTATTATAATATGTGTAAACAGAAACAATGATGTGTATTTAGTTTTATATGATCAATTATGTGCCATATGTCTAGGTCCCTTTAAGAATTCTAGAAAAATATGACTCCTAGAGTTCAAGATGACCATTGAGATGCAATTATATATATTCCAAGTCATTTGAATACTTCAAAAGTGATAATTTTGAGATGCTGTGTAATAATTCTACTAATTTTCTATTGTGTGCGAGATATTTAAGGATTACAAGACGTAATCTGCTTGTTTCATACACTTATAAGATTTTAGATTTAATTTTTATTTATGTTAAACCAATTGTTGTGATTAGGATTAATGGATTATGGAGATAGGAAGTCATAAGATCCAATAACCTTCTTAATTGAGGGTTACTGGTGATAGGAAGACAGAATAAGGCCCATCATTATATCAAGGGATTACCTTAGTGTGGGTAAGAAAGAATTTATTTGAAGTATAAATCAAGGTTCTTTTATCCGAGGTTATTGAATACCCTTCTCTTTGGGGTAAATGAATTTTATTCATTTACTTGTATTTCATTTCTACAACTTTTTTAATAGAAAGTGATATATTTCATTATTCTATTATATATTCCATTTATCATAATTAATTTAATTATGATACAATTGTATGATATTATAATTATGATATTTGTGATTATTATTACTTTAATTACTCGGTATGATCCTATAGGATTTATGATTGAATCATTATTTTTTTCCTTTGATCATCGTAACCTATGTGATTACAATACTTACCACACTTATTGTGAATACAATTAATTTCTAAATACATACTATAAAAAACGTATCAAAATCTACTTGTTTATGATATCCTTTATCATCGAATCTAAAAGCCCATTAAAATTATTGTTTTAATACTTTATAGGCTCTATGAATTCATTTTGTATAAATTATTTTAAACTAAATTCTTTTAAGACTGAAAAAAATGTTTTTAAACTTAAAATCCATCCCCTCTTATAGTTTTCCATATTCATAAAAATTTCTATCCAAAAATTGGTATCAGAACCAAGTCTTTGTAATACTAATACTCAAATTTGGTATAGGACGAGGTTTCCACTACTCATATACTTTGAGAATTTTTTACCATTTCATGTTATCTATATTTCGTTTCATAATTTTTTTATAATATTTTGTTACACTAATTTGTATTGTGAAAAATATTTTTTTGTATCTATTTGAAATGATATAAGGAATAGGTTTTGGTTTTATAGAAAATCTCAATCCTACCAGACTCCCAATCTCTAATGGTAATGATTATGAATATTAGGGGGAAAGAATGGAGACTTTTGTGATCAAGACACAAGTTTATAATTTTGTTATGCAGGATGGGGAATAACAATTCTTATGAAATAAATCAGAAAATTTATAAATAAAGAAATGCAATAATATCAACTAAATTACAAGGTATGTAATACTTTATCATGATATATGACCAGAAACATACACTGCTAGATTTTATCTTATGAAGAAACCAACATTATTTGAAAGAAGTTAGAAATCACCCATTTTTGAACTTGTAATGTTGTTGAGACTAGAAGTTCTATGTTAAGATTTGATTACAAAGATTTTGAATAAACTTATGGTAATATTATTGTTAAGGTATAAAAAAGGTTTATAAAAATCATTAATAAATTACAATTTGTGGGTGAAAATTGATTATATGAAGAAGTTCTTATTGAAAAATCATTGATTTTGTATCAAATGAATGAGAATCAAAGACAATCATAGTTGATGAACCCAAAAAGATTATATATCTTACACTTGAGGTTTTGTTTGAAACCATTTTATAGTAAGAGGGTAGGCTATAAATATATGCTAAGAAAGTAATGAGAAACAATGGTGGAGTTGATTATACTTCTACTTCAAATCCGATGAAAGATTAGACTCCCAAGAATATTGTTCAATCAACAAAGTAAAAGGTTGTTACTCAATTCGACTCAAGTGATTCTGAACATTCTGAGAATTGGTTGTCCAATATTGCTCAAATAATGAACAAGATTGTTAGTAAAATATAATTTTAGTATCGTTATAAGAAAATTTAGAATGAAAGAAATAACAAGAAAGATTCTTATGTTACCTGTTATGAATGCAAAAGAGAAGGACACATAAGACATGACTATCCAAAACTCAAAAGTAAAGATAGAAAGAAACAACATTCTAATAAAAATTGGAAAATATATTATAAGTTAAAAAGAAATAAAATCTTAAAAGTTAATTACTCCTAGAGTGTTAATGAAATAGATTATTTAGATGATTCTTCAAACAAAGAAAATTAAAGAAAGAAGAATATTGGTTTCTATGCTGGAATACATTTTGAAAATAACTATTTTATGGATAATGGAGAAACATCTATTTCATTTACAAATATATCTCTAAATAGAAACTATAATTATGAGAAATTTTATATTTCATATGATGAAGGAAACTATTCAGTATAAGGTAACACATTACCTTCAAATGAATAAGTCTCTAGATTTTCTAAATTACTTGAAAATAAAAATTATAATGTAATTAAGATAATTGAGAAAGAAAATTCAAGAATAAATTATTTGAAAAAAATAATTATTTGATCTTCCAAAATATCTTGATAAGAAAACTTTTGAAAATTATTCTATTTGTAAAAAACATGAAGAATATAATTATGAAAAGTGTAAGATTTCTAAATATTTTGAAAAATTTATTTATGAGAAAACTGACTTAAAAACAAAACATACTTATGAAAATAGTACTAATGTTGAGAAGAATATAGTTATAAAACTAAAGTAATAATTTTTTTGTAAAAAAAAACATTTCAAACTTTACCACTAGTAACAATGTTTTTGATAAAATTTAAAAACAACTTCATACACAAGGAAATAGTTCAGTAATGGGATATACTCATTGAAAACCATTTTTTGTAAAAATAATTTCATTTTTGAAAATTCCCCCTTTTGGAACAAAATGTCAAAGTGGATGATATTGGAATAATTTTTTTAAATATAATTCAATGTTTAAGATTTAAAAAATCACATTTTAAAAAAAATGTGGATTTTAATGATTTTATTTTCAAACATTTTCCTAACCCGGAGGGTTAGGGTTCCAAAAGTCTAATTGTTTTGTTTTCATGAAAACAAAGGAAGTATTGTCAACAATAATACATAGTAGATGGATAGTGGTTGTTCCCATCATATGACGAGTGAAAAAGGCTTCTTTGAAATGGTTATTTAAATAAAAGGGGGAAGAGTTATCATTGCATAAAATTCTCAAGGAAAACTTGTTGGTATAAGTAAAATTATTCTTTTTGGAAAATCACTAAATTAAAAGGTGTTATTTGTAAGAGGTATTAAGAACAAATTTTTAATAATAAGTCAATTATGTGATGAATTTTCCCTTTTGAAGTTTAGGAGTGATAAATTTGTAGCACACGATTCCCTGGATGAATTCATTCTTTCTACCCATCAACATAAGAATGTTTACAAACAAAACTTTGAAGGGATTAAGATCCAGGACTTTCCATGTATTAGTGAAATGGAATATCAATATTGGTTATGTATTAGAAATATAGAACACCATAACCTTATAATCATATGAAAAATGAAAAATAAAAGACTTAATAATGATCTACCATAATATAGGTTTGATTCTTCAAATGTATGTGACCCTAGTCAATATGGAAAGCAACATAAGTCAAGATTTAAATCTATTAGTGATGTCTGAACTACTGATTATTTACAGTTATTAAAATAGGAGATCTTTAGTCCTAGAGAAACAAAATGTATTGGTTTCATGTAATATGTATTTTTTTAGTTGATGATTACACCAAATAAACATGTATCTTTTTTCCATAAATGAAATATATATAACTTTTTCTTTATAAAACATTCATAGGCAAAGTGAAAATCTGGTAAAACCATCCCTTGATAACAATTGATAGTGATCAGGGTTAAGAATTTGATACATCTGATTTTGAAACTATTTTTAGAATGAAATGAATTACTCATAACATTTTAGCTCCTAGAAATCCTAATAAAAATGGTGTTCTTGAAAGAAGAAATCATATTCTTCAGGAAATAACAAGAACATTGTTGTGTGAATTCTCAATTGCTAAAAAATTTGGGCTAACACTATTAGTAATACTTGATACACTATAAATGGAGTGTTAATTATCCCTTTATTAATAATACAACATTGGAATAATGAATAGGATGAGGCCCAAAATCTTTATACTTCAGAGTATTTAGATGAAAAGTACTAATCGTGAAAAAAAGAAAAGTTTCAAAAAATTTCACCCAAATCTGATGAAGGTATATTCATAGGCTATTTCACTACTTATATGGAAAATATATTTTTTAATAAAATCTTTTTTCAATGTTCAGTAAGTAGTACGTGTCAAATTTGATGAACCAATTCCAATTTTTTAAGACAAATCTAACCGAGATCTTATGATCTGTTTTCCAAAACTGATTCTCAACCTATGATAAAAGACTCTTCCAATAAGGAGAATACTCAAGAAATAAATTTTGAATTATTCCCTTTGGAAGTCTCTCTACATTATTTTGAGGAACATGTTTTACAAAGCCAACTGAGTGTTTTTTTATAAATCATCATTTTGAAAGTATCATTGGTTATGTAAATCAACCTATAAGGACTAGAATTTCTTTGAGAAATGAAATACAAGATTTTTCATTCCTTTATCAATTTGAACATACAATTATTAATGAGGTTTTATGTGATGAATATTTTATTAAGGCAATGCAATATGATCTAAATGTATTTGAATAGAACAAAGTATGTACACTGGTTGAAAGACCTAATGAAACCTCTATAATTAGAGTTAAATGGTATTTTAGAAAAAAAATTTGAAGTAAATGGAATCATTATTATAAATAATCTAAAACATGTTTCTAAAGGTTATAATCAATAAAAGATAATAAACTATGTATAAACCTAGGATCCGGTTGCTAGACCTGTATCTATACATATTCTATCAGCGATTGTTACATTCTTTTTTTTCAAAATTTTTCAAATGGATATAAAGTGTGATTTCCTTAATAAAATTTTTCTAGAAGACATTTTTGTTAAAAAAACATCTAGTTTTAAAGATTCATAACATGTATAATCTGTTGATAAACTTTCCAATGATTTATATGGACATAAACATGCCCAAAAAGCCTAGTATGACAAGATAACCAAGTTTTTGTTACATAATAATTATGTTACGGTAACTTCTGATCCAAATATCTTGAAAAAGAAAGATAATAAAAATGTTTTTATTGTTCAAATATATTTTTATGACATTATATTGAGATTAAATCAATAATAATTAAACAATTCCTTTATCAATCTTTTGAAATCTGATTTTGAAATGAGTATGATGGGTGAGTTAACATTTTTTCGTGGTTTAAAAAGTTATCAAAAACTAGAAGGAACTAATATTTATCAACATAGGTATATCAAACATCTACTTAAAAAACATGGATATTAAGAAAATAAAATAATTTTTTTCTCCAATAGATACCTCAAATATACATGATAGTGATTACGTTGGGAAACCAATTGATCAAACAACTTTTAGAGGTATGATAAGAAGTCTACTATACTTAACAGATAGTCATCTAGAATTAATGTTTTATTTTTTGTTATTATAAATATATCAATCTAACTAAAATTAATACCATTTAAAATATGCTGAAATAATATTTCATTATTTAAAGGGAACCATGTATTTAGGAAGTTTTTATTCTTTTAGAAATGATTATGATTTGAAACGTTTTTCGGATGCAGAATTTGGTTATTGTAAAATTGATAGAAAAAGTACATTGAGAATCTATCATTTTAGAGAGATTTGTTATTTTATTGGTGTTTTAAGAAAATTTACCAGATATAATATTCTAGTATTTAAGTCAAAAATATAGCAGTTCGAATTTGTTGTGCTCAGGTGTTATGGATGCAGCACACACTCAATAACTATGGCATGAGTTTTAACAAAACATAAATTATTTGTAACAACACCAGTGGAATTTAACTTAATAAATACTTATAAATCACTCTCATAAAAAACATAGATATTAGAAATCACTTTATTAGGTATCACAAAAAAATCATATATCATTTTACAATTTATCAAAATGTAAGAACTACTTGAGGATATTTTTACAAAACCATTACCTCTAATAGATTTTAATACATTAAATAGAAACTAGGAATTATAAATGTAAAGTAAAAATTCATATATTATTCTTATTTAAAACATATAATATCAATTAATTTACTCTATTTAAAATGGGTAATACATATGTTTGATGTTTTATAAAATATTTATTTTTAAATTTTTATGATTTTTTTTACTCAAAATTTTCCATACTAAAATTATTCGCAATGAAAATTTTTTATATACAAATTTTATGTGATCAAAATTTTCATATTAAAACTTATCAAACTCAAAATTTTATATATTCAAATTTTTAGTACATATAATTTTACATATTAAATTTTTTTGTATTCAAAATATTAATATTCAGATACTTTGTACTCAAAATATTTTATACTCAAAATTTTCATACGGAGATCTTTTGTATTCAAAATTTTCATACTCAAATTTTTTATTCAACTTTTTCATACTCAAAACTATTCATTTTCACCTTTTTTTAATCAAAATTTTTCTTATTAAATTTTTTCATACTCAAAATTATTCATTTTAAATTTTTTTTGTATTAAAAACTTTTGATATTAAAATTTTACCTACTCAAAATTTTTAGTATTAAAAGTTTTCATACTTAATATTTTTTATATTCAAAATTTTTCATAATCATTCTTTTTTATATTAATATTTTTCATACACAAAATCCTTTTAAAAGAATAATTTCTAAAACTAATAGATCTAACTTGAATCTTTGACTAGTAATATTTCTTACCTCACACTTGTTCAAATAAATTCTAATTATAAGTATTTCAATTTTTAAATCATTATATTATTCATTTTGAATATGTAATTTTTTTTGTCTTTTTATAGAAACCTTATGAAATTATTTATTTTAAACCATCATATAATTTTTTTTGCAAATATAAGAAATATAATTTGAATAGTCTCCTTCCCTCACCTATATAAATGGACCCCCTATCCCATCCCATATCAGTCTTCTCAATTTTATGCTGAAGTTCATCCTCCCTTCAAGTAACCTAGTTGGAAAGCTTTCTTTCCTAGAGGATTTATTTGTACCCATCTCAGAAACCACTAAATATTCTCCAAAAAGTGATGGCTCCTAAAGATTTATCTTCGATGAATGTATTCAGGGAAAGGATATTCCGTAAATATATTTGTGAGATATATGATTCTTCATTGAAAATAATTACCATGTTTCCAGGATGGGAATCAGTTTGTTTATAAAAACCAAAATCTGATCAGGTACATATTCATGTTGATGATGTTAGAGAGTTATATAATATCTTTGTGATTGATGGAAATTTGAAGTTATCATTTTCCATTCATGGAAATTATTATAGATTATATCTAGATAAACATCTCATCTTATTGGTATACCAATAGAAGGAGATCCCTGCTTCAATTATCAGAAGCTTCCAAAAGAAAATGGAAAATTTAATAATAAAATATATGAATAATATATTCATAAGATGCATGAGGGAAATTTAAAATTTTATCACCATTCTTCTGTCAATCATCTCATTTCACTTTGGATGAAAGGATTTCTGATACCATTATTGGGTGATAGTAAAACCCTTAAGGTCTCTGATGTTTTCATTATTTATTATTTGGTCAATATGTGGAAATAGAGTTTTTTGGGTTTCATCATTCTGACCAACAAAAAATTAGAATATGTTTCCATCGAATGATAGTTTATTATATTTCCTGGAATCATCATTAAGTTTCTTTTTGAAAGTCTGAGGTTTTGTAATGTTTCAATCAAATCAGTGCCAAAGAGAGTGAAATTTCTTCTTATCAGTGATGATATTATTAAAAGGATGAAACATAATTTTCAAAGTAATTTAAAAAGGTTTTTAGAAGGTATTTAATTGAATCTTGTGAAAGAAGCTACTGAAATTCCACAGAAAGTTTTGAAATCCATACGCAATGTTTCCAAAAATAAAGAAAAAGATAATTTTGTTTCCCGTAGAATGTCAAATAAGAAAAAAGTTTATAGTGATGAATTTGTTTCAGAGTGGAGAAGAAGAAAATACTTAAGAAAAGAAGGATATCCCCAATTTTTTGTTGAGCCTGGGGAGGACCTAGCTTTAAAAATCCACAATGAAGATACTCTCAAATAATAAGAAATTAAAAGAAAATTGAAAAAGAGAAAGATAAATTTTATTGATATTGATAAACTAATGAAGAATTTTAGAAAGGAAATCACTGGAATAATTCTCATGAAAACAACCTAAGTAGGTTCAATAATTCAATCTGTTCAGAATTTTGGAAAAGATAAGAATAAATTTAGTGAAGAAAAAACTCCTCCAAAAGAGAAGTCATTAGATAAAAAATAAGATAGCTAAATAAGGCATATTGATGAGTGTGTTGGTGATTAATAAATAAAAGAAATAAATAATGATGATGAATATGAATAAGTAAATAAAGAATAAATGAATCGAAGTCGTAAGTATGTTACTCAGAGTGAAAAATACTTATTAGGGAAAATATTTTTGAGATCTTCCGAGAAAACACCTTTTAAATTAAATCCCAAACTATTCATAGAACTAATCTTTAAAAAATAACTCATCCTTCTAAAATAATTGAAGAAACCAAGACCGTTGAAAATAAGAAGTTGACTTTTGGAGAGATTCCAAATTTCATTGGAGAAACTGACTCACAAATCCGAATTATAGATAATGATTTTATAATATCGTATATTCTTTAGAACTATTTGAAAAGAAAATTCCATATTTTCTAGGATTGAAAAAATGGATTTTTTTACTAAAATAGATAATGATAATTTCAAATCCATTACAATTTTTAGGGAAATATTGACCAAGAATGATGTTTATTGTAAGGATTTTTATGAGAGTTTTTATGAATACAAAATGGATTTCAACAAAGTGCAATAGTGGTCTCATAACACTGATGGAAGTATCAATTTTTATTATGATTCAAGTAAAGACATAAGGAAGATTTTGAATGAAGTCCTTATTGGTTTCAAAAAATTTTCTAGTGATACTACATGAAAATTAAAATATTTCAGAATCTCATATCATATTAAATATGATGAAATCTAGGATATTATTTAGAAATTGAATATTATTCAATCATAACATTTATGGATGATGTTTTACAAGGATGTGTAAGTTTAATTAAAAAATAAATTTTTTTTTTATCGTTGATAGATTTGAAGTTCAAGAACATATAAATATGTATTAGGAATAAATAATTCATCTTCAAGAATAGAAAATTAAATCTCAAAAAGATAAGTTTCATACTATGGGAGAAAAATTGAAATTTCAGGAAGAACAAATTCATACCCATGTTTAGTTGTTTTTAGAACTTGAAGAATAATTTCTGATTGAGAATATGTATCATGAAATATAAAGGATGACATAAATGAATTCAATAAGTTGAAAATAATTGTCTGGAACCACATGGAAAATAAATATTTTTTTAAATCTTGTCATATTTTTTGGGAAATCAATGAAATAATTTTCATCTATATTTAGTTTGATTTAATCTTCTAATTCTATTGGTTGAATATTATTTAAATTATTTTTAGAAGTGTAAGCACTTAAATATTTTGTATACTATGTTTATGTATATGATTTTTAGGTACTTCAAATACTATTCCCATTCCTTTTTGAAAATCACAAATGGGGATAATGATATCTAAAGTAGGGAAATTTTATAAAATAAGGGAGAAATCTATAGTTAGGGGGATATTTTTTTAGAATACGTTCATTAAGGGATTTTTATCCTAATAGGGAGGAAGTTTTATTCATCATCGTATTAAAATGTGTTATAAAATCAAAGGGAGATAGGTATTAATTTTTAATTATAAATATGAAGTTTCTTTAAAATAATTTTGGACATAATTGTTTTTGATATTTTTTATTTAATACCTGTGGTTTCTGATTTCCAAAAATGGGGAGAATGTTAAGTAAAAAATTTCTTTTAAAATTTTCCATTTCATTTGTTTTGAAAATAAAAAACTCTTTCTTAAAAATATAATTTATAATTAATCCATTTCCAACGTATTTTAACAATATTCTTATAAAAAAACTTATTACATTTTATTACACTTACATAAAATTTTTCGTCTTGTGAATATAAATTTATATTTTATCATTATGATTTTCATAATGAATATAATAAATATAGTACTCATGAAAATTATAGTAATGATTCCATGATTATCGTAATAATACCTAATATGATTTATATCACACACACCTGATAAGATTTATATCGTACACACTCTCCAGTCTTTCATACTGACAATATTTTCACTATTATATAAATCGTATTGACTCTTGTAACGAAAATCATAGGAGTCATTTAAATTTTATTATCATATTTATAAATCTTAATATTAAATTATATTAATGGAAAATAATTTCATACATTCTTTAACAAAATATTTAAAATTAAACGATGTTGTTTATTCTATTTTATATGATCAGTGATGTTACAGGTGTCCAGGTCCATCTGAAAATTCCTGATAAAATATGTCCATTGGAGTACCAGATAATTGTTGGGATACATTGATATAAATACTTGGTCATTTGAATACATAAAAAGTGGTGAATTACATATACAATGAAAAAAGATCTAATTCACTATTGTGTGTGAGATATTTGAAGCTTATAAGTTGTGGGCTAAATTTTCCATACACCTGTAAATTTTTTGAGGTTGTTTTTCTTTCTGTGATAAAAATCATTGTTATTATGAATGATGGCTTCTAGAGATAGGAATATAGAGGATCTAGTCACCTTATTGACTAAGGGATACCATGGATAGGCAGACATACTAAAAATAGTCATTATATGGTTGGATTACCCTGATGTGAGTAAGATATACTTTCTTGAAAGTATAAATAAATGTACCTTTATCCTATATTATCGGATACACTTCAATTTGGGTAAAAATAATTGTATTCATTTACATGTAATTCATTTTTTCTTTATTTGTAATATTAAGTGATTTATTTCATTCTTATATTTTGTATTTCATTTTTTGTAATTACTTTAATTATGAAAAAAATTATTATAATATAATTATGATTTTTGTGATAATGATTACTTCAATTATTCAATTCGATTATATACACTTTATGATATAATCATTATTATTTTTATTCTGATCATCATAACCACTATGATTACGTTACTTACCAAGCTTAAAAAGAATACAATTAATTTCTAAATATGTTATGCGAAATGAATATTAAGATAAACATTATTACAATACCCTTTATCATCATATCCAAATGCATAGTCTGAATATTCTTTTGTAACTTAAGAGGATTTTTGAATTCAATAAGTTTAAATTATTTTAAAGAAAATTATTTAAAGATTATAAATCAAGGTTTTTAAATATAAAATTTACCCCCTCTTGTAGTTTTCCATATACACATAAATTTAAACAAAACTTTTATGAATTCTTCACAATTGTTAATGAGTTTTTGAGTATAATAATAAGCTATAGTGATAAATTAGAAGGTACTATAGTGTTCGAGAAAATAATTCACATCTTACTAGACATATTTGATGCTATTGTCTTTTCTATTAATGAAATGGATCCAGAATGACATACTCAAGATGATTCTCAAAATATTCTTATTTAATTTGAGATGAGTAGAGAATGAGTTCTCGATAAGAAGTAAAAAGTAGAAAAATAAATCTCTTTTTAAGGCCTCAAATATATAGAAGCAAAAAATTAGAGATACAACTGATGTGGAATAGGAAGTGGATATATCGAGATATATTGATGAAAAAATGAGTTTTGAAAAGGTTAATGAATAAGATGTAAATATTGAAATTTGTAGTGATTTTGAAGGAAATAAATATACTGAAATACAATTCTTTCTCAAAATTTAATTGTTAGACTATGACATAAATATATCTAATTTTTAAATAGAGATAAAAAATATAAAGTAGTAAAATCAATATTCTATAAGTAATGAATCACTTCATACTGAAGAAACAAAAAATACATATAATGAAGTTTTTGAATTATAAAAACATTTTTTTGAACTTTATAATTCATGGTCCTGATAAAATTCATGAAATATAATGAAAATAAGTTTAATATTTTACAAAAAAAAATTGATGAGTAAGGGGAAAGAGATTGAAAAATGAAAACTGAATTTCTAGAACACTATTCATGATGTTAGTGAAAGATTAACTAAAGAAAATCCTCACGGGCATCAAAAATTATTTTTCTAAATTTTGTAATAAAAACTGATAGAAATTATTCTATGTTAGAGAATAATAATATAATTATGAAGACCATGTTTGAGAAAAATTCAGCGATTGTCTAGTTTTTAGAAATTTTGAGTGCATCTAATTGAGTGAAAAAACGATACAAATGGTAATGGAAAAAGAACTAAGAATATTTTTAATACGAACAAGAAAGATTTAATAGTCCACTAAATTTTTGGTTTTCATAAAGGATACAAAATTAATGGTGGAATGAAGGATGAAATATTTGATCACAATTCAAAACAAAATGGTGTTTTTGATGAAACTTTTGGGTTTTATGGTTATTTTTTAAACTATTGAGGTTCTGAAAACCAAGAATTTATTTTTTGGTTCCTTTACAAATACAATGATTATTTTATATGGTTCATAAGACATAAATTGTGGGTGATTCATCACTCTCAAAAGGGAATAATTCACATAAAACCTATTAAATAAGAATTGAAAACAAAAAATAGATTTCAACCATTATATGATTTTTGTGAACAATAGGAGTAACATTGATATCTTGTAAAATATTTATTATTATTCTACAATAAAAAATGTTCTCAAGAGAGAGTATTGAGTAGTATATAATAATAAGGAAAACTTCAATTACATTTTTTAGTATGTAATATTTCTTATAATGAATATAAAGATAAATGTCTATGGATTTTGGATAGTGGTTGTTTTTATCTTGACATAAGAGTTATAAATCTAAAAAAGGATGTTAAAAATTTATAAAATGTTTTTTTAACTTTAGAAATGTTTTTTTTCTCTCAAAATAAATGGTATTGAATCAATTTTTTTTATAAAAATCAATTGAAATGGAAAATATAACAATATATTGAAGGATGAAACATAATTTGTTTAGTGTCTCTCAGTTATTTAATTAATTGAAAGAATTGGTCATTTAAAAATATTGGCTATGTCTAAAGATATTTAAATATTCTAGTATTCTAAAAAATAAGACAATGAACAAGTGGAAATGTGTTTTAGATTGGTGAAGCTATAAATTCTTGTTATTTAATCAAGAATGAATAAAAGCAGTTTTGGAATCAACAACATTGGAATCTTGAACAAAATAAAATATATAAGATTATTTATAGAAATAATGTTCATAAAATTCATATGTTTATAATGGAAATAAATTTGATATGTTCTACATTTTTGAAGGTAAATATTGTGAATAATTCTTACAAAAACATTGAAATAAAAACTACTCATCCTTGAGTGTTAATTAACTCTCTCGTTTTCAGGCTATTAAGGAATAAATGAACAGAAAGATACAAGTATTTTGGTTCCCTTATTTGTAAATTAAAATTAATAACATTTATTATGTTTAAGAAACCTAAATCCAATGCTTTGAAATGGTTTTAAATTTTTAGGAGAAGTTTAGAGAAAGACTGTGGGTAATATTTGAAGAAGATTCCAACTAAAAATTGTGTTGAGTATGGTAGTGGAATATTTGAAGCCTATATTGAAAAAAATTCCATTCATCATGAAATAATTGTTCCATACAAACAATAACAAATTTTTTTGGATGAAATAAAGAATATGATTCTTATTGAGAAGGATTAAACTATGTTTATAGTGCTTAAGATGTCTCATTTTTTCTAGAGACAGGTAATTTGTTTAGAAATTTACATAAAAAATAATTTATTTATAGAAAATATTTTGATTTTTCATCTTATGATATATATTACAACAAATATCCATGTTTAAAGTAACTAAGTGTGTTTATAAGGACTTTACTTATCAATGTTAAAGGTAAAAATATGGGAAAATTTGAGAGAAGAGGTGTTTATGGTATGTCTCTTAGTTATGAAATAAATGGAAGAGGATATCATAGTTTAAATAAATTGATAAATATTATTATAGATTTTTTATGTTAAAGTGATGGGACTCATAAAAAAATTTACACTTATTTAAAATAATGTTTTAGAAGTGATTATGATTAATATATTATTATGAAACAATAAGTTAACGATATATAAAATAATTAGAATATTGAAAAGTTTTATTTGAAGAAGCCAATTCAATAAATTATTATAATGAAGAAAAACCTTGTTCACATCATCCAATGTCATAAATGAATGTTCATGTCCAAAATATAATCTGAGATAACGATGAAAATTCTAAAACAAGAATAATTTTAAGGAAAATATCTCTTATGTAATTCTAATATCAAGTTAAAATGTAATATATTAAAGAAGTAATGAAACATATATAGTCGATTGATGCAATGAATGAATAATTGGATCAAATTTAAAAGAATGAAACATGATAATTAGTACCCAAGAACAAAGAAAAGAACAATATTGGGATAAATTGGGTCTTGGAAAACAAGAATGATGAAAATGTGTAGTAGTGATAAATAAAGAATGTTTGGTGTATAAAAGATTATCACTGATAGGGGAATTTGAATTTTATAATAACTTTACACTAGTATAAGGACATGAATCCATAATAATTCTTGTTTCCATTATAACACAACGACACTACAAAATATTTTAAATAGATGTCAAGTCATCCTTCCGCATTGGTGAATTGGAATAGGAAGTTTATATTGATCAAACTTGTGTTTTATTGAATTGTGGGGATTAGAATTGTGTTTTTAGGTTGAAGAAGGTTTTATATGGGCTAAAGAAATACCTAGGAGATTCTTATTCTAATCTGGATACCTTCAAGAGGAAGATTAATTTCAAATAATACAGAGTTGATTATAATCTCTACATCAAATATGAAAACGATTTATTTATCATTTTCATTATTTATATAAATGAAATTATTTTTCTAGAAATGTTGAATTAGTGTTTAAATAATTTATAAAATAAATGAATAATATTTTTGAAATTTCATTTCTTGGGGTGGTGAGATAGTTTCATGGATTAAAAATTTATAAAACAACGATTATAATTCTCTATCAAGAATAGTATGGTAATGAAATACTGAAAAAAAATTAATGGATGATTAAAAACTATTTATATACCATTTTTTTAGTAATTGAGTTAAGGAAATATTTACAAGGAAACGAAGTCATTCCAAGAAAATTTATGAATTTGATCGATAGTTTACATTAATTAATAGCTTCAAAGCTGGATATTGTGTGTGATAATACACATTGGGATATATATTAATGTGAACAAAAGTATCTCATTTTATGAATGGAAAGGTAATAACTAGATACATCAAAGACATAATATATTTTGGGTTAAAATGTGACAATAAAGGTAAGTTTTATCTATTTAGTTATTTAGACATGGATTATATAGGATGTATCGATTTTTGGATGTCTACATCTTGTGGAACATTCTTTCTAGGAACAAGATGTGTTTGTTTGAATCCTATTAAGAAAAATTGTGTAACCTTGAGATCTGATGGGGTTGAATATTTGGCTTCCACTCATTCCTAAACACAACTTATGTGGATAAAGTCACAACTAGAATATCTAAATGTTTAAGTGAAGTTACTATTACTTTTGGGATTTTACAATCAAGGTGAAATTTAAAATTCAAAAAATATAGTTCATCATTCATGGTCCAAACACAATGATATAAAATATCCGTTCATGTAATAGTTACTAGGTAATAATTAATTAATCATGTTATTTGTTTCTATATAGTATATAATTGAAAAAGTGTTTTCTATGATAATATCTAAAGACACATTCCACAATCCAAGTTTGTAGTTTTGTGTTCAACCTTACTCTTTACAAGGATAAGGTATGGGGTTATTGTCTCCACTCTATTCTTATTTTTTGATATTATTATCCATGGGGTAGAAAATTTGATAACATAAAAATTTCCTTTATATTTTTTTATTATCTGGGGAGTATACTATGTAGGGAAGGAACATTTATATGTGTTACCTTTGAGGGTATAATATGTTTAAAGAGCGTTAATAAAAGGTTATGCATGTGATTTTTCATGTATAAACTATTTTTATAGTTTATTATATGTGGTTACATATATATTTTAGGTATATAAGATTTGTTTATGTGATTATTATGTTTACTTTTAAGGCTATTATGTTTTTGTTTAAGAAACCTACATATATATCACTATCTTATGAAAAATGTAGTACAATTTAATCAATGTTATTTTTTCTTAAAATTATTTCTCTCATGTAGTCTTATAAATATACAATGGTGATCAATTGCTATTTTTTCATAGTTTAATACTGATTTATGTTACTTTTTTTATAACAAATTCTAACGGGGGAGATTATTTCACCCAAGACGTGATTTGATGGATGTTTTGATTTCTAAGTGTGAATATTTAAAGAATATTATATGATTATGAATGCTGGATTTTTCTAATACATAAATAATATTCTAAGAGGTTAAATCAGATGATGAGATTTTATGTTTTCTTAGTGCTTATATATCATGAATGAAGTTCATGATTCAAGTTGTATTTGAGTAGAAGTTGATATAATGGATGTAGTAGACCACAACATTGTGAAAGGACAACACCTTATTATTAGTGAAAACACCATAATATTAGTGGCCATGACATAGATTAAGAGTTACCCAACACATATGAGAACTCAATTGATTGGTCTATGATAGTGGAAGGAAACATAGTTGTGGAGTCATGGTTAGTTTTCCGTGGAATTGGAAAATACAAAATATGGAGTTTACACTATATTGAATTGTTTGATGGAATTTGGTGTTTCTAGATATTTGACAACATGCACACTTCAACCCATATTCCAGTATAAAGCCATCATAATGTTTCGAAGACTATTCCATAGTGGGTAGTCCACACCGAAGAGGTAATTTTGATGTAATTCAGTGGCTCTAGTGTTTTTTGAGCCTTTATTTCCAAGACCTCATCTATGCATTATTCCATAAAAAATATGAAGATTGTGAAACAAAAACATTCACCCAACCGCATACCTATATCGTAGTTATGTTAAAACTATTGAATACCGAAATATTAATCCCTAATCATTATATATATATATATCCTAGAAGTGAATTCTACATAAATTAGAGGATGATTTCAAACATGGATTTATTTGAGAACATTAGTGGTTATTTAAGTCTAACATTACTCCAAATTCAAGATGTATGATCATTATATTTTTAAAAATATATCAAAGATGAATTTGAAATAATATTTTAATGGAGTTTCTTTTTTTAATTTGAATTTCAAATTAGAAATTAAAAATTAAAAATTAAAGAAACAAGATGTTGTGGAAAATATAAGTCAGAATAAATGTGTAGAGATATTTTGAGAGTAGAAATAGAAGATAAAGGATGAGGATGAGAGTAAGTTGTTGTGAATATTGATGAAAATTAAAGAGATCCTTTTGATTTTTCTATATGTTAAAGAAGAAAAGACAATCACAACGTTAAAAATTTAAAGATATGTGTGGACATATTTATTTTTGATGGTATAAAAATTATGTTATATTGTTTAAGTGTGTTGTGAAATATGTTAGTCGAGTGACTAGATGTGATTAAAGTTTAGGGAAAAATGTTTCTCATTATACCTACATGTTTAAACTAGTGGGACATATAATATCAACAAAATCTAAATCAAGTCAAGGATTAGACATCTTATTTTTGATATGTGAACCATGTAAATATACCATTCACTTCTTGTGTGTGTGCACTAAATGGAAATAAACAATAAATATATCCATTAAAGATGTTTATTTCACATAGGAAACTTAAAATAAGTATAATAAATAATTCAATCACCCTTTCTGAAATTCCCCACTGATCCCGAAGGCACCTTTTCAGATGATGAGTCTTTCTGAACAACATATTTCCTTATTGGGTTATCCTCTAGATATTGTTTCATTCTTTCCAACCCTTAATCCTTATAAAGGTTTTATACAGATAAAATATGTGATATATACTAGGAAACATTGTGAAATTTATTTTATGAATATTTGAGGTTGAAAAGAAATTAAACAATGACTAAATTCTAATAACATATGTCTTCTGTTAGACGAATTATTATTTGATTATTATACTAAAAAAACTATGTGGTGAATTTTATGTAATCCTATAAATCAAAATGTTTTTGTGCCGAGGGATAGAATATTCCTTGAGGAGGAATTAATTAATCATCGAGTAAGTGGGATGAAAGTTAATCCTATATAAACTGAAAAACATGAGGTTTTATTGAGAGTTCAGATAATCCAATTCAATAAATAGTTATGTATGATGAACCAAATTAGTTCACAAAAGAATCTTGATGTTCTGATTAGATTTATGAGTAACATGAGAGATATGGATTTCTCAAGGATATTGATAATTAAGTAATGTTTATATGAGATAAAACAAATTCTTACTATAAATGTATTTAGACTTTTGATTCATAAAAATTAAAAAATTCATAAAATCTAAAATGGAAAACATGTAAAGTGACCATGTTTATAAATTGGTAGATGCACGTGATGGGGTAATAATCATAGGGATAAAGTATATTTTTTTTGAAAGAAAAATATCATAGATTGTGTAATGTTAATATATAATGGTCACATGTGGGATGAAGTATTTGGAAAATGGTATGTTATATGTTATGGATGATTTTTTCACTTTTGTATTGAAAATGTTAATTAGTATTTTTTAAACCATAACACCACATTTTTATTATGAGATATATTAAAGGTATGTCAAAACTCTTTTATATAATTAAAATTTAGTCTTGGATGTGTATATGATATAACCATAAGGTTTTTTAGGTACCAAATGATACCATTAAGGATTTAAATTTGTAACGGTCCATTTATGGACTGAAAAAAAGATTCTCAGAGTTGGAATATCCATCTTGATGGCACCATCCAAGAGTTTGGATTCATAAAAATTATATCGGATTCTTGTGTATATAAGAGGAATAGTGGTAGAATAATTTAGTTTATGATATTGTATATATATGTAATACTTCTTATCAAAATTTAATTCTCAACATTTCATTCCATGAGGATTTTATTTTGAAATAATTTCACTATGAAATAAATTGGTGAATATTCCTACATACTAGGTATGAAGATATATTAAGGTATATCAAGGTGTATTTTTGGACTAAGTTAGGAGAGATACCTTAAAAAATTACTAAAGTAATTTTTGTAGAATTTATAGGATGGATAATTACCATTAATGCACTGATTGAATCTTAGAAATATTTTTTTATCATTTTAAAGAGTTAGAAAGGATGGATATAATTTTATATGAATCTACCTTGGGATATATAATTAATACCATGTCATATTATCAACTTAATGTAGCTAATTATTAGATTGACCCCAACCCTAGAAAAGCACAGCTGGTGCCTACTACCATTCCATTGGAATAGATACAAGATTCAAATCCTAAAATACTCATTAGTTTAGTAGTTTTGGTAAATTAGATACATACACGAGTCCATTATTAAAAATTAATACATAAATTACAACATTATTTCATTTCTTTTTAAGGAATAATTTTATTCCATCTAGAAAATACTTTTATATATTTATTAGCACTCTTCATGGAATCTAGGGGAATAAAAAAAATAAGGGTGAGATCGAATTCTCCAAAAGGAGTATGTACAATAGAAACTATCATAAATAAATAATCATGATTAATATGTAATGTTAAATAATTAAACACACATACCATTTAAATAATTTTATAAAGAAAAATAAATATGGGAAGGTAAATTACATAACACATATTCCATTCAGTTAATAAACTTATATTGAAATTCACACATAGATAATTTCATAAAATAATCTCATGGATAATAATAATAATTACTGAATTCTAAAAGAAGGAAATGATTAATTATTGTAAATCATGTCCAATTTACATGAAAACCTATATCTTCAAGACCTTTCACAAGAAAATTTAAAACTATAGGTAAAAACCCATTAAATTTGTCAAACTAATTCTTCTCATTTGACCTATCGATGCATCGAGGGTTATATTTATTGAAGGAACCAACAATCACAACTAGTATTAATCATTCCACCTATACCAAATAAATAATTTATCTACTAAGAATTATGCCTTATCAAATATCCATATTGAGTAAAGGATACAGATTTATCAATTTTTATCTAGTTAATCGAATAACTTTTAATGAAAATAATGTATATAAAAATTATATACAGTTTAAGAAATAATCCTATCCATCACAAAAGAATATTTATATTTAATATAAATGTAATTTACAAAGAAAAATGATTACCATAAAGTGATTACTTATACAAAAAGATAGTAATCACAAAAGAAAGAGAGATTTCAGAATAACTTTTATCGATTGGTAACTTTTTAAAAAAATACCATTTTATGAAATAATTAAAATTAAAATATAAAATAAAATGAATAAAGAAGTATTCATGATATTACATGTCATTATGATAGTATGTATACCATATAAACATGAATTTTTAATTACAAATAAGTGTCAATGGAATTTAAATTTTGATGAAATCCCATACCTTATGTTTCTTATTGATTGAAAAACTATTAAACATCCTATATAAAGGTTTCAATAATTTCATTAAATTATAATAGAGCCATATTAAAATGTATATTATCATATATTATCATTTTATATTACCTTATCACCAATTTGTTAATAATAAGAAATTATTTTCATGGTTTTCTGTCGTAATTTCCTTATTTTTCATGTATGTTTTCACTTGTTATTGTTTGTTACTCTTAATTAGATAATGGTTTCATTGTATTCATAATGTATAAAATAATGTAACTATCATACATATTTAGTATAAATATGTATTTAGAATAATTCAGATAATTTTTTTGATTGGAAATGAAATACACTATTCATGGATAAGGTTGGACGTATATACACATGAACATTGTTTTCATTTTATTTTCACATTGAGAGAAATAATAGTAAATGATATATATTTATATTATTATTCCATTATAATAGTTACTTCATATATATTATATATTTTCATCAAAACCATCCTTAATACATTCCATATAAAGCATGAATGAATCACTTTGCTTCGTTAGGTGGCAGTCCATCGTACCCACAAACAACATTATCATATTCCCAGAAAATGAAAAGCATAAAGGTATGAATTATATAATAATTAAAAAAGAATAATTACATCATAAATATAATATATAAAAATTATTTACATTTTTATTCCACCTTGATAGGTGTTATTGAAAAAATAAACGACATTGGTTCGTGAGGTGGTAGTCTGCAGTACACACGAACGACCTATTCATAACCCATTTGATGGAAGTGTGTGTGGGGGTAGTTCATAACATTTAAATAAAAAATATATGAATATTTATAATTCAAATTTTATTATTTGATCATTGTATAAGAATAATTTATGGGGGTGGAGAAAACAATTACACAAAAATTCACAATGATGAATGTTTCATTTTATTCAGGTTACTACTTTTGGTTTGTACCAAAGAAATTCCATAGATATATTTATTCCAGAATTTTGGATTTTAGGATTAGGGGGAGTGGATTATTTATTTTGGTAGGTATTTTATGATAAATGTGTATTTATAGATATGAAAAGTCGAGGAGAGGGGGATTCTGTTTATAAGTTGGGTGAGTGGAGAACTTGTATTTTTTTGGAAGAGGGAATTTTAACCATATTATTTACCCTTTATATGGATCCAATAATATAAAAAACTATATAATATAAGATATGTGGTCTAAATATATCTAGATAATGGGTTTTGAGAAATTCTCTTTGTGAAATTTCTGCTTAAGTTTAAACTTTAGTCCTTTGTAAAGTTGTTTTTCACTTAATTGTTGTAATTAATTTTAAATATTTTCAATAATAACATTGGTAAAAAACTAATTTTTACTTATAAATTATAAATTATTCTAATTCTATATTTTGAATCTAATTTCCAAAATTCAATTCACAAAGGGGGAAATTTTAATTTAAAATTAATCATACCGATGTGATGAGAAAGTTGGGTTTTAATGTAAAAATGCTCAAAAGATTAATATGTTTTTATATATAAATTCAATATAAAAATGATTAAAATTAAATCAATTTAATTAATAGGTTTAAAAATGATCTAATATAACTTCAAATCCAATTAAAATATAATTTCACTTTATAAATTATTTATATAAAAAGATAGTTTTCAATTAAAATTCAGAATTTTTCACTATTTATTAAAAAATAAAAATTATCTGATTTTTTTTGTAAATAAATTCGAAGATAATTTTGAAATTATTATTTAAAAAATTAATTTTATTTTTTGAAATAAATTTTTTAATTTCTAAATTTAGTATTAAAACAAGTGCGCCATTGAATTGCGACAAAACCACCTTTATAAAAATGTAACTTTTTATTTATAAAATTGGATATTTTCTTATATTAGTCCTATAAAATCTATTAAACAAATGTAAAAAGATTTTATTGGATATATAATATATAAATTTCATTAATATCATCAAATAACAGTAATTAATTTATTTTATTCTGATTAAACTCCTTTAGTGAATAAAAGTACATTTTCTATAAAAATATTTCCTTTATATTCAATTGGGTTTTATATTCATTTATAATTAATTTGTAATAAATAAATTAAACCACATATTTTCTTATGTTAGTTAATCATATTTATATCCTCTAATTTAATGGTTAGTATATAACTATAATATTAATGAATAATATTAAAAGTATATTTATGTTTTGTAAAATCTTGTCTTGCTTGTAACGTAAGCTATCGAAAAAGTCATTTTTTCATGTAATAAAAACAAACTTAGTATTAAAAGTATTTAAAGATATATAATGTTTGAATTCAAATATTAAATATATCATAGGGTCTTGAGATGTTATTTTTCCTTCCAATCTTATTGTAGCATGTTGTAATTCTATTAAATAAAATATTTTTCATTTAGGATTTTGGGGTTTTACAATTCTCATATCATAAGTTGTATATATGAATCCAATCCCAATGAGATTCAATATATTACTATAAATAACATCCTTAATTACATAAAGAATATTTAATGATATATTTTTGGTCTTTAGAGGTGAATTTGGGTTCTTTGTAATGGGTTATAGAAATGATACATTCCAATCACATTGAGATGATTTGAGATATCAATATGGTTTTTTGTTTTTCCTAAATAATGGATCTGTTAGTTTCTAGAGTTCCAAACAACCAACCATATAAGAATCAATAACTTGTGAAGTGTACATTGGTGTATTAGATAGTATGAAGTAATTTTTCTAGAAGATGTTCATTACAACACTTGGTGTGGTTTCTATCATTGAGGGATAAATATATTTTTTTGATAACTATGGAGTAGTTACTCAATCTATGGAACCCCACTATCTAAGAATACCAAAAAAATTATTTTAAAAATACAATATTATGTGAGATATCATAAAAATATTTGACGTAAATATTTTTTGGGTGGATGCACAAGAACATCTAACTGGTCCACTGTTGAAAGAATTACCACAAAACAACATCATGGTCATATTTGGTATCTTTGTATTCAATATATCAAAGATTGATGTAATGGTTGGACATAAATCAGGTCTATAATAAAGTAAATCTCCATTTATAATTAATTCTTGTGTGCTTTAATTTATTTTAAATGAAAAATAGAATATTAATATCCTCTAAAATTAGAACTTTGGGTTGTACCTATTTAATGATCATCATAGTGATTAAGTGTTTTTTGAATTTTAAGATTATTATGAGTTGGATGAGATGATATCCTCATTATTTTTATGATCCCAAATAATTTTTGTCCTGTTCTTAGTAATCTTCATGTTTTATATTTTGAAATGGTTTACTATAAAAAATTAAAAAATGTATAACTATGCAGCCAACCATATGATATGACCATATGAATGTCAGGTGGTCATATATCATTACCACATATTGGGATTCACCTCACCATATACACCAAAAATGATTACTATGAGTCAGATGAACAAAATTTTTTTATTCCATTATTTGGCCACACATTGAGTGTGGAACTTACAATACAATGAGGATCACCTTACCGCATGAATAATCAACTAACCATGTGATCAAATGACCTTATCATGAAAAGAATCCTACTTGACAGCATGAAGAAAACAACCCAACCACATAAAGGAAGCTACCTAATATAGAAATAAATAATGTTATCATACCATGGTATGTGTAGATTTTGAAATTAATATACTATCATTATCTTTATAATTTTGTTAATGCATGTAGGACAATCTATCCACAAAAATTCATCAACTTCTCGAATGTGAAAATGAGTTGACCCCATGAAGAGGTAAACCAACCACATCACCTTGCTGTATTAACTGACCATGTCATGTTATAGTGTGGTCATCTACACATACTTCAAGTGAAGACAATTTACCATGTCTAACATAGTATTGGAGTATTTCAAATCTCAAAGGAATTATTTTAAAGAATTAAACCAAGGGTCAGAGAATTTTGTTAATAATGATTAATCTCCGACAGAAAATTCTAATAAATATCTATTTAAGGGTAATTATTAGATTTTGAAAATATATAGAATAAGTTCCAATGAGAATATTAGATGATACATATAGTACAACAAAGTATCATTACATGAGATCATGTGCTACAAAGAAGAATTTATGAATCTCTATTTTCTATATTTTTTTTGGGAAAATTGTTTAGTCTCCTTAAAAGAGAGATTCAGAAACCTCAGAACATTTGAATCTATTCCAATCAATAGACAGTACTTTTCCCCATCACTAATCACTTTCTCTTTTTATTTTATGATTTATTTTTGAGATCTATTTATTTTTACTCTTTTAATATGTAAAACATAGTCTTTGGTTTTATATTGTATAATACATTATGTTCTTTAAATTTTATTATTTATATTCCCAAGAATAATAATGGAAGTGGTCTTGTGTGGTCAGATATGTTTTTCATCCCATGTAAAACTATGGAAGAGGTTATTTTCCTAGATAGTCTTAGGTACTATTGTTTTTAAAACACAATTTAAGTTACAAATTTGTTTATTTTTTAACAAAATGACTAGCAGTAGGTGATTTCCAATTAGGGAGAATGAAGTATGGTCTTGATATTGAACCACTTCTTCTAATTCCACCATGTGTTTCTCTAGTTTTATTATTTTAAATTAAAAATCAATTTTCATTTTATGAAAAGTAAACGAAAAATTATAGTTATAGTTACTCATAAATTGTGTTTATATAAATTGTTTTATTATGTTACTTATTTTAAAATTTTAGGTATTTATAAGATATTTTAAATGATACTTATTCCCACTTCTAAGAAATTTTTGGAAAGATAATTTTTTTTATATTTATACTGTTTTGATTAACTAGGGATATTTTAATAAAATGGAGTTTTTGTTTTTAATTTGATTTTAAAAAAAAATTTCATTGGGAAATCAATTCACCCCATTCTTTAGTTACTCACTATGAACCACATTTTTCTTTGATGAGTGCTTCAACTATGTTATTAACCATTATTTAGTTAAATTTTAATACCTTAAATTTATATCCTTTGTAAAATAAATATATTATTGATAATAATAGACAATAAGGAACTTCCACTAATCAACCACTTTATTTTAATGGAATAATTATGCTCAATGGAAGATTAAAATGAAAATTTTCCTAGATATTATGGTTTATGATATTGTTAATATGATTGATGAACAATATAAAAAACCTCAAACTTTTATGGTTAAATAAAGTGATTCTTCTGTATATGAATATGATTGTAGTTGTAATGATATGAATGCTTTATACTATGTGTTTGGAAAATATTAACTCAAAATAATAACTTCATGTTTTACTTCTTTTCAAATTTTGGATACTCTAGATATTTCTGATGAAGTAACTTATAATGTTAAAGAAATTCACTTAAATAATTAAAGCATTAAATACGATAATATTATGATAATTCTTTATGAATCTATATTTAAAATGTATATTAGGATAAATAAGATAGTAAACATGATAAGTGTAGTGGGAAAGAATATTACTGATAAAAATCAATCTATGTGACTTATTAAATGCAATCAGAATGATAGAGAGGAACATTTGTAACCATATGATAATCATGTAACATTAGTAGGCTTATAGTAAAGTAACTCATTCCAAATAAAATGATATATGAATAAGAACTTTAATTAAACAAAGAGGAAGTGTAAGAATGAAAAATATTGTTTTCTACTTTTAAAACTAATGTTTAAAAACGGAAGATAACAGATAAAATATCAAGTGATAAGGTATAACCTGTTTATAGTGATGATTAATTGGAACATTTGGATACATGTTTTAAAAATTAGATAAAAAATATATTCTTCAGGAAACCCAATAACTGAGGTAATTTAGAAAAATGAAAATAAAGAAGAAGATAAGAATTATAAATCCAATATTTATGGAAAAAACATTAGTGGTATTAATTTTTTTCAAAAATATCCTACAAAAATTTACAAAAATTTATTAAATTAACATATTGAATAAAATATACCAAATAATGATATTTTGGAATATTGTAATGTTTTGGAAGACACATTCAATAAACATAAATACAAATAGAAATGTTTAAAAGAGAAATATGTGATGTCTGCCAACTTTAAAATCCGTCTTAGTAAATAAATGGAAAAAATATTCGAATACTTGAAGAAAATAATGTGATAAAATTAACCAATAAACAATTAAAAAGGGATCTATAAATATTTAACAGTGGAATAAAAACTCTTACTCAGATTCATGGGAGATAGAATATTCCGTTATATACTACTAAAATTTGATATTGTCCTAGATAGACAAATATAAATAAAAATAAATTTATTCATAGATATATTTATTCTAATTATATAGATAGTTTTTATTATATTTTAACTAATAAATTATTTCTTTATAAAATTATAAATTATAGTTATAAGTTATTATTTACACAATAATGGATTCCAAAAGATCTTTTTACTGACATATATGGAATCAATATGATATGTGTAAAAAATAATTTCATGATGAAATTTTGTTTTAGGAATCCTCTTTGAATGTTTCCAGTAAATACCTATGCTCTCTGGACAGTGGATTCTCCAGAAACATGACTGAGGGAAACTCAAGTTTCATGATCCTAATCAGGGATTATGGTGGACATGTCACATTTGGTGACAATTTCAAAGGGAAAATTACATATATTTGTCAAATTTCTAACTCTATTAATATTTAAATGTGTGAAGTTATATTTTTAGATGGATCGAAATATAATATTTAGAAAATTAGTATTATGTGATGATGTTTTTTAGTTTAAATTTAAAATCAATTTTTGTAATTTTTTTAATTAAAAAATGATTTAGTATTTACTACTTTGATAAATAATAATGTGAATGTTGTTTTTTTAGATTTCTTGTGTTATCATAAAATTCCATGTCTAAGTGACATTCAACAATAATATTTGATTTGGAATAAGGGATTAGGGAACTACAACATTCATTCAGTTTGGAAGAAAACTTAGGATGTTTTAACCAAGGGTCTAACAAAACTAGAATTCCTAAATTGAAAAGTCTGAATCCCTTATCAAAAACTGGAAACAACATAAAATATACTCCAAACCAAGGAAATAAGTTTCAAATACTGAAAGCCTAGAGTAGTTTTATAGGGAATGTTTTGGACCATTTGGAGTTTTATCTTAAATGGGAAGCAGAATGTTTATGTTTTTGTAGATGAATTTTATAGTTACAATTTGATATTATTTCTAGGAAAAAAAGTAAATCTTTGTCTTATTTTTATATGTATGCTAAATATATAAAAAATCTTAGTGGATTTAGAATTAATACCATAAGAAGTGATCATATATGTGAGTATGAAAATCAAGATTTTAAATCTATACGCACAAAATAGGTCTATAATCCTAACTTTTTTTATTCTATGTATGCATA